>CM057379.1:9900000-14700000 GCA_030015415.1 Cynopterus sphinx
TGATTTCTATTACTGTTCAGTCACCTTTTCCTGTAGCCTTAATTTCTGAAAATTATAATTTGTGTAAGCCAAAATGTTGGTATTCTTGACTTCTCTCTCACACCACACTTCTAAATTATTAGCCAGTTTTGCTGATATTATTTCAAACTTAATCAGAATTGGATCCTTCTGACTAAATGCGCTTTTAATTAATATTTTTCTAATATAATTCTTTACATGGTTTATTAGGTTTATATCACTACTATAACAAATTACCACAAACTTAATGACTTAAAACAACGTATGTCTATTATATTATAGTTCCAGAGATCAAAAGTCTGAAATGAATTCCAGTGAGCTGGAACAGAGATGTTGGCAGGGCCTTGCTCTTTCTGGGGGCACTAGGGGATAATCTTGGTTTGTTTGTTTGTTTGTTTGTTTGTCTTTTCAGTTTCTAGAAAATAATTCTTGATTCATGGCACCTTCCACCATTTTCAAAGCATATTACTCTAGCATCTGCTTTCACTGTCATACATCCTGGGGCTGAATTTGGACCTTGTGCCTCTCTTGATATAAGACCACAGAGATTACATCAGCCCCACCCAGATAATCTATGATCACCTCCATATTTCAGCATCCTTAAATTAATCACATCAGCAAAGATACTTTTGTCACATAAAGTAATACAGATTTCAGGAATCAAGACATGAATATTTGGAGAGGCTATTTATTATTCAGCCTACCATACATGGATTTAAACAATAGCCCTCAAATGCTCTTTCTGTTTCTGCCCTTGTCCTTTACAGTCTGGTTTCTACATGACAGAGAAAATGATGCTTTTTAAACACAAATTATTCTATGTCAATTGGTTCAAAACCTACCAGTTGCTTCTCATCTAAATCAAAGTAAGCCAAAGTTCTTACCATGTCAAAGAACTTCCATGATGGCTCCTCACCATCTCTCAATAGTCTCATCTCCCAATATTCTATCCCTCGGTGGTCCAGTCCACTTCACTCACTCTCCAAGCTCACTCAGTGAACTCAGGATGCTTTCTGTTCTCTCTTCCTATAGTTTCCAAATTGACACATGATTGGGTCACTCACTTCTCTCATTTGAGTGTCCGTTCAATTTTCACCATTAAAAAGGAATCTTTTCTTACCACTCTAAATAAAATAGCAATGCTCTTCCACTCTGAACTCTTCCTGAGGACTTTGCCATGATTTAACTCCATAATACTTATTATCATTAAGCTACAGCTAGTGTTATTTGTTGTTGTTGTTGTTTATTTTACATTTGTTTGGGGATTTTTTGGTCAGTCTTTTTGGATTCCATCACCATAGCAGATATATTGTCAATATGTTCACTGCTGTATCCCAAGCACTTAGAACAGGTGTAGCTAAGAAATATACTTGATAAATATTGCTTGAATGACTGAAGTATTATTTTTCCATTTGTAACATCTACAAATTTCCAATACTTAAATGTAATAGCATTGGTACAATGTATCCCAAACTCAATATGATAAGTATATATGAATTATTGAAGTAATCACTTATTCCTCTAATAATATCTGATACTCATTTATGGTGATTGTTAGTTTTTTAGGGCTGCCCTAACAAAGTGCCACCAATTGGGTGGTTTCAAACAACAGAAATATATTATCTCTATTTCTCAACAATATTTCTGACTGACTCATTGATCAGACAGAAAGAAAATTCCTAATTGCCTTGTGTGGGCGGCAGGGATCACAAATACTTAAAAATATATGTATTGTAAAACTGTGCTGATATTCACCTCATATATAGTGAATCAGGAGAAGATCCAGGAGACCTACATATTAGATTTGCAGAGTTACAAAAATGAGAGGTTAAAAATACTCTCTAAAATGAATTAACATCTAAAAATATGTGAATAGGTTAGAATGAGGAGATAAATTTTAGCAATATCAACTATAGGTTTATGTAAAAAACAGTGAATCTTGTCCTTGGAGTTGGAAATCCTAAAGGAGTATTTATGCTTGGAGTTGTGAAAAGATATACTTAAGTGAAAGGATCTTATAAATTAGAGTAATGGAATAATATATTTGTAATCAATACCTTCCAGTATGCTGGAAAAGCACTTAGAGAGTAATAAAACCTTGGAAGTTTCAGAAGGCTTTTTGCCCTACACACATCCTGGACTTATATATTTAATTCTAAAGACTACAACAGCTTATTAACAGCAATAACGTTAACATTATATTCTATAATTATAGCACAGATAGCTTAAATGAATAAGATTTTATAAGTGAGGAATTAGAAATAATATGCAAAAAGGTACCTGTGCTACATGTTAAAAAGAAGTATAATGTTATGTGACAATAGACTTATGATAGTTAAAAGTATATTTTGAAAACCTTAAATAACTATAAAAAGTTAATAGAAGTATCACTGGTACACTAACTGAGCAGATAAACAGAATCATGTACAATGCTGTTAAAACTAGAGAAGTTTTAACATGAGGGGGAGCAAAAAAAAAAAAACAAAAGACAAACAAAAGACCGTGTGATGAATAAAAAGCAATTGCAAACATCATAATGAGTTTATCAATAATTACTTTAAATATGAATGATCTAAAAATATTAATTAAAATATAGAGATTGACAGAGTGAAAAGAGAAACAAGACCCAACAATATGCTGCCTGTACAATCCCCACCTGAAATATAAGGACAGCAAATGGTTAAAAGTAAAGGGTTGGAAGAAATATACCCTGGTAACACTAATCAAAAAAGTGTTGGACTTGCTACATTTATATTAGACAAAACATATTTTATAATAAGAAAAAAATATTAGTGATAGACAGGCATTATGCAACGATACAGTAGTAGTCAATTCTCCATGAAGACATAATAACTTTTTCATGTGTATGCACCTAATTATAGAGCATCAAAATGCTTGAAGTAAAAAATTAATAGAATTTTAAAGAGAAATAAGCAAATCCACTGTTATACATGGAAAATTCAACACGTCTTTCAATAATCTGTAGATTCAACAGGCAAAAATTATTAAAGCTATATTTGAATAGCACAGCACCAAAAATCAACTAGATCTGTCATTAATAAAACATTTTATCCAACAACAACATAACACTTGTTCTTCTCAAGCTAACATGGAACATTCACCAAGGCAGATCACATTTTGTGTCAGGAAGCATGCCTTAAGAATTTGAAAGCCTAGAAGTTACACAAAGTATGTTCTCAGGACATAGGGCACTAATCTAGGAATTAATAACAGAAAGATAGCTGAAAAAATCTCTCAATAATTGGAAAATAATTAAAAAAAGACAATTCTAAGTAACACAGGGGTCAAAAAAATAAATTATTATAAATCATAATATGATTTTATAAATTATTACAAATGTCATTATAAATCACTCTATACTTTTAGGGTGCTTTGAATGGATTGACTTAGAAGAACTTTTATAAATTGTAGTCTGTATATCTATAATTGTATGTTCTATATAATTAAATTTGCATTTCATCACAGCATGAACATATATGTTTCATACATGCATGCATGTGGGCATTATATAATGCCACCTCCCAAATATTTTACTCATTTAACTTGTTTGTGCTAACCTTCTTCACTGCTCTATTTTAATTATTGATGAAGTCTAGTTTAACAGCTTATCTGATATCTTTGTCTCACTTATACCTTTTTAAATATTTCTAATAGTGCATAATGCTCTAAAAGTTAAATACATTTATATTACCACTCATTGCTTATAAAAAGAAATCCAAGTTTCTGACCATAATATATAACAGCTAATATATGGACAGCAATTCTACACATGTTGCACATACTGTTTTTTTTTTCTAAAAAATGACTCTACAGATGAAGTACTATTATTGTCCCATT
The DNA here is from genome assembly GCA_030015415.1 of Cynopterus sphinx. NCBI lineage: Eukaryota > Metazoa > Chordata > Mammalia > Chiroptera > Pteropodidae > Cynopterus > Cynopterus sphinx. Next base: position 9,903,877 of record CM057379.1, read on the forward strand.
AACAGATGAAAAACATTGAGATAAGTAGAGGTTAAGCTACTTGTCTTTGATTATAGAGCTAGTCAGTGGGATTCAAACCCTGCAATTTAGACACAAAATCTGTACCCCACATCACTAAGCTGTATTACAGAGGGGTCTTATAAGATTCTTAATTTGGCTATTTACTTTCCTATATTGTTAAAGTAAAATAGCAAAAGACTACCAGACACAAGCCTGTAGTGTGACAAAATCACACTTACTACTTGCAGCCACACAGGGCATTACAGAGGAACTGTGGAATGCTATCAGAGCAGAATGTGGGGAAAAACACATTTTGTCAGGTTTTGGACCAGGCTGACAGGTTCTGAGGCGAGTCTAAGTAAAGTATGGATGAGCTGGAAACTGGTTACTGTTTATTAATTAAGAAAAACAGATTAAATAGGAACTGAGTGCTGTCATGAGACAACAGTGCCCTCAAAACGTGATTTCTCCAATAATAAATGGGAATAGCAAGGCAGCCTTGGGGTGTCATTGGAAAGAAGCAGTAGTTTTTCAAAGTGGGGATGTCGTGGCATTTCACACATGCTGCATGTTACCTTAACTTACAACTATCAGATCCTACTCTCCAAACCTGCTTGTGTAAGTAGTGGCACACTTCTGATTTTTGTACACATCATGCTTTGTCAGGAATGCTCCCCTCTACATTCCCTTCATTCATTTCTACTAATTTATTTAGATAAAATTTAGTTATTGCTTCCTGGGAGAAAGATTCCGTCACCTGTCATATGGGACTGACCATATCAACTTGAAAGCTCACTAAATGTTTATTTTCTTCATCTGTCTGTGAGTCAGTTTAAAGCAGGAACATTATTTTTTCTCCCTGGGGTATCCCCTGTACTTTAAAAACTTTCACAATAATATCAGCTGATAAAAATAAATAAATGCATTTCAGTGAAAATAAACAGATAAATGAACAAAAATAAAAGTTTTATACCAACAGAACACGTCCTTCTGCCGTGGTTGATGGCATCCATTATGTTGAGAAAGTGTCCCAAGGTCTAAGTGTGCCACTTTCCACCAGACTGGCTAAAACTTTGTACAAATGATCCATACAACATTCTAATGGAAGTGCCAATTGTGGTATTAATTGTCACCTTATTCCTGTAAGTTCATAGCTGTTCCACGTAATTTACAAATTGACTTCTGCCCCCTCCAGTTGTAACTGTTCAACCTTTTCTTGACCAGTAACAATTTCTTTTGTTTCCTGCTTCCATGAGTCCACATATGCTGCTAAATCTGTAGCAAACCTTCCCTAATCAAGGAGACACAGTTGCAACCTAGATATTAGCTATGTGTGTTCTTGTCTTGACTAGTGTCTAACTTAAAAAAAAAATGCTCAGAAAAAAGATTTTCAAACTTAATTTTATAGTTTTCAGGAGAATTAGTACAACACGTTTCTTGCCATTCTACTACCATAGAATTGCTACGGCATCTCCTTGTTTCATGTTTCTAATACTCTTTAATTCATATATCATTTGCAGTGTTGCCTTTAGTAATAATTTTCAAATGATGACATTCAGCTACATAAAAAATAAGTGCATGATCATTCTATATTTCATCTACTGGGTACGTTAAGGAATCTCATGACTACTCCCATTTTAGAAGATAAGAAAAATAGGAAATGCATGCGTAGTGGGTGTCGAAGATAATGGAATTTAATTTAAAATATTTATGAACCTGTACTATTCACTATGCATGAGTATGTTGAGATCTTAGATGGAAAGTGTGAACAGAAGTGAATAAAATCATAGTAGAAGAAATTCATTTTCTAAAGTGCATAACAAAGGGTACTGTGTCAGACATGTAAAATTAACAGTGCACTTTAAAAGAATACCCAACTATTGATAATTCAAAATTAAAAAAATAAACTTATGCCATTTTTATTAGAAATCTATTAACACTTTTTTTTTTTTTTTTAACCAGGGATGGATCATTTGTATGAATCATCTTAGGATGTGATGTTTATGACAATCATCAATAAGAACAAACTTTTTTTTGACATTATTAGCATATTGCAGATTAAAAAATACGTATTTGTTCTCTAGTTCTGATTGCCAGAATTTTCATAGGGTGAGAACAATGCATTATAATCAATGAGTCATATAATAGATCAATTTCTTGGACCCAGATTCTGTAAGCAAAAGGGTGTGATAGTAGGGTTGAAGCAATAGTGAAATTCATATGAAAATTTACCAATAAGTAAAATCTTGGTAATACTAACAATAGTCATAAAAAGAATATGATGCTTTTGTTTCCATATTTGATTTTTGGATTTTCACTTACTAATGTGTAATCTTTGCAAATTATCAAATATATTAAAATGTCAGTTTTCTCATCTATAAACAAGAGAGACTATTGTTTACCTTGCAATGTTGCTGTCAGTATAATGAAGACTATAATTGAAGCTGCTGATATTCATAAGACAAATATGAATAATAGCTATTAAGATTTATATATTGACATTTGGGAAAATGTTGATAGGAAAATGTCATCTCTTAAGGATTCCTTGAAATTGAAAATAGGGCTAATTGTTCCTTATGGGTTTACTTAGCACCTTGTCGAAACTTCTCTCCTTAAAACCTAATGTAATAAACTTTATGGCTTTCTACTGGTAATCGATAAGTGCTTGGAGGGTAGCAAATGTATTTCATTAAAAATTTTACTCCCAGAACATAGCCAGTTCCTGGAACTGTAAATGTTAAGTGTTGAACTATACTAAAATGAATAAATCATTGAAAAATATTAAACAAAATTTAAAAAATATTTTTACATGTGCCTAGAGAATAATCAGTAAAAGAGGTCGTCACTATGTTTTCTTAATGTGTTGGAGTTTATTAGATTACTATTTTGTATTTTTGGTAGGCTTATATTCATATTTCAGGAATATTTTTAAAATCTAGATTTTTTTATACCCTATTCTATACTCTAAATCCCCATGACTATTTTGTAATTACTAATTTGTATGTATGTCTTCATCTCTTCACCTTTTTCACCCAGCCCTCCCAACACCTACGTCTCAGTGTAAAATCTTGTTTATAATATAGTTCTTTTTTGTTTCTAATAGAGTACAAATGTTTTAAATAATTACTTAAAAGTTTACACCTTATTATTTTTTTGATACATGCTAAAACATTTAGGTTGTATTTGTAACAAGTGACTGAAAATATTTAGATTATATTGAGAGAAGAGTTTATTCTTCATCTCAAGAACCTAATGAAGATAATCAATTATTTGCTTTTGTGGTCTTAATGTTAATTTTTCTTTAAGAAATGACAAAGAAACTCATACTTCTTTTGCTTCAGTTAAATAACTATCTCTACTAATGCAGCCAGTTAATGATGTTAGAGAGATCACATGTAAACAACAATTTGCTCATATTCCTTCTAGAAGATAATCAGTTCCAAAAGCATCTTGAAAACAATTTTATCCAGCTTTCAAACAGCCAACAAAATTAAATTTTACTGTTAAAATAGATTAAAATGGAAGTATTTATGACTTTATATATGGTGGTAGGTATGCTAATCTCCTAGTCAATAAGTTTCTCAGCTTAGTCAAGGAAAAAAAGAAAAAAAAAAAAACAGACAATCTCCATGCTGCATACAACTTATTAGACACATATCCTGATGTCAATTTTAAAATCGTAAAATGGTTATAATAGTCAATACAAAACATGCAATAAAACAAATGCCTACAATCATCTTACTCTAAAAAAATAAAGTCTCTGCACTTAAATGAAAAATTGGACCGTTTAATCTAAAAAGAATGTTTATTATGTCTTTTACTTTGAATATTATCAAGAGAGATAAGGGAGAAATAACCTTTAACTATACCTAACATTTATCTGGCTTTAACTATGTGTTTGACTTGTCTTGCTATTTTTGTACATGTACAAACTCATTTAATACTTAAAACTATACTATATAACTATTACATTTAATACTTAAGCATTAAGTATTAAGTACATTCAATACTTACGTACATTTAATATTTAAACTATATTATATTTAATACTTATAACTAATAGTATAATGTAAATAAATGTCTTTAAAGTTTTATTTTACAGCTGAGAAAACTGAGTCCAAGGAAGATGTACTAGAATTGAGAATACAGATATGTTTTCAATTTTTTAAATAAGAAATGTAGTATGTCTAATAAGAAATTACAATCAAGAAATGTTAATTACTGAAATAAAACATGTGATTGGTCATAAGACACATCTAAATTGAATTGTGTATATCCAATGATAAATGATCTTTTTACACATAATATAAAAAGTGATATAAGTAAAATTTTATATTGAGTGAAATATCATCTGAGAAAAAAGTCATTCGTATGATCCCCCAAAGTCATTTAATCCAATAATTTTTCTATGATTGAAACCCATTAAAATAATGTTCATTAGTGATGTGAGACATCAGAACACTAACATGTAATTACTACAATTAATAAAAAATTGGTTTAGCCAAAAATTCAGTGTCTACTACAGTATATTCTGTAGAGGAGTTACATTGTGTAATAAGAGAGCCTGGGATATAAAGCTGCTTGAATTCTGTTTCCTGTTAAGTAATTCTGATTACTGAAACCTCTGTGAACTTCTATATCCTATCTCTAAAGTGGCTGTATTAAGATATATAATGTAGGATTGTGGGAGGATGTAAAGGGCATGAGAAAAACACCTTGAGCAGTTCATGAGGCATACCACAAACCTGTAAATGCTGTCCTCATTTACAGTAGGGAGCAGGAAAAGAGGAAGGCCAGCTATGACATGGAATGACTCCATAAAAAAAGCCATTGTCAGGGCTGTTGAGGACAGGACACTGTGGACATCTCTCATTCCTAAAGTCACCAGGAATCAGAGACAACTCAATGACATTTAACACACAGAGTATAGGAAGCAACTCTATTCATAAGGAAAAAAGCCCAAATGTTCACGATTTTTTTTTTACCTAACTACTTAGCCTAATGTTAACTAGTTTCTATTACATTTCAGAATATAAGGATTTTATTCATGTCACAAATACACTTTAAAATATATCAGAAGAAAAAACAGATAATAAATTCATATATTTACAACTTTTGTAATTATAATTATTGTGTTTACTGGATTGCCTTTTATTATTAAAAGAATTGTGAAATGATAATTTTTAAAAAACAAAATAAAATTCTGAATCTCATCAACCTAACATAGTCAATGAAAGATTACAAATGCTTATGTCAAGTAGACCTGGAGTCATTTATAGGATTCCAGCACTAATTATGGGCAAACAGATCCTAGTGCATAACAAAAGTGCAGTCCCTGGAACCCTGGACTGTGTATGTTGAATCACAGCTCTGCCACTTGCTGAATGATTCTAACCAGTCCTTGCTTGAACTCTTTTCTCTTCAATCTGCCTTACTAGTATGTTGGCATAATACAAACAACTACCTAATGCATTTTGAGGATTAAATAAGCTAATATACACAAAGCATATGATAGAGTGATTGTAATAAAATAAACACAAAATAAATGTAATTTACCATTTACAGAGCATATGTCACTGGGTAAGCTACTCATATTATCTAAGTTCTCTAAGTTCTCTTTTCCTTGAAGTCCCATGACCTATGTGTGGACAGTGTATTCCCTGAACAAAGAAGAGTCTTATTCCACACACACACACACACAAAAAAAAAACCTCTCATTTTTTTCATCATATCTTGCTTTAGAAGAGAGACAGAGAGGCCATCTGAGTGACAAATATTATATGTCTACTATCTGTTAAGTACTGGACCCACCATGAGAGGATAAAAAGTTTTATTTAAGATCTCTGTCCTTTACTTGCAAAAGCAATATGCATACACTGATAATTAAATAGCAATATGAAAGTTTAGTAAAAAGAATATATATATGACGTGATATGAGCTAATAAAAATAATTGTCAGATAATTTGTATTAGAGATAAATGTTTTAATATGTAGACTAAATTCATCATGGGTTGAAAGTAACAAATAAGACTTGATGAACACTTTTGTGTCCAAATTGTGTACAAAATGTTGATTTTTACTATTCATATAATATGAATCATCTTTGATATGAACTATTCTGAATTCATCAAAAAATTTTTTCACTGTTATTAATTGAAGAGATAAAAAATAAAATTACATGTGAAAATATTTTGGGGGAATTTAGGATCAAAAGTAACCCTCAGGTTCAGGATGATTTTTAGATTACATTGAATCTCCTGAATCAAGGGATCCAATGGGTTTAGTGACTTTAACATTTCTACAATTTTTTTCTGTTATCATAACAAAGATGTATTAAGTCATTATACTCTGAATCATAAATAATTGAATAAAACCTATTATGTTTTTTAAAAATTAAAGCATGGTACTCATTTTAGATTAGTACTTTTTTGAGTAAAATAAACAGCTGCACACACACCTAGAGCAGACTTTCCTGTATGGTCCTATTCAGAAATCCCTTTCTTTAAAACACTTTGATGGCACATTAATTGTAGTCTGATGTTTTAAATCTCAAAGATACATTTGTTTAAAATCTGCTAAGTACCAAACGTAGAGTAAGGAAAAAGCATTTTTTTTTTGTCATACTTAAAATTGGTTTCCCTTCTTTCATCCTCACTTGTTTTCCTCTTGTGATCCTTCCCAATCATCCCCTGTAGTAAGTTGTACATAAATAATCACTCATGGAAAAAATAATAATACTACTAGAGGCTAAAGAATTGTGCATTTTGAGTGCATTAATAATCAATTATGGTTTCCAATACCAAAAAAGGCTTTTAAAAGTAGACACATAAAAGAAGCTTTTAGAATATTTCTTGTTACATAGCATAAAATTTAAATTATGTTTTTTGAGTAAATAAAATGACTAAAAGTAAGCAGATTTTTAAAACCATGTTGTTACAGGAGCCCAGTGACCAATTAAAAGTTGTATCATGGTAATATATTTTTATTTGTACAAGAAGTTGCATAAAATAATATTTTATAAGTAGTGCTTTGAAAATAATTCTTATTTTAAAAGTATTTAATGTTGTCCATGTGTATTTACAAATCTATGTGTAATTGTAAAATATATACATATATATTTGTATATGTGCACGTATTTTATTTAAAAGAAGGTAATATTTCTTCATGACTTATTCAAGAGTTGATACAATCTATGGACAACGTTTGTTTTAAACATTTCCAAATATGTAACGCATTGAATGAGATCCAAAGAAAATTTTATACTGATTCATATATAAATTACAAAACTGCCAATAAAAGCCAATATAATGGGAGAAGAAAGTGCAATTATCATTGTAAAAAAGTGGTTTATTCAGGATCTTTGATATATGTTATAAACCAAGACTTTTTTCTTGTCCTGACTTTGATATAAATCTAGTTTGCTTTTTTGTCTTTCTGGGTGACAATTGTATAATTGAATCTTCATGAGGACAGAAATATTTGTCTATTTTGTTCAGTGATAAGTCTCTCAAGCCTTTGACAAAGGTTGGTATACAACTCAATAAATACTTATTGAATGAATTAATAGATGAAGTATAAGAAGGCGTCTTGCTGATCTCTAAGCAAAACAAAGTACTCAACTAAGTGTCACAAAATTCAGAAGATGAAGAGCGGGATGGTCACTATTAAATTCAAATTCTGTATTATTCTAATTTACTAAAACATGCAGAAATTCATGTTTCTGTGGAACTGCCAGGAACCAGCATGATTTTAACTCTGATAGGACATGAGAGATTTAAAAAAAATTAAATGGATGATATGTAATGATGATATATAATAAAAAAAAATAAATGATAAAACAAAAAATCTATAATTCTTATAAATTTCATAATTTGTGAGTTTAGAGCATAAATATTATTTTTAAAACTTGTTAGAATTAAAAATACTTTTGAAAATTAAAAATCTTTAATATTCTTGAAGAAATCTTTAATCAATATGTTTGACTTCTTGAATCTGAGACCAAGTTGGGACAAAGCATGCATACTAATTTATTTTTAAATACAATTGATTATTCACTCTCGATATTTATAAAATGGAAACACTAATGAATTAACTATAAAGAGGAAAGTAATTAATTCAAAATGTAAAGATCTAAATAATTATTTTATCTAGAATACATGTTCTCATTTCCTTTTGTTCTACCATAGAATAAATGCATGTTAAGACAATATATCAAATCAGATTTTTTTGTGTGGGTACAAGGGAAGGGCTGAAGTAAATGTGGGAGATGTAAAGAAAGTATCATAGGTGTAGAAGGTCAACACCTGTGTGCCCTACACTCAATAGTTGAAGTGGCTGGTTTTTTCTACCGATTGTTCTAAGATTTCTTCTTCTCTGACACAGTTTTGACCAAAGAGATAAGTATATCAAGATTATTAAGCTTCCGTTGGTTAAAATTTATACTAGATCTGGACTCAGAATATAGTTTCTAAATATTTTAATCTCTGGAATAAAAGAATAACCCAAGTAAAATATTTTTCTATACCCAATGAATTGTTTTAAATAAATAAGAAGAGATTTTGTGATTTCAAGGACAGGTTGAAAGAGGAAGTGGTGGAAAAAAGAAAATCATGTAAGGGAGAATTATATTAATTCCTGGTATCAAGCGATCAATTTTGAGTAGAATAGTTTTCTTGGTTCAGGTAAAACACATAATTATAAAAGGTAAATAGTAGCTAGTAGCCTGATAAAGGAAATAAGAAGGGCAAATAAAATTAATGAACACTAGGCACTGATCCTAGGAAAATACAGGATTAATTTTCTGCAAGCTTCTCCTCATAATATTTTCTATAATGGATCAATCAATAATCTTGTTTTATGTGTATTTCTGTTAAAAGGGATTTTATTTTATGTATCGTTTTTACAAATAATTAATTGCATATCGTTTTTATTACAATAATAAATCTATAATACCTTTTCTCCTAACATTTTCCTGATGCTGGGTGACGTGACCTAATATTCCTTTCACATCTAACCTTATAAGCAATGCTGTTTGCTAAGTCTTTTTTAATTGGTTATCACCTGTGAGTCCACAAATGCAACTTTATTTTCTATTTTTCCAATAGCTTTATCACACATTATAGATGTCATTTTAGCACTTTCCAGAGCAGCCTCAGGTACAGATCTGCAAATTTCCTCCTTTTTATTTTTTCCTGGATATATCATGCTGTTGATTCATTAACTTTGAATTCATACCCTAGAGCACTATGACTGATGTCTGAAGAAGCTAACACATGTATTTTCTCCATAAAGAACAAAGCAGCCTTTTTGGTGCTGAAGAACACGAGACAGCACCTTGGCACCATGTTTGGGGTCATTTAAAAAAAAAAAACAGAACTCTAACAAGAACCACAAAAATGTGGAAAACATGGTATCAAATAGATTGTAACAAGGACAGTTGTTTACAGGGTGAGAGTTGAAATGAGCAGGCAAAGGGTTTGCACCTTGGGAACAAGAACTTCAAGTGACTCAGACTTTCTGCCACACTCTTTATTTCCTCAAAGCTCTGTGAGTGCTGGTTTTGGAGTCAGATATACATTTTAGTTAGTAGGTAATTCACAAACATGAAATCCACAAATAATAATTTTTTTTGTATATAAAAAAAGCTGAGACACAATTTTGCCAGGTTTTAAAATTTTATAATTTTTAGGGAGAAGTCTTTATTTTCATTATCAAGTTATCAGTACTATTACATTTGTTATTTTAACTTTTTGTCATTTTTGCATTTGATTTATGAATACCAGTTCAATTTTATCTTTACAAACCTAGGTTGTTGTATATTATTTGGCAAACCACTTTGTTATAGTGATGAGTGAGTATATAAAGAGTGCTTTTACTGTAATTTTCCAGTAATTAGGTTTTCAGACATTCATGTATTGCAACTCACAAATGAATGACCCCCATTGTTTGTGTAGTAACAATTTATTAGTTAAGAGCTCTCTGAAATAATGCTATTTTAAGAGCTAGCAAGTTACTTTTCAAGGCAATTATATAACATTGATGAACTGCAGAGCATTATTTCAAGGTCTAAAATTAAATGCACATAATCAATTGTTTATTCTATAAAGTGAAGATGTGTTGCAAGAACTTGCTTATTGCATATTACTTTGTTTCCTTGTAATTGATATTGGGCCCTAGTTTACTGCAGTAAAATGAAAAAGAAAAAAAAAAGGGTAGAAGAATACATGCCACTGTCTATATATAGCTGATGAGACCACAACTAGATTCTTGATGCAAGTCTTGCCATTACCTTGAATTTTAAACTAGTCATTAACCTCAAAGCAACATTGGCATGGCTATATGTATTCAAAAAATATTTTAAAAAATATCAGACAAAGCATATTATAGAGAAAGAGAGAAAAACAGAAAAATAATGAAATCTTAGGGATTGTCTTTATCTTATAATTTTAAAGGAAATTCATTTTGGAATATGGTTTTAAATATCTTACAGTTTTAGGAAGTTAATTTTAGCAGGAGGTAGAAAACAGTACACTTTCACAAAGCATTAACAAAGTTTACATACTTTTATGTAAAAGGAATTACAGACTATTTTTATAGAATAAGAAATCTTTTGAACAGCTTGCTGTATTATTCTAATTATATTTGTGTTGTAAAAAACGAATAGTATAGAAAAACAATTGAATTAGCTGCATTATAATACCCATAGGGAAGAGTCAATTTGTAATTCAGTGATTTTTTTTTCCCCTACACTGTTTAATGAACAGCATGAACCCCCAATATTAAAATTCAGTGTTTCTGAGGGCTGAAATCAAATACATATTCCAAGAATTTTAAATGCACTACTTTTTGTTCTTTGATAAATAAACAAGAGAAAATGCATTATATAGTATGTAAAATGTTCACCGAATTTATACATTAATGAGAGATAACTAATACTTCTTGATTCTGTAATCTGGCCAAATGAACAGAATTCAATATATATGTGGATCATCAAAGCAAAAAAATTACATTTACCTAAACTTTCCATAGATACACAACCTAAAGACTTTTATCAAATAAAGGCAGTTCTTAATACAAACTTATGATTCGATCTTGCCAATGATGTTTAAAATATAAAAACCATGTCCAAAGATACAGGATGAATAACCACTCAGGTCCTTTTTGTGCCCTATTCTGTTAGCCTTCATTTTGGAAAACATATTGCTTCAGATAAGTTTTCAAAATCAACTTTAAAACTAGCTTAAGATGGTTCTTGCAACTCTGGTAAAATAACACCTTCACTTTTTTTTTTCTATTTTATTCTTTTGCCCTTTAACAGCTGAATTTTCAAAAAAAAATCCATTAAATTTATAAACTCAAATTTCAACTTGGTTATTTCAAACACTCAAAAGTTCTATCTTCTAGTTTACTTTCCTCAGCTCTGCTCTCACTTGGAATGCAGAAATGTTCACAGATAGGATGCTTTAGTCACATATTCTCTTATTTCCCAGACCCCTGAAGATGACTGTCTTTAAGCAACCAAAACTTATTTGATGTGGCTTCGACCAAAAGTGAATTGCAGAAGATGAGGGAAATTATGTTCTTCTGATTATCACTGATTATCATTCCAATGTCACATAAAGGACTCTTTTATGACTTAATTAGTAAATATTTGGGAAAAAGTTGAAACAACTGAAATTACTTAAATAATTTTACTTATCCTTTATCTTATTCAATTTATAACTTTCTTCTCTGAGAGCTACTTTTCCCTGAATATGTGTTCTACTTGTTCTGATTAATCATTTCCTCTTAGACTGATTTTCCTGCTGTAGAGGTTATTACTATATTGTTTTCCCCTAAATTAGCTTAAATGGCCTTAAATGTGGCTTTTAGCATATGCCCCATCTCCCCAATTGTTTTCTTCATGTTAGAATCAACTGGGGTGGTGGGAGAGGGGGAATCTTTTTATAAAGTCTAGTGTCTAGGCCCTACCCCATATCCATTAAATCATAATCTCCATTGTCCAGGATGGAGAGGTGAAGAAGAATAAAAACAGATTTTTTTTTTAACTTTCCATGTAACTCCACCATGTAGCAAAGCTTCAAAACTAGCTCCCATGTGGTCACAATCCTGTAAGTAATTAAAGGCATATAGCCTCTTTGTCAGAGAACTAGTACTGCCAAAGAAAGCAGGCTGTCAGCCCACTGATAATTATAATTATTTAAAATGAGGTACATTTAAATAATTGTAACACATATGGATAATTATTCACACAGAATATGAGTCATCATATTTGCATTTTAGAAACATTAAGTGAATGGAAGTGTTAGGGAATTCCTGGAGTGTGGGAATCCTGGAGAAAAGGACATCCCTTCAGAAAGTCCTCTACATTTCAGATAAGAAAAAAGAATGACATGTAACAAGACAAGGAGAATTAGATTTATGCAGGAGAAATTGAAATTTTATTTATCTTTTTAACAACTACAGTTAACAACATGAATTTGGAAGAATGTGATAGAGTAGGGATAACTGATAAAGCTATGTTGTTCCATTGTTTGGGAGGAGATTTAGTATGAGATGTAATAAAATCAAGTGCTTATATAAAGTTTTAAAGTGTTTATCCTGGTTTCTCTGCTATTTTAAGATTTTTTAATTTTGTAGTCCAATAGAATAAAAATGTCTTAAATTATTTCTCCTGTTCAAGCATAAGGACCATTTTGTTATACAAAGATCAATGGCTGAATGTAAATAGAAGTTAAATAAGAGACAGACTCTCCTTGTATAGTGAAAATAGTTCCACTGATTGTCAAATTTTTCTGACCTTGAATGAAAATACAGACTTATTCCAATTCTCCTGAAATTTCCCTAATGAAATTTTTTTCATATTTTATATCACTGTCCAGAGTCTCAGATGAATAAGATATTTTCAACGGACTCCTAATCCTGGTTATTATCTGCTACTCTCTTTCTAAATTAGAAATCAGAACCAATTCACTATCCTTTACATTCTTTATTCCAGCTCAATTACTTGCTCACCTCTCATTGTATTACCTTGAAAGCTAGTTCCTTTGGTTCATTAACTAATATGCCTAGCAAATGGGACATTTTAAAATCTCCTCTTTGAGATTCACTCTACACGGTTGCATGTAAAAAAGTCTAATCAGTGATTCTTTTTTCGTTTCCTTAAACTGTAAAATCCTTAAATTTATACATTGGCAAAAATTTACATGTGCACATACTCATGTAACCAATACTGGACTGAGATACAGAAAAGTTCCTTGGTTCTAGAAAGCTTCTTATTCCTCATGTAAGAATTGCTTCTCCCTGCTGCAACATAAAGGTTAGCTACCATTCTGTCTTCTGTCACCTTAGGTTTATTTTTACTGTTTTTAATTCCATAAAAATGGAATCATAGTGCTTTCATGTCTGACCCCTTTTATTAATAATAAGACTGATCCATATTATGGCAATGAAATTGTTCATTCTGTTTACTATAGATGTTTGGGTTAGTTCAAATTTTGGCTATTTTGAAAAAATCTCACTGTGAACATTCTTGAAATTTCAGTGGACATATGCACTAGCTTCTCTTGAACGTGCCCAGCTGTATGATTGCAGGCTAGTGATATGCTTAGGTTTGGCAACTTCTGCAAATTGAATTTATAGATTAATTTGGAACAAGTAGAAACCTTACCAATACTGAGACTTTCTATGCCTATAAATGGTCTATCACTCTCTTTAAGTCTCCTTTTATTAGGTTTGCAATCTTCCATCTAGAGTTTCTGAACATTTTCTGCTAAATTTATTTTAAGTATTGATATTGTTGATGCTGTTTTATGAAACATTACTTATTAATTTGATTTTCAACTTGTTCCTTATTAATATACTGAAACATAATTGATTTTTATAGTGATCTTGTATGTAGACACTTTGCTATATTCCCTTAATAGGACAAAATAGCAAAACAAAACACAGCTAACAATTAATTTTGTGAACCACAGAATCAAGCTCAGTTGTCTGAGAGAACAGAGCGTAAGATTTGAAAGACCTGAAGTATATTATAACAAAGGTAATATCTATAGAAGACAAATAGGCCTAATCTATGGCTGATCTACATTCCACAATGCCTTCTGAAAGGAAATTAATGAGCATACAAAATAGAGTCTATAGTCAACACAAAAGTTATAAAAACATTTCTAGATAAAGAATATGAATCCTCTAAAGAGAGACTTCAACTGGGTTTAGCAGGAATGACCAAGAAAGAATACATTCTATAGGAATTTTATTGTTATTATCATAGAATGCTAATTTAAATTATCTAAAGTTATTATAGTGTTCTTTAAATACATAATTCATTCTGTAATTAAACTTGCTTTATTATTTTTATGTAACATGAGATACCAAAAGTAAATGAATAAATGTCTTCAAATCTCAAAGAAAACAAATGTAATCTTAGCCTGCTATGAAAATTACAAATTCTATCTTTAGCATTATTTTTAAAAGATTCTTCTCAAAATACCATACAGAAAGATGTATGAAATAAGGGTAGGATTTTTTCTCTAACAATTATATAAATTAATTTTAAAATGAGAAAGAGAAGATCAAGAGATGACTGAAACTATAGAGAAAAATATGAAGTAACTAGAGTCTTCTAAGTGGCAATAGATCATATTTTATTTCAACTTGCTGAATGAAAATATACTTAGCGCCAAGAGATCATTAAATAAGTATCCTCAATGGCCAATACCCAACCCGTTGCAATTATATGTCCCATTAATACAAGATCCTACACAGCCAACCTCTTAGTCTCTGATTGATAAAATCCCCACAGAAAATTCATTATTGCTTTGTTTTTTTATATTAAATCTCCATTCTTCCCTAAAGGGTAGAGATTAACCTTTTGGGTGGGAATGATGGGTGATAAGAAGAGAAAGGCTCCCTCCATGACTCGGATGGACAGGGCAAAAACAGTTGAGAATTGTCTTTTACCCTGTGCAGGAGTGGATAAACTCACTATAATATGCATTGTTTTTAAATGTTTTTACATTTTGGTTTTGATTTTAGCATTTTAATACATTTGAACTTTTGATTTTGCGCATAGTGTGGAGTAGAGAGCTCACATGGCTTATTTAAGCATTTAGCCAAGTAAACCAATAAAATGTATTGAATATATTTTTATTGATATAAAGTTACAATATCTATTTTAGACACAGTTCCTATTAATATAGACATGTTTCTGAACTATAACACTCTTTGATTGCTAAGTTTTAAAATTTATTTTGAAAAGAGTAGAGTCCACCCTCACTGCTTACTTTCAATAATAATGCTAAAGTAAATATTTTTTATCTCAAGTAAACTTTCCAACAGATGTCTTTATTCTATTGTTTTCAGCATTTCATTAGAAGGCCCTAAAATTCAGATAAAGCACAGGTTTAAAAGGAGAAAATAAAATGCTAGATGGAGACTTATAGATAATTAAATTTTTTTCTGAGAATCTTAAAGACAATACTACTGAACTGTGTATCTCTTGAAATGTAACTCATCTCTGTGGTGTCTTATCAGTGACCTAGGATGCCCTCACTGTATCTTCCACTAAAGACTGCTCTAGGGCAACTTATAACAGGTTCCTTTGGTGTAAGCCCTTTAGGCCATTTATGTTTTCTTTTGCTCCCCTTTAACTTACAAGTGCTCATGGACAAAATAGACCCTCTAAGATTCAGGCATACCCGCATTCTGTCCCTGTCCCCAACTTTGATATGTCCACATCATATCAACTTTATTTTGTACTGAAGCAGTCTCGAGGTAAACACCTAGATTCTTCATTCTCAGATTACTTTAGATTTCCTTTTTCTGTCATAACAGTGTATGATGTAAGAACATCTTATTTATGTCTGCGTTCTCTGCAGGCCGTCGGAAAGTTATGAACATTATTGTATCTTGAATTTACTCCATATTGATTTAGGGTGCTCCATCAAACATTTTTCTTAAAATAGGAAATAGAACCAAAGTTCCTCTGCTTTTGCCATCTTTCCACCCAAAACCAGCAGGTGTTTGTACTTCTCCATATTTTTCTCAACAAAGCTGTATTGTCAATAGACAGAAGACATGTTGGATTTTTTAAAAAGAATCTTTGTCTTGCCTTTCCCACTTTCTCTTCTTCACTGACTCCACCAGAAAGACCTTTTATCTCCCTTTCCTTTCTGATGGGAAAGATCTCTGCATCATATGCTTCTCCATCCCTGTTGATATCTGCCTTAAGCTTACTTTAAGCAATAATGGCGAGAGGGCCACAGCAAACAAAACAAACAAACAAAATGCCAAAAAAAGAGATGCATGAGAATTATTTCAGAATTAAATTAACATTCTGCATAAAAATAACAATCTCAATTGTTAGAATGTGATGGACTAAAAATGATAAAAAAAGCAACTGAAACAGTTTACAAAACTTCACAGTGACCTTTTTCCTATTTTTTATTCTCCTTACACTTTCTTATTTTGATTTCTATTTTGTAATGTTCCTTTTTTACTGCTTCTGAATATTTTAAATTAATCATTTAGATTAATGTATTAAAGGTTAGGGCAACAAAATATTGCAAGCCAAATGAAGGTGTCATGAGTGTCATTGTAAAATGAGATAAAAGCCTGTTTTTTTTTCCAAAATAAACAAACTATCTTATGCATATGATACATATTATGTATACCTCGAATCATCAAGTGATGTGCAGTTTTTTGCTTGTTTATTTACTGTGAGGCTGTTACAGTAAAAGGGAAAGAAGCCACGGGTTAATAATGGTAGGGCTTCAGAACAAATGCTTGTAAAAAGATCATCTGAGATTCTCACTTCTTTACTCACATTCCAAAATATGTTCTTGAAACTAGATGATAAAAATTAAAGCAAATATATAGAATAGTCATATGGTCTCTGAGTAGAAAGTTGTTTCTGAATATAAGGTAACACAAATTAAGAAAGAGAACAAACTACAGATTTGAAAATTTAATACTGAAAATAGATTTTATATCATAAAGCATAATTAATATAGAAGCAAAATTGCAACCTGAGAAGGATTTTCTAGACTACATGTAGAGACAGGTGTAAATAAAAAAAAAAATTAAAAAAAAAAATATATATAAAATTTTACTGATATATATATATATATATATCCTCCAATAAAAAATATGCAACTTTATAAACCCAGAGATGCAAAACAAATGCAAAATTAGCTTATTAAAAATGTAGATATTCATCAGAAATTTTAGGCAGTTTGATGGGAGAGATACAAAAATTCTTTCAAAATATTGAAATATAAAATAACTTTAAATTGTTAAACTAAAATACTAACACATAATAGTACCAACAACTACATCTTTAAATAAATAAATAAATAAATAAATACAGAGAACAGAAAACGGTTAGACTAATCCATTTTGAGTATATTTAATGCATAAAGAGGAAAATGTGTTAAATGTAAAAGTGGCTACCTAGCAGAAAAGACAAGATATTTATAGAGGCCAATTTTGGCAGTTTCAGTATAAATTCTCCCAAGAACAGAATTTTGCTCTGTGTCCCTGACATGTTCACATCATTCGCTAAGTTCAAGTTACAAAGATATCAGAAATTCTCCCAGTAAAAGAGGAATAAAATTAGCCTCTATTAATCAGAATCTGTACTCAAACTGCAATATGCATCAAAGTAAATGACATGTATGGTGTGTCCACATTGAAAAAAAAATGCCCTTTTGATCTGGCAACACTCTCTAGTATGTCTGAGAATTATCGTTCTGTCATATTAGTAAGTTTGCTTCTTATGAGTGGCGTCCTTGTGAGGCTTCTCAGTGTTCCAGAATCCCATGGGTAATAAATTCTCTGATGCTACCAAGATTGATCTGGGTCAGTAGCTGGGGCTTTAACCAGGTTAGGGTTGGTTTACCAAGATAAATGTAGCCTTGGACAAACTGGTCTGGATGATATCTCATCACCTCTCCTTCTCGGGAGGCTCTTCTTGGGGTAGCCAGGTACCATGCTCTAGAGGACATTCCCCTGGACCTGTCTACTAGGAGAAACATGTTGGAAAGGCAATTTTATACTTGCCTCTGGGAAGAAAATGGTAGAGCATTTTCCACCGGTGTCTATATTCCTAAATGTATTGTTCAGAAGCATTGATGGCCTTTGTTCTGGAATAGTCTTTCAAGGATGTTTGTCCAACATACAGTCTTAGGAGATAAAGATTATGTCTCTCTCTGGGTCAGGGGACAGATTTGTTTCCTAACCAGGGTAATAAAAATAATGTTTCTCTCCTGGGTAAAGTTTGAACTGTTTCTTGGCAGACATCAGATTGTCTGCAAAGAATATCGTAGTCATTTCTGCTATAAAGAGACATATGTGTTCCTAAAAACCACCACAATGAGCAAGGTTATACGACAAAAGCCACAGAGCTTACAGAAGATGGTGTTAGATGCACGATGCCCAAAATTGTCATCACTGCCTCATTAACAACAACAGCATAGCCACCTAATAAAAACTGTAGCATGATTATATGCATGTTACAAAAGCTACAAATAAATATGACATTTTAGCTTGAAATGAATTGAAGTTTGCTTGTGGATGTGTATGCAACACTCTACCCTCTGTATGCAAAAGGAAGAGAACAGAAGGCAAATAGAAAATGAGTGCGAGAAAGAGAGCTAAAGAAAGAGAGAGAATAAAACCAACAGAGAACAAAGTGGAACAATGCATAAGAGGCAGAGAGGAAGGGAGAAAATAAAAGATGGGCGGGGTGTGGGGGGGATTGGGCAGGCAGTCCTGGGCCCAGATGGGTGCCAGACAGTTGCAGCTTGTAAGTTGTTGCAAAGTGGTGAAAGGAAGATTTTCTGAAATCAGACAAACATTGGGACAGCAGGTGTGTTTGAGTGCTGCTCCTCCGTATGTGGTGTGTTTTTGTGTGCATTTTTTTGTTGTTTTTTTTTTGTTTTTTGTGTATTTCTAGGTGTCTCGGTTCAGCTGGGTATAGTTTACTGCATTCATTTAGTGATTCTCAAAGATGAAATAACACATAAGCATGCAAAATCTGTGGCATGTCCAAATTGTTCCCTAACACATCATTTGTTTAGGAAAAAAAATGTTTTTCAAAACCAGTGTTATAGCAGAACTGATTGCATGCATCATAAAAAAGGATGGGAAAGTGCAGAAGTACTTGAACAAAACTATCACCAATGCTAGGAGGAAAAATAATCCAAGTGACAATAAAACCTATGTGTCTTCTCCAGATAGGGTAAAACCAAGAGGATCTCAAATATTAAAAACAAAAGCACGTTCTAAAACAACGTTGCTGGTAAAGATGGGATGAAGAAGTCAGCCACATCTTAATTATTAGACAACATTCACATTTTACTCAGCTGTTATGATGAAGAAGAATGTTAAGATGAACAAATTGTATCATTTTGTTTACAATATAGAGAAAATATATGCAAAAACTATTTTAATAAATTAATGTAATATTATCTTTGTTTAGACCTGCCTCATAGATTTTTTATAGAAATATATATTTTATTAATCCAATATAATTTTCCTAGTTACATACATGTCCAGAGAAATATCTTAATTTCTGAGACTCATACTTTTTTAAAACATAAAAGCAAATAGTCTCTGTGGTCATGTCTGTTTCAGATTCAAAGTAAAATATAAAATCTCTGGTAACTAATTTGCTAATTTAAGGACCTTAATTTGTCATCTTAAAATTATCTACACAACACGAAATTAAAAAAAAAAAATGAATCTAATAACATGCCTCATGATAATTTCAGCTATATTCAATACTAATTGTAACCTGAAAAACAGTCAACATTTCCTCATTTTCAATACAGTTAGTAACAGCCCTTCACTTTTATCATGGTGCCCAGTTGTCCTCAAATCATCTGTGAGAATAACAACTGCTACAGGTCTGCTGAGATTACACAAGTGTGAAGCCTGCTGTTTCAGTCTGCAATCACTTTGAAGGAAAAATATATACATATTGGCACTGGATTCTGTAGTGGACACCTTGTCCATTTCACTTAGGTTTCAACTTCATTTGGATCAGCATGAGTTTAAAACCAGGTGAAGATCATTTCATTAGGGCTCAGCAGGGACACAAAATAATTTCATTGCCATCCAGCTGGTTTGAAAAATGTGATGACTGGAAATCAGGTAGGTTTTACATGTCAGCAGCTTCAGAAATCAAAGCTTTACACATCTTTGATTACATTTAAATTAAGAATCACAGTAAGGTCACAAGTTGTACCCAATTTTAATGGTCATACTATAATTCCTGAAATGATCTCAAATTTATTGCTAGTAATACTGGTTTGCCAGTTTACCTTTCATCAGCCCCACCTGGTGGGAATTATGGTGCAGGGTAGAGCTCTGTAGCCCACAATCCTGAGCATTGATTAGAACTAAGAGTATAATTCATTAATCACCATATCGCTTACAAATTCTCCTTCAGTATATGTCTGACCATTTGATGTCTACATTCTCAATGAAATATTAATAGTCATGAGATCTTGATTATTTTACTTGTTTTAGAAGTGTGTGTTTACTGATCATGACCCTTGGAACAAATGTCTTTCTTATTTATCTCTTTCTACTGTTTTTCAAGTCATATAAAAATTCAGGTGACAAAATTAAATATGCATTTAAGATAAATATACAATTAATACACATTATACAGTATATACAGTATTGAATTCTCATTATGTTAAAAGGACAATATAAACTTGATTTAATTTGACCTATGTATTTATTTGGGAGTTAGATATAAAGACATATTAATTTCATGAATTCTCTAACAGGCATAATTGCTAGCTATGTTTTGATTTTTCCAAAGCATTAAAAATAAAAATAGGATTGCAGAAACAAAAACTATCACTTTTTACTTACTTTGTATTTCTAAATTTACTTAAATTTATTAGAAAAAAAGTATTTTCATTTATTTCATACTATGTTCTAACTATACAAAACATATAAAATAACTAAGAAAACAAACTTCTATTCTTAAAAATATCAAAATAAATGCCCTATTATCTAACTATAATAAAGGTCACACTCAATTTGTATCCCATTCATATCAACAAGCTACTTCAGAGTATTTTCCAGGTTTTTCCATATTGGTTTACACTTTCAAAATCTCCAAATGCTTAAATTTTTATTCTAACTTAGATTCTTCTTCAAAATTACTTATAGTAACACATTTTTCAAATGGTCTCAGTTATATCAAGTTCAAGTCTTAAGTTTTTTTGAGTAATCATTTTCTAAATTCTCAACTCTTTTCTTACCTTACTCTGAATAGAAATCTCCCTTAGTAATATTTCCTTGTCACTTCCTCTCTCAATATTAATTCAAGAAATATCTGTTCAGGGTCAACTGTTTTTCAATCACAGTAATAATTGTTAGGTAAAAAAATGAATATGACAAGTTCTCATTCTAAAAACTTTATAGATGATTATAAGAAGTTATATTATTATTAACAGAGATTCGAATCATACTAGAAAATATGGTCAAGTGTGGAATCAGGCTTCACATGGAATGTAATTTGAGCACTGAGTTGAAAAAAAGACTGCTACCTCTAAGGTGAACTTTCTTATCTGCAGAAATGAACTGCATTTTGCACTGAAATCTCTGAGTGGCCAGTTCCTTCTTAATTAACTCATTCAGGTCCTTGCTCTTTCCAAGAAAATGTCAGCATTTTAAAATTTGACATTTATAAGGAACCAGAGCGTTTGGACATCAAATCACATATATGTTAATTAAAATTAGTCCGTGAAATGTCACAAAGATAAGTGAGACAAAAGCATCCACTTTTCTTCCAACAGTTGCAACAAATTGTTTAATAAATATAATAAATAAATGTGTGTAAGAAATTATGTCACTGTCTTTCATTTCTTAAGAAGAGGAATGGAGCAGACTAGGGCAGCTAGAATTTCTTAATTTACTGGATCGGTGTAATTAAAAATAAAATTTGGAATAAAAGATTCAATTACCATTTTTTACTTTCACCCAGCAAGAACATGCTAAGTCACAAAGAAACACATAAACAAAACGCCGTCTAAAAATCAGCCTGAATTTAGAAAGAATACGTGAAAGTCATAATGTCAAAATAATCAGCAATCTTATACATTGAATGGATTTATCTGTATGACAGACTCATTACATTTTTCTTATTTCATTCCAGACCCCAGAATATTCCCAGCACCAGAATATTCAGCCCTGAATAACACCTGTCTAGATCATCAGTCTATAATGTCAGCAGTAGAGACTGGAAATAGGGAGAGGAGGATTATGAAGACTACCCATCTCACAGCTGTGGTTAATTGAAGCATGGCTGTTTTTGTGTAAAGAAATATCATTTTATGTTGCTTTCACATACACTTATAAGATTAGAAGATCAGTGTTTTCTGTTTACATCTTACTTTTATATATATATACACAGCACTATTTTGAAATATTTGAGTCATAAACTTATCAGACACTAAAACTATAAGGCATCAGCTAGCAGTAGTATAAAGTGTCTGATATCTATCAGGATGTGATTACTATCCACACATTAGAATTAACCTAAAGTTTCCTATTTTTTCACCGACTAACATAAATTCATTTATTTTCACTTTAAAATATTTCAGACTAATTTTCAAAATTGTCTGGCTTTGAATAGAAAAATTTCTTATTATTTTTTTGGGAAACTTTGGTAATAAAAAAATAATAGGAAAATATTATATACCTCTTGATAGAAAATGTGATATGATAAAATGACATGAATAAACATAGAAGAGTTAACACCAAATATGTCTTAGTCATAACTAAATTTACAGTAAGCACAATTGGTGATTAAACTGGAAAGATAGAGGGAGTCACATTGATTAGCAAGAAATAGGCTCTTGTGTCCTACCATCATTTTCAGTGTATTGCATAATTCAGCATAGCAGACCATCATCGCATGAGCCATGCACATTGACTAAGTACTATTTCACAGGCATGTCACTTGACCATGATTCAATCTCTACATTAGAGATCCACTCATGTAAGACAATGACATTTAGAAAAGGATGAAACTGGGAGACAGGCCAAGCCTGTGAAATCTCCAGACAATGAATGGTCTTTCATAATGTAGGAAAAATGCAGACTTTCATAATGTATTTCATAATGAATTTATCATACAGAAAAAGTACATTGAAGAACATGGCTTCTATAGAAGATCAGAGCTATTCAAGTAGGTTAAAGCTACTACACGTACATCCATCTATTGGGCAAAGCAGAACACTTTCAACTTAAAAACTAAAATAAAATCCTGAGTAAGATTCAGTATCAGTGTCATCTGACACAGAAGATAACTCTCTGACTATGACACTCAATCCTTTGTGTTCTCTTCTGTCCTTCTCTCTCCCACTACTTTTTTTTTTCTTTTTCTTTTTTGTAAAAAATCATTCTCTTTATACTCCACTCTCTCCTCCAGATCACACAGCCAACCAGCAGGCCCTGAATAACTCTGGGAGAGAAAATGCCCTAATAAAAGATTGGCATTATTTTATTGGCGTACTGGTATATTACATTTACTATCATGATGGGCATTGACTATAAAATGATAGTAGTATTTGAGAATGTAAGCAACAGTCCATAATCATTTCAACTACTATTTCTTAAAGGAAATATTGTTTGATATATACACAGCTATTCTTACATATGAAATTTTCTTCAGAAAATAACCATAATGCAAAAACACTTGTCATTACTCAATCACTGGCTCTGTTCAAAATCAAACAAACGACAATATCTTATGTCAGGTGCTTTATTTAATTCAAATAGATATGGGCACAAAAGGATACATTCAGTTCCCTGAAGAGAAGATATATTTATGAAAATGACAGGTTTTAAAACTTGTGGAAATACTAAGAATCACAGTTAAAAACTTATAGACTATTCAGAACTAGTAAGAGTTTTTCATAGAATGAGTATGATCCTTAAATGACTTCATTAGAATTGCCTGAAGTGTTTATTTCTAAGCAGTTTTTTGGGTCCAACTCCAGACCTATCAAATCAGAGTAATTCAAGTAGAGGCCTAGGAATCAGAATTGATAATGGTTCCTCCAGATATTCTTATGCCCAGTAAATTGAAGATTACTGGATTACAAGAAGACAATAGCTTTCTTTGTAACCCAATGTCCCCATTAACCCTCAGGAGGCCTGCCAGATTCTAAATTAGTGGCTTTAGTGCCATTGTTAGACCTGGCTGGTTTATGAGTCTAGGTCCTCCTTTGCTACAAGACACTTGACAGGGCTAAGTGTGAAAGTTGAGGATATCACTGACTATCTCATAAATTAGGCTGGATCTCAGCAGGTGAGGGACAATTCTAATAGCATTTATCTGGCATTATAGACAGAATCCTATTGGTTTTCCTTGATATTTCCTGTTTCAGAATGAATTATAAAAGTTGCTCCCTTGAAGACATTCAAAGTATGATATATTTAGGCTTATGAATGACTAATGTATTGAATGCTTAATTAACACTTGCTGAAATAATTGTAAAAAAAATTAATAATTATGTTAGAAATCTTTATAGAAATATGCATTACCTTTAGATAGGTTTTAATTCTTCATTCGACTAAATTAAAATGTGTATTTCAACACTAGATAAATTTTCAGAAAATGTCCACACCATGGAAAATACATTGGAACATAAAGAAATTGTACTTTTATATATATCTCAATTTGAAAAGAAAAGATGATTTATCTAAGCCATTTTGCTCTTAAAGTGTTACCTACACTTGTTTCTCTTCTATTAAATTCAACACTTGTGAATATTTACAACTTTATTGGTAGAGTTCAGGCTAGCTTTTTGCCCTAATTTTCCCCCTGCCTTTGTCCCAAGTTGTATCTTCTGTAGAGGTGACCGCTGTGCAATCTTGAAGCATTTCAGAAAATTACTCCCAGCTTTGACTCCTGGCCCCTATTTTAATTCTCTAACTTCAATTGGATTCCCTGGTTTCTTTCCCATTTCCTCACCCTCAGTTTTTCACCCCTTTTGACTATTTTCATTGATTTCCCATGTAATGGTTTGCCAGTTTTCCAATTTTGTCAGGTTTCATTTTCTAAAGTGCAGGGTATTTCTCATTGTTCCTGCACTGCCATGGGTCATGGGTCAATTCAGTCTTGCACAGCCCAACATGACTGCCAACTCCAGAGCTCTAATGGCCTGTACTGAAGATTTGCTTTAAAGATAAAGCAGAAGACAAGTGGAAAAAAAATGTTAAAAACTTTTTTTTTTCTAGGAATATGCTACTTTTTTTGAGACTTACTAAAACACAAATATTTGTGAAAACAAATGCTTTACTGTAGCAGCAGATCAGTGCTAAACATGTTTTATGTTGTAATGCAAATTTGGCAGTTTTTCCACTATTTGACAAAGTGGTTGGGCTATCAAGAAATTAGCACACTGCTCTTTTCACTCAAGCACAGAAGAATAGTTTGGCAATGAAATGAAGACGTTTACTGCATTTTCAGTTCAGTGAATTCAATAACAATGGCTTTAAAAAATCTTGAGAAAATGTGACTACTACTTGTGTTGAAATATAGAATTTATAGACTTCTAGGGTACTGCCTGCAGCTTGTGGAGTTAACATTTCTACCAGAGAATATTTATATTTAGCTTGCTTGAAAAATAAATGAAACTTTTTAACAAAACTATCATGTTGATATTTTGAGTCTATACAATTTCAATGGAATTGCTTTACAAATTAATTGCATAGCTTTCAATATTCCTAGTATATTTTGATCAAAAGATGCACAAAGAATCATGGCTAAAATGAATGTATATTTAGTATAAAGCATGCTCTTAAATGTATTATGCAATTTTTAAATAAAGTTAGTTAAATATATTCATTAGTCAATAAACATCCATAGAATTATTTCAATATAAGAAACATAACTAGTTACTGAACAGTGTGTAACCTATGAAGCCCAAAGTTTGGGTAGCAAGAGAAATGTCAATTAAAAATCACTGTACAAAATGATAAATGCTGTGATAGTGAAATATCCATGGTGACATGTAAACATAGAAAACATTGTTTAAATCTGTCATGATATGGAAATTAGGAAACAACTTACCAGACAGTTCTGACTAAGCAAAATTGAGCTATAAATTAAAGGGTCAACATGTTTAAAAAGATAAGTGTTTTTCAGGAAGATTCTATAGGTGACAAACTGTCAAGGAGCCATGTAGATTTTGATATAAAGAAAATAAAAATTTGTGCTTTGGAGCTGAGATGTAGAGTGTTAAAAGATTTCTTAGTGGGAAGTAAAGATGGAAAAGTTGTTTGTAACTAGATTTATAAAGACTCTTTGTAACACATAAGGAAATTTAAACAGGTCAAGAAACATTCTAAAATGTATTAAAATAATAATTGACCAAATTTTTGTTTTAGAAAACAAAACTGTAAGCAATAGGGAAGACTATATCAAAAGAATAATACTAGAGGAACACAAGTTTAAGATGCTTTTGTAGTAGTACAAGCAAATTATTTTTAAAAATAAATTAAAGAAATAAAGGTAGATGAATAATTTAGAACTTAAAATAACTTTATATTTTTAAGGTTCAAACAATATTCTGCTTTAAAAATTTTTGAAATATTGCATCTATGAAGTTTAAGTTTTATTTTCAGATATTTTATTTAATGTTATATCTAACAACTCAAGGAAAGTCAAACTGATATTGCTTTCAAATATACTTTGTGCTGAAAAATAATCAGCCTAAAAAAGAAAAAATTGTGTGGGCTCTTAAATTGAATAATTTCTTAAATTTTGGAGTTTCATTGTTCCTCTCGGGAATTTTGTGATGTACATTTCTATGGAAACACAGAATAGATAGTCTCATCAGGTCATTTTTAGCTTTGATGCTGTCATTAAGAAAATGCCACTGTGAACAGATAGCCAACAAGAAGGAACAAAATGTTAATAATTCTCTTTAATACAGAATGTGGAATAAGAATTGTGCTTATAAAGTCCATTATTATCATAAGATCATGTCCATAAATACACATTCAGACAATTTGACCTTAAACATACTGAGAATATCCATAGACTTTGTATTTCTAGTCAAGATTCTCCTAAGCAGAATGTGTCTGGCGATATTACAAGTAATTTATCTAGGAAAATAGAGCCAACTGAACACACTAATAGATTTGACTTAGCTAATTTCCCAAGAGGATTTCTAATCTACATTCAGTTATCATCTGCAAGCTGTGCTCTGTTTGTATAAAGATTGAAAACCTAAGTCAAAGTCTCTTCAAACACTTTGGGTAATCCCTTTCTTTATAATGATGTTTGCCCTTTAGCATTTATGGTTCTCTTGTATGCATTTGTCATGATTTGGAAGCCCTTAATGCCAGTAAATATTACCAATAGCTATTAGACATTAGTGATCAATAATTAAACTTTTATATTGAGTGTTAATGCCATAAAACAAAGTTATAAATAGCCTTGATAATCTACAGTGTCACATGATCCCTCTATCTACATTGCAGTTTAAAAATTATGATCCTGACACAGAAAATCAGTAATGTGAATAATTATCTTTCTCCACAACATCAGCATCATGTCTAGACCTTATTAACATTTATATTCAAGTATTTATGACCAGAGATTCAATCAGGGGTCTTTTTAATCTCCAGGACAATGACATACTAATAATGCAAACTGCCTTTGAAAACTTCAGAGTTTGAAACACTTATTTTACACATCAGAATACAGTTACAAAACATTTAATTTTGCACCTAAAATCAATTGTTCATCTAGTCAGTACCTAATGGCAGAACCATATTACAAGTCTTGAAACACTCAGGATCACATTCCTACAAGATTTTTAAGTACCTGCCACATATCTTTGACCACAAAATACTGATTTTTACCTCTCTCACTTCTTCAGACTTCTTTCTGATTTTTTCTTTATTGTCTCTATTTTATTATTTTAAAATATTTCCTCAATACATCATTCTATTCTGGAGAATTTCCCTAAATACATTCTTAGTGACTGCTGGCAGTCCTCAACATTTATTCTTTTCTTCAGTCTTAGGAATAATTCATGATATTTAGTTTAACCATGACTACTGAAGAAGAGTGATCGAAATTTTCATGCTTCCCTAGATGATCATTTGAGTCAAGAAATTAATTTCAGGGTAATGATATCAAAGTGAGGTATGTGACTTTCAGGAAGCTTTTTTATAAGGGAACTGGGTGTGTTCTTTTGCTCTTTCTTATTCCTCATTGATGCAGTTGTGATGTAGGTGCTTGAGCAGATAGAAATGTCTGGACCATGGGGTAGCAGTTATAAATGTAAGACAGGAACACGAAAGAAGGAGATGGGCCTTTGATGCCAGTGGTATTGCTCTACAATTGCTGCACCGCTCACCATCAAACATGAACTTCCATCTTTTTTTAACTACTGCTCTGTTTTTGTTTTGTTTTGTTGTGTTGTTTTGTTTATCACTCGCCATGTTTTATTTTGACCCTGTTCAATTTCAACTAAGTCTTAAACATATTAAGGAATTATAGAAACAGCATGATTTGCATGCTCTAAATTCTATCAAAAGCTTCACTTGATCTAGTTAGCAGTATACATATGCCTTAATTTAATTTCAGAATGAGCTTTTGTGTGTCATCTAAAAGCAACTGAAAGTGAATAATATCAAGTATTGAATCAGCAGCACCAATTGACTTATTATAATGTATGAGTGAGTCACTTGGATGAGCTCTCTTGTGCTATAGTCCTTTATTTGTGGAGAGAGTGTGGGGCAGGCCAGCTACCTATGATCTCTTGTTGAAAACTAGACTAATCTTTTGAAATATTTGCATATTTAGCCAACAATCAAATTCTTTTGATGACTGCTGGAATCATTTGACTGAAAAAGAAATGTAAATGTGAGGATAAGGATGCTAAAAATTTTACATTACTTTCCTCACCCCCTAGAGCAAATCTGTATTTTGATTGCTTACATGCATATAAAATTATGTGCTCACATTAAATAAATTTTATAAAATACAAAATGATAACGCTTAATCATATGATCTGATATGTGCACATCGACTTTACAATTTTATGTTTACTAATTTTTATTTTACATTATTACTATTATTAAATTTACCGGAGTAAAATTTTTTCTTTCATATTCCAAAGGAACCTAGAAGTAAAATGGAAATGAGTATAACATCACAGATGAAAGAGCAGGCAGGATCAATAGGGAAGCTATTTTTAGGACTTGGCTGTTAATCTAAAGTACAGTGGAAGGAGTAAGAATATAAAGAAAATAAAGAGGAGTGCAGAGGGAGATTAATATCAATTTTATATTTGTAATATGGTATATTATTATATTATAATTATGTATTATATATTTTATGCATGTATAATTACATATATATATAATTATTAAGTTGATGTAAAGCCTTTGTTCATAATTTTGTTTCATGCCAAATGTTGATGAATCAAGTGAAGTATGAGTCATTGCTAGACATAGAAATACCTCTCTTCATTTTAAAATTTTCAGTATTTGTCAACTGAGAATCAGCAGTGTGAGAATTTTAAATAAAAAATTTTCTGTGGAATTAGAAAATTAATAAACCATATTTAAGAAATGCATTACGCTTGTGATAGGCTTCTGGATATGTTTTTCATTGTGACATAGCCTTGGTTGAATGAGAATTGCACTTTTAACAATTTTCTGGACGTATTATAAAAATATATGCCATTATATGTTTTATTTTTATATAATTATTTCATAATTTATTCTCTTTGAATGTTAATTTAAACTGTGTGCCATATATATAGGAAAACATAAAATGAAAAAAATTATTTTACGACCTGGAATCAAATAGCTGATTGTATCAAGTCAGTAAATGAGTGAACTCAACAACAAAAATTAAGTAAATATATACTGTGTAAAGCTAATAAAATAAAAATAGTAATAATAATATTTTTGCTTACTTGACTTGTTTACATTCAAATCATGTTTGTTTTTAGTTTGTTTTAGTTAGTAATATATTTATAATGCCACTGTTTGTTTTACATGTCCTTCATTGCATAATAAAAATACTTTAATTAAAATATGTTGTGCTATTATAGAATTCTAGACACTGTGTTGACCTCTCTGGTAAATTATAATTTTGTTTTATTTAATGCATATAGAAATTTTATAAATCTCTGGGTACAATGCATATAAAAAACATTTATTAAGAGATTTTCAGAGATCTGAAGAATGTCAAATGCTGCAGCACAATTATAAATTGTTACATTTTGAAAAAATAAAAAGCAGATATCCATTAAACCCAATAGGGTATGTACCCTATAACAAAGCAATCTAAATTGAGAATCCACCCTACAGAAATAAATGTTTTGATGTGTAAATTTGAATATATAAGAATATTTTGCTGTATTGTAATAAAAGAGCAAAGTAAATTAGGGTGTCTTTCAATAAGAAATTGGCAGAATAATGTTCATCCCCTTACAATGGGAAATTTTCTAGTTATTAAAAATATAACTTAATCTGCATGTATTAACCTGGAGCTATATTTACTATTCACTTTTAAGCAAAGAGACGTTTGCAAAATAATGTGTGTGATATGATCCCATTTTCATAGACTATTAGCTAACACTTCCAAGCCATTTTCCCTATGGAACCACGCTAAAGGATTTACACACATTACCTAATTAATCCTCAAGTCAATCATGTAATAAAGGATCTTAACCATTTCCCAAATTACTAAGGAAGCTGAGAAACAGAAAGGTTGAGTTATTTACCCGTAGTTACAATGGTAATGAGTAGTGAAGCCACTTGAATATTAGGATTTAGAGAGCTTTGGAAAAGATCTGGAGATCATTGAAAAACAGTTTTTAATATATTCTCTAAGCCTCATGGCTGCTTTCTTTTAAAATAATTAAATGCCATGGGCTTTGAGCTTATTGATTTTATCATAACATTTGGCAAAATCTCATTTTCATGCATAAAATATAAAAAATCAAACTACATTGAAGTATTAGGTGTTTTGTAGTTAGTGGTTACTTAATGGATATACAGTACTTTCACTGGGAAAAAAAGTATACCCCAGGTACTATAATTGGCATGAAACTAAATGGGAATTTTATCATTGATGTAAATGTTAGGGCTGCTCATATATTCATCAATTTTTCTCCCTTTATGGAAATAATAAGATGACAGTATCTCACTCTTAAATTTAGATGAAGCTATGTCATGTTTTGACCAATGGCATTTTAACAGAAAGGATTTATTCAAGGTCCCTCAAGAGGCCATATAAGTTATACTGGCATGAGTCATAATATAGTTTTCATCAGCTGTCTTCATAGGTTACTAAGTCCCCTATATTAGACACTGATATATATATATATATATACATATAAATATATATATGTATATATATATATATATACATATAAATATATATATGTATGTGTGTGTGTGTGTGTGTGTGTGTGTGTGTCTATATATATATATATATATATATATATAATTATACATACATATAATCTTAGATTTGGTGGTTGGTTTGTGTATACAGCAGCTTAGCCCATTTTGATACACAGAACAGAACAGTTTAGTTTAAAAATATATGAAGATCCTTACCAGAGGGGGGGAAAATGATGATAAAACAAATGATAAAACCAAGATTTAAAGAGAGGGATTTATAATAATATATTTTTAATGAACTTAATTAAGACACAGAAAAAAAGCTCTATGCTTGACATTGAAGAAACTTACTATAAAGATTTAAGTTAGAAGAGGCCTCTTTGGGTTGTTTAATAAAAATGTCTTAATGGAAATTTTAGGCTACAACTCTAAGCCTTCAGAATAAGACAAGAACTCTGAATAGATGATCTTATATGCAGATTTTTTGTCATCAGTTATAGGTTGATAATTTGGGAAACACATTTGCAGACTGTAATCTTTACAAGAAAATGGTTGTCATGTGAGTGAGGTGACAAAAACCATTTTAAATAAAGGAAAATGAAAAAATTGGGAAGGCTGGACATTTGGAAATATCTGAGTAGGCACTGAAAACATAATTTTCATATTTCTCGTATATAGTGTCAAACTGGATTTGATTTTGCATTCATTTAAACAGGATATTGAAGAAAACCAAACCAAAGCAAATAACATAAATTTTTAAAAGAAAACTAAGAAAGAATAACATAACCTATTGCTTGTCAAAACAACCACTATATTATATTTTATGGGAAGCTTTTGTTTATTTTCAAAGCACTTGTATGGGGGAACAAAATAAGGTGTTTTCTGTTTGAGCTATATCCATGTTCTTCATCTAGAAAAACAGAACAAAGCCCTGCCACTCTGATCAGACTTGATTAAATCAATGTGTGCTGAGATTTGAGGGGCCACTCACTTTTTGACAGTGTGTTGAGCAGTTTGCAAGATAGTCCTGTGTAAGAGTAGTACAGTCTTTTGGTGGCCCTGGTGGCAAATACAGTGAAGGGAGAAAATGCTACATTGAGGGCTATATTTTTTGGCCTTATAACCATGCCTGGAAAAAAGTTGTGCTATGTTGAATAACAACGAATTCTCAGTAATTTAGATGTAAGTTATAGAAAAGAGGTAGCAGTTTGTAGTAGTGACAGAAACTGAAAATGGATTAAGTTGACACATTAAGCTTGAAACAAGAGGTAAGAGAAGCTGTCAGTTGAAGTCTTGAGCAAAAAAAAAAAAAAAAAAAAAAAAATTGTATGAATTAAATGAGAGAGGGCTACAGAGAAGAGAGAGAAGTTGGATTGCGGTGATCAGTATTCCAGAAGCAGAAACTTAGAAGAGTCAAGATATAATAATGATGGAGAACTAGGTTGGGGAAGAATTCTTGTGATAGGTAAATTAGCCACTTTCAAAAGAATCTACCATTACTTTTTGTTAAACTAGAATTGGCCCTGATGAAAAGAAAGTAAATTGAGAAACAGAGAAAATGTGAAGACAATCCCACAGACATCATCGTTATTTTATGACATTTACTGAATTAAATTCATGAATTGCTTTTGAGCACCAAGATCTATTTTTTTTTTTTAATTTTATTTTCCATAGGGTGATTTGGTCTTCATGGGGCTTATCTATGGGATTGTTGCTTTTTGTTTTAAATTTCCTCTAATAATAGTAAGAGCTTCACTAATTTATGTGACATACATGTCTCCAACCCCCCTACAGTCTCAAGTAGCCATAATTATCATTATGTCATTTGGAAGGAAAAATTATCACAGTCTAATAAAATCAGAAAATATCATTAATGGAGTATACATTGTTATTAATACAAAGAATAATTTAAAAGCAAAGTAGATGAAACTATATGAAGCATTATTTTGGAGGGAACACACTTAACACTTAAAAATATTTGTCTACAGAAAGTACTTTTCAATGATGATCAACTATCTAATATCTGAAAGGGCTACAGTATGTTATTTTATGAACTTCACCAAATAAGAGAGGGATGCAAATAGACACTGTTATTCTATTTATTGAAGATTAGAGAAACTCAGAAACGTGTTCCTCTATTTCCATGTTCTATAAGTCAAGAACAAGAGCTCAGATATAACTTTTTATTTTTCAGTTTCTCTGGGAATAAAGCAATAGTCTCTCAGGGTCTGAAAAGTCCTTTTTCTAGTACATCTCACAGTATCATATAAAAATATGTCGCTTTCATTGGCCAAGTTAGATGTTTGCTTGATGTCAGCAATTTTCTTTCTGAAACCAGTTTTGCACTCAGCATCGTGAAGAAATATTTAAGGGAGACTTTGCACTCTTTGCACTCTTTGTGCTTGAAAAATTTATATTTCTTGTGATTAAAAAAAAAAGAGCAACCACATTTATTTCCATGGGATCTTGAGAAGAAATAAGACAATGAAATATAGGAAGCTTTGTATTATTTGAACGTTCTTGAGCACGTTCTAAACCTGCTTCTCTGTTTACAAAAAAAATTCTAGTATTTAAATACATAGATTGCCTCCTACTCTAATATATGAAAAAAACAAGATGTGCTACACTAAAATTTTTAGCAAAAATACTAACAGAAGAAATGCTGTCTTTAGATTATTGCCTTTCTGGCTGGAAGGATTGTTTTAACTAATCCATCTAAAACACATTTATAGTATTGGTTTATGAAAATTTTAAATATATTTTTGTAACTTTCTTTTTTATTAATCAAACTTCAAATCCACTTTCTCAAATACTCAGTAAAAATTGTTAGGAGCTAAAAAATTTCTTGTGAGTTGTCCTATTTTAAGCAACAGAAATAAATTGACATCTTACTTAAAAAGGTTTTTCTTTACCTAAGTCTATTCCTTAAAAATGAAGAATTTTACAACAAAGTCATCACCTCTAAGGATAACTATTAATTGAAATAAAAGTTCAGATGACAATAGTTACAGTGACTCAAGGTTGAATTTTTTTTACTATTTATTATGTTCAGCACTTTACATACATTATTCAATTTTGTACTGATAATAAATTTGCATGGTAAATATTATTAATTATATTTTAAAGTTGAAAAAATTAAGATGCAAAAAAATTAAGTAAGTATTGCAGGATTATAAAGATAAGAAACACAAAAGCAGAAATAAACCCAAGTATCTCACATTAAAGCACATGTACTTTCTAAATTAATTAACATTTCGCTCTATAAATGAGAAAATTTCGTATTTTAACTATAATTATAATATAGGCACTGAATTCTTGTTACTAACAATGCCAATAAAATCCATTTCAAACATGTAACAACTATCTGGAGAAACTAGATTTTAGGCTTCCAAGATGGCAGAACTTTTTTTTGAGAATAATGGAATTTGGACATAGTGATTATAAACCTGTGGTTAATATGCAATTTTTTGAGAATGAATGCATGCAATTAATTAAAGCTACCATTTTTAATTCAAAAATATATTAGGGGCAACTTTTGTTTTCTTACCTCCTATCATTGTTTTACCTTCAGTAATATATAAGTTGCTTCTCATTAAGCCTCTCCACACTTGCTGGAGTCTTTACGCTGCAAATTTGGAGAAGATCTTCTTTCTACAATATTCTCTACCACATGTTGGCTACTGGTTTGATTTGTTAAACACAGCTAAAGTCTTACCTGCTTGCTTCACTGGCCAACTTTCTCTAAAACCCTGATGGCTATTCTGTTTGAATGCTTGCCAAGACATCATTTTCTCTAGGAGCTGAGGCAAAGTATGGCCTTCTACCCTGCTGCTTTGGTAGGAAGAGCCTTTTTATTATTAAGTTCATATGACTTCTTCTATTTGATGTCATTGAACATCTTGCTGACAACAGATTCCCAGCCTGTTTCCCAACCACCTTATTTTCAGTACTAAATTTCCTTAACTACCTTTGAATTCATCCAAGCACATTTACCTTGTGTCCTATGTCCACCTCCATATAAATTATTTTAATTGAATGAACTATTTTTTTTATGTTTTATAATCAAGCTTAACTTTTCCTTTTCAAATATTATGTTAAGACCACACCAACACTGTGATGCAAAGGTTTATGACATATATTTTATCTCTTTTTCAACTATTTTCCCTAAAATTAAAATCAGGTGTTTTTTACCAAAACACCACAGATCAAAGTGTTCTCTATACTACATTTTGATTGGGAAACCTCACTATGACTATATTTCACTAGCAAAGTAACTAATCTATAGATACAGTAGTTTCGATAGTTTATTTCAATAGTTATATTTGAAATCTTTGTCATTATATATTACTTATGGAACTCTCCATATACATTGCTTCATACATGCTATGGAATTTTTTATTTAAGTTGGGAGTCTAAAGTGAAAGATCAAACAAATAACAACCTCTATGGAAAGCCAAAAGAACAGTATGTAGCTAAACTGCATCCAGATGGTTCACTTGTAAAAGAATAAAATGTTTAAATGGATTAATTTAAAAAATTACACTTTAAAAAACTCTTAATATGTGCAATTCATATAAAAAATGTTTTGATTAATTTCACTAGAGTTTAATGCTTTTAAATTCAATGGAAAAAAGTAATTTTCTCTTACATATATTATATTATTTTTTGTTTAATAAATTATTTTCTTTTATAATAATTAAAAAATTGTACCCTAATGAATTTTCATTTGAATACTGAAATCTCCTCTAAGTGGTCTGCTAGTGCATTTAAAATTTTCTTATAAACCTAATATAACAAGTCCTCACTTAACAGTCATCAGTAGCTTCTGTGACCTTATGCAAAACAACATATAACAAAAACAACTTTACCATAATTGATATAAACAAGAATTAAATTCCTAGGCATCTCATCAATAGTATATGACTTTAAATGAAACAGTTATTTGAGGACCTGTTATAGTTTTTAGTTTTATTTAAATTTTTTTTCTTTATTTCAAACTTCCAATGTAAAGTTTGGTTACATAACATGTATTTCATAGGGTTAGACTCTGGAGCATAAAATCTAATTACATAATTGCCTCCTACTGAGTCAAAGGTAGATAACTTGTGGTACCCCTGGGTATGGTGCATCTAATGCCAGAAACACATGGATCTGAGCATTGAAAAGATTAGGTGGTTACCAGCCCAGATTTTCTCTACTGGGGCAGTAAACCCATCTCCAACTGCCTAAGTGATGGCTGATACCAGTTTCCTCCTTGTCGAATAGCTTGTGCTCAATGCAATGTACACACATGAATGAGTCTTAAGCTCCAAGGAAACACAACCTAAGATGCCCTTATTAAGAAAAATAAGCAACATTTTTATTTTCTTGAATTCCTATTCTTTTTTCTCTGTTCTCAATAATATATGGGATATGATTATAAGGTTTTCTTTGTTTCCTGGTTTTTCCTTCTCTGCTACTAAATTTTATTTAGTTACTTTTTCTTTCTCAACTAAGGTTCAGATAAGAGTCCACTCTCATCTGTCAGGAATTATTTTATTTAATCCTCACAGCGACTTTAGCAGATAGGTATCATTATCATTCATACCTTTATTGTCAATGTTAGTGTATCTGGGATTTAGATGATGAAGATGTTTGCCTGAGGTCATGTGTTTAGTAAATGGTAGGGCTGAGATTTTAATCTGGGCAGTTTGACTTTAGAGAGGGACCAAACTTTTAACCACTGAACACTGCTTTCTTTTATAATTAACAGAGCCTGGTGTTGGTGAACAACTGGACGTATCATGAGCTCCCTATAGACCATTTAGATGCCAATCAGATCCCCATTTCAAATCTTCAATCAGAGAGAAGTCTGGCACATTGTAATTCTATATGAAGATAATATGTATATGTGTATTTTAAATTTCTGTGTAATTTAATAAAGTGCATTCATCCAGCCCTACAATGTTGGGACAATGCTTTGGCAGAGGCGCTGGTGGAAATGCCTTAAGGATTTTAAACAAAAAAAAGAAAAAAGGAAAAATTGAGGATGGTAAAAGTTATTTTAGACACTTATTCTATCTTTTATGACTACATACTGAGTTGGTACAGTTCTGGGAATCTGTCGTAGGCTTTGCTTCAGTTGACACTGCCCTGGTTCCTTGCCAATGCTCTTTTCTCATCTGTGGTGGGTTTTAATCTGATCAGTCCAAAATATCAACAGAAGGTTTCAGGTGGAGGCTACCTAGTGAATGCTATACTTTCTCTGCTTTTATTTTCTTAATCCATGTTAGCTTTTTTTTAATCCAAAACTAGGCATTAAACCACCTAATACTTATTTTCATTTGCAATAATGGTCTTTTGTTTAAAACTTTATGTATGTACTAATGTTGCATCTTAATTTATGCCCAAATGCGCTATTTGCAATCTCAGAGAACTCTGGCACTATTTCCCTACATATACTTGTATTTTATTTATTTTTATTGTTTTGTTTTTAAGTCTCTAAATTTTTAATGTATGACATATAATTTTTGTAATTTTTATATGACATATAATTTCTGTATTCTCTTAGCTGTTTACAAAGAATAGCACAGAAAAAATCCCAATATTTTTACTTATCAAGGCATATTACCTGG
Organism: Cynopterus sphinx; assembly: GCA_030015415.1. Lineage (NCBI taxonomy): Eukaryota > Metazoa > Chordata > Mammalia > Chiroptera > Pteropodidae > Cynopterus > Cynopterus sphinx. Next base: position 9,941,904 of record CM057379.1, read on the forward strand.
CAGTTCCCCAAATTTCTCAGTGTTATATTCGAAGGTCAAGAATTAACTAATAAACTAAAAATAAATATATTCAAAAGTTAAATTTTTAAATTTCATTACCGGACTTTAATTGGAAAGAATACAAGTTTAAATGAAGACTATAACTTATTCTTGGAGTGCCTTTATTTTTCTTCTGCCAAATTGTGTTTGGAACATTTTTATGAATTTAATTGTAAACTCTCTTTAATGTGTATTTTTGATTGCAGCTTGTCATAATTTTTAGAGGTCATTATGATTTTGTCATGCTCTTTCAATCACTTATTTATATGTAACAAATCTCTGTTATTTTTGTAATTTGATGAAATGAGGACAATAAAATTAAAATGAGAATATTAAAATTAGTTTCTTGGAAAAAACATATCTCATTCCTCCTGAATGAGCTGCATGTCTTTAAGTGTCTAAGTATTTTTATTATAAAATAATTGTTTTTATAATAGGCATTAATACATTTAAATAAAATTGATTTTTATTGTTTTTAACATTCCAATACATAGGATTTTTATTGTTGTTTTTGTTCAGTTTTTTTTTTTTTAAGCATACATCATCTGGTCTTCCTAGATGGTCTACCATCCAAGTACTAACCAGGCTCAAACCTGCTTAGCTTCCAAGATCAGACAAGATCAGGTGTGTTCAGGGTGGCATGGCCATAGACAGGACTGTTTTCTTGAATAGAAATGTTCACCTGGTAGCCATTGATTAGATAACTGCAAACTGACATATATAGTTTATTAAAACCAACAAAACAAAAATTCTAATGAGTTACAGAAAGTACAAAAATGGTTGAAGTTATCAAGAAGTATAAAAGTTCAATAAAAAAACTAATATTTATACATTACATATTACTATGCATATCTATGTTTATAAATATGTATACATATGAGTATGTATATATGTTATTTCTTCTTAATCTTTCTTATTTCTTTTATAATACAGTACTAGAAGGAAAACATTCATAATAAAACATGATTGCAAGTGAAATATAGGATTGTAATTACATCACATGTTAAATTTGTTTTACATCAGAGTAACCTAAAGAATCTTCACGTGAAATAAATTATTCCCTGAAGGTGTCCAAATATTTATATGGAAGTTTTTATGGAAGATACTCTAGGATATTCGAGTTTGGTAAACTGTGACTGCATGTCAGTTAGCTATCATCTAAAAATAATTTTGAGAGAAATTGTATAGGCTATTGGAAACTATAGAATCATTATTATATTTAAGGATGTAAACTTATGCAGAAATGGCCACCAGAAGGATTTTAAACAGTTGTCTTTGGTATATGTATATATATATATTTTATATTGCTACACTAATGAATTACTAGAAATGTGGCAGGTTAAGAAAAACACACACTTATGACAGTTCTGTATATTAGAAGTTTGACATGGATCTCACTGGGCTAAAAATGAGGCTGTATTTCTCCCTGTCGGCGAAAAGGAGACTTTATCTCCTTGAATTTTCTAACTTTGGATGCCACAGGCATTCCTTGGCATGGCACCTCCCTCCATTAAGGCCAACAAAGTTGCATCCCCCTGACATTCTTCCCTAGTCACATCTCCCTTTCTGACTACAGCCAGAAAAGGTTTTCTGCTTTTAAAGATATATGTGCTTAGACTGGGTCTACATGAATAATCCAGGATAATCTCCCCATCTCAAGGGATGCAATCATGCAATCACATCTGCAAAATCCCTTTGGACATGTAAGATAACACATCCATAGCTTCTTGGGATATCAACACAGACATCTTGGGAATTTTCCTCTGCTACCACAATGTGCAATGCCAGTAACATTAATTATAGATTGATAATGAGATTCTTCTCAATAATAGATCTTTTAGATATTTCTGGAAAAGTAAAGTCACAGGCATTATTTATAGTTAAAAAAAGTGGGCATGAGTTTTAACCTTGCAATTATACAGTATATATAGTTCTGGAAACAAACAGGAATCCTAGCAGCAGCCCTGAAAGGGTACATGTATTTCCCCAGGAGCAATCTGAGTGAATTCCTAAGACTATATTTCAATGACCAAAAATAGAAAACCTTTATAAAAAATACATCGAAAATACTATTCTTGGACATTACATAGTTATCTATGGTAAATCTGACTCAAGTGGTGATAAATATGTACCAATACAATCAAACTTTAAAGTTTTGATTTAAATAGACAAAAGGATTGTACAAGAGGTTTAGAAAGGAAGAAAAAAAAAACAATTGTAAATGTGCCACTTTCTAAATTATGATTATGAGCAAGTCATTTAGCCACTTTAATTCAGAATTACTCATAGAATAAGTTTCCCAGCCTAGAATAGTTACTACTTAAACAATTAGAGAAAAAATGGCATAAAAAAATGACTAAGACCAGGTAGGTATTGCATTACATGTCCTTTCTCAATTCCCTCTTTACCAGTTTCTATTAACTCTTTATTTTTTAAGTTAATTTTTATTAAGATTTAAGTGGCATATAACATTATATTAGTTTCAGGTATATGATAAATGATTTAATATAAGTATACATTGTGAAATGATTACCACATGTCTAGTAAACATCCATCACAACCAAAGTTATATTTTTTCAGTGATAAAAAATTTTAGGATCTACTCTCTTAGCACTTTTTAAAGCTATGAAACAGTATTATTATTTTTTAATTAAATTTGTTGGGGCAATATTGGTTAACAAAATTATATAGGTTTCAAGTGTATAATTCAATAATACTTATATGTGTATTGCATTGTACATTTACCACCCAAAGTCAGATCTCTTTCCATCACCTTTCCAATTTCTCTCTGGAAACCACCATACTATTGTCTCTGCCCATGAAGTTTTGTTTGTCTTGTTTATCTGTTGTTTTCAGTTTTATATTCCCCATCAGTGAAATCATATTGTTTTTAACTTTTTCTGTCAGATTTATTTCACCTACCACAATAAACTCAAGATATATCCATGTTGTCACAAATGGTACTATTTCATTTTTTCTTATGGCTGAATGATATTCTATTGTATATATGTTCCTTTTATTTTTGATTTATTATCCAGTACTTTCCTACATAACATAATCTATTATTAACATCTATATTTGAAAAAAATATATATATATGTTAAGTTGACGTTTGGTAATTAGAATCCAGTTAGTTCTGTGAATAAAGTATTCAGTTTTCTGTAAGTCTTTAAACTTTATCATTTAGGCTTCCTTCACATAATATAATTACCTATGAAGTAGGGGTGGAATCAGTTAAACATATGGTATTAGGCATGTGACTGCATTAATTGGCCCTTTTTCATTTGAAAGCACAGAGACTAAAAGTTTAATCATAATGCAAATACCAAAATTTATTTTTTCAGATATATTATAAAAGACATATAATAGTGCAAAGTTCGGAGGAATCAAATTCCTTATAGTGTAATAAACCATAATAGTAAGCAGATGAAGCGCCATGATCACCTTGTGGAAGAATTCAAATGCTAAGGGAATTAAAAGTCTATTGAAGTATCAATAGGCAAAGAGTCTCCTAAACTTGTTTGGCTTTATTATCCCATATTTAACAGTAATTTAATGTACAAATCTACTCATCCCTGATTTTTTTTTCTTTTCTTAATGATCATTTAGGAGCCATATCATTATTATGATTTTAATTTTAGCTTATTTTTCATATCAATCTAAAAAGACACCAGGATTCATAGCTTCCTTAATGATTTGACTATTAAATAAAAACTTATCACTTTCCAATGTTTAGCAAAATTTTTGGAGAATTTAAAAAATTCTCTTATGAGTCATTCACAATCTCTCTCTTTTCCAGTCTAGTCAGAGTGATTTAGTTAATGCTCTGCTGACTTGTTATTTTTGAACTAATTTTCTACTGGGAACTTCTGTCGATAGAGTTCTTAAGAAGGATTTGTATTAAGCCTTCCACAGATACTCTGATATTAAAAGCATGTCTGAACAAACAGGTGCATTCTGTGTGGTTAAAATCAAATGCTACTATAAACACACCCCAGCTGTGTAATCCAATTTGCTATTCTCTTTGGAGATAATATAAAGGTCAAAAGATGCTTGGTGATATGGTTTGGGAATAGAATTATTTGTAGGTGATTTATTCTCCAAAAGTAGTGAAATATCTGCAGAGAGACTGCATTAGTATTTCTTTAAACCTGCTTTGATCATAGAGTCACAACTGCTTTACATTTTTATTTTCTGTTACCTTATATATGTACATGCAGAATCATCCATTGTTACCATACAGCCAATTATAGAACCAAACCTTAATTTTTTATTTTCTCCCTTATAGTTAATATCTTGATGATAATAGCCAAGCTTTGTTTTGTAATTTTAAAGAAATACTCTAATTTTAACATCATATACACTTTTCATTATTCTCATATCTGTATTAATTAAATAAAAACAGTCACTAGCAGCTCTAACTGATGACCAGGATATATATGGTCATACTAGTGTGCTAGGCAACATATAATCACAGAATGCTCATTTGAATTGATCAGCATTGTTCCAGCCACATACCAGTGGTTCTCAACTGTCAGAGTACACTGCCATTTTTTTTTATTTTATTTTTTTACAAATAGTGATACCCAGGTCCATACTGAGAGATTGTTCTTCCTTCTCTCTCTCTCTCTCTCTCTCTCTCTCTCTCTCTCTCTGTCTCTCTCTCTCTCTATCCCCCCACCCCCTTCTCTCTGTTTTTCCCCTTGCCATGACTCAGTTTCTTAAACAACTCAGATATGCAGTCAAAGTTGAGAATGGATCAAAGTCAGCAGCACCAGAGAGAAAGAGTGAATTGTCCATGCCCATGAAATGTCAGCAGCTGATTGATTTAACTGGAAACTGTTTCCTGGCATTTTAACTGATTTATCTCTAAAAGTGTAAGACTGGAGTTAACATATTGAGATAAGGAGAAAAGAGAGTTTAGTTAATCCAATTAACAGCAAGAGGAAAACATCGCCTCATAAACTGTGATCTTCATGAAAGGAGGGCTGACTGCTATTTAAAACATTTTGAATGACTGAATAAATGAATAATCAAATAAACAAATATTTGTTGTCTCTCATTCTAGCTTTGATATATTGTGATGAATTAAAAAGAGAAAAAAACTCGTTATGCTTTCCATTTTCAAAAATATGTTTAATAGTGACAATAATTAGAAATTTAAATTTCATATTCTTTCATGATGGATAAAGAATTTCATAATAATTGACAAAAATTCTATACTTAAAACAAGACTATTGATATTGATATATTATTTATATCAAATGACATTTTCATAATAAAAATAGCTGATTTTATAGTTCAGATGTACTATTGAAATTGGTATACTTGAATATATAAAATGTATATTTCTGAGGAACTTTTGTTATCAAAAATTTTATAAATAACAGTAGAGATAATATAAAATAGGAAATGACTTAGGGAAAGTATTTACTTATGGAAACTGAACTAAGAAAATTGAATTTTAGTACTTTGTTGTAAATTATTAAATGACTATGTATGTTTTATAAGCTTTCTAAACTTCAGCTATCTTCTCACTAAAGTAGAGGAAATGTCACCCAGATGCATGTGGCATTCAGAAAATCAAAAATCATGAAATAAACAACTAGGCTTGAGAGTACAGAAGCCTTTCAGAGACCAGTTAGAAACTTTTGTGATAGACTGAGGGATAAATTATGAAAACTTGAACTACTGGGGAAGATGGTGAGAAGAGATTACACAGGCATTCTACAAAGGGAGAAAAAAAATGAAGGATGGAGATATGTTTGCTTTAGTATTCATGATTCAGTAGTGCCCTACTACCTGATTTGTTCCCTACTTCTTGATAATTCCTTATTTTTGACAATTAACAATGTTATATTTCAATTATATCTCAATAAAAAGTAAAAGAGATTTTAGTAGAAACATGTGGAGATAACTTTAGTACAAATGATTTTAATACTTATTCGTTTTCTTAGTAAAGATATGTCACATGCTTCTATACCTTACTTTGATGAGGGAATTAAATGATTAGAACAATATTAAACAGTTGAAAAGGGAGACATGTGAGGACTGAAAGGGAAACTGAATTTAGAAATTTACACCTGGTGGAGAAGCCACTACTTTAGCTAGACTCACATTTAGAAACATCTATGGTTAGAGAAGTGTATGCAGAACATGGGAAAAGGACTGTGGTCAGTGTTTCAGCTTCTCCCACCACTATCACCCCAAGCCAAGGATGAGGACGGACAACACAACAACAACCATGAAGAATGCACAAACTGACAATAGTCAGACATTTATGAGGCACTTGTCTCTAGAGGGAGCAGGAATCTTTCTGGAAGCCTGTTGCATACATGCCTCAGGGGCCCTGTGAATTTTTCTTGTTGAGAACAAAACCTTTGCTTGGCAAAATTGTGATTTGTTACATATTATCAGAAGGTATACTTTTTAAAAAATAACATGTTATCAAATTAGCATTAAAAAACATAAAATACCCAAGAAATGCTTATATACCTTAAAAAGATTCATAACTAGTCTGTATGTCTAACAAAAGAGCATGTCCTGCGACTGTTTACTTTATAAAAACACAGAGAACTCTACAGGAAAATCCTTGTTTCAGGAAAATTAAGATCATCCCATAAAATTATCATTGCTACTTATTCTAACTGTAGATTAAAGGTGGGATTAGTAAAATTTAAAGATATCTCAAGAACATAATACATTTCAGAAGTCCAAGACAATTACAGCTCTGTGAAGACATTATTTTCCTTTGTATAGAAATGGCTTCTGGGCCAAAAGCACTTCCATATATAGTGCATCTATGATTCTTTTGATGGACAATTACAGGAATTCCAGGAGCTGAGTGCCATCACTACCTACCTGGCTGTATATAAAGGACCGTTGTCAGCAAGCTCAGGCCATCATGTGTTAACATGAAATTGGGTAGCTTCTCCAGTGACATCTATGGGGAGTTTGCATTGGCCTTCAGATTAGAATGCTCAGTCTTTTCATGATTGAATGAAGAAGTGATGGTTTATTCTCATTCAAAACTGTTTTCGTCAAAATTAAGATCTCTAAAATGAATTCTTGCTGATCTTCATATTGGGAATATGGGTGTCTCGAATCTAACTCACCAGATCCACAAAACTTCTTTGTTCTTATATGTCTTTCCTTTCCCTAATTTCTAACTAGGGGAAATGAGAAAACTTGAGAGCCTTATTTAGAGTACTGGTTGTTAACTGTAACATGGGATCCCGTCCTGAGTGATTTCTTTTTTCTCATTAGTGATCCAAAAAGTAGAACAATAAATTCCCTGGTTCTTTACCCTGATTTTACTTTATAAACCAAATTTGACTTCTTTACCAATTATCAGGCAAGGTATGACATTACATAATGTCTAGATCCTTTAAGAGTGTTGAGTCACCCATCTTTTCATCTGCAATTATACTTTGTTGATACAGTTTTTTTTCTGTCTCCCCACTATTATGTTGCTTCTCTCCACTCCTGTAACCAGACAACATGACGTTTATTGCTAGCTTAGGAGCATCATAGGAGTTATAGGTTAAACTGTGTCCTCAAAAAACATACGTTGAAGTCCTAACACCCTGTACCTAGAATGTGGCATCAATTGTTAGAGAGGTAATCCAGTCTGATGAGCTCATTAGGGTAGGCTCTAATGCTATGTGACTGGTGTCCTTCATAAAGGAAGAAGTTGGAGTCAGGCATGCACATAGCAAGAATTCCAGGTGAAGATAGAGGAAAAGACTGTGGCAGTCCTTCTTCAAACCAGTGAAGACCAAAGACTGCCAGCAAACTACCAGAAACCAGGGGAGAGCACAGAATAGATTCTTCCTCACTGACCTCAGAAGGGACCAATTCTGCCAATACCTTGATCTCATGCTTCTAGTATCCAGAACTGTGAAACAATAAATTCCTGTTCCTAAAGCCATTCACTCTGTGGAACTCTGTTTTCGGAATCCTAGCAAACAAATGAATTAGTTAACACATTTTTTATCCTTTAACCAAAAATGGAGAAAGATGGAAATCAGGGATATATTATTGAAGTCATCATAAATGTGAATAAGGCAACATATTCATTTTTTGCATTCTTTTTAGGGTACAATCTTCCTGAAAATATTATTAGAGTTCTACGAATTTTCAGTTTGTACAATTCTAAGTCATTTTAAATTTAATTCGATATAGATAGATATTCTTATCTTTTTAACCACCATTCAAAGTAAAGACTTTTTAATCTCCATAGAAATTATTGAGAACACCAGATAAAGTTGTCCATCGTGACAAATGTTTGACAAGATTTTGACCAACTTAAAAATCTACAGATATCATCTCTAACGGTCTGACATATTTCTCACATAAATATCTCTCAATAATCAATCACCTTTAATAAGTTCCAATCTTAATGTTTTGGGCTGTGTTAATAAATTTGGAATTAATATTTCTACATTCTTGAATAAAAGTATATTAATGCTTTTATATCTTCCTTGCCTCTCTAAGGACCAAACTTTTCATGACTCACTCTCAGGACAATGGGACAGTATTCTATATAAAAATGCAAATGATATCGTAGCTGGATCATACTTGAACATGATAATGACTGAAACAATATTCATGAATTACTGATGCATTCTGCCAATTCCAGAATGAAGATTATACTCCTTCTTTCTGCAGAGACATTTTTATTCCTTCCTGCAGTCTATCTAGATCTGCATCTTCCAAGTGAACTTTACTCAGATCTTCAGCTTTCAGCAAGGAAAGAGCAATTGGCTCACAATTTTGGGGGTAGAAATAGAATAGTATTTATATTAGAATTATTATTTCTATCCATGAGAGGCTTCCAATTCAAAATATGTTAAACATTTTATATTTGTATGCTAGGGCTTCTATGATAAAATAACACAGACTAGGTGGCTTAAACAATAAAAAATGTATTATTGTCTTATAGTTCTGGAGGCCAGAAATTAGAAATCAAGGTGTTAGCGGGTTTGGGTTCTTCTGAGGCCTCTGTCTTTGGCTTGTCCAGGGCCACCAATTTGCTGTGTCCTCGCATGGCTCTCTTTCTTTGTGTACACATGTTTGGTGTCTCTCACTGTCCTAATCTCTTCTTATTATTAGACATAGTAGATTAGAGTCCATTTTAACAATCCCATTTTAATCTAATTATCTCTTTAAAGACTCAGTCTGTGCTATGGGCACATTCTAAGGTAAGGGGTTAGGGCTTCAACAGGTGGACTTGAGGACAAGAAAACACAGATTGGCCCATAAGACATTGTTTCTTTTCTAGAGGAGAAAGCATCAATTTGACTTGGAGTCTTCATTTCTTTTATGGAAAATCAGAAGAAAAGCATGGCATCCTTTTAAAAATCAGAAGAATAGCACTGCATTCAAGTATAAACCAACTTACTTGTTCCTGTATGTGCATGTTCATATAAAAATAAAAGCTATTATAGCCACATTTGAACGTGAACACGTGTTTACGTGTACTTTTAAAAAGATTATCTTACAAAGAGAACAGCTTCATTGCTTTAATATGGAGATAGACTAGACTGCCAGTGACCACGTATGGTGTTAATTTAGGATTGTTTCAAACTATGTTCAATTCTATAATATTAATATAGAAGTCCAATAATCCCCAGCACATAAGAGAGTGCGACACAGATGAATGAATACATGTGCTCTCACCAACATTTAAAGTGTAAACAAGGTTTACATTTTTGAGAAAAAAAAACTCTTCCCTTTATTTTTTAACAGCTTATTGAGGTATAATTGAATGTAAACCTGCAAAACCACTGCCATAATCAAGGTAATGCACAAGACCCCGTTTTAGACAGAAGGACACACAAAAACTGGAACTGAAGGGTGGATAAGGTATTTCATGCAAATGGTAACAGGAGAGCAGTGTTAGCTAATGGTTATATCAGACAAAATAGACTAAGTAAAAAAAAAACACAAAAAACTGTCACTGAATACAAAGAAGATTCTTAAATAATGATAAAAGGATCTCTCTCATTATTGAAGCTTTGGAGATCAGGAAATCCATGGATCGAAGCCTGAGAGTTAAGATAAATCCAAGGATGTTGATATCAAGCAGCCTCTACACATATGAAAACCTCCAGGGATCCTGATATTTGTCTTGGACCTTTGGGCCCAGGATAAAATCTCTTTTGCTACCAGAGGAATTCACTTTTTGAATTACATTTTGCTTATTTCTTAAGCTCCCACAAAAGTTGTGTTAAAAACTGCAGCCAAGGATAAGCTAAATTCTGATCAGTGACAGAAGTTTTTTGTGTCCAATTTTTGTGAAAAAGTTGGTACAGATAAAGCAGCAAAGTCTGTGAAAATATGTGTTGACCCCCAAAGTGTTAAAGCAGCAATGAAATATGGTTTTCTGGCAGAGGAAACAAGCAAACACCTGGATATGTGATGATGGTACAAATACCATGCAGAAATTCTGAGAAATGCCTTTCAGAGGAAAATTTAGTTTAAAAAATTGCTAATTGATTATTAGGCTCAAGATTATTTTTGATATATGGATACTAATACTAAAGTATATGTATGCAGACATACTGATACCTCAAAATAGTATTTCTTTTTAGATGTACTTTTAACATTTCCTCAATGGGGATAAGAGGAAGAAAAAATAGAAAAGATATTAGCATATGATTTTCTATATGAAATCTATTGACTAAGCATATTTACACATGTATGTCTATCAGAAATCTCTCTCTATGTCTCTATCTGCATCTGTCTTTGTCTCTCTGACACTATCAACTCACAACTTATTTTATAAATGCATCTAATGCTTATCATCTTATCCTAAGTAACCACACATTAAATACACAACCCAGCTTCCAGGCTATCTCCACGGCCAGATCTTTCTCCCATCTTAAAAAAAAAATAAAGAAAGAAATAAAATAGAAAGAAAGCAAGCCATCAATTTCAGCAAATATTATAATAATCTAAAATACAAGTATGTCTCAGAAATAGAACTAGTTCATGCTCCACTAAAAAGTATTTCTTTGTTAAACGTGCAAAAGTAAATGTCATTAGGTCACATTCAAACAAAGAACATATGTATTGATTCAATTATAATTATCATAACTCATTTACAGCTAAAATATCTGGAATTGATTTCTGAAGGTTTTCATATTTGTGACCAACTACCCATTCAGATTATATTGTCAAGTGAATTTAAAAAGTGTGTGTGTGTGTGTGTGTGTGTGTGTATCATAATTTTTTTTTAAATATGGCAAAACTATAAATTTTGCTGTTTTCCTAAAAATACATACTAGGATATTTCTGATTTGATGGAACAAGTAGCCAATTAAAAGTTTCTGGAATATTGGAAGGCTCGATGCTGTACTATGGTATCATTGTCAATAGAGAAATGAAGCCTGTGACATTTCCCTCATTGTAAATATTTTTCATTCCATTATTCTAGTAAACCATTAAATAGGTGTTTCAGGCTGTGCTACTATGGTAGAATTGATTTTCTCAATGTTTTGCTGTCTCATGGACATGACCTCAGTGTTAGCATGACCTTGAGATACCTTTTCATTTCTATTTAGTAAATAGAGACCAAGGACCTCAGACACATAGAGGAATTCAGCATCCTATACTTCTAATGTGTTAGAAACTCTATTAGAAAGTAATAAGGTTTTAGCCACATTCCCTGAAGCACTTTGGGGTACTGCTGCTTCATGAGATTTTCTCTAAAGTAACCTTTCAAAGTGAGCCACAAAAGCTCTTATTCTAGATCATACTGGCATCTGACCTTTGTAAACTTACACGCAAGAAAAAATAGGAAAAAGGAAGATGCTAAGGGAGATACAGTTATCTATTCTAAAATGCAGCTTTACCCACAGGCTACAGAAACATCATGACCTATAAAGTTCAGAGCTGTGTTGATTCTTTCTAACAATTACCCACAGCTATTATGATTTTCTCTCATCACTAAAAATGTCATTGCTGAGATAACTGCCCCAGTTTGAGAAGGTAGAAGATTTAACAAGTAAGTAATACGTAAAAGACAGAGGGAACAGGGAGAGAGATTGATTTGATTACTGCCATTTCAAACTGCTAACAGGCCAGATGATAAGATGTCTCATTTTTCTGGAAACTATAGCATTATTCAGGGACCCTTCACATATTTTATTTTCATATATTTCCTTGAGATCCAGTTTTTTTTTTTCTTTTAAATTGGCTCTGAGTTAGACAATGTCCAATCTAATTACGTGATAATAACTGTTAACGACAGCATTATCAGATGATAATTGGGTGTCATTAATGTGTCTCATTATAATTCTCAGTCTCTTGTGGAAGGCTGTGATGGAAGGACCTTGGGCATTCCAGATTATATTTGAACAAAACGGTTATAGATCAATAGCCAGGGGAGAAAAACGTATCAGAGACATCCTCAAGCTTTTTTCCCAAGTTTTGCTCCCCTAGACCTAAGCATCCATCAGTCCTTCGTGAGATTTACCATATACCTTCAACATAGTGTTGCATAATAATAAGGAACGTGTAAGATCATCTGAACTACAATTGGTGGTATACAATGGTAGACCATACAGAAATCCACGTATAAAACAACATCATCTTGATCATCCATAGTAGGTTCAAACTACTTAGAGGCAACACAAAGGTTTTGTACATTTTCAAATGGATTCAACTACGCTAATATTAGAACTGAAAAGGGTATTATCAAGTTATCAACCAGATTTCATCTCAATTCTTGATTCATCTGGGCCATTTCTTATAGTTTCTATTTGAAATAAGTATGTGTGTGTGTGCTGTGTGTTTTAAGCATAGATTAGGTTAACAGCAAAAGAGCTATAAGATTGAACAAACCTTTAAGTTTTATTTATGACTATTAATCAGTCTTATTAAAATAATCCAAGTTAAAAGATAAAGGGAAGACATATCATCCCCACAATTTTACAATGAGATTAAAGGAAACAGAATACTTCCCCCCCCCAGGGAAAAATAAACTTTGTTGATTAGGCAACTCTAACTGAATCACCAAAGACTTCACAGGGCCACACTCTATATATGACATTAAATGGAATATGTCATTATATTTTACAAGTGGATACTAATTTAGTTTATATTTAATGTGGTCACTTTCACATGTCTAATGTAGTATTTAAATCAGGCTTGGACATTCTTAGGGTCCAGGGCAGGAATGATAATTAAAACCCATAAAATGTGTTTCAATATTTAAAAGTTACAAATCAAGTTATACTGTTAAATAAATATGATTTGTTCTTTCACTTTGACAGTTATGTTTTCTTAATATAGGCCAGATTTGAACTACAATTCTTGGATCTTCAAAGTCCCACAATATGGGACACAAGGAGAGCTGGACCCCCACCATTGTCCCATAGAAGGCCTTTGGTGCATACATCTGGGTAACTCAGTTGACCCATCCAAGTCCAGTTAACCACTGTGCCTTCTGCAAACAGCTTCTCTACAGCCCCTACAGCCTCTGCACACATGTGTGGATCACATGAAAGACTATGTGAGAGTTACTCTATCTTGTTAGCAACTCTTTTTTAATATGAAAGAGTTCTTTGTTCTGACTCAACATTAAAGTATGTATACTAAGGTAGAAGTGCTTGCTTCATCTATTAGAAATGTAGTAGATCTAAGATATAAATTCATTTGAGTTAAATAAAAAGACACATGGATTGGAGAGAGGAACATGAGGCCTGCAAGGAGTCTTGGAGTCCTTTAGGGAGAGAATTCCAGATCTCTCTGCACCACAGCATGATCTAGAAGTGGGGATAAGTTGGATGCCATCTGCTTTAGCTAACCCTGTTCCTTTGGCCTTATGAACTCCTGTCTAATGAGAAGGATTGTGGCCAGAGGATGGGCCATAGTGGAGCCCTCTAAAGCCCAAAACCCAGGGCTGCTAGTTCTCTGGCTCAAGTCTACGGCATCACTTTCTTAAATGTATACAGATATTTTTCAATTTACACTGGGATTATGTCCCAATAACTGCATTATAAATTAAACACATTGAATCAAAAATTAATTTAATGCACCTAACCTACCAAACATCGTATTTTAGCCTAGCATTTTTTAAATATGCTCAGAACACTTACTTTAGCCTACAGTTGGGCACAATCATCTAACACAGTGGTTACACTGTAGAGTGCTGATTGTTTACCCTCATGACCATGTGGCTGATGAAACTGTGGCTCACTGCTGCTGCCCAGAATCTTGAGAATATATTACTACATATTACTAGCCTGGGAAAAGATCAAAATTTAAAATTTGAAGTATGCTTTCTACAGAATGTGTATTGATTTCACACCGTCATAAAGGTGAAAAAGTCATTAAGTTGAAGCATTATACGTTGGGGACCATCTGTACTATTGTTACTTGTTACTATAGAGCTATATCAGTTTAATACTACTATTTTGGAAGTACAATGGCCCACAGAATGGAGGCATCATTGTTCGCTTATATTTAATGGGAAAAGTTATTCTTCTTATAAAAGTATTCAAACCCAGAAACTTCCGTATTATTCACTAAAAAGCACTCAATTTATTCCATGCTGAAAAAGATAATATAGTGTAGTGATGAAAAAAAGGTGAAGGCCAACAACAATAAGAAGGGAAAGAGAGTCCAAACACTATACACTCCCAGAGACCATTTGGGAGGGAAATGGAGAGTTCCATAGAAACTGGTAGATAAAAAATAGATATTTCAAAATGTACTTGGAAAAAGTGCATGTTAAACAACTAAAATTTAGTATAAAAATCCTGAAAAAAAATAGTTATATAGAAACAGTACTTCATGGAGTATAAGAAAATTGTGTGGAAAGGAAATTACTGATCAGACAAAATAATGTTGTTTCCTTAAGCTCTCTAATTAATGCCAGTTCTCTGACTAGGGGAAAGATAAAAACTGATATTGGAATGCCCAGTTTAAGCTTTATCTTTCATTACATGTCATTATGTTGGTCAAGTATACAGTTTTCAGTGGGTAAAAGAAGCAATAATTTTTGTACATTTTTAAATTGTGCCCAGTTACATAATATTAATATTCAGAGGGGTATTATTGTTATAAATCAGATTCCATCTCATTAGATAATTTTAATAAAGATAATTTTTATATATTTCAAATTTTATATATTTATAATCTTAGTAGATAGCTTTACATACTTACAATTTTTTGACTTAAAATCACAAAACCTCTTCCATACAGTATGGTAATTGAATATTTGGATCAGATGATCCTTACATGTCTATTGACATTAAGACTCTCATGCAAAATTTGTTGCAATAAGCAGGCTGCATAGCTCACACAAGGTCTCGCTGAACACCACCTTGGGCTGCACATGCTTCCTGTTACTCCAGCAAAGCACCATAGAGGTAAGTATAGTAAACATTTCATACAGAAAATGGATAGAAATGCAAATTTGCTATTTTTATATCCAGTTCATTTCTAAATATGATATATTTTAAATAAACATTTACTTTTTTGCCTGAGCAGAATATTTCTCCTAGGCAAGGAATATAACTTATCAACATTCGCATGTACAAAAGAACATTTTCTATGTTTTCTTTATTAAGATATTCTTAATTTTATGCAAATATTTCTTGAAAAATTAAAATAGAAATTAAGCTTAGGCAATTCCAACACATAGGCCTTAGTCCCTTAAAACTCACTAATCACTTAGTAACTCTTTTTCGGTGAAAAAGCGTACAATAAAAGAGTAGAGAGTTAACTATTGATCTCGGGAATTTGAAATATTTTTACAACTGATATGCCTAATGTTTCATGTTATATTAAAGTAGAAGTCATTTATAAGATATAAAAAGATGTAATCACTGCCCATGATTTTTAATTTGTGAACAATTAGAAATGTTGACAACATATTATACTTTTTTATTTTTTAACATCTACAGCACCTGATATTCTTAGGTAATCTCTCATCCAAGCACTAACCAGGCTTGACCTTGCTTAGCTTCTGAGATCAGACGAACCTGGGCATGTTCAGGGTGGCATGGCTATAGACTATCTTTTAAAGCAGACAGGTTATACAAAAAAACAAGTCACCTGACCTCCAAAGGCAATCTATCTAAAATTTCTCAGTTATTAAAAAAAAAAAAGTTTCACCAGAAAAGAGGCTAAAGTCAGTGTGTTAAAATTAATGATTATTTTGAGTACAGAATAAGCATTTTAATTATTTTTTAACCTCTTCGTTTCTCAAAATATAAATTTTGTTATTTTAAAAGAATAACAAAAGAAATTCTTCTGTTTTTGGTACATACCTAATATAACTTGATAAAAATATGAAAAACGAAGAAAAATTATAAAATTCCATCAGTTTATATGCATAGAGCACAGGATCATATTCTTGAGAGCTGGCTGGATCTGTGGATGTTGTAGGCACAATGTTTAGTGAGAGATATGTTTGCCACTTCTCCCATAGTCAACCAAACTATCACCCACCTCATTCTGCTGAAGAAGACAGCTAAGTTCCCCTGCTGAGGGTTCAGAATGACTCACAGGTGCAGAAACTTTGTGCGGTGCTTGCCTGCTCTCCCATTCCCCCTCCCCCTCTGCATCACCTAACGGAGCAAGGATGCACAGCTGGTCAGAATGAGAGCTTAGAGTCCATCTCCTTCTAATTGCTGCTTTTAATGGAGAGGGGCAACCTGACAGGGGCATATAGGTAGAGAAGACCCAGACCTAAAATCACACAACTGTGGTGATTTAGCAAGGAATTCATCACCTTCACTGGACCATTTCTCATGTCCTTCCCAAAACAGGTCAGATTACTTAGTGCAAAACTAACTGGAGTCCTCATTTTGCTTCAGAAATAAAGATTGTTTAAAATAACAGAGAAAAACCCTCCTCTGATAGTGTTTTCAGATGTAATGATAGATGGAAATTGATCTAAAAAGTTTAAAAGTTTCCAAGGATCTGGCCATCTATGTATGAAAGGATTCAAAAATCAACTAATTAATAAAAGGATGGCTGTTCATGAGAACAATGTTTCAGTGTCTGTATGAGAATTATTTTACCTGCAGTAACTATTTTAATGAAGGAGAGTGCCTCTTTCTGCTGACATGAAAAGTCCCATACTTCTATAGAAGTGATTTGAGCTTTAGCAATGTGGAATAATCAAAAGTATTATAAATTGATTTGGGTTAAAAAAACTTAAGACAGATGAACTTTTTGAAATTTCAGATCCAGGTATCTGATTGAAAAAATTGAATTGTCTATATATTTCAAAGCATAAAGTTAAAAACACTTAATTGAGATATAAGCCTTCCTTTAAAAAGATTAAACACACACATACACATATCACACATACACACCTGATTTTCTTTAAAAAATGAATTTTTGAGAGTAAAACTGTGGGCAGAGATGTGTTCAATATGAGAAAGCTCAAAGCTGTGGTATTTATCAATTTGAAGCTGCTCATTAATTTGACAAAGGAACAATGTGATTACTGTTTTAAACCAGTAATTTTAATATTTATCACTTAAAATGAAAGGGAAAAGGCCATGTCTGTTCTACTGTCCTGGAAATTGGCAGTACAACAACATAATCATTGAACCATGCCAAAAATTTAGGTCAGGAGATGGGTATTTAACACAGATTTTTCTAAGAATAAAAAGTTAAAAAGAAAAAAGGACCAGTTTTTGAAATTTCTGTGGTCCCAATTTCTGAGTTGAGATTCAAATAACTAAAATACGAACTTTACATGTTTACTATCAATCTTACATTATTTATTATATGTGAGAAACATGACTATGTAACTATGTATGTATATACACATGCATACAGATATACATACATATTTGCATATATGAGAATTTTGGTGTTCTTACTTTAAAAGAAAATAAAAGTATGAGTTATAGAAATAGAAGTTTTAGTATTTCACTTTACATTAAATTTCTATTGGCATGGGAAAATGTATTTAGTTAAGATTAAATTACTAAAGGTATCATACTCTTTTCATTATGAAAATTTGTTTTTCCAAAAACAAAATAGAGACTACAATAATGGTATATTTTAATTCTTCCAAAAATTCAAATATTTTTATTAAAGATAAAAATGACCAAAATCATCGTGGCTGCAACTTTCTACTTATGATATCAAATGAAATATGCCATATCATATGGTGTGTAGTATAAATTCACTACCCACTCTGGGAAAGAAGGATGTCAACAAGGAGAAATGGAACTAATTTCAGTCTTTCCTGTGTGTGTAGTGCATAATCAGGGCTTGCTCAAAGAGGGGACTGTCTGGATTTTGCCCTCAGCTTCTGGGAGGTAATCTAAATCATACTTGATAGGAGTATTATCGAACATCTGAGCATTTTTCAAATCTCAGCAAGAATAACAATCATACCAAACCTATCAAAACTTATTTCTTGCCTTGAGTTTTAATGCTCTTTTTAGAACAACACAGATTTTCTCCACATTTCAGAAATGTAGTTTTAACAGCTTTTTTTACCAGTTAAATGGCTTGAAAGTACCCATTCAACAAACTTTTGACATATTGGATATAATTTTACTAAGTAATCTGAAAAAAATAATAGTATTGAGAACTTATATAGTATTCTTTTTTTCTGGCAACTGGAAAGTTGATAGAGTTGAGGACCCTAGCATTTTTGCAAACTTTCATTTTCTAGAAGGGTTATATTGTGCAAGAGTTGATATCTGAAACTGTAGAATTCAACTACCTGCATTTGTAACCATGCTATGCCATTTTTCAGTGGGAAAACACAAGAAAATTACTTAAATCTAGTAAGCTTAAATTTTGGACATAGTACTTCATACATTTGCTGTTAAGCACACAAAAGTTAATATACTGTATTACTCTTAGGAGAGTATCTGGCACATATTAAGCCCTCGATCAATACTGTCATTAAGAATAAAAAATTGTATTATATAACTAATATCAAATGTGGATATCTGATATGAAAAATGAAAAAAATGAACACAGAGATAAAGCAAAACAAAGTAAAACAAGTTTTTCTTAAAATATATTTCACCTGTGTACTATTCCTAACGTGCAAGACAATTTTTTAAACATAAAAGATATGTTTAAATTATTAAATTCTTCATGGAGACCTGTCCTATAACTCTCACATTAAAGAAAATGCTTGTCTGCACATTTCCAGAGTTAATTTTTCAAACAATGATCTATATCTATTTCTCATTGGTCTGATTGTCAAGAATATTCGGGAAGGGAATTGTCATAATTATCTATTATATTCCACTTTTTCACACTTTCCTCTCTGCACAGCCAAGAGAGATATCACCAGAACAGAATATAAAACAACTGACAATGCAGTAATCACATATTGTGGAAATATTTTAGATAACATTTAAAAATATTATTTTAAGTATTCAGTCATCAATGCAGATATGGATTTATATTTCATCGCTAATACATAACAAATGGGTATTACTGAGCAAGTAATTATATAAACATCACAATCTATATCTGTATGAAAAAAACATAAGGTCACTGAGGAGATTAAATTACATAACGAATCTGAGTACTTAATAAATCACTTGCTATACAGAAATTGCTCAAAATTTTTCCAAAGTTATTATTATCATCACCACAAACTTATTGTGAAAAGCAGATGCTCCTTTTTAAGGAATATTAAATTTAGCAGACAGCTGTCATCAATAAAAGTATCTCTCAATTGAACAGATCATATAGTAATAATTCAATCACCATCAAATTATCCTTGGAATTAAAGAGATTAAATTGGATTATAATAAATTATTGGCTTCAATTCTTTGCCTTTTTTCCTCTATTCATGGCTTTTGCCCTGATATTTTACAGTTCTTCTTATCAACTTCCTTTTTCTGGATTTTTCGGTTAGCCAGTATGTCTTGCTTTTTGGGTTGGCCAAGAAAATGTAAACACATGAGTCAAGGAGAGCCCTGAAACCGGTGTGCCCTGTTCAGTTTCTGTAATTGTCCTTAGAAAAGCCCCAGTTCATAGGAAAAGACGATAAAATCAGAGCAGAGCAGAGTGTGCTTAACACAGAGGCAGAAGAGATACCCAGCTGACTAACAAACTTGTGAAAAATAAATGACTATTATACTCCACTGAGAGTTCTGATTTTTTTTGCTTAATGCAGGTTATCTAAAATAGTAGTTAACAACAGCATTTAAGTTAATTTCCATGCCTGATTCAAATCTGCTTGGTTAAAAAAAAAAAAAAGACGGCAAGCAAGACTCTAAAATTATAGCAGTCACCTGACATTTATTCCTTTGGACAAGGCACATTAATATTAAAATACAAAACAATACAAAATTCACATTCTAAATTTATCTCTCTCTCTATGTGGGCATTTGAAAAGACTGTCTAAAACTTTTATCGGAATTTATCAGAACACAAGTAACGACTAAAACAGATGTGAAAAGTTTTTAATTTCAATTATTTCCACCTGAGGTTGTTTCAGACAATGTAAAATCACTGGCTTTCGTAAAAACTGGGTAGATATAAGGGTTCAATGAATAATGAAATTCCCCTAGGCAAAAAGAGCCCCACGCTCATACATTCTTCTTTTTACATCACATAACCTAAAAAAGATATTATATAAGATATTATATAAAAAATAAATATTACTCACAGCCACACACCACATGATGACGTTTGGTCACAGATGATCGCATATTCGGTGGGTGTCCCATGAGGTTATGACGGAGGTGAAAATCCCTGCCACCTGGTGACGCAGTAGCTACGGTAAAGTGTAGCCCATGTGATGTCGTCCCTCCCTGATGTCATAATGCTAGGAGTTCCTCACCTGTTTGTGGTCATGCTGCTGTGAGCCAATGGGCTGGCCTGCAGGTGGTTTAAAAATACAGCAAAACAGTTTCGTAAAGTTACATAGTACCGGATAATAATCAATGACTGCTACTTGTTTATCTATTTACTGTGCTATACTTTTCATAGTTAATTTAGAGTATACTCTTTTTTCATACATTTTGCCTTAAAACATCATGCCTTACTCTGGCAGCAGCCTCACAAACCTCCTGTTTACCACCTCTGTTGATGTGTATTATCTAGAGAGGAGGCAAGAGAATTAAAAATGTTAATCAAGCCACAACCAGAGACTGAAATGTGCTGATCTGCCCTGCAGCCAGGCCAAGAGGACAGCTTCAGAACAAAGGAAGATTTCTGCTAGGATTGCTAACAACCCATTCCCCACACCTGTGGAGAGGAACCAGGAACCAAGAGTCATTACCTCGGGCTAAAACCATGGGAACCCCTGGGTTAAAGGCTAGAAACTGCCAACAGGCCTTTCACTCTACATATTCTTACCTTCAAGCTATAAACTCTTCCCTTTCCTCATTGTCCATATCAAAGAAAATGGGTTAACAATTAAATTAGTTATTGTTTAAATTAGAGAATATCAATGTTTATTTTTTACTTTAATTTACTTTATTTTCACATTTTCTTCTCTAATATATACATTTTGCTTTCCACTCTGAAAATGTAACATAAAAACTGCATAAGAATATAAAATGCTATAATTAAAGTAAAATATCATAAACTAACCGATATTCTCTAATTTAAAAATATTATTTCAGGAAATATTTATCAAGATTAGAATTATTTGAATTCCTGAATATCTTAGTTCTGAAAAATACATGAATATCGGAGTGAATTTTTAAAGTTGGTATATCATATCATTTGTTTGCCTGCTCTTTGGGTCAGAGTACTGGGTTTCTTTAAGACGACCCTCATCTGAGGTAGTATGAAAACTAGCACTAATCTATTTCCCAAATTTAATTCAATGCCAATGTTTATATTCAGAAAAGAAATGTAAAAAAAAAGTCAAAAGTACGGTAGTATGCAGAATACTCCCCACCCTGTCCCTAAAATATCCACCTCTGAATCTTAGAATCTGTAGGTATTTTCTATTAAAGGTTCCAGGGGGATTAAGATGGCAGAAAAAATTTAAGTTTGCTAATCAGTTGGTCTTAAAATAGAAAGATTGTCCTGAATTATCTGGTTAGACACAATGTAGTCACAAGCTTTCTCAAAAGATGGGAGAGGGAGGCAGAAGAGTCAGTATCAGAGTAATTCAATGTGAAAAGGACATGACCTGTCCTTGCTGACTTTCAGCATGAACAGGGGGCATGATCCATAGAATCCAGAGAGATTCTAGAAGCTGGAAAAGGCAAGACAACAAATTCTCCTCTAGAGCCTCCAAAATAAATGCAGCTCTGCTAACACCTTGGTTTCAGCCTAGTGAGACCCATTTTGGACGTCTGACTTCCAGGATTGTAAGTAATAAATTTGTGTTGTTTTAAGCCACAGAGCTAGTGGTCATTTCTTACAGCTACAATCTAAAATACAGGTTATTGGGAAAAGGGAGATCTACGACAGTAAGACATAGAAAGTTGTGTGTGCGAGGTTAGGGGATAAAGTGTGGAGAAATCTCTGTGGCACAATCTTCCTGACATCTAATCTTTAAAGCAGTACAGAGTCTGACAAAATGGGAAAATAATGCCCTTTCATTGGGATAAGTTTTTTCTTTTAGAAAAATGTGGCAGTTTTTAATATCA
Organism: Cynopterus sphinx; assembly: GCA_030015415.1. Taxonomy (NCBI): domain Eukaryota; kingdom Metazoa; phylum Chordata; class Mammalia; order Chiroptera; family Pteropodidae; genus Cynopterus; species Cynopterus sphinx. Next base: position 9,964,508 of record CM057379.1, read on the forward strand.
GAGATAATTAAAATTTTGGCATTGTAATGTAAATGAAGATTTCTCCCTGAGGATAGTTAACTCTAGTAGATTTAACACATTGATCAAATTCTAAGAGCTTGAATTGTTGATTATATTAAAGCACGTTCTCAATTAAACAATTCTGATAGCATTTAATGTAGGAGATCAAAGCAGGCACATTACTTCAAAATTTTAAAAAAGACAACATAATTATGATAACACACTTTTGGTTTTTACTTGGCTTTTTGGCTTTTTGTTTTGGTTGTTCTTGGCTTAAATCCTATGAGTCGGTAGAATTTACTGATTATCTTCATACAAACGTTTTATATATCTGTGTATGTGTCTGTATGGATTTGTAGATAAGGGGAAGGGGGAGGTGAGACAGGATGACTACAGCCAAAAGCAGTACATGCTGCCAAGTGGTAGAATGAAGAGCAGTTCCCCAGGGACTGAGATGAAATAAATCCTTTCAAGAATGAAGGCTTGAGGGCATTTACAAAGAATAGAGGAGCCTGTGGATATGGGAGACAATTTCAAATTGGACTGAACCAAGTGCTACCGGAGTGACTGAACTCCTGAGCAAAATTTTGGGGACCAAGGACATCAGGCAGGCATTATTTTTGTGTGTGTGTGTCTTGGTTTCAGGAAAAAGGGGGCCTTACTGAGGACCTGCAGTCATAGCCCAGCTGCAGGTAGAAGTGCTCCAGCCTCATAATTTGCAAGACCCCGTTAAAATATAAATGTGAATCTCCTTCTTCCACAATTATTAAGAACTTCAAAACAATGAAAGCAGAGCACTAAACCGAGTGTGAGGCTCTTCTGAGCATGGAACCTGTGCACCAGCACAGCTCACATGACCATGAAGATGGCCCTAGGTGGAACAGTGTGGTAGGCAGGTCTTGGATGAGGCTGAGAAAATGAATTGGAATCACTGCCTCTCCCACCCATCATGTTCCTTTCTTCTGTGGGATCTGGGGTAAAATTGGTGTATTCTTATGTACTGGAATAGAGCTTGAAAAGTAACTGGGAATAGAGAGTCTGTTTTGCTTTCTAAGGGGGTCATTACAAGCAGATTGAAACCCAGAGCTGACTCTCTGGTGTGGAAAATCCAAGCCAGATGGCAGGTATGGGCTGAGTCCCAGAAGGAAAGCATCAGCAAGGAGCTTGCAGCATCGGGAGGACAGCTTGTCCCTTTCAGCGCCTGCTCATACCTTATATCACCTTATATACAGAGACATCAACTCTGAGGACAGTGGACAGGTGTCTGGGGCCCACCTGGCCTTCTCTGAATGACATCAAATAATACCTAAGGCCCTGAAATTTGATTTTTTTTTTCCTACAGAAAGAAGGAAAAAAAAAGTAAATGGATAGGAGATTGAATTACATTGAGGACTTATTAAAAAGTAAACTAATTTTAAACTAGAATTGCAAAGTACTTAGACATGGAGAAATTGATTTTTTTTTTTTTAGGCATGGCAACCCTTGGTTGACCTCACAGATTGCAAGGAACTTGTCAGTTTACAATTCCTTATTCAATTTAATTAATTAATTAATTTGTTTGTTTGTTTGTTTGTTTGCACCTACAGCACCTGGTCTTCCTAGGTAGTCTCCTATCCAAGTACTAGACAGGCCTAACCCTGCTTAGCTTCTGAGATCATACAGGATTGAGTCTGTTCAGGGTATGATTTTTTTTTGTTGTTATCTTGAAATGTGAAATAAATTTGGTAAAAGAAAATTAAAATTGCATTTTTGTACTTATGAAAATTATAAAGTGTATATGTTTATGCTGTTTAAAATGTAAATGAATATTTATCATAATTATTCACATAAGAAATTACAATGGAAGTTTGAAAATGTTTTGGAATGAATGAAAATAAAAATACAACATAGCACAACTTATAAGATGTGACTAAAGCAGTTTTCAAATGGAAATGAACAGCTGATTACTGTATTAAAAAATATCTAAACTTATCATAAAGAACAATTTATGTTCAGACTGAGAAAATTCACAACAGAAATAAAAACATATTTAAAGTTTTACCACAGGTAGTTGAGGATGAGAGAATATGAAAGAGAATTTGAAAGATGTGCACACGGAATGAGAATGTTCAACACATATCTTACAAAAAAGTTTAGAAAGTCATGGAGTGTGATAAAGAAGATAATAATTAAGCAATACTATTGAAACTTTTACAGGATTGATGGAAGATGTCAGTCCTCAGATTGAGGCATCATGATTCCCAAACTTCTACATACAAGGGATCTAAAATAGTGACTGATACTTAGCAGACTCTCGATAAACATTTGCTGAATAAATCTAAATACATTAAGATAAAATTATGAAGCATCAAATATAAAGAAAAAATTAAATTTAGCACTCATTACTATTGCCTGTCAATAAACAGCAATTAAATGGCAACAGAATTTTCAACAATAAAAACATAAGCTAGACAACTTTCCAGAAAGAATCCTAGAAGAAAATAATTCTCAGCCTGAAATTAAACACTCAGATAACTGTAAATCAGGCTTGAGAAAAAATTAAAATATCATTTAAAAAAGAGCAGAGAGACATTTGGTGAAAAAAATTTTTTAACAAGATACCTTTCAGAAAGTAGGCATAGAATAAAACAATGAAAATAAGAAGTTCATCGTGTAATGTGTAATTACATAAAATACAGGTTTCACACACATGAAAATATAAGTTATGGAACATTTGAAATGTCAAAGATACTTCAATGGCTTCATTATTTTATCATGTATCCTTGGTCTAAGTCCAGGTTCGTGAAATTCAAACAAAAAGGAGATTGATTTAGCCTAAATTATACATCATACATTAATAACTGAATTTTTTGTTTGCTGTAGACACTGAATATCTATGGCTATTTTTCAGTTACCTCTTTTTCAGGATTTCTGGAGGCTAGTTTTTGACTTTCACTTTAGTGAAAAATATACATTGATTTTAGTCTTTCCAAGATGAGTTGCAATTAGTATTTGATGACTTACTGACCCCCTGCAAAGAATTCATTAAGTAGATGGTACAGTGAAACTTAGGTATAATTTAGTTCACATTCTTCTAATTTGACACATCCTATTTAAAACCATGACCTATTTAAAGATGATTGAGAAATGTCTAACAGAGCCATTCACTCTCCTTATTTACTCTCTGAAGAATTTAGAATGACACAGAAAAAAAATGTGTGCAATTTTTCAATGGCCCTGAAAATTTCCATTGAAGATCACAAAGCCTAATCAAAAGAAATTCCTTCTATGAATGCGACTATAATGGATACAAAATTTTCCCACATGCTGGTGAATGTTAACTGTCATCGTGATTCGGATGCTCTGACCTAAATAATTTTAAACTTCACAAACTCTATCAATTCTAGTCACAAGTTAAATATTTTATAATTAAGAATATAAAATATCTTGACCCATATTAACTGTATAACCAATCAGTCTTTTTGGGGTTATGCTCTAATTAACAAAGTTTTAAAAATTGAATATTTGCTAACAATATTTTATTTTCTGGTATTAAGCAAAGCTTAGTGAAGTGAAATAGTATTCTAGATTTTGAGATCTTTTTAGTTTTTTCTATGTAATATTATCATGTTTTAAATTTTTTGTATTTAGCTGGAACTATTTTTGATACCGCTTTATTAACTTTCAAAATTCTCTTGGATTGACACTACAAGTAAAAATAAATAAACAAAACAAAACAAACAAAAAAACATATTATTCTGGCTTAATTTCCACCTACAGAAAAGAAGGATTAATCTCAAAAGCTTCTACTAAGCCCTTATGGGTCCTAATGTGATATTTTGTTTGCTTGTTCACCAAATCTGCTTGGGTAACAAAAGGCATTTTTATTTTCTTTTCCTCTACTTGCTGTTTCAAAAGGTAGACTCCTTAACCCAATTCTATGATTGCTGTATTACTATCCTGCTCCTAAAAATCTATATTTTTTAAAATAGATTATGCAGATTATATCCAGAGGCAGAAGCAAAGTATAACTCAATGTTCAGCAATAGCAGAAGCTTTAAGTGAAACATACTTTAGGCACATTTTATTAATTTAGGCACATTTATTAATCTACTGAAAATTGACTTAACCTGACCAACAAAAGGAGTTTCTCTTACATAACAAGAGAAGTTCAGAGGAAGACAGTACAGAAATGGGTAGAGACTTCAAGATACCATCACAGAACCAGGCTTTCTCTCTCTTCCCCCTTATCCTCAGCATGTTGAACTTCATCCTCACTCAGAGCTGCCTCCTGGTTATAAGAAGGCTGCTGTATCACTTTGTATTATGTCCAGGCTCCAGAAAAAAATGGGCCAAAGGAATAAGATGTTATGGTTGATGTATTATTATTATTATTGTATTATATTATTATTATCAGAAATAAGGGCCTGGTTAGTACTTGGATGGGAGACCACCTAGGAAGAGCAGGTGCTGTAGGCATAAAAAAATTAAAAATAAGGGATTGTAAGCTGGCAGGTTCCTTGCAATATATGATGTCAACCAAGGGTTGCCTCGCCTAAAATAAAAAAAAATAAAAATAAATGGAAAAATTTAAAACAAACAAAAAAAAAGAAATAATGGCTTAATTCCCAAGATACTGCAGTCTGTGCTAAAGCTCACCCTAAAGGATCTGCTAATGGTGAAAGCCAGAGGGTGAGCTGGAGGCACCCAACACAGTTTCTCTCTGTCTCATTCTCTGAACCCATGTGACCTAAAAACTTCATCTCTTCCTCCTGGTGGAAGAAATTTTATATGGTCATTGAAGTTTTTCAAGAGCCCTAATGCAATCACTGCCATCCCTTCTCAGGGTTTTGACCTGATATTACATCTGCCGCTTCTTATTCCTAAAAGTAACTACAAGTCCATCTCAAATTCAAAAGGAGGAGACTATGCATGAACCAGATACCTGAACATATTCGGAGCCATCACTTAACAGATAATCATGATATGTCATCTCGTCCCTAATAACTCACATTTTCCCCATTAAAGTACACTCACCATACCCACTCCCACCCCCACCTCCAGACCTTCAGATGTCTCATTGGATTGTAGAATCCAGGTCAGACTTGAGATTTGGGATATCATCAGGTCCACTGCACTTAAGGATCTTCAGATGCCAGAATATTCCACATGAAGTCCTTTAAACCAAGTAGACGTTGACTTATATACACATAATCAGTATGAAATGTTGGAACTAGGACAGGAAAACCAAAACTGGCACTAACTTTCACAAAGAGAGAAAGCAAGAGGCACACAACAGGACCTGGATGCTTACAAGTCTGACATCCAGTCAGGTACACATTGCCAGTTACTGGCTTAGAGCACTGTCCTGCTTTCTGGTTTTTGAGCACTCTCTGAGTCATTGTTTCTTTTCCATAAGTAATGTTGTCTTTTTTCAGCCAAGTTTCTTTCTCATTATGTTTCTTGCCTGAGGAATTTGAGAACATTGAACAATCTTTTAATTTGGGATTTTTTTGTTACTGTTTTTTATTTCTTAACTTTGCATAATTCCTCTACAAATTGTGTATTTCTTGGGTCTCAAATAATAATCCTCTCAATTACATACAAAAAAAGCAGCACATAACATCTCTTTTCAAGTCATGCCCTCATATTTTGGACCGAGAGGGTGCTCTGGTATCATGCCATCAAGATTCATAAAATAGCTATTATCTCACAAGGAGTTTCTAGAAAAAAACACCTGTACGATTTTTATAAGTTGTTTTCTGTTATTGTTGTTGAGTCTATGAGACACCCACTTGACATTTCCTGGGTATCAAGAAACACATTAAGAACCACACCTGACTTGAGGCCACCTTTAATGGCAGGACCATGAATTTACTATTTGTCTTAATAGCATTTCTTACTTTGAGACTCTTTTGCCAAGAGAGACTGGGGATGAAAAACAGTTTATTTTTGAACCTGATGACCCCTGGCTCTTTCATGTTGCCTCTAAATTATGCTTTAAGAATGAACAATTTTTCCTTTAGCTCATCTCACTGCTTCAATATTTTATTCTAGGCAGCTAAAAGGAGCCAAGTGCTGTGTTCAACACTCTGTCTGGAAATTTTATAGCCATATCTACTAGTTCACCATGAAGAATTTCTATCTCCCACATTAATGCAGGCAACTATCTGCTCATTATGCTGCACTTAACTCAGGTCCACTTTATTAAGGTCTGCAAAAGCAGCTGTCTCACTGTCCTTTCACAATTTATTCAGCATTTCCATGAAGCCCTTCAGATAACTGTTGACCGTCCGGTTTCAAAACCATTACACTTAATTTCAGTTTTTGTTACAGAAGTATCTCCCTTTCAGTATTAATTTCTATTGTGACAGTCTCCTATAATACAAACCACCATCTCTAAATTTAGTGACTTAAACAGACAACTACTCTCTGATTTTTTGCAATTATGCTAGGCTCATCTGGGCAGTTCTTCTTCTTGTCTTGCCAGGGTCACTTGTATGGCTGAATTTCTCTTGCCAGTTGGCAGGGATTGGGCTCTCTCTTTGCATGTGATCTCAGGTTGTATCGCTCTCCACATGAGTGTCCTAATTAATTTTTCCATGGGGTTCTTTCATCAGAGTTGGAGGGCCTCGTATATGGCAGTTACAATTTCCAGAAAACACAGAGAAGTTTTCATGTCTTCTGAAGCATCAGGACAGGAACTAGCACAATACCATTTCCTGAATATACACATTCTATATGTAAACATAAGTAGCAGGGCTAGCCCACATTCAGGCAGAAGGAGCTAAACAAAGCACAAACATCTAGGTACATGGATAATTTTGGTGAAAATCACAGGCAACAGACAGGCCCACTCTAATGTTCACCACTAGTGGAAACTAAATATAATGCACTACACCCTTCATACAGCCACTTTGTGTTAGGAAAAACTGTGATCTACTAAAAATCAAGTGACAGGAGTAAAACTAAAAAGAGAAAGTCCAGAGGCAGGTAGTGGAGGCTAGTGTAGAGTCTCAATGATGATATCATGGACCCAGGATCTTTCTGTCTTTCTATTCTCTGATTTGCAGAAGACTGACTTTCACCTTCACTAACAGGGCCTAGTGATTATCATAAGGTGAAAGTATCTCCATGTCGTAAGACTTTATTCCAGAGGGGAAAGCTGTAAGTGAAACAGAATGGTTCTGTGAGCCCAGTTGTTATCAACAGAAAAACAAAACTAGGAGATTTCTATTTAAAATTCTCATTAGAGTTGTATCACATGGCCATTCCCAGCACCATGGGAGACAATGCGGCCTAGGAAGGTATGAACAACTTTCTGCCACCGTGGATAACATTTGGTAAGTAGTCCATCAGGTATAAAAAATCAACAGCTTCAGGAAAAGTGATTCAAAATATCAGAATTTTGATGTGTTTTGGATGCTCCTCAGTTCTTTAGGTAAAAGTATATATAAGAATTATAATATTGGTTGAAAATAATCAGTTTGCAAACAGAGATAGAAGTGGATATAGAGCTGGTAACAAAAACTGTCTATAGCCGGAAATCTTAATTGCCTGAGTCTTCAGTAATTTGATGTCTTATAATGTTGGGAAAAAATCAACTAGTTCTGTACTCAAGGAATAATTATCAATTTTCAAGAACCTCCCATTAAATGTTCTCAGGCAGATAACGTGAGACAGCTTACTGGCAAAGATTAGATATGATATGCTGCATCCTCAGCAGTAGCAGCCTACGGGCTCTCATCTAGGTCAGTTACATTCCTGGCCTAGGTTCATGGTCATCAAGCTAGACAGAGGCTGTGCTTCTCAAACTCCCTGTGGCTAGGTTTGCCATGTGACTAAGTTCTGACTAATGGAATGTAACAACATCAAACACATCTTCTTAAATAAGATTTCCCATGACTCACTTTTTCTTTCCCTTGTTCCCAAAAGGAAATGGTACTGACCAGCACAATATTCATAGCGATGTGTTGTGGATAGCGAAGCCACTTTGTTGGGTCCTTGGACGGCTTCAATGGGCATAGACTCATAATGTAAATGGGGATTACACTTGCATCATTCTTAGATACAGAGATGGTGGGACTTATTAGCTTTGGCAACTTAGCCTTTATTTTTACCATTAAAGAATTTGTGTATGTAAATGGTAGCTATCTATATCCAAAAAAAAATGTGGAATTAACACTGCAATCAAGGTGAATCATATTTAAATGCTGTCCCTGGTAACTGGAAGAGCAAAGCACTTGCCTAATGAGCCTACAGCTCTGAAAAAAAAAAAAACATTGGAAAGTGCCAGAATGTTACCATGTGTTAGCTATTAATTGGTGCATTTAACTAGTTTATTTCAAAAAGTAATGAGCTAAAGCACGAATGAGACAATTTTTAAGCAATGATGGAAGAGAATAGAAGGAGTTTAGAAATGTGGGGTCTGATCGGGTTGGAAAAGCCAATTTGTTTTATCATCACAATAGAAGGAGACAATGCTGTTGGCCAGAACCTTTCTAAACAGTGCTCATTAAGAATTTTCAGCCCAACAAATGAATCTATAGATGATCTGTGCCAATGATGAGATTAAGGGTGTTGCTTTCCAAACAAACTCATTGTTTTATGTAGTTTTATGTTTTCAGTAAAGCCATCATTAAAATAATAGCACATGACACCAGCTGAACAAGAAAGCGGGTCCATGAGAACAGGTTCAATAATTATTTCCAGAAAAGAGCCTTGGATGTGGCTTCAAAGACATGAATATAGCTGGAAGCAATTAAAGCAGAAGTTTACTGTGTTTAAAAGAATTGTTTTACTTATATATATAAGTAAATACACACACACACATATATGTATATATTACATGATTAGCCTTCAAAAGTCTCTAGCTTCCAAATCAACAGGAGCAGGAGCATTCTCTAAAAAAATTGCTGTGCTCTTAAGCAAAGCAATCTCTTCAATATCATGCAGATGTGGCCAGGGAAGATATAAAACAGACACATTTTTCAAAGGAAAAGCTAGAGGCCACGAAAGATGGAGGACAAACAGTTTTTTCCAATAAGCATAGGTAAATTCTAAGCAAGAAACAGTCCACTAGTGGAACAGGGCGTCTCTGCATTTTGTGTCAAGCAAAACAGTTCTTCTGACCAGTGAATAATTTTATGACTGGGCCATGGTTTCCTTTGCCAACTGGGAAATGTAATTATAATTTTAATATTCTTTCCTCAAAGTAAGTTGCAAGTTTTATAAATGATACACAACTTATTTGATGGCAAGGACTCCATCCAGATATCCCAGAATCTGATCTAGATATAATGATTTAAATGGGACCTGAAGTTGTCTTCCTTAAGAAGGGAATGATGTCTTCTAACGTTATACAGAAGGATGTGCTATATAATGGGTGGCAGATTGTGACTAAGATTGCCAGCTTTCCCTCTTTTTAGTAATAACTACCCCTTCCCTGGGGTTTTAGCTGGAATGTGTCACCTATTGGCATAGATAGTTTGCTAAATTCCAGTCTAAGGGATGTGCACAGAAGTGATGTATGCAAACTCCACATTACATCTTTCCACAGAAAAGCTGCTGGCTTTTCACATTTTTCCTTACCTTCTGTTGGATGTCAGATTGTATCTTTCATATATGGCACATAGATATGTGTCCCATCCCTCATGCTCTTCTTACAATCTAATTAGCAATTTCAATTGTTCTGTATTCTATGCTTCCTCCTTGTGAATCTGATTTGAGACTTGTGATTATCCTGACTATAAAGTATGGTAAGTGATGGAATATGAATTCTGAGTCTAGTTAATGAATATATATAATATGTTACATATATGTATATTATGTATGTTTATATATACATACATATGTGTGTGTCTGTGTGTATGTATATATATATGCATATATGTATATATGTATATGTGTATATGTGTATATGTGGGTATATATATGTATATATCTGTATATGTCTGTATATATATACACATATATATATATATGCATTTTTTTTTAAGTACACATTGCTTCCATTTGGCTTCTTTTCTGTGTCTAGATGTTCAACTTTGGAAACTAGCTGCTACACTGTGAGGAAGTTCAGGCTACACAGAGAGACCATGAATCCTGTTCTTCTCAACAACCCTAGCCAAGTTCCCATAGAAGAGTCTGTATGTATCAATTGCCAGCTATGTAAATGAACAAAACTTCAAATAACTCAAGTCCCTCACTAGCAATGTTGAAATAAGAAATATAAAATGTAAACCCTGGGCAAACTTCTGGAGCAGAAATGCCTGTTACTTTCCCTCCTCTTGAACTTTAGGAATGAGAAACAACTGTTTATCTTATTGGAACCATTAAAAATTGAGATCTCAAATATATTGGTAGGAATAAGATTAAAGATTTCATAGCCTACTCTTGCTGCCAGAGGTTTGGAAAACATAAAATTTGGTCCATTTACAGATCTTGTCCCTTACAAGAACATTTTCATCAGAGAGTCCCTATTCATTTACAAATTAATTCATTCATCAAATATGTATTGATCCCCTACTATATACTAGAAGTAATCTTGCTGCTGGGAAAACTATAGGGAACAAGGCAGATGTGATCTCTGTTCTAATATTAGTTTTCTATTGCTGTTTCTATAAGAAATTAACACAAATTTAGAGGCTTAAAGCGACACAAATTTATTCTTTTACAATACTGGAGGTCATAATTCAAAAATCAGGGTGTTGGTGGGGCCAAATTCCTTTTGAAAGCTTGGAGAATAATCTATTTCCTTGCCTTTTCTAGCTTTTAGAAGCTGCCCACATTCCATGGCTCACACTGCATCACTCCAACCACTGATTCTGTTACCACATCTTCTTTCCTTTTTTTCCCCTCTGTTCTGCTTCCCTCTTAATGTAATCACAAAATAAGCATTTTCTTGTGATTATATCAGGACCACCTGGTTAATCCAGGATAATCTTCCCATCTCAAGATCCTTATCTTGATAATATCAGCAAGGTAAGTTTCAGCATATAAATTAATATACTTACAAGTTCCAAAGATTTGGACATGGGCATCTTTGGGAATTATTCAGTCTATTGTAGTCCCTATGAAATATAGATGTTTTAGGGATACTGAAACATCTTTATTGGGAATTAATGCTTTAAGTGATTTACTCCATAACTGGACTGATCTTTTTACTGATGTCCTTTTTGTCCATGCTCTTCATTAAAAAGTCTTACTAAGTAAATTTTGGTTGGATTACTATGAATATAACCTTCAGGTAGCCAATGTATTTTTCTTTTTCTGTTCCTTTATTTATAAAAATATTTATTTATTACAGCGTAAATTAGTACTTAGTTCCTTAAGGTGGGTATAATCCTGAAAACAAAATAGTTTATCAGAGAAAACATTATATAATCCTATTGCTCTACATCCTTAAAAATACTGTTTAACGAAGAAGATAAAATTTGTCTTTTGTTATCAATTTTCATAAAAGTAGTTTAAGAACTAAGCTACTCTAGCAGAACATTTAAAGTAGACTTGAATTTCAGCACTGAAAGAGTAAAATAAATAAATATTCTTGTCCTATTTCTCAATAAAAACAAATATGATAAACAAAGCATTTTCATGGGTATATCTGCATAAAAGAGAGATTTTTCTCTAAAGAACTTCATTTATATATGGAATTCCAAGGTAGTCAATGTTAAAAATAATAATAATACTTACAAAGAAAGAATTTATGTTTGGGATAAAAAGTGATATATGATAGAGCATTTACAAAAAATTCATATAGCATTGCCAAGATCCTAGCTAAATCTGAAACTTAAAATAAACAATGGTGAACTGGTTTATTTGTTCACCATGGAAGAAAAAACTCAACTCTCTTTTTTCCATTTTTTTCTCACTTAAAATTAATATAGGATATTTGGTTCACCTTAACCACTTATGATAAAAAAGAAGAAAGAAAAAGAGAAGCAAACAAAGCATATCTTAGTAGAATTGTAGGCCAGTTATTCCTACTGATGCCCTGTGGTACTGATTCAAAAGTTACTAGAAAAATAAAAATGAATACAAGCTTCCATTCCTGAGTGTCGTTAGCTTGTGGGGAAATAGAACATTCAAGAATAAGATAGTGAGATAGAGAACTGACCAGTGGGGAATATATACTGGGAGGAAATTGACTGTGAATTGTGGCAATAAAGCAATGTAGGAAGTTGATTAAAAGAGCAACAAATCATCTGTTTTCGTGCAGTGTTTATATAGATCCTTTCTTCATCCTCCTCTATTGCATTCTTTTATTATTCTTACATTGTAATTGTTTTTTCTTAGTTATTAATCTGGTATTACTGATTTTTAATTCTATGTTGTTCACATCCTCAATCATATTTTAGATTTAGTAGAATTATAAAAATGTTAGCTATTTACAATATTGCTATTATAATTATCAATGATATTATTACTGTTAACAGATCAATTATATACAAACATAATTACCCTCAGGGGTTATGATTAGGGATAAAGGACCATATGTCCATTCTACATAGGCCATATAACACAGCTCTATCTTAAGAGATGAGAGTCAGATTGTCTCAATTTATAATGTATTATATGTATGGAAAGAGGGTTATTCCCAAAGTAGTCTTATATTTCTATTAAATATATCTTAGTGAAGACATTATGAGGTGGGAATACTTTAAACTTAGTAAAGACATTATGAAGTCGGAATACTTTAAACTCATGCCTGCATTTATCCTTACAAATGCATCCAGCATGTCTCCTTTCAGAGTGTTTTTGAAGCCTGAAATCTCTCTCTATATATCATTATATTCAGCAGTGACCCCTGTGAAAGGGATATGTCAAAATATTTAGATTGCAACATGAGCATTACATAAAGGGTTTTCAGCATTCAAAATATGTAAACACAATACAACCGTTTCTAATAACACAAATTAGGTTTTGGACAAAACCCAACAGTAAAGGCAAAGATTAATGCAAAACTTGTATTATCCAGCAGGAATATTTTTTTTAGCAACAATTAACCTGATACTGTCAAACTCTGTTCACTTGGTCTGAATTGGAAGTTTGGAACTGGGCCATCACTAATAGTAGTTTACTTTCAGTATGAAACAATGGGCCATGCTTTGCACATTTTTAGTTTTATTACGTATGCTTGTTAAGAAGAAAATAAGAAATAATCTCAAAGTTTTTAAGAAAATATACCTTATGAGTGTTGGAAAAATAGAGAACAAACATCCTAGAAAAGAAAAAAAATTATAACTGTTAACTATGTTTGATATAAACTCAGGATCTTAAGGATGTTTACATTTTAATGAAGCATGCTATGGTTAAAGAGTTGAGAAGTAGCTTGTAATTTTACTTCTGCCCTTTACAATTCATTTACTTCTTCAAGTTAAGTACAATTTTCACTAATCAAATTACCATAGTTTATAGAACAGGTTGTTGCCTTATTATAGCAGTGTACTTTATTATCAAATTAGAGAATTTTTTTCCTAATAGCTCACAAGAGCCAGCTGACTTTGACAACAAACTCTGAATATATTCTGTAATTACTTAAATCACATGTTAAAATAATAGGGACAAATTAAGTAAAACAGAATTCTCTTAGAAATTTAGGAAAAAGTAATTTCTGAAGTTTATTTTTTTTGACTAGTTAAAATTTGCTAAATAAAATATATTTTGTGCCCCAGTTTCATTTGATGAAAAAATGATATACTATAAAGGTTTCTCTTTCACTATGAATATAGTGTAGTTACCATCATCCGATTAAAAATGTACAAATATTTAATGAAAACACATTTTACTAAGATATAAAATCTACTTTATTATTTTAGATATTTACTAATACTTTAAAAAGTTACTAAAACACTTCCTATGATTGCTTATAAAGTGGTTTATGTCTTCTATTATGTAGAGGAAAGAGAACACCAGGCCAACATCTAGAAATGGGTTTTTGCAAAAAAAAAGAGATTTGATTTCATTCACTGATTTCATATCAGTGGGAAAGACTGTCAGTGCAGTTTTGGGTTACATTTACTAGGTACTAACAATACAACAAATTCAGTGGAACTGAAACAAATGTATTATTTTAAAATTAAAGGAGACTGATTTTGTCACATTCGTTTGCCTAAATTCTAGACCTATTGGTTTCATTGACTAGAAATAGGGAAATATCCACCAATTTGAGAGAAAATTTTTTTGAATCACCCAAAGCTTGATACATATATATACCTCACACATAAACTAATCTCTTTCTAAATCAGGCTCTAATGTGGAACCTATAATTCCTGTAATGGGAGACATTTCTATGATATTTACTTAATTATGAAGATTAACCTATATATTTATATGCATTGGACAAAAGCACAGGATTAATTCTAGTGCAAGGAGAATGTCAGCACTATCAAGCCTGTAACACAGATGTGTAAATAAAGGTCTGGAAACCTTCCAGTAAGAAAAGAAGTTCAATTTCAGAAGGGCAGACCACTACTATGCAAAGTTGAGCATTAGAACCTCAAAAGGGAAATGTGCATTGCCCTGTTCTCATACATGATACAAGACAGGTAAGTTGAAATTGGAGTCTTGATTTTATGCTCACAATACAGAAATAAACAATCAAACAATATGTACAAAATTAAAAAAAAAAAAAAAGATGAACCAAGTAAGTATGGCCACTTAAGAATAAGAATTGCATTGAGGGTACATGATCATACTCCTGAAAATAATTTTGATCGATGAGAAAAGCTCGTAAGAAAATAGAGAGATGATATCTGGCATGGAATCTATGGGACGACAGAGGGTAATCATAAATAGAAAATAGGCAGATATAATTCTGACAAATACAAAGATTTGCTGGAATAAATAATAACATAAAAATATATAAAGAAATTTTTAAAATCTCAGAAGATATTGGGGACATTAATTATTAAACCATAAAAATGAAACAAAATAAATTTCAGATGTGACATTCTATTGCTACATAATCATAAATTTTAAATAAATGTAATTTGAAAATTTAAATATACAGAAAAATTGCAAAGATAGTAGACATTCCCAAGTAGACGGTTCTCATAGACCGTTCACTCAGCTCGTCCTAAAATTGCACAATGATGTTACCTCTTACATACTGATGGTACATTTTTCTAAACTAAGAAATTAACATTGGTACAGTATTCTTAAGTAAATTATAGTCTATATTTGAGTTTCTGCAGTGCCTTTTACTAATTTTTTTTTCTGTCCAGGATTCTATTCAGGATGCTATGTTTTATTCAGTCATCATGTCTCGTTTGTCATGTCTCATCATGTCTTCTATGATCTGTGACATTATTTTTTGTTTTCCATGATCTTGACAGTTGTGAAGAGCACTGCTCAGGTATCTTGTAGAAAATCTTAATTTGAGTCTGCCTGAGCTTTTCTCATGATTTTACAAAGTTTATGGCCTTTTGTGAAAACTATCACAGCAGTAAAATGTCCATTTTATTACAATATATTGGTGGTAAAAGATGTCAATGTGATTTTCACAAGTGATATTAACCTTGATCAAGTCAATAAACTTTTAATAAAAAAATAAATAGCAAATATTTAACTAGCAATTGACTATATATGATCTTCTGAATAAAATAACTTAAATGTATACAAATAAATGTATAATACATACATATATAAAAATGGATTTGGCTACCTTATTTTTTCTAAGGAACAGAAAGTGAACTAAAGAAATTAGATTTTTTTTTAATTTTTCATTTTTTAAATTTTTTTAGGCGAGGTAACCCTTAGTTGACCTCGCAGATTGCAAGGACCTTGTCAGCTTACAATCCCTTATTTTTTTATTTTTTACACCTACAGCACCTAGTCTTCCTAGGTGGTCTCCCATCCAAGTACTAACCAGGCCTGACTCTGCTTAGCTTCTGAAATTGGACAGAACTGGGCTTGTTCAGGTTAGCCTGGCTATGGAATAGATTATTTTAAAATTTTAAAGTTCTATCTCACAAATTCAATGAACAAAAAAATCAACCAGCATAAAACACATACTTTTAATTCAAAACTGGAAATTATAAAAATGAGTCACAGTTGTAGTGGAAATGATAATTAAATGCTCAGACAGTGTTGAGAGAATAAATTGCTGCACTTTTTTTTCCTGGAGCAATTTGTATTTATTTATAAATATTCATGTCCATTAGGCTTTAAATTATATTGAATTTTTGTCTTATAGCACTATCTAGCATAAATAAAATTATAACAGAAATGGCCATCAAAGTGGTGTTTTTAAACAACAAGTTGAAAACCCCTTAAATGCTTAACAAGGACAATAAAAATTTATTATAAAAAAATGGAACGAAATGCTACAAGTTTGTTAACTACTTCAGTAGAAGAACATTGGCATGAAAAAATAATCAAATCAAAATAAGTGGAAATAAAATTCAGGTTGTTTAACAATATTTGTACTAGTATAAAATATTGTTAAAAAAAAAAGTAAAATAAAAATGTAAAAATAAGTCCAGGAAGTTATTTTGCCCAAATGCTGACATTATTTACTAGTAAGAGCAGGCTAATATTTGATTATTTTTCATCATTATTTTAAATGTAAATGCATATAGCTTTTACTTCTGTAAAGAGAAAAAAAATAAGTTAAAATGAGACATAAAGGGATGTGTTTTGAATCATAATGACAAAAAAAATGCATCATTTCTTTGAGGGAACACTGTTTGTAATATGGTGGTTCTGTGTGGATAGACATTGTTACCACAGATTTCTGGGATTTAACTTTACAGTTTATAGCAAGAGTTTTACATTTATTTTAATTAGAGTAATGTACTTTGAAATAAACTTTGATTGACCCTGTTTATGATAGACCTATTGTATTAATTAAGAATTGGACACGTGCTAATATACTGACAATAGAAAAAAGGTCAAGGGGACTTTATATACTTAGGTTTGGAATACATTTTAGCCTCTTTCAGGCTATGAGGAAGAAAATAAAGATTGTGTTCCTTTGAACATGACTGAGTCTGAAGATTTTCTAGAAGAAGAGGATGACAGGCATACTACTGAAGGCTCCCCATGGATTGAAAGGTGATTTGAAACAAACAGGAGGACTCCAGAATCTGCAGCACTAACCAAAAGTGTTTGAGATTTACAGGGACCATCTGAAGCTATTCTCTAGAGTTCTGGGCAGAGGGGTGAGTGAGGCAGCAAGAATCTTGAGGCTTGCTGGTAGAAGTGGGCATAGCAGGTAAGGCACACCCTTGGTCTGACCAAAGGGAATTGTAGGTATTGACTGCAGTCGATTAGACCAAGTGTCACTTATGCTTACATATGAAGTAAAGCAGAAAAAGAAAAGCACGATTCTTTACAGGTTGGAAATTAAAATGGTAAAAATAACAGAAGACAGTTCTTCAACCTCACCTCTATGCCAGAAAATCTGCCCAGCACTTTACAACCATTTCATTTATTCTCACATCAACGTGAGAAGCTGGTAAAATTATTAAACTCATTTTACCCATGATGGAAATGAGACTTATGATTTGTCCACATTCACATTAGTAAATGGGGACACAGCATTCAAAACAAGCAGTCTGGCTTCAAAATTTGAGCCCTCAATCTTTATATGCTATATACTATCAATTTTATTAGAATTATGATTCAGGTAGACAGATAAACAAGCTATTTCTCCCAATGTCACTTAGTTTACACGTCTCTTTTTGCCACACAGTATTTCTGTCTGGGGAACATGCTCAGGATTTCTTAATTTATTTGTAGCAAATATTCGCATTTATTCGTTGAGTTCAACTTAACAAGTTAATATAACATCGAGCAAATGCATCATATAATCAAAGTAAACACATGTGAAGATACACAGGAAAAAAGGCTGAAGGGAATAACACCACCAAAATGACAGTGTTAATCCTGGGTCGTACATGACATAATAGGTAAATTTAATTTTCACTATTAAAATTTTAACTTTTCTAAAATAATAAAACTATGTTCATTATATAAAACAGTTAATTTGATTTCAAAAAAAGAGACAAATTGCAAAGCATCTGGGAAAATAACAATGTGCATAAAATTCGACGACTAAACGGCATATTCGTAAAAATTGGAAATGAATCTGAGTTTTATTATAGCTTTAGAGAATAAATGTGCCTGCTGTGCCTTTCATCAAGTTTTATCTTTTAAAGTTTTCTGAAAAATTAAGATTAAGAGACCAAGAAAATTGATACTATTTAGATTAACTTAATTTTCAGATAAGTATGATGCAACATATTTTCCAATATGACATAAATTAGAATCGTGGCAAGAATATTTAAGCAAATATGCACCTATAAATACATAGCTCTCTGTTTCTTTGTAGGTTGTTAGACTAAAATGTTCATTTTAGTTTTGCGTTTTTCTAAAATAAAAATAATATAACAATTTAACATAGTTGGTTAACTTTTGATTTCACAAAGTTAGGAAAATTATTTATTGACTCTGTTATTTCTCTAGGGTATTAAGATTTCCTTTTCCTGGAACTCTGGTAATTTTTAAAACTGCTAACAACCCATTAAATTTCAGGAAAGCATGAGAAAAAAAATAAAAGTAATAATTACAAAATGAATTAATATGTAGAAAGTAAAAACATAATGCCTGGAACACAGTAAGCTCTTAAAGCACGATAGCTATTTTTTATACTGGCAATGTTACAGATAATTATGTTATTAGTATTATTAGTTTTTATTTTTGGTTTAACAATTTTAATATTTTTTATTAGTATTTTAGTCACCATGTTAAACATCTTACCTGTCTTGACTTATTTGACCTATATGATGGTGTTCTGAATATGTTATTATCCCCTCTTATTGATGGATACAATAGATTACAAATATTTAAATTCATTTGCTAAAAGTAACAAAGCTGCTTACTTCTGCCACTGGCATTCACAAAAATGAGTCCAATCTCAATCCTTATGCTTTGTCATATAGTGCTTTTTTCATATGACTTTTTAAATTTACCGAGACTCTTAAATAAACAGAACTGCATTTTTTTCTTTAAAATTCACAAAGTTATTCTATCATTCTTAAAATAATTTAAAAACTCTTTTGTAATGTGGTATATTTCATGTTTTGTAACTAACTCAATATGTTGATGGATATAAAAGCATAGTTTTCACAATTTAACAGAACGTTTGTTAAAATTATGATGCATCTGTTCTTTTCCTATGTTAATAACAATCCAATTTACCTTAATTTTAAAAATATAATTTCATGAAAGTACTTAACTAGATGAGTTAAATGCACTCGATCTTCATTTTAGAGGATTAAAATTTTGCAATCTCCCGGAACCATTTAATTTACAGATCTTTTTCTGCCACATAATATTCACATCTAGAAAACAGAAACAGAATTTCTTAATTTACTTGAAATAAATATTCTATGATAAAACTTCTGATGAACATGTTCATTTAAGTCATATAAAAGTGAACTAAAACATAGTAAATTTAATTTTTGATAGCAGAACATAGTAGCATATGCTTCCCTGCAGAAATAATTAGTATTTTTTCAGAATGCATATTGATCAAAATGAAACAATGAAGTAATACAAGAACTACAAAAAACCTAATTTCCTTTGTACAAATTGATATGTAAATTTACTGAGAACATTATAAAAATAAAAAAATATGTCATAGTTCCTTATTGGAACTATCACCTGTGGGTGACACTGTCCACCCTGGGTAAGGATTCCTGGAGAGGAAAAGACCTTCCCTTGATCATGAGAGTTTCTGTGCTAGAGAATCTGGCTTTGCACCTGCTCTCCTGGTAAGGTAAGAGTAACAGTAGTAAAATAAATGAACAAAATCGTTAACACATTCTGAGAATTTGCTCTGAAAATTGGGTGATGTAAATATCCATTTTTTAGGAGCTCCCCTTGGCAGTCCCAGTCTTTAGTTATATCTGTGGTTCAGTCTTATTTTTATCCCCTAGTGTTAATGGTGAAAATTAATGGGTACTAGCCAAGTTGAAGGGTAAGTAGAGAAGGATTTGAATGACTGGGTCTCTTCAAATCACATGAATATGCCATTGCATTCCATAACAGGTGAAGCTTTAAATGGCCTTCAAGGTGAATCTGCTACAGAGTGAACTGTTGTAATTCCATTTTAAGTTCAGTAAAATACGAGCAAATGACCTATGAAATGAAACTTCTCTGTCCTGTCTACTTTAATAAAAAATGTTAGAAATAAGTCACTCATGGTTTCTGTATTAAAGAAATTACATTACTATTCACACCATTGAATATATGTTGTTCCTCAAATTCTCATATTCTGTTTATGACATATAGATAAATATATAAATATATATATGCATATACATATATATGTATGTGTGTGTATATATATATATATATACACACACACACACACATGTGTGTAAAATGAAACTCATGAAATTAAAATCCCAGATGTATTCTCACCCGTACTCTTTAACCCAGAAGTTTCCATATCCTTCCTTATCTTCTAAAACTGCTTATCATTGCAGCGGGTCCAGATATATACAAACAGCTCTCCAATGGTAATCCTTCAATGTAGGAACAATGGGGAATGACATATTTTAGATTCTTTAAACCTTCTCCCTGCAAAGGCCTATCTCCTTTGTCAGTAAATTAATTCCAGGGTGCAGCTGGATGCTTCTGGACATGCTCATCATTGATGTTATTGAAGTGTGAACCCAATAGGAAAGCAGACCTCTTGACCCAGAATAGGCTAGTTTTAAGATGTGCATAACTGTAAGCATTTGGATAGAATGTGGGGCTGGATTTGGGAAGAGAGAAACAGACCAGAAAGAAATAAGCATACTCGTCTGAGATGAAATCACTAAAAAATTATAGATTAGTCTAAATATCATCATCTATATAGAGTGGACATAGCAGGACAGGTAAAGCACAGGCCTGGAGACAGACAGTGTGTTCAGATTAAGCTGCAGCATTTATTTGGTAACTGACTTTCTCTGTCAAGATTTGGTGCTGCCTGAGTCTCTTCCTCCTCAACTCAGAAAGGCCTCTGGGATCTGCTCACAATCCCCTGTTTCTGAAAATTATTCCTGCAGAAAGTTTGGGTGATTGTAGATCTCATCTTGTTTTTTCTCTCTGAGAGAATTCAGTCTTGTACTGTTCTGTTTCCAATGTTTTTAGAACAATAGTTTTCTTTAGTTTGCTCTGTTTTACTATTGTTTAAAGATAAAATTTGAATCTATTATTTCATTGTGACCTTATCAACAGAAATTCTTCTTTCTCTTTTTTTACTTAAATTTCTATCTCACCTTTCACACTCTAGCCTACCTAACTCATAGGGAAAACCTTACCTCTTTCCTCCACTTCTGTCACCCTTTTTTATAATCCTGGTTAATGCTGACTTTGTCAATCCTCAGGACTAATAAATTTAAAATAATAAAAAAAATTATATCCTAATATTTTTGGCCATATTTGTAATCTTAGTGACCTAATTATTTAGTCACAATATCATACCTTTTGATCTGTGGACATAAGAATTTCCAAACCTGTAGAAAAATTTTGTAAGAGTTTATTTTAGCCAAACTGATGACATGCCAGGAAGCAATATCTAAAAATGTTTCATACAACTATCTAAATAGCGATATTAGAAATTGCACATTATTCTGTTGTATACATGTGTGCATGGAAAATAGCTTGCATTATTGAATTAGAAAAATAGAAAATTTTTAGATTTACTAAAAAATATATTTTTCTTAATTGCTTTAAAAAATGAAATTAAAATGCTCCCACGAATGACAGTTTCATATTTCTTTTCATACATTTTGAATTAAGAAGAGGATGTAAGGAAGAGAAAGCAAGGCAGGAAATCTCTATGATTAGATTACATAGTTAAGGATACTGTCTTCTCCCTTGAAGGTGGTTATTCATCTAAGGGCTTGCTTAAGGAAAAGATAAATCTTTATAGGCCCAGGCAGGAGTTCTGCCAAGACCTGCCAAATTAGGAATTTGTGATTAGATCACTCTGTGACATTGCTTTCACTTACTGGGTTTGTCAGATTTATCACAGAGCATTTTTTTCATTTGTAGATCTCTTAACCATCACATCATAAACTCTTCTGTATTCACCGTAAGTGTGGACTTGCCTTCCTTCTTTCTTCCCCTCCTCTTTTTTTTTTTTTACTAGGGCCCACTCCCAGTGGTTAATACAAGCAAGTCAAACTCAATGGTCCAAAATAAAATTCACCACGTTTCTTCATTAAATCTACTTATTTTATGAGGTTTTCACTTTGTTAGATTGTACCAACAGCTATCTTAACTATCTTCATTTGTCTCGACATCCATTCACTTACCGATTAGTCAACTGTGCCTCCTCATTAACTTTGGATTCCATATTTCACATTCTACCCCGACATCACAATACAAGGTAAAATAATTATTCCCCCTAACCTGATGACTGTCACCTACTTCTAATCATTTTTCTACACTGCGGTCAAAATGTAATTTTTTTAATATAAAATTTTAAAATATAAATTATACTTTATTAATTCTTTAGTTAAAACTTAATAGTTTTTCATTACCCTTAAGGGAAGGAGAGCTACTGAACAGTTTGCATTTGGATCTTATATTCATGGCATTGTTTTCTCATTCTTCCCACTAACCCCTTTTATCCTACAATTAGTATACATCAATCTTTGGCATCTATGGACTAACTTATAGATATTCAGAGCACATAAGACAAGCAGTGTTGTGTATAAAAAACAGATTGCTTAAGAGAATCCAACACATTAAGCTTATTTGGTCAACTATGACATTCTTTTCAGTTGGAATGTATATACAGACATTTATCTTCTGTTCCTTAAATCTAGTCACTCAAGTTATTATGAAATGTAACTACCCAGACTAATGAAAACTTCCAAGTCCTATTCAAAGCTACCATTACTTCAGTTTGTTCATCGATTCAACAAATGCTGATTGAGTATTTTCGATGTACTAATCATCATAAAAGGTGCTAGGAATAAAATGAGAAATGAACCTAAGTCTTTGAGGATGCATTAGAACAGTAAGAGAAGGCATAAACAAATGTTTTTTTTTTTTGTTGTTGTTGTTTGTTTGTTTGTTTTTGTTTTAGTTGATGAGAAGTGCAAAGAAGAAAAATAAGGTGGATAAAAATTTAGATAAGATGGACCATTTGGGGGTCTCTGAAGAACTGACATTTGAATAAACATCATCCACGACACATATATACATACATTCAAAAAACATGTCATGCGTTTCCTTTTTCTTTATCCCTTGCCACAGTTCTTAGGTATATAAACTACAGGTGACCGTAATCCTTCCTGTTATCCTTATTAGATTTTCTTTGATTAATAATTCTAAAAAATAACATTAATGAAATTTCTCCTAGATTAAAGATTTTCTATTTACTATTGATTTCTAGCGAACTGCCCTGAATACTTTGAATTCATTAAGCTCCACCATGAAGGGAGGAAATATCAAGGAGGAATTCTAAATAGATTTTACTCAATGTCAGTCAAGACTGATTCTTGGAAATAGAATAGTATTTACATTTATTACTGAACATTATGAAAAACTATTGCACTTGCTCTCAAATAACTGTCCATCAGCATAACCTTTTATATCTTTTTTTTTACCTGCCTACCTTATAAAGTTTCAGACACACAAAAAAATACTGTAATATATCTAATAGCCTAAGATACAACATCTAACATGCATAAAGCATAAAGACAGGGTCTATGTAATCCTTTAACCAACATTTTTAAAAAGTCACAGAAGGTAGTGATCAGAGAGAGGAAGAAAAAAAGCCACAAAAGCAACTGGAAATCAGAAATGCAAGCAGAAAATTAACATTTATATTACTCTCTGTGTTCCAAAAATCATGCATAAGACTTGCCCTATTTTAATTATTTTTCTTAGTGTTTTGCTACTCTCCACATGGGTACAAAGAGATTCTATTCAGTTTATCTTTCTCAAAACACAAAGGGATTCTAGATGTTAAATAATTTACATGAAGTCTGGAGCTCACAGCTGTATTACCAGCAGCTTTGCCAAAAAACAGATATGGCCATTTTTGAAATCAGAAATCACTCTTTTTGGGTTTTCTGTAGGAAATGGAACTCAGAGAATTTAAAGAAGTTCTTGTGACATAAATTAGCATGTCAAAAATAGATTTTACTGTTGGATAACCCCGGCCTTTTGAAGCACAATTTGTGCTAAGCAAAGTTGAAAACTAAGAGCAGTTATAAATGGACTTTTGGGGGCCTCTTCTTTTGCTAAAATACAGTCCTCTGGAAGGAGACTTCCTCAGCATCTTTTTTTTTTTTTGACAGATTGCTGCCTCCTTAATAAATAATGTTAAATATTTCTTAAAGACCAAGACAACAAAGGACAAAATGTGTCCATTAGATATGCTAATAAGCACATCACTGGTGATATTTTCCAAAGTATATGAATAAAATGAGGGAAGAAAGTTAACATGAAGAGAATTAAAATGTGAAAATGTACAGAAAAGTATTATATAGGAAACAAGACTAAAAGTTTTGCTTTGAGCAAGATAATACAAAAGACAGAGTGAAACACCCTACAAATGCATGCAATTTAACTTGCTTTGTATTAAGAGAATCTAGAGATTTGATTTTCTTTTTTTAAGTAATAAAAGTTAAGAAGTTTTTTACTGAAAGTCTTAGCCATTGCTTGGTCATCATTCCCAATAGTCTTCTTATACAATAGAATTAGGACATATCTCTTAAAAAAATATTTTTTTAAAAAAAGCAGTTCTGGCTCGTTGAGCGGGTGTGCAATATTGGATGATGTGAAAAATTTTGTCACTCTTGAATGTCCTAGTCTCCTTTAGCAGAATAATAAATTAGGTATTATTCAGAAACTTCTTTATGTGTTATCTCTTCTTTATTTGTGAATTCATTATGTCAAAATTTAAGATGATATATTTTCCAGAATGATATAATTTTCACATTGTGCAACAATAACAATGTGAAAATTAGAGATGTAATATGTGGTTTCATAATGTCAATTCTTATACTTCCAGACATAAGATAAGATTACCTTTACATTGCTTTTGAAGACAGATATGGTAAAATGAGTAAATCTGATCAACAAAATGCTAGGTAGAAAGTCTAAGGGTCAGCGTATAAATTAATATCTACTTTAATAGCTACTTCTACTCTTATAGCTAACAACATAGAAGAAATACCAACTACTTTAGAATCACTAGTGAATAATTAGTTTTGAAAGAAATATATTATTGCATAGAAATATCTTCAACAGATCTTGGAACATTTATTGAATTCAGGAGTGTTAAAGGCTATATGGTTATATATTATTTTTTCTCATTTTTCAAGTGTAAAAACTAAAGCATAATTAATTATTTGGCTTGCCCCAAATCCACTTTTGTGTGTGTGCTAAGTGTAATATTTTGCATTTGTTTGTTTGCTTCTTCAACTCTAAAGATTAGGTTACATTGCTTTACACACACACACACACACACACACACACACACACACGCACATGCACACACAGATGCACACATTTGGAGAACTCTAGTTCAAAGATAAAGAAAGTTTATCACACTCAGAAAATGCAGAAGCCAAAGCATCCTGTATCTGTTCCCTGAGCCCCAGTCTCCATGGGGGTGATGCAGAGAGGCTCAGATGGTACTTGAATGTACAGTGAGATGCAATTCAAGAGAGCTACCCCCAAGTAAAAAACTTTCATCTTGTATGGGCTGCCAGTGACCTGTCCACTCTCCTCTCCTGAACAGAGACAGACTTCATGTCTTTTTTTTTTATCCCAGAATGTAAGCAAAATACATGTCTTTATCTTCATTACTGTAAAATAGCTCCAAACAGTGAAGTATTTCTAAATTCACTGTGATGAAACATTTCAACATATAAGTCAGCCTAAATTGGCTTAAACACCTATGCTCAGAGAAAGATACTGTTCTGGAATATAAGGGATCCAGAGAAAATTGTCCCCAACATCCTTATTAAAATAGCCACTTTCACAAACCATTATGTTGTCTGAAGGTCACCGTTAGAAACTCTTGTCAAAACCCAAACTGCCACAATTAAAGCACTTACTAATGCTTAGAATATAAAATCAGTTGTATTAATTGTACAATAACCCAAGTAAGTTAGATACGGGGACTCTGAAAAACCATCTTAAAGTAAAGATAAAGCCAGAAAGATGAAAATAATAAAAATAATCATCAGAAACCTATTAAAAATAAATTTTAAAATAATAAAAATAGAAATAGTATATTTGCCAGTAGCAGGATTGCTAAATAATTATGGCAATGCATTCCAGAGAATGCAATCCAGATGCTCAAAATGTAGGTTGATTTATAAGTGTTACAGCATTCAAAATCTCTTTAAAATATATTAAGTGAAACGTCTGTCACTGTACAATTAGAATACAATGACTCCATCTGCATTGTGGCTGACATATGAACATTTTCAAAATACGCACACATACAGACATATGCTTTAATGTTAATAAAATAATGCACCACTTTTGATGAAAGGATTTCAAAATAGGAAAAGTTTGTCAGAATGAATGAGAGTTCCTACAGGCATGTGGTAGGGTGAGATGCCCAGTGGTGACTAAGTAGCCCCACACCTAAAGCATCTACACAGGTAGCAAAGCATTCTTCTGCACATCATGTAGGTAAAAGAGTTCATTAGTATCAAATTTTGAAATTGGATTCTTTAGAAAAATAAAAACACAATGTGCTTCATGTAAATGTGTGGTTTTTACATGACTGAATATTTCTTAGTACACAAATTTTCTCTAGAGGGTAAGGCAAGTCAAGATAAGATTATAGCTTGTTTATTCAAACTTTACTCCAATATGTTAGCCATTTAAGGTGCTGGGCTCATGCTGATTCTATGTGGTAAATGTTTACTTTATTATGGTTCCTGCCTCCCTCTGCCTGAAGTTTATATGCTAAAATAGGTTTTATTATACAGCATGATCCAATTCCTCTTATATTTTCAAAGCAACATTAAGTTGCTTTTATTAGTTATTTGTAAATCAGTTTATTCTCTCTAAACTGAATTTTGGCAAGTTGAAAACATTGGAAATACTTATTATAAAATGATACATTAAGTCTGGTAACTTTGAGCACCACATATTCACATAATTTTCAATTGGTTGGATGTTTATATATGTGTGTGTGTGTGTGTGTGTGTGTGTGTGTGTGTGTGTGTATGTATGTATACATACACACACACATATACATATACATATATATTTTAAAATTTGTACTTTGAGTGTTGAAGCCATACAGACCTGAATTTGAGTCTTGATATTGTCACCTACTAGGTCACTTTAAAATATGTTTATCTTTTATTTTGGGGGGTATCTTTTTGTTTATTATAAAAACATGAAAGAATTACACAATTGAAGGCTTGCTATACAAAGCACAAAGTTTTATACACAATAAATATGAAGTACATATATATGAATATACACACATAACTAAATAAATTCAGAATATCTTAATATTCAGACCCACTCATCTCAAAGTTCACTGTGACAGGGGAGATATCTTATTGCACACTGAAGCTCCAAACAGCTTTTGGTGCACAACTGTATTTACATTAACTTCCAGAAGAAAAAATACCC
Source organism: Cynopterus sphinx (assembly GCA_030015415.1). Lineage (NCBI taxonomy): Eukaryota > Metazoa > Chordata > Mammalia > Chiroptera > Pteropodidae > Cynopterus > Cynopterus sphinx. The sequence goes on from CM057379.1 coordinate 9,992,117, forward strand.
TGGTTGGCCCTTGCTCATTGCTTTCCTGTGTCTTCTATAGTCTCTGATTATTCATAGACTTGGGCAACGTGATGATTTCTAGGAATGACCCTGACATATACAGTATTTGAGTAAAAGTGTATTGACAAGAATGTTTTCCAACTTTAAAGCTTGGGATAATGCTTTCCTATAGATTCGATGGATTCGATCCTCAGAGATGACACTGTCCTTTGATGAGGGTTGCTTTTGCTAAGGAGCAGTTTAGGTATGGCCCAATAGTGCTCAGCAAGACTCATTGAAAGCACAGCCTCCAGATCGAAAAGCAATTAGCATGCCGGATTGTGATAATTGCCCGCAGTATGGGAAGCTTCTCCAAGATGGAGCATCCACTGTGCCTAATAATAGGATTCCTTAAACGGTGATCTATTTTCATAGACACACGGGTGTTCTCATTTCAACCTTGTCACTTATATTGGATGGGGAAATAAACAACCTTCACACATTTTTTTTTTCCTCTCTCTAAAGTCTGGCACACTGCTGTTCTGACAACTGGTAATGTCACCTGAATGTTACCTTGAATCATGGCTATATCAGCCAGGGCAAAGCAACATCTCATTTATTTCTGCTGTTTCTTTGCCTTGCAGTGCAATGATTGCCAAGACACAAAAATTTAAATACTACTGTGATTAAAACTGAACATAGAAGCAAATGGAACAGTGTGTGTCATTGGCCTCTTATTACAAAAGGTCAAGGTGACTTGAATTTCTATTCACATGGGAAAATAGGATTCTGGAACATAGCAGAAGCCATATGACAATTCATTTCACTCAACAAAAATCAATTCTTTCCAAATAATTGATCTTTAACATTTTGGTCTACTTATGCCTTTATCATTAATTATAAGTCACATAGGATAGCAAATGTTTTAATATTTGGGTATACTGCATTGATAATTTTGAAAATATTTTATAATTCTAGTGTTTTATTAAACATAGAATTTTGAGAGTTAGATTTAGGGCTTATTATGACGAATAAACAATGAAGACTAGAAGGACTGCTTTTCTTCAGCAACATTTTAGGTTTATAAAATATCTTAGAGTTGAATTCTCCTCTCTGTGTATTATTACTTTTTTTTCCACATTAGTTCATATCTCTGTGAACATTTACAAATGGCATCAGCTAATTGAATTTTTAACCTGCATGATAGCTGATGTTGAGGCAATTACCTACATGTTTTTATTCTTTGTTGATTCAAATTTTGGTTGCCAAAGTGAAAGGATCATTCTGAAGGAAAAAACTGCATTGATGTATTCATGTTGTGTAAGACAATGATATAAAAAAGAAGAAAAAAATGTTATTTAGCAATTTTTAATTCAAAAATTGGAATTTTATTTTTTAAATAAGCTTTCTTACCTGAAGGTGAATAAGGTTTTAGATCATTTAAATATATTATTATTATAATAAGATCCCATCAATGTATTTTTTGGGTATGCAGTGTTTTTTCATCCTTTCTATTATTTAAAGTTGCTCATTTCTAATAATAACAAAATAATACTACATGCTTACTGTGTGCCAGGCACTGTGCATACAGTACATAAATTCTCTTAATCTTTTTGACCAAGAGAGTATAGCTCTCATCCCCATTTATGGGTTAAAAACTTGCATTTATGAGTTAAAAAGAGGTAAGGTAGCTTTCCCAGGGTCATGAGGTGGCAGGTGCAGAGTCAAAGATTGAACCTTAGAAGACAGTATGCTGTTTTGTCACTACACCGGACTGATCTATAGCAAGAATTTATTATTCACTCCAGCATTTTGACTGGTTCTAACAAAGATTTTTTCCTTGACTAAATCTTAGCCAGGCTGCTTTGTGCTTCTTTTTAGCTAGATCTCAATTTTTTTTTTTTTAAATGTCCCCAAGAGCTCAGTTTTAGCAAGAATCCTGCTAAGTCAATTCAGCCAGAATCTACTACAGTTCACATCTGTTCCTCTTTGATAATTGGCCAAATTCCTCAATCCTCATCATCCTTAGTTAATATCTTATTACCCTGACCCTCCTTCATCAAGAATTGTGTTAGGTTGATTTACACAGAATCCCAACCTTTATCTGTGATGTTTTCTCTTAGTAATTTTTTATTTACTGACTTTCAACCCCATCCCCCCACCCATTTTTGGCTATAACAGTTCTCTTTTTCTTGCATTCAGAGTTGAGTCCAATCTCTCTCCCTTACTGCAAGACTCCATTGCAGTGTTCCCTATCCATGTTGGAATGGTTCTGAGGGAAGTGTGTCTTACTATTTTAACAAGTGTCATGAGTTTTGTTTGTTTGTTTGTTTGTTTGTTTTTAGCAATCTCCAGATTTAGTGTCATGAAAAGAAAACCAGAGGATAGTGATTTTTCAAAATATTTTTGAGACAATGTGGGTCCAGGAGGAACCAGTGATGTCATTTGGTCATACCTGGAAGAAGAACATGGTTGACATCTTCAAAAACTGAATGGACACACTTGAATCAACAAATTCTGGCTCTCCTTCTGCTGTTAATTGAAGAGGACAATGATCATATATATTTACAGATCAAATATGTGAAATATATTAGAAAGTGAAAGAAGGAAGAAAACACAAATTAAAAAGAGAGGAAATGTATTTTGTGATGTAGTTCTATCTCTTTCGGGATGATTCATCCACGGCCCTCAAATATATTTATTTATATGTTTCATTACTACTCCTTAGAGTAATAGCTCCTTGAAAGCTCCTGAAGGCCTGTTAAATTAACTTTATAGAGGTACTGTAGCACACATACCTAGCAAAGTGTTTTTCCATAGGAAACACTTAATGGAACATGGTAGATCAATGAGAATATAAATACTATATATAAAATACTGGTTAACAGCACAGGATCTGGAGCCAAATTCATTAGCATTAAATATTAGCTTCTCAGTTAGAAGCTCTTCAGTCTATGACAAGTTGATTCATCTGTTTAAGCCATAGATGTCTCATCTCTAAACATGGGATCAGAATACTGAAAATTAACTGAACTAATTTATTACTGATTTGGACACAATTGAACATGTTAAGCAGCTAATAATGTTACTTATTGTTAAGTAGAGTTTTAAAATCACATGTATAGATAGTAGGTGTATATAGCAAAAAAAAAAAACACAGAAGTAATATTATGGAAGGACTACTTTTTAAATATGTAATGTGTTTTCTTCTTCTGTACTTTTATGTATATGATCATCTTCCTAATGATTTGAAGGTAATACATGAGGACTGTTTTAGTAGAAATTAATTAATAATAATAATAATAATAATAATAATAATAAAAGTATTATTCTTGTTTTTGCCAAAATTTAGAATTAAAAATTTTCAAACAGGAAATATTTTTTTAAGACTCTTTGGTTCCTATTTTGTATATCAAGAATCAATCTTGGTAGTCTAGAACATATTGTTTTTATTTTGTTTTTATTATTTTACATTCTAAAGGTGGTGGGACACCCACTCCATTCGGGGTGAGGGAGTTTTGTTTGTTGGTTTGTTTGAAGAAAATGATGAGAAGTTGTAGAGGGGACCAGAGAACCAATTATTGATAGAATGTGAAAAAGTTATAAGTGAAGACAGATGGAAGAGGATTATTTGTCTCAGTTTGTGTCTGGGGTAATGAGAGACCAACTTCCTACTATGCTCCAGGAACAGTTTAGGCCAACAGAGAAGGAGCTGGAGTTAGCCCTTCTCAGCCACTCTTAGCACTTGGCTCTGTAAAAGGAATCCGTCTTTCCTTCCCTGTCCTGTGTGCATTGATGAGAGGTATCTAAGGATGGAAGGCAAGCTGACAAAGTTTGGCAAGGGTGAGTGAAGTGCAGGCAGTACTATGGCTTCTTAGTAACCAGGCCAGGGACAGGGTGGCTCATTGCTGCTGATATCAGGTGGAGATTATTAAACAGGGGGACTTCTAGGCCTTTGTCAAGTCAAATAAGAATTTTTAAAAATGTGTTATAGTAGCTCATGCATTAACAAGAGACCCCAGTAAAATGCCTTACCAACTCACCAAAAGGACATCAGCCATGCAAGCTCGAATAATAAGACATGTCAACTTGGTCCTCTGATCCGTTTATTCTCACCCCAGAGATAGCCTTAAAATTGGTTCTGAAGATAACATAGTCAATCATTACTATCTAAGCAACTGCTCTCCTGGAAAGAGGTAAAATGCACTTACATAATCTTCAATACTGCAACCCTCCCTCCTTGTATTTCTGTATTTGGAGAATCCCCCTTCTGAGTAACACATTCTTTTTTCAGATGTGTTAATAGTTGTAATCAGGCTAATGTCAAGTCCTACTGGCCTGGAGCCCTCTGCTATTGAGGTGGTTGCTGAGCTACGCTCAGCTCCGTTATGTATTTATCTAAGTTTCTCAGTCAGGGGACAATCTTTCCATCATATTTTCAAGTCAGCTTTAAAAAGTTTAGATTTACTTCCAAGTTATTTGTGAAAGATACTATAAAATAATGATTATATTTTCCTATTTTTATACACTCAGAAACTTTTAAATAAGGTTTAAGAATTTTTTAAGGAAATACAAAAGACATACCTAGATATTTCATTTGTTTTAGAAAATTCTATACATTCCTCAAAGAAACATTTTGAAATTAATGGCATGTTTTAAGTAAAAGGGATAAAAACACTCCAGTAAAAATAGATTTCAATGAGTCAAAATAAAAAATAATCTCATTTTTTTTTTTTTTATTTAAGAAAATGCATGCCTTGACAATTCTGGCATGAATGGTCATGGAGAACTAGAGAATAAAATGCATTGTCAAAAAATAATTGAGTTTAATCAATCAAGCTAAATTTTCCAAAATTATTATACAAAAGGATAAATTAATTTCATGTTTATAAATTCATCTCTTGTAGGAGAAACTCTCGTTAGTCTAGGGAATGTATGCTGAAGGTGATTTTTTTATATATATAAAATTCAATTTTCTTTTGTCCCTTTCATGTAAAATTTTCAGGCAACTAAACCCATGATCTTTGTTCACCTATTTAATTGTTCATGTTGTTTTTAACTTTGGACAATTAGGCTGTTTAACCCACCATTTATAAATGTATTATGTGACAGACAATTGAAAATATACACAAGGTTTCATAATATACATACAAATACTTTTTCTGAGGTATTCCTCTGACATAGGTAATTAAGTAAGCACATTTTTCTTCCACTACAACTGTAAATCTGAGAAAGGCATCATTAATTAGAATCTGATTAATAGATTATAGGCAAAATGTAACCCAGTTCTTATAACTGACCTTAATATTTTTATTGCTCTAAGTTATAACCAGTTAATAAAACATTATAATGGATGTTAGATGACATTAGAAGTTATTTTCTTTATTTTTTGGCATGAGGAGAAAAAGCAAGCCACAGAGAGATTGAGAGATGTCATAATGTTAAAGTAATAATAAAAAAGTTGGAACTAAAAGTTTTCAGTTCCACATGGCACAAATATTTTGTGTACAGAGGCCTTACACACTTCTTATTGATAAATTTATAATTTCACCATTAAAAATGTTCCTTTAACTTGAGATTCTCTCATGACTTTCACGTAGACAGTGTACCTGCCTGACCGTGATCTGACCTGCCTTTTTCTGAAACCCAGTGAGCCTAGAAGTGTTGCCACTTAGTATTCCTTTTTCTCTTCCTCTTTCTCTTCTTCCTCTCCTCCTCCTTCCTCTCCTTCCTCCCTTTCTCCTTCTCCTTTTTCTCCTTCTTCTATTTTGTACTCTTTGACCAACATCTTCCCATTTCCTCTATCCTCCAGTCCCTGGTAACTACCATTCTACAATCTGTTTCAATGCAATAGGCTTTTTTCTTTATTCCACATATAATTGACACCACATAGTAAGTGTCTTTCGGTCTGACTTATTTCACTGAGCATGATGCCCTCAGATTTCATTCATGTTGTCACAGTGGCAGGATTTCATTCTTTCTCACGGTTGAGTAATATCCCACTGTATATATACATCACACCTTTGTTACCTATTCATCCATTGAAGGACTCAGTTTATCTCCACATCTTGGCTACTGTGAACGATGCTTCAACGAACATGCAAGTGCAGATACCTCTTCAAAATCCTGATTTTGTTTCCTTTGGGCATATACACAGAAGAAAGATCACTGAGCATTCTAGGAAGAATCATTTTAAATTCTTCATCAGTTAATTCCTGGATCTCCATTTCACTGGGCCAGCCACCAGAAGTTTATTGCATTCCTTCCCTGGAGTCCTGTTTTCCTGAGTCTTCATGATCTCCGTAGCATTGTGTAGGTATCCACGGATTTGAAGGAGACAACCCTTCCAGACCATATGGACTGACTTCGGTGCAGAAGACTTTCCCCTGTGAGTGGCAGGATACTGGAGTGTGCTGCTGGCTGGGTCTAGTGCTCCAGGGCATCAAGTGCTGGCACATGTGGTGACACTAGGCCCAGAGTGACATGATGCCTCTTTAGCTCCAGCTCTAAATTCCACAGTGCCAATGACTGTGTGTTCTCCATAAGCACTGGGGACTGTGTTTTGTGGCTCCACAGCATCTCTATATCCAATGGCTAGGAACTAAGGCAGGCAGTGGCACTGGCTGGAGCTGGTGCCAAGCACACGGCCACAGGTACCTGAGTAGTGGCAGGCACCAGGTGCAGACACTAGGTTGGAGGTGAGAGCCAAGGCAGCAGCAAGGGCCCGGGCCAACCCCAGGCACACCTGGTGGGAGCTCTGGTTGTCCACACCTACTACTATGACTGCTGGATCTTACCACAGTTTCATGGCCGTGGAGGTCAGGAACAGAGGTCAGACCAAGGTCATGCTGGTGCACAGCTGGAGGGACCAGCTACAGGTACGCAGAGTGTGCAGGCCTGTGACTGAAGAAAGAGCCTGAACTGGACCTTGAAGCAGCTGCAAAAAACTGAGTGTCAGGTGTCTTCTCCCATCACTGCACTGTCTCCCTTCCTCCAGGACATGGGCAGAGCAGTGGAGGCCAGTGACAGTGGTCAGGCCAGTGGTGTGCCAGTCAGTGCACAGCAGGAGAAGCTCGTCCTGAATGTGCCTGTGACGATGAGGGTCAACTGTAGAAGTCTACACTGCAGACTTGCAGCTGCAGAACTGCAGAGGCTGGACTGGCTGCTGGCTGGTTCCAGGGCGCTGGCATGGACAGAGGCAGGACCTGGCAGTCGGCATGAACAAATGGAAAAGAGCTCTGGAGAAAAGGCTGGTGAAATCTTCACAGGATCCCAGCAGTTATGCTGGCTCTTGGTCTTCAGTGGCGAAAGCTGCTGAGTTTCTCTGAAGAGCAGGTGACCGTGAACTTGAGCTGCTCTGGCTGAGGGGCTGCTATTGGTAGGCCTGCTTTTGTTCCTTGTTCCACTTTGACATCTGGGTGGGGTGAACTTGAAGTAGGATCTTCATGAGATGCAGTGAAAGGGTGGGGAAGGTAGTCCCCCACACTGTTCCTCCTTTCCCAGCGAGAACTTTCTCTAGCTGGGGAATTACTCTTGGCACTGCTTGGGAAATGGCATGATGCAGGCAAAGTGAAGCTGTCTTCCTTCTCTTTGGGGGCAGTTATTCTCATTAAATTATTTTTGTTGTTGTTGTTCTTTGTTGTACTGTGTTGCAAAAGCTTAAGTGGACTCCAGAACTCTCCCAGAGCTGTTTTTCTTTGTGTATAATTGTCTGATTATTAATTTAAAAATTTTGTTTAGGCTGCTGGACAGAGGCTGAGGCTTTCTACACTGCCATCCCGGGAAGTACTGAGTGACACCTTCCCACCACCATATCTGCTTCTGGGTTCTCTTCTTAGTATTTCGGATATCGATTTCATAGCATTTCTGAGAAATGCTTATGTATTTCAGATAGATGAATTCATGTGTTTGGTGAGTTACCATATATGTTCTATCAGCATTTCTACCTTCTTTGTGCCAACTTTCCCTCACTGGACACCTTTACATCTTCCAGGTGCTTCATCATCACTTCCAAGTTCTATTGTCTTTATTTTCTTGTACTAGATACTCTTTAATTTTTTTTTTTGCAAAGAACTGGAGCCCTAGAGATGCCAAACCATTGCATTATTATTTAAATCCTGCTGCTTTTTTATCTTAAATTAGCAGAGTTAAAATTAGGTCTTTTCTACACACCTAACAAAGCAACACTGCATAAAGAAAAATAGAAAAAAAAAAACAACTTTCTATATCTACCAACTGTACTTCCTCTCTTTCTTATCTCTATCAAAGGCAGAAATTTAGGAACAAACTAATTGCCAGATAACATATTTTATTCAAAATGTCTCTCTGTTTACACAAAATCTAATTGTTATTGGAAACTTATGCTTAAATGCCTATTTTTTAGGAGGATTTTACTTGAAAATCTTTAGCTTCTCAACAATATGTCAAATTCCACTCAATCAGATCATAGATCTATTTAGAATAGTTCCAGATATTAGGAATTGACCCACTGTGATTTGTTACATCTTTTCATTTTAATAAACATTTAGCATGATTTATATTTAATTTATATTACATGTAAGACAATTTGAAATCTCAAAATGGAAGGCTGTGATGAAGACTGCTGCAAACCATCAAAAGATGACCTCACTCACACAACTGCCAACGCTTCTTACGGTAGCAAAATGGTGCTCGCTCCCTCTACAGACAGAATCTCTCTCTTTCACATTACATTTATCAAAGGTAAGAATTTGATAAGACCTAATTTCTGTCAGTGAGACTTTTCAATTTGTACTTTAGGCAAAATTTTAAGAGAACAAATGCATGTAGGGTATTCACTTCATATTTAGTAATGTCCTTTCACTTCTTTATTAAAAGTCTTTATACTATGGGCCACATTGTCCCAGATTCCTTCTGTTATGCCAGTTTGGGGCTTATTTTCCTCCTTGAAATTTCTGAGACTTAAAATTACATATCTCTCCTTTTCAATTTCTTCTTAATCATAAGTGAAGTGGCCACACACATTGTATCTATATGCCATTAGGACATAAGTGAATTAAATTAATTTACAGCAAGCGAATTCCTTTTAGCTATCATGTTCTATTTGGATTTTAAAAATGGGTATTGAGTAAATGATATAAATTTTAATTACAACCGGTCATTCTGATCAAATGAGAAAATCCAGGGAATAAGCTGTGAACAAGTGTCTGCCTGGGATGTCTTCCAGATCAAGATTCAAGACATCTTGATCATCCCACAAATGGAAAGTAGAGTCTTCAAAGTAATTTGACAATAACCTTTCAACCTACTTTGGGTATTTTGCTCCTTTCCCATTAGTTTCTAGTTCTACAACTTGGGACTTTTCTACTCCAATGGTCTAGAACTTTGGCATTTCCTTTCAGTTTTCCCTGCAGTATTTCTTTTTTAAAGATGTGAGTTGTGTTTTGCCTTTATTTGGCATTTCTCAGTAGATTATTACCATTACGATAGGGCTAGTTGAAGGTGGTTTCTATTATTTCAAACCTCCTGGGAAACTTAGGCGATGAGACTTGTTCTATCACTCTAGCTTCCCTTAATCTATTAAAATGCCTTTAAAATAATTATGTCTAGTCTTCAATTTTTGCACATTGTTACATATTTTTTCTATTCTTTTGAAATGTAGCTTTGTCACAACAGAAATATAATAAGGAAATAGTTTATTTTGTTATCTTAGTAGTGATGTAAAAATTCAAGATTTTTTTAATGGAAATAAAGGGACAAACAATTAGAAATTGCTATTAATGGTAGAACCATGTGTTAATACTTTATTGATGAACTTAAGAGTGTTAGTGCATATATACATATAAACAAAGAATTGAAACAGTTTGAAATAAAAATGCAATTAATGAGTTTACTATCAACTGCAGTTGAAAATCCTAAGGGGAAAAACTCAAAGGAAGATATATAAATCTTTAGATTACCTTATTTATAAAATTGTGTTAAAGTGTCAAGAAAATACCACCTTCAATTTGATTACAAGTTGTAATTTGCAGGTTTGGAAAATGAGCCTTAATGTTTGCTCTACTGGCATGGCAATTAGTGTCAAGCTTTGGTACAGATGGTCTGTTGATAATCTGTGAAAGTTGGATCTGTCCTTCAAGTATTAAAACAAATCAACGATGCTGATTGCAATGTAATCAAATATCCACAATTTCATTTCACTCTAAATGTCTTTAATTTCCCTAATGTTTATTGACAAATTTGTTATTAATCTATGACTTTGAGATTCTGCAGCTATTTTTAAGGACGGACCACCATCTGACAGTCTTGAAAAATATTGAGAATGACTTTAGCTGAATAAATGCAGTATTCTACCATAAAATAAATTGTTTACAGTGTTTCAATTTCCTTAGGTATTAAAGACTGAGATTATTTCCAGAAAACAAAAATTCAGTTAATAAGTAAATGTTGTGATGTTGCTTGATCCCCATTTCTTCCTGTCCATATGTTTTTATGTAAGCCTTAGGACTGTTCACACTCATTTTATTTTATTTTGACATTATTTTCATTGCTAAATTTTAGAATAATAAAATAAGAATTTGTTTCTTACAATCTCTAAAGCATATAAATGAGAGAAAAGGTTCAATTGGGTAAGTGACAAGGCTGGGTTTAAATAAATGATATTTTCAGAGTTAATATCTCTTAACTTCCTCCCATGATGAAAGTAACTAATACTTAGTATAAAATGTTAGACTCTATTTTTACAGATGACATATAAATTTATAATGGATTCTACAATATTAATAGAAAAAATTAAATTTATTTTAAATCTATTCTACAATGGCTTTAAATTAATTAATAAAAACTTTGCACTATCAGAAATTTGAATTACATGAAATCTGAAGTTCTTAAGAATAAATCACTTAACTGACAAGTTAACCTAGTCACCTAATTCTAGCTAATCATCAAAAACATATACCAATAGAAATTTTTTATTTTTAACATTAACTTTATGTGGGAAATTTTAAGCTAAGTAAGTTTTACTATCTGCTGAAAAAAATACCAAAGATAAAGTAGACTAAAAACATTTTAAGTTTTTTTTTTGCTCACATGATAGCAGTGAGGGTTTGACTGGTGTACTGCCTTCCTCCCTGTGGTCAGACTGCCTATTTCCATGTGGTCAGTTATGAATTCAAGCTGACAGAGGACCTGTCATCTTCAACACATGACTTCCCAAGTTACTTGAGGACTCATGTAGTTTTCTCTTTAGCAAGGTGAAAGAAGAAAAGTGAATATGGGAACTGTTGCAAACTGGAACTGAAATTGGGGTTTGTCATTTGGGCTGACATTCAATTGCCTCGAAGTTAATCACAAGGCCATATCCAAGTAAAAGAGAAATCGGGAATATAGGCTAGCTGTGTAGTAACAAAGAAGGTTGTTACTTATGGATAGTAGTCACCAGTCTCTCTCACAAGCACTTTCTGTGAATGGTCCTACTTACTTATTTCAACATTCCTGATTTGTTAATAAAGTGAAATATTACATAACTTCATCAAGTTATATGCTGGTAGTGTCAAGATCTAAATCTATCTGATACGTGATACTTTTGTTTTTTGTCATTTTAATATTCATCAATATCACTACTGTTAATTATTTGCATTATTAATTTTATATACAAGCATGTGATGTTTAAATAAATTTTTCATAAGAATTTCCTTTTCCAATTGCATGCTACCTATTCTATTTTGCTTATCCATATGTACATGAATATTTTCCAGTGATATTATATCCTCTCAATGAGCAAATTTTTTCTGTGACTTTATTCAGTTAAAGGTCAGGTTTTGCTCTCTTTCTCAACATAATTTATCCTTTCCATTTTCTGAAAGATAATCTCCAATTTTAAATTATGATAAAACAAAGTACGAGCAGATTTTTATATGATAGTCATCTAAGGTTTGTGGATGAATTTTTCTCTCTCTTCAGTGGTTCTTCCATTTGTTCCTTCAACAAATGTTTTCAGAGCTCCTATTATGCATCAGTCACTTTAGTGGTTCAGAAAATGGAATAGTTCACAAAGCAAATAAAGCTCATGCCTTATTTCGAATGACCTTCTATTCTACTAGAGAACACTGATGAAAAACAAATAAATGTTAGATTTTATTATATAGTATCAGTCAAGAGACTTTTTGAAAAAGGTGGGTAATTGTTTAAGATTTTTACAAAAAAAAAAAAAAAAGCACTTTTAGATAAAATCATCCCTGAAGTCTTTTATCAGGATTTGGCATTTGGGCAGAGACCTGAATAAAATTAAAATACATGGGATTACTGGGTTACTTGTATTTTAAACAGAGCTTCCTCAAGTGGCAATAAGCAGTGATGGAATTTGGCTGAGTGTTGTGATAAATTACAGAATTGGTGAACTAAAGGAAGCAGATTTGTAATGGAAACATAAATGGAATTTGCAGATGTAGAAGCATTGATGCTTACTGCATTTCTAACTCGTAAGCAGAGGTGAACCAAGTAAATTTTCAGGTGATTAAATTTTACCTATAATTGGGTATAGGTTCCTGTGCATGAGTATCCATAACGAAGCAAATAATTAAGAATTTAATTGTTATTTTATAAAAGAGAAAATGAAAGTGTACCTACACTGCCAAGAGTTCTGCCTTTTCACACATGGTATTATTTTCTGTAAACTGCAAACTTCATAACAGTATTTTTGTAATTATTGGGAGTTACCTTCTTACACTGCAGATCATCATATTTTAAATATGATTACTGGAGTCATTAAATATAGCACAGTTTTATATCAAATGGATTATTTCATAATAAAATTCCCATGTGAAAATAAGTATTTATGGCTCAAGTAAACAATGTGGACGAAGTTGGACATTTACTTTCCAAAAAGAAGTGAAGAGTCATATTTAAGAGATATAATCAGTTAACATCCATCAGTTATTTCTTTTCCTTTCCAAGTCATTCTCTCCATTTCTGTACTGCATCCTATGTTCTGTCTCTTACCCAGTGACATTACATCAGCAGTTTCCGATCTGGCATCTATCTTATCCAAATTTCAGCATCCACTGGATCATTTCTGTCAGCATGAATGCATCTTAATATTTTTCTCATCTTATAACAAAGTATTAACTAAATTCCTCTTCCTCCCATAGCTACATTTTCATTTATTTTCTTCCCTTCCCTTTGAAGTAGTGTTTTGGGTTCCTTCAGATAAATACCCAAAACTGGCATTATTGAGCTCTTCTTTGTCTCTCTGTTATATAGCTTTTGTTTTAAGGCCTAATAAACAAAATTTTAATTTAAGGAGTCAGATACTTAACACTCTATTTAGACAGTTGCCTCTGTATAGTTTGTATTCCAGTGGCTAAGTGACCTGAAGAATTCTTTAAAGGATTCTACATCAAAAGCTCAGCCTTTATTTCTATTGTAGACAGGTCATTTTCAATAGTAGCAGTAGCAAGAAACTTCTAGTTGCGATTACTCATGCCATTGGTCCATTAATAACCATTAATAACCTTCATTTCTAACTACTACACAGTGCATTGTGAAAGAAATTGCATGGTTGAAAGAATAGAAGCTGACTGTAACTTACAGGCCAAGTCATCCTGTCCTTTGGGTTGTTGATTACTTCGTTCACAGACAATAACCTCTGATGGACATTAGCATATAATGCAAACATTCTCACCTTCTGTGCTTATTGCCACTACACCACTCACATAGTTCTTGTTTTTCCAAATTTCCAAACTTGCCTCTCCTGGGTACCTAACCAACTAGCCATACTCTGTGTGTGCTCTTGCTCATGAACTCACATTTAGTTTAACTCATTTAATTTTTCTTTACAAACAATTTAAATGAAAAAGTATACCTTACTAAGACTGGGCCAGTGGAAGGACTCCCCCTTATCACTACCATGGTGTTATTCAGTTCTGACTAATATAGCCACTTTCCAGTCTGGGTAGAATTACTCCATGATGAGAAATTTAGGCTACATGTCCCTTGATGTCACATGCTTTGGCACTTAGGTTCAATAGGGTTCAGTTACTATGATATAAACAGTGTTGACACTCACTTATAGATATATAACTCTCTTGCTCCTAAATGCCAGGAATATGCATGACATCTTTCTTTTTGGGTTCACCAGGGTATTCACACATTGTCTTTATGACAGATTCCTCTAGATGCATAGGATCTGTTAGGTTATATGATCCAAGCGACAAAACAGCTTATATAGACATGAGTTCTTTGTTGTTCTGCCAACAAAACCTTCAAAATTAAGAGTCTTGTGTTGGAGAAGCATTATCAAAGATAAAATATGATGTTTCCAAAACTTGGAGTCCTACCAAAAATGATGTTTCTTTCTTAGCTGTGGAATCTTTAAGATGCAATCACTTATTCTTTACTTCAAAGGGGATGCTGTAGCATATAGTAGCCTAATGGTTTTCCAAAGATTTTATCTTGGAAATTCCAATGGGGGTGGTGATTCCAATGCACAAAACCCCACCTGGGCAGGAATAACAATCAATAGCATATCCTGAGATGGGAAGGGGATTTTTCTTATACAAACATATTAGGTTTTATAAACTGGCCCTTGCAAGGTAAATCACACAGTGCATTCACACTGTTGTGGTAATTGTTAGTATTATTTTGTTTTATATTCAAAGAGTACAGTATGCACTGTCCATTTCTATTTATTTTTCAACTTTAACCTAGTTCATTGATTTTCTCTCTGTGTGCCTAACACTGACTCAGGAAATATTGTGCACGTTTTCATAAGAAACCAGCAGGCAATACACGATCTCTTCAGAATAAGTTTAATGTACCTGGTAGAAGCAGCTAAAATTTTTTTTGCCTGTTCCCAATCTAGCCTGATAGTACTAAAACAGTTTTGTTTTGTTTTCTTTTTAAGAGTTTCTTAAATCCTTTGGTGGTAAAAAAAAAAAAATCCTCTTCTGTTAAATAGAAAATTACATGATAAATTCAGGCTTCAGTGAGGAAAATAGGAATAATGCTTGATTTTTCCAGCAGAAATTGATTTACCACAGAACACAGAATGTTTGCCAAATCATTAGTGAAGCTAAAAGAATGGAAATCAGGTCTATTACATATAACAATACACTACTGCTGCCATGATCCAAGCCAGGAAACTATTGTCACTGATATCACTGTTATTGACACAGAGCCACCCACACTCATGAAGCTTGTGACTGGCCCAGGAGACAGGCTCTTTCTGCTGTAACTGTAGAGTAATCTGTTAAAGATTATCTGTAAATTGGCTCTGCTATTGAAATATCTTCTTCTCTGTCCTCGTATCATCTGAATTACACCTAACTGCATGAAGAGAGTCTGAATTATGTCCAGTCCTTTGGCTTTATCCAAGTCTATACAACATAAATTTTCATCTTCCAGTCTCAGTAATACGAGAAGGAATTTGGAAGGAGTGGAAATATATGTTGAGTTTTGACAGGCCGCATCTTAAACTAATAAGGAATATAATGAGTATATGTAAAATGTTTCAACATAGATGTCATTTTAAATGAGAAATTCAAACACCATTCTCTCTTCTACACAGGTAAATGTACTAAGCATTAGGTAATTAAACTTGGCAAAACCATGTTGCGAGTTCTTGGCAAACATCTTCTCGTTTCTTAGGTCCACCACAACAAAATACCACAGCTAGATGGCTTAAACCAGCAGTCCCCAACCTTTTTGGCACCAAGGACTGGTGTTCCTATGAGAATCTAATGCCTGATGATGAGGTGGCGCTGAGGTGGTGATGTTAGTTACAGATATAACTTCTTCTCTCAACAACCACTCACCTCCTGCTGTGCAGCCCAGCCTTGTTCCCAGCAGGCCACAGACTGGTACTGGTCTGTGGCCCTGGGGTTGGGGACCCTAGGGTTAAGCAATATATTTTTTTTTCTTTTTCTCCCAGTATTGGAGACTGGAAGTCCAAGATCAAGATGTTGACAGGCTGTGATTTTTTTGAGGGCTCTCTTCTAAGCTTGCAGATGGCTGTCTTTTCAATTTGTCTGCACATGGTCTTTTCTCTGTGTGTTCCTTGTGTCTCCATGTGTCTTAGTAGCCTCTTAGAAGAATACCAGTCATATTGGATTAGGGTCCACTCAAATGGTCTTATTTTAATTTAATTACCTCTTAGAAGGTCCTATCTTTAAACACAGTCACATTCTGAGATACTGAAGGATAAAGATTCAACATATGAGTTCAGGGGGTGAGGGGAAAATATAGCCAATATCCTTCATTCTCATGTTTTTTCTTTTTCACAAGCAGATTCAATGGAATAAGCCCATTTGTATTCTCATAATCATTATGAAATGACATGAAAGATCATCAGTAATTTTTCCTTAAAATTAAAATTTAAATATATGTATATAGTTTATTCAAACTTACAAAATATCTAGGTTTTGTGATTTACACATCACATTAAAGACATTCAGAAGTGAAGTTCTTTTTCACAGTGCCACTTTGTATCATTGCCAGTTTATTTCTCGTGGCCCCAACGATTTCACTTGGAGAAGTAAATCCAGTTTCTAAGGTTATAAGAAATAGAAATTGATGTTTTCCACTTGGTTCAAACTAATTAATTTGTTTTCTTTCTAGATAAAAGGAGGAAACAGGTGCTTCTGTGATTAATGAAAAACTATAGCTCACAATTATTACAATGAACCCTCAAAATTATGTTAATTTACATTGAATAAGAGTGCAGTCAAGTTTGTAGAATAACACTCAAATTCTCACTAAAATTTGAACAAAATTATTTTAATTATGCTAAAGTTCCTTAAATGCTCTTATTGCTTATTATCTTTCAGCAGATTGTAATTATTTTATGCTACTAACAGCTACACTTTGAGAAAGAGGGCCACTGGCATTTTCACATTTTTTAAATGTAAAAATTTCTGTACAGCGGTTCATATAAGTCACTTTTAACACAGAAAGAGTTCACAGTCTGAACATACAGTGACAGATTATTTCTAGGTAGAATCAAGTTAAGAAATTTGGTCCAATTACTGGAATAAATTCCAGTAACAATATGATATTTTTTTGCTTAAATTGGCAACTCAGAAGAAAAGGTTAGTTCTGGCATATGTTTAAGTATAAAAGCAAGCTTATTAATTTGGCTTATTATATGCAAATATAATAAATAGGTCATTTCTGAAACACTTATGATTTATATTCAAAGTAAAAAGAATCTATTAAATTCAGATAAAGTAATGTGACAAAAAGCTGTTATTTCAAAGTAAGTTTGAGTATATTTCAAATTATTATATTCAGATATATTTCATGAATTAAACCATAACCATATTCCTATTGTTATATATTATATATATATATATGATTGAAATGTTATTTATATGCCATATAATTCATTTATTTAAAGCATATAATTCAATATTTTTAGTATATTAGCAGGGTTGTGCAATTATTACCATAACCAATTTCAGAATATTTTTATTACTCTAAAAGTAAACTTTCCACTAATTGGCAGTTACCCCGCCCCCAAGCCACCCCCCTGCCTCCCAACGCCATGTGTGCTGATCTCGCCAACTGTCAACACTCTGAAACAACTGACTGAAATAATTAAAGAAGATATCAATAAAATAAGAATGACTGAAAAAACAAGAAAGGACAAAATAATTAGGTTCCATTTATTGGATATATCATATTTTATTTATCCATTCATTGGTTACTGGACATTTGGGTAGGGAAAAATAATAATAGAAAGAGGAAGAAACACTAGTATAAGAAAGGAGTTGATTCTCATTTCAAAAGACATCAAATTACCTTAATGTCTCAAAAAAATAATTTTCAATCTGAAATTTCATATTCAGGCAAATGATCACACAAATTGGAAAGCAAGATAAAAATATTTTTAGGCATGGGTATGCCAAGAAACAAAACAAAACAAAAACAGTGCATACACAGAGAACAAATTCTCATTCTCCATTTATTAGAAAGCTATGATAATTCAAATGAAGAAGTAAAGGATGCTAGAACATAATCACCTTTGAAGGCAGACACTCACAAGAGCAGGGAAAGCAAGAGAATTGCCAGGATTCTAGGCCAGGCATTCCCACACCAACTTCTAAGAACTCTGGTTCTTAGAGCAAGTAGGAGCGATGTGTCATTAAGCTGTCATATCTAGGAAACCAACTGAACTCATAGGTTGCATAATAATTTTGAGTGTGTGCAAATCTGACTGAGAGGTTGAAGAGTGAAGATAATTAGTTTGAAAATATAGTAAAAATTATCAGTAAGAATATGCACTTAAAAAATAAAAATAAAAAGTTGTACATGAAAGACAGTTTAATGATACCTTCTGAATAGCTCATAAGTGTAAAAACATATTTCTAATATCAAAATAATATAAGCCCTGCATGTTGATTTAACCCCGGGGTAATTTAACAATAACTGGTTATATAATAAAAGGGAAAATGGTATTACATGGTCAGAGAAATAAATCATCATCTCTCACAAAAAAAAAAGTCAATAGGTTTTTAAAACTAGAAAATCGTGACTGCAGTAAAAGCATGGAATTTAAAATTATGGTACAGGAAAACACTGCAAAAAGAATTGTTAGTACTTATTACTATGAAGTTGAAATAGAAATGAGAAGAAATTGACTCGGGGTTTCTGCCCTCAAATATTTTTTAAGTAGTTTTTAATATTAATTGTATTTATATATATTTATATTACTTTTATAAAATGTGATAACTAAGTTTTTTATAAGAGCTCTTCTGTGACTTGTCTTGATGTCCAGTATTCTAATCTTTCTTGCATCCCTCTGCTGGAGAAATCTATTTTGGTTTCAGGGATATTCTCACCAAGGTTTCTTTGTTCATGATTGCTCTTCTCTTCTTTTATGATTCAAGTCCTCATCTTTGGTTTCTCTTTATTCTCTAAGACCAGTTTGGTACCATTCTCCAAATAAAGACCTCCTATGTAGAAAAATTCCCTTAGAAAAAAAAAATCAATGTTCTGAATATATTTTCTCTTTTGTTATATTGTCAGTCTCTTGTAACCATAAAATAGTACTTTATATGTTAAAATTCTCCATACTCCTAAAGCCAAATTATATGCATAGGAGGTAATAAATAGGAATATAAAATTTCAGTAAACCATAAAATGTGAAAGAAGAATGCTTCTTATTGAAATGTGAACAAAGAATGTTTCTGTGATATTCAAATTTCCCAAATCTTGATTAATTATATTATCAGTTGCAAGTAATATTGTTTGCTTTCTTAATCATAAAAGAGCATGTAGCTATTCAAAAGATCTTACTATTGCTTTTTTCTATAACTCAGTGAATTATACAATTGACTTTTCTGAATATAAGTTTATTTAATTATCTGCACATTCACACACATTAGTTAGGAAATTCACAGAACATTAGGCATAAGATATAATTTTTAAAAGTTTAATTCCAAAATATGCATTTAACTTTGTTTAAATCATGTGCTACTTTGTACTTGACTTCAAATTTTTATTGAACAGAAAGAGTTCATCTTTGTACTATTATAACGTTTGCTTTTTTTCCTAGGAGGCCTGTTTTTTGTCCTGAAAATGAAATATTTTGTCAAAAACATACCACCTCTAACAGAAAACAAAATATGACAAAGATTATCAATATAATCCATTCCTGTAAATAACCCATGAAAGAGACTTCCCATTCCAGAAGGTAGTCAGTGGTCTATTAAGAACTGGCCGCATAGCAGGAGGTGAGCAGCAGGCTAGCAAGCAAAACATCATCTGCATTTGCAGCTGCTTCCTAGCACTAGCATCACCACCTCAGCCCCACCTCAGATCATCAGGCATTAGATTTTCATAGGAGCACTGGGTTGTGGTGCCAAGAATGTTGGGAACCACTGGCCTAATGGGTCTTTTCTCTCACAACCTGTAGCTAAGTGGCTTTCTACATGATTTTATTTATCTGAGTCTCAACTTCCTCAGAGGTGTTAATATAGATATAACACATTACTGCATAGACCCCTCCTTTTTTGCCAGTAAGAAATCTATAGCAAGTCTATGGTCTAAGGACCAACATGCAGAGGACTTAAAGGCGGTTGCTGGAGTCTTAGACCTTGACCAGTACAATGAGCCAAACAGATAACTGTACAGGTTAAATTCCATAACATCAGGTATTTAATAAGAGATATGTCTATGAAAACAAAATCAAAACACAGGTTAATGATCAGAGCAAATTATCAACCAGCTTCTGAGCTTGTAAGGCTATCAGTCAAGGTTTCTAAATGTAAGGTGGAAGCACCTTTTGTACGTTGAAATATCTCTGATGGTGTCACCAAGAGCTAAGGTGAACCCTGTGTGGCTTACACAGCATCAGTCACTGAGGTTGTTTAAGCATGAGCTGTTTTGGTGATTTTCTAAATTTTATATCAAATTGTCCATCTTAAACTTGCAGGGCTTTGGATAAAGGCAGTTTTAGTTCTCAATGATTCCTCATCAGAATGGAAAAGAACTGGAAACATGTTTGGAGAGTCAGAGGCAGATATCAGAGGAAACTAGAATTTAGGATTCAGTCTAGTTTACAAGTAGAAAACAAAACAAAACCCAAAAGACAATGAACAGCACTAGAACCTAAAGTCCACAAAAGTGTATTAAAATTTCTATTGAAACATAGTTTTTCTCTCTAATTACTTATTTTTACCAAAGATAGCCAAATTAAGATTGATTTACTTGCAGAATAAGTCTAGTTTCAATAAGCTTGGCCTAATTATTTGTATAAGTTTGGCAAGAATGTTAATTAACCATATAGTCATAAATCTGCTTTGCTGGAATTTTTCATAAAGAATCTCCAAATTAAACTTAAAAGGTTTCCCAAGGATG
Source organism: Cynopterus sphinx (assembly GCA_030015415.1). Classification (NCBI taxonomy): domain Eukaryota; kingdom Metazoa; phylum Chordata; class Mammalia; order Chiroptera; family Pteropodidae; genus Cynopterus; species Cynopterus sphinx. The sequence goes on from CM057379.1 coordinate 10,012,931, forward strand.
AAAAGCCAAGGCAAAGACTTGCCATCAGACAATGCCTACAGGACCTATAGGTTTGGGGGAGTTTTCCTCTCTTCTTAAGGTCCCCAAAATATCTTTTGGTTCCTGTACTTGTCAAGAAGTAACATTCTTTACTCACATGGTAAGGCTGCTGAGAGCCATATAAGCAAAGTACCAGGGAAATATTTCCAAGGGTTGTAATGGCTTCCATCAGTCAAACTTAATTCCTTAAAGCTATCTGCTCATATCCAAGTCTATGCATTTCTCAAACATGTCTCAGACATGACTTGTTTCTACTTACGTCCTGCTATAAAGAGAATAGATTTATATTGAACATATGCAAGTAATCACATTGCTATGAAAATAAAAATATTCATTAAGAGTTTCTAAATTTTGGAGGTATTAAGTAGGGAGAAATATTTCAATTCTGTTTACGATGGTATAATTTATCAAATTGCTAAGTCATTGGTAGTTTAAAATAAACAATACAGTTTATAGAGGAAAACATAGGTACCAAACTTATAGACCTTGGTTTTAGAGATAGTTTTACAAATTTGACCTCAAAGTCATAAGAAGTTAAAGTAAAAGTCAATGAATAAAATTATATCAAACTTAAAAGCTTCTGCACAGCAAAAGAAATCATCAATAAAACAAAGAGGTTGCCAACCAAATAGGAGAAGGTATTTGAAAACAATGCCTCTAGTAAGGGGCTAATGTCTAAAATATATACAAACTTATACAACTAAATAACAAAAAATCTTAATTTAATTAAAAAATAAACAGAGGATCTGAACAGACACTTCTCTCAGTAAGACATGCAAATGGCCAACAGATGTATGAAAAGATGCTTGACTTCACTAGCTATTAGGAAAATGCAAAAACACAAGGAAACACCACCTCGCACATGTTAGAATGACTATCATCAACATGACAACTAATAACAACTATTGAAGAGAATGTGGGGAAAAACGAACCCCATACACTGCTGGTGGGAATAAAAATTAATACAGCCCCTATGGAAAACAGTTTGGAGGTTCTTCAAACAATTAGGAGTAAAATTGCCATATGACCCAGCAGCCCCTCTTCCAGGTATCTACCCCAAAAATTTGAAAGCATTTATCACTAAAAATACATGCACTTCTATGTTCATTCCAGCATTATTCATGGTGGCCAAGACGTGGAAACAACTGATCCTTTGATAGACTGTTGGATAAAGAAGTTGTGGTTCACATATACAATGGAATGTTACTCAGCCATAAGAAAAGATAAAATACTGCCATTTGTGACTATATAGGTGAATCTTGTGAATATCATGCTAAAGGAAGTATGTTAGATGGAAAAAGTAAAATACCATATGATTTCACTCAAGTGGGATATGAAACTCAAAGCAACAGTCAAACAAGACACAGGAACAAAAACTCCTAAATGCACATAATAGCTAAGTGGTTACCAGAGAGAAAGGGGGGAGAAGGAGAGGTAGACAAGGGTAAAAGGGATCAAATACATGGTGACAGAAGATTTGACTTTGGGATGTGAACACACAATCAATATAAAGTTAGCGTATTCTAGAATTGTACACTTGAAACCTAAATAACTTTATTAACTAATAGCACCCCGATAAACTTCATAAAAAAATAAAAAAGAAATAGAAAAGAAACAAGTTTTCTTCCACTGGAAAAACAAAAGATTTGAAAAAATCAGTAATATTTCAAATAGAAATTCATAAAAATTGTAACAAAACTTTGTTCACTCAATGCCATATAATCAATTCATTTATCAGCATTTTATGAATACAATTATTCCTTAGAGTTCTATACATCTTTATCAATTTTAAAGATATGATACAAAATTTTATTCTCAGAGAACTATATTTTGTAATAAGGCAGAGTTCTCGCTGCCTTTCTGAAGATGAAATATATTTGCAAAAGTAAAATAATGACTGTAAATGACAAAAACTTAAAACAATAAGGCTATAGATCTTAATTTAATGTAATTGACAAAGAAATTTGTTTTTCTTTGCAACATAACATTTTAGACAACTAGAATTACAAATGAAAACATATCAAGATGTTATAGACTCTTGGAGATTAAAATCTTCTGAAACTTTATTTTTAGTAATGAGAATATGCATATAAATGCAGCATAATTATTATTTCTTTATATGACAAAGTATTCCACGTAAATTTATTTTATTTTACTTTTTTTTGGACGAGGCAACCCTTGGTTGACCTCACAGATTGCAAGGACCTTGTCAGTTTACAATCCCTTATTTTTTTTATTTTTTACTTTTATTTTTTACCCCTACAGCATGTAGTCTCTCTAGGTGATCTCCCATCCAAGTGCTAACCAGGCCCAACCCTGCTTAGCTTCCAAGATCAGACAGGATTGGGTTTGTTCAGGGTAGTAGCATGGCTATAGACCCATGTAATTTTTAGGTTTTATATATATATTTTTAGGTTTTTTATATATATATATATACACACATATACATACACACACACACACACACACACACACACACACACACACACGAGAAGGAGAGGGAGTGGAAGGGACAGGGGAGAGGAAGGGGGAAAATAAAATCGAGGGATTCCAGGGACCTGCCCAAATAACCCAAAGCTATTTCCAGATCAAGAAAGTCTTCTTTTACCTCTAGACCCAAAGAAGTTTGTCAAACATGCTTGACCTAAAGGCCTATATATTATTACAAAACAATATTAAATTATCATTTACTCAAAGTGAATTTAAACTATCAAACAAAAATGAATTACCTATATTATCTAAACCTTAGTTCTTAGAATTAAAAATAACATTTTCTTGAGTAATTAAGTACTTGATTAAAACAATATAGAACACAGAAATCTTTTAATAAAATAAAGAATTTTTGCTTTTTAGGTAAAATACGTCTCATAATATCTGGAGCAGAACAACATAAAAAACTTTGTCCTTTTAACAGATGATGAGAATTATTACAAAATCCAATTTACATTTATTTAATTTACTTGCTTTTAACAATTGAGATTACTTATGAAAATTTTAACATACCAAGTTATTTTTCTTGCTGACTCATTTTGCAGCAGAGATATCATAAACTTATTTGTCTGATCAACCCAGGTGGGAATAAAAGTATTATTTAGTGTTGATGATTCTAAAGCTCTGTCTATTTTTCTAAACCAAACTCAGAACCAGCTTTAATATCAAATATTTTCCCAGATAATGTGATTCTGAGAAGTATTTGGGTTAGTCTATTTTTACAATTCTCATAAAAATGCTTGCTTTAGTATTTTATACTAATTTTTAATATTATGAATTAGCAACACAATTTAGCAGCAGAAATGTGCTGTATCAAAATATACATATATACAAAATATACAAATATATATGTATATATATATTTAGTCAAACACTAAGTATAAACATACAGATAAACAGATTTCTCATAACTTTCACTTTAAAATGCTAGCTTTTATGTCCCAGGTACAATGCAAAACACAGAGGGAAAACTAGAACCAGGTTTTCCAGCAGATGGACTAATTTAAGATTTTGCTCAGATGACCAAAGCTTTGCATGCTGTAAACAGATAACATTTCCAAACAATATATCTCACTTACTCACATTTACACATTTCCTCCCCAACACATACAATACTTTCAAATTTAATTTGCCAGCTCTAGACCTAATTCAAAACTCCTTTCAAGTCGAAAACACATTTCACAGCCAGGTTTAAACAATCCAAACAATTTTAATACAGATTCCCAAGGTAACTCTTCAAAGCCTGTTCCTTTACACGACCAGTGGGAAACTCCCAAACCACCAAAAAGAGTTTTCTTGGTGTCGTTACATGCAAAATTACTCACCAAGAGCCACTGTGGATCAGCTATGCCGGGTCTGCGGGAAGCACTGCAGGTCTATCCCCTGAGCCACCAGTCCAGGCAGCTACTGGGACAAAACCTGGAGACACTCCCACCCTCCAGGGGTCTGAGTCCCTTCAATGTTGTCGTTTTTGTTACAGAACGGAAAGGATTTGTCCATCTGGCACTAGCAGAGTCAAACAGTAAATGCTGAGAATTTCAGTGGAGAAATATTGGCTTTATTATTATTATTATTATTATTATTATTATTATTATTATTATTATTATTATTAATGAATGTCACCGCTCAAAAAAAAGAAAAGCAAATGCCCAGAAGTCCAAATTTTCCAACGGCATATAGTTTACAGATTATACAAAGTGCAAGTCACAGGGCACCATGGCTTAAGCATGGGGGATTGTGCTGGGAGCAGATAGGCTGAAGTCGAGGTGAGGGTAATGAATCATTTTTTCAAGTTTCTAGGGCAATTCTGAGGTCTTTTTTGGTGTCCCTCTGATGGGTCCCCTGGGAAAGTAGCCAATTTAGGGCCCAGCAACTGAAACCTAATTAAGGCCCACTTGTTATCTTTAGCCTGCCAGAGGTCCCCACCCTGTGACCATTAGTCAGGCCCCTGCGGCTCTCTTCAGCTGCCTGGAGGGCTTCTGATTTCCAGGGGTAGAGGTTGGGACTCTGGGGGTGTAGAGAGAAAGATAGAGAGATGTGATTCTACAGCTAGTGATTAAAACTAAATTTAATCAAAGTTACAAGGACGCTCAGTTTTAATATCCTCACATGTCTAGCTGATAGAATTGTCAATGCGTGATTTTTATATTTCCTATGTAAACATGGAGGAAAGTAGTATTCATTTCTGGCTTGAAATAGTACCAGGATCCACATTTTATCCAGAGATAACATAAACAAATTAATTTCAACACACAGATTCTAGGAAAATAGAAAAAAAATATATTGAACAACAACAAAAATTCTGTTCACAATCAGAAGTAGTTACAAGTACCACTGGAAACTAAGATATATAAAAAAAAAGCCAGTAAACGAATTATTATTACGTATATAATTGTTTGTTTGAATTTTCCTAACTGTATGCATGAGGTGTTTGAATCATAGTTGAGTTTTTACAAATATTCAATATCAAATTGTGACCGAATAGCAGTCAGGAGACCTTATCAGGCAGTATCTTGCTTCTGGTTATTGAGAATTCTAAATCAGAGTTGAATACTGTCTTCCACTGCCTGTGGCTATCTCTGAACTTAATTTGCACACTACTTGCTCTTTTGAAGTAATACTGCTATTTTCAGAACAATAGCTCCGAGAATTACTTTCCTACTGGCTTGATTCTAAGATTCTCTCATTTAGAGCAGAATTCTTTGAAAAACGCATAGGCTTCATTGATATCAAACACACACACCTTTGAGTGTTAAGGCTCTATGATCCCAAAGAACCATTGGAAGGCCATGGAAGATGTTTTAACTAATTATAATTTTAAAAGATAATAGTAAGTACTGGTGAAATGAAGCACTCAGTTCTGGCAAACACCTTGGGGCTACAAGACTAGTTTCTACTATTCTACAATGGCTGTTTTCAAAGTTTCTGAGACTCCTAGAAAAGAACTAAAGAGAGACTAGGGGTAATACTGGGTCAACACGGCTATAAGCACCAACTTTCAGTTCAATAATAAAATGTTAGAACTGTGTAGTTTTTAAGAAGCTGGAAAATATACATTTTGGATGAATTAAATTTAATTTTTTTCTAGAGCTATACTCAATTTTTGGTTTGAAAACAAAAGGTAAGTACCCACTGAAACTTATTAACTGCTTGGTTTGCTTGAAATTTTCTGGATCCATCAATTTCCACTCCAATAGTGAAGTTCACATACCTTGTTTCAGAAACAGACATTGAGATAGGGGATAAAATTGAAGACCCACATATCTCAACACTTCCTAATTTACTGCAGTTAATACAAATGTAAACCATTTTAGCTTTAGTACTCTCCTTTCCTACTGAAATCGGGTATATTTGTGTATAATGTATATTAATATTACATTAATATTAATTTCATTGTATTTATATTTTAAAAACTCAATTTTTAAAGGCTACTAAAATTATTTTTTAGTCACATTATCATATCTTGTCAGTGAGAACCCTGTTTAAAAATATAATATTATTTCTCTAGTAAAAGGTGAAAGAGATATCTTGAGTTTTCTATATCCTAATGTATGGAAGTAGCACTCTCAACAAATGAATAATACTAATCCTATTTTAATTCCTATTTTTAACAGGAATGGTATTCTTGATGAAAAGGTGGGCACCCAAATGCAATTAATATCATTCCACAATACTGATACAAGCTGGTTGGTCCAATCTTTAGGCTACTAGGGTTACTTACAAAGACAAAATAGAAATTATTTTTTTATGAAATGAGTTTACATCAGTAATTCTCTTTTAAATTTATTTATATACACTTTTACTTCAATTTTATTTTAATATAAATTACTAAATGTATTTTCTATATGTTTACTAAAAATTTGATAGCCTCAGTCTCTTGTGATTTTATACATAAAAAAAATCATATACACCTCACCGATTACCATTTTATCTCCATTTTAATATTCTTGCTTACTTTATAATTATTGTTTAAAACAATTCAAGAAGTGAATTCAAATTTTTATTTTAAATAATTAAATTAATGTTTACATAAAAAGCAGAAAATGATATTAAAATTAAATATAGTCTTTTCCAGATAATTTGATTTTATGAGTTTATTTCCTTTTAATGCAGCTTCTCTCATTCTTGTATCATCACAGTGCAAATTATTTGCATTAATTCTACCTAGAAAATAACATATTTCATAACATAATTATTCAATTCAAACAAGGAACCAGGTATTAAAAGTAGAAGAAATTGAATATTGCTCATGATTTGATTAATAAAAGTATAATTTCCGAGAATGCTTCTTTTCAACTATCACTAATCAGGCTGTTTTGATTTTGAAGGTCAAAAGGAAGAAAAATATAATTGAAAATTTAGCCAATCAGACAACTGAATAACGGTGAGAACAAAGGTCAAATATAATTTTAAAGTGGTAGGAAAGAATACCAAGTGAAATGTTAATGTTTAATTCTTTATACTTAGATTTTAAGAATATATACTCACCTCTAAGATTAGTATATCTATTGGGGGGGAAAAAAAGGATGTAATGTCTACCAGCTGCCTCACTGCAGCATTCACTAGTTGTAGGTACCCTGTGCTGAGAAAAAGGCTAAACTATTGGTGCAAAGTAAAATACGTTCTGAGATGGCCAGGTGAACGATGTTGTCAATCTCAACTCTTAAAAACAGCCAAACAGGAGCTTGTGGTAAAATATATGAATGACAGAGATATACTATAATCTCTGGGCAAGGCTGTTTTCTTTTGTTTTTGTTTTATTTTGTTTGTTTGTTTGTTTGTTTTAAATAACTATGTGTATCAGTGTATCAGGGAACACCCAGCACCTGAAAATGAGCTGACCATCCTAAGTTTGTAAGTATGCTTCATTGAAACAGATAAATTTGGAAATAACAAAAGATTAACAACCCATTAGGATGAGTACTCTTTCGATCTTGTCTAGAGACAATGGACTTTGGTTAAAGAGATGTGAGCCAGGTGTTTCACTCCAAAAAGATTTTTTGAAAATGTGACACACACAACAGTTCTTGTCCAAAAACCGCCACTGCTGTGCCTAGGTAGTATAAGACCGGGAGTGAATTTTACATATATTAATATCCAATTAAGAGGGTAATTTATTTTCTGATGACCCTAAAAATACAAATTTGTGCTTGATTGCTTTTAATATTTTTAATTCTATTTTTCCACTACTTCACTTAAATTATATTATATAAAAATAGCAATCTGTAAAGAATTACATGACGAAAATCAGATGTAACATACTCTATATCAATGGCCCCAAGTTATAGCCTAATGGCCAAAACTGTCCTGGCTATGGACCTTTTTTTAATAAGTGGAGCTTTACTAAAACACAGACACAATCATTTGTGAATGTATATTAATATTTGTAATAGTAAACGTCTATGAGAGAAAATATTTTGCTCTGTTCAAATATTCAAGTATATTAATCCATAGCCCTATAGTTTTGTAACAATTATTAATATATATTATTCTTTTATGATATAGTGAAAAATACATTAAATATATCACAGATTAATATTAGAATAAACCAATTTCTCAATTTATGATGGTGAATTAATTAGATTCTTACATTTAAATAAAGTTCTGGCCAGGTTTGATAGAATTTTATATATTAATATCATTATACTTGGAAAGTATGCTGCATTATTCTAATTCCTCCTAATATAATGACCTTTTGAAAACAGATTTTAATCATAATTAATTCAAAGGCCATTTATATTTTTAAATACATAGCTTTGGTGCCACATATGTAATAGATGCTCAAAAATCTGTTGAATAGGTTAATGATAAGCAAGTCTATAAAATAAAATAGAATAAAGATATGTAAACTTTTCTAAAAGTAGAATATAACAATAAAGTAATAAAGTTATCTTAAAATTCTTAATTATATTGTCAACCATGGAAGAGTTTCCTAATTTATAAAAAATTTTAAAGTTTTTTTTCACTGATATCCAGCATCACTTGGAATTTAAACACTTTCTAATATTTATGTCAAGTGATTCGTGGTTTCAATTTAATGTGTAGATGTATTATACCACAAGTTATCACAAGTGAGTCAAAAGTACTTTTCTAGTTACTTTTTTAAATTAAATTTTTTGGGATGACATTGGATAATAAAATTATGTAGGTTTCACATGTACAATTCTATAATACATCATCTGTATATGTCATTATTTATTCACCACCTAAAATTTAGTTTTTTTTGTCATATATTTGACTCCCTTTACCCTTATATTCCTCCCCTCCCCTTCCCTCTGGTAACCACTAAACTGTTGCTCTGGCCATGAATCTGTTTATTTGTCTTGTTCATTTGTTTTCAGATTTATATCCCACATATAAGTGAAATCATATAATTCTCAATTTTTCTGACTTATTTTGCTTACCATGATAATCTCAAGATACATTCATGTTGTTGCAAATGACAGTATTTTATCTTTTCTTTTGGCTGAGTAATATTGCATTGTTTATATGTACCACATCTTTTTTATCCAATTATCTATTAAAAGGCATTTCGGTTGTTTCCCTTTTTGGCCACTGAATAATACTGCTATGTACATTTGGGTGCATGTCTAGTTACTTTTTTAAAATTATCTTTTAAAACATTTTTATCTATTTCTTTCTGTTCCTCTTCCTTGTCCTTACCTTAGTGACAGATAGACTTGTACTTTGTAAACTTTTGCTTTTCTATTCATGAAGTCCATGCCAAATTCACAGACAAATATTTTTCTACAATAATGAAATCAGTTTTGACTGTTTATCTGATATTCAGAGCAACACATTATTAGAATTATAAGTTACTCTCGAATTAAGAATTTATAGAACTGAATGGAGTCATAATCTAAATAATATATTGCCTAGTTAAAATAGAAAATAGTTATATAAAATACAAAACACATTAACAGCATCAGAATATTGTGCTGAATGTCCTAAATGATTCATGTTTATGTTTATTCATTTTGTTTTACTGTTTTTTTCATAGAATATACTTGTTTTCCTGTTCTTTAGTTGCCAGATATCTGAGATGTGAACAACATGAATAGATATGTAATTTAAATATTTTCTATTTGTATTCTGAAAATCGAAATCATGTAGACAAAGGAAAACTAGTTATAATAATAAAAATGCCTTAGCAATGTTTCATTTATATAATGACCCAATAATATACATATTGATAACAAAGGTAATTATCATTTATTGTTACAATATTTGGATTCAGCTGGGGTACGTAGGTGACTCACCTGGCCACTTCTTGACATGTTTGGTTGTGGGCTGATTCTTAGCCAACCTAGGTCAGGAAGATCAGATCTGCCCCATATATTCCTCACCTCACCTCCATGTATAGATCCTGATGGGAATACGAACATGAACCAGAGCAAGTGCAGACACACCGAATCCCTTGAAGACTAGACATAGAATTAGCCCTCATAGCTTCCACTTTCTTTTCTTTGCCAAAATAATGCACAATGTCAAGGGTAGAATCAAAATGTAAGGACACCACAAGATTGCATGACAAAGGTCAATAATACATTTTGAGGCCAACAAAACAATCTGCTACAGTAGGTAAAATTCAATTTCTATCAAAAGAAATAGATGCATAATTTGGAATGTATATAGCAGCAAATTAAATATATATGTGTATATATATATATATATATATATTTTTTTTAAATACGAGAATCAACTCAAAAATAAATTTCTGTGTTCTGTTTTATTTTTTATATTTCAGACAATAAAAGAAGGTATACTCTACATAAGGTAAAATGTTCAAATGTTATGTATTATATGATCAATTTTCATGATGCATATCATGTCACAGAAAAATCACGACTTCAGTAATGTAATGTAATTAGTGATGTAATGTAAATGTGATGTAAATTATAGTGATGTAAATTATATTCGGCAGTTCAATAATAAATTAATTAAAACAAATTAAGGGCATAGTGACTAAAAAGAAAGACATACTTTTTATTTTCTCAATTACAGTTGACATTCAATATTATTTTATGTTTCAGGTGTATAGCATAGTGGTTAGACAATTATATAATTTATAAAGTGATCACCTTGATTAGTCTGGTACCCACCTGGCACTATACATAGTTATTATAATATTATTGACTATATTTTCTATGCTGCTCTCCACATCCCCATGATTACTTTGTAACTATCAATTTGCACTTTTCCCCTTTTTCACCCAGATCCCCAATTCCCCTTCTGTCAGTCATCAATTTGTTCTTTGTATCTATGAGTCTATTTCTGTTTATTATTATTGTTAATTTTGTTCTATAAATTAGGCATATACATGAGATCATATAGCATTTGTCTTTAACTGACTTATTTAACTCAGCATAATACATTCTAAATTAATCCATGTTGTTGCAAATGCTGATTTATTTTTATGGCTGAGTAATATTCCATTGTATAGGTGTACCACATCGTCTTTATACAATCATCTATTGAAGGACACTTTGGTTATTTCCATGTCTTGGCTGAAATAAGCATAGAAGTGAATATACCTTTATGGATAAATACTTTCAAATTGATATTTTACCTCTCAGTGCTTTACTTGCTTCTATTGAAATCACCAACTAATATTCTCTCCTAATCTATTAATGTTATGAGACAGCAATTTTTGAATGATAAACTATTCTTGCATTCTTTGTATAAACCTTATATGATAATGCGGTTTTCATTTAACTATAATGATGGATTTGATTTGTTAAAATTTTATTGAGTTTTGCATTTGTTTTCATAAGATACTGTTTAATAATTTTCTTTTTACTTACTTATTTGTTTGTTTGTTTGTTTGTTTGTTTTTGGCAATCTCATTGTCTAGTTTTGCCATCAGAATTGTAGTAGCCTAATGAATTGGGAAAATGTACTTCTCTACTTTCTAATTAAGCTTATGTACACTTAAAATTCTTCCTTCTTAAATGTCTAATTGAATTCCTCAGTGAAGCAATCTGAAACCAGTGTTATATTATGAGAAGCTATTTATAAATTAAATATTTAGATAGACATATGAGTATTTAGGTTACTTTTCTTGGCTAGATGTTGGTTGCATGTGTCTTTTCAGATACTTTTCTATTTTGTTTTTAAAATTTATTAGCATAGAGTTCTTCAAAATATCCATTTTAATATCTGTAAGATATTATTATAGCAGTGTATCCTCTTTAATTTCTGATATTAGTAATCTGTGTTTTTTCTTTTTCTTTTTTTCCCTTTATCATTCTGCTACGGTTTTGTAACTTTTATTAATTTTTATGAAAAAACAACCTCTTTTTTGCTTTATTGATTTTTCGGTTCTGTCTATTTTGTATTTCATTGATTTATGCATTTGTTTATTTTTATTTCTCTTTTTCCCTATTATTATTAATTCACCTTTTTTTCTAACTTCTTATAATCATGTACTTGGGAGTTTTATTATAGGACACATACACATTAATATTATATCTTCTTAATTAACTGACACTTTTAAGTTTATGGAATGCTCTTCCTTATATTCTTTAATTAAACTTTTCTTTATTTAAGAAGAGCAAAAATAACATTTTTGCTAACTTATGTCATATTAAAAAATCTTAATTAGACAGTTATTATAATACCTCGTATATTGATTAGTATTCAAAAATAAGTATTTTTCTCTATGAGTAGTGCTGTGAAAAAAATGCTTTAATTTAAAAGAGATCATTCGATATGTATCCTTTCTGTCTAGCTTTTTCTCAAAATTTTACATATGACATTTGTCTATATTTTTAAATTTAGTTGTAATTAGTTCATTCTCATTACTAAATAGGATACCATCGCATGTATATCTCTCAATTCATATTAAAATATCAATTTCTTCTTCTTTTCTTTAAAATGGCAATACACTGGGCTCTTGAATATATACTCACAGAGATAACAGGCTCACATCTCCTCCAGCAGCTGAATCTTTGCACTTCCCCTTCTGTAGCTGAACAGATGCGTGACTTCTCAGATTGACAAGGCAGTGACTCAGCTGAGTCTCTTGCACTGTATTCTGACATTTATTTTTGTATCTCCTGTCACAATTGTGCAATCTTTAATTCCTATATTGCAGCTCCATTTTCATTAGCCAATCTTTATTGATATCTATGTAAGAAATAAGTATAAATATTGATATTTATAAAATTCAAAAGAAATTTATATTACTTTAGATTTTCTTACATTTCTTCTGTCAAAATTATGCTGAGTTCTTTTTCTCATGAGAACCTACTTTTAAATAATCACACTCTTTCCTATAGAAGAATAGGGACTTTAATTAATAAATATTGACCTCTAGTGCTTGAAAGTAAACAATATTTCACTGAACAATTACATTAGAAATGAAACAAAGTAAAATGAATAATATTTCTTACATTTGTGTATTTACTAAAATATTTGTATAAAATACTTTTATTAACATATATTTTTTGTCTCAGGGCTCAATACATTTTTAAAAATATATATATTTAATTTATTGTTTTATTTAGTTACATAAGATATGTGTGATGGCTTCTATGCTCCAGGGTTCTAAATTTTATGAGTAATATTTTTATTAGTGTTGATTTTATTATTAAATTCCAGATTATGTGTATATGTAAATATACATAATCTGGCATTTGATAGATTACATGTGTGTAAATATACACACAGACACATAATCTGACATTTAATAATGGTAGTTAATTAGGTGAATAATGTTTATGTAACTTAAATTGAATTTATAAATATTATTATAATATTTAGAATATTTTATCACTTGTCAATTAGATAATTTGCAGAGTAGAATGATAGAACACTGATAAAACTAGACTAATACTTTACTTTTATTTGTTTGAAGAAAGTCCATATTTTAAAGTTCAAATTAATATACTTAATTTTTGTTTTTATTTGCAAATGGCTATCTAGCTATTTCATACACACATTCAACTTTAAGTTGATGATACAGAAATTTTTAAAAGTATATACAATAATACATAGATCAAATACAACAGACATTTAATGTATGTTAGAGTACTTGGTTACATCCCCTGCCTCTATCCATAAGTTTATAAATAAATTTAAACTACTGCTTCTTGATCTGTAAAATATAAAGAAAATGAAATGATTTCTTCCAGCTATATAATTATGTTTCAATCCAAAAAGTTATTTTGAAATTCCAAATGTATCCTCACTGGCTAATTGTCATTTTTACTCTGAAAAGTTTACCAATGAAAAAGTCTATCAGAATGAATTTTGTGTTTTAAAAATAGTTTCCATAAGTAAAATGAGATTATGTAATTCTAACTTTTGGATTTCACCATTTAAGAAACTCAAAACCAAAATAATAGACTGAGAGTAAAGAATGCTTTACTAAATAAAGTTGGGTTTGTTTTGAATTTAAGTCTTTTCTTGAGGGATCATTGGTTATACAACTTAAATTACTTCTTGGTTAAGCAATCTTTAATAAGACATTTCAGCAGTACCCAGGTTCTAAACCTGCTTCAATGGTATAAAAATAATGTGAATTCTTGTGTGTGACCTTTATTGGTTATATTAGTTATCTCAGGTGGTGAGAACAAAATGACATAGACTGAGTGACTTTAACAACAAAAACTCATTTTCTCACAGTTCTGGAGGCTAGAAGTTCAAGATTAAGTTGCTAGCAGTTTCTGGTGAGACCTCCCTTTCTAACTTACAATGACCACCTTTTCTTGGTTGGTGTCTTTTCTTGGTTGGGAGAAAATGAGAGAGGAAGTTCTCTGGTATCTCTTCTTATAAAGGCACTGATCCCATCATGAGCACCCCACTTTCATGACCTCATCTAAATTTGGGCATCTCCCAAATATCTCATCTCTAAGTATTATCAAATTTGACATTAAGGCTTTAAGATAAGAATTTCAGAGCACAGAACTTAGTTCATAATAGTAGTGTTCCTCTCATTTCATGTTCATATTTCACAGTTTCAATTTTATTTTTGCCTCAGAGGATATTCCTTCATTCTCTTGGAAATATATCTGTATGTATAAATGAAGTATCTTACTATTTTCTGGGTAGTTGCATGTTACAAGGAGAGCAAATCTTTCATGAATCATATGCTATCACCTTGTAGCCTCTTCCCCACCATTTTTATCTGCTAGTGATAAGTTGCCTTATGTATGTAGGTGCTATATATTTTATTTTTGCCATTCATTCTGTATAAAGATTTCAATTCTACCAATTCCTAGACATTGCCCCAATAATAAAAATTAAATGATTCAAAAGAATATCAGAGTTAAAGTAAAAAAACTTAGTAAAAACAATTTATAGTCATTTTAACAAATTGAAGTTGTATTTTCCAAATTATTTTTCTCAAAGACATGGGTTTTCAAAAGTGTATTTTTAGTTGAAAGAAAGAATTACTTTTTGAGTTAAAATATCACAAAGTTACATAATTTATAAGTAGATATTGACTTTCTAAAATGAATGTCAAAATTTATTGACTGCAGTGTATATCTTTAGTCAGGCAACTTGAGAAATAATTAATCTTGATAATCATAGAAAACGTAAATCAATAAATGCATTATTAAGTATGGCTAAGAACTATAAGCAAAATGCAAAAAGCATTATTACTACTATCATTTTATAAATTGCTTTGCTGTTTAAGGATTTTGTTTAAGTGATTCTAAATAGTAAAATTACTTAAAATTTTTTATCCTAACTAAAGTATGTGTTATATCATGGCCCAAGATTATAAGCATATAAAGAAGTATTAGACAACTGGTCAAATCAAAGCTTATCAGATAACGATGTATTTGTTTTTTAAATTTAATTAAAACTACATTTTAATAACTAACAATAAATGTCATACATCTATAATTTTCATGTTCACTTGAAGATGAATTTTAATAATAGGGTATGTTTATTGCCAACAATTTTTTATGGAAAATTTAAGTACTTCATATAATGGTGTAATGTGACCTGGATTCTGATACTTGTCTTTCCTCTGTGACCTTGAGCATTTCAATTTAATAAATAAAAATTATTTTAGTCATCGAAGCACTGACTCAGTTGTTTCAGGGCTGGAAAAGGAGACATTGTCCTTGCTTACAGTTCTCTTGGGCTATAAGAAAGTAAGAAATTTGTAAAAGCTATCATCTTACATTATAGACTGTCCTTGCCTTTGAAGATATTTTTTTTAATTATGAAACTAAAAGGATAGAAATATTATAGTAATGAGATAATATTTAATATAGACTTTCAAATTTGTGTAGAATTTCAAAAGATAGGCCTGGAAATTTGGGTGAGAGAGCAGACAGAAATAGAATAGATTCTTGGGAATATGTGTAAAGGCATGAAACATGTTCAGAAATAGCAAATTATAAGGTGTTACGCTAGAGTAAGCAAAGGTAGGAAAATATAGTTTATCAAGCCACGGATATAGTTTAGAATGATATTGTAGACTACTTGAATTGCAGACTAATTTAATTTACAGAAGTTAATTGATTAACTGAACAAATAATTTATTTTAGACTACAATTCCAGACATTATATCACACATTAAGAATCCATATTTTACATACAAAAAAAATCAGGTCTTGAAAGAGTAGAGTCTATAAAAAAATAGAAATAAATGGTATGATTTTATTAATATATTTAACACTGCAATTATATTATTGTCAGAAGCTATGATATTATATTATTAATAATATAAAATCTGAGGACATCAGATAAAGAAAAATTCTCTAAAAAAAATGTGTTTAGAAGGCCAGAGGTGAGAGGAGAACAGGAAGAAAATTGGATATATGTGAGACGTATGTATAAATTAAAACACCAGTGTCCCTGGATCACAAATAACATGTCATCTCATATGGGAGACAGGAAAGATAAGCCAGTCCCAGATATTGGAAGATCTTTTAAGTCATTGTAGTCTCTATCCTAAAACTAATAGGAAATTATCCACGTGAATAAAAAGTTGTTTTTTTTTTTTTTATCAGAACTTTCTTTCAAAAATAAAACACTCAATATTGAGTGAAGAAGAGTTGAGAGGGACAAAGAGTTTGAAGAGATAAAAATGTCACTAAAGTGGATCACTTGAGAGTTAATGATTACTCCAAATAAATAGTTTGAAGACAGATATCTACTTACTAGTTTAAGAAATATTTAAGATTTTTAGTGGAGAACATATAGTGGAGAAATAGAAATTAGAAAGCAGAGTTATCCACAGTTAATTCTGGTCACTAGATTGTGATATTTGGTTCATTGATGTTTATAGTGACTGGACAAAAATTCAAACTAGAAAATAAAATCATTTAAAGGAATAAGACTATAAATTTAGTTTTAGGTACGTACAAGTTTTCTTTGAAGTAAGCATCCAAGCAAAAATGTAGATTTACGATTTCAAAGAGTGAGTCAAGACAGAATACAAGTTTTCATGTGATCTTTACATAGGTAATTATTGATGTTAGATCTGTATGGAAGCTTTGCTAGGGAGCAATAAAAATGTAAAAAGAAACTTCCAATACTGACCAAAAGGAGTAAGGCTGAAAGGTGATCAAAATAAAATCAATGAAGGTTAAAAGAAAGCCCAAAGTGTGAAGTCACAGAATTATTTAAAAAGAGTCAGCAAGGGTAGTAAATGCTGACATGGCAAGTAAAAGGATATTGACTACTGGCTTTTCAGATGGAGACATCTATGAAGGTGTTAAAGATGCTGTCAGAGAATTTATGTAGTAGAAAACAGACTGTTCTGGGTTAAAAAGAAAGAGGTAGATGAAAACATGGAACCATTGCTGATAGGTAACTTACAAGGAGGTAACAGAGCTACAATTGAAGAAACATATAATTAAAATGAAAGATTTTTAAAAAGTGGACTTCAGTATATTCAATAGAAATATGCAGTTTAAAACAAATGGGATTGTCTTTCATTTGAAATATGGCATAAGTCATTAATTTTTTTTCTAATATATACATGACAAAATAGGAAACTTCATTTTGAAAATTAATACAGCCAAGGTAAAATAATGACTTGGAGCTAAGCCACTTTTGAAAGAGCCAAGAAAATATTCAAAGGCTGATGAAATCATGTGTATATATAGATTTTCGAACTTGATGTGCATTGATGACAGAGAAAAGGCAGATAGAAAACTAAGGGATTGATTTGATAATTTTTAAAAGAGAATATATTGCAACTGGTACATGGTTTTACTTAGAAATTGGAGAGATTTATGGTGAAACACAGGCAAATGCCAAGGATATAATCATCAATTTATAGGGTGGATGATGAGTAACTGCTATTAGAACTCCATCCTCACACTCACTCCAGAAATTTTGTGGGCTTTTTTTTTTTTTTTGAAGTTCATCAATAATTTCTCATTGCTAAATTGAGCGATCTGCTTCCTTAACTTCATTTTGCTGGAGCTGTCAGTGGTATTTGGTACAGCTAGGTTACCAGTTTTTTTTTTTTAATTCATTCTACCTGGCTTTAGGAAACCACACACTCCTGATTTAGTCCAAAGGGATTGGAATTTTTTTCTGATATCTTGGCAAAAATTTGGAAAAATCCAGGGCTCAATTTTTGAACATCTCAACATTATGGATATCTTAGGTGATATTTTTTATTAAATAGCTTGATGTAATATCTATAAGCTGGAGAGCTCTTTATGTTTATCTCAATTCTGAACTCTAAGAATGTATCTTTAACATTATTTGACTTTTTTGCTTGAATATCAATTAGGTTTCTCAAAATTAACATGACCCAAACTCGTCCCTTAATTGGAGTCCTCAGTAAAAACCCACTGATTTTATAGTCTTTATCTCTTAAAGTGATGAGTACTCTGCCCTCTTGGTCTATGGACCATGATCTTGAAGTCATCAGTCAAACCTCACATTCATTCTTTCATGTATTGTTGTATATGTATATGTACATGTCATTGGCTCTTCATTCAAAATATATTCTATATCTGACCATTTCTAAATGTTGCTACAGCTAGAAATTTCTTTCTTACTTTTCCCATTATTGTTCTTCTTCAGACATGTAAACCTCCATGCTCTTTTTGGTATAAACGAAACATGCTCAGACCTTCGAACCTTTGCACTTGCTAATCTCTCCATCCAGAATACCCTTTTCCAACATATCTGCATAACTTGATCTCTCATTTTTAAATTTCTACACAAATATTTTTTTAACAAAGCTTTCCCTGAACACCACTATAAAACAGATTATGCCTCACTTCCACAATTTCTATGACTCTGCCATACTTTATATCCCCCCATGGTACTATACCATGCAGATTAATTTTTACTAGCTTGTTTACTTATCTTTCCTCTATGGCTAGAGCAGTCCTGTCTAAAGGGAACTTTCCTTGTGAAGAAAATACTCTATATTTGGTAATTGTAACCACACATGGATTTTAATAACATGAAATATGGATAGAGTGACTGAGAAAATGGATTTTAATTTTTTTAAAATTATCAGCTTTAGGCAGAAATTTAAATAGCCACAAATGACCAGTGGCTATCACTTAGATAGTAAAGAGCTAAAATGTAAGCTATTATAGCAGAGACAATCCTCTTATCTACTTTAATTATTTTGCATAGATCAGTATCTAAAGCACAATAAGTGGCCAATTAATATCTGCACTAATAAATGAATAAAAATAAAAGTCCAATAGGTAGTTGATAATATTAATTCTGGATCATGAGAGAGAGATAATTAATACAGACAAAGCTGAAATTTCATTAAAAATATTTTTTAAATCTGAATTTAGAAAGAAAATGCAACATAAGCAAACCAACATTTCAAAAATGATATTTTAAGAAAGCATTTTGCAATTAAATATTTCAAAGAGTAAGGAGACTGGAAAGTGTGAAAACAAGGTCTTCAATTGCTATTAAACAAAATACAAATGACAGTATTTCTCCACCTTTATAATTTCTTTTTCTTCTTCTAGATTTAATACATGGCTAACAGACCAACTGGCTTAATTTAACCAACTTCACTAAGTCATCTTTCATATTTCATTTGTGATTTGGTTGGTTGTGGTTGTCTATTTTAAAATCCATTGACTTTAAAAACATTCTGTCAACACTCAATGTCTTAGATGGGAGTTTTGTATCCATCCTGCTGTCCTCTCCTTATGACATGGTTTAATTTTATTTCTTACTGTTTATTTAAGTTTTCCTCAGTTTTAACATCTTATTTAAATTTAAATGAGCTTATCTTTATATTGTTTGTGGTCACAGATGCCCTTTTTATAGATCCCATTTCTTGAAGAATAATTTTTCATCAGTAAAAATCAATATATCTCTATAGCTGATTTAAATTAATTTCTGGGTATAATGTCTAATGACACTGTCAATTTTACTAATTAAAATTTTGCCTTTAATTACTTGGTCAACTCTAGCTAGACAAAAAGAGTCTGGTAATACATGATTAATGAATAAATACCTGTGAAATGATTAGATATTGGTAAGTTCTCTAACCCTTCTATATACTGGTTGAAGCTATAAATATATTATGTACCATTTTTTTAGCCTATTCAGGCTGCTGTAACAAAGCATCATA
The DNA here is from genome assembly GCA_030015415.1 of Cynopterus sphinx. NCBI lineage: Eukaryota > Metazoa > Chordata > Mammalia > Chiroptera > Pteropodidae > Cynopterus > Cynopterus sphinx. The sequence continues at coordinate 10,033,002 of CM057379.1, forward strand.
GACTGGGTGGCATACAAGCAACAGAAATTTCTTTCTCATGGTTCTGGAGGCTTAAAGTCCAAGATCAGAGTGTGGGCACAGTCAGGTTCTGGTAAAGATCATCTTCCAGGTCACAGACTGCTGACTTCTTGCTGTACCCTCGCATGGTGGAGAGAGAGAGCAACAAGCTTGTTAGTGACTTATAAGGGCACTAATCCTATTTACAAAAGCTTCACCCTCATGACTGCATCTAATTCTAATCACACCCCAAAGGTGACACTTTCTAATACCATTACACTGGTGAGTATTTCAGCATAAGAATTTGGTGAAACACAGACATTTATTTTATATCACATGCATGTATATATATTTACAGCACACACACACACACACACACACACAAATATCTATCATCTATCTATGTATTTATCTATCATCTATCTATCATCTATCTATCTATCTATCTGTCATCTATCATCTATCTGCCTATTCACAATGACAGAGAGAAAATGATTTCTAAAAGTTAGAAAAGTATAAATAAAGAAAAATAAGTCATATATTTTGAGTATCTATTTTTTCCTTAGCTAGACTCTATGCTATCACTTTTATTTCTTCATAACAGTAAATTTGTTGATTAGTCATTTTGTCACAGTACTTTTGAGTCCCATTTATTGCAACTCATTCTGTTATATACATTATCTAACACAACCTGTTTATGCAAATGAAACCTTTCTTTGCTGTCTCTCTTAGGGTTTACCTTCAAATCTTCTCATACTTTATACTATAATTGTGTCTCTATAACATCATAACTTACTTTTCAGAAGGCAAGTAGCAGATTTGGAACTTTATTCTGTTTTATGTTAAATATTTTAATCCTTTTTATATATTCCTGAAATACCATAAAATTGGTGTAAAGTGTGTATGCATGTATATACTTTATTTCTAATAGCACCTGAATGAAATATACACTTTGTTAGAAAATATTATATTTGTTTATTTATTTATTTTACTTATCTTTTTTATTTGTTTGTTTGTTTGGTTTTGTTTGTTTGTTTTAGGCAAGGCAAACCTTGGTTGACCTCACAGATTGCAAGGACCTTGTCAGCTTACAATTCCTTATTTTTTAAATTTTTTATGCCTATAGCACCTGATCTTCCTAGGTGGTCTCCCATGCAAGTACTAACCAGGCCCGAACCTGCTTAGCTTCTGAGGTCTGATGGGATCGGGTTTGTTCAGGGTAGCATGGCCATAGACTTAGAAAATATTTTAAAATTAGAAATAATATATTTAAATGGCTTCCTTTGGATTTCCAGATACAGAATTCTGAAATGACTACAAAAGTTTTCTTCCAAAATTGCTTTTATAACTTTACTTGTGGATCCAGAGAATTTTGGATCTGGACTTTATTAAAAATATATATTTTTTTCAATTAGAAAAAAACTTTGTACTAAAAATGATAAAATGAAAACAACTTTCAATAAATACTTTCTTATTTAGCAAAACTATTCAAAAAGAGGATAGAAGCAGTAACGTTTTCATAATTCATTGTTATCAGAGCTTGACTTTCAATCTAAGGGGGAAAATAGCAACATTGTTTTCCCCAGGGCAGTGATGAAGACTTACTACAGCAACAAGAAGCAATGGAAAAAAAAAAAAAAACAAAAGAAACAAAACAAACAAAACAAAACAGATAACATTATGTCCTGGAGGAAAACAGAAAATTATTCTGAGACCAGATCATTTAGAGATCTCCTTTCTCTTGGAGATGAGCAAAATCACTGAGAAATATCTTTTTGTGAGACACAGACACACAGTCTGCCAACAACTGAAGCTGCACCAGCAAAGACTATCACTAGGCTGGCAAGCTCTAACAGTCTCCAGCTAAGAAAGGATAAGAGCGTGGAGATACTCTAAGATATGAGTGTGCAGGGAAGACCTGAAGCTGAAGATGGAACAAGAATAGTAAGAAAACATCTTCTAATATTAAGGAAACAAATCAGCTCACACTCTATGCACAAGATACCTCTAGAAAAATTTGAAGGTAGTGTGGTACTGAAGTCAATCATAGTAATAACAAAATCAAAACCTAGATAAACTCCTGACCAGATTAATTGCATCCCCCACAGAAACAACATAGCAGAAAGAGTCATACCTATTTAAAAAAAATTGTGTTTATTTAAGTGATTACCTTCCTACACACAATGTCTTGTATTCAATAAAAAAAAAAAAAAAAAATCAATGGAAAAAAAATCAAGGAAAAAAATCCAGTATCAAGAGACAGAAATCCAACCTCACTAAACTAGGTTAGATTTTACAACGATTAGACAGTGGTTTTAAAATAAAATACAAAGAAATAGTGGTTACCAAGGGATGGGGGATGGAGAGAAGACGGATGATGTTTAAAGGTACAAATTTGTAACAAGTACTGAAGTGACCATAGAGATGTAATCTACTGTTTATTAATCATTGATAATGCTATTATATTATATTATTTAATATTATTACAATGTCAACCATATTAGGAATAAATGTATCAAAGAAGAATGATGTACACCTTAAATTTGCACACTACATGTCAAATTAATCCAAAACAAAATTAAATTAAATTAAGAGAATACTGTGTTAAAAGTTCAAGTGAGAAAGGTGAACAGCATGCATAATGAAATAAGAATTTTAGCAAAGTGAAACTGTGAGGAAGAATTAAATTAAAATAGTAGGAATAAAAAATACACTAAATCAAAAATCACTGAGACATTTCCCCACTTGAGACACAGAGACACAAACTGAAGCTGCACCAGCACAGCACACTACATGCATATGGCCTGCCATCACTATACATTTCGTATATTAATATAAAAGAAAATAATGCTTAAGGCAAGGATTATTACTAAAAATAAGAAGGGATATTTTGTAATAAAAAAGATTAAAACAAAAGAAATATGAAAGATTGTATAACCTTAAGACAAGGCTCAAGACCTATAAGAAAAACCCGATAAAACTAGATGCAGAAATAAATATTTTAAAATATTAGTTGGAGGTAGTTGAAGATTTCTGTGCACTTCTTTCAAGAAAAAGTCATATAGTTTTGCATAAAATCAGTAAGAATGTTTCATTAGCTAGTTTTTATTATGAACTCTAATGGCTCTACACTTCCTTGTATTCACAACCTCTTATATTCCCCTCCAGTATTCAACCAGAATTGGTCTGTACGACCGATAGCATGCACATAAGTAGTATATGTTACTTCAAACTGGAATCAATCCAAATGTGTATCCCCCTGCCTCTCCTCTCTTTCTCCCTCTCTGTCTTTATCTCATGCTTTGGATGAAGCCAGCTGCATCCTATAATCCTATGTAAACACAAAAGACATTGAAAGGGAAAATGTGCCAAAATGGACTCAAGAAGAAATAGAGAACTTGAGTTAAACATGTTGAGTTCATGATTATATACCTTCCCATGGTAATCTCTCTAGGCCCAGATGTCTTCACTGGTGAATTCTGCCAAACATTAAAGAAAAAATACCCAATCTACAGAAACTTTGTCAGAGTACAGAGGAAATTGAATTACTTCCTAATATATTTTATGAGTTACTTGTTACACTGACATCAAAATCAGACAGATATACTACAGAAAAAGAAAACTGTAGTGCCATGCTATTCACAAACAAGTATAAAATTCCTTACCACGTATGAACACATCAATCCTAGCAGTATGTAAAAATAACTATACATCATGATTAATTAAATGTATCTCAGAAATGGAAGATTGGCTAAAATTTAAAAATCAACCCATAAAGTGTAAAAATAAAAAATATATATAATAATGTTTTTATCTTGGTAAAAGATGAAAGCCCTGTTAAAAAATGGACTATGTCACCCTGAGCAAGCCTGATTCTGTCTGATCTCAGAAGCTAAGCAGGGTTGGGCCTGGTTAGTATTTGGATTGGAGACTATCTAGGAAGACCAGGTAGTATAGGTGTAAAAAATAAAAAATAAAGAATTATACTCTGACAAGTTTCTTACAGTCTGTGAGGTCAACCAAGGGTTGCCTCACCTGGAAAAAAAAAAACAAAAAAAGAAAAAGCTTTAGTAATACTGTTCATAAATAAATGATACTAATAGCCAAAAGGCATATGTAAAGATGCTTAGCATTAGTAGTTTTCCAAGAAACAAAAATTAAAATGTCAGTGAGATATCACAAAGCACAATAAGAATGTTAAAAATAAGACAACTGACCATATTAATGGAAATAATGTAGAAATCTCATGCATCATTGCTGAGAATGCAAAATGGTGCAACCACTGTAAAAAATAGTTTGGAAGTACTTTATTAAGTTAAATAAATATTTATAATATAGTTATAAAATTTTTTCACCTTTTGACATCTCTTTATAATAAAAAAAATTATGTGATCACACACACATACACAACTTTTGATGAGTATATTTTAATAAAATTATTTATAGTGGCACAAACTAGAAACAATCCAAATATCTGTCAATAGGTGAATGGACAATTAAAATATGGTGTATCTCTAGTATGGAGTATTACTCAGCTGTAATAAAGAACAAACTATTAATAATCACAGTAACACAGGTGACTCTCAAAAAGACATATTTACGGAAGGAAGCCTACAAAAGATAACATGCTGTTTGATTTTATCCACACACATTTCTAAACAAAATAAAACTACAAGAATAGAAAGCAGGTTTGTTTTTGCAGGGACTATAGGTATCTAAAGTAAATTGATTGAAATGGAGTATGAGGAAACTGTAAGATGATAAAACTATGGTAGATCTTTAAGCGCTATTTTTATTATTTGATTTTATTAAGATGGCCATGACTCAATAAGATGTAAATTTAAAATTGACCAATTTTATTATATCCGAATTATATCTAAATAAAGCTGTCAAAAAGTCACTATTTTTTAAAAGGTAAATTTAGACTACACTAAATTTAAAAACTTCTTTTTACTAAAAAAAAACTAAAATAGTGAATGTGTAAGACAAGCCACACTGATAAATTTTTCAATACCTATATCTGAAATAGATACTATACCCAGAGTAGATAAATTATTCATACAAATCAATAAGAAAAAAACATAATTAACCTAATAAATAATTTAAGAAGGATTAGTAAAAACCAGAAAACATACCAAAACTAAAATATTTAAATGTTCATTCAGTAAGATATACTTAACATTATTAGTTATCAGAAATAGAAAAATAAAAACTTCAATTTTTTCTACAATACCTTCCATGAAAATGTATGCAATTAAAAAGGGGGAAAATGCTGGTGTTTTGAAAAATGTAGTTCATCTTGAAGTCTCATACATTCGTGATGTGAGTAAACATTATACACCTATTTCATAAACCCTTTTTTGTTCTACACTGTTTGAACAAAATAAATCAGGCACATATTTCATGATACGATTTACATAAACTTCAAAGACAAGCAAATGAACCTATAGTGATAGATCTGTGGGCGAGAATAACTAAAAAGGAGCATGAAAGAATTGTGTGTCACAGAAATGGTATGAGAAGCATGGTGATTTTCTAGATAGACTTGTAATACATCATCACGGCCAAGAACATGCTTTATTTAACACGAGTGACAACAAAGTAAGTAAATGGCAAAATAAATGTATGTTAAATGGCAAAATAAATGTATGTTCAAAAAATTATCCTATATAAGAATACAGAACTTTTATCCAATTTAAGATTTTTCCCACACAAACAAACAACAAGGTAAGAAAAGAAAAGAATAATCTTTAAAAAATTTTTAGCCCTGTATATGTAACATTCAAAATTTGATGAGACAATATTATGTTGGACATATTTTCAAAATAAATATTTAAGTATATTTTATTAAAATTTTAATTGTTCGATTGAAATTTCAGAGTAGTAAAATGGAGAGTAAAATAGAAATGTATTATAAGCAAAGTTTATTACAGATAATATTAAAATTACTATCACCATTTTAAGGAAATTCTGACTCAATCAGGAGATTATTAAACTTTTCCTATATTGTCTGGCATTTACTTGCTTTGATTGAGGCCTGATGATTCATAGCTATTTTCTTTAATCATATTTACAAACTATATTTATTAATTTAAGTTGTCATTGTTGTTTGCATTTGATAATTTTTATAGTAACTTATTTTTATTACAGTTACATTTCAGAAATCTAAAGTAAATTACTGAAAAAGCTGTCTCTTCTAAATAATTCATAGAATCAAGATTTATGTTGACATCATAATCATACTGTCATCCAAATAAATTAGACGTTTATAAGATTTTCCTCTTAAACAAAAATTAAAAAGTTTATACCAAGAGACATGATATATATTTTGAATCTTTGGGACATGGTTTGGAATAAAAATAAGGTTAAAAATAGAAAGACACATTCTTAATCCTAAAGCCACATTTTTCTCTTGAACAGTCAAGGAACATATGAGTTGGGGCTATCAACCCCTTAAATATATTACTAATAAAATGACTCATTAAAATAATGCATAATAGGCCTTTTTAATTGCTTTAAGACTAATAAATCTATTTAATGTATAATGATCAAAGTGATTATGTTAGGCAAAAAGAAAGTCTATGCATGAATGCAAAAGCTTAAAACATTTTGATAAATAATCAGATTCATGGCAATCCCACAGCTGTCTTTCTTCTCTCCTACTCTTTTAATTCATTACAAATCTTGACTTTTGACCTTGGAAGAAATATAAACCTTAGAATGACTGATATTATGAAACATTACATTTAAGTAAACATTATGCAATACAACACTAGAGTCATTTTTTTTTTGATTCTCTGTGACAGAAATATAAAGAGAAATTACAAGTGCAGGTGAATAATAGCCTGTCGAAATGAACAAGGGAAATGAAGATATTTGCAAAATTATGTTTTCATTTGAATTATTTATACAAAAAAGGAAAAGTAAATGGCTTACAAATGGCTTATTTTTAACTCATGGAGCAAAATGTGCTGCGATTTCTTCCACTGTGCTTTTTATAGACAGGTAGACAGTTACTGTCTGTATACAAGCATTATTTCCAACAAAAGCACATTTACACTTCAGAAGTTCTTCAATTAATAAAACTTGAGAACAAAACTTATACAAACCTTATTGTGAGAAAAGGTAATAGCATTTCTGTCAGTCAACTCTAAAGTGTCTCCCAGGAGCAGTCAAATCACACATATTTTATTTCTACTAGATCATATATTACAGTTTATTCACAGCTTATGATGGGGCTAAGTTGGTTCAGCATAAGAGGTGGCACAATGACATTGGACTGAAAGAACCGAAACCACAGGGCTTAGTCTGCAGGACACCTGAGGCACTGCCTTGGGAAATATTCTGAAACAGCTGTGTGCACTTGAAAACAGAACCATTTTCCACCTCTCAGACTGATGGAAGTCATAGCCTTTTGGGATGCTATAGTTACTTTTTGTAGTTATTTTAAGTACTAGATATCCAAAATAGTTACAAAGCAGCAAAACTTACATGTTTCTCTCCTCTTATCTCTTTCTTTCTTCATACTTTTAATGAATGCCTATAGAGTTTATATTTAAAATTTTTGGTAACATAAAAAAAGAAAAATTGGCAATTTACCAGCATGCTTACCTTTCATGGATAAATATAATTTGCCTTTAAAGTGTAGTCAACTCACCCACATACTGATTGTATAGATGTAGAATTTTTTTTTTCATAATTCTAGCTTTAGAACACCTTTTGCATGAAAATTATTTTTCATACTGAGGAGTGAATGGAAATGTATGTGTGTGAATTAGTTTTTTCAAGGCATTTTCTCTCTGGAAACAGAAGATCAAAAGTGGACTGTGACTGAAGGATGTGCAGGTCTCATATATTTTTTTCAGTCACAGTGAAGAAATGCTATACATTGTCCCTAAAAAAAATCACCACCTGATTATAGTCATTGTTTCAATTAAATAAATCATACATTGGAGATTGTACATTCTGGATCAATTCAGCCCATAACAACTTGTCTTCAAGATTTATTGATATAATTAACAGATTGCTAAATAGAGAAATATCTTAGCCAAAGTACTTAAAATTCATTAGTTTATAGAACACTTTGAGTGTCTGAATAGACCATTGAACCACCTTTCTAATAAATGTAATTAATTATACTTCTCATTGTATATGAAATTTCAGGTATTTTACAAAACTCTGTATTACAAAATCTGTATTAGGGTTCTTCAGATAAACAGAACTGGTAAGATGTAACTATATATTGAAAGATGTATTTTAATGAATTGGATCAAATAATTATAGGGGCTGGCAAGTTCAACATCTTCAAGATATGGTAGCAGGCTGTAGACCCTGGAGCCCTGATGTGGCAGTTCAAGTCTGAAGGCCATCAGCTGTAGAACTTCTGGCTTGGTGGAGGTCAGTATTTTTCCTCTATTCCCTCCTTCAACTGATCGGATGAAGCCCACCCATGTTATAGAGGGAAATCTACTTTACTCAAGTTCACTGATTGAAATGTTAATTTCATCCAAAACACCCTCTCAAAAACATGCAGAATAATGTTGACCACATATTTGAGCACTGTGGCCCAGAAACGTTGTCACATAAAATTAAGCATCAGAAAAACACTTCTTGTCTAGTTATAATCCAAATGCATCTTCTTAAATCCCATTTAACATCCTAATAAGAACATATTTATAAATAAAAATCATACATCACCCAATACTATCCTCTGTACACCAAAATATACTAACAGTATTTAAATATTGGGATATAAAGTCAATGCATATTATGTTACAAAATAAAAAAAAGACCGTTATTTGCTTGTTACATATACACAAACATTAAAAAATATTAGAAACACTCATGACAGTTACAGTTCACATTTCTGTAACTGGTTATGTGGTTGTAGCTGATATATATAACTATCATCTTCCACTGCCCATCTGTATTCATTTTGCTCTCAGGAAACACCTCAGTCATATTACATAACCCTAGACAAACCAGTTTCTTCAGTCAGGAAAAAAAATTCCTCATTAAATATAAGAATTAAAGGTGACAATAAATGTAATCAATATAGAGACATGTTTCCTATTCTCATTCAACCTCCAGAGTAGTTGTAAGATTAAACATTAAACACATAAACATATATAACTACATAATTGAAGTATTCTTAATAAAAATAAAATGAAGTGTCTAATTAAATGGAGAGTTGGAAACTGCTCAGAGCAAATAACACTTAAGAAGAAATAAGAGTTGAATGGGAATTAGGAAAAGAGTTAAGAAGGAAAGCATGAAAAGTAGAGCTTAACACATTGTAAGAATTATAATTGTATATAATATATAATTATTTTTTTTCTCATGAGCACAAGTTTAAAATGATTTTATTAAGATAACACTAGCTGGTTGTAATGGTTAATTTTGTGTGTGAACTTGTTTAAGCTACAGTACCTAGTTATTTAATCAAACACAAATCTACAAGTTGCTGAGAGATGTTTTATAGATATGGCCAACGTCCACCATCAGTTGACTTTAAGGCATACCGCAAAGATATAGCAGGTTTGGTTCCAGACTGTCACAATAAAGCAAGTAGCACAATAGAGTGAGTCATAATCTTTTTCTAGTGGAGGTTCTTGCCCTCAATTTAAAAACAAAAACAAAAACAAAAAACATATGTGAAGCACAGTCAAGCAAAGCAGAATAAAACAAGGTCAGCCTATCGAGGAGGTAACACTCAATGGGGTGGGTGGGCCTCCTCCAATCAGTTGAAAGTCTTAAGAGCAGCAACTATGGTTTCCCAGAGAAAAAATTTAAGACTGCATTGTAAAATCCCTTCTGACTTTCCTGCCTGGTGGCCTGTCCTGTGTGCCTAAGATTTGCTAACTCCCATAATCATGTGAGCAAATTCATTAAATCATATTTAAACACACATTTCCTATCGGTTCTCCAGACTGGAAAACTCTTATTGATATATTGGGATAAGTAAGCTATCAATGGGCAAATTCAAAAGGAAATATTTATTTTTACATAATGGTCCAATGCAGGTGTTTCTGGCCCATGACAGCTTTCCTCCTTGTCTTAATTCAGAGCCTGGGTTCATTTTACTTTGTGGGTCTGCCATTCTCTAAGAGAGTGTTTCACAAAGAAGGATCACCAGAGCGCTTCTTCAAGCCCAGGTTACCAGATCTCAAACACAGAAAGTTTTTTTTTTTTTTTTCCTGTTTGGTTGACAATGAATAATTTGCATTTCTAAAAAGTTTACAGGACCACAGGTGATTTTGATGTTGTTGGTCCAGGGACTGCACTCTGATGAACCCCTACATTGTCTGCAAATGTTTGGGTTACAGTTGGGTAAAGAGAAAATTGACAATATCAAAATCAGCCACTGTACGAGTATTTACGTCATTCGTGTTTGAAAATTGAAAAAAGGATTCAAGTCAGAACTTTCTCTGTAGAACTAGATGCTCAAAATTTATTAAAATGTCACAGGGTATAAAAAATAAAACTGAGAATGTGTCAGAAATGACTTGCAGGTGTCTGGCTCTACTTCCAGGATAGACTCCTGTGTCATGTGCTGTTATTGGGACATAAAAGGAGTGCAACTTTGGACAGACTGTGAGCCATGTCGCACATATTATACAGTCAGTTAGACATCGAAAACAGGACTCCTGAAGAGCTTTCACACAGAGATATTCAATTAGTTAAGACATTTTTAACTGTATATAATAAAAAAATACAATTCAAAATGGCAAACAATAAGGGAATTTTATGTTTATGTCATTGAAAGACTGCAGAATTGTGGTGAGCAGTCTTAGGTTCTAGCTCTGTTCCCCTATGACCTCATAACCTCACCTGAGTGCCTACTGCATACTCAGGGCTAGAAATGAGATGGCCAGGTTATTACTTCTTTGGCCTGTCTTTTAAGGAACTGGAGAAATTTGTTTCCAAAACTCTATAGAAATGTCCTTATTTTTAAAAAGAAGCTTCTAGACTCATTTCTGTAACCAAACTTGCCCCCTGTGAAGTGACATGTGTATGTGCTGATGTCATAAAACACATTGGTAAGAGGGATGGTATAGTTCATAGTATGAGGAATTTTTCTTCTTAGATACTTGGTGAGAGATAAGTGTGGATGAAGGAAGGAGGGTTATTATAGAGAGACACTGACAAAGTATAATAATTCTAATAATTATTGTTATATTTCAATGACGTACTAGAAATAGAAAAGACAGGGGATAATCTTGAAAGACTTTGGGAAATCTTACATAGCTCTGACTCAGCAGATGACCAAGAATACAAAATAATATATCAACTGCAATGTTTTTTTCAAAGAAAAACTTACTGACGAGGACAGATTCCACAGTGCCATCTAGATCTACTGAATCATAATTTCTATCAGTGGTGGGCCAGCTATCACATTCCTAACAATTATCTCATTTAATTTGGAGCATTAAAATATGAAATGCAGTAGACTCTGTCATGAGGCAATGGTACACATTTAATCAATAGAGTATACTTATTTCAAAACAAGCAATTGTGTTGTTTTCACAGTCTTATCTAGAATTTCTTCAAAATTGGACTCATCATTTAAAAAAAAGTATTAATTTTAATTAGCATCAAATATACAGTACATTGGTTAGACATCTATATAGTTTGTAATCAATCCCCCCAATTGCTCCCTCTCTCCCCTGGGCCTCCACCTAGCCAACATATTACTGCTGTCTACATTCCCTATGCCCTGCTCCTCATCTCCATGACCAACTATCAGCTACTAATTTGTACTTCTTTATCACTTCACCCCATTCTCCCAGGACTCATCATTTTTATTACCTATTAGGGAAAATGGCTTGAGGGAATGATCAGATGCATCAATAAGCAGGTGATGGGAATTGTAAGCATTTTTACCTTCTGCACATTTTTTTTTCAATTTATGGGAAGTTGTATACTTTGCATAAACAAAAAATATACAAATTTAACTAGCAGTGAATAACTATAATTATAATCATTACAAACTAGACACTGTTTGATGAGTAAAAAAGTAAAATTTGAAAATTGTAAGTTGATCAAAATAAACATAAAAAAACTTTTGGTAAAAATAAGACCTTGCTTATTGTTACTGTAGCTGTCCTGAGGCACAAACTTAGAAGCCTCCTGTTTACTACTTTTAAACTATACAATTGATAAATAAAAGTTTGCAGAATTGTGAAATGATGTTAGTCACAAACACTAAGATTTAGAAATTTCCATAACTGTCTTTATTTTACTTTTAATATTTATACTAATTCTAAGAAATTTTATAGAGGAAAAAAAGCATATTCTTAATTACATCACATCCTAAGTGGTCCTGGAAGTTTGTGTGTGTGTGTGTGTGTGTGTGTGTGTGTGTGTGTGTGTTTCATATACTCGCCTTTACTTTTCTTGAACCCGGAGGAGAAATTTCTGAAGTTTTAGTAGGTCCTATATTTTATGCTTGTGAAAGATACTATTCAATGTCTATTATTCTCACTTTCCCTTTCTCTGCTACCACACAACAAAATTCAGTTTTATTCTGGAAAGACAAGAGATATCTAGATCTTAGAGAATATAAAGCCCTGCCAGAGACTCAGGGGATGAATCATGATTAGTTGAAGCCAGTAATAATATTCACATTTTACTTAGCCCGAGGGTGTAATTTGGTGCTAATCATTAGGAGAAAGGAGCAGTACAACCTTTATTAACTTTTAAAAAATTACCAAGCTTTGAAGTGGCCATCTTTATAGCTTGCCCTTCTTTACTACTATATACACTAAAGTGAAATTTTAAAATCAGCGTCTTCTCAGACAATAGAATGGTGGCTGCTAGAGGGTTAGGGGGGACAGTACAGGGAGGACATATTGGGTAAAGGGGACAAAATATATATGGTAATGGAAGGGAACTATGTGCAATAGAGTATATGGATACCAAATTATAATGTTGTACACCTGAAATTTATATAATGTTATTAACTAATGTTACCTTGATAAGAAAAAAATAGCAATTAAAAATATATATATATATAAATATATATATATATATATATATATATATATATATATATATATTTTTTTTTTTTTTACCTGAGAAACAGGTAAAAAGAATCACATAGATGTGATTGTGCCTTGTAGATGAGTGGCTGAAACAACAATGTAAGCTACCTCAAGACATGTTAATGTAATAACCCATTTTCTTCTGGTTTGTGACACTTAAACTTTTTATCAAAAATTCAAAAATTTACAAAATTTTATATTGGTGATGACACGTTGAAAATGCTGATTCAAAAATTATGTAAGCCATCTTTCAGATTTATAAAATTTCATGACTAAGTGAAGATAATAGACTTGAACACTTGGTCTCAAACTGGGTATTTGGGGCTATGATCAGGAGAAAAACTGTCCAAGTATTTAAGCTATTTACATATCATCAGCTGTCAGATGTTTTTTTCTTTCTTTTTTTTTTGGGGGGGTGAAGTAAACACATTGTTTTGCCAATAAAGTTGTGAAAACGTTGGCTTCACTACATGATGATGATTAGAAATTTTTTCACTTAAAAGTACTCTTTTAGATGTCTTGCCTGGCAATGTGGAAGTCAGCCATAAACTGAAAAGATTGTAAAGCACATTGTAAGCAACATTGTCTGCCAAAAGCATCATTTTTTTTTTAATGGAAAGGATCAGGATTCTTTAGTTAGAGGGCATATTAATTATTTGGGACCACATCATGCAGAGATAATTGAGTCCTTCACAAAATAACTTTCTGGTGTTTTACAGAGAGTCCTCTAGCAGCAATGTTCTATACTGTATAATGAATTTGTGAATTGGAACCATATCTGAGCTGTCACTATTGCCTCGTATCATTTCAAGTCTGTTTTAAGGATAGCATGTCAGTAAGGTTATCCGGTGGGAGTTTTTGGTGGAAATTAGACAGCAGCATACATTATGCATCTTCTTGCTCAACATGTCTGGAAAACAAGCACTTTGATGACAGAGACCACATCTTTCTCCTTCGGCGCAGTATCCCTAGTGTTTAACAAGAGTATCTGATGCATAATAAGTACTGTTGAATAAATTACTAAGTCAGCATAGCAGGCCCTATTGAAAAATGTGCTGGGCATGTCTGTGTAAATAATAAAGTAGGTATGTAAGATAAATATGATTAGTTATAAAATGAGGGACATATTATAAGCGCTCCTCTTTATATCTCTGGTTTTAGCTTTTCCTTGAAACTGTAGAGGTTCTATTTCTGTAAAGCAAAAAAAAAAAAAGGACAATTATTTTTCACTCTAAATAATATAGATATTCCAAATACAGTATGTAGGTAACAAATAAATAAAGCATATGTCTGTTAAAACACATTTAAGTAATGTCAGGCGACCAAGGTAAAAATAAACAAGTAGGAATACACCAAACTACAAAGCATAAGGAGACCAATGAACAGAGTGAAAAGACAACTTATAAAAAGAGAGAACATATTTGTACACATATATCTAATAAAGAGTTAATATAAAAAATATAAGATGAATTCTAAATAAATAGAAAACAAAAATATCAATTAACCTGTTTAAAAATAGGCAATGGGCAAGAATAGATACTTTTTAAAACTCCAAATAGCCAACAGATTAAAATCTGCTCAATATCACTAACCACCAAAAAAATGCAAATTGAAATTTTTGTACATTGTTAGTGGAAATGTAAAATGGTATAGCTGCTATAGAAAACAGATTTTTCACACACAAAAAATTGAAAAAAGAACTAACATATGATCTAACAATCCCACTTCTAATTATCCAGAAGAACTGAAATCAGAATCTTGATATATCTGCACTCCCATGTTCATTGATGTGCTATTCACAGAAAACAAGTTATGGAAAAAATTAAAAAAGGTGTTTATTGACAGGTGAATGGAAAAAAGAAAACATGGTGGATACACACATTGACATATTATTCTGCCCCCAAAAAAGGAATCCTGCAATATGTGACAACATGAATGAACATGGAGGACAGTAAGATAAGTGAAATAAGGCAGTTGCAAAAGAAGAAATATTTCACTTACATGAATTATCTCAAGTAGTCAAACTCAGAGAAGCAGAGAGCAGAATGGTGATTGCCAGGAGCTAAGGAGAGTGGGAATGAGGAATTCAACAAATATAAAGTTTCAGTTTGCTTGTACAATATTACATAGTTAACAATAATGTACAGTTAAATTTTTGTCAAATGTGTCACTTTCATGTTACATGTTATTACCATGAAAAAGAAATATACTAAAATAAAAATTAAAACAATAATCTACATTAAGTTGGACATACAGTGTTACATGTGGGGGTAAATCTGAAGGCATGAACACAGAGAGGAATAAAAGTTAGCTCACTGGTCCCTTTATTATGGGCTACTTGTTGGCTTCATCCTTGGCTGTTGTGAATAATGCTGCCGCAATAAACATGGGAGTGCAGACATATTACAATTCTGATTTCAATGATTTTGCATAAATACTCAGAAATGGGATTTCTTGATTATAATTTGAGTGTAATATGGCACTTAATGGTGGAATTCTGGAAAGGCAAGTCATGGTTTACAAAATATGATCACTCGATATTTTGGGGCTTGCACTCAGGATATTTGCCATTTAGACAAATGTACATGTCAAAGAGTCATCCATGTTAGTCAATTAATTTACTCATTCATTAAAAAGCTACTGTATATATGTTTGTATATATTTATAATATTGTTTGGGCACTGTTCTAGTGGAGGTAAAGAAAATTAATTCAAAGAATAAAGCCTATAGGCTGTCAAAGACACAGAAAAGAAAATGTTTTGGAATGAAAGTTGTCAACATTGTTGATTGGTGCTACCTCTTTCATTAAAGGCAAGAAAAATAGTTCCAAACCCTAGACTTAGATCTCAGAGTGTGTTTGTTTTTTTTTTCCCTGGGAAGTTGGCTCAGAAATTATTGACATATTTATTAGCTCTGTGATGCCTATAAGCAGATTTTTTAAATACCTGTAATGTTCAGCTTTTTAAATTGCCTTTAATGAAATTTGTCTCAATAATGTAATCCACCATCACCAGATGTAGAAATCTATGTATTCTTTTTAAGATTCAAAAAAATTTTACTATTTTACTCTATATTAATAGGGCAAAAAATATAAAAGGACTTTAATAAAAATAATTTGAAAACTTTTATTGAGGGTCCATTTTTCTTAGAGCTCCTCAAGAGTTTGGATACAGTTGAACCATTTTATTTATTTCACAATAGCCAATGTAGGGTTTTATATGCAAAAAAAAGATACATTATATGATAAAAAGCAATGCCAGTGCTCTAAAATATTTCATTATTTTACATAGACAAATCCAGTCCATTAATTTTCATTAAATGTAATGTATTCTTAATAAAGAAAACATGATAACAGCAACGTTTTGAAAAAGTAAAATTCCAATACTTAGGTCTACTTTACTTAATTTCTGATGCAGTTTGGGGAGAAAAAAAATATAACAGAACCCTGTTTTTCCTGAAGTTCTGTATACTTAACAGCAACATAGGCTTCAGAAATATTATTTAATATTTCTAAAAAGCTAAAACAAAACAACACAAAAAATAAAAAATAACTTAAGATTAATTCATTCTGATTATCTACTTCATGAATTTTATAGCTTAAAGTGAACATACTTGAATTAGAAAATTTAGAAAGGACAATTCCACTTTAAGTTATATACACCAAATAATTAAAAACAGAAACCCACAGTTCATGACAATGTTCATAGCAGCATTTTAAACAATGAATAAAGTGTAGAAGAAAACCCAAATGTTTGTTGATGAATGGGTGACTATTGTATGTAACATATTCATATAATAAAATATTATTCAGCCTTAAAAAGAATGAAACTCTGATACATGCTACAATTTGAATGAGCCTTAAGTGGTAAAACACAAATGATAAACTACAATTTATGGAGAAATGGAGTAGAATAGTGTTATCAGGATTTGGGGGAGGGAAGTATGGAGAGGTTACTGTTTGATGGGTACAGAGTTTCAGTTTGGGATAATGAGAAATTTCAGGAGATGGACAGTGATGATGGTTATATAACAATGAGAATATACTTTATGGTATTAAATTATACATTTTAAATTGTTAAAATTGTAATTTTAATAGTATGTACACTATCACAATAAAATAAAATAAATTAAAAAATGTCCTACCTCTACACACCTATTAAAAATGGCCAGAATCTCAAACAGTGACAATGAAAATATGCTGACCAGGATATGGAATAACAGAAACTTTCATTTATTGCTGATGGCAATGCAAAATGCTTCAGACAATCTGGAAGACAGTTTGGAGGTTTCTTACAAAACTAAACATATTCTTACCATATGATCCAGCACCCACTTTTCTTGGAATTTACCGAAACGAGTAGAAAACTTATGTTCATACAAAAACCTGCACATGGCTGTTTATAGCAGTTTTGTTTATAATTGTCAAAACTTGAAAATAACCAAAATGTTCATTCATATTTGAATAGATAAATAAACTGTGATGCATCCAGATAATGAAATACAATTTAGCACTAAAAGAAATTAGCACTCAAGCCATAAAAAGACAAAGAGGAGTCTTAAATGCATATTAGTAAGTGAAGAAGCTCATCCTAAAAAACTGCATACTGTATTTGATTCCAACTATCTGATATTCTGGAAAAGGCAAAACCGTGGAGAAAGACAACAATCAGTGTTTGCCCAGGGATTTGATGGTGAGAAGGATGAAATGACAGAGTATAAAGGATTTTTAGGGCATTGAAAATGCCCAGAATGACACCGTAATTATGCATACATGTCATTATACATTTGTCCAAATCCATAGAATATACAATACCAAGAGTGAATGGTAATGTAAACTATGGCCTTTTGGTGATTATGATGGGCCAGTGTAGGGTCATCAGTTATAACAGATGTGTCACTGGTAGGGGATGTTGTTCATTGGGGAGACTGTGTATGGGGATGTGATGTTCGTGGAAAATTACTACATGTTTTTCTCAATTTTGCTATGAATTTTAACCTGCTTTTAAAAATACAGTCAATTAAAAAAAAAGTTATTTTTTTTTTCTCTGTTTGGTCTGAGGAGTATAGAAATTTAATTAATTGTCTTAATATATGTGTTTATATTGAGGAATAATTTGATTTTAAAGGAAAATACACAATGCTCATATAATAAAAAAAATGTAACTTTTTCCCCAGTAAAAATGGTAGAACTGTAATCTTGAAATATAAAGGAAAGTAGAGATAGTCTCTGATATCAATGAGCTCATAATCAAGATGACATTTGATGTAACATCTAATACATTTGTCTTTAATTCCTATGTTTTGTCTAAGATTATATCATTGCATTGGAAAAGATTTTTTGGAAGAGTTTATAACTTTTAAAAGGTATAATATATATATAGATGTGTGTATGGACACTTATGTATACATGTGTATACATAAATATTATACATATGTAACTTTATACTTTTAGTTGTGAATTCATCTACAAGAAAAGATTTATTCAAGAATAAATTCTAGGCAATTAAAATTAGTATTTTCCCACGATTGAATAAATAAGTACAAAAAATATTCTTTAGAACATTTAATAAGGAGAATTAGTAAATCATATTTTTACTTACAAAAATAATCACGTAATTTATGGCTGCCCTTGCAGTATTAGTTCATAGAGCATGATGCCTGGATGCCTGGACTAGCAGCATCACTTATACCTGGGAACTTGTTAGAAATGCAGTTTCTTGCCTTGCCTTGAAATTATTGAATCAGAATCTCTGGTTAGAGGTGGGCAATCTGCTGATTTTTCACTGAATACATTCTGAGAAATACTGCCATCCAGTTTTAAATAAAAGAATAAATAAATCAAACTCTGTATTGTGGAGAGAAATTTAACCTACATAAATAAATTAATTTCAGAGTACATTTTATTTGAGAAACAAAGTGTAATTTCATCTACCTCACATACATATATATGTGCGTATATATATGTATATATAACATCTTTATTGAGATATAATTTATACTAAACCATACAGTTATACCAACATAATTCATATATACTATACAGTTCACCCACTTAAAGTAATTTTAAAGTAATGTAATGTTGAAGACAGATTTAGACACATATCACATTCTGAGGTACATTACAAACAACATTGAATTATGTCTTTCTTTAAAAATAAAAAGGAACTGAGATGTTGATGAAAATAAAATAACTTTGGGTGATATATCTATGCTTCAAAATTATGTTTTTATCTGTATATATTAGCAAGAAGCCTTGAAAATTATGAGACTATATTAGAAGCTGTCATCTTTATTTCTAAAAGTAGAAAATTATTTAAGAAAGTAACTGAGTTAAAATGTGTATGTGTTCTGCATAATGAAAAAAAAATCAGTATTGCTTAATGGAAAAGACATTAGACTGGCACATGGGCAGATGGTATTTCTTCCTCTGCCACTTATCAGGTTATGAGTTTAAATGAGTCACCTAGAGTGGGACCTCTATGTGACACAACTATCATTATGACTATATACAATTAGTGTACAGCCTTCTATTTAACAGAAAATATTTAAGGACATATAATTTCACTTTAAAGATATTTTAGTGATAGATTAATATCGCTAAAAGACAAGGCATATGCACCAAATTAAAACCAAGAATTATCTGGAAGAAGAGATTACTCTGGATTAGCATCCCAAAACCTTTAGACTTTAGAAAGATAAAAGCATAGACAAAAATAAAAGGACAGGAGAGAGAGAGAGAGGAGAGGCTGGAAGGAAGGGAGGGAAGGATAGAGGGAAGAAAGAAAGGAAGGAGAGAAAAAAAGAGGGAAAAAAAAAGAAAATTCTGGTGAAAAAGAGAAAATATGTTGGGATATATCTATATCTATCTATATATCTATCTATATCTATATCTATATCTATATCATCTATATCTATATCTATATCATCTATATCTATATCTATATCTGTATCTATATCTGTATCTATATCATCTGTATCATCTATATATCTATATCTATCTATATCTAACATCTAGCTATCATCTATCTATCATCTATCTATCTATGTATCTATCTATCTATCACCTATCTATCATCTATCATCATCTATCTATATCTCTCTATATATAATTTAAGAAGGTCAGAAGTTATAAATCTTAAAATATAGCATTTTTGGAAGTGATGAGAAACTTATTTTCTTGGCCAGGTCTTTGCAGGAGAAATTAAAATCATTGAATTTAATAAGGTTAAGAAATTAAAAGATCAGGGTCTCATATATATGTGACTGGAGGTTACAAAAGAGCAAGGAAAAGAATTTGTGAGCCAGGTGCTTAATTCTCAAAGAAACTGAGATACTGTAGAGATTTTATATATATTTTTATACACACACGCACACACACACACACACACACACACACACATATATAATTCCTATATACTATACAGTTCACCAGTTTAAAGTATACAGTTCAATTGTTTTTATTACATTTACAAATTTATACATTCACTACATTAATTTTAGAACACCTTTATTATTCCATAAGGAAACTCTATACTTATTAGCAGTCAATCCCCAATTCTTTCATTCTCTTTTGATTAGGCAAACACTAATCTACTTTACATGTCTATGCATTTGTCTATTATGTACAGTTCATAAAAACAAGCTGTTTTCTTTACCATTGGGAATGAACACTAAGTAGATACGATGTAATGTGTACATATCAATTAAAATTTAAAGCATGTGAATGGAAGAGTGTGAGTAGGAATAAGGTAGAACATAAGCACAAATGAGTTCATTGAAAATGTTCTAAATGGAACTTTTTTATGTTTATTTTTTTATAGATTACATTGAGTTTATGTTATCAATAGCTCAGTCATGTTCATATGGATGTTATTTTCCCATATTCTCTCATGTCTACCATTTAATTTCATATATATCCATATGAATTTCATAGAATATTCTATCATCTGTCTATCTACAGTCTTATTTGGAGGATCAATGTTTTTAATTCATAAGGCAAAATCAATATGTGTTTTGTTTAGTTGTTTCTTTTAACAATGAGTTATGCAATCAAAAAATTCCTTGGTAAGTTCTTATTGTCTATTAACATTTGCATATTTCTTAGTCTCTGTTCCTATCTACTTTACCCTTACCATTTGGCAAAAATGAAAAACAAATGAAAAAAAACATTCAATAGTCATTCTCAGATACAAGTGTAAGAAAGATGCAATATGTATCTTTATGAGATTCTTCTATATCACCAAACACTTTGGATTCTACTACTTGGTATGAATATCATTGGCAAAATCCAATATTGAGTAGATCAATCTTTGCTTTAATTATCTCTAAGCATATATTTAAACATTGAAGATTATCCTCCAAGTTATTTTCATGTTTTTTTTCCCCCTGTGGCTAGTATTCACATCTTGGAGATTTTATATTCTTATTTCATTATCCCCATCTGAATATGTCACTATCCTAGTAGAATTATGATTACAATTTCAACTTTTAAGCCAAGCATTGGCATAAGTGACATTTATTAAAGCAGAATATATTGTTCTCATTGATATTGTGGAAAAAAATTCATAGCAATTTCCAATGATGAGTTATTTTTCAAATGTAACAAGGTGATATGTTGGGGACAGTCTGGCCTGTTCATCTCCAGAAATATTTTGGAGGTGCTTATGGTTGGATATTTAATGCTAACAACTGTGGGTTAAAGAACATATTAAAAATTTCCTTACCTTATAAGTCCTCACTGTGCTTCAGGGGTGGCTGATACTTGTACAGCTCTTATCTTAATATGGTAAAGATCATTCATAAGCCATTATTGAAGAATAAAAGAAGGCATCTTTGTCTTATCTGTGAAATCGGTAAAGCCTTCTTTAAGAATAATCCATGACCTGTGTTTTAAAATATAAATATTTAATTAACAAGATGAATATAGGTAAAAAAGCCACTGTGGTAGAAAAATCAGAATAAATAGAAGAGCGGAATTAAAGGTACAGGTGGAAAATTATACTGTTTTGTTCGTGATCATTGAAACGTAATTTAAAAAGTAAAAGATAAACTGGTCTGGTTGAATTTAGACTTTCTGAAGTACAACATTCTTTAATAGTTAAAATTATTATATTAGCATGTTTTCTTCCCATTTCAGAGTTATTTTTTTGAAATATAGGCAAATAATGCAAAACTATTTATTCAGTGTAAAATCTCCATTTACATGTAAGTTGATAATACCACAACTGTTTATAGGCATGAATTATTTATTGCTATAAATAAAATCAGTGGTTTTGTATATTATATACATCTATCTCATACATAACTGTTATAAATTGTAGTTAAAAATTCAGATTAATTCAGAAAGTAGCTAAACTATTTTACATGTAAAAGGAGATTTTGATATAATGTTTATTAATATCTTGCTGCTGGCCTTTGTTTGTTTGTTAAAAATAATAGATATACCTACCCACATGGAAGTTACAGATTAGCAAGCAACAAAGACAGATAATAAAATAATAACTAATATACTAAGTTAAAGTAGAAAATGTCATGGAGAATAAAATAAAAGGAAAGAAAGGATTAGGGAAAGTGGTTCAATTTTTAACAAGATAGGGATGTACTCACTGAATGGTAATTTTCTCACAGGTATTTGAAAAATTTAAAGAAAACTCATATCTCTGGATCAAGGACATTTCAGGCAAAAGGATGAGCACCAAGAAGGACACTGAGTCAGAAATGAGCAAGATGTGCTCTAGAAATAGACTTGAGGGTCATGTGACTCACATGGAGTGAGTGAGAGTAATAAGAAAGAGGTGAGAGAGAGAGAAGGGAGGCCTGATGGTTTAATACCTTTCTGGACATAACAAAAGTAATTTTTTTTCTTTTTTTCTTTTTTTCTTTTTTTTAATATGTGGAGATAGAAAACAATTGGAGAACTTTGAGATGAGGAGTGGCATGACAATATACTTTAAAAGGACCAGTTTGAGTGCTCTATTGGAATCACCATAAAAGTAGTTGAGGGTAGAACTGGGGATAGAGTAAATAAACATTTTACCAACTCTGCTTGACCAATAGCAGCGGTCTTAGACTTCAATTTATGATCAAAATCATGAGACAGATTGGATTTAGTTAGCATCAAGTTTATTAAACTAATGAATACAGATTGGGATTATAGTACACATAATGGTAGCCTAGAAGGAGACATAGACCTCCTCATTGAGATGTATATGGCCAAAGATGAGTCACCTCAGCCCCGGGGATCCATCAATTTGGAAGTCTCCTCTTCTTTAGCCTATTGCAACTGCATTTAGTCAATTTCAGATTATGTTCAATAACTTGTACTAATCAACTACAGTTAATTGATGAACCAATCTCCATAAGATGGTACAGGTACTGCATTCCATATATAGAATGCATTAAAAGACTCTAATTATTTATCTTAGAAAGAGTACAATGATCTTAGGCACTCTTTAGATGAGTGTAGCATGGAGGATTCCACCAAGGATTAAAACTTTAAATGTTCCTGAGGCTGGAGGAAATAACTACAAATCTTAAAAGATGTCCTTCCTTATCCACGACACATCCTAACTTGATGGAAGATGGAACATCAAAGATTTGTTTATTTAGTGGTCTAATTTAAAGAAGCAAGTTACTTTGTCCTTAGTCTTAAAAGCCTTCATGTATGGAAGTTTTATGGAATCTCTTACGAGGCTGCTTTCTGTGGTTGCTATATTAGAACCATTAAACAAACGTCAGTTAATTTTTTTTCCCCTCTCTCTTTTAGTGATATCTCATGGCAATCAAGACAGTTCATGAGTTAACAAAAGACAACCAACCAACCAATAAACAAGAGAAAAATTATCCGTGTTTCCATCACACTATCAGTACAAGGCTGCTTCCAAGCTATTTAGAATCAACATGTGCATATATGTTTGAGATAAATGCGGTATTGCAGAGTCAGGGCAGTAACACACTCTAACCACAGACAAAAATAGCATCTCAGTGGGGAAAGGATGGAGAGCCTATCCAGACACCACAGGGAACATCTGGTGAGCGGGGAGTATTTTTCGTCCTCCGTGACTCAGACAATCGATGTTTCTTTATGTTTTTCTCACCACAAAAGCTATATGCAAATCATTAGAGACAGAAGATAAGGTGTGTTTCGAAGTATGTAAAAAATATTGACTGTATTTCAGTTTTAAAATGAAAGAAAAACCGTATACCTTGTATTAGGCACAGCTTGTTGATATAAACTAACAAAGAATTAGCTTTATTTCAGAAGTTTCTTAAGTAGAATGACTACTCTATTTTCATTTAATTCTTACCTCTGCACTTGGCATTTTTTTTGAAAACAGGGAGATAAGCTGGAAAGGCAACACTGTGAACTATTATATAATTTAAATCTATTTGTTATATAGTAATAAAAATAGGAAATATCCAAAGGATGAATTGGCTCTGTTTATGAGGATCAAATATGGAAACAAAGAGGAAAAATTACTTGGATTAATTAATGAGATAAAGTGAAAGGGCTTGTGGAATCACAAACATAATATTTGTGCAATGTACACACTTGAACACACATGCACTTACACATATATCTATGATTCTACACATGCTGTATTGTATGTGTATGTGTGTATGTGTGTGTGTGATTATTAGCAGAGATCAGTGATCTTTAATAAAATTTTGCTAAAATTAGTAAACATGTGACAATTCAATGTTGCCAAGACATAAGGCTAAAACTCAGTTCCATTATTTTTTAGCTATAAATGTTGAATGAATTATTTAAATTTCATGTGTGTCAGTTTCTACATCTAAAATATGGCAATAATAACTCCTTCAAAGAGTTGCTATAAAAATAAAAAATGAAAAAGCTAGCTCAGCCTTTTTCTCTTAAAAATATGAGAAATGAGTTAAAGAAGGTAAAACAGTGACTGACCACCATTAATGCTATATGACTTTTTATTTACAAACTAGTGACTATTTTTAAATAAAATATTCTTTGAACATTCTTTTATTGCATCTAAAAACATATTTGTATGTTAAAAAGTAATTTAGAAATTAATATTTCAATGTTGGAGTACAAAATGAGTAATTTTCATTTTGTCTTTTCAGTGTCATTATTTAATCTTCCATGAGTTGATAAGTAATATAATGTTTCCAAAAAAATAAGTCATGTCTTAATATATATAGATTTATTTTAAATGTTAATTTGACCATTTGGAAGGTCAAAATTGTATTTTCCATTTATTGATACTGCATGCTAACATCTTGTAAGAAACCAATTCAATTAAGCAAAAGAGTTTGACATTTAAAAATGTTAACCCATATGCTTTATTGTCTAATATAATAAATAGATTTCCAAAATGCTCAGTAAATTTTGAATTATTTTAAAAGAAAGAGCAGGAATGCAAGACAAGATTTTTCTTGAAATTTATAAAGCTCAGGACAATTAAATAAAGTCAGCTATATAGCTATGTAGCTATATCACTATATTAAATATAGTTATATTTTACTATAGCTAAAATTTAGATAACCCTGTACTTCTGAAAAAGAGAGATATATTTGTCCTAAAGCAAAATTTAGTTGTTTTTTGAAGGTGGAAGTTAAATATAATTGGGGCTGGTGATTATAATTCAAATTTCCATTTTCTCAAAAGCAACACATATAAAGAAGCAACATTTATAAAGAAAAATAAAACTGTATTTAATACATTTTAATATGTTCATAGTCTAGATTATATCAAGCTATTTCATTTATATAGGAGTTATTAAAATATGACAAATGAAACTTCCTTAGATAATTATTTTAAGAGCTTTATGAAATACAATTAATAGACAAACGCCTGCACATATTTAGTATGTATAATTTGATGAATTTGAACATATGCAAACTCCCGAGATGTCACAAGATTCAAGGTAATAGACATTAACACACCCAAAGATGTTGTGCATCCCAATGATTTTATTTTTATTTTTTTGGTAAGAACATTTAACATGAGGTCTAGCCTCTTCACAAACTTTGAAGTGCATAACACCATATTTTAACTAAGAGCTCTATGTTGGCCAGCAGATGTCTAGAAATTACCCATCTAGCATTAACAAATCTTTATTCCCATTGACCAACTCCCCATGTCTCCTGCCTCCCAGTTTGTGGCAACCACTATTCTCTGATTCTGTTAGCTTTTCACTTTTAATTTTTAAGTTAAATTTATTGATGTGACATTGGTTAATAAAATTATGTAGGTTTCAAGTATATAATTCAGTAATATATCATCTGTGTATTCCACTGTGTGTTCACCACCCAAAGTTAGATCTCTTTTTGCTACCATGTATTTGACTCCCTTTACCCTGGTAAAACTCCTTCCTCCTCCATTGCCCTCTGGTAACTGCTAAACAGTCTCTGTGTCTATGAATTTTTTGTTTATCATGTTTATTTGTTGCTTTCAGTTTTATATCCTATGTAAGTGAAGTCATATGGTTCTCAACATTTTCTGTCTGGTTTATTTTGCTTAGCATGATCCACCCATGTTGTATAAAATGGCAGTATTTTCTCTTTTCTTATGGCTAACATTCTGTTATATATATGTACCACATATTCTTTATCCAATCATCTACTGAAGGGCAATTTGGTTGTTTCATTGTCTTGGCCACTGTGAATAATGCTGCAATGAACATTGGTGTACATATATTTTTATGAATAAGTGTTTTCAAATATGTGGGGTAAATTTCCAGAAGAGGGATGCTGGGTTATCTGGTAATTCTATTCTTAATTTGTTGTGGAAACTTTATAAACTTTATACTGTTTTTCAAAGTGGTTCTACCGATTTACATTCCCACTAGCAATGAATGAGTTTCTTTTCCCCCTTAACCTCTCCAATACTTGTTATTACTTATCTTGTTGATAAAAGCCATTTTAAGAGGTGTGAGGTGGCATCTCCTTGTGATTTCTCCTTTTAGTGAACATTTTTAAAAGAAGGCAGATTTTTGAATGAATCTAGAAAGAAACCAAAATAATATTTTAACAAAGGACGAGATTTACAAAAGAGGTTTCATTCTTGTAAGAAGGTTTAAAATAAGCAAACAGAAGAAAATGACAAAAAATACTTTCAGGGAAGGCTTGAATGATAACATTCTGAAAGCAGGAATGATAAACCCTGGAGATGGCAGAGATATGGCACAGAGACTACAGCTTAAAGAGGAGAAAGAGAGAGGCTGAGAAAATCAACAGGGCCCTATGTGAATAAATTACTAAATATTAGTCCAGAAGAAGGGTGACTGATGGCAAAAATAATGTCATGGATACCCAGATTTTCCCTCTATCTCAGAACCATGTGTTCTTTAGAACTCCTACAGTGAGACTCTAAGTTAATTAATATTAGTATGAAATGGCATATGAACATATAAATTAGAGTTCAGGTACACAATCTATGTACTGAGAGATTTATAATGTTTACACTATCAGTGTAAAATTAAAATTTCAAAGTAAAAGGTATATAAATATATATGTGTATATATTTGTGAAACCATTAAATTTAAAGTCAAGTTTCTGCTTTAGAAATATTATTCAGTTATGAAGTATTAGACAAGATTAGCCTTAGGAAATATCCATGGATGCTTCTCTCATTTTTTATTTTCTAAACTTCTAGACTCAGAGGAATTTTTTGCCACCTTAGTATCACTTCTTATACTCTTATTAGATTCTTTTCATTAGAAATGAAAAAAAATAATCATTTCTATTACCATGTAAATAATTGGTTATGGTTTATGTTTTAATTTTTTTTTCCATTCAGAGACATGCAAACTATGCAGTTGTACTCTGAAATACTCAGAAGGGTCCCATACTTGGTTCCATTTTTCTTCAGTCTTTTCTTACTCCTCAGTAAGTCAAACGTAGAGAGTGCTGAACAATGCTCACCTATCAAGAAGTGAAATAAAAACAACAGATAGTTATGTGCAGTGTTTCCACTGTTCTTATAGTTTTCTCATTGCATGGAAAAATGATTTAGCACTCTATACATATAAATGGCAAATTTCTTGCTCATACATTTAAAATTAAAAATTTTGTTACTTCAGAGGGAAATTCAGTGGCAAGCGAAAATCATCAGTACTAGCTGAGAGACATGGAAGAAATTTCTTAATAAAATATGTTTTAGTAACTTTAATGACACCTTTTATTTCTGGTGTTTTTCTACTCTTTTGAAAGAACCTCAAATTTTTATTTTATAGAGGACCATACAAAACGGGACCTGGATTAACAGGTAGGCACCTTTTAAAATTTAGGAGAAAATGTTTATACAAATCCAGAATAGCATACTTCTGATGGAGGGAACTAAGATTTCAGTATACTGAAAGGAAGGTGGCTTTATAACAAAGTTATAATACAAAGGTTGAGCATAAAATTTTACTATGGTTACCTACAAAACACAGACATAGAACAATGGTATTTTTATTTGTACTTTTAAAAAAACTCATTTCTAAAAACAGTATTAGCTACCCAATTTAAATTATATTTTATTAATATCCTCTCCCAGTGAAATTGTAATATATACTTGAATGGAAAGAGTAAGTCTAAGCTATAAGTGGAATCTGGATGATTATTTGAATATTATTCAGATAAATTTCTCTATATTTTTATATTTATGTCAACATTCAATAATAAAATAAATTAGCAACCTCCAATTTACCATCTTAGTTATAGTCACTATATCAAATTATTAGATATGCTTATATCTTCTTAATTAAAACAGCAATACAAAGAGTATTGTTTGTATATCAAGGCCTTGTCTCCAGGGTAGAAAAAAGTAATATTTTGTATTTTTGGTGCATTTACCCAAAGGTAAGCAATTTTCTCTTGTGCTAGCTAAATAAAAAAATAATCCTAAGAAGTTCATATTCCACCTTCAAAGAGAAAGATGACCTTTTCCTCTTACTTTGGTACTCAACAGACAATAAAAGTTTGCATAAAGATGTCGTTAAGTTTATGACAAAAATCAATCTCATTTTAAAGTTTAATGTGTCACCTTATGTGATAAGATTTTTAGAGAAGTGATAAGATTTTTCTTTTTGGTAGAAGAAAGTTTAAGAAAAAAATATGCATTGCCCCTCAGAGAATCCTATTGTTTCTTATTGTATTATCTTTGAAGACAAGAAGGAAAGTAGCAATTCTTGCAGATGTGGTAGTATTTTAAAAATTATCTAACAAGTCATGGAAATAGTGAAATATATTGGAACTAAGGATGAAAATAGGAGGCCATTATCTCAGATAGCTAATTAAAGTGACCACATTTCTGAACTATCCAGGTTTAATTAGTGGGGAAAGCATATTTTTCAAGCAGCTAGGTCAAGTTTTCAGGAAGAAAGTCATAGAATCAGGACCCTATAACCCATTAAAATGTTTCTGATTACAGGTAGTGGAAAATCCAGTGAGTAATACTGAATGAAGGTTTTATTATTGATGAATAGCATAATAATACACTGATAACTTGGATAATTGTTGAAAGGGGGCAAAAAGTGTACAAGTTTTGATGCAATAGAGAAATTAATTATACAATTCTTGCCTTCACTTTTTGTTTTATTTTGTATTTTATGTGTATTTTCTAACATAGGTCAATGATTGTTCAGAACTTACAAAGTAATAGTTTTATGCTTTTTTCTTAATATTACATTTATGCATTGATCCTGCTTATTTTTTTCAGAGGCAATGTTGGGTAAAAAAAAAATTTAAAAAAAAAAGGAATGTGAATGAGAAGCCAAAGCGAAGAAAAAAAGCATGAAAAAAAATATGAAAATACACATATTTAAGAAAATTCTGAGTGAGGACATATGTGTAGTTGGTCTGGGAATATATAACTTATTTCAACAATAGGAAACTGACCTATTCTTACATGGATTATTAGTGATTATCAGAGAGTTTTAAAAAATGCACAGGGTAGTTTACTCTTCACTTGAATCAAAGTAGAAAAGGGCACAAAAATTATTGTGATCATCTGATGCTAATTGCACCCAAAATCACGTAGGAAGAGAATTTATTACACAGTTTTCTTGTCTTGAGAACAGGAAGTCATATTCCAAAACCTTTTTTTGAAGTTGGTTTGGAACTAAGTCCTGGGATATGAAATATAAAGACAAACGAAGCAAACTGCTTCCAGGTGGGCCTTTAAAAACATTCTCTGTCTGTCTTCCTTTTTCCCTTCCATACTTCCGTGGAAGCCCTGGGTTAGATACCACAGTTACAACAAGGAAGAAGTCACAGAATCATCATTTAAGAGATGAACTGTGGATGATGAGATGGTTAGTAAATAAAGAGAACTTAAATAAATACTGCTACCACTAATAAATAATACTATAATGAATTAAGACAATGGGATTGGCAAGCTATTGCTATAAAATAATCTAGTCTATTCCAAACAGTAAAAAAAAAAAAAAACAAAAAAAACAAAAAAAAAACAAAAAACAGATAAAAGGTGTTGTACTGTTAAAAAAACTAAACTATATCTCAAAGCATTATTTCTTATACCCTAGGCAATAAGGCAACAGATGTAAGAGACTGAAAATATGCATGTCTCCTGCTATAAATTTGGAGGAAGAAGTCATGCTTACAAAACTTGATGGGTGAGAATATTTCTGAAACAGAATTTTATAAAAGTTTTATGAAAAAGAGCCCAGTAAAACAAACTTGACCTAATAAAGTGACCCTGGAAGGAGTTCAGATTAATGATGGCCTCCAATATTAAAAAAAAAAAATTTCCCCCTGATAGTTGCAAGTATTTTTGAGGAACTAGTAAGAGAATGAGAGAATCATGAAACT
This sequence comes from Cynopterus sphinx, assembly GCA_030015415.1. NCBI lineage: Eukaryota > Metazoa > Chordata > Mammalia > Chiroptera > Pteropodidae > Cynopterus > Cynopterus sphinx. The sequence goes on from CM057379.1 coordinate 10,063,832, forward strand.
AGGGAAGTAAAATGAACTTGCCATCTGTGTCCAGAAAGCAATTTTAGATGACAGAAACAAATGGATCAGAAGTTTATTAAGTTTTTTGTAGGCTTCCTGAAGAAATCATTAGTTCATCTAGAAAAGACTTTAAATCTTCAAGATATTTTTTAAGGCCCTACGCATTAACCTTTTTTTTAGGAGAGGAAAAGCTCATTATAGACCTCTTAAGGAGTGTATTGTCTCCATTTTCCATTTTAGATATGGCAAGAGAGAATAATGAACGAGGGGTTCTCAGAGATCAGAGCCAAGGATCAAAGACAGTAGATAAGAGATTCCCTTTGGTGAGTAGAATTAGAATTTAATCAAGGTAATTCCTTCACTCCCAGTGTGATGCCTGGGGACCTTAATAAACTCTCTTCCTAGTGGGATTTAAATTGTTTTTGTTCAGTCAGTAGTGTATGCCTCCCATTCTTTCCGTTTCCAAATGAGAGCAATTATTGTGTGTATTCTGTGCCTTTCCCATCATTGCATATTGGATATTTGTGCTGGAGAAGGGAAGATAATTTGCCTTTTAACTTTGTAGGCCTCCAGACTAAAGGGAGTCACATCTGGGTTAGATGGCTCCTACAGATATGGACTCTGAGCAATAATCTGTGACCAGATGGGACTTTATACTGTTTCTCACAGGGAGGGGTAAGAATATCCTATGTATGAAAGTGGAATAAAATGCTTTAGTAACCAAAAATGCTCTGTCAAAGATAATAGGATGTATTCAAAACATTATCTTCCTGGGCACACTTGCAATATGTTCTTCCAAATCTTTCTTGCAGTTAAGCCAGGGACCATGTGATTGAATTCTGATTAGAAAAATATAGACATATGTGATATAAAACACTTTCAGGTTTGACCCATACAGGTTGGCCCACTATACAACATTTCTCTGCCTTTTTTTGCCCTTCGGCAGGGCCTTTGGAGTCTGAAAGATATAGATCTATATGGGTGGCATTATGCCCAAGTCACCAAAGAGAAAGCTCCAGTCTGTACCAGACTGCAATATGAGTAGGAAGTAAAACTTTTCTTAGCTAATACACAGATATTTTAAAGTATGTTTGTTATAATAACATAGCCTACACTATCTTCTTTAATAAAAGAATATAATATTTATAAAACTATTTTAAAGTTTGTTTGTTATAACATAGCCTGCACATTCTTCTTTAATAAAAGAATATAATATTTATAAAATGAAACAAAGCAAAAATCCTCCACAATACTAAACAAAGAGACAAGTCTTAATAAGAATATGATGTTAAAAGTGCACATAAACTCCATGGAATTGCCTTCCATTGTATAACTAAAAATAGTGGGGGTTTTGTTGCTGTTATTCATTTGTTTTTCTTGTTTTTTTTTTTTGTTTGTTTGTTTGTTTTTCTCCACCCGTCTATGCTCTTGTGATTGAGAAAAGAAGAGCAGTTTCTGGTTACATGTTGGCAACAGGAGGATATATCAAATTGCCTTTTGCATTGGCAAAGTCTCAGGAGATCATCCTGAAATGAGGAATTATGCAGTACTCCTTTACAGAATAGAATAAATCTTGCACAGTATTTTCAATCCAATGACTGAAAAAAATGTAGGGAACAAATCCAAAATTTATATTACCAACATCCCAGCTGAGCCTTACTTTCCAAAACCATCAAAACACAGAAAGACAGAAAAATAGATACCAGTAATTCTCCTGAAAAATGAAGGATTGATGGAAAGAGACACAGTAGACCACAATGAATAAGATGTGAAAATGAAGTGGAAACCCAGAACACATGCCCGAGATAGAATATGAGAGAATATAAATAATATATCAAAAACAACAATTCGAGAAAAATAACCAGAGGAAAATAAGAAGATAGTAATAATACTAAATATATATTTTAAAGAAATACTTTTAATAAGGAACACCCATTTAGAAAAGAAATTCCCATATTCAGATATTCTATAAGAACATGCTGAAGAAGGAATAATAAAATGGGTCAGAAAAATGTGAGTATAAAGAAAGAGAGCCCTAGTAGTAATTTCATATGATGTGGATTTAAGGAGAAAGTACTCGAATGTAAAAAAAAACTTAAAATTTTAAATTAAATATAATAGATTCTGCAATGTAGGTATAATTGCATGAATATTTATACATTCAATAACTTTAATAATAGCAAAATACAGGAAAGCAAACTACAATGTACAAGTAAATGGAAAAGACACAGAATAAAGGTAAGACTCAGTAAATGTCCTGTAACTATATCAGAATACTAAAATAAAATAATGAAAAGAAAAAAAAATGAAATAAAAACATATTTAACTTCTCTAAGCAAATATACACCTTTTTAATTGTGTCATGATTTAAAAAGTACATATCTTTTTTAAGTGTTCATATAATATATTGAAAAATTAATCATAAACTGCTTTAAAACCCTAAATTCCTTAAAACAAATACCAATCGTCTCAGCATATTTTCTGAAGTTAGTGTAACTAAATCTGCAAAATATCTGTTTTTAGATTTATTCTTTATTGTATGAAAAATATATTAATTGATAAAGTAATGCATTTTCACCTGGGAATATGTATCTTCAAATAATTTACATAGAGTATTACACATATATTCAATATTCTTTTAATATCCTTTGGATATTTGGTTATTTTTACTTATGCATAATTATTTACTATTAATACTCTTTAAAGTGTTGATTTCTAATAATTTATTTTTTATTGAGTATAATGTTTAAATTTCCTTTTGATATTTATATTTTATTAATTTCTACCTTGACTTTAATCAAATTTTCTACAATTTTCCATTAGTTTATTTTGCTTTATGTTTAAAACTAAAGATCATTGTTTTATGATCATCTCATATATATAACTAAAGTTTTGAGGTATAATATTTTATAAGTAAAATATTTTTTTATCATTTAATAGTTTATGTACTGATTTTCAAGTTTGGTCTTAGTTTCATTTTTTCCAAAACTGAAGAATATTTTTACTTCATTCTATGAGTTGCTATGTTTTCCTGCGAATTAAAATTTTATAAGATGTGCAATCTTTCTACTTACTTTTATTTAAAATGTGAGTCAGTAATTTGTTGAGAGATGGTATCAGGTGAACATAATCCATTTCAATACTCCAACATTTTCAACTACTCAGTTTCCTGGTATCATTCCCTTCCTGGGTAGCAATATTGTAGGTGTTCTGAGATCTTTATCTCTATACCTTCTCCAGTTTCTAGATCAGTTAGGTTGAGGAATGTAATGTGGATATTGAGAAACATTTCTTTCTGCTGTGTTCTTTCTGATATTTCCCTTGAGAGGAAGTTAAAAAAAAATCATTGACCAGAACTTCCAGGCCTGGAGTTGCTTTGCCAATTAAGAAACATTCAGGGTATTCCAGGGTGATATGTATTACTAGAACAATTCTCTTCTCACTGACCTCAGAAACCTTGACATTTCTGCCTTTATATGTTCGTTTAAAAATCATGCCTTAAAATTCGTATTGAAAATCATATTTAAGATTTCACCATCCATGAAGAAAACATAGAAGACCACTTTTATATTTCATACAATAACTGCAAATTCTGAATTCACATGTGCATTGTTATCTAACTCTGAAAATGTCTTTTTTTACAACTGTTACTGAAAATCTTTAGGGCACCATCTTCGAAAAAATAAAAAATAAAAAAAAAAGAAGCACAAATAGAGGAAGGAGTATTCCACAATAATGTAGCAACATTTTTTTGAGCCAAATTCTAGTAGAGATGTTTTAAATAATATTAAGAAAATGTTTGCAAAGCATGCTAAATTGCTGGGCAGAATGTTAAACGCCAACATAAATTATATGAAGTGAAACATAGTTGGAGTAGATTACACTGCTTTATTATTTCAGCTACAACTGTCTGTTGCACATATATTGACAATTCCACTATGTCTCAGCTTTCTTTTCTATTAAAAAATAAGTGATTTTATTATTTTGTAATAGTTCTCTGAAAATGCTAAAAAAATGTACATCTTATCTAGAGAATTTATGAAAAGAATTTCTCTTGAAGTTGAATTAGGAAACTTCTCTTGGTTTATTTAATTTAAATTTATATCTATGCATAAAAATAAATTGGTGTCTGTTGTTTTCTTCTGAAGAAAAAAATAATCTTTTAAAAATGTTAGAAATCAAATTTTAATTTATGGGTCTATTTGCATATTCTTTTTGACTAAAATTAGTTCTCTCTACAAAATACTATATTTTTTATATTATCTGTTCTGAAATATGTACATGTAATTATATAAATTGAATTATTCCAAAAGTATTTTATTGTAAGCTTTTAACAATACAATAATTTTATCAAAGTTATTTTTTCTTAAGCAATTTTTGTCTTCTGAAGTAGGCACAGTAATATATGGCACTATAACAATAGTAAATCATACAATGAAAGGCAGTGGACAAACAGCATGCAATACAGCTAAATTTTCCTGGTAGAATGGGAAATTGTCAGTTTTTCAACTTGAAGTATGTGAAGGTTTATATAAAGATAAGGGTGTAAATTTATTACAGGAATAAAGAGCAAACTTAATACACAGATCTGTAAAAGAACTTTTACTTCAGGAAATGGCACAATTTTCTGTGTGATTTGAACGGGAAATGAAACTAAAAAGACAATATGGAGCTATTATCTTGCTAAAAAAGTTTAAGATGGAAAATCAGGACTTATTTATAATAAGAGTGAGTAAGACTGAAATCATTAGATATGGAGTGGTATTTAAATAAGTAACTACTGGTAAATGTAAACAAAAATATTTTACATTATTTGTCTTACACTAGTTTAATCAATAATTTGAAAACATATAATCAGGGTTATATATTAGCTTAAAAATAATATGCAATTATGAGATTTCTAAGTGCCTTTGTATCAAACATTCTATCCCAGGGCTATACTACACTGCACACTATGTACACACACACACGCACATCATAACACATCAGAAAATCACTATCATCATCACCACCATCTATGTAATCATCAAATAGAATTTTTAGAGATGAAAATATAAGCTCTGGAGTAAGACATTTGATCTACCCCATTAGAAAGAGCATGACTTTTAGATTATTTGTTGTTGTGTTGAGTTGGAAAGACAGGTAAAAATAGACCTCTGGACAATTCTTGGGGTAATCTAGAAGATTGGAAAAGTAAGGATACATGGTGAGAGATGCAGGTCTGCAGGTTATAGGGCACACTGCCAGATAACAATAGGGTGAAGAAAAATAGTCATTCTTCTGTATTTATATGTCACTTGAAAACTTTAGTGTATATTTTCTAGGTCATTTTTTCTTAAAAATTGAACTGAATTAGGTAAGAAAAAACATGTGAAGTGAAATTTGACACTCATGTAAATAAATGCATTATACATCAAATTACAGAACTACTTGTATTCACATCCTTTACCTACTCTGTGTCTTTGCATCTTTAAAATTTGATAATAAAATTTATCTTCTAATATGAATTATTATGTTCTGATAGACATTTGATTTTATTAATGGAACAGGTACAAGTGATTATAAAATTAAATAATCACACCACTAGATTAAGTTTGGGTGATTTATTTAATATCTTAAGTTTATTAAGAAAATGTTAATATAATTCAGATAGTAGATAGCCTCTTTTATATTGTATAAATTTTCTATGACTGTTGTAACAAATTACCACACACTCAGTGGTTTAAACAATACACATTTATTCTCATAAACTTAGGAGGACAGAAACTTGATATCAGTATCATTAGACTAAAATCAAGTGTGTGGGCAGGACCACAATCTCTTTGAAGGCTGAAGATTGAATCATCTCTTACTTGTTCCTGCTTCTGATGCTTCCAGCTCTCCTTGGTTTGTGCTAAATCACTCCAATCTCTGACTCTATAGTCAAATTGCCTTATTTGTATATGTATTTAATCTCGCTCTATCTTTTTCTTATATGAATACATGTTATAGCACTTACCAATTGTCTAGATAATCCTGAACAATATTCTCTTATCAACATTTTAAATTTAATAATTTCTTCAAGCGCCTTGTACTTTTTTTCTCAGTGAGGTAATGGAAACCTTATGTTTGCATGATCAGAGTCTAGATCCTGATATCTTTAAGGGACATCATTCACCCTACTGTATGTGTCTTATTTCTGGCCTTGAAAGATTCATGTCCATAACCCATGCAAAATATATCAACAACCCCAAAAGTCTCAACACATTAAAGTATCAACACAAGTTCAAAATGTCATCTAAATACCATCAATTTAAAAATGCCTAATCTCATCTAAATCATGTATGTCATCCTTTCAGCACTTATGAATGGCTGTCTAGCCATACCATTGTCCTCTTCAAAGCATGCTGTCCTATGAATTATTCTAATTTTATTATAATTTTTATCTGAATAGGCTGAGAGTTTCTCAAATCATTAGGTGCCTCCCTCTTATGAAGATAAATGTGATTACAAAAATATTATTATTTTTAAAAAATTAATTGACATTTACAGGTTTTAGGCTTTAGAACCTGATATCTTTGAGGGACATTATTCAGCCTACTACACATGTTTGCATACCATTGCTTTTGAAAAAGCAGTTTCACTTTACTTAATTTCATAAAAATTTTGCAGACTTTACAGATCTCAAAAGTCTCCTCTTTCTATTAAAGCATAATCTTAATTATTAAAGTAACTAAAGTATATATTTTTTCACGATTCTCAAGATAAATATCATTTAAGGACTTTTAGAACATGTACTATTTTTGTTTGATTTTCCTGTTAATGTCTAACATACTGGATTTCCTTAGAATAATGGTGTTTGCTCAGTGAGCTACCATCCTATTTGACTTATTTACATTCTATTTTCAGGTATTCAGTAAATGGCTTATAATTAAAGAACTAGATTATTACTTTGTAAAATGTAACATTCTATTTATATTTTAAATCATGTATTACTTCATTGCCTTCTGATAAAAACCACCACTAGAACATTAATGCATATATATTTCATCTCTGTTAAGAAGCCAGTTATTGCAAGACAACCTCCTGATTTGAAGCAATAGGCAATACAAAAATATAGCAATTATAGTTGCACAATGCTGCAGGAATTGCCAGTCCCTTATATTTCAGCTCATTATAGTACAAGCTTCTTAAAGGACCAAATGAATCTCCACCACTTGCTCCTGGGAAGTGAAGAGGCTGCAAATTGATTCTGGGAATGATACTTCCAGCAGTAAAAATACCTGTATTGGAAGTGTGATCCTTGCTCTCACAGGTCTGCTTGGACACACTCTCTCCTTGTCACAATTGAGCATGACTCTCTCATGAAATCTGAACCAGAAGAAACCAAAATTCTTTCTGCTTGCTCATTACTTTAATGCAAATGCGGAGAGTAATCAGGGCCTTGTCTCAAGGACAGAAGATGATGTGTATTTGAATAAAGTTTTATAGCACAAAACTGTGTGGGACATAATAAAGTAGACAGACTTGAACCTCTTTGCTTGAGGTGAACTCCAGCTATGCTCCTGACTATGTGACATTGATCTGCTATTAACCTTTTCTTCAGTAAAATAGGAAAAGTGGCTGTGGTCAATTTTATTATTTCAAATTATTTTCTTCTTTCACAGGAGTCATGCAGTACCTCCTGGTTTCATAGTGTTTGCAGTGCATTTTCACATTGGAAGACGACATGCCACTATACCACTGATAGCAGGATTGATCACGTGACTTGCCTTTGTGGCCAATAAAATGTAAATGGAGTGGCATGTACCACTTCATAGCAGACGCTGTCTGAAACATCAGACAGTTTTTACCGACTCTACTCTTGCACATGGATAACATGTCTCAGATAGAGACCTTTTAGCCTGAATCTTAGAATTAAGAAACTGTAAAAATAGAGCCACAGCCAACCCACAAATAGTAACAAGCATGGAAAAAAAATCATTCTTTTGTAAGCCACTGTGATATTGAGGGTGGTGAAGAATAAGCATATCACTTAGCAAAAGCTGAATAAATAGTAATATCTACTTCACCTTCTTATTATCAGGAGGTTCAGGGATAGCATACCAGGTAACATACCAGGTAAATAGAAGTATACAAATATATTTTATGTTATTACTTTTACTATTTTAAAAATCCAAGCAGTGATGCTGTGAAAGATGATCACATGTTAGATTTTAAAGGAGTAAGAAAATAAATCTCATTTCATTGGTTACAATGTACTACGCTAAATCTAGTAGTGGTGGGCAGATTTCTTCAATTCCATTGAGGAATACAAAATAGCAACTGACTTTTGCAGCCATGAGTCTTCAAATACTCATGAGATTTATTCATTCAAGGAAATCAGATAATCTCCCAAATCTTTCACATTTCATACAACTCTGCCACTGCTGCAACAACAAAAACAACAACAAAACTGGTGAATATCTTATTTGAGGTTGTAGTCATCTTTTGTTCTCCCCTAAAATAAAAATAATTCATTTGGAATAGAATAAAAGTAGCTTTCAATAATGGTTCTTTAATAGTCAAAATTACCCTTAGATAGATTAGGTTGCATTATTCATGCAACATGTAGGAACACAAGATGATAAAAAATTGTTCTAGAAAGTCGCAATGATGCACCATTCTGACACTAAATTTCAGTCCTCTCCCATGAACTCTTATCTATTTGAAATTAAAGTGACCATACTTGTCCTCTAAACTTTAAGAGTCTCTAATGTAAATATAATTGATAATTTCAGGTATTATCCTATAATATCCATATGTATTTATATTTGTATATGTATATAATCACTTTAAGAACATCATTAGATCCTTATAAGCTGAATTGATTCTTTTATTTCCATGTAAATAGCACTGGCCCTAGATGATGGTCAAATTTACTACTTAGTTCATCTTCCCCTTACACATTGACAAATTACTAGATATGAAATGTTAATATGAGGCAACTAAAAATAAAAGTACTTTATTTTCTCATTTTTATGGTATGTTTATTTCTACTGATCTCCAAGAATCCAACAGCCCAGCTTCGTTGACAGTCTCTTTATAAAAAGAGAAATTTCTGGATTTTCAAATGCCAATATTTGCTTTTGGTAGCATTGTCCTTCTATTAACTTCATTAAATATAAAATCCATACTAAGTCAAATAAATATTTGATTTACAAAAGAGCATTTATTAAAATATTTATAATCAATATAAAAGTAACTTTAGAGGTACAATTGATCTAGTAATGTCAAATGCCAGCTGAAATTTCTGACGTGCCTGATTGTAATTTAGAAATTATAAGTGCAAATCAATCGAACTTTTCCAAGGTCAATCGAATTTTTAAAAGAATTTTATTTATTATTAATGTGTTGAGTATCGATAATACACAAAACATTATAGGAAAGTGGAACTTATACATAATAACCATTTGATTACAAAGCTGCACAAAAGAGACTATAATGGTAATGTTAGATAATATCTACAAAATAAATGTTTTGTTCCAAGTAATATATTAGGTACATACATTTCCTTATTTAACAAATTTAATGATAATATCGTAAATATGATAATCCTCGAATTGTGAAGGGGTTAAAGAACCTTAGTTAACTTGATAAAGACCCTAGATCTAGAACTTTGCAATCAACAGAAGACAGTTTTATAGTACTGTAACTTCTAAATTTTAAATGTTATAATGTTTATCTTATTATATGTCATTTATATAATATTTAATATAAAAAATGGCTTTGGCTTTTGTTTGTTTTGGCTTTCAGAGTCCAGTGTTTTTATATTCCAATGTGAACTACATGGCAGACATCATTAGAGATGATGGCATACAATGAACAAAACAAAACTAAATAAAAAACAAAACAAAACAAACAAAAAAGGAACCTAATATTGCTGAATTCCACTGATAATGAGACTCCTGACCAGAGAGAGGGCAGCAAACATTTGTATTTGTGAAGCTATAAGTTCTTTATATATCTTCTCATAATATGTTCTTCAAGTTATTTAAAATTGTAAATAAAATTTGCAATGCCCATGGTAACTTTATCACATAAAGAGATGAGAAAGAAGATTTAAAACACAGCTTGTCATGGGACAAAGGCAGGAATGGCACGTGATTTACAGGCAGCAACAGACAAAGCCGCTTGAATTTAAGGTTTCAGAAAAGGTTAGCACACACTGATGCTGCATATGATAGCATAGTACAGATTGCGAAATTCTCTGAGTAGGAGGAATTATCAGATTTTTGTTCTAGTGACTATGGGGAAATGAATTATAAATAAGCCAGGAGTAAGACCACAGGTGTGAGACTGGGAAGGCATTAACTACTGCTAACGTCAAAGTGCAACCTGATGGTTCAGACAGTGACATGCAAACGGAGAAAAAGGAGATATGGGAAGAAAATCAGTATTTAGTAAAAAGAAGCATTTGGAAAACATGTTATAGGATAGTCTGAGATAGCACTGTGCTTCTATGTCTGAGTCTTTTCAGTGCTTGAATGGCCCTTTCCTCGTTGTGTCTGGTGCATGTTTCTGTGCCAAGGACATAGTATGCTTTTTGAGTCAGAGGAACTTTACATAAAATATTGTCCTGCCGTTTACTTATTGTGTGACCTCTTGACCATAATACATAGCTGCCTACGACTTTGCTTCAGAATCTAAAAACAAATTATTTTACCATGCTCACAGTACTTCAGACATATTAAAACAGATTATATGCATGAAATAATTTGTAATGTATGTATTGCTATATATGATCCTATTGGGAATAAAATAAGAAAAAAACAGAGTTGTACATAGCCCATTTTTAAATTTATTTAAATGAATAAATTACCCTAATACTTATTTTTCACTTTAAATGTATTTATAACTATTCAAACATGTTTGTGTCTGTTTTGTGAAGTTTATAATTCAAATGTCAAGAAGGAAATAAATGTGTTCTTTAAAGATTACTGCATTGTTCAGCCTCTGGCTGACCTGTGGCATGACTGCAGTTTAGATTGCTAAAACCAGTGTCTACACTCTGTGCCTACCTCTCTCTTTCTAATGAAACCTGTCATCAGCTAAGTGTCACTGTGGAAGACAATCCATTAATTCCATCTGATATGTTTCTAGTTGATAATGACTTATATGGCAATCGTTCGATTTTATTTGCTTCTAATTTTGTCACTTTTATAGTGAAAGTACAGGAAGTAATAACAAGGCAGGGTATCAGGCAAGGCATTTTTGGTCAAGGGGTTCCTTTCTTCTAATCCACATAAGTGTAAAGAAAAAATGCCACATGATTGCAGAATTTTGATTATTGATGAATATTTCTGCATAGCCTAGTTGCTTCTCTGATCCTTTTCTCATCTTTCCAAGATATGAATCAGAGCTATTGTGTATGGTTATCACTTTATGAACAAAAATAGTTCCAAAATATATATTTTGAAAAGAGCTATTATATTTACACACATAAGCAAAAAAAAGATATACAAATATCTAAAACATGTAAGAATATATCTGACTAAGATTTAGGTAAATAAAACATAACATTTCTACCAGTTGAATTATGAAATTAAAAATAAATTTTAAAGGGTATGATGAGAAGTCACTGAATGCAGCTTCTGACTGAGTAAATTGATACAATTTTCTGAATTAAAAATTTTTATTGTCTTTGTCTTGACTTCTTGCTTCTTAATACATTGACTTTAATAACTGTTTTCATAGTATTCCAGAACATAGACATGTCATATTCTATTTAATCAATCCCCGCTTGATGCATATTTAGGTTACCTTTTATTTTTAGATATTACAGTACATGACTCATGGAAATTTGTGTACCTATATCCTTGCAGATATTTGTGATTAATTATTTGAAATATATTCTTAAAAGTAGAATGGCTGATTCAAGGAATAGTCATGCTTTAAATTTTGTTCACATATTTCTATACCATTTTAAGTTTAAGTATTTACATATTCAATCTCATTTTCCCTCAGGCTCACAATAAACTGTTCAAAAAATTTTAAAAGACAATTATAAATAATGTCTTAGATTTTTACTGTTCTTTTTTCTGATTATTAAAGTGATTTAAACATCACATATATTTTTTTAAAAAATTTATGAAAAATAATTCCAAGTTTACACTTTGGAAATAATTTCAAACTTACACAAACTTGTAAGAAAAATACAGAAATGTTAAAGATAGATTCTGTAGTCATTATTTTTTCTTAGCCAGCTTGTTTGATGTTTGGTTTTGCCAGTAAGAGAGGGCTAGAAGGACACCATAAGACACTTCTTGAAATGGGCTGTTTTTCTACACAACAGCCAAAGACTCACCTGGGATAAGTAGGGACACTGGTAGCTTTCTCCCCAGTGGCACTGACAGGAAAATTGTGGCTGGCACTTACTGGCTAGGTGCTCTATCAGCCAGTGGTAGGCAGCTCCTCAAACCTGCTGTGGCACACAACACAACCAGCAGGTCATTCCATTACCAAGAGTGACTTCTCTTATAGACCAGCTGTGGCTTACACATTTCGACAATGCTTCGTTGTCACAGCCAGGCTGCTTGCTCCTTTGGCATTCTTCTCAGATGTCAGAAGCTCCGTGTTGAACTGGTACCCCTGCCTTGAATTCCTGATTCTATTCTTGTTCATTTCTTGTCAGCCTTAGAAATATTAATTATTTTATGAAATTCAAGTTTCTGTATTCCTTACTCAACAGGTTTCTGTATCCTTATTCAACATTTATTAAAAAATTATCTTTAAATAAAAAATTTTCTATTCCCTTTAGTGGTATAGTTTCTACTTCCAGCAGAATCCTGGTGGGTAATTTTAGTTTTTTGCTATATTTCGTGTTGTTTTCCTTTTGATTTTCTACTTTTTTTTTCTTGTTTTGAGGTTTCAACCCACACTTCGAGTAGTGAACAAATAAATATATCCAACAGCAATTATTGAATAGTTAAGTGTTTTCCCATTACTTTGAAAAGACACATTTTATTTTTTGACATTGAAATCTCATGACTTGCTCTTTTCGTTCTGCTAAATCACCTTTATTGTATACCACTTCAATGGTGTTTAAATTCTCTTTATTTTACATGTTAATGTATCTTGAAGTAAATTCACCTTTATTATCCTGCCCTCCATTGAAAAAATTTACCTCAAGATTTCCCAGATTATTTTAACATTTTTAAATTTTTTTTCATAATTATCAATCTTTTTTTAAAATGAATTTTTGAACAACCTTCTTAATCTATATTTTTCCTGGGTACAAAGTGTTTCATGCTTTTGTTATTGAATTATAAGGACAAACTAAAATATAAAATTTTAAAACTTCAACAGAAAAGAAAGTGAGATTTTAATTTTACTCCTGAAATTGTCTGCATTACTCATTTCTCAGTTTTTTAATCTAGATGTGATATACCCTGCCTGGTAATTTAACTGGGAATTTTAAACTCTCTTTTAACATCATTTCAATTGGGGAAAGGTGAAAGTTAAGCTGATCATCCCTATGGGAATAATAGTTCTTCTCCTCATGTAGAACTACGCTTGATGGAATTTTTTTGTATTTTATTGTGTTTTCTCTGAAGGGCACTCAGTTTCTCAAGCATTTCATCTTAGAGTGTATTGCTGTGTTTCAGAAAAAGATTTAATTTCCCGAACAAGAGTAGTAGTAACCTGATCACAGTTATTTTGATAGTCTAGTCAAAAATTCTGCCAGTTTCCCAAACAGTATATTATTATCTTAATTTCAGTCACAAAGATGGGCTATATTTAGACCATATTTTTAATCAGATCATGTCTAATCTACCTCTAATTAGACAACTTTGTAGTACTAAAGAACTATTTGCAAAACCCATGGGGGAACTTACACAAAAATTCTAAAAATGAAATATTTCTAAGGGGAACAGCATAAGGCTCTTAGTAGGTAACCTTGATTATGTATATTAATATATTACTTGAATAGGTAGAAATGATTAGTCTGCTGTCCTCTGGAGATGCAGCCTTTTTGCCTAAAAAATCCTAGAAGTATCAAAAAGAGACCAAAAAATTAAACCTCCATCTGCTTCAAAACTGTAGTGGACAGTTACCATAAAGTGCTTGGTAAGAATCTGAAACCTTTCCCTATATTTGGTGATTTCTACCGAAAATAGATGGATGAGACTCACCTCACATTCTAGAAGAGAAATACAAAAATTTAGTAGATTTTATTAGTGTTTTCAATTATTCTTCACTATCCATTGCCTTTACTATAATAGGATTTTACAATTTTGCCTTTTCCCTAGTTATTTTAAGTGACTCTTTATGGCAGAAGTTTAATTTCCTGCTTCATTAACATCATACTTGGCCTCATCACTTGCTTCAGTCCATGAAATGTGAGCAGAAGTGATTGTGTACAAAGTCAAAGTAGAAACTTTCATAGACATCACATCACTTTTCCTTTTCATTTTAGGTCCTGACATGAGAACGCATATGAAGTAGAACCTCAGTTAACACAAAACCAGCATGTAAAGTAATTAAGAATTATATTATCTTGTTAAAATTTGGAGTTATATTTGTTGTAGCATAATATGATGGCAGCTGAGAAACATACCTAGCGTCCTACCTTATATCTGAACATGTCAGATAACCTCAGTGATTGGAAATGCCCATGAAGTAGGATCTAGTGACAAAGATGTAGATCAAGTAGGAAACACATTCTGGTGGCAGAGGCAGCTATTTACTCTTAGCCATGTACATTTCCCAGGAGATAAAAATACTTATTGTTTGATGCTGTCAAAGAAGCAACAGTGAAGGCTGTCCTGTAACTTTTATTTATTTATTTTACTTTTCTTTCCTTTTCTTTTCTTCCTCTCTCTCTCTCTCTCTCTCTCTCTCTCTCTCTCTCTCTCTCTCTCTTTTAAATGCACAGTCTCTCACAGTCTCCATCATTTCTGCTATATGGATTTGAAGTCAGCTCTAGCTTCTGTTTACTGTTTGTACTTCAAGATTTAGCATCCCATGAATTTCTGTGAGCTAAAAATCTCATTGCTTAAGTCACCTAGTTATTTTCTGTCCTTTTCAGATAAATGTCAAATGTTTCAGAAATCATCAATAGAATTTATCTAGGGAAATGGAAGCAATCCTTTATTAATTATGTGGCTATGTTAAGATGAAAGCATTTTGCCAAGTTCATATGTACAGAGAACAGATTGGTGGTTATTATAGGTCCGATCAGGGCAAGATGAGTGAATGGAGTCAAAAGGCCCAAACTTCCAGTTATAAAATAAGTCATGGAGCAGAAAAGTACAGCATGGTAATTATAATTAATAATACTGTTTTGCATATTTGAAAGTTGCTGAGATAGTAGATCTTAAAAGTTTTAGTCACAAGATAAAAAAAAAAACCTGTAACTATGAATGATGATGGCTGTTAACAAGACTTATTGTGGTGATTATTTTGTAACATATACAGATATTAATTTGTTGTATACTTGAAATTAATAAATGGTAAATATCAATTATACTTCACTTAACAAAAAAAGATGAAAGCATTTTAAATTCTGCTACTTTTATTACATGATCTTATTGAAACATCTTGGCCTGCTGAGGGGAAAAAATTATAATTAAATTGTAATCTGCGATGACCTGGAAAAAGGTGTACGGTGAAATCAAAAATTTAAGAGACTGAATGTCTCATTTCACAGAGAAGTATGAAGAGTATAAAATGTTTAAGACCATTAGGTGAGGAAATTTTTGTAACAGTGTCGACCAATGTACAAAGCCAACACAATGGTAAATTTTCTAAATGTAATCCTCAAGGCAATGGCTGAGGCCCAGGTACAGTTTACTACTAAGACTGTTTGCAGCAGGTGGGATACAACAGATGAATCTCAGTGGAAACTGAATTTGTGAATTCTTAAATTACAACTTTGGTTAAATTTACTATCAGGCCAGATAGTATCTGGACATTTTTATTGATAGCTCATATTTTTTTCTTCTCAATATCTAAAAAAAAAAAAATTAAACATTTTGGAAGAAATGAAAAAATCTGTTTTATAATCTTACAATAAAAAAAAATCCAGAATCTTACCTCATAAATCTTAAATATCACCCAATATCCCAAGGTCTTTCTTGCCATTTTCTGCTAAGCAGGCATATTTTCAGTAGAAATAGAATTAGAATAGACTGGCTTCATCCAGATGAAATTTTTGATAATAACAAAGGTTACAGTCAGTGAATTTCATTCTGGTGGTGGTAGAGTTGCATAATGTGAGCTTACTCTCCAAGAAATAAAAATGTATATATAAATTCTGAAGAAAATACACACATACATACATGAACATACACACAATAAATAAATAATTAAACACACAAACAAACAAAGTATAGAGTACTATAATAAGCAGGCAGAAGCTGGAGAAAATTTGACCTTCAAAATAAAACATCATCATTGGGTGAAATCTATACAATTTTCTTTTTTTGCCTTCTCAGTAATAATCAGTAGATGTGGTCTAGATTTGAGAGAGAACTTTGGGAATAGTGATGAAGGTAGAGGGGGTAAAAAGGGAGGGAGAGGGACTTTGGAATACAAGGTAAAAATGAGGCTTTCAAAACTAAACATAAACATAATTTATATACTTTTTTTTTTCAGTTGGGTGGAAGGATTGCAATACATACTATGGAAGTCTAAGAGAACAAAGATGACAAAAGTAGAGTTTTGCAATGAACTATAATAATAATTTGCCATGACTCAGACGAGTGGTCAGTGGTCATCATTAGAGAGCCCTCCCAAAATAAATTGTAGGCAATAATAACAACAAAAGAAAATGATGAATATTGATAGAAAAATTACACAATTAATTACATAGGAAAATCAAAGAAATGGCAACTCAAGTCTAAAAAATATGTTAATTCTTAAAATAACAACTGATTGAAGAAATGTAAATAAAAGCAATGATACTAATTTTTACACTTGCATTTAATAAAATAATAAAGAAATAAAAGTATTACATGTTTGCAAATATATCTGTGAAACAATGGTGCTCTCTGCTAATTCAGGTATAAATCGCTATACTTATTTTGGAGGTAAAGGGAAAAATAATGGAAGAATCAACGGTTACTTTCGCTACTAGTTTATATCATATATACAAGGATAGAATATAGGAAAAATATAAAAAATACCCATTGTAATTTTGATGTTAATACTGAATAATTAGAAATAAAAATATGTTTATCAATATGTGAACAATTAAATAAATTGAAGTATACTTACTATGGAATACAATACAGTAGTAGATAAATACAATAAACATCTATATCATAAAAAAAGTTTTATAAGTTTAGCAACACATATATATTTTATTTATATGATAATACAATATATTAACTTGCATGCATATATATGTAAATAAATACAATGTTGCTTAGAAGAATAAACATCATTCTAGAAAAAATTGTTATAGTCAGAAAGGAAAATGCAATTGAGTTTGTTTAAATAAAACTATACAGGGGCATTTAGACACATTGAGTGAATAATAAAAAAAAAAGAAAAAATACAATACAACTTAGGTAAATTAATTTTCAGACCATTTAATTAATCTTTATTTTTGTTATTCATTTAACTATAATGAATCTAATAATATTTTCTTATTGCTATCTCAGAGCTTACCTTTAATATGTATGTTTATATTCCCCTTGTACTGTCTGTTACAGGCAAGAATACACACATTATCCTAAACCATTGATTTACTTGGTGTATCAGTGAGGATAGGTGATGTTATGCTGACATAATGAAAGACTTCTAAATAGTTTTGGCTTACAAAACCTGAGGTTTCTATGCCAATCCAAATGCATCCTGTCTTCACTTAAAAACTCATGGTGATGGGACTGCCCAAAGAGAAAATGAGTTCATGCAAACTGTACCCTGGTTCTTAAAGTTTCCATTCACAAGTGTCACATTTCTGTTCATATTTAAATGGCTAAAGTAAGTTATGTCGTGATCGTGAAACCACTGGAGTGAAGTATCATTTTTCCCCAGGGAGGAGCAGTGAATAATTTTTAATAATAGTACAATCCAACATTGCTGGTGGATGAACGGAGTCTATACTTTATGAAAATATAGTTTTAAAATCTGACTCAATGTGACACTTAAAAAAGATAACTTTCTAAACCAGTCATGAAATGCTGTATTAACATGTTATGTTATGACATCCAAGCTATAAAGTTAACATGAAAGGCCCTTGATAAGTGAGCCATAAGCAACACCATTGTGGTGACAATGCTTCATGACTGATGCTATCGGAGCTGAGGAGGTAGTGAAAATCTATTTACTGTGGCTATTGGAGAGACTGCTAATTCTTTTCTGTGTATTATGAAGAGTTCTGGATAACAGATGCTGTCTCTATAAACACAGCTGGATATTAGCTAAAGTTGTGCAGCAACTAGTTATGGTAGAGAAAGGCGAGCTTCATTCCAATTTGTGCAGAGGAGATTGGGCATTTGAAAGGAAGAATGAAACAAGGTAGACTGGTGTTTACCAGGCCCTAGAGGATGGGGAATGGGGAGATGTTGTTGAAATGTAAAAACTTGCAACTAGAAGCGAAATAAGTTCTGTAGGTCTAATGCAAAGCATAGTGATTATAGTCAATGACAGTGTGTTATATATTTCAAAATTTCTAAAGGACTAGATCGTAAGTGTTCTCACCATAAAAAGGAAATTATACATGTGGTGTGATAGACATCCTAGTTAAAGCTATGGTGGTAATCACACAGCCAAATGCAAGTGTATAAATCAACTTGTTGTACATCTTAAATTACAGTGTTACACATCAGTTATATTAGAAATAAAAGAAGGAATGAAGAAAGAGAGAGAGATGGAGGGAGGGAAAGAAGGAAGGAAGGAAGGAAGCAAGGAAGAAAGGAAAGAAGAAGGGAGAGGGAGGGAGGAAGAAAGGGAAGGAGAGAAGAAAGGAAGAAGGAAGGAAAGAAGGAAGGAAGGGAGGGAGTGGGGAAGGAAGGAGGGAGAGAGTGAGGGAAGAGGCAGTAGCAAGGCAGAATGTGGGGCACTGAGCAGAGTCAGCAAAAGGAAAACTTACAAAAAGCAGAAAAAAGGTCTTGTTTCGAGTGAAAGCCAACTCATTTTGCAAACTGCCACTTATTGATGTTAGCTCACATCCTCTCGCAGCTGGGAGACAGGGGTTCTTATCTTCAGGTATTGCCTGGAACAAGCAATAAATTATTTTGGCAGCCTCTAGTTTTCTCAGACAGGCTAGTGTTATCCCAGGGATATGAACTTGAGCTGTTATAAACTATGTTAGTGTTTGTTTAAGTCTGTGTAAGCCATGATGAGACCTAGTCAAGCCTAGGGCTCAGAGGAGTCTGACTAGATTTGGTCAAGGAGAGAATCATTATAAATACCTGTATATTGAAAAGTTTTTTGTTATATCCTAGGAAGAAAAAAAAAATACTTTGAAGACATTTTTTTTCAAAAAATAATTTGCTTCATTATTAAAGAAAATCATGTACTCATGTGGATATGATCCTATATATACTATTTCTAATTGTTTTCTCTAATTTTCAAAAAAGATATAAATATTTTGGGGAAAAGACTTTTTCCCTTTTGTAGTTATCTGAGATGTATTTTTCTTACTAATTTTTAGGCCTAGTCAGCAATCCTCACTGATAGATAACAATCCTTAGTTATTAATCATCCTATTGTATGCACATTGCCTTTTCTCTTTTTTTCACTCTTATGTATTTGGTAAATTGGCTAGTAGACATAATTTGTGCCATTACTAACAAAAACTAGCTAAAGATGGGACACTGATACCTTAAATTATTAAAGAAAAATTTAATTGAATTTGTCAAAATATTTAGAACATAATTTTTCTCTATCCCATAATACAGAAAGATATTCCTGAAGTCAAACTTGGCCTATGTCCTTTCCTAAAAATCAATACAAATCAAAAAACAAACAAACAAACAAATGTCAACAATGAAAGAATTCCCATTTCTTATGTTTTCCCACAGTTCTAAAGCCGGGGAGATGGATGATGACACAATTGTCTCATCCTAAGCCTATTGACACAACACTAAATTATGGGGGCAAGTGTCAGCTCTTCCTCTAAGCGAGGAAAATCTTCTACTCCACCTTCTCTTAATAGTTCTTTCCCAGAAATAGTTTTCAGAAATAGAGTTTTCAGAAAATAACTTCAAAAATTCTTCCATCCTGCGTGTTTCTCTATGACTATTAACCTCCTGTTTCTTCTGGTGATTAAGGATAATGCTGGTGGTCCTTTTCCTGACTTCACACTCACGTGTTTTATAGTATGTCAAATTATGTACACTTTCAGCCCAATGAAAAATAGAAAATGAATTAATTAAAATGAACTCATTGTACGGTTCGCATTTTCAATGAGAATTGAAATGACTTTTCAACCCTGGCTACTCTTAGAGGAAAAGAAACCTCAAATGCAGTTGTATACTTTAACCCCAATACTTTAGAAGCTCAAGCTAGTGCAACTCTTTTGACAGGTACAACTATGTTAATGACCAAATAGTACCATGAATCTCAAGTTAAATAGAACTAAATTTGGCTAAAGGAATAATATTTGTCATATCTCCTTGAAAATACATAAAAACAATCATACAACCAGTAAATACATTCCACCTTATCTGGAGTATATTTTTCATGAAAGATAAAGGCATTTGAGTTCCTGGATTAAATTCATCAGGGATCATATTACTCTTCTCTTTTTTTACTCCATATTCTTTGCTTTCTTACTCTATCTCCAGCATTTCTCTTTTCTTATTCATGTTTGTCCATGGGCAGAGACACACAAAATATTGCTTTATTGACACAGGTGGCACTCAGAGAATAAGACATGTATCATCTGGTGTGTGTGTGTGTGTGTGTGTGTGTGTGTGTGTGTGTGTGTGTGTGTGTGTGTGTACATGCACGGACACGTGAGCCAATTAAAATGCATACTTTTACTGTGGTTTTGAGATGGAAAGCTGTTTTCCCTTTCTTTGTTCCAAATTGAAAAATTGGCATAAGTAGCTAAATGAAGAGCAATAAACAATATCTGGCTTATTATTGGTAAACTAATAAGCTTCATTAGTTTTGTATAATTTATACCCAAAATGAATAAATATGAGATTTTTTTTTTGGATGTGAGTCTAGACCTTAGGAGAAACCTGAGGAAAAGACATTGGCAGAGCTAATTTTAAGGTTGACTGTGGTTTGCTTCATAAACTCTAGCATCAGAAAAAATAAAAGCATCAAGAAAAGGTCATAAATAGGCCCTAATTCCACGTTAATTCATTGGCTCTGTACTTTTGTTTACACAGCCCTATTTTGCAATCTTCCAAGATGTTTTATACTCAAATTATTAATTTTTAAATTACTTTCAATATTAGATTAGGTTAATCATTCTGCCTGTGACTATGTTTTTGACCCATGTCAAAATATTTGTTTTCTCATTATACTTGTAACTAAGAATTACTGTATAAATAATTATGTTCAGAAAATTACTAAGTAAATGAAAAACTAGGTTAAATAAAAACATGAACTAATATCATAGAGAGAACAATTATAATATGTCATTGACTAAATGAACAAATCAAATCAAGTCATATATTGTTTAGCAATTTGCAAGAAGTGATCAACCTCATGATAAAAAAAGCACAAATCTGAACAACTTACTCTTCGTAATGTATGCAGTTATACTGAAGAAATACAATATAGAGAGAATCAAATTTAATGCAATATAAACAAGAAAACTAATTTTTCAAAGAATTCAAAGGGAACAGAAATGCATAAATAAGGTGTCTACTTTCTGAGATTTTCATTATGTTAAAATATTTAGATACTTTTAAACATTTTTATTCCCAAACTCTACAACATTAAGAGTATAATTATTAAAATTTTTGAATACCTCTATTTCTGGATCATACTGTGTTTAAATACACTCATGTGTAGAATATAAAAGTAAAAAGTTGGAATTTAAAAAAAGATACCAACAAATTTTGATACCTAATGAAATATGTACTAGAATTGTTATTTGACAGATTTTAAGTGGCTTTTGAAAGATTACTGACAATCCCAAGATAACTATTTTTAGAAAAAGAATATGAGAATATATTAACAAGTGTTTTCATCTTTGAAAACAATCATTGTCTGTGATTTTTTATATATGCTTTACAATTTTTCCCCTCTCACTCTTTTTTTGGTATTGGAAACTCTAGTTCAGGTACAGAATACATTTCTAGTTACAAATGTATAACTAAATAATTTATCTTTATTAAATAAAATTCAAATTTGACTCCCATATATTTTTCACTCTGATAATTCAACTTATGTCATTATGGGTACACTAAAACCTCTAGGCATGAACTAGATCTTTCTCATTCTATTTGGCATAATAACATTTCTTGATTTCCTACCATTTCTTTTTTCCATTCACTACAGACAAAATTATAATTTCAAGGTCTCCATCACCTTCACTGAAATTTTAAAACTACTTTTTTTAAATATAATATATTCTTTATAAATAAAAATATTGTTTTCAGATAAGAGAGATAAAGATACTTTTACTTTATTAGTATTTTTTCACTGCTACAGATAATAAGGATTAAATATTGTATTAGGTTTCAGTACTGAGGTTTTCGACAATTATAAACGTTAATCAGTATATAACATCAAAATATAATTATATATAAGAATTTTGCAAATTAAAAAGTTGACATTTAGTAGTTTATATATTTTTTTTCATTTTAATGTAATGAATGGGAAAGAAATGAGATCATTGTGATTTGTGTTAGAAAATAAAACATTGGAGAAATTGCTTATTGTTTATTAATATAAACAATTCTTTGGTCTAGCTTCTATTTTTTTTATTTCAAACATTTTTCTTTCACAGAATACAAGATATTCAGTCTTAATTTTAAGTGACAATAGTTGTCTTTATAGGAAATAGCAACATGTTTAAACACTACACTACTAAAGGCCAGAGCTTAATTTAAGTTAGATGATTTAATGTTTATAATGTTCTTAACTGTTCGGAGTTTAGAAATCAATTGAGGGAGGGAAAATGGGAATGAAAAAATAACTGTGTACTGTCACTTTATATTTTAGGATCTAAGAATATTTGCCTAAACTTGTATTTCTTTTAAAAGAAGCCTATATTTAAAAAAAAAGAAATCTTTGGCTGTTATAAATGATAGAAAAGTGCAATCAATACTGAATATTAAATAATCTTATTAATCTCATCTTCATTCACTCAGGCTTTTCTAATTCCTTAAAATTATGTATACACATATATACACATATATACACACAAGGCTACCAATTTCTCAATCCCATAATACATAACTTTCTTCTTCTCCATAAAAGTCAAGTAATTTTTCAAATATTTCTCTTTACTTTTTGGATACAGGTTGACTAATTCCAATTCAAGAAATCTGTGTAAGTGCAGACACATCCTTTTAAACGACTATTCATGCTTCTCTGTTATTTAAAAACGAAACAGAATCCAAAAGACACCCACTTTAAACATGAGAGTTAAGCATATGAGCTCGCTAGCAGAATAAAATTAATCATAATAGTTAAGAGCTATATTCTGTGTTTGGTTGTTTATGAATGAACAGGCACAGTGAGGAACTTTAGGGTCCAATGGGGCCATTCAGTAAGGCTCAGCGAATTCTTGGGCACTTTTCAT
Source organism: Cynopterus sphinx (assembly GCA_030015415.1). Taxonomy (NCBI): domain Eukaryota; kingdom Metazoa; phylum Chordata; class Mammalia; order Chiroptera; family Pteropodidae; genus Cynopterus; species Cynopterus sphinx. The sequence continues at coordinate 10,087,515 of CM057379.1, forward strand.
GCTTCTGGTGAGCAGAGTAAGTTAGGATTTGAAACTATTATTGGAAAATATCATGCAAACATGCTTCCTTTATTCCACTGATGTGCTATTTTCACGTAAAAGGGAAGTTTGTGAACAATACCTACAACACATGTATACACAGTCATAAAAACTTCTTTCTACTTTAATTGACAGCTTATATTTTTTTTTCCTTCTTTTCACCTTCTATCCAGCCCACAACCCAGATTCCAGATTCCCTAGGTAAATTTCTTTCTTGCCTTCTATTCTGATTCTAATTCTGCAAAAGCACAATTTCCTACTTCCCTTAGGCGCTTTTCTATTTTAGAATTAAAAAAGAAAACTGAATGTTAACTTTATATTTGCATTCTTTCACATCATTTTTAATTGCCAAAGTGGCAACTCATACTGTTATAAATAATGAGAGTAAGTTCATTATAGGAAAGTTGAGAAAAGCATTTCAAAGCATTTAAAAATCAGACACCTGTAGAATAGATGTTAAAAATTAGAGCTTTGAAATAATAGATGTAATAGTCAGTGTTATTTCTTCTTGAAATGTAAACAAACACTGTTTATTTTTATTAATTCTCATGCCATATTTTCTTTCCTTTTTTTCTACATAAAAGTTAACATTTTTGTAGTAACATGTTTGTTTCTTCTCATCTGCATCCTACAATCACCTCCTGCGCTTATCCTCCCCGAACATCTCTGTATCTGGTAGACTGACTGCTACAGACAATATACCTCAGGAGACCTTGCAATGGAACACAATGGGACTTTTAAAAAATATCAGAGGGCTGAGAAGATAATTTGTGAATTTTTCTTCTGTGTCTTCTCTTCATTGTTGCTGATGCCCAGTATCTACTCATTTATCCACCTAGTGACCTACAATGTATGTTCTATAAAGATTTTAAATTTAATATGTTCTAATGCAAACTCCTGATATTTCCTCCAAAGTCTTTTCTATCCACAACCTTGCCCATTTCAGCTGACAGCAGCTCCTTTAACCTTCCTTTGGTTTGGTCTCAACATCTTTTAGGCAACCTTGACTCTCCTTTTTCATAACATCTCATTTAATATTTCAGAAAATAATAACATCACTACCTTCAAAGCATATTAAGAATCTGGCCGTATTTCACCTCTTCCACTTTATTCTGGTGTGAGCATTGCGTTTTTATCACATCTGGTGTAGATGACTGCCATAGCCTTCTGAATTATTCCCCCCTCTGATCCTTATACCTGTTATCCGTTCTCAATATAGTAGCCAGAGGGATTCTGGGAACACATAAGTCAGTTCATGTCTCTTCACTGCAGAAAGCTCTGAACTCGAAACGTAAGTCAAAGTTTTTTTTTTTTTTTCCTCAGTACCTAGAAAGCAATTTAAGCTCCCATTCCATTTCTGACATCGTCTCTTTTATTCTCTGCCTCTGTTCATGATACACTTACTGCCCCACTTGCTGTTTCTCATGAACACCTACTGTTTGAACCAGCGTTCTCCTCTATCTAGAAAGCCATCCACCCCATACCTTACTGTATATTTCTTAAATCCTTTCAGTTTTGTATTCAGGCTTTTTTAATATACTAGACTAGTCTCTTTAAGATTACCAAGCCTGAAAATTTTTATGTCCTAGTCTACAGTTTTTATAATGTGTGTTACCTTCTCACCTCACATATATTATAATTTTCTTTGCTGTGTTTATTGTTTGTATCGAACCTCTACAATATGAGATACATCAGATAAGGATCTTTGACTATTATCTTTATTGCTGTATTCAAAGCATATTAAACAGTGCCTGCACACAGTATGCATTCAATAGTATTTGCTGCAATTTATGAATGTTTTCTCAAATATCAAAAGAGAAATTGTGGCACTCAGGGCAAGTTTATATGTGTGTAAGTTCATGTGCATGTTTATGAGAGAGAGAGAGAGAGAGAGAGAGAGAGAGAGAGAGAATAAGCATCTGGAGGAGTAGCTTGGACGATAGTGGAAGATAGAGAGAAGATATAGGCCTTGGCAGATAAATTGCACACAAAAGGAACATTCCTTACATAGACAAAAAAGATTGTGTTAACAACTAGAGAACAGAAGAGATTTGTGCAGATGTGAAGATTGTGAATTGTGATGTTTGAGAGAATCCATTTCTTCTTGTTGTCAGCAACTAGATTGTAAGGGATAAAGATAAAGCAGATGTAGAGGAAAGCTATAATAGTTGGTGTTCGTTAGACACAAAGCACTGATCTACAATTTATAGATATAATTCTGCTAAGCTCCTATATATTTAAGAAGGTGATTTGAACAGCCATTTGATTGAAAGAGGTTCTCATGGTAACTCCACACCCATCTATTGGCAAAAATTGGATGATACGAGCATAGCTTCAATTAAATGTAAACAAAGGGAGAAATTCTGATTCAAGGTTTATGGAACAAAATCCTGTTGAACAAAGGAAAAGAATGTCATTTTGAATTATTATAGTCAAGTAGAACTCTGAAGATATTGTTTATTTTATTTTATTTGAAACAGGAGCAGCATTCACTAAAGTTTCTATGAACTATAACTAAAACTAGAATATACCCCAACAAGAAAAGAAATATTTGAAAACTTATAAATGAATAATAGCTAAAAAAAACTTAAAATGGTACTAATTAATAATAATATTAAGTGTTATTTTTTCCAGAAATGTCACTATGAAATAACATGTAAATGTCCCACATTAGGTAACCCAATGACATAAATATAAGTTTTTGTTTTAGTTATATTCAGAAAATGATTTATCCAAAAAATGGTATGATAATGGAAATTATAAGGCTGTGTACTTAAGGAAAATATTTTAAATAGTATATTAGGTCAATGTTGAGAATAAAAGTAGTAAAATAAAAATATGACAATTGCTATTTTATTATTTTTGTCACCAATTTACATATATGTATGTATATGAATAGATAGGAAGAATTTTGAAGAAAAATCACTCTTTTATGTAAATATGATAAACTTCTATTTGCATATGTATAGAAATCTATATTTACTAGGGTTGTCACCAGTTTCTAGAAAATGCACACAGATGCTAAACAAAGTGGTTGATAGGAATTCTTTAAAATATTAACCTGTTTTGTTCTACTGCTATGTTAAATGTTAAATTCTAAGAGACATAGTTATTAATTTCTTCTTAAAAATGTAGCCAAGCCTTTGGGTTCTGAGATATGAATCATTGCAAAGGGCAGAGTTAAAATGAGAAATAAGAGGTACTAGTGTTTCACTAATATGCTGAAGAAGAACCATTTATATGTAGGCCAATCAAAGGAAAATTATTCAAGAGTCTGGAGGAGATAGAGGTGGCATAGACCAAGAGGAGCACATTAAAGTTAGCAAAAAAAAGGGATGGTTGGATGGAAGGATGGCAGTAAGATTGTGAAGCCTGCTGAGAGTTGGATTGTCCACTTAGGCTTGACTACTTGAATGGCTAAGGGGAAAAATTTTATATATATATATACACACACACACACACACACACACACACACACACACAAAATAAAAATTATATATAAGTATATATGTATACACATATATGTATTTATATTTCAATTTTATATATATTCAATTATATATATTTCAATTATATATATATATTTCAATTTTATATATATTTCAATTTTATATATATTTTAATTATATATTTCAATTATATATATATTTCCATCATATATGTATATTTCCATTATATATATTTTAATTATATATATATATATATAATTATATATATATATAATTATATATATATATTATATATATATATATATAATTGAAGTGGTAGAGCCACTCACGTTCCAGCATATCATTCACATGTCAACAGTGAAACCTCAGTAATCAGTGCAGTAGAATGGAGAAAAATTTTTTTTCCAATTTCCTTGTGCCATTATAGAAATAGAAATGGATGTGTTGGGAGCCAAAAGACCCTCATCCTGACCGCCCAGCCCCCCGGCATAGAACCTGGCCGTTAACAAACCTGTATGCTATCTAAAGAATGCAGGAGCAGATGATGCTCCAGGGAATAGTTAACCACAGAATGTATTAACATACCCGCCGGATAAGGAAGGACCTACTGAATGGCTGTGGACCTGCCCAAGGAGCCCCTCTCCTCCTTGTTCCTCTTTTCACTTCTAACCTTTGTACCCCCTAACCCCATCAACCAAGGACCAATGAAATTGTAACAAGTATCCCCCTGCCTAGTCAGTCCTGCCCCCCTTTGTTCTTCTGTATAAATATACCCGCTCTGAAATAAAAAATTTGAGGCTTGATCAGAATACTGTCTTGCCTCCGCTCCTTTTTCTCGCCCGTTTCTCTTTCAGGCTGGACCCTCTTCGAGCCCGCGAATAACTAGGTCCCGCGGGTCGGGACATGGATGTCTAAATATTATCAAGTTGAATACCACACCTCTAGATTGGAAGGCCAAGAAAATATATCTAAGTTAAAATATGAAATATTTTAACACACAAATGAATATACAAATAGGAACATTCATCGCTTCCTATTTCAAGTGTGATCATTATTCTTTATGATGTAAAATTTGAAAATTTTAATCAGACATATTTCTCATATCCCCTGATATTATAAAGCTATTTTCATTATTTGATTTCAACAAACCTAGAAATGTAATTCTTTACAAAAAATGGAAAGAAAAATCTTACTTTCTGTTTATCAGAAATATTTGAAAAGAATTATGAAACTGAAACATACTCCTTTTACTGTAGAAGATTTTTATTTGCAACTACTAACAAGAGGGCCAGGATTCAAAGTATTCCAGGGTAATTCATAGGGGAATGTGGGTGTGTTTATATACAATGAATTTTAATCGGTTTACATATTCATGGTTTTTAAATCATTTAAAAAATTTTTTCAATCTCTGTTTACAGGGTTGCAAACAAACAACAAACAAAATGTGCTCAAAATCTGATCTGAGACATAAAATGTTGTATAATATTCACAACTTTTGAGGGGTTGAAATTTTCATTACTGGTAAAATATTTAGACAACTTTTTGATAAATTTTATGGTAAGAAGAAGAGACTTCTGGGAATCTTATGACCCACAAACAAGTACTGTCAACAACATGCCTTATTTTATTAAAATATGGTTTCCCTTGTTTCTAGTGTAACAGTTATTGTTTAAAGTTTTTCTTTTATAATCATTTTTATAAAGAAAGGATCTTGCAATTGGCCTCTAGAGTTCTCTTTTTGACATCCTGTTTGCAATATAATTTCAACATTGTTTGTAACTATCTCATTTATTTGTTTTATATTATTTGAAACAGGAACAATGATCACAAAAGTTTCAACAACCTGTAACTAAAACTGGGACATATCACAACAAAGAAAGAAATATTTGGAAACATAGGCACAAATAAACACATTTTCCACTGAGACCATTATGTTGTATTACATGATTTCTCTAGTCAAGTATGCAACTTCCTGAAAACTCTTTAAGGGCATTATATTAAATATGATAAACATATGAAAATGAGAATATTTAAAATATTTTGGGTTATGTGGTATTATATTCTGCCTAATGTGGCAATTCCATCGATTTTAAAATATTACAGATATCCACATGTTTGTTTGTCTTTTTAATATATATATTTTAGAATCCTAATTATATAGCTTAATTCCCAAAGAAAGACCCTGAATTCTTAAACACTTAGTATCTGTAATAAAAAGGAAAACTTGGTTATATTTTTTTTAGGTGTTTTATTTTAAATGTAAACCCTATACTTGCTTATTGTCTAAAAAATAGCATATTCATCAATAGCAACTGACTTTATACAGCTAATCGCTTATTAGTCAAATAAAATCAATAAAACAAAACTCTCAGATTCATGACAGGTGGTCTTCATAACTGCTCCATTAGACATTACAACTTAAAAACTATCCTGGTAGCTGCATTCTCTTAAAATATTTTACTAAATTTCTTAAAGATTAATTTTTTTGTTCATAACTTAAAACAAATGAACACATTTTATATAAATGTTTAGTTTCAAGATGCCTAAATACAATAGTAATATATGGCCAACATTTGAGTAAAAGAAAATGAGATAGCCATTTTCAAACTATCAAAATATTTTCTCTTAACATGAATTCTTTGCTATTCAAACATAAATAGATTTTATTATGATGAATTTTTGTATATAACAATTTACTCATAGTATAAAATAACCTCTGTTTTTTCTTGTAGGGTGAGAATAATAAGAAAAGTTGTGTAGAATAACTTGCACCTACTTTTTTCTCTAAGTATGATGTATTCTCTCAATTGAAAATGGATTAGAAGACTACCCTCAACATATGTTTTCTCAGATTGCTTTAGTTTTTGTTTGGTTTTGTAGTTAACTTTTCTTTCAGTCAGCCTCTCCACCCACCTTAGGGAAATTGATTCTCAATTGCAATCATCACTATAATAAAGAGACTCAATAAGAAAGGGCTACTTAAACTCTCATAGGTAAGTAGCCAAATGTGTCTCTTGTTCATATTGTTTTAAAAAAGAGAGGGTTTTTTAGAAAGGATATTTCCTTGTCTGAAATTTTTTACTATAACTGAAATATCTGTGAAAGGATTTCAGAAGAATGTCCCCATTATTTATCCAAAAAAAAAAATAATTATGTTGTATATAAACAAGTAAAAGGTAGAAAAATTGCACATTACTGATTACATAACTTTTAAAAATATTTTCTTTATCAGGACTGAATTTTAAAAGAAGTCAAACAAATAGAATTAGACAGTGATATATGAAATAACATTTACTTAGTACACAAAACTATTTTTCTCTGTTTTATTTCAAAAATCAACATGTAAAATTAAAAATGCTTAAATATGAAATGGAACTAGTTCTTTAAAAAATATGAGCACATACTACATTGGAATTTACCACAGCATACTAAATTGAAAAAATATTTAATATCTATTGTGGATTCTTTAATAAAACTCAAAGGTGTACATGGCACCACCTTTACAAAGTTTATGATAAGAAAAAATAAAGACCATTTCAGAGCTTTCATAAAAAATTGCTTTATAAAAGTGTTTCCAGAATAAAATATAAATACCATAAAGAAAGTGAATCAAAAGGTACATTTTATAAATAACATTTATGGGATACTGCAAATCATCTGAATTTTAACTCTCAGAGACAATAATCGTTTTATTTTTTCAACTCAATATTATTCAGCAAAGCAGTTTTGTTGTATGTTAAAAATATTCTCACATTGTACACTTGTCAGCTTCACTCAGTAATTTCAAGAACAGAGTTATGGTTTCTATCCACAGAAAAAAATCATGGTCAAAGTATTTTCATGGATATGACATAAATGTCATAACATTCCAATCATCAAAACTGTCTCCTAATTATTTTCTATTTAGTATTTAATTTTTTTAAAATTATTCTGAGTTGAAAGTTTTAAAATTTATTAATGTTCAGGAGTTTGTAAGCTACCCAGCTGTATTAAAGCATGTTCCTATTATTTTGTTACTATGATTACATATAGCTTGTCCCCACTATTAAATAATAATTAATAGAATTATAAAATTTAGACTAATCCAGGGTGTCCAAAAGCTTGTGGCAGATGGATTGGCTGTGAGAGCATGGGCAGTGAGCAGAGCATGGTGACAAAAGGTGAACTTGGTAATGAATGCTGAATGAAAATAGTGGTGATGCCAGTATTACACCTAGAAAAAACTAAGTCAATGTGCTTCAAATTTAAATTTTACATAAAAGACTTTATTCAAAACTTAGGAAAAAGTTGTTGACTAAGTTTATATTTTGATTTGGAAGCTACAAGGAAAATGGACAATTATTTGTGATATATTTGTTGAAATTGGTCTAATGTTGCTATAGAATATGAACCATTATTTCCAGTCTAAAGTCAATATTTTCTAGCTTTTTTGATTTAAAATAAAATTATTCATGCTAATAAGTAGTCTATGATTACTCGCTTTGACTATATTTTCATAAGTGTTCTTTTTATTTCAATGTTCTAAAAACTTTTTTTATTCTAGATTCTCATTAAAATTGCTATTAGCCCAAGGTATTTAATAATATTCCCGATAACATATTTTGTTATTAGAAATATGAGTGTAATGAATTTGAATTTAATTGAAATTTGGCCACAAGAAAAAATGGTAAAACAAACTCAGCTTTAGCTTGATAGAATTTTATGAATTTTGAATTGCAACATAATCACTTTAATGTTTTATGGGTTCATTAAAGTGAACTGTTTTGTCTTACCAAATTACAAAAATAAAAAAAAAATGGTCATTGACTTTCTAGATTCTAAAGGCAGCGACAAATGAGTGAGTTGTGCAATATTGATAAAAAATTGCATTAACCTTTCTATATATTAAATGAAGACAACTTTGGTACTTACCTCACAGAATCATTCTAAAGATAAAATAATGAATTGTGTTTATCTTCAATAAAGTATTTATCAAAATGTAAAAATGTTTGATGCTATATTTCTATCATATTGGCATTATAATTTTTTTTTCTTTTTGCTACTAATAGTGTTTAAGGCTTTTGGAGTTACTAAGTTCTAAGAGTAATAAAAAATGAAATTGCTTTGCTTTTTCATTGCTGCTGCTCACACTATAACTAATAGTATTATTATCATTTTCTTTATTTTTAACAACTCAGTAAACTCCTGAGAGTCATAGTTCCATTTTCTGGAGCTAATATACAAGTATATACCTCATTATAGAGTACAAGATGAACATTCTTAGAATAAACAGAATTTGAAATTAAATTTTGAAAAACCATTACTATTTGTAACAACATCAAAATGACAAAATACTTTGGTATAAATATGAGTATAGAATTCTTAAATGTGTATAGATTTTATGCAAAAAACTATAATACTAGGATGACAGAAATCATAGATCTAAACAAATGGAGGGATTCTGTGTTTACAGACAAGAAAACCCAAGTGTTAAGCTTTTAATTCTTTCCAACTTGACCTAGAGATTCAGTGCGATTCACATTAAACTCCTAAAAGCTATTTTGTAGGTATCAAAAACTGATTTATAAATTTATATGAAAATGGGAAAGTCCTAAAATGGTCAATACAATACTGAAGAAGAATAGAGTTTTAAGATTTATACTACTCAACTTCAAAAATTAATATAAAGCTATAACCTTCAAAACATATTCCAGAATACACATACACATATAAGCAATTAATCTTCGCAAGATCAGCAAAGGCAATTCAATTGAGAAAGAATAAAGTGCTCAACATACGGTCCTGGAAAAATTTAAACATATCTGTAAAACAGTGAATCTAGAAATTGATTTTATGCCTTTCACAAACATCAACTCTGAAAAGATCATAGAATAAACATAAAATATAAAACAAAACAAACAAAATTTAGAACACATAAGAGACCTCAGGTGCAGTTTGAGTTTTTAGATACAAAACCCCAAAAACAGGAATCATAAAAAAAAAATTAGGAAGTTTGGTTTTAATAAAGTTAAAACTATTGTGGACAACATACTGTTATAGGATGTATAGAGAAGTCACAGTCTAGGAAAATTTTTAACAAAACAAATATTTGGTAGATGACATATACAAAGCAGCAATAAAAACCTAATATCACAATTAAAAATAGAAAAAAAAAAACAAAACAGATAATTCACCAAAAAAGATACACAGATGCCAAATAAGCATATGAAAGATGCTAAATATCATTTGTCACTATAGAATTGAAAGTTAAAACAAGAAGATACCACAAAACATCTAATAAAGTGGCTAAAATAAACCAAAATAAAACAAACATGGAAGAGAAACAAACAAAAAAAGAAAATCTCAAACACTGGTGAGGATTTGGAGCAGTAGGAATTCTCATTCACTGCTTGAGGAGATACAAAATGCTGCAGCCACTTTTGAAGACAGTTTGGCAGTTTCTTAAAAACTAAACATGGTTTCAGCATACAATCTATCAATTACTCTTTTGGGTACCTACTCAACTAATTTGAAAATTAATGTTCAAATGAAAACTTGCATGTAAATTTTTATAGTAGCTTTATTCAAAATTGCCACAAACTGGAAGCAACCAACATATCATAAAATAGATGGGTAACAAACTATGGAGCATTTAAATAAAAGAAATGAGTGATCAAGCCACCTTGCTTAAATATTAATAGATGATTAAAAAACCAGTTTAAAAATGCTTTATACTGTCTGGTTCTAATTATACAACATTCTGGCAAAGGTAAAACTGTAGATACACTAAAACGTTGAGTAGTTGCCAAAATTTTGGGGATGGGGAAAGACAATTAAAAAAGCAAAGAATGGGACATTTTTAAGGCAATGGAACTGTCTGTATGATTCTGTAATTGTTGATATGTGATAGTGGTATTTGTCAACAGCCATAAAATTTTATGTTACAAAGAGTGAAACTTAATGTATCAAAAATAAATCATTTTTAAAGTTTAGGGATTCACAATGTAGTATGCAGAACATGACAAACCAATCTTTCTTACAAATGTATGAAAGAATTTCATTGAAGGGGATATACCGAAATCAAAAATATGTAAAGGATTTCACTTATCTTTGAATTTAATGTTTAGATATAATGCAGTGCTAATCAAATTACTAAGGGAAATTTTTTAAGTGAAATTTGAAATCTATAAAGAATATATATATATAAATGAAATTGTCAAGACTATTAGAGACATGCTCAAAGATCAACATAGGTTTTGCTCAAATTTCAAAATGATCTGAAGTCATAGCAAATAAAAATTATTTTGATCTTAATTAAAATGAAATACACTAAATGTGTTGAATGTAACCTAAACAAGACTTGGAAGGAAATTTGTAACTCCACATATTCATAGTAATAAAGAGAAAGGATTCACATAATTCACTCAGTAATTTACACCTTAAGTATCAAGGAAGAGAAAAATTAAGCCTGAAATAAGCAGAATAAATAAGCAGTATCACAGCATAAATAACAAAAGAGAAGAAAATAATAAAGAAAATTAATGAAACCAAGATGACATTTTCGATAAATATAAGTGATAAACCTCTAGCCAGTCTAATCAGAAAAAGTGGGGAAAAAAGATACCACTTGCCAGTATTAGAAATGAATGGTCATATTAGTATTAACTCTACAGATATTAAAAAGAGGATAGTAAGAAAATGTGAAAATTTTGTCACTAAATTCAATAATTTAGAATAAGTAGATGAACTATTGGAAAGATGCAAAAGACACATAAAAGTACCTCAAAAAGAAATAGGTAACCTGAATAGTATCATATCTGCTTTTTCTTATAAAAGGTTTCTGTGATCATACCTTGTCAAACATTTCCCAAAAGAAATAAATTATCCCTGTCAGAGTAAATCTACAAATTTGCTACTACTATGAAAACATTTTTGATAGATTTTAGGTGACCAAATAAACACTCAAGGATTATCATCCAGCTGAGAGCAGTACTCAAGAAATTAAAGGGAAATAAAAATAAAGGACTACAAACTATACACACATTTCTATTTAAGTAATGAAGAACATGCCAAATTTTTTGTCAGACTATCTTTGGAGAATAATTTAATTCTACTGAAGATGTTCAAAAGTGTTAATAGTGCCAGAAGTGTGAAGTGTTCTAACTCTAAAAATAAGAAGACTTGATAGAAACAAGCCTTTTTCCCCTGGTAGGAATCAGAGACTAGAAGAATGGTTAAAAGGAGCAGAGATTTATTTTCTATTATTTACTCTCAGTATGTGGGGATCTGAGCCATCAGGATAAACACCCATTTAAGTGTGGGAAAAGCATGGGAATAGACTGGGTACTCATTATTCTTTCCAAGCCACAAATAAACTCTAATTCTCCCCTTTTAGAAAGAAATGCAGCTGCACATCATTCAGCTATGTACAATCTATTGGAGACTACAGGTTGAGTGCAAGAAACTCATATAACATAAAAAAAAATAGAATAGTGTTAGCAGATGATGACTCAACTTAGATCTGAAGGTTATGGAATTTTTAAAAAATGAGAGAAGTGAGACTGAGTCAAAGATGACCAAGAAAGGATCTTCAGTTGAATATTCAAGAATCCTTACCTGATATAAAAGCTTTTCAGAACAAATTTGCAAAGTACTGCCAATATTTAATCACTGACAAAATTTTACACCCCTAAAAAGCTTAACTAGAGCTACCTTAAATGAGTGTAGTTTCTTATAAATGTAATGAATCTGGTTCAACTGTGACCCTAGATTTAATTAAGTAGAAGCTTTTTTAAGTCAGTGATAAAAGGAAAATAAGTCAAAGAAGAACCTGAGTTTTCAACTGTATGTGGGGTAAAATCCAGAGAGAATAGAAAAACCAAGGAGAAGGAAGACAGCTGGGCAATATATTATGTGGCCTTACAAATCTTTAGTAAATTTATTAAAATTCATGATGCTTACCTGTACTAGGTTTCATTACTTTTATCATCTTTTTTTAATGGAAAAATTGGTAAAAGAAAGTATGTGAAGAATGTTTATATAGATTTTAAACTATGAAGAGGAACTCAGTTGTGTTTTATGGGAAACCATCAAAAATAACATTTCTCTCACAAATTATCTTTGATGTTGATAGTAAATAAAATTTATGAACATCAAAAAATTTAAATTATAAGGTCAAATGTTAATACCTCCCTATTAGTTGTCTTTTTGTGTGCTTTTAAGTACAATTATATGGCACATAATATTTGTATTACACATTCAAAATTTTAAGAAAAATATTAAAATATGATATTATTCAGTCCTCTTATTTATATGAAAAGCTTACTTTTATTTTACAAAATTATTGTTGTTAATGTAGCTTAATAATACATAGTTAGATAAAATATTTTAAGAAATTTATATCATATTGTACATTTTTATTCAAATACATAATTATGTCATACTTAAAAAGTTAATGCAATGAAGATATATGTAAGAGTGAAAAATGTAAAGAAAATGGATAGAAGCAAAGTTAACATAAATATAAGTCACATAACTGCTCATAAATTGAATTTCCATGTAATTGAAAATTTATTTAAATGAAGAATGGCCTTCCAGATATTCTATTTATTCAAATAGTTGTGGTTCTTGAAACCTATCCTTTCACTAGACTCATAATAAGCTGCAAATGCAGCATCCCAGGAAACGAATCCTTCAGTTGCCTTAGGAATCCATTGAAGACTGACATCAAACATAATTGGGTCTTTTCATCTCTAACTCAAGAAAATGGTTAAATTTTCTCTGTATGTGCTTGAGAGAAGTTGACTTGTCTTTATGTGTCTTCATTAGGAGTTACTCTGTACAAAATACTTCCTGAACAACTTTGTAACTAAGAATCTAGAGAAGAATATACAAGTTGTAATTAAATAAATTCTATACACTATCATTAATTTTTATGTTAGAAATTCTCATTTTTAAGGTAACCACAAAATTCATTTTATTTTTACATTGATTGTGACTCCCAGAATAATGTATACAGGTTAATTTTAGAAATACAAATTCTTTCTTTATTCCTATTCAGAATGGTTCTGAAACTTGTTTATTTATTAAAGTAAGTTTAAATTTCAAAAGTAAACACTTCAAGGATTCTCAACCAGTGTTAATGCATACTTGATTTAATCTCAATATTTACAGTGGGTGCTATCGGCATATACATTTAATAATGTTTAATTGCAAAATACATTTTCCAACAACATTGTGATAAATGTTCATAAACTTTGTCAAAATTAATTATTTAAATCACAAAGAATATACCTAAAGCAAAGTGATATTTTACTAAATTCCAATTAATAAGATATAAATATGGATGGCTTTTAAACCTCTTTTAAAATATGTCTGTGAGGCTTCTAATTTCTGTTAAAACCAAAAATGAATGGAAACCAGCCTTGAAAATTACTGAGCAGACAAAACCAGTTTAGTCATTCGAGTAACACTTAATTCCACTTATTTTGAAAGACGAACTTGACCATATTCATTTCATGGTAGTAAGTCTAGAAATTATAAGCAAAACTTAAACTGCTCCCTAAATTGATACGAGGTAGTCACTAACCAAGTCTCTATCATTTAAGAAAGCCAGTCACTCTGAAAAATAAAGTCACTGCCTTTCCACTGTAGAAGCTGCTGTATGATAAATGCCTCTGAACTTCCCTCTCTGTTTGGGTTCGAGTGCCTTCAGTTCACAAACTGTCTTTTTGGTGTGAGTGCCATCAACTTTTCCTAATTACAACTTTTGTAATTTATTGATTTTACTTCTATTATTTCTGAACTTTTGACAGTTCATGGCATCAGAGTGAGGCCCAAAGAAGACCCCCAACAACTCTGAGACAGGTGGCAAACCAGGTGCTGGTGCTCACACGGCCCGCTGCTTTCTCTGACCCTGGAGTTTGGGGGTATATATCTCTTGGATCTGAGCTCTGCTCTCCTTATGTTTAGACCTCTCCAACTTTATTGTGCATATTAGTCTTTTGTTTGTTGAAACTTCCTGGTAAGTCTTTCTATTCTGTTTAAAAGGAAGGAAACCCATGATTTCTTTGTTTTGGAAAACCAGGTCCCTCAGAGACAAAATGTTTTAGGGAATCTAAAAGAATAAATGGATTCCGCCTGGTCTAAAAATCTCCTCGTTCTTCACCTCCCTCAAAACACTCCTACAAGGCATATTAAAAGGAAAAAAATTATAAATATATATATATATATATATATATATATATATATATATATAATGAAAATGAAGAAAGTCTTTCATAATCTTCTGAATGGATTGGAGAGAGCTGAAGAGAAAAAGAAAACTCTCTGTGCTAAATAATATACCAATAGAATTCTCAAAAACTGAAAAGCAAAGAAAACAAACACTGAGAAAAACAGAATAGAATATCCAAGGACTGTGGGAAAACTACAAAAGGTGTAATATATATATAATGGGAATAGCAGAAGGGAAAAGGAGAAAACAAAAGAACTATCGGAAACTATGACTGAAAATTCTCCCAAAGTAATGTCAGTCGTCAACCCAGATAAGTAAGCTCAGAGAACACCAAGCAGAAAAAAATGCAAAATAACAAATACATCACAGTATATCACTTTTAAAACAGGGAAAATCAAAATAAAGAAAAAAAGTCCTAAGGAAGCCAAAGGAAAAGAACATGTTACCCACAGAGGAACAAAAATAAGACTTGCATCTATAATCTCTTCAGAAACCATAAAAGAAGAAAGGGGGGGTATAATATTTAAATGTTGAGAGAAACAAACATAAAACAACACCAATCTAGAAATTAAAACCCAGTAAAATTATTATTCAAAAAAATGAAGAAACAAAGATAGGTTCTCAGATAAACAAAAATTGTGGAATTTGTTGTCAAAAGACCAGCCTTGCAAAACATTTTTAAAGAATTTTTTTTTTTTTTTAAAGAAAGCACTATGGTTAAAAAGTCAGATCCACATAAAGTAGAAAAAAGAATCAAAAAAAGAATAAGTTAAGGTAAATTAAAACTTTATTGATCTAACAGGTAATAATACCAACAATGCACCAATAATGTACATTATGTATGTATCATGCATATGATGTTTATATATGCTTATGAATTAATAGTAGCAATGATACAAGGCACATGATGGAAGAATTAGAATTACCTTTTTTTAGTACAAGGCACTTACACCATCTGTAAAGTGGTATAGTGTTATTTGAAAGCGTACTTGGACTAGTTATAAATTTATCCTGAAAACTATAGGGCAACTGCTATAAAAAGTAAAACAAAAGGTATATTCTATATGCTAAGAAAGGAGAGAAAACATAATTATATAAAACACTCAATTAAAACCACAGTGGCAGAAAAAGAAATGGAAGACAAAAATAGCAACAACAACAACAACAAAAAGACAAAAAAAAGCAAGGGTGAAAATATAAAACAGTAATGAATATAACAGATATTAATCTAATTATAGCAACAATCACTTTAAGTGTCAGTGGTCTAAATGCTGAAATTATAAAACAGAGATTGTCAGTGCAGATCAAAATATAAGACCTAACTATAATGTTGTCTACGGGAACCCAGTATAAATATAAAAACTCATAATACAAGGGGGAAAATATTCTATGAAAACAGTATTATAAAGAAAGGGGTAAGACCTGTATTAATTTCAGATATAGCTAACTTCAAAGCAATGAGAGTTTTCAGGGATAAGAGGGTATTACAGAAAGATAAAAGAGCCATTTTTCCAAGAAGACGTAATGTCTTACCTTGTATGTGCCTAGCAACAGAGCATCATTATGTGAATCAAGGGGACCAATGGCTTTTATTCCAATCTTGACCAGCCATTAGACACTGGCTCCCTCTCCCAGAAGGTGCATGTTCTGGGTCTAAGGCCCTCCCTTCTCTAAAGGCTGTTTCTGGGAAAGGACCTGACTGTGAGCATGTTCCCAGCAGCTGAGTCATTGGCACACTCAGTCCTGAAGGAGAGATCTTGCCAGTGCATGGCAGCCCACTCTACCTGTCCTTTTGATAAGCTAGTAGAATGCATACCTAAAATAACTTTTTTTTCTACCAATATACATTAGCAATTTTCATGAGAAATTGAATTCTAGACAAAGATTAAGAATTTGTTATTAAAATTAGGTTTCTTGATATGGCCTTTTTCTAACTAGGTGTTCATTTGGACAGAAAATAATAACAGGAGGTCTCTTATCAGCTATTCTTTGTTGAAATAAGATGGTGTCAGTTATGTAGTACATCAAGTATGTGTGCAAGTTCAGGATTACTCTCAGCAGGAAATAAATTAAGCACCTTAGAGTTGATGCTTCACTGTGATTATTGCTCCTGTGCTAATATTCTGAGCACAGCTGGTAGAACCCTGTTAAAATGTTGTACTTGTCCTCTATTTTGAAAGCACCAGTGGCTCAAAATCTGCCATGCACCTTACTCTGTCCCACTTTTTAATGCTACCATTAATAATTGTATGCATCTTAATAAATGTGGGCAACTTTTTTACATCAGAATGTACATTTTGCAGAGCACATGCCTGGGTTTCATTTTCTAAACTACTCAAACATTTGCAGTTATACAATTAAATTATTTTCATTTGTTAAGGAATTTTGACATTTTGTATGTATGTATGTATGTATGTATGTATGTATGTGTGTGTGTGTGTGTGTGAGAGAGAGAGAGAGAGAGAGAGAGAGAGAGAGAGAGAGAGAGAGAGAGAGAGAGAAAGAGACCTAAAGTGAGAAATTAGATTGTCAAATCAGACTCACAAATTTAGGTGTTAGAGCTAGGTAGGTATTTAGGAGATAATTTCTTGTGTTTAAAGTTATTGTCTTTACTAGCCAGTCAGGTCATGAAGAGACCCAGACAAAGCAGAGAGATGTCTGGGACATCAGGAAGTGTTTTCCAGGCCCATTATTCCCACATCAGACATGCACTCTGTTGCCAGAATAATCGATTTGATTTCCAAGTGCTTCATTGATGGTGGTTACCTCACACCGCAGAAGTAGCAGTTAAGTAATGAGTAATCTCCATTTCCTGCCCTGAGGTTTTGTTGTCATACTTGCCATTCCCTAGGGATCTGTGCCTCAGAAATCCATAGATCCTGAATTTATCTACTATAAATAACTCAGGCAGCATTCTCTAACTGAGAGCATCTACATGTAGCAACTCTTCCTCTGAGCAAAGGCCTTCTTCATTTTTATTTTTATTTTCAACTTTGGGAATGAATGGATCATAAGACAACTGCTTTAACTCCTCGCTCTTGATTCAGGGGATGCTAGTCCTGGAAAGGCATTATTCCACTTCTGTTATAATCTATTCGTCAGGCCACTCAGATTCAAGGAAAGGAAAAAGACTAGACATCTCAAAGAAAGAAGTGTCAATAAATGACCTTAAGTCAACACATTCACAATTAAAAGGAAATGGAATTAACATTTTGAATGACTTTTATGAATCCCTTTTGCTATACTAAACCTTGCTAATTGTTTAGTACATGCCAGTATTAGGTTAAGACTATAAGTGATATATTTAAAGGCAATTCCTTTACAAGTGTACGTTGTGAATATTACAAGTTTTAAATTTATTTCCAGGGAAAGCAAAATATATTGTTTTTATTGTATTTTTTTATTTATTTAGTCACTTATTAAAACAGTATTTTATGAACATCTACTTTATAACAGGAGATTTGCTGGGCAGTAAAATATATGGTTGTCTGATAGCCCGTAAATGAGAAAGTATTGAGTAAAAAGGCATTTGCAATGCTACATGAAACATATTATAAGAGGGAGAAATACAAGATTTTAAGTACATGAGAGTGATGTCTAACCTGGTTTGTTTTGGATAAGACTTTTCAATGAAAACTGGCTCAAATAATAATTTTCCAATTTAAAGGGATGAATGGGACTAGAATATTGGAACAGGAAAATCTTTATATTATATTTTATTCAGAATGGATTTAGAGGACTAGAATACTGTGGGACCTGGATGAAAACAGATATCTGTCTGCAACTGGAGAGGTAAAAGGTGGCAAACCATGAAGTCACGATTCGTAGCAATATTAAAGGAGTTACATTATATCTCTGAGTCAACAAGGACTCAGAGTATGGAGGCAGAGGAATAGTTTTATCAAAGCTATATTGTGCAAACATCTTTCACAGTTCTTGGTAATGGATAAATTAGATACATGAATTGAGAGAGACAGACAGACAGACAGACAGAGAGACAGACAGACAGAGAGACAGAGAGACAGAGAGAGAGACAGAGAGACAGAGAGAGAGATTGAGATTTAAGAAATGACTTCTTGTAATTCTGGTGAAAATTAATGACCGCCTAAATTAAGAGCATGTTTCTTGAGGCATATAGACTTGAAAGTCTTTGAGAGACAGTGAGAATGTCATTAGCTTGGCAGGTTCAGAGTCCTTCATTATAGATTGATTGCACTGATGAGGGAGAAAAATGATTTCCAGATTTTGGGCTGGGATTTTTGGTTGTCTTGTGATAGTTCATTTATTCTGATATTGCAGGTGGAATATTTCTTGATATTATATTCATTTTATGATTCTTGACATTGAGGTGTTGATTTAATATCTAGTAAAAAATTATATTAAATATTTAGAATATAAGGAAAACACTTGGTGGAGAGCTACAGAAAGCTCATTAAAGAGAGGATTAAAGACAGAGAAGTGGATAAGAATGCACCCAAAGTGAAATCAGAAAAGGAAATAAAGAATAGATCCCAAGGCCTTGAAGACACTGACAGTTTTGAGACAGGCTATGCTCAAAAGGGCATAAATTAGAGTGTCCACAGGTAGAATGAAAACAGATACAGAAAACCATGGAAAAAAAATAAAACATTCTTTTTAAAATTTTTGTGTTTTAATTTGAAAATACATAACATTTTAATATAATGGGAAAATTAAAAAGAGGAGTAAGAGGGCAATTGTATATTTGGGAGGCTTTAAGCTGATAGTAAAATCTTTGGATAACAGAAACATCTTCTATTAAGTCAAATCAGTAATTTAGAAAGTCAGCTATTGTATTAATATCTAGTTGGGGGGAAATATATACTTTATTAAAATACATATTTTTAAAAATTTTACCTATAGGAACATTGGATATGTATCTTAAGATTGTAATATGGAACATAAACAGAGAGACAAACTTTCCATTGATTTAAATAATCACTGTCAGTTTCTACAAAATTTTACAAAAGACTTAATCATGCATGCCTACACACAACCCCATTCATATATTTTGTTTTTGTTGTGTTAACATCATTGAATCTGACTATAAAATGTCAGGTTTCCTAAAATATTTCCTAAAAAATGTTTTTTATTCAATATAAAAGAGATTATGAATACATTCACGTCTATTTTTTACTTCCTTGTTTAAATTAGCTACAGTATGAATGTAAAATAATCTAGTCACCCATTTTCCTATTGCTAAGATTGTGTAAAGTTTCATTTTAAAATGAATTGGTTATTATTTTATATATACCTTTGCACATATGTGTGGATATTTGCACATTGTTTGGATAACAAGAATATAGAGTAAATTCCTGATAACAGAATTTCATTCTCTAACAAAATTAAGAAAATTATGTACCAATTAATTTACAATTACCCACACACTAATTAATGTATCTAGATGTTTATATACCTCCTCAAAAATAATGTTCATTATTAAAATTGGGAAACTCATTTGTTATATATCTGTCACTAGAATGGAGTGATAAAGACCAAACTAGCAATGTAAATTTTAGATTTAAAAGAGACACAGAGCAATAGGCAGAGAGAGAGAGGATGACCAGGTATAGTGTCTTGAACTTTAACTGATTAAAGTACAGGAACTTGACTATTCTGTGATGTCACTGATAATCATGAAATTAATAAACAATGGCATGATACAAAAAAAAAATTGGATGGTTTTGGATGTAATTGCTCTTACATAAAGCTTACAATAAATTACAACTCAATTCAGGACATTGAGTAGAGAGCTTCTCTTTTGTAGAATAGAAGCATACCTTGTACTACAATTTTGATCTAAATTGTTTTCTACTCACCTCACAGCTAACAGAGTTGAAAATTAAGTGAATTTCAAGTGAAGTCAGGTGAAGTCATTCCATATTCATGACTCAATGTCTACAGACAGAAATAGAATTATTTAAATTAGGATTTTGAAGAGCATAATGGAGAAGTATACTAATGATTTGTGAAAAGTGATCCATGGGACTGAAAATGACATGAGTAAATAATGTCTAGTCAAAATTCGGTTCTCATAATAATATTTCTATAAAGAATCATATTGACTTAAATTATAACCTGTGCTTAAAAAAAAATATTTAATGAGAAATGTAAGAAAAAGGTAATTAACCCATGCCAACCAATTTATTTTAATTACATTCATTCTTTCTGGCTTATAAATAAATGTTTTGAAATGCTTTTTTCATTTTAAATTGAAAACATTGAGCAGGCAGTCTTATCAAGCACTCATTTTGCATTATTAACAGCTCAGTGACTTTATTTTTATTTTTTTCTTGTTTAATTCTATGTGCATAAAGGTGAGACATTACATTTGAAAAAACAAAAGTTGGAAATACACTTAACAAGAGCTACTATATATATTTATATATATATATTTTAGAACTGATGTTATTGACTTATTATATATAATATTTAATATATAAAATATATAATTATGTAATAATTATATAATATATTATTAACATTTGTTTAGTCATCGCTTTTCATCTAATAGAAAACCACAACATTTAACTACTATATTTCTACTACATTTAAATGAGTCTTCTGGATTAACTGCATTTTACATTAAAATTTTTGTACTTTAAAAATATTGAGTCCAACACTTCAGATAAAATGTTATATATTTACATAATTTTGTATTACTTGAAGTCTTTATAAGCAATTATTGAGAATTTGTAAAATACGAATTAATATAAATAAAGCAACCAATATTCCCATGATGCAACATCACTATGAAAATATCAGTTTGATGCTACTTTTTAGTCAACATTTCTGAAATTGTATGTGTTTATATAGGCATGTAATTAGTTAAATGAAATTTTATTTATTTGAACAAATAATTTATATTCAGTCCTATTACTTGACTTTATATTCATTATTTTTTTGCATGCCATCAAATTTTGACCGAAAACATGCTTTAATGATTATATGATATTTCAATGCACAGAGAGGTCATAGAATATGGCATGAGTAGATTCTACACATTTAAGTTCAGAAAAATTTGTGACATTCTAGACATTATGAAAACAAAATTGTACAATTGCAGAGGAGAGATAACCCTTGGTCTGGAGAAACACACCTCTGTCATGTAACGATTTGATTCTAGATACTTCATTTTATTTTCCTATGTTCAATTATATTATTCATTGGTAATAATCTATATGCCTATCTTTCTAGAAAAGTACATGAGCTCTTAATAGTAAGGACTTTATCTACATTTTTGCTTCCCATTCCAAAGTACAAGTTCAGAACATACTTGTCCTTTATTCAATAACTTTCCCCCTCAGCTTCTAGACATAATGGACATAGAACACTTTGTAAATTTAAGATGTGCAATCTGCTGTTTTGATACACTTGTATATTGCAATATGATTACCATTGTAGCATTCATTAATATCTCCATCACCCCGCGGAACTATTATTTTTTGGTGGGATGAGAACACTTAAGATCCACTCTCTTAGCTATTTTCAAGTATATAATATAGTATCATTACCTATAATTATTATGTTCTACCTTAGATCCCCAAAACTTACAACTGAAAAACTTTTAAATGAGTTAATTGAACAATCTATAAATCAATCAGTGATTAGGATGAGACTTTCATCACGTGTATCATGGATGTGATGTACAACGAAGTTCAATATTTATTTTATATTAGGACAAAAACGTGAATGCATTTTCTACACTAATATTAAGATCTTATACAAATTTATGGTAGAATGCAGGTGAAACTTAGGCAAAGTTCTATTTCATGTATTTTTTTGATAGACAAGATAGTCCAATGGACTGTCTCATGGCTCTTCCACTGTGTCACATTTATTTTTATTTAATTATATAAATAATTATAATTTTTATAAGGCAAATTCAGAGATTGCAGCAGAGAAATTGATAGAATATATTAAAAACTAAAAATTAAATAATTACCTTTCCTTTGTACTTTGCCACTCTGGCTAATCTTTCAACTATTGTATCTCTATCATGACAATATTTATCTATTTAACTTTACAGTAGTTTTGTGGGTATCAGATCAGAGAATAACAGTGAGTATAACCCTAAATGACTATAACTATAAAATGTTATTTGATGTGTGAATGTGTTTTTATTTATTAAATGTAGTGTTTAAACTAATTTAGTAGAGTGACTTCATTAGATGGAATCTAAACTGTAATTCTTAGCTGCACAGATAGAATTATATTAGTTGTTCAAAAGCAAAATTTTCAAAATATTTTATACAGCAAATATGATAAATTGTTACTCTGCATACACTGGAACATTAGATACTTTGTATGTTTTATATTTATAGGCCCACAATTTTGATTCAAAATTATAACATTAGAAAAGCTTTTTGAACAGAAAGGTGTTTTTTATTTTTACATATACTTTGGTGCCCAAATTTACAAGAAATGATTTGAGGGAACTGTGAGGTCTCAGCACTCCTACCAGGAACATGTACCTGTGCTAATTACTGATACTTAGTTTATTGTGTTCTTATTTTGTGACATTGCTTAATTGCTCTGTGAAAATCTTTAAAAAAATATAAAAATATAAAAAATGTATAAAAATTATTTTCATGGGTAATGCCAAATGGCAAAGTGCTATTTTTTAACATCAAGAAATTGAAAAAAAAAAAATGACTGTGCTTTTGTGTATATTTGAGGTAGTTCCCTGAATAGCGTGAGATGCAGACACTACCAAGAATAACTAAGGAATCAGATCTAAGTCGCTGAGGTTTGACAGTGATAATAATGACCAAGAACTTGGAAAAGTAGAGAAATATTGAAAGGGGCAAACCATGAAGATCTTGACATTGGATTACCTGAGTGGATATTCAATGTGAAAGTGAACATATCACCTAGTAGAGACTTTTTCATAAAATGAGCTAGATTATACTGTGATGATTCAAACTTTAAAAAAGAAGGTGATCATTCAGGAGGCTAGATACAGAACCTTAAGAAGAATGACAGTAGAAAAACAAAATTTATGGTGAAATCTTTTGTTAATCACAAAGCAGCTAAAAATTACATTGAACAATTAATTTATCATTAAATATACTATAGAAATCTTAACCTTGAAATAACACAATTTATAACACTAATAAAACCATTCTGGCTTAAATCTGTATCCTTCAAAAACAATAATTTCTGTGTAAATATCATAAAATATTTAAAGATACTAAACACACTATAATTATTCTTAGTAGGCAAATGCTGCAAGCACATAAATTAAAAAAGTTCATGTTCAGGAAAAGCCAAGATCTGAGATATTTGAAAAGTATATTCAATTAGATAAGCATATTTTTGAAAATATAAAAACATAGATAGTAAGTAAAATATTTTTCATTTGTACCAGTAGTATAAACCATTTGTAAGCAAGACAGCTGTGAATAAAAGCAAAAATAAAATTGCATTATTCCAAGAAAACTGCCTCACACATTACCTTCCACTTTTGCAAATCTGATCTTTTCAGCAATTACTCTCACTCAATGTAAATCTATAATACACCCTGGTACCAAGGACTTTTATCCTCCATGAATAACACTTATAATCATGCTGATTAATTGATTGACTGCTTTCCTGTGTGTTGCTAAAGTTAGATTACTGTGTCCTTGCTGCAATTACCAGATTTCTCAGACTCAAGACTTTATGAAAGTTGTTAAGACTGCAATTTTCCAGTTGCTCATAAGAGTGTGGTAAGCCACCATTAGCAACTGCCTGATGCAGACTGGTTCTCAATCATGTTTGCAAATGAACTTTCAAATGAAGACTTTAAAAGATTTGTGTTACTAATGAGAAAATCATTTCAAACTCTGCTATGTGTGTCAACATTTATCAGATGAAAGTATAAAACAAGTTAGAGAGAACTGACATCTAAAGCATGGTGTACATTGACTATGAGGCACTTCTTAAGCATTTCTTGGGTGATAGTGAAATTGCTGAAATAGGATTCAGCTTAGAAATGTATGAGAATAGTAGTGATAATAATAGTGATAATCGTTAATAATAATTAATAAAAATGAAAAAGCAGTGAAATGTAAAATATTTGAAAAGAAATGTCTTTGACATGATAAAAATATACCTTCATGTAATGTTTGGTCTTCAGGTAACTTATTTAGAAATTTATGTTAATGAATCAGGAGCCACCGAAAAGTTCTTTATAAAGACTCTCTCCTGTACGGTTTCAGTAATTAAAGACCTTGTATCTTTCCCACCATCAAATGTCTGACTCTAACATGATGGTAACAGTGATTTATCTTTTTCTCAAAGACTCTCAAACAACTAGGGGAAATTAACCCTTACTGCATTGTACAAGTCTTTGTTTAGCTTAGTATAGGAATTGTACACTGCTCTCAGAAATAATATAACACATACTAATTATGATCTATACTCATTCAACAATTTTTAAATTTAATACTCCAAAAATAAATGTTAAATAAACCTTAATACAATTAATAGCTTTTTAAAAATTACCCATATTGTAAATATATATGTGTTTTATTCTGAATGAGGCTCTGGAGCTCACCTGAGCTTTCTGTAATACAAGAAATGCACAATGTATTAAATTTCTTAATTAAAATATCTTAAAGTCTCAAAAGCATCTGGTCCTGAATATTTTGAACAAAAGATGGCGGACTGGTATCAGGTAACTAATTAATTTATGCAAAATAAGAGTTTGACAAATATTATGTCCCTCGAACATTCAATGTAATAATATATATTTACAAGGTCAACATTAAAAAGTACCACTACTCTGGTAATCCAAAAATAAAATATTTTGAAAACTGTTTTACTCATGTTATTATTCAATTTTGATTTATTAATTATCTTCTCATAAATGAATATCGATCTGAAAATAATGAATATCTTTCTTAAATTGTTCCGAAAACTTAAATCTTTTATGAAACCTATATGTTATAAATTTTAAATTCCTATGATATTCTCAATAGTAGTGTTTCAGTAGTGATGCATATAATTAGAATATAAATGGTATTTGTTACTTCATACTTTCAATATATCTTTCATTCTCTGATTTATACTTGTGTATTAAGTCATGTGAAAGTATCCAAGTATGTATAGAATTTAGGCATATTATAAAATCTGTAAAAATAGTATAAAAACTATAAGAATACACATAAGAATAATGGATAATACATAAGAATATGTAATATCACACACCATGAGACTATAAGACAATATTACTGTTTTTTCTTACTCTCTGAAACATATTGCTTTAGTACATAATCTATACAATAAATCTGGATTTCATGTTTTTCAAAATCTCTTAAATTGCAGCATTATCAGAAATTATTTATTTTTTGTTATGTTGATAATTTTACATTTATTTTTAAATGACTATATGAATTAAATAAAATTATTAAATTTATTTTTATATGTAAATATGCAATTATTGTAAATTTTATTACTAAGATTTTAAGAGATTTAATGAATAACTTTATATAACCAGAAACTCTTTATTCTACTTTAAGAGTTCTGGTGATCTGTAGAAACTGGTTCATTCCCCATCCCCCCAAATAGAAAATAGTATCTTCATGGAGAATAATAACTAACTTTTAAAAATGCATCTTTATGAAATATTATTTATTATAATTTCTTATATGTGCAGCTTTTACTTTTTGATGGTTATTCGAAAACTTCTGGCCTCAAGTATCTTATCAACCCTAGGAAAATAACTAATTTTACTATAATACATTAAAAATTTCTTGCCATAAAATTCTCAGATAATATTTTGGAAAAAAGATGATTGTGTCTGACTCAAGATTTGCATGTAGGAAAAAAATATGTAACTTCTATTACCTATCGTTGGGCCATACATCAATTTTATAGCTTCCCTTTTATATACGAGAGAGCCTAACATTCTGCATCTTGCAATTCCAAGAAATCCTTTAGAACCCTCCTGGGAGAGAGAAAGCCTTATGCACACATTTTTTAAAGATTTAAAAAAAATTACATTTGAAAATAGATTTGATGGTATCTTTGAAAAAAGAGAAGTCTCTATTCAATTAGAATACAAGAAAGTCAAGAGAGTAAATGTTAAACACCCTGTCTCTGTGTGTGTCTAGTTCTCTCTTTCTCACTCTGTATTTTTCTCTCTCCAGCCTTTGTGATTTCTTCATTTATATGATAATATGACAATTTATAATGGCCATACCCAAAAGTTTATTTAACTGTGAAACCACTTTACTTAATTATGTTTATTATTTACTTTTAAGTTTTGATAGTTGCCATTATTTATAGATGTACCAAACAGTACCTGTTAGAAAGAAAAAGTCATACGTCATCTCTACAAATTCAGAAATACATTAATATTAATATTATAAAACCAATCCAATGAAGAAAATATATATAATTTAAATGTATATGCATTTATTTAAATCATATACGAATATGTAAATGAATAGAATTTTATTTAATCACTTATAGTTCATTTTATATCACCTCCCAAAAAAGTTGATAATCTATTAGAATACAGGGATATGCCTACCCAGTTTTTTATGGTTAGTATAAAATAATTGTTTTAATATCTATTTTAAAAAGTTACTACCACCTCTGTAATATTGATTGGTCAATATTGTCTATGTAATTGATATCATACAGTAAATTAATTATCTAAAATTTTCTGTGTTAGCTTTTATCAAAAATAGCCTCATTCATTGCATTTCTAAAACTGGATTATTTGTGAACAGACATACATGGACACTATTCTAAATATTTACTTCCTCCAACCCCTTTCTTCAAAAAAGTTTCAATATGTTTTAAATTCAAGTGGTCATCTATCTTATATCTAAATTAATTCAATGGTGGAAATTGGCCATTTTTATTAATTAGAATTAGTAAAGTTTCATCTTCTCAAAATAGAAAGAAGCATCCTATTAAAATATTTTGGTCTTCACATTTAAAAAATTTGCTTTGAGTGTACACATACTAAAGCAAAGTAGTCAAATTTTTTCAAGAATTATTTATAACTGCATCAAGGTATTTTCGTTTGCTGCTTATAATACCATAAACCTCCTATAAATATTTATTTTAAAGAGTTCAAGGAAATTTTTATAGTATAATTGAAATTCCTGATGTAATACTATCTGTAGTCTGCATTCTTATTTAAATAGGGAAAACAGGATAGAAAAATGTGAAGAACATGCATAACTGTGAATTATTTCTGCAAATCCTTATAGAACTTGATGTTTTATTAAACTGGAAGACAAATGAGAATTTTATAGTGCTATTTATCAGAAATAGCACTATTTTTATTAAGATTTTAATTATTTACCCAGAGGTTAAAAAGTGGTAGTTAAAATTATTTCTATCACCAAAATTCTAGTGATAGGATTATGAATATAGTAGCTGTGACACATTCATCTAGTATTGATTAGTCTATGAAATGTCATTATGAAATGGAGTTAATGATCCAATATAAGATTCTTATACAAATGGAACATTCAGGGATACTGAAAAAATAAAAACACAAGATTTGAAAACAATATATTTTTATTTCTTGTACATAATTTGTGTCATTTCTATCTATATTTTTATATTTAGAATGTTGAAATTCTCCAGTTAAAAATAATAGGACATATTAAGGCATATATTTTTATATATAAGCAACACAAAGGTGATTTACTTAAGAAACATTAATCCTTTTCATTTTACTGGAACTTTTTTGCTTGTGTTTCAATGCCTTCTGTTTGAAATGGCATTGTAATCTATTTGCATATTATTCGTTATATTGTTCAAGACCTCACAGAATTCTCATAATATTTCTAGAGCAAAAAAAATACATTGATATCTATGTGAAAAATATGTACAGAAATCATGACAGTATAGAATCTTTGATTTTTAAAATCCACATAAGAAGGTTATTAGAATAATTAATATGCAAGTATTCATGCTGTCATAAAAAACTAAGAATATAATAAAATGTAAATGACTAACTGGAGTACATATTTTCAAAATAACATATTCACACCACCTTATGTCTGAAAGAAAACTCGTCATGCATTCCTCTATTCAATTTCTGCATGAATAGAAGTAAAATGATCAACCCTAAAAAACTGCAAGGGATTTCTGTTTCTGAGAGTTTAAATGGCTAGATAGTCTGAAAATTCTTCATGTTACATAATAAGTAAATGTTATATAAAGTATCATTGACTTTATTTTTTAATGTTTTGCAAGCTCATAGAAAACAGGAGGAATAACAAGCACAACAAAAATAACTAAGATCAGGAAAAAGCTGGGTAAGCAAAATATGTCTATTAGCTTCCCTATGGAAACCAAGTGTCAACCTCAGCCACGTGATAAATGAAAGAATTTGAGACACTAAAAGGCATGTATGCTGGGGATGGAGGGCAGTTGCAATTGAGACAGAAAGGTTAGGATGCTCTAAATAAAAGAGAGAACTATAAAAGAAAAATCAATTTTTCAGGAAAAGACTTCAAGAATAAAACTTATTTTTCTTAATTTTTTTCACGTGAAACATAACAGAGGACAATTATTTTTCCAGAGAAGATTTAAGATGAGAATTTTAAAAAATGCCTTTCCACATGTGTACATAGATTATGGTGTATTCGTACAGTGGAATATTAGATAGCCATGAGCATAACCAAACTGTCATTCCACACAACAGCATATTTAAACGTGGTGGAAATAAGCGTAAGAAAAAGACAAAGGCAAAAGGCTATGATTTGCATCACCCAGTTTGATAACGTTTGAATAACGGCAGAACAAATCAAGGTAATTAGCAACCAGAAGAAGTGTTATCTTGGAGAATGAGAATGAGGGGAAATCTTCTGGTATGCTAACAATATTACATTTCTTGGAAGCTGATTGCATAGGAAATTTTAATGTATAAAAATTCTTCCAGGTGTACATTATTGATGGGCACACATTTCAGCATACATGCTACTATTGTCTAACACAATTACTTGAACAAAAAGGGAAGACTTTAATCTAATTTATCATCCCAGTGTTCATATTTGGTATGGTATTACCAGATCCATTTATCATGGATAGATATATTTCCATTTATGGAGCTGCGCTATTCTGCTCAACCTGCTGCCATGGTTTGGGTTCAGATTCACGATCAAACTCACAATACAAAACAAGTATTACTCTGCTATAAATTGACTTGGTTTTAAGAAAGAATTTATGGTGGAAAGCAATAAGTTTTTGAGCTCCCAGGTACAAATTTCAATACTCTAACCTAAGAGTTTGACATATAGACATCACAAAGAAGTGTGAGTATTTCCCCAGTTATCTGTGATAGTTCACCATATTTTAGGCAGGTCTGACTGTCCTCACACATAAATGCTCAGCTACCAGCTCACCTGATCACTGTCTTTTAATTTGATCAGACTTCTTTCAAGAAGCACTGATTGAATATGGCCAGTTTCCTTGAAAATAGCTCCCTCTTGTGTCCTTATCTAAGTTAACAAATCCTTATCATACCCAAGAGACTCCAGAAAAATCCTTTTTACTTGCAGTCCACCAAATCCAGTTTCCAAGACCCCAACAACATTTTACTCCATTGGGGCCAGTGACGGCTGAGTTATCAAAAGTGCTGAGTATTTGTGGTGATGGTGAAGTTCAAGTAAATTCTGTGCATCTTTAAGTACTGGATCACCCAGGCAATTGTGAACTGATCCTCTTCAGAGATGTTTCAAGATGTATGTCTATTAATATGCAAAAAAGGCTTCCCATAAATGTGTTTTCTGAAGAGTCAGAAACAAATCATCATTGAACTTTAGTTATTATATCACACTGATATTCACCCTTTTAGATATCATTTTTATTCCTACAATGTCTTTTGCATAATTGTCTATTCATGCTCACATGTGGCTTGATTAAGAGAACAAAACAGTATCTGACATAGGAGCAGGCAGTGGCAATGCCTTTGCCTTCATATCTATGCTGATGTCTAAAAAAGATGTCATCCTGGTTACAGCCACATAGTGTACCAGCTGCTCACAGCTGGTCAAAAAACACACAGTCTAGTTCTGAGGCAGTATTTATTTTGAAGGTTATAAAATATATACAAGCATAAGCAAGAAATTGTATAAAGATGAAAATTTTAAGTTCTGTCAATCAGGAGAGTCACCAAAGAATCCTGCTTGACGTCTTTTGTCTAAATCATTCAAATGATTTTTGGATAAATCTTACAATGTGGCTTCAGTTGGCTTCTCCTTTTCAGTGAAAAAGAAAACTTGGGTTTCTCCTAACTTTGAAAATAGCTCAGCCCCGCATGCAAAAGAAAGAGCGATAATTTTCTTTTCTCGTTTCCTTATCCATCTTTGTGCTTCTTTTCAATCAGCCACAATTTCTACTCTCACCTCAAGATACTGCCTGCTCACCCAGATTCTGTAAGGATACTGAAAACCCACAGGAATAGTCTCAGCAGAGCTTCTATTTTGTTTATTTCCAGGAAGAAGTACTGTTTTAAAATATAATGAATTTCTGCATCACAAACTGAAATAGTTTATCAAAATTTGTTATCAGTACTTTCTAGTTCTCTAGAATGTGTGGGTATAGGGATGTCTTCTTTTTTATTAAAACTTTTTATTATGCAGTAGGTTTAGATTTACAAAGAAAAAGAATGTGAAGTTAGTACAAAGAGCTCTCATCTACCCCATACCCAGATTCTCCTATTATTAACATCTTACATTAGAACAGTACATTTGTCATCATTAATTTAACAGATACCAATGCGTTGTTTTTAACTAAATTCATTCTTTGTTCATATTTAGTTTTTACTTACATTTTCTAATTCCGAGAGGCCATCCAGGATACCATATCATATTTAGTAGCCATGTCTCTGCAGAGTCCTCTCAGCTGCGTCAGTAACAAAGGCTTGGCTTGTTTTGATTGAGCTTGAAAATTTTCAAGAAATCTGATCTAGTATTTTGTAGAATGGTCCTCAGTTGGGACTTTCTGATGTATTTTTCACATGATTAGACTAGGGATATGGGTTTCAGAGAGAAAAACCATAGAATTAAAGTGCCTTCTCATCATAGTATATCAAGAGTGTATATGATAAACATAGCTTTACTCCAACTTTAACCTTCATGGTTTAGTGTTTATCAGGATTCTTTTTATGTCTTGACAGCTTACTTCTTTTTTGTTGCTGAATACTATTCTGTTTTACGGTTTTACCATACTTAGTTTATTCATTTACCTTTTGAAGTGCATCTTTGTTGCTTCCAGTTTGTGGCAATTATAAAGCCGACATGATCATTTCATACAGGTTTTTATTTAAAAATACATTTTCAAATAAGTTGGTATATACCTAGGAGCACAATTCCTGGATAATAGGGTAAAAACTAAAATTTGCCAGAATATCCAAAGTAGCACTGCCATTTTGCATTTCCACCAGCAATTAATGAGTGCTCTTCTTGTTCCTCATTCTTGCCATCAATATTTCAATTGTGGTGGTGACTTTATGACTATACGAAATTGCCAGAACCCATCAAACTGAATACCTTTAGGGAGTTTTTCTTTTCTTCAGGGAAATATGTAAATTGTGCCTCAACAAAACTGTAAAAACAAATAAACCAAATAGAAAAATAAAATCAACTCTGCTCTTTTGACACTCATTTTTCTGACACGAGTATTTTGTGGGCAAACGAACTACACTACCTGTCCTTTTTGACCATAACTTTTATCTTTGTCTCCCACCAGTTTTCTCTTTGGTTTGTCTGCATCAACTTCTCTAATTAGGTTAGTTTAACATAAATTCAGTGGATTCTCATCTCATAGGCTCCTTCTACAAAGAACACTTTTGTTCTTTGCTGCTACATTCTGTGTGTGTTAGCCCAAACACAACCTTGAAGTATTGAATAGATTTGAAATAACTCCGTAAGAGAAAGCTCTCATGATAAACTTTATTTAGATCTGTTGCTGTCTGTTCTTAGACTGTAGAAAAATTTTCACACTCATCAAAACTGGCATTATTTATTCAGTATCTGTCTTTCTCACCCTGATCAGATGTTAAAATGTATTATTCAGAGATAATGTCTTTCTTTGCTTTTTATATTGTAAAGAACATACTTTTTTTATATTGTAAAGAACATACTTTTCCAATGAAAAGTATGTTCTCAAATATATGTATAGATTTTTAAAACTGTGTTGTAATCTGGTATATTACTTGGGTAGGGCTAGCATAACAAAATACCACAGACAAGGTGCCATAAACAACAGAAATTTATTTTCTCACAGTTCTAGAGTCTAGAAGTTCAAGATTAGGGAGTCAGCAGATTTGTTTTCTTCTAAGGCCATTCTCTTTGGCTTCTCAATGGCCGCCTTCTTGCTGTGTCTTTACATAATCTTTTCTCCATGAGTGTGCATCTCTTCGATCTCTTTTGTGGTAAATTTCCTCTTTTGACAAGGACACAAGTCATTAGATTAGGGTCCTCCCTTGTAGCCTCCTTTAAACTGAAATCACTTCATTAAAGGCCTTATATCCACACACAGTCACTTTCTGAGGTACAGGGTGCTAGAGTCTTAAAATAGGACAGAGGTGCATAATTTAGTTCATAATGCCTGGGAAATAAAATTAGCTATAGATGGCAAAGTATATATTGACTTTTCCCCCATGGTCTGACAATTTCTCTGGGGAGGACAAGGATAAAAGGCTTTATTTCCCTTTCCATCTCTCCACACCTAATAGCCTAGCCTACTATTTAGTAAAAAGTGAAGAAAACAAAATGTTTGTAAGTTTAATTTCATTAAACTAAATTAAATGCAAGGACACAAAATGGGCTAATTCAGCACTGAACTGTCGCTGTTCACTTACCATCTACAAATTCTTAATGCATTAATTGTGTAAAACACATACAGAACTCAAGCCAGAAACGGCCGGTAGCCTCTTATTATCTTTTGAGTCTTTGTTCATTCATCTTCTTACACAACTCACTGTGTTAATGAAGACTATAGCCATTTAAAACTCTCTGATCTGGATATTTTCGATGCTGTAGTTTTTCACCTTGGACTAGGCTGTGAAGTAATAAGAACAGGTGAAAACCATCAGAATTGCCACAGAGAAGTAATCAAACCACTTTACATTTTTAAGATTAACTTAAAAATAAATCGAGTCAAAGAATTCATTATACATGTGCTCAGGGTGGAATTTTTTTTTAGCACAACTTGCTTATTTTATTATTTTAAAATCATGAATATATATTTATGCCAAACTACTTCAATTGTGTGGAAAATAGTTAAAATATGCCTTATATATAAAGACTTTATCTAATGATACTCAATAAAATTTCATGATGCTTAAGTTTTAGCTACACATACAGGATAAAATTAAATCATATTTTCTAGAATATTTAAGTCTCCCAGAAATAGAATTATTTGATCATTTTTTGAATATAAATCATGATTAAAGTTGATGTGATATGTTTTCATATGTGTTTATAGCATGGATAAATGAGCTCAAAACATTTCCTACCTGTAAGAATTGAGTACAGATCATTTCATAGCAATTGATTTTTTGTCATTAAATTTAAAATTTTACTGATTATATATTTTTCATTAAAACCTCAAAAAGAGTAAAAACTAGATGCATATTTTCCAAATATTTGTATATGTCTTTCATAGCAATTGAAAAACAATGTTTATTTACTTATACAATGATTGTTAATTTTATTTTTGAGAGGTTTGTGTGTTTGTGTATGTGTGTGTGTGTGTGTGTGTGTGTGTGTGCGTGCGCGCACACCAAGATTGGTTGAAAAATTTAACTGCTTTATCATGTCTGTTTAAACAACTTTTTCTTGAGCCAGAGTGAGTGCACTGATATTTCTCAGTGAGAATGTGGATGATAAGGTACCCAACCCAGACAAGCAGGGAAGGCCAGTGTCACAAAGAAATTAACAATTGTGAGGAGTATTGTAAAAGGACGGATAACAGATTCTCTGGAATGTTAATATAAAATAATATTTGCTACAAAAGCAGCAATTAGGATAAGAAGGAATAGGAAGTCCTCAGCTCAGTGAGGTTTTTCTGGTTTACATGGATTTCAGCTCCAAGTGCCCCAGGGAGAAAATATCACAGGCCAGGAGCCATGGCCATCATGATGCTTACCTCATCAATTTTGCTACTCTTAGTGACTGTAACCTTGTGGTCCCTGTCATTCACTAACCAGCAATGTTAATTATTTAGTTTATATCATTTATGATGACAGGGCCAGTCTGGCAACAGTTTCTTTACCCTTGCTAAAATTAAGAGCTTGTCTTTAATATATTTTCACATGCACTTAAAATGCATTTGCTTTCTAATGAAAATTGACGCCAAGCAACTTTTCATCTTACAGGGCATTCGAATATTCTCCTTTGTGCTTTATCAATTTAACTTATCATCATTCCTTCGAATAATGTTTTAAACCTGAGGTTGTCATTTTTCACCTTTGTTCTTAAAGATACCGCTACTGTTCTCATTCTATTTGAACTTCTTTTCAAACATGTGTAGTCAAGCAAGTGGCCACTCACTTTGCCAAAATGTCGATGAGTGTTCAATTCAAAGAAAACAAACAGTCTATGTATTTTACCAGAGAGAATAAGGTACAAGAATTTAGGTTAACAATCTTAGAAATGGCAGTGGATTAGTTTGCTGGGGCTGCCATAATATCATAGACTGGGTGGCTTCAACAACATGGATTTATTGCTTCATAGTTCTGGAGGCTAACAGTCAAAGAGCAAGCTGGCAGGATGGTGGATTTCCTCTGAGACCTCTTCCTTGGTTTGCAAATGGTCAGCCTCTTGTTGCCTCTGTGTTTGTGTGTCCCCTGGTGCATCTCTGTAAGTACTAATCTCTTTTATAAGGACAGAAGTTAGATTGCATTAGCCCTCCCCAACGGCCTTAAGTTAATTACCTCTTTAAAGGCCTCCTCTCCAAATGCAGTCACATTCTGAGATACTGAGGTTGGCACTCCAACAACATATACGTTGGGGGTGAGGGCTGCAATTCAGTCCATATCATGTAGGATCCTCCAGCTCTGGGTTCTTACTCTAATTAAAAATGACTTCCAAATCACCACAAAATTTACCCTCTAGGAATGCTACTGCCTCTGCCACCAATAGCAAGATTGGGAATCAGGAAGCCACAAACTGGACCCAATGACTTCAAGCACACACACTAAGAAAACTGGCATCAAAGGATCAGGAAATGACTGAGAAATACACTGAAATGTTTGCCTAATACCTACTCAAAAATGGTTTAAATACTTTAAACCATTTATTTTTAAAATGCTTTTATATTTTTAGCCTAATTAAAATTCTGATTCCTTCAGTCTTCTTGATTCTTTGAGTGCTGATAGACAGGTATTACAATTTAGTTTCATTTAAACTAAATTGTGTTGTGTACATGTCTGTCTCAATATATCACCTTTCTTTTTCCATTGACAGTCATCAGCTGTTAGAATTTACCTTTCAGATGTTTAGTTTTCAATTATATTAAACAAGCCTGATAAAAATTGTGAACTTGTAAAACACATTTAACAACCAGAAATAAATTAGTTTTGGCCCAGAAAAATTCCATTTTGTTTATTAAATTGACATTTTTAAATCTGTAATTGGGTTTGATTTTAGTTAAATAATACTCCTCAGGTTCACTGTCATTCATTATGTAAGATAAATGTCTTGGTTGGAATATTTTTGTGAGATTTAATCAAGTGAAAATTTAAACATGAGACAGGTTGGCAATGGAAATAGAAAAGTACATTTTACAATAAATTAAATGTGTATGGAGGAAACACAGAAATTCAGCAGTATAATTTACATATTTATGAATGATCCTACTTTTTTCATTAATTTCTACTACAAATAATTGTACACATTAATTCCCTAAGTTATGAAAAATAGAGGATTTTACTTAAATGCAATGACTATTTTTCTAAAAGCACTTTTTATTGCATTAGATTATATACCTAAATTGCATATTGACTGCATGTCTCATTACTATGTTGGCAGAGACTAAAAAAGAAAAAACAGATGAATTTTGGTTAAGAAAAAATTAATTGCCTTTACATAGCTGATTGTGGTGTTAAAAAGCATTGGCCAGACAGACAGCTCTATCTCTGCCTCTATATTCTCTTACTCTTAAGCTATGTCATTGTGGCTTCAATGCAGAAAAGAGGCATATTCCATCTAAATGAGCAGATTCATGACCTTGACTGGATCATGTTTATAAAGGCTTAGTTCTCTGTGTTGAAAAGTCAATGACTTTCTTTTGTTTCTTCTTTTACTTTGTGCTTCTAGGCAACCGGATATAAAATATAAGCCCATTCTGGTGTCTCTATAGCACATATATATTCTTGTTTCCTTCTTTCCTCCTTTCTTATACAAGACATTATATACTTAAATATTCTCTTGATTTAGTGTTTAGTGACTAACTGAAAATTAGAGAGTATTAGAAATTAGAATGAATGACAAGATCTTGTTTGAAATTTTTATAGAGCTTAGCATTGATGCCTGTAGAAAGATATGAGACATATGCTTCTAGATAATAATTACACAGAGGACCAGTGATGGTTCAGGAAAAATATTCATACTTCTTATCAAAATCGCACCAAAACCTCATCATTATCAAATATATTTGTACTGTCAAACAAAAAATGGGTTTGTGACAGGACAAGAAATTGGAAATTCAAACATCCTTTAGGGAGAACTGGCTCTAGATTTGGTAAAATTTATCCTTAATGAAAAGAAAAATTCATTTGCAACAGAAATTAGCAGAAAAAAAGGTTAATTCTTGGATATAGACAAGATCACATGAATAACAAAAGATGTGGTCAACTATTTCTTTAAAAATTATTGCTTTTACACTTAGAAATTATTTTTTAGAAATACTATATAAAGGAATCATTTGCACTTCTTAGGAGTAGGGCTTATAATGTGGTAGATATTGGACATACCTTGTTTACTCTAAATTGGATCAATCTCTTTTTTTAGCAACTCCCCCATGTTTCAGGTCTAGGTGAAATCTAGAAGGGAGAATAGTCTTTCTCTATCTCTTGTATAAATGATTTTCAAACTCAATCCTTATGAACCACACCTCCCAGGACTCATATCATAATGTCATCCTCTCACATATTGAACTAGGCAGGTCCTGAGATTCACATTACTAAATGTTTCAGAGACTATGAATCCACAACAGTTTGCATTTTTGCACTCTTTGAAACCCTGAGCTATTATGTAAGAATTGCAGTGACACTGCTGGTGAAAACACTTGGAGATGCTCCATGAAAAGTCCATCTCAACGTGAGGAAGCAGTTGTGAGACTGAGACTTGGGCATTCAGTATCTCGATGAGGCCAGTCTACCAGACTTCCCCATTAGGCATCAGACACAAGCAAAGCCATCATGAAGCACCCTGATTGTAGTTACATAAGACCTCAAAAGAAAGGAATACAAGGATACCCACCTGGTCTTCAGTCACAACACAGAATTATGAGAAATAATGGAATGATGGTTTTATTAAGCCACTAAGCTCTAAGGAAGTTGGTAACACAATAGATAACCAAAAAAAAAAAAAAAAAAGAAAAAAAAAAAAAAAAAAACCACACACTGTTACCTAAGGCATAGACTCATGACCAATCTTTGTCAACTGTTTGTTCTCATCTGAGAGAAATATGTCATTTTTAACCTAATTAGTTGAATTCAACAGCAATGAAATATCAATTCACATGTTGATGAGAGACTCCAGGAGCCCACAACATACAGTGGAAATAGAACTATTTTTATTATTAGTTATAGACACTTGGAATGCTATACTATGAAGAGTAATAAAGCAAATATCTGCATGAAAATTTTTAAATTTTCATTTAAAAAACAGTAAAAATTTAAAAGCTATGGTGATACAATGGCAGTTTTATTTAGTAAATTAACAACAACAACAAAAAAAACTGAAGGCATAAATCTTTCCTGCTAAAAAAAATTATAATACTTTAATAAATAATACTCAGAGTAGAAATCTGGAAATGTGTGGTATTAGATTCTGTATTAACAGATTCTGGGGTCATTCTACTAAAAAAAAAACATGAATATACATGAAAAAACATATTTAAATATGTGTAGGCACCTAGGTATGTTGTGGTTGGTTTAGAAGCTGTGAATGGCTTTAATTAATTTTCAGGCTAATTGACTAAGACCTGGCCTCAATAGCTACACACACTACATCAAGTGGCAATGCCAGAAATTCTTTGGTATAATGTTGATGAAGAAATTGTAAGGCCTTTTGGGGATGTTATTTCTG
This sequence comes from Cynopterus sphinx, assembly GCA_030015415.1. Lineage (NCBI taxonomy): Eukaryota > Metazoa > Chordata > Mammalia > Chiroptera > Pteropodidae > Cynopterus > Cynopterus sphinx. The sequence goes on from CM057379.1 coordinate 10,126,511, forward strand.
GAGTGACATTTTCTTGTGTTATATGTAGCTAAAGACAGTTTCTACTGAGAAATTTCACAGGTTAGCAGAGCCTAAGGAGACCTGACAATGAAATGTAATGTGGCATGTGAGATGGCATCATGCAACAGAATAAACAGGCATATTAATATAAACTAATGATATACAAATGAAGTAAGGATCCTAGTTAAAAATAATAATGCATCAGTATTGGTTCATTAGTTGTTACAAGTGTACCGTAGTAATGTAAGATATTAACAATAGAGGGAACCAGGAATAGGATAATGAATAAAGCAGATACTGGATTTCCTTGAAGAGAACTATGAAAATATTGGAACTATGTGATTTTAATCTTGATGTTAGCTTGCTTTACAGGGAATTTCATTCCATGGAAGCTTTGCACTAAAACAAAAGGATCTGATCAGGTCATAATTATAGGAAACTTTTTTAAAATGATATTAAAATCTGTGAAGTTATTAAGTCACTTGATACATGGGTGACAGGTGGGGTTTATAGTGGACAGATTATATAGAGAATTTGACATCAGTGTGTCCCAAAGAAAGCCCAGAAAGAATGAGATCACATCTTGTGCTTACTTTCTTTGTAATTGAATTCATACTCAGAATAACAAAGCTTACCAATTCACGAAACTGCCACATTGGCTCAATGAGTAAATAAGCAATATATATTTCAAGTGGGTCCAAATGGATGTTTCTAATTACTTGACATTTCTCATTCCATTTTAAGGATACATCAAAAGCCATCTCTTTCTAGGAACTAAAGTTAAGATTATACACTACCAAAAACAATACAAAGCATACCTCAGTATAGAAATAACAGTAACACAAAATCAATAAAAAATATGTGCAAATATATAAAATAACAAAAATTTTGTAGATAAAGAAAAGTAGTCAAACCCCTTAATCTTTAGAAATGTTGTTCCCAAGCAGGTGCAAATTATGATAACTTTTATTGATAGAATTTATTGAAAAAACAATGTTAGAATGGTCTCAAAACAGGCAAGCAAAACTGATTGACTACCGAAGATGAAAATTAGCTGACAAAGTTGGAGAAATGTATAGAAGAAAAACAGAAACCATTGCAAAAAATAATTTTACATAAGATGTAACATAAAAACAAATGCTACTGAAAATAGAGTGATATAAAAAGTAAGACTGAGAAACATATTTTTTAAAGACCAGGAGGTAATATTAATAGGAGTGATAAATTGATGAGTCTATATATTTATCTAAAATAAATCAGATTAAATTTGTAATAGATATTGGAGTATATTATCTATTATATATGTATATATGTGTATAATAGTAATTACATAGCAAAAATTTTAGATGCAATATTTGGAGAGAGTGACTATATTTTCAACTGGCCAGAGATTTGGACTATGTGAGATGGTAAAGTCATGAAGAGACTAACTTTAAGGTAAGAGTGGAAAGGTCAGAGGAAAATCACTTGATACCACTTGGAAGATGCTGTCACGTTCTTAAATACATTTCCTGAATCCATATTTCCAACTCAGATTGTCTAAGTTGGTAATCTTTTAAATTTGATAACAACTTTCTAATAATTCTTATTATCAAAACATTCTTTGGCTACAAACATTAAGTGAGAAATCAGTAAACAAAATAAAAGAAACAGGAAAACAAAATAATTAAGAATACTGCAGCTTTCAAATTGAATAAAAGTACTTTTAATAATGCATAAGACAATTAAGTCATAATGGAATATAAAAATCTATGAATCTAAATAATAATAAAATTATACATATAAAATATATAAAATTAAGTCAAAACATTTTCATGGATATTCATAGCCTTATACTCTATCTGAAAAAGAGTACCAATAATACGTTCACTATTAAATTTATAAATTAGAAAAAAAAATAAACCTAAATCATTTAAAGGGGAAGATACAAAGTTAAAAATAGCAATAGTAAATGAAAGAAAGGACTTCCAAAATTGTGAAATTAAAACTGTTTTAAATTATTTTGTGTAGAATAATATACATCTTGTAAAATAAAAAAAAAAAACACTCACAACACAAACAATGTTTACAAATATAAGAGGTCTAAATGACATTTATATCTGCAATTAAAATATAAAAAATATTAAAAGCTACTATAAGCTTATAGTTTGAAAACATTTAAAACCATCAGCTTAGACAAATTCTTAGAAAAATATCACTTTCAGTTGTCATAGAATATCAGTGAAACTTGACTATTTCTAGGAAAACTTTTAAAAATGTAATTAAGAATAACTTTTATAAAATCAAAACACTTAATCCAGACAGTGCTATGGGTGTATTTTAAACACAGATAAATTCTGGCTATTTTATTTTATTTTTTTTTTTATATTCTGTAAAATGGGTCATCTAAGTCACACAATATAAAAAGATCTATGGTTTCATCTTTGTGACTTTCTGGAAAAGGAAAAACTAAGCTGAAAACAGTTGGAAAGGTGGTTACCTTTGAGGAAATAGGATCTAGGCTTGCCTGGGAGAGAGAAAGAGCTAGAGTGAATTTTCTGAGAAGATGGTAAATATTTCTTTCATAGAATTTTCAATTACACAACATACACAACACTCAAAACTCATGAAGATTTGTACAAATATCATTGTATATAAAGTTTAACTAAAAAAGAAATCAAGTAACATGCAAACAAATACTGAATTCTAGCGATTGGCATATATACCGAACTCTCAGAGGTGGAGTGGGTTTATGCCAGTAATTTCATGGAAATGCATCAGAAAAGTAAGATAGGTTGAAAAGGAACAGAAGTGATAAACCAGAATCTTGACTTATACTCTAATGATAAAATATTTTAAAATTGTAATGGTGTAGTTTATATTTCCTTTTCACTACCATTCCTTTAGTTGACAGTGTTTAACAATGTTTTTATTTTATTTATTTTGGTTTTTTTTCCTTTTACCTATTGGAAAAATGTATCACCTTAATGTATTTTTTTTTTCCTTAGGCGTTAATGTAAAATTATTTAGTTAATTTACTGGTTATTTAATCTCTTTAATTTCTAACCCATTTTTACTCTTATTTTTCTCTCTCACATTTTAAATGAAATTGGAAAAATAAGGCAGAATTGATAAAATAAATATAATATTCAGTTAATATGAGTGTGTAATATAGGAAGTTAGAAAACACTCTATAGCAGAGGTAAAATCACATACTTGATCCAAGAGTTTGTGGAAAGGAAAAATAAATGAGTTCCAATTAAATCTAGCACCAGGCTTAGTAGACCCAGTGTTTATTTTTCATTAGAAATTAGAAAAGCACACTCCTGGGAACAGAGTGTTTTAAGGGAAGAGTCTTGACTCTATGTTAATTAAAAATCAGAACTAACCTCAGACTGAGTAAAGAAATAGCAATTGCTTTTTTAACATAGGAAAAGAACCAAAAAGAACTTTATGGCATTTAATTGCTATGCATAAATTTAAAGTTAATAGTCTTTCACTCTAATAATTTATCACTGTACACTAAAAAATACTTCATAAGTATTTATCGCCTACTGGGTTTGGCTATCAAAATATTTCTTTATATCACACATTTGTTATTATTTTGTGTTTTCTTTGTAAACAAAATTTCAAAAAATGAAATTTTCCTAAATGTGGAGGTTCAAATTTATATAAAGAAATCTTTAAAAATTGTAAATGTGTTTTTGTTTATTTTAAATCTTACTTTTTATACTGAAATCTTTATTTTATCACTGAAATGATAAAATTCCATTGTAATACATTTTAAATAGGTATTAGTAAAATAATTTTAATATATCTTTTAGTGGGAATAATGTGGCTACATTGTGAACTTTGAAAAAAGAAAATTTTTATATAAAAATATTTGACTAGATTATCAAATAATTTTGCAAGAATTTCCGTGGTAGACTATATAAAGAACAATTCAAACAAAATTTTAATCTAGAAATAGACTGCTGATTTAATGCACAGATCCAAATGTTTGTCCACATTATAACCAGCTCCCATAGTATAATGATAGGTTACTATTTTTTGTAAGTACACAACATACTCACTTTTTTCTAAGAGGATAGTTATACAGCCAATCAGTCACAGGGTCTCTTTAGAGGTGGTTTAAAGTCACAATCTCCTAGAAAATTTAAGGCCATGAGAAAACAAAAGTACAGTTTCTGCTGCCTTCGTTGGCCCAAAGCTATATTGAATATTCATTATTTCTCTTCCATTAAACTATTCTAAATTTCCCTCACATTTTGCCAATACTTGAGCTTGTTTAATTTTTATGCCTGTTGGGAAGACTAAGGCCTTCAATTCCCAGAGTCAGAACTCTTTAATTTCTACCATTGTCTGGATTTTGATTTTTACAATGCTCAGTGGCAGTTGTTACTTGACTAGGAAACAGTAAAAGTCACCCAAGTCAATTCTTAATTCTTCATGACTGATTATTTTAGCCAGTAAAATATTCTCCTTCACATGCTTATTCACGTATTGTAAGAAATCTAAAGTAGCTGACTATTGAACATCTTCCAAATCAATGAATCACTGTGTCATCTTATGAAGTATGCCCTTCCCAGGGAAAACAGTTCTTATAATTCTGCAGATCCAAGTTCTTTATGGGAAGCCCTAATTCCATACATGGACAACTGGGTTTGTTAGTGAAATAAGCTAGTAAGTCTTACACTCTTTGGTTTAAAGAACCATATGTAAGAAGTTTTCAAGATGCAATATAATAAATGATTTTAAGTTCAATGTATCTATCTCATTCTAGAACACAATAAATAGTGTGCTCAAAATCTTCAAGGTACTTCCCAGCTGAGTCTTCATCTATCTGACAAAATGTTTCCAGATTGGTGTACATAGAGAGTTAATTCTTTAGTTGGCAGTCTATTGTTATTCCTCTCTTAACATAAAATATTCCTTTTATTCTGAGAATTTTGTAGGATATACTATGTTTATAAATAAGACATTCTGTAAGACTTTAGATTATAGTGTTCTTAAACACAAGTTTCTATATGTATTGATTCCAGTTAGGAAAGATCACCGTCACCTCATCAGAATGATGCTATGTCAAAGCCTCAATATTTTCTTAGTTCTCATTCAGTTGGAAACCCATCATAGGCAATCAGAAGATCAGGCTCAGCAAAAGGGTGGCCGTGTGTTTTAACCAAACCGGAACTTCTAGCCCTGTGATCAGAATCTATCATTGATTCACTGCACAAGTGCAGGCGTAGGCCTGGAGAGAGGCTTATTGGTTGGCATTAACCTTCTTGTAGAATGCAGCTTCTGCAGTGAATATTGTATAGTGAGGCTTGATTTGAGCCATGTTATTTATTAAGCATTATATACATTCTGAGAGCTCTATCCATGTATGTTTTCCCCAGAGCTTTTTGGTTTTTGCTAGATAAGTCTTGATGAGAGGGGGTCTGTATGGTTTACTAACCCTACATTTTTTGCCTCTTGGAATTTTTAGAAGTAATATAATTTGTTTTGTTTTGGATTTGCCACTAGATGGTAAGCACAATTGCACTTCTGCCATGTCATAATCCACAGACACCTGGGAGATTTGAGAATGCAAAATACTTCCTTCTACAAACTATGGAAAATATATGGACCATTAAATTTTATCTCATGTAGTATCATAAAATTAACTACAAAAAGTTCAACATCGTGTATATCACAACTTTATAACTAATTATCAGCATTGTTTTCTTTAATTCTGTCTGCTAATATCATATTCTAGTTATACAAATTTATAATTATTAAAAAATTATGTTTTAATAAAGTAATTCTTAACATGATGGTAATGTATAGATTCAATTTAAATCAATTATTACAAGTTTTGCATCATTAATATTTCTATAGCTGAAGCTTGCTAAATACTTGTGAGTACTTATACATGCTCATTTTTTCCATTGTTATAAGACATTAATCATAATATTTTAGTAAAGAAATTATTTTCATTTCATTTTGATCATAACAAGTCACCACTTGTAGTGAATAAAGTTACTGCTCTTCATTTTTCAGTTCACTGGGATAATATTGATGCATAATGATATTGATAAAAAAGTAATAATATTAAACAAAAATAAGTGGATTTAATTTTACATACCACACAAAATTTTAACTTCATTATTATTAAAATTTTATGATTTAGAGATGCTGCATAAATACTAGAACTGAAGTCTCCATTGTACATATGGTTTTAAATCAAATACTGCAAATGACATATTCAATCAGTATAAAAATGTAAAAAGTTTTTCTAAATAAATAGATTTAAATTTAATTTTGGCGAATCAAAAGAGAGACTACAAAAAATCAAAGTGAACTTGGAACACCATTAATACAAAATGATGTATTATAATAGATACAGTTGATAGTGTGAAACCTCTAGAAATAAATATATTATAAGGAGAGCCTTGAACAGCTTAATAAAATTCTGTAAATCACTGCTTCTATTTAATCTACTGTGTCAGCAACAGCTAAGATACACATATTGATAAAGGTGATTGAGCTTAAATTCTGATGATGCAAAAAAAGATAGAATAAAATTAGCAACCTTAGTACTTAGATTTCCTTGTGAAAAAAATTTAAGCAACAGTTGTAGCTTCAAACATTATATTTTGAATATCATATTATGAAAATAATAATATTACAGAAGTAATCATTACTTCTCTTTATATTATATATAAAAATCAAGTCTACTTAAAATAAAACAAAGTCTAAACTATAAAATAGTATAAAAAATAAAGCCTACTAAAAATAATAATACAAGCATTTTCTTTATTAAAAATAATATATGTTGGATTTTGAATTTGCTTTTATTCTTTATATATTATTATTTAATTTTCAATTTATTCTTTATGTTAGATGATTTTTCACTACTTCATTGGATTAAACTTCACTTAATATTAAAAATGACATATAGTATTTGTTATAAGTTTTTTTTTGATGCTTCAGGAAATCATTTTTCAAGTGTTTACTTGCAGCAAGAATCTCATAATGTATGCTTTCATTTGTAATGTTCACTTTATTGTCAGATTGTTTGTATATTTATTTACTTTTTTGTCCTGGATAATATTAGAGTTCCAAATTGTTTTTTAAACCTCTAGGCATAATCTACATATTTCCCCAAGCTCTTCTCACTTTGAACTTCAGACATAATTTATATTATCTATTTAGCTGTCCTCACTGTATATTTGTTAATTTCAATTTTTTAAATCAGATTTAAATATTGAGTGAATGTAGTCGATATGTTCATTGTAGGCCAAAACCTCTATATTCATCATAGATATTGGTATTCTTCAGACCTCAGTCATCAGCCCCTTATCTTTCTTTTCAAATTTTATGTTATCTCAGGCTGATCTCACTCACACAGATTTTGTTTCAACACTTCCTATGAGCTGATAAAATGCAGCTATTTAAAGCCAATTTCTTTTCATTTCTTTTAGTTTTAGAACCACATTGAATTGACTAAATCCATCTTAATTTGGATGTATCATGAACACAACAATCTTAGCATGCCAAAAATTAACTGATCATTTTCATAAATATGAGATTATTTTTATTTTTGATTATTATTGAAATTAATATTTAGCAGTCTGTTCTTTGGCCCTTCTTCTAGATGTGAACTAGCTTAACAGTTTTCAACTTTTACCAAAACTACAATGAATTCCTGACATCGCCTTAAAATTTTGGACTATCCAACTCCCCAATTTTTTTAAGTCACAATAACTTTTTAGTTGTTAACATACTTTCCTAAAGGAAATTAGCTACTCTTGGATAAATATTGGTTTTACTGCATGCACTTTAGAAGTCTCTCCCATCAATGTAATCAATTTCTAAACCGTATGTAACTATATCTTTACCAAGTGCTCCATGATATGAAATAAATTGTTAATCTCTTAATGCCATTTGCTTTTATGCTACTTAACCTCTATAAATGGCATACCTACTTTCTGATATTTCTTTACATTTACCCTAAATTAAAACCCTTCCTCTTCCTGAAAATATTTTGTCTTCCCATTTTTTTCCCCTATGACCTGGTTCATGCAGCGTGTATGTGTGTGTGTGTGTGTGTGTGTGTGTGTACTATATATGTATAATACAATACATATTCTAATAGATGATATACATGTGCATTTGAGTTACAATGAGACAGGCACTATAATTGAAATACGTCAATCTCATTGTAACTAATATTTACTTGGTTTTTATGCCACTACTTGAAAATGAATAATATATTTTTTAGCTCCCATGTTCCTAACATTTGACACAAGGCTGGAGATATAGAAGATAGCTAATAAATGACTTCAATAATCAAATGCATGAACTGTTACTATATAAATAATATGCAGAAGATATTAGCAAATAATTATTAATATGATTATTTTTAACCTTGAAATAAAATGAATGTGTGAAGCATGTAGATAGTAAATTTATATGAAATTTATCAAATGGCTGTATCTCCACCTACAGAATTTCACCTTCCAAAAATAAAGCAACAAAATTATGTATACTGACTAGATAGTGTTTTTTGGCTTGAACATTGAAATTAATCATAATTTTACATTGTCATAATTAAAAGAGAAAGCTGAATATGTTTTTATATTTGTCTTAATAAGATATAATGTTTGAGTCGATAGGGAATTAGATTTTTTTCATCTCTGGTCACAGTAGATAAGAAAATAAATCATTGAAACTTGAAACTTTTACCAGTGATATAAAGTCTTTGGCACAAAGTCACAGTGAACAGCTGGCTATGATTTGATTGAATAAACATGATGTGCTTAATAAATAAGCAAACAAGCCACATGCCTGAATTCAGTTTGCATCAGCTGCGATTAGATTCATCAAAGTCATGATAATAATTGAGGCCCAACTTTTTCTGATTCTTTTAAAATGGAGAAGACTGTAGATCATCTACCATATAACTAATCTGGGAATAATAAAAAATTATATATATAAAAAATAGGTTGTGAGAATATGTGTTGGGCATACTGAGTCATAGACATTATCAATTCAAAATATTTTTGTCTAATCATCTGTTGATTAGTTTTCAGTTTAACTGGGAGATTTAAGAAAAAAGTGGAAACAATATTACTTTTTTATTGAAGAATTGTAAATTATATGAAATTATATGAAATTATAATAGTATTTTACATTTAAGACAATAATAGTGTTTTTTGTGTTATTAAATATATACATTTTCAATACATTAAAAATATTTGGAATACATTTAAAAACATACAATCAGATATACTTTCCATGCTTTTAAATTATTCTTAGAATATTACATTTGCACTTAGTTATTTTTAGAAATTATTGCACAAAATTGATCCAATGGTCAGATTTCTGCATCTTAGAAAGATAGAAAACTTCCATTGCAGCTTTCTCTTTTCCACTGTGCCAAGTTTTTCTTGAGTTGTAGAAGTTGGGAGATGTCACAAGTGCCAAAAAACAAATAATCTGACCGCTTAATTAAAAAAAGAAGAAGAAGAAATAGAGAAAGAAACAGAGAAAGGGAGAAAAAAAGAAATGCTAATGCATTTTTAGTTAAAATAATAGAAACATCACTGAAACATACCACAGTGAAAATTAATACAAAATAATAAAATAATAAAATAAAAATAATTTTAAAAATAGGAGAAAAATTATTAAGCATCTAAAGAAAAACCAGCTCATTCAAAGTAAAGAAAATCAGATTGAAATAAGAATAATTAGCAGCAATAACATATATAAGATGACAATGGAAAAATATTTTCAAAATAATACAGAAAAATAACTACTTTTATAGCAAGCTAAATAATTATTTAAATCTCTATTGCTTTCTTTTCTATTGCTTTTTATTTTTTCTCTTTCTATAATTTATCATAGAAACACCTTGAAATCTCACAGTGAATGTTGTAAATGATTGAGGTAGCACTAAGAATCAAATCTTATTTTATTCTAGTATAAATTCTTAAACTAAAGAGGATTGGATGATAAACATTTGATATCCCAGACATTCTGAGGTTGAAGATTTTGGATGCCAAGTAGTTTCTGCCACTTAACTGTGTCACATGAGATTTGGATGTAGCACCTGAATGAGAGGGTGTCTTCTTATTATTTTAGCTATCACTGTCAGGGCAGCAAAGTCACAGAAAAATTGGAATGGAGGTGTTTGACAGAAGAGGGTTCTATATGTCAAAAGCTCAGCGAGCTTAAAGAAGCAAGTGGAAGAATAGCAATCATGACTGAATGCAGCTTTCCCAAGTCTGGAGACCAGCTTCATCTCTCTCAAGTGGTGGCTGTGGTTTCTTCATGTAGCAAAATCCTACATTTTTAATAATAAAGTTGTCTTCCTGATTTCGGATCCTTACTGCACCATTCATTGAGATTTTTTACTGCAACCAAAAATAAGTTTATACACTCCCTGTTTTTAACTCTTCTTTAATTTTTTTTGGACTAGCTAGCTCCTTAGAGGCTCTCCTCCCTACTTCATCAATTCAAGTTCTTATCAACATCACTAGTGGTTTTCATTTTCCCAGAAACAATAATTAATTTTTAGTTTTTGTTTTTCTTGATCATTTGGTCTCTTGTCTTGGTTGTTTTCCCTTCACTGTTTATTACTTCACATAATCCATTACTGGGTCATTTTCATCATTCTAAACTTTACATATCTGAGATACTTCTAGTTTCAGTTCTCCAACCTCTTCTCTACTTAATCTGCATGTCCTTTAGCTGATCTAGGTTGGACCTATGGTGTTAAACATAATCTCTAATCTAATTTATATCTCCAAACCATCTTTCCCTTACAATTCAGACACAGATAGAAATGTCTCCTCACCTTAATGATTATTTTAAATGTAACTGACTTGGTATAAATTGATCTTCCTACAATCTATTTCACTTACTAAATAATACTTCCACCTTTTCTACTGCGCAGGCAAAAATATTTGGAGTTGTCCTTGACTGACTCTCTGTCTCTGTCTCTGTCTCTGTCTCTGTCTCTGTCTCTGTCTCTCTCTCTCTCTCTCGTATTTAATAGCAAATCCATCACAAAATGCTGCTAGATCTACATGTAAATGCATCCAGAGACTCTTCACTTCTCACTATACCAGCTACTAGCACTTTGACCTAAATTATAGGATTGTGAAGATAGTTCCCTATATTGTCTCCTTAAGTTTTAGTAATTTTACCTTTTGTTATCTACACAAAATTTAGAATGTCTCTTTAAAACTGCAAGGTATACTATGCCATTCCTCCACAGCAAATTCTCTAACTGGTTTATATTTCATTCAGAGGAGCAACCAGGCTAAAAGCTCTATGTGATTTAGCCAACTTTTTCCTCTAATTTTCCCTTCACTCATCCTGCCCTAAACACAAAGGCCCTTTTTGTTTAACTTCCACTCATCTCAGAGATTTAGCACTTGCTCTCCCCTTAAATGAAATGATCTAGAAGAAACCTTTATGATTAGCTTTATCCTATTTTCCTCAATTTCTTATATAAAGTAAAATTTTACCTTTAATCTTCATTCATTAAATTGACTGTATGACCACTTTGAATATATGTATAGTTACACCTGTACGTTTGTGTGTGTGGGGGGGAGGGGTGTATACATTCTTTAATATCTCTCTTCCAACATTAGAATGTGAACTCTATGATAGCAGACACTTTATCTAATGCTTGAGGTTGGCAGACTTCTAAAATGACTCCCATTGATCCCCACCTCTTTATTTCTTACTCTGTATAATCCCTTTTCCTTAAGTTTAAACTATACTTAATGACTTGTTTTTAATGAATTGGATATGACAAAAGTGATAGGATGTTGTTTCTGAGATTAAGTCACAAAAGACTGTGACTTTCATATTATGCACTCATGTGGAAAGGAAGTGAAGATAGACTCTGGATGACCTTTAGTAAGAAACTGAGACCTATAGTCTAATGACTATTGAGGAACTGCATCTAGAATCACGTGAGTGAGCTTAGAATTGCTTCCTTCACTCAGTCAGGTCTTCAGATGATACCCAAACCCTGACTGATACTTTGATGGTAGCTTGTGAGAGATTCTGAAGCAGAGGACCCAGCTCAGCCATGCTAGAATTCTCAACTCTCAGAAATGTTAGACACTTAATGCTGTTTTGATTTCCCAAGTTTCAGGGTAGTTGTTACACAGAAGATAAATAATACAATGCTGTATTCCATCCACAGAGGAAGCAATAAATATTCAGATAACCATATAAAATTGTCATTTTTGTAGATCAAAAATGTTTAAGCATGGGTATTTTCAAAGAGTTTAATATATATTTGTTGAATGGAGTAATGAATAGGTTACAGAACTATAAACCATTACTAAAAACAGTAAAATTGCTTAAAGTACATAAGTAATTTAAAGCAGTTAGGAGAAAATTTGTATAATTTAGTGAAAAAACAATTTAAGGCCAGGAAGCTCTTTTAAGTTGTCATTTGGCCACTCCCTGAAATAGAGATATTTGGTAAATTATTCTCAATTTTTTTTTAATTGATAGTACCAATTACCCTTGAGGATTATTATGAAGATGAAGTGATAAAAATTAAAGAGCATAATTAGCTTACTGAAACATTAATTTTTTAGAGAAGTTCTGTTCATTTCTCAATCAAAAATATTACTTAATATACTAAGTTTCAGTATAGATTTTTTTTTTTTGCAGGGGGAAGATTTGTTCTTTGAGGAAGCTGAATAATAAAGAAAACCAGCCAAATGTTTGGTATGAATACATTAGGGCCTAAATAATCTTTCTTACATAATCTAGTTTTAATATTAATCATTTAATTTTATTTGACATATTTATTTTTTGTAGAATCAAATAATATATTTAATAGCCCTCTAATCAATCAGATGTAAGGTAGATATTCCCAGATAGAATCATACTTCCAAAGAAAAATGATAATTTTAGTTTTAAATTAAAGTCATATATTTAGGTTCAGAACTAGACCTTTTAGTAACAGCGTCTATAAAATATTCAAAGCCAGGATACATTTGTCTTGAATGTCAAACAAGAGATGCACATTTTAGAAAACAAATCTTGATGATTTATGTCTGACATTTTTTTTCTATTTTTAAAATTTAGATACATTACTTAGGTAAAACTTTTACAATGAAGAAAAGTGATTGAAAAAGAAAAACTTTTAAAATGTATTTAACAAAGTTATGAGAGATATTTTCATGAATATTATCTAAATAAAAAGAAAAATAATAATAATTTGAAGCCTTTTTTATGTTTGGAAAACAGGAAATAAATGTGTTTATATATATATATATATATACATAAATACATATAATATCTTATTTGGAAAAGAATTATGTCTTTTAACTGCCAACAGTCTCAACTTATATTCAGAAATTTTGTTTAGTTTATTCTCCATCGTAAATATATAAATATTTAAAATATATTTTAAAATATATGTGAAATTTCAAAATATTATATTAAATTTGGATGATTTTAATGTCTTTTTGTTTCGTAGACATTTAAGTATTTGAAATATACAGCTAAGGTTTCATAAAGATAAGAAAAATAATTGCCTGAATTCAAATCAGTTATAGAAGTAAACAATTATTCATGATTGAAGGGTATATTATGATTTATGAGATAAATATATTAGTGTGGTATGGACATAGGCAACATATCAAGAATGTTATAAAATATTCACAGCATTATACATTTTTATCTTTTTGTTATTTCTTGCTTTATTTAATTATAAAAAAGTAAACCAGTAAAGATGAAGTTTATATTTTTATTTATAAAACATGAGGATGATTATAAATAATAAAATATAATTTTATCATATTTTTTCTTGCTTTCTTCCTCTGAATTTAATAAAATGAATAAACACATTTTTACTATGATAATTTTTTTCTGATATGGTGCTTTTTAAATTATGAAAGCAATATGTTTATTAAATGAAACAGAAAATGAAAAAGAATAGAAAGAGGAGATAATTTGCAATTTTTTCAACTCTTAACAACAGAACATGGTCAAATATTCTGGAACTTTTAAAGGCTACACTTTACCTGCTGTATAGATAGCAATAATTGGTTTTTGGAGTTCAGAACTGTTGGCTCAGAAATTAAAGAGAACCTCAAAGGAACCAATGAACTTTCTGGCAGAGGAAAAGTCAAATATATATAAATGGTACATGTGTATATGTATGTACATATATACACCCCCACATACATACATAAAATATATACATGTATACTTACATACGGGACATATATACATATATACAAGTGTGTGTATATGCATACATAGTGTGTTTACATAAACCATACATATATAAAGCACATGGTACATTATCAAATCATATTTGAAAAATGTCACCTAGAAGTACATAAGAAATTTAATAATTGTGATCGAATATGAAAAAGCAAAGTGAGTGACTGAAGCAACTATCATGGGAAGGAGAATGTCCACTGTACACCTCTACCAGGGCTGTCCTATACCCCAGGCAGGTCTTTGAAGTCTCACTTGCTCAGTCTCAGCAACACCACATCTATCTGGACTCTGTCTTCCATCAATACAATCCAAAACAGATCTGCTTTATGTCCACAACCCTACCACTTGACTCTCACTGGGCCTTCTCTATAGATTTAAGATGCAAGATACCACAGGATCCATTTTTAGCTGCACAACCAAAAACATAGAGGAGATGATTTCCCATGAGGAGAACACTTGACAAATTGGAATCAGAGACAAGCAAATTAATTCTTCCCTTTTTCTTTCCCTGAAAGACTGTCCTGAGATGCAATTTTTCAAAAAGCTTATTGTAAGATGGTTTTACACAACTATAACAAAGTCTGGGAAAGCTTACTAATTCACCAGATATTAACTTTCCAATCTCCCTTTCCTCACTTACTTTCCCCTCTTCACTCTATTCTCCAGATTTTAGTTTCTAATAGAAAGCTAATATTTAAACGTTTGCTTCGATATCTACATGTTGGGGAACATAGGCCAAAATAGTAGATTCCAAAAATGTTTCTAAACACAGACCTGCAGAGTAACAGGTCTGGAACTGGATTATTCATTACTGTGATGGCAATAATTTGTTATTAGTTAACCCCTGGCATGCAGTGGCATTATAATTATCACTCTCACCTAATGTTAATTGAGATCAGGTGCATTCACAAGTAATGTGTTGATATATTCAGAAACTGTGAGGTTTCGAGCTGATGGAGTCAATGATAATTAAAAGTAATACTGTAAGAAACCTTGCCCAAACCAGAACCACAAAGATATTCTCAGGGTTTTTTCCAGAGGTTTTATCATTTTAGCTTTTATATTCAGAACCATGATCCATTTCGAATTTTACTTGTTTTATAATGTCATTAAAGTATTGAGGTTCATTGTTTTCTCATCTAGTTGTTACAGCCAAGATCCATTTAGTTATCTTTTCTATGTGGGCAACTGCATATTAGCAAACAGAATGTTAGGTAATATTAAATAATATTAAGAGGCAATAGTGTGACATATTATTTATACATATATATGAAAATCTACATATTTATTTAAAGATATTTAAATTTTGGCATTTCAAACATTTGTTCCCATGGAATTAAACACAATTTATGTTTTTAAAAATATGTTGTTAAATTCAAATATGCTTTAAATAAATATCCTGAACTTTGTTAGAATCCTTGCAATCTGATTTTAAAGTATTATTTAATTTTTAATGTATGGAAATGTGCTAGTTTGTTTTTATTTGCCTGTTTTGTTCATCTAATGTGCACTGTAATGCATTTCACTGATGGAGACTGAAGAAAATGGTTCAGTGGAGGGGACTGTCATTGTAGTTGCCATGTTTTAGGTTTTGAAAGATATGGGGGAAATCAGTGCCTTCAGGAGGCAAGTTTCTTTTTGATGAGCTGTACCGCTGCCCTGTACAGAGATTGAAACAACAATTAGGGCCAATGTTAGTAAAAACTAGGACCCTGCTATATGTGATGAGGACATCTAGATAGATTACTTAAAATAGGTACTCCTGAAGAAGTTGTCTCTGCTGGACCTCCTGGGTCCTCCGAATTCATAGAGAGAATTCACTGTTCCTTTCTAGTGAAAGCTAGCACTGTGTCCACATTAGAAGACACCATAATGGCCTCTCCCACAAGGCAACAGGCGACTACCTTCTCTCAAGAGCTCCATTTATTCTGCTGTGAGTCAGAGTCTGATAACTAGCATTAAATTGTAATATAACCCAACTGTAATGTGTTAAATCTAACAAAAAGTGAGAGAGAAGGAGAGAGAGAGAGAGAGAGAGAGAGAGAGAGAGAGAGAGAGAGAGAGAGAGTATAAACTAAAGGAGCTATAAGAATTAGTTGACAAATACTGGATTGAAGAAACCAACCCAAAGATTATTTTTTGAGGGTACTGAATTGATAGGCCAGAATATGAGACTGAGTAAGAATTCTTCTCAGGATTTGGAATTTAACACTTGGACAAGGACTCCAGGAATAGGGCAATCTCATTACTGCCTTGGGAAAATAAATAATGTGATGTTGTATGTTGAGTGACACAGATGTAGCTGAGCTGCCATGGCAGAATAAAGAAGCCACAAAAGTGAAAATGCTGGATAGACTGTATTATGCGAGTCCAGAAACCCTATCATGGGAAGCCCCAAAGCCCCAACACTCACACATTCACCAGGGCAATTGATGAGAGGGCACTGGCCCCACAAAAAAATTACGTGGTTGCTCTCCTCTGTAAGACTGGGTTCTTGAGAGGAAAGGATGTAGCAAAGTTAGAGAGGTTAGTACCTCTCGAGATGATGGGGAGATCTCAACAATAACAGCAGTGAACACCAGCTAAGGTTCATGGCCTAAATACAGTGGTAGAGATTGAGTATAGTGTTCCTATAGGCAAAAGGGATAGGCTGCCAACTAGGGTGCTGTTTATCATGTAGAGTAAGAAGATGGCAAAGATGGAGGTGCAGGAGGAGGAGAGAGGCCACCCCAACAACCATGATCTCTTTGTTACTCAGTTCCCAGAACTGTGTTAGTTTTTACATCTGTAGACTATTTACTGCTGAGATAGTCAAGAGGTAGAAAGAAGGGTTTTGCAGCACAGTACATTCAGTTCTCCCCAGAGAGGCTTAATATTTTTTCTTTCTTTGTTTTATCCTTCTCTTGCTTCTCCCTTTTATTTTATTTTATTTTATTATTTTATTTTATTTTTATTTTATTTTATTTTATTTTATTTTATATTTTACTTTATTTTTTATTTTATTTTATTTTATTGTCTCCTTTTCTTTCTCTCCTTAATTTCTCTAGGACTTTGTTTAGGTGGGAAGGAGGTTTAGAGGTAATAACCAAGAGAGCTACATGCTCACATTAATCAACTGCATTCTTATAGTAATAAATAAAGATCAGACAACATGGTGAGAAATCATGATTGCGATTGCTGCAAACCAGTGCTATTAATCATGATACAGAGGTTTTGTGTGAGATGAACATTTTGATTTTATATTTCTCATTTGCTGATTTTCGATTTACCTCCCAATTAACTTATAAAATTCTTCCGTTTTTACTGGCAACACTGATTTTTTTTAAATCCTTAATTATACTTTTCCTGACAGTAATATGCAAGAAAAATTCTTTATCTGATATGTCTAAAACTTATTAAAAGATTGCAGTCTTTACCCTGTGCTCTATGTTAAATGTCAACTATGTTTGACCATTTACTCAGATCTAAAAGTAATAATGAATATGATAAAATACAATTTGCAGTTCATTTTTCAAGACATTCTGAGAGAAATTCGGATCATGTCACCAAACCAAGCTGTGCCTTTCATATTAGTGTTTCACATATTGAGAACTGTTTCTTATTAAAAAATGAAATCTACCATTCTTATTTTTCTTGTTATATAAACATGTAACAATATTCAGAAAGAGCTAACTTTACTTCATGCACTCTGATAATGAGGCAGTATGTAATGAGAAACAAAGCCCCAAACTTTTAACTAATTGATGTAATTCACTAATGAGGAATTTTATATATATATATCTAATCAACTATTAATTGTATAGGCACAGTGTGACAGGCATTGTGTTAGGCACAGAAATTAGTGTAAGTTCAAGGTTCTCTGCCTGCTTCCTCTTAGTGCTTATAGAGTATAGAAAAAAAAAGATAGAAATAAAAATGTCAAACTATTTATTATAGAATGGAAAGTGCAGAGTGTTATGATCGGGCCTCTAATTGGGAGTAAGAGTCAGGAAGCTTAATTTATCCAATTATAATGGAATGTTTGGGAGAAAGGAAAAAATAGTATTTATTAATCTAGAAGTCACTAATGTTTTTGTGTATCGGGGAAAATGCAAGCGGCCTTTTGGATAATCTATTTTCAGACTTTTTCATGGCCTGGCATCTTCTTGGTGAAGTTGGTTTAAGTGGCTGAGGCATCTTTTTGCCCTAGCAAAAAGTAAAACAGACCTATAGCTGACAAAAACCAGTTTCAGAAAGCCTTTGTTTATGAAGTGGTTGCAATGGCAAGAATAGATAGCACCACAAAGTGTTGAAGATACTCCTTGAGGGGACAGGTTATCTCACAGATTAGGACCCCAAGTCTACTCTTTGGTGGAGAAACATGGTTAGAAATTCTCTAATGGAATTTGTCCAGATTGAAACCTACCTACATTAAAAGCTCCATGGAACTCAGAGGTACTCATAAGCAAGGAAGAGGGGCACTTTTATTTGAGATACAAAAATATCAGCAGCATCTATAGGTTTATCTAGACTATTCATATGTGGTTAAGTGTTAGAGTCTTTGCAGCACCAGCCACCCAGACACAATGGCAATACTCAAGAGGAGTTACTGGATGGGAATGTGTGTGAGGTTCTAACCTTGGACAAACAGTGTGAGCTTTTAAGGGACCCTAAGGCCTCTCTTTAGGTATGGGGCTCAACAGCAGGACATTAAAATAGAGATCAAGATTCTGTAGAATGTGTTAGACTGTTTTTTTTTCTTACAATTAAGATTTATTGAAGCTATGTGGTCCAATGCTCCAAACTTCCAGCAGTCAAGAAAAATTGTGACTAATAGTTTTGTAATTTGGAACCTCTGGCAAAAGGTAGATTCTACCTGAAGATGCCCTGTAAGATTTTGGACTCCCTGGGGTTTAAACTACCTTGCAAAACTAGTAGGTACACTTCTTTTGTTTTGTTTTCTCTTTTATTAAACCTTTTTTTCAATAGTGGTATGTTGCATCACATCAAATAGAGTTGAATACTTGAAAATAAATCTATTTTATAAGACTTTCCTTTGATAGGATTGATTCTTTGACAGGATTGATCCTTCTTATCAGCAGAGTTGCTGAATAATTATTTGGAGGTTATGGTAGAAAGCACCAAACCTTTCTCCTCATTTTAGAGTATATAGCTAGACTATGTTTGCCAGCCATGTTGGTGGTGTGGCCTTGAGGCCAAGTTTTCTCAAATAAAAAGTGTGCATCTACATGTGTTTCACTTACAGGTTGGGCATTTGAAAACATCCCATATGGTTAATTCAAAGCCTTTTCGCTTCAGCTGGCTCTCTCTTGATGGCCCTAGAAAATGGTAGAGCCAGAGGTGGTATAAGGTCCATAAAGAACCATATAGAGGAGAGGCGATACCTTGCTCTGACATCACTCTGGAGTTAAAAGTGATTCTATTTGAACATTTTATCTATCTATCTATCTATTTATCTATCTATTTATTTATTTATTATGGTTGTCCATATGTGTTATTTAGATCTGTTTTATTATTTTGGTATATATTGTTTAAATGACAAACTAGTATTTATATTCCATTCTACATAATAGTACAACTAACTTCTAATGAAGAAAATCTTTTTGAATGTTAATAATGAGAAGGATCTGAAGCAAACCAACTAAATAGATTTTATGCCATATTCTGAGAAGATTAAAGTTTGAACATCTTCCCCTAGAGGTTTAAATGAAGACTTTCCTGTTTGGGCATGTCACTGTTACTTTTCTTTGTTTATTTTTTTATTTTTATTATTATCTTTTTAACATTTTAATTCCACTCTTGTTTTTTTTTTTTTTTTTTTAAATCTGCCCCCAACTCATGAATGCTGCCAAATTTCTTCTTTTAATTAAATTTATCGGGTGACATTGGTTAATAAAATTATATAGGTTTTGTCTGGAGCAGTTTATTTGATGGCTGCCCTCCAAGTCAACAAGGGATTGTTTGCTCAGCAGGTGTTTGCAGTTACCTTGCTACTTTGGTAGTGACTGAGAAGCACCTGTTGCTCCAGAGAACAAGTTGATTGTTAAGGAGGAGGATGGGAGCCTTGAGAGAGCAACAGGCTCCCTGTGCAGGTGCAAGCAGTTGTTTCTTCTTGTGCAGGTGCAAGCAGTTGTCGGTCTCCCACGCAATCGTGATGCATCAATAGGGTGTGCTGAAGAAACTCGAGGCTGCAGTATTGACTGTGAGCCCTCCCGAATCTTTCTCTTGTCTCTGTCTTTTCTTTCATCCTCACTCCCCCTCTCAGGGACTGTTCGACTTTGGCTGGTGGGCTCCGGCAAGGTTTCAAGTATACAAGTCAATAATACATCATATGTATATTACATTATGTGTTTGGCACCTGAATTACCTATTTTTAAAGTAGTTTTGTCGAACCTAAAAAAGACATGATTAAAATGGTAGAGAAAAGATGGCTTATAGAAAGTAAATATTATTTTCTTGCCGCTAAAGCTAAGTGGAGATACAATTAAATATTGTAAAAATACATGAAATAAATTCTTAAGAAGGTGAAAAAATCAAAATTATTACACACTGATTCAAAATTAAGTCACATTTTTTAAAAAATTCAAGTAAACAAAAAGCCCCCAAATTTGATTTTTCAAATTAGCAGTCTACACACAGACATGCATACATACCTACATACATAGATAATAGTCATTTGTAACTTTGCTTTGCAAATGTTATGCCACAGAAATTAAACTTTGTCACATTCTCTGCTTTTAAAAAATTAATTGTAATGCATTATCCAGTTCCTTAAGATGATTTACAAAATAAAAAAGAAATGTATAAGATCATAAAAACTGCTGAAATCAATAACTCTTTTTTTAAATCTGAGAATGAACTCAAATTTGCCGTGATATGAATTTTCAATAAGAAGAAATGACTTGAAAGACACATGTAAAATGTATTTTTTAATATAAATCAGTATTATTCAGGACCTGTAATTATTTTTCTTCAAAATCACCACTTTTTGATTTTAACAGTAGAAAATATACACTCAAGAAATGTTAAGAACATAATTTATATTACTGTAATTGTATATACAAGATATTTTTTATAAAAGTATGATAAAAACCTCTCTTAAATTAAGCAAAATAATAAATTAGATTATATATATTAAAAATATGATGTAACATGGAAGCCAGAAAGACAAGGTATAAATACTATACAAAGCTAGAGAAATACATTTTAAAAACTACCAGCATTTCTTCTGTATTTTTGCTGTAAAAGGGTATGATTTCATTGGGTTGGATATATACACTATCTTTTTGGATGGAAAGAAATCACTTTAAAGATTTTTTTTATTTTAATAAGTAGGCACATATATCTTAATGCATTTGAGGAAGATATAAGTTTTGTTATAGAATCTACCAAACACCACATCTGGTGATTTGCTCAGTGGTCTGTTTACAATTATAATTTGAACTATTCTTTATAAATGAGAAAGCTCTGTAAATATTTACTCCTAGATTTAGAAAGCATTATTTTTGAAAAATAAGGATGCCTCAGTAGTCCTGTATGTTTATGTTTCCTGGAGAATTGATTACAATGGATCCATTTGTACATTAGGCTAAGCTTTGAGAGGACAGATATCCTGGTCTAATGTCTCCAGTTCGTATAGAAAAAACAGAATAAAGTCAAATATCATAAATGATAGCACAAAAATATTAGTTACAGTTTACATATTTTAAAGAAACATTGCTAAAAATATCAAAAAGTATATATTATATTTTCATTCTGAGGGTGTACGTGTGTGTGTGTGTGTGTGTGTGTGTGTGTGTGTGTGTGAGATGATATCCATTCTAATATCACCTTCTTAAGTCCAAGGAAATTTTTTTCCCTCTAACCCATTATTGTTTATTGTCTTATGGTAAGAAGCTACTAAATCTCTTGAACCCTCATTAAATCCATGCTCAGAAAATGTCTGTCTCTATAATGCTGATCTAACCACTTCTTTAATCCTTGATTTGATTTTATACAAAGTGAGGATAATACCCATAGTAGACATAAGTGGTTTTCTACTTCACTTTAAATCTCCCTGTTAGATCACCAATTTTATTCATATTTTTTATTCTCTTATATAACTCGCTTTAAAACATGCTTAGTCTAAGCGCATTATTAAAGTCTCATTCTTTATGCCATGGATAGATGCAGGAAAGGTTATAGGAACTTGATCCTGCCCAAAAGATGAAAACATATTTTATTCATAGTTATATTTGGTTCATATTCATTTATATAATGAATGTCTAATGAAAGCATTCTGGGGTAATTTTCCTCATTACACTTAAGAAGCATTATCCACATTATCTATTACTTGTCCTCATGTTTACACACACACAGTCACGCCACTTCACTCTCATGAAGGGAAGAAGCTTGAGAATGAAGCTACTAAGCTGAGAATGAGGGAAAAAATCTGGGTTCTTGATGACATTTCAGCCACTGAATTAAACAACCCTGGGGTGACTGACCTCTAGAGGCACTGTTATATGAAATAATAAATTCTTTATTGAATTTGGATTTTTTATTTTTTCCTGGAAAAAAAGTCATATCTAGTGTAGTACTTATAGTTCTGGTGGGGCGATTTAACAAATTAACCCATGAACAGCACATAGCAGAGAGTCTGGCACATAAAATGCTTCAAAAATGGAAATTATTACTATTGAATTTCTTCTTCTATAACTATTATTGTTAGTTGTAATTTCTTCTAGTTTTAAATTTAAAAAATATGCATATATATTTTTCTTTATTATAAAATTTATACAAAAAAGTTTCTGTTATTATATGACAAAGTAGCTTATCTCTTTAACATTAGTTTTTGAACAGTATTTTTGGATGACTGTTTCATGATAAATTTCTGAATTATAATAGTAACTTTTTCTTCTTTCTACACAGGGACATTTAATCTTCTGATTGGACTATATCACCCTTCATGGATGTTTTGAACCTGGCGAGGAGCATGGACTGGAATGAGGAGAAGTTCTAACTGTTCAGTTGATATATTTCTCTGATGATGCTTGTTTGTGTAAGGTACCTCATCTACCTCTGCACATTTTTTTTCCCTTTTCACGTTTCATATGTTTTACTTACTCCAAGAAACATGCCCTGGCTTTAGAGGAACAACTGTATTTCTGACCATGTGGAATTGACATTTTTGTTTGCTCTTAAGCAGACTTAAATAATACTTGTTTTCAATTACACTTCCAACTCCACTATCTGTGATAATGGTTGCCACCAGCTCATGAATCTTTCTGGAGTTCATTTATACAAATTTCTCCCAAGATTATTTCAGAAAGGTTTAAATTGTCATACATTTTCTAAAGCAGTTGTATCTTGTCTATTCTGTTTCCACACTTACTCATATTGTTGCTGTCATCTTGTTTTTTTTGCTAATTCTTTATTAAGTTTATGCTTTTTTTATTTTATAACTTTATTGTTATTATAGTGAGTCTTAAGTGGGAATGGGGATAAACACATATGTTCAATCCAAATGTCTTTTTTTCTTTTCCAGATGTCTTTTATTGTGTATTTTTTTTTATATTCAGCTTCAAATTACTTTGTTCATCTCTACAAAATTAATGTTCCATTACTTTATCCATGTCTTGCTTAACAGATTTTAAAACATGATTAGGATCTACAGAGCAAGATTCAAATATATTTATTCCGAAAGCACCTTCTGCCTCAGTATATCATTTATATTCCCTAAACATGATATCAAATATTCCTATTAGCACATTGCCTAATGTCTTACTACCATCAAGAAGTCCTCTACTTTTATTCTTCCATCATCTGAATAGATGAGCTACTCCTTGCGTTGCACCAAAATGCCCTATAGCTGATCGTTCAACACTGAAATCCTATGGATTGCACCTCTACTATATTATTACTGTTTAACAGACAAGCTCTAAGCATGAGTTTTGAACAAATAAAAATTCTCTGCACTTCCCTATTATAAGTAGAAATTATATATGCAAGAGAGAGAGAGATATGGGAGGAGGAGAAATTGGCAAACCAGAGATTTCTTTAGGAAAAATAAAAAAAAACAAACAAAAACCTCTGATTATCTTTACCGCATATTACAGGCTTTTTTTTTTCTTAGCTACACGTAGTAATCAGATTTTTTATACAACTGCCTTTGATTGTGCATGAATCAATTTTATTAAGTAAAGATAATGACATCAGTTTTATCTTTTTTATGTGAGCAAACCCCTAAAAGTCCTCAATGTGATGATGCTAAGAAAGAAGTTTTATAGGTTGAAATAATTTAAATGTTCTGTAATTTCAGTTTTTTTAATATAATTAGATGAAAAGTCTTAGATATTTACTACAAATTTGGGCTTTTATTATATTGATATATCTACGTATCTACATATAGATATATGTATATATACAGCAAAAATAATCATGGCTAGGTTACTTTGTCAAAATGATGTTTCTATAAATTCTCAAATATATAGTTATGTTTAATCTTTTTTTTATTATTTAATCTATACCAGAATGTTAAAATATCTTACTTTTTTCTACACAACACCATCATGAAATATTATTTGCCCACTTTATAACTGAAGAAAAAAATTATCTAGAATATTTAAATAACCTTTAACTACATGATCTTTATCACTATGTCCTTGATCTAAAATTAAAGGCAGTTTTCCCTAACTACCACTCTGCAGTGCTGAATGTAGGAGTAAGAAAAATCATCTCTCTACTACCTCTAGGAATATCTTAACTCTGTTCAGAACAATGTCTAAATTTCAGCCTTTCTTTAAAAAAAACTGAGAGAATTTTACTTGGTAAATCATGTCTCTCTCCCTCAATAACACATTTTTTGAGTATGATTTCGATTCTCTAATGCTGCCTGTAGAAATTGGGAACATCACAGACAAGATTACATCCAATTACAATGCCCATTCATGGAAAAATTAGACTAAAGATAATTTCTTGGTGTCTCACATTAAAGGCAATCACTAAAATTTAGAATAATATTCATCTTTATATCTAGATTTTCATTTCTGGTTAATTTTATATTAGATTTATAGTTTTTTTGTTTATGTACGTGAATTAACTGATTAACATAAAGATTGAATAAACTATATCATCAATTAGCAAATTGTGGTAAGTAGACATATGTCATTAACAAAAGATAAACTGAAGGGTATTATGATTCCTATTCTACCGAACAACATATTAAACATTATGAAACCTCCAGTTAGTTACTTCTGCAATTATCAGTCAACATAATCCTCTAATACAGGATTTAATTATATAAAGGACGACATTTATGCCACTTCTACATCTTATTTGTTAGTCAACAAATATCTTGGCTATAGCTATGGACTAATCATTGAGTTACTTAGAGAAGTATTATGTAATATACTATTATTTACTTTTTAATTATTTTATTTTATATCCTCAAACTAGTGCTTTGTAGTTTATTGTTTTCCTACATGTAATAAAAAATATATATAAGCATTTATGTTGTCAAGTGTTATGTCATATTAATCTCAAAATAGTTGCAAATAATTTCAGATATTAGGCTCAAACATAACAGGCTAACAATTCATTGTGAGTAAATAAAATATAGAGATAGTAGTGCAATTAGAAATTGAAAAAAGGAACAAGAGAGTCATAAAGGAAACTTCAATCAGAAATCTTTACAGAAGTGAAAAGTATATTTTATCTCAACATTTGAGATATAATCCAAAAGGACAATGTTCTATTTCTACATGAATGTTTATTTTTATAAACCCCATTTATGCAATTATAGAAAATAATTTAGAAAATATCTGTTGTATGTTCTGCTTGTAAACATTTGATGTTTTCAATAAGGTGAATCAATGTGGCAATGGTACCAAGATTTTTTAAAAATACAGTATGTTTAAATGTGTTAACTTTTAGTATATCAGTATAATTTTGAAATTATAATAGTATATGTAAAATAAAACTAAAACCACTTAAAATAATAAATACAATTAAAAGTTACTCATTAAGAAACAAATATTAATAAAAATTTGAAATAGAAAAATAGAATAAATCAAAATGATCTCAGAGATGTAAAAAACATCTTTCAAATATGATTACCTGTCTCTTGGAAGAAATCAGTTTTCAGTTGTCATATTATAGGCCTGTATATTTCAACATACCAACTTTGGGAAGAAGTATACCTCATTATTCTTAAATAGAAATAATCCATTTAGTTATCAAGAAACTTCAGAAGATATATCATACGAGCCCAAAAGAAAATGTCAATTTTTTAACATTCTTTGAATTAAGAAAATATCTTATACATTAAAATGTTCTTTGTGTGTAACTTTCAATGCTATTATTGTAATTCTCAACAGAAAGGATATTTGCATAACACAATTCTAAATATAATATTTGCTGCTACTTATGGTCTGTCATTGATTATTCAATAATTATACGTCATAGAAAATGCTGGGTTTTTTTTTTTATAATTTCTGAGTTCCTACAAATAACTGCAATTGAAAATTTCTTTCGCAATACTTTGTATAATAATCCACATTTTCCCTTGTTTTTTTAATTACCTATTTCATTTTGCTTTGTTTAGTTTACTTACTAGCCAACACATTTCATTTGATAATTAATATTTTATTCTTTCAAAAAATTGAATAACAATAAGCAATATTAATCCACTCTCAAAATACAATTGCATCCACTACTATGAGTTTTTTATGACATGGATCATATTTTGATAATTTTTTCTTGCATGCCAATAAAATCATATTCTAATAACCAATAGGGAAGAACCACATCATCTTTCCCAACTAAGAAGTCTGATGTACATATTAGATGATCTGTAGATAAAGGTCAAAGTGAAAGCCTTAAATTTTCTCTTATTAGAAGCAATTATATCTTTATAGTGAACCAAGAAAGTATCTCAGTATCACTTTACTAAATATCAAAGTTATTGAAATAAATTCTTTTTATAGAATGAAGAATGAAGTAATCTTTTCTGCCCTAAATTATTCAACCTGACACTGGAGACATTTTATTAAAAATATCCAATAGTCTCTTTACATGATACCAACTTTTACTGCAGTGGGATATCTGCCTTAGTTTTAGTTTTCATTATATTAAACCACATTTATTACCCATCTCTTTAGGATAACAAAACTGTTCTGTTATGTGTGTGGTTTCCTACATTTACCATCAGCTTAAACAGAAAATGAAAGGAGTGCCCGGTTGAGAAAATGCCAGAAGCATTCAGATGAGGCATCTACCATTAGCAGGCATTATTTATTCATAAATCTCATATTTACTGGGAGCATTTTGCAAATTTAAAAGTAATCATAAATTTTTCTTGGCTATGTATTGGAAGACTAGCAAACTGGAATTGCTATCATGAAATCATAAAAGTGAATCTGTATCTAATGGCCTGAAATAGATGTTTATGTTGAAAAAAACTTCAAGAAGTATGGCACTCTCCAAGTTATTTGATAAAAATGAACACAGCCATTAATCTAATGATTCATCTTCAGGAAATTTGCTCAAGTAAGACATTCTTTAAAAATGTTTGATATGAGGAAATGTGTTGTGGTTCTACCCACGGTAAACATAAATTAGAGATACAACAGTGATAACAATAATGTTATTGATATTTATTGAGTTTTTACTATGTGATTCCCCTTTGTCTATACCTGGCCTTACTTAATCTTGTCGACAACCTGATAAGTTAAGTCTCACTATTACATCCATTTTGAAATGAAGTAACTGAGCCTCAAAATGTTTATGTAAACTAAGCAAGTCTAGCACATGGTACATGCTTTGAACACAAACCTGACATTTTAATATTTTAATAATGAGTTAGAGCATGCTAATGCCATTTAGACTACATTGCAAAAGTCTTTAATTATAAAATTCATTGTCAAACAACAATAGGATGTGCCTGTTTGTATGTATATTTTGTATGAATATATTGTATACATTATGCTTTATGACTAAAAACATACAAAATGTATTCATTGTGCTCTTAAAATCAACCAATTCTTTGTCCTCAACTTAATGTGTGTGATGAATTTATTCTCAGTCATTCTTGGGATTTCCTGCTATCTCCAGGTAGGGCTGGATTTATGGGTGAGCAACTAGTGTGTGAGTACAGAGATTTATGAGTGAGCACAGGACCCTACCCTCAGAAAGGCCTGCACTAGTAGCTCAATGCTCTTCAGGTGCAGTCTTATTCTGAGTAATTTTATCTTTGATTTTGCATTCCATGGGTGAGTTGCAATGGGGTAATGGAGTATGTATACGGAGCTTCAAGACTTAACTTTCTCGGGATGCTGCCACTAGTTTCTTCATGGCCTAAGATTCTGTACCCAGAATCAATGACCTCAACCAGTGGTCATCTGTCCCCCTCCACTCACTGTGTGTGGGCTCTTTGAGGTGGGTTACAGCAGTGGTAGTCTTTGCTCTGTTCTAGCAGTGCCACATTGGGCATGGTGGATGACTCTGCCAGTTTGAGCCTCTTGACAACTTCCTCCGTCCAATTACTTGATCACAGAGGTTCTTGCCTATTACAATGTTAAGAGGTGCAATATGGACATTAAATCACAAATGTCATGACAACTGCAGAGACACCTAAGACACTGGCAAGGATGCAAGTTTCTCTAAAAAAGCTGCAAATTCTAAGGCAGAACATCTCCACAATGCAAAGAAATGATCCTAGCTGCCAATAATGCTAACAGAATAGAAGAAGGGTCACATCAGGTCCTGAGGCAAGCTTCCCCAGCCACTTTTATGATACTGACCTCTCTTGACCATTTTCTTACTCAAAAGGTAAGATTTCCCTTGTTTAATATTTTATATTTCTTTTACCATTCTGCAAACATGTGTTTTTTAAGGCATAATACGAGTGAATGAGTTTAATTTCAGTTTGCTTTTTTAAAAAGTTTATTCTAGACATAATGACTGATATTAATATATAAAATATAAATATTTATATTTATAAATAATATGGATATACACACATTTGCTTTCAGGTTTTCATGCACTCTGCCATACTACTTGCTATGACAAAATTTATTTGTGTGCTACTTACCACAAGGTCTTGCTCTGTA
The DNA here is from genome assembly GCA_030015415.1 of Cynopterus sphinx. Taxonomy (NCBI): domain Eukaryota; kingdom Metazoa; phylum Chordata; class Mammalia; order Chiroptera; family Pteropodidae; genus Cynopterus; species Cynopterus sphinx. The sequence goes on from CM057379.1 coordinate 10,155,829, forward strand.
ATCAACAAATTCTTGTTAACTTTTAACTTTGCAATAACCTTAGATCTCTCTCTCTGTCTTTCCAAAATTAAATTACCATTACTCATTACTCTTTCTCTAAATTAAAATTTTTTTATTCCCTTTTTCACTTTGTACCTTTATTAATAATCTCCATACATTATTTTTTTCCCCCTAAATATACACACGACTGCAATGGGGAAAGCTTGGGTAAGTGAAAGATAAGACACATTAAATGAAAAAAAAGAGAAACTGTTTGAAATCCACAAGAGACATCAAGAAGAACATCTGACCCCATTGGTGGGTTATTTGGCTGCGTGTTGAAAAAATGCTTCCACTGCAAGATATCAGCATCCTCCGGAGGCCGGAGAATTCTTGGAACAATGAGCTATTCAGGCACTATTACTCGCCCTGAGTGAGGGGCTGACTTACTATCCACTGACAGGAATGAAGTCTTGTTACAGTTGGGGTTGGGCTCCATGAGGACTTGGCAGGCAGCTGAACTAACGTGAGATAAGATGTGAAGCCTCTAAAGCTATTGACCTTTTCAGTACAAATTAGAAAAACTCTGAATACAGGTATTGGAGTGTCAAACAGAAACTGTTTACAGTATAAATATGGTTTCGGATTCATGTAGCACAAAGAATTAAGAGATCAGAAATAAAAATCTTTACTCCTTTACTGACGCCTGTGACCATGGGCTAGGCCCTTAATCTTTCTTTTTCCTCCTTAATTTACTTCAATTTATAAAATGTAGATGAGATAACATATGAGTTAATTAGTGTTTCTAAGATATAGAACATGGGTAAATGTAGTCAGAAGCACTAATTATTCACATTGACAAAAGGGCAGGTTTTAGGTCAGAGGACACTGTGTTTGTGATGAGAGTAGCAAGTACCCTTTAACTTCTAATTTCCTGTAAGCATCTTTTCTTAGCAGAAATGTCTCCTCCTTTGATGTCAATGAATTGAAAAGATCTTTCTATCTCATGAACACTGGAACCAGCCAAGTAGATATTTCGTTAATGTTCTCCATATAATCTGATATAATTAATCCCATGATAATAGACAAAATGTTGTAGCAAATAATTCTTGTGATATAGGGTCAAAAGAAATAAATATAGTGCTCCCTGTGAGATCTTGTACTAATTACTTATATGAGATTCAAATTTATAATGGCTAAAATATGCATAATCATCTCTGATTCAGGAGACTTGGAAGGCCTCAGTTATATCTTAAAGTATTTAAAAATATTTTTGAACTGAAAGTGGATAAACAAATATTATTATTATATACTTGCTCTGAATTCTTACATTCGAACATAAGATTGTTGTTTGTCCTTTTTTTACTTGCAATTTATTTTCCTGGACATTTCGATCACTATGATAGAAAGAGGAGTTTGTTTTATAAAAGTATTCATTCATTTATTCATTATATCTACAAAATTTCTTCATCGTGCCATATCACACTGGCTAGAACCAAGTCACAGGTCCTGCCCACAGTCAAAGTGAGAGGATTCTACAGGATGTCAACACCCTGGGAGCCACCTCGGGTCTAAATACCACAACAGTGGAAGAGGCTGAGCATAAAAAAAAAAAAAAATGAAGCTTCAATTAATTTTAATATTGACACTAAAAATAGAAGCTAATATTGCGAGTTCTTCCATTCTCAAGAATAGAGACAAAATTGAAAATTCAATTTTAAGTTGGTAATATAGAATCTACATCACAGTAGTATGTAGTACTATATTTAAAAAAAGAAAGCAGGACATGGATATGAGAAGGAGGAGCTCTTGGTTTATATAGGATGGTAGGGGAGCCTCTATGTCAGTTATTTTCAGCAGAGACCTTAAGGAAGCCGTGCATCCCAGGTTGAGGACTGTACTTGATGTGATATCAGCTTACAGCTGAAGTGATTTCCAAAAAGGTGGACACAGTAGGATACAACGTGATTACCTTGGACTTTGCAGGTCATAATTAGATGTTTAAATTTTACTCTGAGAAGAATAAGAAAGCATTGGGGAAGACCATTTTAAAAAGATAGCTGTCATTTATAGATGGTGGTCTTGAGAGAAAATGAGGAAGCAGGGAGGTCAGTTGAGAGATGACCACAGAGATCTAGCTGCAAGGTAAGGCTGATATTGGTGGTTGAATACTTGTTAATAAGTGGTTAAATCCTAGATATATTTTCAAGATAAAGCTGGCAGGATTTGTGGATAGATAGACTGCGAGTTGTGGCTCCAAAAATTTTGATCAGAATATTTAGAAAAATGGAGTTGTTTTTCACTTAGATGGGACAGTCTGTGACAGAAACATTGCCCAAGGCGATGATTTTTAGCCCCTGGAGCACCCCACTATTAGAGAGCAAGAAGATTTGGAGGACCCCAAGAGAGCCTAAGTAGAAATAAAAGTACACAGTTATGGACGTGACCAAAGTGGAAACCTAGAAACCAATAAACTGTGTGTTTGTGAATTTACAGTAAGCTTATTCGTTTTCTTTTTTTTTCTAACCACATTCAGGTGCTAAAACAGTTAGAGGAAGTGTTAGATTAGTCAGGGTTAGGGTTTTGCAAATAAATACTATGAAGACAAATAAAAAAATAAAGGCAAAGGATTTGAGGAAGCAAGAGGGTGATTGTTCTGAAACATGGATTCACAGTTTGGAAGGAAGTCAAAGGAAGGGAGAACATGGAGTTGAAGAGAAGGAGCAGAACAGGACAAAGTGTGGTGATGTAGGGCCGTAAAGAGACACAATGGGAAAAAATAAGGGATGAGAGACTGACGTGTGGAAGCGGAGATGCAGTTTCTAGGAATGCACAACTTAAACCCAGTTATTTCTTGGCTCGCACTTCCATTCCAGCATGATGCTGTGTTTTCTGTATTCACATGGCACCAACATGTCAGAAGAATGAATTTCTGAATGCTGTTTCTGGGACATACTCAGAAATTCAAGTCACCATCTCGGGTCCTGTATGTGGATCCAGGCTCCACATTCCTCAGCTCTGTCCTTTGCCATCAGCCTGACCTGTCCCCTGCCACACCCCCAGCAAAATGATCGAGATCATCTCATGGGTCTCATAAGCCTCAGGCTCTTCCAACCTGTTATCAGCCTTGGGGAAAACAACCAACTGTTGAGTTGCCTTTTCCAAAGTTATCATCCTCTTTATTTTAAACTTGGAACACCTACTTTGTTGTTCAACTTAGTGTTTTATGAAATATCAGGCAAAACTTTGTCTTTAAGCAGTTTCTTTCTGCTTTCTTACAACAAATGGCCATTAAGCAAGGAAACAGAAAACCATTATCTGATTGAAATTGCAGAACATAAATATGTAGAAAAAAATAAACCTCAATACTGTCTCATTTGCATGTATATTTCTGATCGACTCCTTTTGTATTTGGGTATGAAGTAGTGTATTATGATATTTTACAGCCTGAAAAAGGTTTGCAAAAAAGAGGCTTTCTAATGCCTTGTCAAAAATGACTGCAGCTTCACCATCTACATTCATTTCTTTGGGCTAAGTAGAGTTTGTTCTGAAATGCAAACAACCTCTGAGAAAACAGCACTGATATTACCAGTTACTGTGCCTTTATGTAAATCAATTCGTCAACTCTTAAGCTATGACCACTGACAGCCAGTAGACTGCAGCTTGTTAAAATTGGATATAAAATAGTGTTTTGCTTGAGGGTGGGAAAGAGGGAGTTTCTGAACCTAATTGATATTCTTAGCTAATTCACAGTGTGGTCTTTGGAAAAGAGGCAGCCAGAGTATGAAGAATTATAGAAATATTTACCATCTTCATTTTTTCTTTCGTTTTAAATATGTCTCAGTTTCTGATAATAAAAGGTGACATCCCATATTTCAAAGTTATCTTTATTAATAGAATCAGTAAAGAATAAAGGCACATTAAAAGTTAAGCTTGTCAAAAGGAGACCAATCATATGTCTGACATTAATGAAGAGCTTGGTTTTTAATGTAAAATATGTTTACAAAAAAAAACAATGTTGAGTTGCACTCAAGGTAATTAAATTTTCAGATGTTATAACTTCAAGCTATTTATACTTGTTGAAAAAGTTACTTTCAAGTAATTTTTTTCAATTTTATGAACCAAGTCCCAGTTATTATAGGTATTACAGAGGCAGTCATTGCTATTCACTAGGCTAATGCTTTGCTCTCTCTGTCCCCCCAGAAGTGCCTGGTTGGACTTGCAATGGCATGGAATTATAGGAAATCTGTAACTGCTTTTAGCATCACTGTGATGCAGGTGATAAGGATGGGAGAGACTAGCTTATAAGCAGTGAGTCAGGCAAAACGTTTAAACCTGCACTGGGAAATCCTTTAGTTCTACCCCTTTCACAATATATGGCACTTTATTCATTTCACTAGGTTTATCAGAAGCCATTTAATAGAGTAAAATAGATATCCTGTGGATAAAGAGTGAACAAATGGCTCTCACTTTCTGGAACTTGGCACTAACTTCCAGCTAGTCTTTCCTATTCTTTTATATTCCAGTTAGTGATATGCCCATCTTTTCATGGTTTCTCCTCCCAGTAAATAGTAGGGCCCTTGAAACTGACAGCATAATATTATTTTTTTATTCCCCTCAAAGAGTAAACATTCAGAATATGAATGGAACTGTTATTTAACATCTTAACTAATCTGATTACATTTCATAATTAAATTCTTTTATTTTTCTAATATAAGCATTATATTTCTCCTTTGCTTTCCTACTAAGAAGACCCTATGAATCAAAAGATTTGATAAATAGCTCACCTCCTGATTACGTGTTGATTTTGCATAACACTTTTGACCTGACATTAGAATGAACACAGCTAAATAAAATTGTGCCTGCTTTGTTCTTGTTTCGTTTATTTACACATATAGAGGGATGAAAGAGAAAGGGTGTTCTTAGCAGTGGGTGCTGACAAATGAGGAAAAGTGAGAGGTACTTCAGAAAATTCAGAATTATTAGTTAGTTGTGGAGCTGAGGAAGCTCTAAACTGCATATAATATGTGTTTTGGCTCTGTTTTCTTTCTGATATTTGTTTGTCTAAACAGCAATCCCATAATTGATTAAGTATTAATTAATTATCTACTATTTATCAATGAAGTTATTAATGCAACCTCTATATATTTTGTAAAAATTATTCAGATTTTAGACATTATATTTTAAGCTATTCATTAGTTAAACTGATTTTGTAATCATGTAAAAATATATTAGCCAAGGTTTACATGATCTACTTTCTTAATAAATATATTCTTTGAGGAGAAAAGACCACTTTAATTCATGCCATTTTTCTAAACTGTGGATGCATGAATCCATGAAGATGCCAGGCTTGTCAAACTTGTTAGATACATAAAAATAGGTTAGTTAAGATGTTAAATAACAGTTCCAAAGTATAGTGGTTCAGACTGGAACCGTAACAACATGGAATAGGGGAGAATGGCTAATTAGATATTAATTTTTTTAAAGGATCTGGAAGATAGCACTTTATTAAAGACACATGCACAAAAATGTCATAAAAGGTATTGTAGTAAAAGAGTTTTTATTTTTCAAATGCTGTTCAGGATTAAAAACCAACTTGGAATCATCTGTGAGCCCCATCTAATCATTGGCATGTTGCCTCACGTATAGGCCCAACTGAGAAACATTTTAGAGGAACAAAAGAAAAGAAGTCTGCAACACTTCTTTCAATGCAAGGTTTGAAATTCTAAGAACATGCAACACTAATAAATTGTAACACTAATAAATTAAAACACTAAATTTGCAGCATAGGATTATGAATTAAACCCTGCCAAATTGCCTTCCTTAATCTGTGTACCCTTGTAGTATGTTTGAACATATTTTATATAACTCATATGCCAAATAATTCACACTAAAATAAAGTATTGCATTATGATATCTTGCCAAAAATGATTCTCCACAGAAGAGAAACTTACAACCTAACGTAATAACCTTTTAAAATCCTTTGAATATCAGATGTGACCAGTACGTAAAGTAGACAGTCTCTCATTCAAAGATGCTTTGGGGTATTTCCTCACATTGATGCATTTCTTTAGATTTGTTATATTTTTTATCACTCCCAGTCTTAATTATAGCAATAGCCTCATAGTTAGCTGACTTGAGTTGAAGTCATATCCCTGACATCCATACACAGGAGCCAAAATTATCATTAAAAAACTTAAAATCAGTATTTTATTCTTTTATTCAATATCTTGAAGTCACTCTCCTTCCATTTCAATCTGAGTATCAGCCAACCTCTTTAAAGTGATTTAAAATCCCCACGTTTACATCCCACTCCTTAGTTCTCAGACAAGTTACTTTCCCTCTGCTGACTCTTCTTCATCCACACTGACCTCATAGATTTCTCCAAATGTCCCATGCAAGTTCCATATTTGAATTATATTCTGATTCAGCCTGAACCAACTTCTCCTAATTAACTTCACAGCAAACTCTCTCACTTTTTATTTTTGCTCCAATATTTCCAAAAGGAGGCCTACCCATATCAACCTGAATAAAAGAATAACCACAATGCCTTCCCTGGCTCTACTTTACCTTTCATTCCATAAAACCACACCACCTTTTATGGTAAACTGTCATTTATGTGCTTGTATTTATCATTGTCTGTCATCCCATCACATCTTGAGTATAAGTGCCATGAAGGCAGGTGCCTTTGTTTTGTTCACCAAAGGATCTTTGGAAAATGAGATAGAACATGGCTTATTGTAGGCTATATATATATAGCCTACAATATATATATATATATATATATATATATATATATAGCCTACTATATATATATATATATATATATATATATATATAATACTTACATATATTTATATCTGTGTGTGTGTGTATATATGTATGTATTAAGTTGAAATACATGAAAATGAACATAACAAATCATGCTTTGGTCTAAATATACATGATGGTATAAAATTGTCAATTGCCCTTGGAAACAACTGAATAAAAGTTAGATAATGTTTTTTACTTCTTCTTTAAAGATGAGCAAATTTTATAGAATTGAGAATTTACCTTAGGACAATTTAGAATTCTTTTGTTGTTTGAATTTTGATTAAGCAATTTTGTTTAAGCTAGCCAAATTAATTCAGTAAGCAAATCTAAGAGTCTACATCTAGAATTTCTTATAAACTGATTTTTGAAAATAAGCATTAATGAACATGAACAATAAAATAAGTTTCAAATGCCATATATCAGAAAGACTTTCATTTAAAAAGTTGACTCATTTTAATACACATTATTATGTTTAACAAATCAAGGTATGATGTAATTTAATTTTTCATGTTAAAGGTTTGCAATTTCTATCTAGTTTAATGACAGATCCTCATAATTATGGTTCATTTGGTATTTTTCAACTAAATCCTTAGGTTGTAAAGTTTTCTTTTTAAAGTAAAATATAACATGTGTTGCATTTTGGAAATAAAAATGACATGCTGCAGGACTCAAATGACAAATGTTATACATCTGCTCCATCAAAATATCGACAGATTTGTTGCTAAAACAAAATGGGCTGTTCTCTTGGTTAGTTCTTAAACCATAGTGAGTATTACATGTGAAAAACCGTAACAGAGATTTAGTAGCAACCCCCCACTTCCCTTTTTCCTGCTTTTTACAGTTTATTATGAAGAATTGAAATATAACGCTGAGCAAGAGCTTACTGCAAAATCTTTCCTTCTTTTTTTGAAAAATGATCTCTTGATAGCAAAAGTTTGAAATGATGAAAAGGTTAGATTATGCTTTAATTCATTCTTCCAAAGGTTATAATTGCATCATGATTTGGGTCAAAATCAAATCAATGCTTCTGATCTTCATACATTAGTCAGATTAGTGTCAGATAAACACAGTATAATATTTATTTCAACGTGTAAGGATAATATGTTATTGTAAACCCTTAATCTTAATGACTTTCAAAGTTACCTCATGTTTAAATATTTATTTATTTAAATGTCAACCTGCCATTTAAAACAAAAAGCAGTCCATCTTGTTTCAGGAAATGTGTCTCATATCACTTTTAGACAATTCAATGAGGATGTTAAGGGTTTGCAAATCAATTGCACGCTTTCAGAATGTAATCTGCAGCACTTGATCTGAAGTATCAACCCACAGGCTTAGAAAAAGGAAATTGCTTTAGTAACATCACAGAGATATTTCATAACATTTTGTTATTTCAGTACCAAAAAGAATCTAAGAAATGCTGCCAGGATGTCAGTGCTAAAAGTTGCAATCTTTTAAGTCATCATTTATTTTTTAACATTATTCGATTCCGTTAAAATAAGTGAGGATTAACATCATAGGAAACTGTCACCAATTTATGAATTAACAAATACACCTATGTCTCCCACCCCTGGTAAACAACAACATGCTTTCTCATGGGCCTTGTCATTACGTCTGAAACTTTGCAGTTGCATTACTGTCACCCATGAGCTTGAGACAGTGATGGTCCAGGTTTACTGTCAACACATGATAGTAGAAAACATTTAATTTTGTGAAATGTGAAAGATATTAAATTTAATAATTGCATGAAAAAACTAAAATCCTCAACACATGTTATTTAAAACTTTCTGTTCTGAAAAGAATATGTGCCACTCTGTCAAAATGGTACATTTTCAATGAAATTTTTCTGTCTGTTTTTGCAACTGAATATTAAATTTTGTATTCAAAACTAAAATGTTGGTATCTCACAGTCTTATTTAATGATACTCCATGGCTCCTTATGAAGTTTAAATTCATTAAAAAAACTTTAATAAATTTTATTTTTATTATTTTATTATTTTATTTTAATCCTGGAGGGACCTTTGAGAAACTGATCAAGTCTCAGGGAATCTTTACATAACAAACAAACAAAAATCTCCAAAATTTTTAGAGCACATCATTCATAAAAATGAGCAATAATTGTAGTTATAATAATCTATAAATAAAGTACCATATTCTTTTAATTAGACAATATTTTCCTCTAGGTTTGTTTATTCTGCCTAATTTATGCATCCTGTTTTTATATTTGGTTATCTCTTCCCACAAGGACATAAATTAAAATGCAAGTTATTAGAGTAGGAAAAAAATTTTCGGCCTCCTTCTCCATTTTTTCATTAAAAAGTCCTGATACTTTCTCTTTATTTAAGAAGGCTTGAACAACTTATTACAAAATACTAGTAAACAATATGCTATGTTTTATGGCATAGGCTATGTACAATATTAGTTTTTTTCTGATATATATATTTCAGTGATTTAAGTTAAATAAAAATTTAATATATTTTCTAGAAAAATAAATATATAAAAAAGCAGATACTATAGTTAACACCTGGATATAGGCAACAAAAACACAGGGTGAAGGTGAGTTTCTTATTAGTATTGTTTTTAGTCAGAGATTAGTCCACATTACACATAAAAGGAGAGACTAAAACAGCCTTATTCTTTGGAAGAACCAGAAGATAGAATTCAGGGCAATTACAGCTACTAGAATCTAAAGGGGGAAATTTCTCAATAAGAAGTCAGGGAGGAGAAGCCCCAAATAGTGTATACCACTACCCAGATAAATAAACAAATACACCCTTTTCTCAGATTCTGTATTTGGATTCTTTATTTTAATGAGTTTGTGCACCCATTAAAAATTATTTATAACCCCCAAATCAATAGTTTTATTACTTCTCGGTCATTAATGGACATGAGCAGAGAAGCAAACAAAATGAGTTGTCTGACAGGCATGGTCTCAAGTGAGGTTGAACAAGGCAACACCTATCCTTTTTGTTTCAGTTTTTGTACTCCAATGAAGTATCCTTTTTCTGCATCCCATTTATTGTCACGTGTTTTGTGTGTGGGTTTTGTTTTTTTTTTTTTTGAGGGGGGAGCATTTTTACAATTTTATTTGTTGATTTTTTTTTGTATATAATTACCCCAAAAGAGAGTGTTAAATTGCTGTTCAGTGTTCCTAAGTATAAGAAAGCTGTGGTGTGCCTTACAAAAGAAATAGGTATATTAAATAAGCTTTGTTCAGTTGTGGATTATAGTGCTATTGGTAGTGAATACAAAATTCAGGAATAAACAGTATATACTGAATAGGGTTCTATAAACAGAAACACACAAAACATGGTTATGCACCAGGCAAAATCTGGTGACCAGAGGTTCACAGGAACCTATCTTATATTTCCCTAGGAGCAATAGTGTTGTGAAGAGTTGAAATTTAGTAATATAATTGGCACTCTCCTAAAACAAATACAAAATATAGCTAATTATCGAGCATATAAAATAATTAAAGGGCTAGAAATAAAGGATGATACCAGAGAGGCTGTTATTAAGTGCTTTATTTACTTATTTATTTTATATATAATTGCAAAATATATAATCGCAAAGTCTGGAAGGAAATTTATGGTAAATAGAGAAGTATGGTATAGAACAGTACATGATAAAGTTTCATATTAAATTTAATAGAATAAGCCTTCTACAATACTAAAAGAGCATTCTCTATTTTTTCTAGTTTCAATAAAGACTAATTTCTTAAAAAAAAAAAAAAAACACATACATACAGCCATGGTCGATAGTACTGAGGAGGCTGGATCTTCTTGTTCTATTAATTTTAATGACTTACTTTATGATACAACAATATTCATATGGAAGAACAAGCAACAAATAAAATAAATGCTAAAATATAATTACTCTTCAAATCTATTTAATTTATCATAAATTAGAAATTAACTGCTAAATGTATATAGAATTTTTACTTATATTTGAATTGTATTCCCATGATTGATTGTTTTACCTCATGTACATTTTAAAAGCAGAAAATGCCTTGCAATAAGAGTTTACTTCTGTGTATGTCACCACTTAAGAAAAAAACGAACAAAATGATGTTGATTTCTCATTCTTAGATATTTCGCAACAAGAAAAAAGAGTTAGATTTTGTGAAATGCGGACATAAATTTTCTTTCTTTCTTTTTCTTTTTTTTTTTCTGCCTTGGGCTAATGTAGGCTTCAAATTTTACTTTAGAGTGAGTTTGATGATTCTATTTGAGAAAGAAGATCTTCAGGAACGAATTAAAAAACCTACTTTGGGGACCTATTCCAACCTGAGGAAATAAGAAATTTAATGTTACCTCAAGTTACTTCTTTAAAAGTAGAAATTTGTTTCCTAGGGAATGGGTTTGTTATTTTGTTGTGGATAGGTTTAATTTTTCCAGAGATTTGAGATTTCACCAAAATTTCAAAGACATGTTGTGATAAAGATACGCCAAAGGACTAAGTGAAGTACTAATGTAGCAAATGAAATTTAAAATTTCAGACATGGCCTCTAGGAAGAGAATGCTTCTCTTATGGCTGGGAAGGTAAGCAGAGTTAGACTGTTAAAGAGAGTTAGAAATGGTATTTTAGAGAACTGGGAAACAGGAGCAAAGAACGTGGGCTGAAGGGAAACTAAAAGTGTCAAATCTGTAGAAGAACAGAGTATCACATAAAATAGCAATGTAGCCAGAAACTGTGGGGAAAAGGAATTGTTTTCTAGATGCAAATAGAGACTCCACCCCCTCAAGCCCAATGACCTATCACTTAGCTGAGTCATTAAGGAGGTAAGTTCAGTACAAATGAGATTTTAAAAATATATCAATGATATTGATATTTGACTCATTAAGCTGGCTATCCAACTGAAATTGTAAGATGAGGAACAACTGGAAATTTAAATAATGAGAAAATTAAAACTACAAATGATAATTGACATAATGAGAGCTAATTAACTTTTCAAGAAAAGAGGAAAAAATAAGATCAAGCACATAGGTCATGAGACTGTAGAAAACAATATTGTGCTGTCTTGCACAAGCAGGTATTATTTAGAACTGTCAGATGTCATTAAAAGAGGGTGAAAGTTAAAAAAGAAAGGATGTATTTTATTCAAATGGATATATAGCTAAGTAATATCAGCTTTCATAAATGTTTATGTGAACCTCTAAATTAAATGAAATCACTCATTTTATTTTCTATAATTCTAATATTTCCATGCATTTTATCATATCATTCTGAGAAAGAAAATATTCTGAATAAATTTAATGAAATATATGATTCAGATATATTTGAAAAGCCAAAAATAGACACATCATTTTCTAATTCTACATTAATCCTTCTGTATTTCTAAATTGTGGACAAGAGGTTAGATAGATATCACAGAGGTTATATCAAAAAAAAAAAAATGAAAGCAATTGAATCCCAATTTTTGCACCTAAAGGTAATTAGTTCCAGCAAACAGCTCTTCTATTCCTTCATGGTTATTAGTCATAACCTTGATCCTCCCACATCTTTATTATGTATGCAGTGTTTTAAAAATACATTAAATATGCATCTCATCATATTATTAAGTAAAGTGGTCATATTCATTGTATTATTTTGAGCCATTCTTTGATAATTTGGAAGATGTCTTAAATCATATTCATCAAAATAGCAAATAAATGTTTTCTTTAAATATAGTAAAATTATAAAAAATACAATTTAATAATCATGTATTCTATTTTGTGATACAAATATTGTTGATGTTAACATGTTACCTTACTCTGTCATTTCACTGTTTTTAGTTTTCTATATTTCTTTGACTTTTATTTTAATTACTTCATTAATTATATTTCAGTTGTTGGATAAAATTGGATATCAGTAGACCTCTTTGATTTATTGTTGAAAGATGGGGATGAAGATAACATCAATACAGATCACATTTACTTATTTAAAAATCAATTAAGAAAGCATTTCACAACGCTAGTGGCTATGTACCTTTATTATACTATAGATACAACTCAACATTTTTACAGCTACCATGTTAAATTATACTCTACACATTAAAATTAATTATCTGTTATAATTACTAAGTGATATTGTTAAAACAATTGAAATGATAAAATCAAATTCTCACATATTCTAAATTCACTATGTCAGAATAGTTATATATGCATTTGTATAAATAAATTAGAAAACAAGAAATGTGTATCCCTTGAAATAAAAAATGTATATATAAAAAGTTTTTTTGAATTCAAGTATCTTTTTTTCACTTTATAATAGGTATTAAGACAATAGTTTTTAGTAGTTTTGTATTCATCCAGCTATAATGTTTAAAAATAAGTTTTTTAGCATAATTTCTAAACTCTCTCAATGACTTGATTTTATAAAGCCATTTTTATTGTACTAGGATGCATAAAATAATGTATTCATTTGGCCTTCTTAGACATCTACATGTCTGATTTGAATAGCGTATGAAAACAGGAACAGTTTAGATGGCAGTGGAGTTATTAGTAATAGATTTATTAATTAATACAATATGTTCAATTTTTGTTCTATATAGAGATTAGTAGAGAAAAAGGCTGAATGAGATGATAGAGAAAATAATACACAATTATATGCATTGAGTTATAACAGAGAAAAACTCAGAATGTGAGTCCTAAGGAAAAATACTGTAACCCTAGCCTGTGTAAGTCTAGAAAATAGATGTCACCAACAAATAATAATAACATTATTTCGTCTGGAAATTTACAATACCAATTTATTATATGTGGTTATTAATCTGATTAAATTTCAGAAATGTTTTTAATTTTTGGGAAAAAAAAACAAATATACCATATTTAGGCTATGAGGTATGAGAGAATATTAAAACATGGAGTTTACAGCACAATAATTAAGTAAATGTTGTTTTCCTTTAATTTGTCATGTTTTCATAAGACTGGCCTACTATGTTATTGTCTGAAATACATAGGTTATTACACACACACACACACACACACACACACACACACACCTGCTCATTTCAGTTACTTAATTCCCTTGTTCAAAAAAGTTTCTCACTGTGCCAAATTATAATTTGAATTGAATATAAGACCAAATCTCTTAGTCTTAATTTCCTTCTTTTGTTTCATAGATTTAAATAAGGACAAATAACAATTTTATTATTCAATTCCTGTTGCCCTTGTGATTATCTTAAAGAAATGTTTTTGTTTTGTTTTTTTTTTTTTTGTGGTTGTTTTAAAGTATCTTCTATCTAAAAATTTAACATCAGAATTTGCACTGGTATTTTATACTGGCATAACAAAGACAATTCAAAGTGGAAAAAAAGAGTAAAACTTGTATTTTCTGGGAAGTCTATTATACTGTAAGTGATTAATGATGAGTAGATTTTATTATTTATATTTATATCTACTATGCTAGCCAGATTTTAACACATCTTACTTTTGACTAAAACATGTTCTTATAAAGTTTCACAGTGATGAAGTAAAGGTGATTTTTTAAATTTTAGATTAAAATAAAAGGCTTCAGTAAATTACAAATAGTTAAATCTTACCAAATACTTTCCATGTACATAATACTATTCCATTTGCTCTAATTACTTAATACTCACAATAACCCTTTGAAGTATGTACTATAACTATAACATTTTAGAGATGTAAAAACTGAGAACTAGCTAGGGATACTTTACCAAGGACACAAGACACATAAGTGATAAAGATGGGATTTCAATCCAGGTAGTCTGGCTCCACATTTGTTCCTTTTAGCCAGTATGCAAATAAAAAATTTGATAGCACGATATTTTTTGTCCTTCTCCATGAATGTCAAGAATTTAACAAAGAAGATATGTAATTAATAACATAGTGATGCATATTTTCAAATATAATCTTTTTAAGACTGTTTAACAATCTATTAAGTACTTATATACTTTGATTATTTTAAATAACTTTTTTAGCTTATTAAGCTAATTCTCTTTAATCAGAGATACAGATTTTTTTTTTTACATTTTCCTTTTTAAGGATGGACTCCACAGTTTTCTCATAACCTAGGAGCTCCCAAATACTAACTCTTTGTATAGCAAGAAGTAAACTAATCCTGGTACAATAGACATGGACTCAATGCTTAGTCACAAATAACCATCTTTGTGATGTCAACAGACTCATAGAACTTTCTAATCATGAAAATCATATGCAGCCAAATGTAAATATTTGTTGTGTAGTTATCTCTAATTTTAGATCCATGTGATGTCACAAAATTTTGGGTTGGCATTTAAAAAAATCTTCTATTGGTTTTTAGTTAAGTGTTTCTTTAAGGATAACACTTTATTAAATGAAAATCAAATCTTTATTTATGGTAAACTGAAACATATTGGAGGATAAAACTTATTAAAAGATAGCTATGTTTGTGATTATTGCAAAAGTAAACAACATTCCTAAACCAGTGGTTTTAAATAACAAGTTTAAATATGAACTGGACTGAACTATCTTAAAGTGGCTTTTTCTTACTATGCAAAGTTGTATTAATATTTTATTCATACACTTTATAAAAAGGGATAAAACAGACCAAAACTGTTCACTAGATAACATTGTATCTTACAATTTTATATCCACTATCTGTGTAGAAAAAGGAAGTGAGGATGGACAGAAAGGCAATTTAAAAATACAAGAGTTTTTAAATCTATAATCTATTTAATACAAATCTGTTTGATTTATATTTTTAAATAAAAAGAAAAAATAACTTCCAGGACTGAAGTCCTTCCTTAAGTAAGGTTACATTGAGCCAGAAATACTAGTCAAAGAGAACTAAACCACCAGCAGCATGGCTTGGTAGAAAAGACAGCATGTCTATCATCTCAGAGTTTTTAAGTGTTTTTATATATTAAGTAGAGAAAAGGGGAAGAAAGGGGTACTCTGAAAGAATTTTATTTGGCTAGACAAAGTGGTGGGAGAAAGTAAAGCAGGTCAGGTCTGGGATAGGTGCAGAGTCTGCATAAGGACATGTCCTCTTGGTAGGCTGGCTGTGGGAAGCCATCCAGAAAGCTCATGTGTAAACAGCACACGGAGGTCCTGGAGTTAGATGGGGCCTGGCCAGGTAATCTGTGGAAATAGCCACCCAGAAATTAATCCAAGTTTCAACTGGCAATAGAAGGAATGTGAGCAGTTGCTTGCTAGCTGGTCAGAAGCCATTAACAGACTAACAGCTTTTTCTTTCACCCTCCAGATGCTGTAACTTAATTTCTAAAATCTCAGAATTGTCTACATGTATATATGTATGTATATATTCATATATATGCACATATATTTATATGTCTGTATATATACATATATACGTAATCATTTATATATGCATATATACATAATCATATTTTATATGCATATATGTATATATATTCAATTTAATTACCTACACATATATTCATGTATACACGCACATAATCAATTTAGTTACATAACCGAACTGTTTTATATTATAGATATAATAATAAACATGAGCTAAATTTGGGAAAGCTGTAGCAAAAATATATATATTATACATTAAAATAACAATAAATCTGAATGTCCATTCCTGTCCATTCCAGATTGGCCATAATTCGTATTTTTAAACATTATATCACAACCTTGGGGTAATTGTTATTTCAGCAGCCCTTATTTTGAGAGATTTTGAAACATGATAATAGGTTACTAAAACAGATTCTGAAATGGCTTAATGTCCAAATCACTCAGGAAGTGTATACAAATAATTCAAAAATAGAAGGATATATGAATCTACCAAATCATTCAATATTTCCTTCAGTCGAGAGAAGTTATAATTTCTTAATAAAATAACCACTTTGTAAGTAGTCGTCACTGAACAAAGTTATGCAATCCAACTGTATAATTCAAAAATAAAAACCAACAAAACAAGCAAAGCCAGAAGTGTTTGATGTCTCATTTCCTACCCATAAAACACGATTTGAATTGGAGCCCATTGCTCTACATGATACAGAGTTAGATTTTTAATCAATTCCAGAGGTTATGGGACAATATAAACAGAAGTGCCAATTTTAAAGCATTGATTTAAGTGTCTTGAAAAGACCAGAGTGGGTGTCTTAGGGCTGAGATAAAGTTGGAAATTTTTCTTTAAGAGGTTTTTCCTTCTATCAATCCTTGAGAGTGGGACTAGACTTAAGGTTACTTTCATCTTTTCCAGCATGACGATGCATAACCATAACACCATTAGTTAACCAAAGCACGTTCTTTCACTAGATTAGAATTGAAAACGTGCAGAATTTTATGTTTCATTGATATAATATTCAATCCATAAGGTGGACATTGAGGAATGATTATAATACTTCGTCTTTGGTATTCAAAATCATTTAATTAACATTTTTGACAGAAAATAAAAAAATGAAAATGGAACAAGTACTGAATTTCTATGAGGGCAAATCTAATAAACATGTAAAGCAAACCGTATTACATGTGTTCAGATGGATTTTTATTACTTATTATGAAAATTTATTTTACTGCCATCAGAGCTACAGGAGCCATGTTATCAAACAAAAATGATAATTAAGCTCTGATTTTCTATATATATAAAGTAAATATACCAAAGAAATGCAATAGCTTCAATTATGGGGTTGAAATTTCTAGAAAAATTTTCTACTGTACATGCTAATATATAATATTGGAGAATTCAGTCTCACCGAGTTATAATCAGAGTCTAAAGAGTAAATTAAACGCATTGATAATATATTCATTCTTATTTATTTATATAAAAGGAAAGTGATACTTGTCAACAAATTTAGAATGTGAAATGTAACTTTGATTCAGAAGTATTTTTACAAATATTAGCTTACAAAAGAGTAAAATACTTTTTTAGTTTTTTTTGCAAACACATAGCATCTACTTCAGGTTCCACAAAAGATAAACCATTTAAAGAGAATTTGTTTTTAACAAACACAGCTTCTAGAAATATTAACAGTAGTAATGTACAAAAAGGGCATAACTTTTTTTTTTTTTGGTTTGAGAGGTAGACTTGTAATTAAAATAAAGTAATGCTTAGGTATTTCAGAGATAATATATGAATTTATAAGACAGAATTAGGGCAGAAGGAAGAATGTTCAGAGCTTTTTGGAAAGTTTCAGTAACAGTTGATTAAAGGGGAGATATCTGTTAAGTGGATGCTGTAATGTTAATGTACTTGGTTTCACAAGAAAGAAAAGGACTCTTCGGGTTATCCAAAGGCAAAGAAAAAGTGTATGCATAGAACATGACAATGAGTATTCATATGGAAATGTCAGGTTTTGGAGATCATGACTGATGGGAAAAGGTTGCATATAATATTCATAAATGTATGTCATTTTGGAGAGTATTGAATTCTGTTAAATAGAAAAATATGAGTAGAATGGATACAATTTTGAAGCCAGTGGCCAAGAAGGACAAGATTAAAACATAATGAAAATGATATTGAGGTCTGTATTAAAGATTATATTAAATGTATGGTAAAGATTATATTAAAGCCTATATTAAGACAATACAGATGTGCACCAAAATTGTGAATCACAATAAAATATATTAGAGAGGTAGAATTAAGAGGTCTCAGTCTCAACTCACCTCGAACCTAGTACCCATCATGTCTTCTCATTTCTTTCTCTAAAATATAATTAACTTCAATCCAGTAATCATTGTATCATTACCATTTTAATACAAGTTACAGTCATATCTTATCTAAAATCTGGCCCCAGCTGCTTTATTTTTGTCCCTCTGGCCTCTTCTGAACCTTTCTCTTTACTTCTGATAAAGTACTTCATATGCAACATAAATGTAATCATTGATTTCCAATGCACACCAGTAGAGATCTATCTTCTTAACATGGCCATGAAGCCCCTTCATAATCTGGCTCTTTCCTATTCCCCAAATTCATCTGTCAAATTGCTAGGATGCCTTCTTTTTTCCAGTGCCATGCCCCTGCAACCACAGGGTCTTTGCATGTGCCCTCTCCTTTAGAGGGCTAAACTGTCCCTTCTTGTTAAGTCAAATGTTATTTATTCTTCAGTTATTATCAGAAGAACGGATCCTTTGAGGAGTGATTACTGATGTCCTTAGCAAGGTTGGATGCTCCTATTTCACATTCTCATAGAATTTGTTTCTTCTCTTTTGTAATACACATCACTTCTGAAATTTTACATGCATGTATGATTATTAGATATTTTTCTCTCTCACCAAAATGAAAGAACATAAAAGAAAGAATTGTTATGCTTTGCTGACCAGACCCTACCCTATAATTGACATATAGAAGGCCCATATTAATTATGGTTGAGTAAATGAGGCTTTTGAGGTTATAGTCAGATTTAGTAGACTAAAATATTTCTCTATATTTTTTTATTAGAAATGAGGACTGGCTATAAGTTTTTGAGCAAGGGAGTTTAAGTGATAAAAGATCCATTGTAAGACAATTGGAAATCAATATAGAAGATGAAATGTAGTAGAAGAGAGATAAAGAACAGAAAGGGCAGGGAACAAAGACAGCTTAAACTCTGATGATGCCAGCTAAGAAAATGTGGAGACTAAGAAAAAAGTAAACTGTAAATATAAAATATGACAATTTTGACTCAAATGGGGAGGCACAGATAAAAATATCTGGTGTAGAAAAAGGAAGTATGTTGCAAATCTTACGAATAAAATTAATGATATCATTAATAACAATAGAGCATATTTGAAAACTTAAGAAAATAAAGTTTCTAGGTAAACGTGACTTATGAAGAAAGAATTAAGAAGAAATTAAACCTTATTTGTTGAATAATCATTTAATTTTGTAGCTCAACATCTACCAACAAGGAAATGCCTGGGAATGGTCTTGGTTGAAGAGGCCTCCGAATTTAGTTCCCTGGACTAAGAAAGCAGAGCTGGTGTAAGCACTCCGGCTTCAACCTGGACATGAGTGGTTGATGGTTTTAGACCTGAGTTTTGACAGCAGCTCCCTCACAGGCAGCAGTGCAGTGGCCAAGAGCCAATTCTGGTATGTAGAGGACAAATTTTCTCTGTGAGACCTGCAGGTTAAAGTCTTTGACTCAAACATTAGTAATGTTTTATTACTAGTAGGTATGCACAGGGCAGTTCCATCTTGAGTACATGCCTTGTTTGGCCAGAAAAAAAAAAAATTATTTTCTTACCTTAAATTGTACTGTTCTGGGAGAGGTTGGGCACACTCTGATTTGTACCTCAGCCCCACTCAGCTGCAGCATCTATTTATATCACCTGCGTGGATACTGAAGGCATTCAAAATTTTAACCACTTCCACCAAAACATTAGTGTTCTAAACTTTTCCTTATTCAGTGTCTGTCTCCAGCTCTAACATATTGGAAAAGTTGCTCCATAAATATACAGAGCACTAGGTTTTAAATACCTTCTCTGAAAATTTTTCAGCATACCATATGAAAAATTGAGATTTCTCCATGTCTGTCTACTCACTGTCAGATCAAAATGTCAGATGCATTTTTTGGTTGCTTCAATTATCAGGAGCAATATTCTTAGTAGCCTTTTACTTACAGGGCCATAAAAATTGACTTTATATATTTGACCAACAGTATTTTAATTTTCTGAAATTGTCTGTTTTAATGTATTTGATTTTCCAGATATTAGATGCTATTTACCTGACATAAGCCATTTTTTGTTAAAAAAAAAGGAATGGACTCGTTTTGAGTACATGATTAGAATAGAATAAATTCCTGAAGCTAAAAGGTTAACAACATATTATCATACAGAAACATTCAGTTCTTACTAATAACTATTATACACAAAAGGAAAACAGTATATTTCATAATATGTGGGTACATAAATATTTTATACTATATAGGTACGTTCTTACTTGGGAAGGCAAATGGATCCACACTGATTGAAATGAGTTCATCACTTTGTCTAAAATGAATTCTCTGGACAAGTTTCATAGATCATAATGGTATTACACCTTTCAATTATGCCTGAAGTGGCATGTTAAAATAAAGTCATCTATTAAGTTAATTGCTCTAAGCCAACTTACATTTTGAGAAAAAAAAATGAACATTAATAGCTAATTACTTTCCAGATGCTATGTAGCTCAAATATAATCTCATTTCATAACTTAGATTAAATTGATATTTGTCCACTTGTACATTTGTAATTCTATATTCTGATACTTTTTATTAAGATATTTTGTAAGCATGTTACCACCATGTCATACAATAATGCAAAGAGGTAATATTACTTTATACAGGCTAAAATAATATAAATGCACACACATCCACATGCATGTACTTTTTATCTATTTCCAATGGTCATCTTGTACTACAGACTGAATGTTTGTGTTCTCCCCAAAATTGTATTTTGAAATCTACAATGTAATGGTATTACACAATGTAATGGCATATTCAGATATGATGTTGTGCCTACATATAGTGTGTTTTACCTTTAATTTTACAGATTCCATTCATTTCCAAAATTACTTTGATTATCACTTCACTTCTCTTCCATCGGTGAGGTTGTTATATACATTTGTAAAACATGTTGTACTTTAAAAATAGTTATATATGAATAAATAAAAATAAAACTTTTGTGGGAAAAAAGTAAGATAAGCAAAATCAATTAGAAAATGTTAAAATCTGGAAAAATTATACTGATACATCAAATATACTATTAGTTCTTAAAGTTGAGAAGAAAAAATACAAATACTCCAATAAAAAAAATTTCTAAATGGTATGATAGAAGGTTTGCTGAATGAATTCTAAAAGTTAGCAAACCTAAGAAAAGATTGTCAAATTCTTATGTAAACAGGGAATTCAAAAGAAACAGTAAATTATTGAGTAGGATACCAATAAAACACTTATAAAAGGTTCTTTTTAAAATAAGAAGTATGTATATCTATTTATATATACATACATTTATATATATATGTGTATATATATATGTGTGTGTGTGTGTATATATATATGTATATGTGTGTATATATATATATATATATATATATATATATATATATATATATATAAAATCGTCTTCTTCTAAAGATTCTGCTCCTGAAAATTTATCCCATGAAAAATAAAAATATTAGTTTTAAAAACTCATATGCAAGAATAAATACCTAATTATAGAAAGAAAATAAAACAGCTGAGCATTCATCAGTAGAGAATTACTAAAGAGTAAAGAGGGTTATAATAATCCACATAATGAATTAGAATTTGAGGCATTAGAAACTGATGTTTAGATTAACACAAATTGTGATAGTGGCAGATAGAAATTATACACACACATGTGTATATATATGTGTGTGTTTGTGTGTGTACACACATATATATATATGTACATATTTACATACACACACACACACACACACACACACACACACACACACACATATATATATATATATATATATATATATATATATATATATATATATATAATGTAAGTATACACAGATATATTATCTTGCTCTGTCTGTTGAGAAAATCTAGAAGCGTCCAGTAGAAAGAAACATATCGATCACCAGAATCTTGATTTCTAATAAAATTCTGTTATGCCAGGTAAAGCTCCTTTGAGAAACTGTGACTTATTAAGGCAATGGCAAGAAATACACAAAATGAACATGGTGCATCTTGTATTGCCAGAACATAAAGAAATGCTCAAAAGAAACACCCTCCTCACACACACAACATACACACAGAGATGGGAGTATGTCAAAGGGATGCAGGTGCCAGCTACAAGACCTCTAATGGCTAGAGATGAAACAATTTGAGAAATAATATAAAGTAGTATTTAAGTAGAATTATATTATAATCCAATATATAATATAATAAATCCAGAATGAAATAAATAAGTGATCAAATTAATACATAAATGGAGAGAAGAGACAAATGTGCAGTCAGGAAAATTTCAAAATAATTATGGAGAAATTTCACTATCAGGAAGATGTGACATGATTGCTTACTCAATTAACAGGGTTTGTGCACCTGCATTCCAAAGAGTACAGTAGGAAAAAGAGCAGGGTGAAAACTTTCATAGTGGAGAAAAGACGAACACATTCTTACATTTCCAATTGATCAGCCAGGTGATCGACACCGAAATCTACAGTGGTGAAGTCACATTGTAGTATAGTCAACTCTTGAACAACATAGGTTTGAACTGCAAAGTTCTGTTTATATGCAAATCTTTTTCAATAAATACAATTGTTCATCTAAAATTGTACTAAAAATGTTACTTAAAAAAATGACTCCAAACATAGTTTCAGAATTTCTAGCAGGCTCAAAAAATATTATCAATGTATATGTTTTCAAGAAAAATTTATTTTACTATTTTCCATCTTTCAAAATTTAAGTATCTAATCTATCTGAAATTTAATTCATATTGTAACAAATGCACTGCCATATTTTCAATAGTTTCAAAATCATTATTGATTCAGAATAAATTATTATTTTGAGTTGAATTTCTTGATATGTATTTTTTCATGTTGCATCACTGAAGTTTTACACTAATTCCAAGTTATTGTATTTAAACATTTTAAAAAATGTGTTAATTTTTGTGAGTCTATTAGATCTATAACATACTCACTAGGAACTATTGTAAAAAAAGCTGACAAATTAGCACATACTATGCTAATGTGTGGTAATGCTGTGGAGTAATTTTGATACAGTAATGAATGCATTCATAAAATATGTATGTTAATGAAAATGTTAAATTTATGCTTACTTTTCCTTTTGATTCTGCAAGGTGGATTTGTTATCCTGCTTAACACTATAAAAACTTGTAATACTAATATTTTGTGTTTTATTTTTTAATATTAAAAGACAGCAAGCAAATTTTCATTTAAAAATCTTAATATTTTATTGAATGAAAATGCAAAATCAGATCTGTTTTATCTATATTCTTTGTTGAATGAGAGATTGTACCCATGTGGCTTACCTTTTATTCTATCACTCAGTGAGAGAAGTGTTTTAATATGCATTAACTCCCAATCTATGATTCAAAACGAACTGTGCACAATGACACTGCCTTTTATAAGCCTTACAGACTTTTCAAAGGTAGATAATATCTAGTCTTTCTGATGGATAAAATTACACTTTTAATGGGTACAAAGCATTTTCTTTAAAGTACATCTGAATTTACCTGAATTATTTAGCTGTCATCAACAAATATAGTAATATTTGCTTTGGCTTATTAGGGAAAAAGTTGAGTGGTTAATACCTATTGGACCAGAAAGGTACATTTGCTTGGTGTCATACTTAGAGATCTAATGATCTCATTGGCATACATAGAACATTTAATTAATCAAGGCAGTAGTCATCAAAAAAAAAAAAACAACAACAAAATATTATTAAGCAGAAAATAAAAATGTCAACATGTGTATAATCAATTAAAAAAAAATGAAGAATGAATACTTAATATGTAAGCCTAGCCTTGATTCCAACCATTGCGATGGTTTCTTACTGCTAGTAATTGCCAATCATTAATCATCTAAAAGTTCAAAATCATTTTGAATCTCAGAAAGCAAAATGTTGACTGTGACCTTTTTTTTAAAATTATTTTATTTAGAAACTAATTCAGTCCAAATACTACTGTGTGTGACTAAGCAAGGCAGGTAGGTATCTGCATGAAAAGGAGGGCTAGGGATCTCCAGCAGCCTGGTGAGAGTTTGGAGTTCAAGCTGAATGGGAAGGACTTCTGCATAAGAGACTGACCTGTTGGACAGGACGTGCAGGCTATAGAGAGAAAAGAAGACATCTTTGAGGTGAGAAGGACAAAGAGAATGTTGGAGCACTGGAGTATAAATGGAGTTTCTAGGACCTTTGCAAAGTATAGATCGCAGGAATCAGCTACAAGGTGAGATTAAGTACAGCAGAATTAGTCAAATATGTGATTTTAATTCTTACATTTCCAATTGATCAAATTTGCTTTTTATTTATAAATGGCCTGCAGCTATGTCTACTGGTTTGAATAATTTTGGCTGCTAGTTGGGACTTCTGTTCTCTACTTCCATATAAGAAATAAATTCTGCGTAGACCTATTTACACCCATACAAAGATGCAAGGTCTCCGAGCAAGATTGCACCTCTATATTGTCAAAAAAGTAGGGTCACTTACCCTTCTTCCACTAAAACAGGACTCCAACATTTTTTAAGTAGATTATTTTCCAGTCACAGAACTGCTGAGCAAGAGCAAAAACTTCACAGTGTACTATTTCAGCGTTGAGAAATTGAAGAAAGCAGCATACAGGAAAAATATGAGAGTTAAAAACTTTCAACTAAAAAAATAATGGTTTCTCAATATTTTCAGTAGAATAGAAAAATAACCTTTGAAAAGCCCTTCTCGATAAGCTGTTATGTGATACTGTACAAGCTCAACCTACAGAGTCAGGGTCACTTCTTTTGGCTTGCCATCTATCTCATCTTTATCACTTTATCGAATTTCTTTTTTCAGATGTCTTAAATATTGAATTCCAATTTCCTCCTTAAAGACAAATATTTCATAAAGATGTACAAACAGTTACACAATGGTTGTTTGTGAAGAAATCATTATAGTTTATTATTGAATTCACAATGAAGGTACAAGCATTTTTTTTTTTTTGAAATAGACAAGGTCTATTGAGTAAGTTGCTGCCAGTTACTAGGTGGGAAATTTCTAAATAAAATTTGTATTTCTGAGTAGCATGTTTCAGTATATTTTTAAAAGTTTTCCACTATTTTCATATAATTTCTTTGTTACACACACATGAACTGTAGTTTACAGAACATAGCATGGTTACGTCATAAAAACAGAGAATAGATAGCTATTGGAAGGACAAATGCAAATAGACACATTTTCTTTTAATTTAGAGAAAAGCCATGTTTAACTCTGTTGAAAAATGCACATTGCATAGTGTACGACATTTATGCTGAAATCAGGTATGAGTAATCTAAGAAAGGAGGTTAAGTTTTGACAGATTTTGTTTGCCTTTATTACCTCTTTCGAAAGAAAGGTAATGAAGCAAGAAATCATAATAAGCAATTGAATATACAATAATCTCCATTATTCAACCTCTATAGAAAAATATGCAGTTCTTTCAATCTTATGTAAATATATGTATGAGGAAGTCTCCATTTTTAGAGTCTTTCTTATAAGATCTTCAAATATCAGGTATTTCTCTAAACTTCAGATAATGAATAATTTGAGCTTTGCTCACCAGTTGATATTAATTCAGACCTAGCTCCAGTAAATGATTAATTCTTTCTTGGATTTACTGATCTCTATCCCTATAAATAGTTTTTATGTGAGCCAGTTAGCTAGAGAACTGTATTGTTGAAATCTCTTAGTGATGTTTTAATGCTTATAGGTAATTTAGTGTCAAAAAGAAAAAAAAATTTCTTGTAACACCACCTCTTAAAGGAAGACATGTCCTTGGTGGAATAACAAAAATGATTCTTATAACGACAAATCAAGGTATCAATGGGGCTGCTGCACTCCTCCCAGAGATTCTAAGCAAGAATCTGTTCCTTGTCATTGCCCTTGTCTCTTCCAGCTTCTGGTGGCTTCTAGCATCCCTTAGTTTGTAGTCACCTCATACCAGATCCTGTCTCCATAATTATATTGTCTTTTTCTGTTCTTTGGTCTAATCTGCTTCTGCCTCCTTTCTACAAAGAAATTTTTATTGCATTTATGTCCTACTTAGATAATCTACAATAAGCTCTTCATCATAACTTTATTATAACTGCAAAGTTGTTTTCCATAGAAGGTAACATTCATAGGTTGTGGAGATTAGGACATAAACATATTTTGGTGTCTATTATTCATAGTGCCATATTGAATATGACCAAGGTGCTGAGGAAGAGAGAGAATTAAAAGGGTTTGGAGTTGAGGTCTAACAAATAGTAATTAATCCAATTATTTAGTTCCTTTAAAATAAGAAGGTTGGATTTTATTTTGTTATGACAAGTAAGCTACTAGTGGATCATAGATTTTGGTATATGATAATCAAAAGAGTGACATAGTTAAATGTATTATTTGGAACAATCAATAACAATGAACTATAAAGTGCTAGCCTGATTATAGGAAGATGAGTTGAAAGTTGTTACTGAAGTCCAGATAGATGGCTCTGACTAGGATGTTAGCAGAAGACATTATGCTATGTCTTCATATCTAGAATATAATGGAGGCATAGTCCCTAGAGAGACAAATCAACAAATTACTTTTAAATTTTTTTGTTTGAGCTACTGAGTGGATGATAAGGCAACCTACTAAGAAATAGAAAACTGGTGAGGAATAGGTAGGTTTGTGATAGGTAGTTGCAAGTCTAATTTGGATATTTTAAAGGTGATTCACTTATTATGCATCCAGGTACAGATTATAGAAAATACACTTGAATATTAAAGTTTCAAACACAGAAGAGAGCTTAGGGACACAGAGATAGATATGGAGGTGTCAGCATCTAACAGGAATAGAAACTAGTAGACAGATTCAAGAGATGAGTGATTCTATGTAAAAATGATGAAAGAAGGACAGGTCAAGAGGACCTCAAGCTTTCTGACTTTGGAAAATCAGGTGGGTTTTTGTACAATACCAAAATAGAGACTATTGTACTGGGAGGATGGTTCATTGCCTGACAGCAAAACATTAAACTCATTGTGGACAGGTGGAATCTCACATGTCTTTGAGATATTTCCAAAAAATATAGTAGCAATGAGGATAAAGGTCCTTGAAAGAGCAATCAGGGCTGAGATTATCTATTTGAGATTTATTAGCTCTATTT
Source organism: Cynopterus sphinx (assembly GCA_030015415.1). Lineage (NCBI taxonomy): Eukaryota > Metazoa > Chordata > Mammalia > Chiroptera > Pteropodidae > Cynopterus > Cynopterus sphinx. Next base: position 10,183,317 of record CM057379.1, read on the forward strand.
TCTATATCACACAGATTTTAAATGGCAAAATAAAAGACTGGGAATGATTAGACAGGATTAAATATGAAAAGTGTAAGGAAGGATGATCATAAGTTCCATTAAGAATGCACACTCAATTTAGTTATAAGCTCATAATAATCTTAGATAATTGTAATAAGTATTAGGATTTTGATGAGACATAGAAGAGTATAAAGAATGGCTTAGCAGAGTGATATCAAGTATTTCCTAAAGCTTGCCATAATTTATTTTTATTCAAATATAAGTAAAATATATTTTTTTGATTTTATAAAATTTTACATTATGATTTTTACAGTATACATTTTTTTGTGTGCTCCTCCCATTACCCTCATTGTTTTCTCATTTTTTTCTGTTAAACTTTTAAGAATATCACATTAATAATATAAATTTTGTATTTAAATTAACTTATATTTATAATACAAATTTAATAATATATATTTTATATATAAATAAATTATGTATTTATTCAATTTAGTCAATATGCTTCCCCCCCATTTTCTCCAAGTGTCTTTATAACCAGTCCCTAAGAGTTAGTTCTATAAGGAAAGGGAAATAATATTTTCATAAGCAATTCGAATTTGAACAGATTTTCTAAATCTTAAAAAAATATGATCTAGTTGACTCAAAATGATTAAAGATATAATTAACACACATTCTATTATAATTGCCATATATATGTATATGTGTGTGTGTGTGTCTGTACATAATGTAGGTATATCATACATAGTTTATACATCTGTACCTATATAGACATGTATGTATATACATTTTTATAATACATACATATACATGTGCATGTACATATGTGTTTATATACAATCCTATCGATATCAAATCATCTAGTCATGATAAATACATACTAAAATGTATTATATTTAAAATATAAATCATAGGCATGATATTTTTTTAATATTATTTAACATTGCAAATGCCAGCAAATTAGTATCATTGGGTAGTTTATTATCCGTGACCCAAAAGAAAATTATATTTGTATTTTAAATCTTACACATATAGCACTAGCCTTTGTATAACAATCCTGCTCTCATGCAACATTTTTGATATTGCCATTTACTCTGAAATTTGGGATGACATGAATAGTAAATATAAGTTGGTAGGTTGTCAGTCCTAAGTAGGCCTTCTGTTCATCTGCTTGAAAGTCTGGATACCAATGCCATGATGTTAAATCCATTTTCGTATATTCGAATATAAACTTTTTTTTCCCTTCTATTGTTTTCAAATTGTAATGGTTCTATAGGAGAACAGAGGCAGTAATTCATAAATTTCATAGAGTGTTTCAGCAGAGCTCTGTCATTTTTAAACTTCTAAATTTTTTTCACTAAAGGCTAAAATAGTTATGTTTATGATTTGGTCCTTTCTATCTCATTCAAAATATTAGAAGAAAGTAATGCTTAATTGTAAATATATGTGTATTTATATTAAAAAATATGTGCATATTATTTCCCCCTAAAGGATCTACCTAGGCAAAAATGTAGAACATTCAAAGTAATTAAATCTTATTTAAATGTCTATCTTCTGATTTACAAGTGTGAGAATTTGAAAAAAATGAAAAGGCTTTTTGGTGGGATATTGCAAATACGTAATTTAGATTCTCAACTTGAGATAAAGATATAAGATTTTTGGTATACTTTGAGAATTTCAAAATAAACATCTTAAAGACAATGTTAATAACCAGAAAGAACAAGTTTGGTGGTATGTGTTCTAACAAAGCTTTGAGTGGAAAATTTTCTCATTTTCTTTATTAAATTTTCAAACAAAGATTGAAAACTAATACAATAAGAATGCACATATCCTTCAGTTAGATTTAAGAATATTTACAATTTTCTGTAAATAATTAACTTGTTTTTATCTATGATTCATTTGTTTTGATATACTATCTGAAAATAAATAATAATTTGCCAAAAATATTTCAGCACATCTTAAGATAAAACAACTCCCACATAGTTTGTGAATTATATAGAACACTTAAGAAAAAAAACTCCATGTCATTTAAATCCAGATAATGTTTCGATTTTCCCAATACCCACCGAATTCTCTTGAACTAACTTATTTTTTTCCATGCATAATAATTTAATTGAGATTGGCACATTACATTTGGTGATGGTGTCATTTTAGGACCAGAGCCTCTGATAAACCACGTATGAGAAATGTCACTGTCAATTCCTCAATATCGAAAGAAACCACTTGTTGAAGCCAAGCTAATTCACTATGTTTATTGCAGGTAAAAACCACCTTGACAGATTTTGATATTGTTTTAAAATGGAAAAATTAAGGGAGGATACTTATAGGTTTTTAGGGTCTCATTGAAAATCGAGGAATTGAATGGGAGTAGGCTTTGGACTGGTTAGACACAACGAGATGAGGTTTTGAAGTGAGTTTTGGTAAGAAGTTGTTAATTCTGAAAAGTAAACTAGTTTAGTTGGTTCATAGTGTTATTTTCCAAGAGCTAGTATTTCCTAGAGCAAACAGCTGCTGCTTCTCCTCCTTTTCCTCCTTCTCCTACCCTTGCCATTCCACCTCCCCCTCTTTCTTCTAATTGCCTGGATCCAGAGTTGTTCAGCACACATGCAGGAAAATTCTCAGAAGCTATTGAAGTCTTATTAGTATTTCGAGTTTTTAATGTTTAAGTACATTATTTATTTTAATAGTTTTATTTATCATGTAAATGTGGTATTATTTTTTTTCCATGTAATTATCCAGTTGTCCCAACACCAATTGTTGAAATGAACATAATTCCCTATTGAATTCCCTTGATAATTTAATTTGCATTTGACTAGTTTCCTGAATCTACCAAAACAGAGTGCCAGAAATTGGGTAGCTTAAATTACAAAAATGTATTGCTTTTTAGTTACAGAGGAAAGAAGTCTAAAATCAAGGTGTCAATATTTGGTTCTTTCTGAGAGCTGTGAGGGAAAGTCCGTTTCAGGCCTCTCTGCTAGCTTCCAGTGGCCTCAGGCGTGCCTTGACTGGTAGATGGCATTCTCACTGTTGCTTCACAGTGTCTTTGCTCTATACATGTTGTCTGTGTCTGTATTTTAGTTTTCTCTATTTATGACAATGCACTCATGTTGAGACAATATGCATAAAGAATATCTTTTGTTAGATTTTTTTTTTCTTCTTTAATACTGCACACATATTTTTGGTTTAATGAAATAGAAAATTTAACAGAAATATTACTCCTCAATGCATAAAATAATTAAATGTATACAATGGAACAATATTTATTTACTGTTTGAAATCACAATGATATCCTATTTCAAATGCAACAACAATACAGGCTAGAATATATTAGGAGAGCGTACTATGTGCTCTGTATTTATGTTACTTCATTGATTTCTCACAAATAACTCATTCCTAAATATTTATAAATATCCACGAAATAAGAAATATTAGCCATTTTGCTAAGGAAAGTAAAGCAAAAAAAGTCTATGACTTTCTCCCAATGTCATATGGCTAAAAAATGTAAAGACAAAATTTATATGTAGATTTTGCTTAATCCAGAATCCACAACTTTAATGCATTAAACTGCATTTCATATCTCATAAGAAAGAAATATGCAAAAAACATTCTAAATATTTCTGTGATAAGGAAGCTAAAAGCCAACTGTTTCTTTAGCACTTTTTTTTGAAATACATCAACTTAGAAACAATGTTATAGCATTAGGTACTATAAATATTTGCATCCAGAAACATGTTTTTCTTTCTCTATATTTCCAAGTGAACATTAGTACTTTTAAGTAACTTTACTAGCAAAAAACAGTGTATTGTATGTGTGATATTTTCGTTTGTTATAAATAGAAAATACGACATATTTTCTCAAAGTCTTGGATAATCACAGTAGAAACTGGTTCACTGACAACTAAAAATATCTATCATCTATGTATCAATCATTTATCTATCATCTATCATCTATCTATCTATCTATCTATCTATCTATCTATCTATCTATCTATCATCTATCTATCATCTATCTATCTGTCATCTATCTATCATCTATCTATCTATCTATCTATCTATCTATCTATCAATCATCTATCTATCTATTGAGATAGAGACAGAGACTGAGAGAGAGAAGTGGGGAAATGGCATAGATGATAGAGGCTTTGTTCATTCCTCTTGCAATCAAATCAAAGTTGTGACAGAAATATGGAGCAAACAGCAAGGAAAGTCACCTGGGACCTAAATGAATAAGTCCTACACCTGGGGAGGGAAATAAGAAATCACTCTGCAATTGTAGGAGGTAGGATGGGGTGGAGATGCGAGGCTGCCTGGTTGGAGCGGCTGAGTGGGATGCAGGCTGCTGCAGCAGCAACTGGTGCCTCTTAAAGGGATCGTGTAGGTGAGTGGACTTTTGTGGTGCCAAACCTGCTCCCTCTGAGCACCAGCACTGGGTGGGCGGTTCAGGGGTCACTAGGGACTTATAGGGGGATAGAGTTGTCTAAGTAAGAAATATAGGTAAGGCTCTCTTTAGGCAAAAGTTCCAGTGGTATACATCATTCCCCTATGGATCTCTACCTCTCACTTCCAGTGGGCCACCATAGCAGAGAAGTCATCAAACTGTATGACAGAGGTCACTTGGCCCAAAGGATTCCCTGAGACTTGCCTCCCCCAACTCGTGGCTTCACCCAACCAGTTGTGCCGCAGCAAGTCTGGTGCTCCTTGAGAAGCAGTGCCAAGACTCACACTGGAGGCACCTGGGCTCGGGTTCTGGCATGGCCTCTTGAAGCAACTACAAGCACAACAGCTGAACTTAACAGGTGGCCCCAGAGGAGCACAGGGTGGGGTGAACCTTGGCCTGCAGCTGAATCCCTCTCAGGACTCTGCCACTGGACACCTACTACACAAAGCACATGAGTAAGACCTGGAGACTTAGGAGCTTCGCTTAGTACATAGAAACAGATACAGAAAGGCCAACAAATAAACGGAAAGACAAAGAAGCAGAAACCATATGAGAGAACAGAACAGAAGAGAGATCCAGGAATAATGGAGTCAAGCAATCTAAGAGACGCAGAGTTCAAAAGACTGGTTATAAAAACGCTCAATGAACTTAGGGGAAGTATAAATAAATTTGGTGAGAAATTTAACAAAGAGATAAAAAACATAAGAATGGAAACTGAAATTATAAAAAGGAACCAATCAGAAAGGAACACATGATGTGAGATGAAGACTACATTAGTTGGAATAAACAGTGGATAAAGAGGAGGATCTAACCACCAGATAAAGGATGAGAAAGCCAGAGACACTCAAGCAGCTCGGCAAGTGGTCATTATCATGAAATTTTAATAACCTTATTTTGATTGTAGTGTGTGTGACGTTAAGTTTTGATGGTCGAGCCTTCCATTTTGTTGGCATCCATTTCACATAACACATTGTCAGTTACTACCTAAACAAATAGATAAGGAGGGAGACCACCCTTCCCCCATAAATTTCTCTTTTTAGAAAGCTCTGGGCAATCTAGATAACTGACTCTCACTATTCTCTTCCCATAATTTCAGCTTGCCCATGGTTTAAATTTGCCAACAAAGTGTGAACTCAAAAACCTTACACTCCTCTCCCTCCCTCCCTCCCTCCTTTCCTCCCTTCCTCCCTCTTTTCTATCCTCCCACTCTCACCCTCTCTCCTTCACCTGCAACCTCATCTGTGGCCCTGAATATACTATGGTGCTCTGTATCCTCCAGGACCTGGGAGTAATAATATTTGATTTTTCAAAGTTTCCTGATGGTTGTTGGCGCATCTGCAATCATAATAAGAACTGCAATGGCTAGTCTAGCCCAAATATTGGCTTAGGTTAGGGAAATATCTGTGGGGGATGGCTAAAAGTAGTAGGCACAAATGTGGGTGCCCAGGCATTCCTTGCCAGTCACATCACTATCTATAGACTGAGACTGATACAAAACAGTGTATATATACGATTTCTTGTTAGTTCTTGTCTCAGCAATTGTGGATGGTGGTGGATAGGTAGTGATGGTGAGTGTGTTTGAGTTTGGAATTTTTTCCTTCTAGTTTTAAAAGGAAAATTATCCATTCCATGGAGAGTAACTGACATGAATGTTTTATTGGGTTTTTTAATAGCATAAATTTAACCAAACAGTGTCTGCACTGGTGGCTACTAAGATCACCTGCTCCACAAGGAAAGAGGCATTTATTCAAAACATGAGTCATGTAGCTGTTGTGGGTGCTTTTATTTGCTTTTATAATCTCAGTCACTGTTGGGACATGTCTCAAAAAAAGAATTATTATTATTTGCAATTAGACATTTAATATACTGACTCATGAGACAAGTTTTGGACATTCAAGATATCACTGAGTCAAATGTATTTCTAATCTTTATAACTCTACAAAAGCAGTACTTCTGAGAGTGCTTCCTTACTCCTGACTAGTAGCAAAGCATAATTGTTAGAAGAAAAGCCTGTATTTCTCATTTTTTTTCTAACTATTGCACATATGCCAATTTCTGCAGAGAGTTTCTTCAGCTGGACAATTGGGACAGGCGAACTGCAGTTTTACAGATACTCCAGACAGAAAACCTTCTCAATATCTATATATTCGATGTACCCAGATAACAAAAATGATTTATAATTGGCAGTTCTCCTCAACTTTCCTTCCTCACTATGCCTTTATAAAATGATGTATCTGATAGAATCCACAGCACAAGAAATTTCAGTTCCTGTAAGTAAGACTTTTAGAATAAAATTAGTTTTATTTTGATCTCAAGTTCTACATTTTCTGTGTTCAGAAATTTGCCAAAATAAACTTTGGAAAAAAATGTCTCTACCATACTTTCTCCATCACCCAAACTGATGAACATTTAGCTTACACTGCATCATCCAATTCTCATCTGTATTGAAATGCTCTAGTACTGACTTTGTAATAGCAAATGAGGCTTGCAGGAAACTCCATCCAGAGAGTCGTGTTCTTCTGTAAATGTGATAATTACCCCCATTTGACTATTGATTCATTTGACCTTTGTATGGGTAATTAAGAACAACAGAACTGTGGCAATCACCTAACCACATGGTATCCTGAACATTTGCAACATCCTGTTTAAAGAATACCAATTTAATTAAATACATTCAGCAAAAGCCCATTTTCTATTAAAAGGTGATTATTATTATTTTTTTAATTTATGGTTGAAGATTTAAGGCAGCTACTAGAGTGTTACTTGGTCAAATTTTATAATCAGTCATAATGCGGTGCTGTGTTAATTCATTCATAACTTAGTTGTGCCTCATTTTACTATAATGTGTGTGGAAATTTCCTCAATTTGCTTATGCAGAAAAGACGGAATTTCAGATATAGATCTTTATTTTGGTATATTATGAAGAAACTTGTGCTTTATATTAGATGTTTGTTTGACATAATTTCCTGGAAAAAAAAGAAAGGACTACTTTGTTCATAAAAGATAAAATGATCAGAGTTCAATCATATAGGCAACATCACTTTTCTAAGAGGTTCTATTTGATTAGTTGGTTAAATTGCTTTTGATACTGTTTCATTTTTTATTTGTGTTGAAATAATTCAGCATAACCTAAGTTAAATTATATTAATTTTTGCATTTACATGAAATTATCTTTGCAGACTTCAGCATCTCACTCTATCCATAAATTCATAATATTACATTTATTTCGAGCACTTGAATCTCCATTATTAGAAGGCTAAAAGGGGGAAGTGAAGAAGGAAAAGATGATTTTGTAAACATTATTGCATTTCTAATTTTACTGCCAAAATAACAGATTTTTCCCCCTTTTCAGATATACAGAGAATAATAATAGTCAGAAATAATAGTCTCCTCTAACCATTTCAGAAGAAAAACTATGATTTTTTTCAGTCAATTGTGGTAATTCTACTTTTTTATCTATTATTAGTTTAAGGTTGTGAAGATGATCAGATTCTGGCCACTGAGACTCCAGAAGACAACTGATGTTAGGTTTCTGGGAAAGATTATACTAACACTGAAGCAAAAGTAGAGAAACAAAAAGAAGACATCACTTTAGGTATTGGGGTAAGAAATGTTTTCATATGAAGGCTTGGAGCAGTAGCAGCCCTGTTGGAATAATGATGTTACCTCAAGGGAATCACAGGAACTTAATTTTAAATCCCTCCATCATTGAGCTATTGAATTTACTACTCTGGAACTACCTTCCTCCAGAATATTTATTCAGTGATGTAATCATCAGCCTTAATGATGAGCACTTTGCTAGGTGAGTATTCTTTTCCTTAGAGACAAAAGTGATAAAAAGTGACAGATTTCATGGAAATGTTGGACACAGTCTCTGGTTTATAGAGAGTTTTCTGAGTATGCACCTAGTCTCTCTCTGCCCCTAATCAAGGACAATTACTTAATCTGATGTATTTTCGAAAAAACAAAACAAAACAAAACAAAAGAAAAAATAAAGACAAAACAAAACAATAACCAAATAAGTACTATAAAGAGGATGCCCCTGTTTATTCTGGAACTGAGTGGTTGAATGTCAGGGTCAGGAAGTGTTTTTAGGCTCTCATCCTCCAATTATGCCCTATTCTATTCACTTACTGTTAGATATTTGGGCCTCCATCCACCCCACACCTTTGTTGTCTGTCAATTAGTTCAGAACTTGCATGGAAAAAAGAAGTGTATTTATTGATACCTTGACAGTGGCAACAACAGGTTGAGTTAAAACTGAAAAAAAAAAAAAAACACAACCCTTTGGTTGAATTTTTGCAATCTCCCTTGAACATACATATGAATTTCTTAAATAATAACATTTTCAAGTAAGAAACAGTTTCTTCCTAATATCCTATCCCCCACAGAGTTCAGGTGTGATGACAAGAAATTTTTCTCACTTACTGGGCTTGAGCCTTCATTTTCCCCTTCCTTCTCCACCATCTTCTCTCTATATCACAAAGTGTTGTCTCTTTAATATGTAGAGTGTTCTTTTAGGATGTCCTTTGCCTGGTGATACATAATAATAAGTGTACATAATTAGTTGGTAAGTTTTTAAAGCTGATAATGCTGATGAATCCTCTCGTGCATGCTTTAAAATCCTCTTCCCTCATTTTGCCTATTCAACCCACCTCCTAAAATTTTCTAATGGGAAACTTAAATTTTAGCTTAAGTTTTCTCATCAATTCTACTAATGACCACATTCATTTGGATTATAATCTTTTCTCCTCTTTGCTTTTTCATCATTACACCAAATTAACAACCAAATGCATAAAACCTAAATGCTAAATATTTATTCTATTCATTCTTTCTTTAATTTATTTATTAAATATTTATTAAATGTATATTATGTGCCAGACTTTCTGTGATAAACACTAGAAATAACGACATTAATAAAACACATTTAGAATGCTATCTTTAATGTGGGAGAAAAAATAATCACATAAAATTACTAAGACAGACAAAAACTGGGTGAAGGAGTGGAGGATACTGTTATGTTTGTGAGTAGGTGGGACGGTACCAATCTTGATGTGGTGGCCAGGAACAGACGTTATGAGAAGTGAATGCAGAGACTGGGTCAGACATATAAAGAAATGGTGCTCCTACTTAAGGAAAAAGAGCATGAAAGACAATGTTACAGAATCAATCTATGAGCAAATGAATAAATCAAATAGAAGGGCTTGTGGGCAAGATGAAAGTAGGGCCATAGGAATGAGCAGATAGGAACTATCTAGAATATATGGGAGACCTTCCATGTGAAAGATTGACAATATATTTTTTAAGTTAAATAGAAAGCCATTGATAAGTGTAAATATTGCAGAGTTAAGTTTGAAGGATGTTGCATTAATCTAGATAAGAGAGGGGGATGGACAGAAGTGTGAAAATCCTAGAGATTGGTATTCCTGACTCTCTGGTCACTGATTCTCTAAGTTTTACCTATAACAAATCTTAAATAATAGTGGCCCAAAATTTACACTTGCTCTTGAAAACATACTATAATAAATTTGAATTTTCAGGATGTTAGGTTGAACGTTTGGTTCCCTCTGAAATGTATATGTTGAAGTTTCAACCCTAAAAGTGATTAAGAAATTATCAGAGCTGTCACTCACACCGCAGGCTCAGAGGCCAAGGCTATTCCCTTCTCAATTTCAAGAGCTGGGGCTGTTTTCACTTTTCAGATGATCTCACCCAGTGCTTCAGAGACAAGAAGGGCTACCCTCATAGGCACCTGTATAGGCAGGGCCCTCATAGAGAGCTGAAGGGTCAGGGCCACCCTGTAGAACTGTGAGGGTGACATTGCCACACCAGTTTTCCTAGAGGGCAGGTCATCAAACCAAAAAAGATTATTCTCCAGTTATAAGATTTATTGGAATTTTCCTTACTAGTGTCTGGAATCATTTGAGACATGTCATTTATTTTTTCTTCCTAATTTTTCCTGTTTGAAAGGGGACTGTCCAGGTTAAATGTTCCTGCCCCACCATTGTATTAGAAAAACACATGACTTCTCTGGCTTTACAGTTCCATGGTGGAGACAAATTTTGCCTCAGGATGAGCCATATCCCGAGTTTCTCCAATATTTGAGTTAGATGATATTAGATGAGACTTTGATGCTCAAATGAGTTGAGATGTTTGGAACAGTTGAGATGGAATTGATGTATTTACCATGAACAAAGAACATAAATTTTGGTGAGCGAGAGAGGCAAGTTGTTATGGACTAAATGTTTGCGTCTTACAATGTTTATATGTTGACATATAAACATGTGAGTGTATTTGGAAATAGAAACTTCATGAAAATAATGAAGGTCAAATGAGCTCATAAGAGTGGAGCTTTAATTCTATAGAATAGGTGTTTTTATAAAAAGAGGAAGAGACCACTTGCACATAGAGGAAAGGTCATGTGAGGCCATAGTGAAAAGGTGGCCAACAATAAGCCAGGGAGAGGAATTTCACTGGAAACTTGCCATGCTAGCACTCTGGTCTCATACTTCTGGCTCCCAGGACTGTGAGAAAATAAATAACTGTTTATAATAATAACCCTCACTACAATAAATAAGATGTAAAAGTATCTTCCAAGCACTAGCAAAAGCTAGCGATGAAAGTATGTGAGCTTAAGAGCCATAAAATAGCTCATCATTTAGAAACAGATTTGACAGAATAAAATGCACTGAAAGAAGTTAAGCACCCCCAAAACCCTAAATTCTGGAGAGTACACATCCCCATCTGCCATCCAAGCCATGTTTTCTTATGCATAAAATAAAGTTAAATATTTATTATAGAATAATGGTTATATGGATATTTTAGGGCGTTTTCTTGGCAAAATTAGTTGAGGTCTTTGGGTGGATTGGCATTGCATTATTATTATACCCTCCTTTAAAGTGTTATAGTGGAATATAAGCCCTTATAATTATTCAAATTTTAGTCAAGAATGCTTTTGATTCATATATTGAGGGAAACCTGTATTTTGGAAGTAGTTAAAGACATTCTGATAGAATGTATAAAGATTTATCAATGAGAAAAATTAAGAAAGAGAGAATTTTCTTGTGTTTGTGTTTATTTAACCACCTATTTGTACTGAACAAGTAGATGATGGTTCTAAATGCTGAAACTGAGGTTTCTGATGAAAAAAAAGAATTTTTTGGATGGCTAAGTATCACTTCATTTGGAGTCACATAAAATACACATTTTTCTTTTCCCCATTGTCATCACTATCATTTACAGATTTAATATATCATAGCTATATACTACTATTTTAGTCATAAACTCACATAATTTAGATCTTATGTTTCAATTCTCATATTACGGTTTTTGTGTCAGAAAGGTATTTGAATCTAATCCAAAATCTAAAGCTCTGTGAATTGTGAAAGCCATTTAACCCCACTGAAATGTAGTTTCTTTACATGAGATGTAAAAATGATAACCACTTTGGAGAATTGTTAGAAGAGAACATATGTAAAAGTGCCAATTCTGATACCCAATATATGCTGGGAGGATTGTTTTCTACAGGAAATATATATTTTTCAGTCACCCAAACCTATTCTGACCTCACATATTTATATTTTACTTTCTACTTAAAATTACCCTCAACTTTTTAAATTTGTAACAATTTATACTTTTTAAAAAGTATCTGGTGTGTATTACCTAGATGACTTAATTTGGCATTTAGGCATATGCTTCTAGGTTTGTATTTGATAGGCATGGGAAATTGCATACCTATATTAGGCTGGAGTTTAGTAGAGACCTGTATTGTCCTGTCACATACACATTTTGCAAATAACTTCTCTTAAAGAAATACTTATAACCTCAGCTGACCAGAAGAGATGCATCATTTTATATTCCTTTACATACACAGAAAGTCAATAATAATCTTCAGTAAAATTGTTTCCAGCCTCAAAATGAGAGCTGAGGTAGATACTGTGATTTCTTCAGAGGTCCAAAGAAACAAAAAATGTATGGCTAGGAATTCTAGACCTAATATGGTGGCAAATACCACAGAGAATGCAAAATGAAAATAAATTTGAGGTTTTCTACTTATTACTATCTGGTTTGGAACAAAGTCTTAACCTTCCTCATTGCAGACTTTAAGGAGCATAAAGTTGAAGAGAGGAAACAAATGTGTGATGACTGAAAGGAAATTGTAATATGCATATTCGTTGATTAAAAAATTTGTATAAGAAAATAATAAAATAATTATGTAAATACAAAGGGAGGGTAGGAAGGAGAAGGAGGAAGGAGAAAAAAAGGGAAGCATGGAAGAGGGAGGTAGAGAGAGAAGAATGCATGATGAAATGTTTTAAGCTTCTAAAAATGTTCACCAAAAATTAGTGGTCAAAATGTATGGATGATGAAATTTATCCTGATTTTTACTTCATGTTTATCTGTCTTAATGGATTTTAGACAGCTACCCCAGTAAGAGCAGGTGGTCCAATTTAAAAACCTACTAATAAGCCATGTGGAGGTAACTGGTTCCGGACACTCAGAAAAGCGAGGATGGATTCTCTAAGGTGGGTATCTAACCACAGGATTCAGCAACACTGTTAGCTCATGATAATACTTTCCAAATACTAGACAGATGCTTAGATAGACTTTCCAGTTCCCTAGGGGATGTGACTAAGCAAGTCTAAAATTTGTGTAAAAAGTCAGTTTTTGTAGATTTAAGTTTCTACTTTCTGAAGTTCATTTTACCTCATGGTTATGGGCTGAATCGTTTCTTCCCAAAATGTATATGTTGAGGTCCCAATGTAGACACCTCAAAAAGTAATTGTGATGGTTAATTTTACAGGGATTTGACTGGGCTAGGGGTTGTCCAAAACACTGGCAGAACATTAATTCTGAGTGTGCATGTGAGAGAGTTTCCAGGAGAGAATCACACTTGAATAGGTGGACTGAGTAAAGAAGCCCACCCTCATCGAAACGTGGGTATCAGCCAATCCAGTGAGTGCCTGAATGGGAGAAAATGGGCAGAGAAAGGGTGAATTTGTCCCTCCTTGAGCTGGAATCTTCATCTTCTGCCCTCACACATCATTACTTCTGGTTCTTATGCCTCCAGACTCAGACAGAATTACATCACCAGCTTTCCTGGGCCAAGCTGGCACACTGTGGGACTTCTCAGACTCTATAATCATGGGAGTTAATCCCTTATAATCTCTCTGTCTGTCTATCATCTATCTATCATCTATCTATCTATCTATCTATCTATCTATCTATCTATCTATCTATCTATCTATCTATCTATCTATCATCTATCATCATCTATCATCTATCTATCTAGTGACTGATATAGTAACCATATTTAGGGATGTCTTTAAAGTGTTGATTAAGTTAAGTTAAAATGAGACCATTAAGGTAGGGCCCAGTTTCAAGAGACTGGTGTCCATATAAGAAGAGAAAGTCACCAAGGAAGTATATACACAAGGGAGGCTATGTGCAGAGACTACAAGAGGGCTGCCATCTGCATGTCAAGGAGAGGTGCTTCAGAAAAACCCAACCCTACTGGCACCTTGCTCTTCAACTTCCAGTGTTGAAAACTGGGGAAAAAAAATAAATATCTCCTGTTTAAGCACTCTATCTGTGATATTTTTTAATGACAACCCTAGCCAATTTATAAACTGACTAGTAGAGGTAAAAGTACTTGAGTTTTTTCTTCTTTGCCTTGTAGAACATAATAGTGGGCTAAAAACAATATATATACTAGTTGATTAAATTTAATTTTAATGGAATATGGTCTGCAAAGTGTAATCTCCACACTCCCATCTTCAGCATCATCTGAAAACTTTTTATAAATACACATTTTTTTGAGCCCTAAGCATTACTGAATCAGAATGTCTGGGGAGAAGATAGAACAAACTATTTTAACAAGCCCTCCAGGTGATCTGGTGCACATTTAAAATTTTAAAAAAAGTGTTTCAGATGTACTGAACCAGAGACAAGGCAAGCAACATACGTGAGTGATGCAGCTCTGGTATAAGTCAACAGGAAAGGCCTGGCATCACGTCAAACTAGAGAAGGTGTAGATCTCCGCTGAGGTCAAGGCCATCCAACCCATCTGGTTAATGTGGAATGGCCTCTCTCTCTCTCTCTCTCTCTCTCTCTCTCTCTCTCTCTCTCATAAGAAAGTTAAATGGATTTGTAGATGAGTATTTTACAGATTTTAAATGTTGGTGACCAATTCTAGTAATTGCTGAGCAATCCAATAATACATGCTTGTAAGACAGTCCCATTCTGTGTGAACTCTAATTAATATCAAAGAAATTTGGAGGAGGGAAATGTAATAAAAATTTTATTTATTTATTTATTTTTCATCTGTAAGTTTCCTTGATGCTAGATTCAAAAAGAAGGAGGAGCTATTGAAGAAATTTGATTTTATTTTACTGTGATTTTAATGTATGTTGGAGTAGAGATCTAAATACACTGTGTGCATCTAACTCCTCACTCTGAAAACATAGTTTTAGAGTTTACACTTCTCTGTTCAGTGTTCTCATCCCAAGATACAGTTTTGATTTCGGCTCATTTACAAACAAGGCAGGTTTATTTTTAACAGCAAGTCTCAAGTGGTCCGAGGTCTGTTTTCAGAGCCCTTGATGCATCAAGTGGCACTCTCACTGCCATCTGTGACTTGTATGTGGGGATTTAAAGATGGAGATGTGCTGACTAGGACAGTTTCTTCTCCACTGACCATCTGCCACAGGTGCTGGAAAACCATTGGCAGTATTTAATCTTCAGATGAAAGGTCGAATTAACTGCATGAGTTTCTTACTAAATTGTTTGGCCGACCATTTGAATGCAACTTTCTCTTGCAGGACCTAACCTAGTTCTTTAAATGCCGAAATTTACTTGTTTAAAGGGATTTTTTTCTGACACTATTTAAAAATTAATGCAGAAAGGAAAATAATAAAACATTTTTATTAAGTTCTTGCTGGTTGTAATGTAGATATATTTACAAGTGTCCTGATCATCTGGTCTCTCCGGACTTACCTTTAATTGAAGATGCTGTTTTCTGGTCATGACAGCTCCATAACTACTATTGTTTTTGGAAAAGCATGAAATGACGTCTCTTTGAGTAAGAAGTAAAAAGTGTAGCTTGTCAACTAAACTTATGAAAATAACTAAAAGAATCCCTAAATATTTAAACTAGGTGTGTTCAAATATGACAATTTACTTAAATCAATTAAATCATATGTCCAATCCTTTATTTGGAGTAAATAAATTTTATTTTATATTCTAAGAAATTGATTATATTTTGCAACATCTTAAATTAATTAAAGTAGACATTTGGAAAAGAACTTATGAACTTTAAGATAAAGATAAAAATATTAGCTTAGAGAGTCTAAGCCACAGATTGAAAATATGACAGAATTCAAACTCTATTATGTCTTAATCCAAATAACTAATAATAGTCTTTGTCTACATAATGGACTCATACATTCCTGAACATACAGGGCTCACAAGTGTCAAATAATTTTAGATAAACTGTAACTTTATTAACTCATTCCCAAATTAATCAATAGACTCAACTCTCAAGGCTATTCTGCTGAACTTTTGTATCTCAGACAACAGAAAGGTACTTTCTATTTCACTTTCCCAGACATAGTGGGGTTAGAATAGACCTTCGATGTTGAATGCTCAGGAAAAAAATGATAATACTTTTATGTATCTTATATGAGATTTTCTCTACAAAATCTGTGATCTTCAAATGTAGTTTTCAGTATTCCTTTAAGCAGTCCTTTTGAAGTTTACCAATTTATGACTATTATGACTTCCCTCCTCTCCTTCAGGTCATGAGATTTCATCTTTCTAAATTAAGGGTCACCTGAGTACACTCAGAGCAGTTCTTGAAAAGGATTTATGATTCACTCATGTAGAGAAGAAGTACTTAGACTTTGATGTTTCAGAAGTTATGTGCAGCCTCAGCCTCTGGCTTCTTTCAGTGGAGTTATTATTACAAAAGCAAATTCAAGTTTGTAAATGATGAACATTTCCTTTTTGTCACCATAAGTCCCTGCACCCAATTCTCTTTTAGAATACTGGTATGGGATTGGTAGTGTCCTCTTCTTCCATGGGGATATCTCCTACATTCTGGATCATACAGCTAAAGATGGAAACACTACCTTTTGTAGATATATCTAAGTACATTCCCCTCTATTGTCATCCTGATTTATTTTGATAGATCTCACTGACTTATATTTAAAATATTGGCTTTATCAAACTAATCCTTTGAGTTATTCGTTTGGCTAGGCTATGGTTCTCAATTGTTCAACCAAACACTAATCTAGGTATTCCTGTGAACGTATTTTGCATATATAATTAAAATACACAGCCACCGATTTTAAGTAAGCAGGATCATGCTAGCTAATACAGATTTTCTGTTTCAACCAGTTAAAAGGCCTTTACGGCAGGTCTGAGACTTCTCTGATTAAAAAAATATATATATCTATGTATTGTCTATGGCCAACAGCTTCAGCCTATCCTCAGGTTTTAGTCTACTCTCTCAGAATGCCTGCCCTATGAATTTCAAACTTGTCTAGCCAGCCCTGACAGTAATATAAGCCAATTCTTGCAATTAAAAACTAATAAAAGCAATATTTTGATAAAAGGGATAACACTATAATCAGTAGAGTGAAATTTCTTTTTTCACAAAATCTATATCAGGAAAGAAAACATTGAACACACTCAAATTTATATTAGTTTCCTATTAACTACTTTAACAAATTACCACAAAATTAGTGGCTAAAACAACACAAATATACTGTCTTAAAGTTTTTAAGGTCAAATGAACAAAATAGGGCTTACAGAGATGAATTAGAGTGTCCACAGAGCTGAATTTCTTCTGGAGGCTCTAGTTGAAAATCAAGTTTCTTGCCTTTTCCAGTGATTACAGATTGCTGCATTTCTTGGCTCCTTTTTCCAGCCTCAAAGCCAGTAGTGCAGCATCTTCAAATCTCTATTAGTCTTTGCCTCACTCTCCCACTTATCAGGATGCTTGTGGTTATATTAGGCTCATCTGTATCATTCAGGATAGATAATCTTCCCATCTGTCTCCTGAATTCCTTCTTTGTTATGTAACTTAATGTATCCAAAGGTTCCTGGTATTCAAACATTGACACCTTTGAGAGCCATTTTTCTTCCAATCACACCATTTATGGCACTTGGATTCCTGTTACTAATATTGAATTGTTTCATGCTTCTGTCAGTCCTGAGGCCTCTAATGCAATATCTCCTGTTGTCATAAATGTAAACTCTTAGATCCAATGTTCAGTTTTGCTTTTTATTTTTTCCCCCATCAAATCCAAGAAGTAATTAGAGTTAATCTTATACTTTGGTGAGTCTACCAGTTTAATGCTGACTTTGAAGTCCCTTTCTTTTTTATCTTTTCTCTAATTGTAACCTTGATGTTATTTTTCTTTCGATGCATATTTCCCCAAATCTTATCTTAAAACCTCATTTCTTTTTTTTTTTTTTCTTCAAAGCAATCTAACTCTCTTATTTAAAACAGGTGAGAAAAATACACAGGGAATGGAGGCTTTGCTCCACCAAGTATATTCGCAAACAGTCCAGGGATATATTTAAATCCTTGGGATTAAGCTTTGTGTAAAGTCTATTTGCAACTGTTTAAAAGGACGTTAGACGATGCTTTAAAGTTTTGTTCCATGTTAGAGAATCACTAAAGCTGTGGAGTGTGTAGAGGCTGCAGAAAAGGCACCCTTGTGCATCCTCACACAAACTGCCCTATTGATATTTTAGTAACACTGGTTCCTAGTCATCTTCATCTTTACTATTTTAGGTATATCCATACAGACAGTCGTTAAAGTTTATTTGTAGAAATTCAGGTATCATTAATTGCTATCATTGAACTGTCATATTAATCTTAATATGTAAGTAATTTCGAAATACTATGCAATGCTTTATAAGTAGATTAGAATATCTGTGTTGCTAAGATTTTTTCAGATAACTGATTTTACGTAAAGGAAAAGAAATTGACAAAAGGGAATCGTTTCTATTTTACTGGTTTTATCTTAATAACATAATTCTTAAAGAGTGAAATAAATTAATTTTATTTTTAATATCTCTACTGCCAGCTGTAGAGTAGAAAAATGGGAGCCCTATACTTCAAAACCATCATCTCCTATGCTATATATACTAATATTATCCTAATACTGTCTGTATAAATGTCCATTCTCTGTCTCTGTCTCTGTCTCTGTCTCTGTCTGTCTGTCTCTGTCTTTCTTTCTGTCTTTCTCTCTTTCTCACTCTCTGCCTCAGGCTAGGTTCCTTCTCCAATTAACAAGAATTAATTCAACTACCCAGACATATTGAGTATTCTGAAGTAATAGCATATCCAAAACAAGGTTACCTTTCTCTTTACTAAGACTGAAGCTGTCAACAGAAAATATGAGATCAAGATTAATTAAAAGTATGCCATTAAGTCAGTTCTGAATAAGATGAGAGTTTGAATCACTACGAGATAAATATGTGCTCATACTTAATCCTGGAGGAAGAAAAAGGAACCAGGTTAAGATTAATATATCTTTGCTATGTGCCATGTGGATAACAAAACAACCACCTCATAAGTAGTAACAGAATGATTTTAAATATACTGTATTACTTTGGAGAAATAATAGTTCTATCATATAGGAAACTCATAAGAGTGTAAAAATAAGGGAAAAAAATAATCAAGGAGAAAGCCTCTACCACACTGTTTAGGACAGAGGTTTATTCTTTGATAACATGGTCCAAAAAGATGTTTATTTTGGTAAAAAGTAAAGGCTTCACAAAATTAGGGACCTTTAGTTGTCGCACAATCTCATTAATAATTGTGAAAATTAACAAAAGTTTCTTAACTAAAATTTGGAAGCAAAGGATATTTATAGCAGCGTGATATAGGGAGTCAGCCATTATCAAGTGCATTTGGCAGAGACTAAAAGGTAGGTAAGAACCTGAGGGAGATGCATAATGGAAAAAATGGAAAACTCCATGGATGCTTTCACTGGAGACTGTTATCACAGAGAATCTGGAGGTAAGCCAATCCTGTGTGATTGGTTAGGGCACATACCTGGCTTTTTGTGGTTGTTCCTAAATTGGAGTTAGAGGGCAAAAATTAGGGACGTTGTCAGTTATTTACTGAATCTGTACCGTCTGGGATCAAATGTTGCAGAATTGCTGTTTGGACTGGCTTCCTCAGAGGTTGTGGGTCAGTGGTCGGTTTTTATACCCAGGCTGGCCATTGTCCATGAGTACATGCAATCTCTCATAGCGCCTAATCTCTGCTTTCCGTACATGGTGATTGGTCCAAAGAAAAACCATTCTTCATTCAAGCTGCATCTCAAATATTGCTCCAACTCCCAGAGACATAGTAGATAGGCCCAGGAGGCTAAATTAGAAACCTGAGTCCTTCCATAACACATTTGAACTTGGAAGAAAAAAGATAGCAAGACTCAGGAAACCAGGAAATGTAACACTTGGAACTGATGAAAATTCTTCCTCTACAGCTGTGGCAGAGGTGAGCCTGAGGTGTAGGCTGTTATCCAGAGAGAGTAAAGATAGGAAATCAGTAGAAAAAGCATCTAAAAGTAGATTTGTGTTTCTGTGAAACATAAAACCAAGAAGTGTCCCTGACTTTCTTCAGATTTTGCACAAGGCCTAATTAATTCGCCTTGTTTGCCAACTGTATTTATGTCTGTCTCTTGCAGTCAAAAGAACACTGATTATTGCTCATTAAATATTTATGAAGTTTCTGTTACTCTCTGACTCTGTGGCATATAGCACTGGTGTTCCCTGATATTTGTTTTTCCTCTCTTCAATGCACACAGAAACTGCACTTCCACCTCCCGTTCCTTTGCAGGTGAGCAGTCATGTGACTTGTTCTGGGCAATGACATCATATGACCCAAACTGACATACATCATTTCTGAGCTGAGACTTTTAAATGCTGAAGCAATTATCTTATCGCTTCCTGGTTTTTCTTGCTAAATATTATGGAAGAGGCTTCCTGTCACCTTAGTGACAGTGGGTGATGATCAGTAATGAAGCTGAAAGGTCACCAGACACTGATAGGTGAAGACAGATTAGAATTTGGACTTTATCCTGGGGGCATTCAATATTCAGTAAATCTTTTTGATTATTTTGTTCCAGATAATATGCTAATAGCAGTTGAAAGTGATTACACTTAAAAGATTAAGAAGGGAGCTAATGTGGCCGGAAATGTGTTTGCAAAGGGTCACTCTGTCTATCTCATGTAAAAACAGAATGGAGAGATTAAGTTAAAGGGTGAGAGGCCAGTCAAAGAACTTATAATTTCTGTGAAACAGGGAAAGTGGCTGTATTTCCTTTTACTGACTTTCCATACACAATAATGAATATTCTTTGGGGTTTTAAAGGTTAGTGAGTGAAAAAGAAAAAGAATACAGTTCCCCAAAATGCATAAAGTTTATAATTTAAAAAAATAATTATGTGCCAGCCTGCTTATAATTTAATTTTCATGCCTGAGAGTACCTTCTATAAGCACATTTCAGAAACCCATAAAACAAATAAATTGAAACAGAATAAAATCTATTAGACATTAGAACTGTAGCACCAGATTAAACACATTACTATAAAATTTAAGTATGCAATTTTATATCTATGCACAAGTTAAGTTGAAATTTTAACTGAATTTACGTAAGTTAATCAATAAAAGATGGTTTTTGTATGCAGCATTTTTGGGGCATATTGAGTATCCTTAATTTTTAAAGCACATGGATATAATACCTCAGGAAATATCTGTTCCCTACACATTTCTTTTATAAAGTACAGAAGAAATAATGAAGAATGAGTATGTCTTTTTCTTCAATGTGATTTTGGCATAAACAAATAAGCCTCTTGGTGAATAAAATAAAAGTACATAACCAATGTATATCATTTTTATAGTTTTCTTTCTTCTTTAAAAAAATGATTGAGGGGCAGAGACAATTTAGAGAAACAATTGTCTTCTAACAGCCAGCTTGCAGAAACTAAAACAACTCGCAATGATGTAAAAAGCTGCTTTGACATTTTGGTAAATGAAAATGTAAGATGAATAGGCTTATATTAGAGGTGCATGTGCAGCCTCAGCTGGTGAAAATCTCTGATTACAAACGAGAGAGTTATGATCTCTACTGTGTTGTGATTTGAATGCAGTATACGAGTAATGAAGATAACAGATGTACGTTAACATAAGCAATATTAGAGGAATGGGTGCACAGAGTTTATGGTAATTAATTCTATCCCCCACTCTCTGCATACGTATGAATACATAAACTGACTCCGCTTCTAAAGAGAAGCTAAAGAACCAAAAATAGACTCTGAGCAAATTTGATATAGTATAGGAGTTTAAATTACTACTTCTGATGTTCTCTGTGACTATCTCATTTACATTCTATGATGTTGGGTTTTATTATGAAGTATTTTTAATGGATTAAGTAATGCATAAAAATCTGCAGAGCTATACAGAAAATGTGGATGCAGTGGTTATACACCACAGCAAACTCTAATAGTTTTCTGGTGGTATATGTTTTTGTTTAGAAACCTGTGTGTGTGTGTGTGTGTGTGTGTGTGTGTGTGTGTGTGTGTGTGTGTGTGTGTGTGTGTTAATCTAACTCTTTCTATTTCAAGGAAAAGAATAGACCATTGACATAGCAAAGATATTTTGCACCTAGTCTCAACCAGCTCTATTTAAACTTAAAATATTCAAATAGCTTGTGAGAATGGTAGAAGCTTATTATTCAAGAACAAACAACGAAGAAATGGAGAAACGCGTTTGGACGTGGATAATAGACATGTAAACAAAGAAGTAGAGAGTAAAATTATTCAGCTCTGTACCTAAAAGAAAACGATCCCCTTTCCATGCTTCTAAGATTCTACAAAACAGCAATAATTTCATCATTTTATTATTCACTATCCACATTACTTAGTTCAGTGTTCTGTGAAATTATTTTGCTTGAATGACTTTAACAAATACCAGAAACTTTCAATTCACCACTCAAATTATCTTAGCACTTCAGTGACTCATTAAAAAAACAAACCAAACAAAACCAAACTTGGTAAGCTGTTTGCTAAAGAAATTTCAGTTTTACTTGCTTTTACTACAAGACATGACAATCTATCTCCACCTGTGTGTATCCTCTGCAGTCACCAGTGTCAATAATAAGTTCAAATTTATGAAAAGATCAGACACTGATGTCACCTGGGAAAATCAAATAAAATTTAGTTCTTAAAACTTATAAAAGAAAGGAAACACATTTGAGTTTATGGCAGAGTGATAAATATGTTTCAAGGGCCTAGTTACTTGTGTCCTTATTAGTGGAACCCCACTGCAAAAAACAACTTCTGAAGAAGTGAAGGTCACCTCACACCTCAGAAAGCTCCACATCCTAATCAAAGTGTGCCTTTAAATGCATAGCTTTGCCATTCTTCTTTTAGGCTTGTCTGGACATGTGCCAAGGACTAGCTTCCCTAGGCCTGGTGTATTATTTAATTTATCATGATTATGCAATATGCAATTTGACTAAAGGAGACAGCATAGTCAGTGCATTTAGACATAACAGCAGATCTTATTAATCATCCTCAGACACTGTAGGCTCTATAATCCTCTTTGAAGTTTACATGTGTGCTTAAAACTAGAGCGGAATTTTCAGAACAAGAGTAAGGATCACTTAGTTCAATATCTCTGGAAGCTCAGAAGATCAATTCTGCAGCCCTTGAAATATCTTTATCAATAGAAAGGTAATACTTTGCCACCAACTGTTTTACTCCCAAGCTTATATCTCAGTTCATTCTGAATTTGAATAGAAGAAAATAGAGTAGTTTTTTTTTTGTTTGCTTGTTTTTGTTTTTGTTTTGTTTGTTTGTTTGCTTGTTTGTTTTTTCAGTCTTCTGTTACAGCTTGGACAACATTCAAATAAAGACGTTCCTGGTCAATATTGGCTCCCTCAATGTGATAGTTCAGGAATGTAGCCTCCTTCTCTCTTGTAGCTCCAACCTCCCACAAGGCCTCAGAGTTCTCCATTTTCTACTGACAAATGTGGAAAGAACTAGAGGATTAGAGAGAGATTTACGTGGTTCAGTCCTGGGCAGTGGGGCACGTTAATTCAGACTTAGTCATACGGATATATAGTCAAGCTGTGTACTCAGGTAACAGAAAAGAGTTTTGAAGAAAAGCTCTCATAATCTGCCTCAGCTTTTCAAAATCCAACTTTGTGAAACATAGACCTGGAAGGGAACTATGTAGAGCTACATTAGGTAAAGGTGCTCACAGCCCATTTTTTTGTTGTTGATATAAACATGCCCGACTCTGTCTAATACAATGTCCCATGTACTTGTAGGTGTCTTTGACCAACGGCTTTCAAAACAAGGGTGGGATAGGAGGGTGATTACATATACATACAAGAAAAACCAGACTCAAGTCTTCTAATAAGGTATATATAATGAATATATAAAAAAATACAGTAGCAAGCCCATAGACTAGTATAAGACCTTTTCTATAATTTATTAATCTATATATAAATTTTATTCTATGACATAACATATGTTCTTGTATACAAAATAATATGTTCAACCATCCAAAAGAAATTATAGAAACTCTAAGGTATCTACATATATTGCTTTATATTTGAGTAATATCATTATTTTTTATTTTAAAAATTAATCATATCATTTTATCCATATGTATTGAATGAGTCCATGATGATTCTATTTTTCCTTCCTCTGTCAACTTTCATAGCCATATTTTTTAATTTGAAATTTTATTAATTCATTAATAAAGTAATAAATATATGTTAAGAAAAGTATTATCTGTGAAAGTTACATTTTCTAAATTAAAAAAGAAACAGAAAAATGGTATTATACATTTTTGAAAATCTCTTTAATCTGACTTAATAGAAGACATCTAGAATCTTACAAGTATTTCTAGATTCAATCTGTTGCAATTTGATGTTTTGGTTTAAGTATCTTTAGAAAATCTCGTGTTATACACATGGATATATAGTTAGAAAGGAAGCATTTTAATAGCATTTTCAGAAGTTGTGGATATTCTTTAATATTACACCAATCTCTGACAAGTGGTAGTTTCTCAAAGATTAGTTGCAAAGTTGAATCTGCAACCTTATCACTACACTTTTTGTGCTGTTACATCTTATAATTTGAATGTATGGTTTATTCATGTATGTTAATTTCATAGATGGGTCATTGGGGAAATCCTGGTTTGTTGTTAACATATATAATCATACAATATAATAAATACTATTTATTAATATCATCACTTTAATTTTATTAGAAGTGTTCATAGGTATTAGAGCACTGTCAAGCTCACTATGGTAGATGTAAATTTTCACTAGCAAACCCAACCTTTATCATTAGCAAAATGCTCAGTTGTTTTCCTTGAAGTGACAAACTCACTTCATTTATTTTTGAGAAAATGTATGCCAGCCTTATATGTATGAACAACTACAATTTATCAGTTGTTCATTTAAGTAAAAATGGTGATCAATGAAAAAGAGCCTATCGCTTCTTGGCCTTTTGGCTAAGATCAAGTGAAAAGCATTCTGTTCAGCCCACAACTTATACACTGCACAAATGCTTTTCTTTAAAACTACCTGAAAAGATATGCTTTAAGCATACACCCATTCAGTCACACAAGATATTGAAAAGACAGACTAAGCACTGTGAATATAATTACTGATTCATCAAGGACATTTTTCAGTGAATGCATGGCAACACGGAATACAACTAAGTACTACTGCCCTGATTTGTGCTAAGACTCAAACAATTTTGCCCACCATTGTTTTTGCACCAACTGTACAAATACTCCAGCCACCCTTTTGTTGTTGTTGTTGTTGTTGTTGTTGTTGTTGTGCATATCATATTGTCTGGTGGCTAGAGTTCACTTTCCCCAATAGACTCTATTATTTACCCCATGATTTCATTAGATATCACTTATGAGATGTCAATTACAAGCCTGTAATCATTTATCAATTATCAGTTATAAGCCTATAATCACAATATGTTCATTTTTGCTTGTTTGTTAAAGTTTAAGTGTAATGCATAAATTATAAAGTTAATAGATTATCATTTCCATAACTCTCTAAGAGTTTCTACCCTGTCCCAGATGTTATGTGTCATTTTTACTGGAAATATATTTGGGGGTACATCACTGAGGATGGATTATATAAAAACGTTGCTTTTTTGTAGTTGAGCAATGTGAGATACTTGTAGTTTGCTATAACAAAGAACCTCTAAAGTATAGTAGATAAATTAAATAGTCTCCCTTTTTCATTGTCATCAATGAATAAGAAGTCTAGTCCTGTATGGCTGCCCTACTGAAAAAAGTATTATAAATTATAATGTATGTTATAATGATATAATTTTATGTATACTTTATTTTTTTTGATATTTAGAATATTGGCCTCATTTACATGACCTGAAGTAAATAATCTTAATAAGATCTCTACTTCGATTTACTGATTACAAAAAGCTAAACTTTATCTGAGGAAGAAAATGATGGTACTAAAATGGGAAGCTCCTTTTCCCACTGTATAATACCATCTTTTTCTCTCACACCTCCTTATCATTTTATACTATTAATTATTAAACCCAAACCAAGGAGTTGTAAAAAAATATGGGCAAAGCTATATTAACCTGGAGAGCTTTAGCATTTACAAAATAACATACCATTCACATTGCTCATTAATGTCTCATCATGTGCTATAGGGCTTAAAGCAGGCCCAGATGCATGCTTTATTCATTGCTTTTTCTTGCCAGGTACTCAAGAGTGGAAGGTAAAAAAATTAGTGTTTTTGTGCACAAGAGTTATATGCCAGACATTGAGGCCAAGCAGCCCTTCTGTAAATTGTATACAGTATAGTCTAAATGCATTTGCTGCAATAACTTTGGTTCCTTGCATGACATAAATTAAAAATTATTTATTCATTTTACTGTTTAATAACGATATGTAAAGTTAAAAATAAACTCTCAGTAGTGATGAGTTAAAAATGTGAGTTTAATAAAAACGATTAATGCAATGTTAATGAGAACTATGTTACAAAATTTGGGGCCTGTAGTTTTGTCTCTGAGTATATAAAAACAGAAATATCAAAGCTAAAATAAAATGAAGTGCTCTTTGCTATGGTACAAAGCCAAGTGAAAAGATGTTCTCAAAAGCCCCTTATTATATCTAGAAAACAGAATATTTATCCCAAACAAAGATAATATTAGCTAGGTTTAGGAGACTCAATAGAAGTACAGTCTTCCCTGGACATTTAATTATAATGCAGCTTTATGGATAATGTTCACCTTACAGTTTCACAAATATCATTAATATCATCAGATCTCCACAGACTTCCACTCCCCATAGGAGATGGTTCTTACCCTTCAGAAACTAGTAAGAAAAAATTAAGAGTCATAGGAGAGAGGCAGAGAAAGATACAATTAAACATCTTTTTACACTAATTTTGCTGCTAAGCTAACCCTGAATAAAGAAAATTTCTTGATGCAATAAAAATGACCAATTTTAATTTCAAATTGTGTAACTCACAGTAAAGCTATTTTCTCTATTTTCCATTATTTTTTTATAATCAAGGCATAAAACATATTAATACCCTCTCACAAATAATGGCTCCATGAGATTATATTTGAGTTTGGGAATTTCAAAGTCATTTTAAAATTAATTCAGTTGTTACACATTTGTCTGGAATGTCCAAGTAATATTGTTAAAAGTCCGGTTTAACTGCTTTGAAAAAAAAATGTTTGACATGGTATTCGACCTTTCAGACTTCATTTTTTATTCTCTGTACATCAGCTCCTACAATGACTCGCTTCTTTCTCTCTAAATTCCTTCCCTTAGAATCTGAAAGCATGAAGACTTAAACCTTTCAAAATCTATGGAGTAGCATATGAATATCTATACCTTCATGAAAACTTATTAAATGTCTAGTCAGAACCTAATTTAGTCTTGACTATACAGAAACAAATGTGCTATCAGCAAAAGGTCCCAAATTTAATTTAGGAAACGCAGTGAAACAAATAAACAAAAATGGACTATGTCCTGATTAGCCCTAGACTTGTGGCAAAGGAAAAGGGTGCTAATACCCAGGGAGCCTTGAGAGAAGTGATTTTGAACTGAGTCCTATAAGATTGATGAGATTATGGTCAGGCAAAGATATAAACCACTCTAGTATGTTAAATAGTTTAGCTTCTTTATTCAAGCTACATTGGGTATGTAATATAGCATGCAAAATGCTAGGGGAAAGATTCCATAATATCTTACACTGGTGGCTATGAGTTTAGAATTAGAAGTATAATACTTGAGGGAGAGATCCTTTAATAGAAGTTTGTCCACCAATCTGGCATTTTTAAGTTTTAGAAAAAAGTAGTTGCAACTTTACCATAACTGTTAGTGGGTCACTTGAAAAGGGAGGAGAGGTAATACAATACTGTTTATGTGAAAACTCCCAGGTACACAGACAATATTTCTGCCAGTCCATATCCTGTTTGAAAGAAAAGTTCAGTAGGGATGTGGTCATGTCGAAGGGCTTGGAAGGAGAGTAAAAGCAAGGCACATTGAAGTTTCTTGAGGGCTTCACAGTCTAAATGCTGGTAAAGTATGGGTGATGTCTAAGTATTCTATTGGCCTTTCTTTGTAGTGACTCCTCTTACATCAAAGTAATATGAACATGGAGAAATATTCAAACTTAGCAGGCACTTTCAATGCATTTCTTAGTTCTTATATAGTAAAGGATATATTCAAGGAAGCTATGAAAGTAGGCTGTGGTAGTATCAACTTCCATGAAAAAAAAAAAAACAGGCTAAATCTCACATAACATGGTATCTCACAATTTCAAGAAATATACTGAGTTAAATAAACAGTAAATCAGAAACTTTGCCAACACTATTGATCATTCCCTTAAAATCGAAGAGGGGTTAAGTAAATGTGTGTTCTAAATAGTCATGCAGGGAGTTAGAATTTGCTTCAAAAATAATCACAGGCATGAGAATTGTTAGATCTCAGATTGATGAAATTTTGATCTATATGAAAATAGGTGGGACACAAATCTTGCACGTTACTTTTATCATCTGTGCATATCACTGAAAGAGAATGACACATCAAACTCAAAACCTTCACAGAATATTAAGTGGAATGGAAACAATTGCCATTTTTTTAAAAAAGAAAGAAATGTTTATTAATTAATTACAAAATTTTATTGATGAACTACAATGGTGAAAAATTAACAAGACCTAGAATTTATAGGACTTTTATATAAACTAATAAAGAACAGAGTTTCTTTGTTAGTACTTCATTTGCTTTATCAGCATGGTTTAAATAATATTAAAAATAAAGGTTATAACCAGAAAATTTTCAAGACCTAATTGTGGCAGAAATATATTGTTAACAGAGAAACAATATAGCAATTGAAGTTTTATGCTGTTTTGTTACTAGTACTAAAAAGATAATGAGTATTTTGTGTGATAATTTGTCTGGGCAGAAAAGCATCATCATTACAAAATGTTTCCACAGTTTGTAGAAACCCAGAGTATAAAAAACAGTGGCCTCAGTAAATATCTGATGGCGATACACTGCAAAATTCAACAGTGATCTTGTTAAAATACCTTTAGCTTCCCTTCAATTTTACTAGATTATTAGCAAAATGCAAAGGGAAAGAATTTATTAAATGGCCCTTAAGATAAAATAAAACTTTCTTGTTACCTCTTAAAACACTGTATTTAGTTTCATTCCTATTTTATAAAGTAGCACATAATGAGTTTCTTTTCATAAGTAAAAATCAAAAGAATGACAAAATGGTGTTTACCTGAATCATGATAAAAATATGAGGCATGTCATGTTTATGTATTATATAAACTAAAAGAATTCTAAATTGTTTATTTTTTAAATTCAAACTTTCACAGATATTATGTATTTTTATTATATATTTAAAATTACTAATATAACAAAAAATAGAAATATTTATATTGGGTCATCAAAAAATTAAGCTATGAACCTGAGACAATAATGAATTTAATTTTTTTCAAAAATTAAGAATAATGAAATATTTGTATGACTTTCATCTGAAACTGCTTTAAACTAACTTGTAAGTACAGATAAATTTTAACCTACAACCTGTGAATAAAGGGTAAAATCAATATGAAATTTAAATAAAATGATTTTCCCTTCTTAATATTAGATCATGATTTATTACAAGTTGAATATAGATGATCAGATCAAATTAATAAAGACCCAGAATTTATAATATCTCAAATTATTTTAATGTTATGAATATTTTCACAATAAAAAGATCATGCATGTTATTTATGTGAGCTTAAATATACCCCCACTTAAGTAATTTATCCTCTCAGTAA
This sequence comes from Cynopterus sphinx, assembly GCA_030015415.1. NCBI lineage: Eukaryota > Metazoa > Chordata > Mammalia > Chiroptera > Pteropodidae > Cynopterus > Cynopterus sphinx. The sequence continues at coordinate 10,213,130 of CM057379.1, forward strand.
AGAATAAATAACCTATTGTTTTTAGTTTTGCTTGTTTTATGGTTTGGTAATAACTGAAGCTTTAGAAATGGAAACACTGTACTATGTAAAAATTCAGCATTGTATAATGTCTCTTCTTCACTTTTTGGTGTAGCCATCATCACTGCATTTTTCTTTACAGATTATTTTATCAGTTAAATGACCCAGTTTATTGATAACTAGAAGTGTACTGGACAACTAATATTTTTTATTTACCTCTCTAGGTTGTTGTGCAGGTTTCATGTTCCAGACTAGTTGTTTCTGCATACACTACATATTTAATATCTATAAATTTTCTTTTCATATTTGTTCACTCATCCACATCACTAATAATGTTAAGTGAGGACAAACCTAGTTGTAGTACTCCCTTCCACCTTGCAACATTATGCTGATATAGAGGTTGCATCTGATTGCACTCCTTTTAATTCTTCAAGGGTTATTGAAGTGATTTAATGCACAATAGGGGAATGATGTCCAAATTAGTAACTGAAAGAATCAGATTTGGGACCAGAGAAGGCACGATGCCTAAGGGTTAGATTTTTGAGGTGGGGGAGGTGGGGGAAAGACGAGTAAAAGATGAAGAAAGGGGAAGTAGAAATAATAACTTTGTCTTTGCCCATTTCTTAAGGACCAATTCTGAAGCAATTTTAGCTTTTTAAGCTTTAAAATGATACATTTATCAGGAATGTTTAAATTCATAATATTTCAGTTTCAAATATTGAAATAGGAAAATGTATCTCCTATAAAAAGAGGTCTTTAGATCTCTAATCTGAAAAATCTGTTTTTCTGTCATTGAAGTCAATATATACATTTTTTTTTAAAAAAATAGTATTTTGATTTGTTTTTTAAATTCTCCAAAAAGTTGGTTTATTTAAAATTATAGACATACTTTTTACATTAATGGTGTGATAGAAATGTTAAACAAGGAATTTTATATTTCCTGTTAAATTAAATTAAATTAAACTGAAATCAGGGAAGTTTGAGATTATATATATATATATGTATATATATTAGAGATTATGTCCATCTTCATGAAGCAGACTACTCAATAAAAATATTTTTTTCAAGCAATAAGGATAAACCAGAGAATATAATAGAATATAAAGGCACAAATTGAAGAGATCTTTTTATTTTTTTTTCTAGCTTGACTTGTTCTTAAAACATCCATTAGTCTAAAAAGGGTACTATTTACATGGATTGATTTTTCTATATTCTTTGATGAAATTATCATCTAATCTTACTTGCCATTTGTTGAGGATGCAACATTAAGAGAATGGGAGAGGAATATTAGATGAATATACCAACATTGCAGCAACTAAGAAATTGTAACATTTAATGACATGCCAGTTGACTGGCAATTAGAAAAAGGAAACTGCTAAAAAGGAAGTAGATGTATTCATAAAAACACTTATGTATTCTTTACATTCTTAGAAAAACTATTTAATTAAATAATTTGGATAATAACTTACTGATTTAAATATGCTGTGCTTTCCATTACACTTTGCTTTACATTTTCACTCTGGCTATAAATTTTACAATTGAAGACTGGTTTTCTGTGCCAATTTACCTGCCAAAAGTATCTAACACCCGTTTTATAAAAAAAAAAAAACAGATTTTCTATTTGATTTGTATAGATTAATATTAGACAGAAGAAATATTTTGAAAAATCAAGATTGTGAAGCAGCTGAGGGATTTTATTAACAATCTAGCATTTAAAATTGTAAATCCAGTTTTTTAAATTGAAAACCCTCTACTTGTAATGTATTATGTAATGTACTGAAATGTTTTCTTTCACTACTAAAAGTAAATTGTTAATGATGTATATTGCACTCCATTGATAAAATACAAATTTTAAAAAAGCTATGAATAAAAAGATAGTGGAGATCAAATAGAACTATAAAGATAATACAAAAGTCGGCAGAGAAAGAAAAAGAAAACAAAGACAAATGGAAAACAGAGAAAAACAAGGTAGTAGGTTTTAATGAAACCACATCAGTAAGTTCATTAAATGCTAATAGTATAAGGTGAAAAATTCAAAGACAGAAATCATCATATTGTAATAAAACAAAGTAAGAACCAACTTTATGTTGTAAGAAGAAACATAATTTTAAAGCATATGCCAAAAAAAAGGGATGGAAAGTAACATGTACATTAGTCAAAATAAAATTGGGGTAGTTATATTGATATTAGACAAAGTAGAACTTACAAGAAAGAATATTACCAACAGGAATAAGAGATTAGAAGTTATAGCAATGCAATTTCACTACCTTGGTTGCATGCTGGGATCCCCTGACTTCTGGTTTTCCCCAATATCAAGTAAATGAGATAGGAAGTGAGGTCTGGGAACAGTATTTTTGAAGGTGACAAGGGTTATCAACTACTGATACTTATATATAGTTGAGGATTTTTGGTTGTGCTTAATTACTAAAAGAATTTTCGAATTAAGCTAAATTTTATTCTTATAAAGAAAAGATCCAAACGTAATGGCAACAACAAAACTTATAAAAGCTCCATCTCAATTGTCTTGATTAATCAGCAGAAACATTCTATTTTATGTGTTAGAGTGCAAACAACAGTTATGATTTTCCATGATTGTGTTTTTTGTCACTGATTAGGTATTTGCTTTAATCTCATTACAAAATTGCTAGCCTTTCTAAATAAATATATAAATAAATCAGCAAGAAAACAAATAAGTTGCAACAAAAACAGAATATCTAGTAAATTTAATGAGTCAAAACTGCCTGTTATGTGTTCTATAAAAATTTTTATGTAATAGGCACTTTTTTTGCAAAGTGCTGATTTGCTCTACTAAGAATTCACCCTTTCTTCATTAACAGAAAACAAAAAAACAGCTCTAATTTTTAGCTGGACGCATGATCATCTGGAATAAATACTATATTCCCAATCCTTTCTTGACACTAGGTGTGACACAAATGATTTATTTTTGGCCCATGTAGTGTAAGTAGAAAATGTGCCCGATCTTTGGGAAGCTAACTTATTAAAGGAAGGGCTGAGTCTTATTTTTCTGCTTTTCTCCTTCTTGGACAAGGAGCTGTGGAGCAGCCTTATGAGAGCATGAAACGCAGCATTTTGAAGATGGAAAAGCAATGTAAAATGAAGATTGGATGTATGGTGATCATACAAGCTTCATATCTCATCTGAGTTGTATGCATATATATGAGAAGGAAAAAAAATAGCCCGTTTATATTGCTCAAGTGAGTTCTCAGCCTCGTTTGCATATTAGAATTATCAGGGACATTAAAAACAAATAAAAATTTCCAGTCCTACCTAGGCTCATGGAAAATTGTCTATGGTCTGTAACTTCCCACTCAGGCAACTCTAACCCAGCCTTATCTACCTGCTATATCCGGAGGCCATGTGCTGCTCCTAGATCATCTTGTTCTCTCCGTCTTCATGTGTATGACTGAATTTACCCTCTACGCCGTAATCAGGAGGGAATAGAACAGTATTTTCTCTGATCTGACTCCTATGCTGCAGAGACTTGCTCCCCTTCAACAAACAAAAACAAAAACAAAAACAACACACACACACACACGCACACACAAACTAAAAGCACCCTGAATTTTTGTTTTAATTTCAAAATTAAATCCTTTCACCACATCTTAGATTCTGATTTAATTTAATTTACCTGGGTTATGTCCAGGATATCAGTATCTTTCATTCTCAGATGAAGATGCTAGAAAAATATGTTTTTAGGTGTTCAGTTATGCAGAGCTGAACATAACTAATTATTTGGTCAGTAGTACAAATTTGGTGTCAGTAAAAGTGGAATTCCAAATTATAACTTACTAAGTGCATGATTTGGGGCAAGATGATAATTAATCTTTGAGGCACAGTTTTCTCATCAGAAAATCAGAGATCCTCTAGTCACATACCTCAATACACATTGTTGGGAGCCAAAAGGCCTTCATCCTGACCACCCAGCCCCCCGGCATAGAACCTGGCCCTTAACAAACCTGTATGCTATCTAAAGAATGCAGGAGCAGATAATGCTCCAGGGAATAGTTAACCACAGAATATATTAACATACCCGCCGGATAAGGAAGGACCTGCTGAATGGCTGTGGACCTGCCCAAGGAGCCCCTCTCCTCCTTGTTCCTCTTTTCACTTCTAACCTTTGTACCCCCTAACCCCATCAACCAAGGACCAATGAAATTGTAACAAGTATCCCCCTGCCTAGTCAGTCCTGCCCCCCTTTGTTCTTCTGTATAAATATACCCGCTCTAAAATAAAAAATTTGAGGCTTGATCAGAATACTGTCTTGCCTCCGCTCCTTTTTCTCGGCCCGTTTCTCTTTCAGGCTGGACCCTCTTTGAGCCCGCGAATAACTAGGTCCCGCGGGTCGGGACAACACATGTTGATTTTAAAAAATCATAAATCTTTCTTGTAATTTAGATGATTTTTGTGAACTTTAAGTGATTAAATTAAGCAGTTTATAAACTTAATTTGTGCAGGGAAGCTTTTCAGAACTTAAAAAATGGTATTTGTATGTGATTTTTACTCTAAGAAATAAAAAACTTAAAGACACAACCTTTGATTTTCTATTTTTTTATATTATTGTCATGAGAACAGATTAGCACTAATTTTATTTAAATTATAGCACCTGCTAATTTATTACCTTAGTTCTCATAGAACTATAACTTATTTTAAAAAGGTAATCACATTTGATGAAAAGCTATAATGTTATTTATTTAAAGAAAATGTACAGGTTTTAATCCTCTGTAGTAAGGGCTTATCATCTTGCAGTTATTGTACTTCATTTTCCCACAGAGCAAGTTTTTCATACAATAAAGTATCAGAAGCCAAAGCACCGCATAGCATGAATATGAACAGAAAACATCTTTCCTGAATAAGTGGGAGCTTTATAATTTAATTGTATTTACACTGATGAGCACACACAAAGAAAAATCAATTTGTGCGAGTCTGTTTCATTGGTATTAAAATTGTATCTTCCTTGATAAGCTTGGCATAAAGTGTGTAGTTTGTCTTCTAAGTTCATTAAATTATCCTTTTGCTATACTCTGCGTTGTTATGTAGTTTTATATGGGCTTGCTAGTTGGGTGTTCAAAATTGGTTTTCCAAACTGCAGAATAATAACTTCCAATATTTACAAAAAAAATTCTCATTTATTACAGTGACACAATAAAAGAGCATAAAATGAATATAAATATCCAATTTATTCAAGGTTCTTCTGGAATCATTCTGAAAGTATTATAAAGAATAGGCTGAAAAGCTGGGTTTATAACATTGGTTATTTTCTCCACCAACTTAATAACACCATTAAAGCTTTCCCCAATATGCTTTCAGAAATAAGAAAAAAATATATATTTGTTTTAACTATGTTGTAGGAATTCTGAGCAGAAAAATAGAAAACATTTTTACGTACTCACTCAAACAAGACAAATGATCATAGACACCCTTCCTAATCAATCAATTAATTAATCAAGAGAGCTGTTATGCTTTCCCTTTGTACCTCACAATTGTTTCCAACAAAAACGTACTTGTGCCTAGAGTTTTACCCTCTCTGAAAGGTCTCCATTCTTTCTATGGCTTGCATGTTAGAATTCACAGGTGCAATCCTCACCTTATTTGATATTTATGTTTTTAGAAATGTTTAATTCTATACCCAGGAATAAAGTAAGCTGTTCTCCCGGGCACATGCATGCATTTCCCCTCCTGGTTCATGTGTTTTATTAGTCAAATTATTAGCAACAAGCTGATAGAGTTTTTTCCTGTTCTAAAGCTCCAAGCCCTTCAGTTTCCCTGAATGATATTTATAATTTACCTGACCTTTATTCTCCCTCCACCTAAGCCTTCCTCTCTCCAGATCACTTATTTTATTGGTTATCTATGATTGCTTAACTTAGTATACAAAATTTAGCGGATTAAAAACATTGAACATTTATTATGTCACAGTTTCCTTAGGTCCTGAATTCATTAGATCCTCTAGCTCCAGCTTCAGTCAGAAGGTTGCCCAGGGCTGACATCATCTAAAGGTATGACTGGCTGTTACCTGGTGACACTGGTTTCTTGCCATGTGGGCTTTCCATAGAACATCTTTCACCATGGCAGCTGGCTTCAGTTAGAGTATGAGAGAGTGAGAGAGAGCACTCCCAAGATTGAAGTCATACTCTTTGGGCAACCTAATCCCAGAAGTAACACCCCACTGCATCCGCCATAGACTGAGAGAAGCGAGTTAATTATTCAGCCAGGGCCCCAGGGTAGGAGAATCTCCAGGTGAATACCAGAATGTAAAGATCACGTGGGGCAGCTTTAGAGGCTGCCTACCACCTTCTCCCAATCCACCAGGGCCTTCCTTAGGGCAGATACTCCCCGTGACCATACTGCCTATCACTCTTCTCAACTCTTGCTTCGTGTTAGAATTGCCTGGGATGATAACCTTGTAAAATTCTTGGGCCCTGGCTCAACTGAGATAAACTGAACCAGTACTTCTCGGCCTAGATATTGGGCATTAGTATTTTCTAACAGCTCCTTTTAGGGCTTTAACAAGCAGTCATATCTGGCGATCCACATTGTTCATACTACAATTACATATTTTAAACATTCTGGTGCTGTAACCTAAAACAGATCAGCCAACTGCCTCTCGTAGACTAACTCTTACTGACCACCTATTTTTTAAATAAAGTTTTGCTGAGACATAGTCACATTTATGCATCATCTGTGGATGCTTTTGCACTACAAGGTCAGAAGTGAGTACTTACTACAGGGACTGTAGGGCTCAAAAATTGAAAATACGACACAGCCCTTCAAAAAGTTTGCTGTACCTAGCCACTTCCATATCTCTATTTTGTTTTTATCATCACATTGCTGACGTCTTCCCTGAATTAAATCAACTGTTTGATTTCTACAGATTTCTACCCTTTGAACACTACAGAAGAAAATCATACAAAGTAATTGTTAATATCTTTAAATACTTATCATTTTTATAAAATGGGTACTTGATTGTGCCTAATACAACTTATTCAAAAGTTCTCTACCACCTTTTAATTTCTGACATCCTCGTCCTCTCCCCTCTTTTCTCTCTCAGCAGATGACTTTGCCACTAATACATAGAGAAAATATAAGTAATTGTATTCCCAGGTCTTCAACCAGCTGGTACCGAATCAATATATCCTCCTCCATTTGCTGCCATCACATTTCTCCCTCATCCTGTGACGCTGGTTGTGCTCCTACCTTTCTCTGAGCCCAGCTTTGTGAGAGAATTTGCATTGTTAATAACCACCTCTCTTCTATAAATTCAACATTCCCTTCCCACCTAGATGCTTCCCATCAATATTTAAACAGATCACTTGGTTTCTATGAACACTGTTGTCACATTAGATCTTCAACTTTTTTTTTTTTTTGAGCTTCAGGTCTATATAAATCAAGTTTATGCTCAGTACATCAATCTTTGCCCACCTCAAATGGACAAGCTGCTCAAAAATAATAATTCTCCTAACACACGCTGTGCTAAGAAGAGTCATTCTAAGCTGTTCAGTCATAGTAAGACATCTGGGAACTTAACTGTTCTTGATAAAAATGTGTTAAATTGCACACAATTTTTTCACATGTCAAGCCCATCTTCAGCATTTTATACCCTCATATGATAATCCTATCCAGAGTTTTTACGATTTGAAAGACTTAACATTTTATTGACTTTCCTCTTCTCCCATACAAAGACATTTAAGTTTTGTTCAAGAGAACTTTTTTTACACTAGATGCCTGTTAGAAATAGCAAGGAAGACTTTATTTAGGACTATTGCAATAGGGGAGCAAGATTGAACTGTACTCTAGATAAGCAAAAACAGCTGGGGATTTAGAGCCAAAGTGTAGAGTAGAAGAAATGCCTTGGTGGAAGAAAATTGATTAGATGTCAAAGATAAAGACATTCTTGTTAGAATTGATTTTTGTTAAAATGAGGCCAAGATGATCAGATATCCCTGGGATTCAGGATAAGCTGGCTTACCAGAATTCTGGAGCTGAAAAGAGAGCCAAAAGGAGCCTGACTAAAGTATGGTAAAGAAGGAGTCCTGTTTCAGCTTTCTGTGGTGTAAGTGGCTACAGCACTGGAGACTTTGTTAAGACACATGCATCCAGAAAGCCTGCAATAAACCCTATTAAGATTCATGAGCCTTTCAGGACAGCTCATACATATTAAACGTATGTCACTTCTCCTAACACAAATTACAAGACTTGCTTTTTGCACCTCTAATCACAAAGAGAAAATAAAATGTCTAGTGTATCTCTTTCCATTCTGATTTAAATATTAAAATATGTAAACAATCCAGTGGCAGTATTTGGTTTTCAAACTACACTCTTAAATTTCAAAAATTAAATTTATATTATTAGTTACATTATGTACTATATTAATTATATTTTCTATATATGTGTATGCATATATACATATATATCCACTTTATTATATTAAAAGATAAATGAAGGTATATTAAAAATTTTAAGAGTTTATTTGAGCAAAAATCAATTTGAATTGGGCAGCATTCAATCTAGCAGATAGTAAGATAACCCAAGGAACTGTACAAAATGAAAGACCATTATTGGCATAAGGGATCAGGAACAAGGAAATTATACTATGTTAAAAAATCAGTTGGTTTTTGAAAGTTATTTTCTTTTAAGGGATAGCAGGAGCTATCAGGCAGATTTTCTAACTGGTGGTAATTAGGCAATTCCTGATTGACTGGTTTAAGATTCCATTTAGGAGAGAGAAGAAACTGAAATTAATTTAAATTTTGGTGTGGTGACATGGAGCCTAAGTGACTCCATTTTGGGGCCTGTTAACTTGTCATTTAAAAAAATTTTTTAAATAATAGAACTCTACATTCTGAGTTTTATTATTTCATTAGAAAAAATGGTAGGCACTTTGGTAACAGTACATTTCTGGTTATGTTCTAATAACCTACTTGAAATATTTGAATTGAAATATAATGACATTTTTTTATTTTTATCTGATGTTTAAAATAAGGACTAAATAATTACATATTTAAATATTACAGTTATTCTGGATGTGACAATGTACATATGTGACAATGTAGGCTGTTATAGTAGTCCATTTGTGGCTCAAATAGCATCAGTAGTATTGCATTACAACATAGTTGAAAACTCTTGGAAGTTCCTAGAATAAAAAGTATATTTTCCCTTTAATGTACAAGGTGGTTGCCTTCTTAAAAATTGTCATTTAAATTAAGCCACCCTAAAAAGTTTACATGTAAAAGGTTTAGTTCCTTTTCTAAATAATTACAGATATTTAGCTATCCATCTTCATTGAATCATGTGATGGGGAACACTTTTTTGCAGTGTAAGATGGCAGGATATGGAGTATTGTTGACCCCAATGTGTAAAATGTTATTAGTGCTTTTCAATCATTTTAACAAGTAAAACACTCAGGAATTTTTGAACTGAGAATGCTGGTATCATCATACTTGAGAACCAATACTTCTGAAAGGCACATAAAGATTTCAAAAAGATGTCAAATAAATGAAAAAAGACTTTGAGATAAACTTAATTATTCCATATGTACTAAGATCCAAGTATAAACTATATTATATCTGCAGATATTTAGATGATGTTCAGCTGTTATTTTCATTTTCAATCCAAATGTTAGGCTTTTTTCTTATCCTCTTCATAAATAATAAAAAACACTTTGGTGAATTCTTACTCAATTAGTTTCTTAATTAATATGTGATATTTAAATATTTTTAAAAAGAAAGAGGAAAAAGAACAGAGATTGTGCATTATATTTTATGGTAATTATAGTGGTTAGCTCTGTTTTAATTAAATCCATACTAAAATTTTATACTTTATATTTTTAAATGAAAAATGTGAGGTTGAAAGGAATTAATGAGCTGTTCTAAGAATATATTTAGATAAATATAAATACATTTAAATCACTATTTTAACTTAAAAATCAAAATTGTGTATAGTAGGTAAATTGTATAGGTATAAAAGCTATTATTTTCTTCTTTATGATGCTTATTTTCCATTTTCAAAAGTAATACATGCAGTTTATAAATTCTTTCACAAATAGTACCCAAAGTAACATTGTTTTAAAAAATTAACAGCAGTCATAAAAATATCCTGTCATTTACCAAGACCATATTTAGTTTATAATTTTTATACATAAATAACATGGTTTATGGAAATTAATTCTAATACACATAACTCTATAGGCCTATGTTTAATTTCTAATTATCTTTACAAACTTCATTATAACCTCTAAGATTACATAAAATCAAATTATGTATAGTAACATTTAATTATTAAAACTCAAAACTGTCAATCATTCATTGTCTTGATCATTCTGTTATTATGGCCACAAAGTTTACAAAAAATAATCACTTTTGCTCTAAACCGTATACATGTTCATAAATATGCTCTGCCATAGAATATTGTGGAATAAACCTCAGTATTTGTGGGAAAAATAAGATTAAGGATACAACGCATGTGAGAAGAAAAAAATCCTAATAAACATGGTAGCATGTTTTTATACATAGTAAATGGTTAAATACGTAAACACCACATTAAATATGGGATTCTACTTTGAAATATACCTGAAATTTGCATGTTGAAGTAGATGTTGAAAGGGTTACAGCCTGTGAGCTATTATGAAGTAGCATAAGGTAGATTCTGTGTAATTGGACGGAATATTGTAACTCTCCATATGGATAAACATGGCTCACAATGTGTAATTATCTAAAGTAGCTGGTGGATATGTGAACGTGGCCATGTTTGCATTTTGTGTATCCCCATGTACCTAATTCAGCAGATGCATTTTTCTTTATTCGCCTAGTATTTCTTAAGGTCAAAATCTCACATGAGCAAACCTATCTCCAAGTAATTCCCTATGCAGGAGACTGCCGGCAAAGATCCAACATCCTGAGAGGGGGAGTGAGGATTAAAGAAAAAAGACAAAAGAAGAGAAAGAGTCGGGAGGACTGACAGTCAATACTGCAGTCCCAAATTTATTCAGCACACTCCATTTATCCATCATGACTTCCAGGGAATCCGAAAATCCCAAGTTACTCAAACAATTGCTAACATTTGCATAAGAAACCTGTTGCTAATCCTATCTTCCTCCTTAAAACATTCAGCTCACTCCCTGGAGCCACAAAGGTGCTTTTAGGATTACAATATTAGCAAAGTATTTGCCAGCTATGGAGACACCCTGTTGAGTAAACAATTCCTTATCTACCCCAAGGGCAGCCATCAGGCAAATGGCTCCCAACAACCCTAATAGTTCCCAAATATATTCATCCTGTTGGAACAAATTTACACATATTCAAAATAAGCAACAAGATAGAACTGATTATAATTAAAACTACTTTTATTTTGCTCCGATAATTATTTTTTATTTTAAATTATTTAATTTTTGAAAATTTTTTGTCTATCAAATATATTTAAGGAAGCAAATATTTTTAGAATGGCTTGAAACAAACATATTTCACAGACTAAATTGACACATTTTATTTCAATAATTTATAGCAGATGTGCATATTTCTTAAAAAGACAGCAAAAATTTTAAATACATTTATAATTACTAATAATGTTAACATAAGTGTGAAGAAAGTTAAGAATTCCTTTGATTTTTCCAAATGAAAAAAAATACTGGCATGTTTTATTTAACCACTTAATTTTTATATTATTTTAAAGAGACCATTTCGGTTAGAAATTTTAGAAAATATATATTATAAGTTTGGGGTTTTTTTCCCCTGTCAGTTGTTATTGGTCAAATGTAGTGATGCTAGATTAATTCAGTGACAAAAATCAGTAAGTATATTATTCAATGAATTAGGAATACAAATTTTTATAGTCTATAACATTCATTTTGTGTTTTATTATAAAAGGTGAGTGAGTCACCCAAAAGTTTACTTTCTAATGATAGTTAGCTCCAACAATAAAATAAATTTCCTTTTAGTTAATGAGTCCAAATGTCTATTTCTGTATATTGAGCCATTCACTGAAGTCTCTGCAATAGATAATTAATCTTTTGTCAGTTATTATTTAAGGAAAAAAAATATTTCTCAGTATATTAAACAATATAAAAGAAATAACCAAGGTTGAGTCCTAGTAAAAAAAAATATTTTCATAGTCAAAACTTCACCTCCTATGAACTTTATGACCATGTAAAATGGCTCTCTTTACAACTTCTGGATGACCCAAATTGAGGCAGCATCCTAGCTCACAATGACTCTGTGCTCAGTTTCTAACAGTGGCCTCAAAACCATGATTTTTTGCCTGACCCAGGGCCACTACTACCTGCTCCTACAGGCCCACTGAGGCTGAGTGTATCTCTGTTGCCACATCAGGTCCAAGGCAGATTAATCAGATTCATCCTTTTAGCTTTAATACTGAGGCTAAGAAAGAAGAGAAATGCATCTTCCTCTTTGCTTTGGTTATAGATGAGTTTTCTTCCCTTTAAAGAAGTAAAATTTCTGCTGCAATAGGAGAGTATAACCTTGTACCCAGATGAAAGCAGACATGAAAAAGAGAGCCTTCTTTATGATAAAGTCCTGTTAAAGTCTCCAGGACCCTCAAGCGTACCTGCTTCCTAGAGCTCCTCTTTTGAGCCTTTGATATCTTTGCTCTCTTCCCCACCCCAAAAAAATTTAATTTAGCCTAAAGGCAAAATTTGGTTATAGGTGCTGGCAAATGAGAGTCCTGACTATAAATTCTGACAAACCATTCTTTTAATTTAAATTTTAATTCAGATGGCATAATTATGTGGTAGATCAAGTGAATAAAATATTGTTAATAAGTATCAGATTATGATAAAATGTCAAAGCATCAACCTGCAAATTACTTGTAAACTGCAAAAGAAAATTCTAAGTCTACAATATTTGAAACAAAAATGTAACTTAGCATCAGTGATAGAACAAAGTGGCTTGTGCCTTCTGAAGTGGTAAAAAATATTTCACTTATGAAATATTTTTGAAAAATGTCTAACCTAAAAGTAATCATGCCTCTATAACATCCTGAGTGCAGAAAGTCAGGCAATGTAGAAGCAAGTTACTAGACACTAACAGGAAACATTTGAACAAATTTAGGATGTAGACTATTCTACACAATAATAACCACTGACGCGAACTCTCAAATAGTCAGTATTGGTTAAAATGGTGGTAGATTATTGCAGATAAAAAGACAAAAAGATATAATGAACTGAAAACTAATGTGAACTGTAAAATTGATTAGATACTGTTTTTAATGTCTATAAAAATAATTTTCAATAACTGGTCTGATATAAACTAGATGGAAGATAATATTATAAAATTATTATTACATCTTTTACAAAGAGGAATGCAGTGCTAATAAACTGGTCACTGAACTAAGTAAGGGATGGTCAGGTTAGGCTTTTCTGTTTTGTTTGTTTGTGTTTGTTTTTTGAACTATTATGGGAAAGATAAATAAAAGTTAGTTATCTTATTCAACTTTTAAGGAATTTCAGATACACAAATTTAACTTCAACCTAAGTTTTCTTTATCATTTTTAGCATCCATATGGAATGAATCACTAATTATCTTTGCTAGAAATCTATTTCCAATAAAGTTAACGCTTAGATATCTAAGTGACTGTCTGTGAAGCACTTTTAAATATGCAAGTGATTTGGCATTCATTCTTTATGCTACAGAAGTACAAATATCCAATAAGATCAGAAGTGATATTTAGAAAAGGAAACTGACATTATACTAAGAATTATATTAATAGCTGAGTTCTAAAAAGAATCAATACGATGATGCTGACAAAATATTCCTTCTTCTGAAACATGAGCAAAACACATATTTGTGTACAGATGAGTCGAAGCAAAACAATAGGAAAATAAAGCCTTACAAAATGAATCACAGACTGCACATCTAGAAAAATATTCTTTGCAAAAGACATTAAATTCCAAAATGGATAAAAATCTTGTTTTTCTCATAAAGCAAGTTAATTGTTGTTCCTTGTATTGAAACTCATAAAAATTGTTTTATATTACTATGAAACTCACATTGTAAGTAAAAAAAAAATATATATATATATATATATATTTCTTTTGATATAAAAACTTGTAAATAATACTCTAAGACGAAACTGAAAACCTCCATCTTCATATAATTACATATTAAATAATTTATGCAGGTTCTTTCTCACAAGAAAGATAATAAAAGCATGAATACCTCAAACTGTTTTAAAATAAAACTTTTAGAGGAGAACAAGCCAGGAGCAGATTGTTCTTTAAGCCACTCTGTCAAAATGCAACCACTAATTTGTTAAATAATTTTATTTATTCATTAGCAAATATTCAATGAATGCCTCTCCATTAACAGCCACTGAATTGGCATCAGACATACAAATGTGGGAAGGAAGAAAATGCACCACATTATTGAGCTTAGAGAAAGTAAACACAGACATAAAAATTGGTTCACAGAAATCAAACAAACAAAAGAGGCCAGAGGTAAAAAGAAGGGAACAAATTTGAATGAATGGACAAAGCTTTTCTAAGGCAGTGTCACTTAAGCAGAAACCCAAATTAAGAAGGAGTTAGCAAAGAGAAGATGGAGAAAATACTTTAAGCAGCATGTGCCAGAGCATGTGCACAATTCCTGAAACTGGATAAAGCTCAGAATATTTGGGGAATTAAAAGCAGTTTTCACCACTCCCCATAGTGAGCTAATGATTGAAGTAAAAGAAGAGGTACAAATGGATCAAATAAAGCATGACCTTCTAGACAGAGATAAAAAGACTGTACTCAAGGTGACATGAGATCCACTGAATGATTTGTGAAAAGGAAGAAGCATGACTGAATTTTCATCATAGAAGGACCTGCTGGAAGGTGAATAAGAAAGTACAGGGGAAGTAGAAGCAGGGAGAATACTGTTAGAGATTAATTTTCCTCAGACATCAATTACTAACCCTCCCCAAGGTTTTTTGTTTGTTTTTAGTTTGTTTCATTTTAGTAGTGATGTCATCATTCCCAAATCTAAAGCCATTTTCTTCCTCGCGTAAATTAAGCTGATGATAGTAGAGATTGAGTAGGCATACTGCATATTATTTAGAAGATTAAATCACTAGACTTGAAATGAATTAGGCACAGACCCATAGGAAAATGAAGAATTAGGTAAAAGTTCTAAATTTATGGCTTGACTAGCAGGACCAGAAATAACATTATCACTGTGACAGAGAAGATTATTAGAAATTCATGCTTTAAAGTATAATAGTTGTACAAAACTGAGGATAACTCGAATAGTTAAAAAAAACTCATAACAATATTAAGTTATAGATCACTTGCTCTTAGAAACACATGTAATGACACACACCTGTACTCCCATGTGATAATATTTGAAGTTATGGATAAAACTGGTAGATCCCAAAATCAGCCCATGCTGGTTCATGTTCTATAGGAAGCACTCCCACTTTATAATTCCTTGCTGTGACTCATCCCTAAACAGATTTTGGAACTAAGAATTTTGCATTAGCTGGCTTGATTGCTGAGCAAATTTCCTTTTAAGCAAACCCTTGTTTGTACATAGCATTCAACATTTCTATCTTGCTATTTTAAGGATATTTCAGAATTATAATAATTCAGTAATGATAATAACTATTTGCCAAATACATGTGGAAGTTCCGCATCCTCAAATTCTTTGAAATTCGAAATGATGCATTCTGTACAGGTGTTTTCAATCATACTGCAAGATGAAGGAAACAATGAAACTTGCCCTAATGTGAAAAAAAATATTGATTTCTCTCCTTTGCTTACTTTGGATGATGGGAGAGTTCTATCAGCATTTAACTAAAGCGGAATCCCTCCAGGAGCCCTTCTAAAGTGCTTTCAGTTTGAGTAGCTGAAGGAAAAAACAGATTGAAAACAATCATCTTGGTTGATCAGAAAGTAGAGGGAATGAAACAGTAATCTGTCATTCTGTGGGCACACAAGTTGCTGGAAAATGAGTAAATTAGAAAAATTAGAAAGAAATCAACTGGAAGGCAGCTATTTTAATGCCCTTGAATTCATTACATTTCTTGGGAAAATGTTATTAAATGGTGAACAGTTGCTACTTAAAATTTTCTATCTGTTTGAAATACACAGTTACATAAAGTTGAAAAATTCCACTGTTTTTTTAATAATAGAACACTCTGGATCTAAAGAAAATGTCTCTTATTCTTTACATTAATTTCATTTTTATCAGAGTGATATTTTAAACAATACAGATTTGCTGTGCTTGTGAATGTATGTGCAGTAAAGTAACCAATAACTTCTTTTTATCTTTTTGTTGCTATTTTAATCTATTAAAAATTCAGAATACTGGATACCATTCTGGTCCTACTAACTCTGCATTGTGATAAGATCTCCAGGTCACCTATAAACTCATTAAAATTTGAGAATCACTTCTTTATATTGTCTTAAATGTCCAATTTATGAAACAAATTTATTCTCCTTAACTCAATATTCTTCGATGGCTTTTTTAAACATTAAAAATGAGCCCTAGATTATGGAAATTAACTGAATTTAGGCTTTTATCTAATTAACCATGCTATCCGATAGAAAAAGCATATTTTAATGTTAAAACTATCTTTTTGTACTAATTCTTAATCAATTCAGAAACCATCAACTCTATCCTTTGTGACCAATTACAGCAACATCTCTTTTCATATTTCCAAGGGGACTAGAGTTTTATCAAGCATAAAGTGGAATATGTGGTCTGTGGTCTACTTCTATTCAACTGGTCACTCTGAGGCCTGATTCAATACCTGTGTCATTTGCAGCTAAAATCTGGACATTGTCCTACACTCCATTGCCAAATGAAAGAGTGTGCACAAGTTAGAAAAACTTTTAATATAGAAAGCTTTGCATCTTGTTTCAATTTATGTCTGTTTTCTTCTCATTTTCTTTGGTCCACGATATATCTCAATATATCTTAAAACATCCTTTTACTTTTAAGCAGTGTGTATCATATAGTTTAAGAATAATATCTTCCTTGTTAAATGTTGATTTTCAACTCTTTTAGAAAAATTAGATGTGTGCATTTATCATTAAAGGCTATAAATCTTTTCTGTTTTTGTGCTTCCGAGCAATATCTTTAATACATCTTTTCATAATTACAATAGCTGCCTGTTTAATTTTTTTGTAATTATTTTCAAAATAAAATAGAGCTGCATATATTTTTCTCTTTAATTTATATAGATAAACTCTATTTATAATGCAAAGAAATAACATATATGCTAAGCAAGGAATTTAGCATTTAAAAATGTTATTCTCTATTTTTAAATCTGTAATATAGTCTCAGTTTACTATAAAACTTTAGTCATACACCTTCCTTTTCAAAAATAATTTTCATTCATACTTGATATGGTAACCATATTTTTACTTAAATGTAGTTAGGTTAGTAGGCACTAATAGCATTTACGTCATTTTATTTTTTCATCTTATTTTTGAATTTCTTATATTGACTAATTTTATTTAAGTGTAGTTCCTCTTTCACTTTTTATTTTCTTCAGATGTTTGAAAGACTTTTATTTCTTACAAATATGGAATGTAAATTTTCTGACTCAAAACATTTTTCAACATCCTCCTAAAGATTTTTCCAATCTTCAGCTGTTAGAGTACAGAAAAACATCCAAGACCATATAGACATTTTACGTTACAGAAATAAAAATATTAATCCTGTGTATGCATTTAAAACTTTTTCTTTACCATTGTATTTATAATTTTATAAAATGCTGTTTTAAAATTAGCCAATTTTTGTTAATATAGTAAGAAACTTAATTTGCATTTTGATCTACAAATTCAACAGTATTAAAAAATTCAGCAATATTAAAAACATTTTTTAATCAGCTTATTAAAATTTATATTGACTTGTTTCTTAGTTTGTATTTGAATAGTTTAAAATTTAACCTTCAATAGCATCAAACCTACAAAAACATCAAACCCCTCTTAAATCTATTTTATTTCATATTTTAACAAGCCTAAGAGACCAAAATTAAAATCTCAATCAATCAATGAATCAATCAATCAATTCCAGATAGAGTAATAGCTTGAGAGAACTGTTGGTTTTTATTTTCAAATAAAAAAGTTTAGTACACAGGTCAGATATAAGATATTAAAATGCAGCAAGGTAAGTGCAAAATTGACTTTGGTCCCTTCCTATGTCTCCAGATTAAAATCTTGACATTCTTGGACGTGAAACCTACTAATTTTCCATGTAGAATCAACAATTCTCTAAAAATGTTGCACTATGGTGCTTAAGTGACTTTGCATGTTTCCTTCTCACCATGTAGATTACCCTCCCGCACCAGACTACCTGGTTTTGCAAATTCTTTTTTAAATTGCAACTGAAGCATTATCTTTTCATGGATCTTTCCTTGACATCACCCTCCTTTCAGTCATCATTAAGAGTATTTAGCTATTATATCACCTATTCTGTTTAAATTATGTGTTTTCCTCCTGCAAAATGAAGGCTAAAATCATGTATCTGCTTCAGCATTACCTAGTGTTGGGAGCCAAAAGACCCTCATCCTGACCGCCCAGCCCCCCGGCATAGAACCTGGCCGTTAACAAACCTGTATGCTATCTAAAGAATGCAGGAGCAGACAATGCTCCAGGGAATAGCAACCACAGAATGTATTAACACTTACCACCGGATAAGGAAGGACCTACTGAATGGCTGTGGACCTGCCCTAAGGAGCCCTCTCCTCCTTGTTCCTCTTTTCACTTCTAACCTTGTACCCCTAACCCCATCAACCAAGGACCAATGAAATTGTAACAAGTATCCCCTGCCTAGTCAGTCCTGCCCCCTTTGTTCTTCTGTATAAATATACCCGCTCTGAAATAAAAAAAATTTGAGGCTTGATCAGAATACTGTCTTGCCTCCGCCCTTTTCTCGCCTGCTTTCTTTCTTTCAGGCTGGACCTCTTCGAGCCAGCTGAATAACTAGGTCCCGCTGGTCGGGACAAGTGGCGCCCAACGGGGCTCAGCTCGGGTCCTTGCCGGATGAGGTCGCCCCAGCCCGACGACGAATTGAAGAAGGCCTGGCCAGGCACCCAAAGAAGTGAGGACTGCTTTCACCGCTTCATGGAAGTCGAACGCCCTCGTGAGTTTTTCGGGCCGCCTAAGAAACGGGACGCTGTCGTTGAAAGAGATTTCCTCCGGTAGGGGAAGTTCAGGGTAAAAGGAGTTGAGTAACATAAAAGAAAGTCTCCGGTCGTTGAAAGAGACCTGGAGCAAATCGGGTCGCTGAAAGAGACCGTGAGTTGTCGCAGATATTCGGTCATGAAAGAGACCTGAGCAAATCAAGGTCGCTGAAAGAGACCAGTGAGTTGTCGCGGATATTCGGTCGCGAAAGAGACCTCATGAATTGCCGCTGATAGTCGGTGGTGCCCAAGGCCATCCTTGTTTTCGCTTTTGTCTTTGTTTTATGTTCTTCAATTAAGACCCTAAAATTGTAATTCATTCTGCTACTTAACATCTCTAATATTAGAAAATAAAATGGGCAGCGGACTCTCTAAGGAGGCGCCTTTATTAAGGACCTCAAGGCATCCTCAGGGAAAGAGGGGTTAGAGTCAAAAAGAAAGACCTGATAAAATGCTTTATGTTTATTGATAACGCCTGTCCTTGGTTTATTGTAAATGGGCCAGAAATACACAGGAAAAAAAATGGCAAGAGGTCGGTAGAGACTTAAATGATAAACTAAATCAGGGAAGGCCCTGATAGTGTCCCTGCAGCCGCCTTCTCTTATTGGGGGCTTATCCGATATTGTAGAGGCAGCATCTGATGACCCGGATAAACAACAGCTTTTGTCAGTTGCGGAGTATTGTCTCCGCCCCTGTCTCGAGCGGCCTCGGTGAGCTTCTGCTTCCTCTGATAGGATCCTTCCAAGTCTCCCCAGAGTTTATAGACATTACAGGGGCCCCACCAGCCGCCTCACAGACTACCTCCCTTCAAACTCTCTATCCCTCTCCTAAAGAAGCCTGTCTTTAGAGGCCCCAATGAACTTCCCACCTTTTCTCAAGACCGTAAATAATGACCCTTTAGATTCTAGAGATACAGCTGTCCTGGAAAATGAGGTGGCACGCACCACAACTCGATTTGCCCCTCAAGACCTCTCAGCACCAAGAGAGGCCCCCCTCCCTATGCTCCCCCAAATTTGTACCAGGAATAGAGTAGAAATTGCATTGTGCTTATAGACCACGGAATTCAGGTCAGGAAAAAAGGATAAACAGGACTTTTAAAGAAACGCTGACTAAATTCAATTAGAAATTAGTGAAAAACTAGGTAAGCTTCCTTCCCTTAGCTCTTTTAAGAGCGCAATGCACCCGCCTACTAATATCAAAGAAATCAGGTTTTGTGTTTAGGCTTTTTAAAAATTTTGTAACTATTGGATAAAGGAATTTAATAACTCACTGTTATTGAGAAATTTGCTTTTCACTTGTAATTTCACATAAGATAATTGCTGTAAAGTGTTGTTTACTATTAAAATTACCATATTGTTAAAAAAGCCAATGATAAATAGGTAATTGTACTTATACTTAGAAAAACAGTATATTGAATAGTTGAGAACATTATTTCAAATGTAAATATTTAGATAAAGTTTTTGTTTGTTTCAATATTCATTTACTGCATCAACCATAGTCTCAAATTTTACCTTTTAAACAGCTTAGTTTCAAAATCTGTAAAATGAACTAAGAATCTTGAGTATTAATTCATGCATATAAGACCAATGTGTTTATAAAGCATAGATCTTACTTTGATTGTATAACTTTAAGTAAAGACTGCTGTTTTTATACCAACCACTCTGGCATAATTCGAGATAGTCTAGCCTTAGTAAAACAAAGACCTTTAATATTGGCTTTTAAAGGACTGCTATTTAGGCCATATATAGTAAATCGCCTTATAAAGTATATTAAACAGAGAGTCCAGGCTGTTAAATTAATAGTATTTTCTACTCAAGTAATAGGGGTATCTCAGTTTCCGCAATTTATAGGACATCCAAGATTTGATATGTGCCTAAAACCAATGGAATGTGACAGCCTACTAAAATGTGGAAAAGGTAAAAGTTAATTAAAAGTCCCAAAACTAGACAAAAGAAGTCTTTACCTTAGCAATTTTTAATTGGGACAAGAATGCCTAGTTCCTAGAACTTTTAACTGCTTAGTGTCTGCTGTGAAACTTGTGACAAAGAGCTCTCTCATATGCTAAGAGCGCAACATTCCAGGGTACAGATAACAAGAACATCTGCAAGGCCATGCTTAAAACTAGCAAATTCCCTGGCTACATTTATCTTTAATGACCAGTTTCTGCTAGCTTTGTAAAAGATTAACTTCTGTTCTCTTTTTAACTTCTGTTCCGGATCTCCTGAAACCTGAAACCCCCAGCCACCTTGAGTAAGGACTTGCTTCGTCCAGGGGCGGCTGCCTAAGAGATGTTTCTCAGCCCCAGACGCCAAGCAGCCTTGCTCATGAGGACAGGAGGAAAAGAAGTTTCACTTTAACTGTAATTGGGCACGAGCCACCTAAAGCAGCTTCACCGGTGAATAAGACTGCGTTAACATCTGTCTAAATGCCTCAGTTCTGTTCCTGTCTAATTGGGCCCTTGGTTAACTAGCGGAAGGCTGGACGCAGCGATACTTCCCTAGTGCGGTCGGTCTGAGACGTCAGACTCTGACCCTGTACATGTTCTGGTTCTGGTTGATGCGCTAGCGCTTTGTGTTATCTGTAGTTTGTCTTGTCTGTCTTGTGTCTGTCTGTCTGGCTGGGTCAATGTACTGTTACCCTCCTATACTTATTTTGATTCCTTCCTTAGGTCTGGCCTCCGTGGGCCCCACCCGACTGGAGGCTAGGTGAAAGGCTGATCCTAGCCCCTGGCTTAGTTGGCTCTTGTGGGGATTTCTCTTCTCTTACCTGTTTTCACTAACATGGGTCAGGCTTCCTTCTCAAATCGTCCCATGTTCTCCTCCTGCTTCATTTCTTAACTATTTTAAGGATTTCAGGAACAAGCCCAAGCCTACGGAGCTAGAGAGCCGCCAATCCCTTCAACCTTCAAAGGTTCTGCCAGCTAAATTAGCCCACGTTTGGAACAGAGTAACCATCAGAGGGCCACTCGACCTGAAAACAGCCTTTGAGCTGCGAGATATCATCTGTGGTAACTATAGGTTTTTTAAAACAATGCAGAGAATGTGCATTTGTGTTAGAGATTTAGGTCTGAAGAATGACTAAACATAAACTGATTAAGTGTTTACAGAGTGTCTGTGGGCGGAGTCCTGAATAGTCAAGTCTCCCCTTCTGGCTAGTTCTCTTCAGTTTAGGTGGAATTTATTTTTATTGGAAAATAAATTAATAAAAGATCTCTGCTTTAATTGGTTTAGAAAGAAATAGAAATCTTATAAATTACGCCTTTCCTAAAATTGTCAGAAAAATAGAAACTAATTCAAATGTTTTATCAAATCTACATGATCTGAGATAATCTTTTGGTAATAAGAATAGTTTAATATTATAAGTTAAGGAAAAGTAGTTGTATCTTCAAGTTATCAGAAACACAATTTTATTCTACCTGTATTATTGTCAGGTCGCATGATGCTAATTCTACTAGTTGTTCAAGATTAGAAAATTAGACGATTGCGATATTCATAAATTTGCTAGTAGATTAAATGCTGATACTTAAAAAAAGTCTTAACATGATGAATGCTAAGGTTTTTATAGTCATATTTACCTTTGAAATCTTTTTATTATTGCATTGGTTAAATAGATAACTAAGTATTGTTTCATAATGACCTGTAATCCTATTTAACCAGGTGATCAAACCTTATAATATAGTGACAAATTTTCCAACAAAAATCTAAGTAGGATTTTTGTTTTGAATGCACCAAGGGTAATAAAGACATATTAATCAATTAACAAGATGGGCACCTTATGCCCCTAACACTGGCGATGGGCCAATACCCTGTCAGCTATAGGCCCTAGAAGCTTCCCAATAGCTCCCTTATTGTGCATCTAAAGATGTTAGAAAACAATTTGCTGGCCAACCGATCCTCCGCCTTATGTGTCAGACGGTGATGGTCCTGCTGATGCTCTTTCATTATATAAAATTATAACAAAAATTTGAGGAATTCCAAAAGGCTTTATGCCCTCTTATCCCCTAGCTATTCCTAGATCCCGAGGAAAATATTGACATTGACACCCAAACCAATAGTATCCTGGAAACTACTCTATGGGCCTTTAAATAATTCTAATCCCCAACTTGCTCAAGATTGCTGGCTATGCATGACTATAGGCATCCCCATGCCCACTGCTATCCCAGTCTTAAACTCGTCTATTGACCATAACCATTGCAGTCTCAGCCCTCCTTTTTAGAGTTCAGCCTGTAGGTTTCAACTCCTCTACTTGCTACCAAGGTCCGTTTCAAAATAACTCTTTCACATTGATGTAGGGTTTGTCACCTTTACCAATTGCTCTAGTCTTTTTAATCGACGGGCCCTTATGCCCTGCTCCCCGGACAAGTGTTCTTATGTGGAAATAATCTCGCTATACTGCCTTACCACAAAATTGGACTGGACTCTGTGTATTAGCCAATATTTTTCCCGGACATCTCCATAATACCGGGAGACGAACCGTCCCCCTCCCAGCCTAGATTACATAGCAGGACGGCACAAACGAGCCATCCAAGCCATCCTCCTTGTCAGTTTAGGGTATCACTGGGGCACTCGCCTCTGGTTCAGCTGGAGTTGCTGCAGTCCACTCCTACAACAAATGGTCCCATCAATTAATTAATGATGTTCAAGCCCTTTCAGGAACCATAAGCGACATACAAGATCAAATTGATTCCTTGCTGAAGTAGTCTTACAAAACCGCAGAGGCTTAGACCTTCTTACAGCAGAGCAGGGAGGGATTTGTTTGGCTTTACAGGAACGCTGCTGCTTCTACGCTAAACAGATCTGGGATCGTGACGAGACAAGATCAAGAAACTTCAAGAAGACCTCGTCAAAAGATGCAGAGAGAGCTCCAAGAGAACCCTTTCTAACTGGGTTGAATGGGCTCCTTCCTTACCTCCTTCCCATCCTCGCCCCTTTTCTTGTGTTCTTTACTTATAACCTTTTGGGCCCTGGGCTTTCCGGCATAACTGACCTTTTATTACAACAGGTAGATGCCTTTACTAGCCAAACCTGTCCACATTCACTATCACCGCTTATTACCCAGAGCCATGACACCACCACGACTACAATAATGAAAACCCCAAGACCCAAGATCACCACTGGCCCCTATCTCACCTTTAAATTTACATCGGCTTTTAAAATCCCTTTTCAGGTTATATACAAAACCCAACCATTGGTTCCACTGTAAAAGGAGAAATATAACTTTGCCTGGCTCCCTCCCCTACGGGACGCATATAGCACAGAGGTATGTTCACTACCATCTAAAACTCGATGGGGGGTAAGGGCACTGAGATGGGTGCAAGAGCAAAGCATCTGCAAGGAAGGTCACAATAAAAGACCCTCTGTACTTCCCTGAGAACACACCTGGTTTGGCATAGAGGTTGGTATCCAAAAAACCATTATTTCAAAACGGCTCTGCCTCTCCTCCCAAAAGATACCAAGAGTTAGCAAATACTAGGCGGGCTCATAGCTCAAGGGAGGAACCAGGTCAATGTTCCCCACTCGTTAAGGCCCAACCTTTTCTAAAACAGAAAGGAGGATATGTTGGGAGCCAAAAGGCCTCATCCTGACCCACCAGCCCCCGCATAGAACCTGGCCGTTAACAATCTAAAGAATGCAGGAGCAGATAATGCTCCAGGGAATAGTTAACCACAGAATGTATTAACATACCCACCGGATAAGGAAGGACCTACTGAATGGCTGTGGACCTGCCCAAGGAGCCCCTCTCCTC
The DNA here is from genome assembly GCA_030015415.1 of Cynopterus sphinx. Classification (NCBI taxonomy): domain Eukaryota; kingdom Metazoa; phylum Chordata; class Mammalia; order Chiroptera; family Pteropodidae; genus Cynopterus; species Cynopterus sphinx. The sequence continues at coordinate 10,238,030 of CM057379.1, forward strand.
CTTGTTCCTCTTTCACTTTGTACCCTCACCCCTTCAAGGACCAATGAAATTGTAACAAGTATCCCCTGCCTAGTCAGTCCTGCCTCCCTTTGTTCTTGTGTATAAATATACTTGCTCTAAAATAAAAAATTTGAGGCTTGATCAGAATACTGTCTTGCCTCCGCTCCTTTTTCTCGCCCGTTTCTCTTTCAGGCTGGACCCTCTTCGAGCCCGCGAATAACTAGGTCCCGCGGGTCGGGACAACCTAGAACTAGAAAAATGTATGTTTACTGGCTCGGAAAATACTTGGAAATAAGATATTGAGATTAAGTAAATATGATTAACTTTGGGGGTGTTGCTGTTTGAGTAATGTTCTATTTTCCAATAAACAAAATAACCAGGACTCATTTATATAAGTGACTTTGTAGTCACAGTTGAAAAATTATGTTAAACAATTATAAGTCAGGGACCATCTGTATATACGTTTATACCTCAGTAGGAAGAGGCTTTCTCTCTCCCTCTGTCTCTCTCTCTCTCTTTATTATCATTTGTAAAAGATGTTTTCATATAAAATTGTATAATATACATTTATTTTTAGTGTTTATTTTTTCTGGATATAAAATATTCTGTTCCTAAGATTCTGTTCAATATGAATTTACACAATAATATGTTAGTCAAAATACACAACATATTTTTAATTATGAAAAAAATATATATATACTTTGGAATATACTATTATCTCACTTCAGATAAAGAACATACTTTCTTGCAGTTAATTTCATTTCAGTCTGAAGAAAAATGTAGTAGTAAGTTTAACAGAAGGCAAATCACTCATATATGGAAAAACATGGAACTGTACCAATACCTATAAAAATATGTTTATGTATTTCTTTTAATTCCTTGGAGAGGAGTATAAAATCAAGTGACAATTAAATTTTTATTTCTCTATTTGTAATTATAAAACTCTAACAATGTGTTTTTTTATTTTATTTTTTTTCATCTAAGCAATTTTATCTGAAAATTTAGATAATTCTGTGAAGAGTATATAATAATGGAATTTTTGCTTAGTTTCACACTAACAGAAGGGAATTTATACTTTTATGCCCTGGAGAATTGACTCTTTTCTCTAAATGACATATGGTATCCTTTTTCAAAATAATACTCTTGCTTTTGTGCAAAACAAGTTTTTTTTTTATTTAAATCCATGCCAACATAGCAAAATTTGACAAAGAAAATACAGAGCAATCAATTGAAGTAATACAGCATTCAAGTTATAAAATATTTTTATAATTTCATAGTTCTTTCATTCATTTTAAATTGAAATTTTAGAGAAGATTTTTGGAATACAGTTAGGAAATGCATACACACACATCTACAAACACATAACCGGCTGAAAGAAATGATCAGATCTACAATGATTTTATTAAAGACTAAAAATTAAAGTTTTTGAGATTTTCAGGGGAAGCTCGTAGTAAATAAAAATTATGGTATTTGCTGAATACTATTAATCAGCAGTGCCCAGAAACTTTAGACTATCTGGATTTACATAGTTTAATTATCAGAACTGATATATGAGGCTACCTATGTCAACATAATTTAAAAATTTATTTTAGAAAATTGTTTTTCAGAAAAGTAAGGCTGTAAGCCAATAAATAAATTTATTGTTTGCTTCAGGAAATTCTGAAGACCAATTTATGTGTGCAAACAACTCTCCTCTCAGATAATAGATTGCTCATCTGTGCAGACAGCTGTTTATTAAAGAGCAGTTTACTTATGAAGACTCACTTTTAGGCCCTCAACTCATGGTGTCCCTCAATTTTAAGTGCTTATGTGATAAACTTTACTTACTGCAATCAGTTACTGGCCTTGAAACGCTCACCTTCACCGCTTGAGCCCAGACTCCAATTGCCTAGAAATATCTCATTATCTGTTCTAAAATACCACCTTACCCAGGTAGTATTTTTTCTTTTAGCTGTCCCTCTATTTCATTTAGCTTTGCTTAATCAATGTTTTAGTTGGTCTGTAAGGGAGTCAATAGAAAAACCCCTGGAGATTCCACAATAACCAGTCAAGGACCTGTACCCATGATGGTTCAAGATCCTGATGTTTCCTTGAGATTTCTCGAATCATCCACGTGGGAGATGTCCGGATTATAGTGAAGAAATAAGTTTTGTATTGGATCCGAAGTATAATTTCTTTTCCTCGGACTCTCAAATTTTGTGTTTATTTTGACACTGAGAAATGTGAACTGTTATCTAGGAATTCTTTGGTTATTTGATTATATTTTATTCTTGACCAAAACCTAAGTACTTATATTGCTAACTTTCTTCATGTATTTTCTCATTATGTTTTTATAAGCCTATACAAGAAAATTTAAAGGAAGAAAAAAAAAACAGGCTTACACCCAATATATTTGTCTTTTATTTTAACCTTAAGGACTGATGAGTTCAGGTCTAATGAGATCAGCAGTCTTATTGGAATAAATGTAGTATGTCTTGAGTCACCTGTCAGAATTTTATGGGAACTTAGTCTTGTTATGTTTTTCCAGAGTTATCTATTTCTGAAAGAGACTTCCATTCCAAATGTTTTGCCTGCTTGGAATTTCAAATTTATTGAGACTCAATCGAAGAGATTCAAATACTGAGTTAGGGTCTCAAGACAAATTTCAAAAGCAAGTTCTTCAATTGTCCATTGTGAGACTTGGATGGATTCAACTTAGTCTAAATCCTCAACTCTTTTTATAGGCACCCTCATATTTTTCAGCAACATTTTTAATTTCTTTTGTGACATTATATCTACTAATTTAGTAGTGAAAGATCTGTGATGCAAAAGGACTTGTCAAATTGAAAACTATTTTTCAAATCCCTGAGAATCTATTCTCCTTCTTCATTTACAATTGTCTTAGCTCTAATTGAGTAAATTGAGGCTAAATTGAAGATATCCACGAGGTGCCAGACTCTTTTCATTCACAAATTCAATTGGATTTGCGAAGCCAATCAAGCTTGACCAGCACCTTCGGAAACCAAAAGCTGTTGAAGGTTTAAGATCAATAGTTGGAAAGCTAATAGCAAAAATGTTAAGCATACCTTATACCAGTCTGTGTCTGGTTAATAACTCTAAAGAGTGAGGCCATAAACTTGTTTAGGAACTTAAGGCCAAAACAAGAAGTCAGTTGCCATAACATGTGATACTGAGATTCAGTACGACAGTATTTTTCTTGCCACCTGAAGCTACATATCTAAAAGTGTAGACCACAGCTTTATTTAGTGTACCAGTAGATAATGATAGTTCACCAGCAGCATAATAATGATGATTTTATTTTTGAAATCTTTGTATTTAGTAATGATTAAATATGTTATTATACTTTTTTTTAGGTGAGGCAACCCTTGGTTGACCTCACAGATTGCAAAGACCTTGATAGCTTACAATCCTTATTTATTTATTTATTTATTTATTTATTTATTTATTTATTTATTTATTTTTACACCTACAGCACCTGGCCTTCCTAGGTGATCTCCCATCCAAGTATTAACCAGGCCTGATTCTGTATAGCTTCTGAGATTAATTGAGATCGGGCTTGTTCGGGGTAGCATGGTCATAAATTATTATACTAGTTAAATTAACTAATATTATTCATTTAAAAATATGTAAAATACCTATATACCAACATCTCACTTATAGAACATTATTTTGCAATGAGGTTTTACAATTTAATTAATTCAGTCATTTAATATATGACAGATTTATAGATTCTAATGTTCACAGATATTTGTATTCTGTTTTGTTAGACATAGACTACAGTTCTTGGACTTTTTTACATTGTATTAGGCCATGAGATTAAGGTAAAAATAATGCAAGGTGAATAAAAATAATGTGTTCAATATCCAGACTTAGTCCTCAAATCTTTTACATGTATTTTTTTTCTCATTCTGACAGACTGGAATGGCCAACTCTAAAGTAGTCTTGAAAGCTACATGCTGTGAATTGAAAAGACTAAATGACATGTATTCTTGGATGAGAACATTCAGGAAGTATGCCTTGCCTATTTAAAGAGCACACCAAGTTTCTTTTGTGTTTAAGGTATTACATGTTTTGAGCCTAGAGCCTAATCGACAAAACAACTAGCATTATTACGAATAACACAGACATCAGTAGCTTAAATAGGTCCTGTCATAACAAACCCTAAAATATTTCCACTAAATTAGCTTTAAATTAGCTAGTGAACCAACCTCAGAGAATTGAAAAATGGAAAACTAGTACAGTCACTTAAAAAAAATGTTGAAACTGTCATCTGAAGTTAATTGGAGTTTAATCAATGCTACGAGGACTTCATGTTTGGGAAAAGCCAGGTTATTCTGCATTTGTTCACACTTGCTTTATTCCTTAAACAATTACAAGAAAGAGATTAGCTCAGGCAGAAAAGGGGTGGTTTTTAAAGCAGAAAAAAAGAGAATACTGTCGGGATTTTCAATTTTACTCCTACTGATATTTTATGCTAGATATTTTGTTGTTGTTGTTGTGGGGAACTGATCTTTCATCATAGGATATTTCGCAGTGTCTCTACCACTATATACAAGTAGTACCTCTACACAATTATTATCACTAAAAATGTTTCCAGTCATTGACACGTGTCCTATGAGGAGAAAAGATACCATCCCTTAGAAAAAGTCTAGAAATACTAAAACCATACATGTTAGAAAAGCTGAATTTTTTTCCAGATTAGGTTGAAAAATTAAATTCAAAGCCTACACTATTCTTAGTTAAACAGAGGAACTCAGCCCTGAAGCAAATAACTGATTAGACATGTTACTTTCCCTCTCAAGACTACTATAATAAATAATCTAAAGGCTGTCACCATGAAGGAGAGAGAAGCATATGTGTACTGGGGAAAAGGGAAAACAAAAAGATGAAGCAGATTTGAGAACAATATCTAGGAAAGATTTCTGTGTTGGTTATTGTCCATGAAATTAACTAGAAATGACAAGATTAAAAAACATTCCAGGGAATTATTTGTCCAAGATAGTTTTCTATTCTATTCTATTCTATTCTATTCTATTCTATTCTATTCTATTCTATTCTATTCTATTCTATTCTTTAAAAAAAATCTCTTTTAAAGCCTAAAATAACCTCAAATATCTCAGATTACACAAATCAGAAATCATGCTGAGAAAGCTTTCATCATCACTTAAAAGGGGGCATGGAAGATAATGGAACAAAGCAGAACATCTCAGAAGGTAAATTTATAAACCTCAGGGAAAGTGGACAATGAAGTTGCTTCCAGAGAATACATTCATAGCTTTATAAAGAAAACTTTATCCTGCTCTTTCAAATTCTGTCAGTGCTATGCAGACTCTGCTTTCTGAATGGAAGCTCCACCATTGTAAGTTAGGTGTGGGCTGTACAGAGAAGCTTTCTTTTGATTTTGTAAGATATTAGACCTTGGTAAGCCACACCCAGGCCTAAAGGAGTGAATGACATGACGTAACAAATCCTGGACTGTAAGTGGGATGCAGTAACTACCTGAATGAGACTTCATATTGCCTCTCTTGTGGAGAAAAGTGTGCAGAAGAAAGTGTGCAAATGTGTTTCATGACTAGTCCTCTTTTGTCTTCCAGAATGGTGATTTATCAGGGTAGTCTTGGAAACTACAAGTTGGTAATAATAGAATTTGCCTTGACCTTAAATATTCTTTGAGAGAGAGATGCCTCTTTAGCCAAAAATGCTTACTTTGGACTCTTATGTAAGAAATCACTTTCTGTTTCGTTTAAGGAAATAGATTATACTTTTTAGATCTGCTTGACAAAGAGGCCATCATTAGAATACATTATACCAAATATTCATAAAGTTATTCACATCGATTTTCACTATTTTAGAAATCAGAATAGGTATCTGGTATATTGTTCTTCCTGTGCACCTGATACTTTGATGAGCTTTTAAATATATTTTCTCATTGGATCTTTAAACTTTTAATGGGGGTACTAAGAAAAAAGATTGAGAGAACCCAAACAGTTTTTATAAGATATTATATAATTATTTTCTCTCCCTAGTTGTATAACTTTTCTATGTTTAGTTAATAATTTTTAATATAAATTAAATGGTAGGCAACATAATAATTGTCTTTAATATTTACTCAGTATTTCCAGTCTATCCATTTATAATTAATTCATCCATTTGAAATATGCCTTCTCTGCTTAAGACTGTATAGCAGGCAGAATAATCGTCCCCCAAGATGCCCATGTCCTAATCTCTAGTATCTGTGACTCTGTGACTTTACAGAGCAAAAGGTTTTTGCAGGTGTGATTAGCTTAAGGACACAGAGATGGGAGGTTCTCTTGTATTTTACTTGTAGAAAAAAGCTAATCGCATGGGTTAAAAATAGAGCAACTTTCTTTGCTAACATAAGAGTAAAATGTGATTATGAAGGAGTAGTCAGAGATGCAACATTTGCTAGCTATGAAGAATGGAGGAAGAGGACCACAAGCCAAGGAATAAAAACAATCTTTGGAAGCGAGGAAAGGCAAAGAAGTGGATTCTCCCTTAGAGCTTCTAGAAGGGAATGCAACATACTCACACTTGATTTTAACCTAATGAGACTCACTTCAAACATCTGACATACAAGACTGTAAGATAACATATGTGTTTTGTTTTAAGCCATTACGTTTGTGGTAATTTGTTACAGCAGCAATAGAAAAATAATGCAGAATTTTGATAATAAAGAAAAAAATTACAAGCAGGAGAGTATAACTCCCTTCTTTCACAGTGTTTACAATAAATAAGAGCACAAAAGTTAAATACACAAGTTCCCAACAAATTATTCCACTTTAATTTTAGCTGGTGTTATGGACAAAAAATAGGAATTTCATAGACTAAGGGTAAAGGACTTATCTACTTTTTACATAGCAGAAAATGTTTATTTAAGAACCATTTTGGTTATAAATAGCATAGTTACATTAAGCCAGAAGTAGAAGTTTGCTCTAGAGAAAGTGAGGCACTGAAAGGAAACGAAAGTTCCAGTGATTTTAGGCACTAATTATAAACTGCAAACATTGTTAAAAATTATAATCAGTATGACCCTTGGAAAAAAATGTGCTTGATGATTTAAAAAATCACAAATGCCCTCTATAATTACTAATGTAGTAAATGCTCATCTCAATTTGAAAGCTGTGGAAAAATATATCTTAAATCATTTGGTCACAAACCGTATCTAATAACAGAAATTAATTCAAATATTGCCACGATCTCCTGCCATCTTCTTTTACACTATCCTGGCTAAGATTTAATTGTCCTTTAGTGTCATGGAACACAGCCCGGGATTGAGCTGATGAAGTTAGAAATGAAGGAATAATGATGAGACTTGGAAAAAGAAAACCATCACGTTAGGAAAGAAGCTGAGTCTTATTTTACATTTTCTTGACAACTGAACTAATAGCAAGAACACTTGCCTGTTCCTTCCGTTTTGCATGCGTTTGGTTGTGTCAGCTGAATTGTTTAAGTGATTTTCTCTCTGAAGTGTCAAAGGCATTCATCCCGCATTCTTTTTTTCTATGTACATTTCAGAGTGGCAAGGACTCTTAACTGTAAGTGAAAGTGATGTCTGTGTTGCTTGATTTTCTGTGTGATTACTGTTTGTGATTGTCCTTTTTCCCAAGATGACATGTAATTTTCCAGCACAGATTATTTCTCAAAAGAATTACATTCTCAGGTTTTGCAGAAAAAGATGCCCATTTACTGAAATGTAAACTTGAATTTCTGGAAAAGAAACATCAAATTCTCACAACTAATCTGTAAAGTAGCTATATATTGTTATTTTTCAGAGTGAGCTATCTCTCAAAATGGCTAGTTGTGATACATAATAGAAGCAGTATTTTATTCCTTCTGCTACCATGAGTAGAATGCAACAGATTAAGTGTGTGTGTGTGTGTGTGTGTGTATGAGACATAATATTCCATCCAAGGAAAAAGCTCAGTTGATCAAATGAACCCTAATGACTAAACCAAGTTCCTTTTTATTATTGAGATAACTTTTTGAATTGAATAATTAAGATATCCAATTATTGCTAGTTGCTCACCACACGCAGACACAAACGAAAACACACTCCACAAATGAGCCTATGTACTTTTGTAAAGTATAAATGCTCACCTAAAAGTTACTTGTTGCTATGATACCGATTATGCCAGTAGGTTCCCTATTTGCAATAACATAAAGCTATGCCTGTAGCATTCCAGTAGAATGCACATTCAATGATGTCTGTTTCCGTTCAGTCTCCTACAGGCATGTCATCTAAAGGAGCACTGGAGTCTAACAAGGCTCAAAAAAGGTCTGTTGATTACAGTTAGGAGATTTTGAAATAATGAATGCTATGTACTGTATACAGCACAATCATAACTTTGCAAAAGATTGGCTTAGCTGCCATTATTTTGTGTTTTTTAACAGTGTAACACCCCCAAACATCATCAGACTGCTTGCTTTTAAACACAACTAAATTTATTAAAACTCACTATGCCAAGGATGTATGTGATACCTTGACAGATCCTTGACAGTGTCTCAGCAGGGAGAACTCAGCAAGGATTTGCCTAGTTGGAGCATAAGCTCAAGTGAATTAAGTGTCATACAACTTAAGTAATATTGGAATCGATCAAAATTTAGAATATAATAGTTCAGGATTGGTGACCGCAGCAAGGGAAGAGGCTTAAAACAAGTTTTTTTTTTTTTTTTGATAAGTAAACTATTGTCAAATACATAAAGTTTTTTGTTCAGGTGAACAACATGTCACTTTAGATAAATTGTTTTTCAGTAACTCCCTGAGTCACCAGGAAATTTATTTACTCTTTGATTTTTTTTCTTTCCTGGCAGAAGCTTACAAAAACAACAACAACAACAACAACAACAACAACAACAACAAAACCTAAGGTATACTGATATAGGTTTTTTCATAACTCATATTCCTTCTTGAGGCCTTTCTTCATCCTTTGTTGTAGGGTAGACAATTATCTAGGAACATGATCAATCCAGATGAACACTCTGTTAAAAAGACATAATTATATATAAGATTTCTTTTGGGAGTTATTTTGACCACCATATTAGTCAGTTATTTTTCTATTTTTTTTTGTTGTTGTTGTTGTTCAGATGATAACTATCTGTTAAATTATTTTAATGAGACAGCATCTGAAAAAAAAATCTGAGAATCATTTATTTGAACAAAGACACAGACAAATATTAAAAGAAGGATTATGATCAATATTTATAGTCTACTTCTAAAGGAGCCAAGAAAATTCATTTTAAGGAAAAAGAACTGATGCTACTCTCAATCCGATAAGGCAAAGTCTGAGATATCCGCTTCCAGGGTAGCTCACTTACATGGCTTGTGAGTTGCTATTAGCTGTTGTGGACAGCCTCAGCTATCCCCTACATCCATTTCTCTCTTAAGCTATTTCAAGGTCCTCACCATATGATGATGGCTGGCTTCCCAGAGTAAATGACCCAAGAGACCAAAATGAAAGCCATCATCCTATTTATGGCCTAGCCTTAGAAGTCACAGACTGTTGCCTCTACCTTCCTGATAAGTCATCTAGACCTGTTCTAAGTCAATGTGAAAGAGAATATACAAGTGCATGTATGCCAGAAGGTGAAGATAATTTGAGACCTACTTCTACAACAGAAAGAGTTGCCAAATTATCTAATTATGTGATTACATGTCTGTTTCTTGTGTCCTCTTAGTATAATTAAAAATTTCATAAAATTCTCTAGATATACAATATTCTTCCCCTAAGATATCTATTTTACCACCTAGAATAGGCAATGTTAAGTCTAGTCCTCTTTTATTTCAATCCATGAGTCACTCATTGTTATTACTTGTTTGCTGAGGACAAACATTTTATAGTTCACCGGTAATACTGAACCATACATAGTATGTAGAAATTTATCAACTTCCATACCTTGTATAAAATGTCATATCAAGAGACTAAATGATATTAGAAAGCTTTAAGAATTCCCTTTGAGTAGTTAAGATTTCAAAGATTTCATATCTTGACTAGGCACTCACTTTTTCACTTTTTGAGAAATCAAATCATTTAGTAGCATTGTTTTTTGTTGTTTTTGTTTGTTTTGTTTTAGTTTTTGAAGGAATAGAAATAATAGGACAAAAATAGAAATAACCTGAGAAATATAGTTAATCATCATAAAACATGCATTTGCTTGCCAAATATATAATTTTCCTATGGTTGCTGCAAAAATTACCTCATGTTTTGTGGCTTAAAACAGCATAAATTCATTATCTAAATTTTTTTTCAGATTAAAAGTTCAGCACAGGTCTTACTCGGCTAAAATCAAGGTTATTAACAAGACTATATTTCTTCTCTGGACACAATGGGAGAAATCATGTTGTTGCCTTTCTCAGTTTCTAGGGGTCATCTTTATTCTTTGCCTCATGTTCCTTGCTCTAGTCAGCTTGGGCCGCTATAACAAAATACCATAACCAAGACGACTTTAAAAACAGACATTAATGTCATACAGTCTGGAGCCTGGAAAGTCAAAGGTCAAGGTTCTGACATAGTCGCTTCCTGGAGAGAGACATTTCCTGGCCTGTAGGAAGCCACTTTCTCATTGTATGCTCCCTTTGCTTTTTATCAATGTGTGCTCATTCATGGAGAGAGATATCTCCTGTGTGTTCTGCTACTTATAAAGACACTAATTCCACCATGAAGGCACCATTTTTATGTGTTATCTAAACCTTGCTACTTTCCAAAGGCACAAGATCCAAATACCATCACATTGGAAGTTAGGGCTTCAACATGAATTTGAGAGGGACACAGACATTCAGCCCATTTAGGCACCTTTCTCCAGCTTCAAAATGATCAGTAAAGCATCAAGTCCTCCTCTTACTACATCACCCTGGTCTCCTCTTCTGTCTTCCTCTTCCATTTGCAAAATGTCATATGGCTACATTTGACCATCCAGAATAATCTCCCAATTTTAAGGTCCTTACCCTTAATCACATCTATAAAGTCTCTTCTGCCATGTAAGGTAACATATTCGTTAGTGCCTGGGTTTAGGGTCTGGATGTCTTTGAGAGCTCATTATTCTGTCACTGCAACAATATGGTTAGTTTGCGTCAAGTTTGCTGTAATATTCAGTAGGTTTTGGTAATACAAATCCAGTAGCAGTCATTAGGGTAATAAACTGTAGTTTGCTTTCAGGGTCATTCTAGTGTTAATTGGGTGAGGGGCATATGAAGGAGAGACCTCGTTGCACAGAGTCCTGGGCAGATATAATATTTGCCTCTATAATAGGCTTTTTTAAAGGTCTGTAATATGAAAAAAAATTAAATACTTGCAATTTTTAATCATTCTATTTCTAAGACTAATCATTCTGAGAGTTTTCTTATAAGACTGCCTACCATAAATAGTTCATGAGTATTGTGCTAGTGTAAACATAAGCTTTCTTTCTTAGAGATAGTGTAACTGAGATTTTTAGTTATTTAATGCTCTACTGTTCACCAAATACAATATCAATAAGTAGTTAAGTCCAATTATTGATAAACTTAAATGTTCAATTACAAGGAATCGGTATCCAGGGTTTGAGATGCAAGTCTGCAGGCATGCACTAAGACAGGATAAAGGGGGTCAAATATGTGGCGACAGAATGAAATCTAACTATGGGAGGTAAACACACAGTGTAAATATGTATATATACACACACACACACATAAATTATATATAACACACACACACGTAAATTTATATTTATTTATATATATACATATATTTACATATTTACATATTTATATTAAATATTTACACATTTACATAAATATATATATTTACATATATATTTACACTGTTAAAGTGTACAGCTGAAATTTATTGGATTTCATTAACCAATGTCACTATAAAAAAATAAATAAATAATTATAAAAAAATGAATGTATTGAGGAAAGTCTTCAGTACCTGTTGATAAGAATAGATTTCATGAGTCTCTTACAACATTTACTTAAACAAGTGTACGTTTTAGAATCAGAAATAATACCTCTAGACCTGGTAGAAACTCATAAATCACAGCTGAAGCACAGAAGGAAGACTCTAGACACTTTAGGTTTAACACTTTGACAGCTTTGATGACCAGAACCTCATCAGTTCTTTCTATCATCACTGAAGGTTGAAGTTAACATGACGAGTAAAGTCTGATTAGATGACAAGATTTTGCCAAATTATTTAATAAAAATTCTAGTAAAATGATTTATTCTGTTAACTAAGGAGATAGGTTTAAATTTTTCAGGTGGAAAAGAAAGTTTCTCTCCACACCAAGAAGAAGCAAACAATGACCGAGACATACTCAAAATTCATTGCCAGCACTAGCCATATGAAATGTGTTTGAATTTTTGCAAAGGGAAACTTTGCATTTTTGCCATGATTAACCTGATGGTGTTTGAGACAATCAATAAAGATACTCTTAGAAATTTCAGCAAAATTTCTGCCAAATTTTTGATTGAATATAATGTACTAATAAAACTGATTAGCTCTGACTAGTTTTCTGTTAATTCACATCAGTAGAATGGGAGAGAGTAAACTTTGTCTTCAGTTTTAATAAAGAATTTGTAGGAATATAGTTAAGAATGTCCTGGAGAGTAAAAATATGTTAAGAGCAAGGAAGACCTTGACAAACTCCAGAGCCATAGACCCCATGGACATTGATTGTCTCTATTAGACCAAGGAATTAAAACCTAGAAACAAAAGCATGTTGTACTTAGTCATTGTAACAGTCTTTGTCTTTGAACATGAGTATATTTCTTTTAAACAGGAAACTGCATATTGACTGAAAAGTATTTATATTAATACATTATATTTACACATAATTGAAATTGGAAATATGAGTTCTTTGCTTCTTAAGTTTGGCAAAAACAAACAAACAAACAAAAAACAACAAACAAACAAAAACAGTAGCTTTAGAGTAATTATTTATCACTTGGAGCATCCTGAGACAAAATAGGTATTTCTACAATCTTTCTTTTTATAAGGTGAAGAAGCAAACCTGGTGTTACTTACTTTTCTTTTCATTTAATGTCCAAACACTATTAGTATTACTTATTTTAATAATTGGGAAAAAGCAGTGTTACCAAAACATAGACATTACTAAAATTTAAATATCTATAATGACAGTACAATATTTGGATTCAGGATGAATTAGAATCAGTACACAAAACAGTTCTAGAACTTTTTTATTCCTGTGAGCATCATCATTGGTTTAGCATTACTGCTTTTCCTTAGCCCTTCGGAAAGGCTCTATTTTGGGCATGAAATCAGGGGAGCCAAGTACAAGGATGGGCTCCTTTTTGAAAGCTTTCTTCTACTTAACTGCCACATCCTGCCAGCAATTTAAACGTTAAATGATGGAAAGGATTTTGGAATTTAGCATGATTAGATAAGTCATTTTTTACAATAGTGACTCATTGTCTCTTAGGACCAAAATCTATGGAAATCACATTATTGAAATATTAGCTCGAAACTATCTTTCTGAATGATTTTAACCTTTGAAAGAAGTATTTTGGCCTTATAAGATGAAGAACTACACTTTTCTCTTTATGGTCCTTTGGTTGTATTTTTATAGCAAAAAGTACTTCTTTGAAAGAGCACATGCTATCTGAAAGATGGCACATGTAACATTGACTGGCAGCCATCTGAGAATGGCAGACTGCCAATAAATCATTCAGAACTGTGTCATCTGGTGCAACTTTAAAAGCATATTCTCTCTCTGTTGACAAAGTTCATGTTACTATCAATTTTTTTCCCTTTAAACCTGAATATTGGGATATGCAGTGAAACTAATTGATTTGGCAATAATCCTTAAAATGTAACTATAAACTTAATACAATATACATTTGCATGACAGATTTAATTCACAAACCAGTCAAGTTGTATCAAAGCTATGCTTTAGTCGTGATTTTTGTATACAGAAATTTATGAAATTGCTTAAATAGATATATATATATTTTTTAATTCCTGGATTTATGATATCTTGGTCTTGAACATTTAAAAGAAATATTTAAAAAACAATTTAGGCTTTGTAGGAACCAAAAGGCAAACACTGGGATGGATACAATTTCTCCTCAAAGGGAGAATTTTCGACTCAGCTGTTGGGAGCAATGTCACAGGAAAGCCTTCAGCTACTAGCTCTTTCAAGGAAGGATTGTCTCAGGCATGACAGTTATCTGACCCAGTGTGAGATGCTTTCTAGAGCACATGGCATGCAAACATGAAAGGAGACCAAGAATTAAATGCCTGGTCATTTTAACCCAAACTGGACCATGCTGACAGGTCCATTCAGCTCCAGAGAAACCGATATCTCACATTCCTTCTCTTTCTACCCTGTGACTACATTTGGTGTTCATATGGTGTCCCTTAAAACTATCAAATACCAGGTCCTAAGAGTGTGCAATACATACTTTATAGTTAAATATAAAGGCAGCCATGTCAATTTTATTTCTGGAACATATTTTTTAAATTCTCATGAAGAAAATATACATATTTATTGGCTGTATAGGTAGATTTCTGAAGAGAGAAAAATAATAATGAAAGAATGAAAGAAGTCTAAGATACTACTAAATAATCGGTTTTTCCATGTTTAGCAAATATATAAGTTGCATGTATACTATGGTCCTTAGAGCAAAATATTTCAATGTTATATGGTGTGTGTGTGTGTGTGTGTGTGTGACAATCGTATTTTATTGATCTCATATATAAAGGGATTCTGGATTATGTCTGGAACTGAATAGAATAGTGGAGGATGAAGATCATGGACATAAGAATTCCATCACTTTGACCTTGGATGAGTGATGTTATTCTAACAGTCAGACATCTCTACAATCCAAAATAGTGCCTTTGGTATTATGTTTTAGTTATTTATGTGAAATTAATGACTCTGCTTACTAACTTAGAAACAAAGAAACCATAATCCATATTGATTGATCACATCTTTGTGAAGCCCTTTCAAAATTAAATTGTAATAGAAAGAAATAAACACATTATAAACTGTTGGCTTTGTGTAGTGGATCTGATTAACTATTGGACTGTTGTTGCATTGAAAGCAAGTTAAACTAAATTATTTATTTATAACATTTACCGGTTCAACAAAACTGAAAGTGAAATTTGTCATTAATCCTCCCCAACACAAGCACCGACCAGCCTTTAATTCACCTTAACTATAACTAACACCCTGTCTATTTTGATCTTTTGCTCTCTGTCTACCCAAATTAAATTTAAGCTCCATGAGAAAAGGTTTTCTTGTTCGTTAGTACATTCTTGTTAGTTAGCTTGTTCTTCTTCCTCAGTATCTAAACCATTCCAACTGTGCAACTATCATTCAAAGATTATTGAATGAAAGCCTCTTCTTTCAAAGAGAAGCCAAAATTTTAACCTGAGTGGAGAAACTGCATTTTGCCTTGATTATGTATTGATTTTAGGATACTTGTTTTACCAAAATAATAATTTAATGATAAATAAAATAATTTGAGGTCATTTTATGTCTGAAGAATATTTCCCTCAGATGAAATTTTAAAAAATTGTGATAGTAATTCTGACTTTTACATTAGTTAAATGTTGGACCAAGTTTTATTGTCACAATATACTATGCACTTGAAATCTGCTTATTCGTGTGAGTGCTGGCATATGAATATGTAGCATGCAGGAGTGGGAGGAAGGGTAATGAAAATTTGTACTTATTTATCACTTTCCCTGTAACATAATTTACTATATTGATTTCTCACTCTATCCCCCAAGTAAAATTTTGCAATGAGCATTTGGGAAATTCTGGATATAAAGAAGAGAATTTAATATCTTACACTGAGACAAGAGGTGACTTCATTTTGATTTTCCATTTAGAGTTTATAGCCTAATTAAATAAAAAGCACATATATCTAGAGATAATTATGGATAATAAACATATATAATTGCCATTATCAGTGGATATTGCAACAACTGAAGCACAAAAAGAAATGAAAAGGACTATCAGCATTATGCAAATGCATATTCTCTTTAAAAATTTGTTAGAGTGAAAGTATTAAAATAATTCAACACATTCAGAGCTCATATAGTTTGTGATTGTCTTTAAAATGTATTCAAAAATATATCTGTGTGCAACGCATTTTTATAATGATCTTGTTTAAATGAAAGCATTTAAAATAGTGTGGCATAAAATTACATTGCAGAACACAATTATTTTTCTCTCTAGAACACACATAATAAAGTGTAATTGTGTTTTTTTCATAAACATGAGTTTTAGTGGTATTTCTTGACCTTGCATAATAACAATACTTTTTTTTTTTTTTTTTACTTAAGGTAAACATAGTATAGTACTTCTTAACTCAGAAAGTATTGCTACAGTTGTAGGGGCTGAAAACTTTTCCCTTCTTCTAGATTCTTTGGTCTAATAATTAAATCGACCTAAAACAGATCAAGAGGAGAAAAACAAATTTCACACATATGAGAGCCTCATAAAAATATAAGACTCCTGACAAGTCAGGTAATTGAGGCTTATATACCATCCTGAGCTAAGAACAAAGGTGCAGGAGGCCTGCGGCATCAAAGGGGAGGGACACAATTCACAGGAAGATGAGCAAACATGTTTAATGAGCAAATGTTTGCTGTGCTGTGTAGATAAGTCTTTCTGGTGTAAAGAGTTATCTCTGGTAATAGCTTTCTTGCCAGTGCATGTCCCCTCTCCATTATTTTAGGTAGTTAAGGAGGT
Source organism: Cynopterus sphinx (assembly GCA_030015415.1). Taxonomy (NCBI): domain Eukaryota; kingdom Metazoa; phylum Chordata; class Mammalia; order Chiroptera; family Pteropodidae; genus Cynopterus; species Cynopterus sphinx. The sequence goes on from CM057379.1 coordinate 10,254,746, forward strand.
GATAAGAAGCTCTTCCTGAGTCTGCTGAGCACTAGGTTGTCTTCAGTTTGAAATAATCCACGTGTCCCAGTGGCACATTGTGGGGTGTCCAACCCTTCAGGCAGTTCAGGCAGAAGGGATCTGAAGATTATAAAGCAAGTACAGTGAAATATCTCAGTCCCCTAGAGTTCTAGAGAGGATATTGAAAATCTTTATTAACTATCAGTGCATATACACAGCTGATATTTCAAGAATGAACACTTGCAAAATTGCAAAATCTCTTTCTTCCCGGGAAGAAATAATCTTCACTGACTCTCTCCACTCCCCACTTATTCATTGTTTGGGGAAATGTATTATTTATAAGATTGGTGAGTGTTCTGAAAAGTCTGGTTCTGTGTTTCTCATTCTCTTTATCTTCTTGCAGAGAGCCGTCTTTGTGCTCTGCACTCTACCCAATGCAGTAAAATAAAAGAACAGGTTCTTGCCCTTTGGTGTACTCTTGACACTCCCTAGGAAAGGTTATGGCAATTGATGGATACAGAAATCCCTGTGTGACCAGCCTTAGACAATTTTTCAAACAATAAATAACAGAGTTAACACTTTGATCTTTATCTGTTTAATCACTGCTTCTGTAATTCTGAATCTCACACTAAGTGGGACAGTAAATTTCTATGTCATTATCAAGTTATAAACACAATAAGTATACTAGGTAGAAAACGCATTATTATACCCGTAAGTTCTTTTAATAAATAATACTGTCTTTTTTTTTTAACTTTTTAAACCTTTGTTTGTTTGTTTGCTTGTTTGTTTATGTTGATATCAGTCCTTCTATGAGATCTCACTATCGTGAGGACATGGGTTAATACAAATATAAATTCATGTTTATAGAATTAGAGCTTTATAGAGAGGAAATTCTACAAAATGGGATGCTGACAGTCAGCTTGTGTTATTATTTATTTTTTACATTTGGTCACTATTGTAAAGTTAGTCGCTTTTTGCCTATTTTGACCCCAAAAACATCTATTAACAAATTTTGCCTCATTCCTTCACTATTTTTACATGTTAATTTTCCTTAAGTGTATAGCATGGCCTAAAGACTTAGTTCAAAGTCAGTTAAGTATGTTATCAAAGATTACTATTGATCTTCCAAAAGTCAGAGTTCCACTCTTAGTAAAAGAATCCAGTTTTTAGCTGAGAACAATGGAACATCCTACCTCATGTCTGTGTGCATCTATGTTAAGACAACTTACATGTAACTTCTTTGGTTCATTAAATGCAGTTGACTCAGTGGGGAGATATACCTTTTTCTTTCTTTCTTTTTTTAATCTTTCTACACTTCTCGCTTCTGGCCTGAGGTGCAGTTTTGATGGGTAGAATTGTAAGGTTTACGATGGAAAACATGTGCTAAAGTTGGAGAATAAAAATTTAGTTGCTTATGATTCTGATGAAGACATGAAGCTTAAACACTAGCCACGGACTGTTACCAATTTACAAACTTCTTCTAAGTAAAAGAACAAAAAATTTTCCACTTTTTAAAATTTTTTTGCAGTTGGATCTCCAAATGCTATTTCTAATTGATAGACATGCCCACAAATAAAATAGGTATAAAAATGTATTCATAATTTAAATCATAATTTACTAGAATAGGACGCTAAGAAATATATTCATGATGGATAGCCATTCTGTCCTTGGAAACTCTTATAAAGCAAACCATTAAGAGGTACTGCTCTAAGAGTTTAATATGTATAAATGATCAATGTTCGTTAATGTGTATAAATGATCAGCGCATGAAGATGATGGCAACAGAAAGTTTTTTCTTTATGCGTATCTAAAAATTTTTATGATTACTCTTCACAAACATACATTTTTAGTTGTATCTTTATTATCTCCAATGCTTTTTAAATTTGATTAGCAAAGCAGTACACGATTCAAATAACAATGCATTACCTCTGCAGGGAAACTTTTGGAATGGTAGAATCTATTTATTCTGTTCACTATCACATAAACATATTTCAGTACCTTCTAAGAAGTTAATTACTGCTTAGACATCAAATCTGTTGCAATTCTGTATTACATATATAAAAGCTTGCAGCTTTTTGAGGACATACAATTCTAAATTATTGGAACATTTAGTGATAGCTTTTCTAAATTCATTTTTTAATATAGTTGTTAAGAGCCTACTCTTAATATTAGGTTGAGAAACTCTTTAGTGTTTTATATACTGAATGTGGACACCTAATCAAAAGAAAAATATCAGGACAAATTTACTAGTCATATGCAAAAAAAAAACATCTTTCAAAATGCTTTTAAGAAACACCCAAGGTGATAGAGGTCCTTCAGAGTATTATATAACATTATATAATGGGGTGCTGCAATGTACTACATGTGCAGAATAAAATATAGTCATTCATACTTATTTTACCTGCTGAAAGTGGAATACTGTGTTCTGCTTTTCTTGACAGCAGGACCCTAAGGTATATTCCCTCTGGCATAAAATAAAAGAAGTGAGAAAGACAGATTTTCTAAGTTTTAAGGAAGAAATATAGTGATGTTTAAATAGCAGGTGATATTGATGGTGATAGAAGATTAGTACCACCTCAAAGTTTTGGTTCATTATAACATTTTGTGATTGTCTTTGCCAGTATCACAGGTCCATAGCTCTATGGTCTCTCTCTCTCTCTCTCTCTCTCTCTCTCTCTCTCTCTCTCATTCTCTCTCTATATGTATGTATATATATATATATATATATATATATATATATATATATACACATATACACACACACACATATATGTATATATAGATATAGATATAGATATAGATATAAATATATAGATATATAGATATATATACAGGTCTATATATATATTTTATCCATGTGGTTTGAAAGTGAGAAAAGGAAATGTAAACAAATTAAATAGGAGAGAATCAGTGTGGAGACCACCACGGTGGACAGACTTGTTGGAATCCTGAACTTGGACCACATCACAAAAAAATGTTGAAGTTTAAAGTCAGGAAAGAATGAGACCTCAACTGAGGCTACTTTCATACTGATTTTCAGCAAGATCAGCATTTAAGACATATACAAAATAAGTCATTGATGTGAGAGATTTCCAGGATCTTTCCACTCAAGGCCTTGTCCATCTTTTGGTGTTCTCAGCAGCCATGTGGGTTATGAAAGTCTCTACTCCAAGGAAACCAGACCCACAGGCCTGTTGCCTGATTGCAGTTTTGAAAGGGAGTCAGTCTGGAGATAGAAAACGGGAGAATATATCAACATTTAAAGGTTTACTTTATTGCTTTATAAGATGATTTCTGCTACATCACATCTAAAATATTCCAAACCATGTTTCTTATGACTTCTCTGGGTTTATGTAAGGCTTTAATAAAGCTGTCCGACCCTGGCTTACACAGACAGGGGTTGTACATTCAATCATCCGAACTTAGCAAAAAGTTTGTTACCACTGAGGTGGGGTAAAGTTGGGGGTTGAGTCATTAGATATACGTGCACCGTAACATTTTTTATTATTCTGATTACTATCCAGACTCACTGCAGTGGAAAGTTACTCTTAACTCTTGTAATTAAGTATTTGCATTTATCAATCATTCATTTTTGACAAGACGTCGCTTAAGAGATAAAATGAGGATGTCAAAAAACAAATTCTTATAAAATGTGAATGGCTTTGATAATAATTGTATGTTCTGGTAATTTGACTGCTTCTAAAAACTCTGAAGTTTATTTTATTTGTGGTAAATTACATATTTTTATGCATCAATTTGCCTGCCAGGATTCTTGTAATAGTTGTCAGCTATCAATAGGTATAAGCCTATTAGCCTCCACTGTGAGGATAATATTTCTGAAGCTATAATGTATTTACAATTGCTAGTAATTCTAAGAACCTTTTAAATAAGAGAAGCATCTCAAGAATGATGGTTTTAAAGTAGATTGTCCTTTGACAAAAAAGACAACGTGAGACAGTGTGACATTTATTTACAAATGATGAATTTGTATTAAAAAGATAGAAAAATAGATGTGTTATAGTGGTTGTAAATTTTTCTATGCTTCATTATATATAATTGCTTTCCATATTATTGAAAATGTGCCACTTAAGAAATTCATGGAAATAATCATTTATTTTAAAATATAAAATATTAGTATAAAATCAACTATATATTTTAAAAAATATTTTCAATGGTGACATATATCCTAAAGTTTTTCTATTATTTTTTTAAATTTTAATTTAGCAAAGTTTTTAAATAACACTTTTAATGGAATTATAAAACAATTCAGTAATTTTAGCATACTTTTGTTTTATATCTTCATAGCTAATTTACTCCAATTTTAATAGTCATGATTTCACCTGATTTTCAACTGATTATATATATTTTTTAAAATTACTTTTTTCAATTTTTTACATTTTAATTACTTTTTATCAATGTAATTATATATGATTGTTTTTAAATTTTAAACAATTTTATAAGGTTTATAACAAAAATTTTCTACCTCAAGTTATCTATGTCAATAAATCTTCACATCAAACCAAATGCATGAATGTGGTTAGATTCTACTAGAGATACTACAGCTTGCAGTTTTGAATAGTATTCTATTATATAACTACACTCTGTATCATTTTCTCTATGTAAATTGAAATGATTAATCTGTCCTTTGTGCTGTAACACAAATGCAGCAAATAAACATCAGTGAGATATATCATAGGGCATATACTGAGTAATTTGACTTTTTAAAATTATAATTCTTTATATAGTACTTAAAATTCAGACTAATCCCAACATATATTTATGCAATCAATAAATAAAGTATAAAGAATCACTTTAAAAATGAAGGTGTTATTCATTTTGGTTAATTTTTGAATATTTTTGAAATATAAAATTACTCTTGGCATATAAATTATGCTAGATTTAAAAAAAAGACAAATCTAAAAGTCTCAATATATTTGATTTTAAACATAGGCAAAGTTGACAGTGCACCATGATAATTATACATTCAAAGCAATTTGCTTGATTCTTAAACTTGATTGTTTCAAAGACCTCTCAACAGAAGGTTATGCTGCATGCTTGGTGTAAGGATTTAAAAATTCCACAGCCTGTCAGACATTGCCATAAATCCCTAGGCATGGCAATGGTATTTTTATTAGAAGATGTCATAAAACTTCAAAATGATTGAAAAATCATTTTATTCACTCTTGCTTCTACTTCTTTCTTCCCTGGGCAGTCAGTCCTCCAAGTGTCATCAAACTCTTTACAGAAATAAAACAGAAGAGTGAAATTCACTGCTAAGTTCATAATTTCTCCAAGCAATATTGCCGATGTACAGAATGAAAGTAGTTGTGCAGGAACTTGATCTGTAGGCACAATTTTTGATTTAACTAGTGAGAAAAGTTACATTCTGTATTCAGAAGTTATTTTGTCCCTTCTATCTTATTTGTCTATCATCTATCTATATCTATCATCTCTCCCTCTCTCTCTCTCTCTCTCTCTCTCTGTATATATGTATGTATGTATGAATCATCTCTCTATCATCTATCTCTCTATCTCTCTCTCTATCTATCACCTATCATCTATCTATCTATCTATCTATCTATCTATCTATCTATCTATCTATCTATCTATCTGTCTATCTATCATCTATCTATCTATCTATCTATCTATCTATCTATCTATCATCATCATCTATCTATCTAATCTATCATCTATGTATGTATTTATCATGTATCATCTATCACTATGATCTTTATGTAAACATTTCCCTCATCATCTCAGTTTTGTCTGCTGTGTCAGCCCATCTCAAACTACTTCTAACATTCTTCTAGGTGAACTACTTAGGCTAAATGTACTTCTGTCTCTATATAATATTTATTTTGCATATGTACATTTTATTTTTCATATTTCATCATGACCACAAAATTTGACAACTATTATCAAAGTAACCAAAATTAGATCAAATTCTGCTTACTCTCAGGTGACAGTTCTAGTCCTTGTGGCTAAGTCCAGAGCCTCACTTATTTAGTTTTTTTGATGTTGTAAAAGCAAACATTTTGCAGTTTCCTGAACCCTGTTTTACCTATTTCTCTATAAGTTTCTATTAGCTTATATATTTTTTTAAATTATAGATTTAAATCTTAAATTTCTGCTAAATAATTTGAATTTTCTCTCCTTCAATATAAAAAAGTTTATTAACTGCAGTATGGTCTTAAGAAATTGATAGAAATGGACTTGATCATAAATAAATCTAGTTGCAAAGACTATGTTTTTACAATGAAATATACAAAAGTCATCTCATCCACTTTGCTATCTGGACATGGCCTCAAAGTCAGAAATAAATATATGTGCTATAATTATAATATAATTAAAGGAACCAACATATCGAAGTGCAATCTTTTAAAATCTTTTGATTAAAACATATAAAGCAGGTATTTTTAATATGATATATATGACATAAATTATCAACCAAAATTTTAGGCACTCATGTGCATTTTATATTAGAGTAAGTTTATATCAGTTTTTTCTTTCAAATCAAAAATTTAAAGTGTTCCCAGGCCTAAAGTTAAAAAACACTTCTCTAAAATTTTCTGAGAATAATATAGTAGGGTAGAAAGAGAATTTTCCGCAAAGGTTTATATTTTCTGTGGTTTTACTTCTCATGTTTCGACTATCCCACTTGGCTAAAAAGCCCATTAATTTTTAGGTGAACTTTGGAATCAAATGGAATGCCAAATGCTACACTTCTGGTTCCTTTGCTTCTTCCTTTTTTTTTTTTTTTCCTTTGAGAATTCTGACCTGCTTTGGGTCAGCTTTTTAGCTTTGAAAATTTAGTTCTAGATTTTTGTTTATCATTTTTTTTTGGCAGTAAACTGAAAATAGATTTTAGCTTTTATCTTCTAAAATGTTTAAAATAATATGATATTTTAAAATAAAGCAACAATTAAATTTTATGAAATAAAAGATGACAATTTAATTATATATATGTAGATAGCTAATTTAAGTACTGAAATTTTAATATTCATGATCTCACCCTGGCTCTTAACTGATTATACATAATTTTTAAAATTACTTTTCCCAATGCTTTACATTTTAATAACTTTTTATCAAAATTGTAATTGTACATGGTTGATTTTCAAAGTTAAACAAAATATATTTTGTTTATATATATCCCACTTGACTGAAAAGCCACTTCATCTTGGCTCAGGTTTTTGCCCTTTATCGCAGCAAGTGATAAAACCAGTTTACTGAATATTGATTTGGCTATATTAGTTAGATATAAGTTTCTGATGCTGAAAATAATTAAGTTAGGCCATGGTCACATCAATGCAAATCTATAAAAAATTTCCTTCATTCTTCATTAATCATAGTTCCAAATATGTGTAGTATATTTGGACAAAAAGTTAGAACATAGAGATACTTTGGTAGTGAAAGATTATGTTTTCTCAAATATTGTTTCTATATATGAATAAATTTTGCAACAATTAAGTAAAATAAAAATTTGCTAATTGCTTTTATAATTTTAAATCTTAATATCATGACAGATTTTAACTATGTAATATGTCATTCTTTTATATTTGATCAATGATAGGCATAATATCTCAAAAGGAGTCAATATATACTTTCAGGGTTTATTTGAACACTGTGATTCTCATAGAATTATAATTAAAATTTATTTTATTCAAAATTTATAGAAATTGTGATGAGGTTCTATGTAAATATTTTCTTTCAAAGTTTATATGAATAATTCTGAATTAGAAGTAAAATGTTTCTTAAAAATACTCATATGCACTGATTTGTATTTTTTTTCTCTATTTGTTGATAAATTAAAATAAAAGTACTATTAATGGACCACACTTTGATAATGGTAAAAAAATTGTTAAAATAATGGAACTTACACACTTTGTAAGTTCCGTAAATAGTTACAAAACTTCTTTAGATTTAAAATCATCAAGAATCTGGCTGGGCCTGTGCATCTGGCAATTTAGGCAATTCATTTTTGTTTTTCTCACATATAGCCCTACCTATATTTCAAGGTATTAAAATTTTCAAGTGTGGCTTTAAAAGAATGAATTAAAATGATACTGAAGAATTGTCTTTAAAAAATAGTAAAATGAAACAAGGAATGTTATATAATAATATTTCTTCTTTGGCCTTCTTCAGTTACTTAACTCCCTAATCATCTCCTTATTAGATCACTTAAAAATTAGCCAACAAATAATTACGTCACTATTAGAATCAGAAACTGAAAGTCTACTGTGTAAAATGATCCAAAATATCACGTTCAAGTTTTTTTTTTTAATAAATCTGTTTTTCTTTATTTTTGAGAACATAAAAATCAATTCATTCTTCTGTAAATTCATATAGTGTCATCTGTAGTTTAAACTTTTCATCTATCAAATTGCAGGCAGGAGTCTCTATCTAATTACTTTGGCAGATGTGCTTTAGAAAATGCAAAAATAAAATGTGAAGATTCATATTGGTGAATTTACTCCTGGGATCAGTGCTTTATCAAGTAAAATGTTTTGTTTAAAATTTTTGCCTACTGCTATTTGATAGAGATCCCCAAATATCAGAGCATTTAAAATAGATTCTTACTTTAAACCTAACATATTTCTTGTAATATATAATAGAATTGCATTAAACATGGCTGTCTGTAAATCTATAAATATGATCAGAAGAGACTCAACTAAATTATATTTTAGCAGCCATCAATTTATTCTGAAATGACATTGACATGAAAAATTACTTATAGCGGTTTGTAAATCTTATTCTGTTAGTGCTTGCTAGATGTAGTCTAAAAGTTTTCTGCTCAGAATATGTGGTTCAAGGCAAAGTACTTTTATTAATAATACTATTCAGAAGATTATTTTTCTTTGAATTTATAAATGTAAAATTTGTAAGGAATTTTCAACATCATCTTTTGTCTCTAAATTTATTTTATTTCTAAACAAATGTCATTACTTTAAACATTTAAATTATCTAGTTAAATTTTATCTAATTTTTGGTTTCTAGTTAGATAAGAGTTAAACAATGGCATTCAAGGACACCAGATTATGCTCTCTCTGATACTACTGACAAGCTATGTGTCCTGGCATTGATATGAGATGCCTGTAATAGATGTACTTTTTAAATTCAACTTCCCATAAAGAGTACCATTTACACAATTTACGCAATTTACACAATGATGCTTTATGTACTAGAAAATTTATTCATAAAAATATATTCTTGAAACCATTAATAATGTGAAGAGACATAATAGAAATAACAGAGAGCACATATCAAACGTTTAAGTTCAAATGCACTCCTCAAATTTGAATAACACATAAATTCAAATATTAGGAATACTTCCTGACTTCCATTTAATTATGCTACTTTTTAAAATTATTTGTTTGATAAAGATATGAAACAGAGTCTTCAGATTTAAAACAGCATCATTGAAACAAAAAATAGCAATGGTATTCAGGCTAACATTACACTGTAAAGGAAATAATGTTGGCACCTATTATTCTTGTGTTACCTACTGAATATTAAAATAACTGTTTTTAAGTCTTGAGAAGTCAAATAGATATAAATTTTTTAGTCAAGAAACATTCACTTGTCTCATATTCTCCCTTTCTACTCCAAAATCTAATCTACTATTGGCTATTATAATAATGAAATGAAATAATTTGAGAGAAAATAGATATATATCACTTGTTAAGGAACAAATCATAGAAAGTTAATTTTGCTCTAGAACATTCATAATATAAGGCATTAAGAGACAAAAAGCATGAAAAATGGTAATATAGCTAGTCACAGAGATACATAGATATAGATTTAAATAGTTATATAGCCATATACATGATGTAGAATAGTAGCCCTCAAGTCAGTTATAAGATCAAAACACATGGTATAAAATATTGTTTTGTTTCTTTATGTTTATTGCCTTTATATAAAGCCACAAAATATTTATAATTTACTTTGCTTTTATATTAAACCCATTAAAACTGTTAATAATCTAATTATTAATTACAGCAGTCACAACCCCAAGAAAATATGAAATTTGTCCTATGATTTTGTAAATCTCTTTCACTTTGTGGACTTGATCATGTGACCCTCTTTGCCAATAAGGTGTTAAAGAATGTCAAACAAGGAGAGATTTAAAAGACAAACACTTGCCAGTTTCTGCTTCCTTTTTCATTCTTTGAGATTGCCTTAGACTATGACTGCAGAAAGATATCAGAGTTTCATACACGTGATAAACATGTGAGAAGTAGTTCTGCTGTTCCAGTCAAGATCATCTTAGGCCAACCTACAGCTAGTCAACACGCTAACATAATTGAAAGCTCATTTGAAATCAACAGGCCTCTTATGGGGGCCACAGATGATCACATAGGCATGGGTGGGTCAATACAGTCAAGTGTGCATACACCAACACACACACAGGCTAGTCAGAGATTCACTGGCAGTATTAATGTTTGTTTTAAGTCATAAAATTTTGAGGTAGTGTGTTATGCAGGGTTGGATAACTGATTAAAAAAAAGGGGGGGGGGGAATTGAACAACCACAGTCTACTTTGATTTTTTCCAATTTTAATTACTAGGCCAAGAAAGCTGAAAAAGGAGAGTCAACATTCTCTGCACTCTCCTCACCAGAGGTTAGGTGAAGTATAAAAAGTACACACTTCTAAGCATAATCTATGTTAAAGGCCTGGAATGCAGTGCAGTTAGACAAACATATCAGAAACACATTGACTCCAAAGTTAAAGAGTGATCTGAAGTCTAAAATATTTTGTGTCATACAAAGGAGTTTAGACTTTATTTTTAAGCAGTGACCCTACTATCAAGTGGTGCTCCCATTGAGAGGGTGTCCCAGGTAAAGTAGTGGGTTTTGGTTAATGAAGCTATAGCTGGATGAGAACCACTTTATAAAGTACATGACTTCAGGGATTATCTCTATACATGCTAAGCTCATTGCCTGGTAAATCATGTGTATCTGTCTTTACAGTGCCATTTATCTCGAAGTCTTATTTTTATTCTCTAATTTTTTAATAAAATTAAAAAAGATTAAAAATATAAGCCTGATCATCATTTATTAATTCTAAAAATATATATTGAATACATCTATGTACCAGATACAAGGCTAAGTGTTGAAGATAGATGATTAAGACAGATATCCCTGAACCCATGAGCTACTATCACTAAGACAGCCTTTATGAATATAGTCAGATAAATGAACAATATTTATAAACTATAAAAGTTTGTATGCCATATAATTACTTATAAGTAAAAGTAAGAATGTGATGAAATACTTTGGTGATATTGGTCATGAGATTTGGCTTTAGGGTGAGTTATTTCAAAGATATTTCTGAGGAAGAGAAAATAGAGATGGGAACTGATAAATGGCACTGAAATCACCATTCAAAGTCCAAAGCAAACAGTTCTAGGTAGAGAAAATGATATCTGTAAGACCTTAAGATAAGATAGAATTGAGTTTTCAGATAAAGTAAAAGGTCTCAGTGGTTAGAATATAATGATCGGGGAAGAAAGTATAGAATATTGCTGGAAATGCAGGTTGAGATTTGTAGGCCAAGTTGAGTTGTGCATTTTATTCTAAAAATACTGAGAAAATTCTGAAAGTATTTTAAGCTTGGAAATTCAATAATCAGAGTTATCAAAAAATGTAGTTCATTAGAGTTTTGAGAGTGATTTGGGTAAAATTTCTGGGGATGGAACTGTCCACATCAGAGCAATAAATTTTTAAAATACTGCAATAATTTAGATGAAATTAATCATGGTGGCTCAAACTACTTTTTGTTATTGAGAGAAGAAAATAGATGTATATTGTTATATATTGATGAGAGTAAATTGACATTACTAAGTAATAGATTGGATGATGGAATAACAGAAGGGAGGTGTCAAACAAACTTTTGGGGAAAAAATGGGTTTGCGAAAGAACCATATACTTAGCTACATGGTGAGACAATCATGAGCACATGAGGATGTAGTTAGTTTAGTAAGTCGGAGTTCTTAAGATAAATCTGGTCTGAAGATATACATTTTGGAGCCTCTGAGTAAAAAGGAGATTTAAAGCCATGGGAAAGAATATATTTTCCTGGTGAGAGAGGTGGTATAAGAAGAAGACACATGATTAAATGCATGAAAAACAAATTTAATTGGCAGTGTAGGAAGATGGGGGGATAAGAAGAGACTGGAAATTAGAGAGGCCGGCAAGAGTAGAATGTAATGGAAGGCAAGGAATGGGATTGCTTCAATAGAGAACTAGGAAATAAAGAGGATTACTGACTAGTGACCAGAAGATAAAGCAATGTGGAGATATTCAACTCAGATTAGGTTTGCTTGCTTACTGTGTTATAATGAAACTACCATGTGATTTAGGCCCCACTCAAAAAGAAAAGAAAGTTAGCAAGTTGAAAACAAATATATTTAGAGATGATCATCTTTCTTTAATGAATAATTTTTCCCCTTTTTATTATTTAAATTTTTCAGCAATAGAACTAAAGTTATCACTTTTCTACTTTGTTTTTCATTTGTTGCATAGGGCAATGTACTCAGTATTCAAGCTATAGAGTATAACTTAGATCATGACTGTTAAAACATTACTAGAATTACTATAACTATTAATCCAATGGTCTGAAAATGTCAACTCACTTTCATATCCAACCTATCATCATTGAAAGGTAAGAATCTGTTAAATGATGATTACTTACAGATGAGTGGTTTTATCTTCCATATTTATGTACACATAACTATCTGAATTAGTTTGATTAGTGAAAGAAACAAAAAACCTGCAAAAAATAATATAAAAATAAAAACTTGTGGCATAAAAAAATGCATACCTCTACAATTTTAAAATATTTGTGCTATCATAGTCTCCTAATTGGTATAATTAATTTTTCATCCTGCAATTACTTAGATTAAACCATTATCTAAAGTATTATAAAGTAATGTATGATTAAATTTAAAACATAATTAATTTATTTGAAATTGACCAACTTCAATAGTGTCAGAAAGAGGCAGAGTGAAGTGATTTCTTCTAGGACTGCATCTGATTGCTGCTTGAGATCATTTCTCCTGGACACAAATCAATATTACTCTCTTTCATTCATCAGTGATAATAAAGCTTTTCAATAATTCTAATTTTAAAGAATGATTACAGCAAGTATATAGTCCATTGATTGCTTAAAGGTTGAAGCTAAAATGAACACAAAGGTAATTTTATTTTTAATGAATTAGCCTTTTGAAAGTCAAGCATTTTCCTGAAACAAAACTTTATGCATTATGATTATATATCTGATCATGCGTGAGCTTACATTGAGTGTGTGTATGTATGTGGCTTCAGCAATAAATTCTTTTAGTGTTCCACACCTGGGAAAGTAGCCTGCTTAATTGAAAATTCTGTTGAATTGAAAAATATTTATTTCTTTAAAGTTCAAAAATGAATTTAAATAGTTGAACAATCTGGGATGATATTAAACATATGCCAATTAAACAAATACCAATTAATTGATATTTTCACTTTAAGAAGTGGAACTTAATACTCCTACCTTGAATATGGGCTCATTCAAGCGAATGTTGAAAGCAGGGATGGTGGCAAACCCAGAGAAAGCCCTCAGTGAGGTGTAAGAGCTGAGGGTTACATGTTTTAACCTTCACCTTTTAGATGCACAATTTAGAGTGTCTGTTAGTAAGCCTCGCAGGAATCCTTGGCAAAATTGGGTCCCTGTTGCCCGCAGCAAAATTCACAATAATACATCATATACTAGCTTTGCATATTTGTCTCTCTCACTTCCCCTGCTATTTAACTCTAGCCACAGCCCTAAAATATCTTCCTGTTGAAGATTCAAGTGCTTACACTGGGCCCAACGAGGTAATCTGAGGACACTCTTCAGATCTCAAGGTCTACAATGTTAATAATATCTGCAAAGCTTTGTCGGAAAGGCAACATATTCATAGGTCCGAAAGATTAGGGAATAGACACCATTGAGAAACCATTATCCCACTACCAGAATAATCACAGGTAATAACAATATGTTTTTTGGGATGCTTCCTCTGAGTTGAATACAGTAATTGCCACCAGTACCTGTAAAGATGACTCTGCCACTACTATATTTTATGCTTCATAATGAACTTTGCCAATCTTTTTAAGCTTGTACTTTAAATCTCCCATAGCTTGTGTATTTCTACCAGGTTCTGAAGGCCAAAGTCAGATTTACTTTGAGAAAGTACTTTAATTCGTGAGTAAATGTTCATTTTGGCATCTGCAGCCATCATGAGAGTCACAGAATTTCAGAGCACTTTTTACTGTCCTGACAGTGGCAGCCCTGAATCCATTAACTAGATAGCAATATTTCTGCTAAAGGTCCACAGATTCACTCCCTCCGCCCCCAAGCCTTTGGAGCTATAACCTTTTGATGATGAATGTGTCACTAACACAAATATTTTACCAGCTTTTAAAACAATAATCTTTTTCAAAGCTTGGTATTGCAATTTTTATGCAATATGTAAAATAGATTTATAATATTAAAATATGATAAATGAGAATGATGAAAAACAATAAACTTTAATGAGACTGAACTTTCAATAACTTGAACTCTCATGTCCATCAGGGAACTAAAGCTGAAAAGTTTAAATCTCATAAATCAGAGCTTTAATACTTTTCAGACAGCAGAAACCCCATGATAAACTTGTAAAATTATAGATTATGAAATTCTGCACCCAAACATTCAAGGAGAATAAGCAAAAATTATATGTTTAACATTTTACCCCAAATGGGTCTACTGATAGGTAATAGAGGGAAATAATAATAGAGTTTGGTATTTGCAGTGAAAATATCAGCATTTAAATCCCAATTCCACCTCTTACTAACCAGCTCATCTTGGCAAGTTCCTTAAACTATAAACATTAACATAAGCATTAATTTCCATGGCTGTGGAATATGGGAAATGATTGTACCTATTGCTTAGGATTAAATATGGTAATACATGCAAAATGGCATAGAATCAGTTCTCATATACATTATCTAGTGTCATTATTATTCTCAGCCTGCAGAATCAAGTAAAATAAACCTGTCCTTTCATTACATACCATCTGTATTTAGACAAGCTGGTTCCCAGTAGGTGTTTTCTAAATATTAAGTTAGATGTCCCAAAATATTGTAGGAAATTTTCATGTGGTGTCTAGTATACATTCAACAGATATCACAGAATCATAGATATCTTATAATAATGGGTTAATTGTGATGATAATTTCTGTGACTCATAAAAACCCACGGAGGAAAACTTACACCTTCTACAAGATACATGACAAAGTGAACTCATGTTCTTTTTGTAAATTAATGGTTTAAAAAGAATGTCAGCTTTTAATTCAATCTACCTCCTGACATCAGACAATGCTCACAACAGGTTTTCTGAGCTTTCATGCTAGGCTAGAAGAGGTCATATTTGTGATAGCATATTGCACTACTGACACTCTGGATGAGATTTGTATTATTTGATCAGCCTGAGAAGGAAGGTCAAACACCATTAGAAGCCCATGTAGAGAGAAAGTGTGCATGATTTTTTTTGAAACAGAGAACAAAGTCAATAGTTATAGAGCCCTCGCTTTGGACACTTTAGATCTCCTAAGGCAAAGGTCCCCAACCCCCACAGCATCATCACTACCAGACAATCTGATTATCTTGAGGGAAAAAGTTATAACAGGAAGCTACACATGTTTGCCTCAAAAGAATACCAGTTGGGGCAAATACCTGAATCACAGGCAGTGAGGCCCTAAAAAGAATAATGACTTCTGAAGGTAGACTAGAAGGCTATTGATTATTTTAAGGGTTAGTATGTGTTTCACACTGTGTTAGGACCTGACCTACTTTATCACCTTGGGTCCTTGGCCACTAATCCTGAGGTAGCTAATGAGAGTTCTGTGTGAGCAACTGAATGGAAATGATCAGAATGTCCTGATTGGAAAGCTGGCCAGGTAAGTGAGCTGCCCTGAGTTGAACAACGTGATGGACAAGCACTCCATGGCTATGAACTGATTTATGCCCTCCTCCCCATATACTAAAACCCTAATCCCCAGTGTGATTACTTTTGGAGATGAGACCTTTGGGAGTTAATTCAATTTAGAGGAGCTCCTAAAGGTGAGACCCTTATGATAGAGTTAATGCACTTAATACAGAGACACCAAAGAGCTTCCACTGTCTTTGAGAACACAACAAGAAGGTGGACATCTGCAGGGCAGGGAGAGAATTGTCACCAGAACTTAACTATGCTGGCACTTGGTTTTGTCCCTTTGATTCAGATTTTATTAACCAAAGAAAATAAATGGCCACTCAAGTTCTTAGTTGGCAGGAGGCAAGGAACGTCATTCCTGTCACATGTCTGGCAGAATAACAAAGTATTTGCTAAACAGAACAGTACTAATATAATTATAGTTACTTGGCCAGTATTTTCTCCCCATTGCTTTATCACTTGGTTGGTGGGGTTATTTCTGATTTTAATGATAAAGTTGTCAAATTATTAAACTTTCCTGTTAGTTTTTTCTCTACTGTTTCTAAAGAAATATTTTTCTGCTCTAGTTTCATATAGGCATTCTATTATATATTTTAAGTTTATAAAGTCTGACTTTTCCCAAGAATACCTTTAACTTATCTAAGATTATTTTGCTAATCATTAATATTCTATTTTTTTATTTTATTTATATATTTTTATTGAAATGCATTTTGCATGCAACATCGAATAAGTTAAAGGCATACACCGTGTTGATTTATTTACATGTTGCTGTATGACAGACATTGTAGCATTAGCTATACCTCTATCACCTCACGTAGTTACCACTTATTTTTTGTAGTGGGAATGATTCAGATCCAGTCTCTTAGTAAATTTGATATTTATAATATAATAGTATTATCTCCAGAACTAGTTCTTCTACTTTCAAGTTTACCACCTGCTACAACACCTACCTCGTGGCCCCACGCTCCATAAACCACCATTTTATTCTCTGTTTTAATTAGTTTGGCATTCTTTTAAATTTCACATATAAGTAATATCATACAGTGTTTGTCTTTCTCTGTCTGACTTAACTCAGCAAAATGTTTTCAAACTTCATTCGTATTGTCATAAGTGACAAGATTTTCTTTAACATAAACAACCTCGAAACCAGGTAGAACACAAGGTCTGATACTGTATTCAAAGCTTCTTTTCCTGTACATAGTAGGGATATTAGAGATGCGTTCATTGAGTACTAGCTGTTAGGGCTCAGGTCTTAAACCGAGTTTGGGCTCTTTAGCAGTTATTCTCTCTCACACACAACTTTTAATTCAGATATCTAACATCAGACTCTAGTTTCAATGGTCATTGTTCCAAAACATGACCGATATGGGGAAATGTTAGTTCCTATTGTTTTATGGAAGACAGTCTGTCAACCATCCATGACATAGTTGGAATCAGAATGCATGGATGCCATGGCTTAGACATATTTGTAACTTTGTGTGTATGAGTGTATCACAAAGTTTTATCTTATTTTTTTTAATTTTTACTATATGATAGTGACTTTCTAGTTTTATATTTTTCTAAAATCATTATATATTTAGAATAAAAGTTTTGTGTCAAATCTGATCATATTGCAACATCTTGATAGAAAACATAATTCTTTTTATTTTTATTTGTTAGGAGTGAGCCAAACACTTATGTTTCACATCTTGGAGCTAGACCAAACTTTAATTATGTAATCATAATAAAACAGAAATGGGAAGATACTAAATGACAGACCTATTAGAGATAGTTTTCTTTCAATTCCTTGTTAAAATCTGATTCTTTAATAATTTCAGTACCAAGGGAGAGCTGGATACTACCCTGAGGACTGTCAAGTATTGGCAAAAGTAGAAATTTTTGATGTTGCAAACAATTGGACATGGTGATACTCAAATTGTTTTCCATTTTAATGAGAGCCAAGCCACTTCAAGAATAAAGAGTAAGGGAATTTTTTATATAAAAGAACTTTTTAAGTAAAAGGAATTCCTTAGATTACATAGCTGATCTAAAAAAATTGTCCAAAATGCTTTCAAAGAAAACATATATTAATAAGTGAATATGAATATGAGACAACCAAAGTACAAAATGTATAAAACATAATATATAAAATGCTGAGTTTGCTCAAACTAGTTAGATGTATGCCAATTAAGCTTTGTCAGTTTAATAAAACATTCCTGACAGAGCAAGACATAATAAAGTACGGTATGACAAGATTAATTAGATAGACCCTGTCATACAATAATATTTTCAACCAATCAATCTGTCTTTTTATTTTCTGTATCTGTTTTCAGAACCTGACTGTGGTCTTTCATCAGATCAGCCATGACAGCTTAAAGACAAACCATCACCACCACCAGTACCAAAAAAAAAAAAATGTGTTTGATTCTTTTACCTCTACAGTGTCTGTGCTTTGGGACCTGAATTGGAACTAATCATTTTCTTCCTCAGATGGAAAATTTTTCAACAAACTCTTTTGTTGCGTTCTGAGCCATCTTCTATATTTCAGGAAAAATCCTGGTTACTAGAAAGGACAACTTCTGAGTTAAGCAAGATAGAAGGAAAAGTAGACTAAATTGAAGAGAAGTATCTAAAACCATGATACATATCTAAAGACTAGAATGGTTAGTTTTGGACATAGTGTATCTCCAGTTATTAAGGAAGTCAGCCACAGTATGGAAAAGGGGAGACCATGTTTGGTTATTGCAGGAATCCAAACACAACATGTGTCCTTTTCAAAAGCTTTATCTGGCCTCAAAGCTATTAATGTTTTCAAAATAATTAATACTATAATTTAATATTCTCATTTTCAAGTTGAAATAAAGACAAAGATGGAATAAAAGCATCATGTTTAGTTATTTTTACTAACTGATATATTTTTACTAACTGATATATTTTTACTAACTGATATATTTGTCCAAAGAATCCAAAGGATAAGCTTCAAACAACAGAGATGCTGTTATAATTTTAATTTTCTTATACAATAGTATGAGTCATATATCAGAACTATTCTTTTCATCATTTCACTTACCAACTTATAAATAATCTTAGTGCATGTTAGTAATAGAATCATTCTTAACAATATCAATATCATTATAAATAATATGAAGCAATAATTATCCAAGCTTAACTAAACTGCCAATGGTTGAGAAACCATACAATTTTAACTATCTTCCATTATCAAAAAAAAATATGCTTTTCCCAACTTTAGCTTTACTAAAATAAACAAATAATTAAACTTAGCCTTTTAATTTAAAAGTTTGAACTAGGAACTTTGATGGTTATCTGAAAAACTTTATAATTTGATTGAGTTTTTTAAAAAAATACAGATTATACCCAAATTACATCACTTTATATAGTTTTTCTTTCTCCTGTTACTTAACCCTGATTAGCCTTTGTTTTCCTACTTCCCTCCTTCCTATCTCCTTCTCTTTTCCCTTCTTCTTTCCACATATGTTAACTGAACACCCCTAACTGCCAGGCACTGTATCTATTCATCACATACAAAGATGAAAACTTAGACACCTTTACTCTATTAGGACACTGACCTTTGAATAAATAATTACAGCATAATATGAATATTGTTTTATTTAATTATTCATACTTCATTTTCTATCTATTGGCTTTCCCTTGCCTAGAAAGGTTTTTGATATCACCTTTGTAAATTTTAATTATATAGCATTTATTCCTTAGAAACAAGTGATGTATTTCTCATAAGCTATGTGTATTCCTTCATTATTAAACCTGAACTAAAGCCTGTTTTTTATTTCTTCCTTGAATTTCTTCTATCTATCATGTATAAAATGAATTAGGCTGAATCTATATCTTTATTATACACAACCCATAAGTCAAAAATAAAAAGCTGCTAAAGTAGAAAATAATTATGTCAAAGTACATTTGGTTTTATTTTATGATGAAATATCAGCTCCCATTAAAAGACAAATTCTGTATTTCAAAATGTTAAATACGATGGTATTTAAATAGAATTCTGGTAGATTATGTTTAGAATGCAGAACATGGTTAATAGAAGATCCATCTCTGGCCCTGCTGAACTGTGCTTAAGGAGAAAACCGGACACATTTTTAGTCACTTTAAGTTCCTAAATTGCTTTACCATCGCAATTTGGAAATTTGTAGAGAACTTTTTCATAAAAAAAAAATAATTTTTAAAAAGGTGTAGTGATAATGCAGTCTGCACAAGCATTAAAAATGAAACAACATGGTAAATATTTTGGCATGGAAAGGATAAATAAAAAAGTAGGTTTTGAAATAGTGTCTACAGTGTAAAGCATATACATTCACATATACTTCTCAGTTTGCAAATAAAAATAAAATTAGATTAAAGGAAATATTCAAATTTTATTGGTAGAAAAATGACAACACATAATTGGTGTCATATTATTCTCAGTTCTCTCAATATGTTGTAAAACATCTCATGGCAATACTTATACACCTGACATGCCAACTCATCTTCCATGTTAATAAATGTTAAAATTTTAAGCTCAAAAAAAATTCTACTATTTATGTAATAGTCTATAAATAACTACCTCTGAGTATTTTATTTCTTTTCACCTACTATACTTACTCAAATTCTAATTTTAATGGAAAATAAAAAAATTCAAGATAAAATCAACAATCTCATTTTTTTAAGTTAAGCATTTAAACACTGGATAATTTACTAATTCTGCTCTCTGACATTATGTAAGTCTACTGTTCTAAGCATGGTTTTTTAAATAAAAATTTATATTATTCAAATCTTTGATATTAATAAAAATATTCATTGAATTCTGTGTTTTCAATAAATCTAGGGGTTGAAACATATTATTAAACACATAAAACTACCATAAAGTATAATGAGTGTTATGACTAACTGGCATTAATGTGACATAGAAGTTGTATCTAATTAGTTTAGGGGACTAGCCAGGCTTCCTAAGAAAATAAACTTTAAATTAAAATATGAACTTTAAACTAAAATATCAAGAGTAGTTAGTGTAGATTAAAAAGAAAGGAAGCAATTTGGAAAGGAAATTTATATCATGACATTAGCCTTAAGGAAAAAATACTGGGAGTGGAAAATATCCTTTTCATCAAAAAATGTATGTAAAAAAAAAATACACTGGGTTAAAACAGACAGAATATCCTGAATAAAAATATTATTCTCTCAATAATTTTATACAACTAACATTTAATAACTTATATGTATCATATGTCTTTACAAGGCGGTATAATAGTCCTATTTTTTATAGTAGATATTTTATATTATATATATTTCTTCTCTAATTGCCATAAAATCTGTACTATATGCTTATATCTATTAAGGAAAGGTACTTGTGTGTGTGTTTGTATGCATGTTATAAGTAAGAGAACTTGCTTTTTTCTTCTTATTTCTTAAGTTCCTTTATTGTATGAATGAATGACTCTTTCCAGAAAAAGATGTATTAGCTGTACCTAGAGTGTAATTTTTTTCTTTGTATATGTAACAATGTTAAATATTGTACTATTTAAGGTGAAGTGATACTCATTTCTGTGGTTTTTGTTTTCTAATAGGGAAAAATTATGTGAATAGAAACAAAAATATTTACTACTACACATCGGTACTTGGTAATTGACAAAGTGTTTAGATATAGAAACTTCTGGTTTTTGAGGAGACTTGGGGTGAGTTTGTGCATGGGGTTGGGAGTGAGAGTTGGGGGATTGTAACTGAGGCTAACCTCTCACGTTAGTCTTGGATTCCCAGGAAAGAAATGGATGTCAGTGTTAGTTTTGCATTCACCTGATTCTATTAATTGCTGGAGGCAAAATTATTAATTAGTAAAGATAGAAATAGAGAAGGGAGACAAGGTTCGTAAAAAAGGTTACTCTATGAATAATAGAACAAAAATGAGTCATCCACTTCACTTACCTGAAGAAATCTTTATTTTCATTGTTAAGGAACCCTATAAACCTAGAGAAATGAGACTAAATGCTAGTAAAGAGAGTACTACTTTTAAAAATGACATGTTGTTTTTCTTTGTTTGTTTTGTATGTTTTACTCCACATGGCACTTCCTAATGTAGAATGTATTAACTCTTTAAAACACTAGGGAAGCATTTAATATACTGAAGAACTTAATTTAATAGGACCCTAGGAGTCTGAAAACAACTTACTCACTGGGAGAATGTGCTCATTAAGTTTAGTGATGCAGCACCCAATGGTATTGAATTTTAAATGAATTCACAAACCTAATAAATCATCCTGGCTGTCAAGTAAAATATAATTTGTGAAAAATTTATTACCCTGGATTGTAATGTATTAAACATAAGGTTTAAATTCTAAGCAAATGTTATACCCCTAGTTGGATAAATAGTCTAGATTGCGAGGAACATTCTGACATCAAGGTGGTCACAATGGAGTTTATATTTCTAATGAACATCATCATCTCAGTCTTTGATGGCTCATCCTCTTATTCAGAGTAGTGAACCCATCTCTAATCATGTCACATAAATCCTTGTGCTTTGACCTCTAAATCCATTCATTCATCTCTTTTTTGAATGCCCATATATCTCCCATCCTTAATCTGGTGTCCTCCATGTCATTTTGGAGGTGAAGGCACGTAACATAGATTCTTTAGGAATGGTTTGATGGCCACAAGTAAACTCTTAAATAAGCTTTGTAGTTTATGACTGCCTTTCATGCAGCTTGCATTTCAGGAAACATCCATGTTTTCAACTTCTGTCTTAACCCAGACGGGCTGTCCTCAGCTATGAAAACAGACTTTATCTACATCTTCATTTATTTTAGTGCATGGCAAAAGATTTCAAAATTCACAAAAAATCTCAACCTAATTTTTTGACCTTATTGTCAACTTAATATTCTGGTGGAATTCACCAAAGAATCATTCATCCTCTTGAAATTTGTACTTGATTGATAAAAAAAAAAATTGATAAACACTTATTCTGCACTACTCTATAAAACTAGACTAAATATAAGTCACATCTTGACTGGAGCAAATCAGATCACAGGGAAACATATCTATATTTCAAATATCAGTAGTAAACATTCTAGGAAACTTTTCATAATCTGTCCATACTGTAATTACTTTCAATATCCACATAATTGTTCAAAACTATTTAAATGGTTCAGAGATAATTTCTTAAGTAATTGAGACAATTTGTAAAATTTACTATGGAGAAATATCAAGCTGTTCTTTGTGGAAAATATGAAAAAGCATTTACATTGTAAATGGTAATAATAAAAATATGTAGTAGATATACAAATATGCAAATAATTATATACTTTAGAGAGTATAAACATATAATTTCTAAAGAGTTTTCCTTTAGTTTTATACTTTATTTTAATTCTGAATTGGTTTTGCATTTATCATTCATTGACAAACATGTTCAACATGTACTTTAAGCTCTTACTTTGAGTACTATATGTGTGTGTGTGTGTGTGTGTGTGTGTATAGCAATAAAATACCAGACAGACTTTTTCTTTACAATCCAGCTGAACTATAGATAAAATGAAAAACTATTTACATTTTAGGTGTCAATTAATTCTATGAAAACAAGAAAGCATGGTTTAATATCAGTAAATATGATACTATGTGGAAAATGATCTTTTTAAATAGAGGAAAGAACACGTGGAAAGGCAAAGAGTTGGGAATGTCCTGGGCACATTCAAAAATAGCAAGAAAATTTTTGTTTAAGAAAAGGTTAAGTGAGACAGTCTGAGGAGACACAATCCAAGTGGAACAGGTCTGGAAGTCAGAGCTCTTATGCCTTTTTATGGGGCTTGCTAAGGATGTGGGCTTTTATTCTGAGTGAAATGTGAAACCTTATAAGGATACGTGACAAGTGCCAACTTTCAGTTTATCATTCTTACAGGCTAAAGTGAGGTTAAAAAGTTGCAGATAGGAGAGGGAAATTCCATGTGATCCGTTTGGTGGCTAATTTAATAATCTCTGTCAAGAATTTTATTTTTCTTACATGATTATAAGACAGAAGAACAGGATTTTCTGTTTGATGTTTGTTTTATACTGCTGTAACTGGAAAAGAACAGTGTCGGAGATGTCATCCTCACTCAATAAACATTGTTTATTGAATAAACAGTGAATTGGTTAAAGATTACAATGGAAATGGTGAGATGGTGGAGTTCTAAGTATGGTTTGAAGGGAGAACTAATAGATTATCTAATAGATTCAGTATATGGTGTAGGGAAAAAATAAATTAAAGACAAATAGTATATGGTGTAGGGAAAAAATAAATTAAAGACAAATCTTTTGGATTGAGTAACTGTAAGAATGTAATTGCCATTTACTGAGATTGTGGGTTGGGGGGAGCATAGAAAGCGAGTTTAGGAGCAAAGCAGAGAAATGGATGTTGGAACAAATGAATTTATATGGCTAACAGATTTCTAGTGGAAATATCAGCTAAGTAGTTGGATACACAAGAATGATTATACGTGAGAATTCTGTTTATTTTTTCATCGACTACAATTTCACATTGGCCTAAGTTTTTATAGTGACCCATGGTTAAGTTTTTATTTGCTAGTCCTCTAGCAAAAAGTGAGGACTAATACCTGTTTAAATGTCATGTAGGATTTCAGTATAATGTTTTATCATCTATATTCATTGTAAGCCTCGAGCAGTTTATGAGTGGTTTATAAGAGAAAAGCACATTTTGTGACCATTGGGGGAGAAAGGCCTACAAAATATATGGACAGACTAAATAATGATGGCAGTAACAATCAAGAAAGCCTATGTTCAGAGAAGGTTCAGCTGATTTTGCTGTATTTTAAGAATGATCAAAGCTTCTTAAACTTTTAACATACTATGCAAATGGGAACTGAATGACAGTGAAGTTCATCAAATTACCACTTTAATTTGTTTTTTTAATATTTAAGAGAATAAAACTAGCCAAAATTGAAGGAAGAATTGTGTACGTAGGACTAAGCATATGTATTTTTGGTGATTCACTTAAAAATTCCCATGACATAAAACTCAGGCAATAAGAATTTAGTGAAATTTCAGTTACTCATCCAAGATATAAGACACTATCCTACAAAAATTGAGAGTAGATCTGAATTCCGGAGGCCTTTAATTATTATACTTGTGCAGCAAGATCTCCTTTGACAGGGTCTAAAGAATCCCTGAAGAGTGTGAGCAAGTTGTATAATTATCCCATCCTAATATACTAAAAATTACTGTTCTGGGCTGAACCTTAATATAAGCGTGCCGTCTGGCAAATTTTAATATTTAAACTATCTCATTGACATGGGACAATGATTCGTGTTTATGCATACACTTGTATTTGGTAAATCTTAACTTTTCATATCAAGATATATTTCTCAGCATCCAATGCATGCTTATTGCTAAAATATAATGTAGATTACACCTAAATTTCCCAATATAGCAAAATATGCTAGTGAAGACTGTGACTTGGAATTTTGTTGTTGCTCCTTTCCATGTTTGTTTTCAAAATAAGTATAAATGAACAGAGAACATAAACTACAATGGAAGAGAATGAGAAAGACCTCCAGACCTACTCAATCATAACCTCCATTAACAATCTGATATATTGCTTCTGTGCATTATGCTACATACATTTAAAACCATGCTTATTATGACTTGAAATCATTATAATTGGCACTATTCATGAAAACGTTTGACATTTTAAATTATTTTGAAAGTCATTCATAAAAGCTGCTTCATAAATGTTTGTTTCCTGCTCCCTTTCATCAACACAGATATTTGTAACTAATGACTTGCTAATTGCATAAATTACTATAAAACTAAAACACCCTATATATTCTGCCTAAAATACCATGTCTATAATTTTTTTTTTATAAAATCAATACCAAGAATTAGCTTTCCAGTTTAACTGTGCTCTTATATTAATACATGTCATTTATTTTATAATGCATTACATACTTTCAAAGTAAATATTAAAAAGAACTTGAGTTAATATAATACTATTCAGATGGTGAAATTTATAATGCTCTCTGCTCTCCATGATTTCCTGTGACTTGATCAGACTCATGTTCCATTTCTTTTTTCATAAAACTATATATGGTGTTTCATTATTTTATTTAAAAAAAAAAACATTATGTCTCTTCTTTCCTTCATTATTTTTCTTTTGTTTCTTCTTGTATTTTGTTTTGGCGTGTTAATAACTGTTGCTACTTGCTGCCTACTTCCTCTTGTTGATTGAGAATTGATGTTCCAAATATCTTTCTTTTTAATTATTAGTTGAATTTTTGTTGTTTTTTAAATATGAATACTGGCACATTTTTTAAAAATCATTCTTATCGGGTCGAAAAAATTGTTTCTATATGCAGTCATTGTTACTACTTATCTTTTAATGCTCATTGTTAATTATTGTAAGACTAAATTACAACCAAAGATCTGCATAGCAGTGCTCATGTGTTTTGTTTAAGAACTATAAGGGGCAGATTATTTTTGAGTTCACAGTGGCTCTTAAGTTGATTTGCGCAAGGGGTTGGAAATCTTTATAAAAGAATGAATGGGTCAGGGCATTTTTAAAATATCATTGGAAATTCTTGAATGAGAGAGGGAAAGAGCCAAATAAAATTAAAACTATATTCATAAGAATGGAATAATGATGAAATGGGGCAATGAACAACCACAACAACAAAAAATCAGCTTTCTCTAAATGAAAGCTTAAAAGTTTATGGGAAAACGTGGTCTTACTAATTCAACTAAAGCTCTTTTTAGGCAGAAATAATTTCGATTTGGCATGCCCAATGATGTTTTATTTAACTGCCTTCAGTAGAGTTCTTTTGATCAAAATCTGAGGTGCCTGAGATTCCCAGCAGCGATATCTGCTGTGCTATTCCCCAAAAGGTTACCACAATGACACTGCAGACCCCCGACATATACTCCTGTCTGTTGCCATAAACATCTTACTTGCACTTAAAGAAGGTAATTAAAAAGTTTCTATGGTGAGGATGTGTGTGCATTGAGATGAGGACTGAAGCTTCACTGCTGAAGGATTTATGAATTAAATTTGCCCACTGAGCATCAGTAAAGGTGACAGCATCTCCAGTTTACAACCGTGTTTTTAATTTAGACATGTTATGCATGGCCAGAAACAACAACAGTCATTTCCTTTTTACAAGCCTTATTACTTATAAATCATGACAGCAGCATAGCTGCATTAATTTGAAAGGATGAATAGATTACAGTATCAAAACTACTTAATTAAGAAAAAAATCCTTATTCCCCAAAGAAGCAAATTAAACAAAATAGCATTTTCTATTTTTTTCACATAAAATATATATGGTGATGTTGAAGTATTTAATAGGAAGTATATTAATGCTGCAAGTTGCTTCAGATGGCAACTGAAATTAAGAAGTGATGACTAACAGGTATATGGGTGGAAACATGAAAAGAAAAAGGAAGTATAGTACAATGTTAATGCTAGTAACTAGGCGGTAGGTTTATGGATGTTCACTGTAAAATTCTATGTGATTTCCTGTATGTCTGAAAAAATTTATAATACAATATTGAGATATATAGGTTGGAATAGATAAATACAGGTGTAAGAGATGTGTCAAAAGAATATGAAGATATACTTCACTGTTGCCAGTTATCCTTTGAAAACTGAAAGCAAGTTGTGTTGATTGCCAGTATAAGCTCTGTATGTCATTATTTGGATATTGGAACTCATTATACATTTGACCATTGCTCTCAATGCTGCCCTTCATAGTGCTAACCAATTCTACCCATGATTGGTAGCTGAACTTCAGGTAGCATAGCCAATTCACTTATTCAATGATCTTCCAAGTTGGTACTGAAACCCGGTCTAATCTATTGCAATACTAGGCAGTCCCAGTGCAAACTGATGTTAAAATTTCTTTCCTTTGTGTATTGATTGGTTACTAAAAGTTGTTGCCTTGCATTTTGCTGTGCATTTTTACTCTTTTGTTATTATAGTTTTTTCTTTATTTCTCTTTATTAGATAAAATCATTCACACTCACATTTCATAATGATTGGGGAAGAGATCATCAATAAATGATGACCATTATTATCAAACTATTTTTCAGTAATTAATAAAGGTGAGTAACTAAGTGTTGTTTCAAAGTAAACAGCAAATATTTCAAATATGAAGTGTAATAACATTATATAAATTTAGACTATTTCATAAAAACTATACTTTTATAGCTGAAAGCCTAGAAAATCTAATGGATTTCTGCAGAAAGCTACTTTAAAAAAAAATAATAATGCAAAGAATTAGATATTTTATTCTTCTAGGGGGTAATATTCTCTGAGAAATTTGTGGGTTAAAAAAATACAGGTTGCTGAATTTATAAAAAAAAATGTGTTCTCCTTAAGAGTCATATTATTTATATTAAAAATATAATACTTTTATACAAAAAATAACAGAATAATATCATTTTTCAAGTTATTAGAATAGAAATACAAATACATTTTTAAAAAATCAATAAAGATGCACATTAAAATTCCAAATACCTCTGGGGATGGGAATGGAATAAAGGACAGTGTTTTAAGAATGGAGCAGCCTGACATCTAATGTCTTAACAGGAGATATTTAACCAAGGATTTATTTAACCAAGATACTTATTGCTACTGGAAGTGGTAAATATAAACTATATGACTGAATATTTTCAGTAACAAACATACATCTCACTTGTTTGCAATTAATCTGTAATAATATAGTATTTTTATCTATAATATTATATATAATATAATATGTAACTAGTATGTGGTATTGGTAGGAAGTAAAGTACACCAGAATTTCATTAAATATTACTTGTTAAAGCACCAGAATTAATAGAATGTTTATTTATTTGAATTATTCCTAAGTATATATTTAATAATTAATAATGTCATTTTATAAACTAAAATGAACCAAATGCCAGAAAAATAAGGCCATCCAAGTTAGGGTCGTGAGATTTAGCAAATAAAAAAAAATACAGGTTGCATAATTTGCAAATATCTTCTCCCATTCAGTTTTCATTTCTTTGCTGATTTCCTTTGCTGTGCAGAAACATTTTAGTTTGATGTAGTCCCATTTATATATATGTATGTATATGTGTATATATATTTTGTTGTTGTTGTTGTTGTTTTCCTTGGCCAACGAAACATATATAAAAAATATTACTGAGAGAAAGAGACTAATATCCAATATATATACAGAAATCATACAACTTAACACCAAAAAGACAAAAAAAAAATCTAATTAGAAATGGACAGAGAATATGAGCAGACATTTTTCCAAAGAAGACATAACTGATGGCCAATAGACATGTAAAAAGATGTTTAATGTCACTAATCATTAGAGAAATGCAAATTAATATCACAAGAGATATCACCTCACACATCTCAGAATGACTGTCATCAATCAATAGAAAAACAAGTTTTGCCAAGAATGTGGAGAAAAGTCCCACTGTTGATGGGACTTCAATTTAGTGCAGTTACTATGAAAAGTATAAAAGTCCCTCAAAAAAATTAAAACTAGAACTACTATTTGACCCAGCAACTCTACTTCTGGATATTTACTTAAAGAAATCCAAAACAATAATTTAAAAAGATATATGCATCTCTATGTTCATTGCAATAGCCAAGCTATGGAAGCAACTTAAGTTTCCATCAATAGATAATTGCATTAAGAAGAGGTGGCACATAAGTATAATGGAATTATATTTGGCTATGAAGAATGAAATCTCATTACTGAGATAACATAAATGTATCTGAAGGGTATTATGCTAAGTAAAATAATTTGGACAGAGAAATACCATATGACCTCACTTATATGTGAAATCTAAAAACTAAATAAATGAACAACAACAAAAAAAAAAAAAAAAAACAGAAACAAACTAATAGATATAGAAAAAAAATTAATGGTTACCAGGTGGGAGGGGACTTGGGAGGCTGAGAGAAAAAAGTTAAAGGATTAGGAAGTACAAATTGGCAGTTGCCAAATAGTGATGGGGATGTAAAGTACATCATAGAAAATGTAGTAAATAAAACTGTAATAATTATGTATGGTGTCAGGGGCATACTGGACTTATCAAGGTATCACTTAGTAAGTTATATAAATGTCAAATCACTATGCTGCATGTCCAAAACTAATAGAACATTAAATTTCAACTGTAACTGCAAAACGTTTTTTAAAAATAAAAATACAGGTTGCTAAGTATTAAGCAACAAATCATTGTTTGGTATTAGATCACGTGTCTATCAGATCAATCACATTTTTTGAAATAAATAATTTTTTGAATCTGGAGCCTACTAAAACAAGAGCATTCCTAATTTCTATTAAGTACATGTCAAATGTAACATTGTTTGTTTTGAACTAATTTCAGCATTTCTAAATTCAAAAGCCCATTGATTCTTCAAGTATTATACAAAATAAGACATAGTTAAGGTGAAGAATTTTAGAAAATTTTAAGTTTACTGCTATAACTCAAATAGAAGCCATTAAAAGTTTACAAAAGGTAATTCCAGGAACTTGGCCTACTCACTTTGGGAAAGAAACCCAGGTTATGAGCCAGGTGGAGTCCAATAAATCAGTTTGTAATATTATTCGTCTCTATTTTGAAACATTTTTTAAAATTTCAAACAGGTTCTGCTATATCATAATTGCAAGTTATGGGAATCTGAGTAAAAAGTAGAGTCAATAAAATTGGTAATCTGCAGACACACAATCTTTGGACACATAAGGGGAGGGAAATATTTCAGTTTATTTTTAGTTCTATCTGTATAAACCATCCAATTGCCTTTCTCTGCTTTTCCCAATGGTGATATCTTACAGTGTCATCAAACTGCAAAGTCTGAAACTTCAATAGATTCATAAAAATGAGACTACAGACCATTAGGTCAGCAACAAACTTATTTTTTTTATTATTACTTTTTATTTCTAACTGTACAGATTCTGGCTGATGACTGTCCTATGAGAACTTTTAAAGACTACCAAGGTGAATTTTTGGAACAGAATGCCTGCATAATCACTTTTTATTTATAAAGTGATATTGGACTTCAGAATGTTTTTAGCTAACATATATTAATTAAATATCCAATGTATACTATTAATAAACATATTAAATAAATTAATAATTTTAAAACTGTAATAGGCCCAACAGTGTATAATGTCAATAAAGTTTTATTTTTTATAAATCACTATGAATAATATTTAATTATATGTATTTATGTAAATTTATACTTACATGGTTTTTACATTATTTTATTATTTTAAAGCTTAGAAATTTATAAAGATATTAGATGTCAGAGGCACAAAAAGAAAATTACCTTTTTTTATATTCTTTTCTCTGACAAGGTTTCAGTTGAACTCATTGAAACTGATAAACTCCAAGCCACCGTCCCACTGCTAGCTATTAAATTTGGGCACATGAAAGCAAAATATAATTTTTTTATTATCTTTAGAAAAACCAAAGGTGAACTTGGCAAAAAAAACTCTTCTCATAGATTTTTTTCCCTACTTTTCTTACAGGACATACAATACTTAATACATGAATTTGTGTTGTATGACTATATAAAATCTAGCATTGTTTCATGCTCTAGGAATTATATCATAATAATATCAGATGGTAATAGCTAATAGCAAGTTTGCCTCTTTTTTACAGTACCATGATGAAAAAAATTAGTAAAATTTTTAAAGATGGTGATTATATTAACCAAATTTAGTTTCAGAGATGGTTCCCAAATATGAAGTAGAGTGTCAGTACATCCTTGGGGGAAAGACATCAAGTTGAATATAATATATATAAATCTAGAATTCCAAATAACTGTCTATGGTGTGGATACTTTGGGTTTTTGTGTCAGTTGGTGTCATCAGTTTTGTGCAATAATTTAGTGAAGGATATTTAGTGTGAAAAGAGTTGAATCTAAAGATTCGATTTCTAGCAAATTCCCATTCAAACAAGCAGATACAGGAAGGAAAACAAAAAGGAAGCTTAGATGCTTTAATGAAAAACAGAAAGCGAGGTTAGAAAATTCAAGGGAACAGAAAACTTTCAGGAAGAAATAGCCAATTCATAAAGAATGAAGACATTTTGGTTAGTAAAAAATTTTTATATATTGAATTTGGCAAGTAGAAACTAACATTTGCCAGAGTACTTGCAATGGGGAAGGGTTACTCATAATTCTAGAGGTAGAGAACTAGGAGGCTGAAGGAAATATTTCCTTATAAAGGAAATATTTTCTGTGAATTTTGCAGATCTTTGCTGGATATGAAGAGAAAGTGGGAGAGGAAAAAAAATTTACTCCAAAAGTTTGGGTTAGTCACAAGTATTTTAGGAAAGGGACTTGTCAAGAATTTGTCAAACATTAACTTGCATATAAATTCAGAAAATATTGTTTATAAAATATGGATTGCTTGTTTCAGCATCTTAGTCGCATTCTCATTGCTGATACTGTTTCTTATATCTGTAATACACATTCACTTATTTTCACATATTGAATCTTATCTGTAGTTTTGTACTTGATTTCTTCCAAAAACCTTTCTGGTTTTCTCTTCAAAAAGTACTTATTTTCTTTAAACTATAATAATTTTTATACTATTTTTGGCTCTGTTTATATACCTGGAAAATTTTCAGTAGCAAAGTAGAAATATGATTAGTTTTTCATCTTCTCATGCTTTTGGTGTTGGAAGCAACACCAAAATCTTGCTTTTTAGAAATGGCTCTTTTCAACCCATTGAAACAATTCTAGGATGCAAATCTTGAATTTTTGAAAATTCTGTCATTGCTCATGAGTCACCACATTTTCTGCATGGCTAAAACATAGGTGCAAAGATCATTAAATAATATATTCTCAAGATCAAAATAAAAGAAGGAAAGGCACAGAAGAAATGCAATGGGAAAAGAGAAAGAAATGTATTACTGAGCACTAGACATTTCGCTATTTCATTTCGAAAATTCTCCTGAAGTTCTGCTGTTAACATTTGTAACTAAAAGAAAAAATAGAACTCGATACTTGTGACTGTTTTCTGGAAAGGAAAAGTCTCTCTCTCTCTCTCTCTCTCATTATCATCTATCTATCATCTATCTATCTATCTATCTATCTATCTATCTATCTATCTATCTATCTATCATCTATCTATCTATCTATCTATCTATCTATCTATCTATCTATCTATCATCTATCTATCTATCTATCTATCATCTATCTATATCTATCTATCTATCTATCAATCATCTATCTATCTATCTATCTATCTATCTATCTATCTATCTATCTATCTAATCTATCTTTTGCTAAGAATTAAGTAGTACTTGTACATATATTGCTTAAAAATTTGATACATGCAAAATGTATTGAAAAAATGTAATTCTAAAACTTTTTACAGTTTATTCAACTGCCAATTTTGTAGAACAGAATACTAATATTTTGATTTAAGACTCTTTAATTGATTTGTGCAAAATTTAAGTAGAGGTTTCAAGAAGAGCACTGAATAGTTTTCTGTTGAATGACTAAATTTATAAAATAAGATAAGTTGAGGGGGGGTTTGGTATTTGAGGAGAAAAACAAAAACACTTATCTAGCACACATTTCAAGTTGTAGAATGCCTAAAATGTTCTCAGGAATGATAACTAATATTGTCTATTAAGAGGCCCCCTTCTCCACATGGCATTGCTTTCTTGACACTTCTTACAAAACCTTAAGTAAAAGTCACCAAGACACAGCCCCTTGCAGCATTATGGGAATTTAGAAGTGACAGGGCAGTAAAGGCAAATGCAATCATCACAATACATTCTTCCACTGGGACCTGCACAGGACAGAGAGATTATCTGGAAAGAGGGATAAGGTTTTGAGTCCCAGAAGACAGGTAGCAACACAGCATTCCCAAGGCCATGCCCAATCACAAGAAACATGTGGCAGGCAGGCTGCTGAACACAGCACCTGCACCAGCTTTTCATAAACACAAAGTGATTCTTGAAAGAAGAGGCAGACTCTAGGGTTTACAAGAGACAAGAGTGATATTAACAGACCCTTTAGTAGCTACATATATCTATATCTATATATATACCTATATATATGTGTGTGTATATATATATATTATACATATATAAAATATATATATATGTAAAATATATATATATATATATTTTACTGCTGCTATAATATATTGCCACAAACTTAGTGGCTTGAAACACCATAAATTTGTTATCTTATCATTCTTGCACTGAGTCTAAATAGTTTTCACTACATAAAATAAAGATGTTGGTAAGGTTTAATCCTTTCTGGAGAATCTGTTTTCTTTCCTGGAACATAGATTCCCCAAGTTATTTCTGTATTTTACAAACAAATGGGTGCTGATTTTTTTTGGAGCAGATTATACATTTGTATATCCATAGAAATTTAAAATTATTTCCAATTAGTCATATATATCCAATATTACATTTATCTTGCTGTTGGGCACGTACAATTTTAGCTCTATATTCTCTCTGTGATATACACATATTTTTGAAAACTGCAGATAATATTTCTAATTGTCCTAGAAAATTCAATCTCCTTTTTTAATTTTTGATGAGAGATCCATTAAGTTTATGCTGGGTTCATGGTTACCCAGCTACAGAGAGCAATCTCAGTGAACATTTGGGTTGATCTAGATTAAGTTAAATGTAGTTACATACATTTAACCCATTGGGAGAACTAATACATATATGATCTCAAGCATATTCTTGAATTCAGGATTATATAAATAGTAACTCTTCCATTTCCTCCATAAAAATATTTTCATTCTGGTTGGTCACCAGCAAGTGAGTTGTGGAGGCTATTTTGGTTGACTAATTTAATTTATAATTTATATCTTAAGAATTAGCAGTAACCTACTTAAAACATAGGATATAAATTGGAAATAGAAAGACCAACTAGATGCTTCTAAATATTTATGTAATGTTACTTATTTTCCTAAAAATGTGGTTACTTATAAACGCGTGGCTCCCAGGCAAATAAACTAACTACAGACCCATACAAGATAATCACAGGTCTGTTGCCATCTTCCATAGTTGTTTAGGATTATGTTTATTGTTAAATGAATAAATTTCTGAATTGGATTTTAAAGACACTGGACAGTTAGCACAATTTACTGATGTATACCTCAGGCTATGTCTGGGGTTTAGCTGCTAATAAAAAGCTTTTGGCATTGTCACAGTACCAACAAATATTGGTTCAAAATGAATTTTGACCAGAGACTACATGAGAATCTACATAAAAAACAAAGATGTCAACTTTGTTATGATCTCAACCAACGAAGCCTAGAAGGGGTTGTTCATAAAAATTTGGATTTGTTATTCCATTTATTGAAAGGCCAATGGCCTGAATAGTTAGACAATCCATTAGCCATAGTCTAGGGACATGTATCAAATATTATCAAGGAGTACTTTAGAATGCATACATGTATTATAAAATCTTACTTTTATTCTGCCAGCTCTGACTAGACTGATGAATCACCTTCCAAGATCTGGAAAGCAATAATAGTGCAGTTCATAAGTTTGACAACATTTTTAGGGAATGATGACAAAGTTTTAGATTATCAAGAGATTCTCATAACCTCTGCCAGTGTTGTACTGGGAGAGTAACACCAACATCAGAAGAAGTGATGCCAGGCTGGGAATCCAGACTTTCCCTGTATGGTGTATGCCATAATATTTGAGTTCTCATTTTCTGATCACCCTGTTCTCTCTATTCTAGACTCTCTGGCCATGGAAATATTTCTGATTATGTATTACCATTTCAGTGCAGCCATGCCTGACCACTCTATGTTAAAAAGCAATAGCATTTTCTTATTATTCCCTAATTGATCATTCTGATTAATTTTCTTTACAGTAATTAACATCTTATATGTAATGCACTTTTTATTTTTAAAAATGTATTATCTACCTTCAGTTAGAATATAATCTCCTTGAGGGTATTGTTTTAATCATTCATGATATTGGTCTTAATTTCTAGAACAGTGCTTAGAATATAGTAAGTGCCTATTATCTATTGAATGAGTGAATAAATGAGGCCAGAAGATGGAGGGGGGGCATGTTTGCGCTTTAAGACACCATGTTGCTCAGTACTTATATTCATTTTGACACATTTTATTAATAAGATAAAGAGAAGCAATGATAATAAATGTGAGATTTTTCAGAAATAAAAGAAACTAGTTGTTTTCTAAGTATTACTTTTGGGGTTTAGGAGACTGAAGAATAATTTATTTTATTTGGTTTTGAGAATATTTACCCCCGATTACTGGAGCTATCTGTCTGGGAAAGCCTCTAATTTGTTTTCTACTGAACATCTCTCTTTTTTTCTGCAATAAAGTCAATGAAGATAGAGCTTCAAATACAATTATTTCACAATTACTTTCACTTAATATGGCATCAACATAATGAGTAACTTTAGCATTTGAATTAGGTACAGGCCACCTGTTTAAAGTCCACCTTACTGAATTGTGATACCATGCCAGATAATTTAAATACCCAGGAGGTTGGTCAAATAGTAAATCAACTGCTGGCTCTGCATGAGAAAAGCAAATTGCTCTTGATATCCAGCATTAACTGTGATTCATAAGATCATATAAGCCAAATCGATGACTGAATACCAATCAGGAGTAATTAAGAATTATCTTTCATGGTAGAAACATGGTCAGTAACAGTTCTCATCTAATTGCTGCAACCTTTCTTTAATCTATAAATAATTTTAGTTATACTCTACAATAATGTCAAAACTCATCTGATTTTCATACCAGCCAAAATAAGATTATAATTAGAATAATGTTGCAATTGAACATAACTTACCTCTTTGATGTTTTCACACTGAAATCAAAACTTTATTTACTCTCCCCCAAAATATGGCAATTATAATTATATATACATATGATTTTAATTTGTCGGGCTGCTACGTTACATGTACAAAGAAGTCTCTGCATTGTTTTTCTTCATCTTTTTTAATCAACAGTATTTTTGTTTTTGTTTTCCCCTAGAACCACAATAAATCAAATTCATTATCAGTTAAAGAATGGGCAAAGACTCTCCAGAAAATCAATTTAGTTCTCTTAGTCCACCTTGGACACTGTTTAAAATTTGACTACATTAAATTACTTCTCCTCAGAATCCCTGAGTATTAATAAAATCTGTTTTCAAAAGCTACCTGAGTTTTTAAATGTCAAAGTTGGTCAGAAACATTTGAATTTGAATGTAGAACTTATGGTCTCTACAGAGAGATGTTTATAGATCATCAATCAGGAAGAATAGTTATAAGGGTAAATCTAAGGAAGAATGTTAAGGCGATTTCTTTTTTGTTGTTGCTGCTGCACTTCTTGTGATATGGTGTGTTGTGTGTGTGTGTGTGTGTGTGTGTGTGTGTGTGTGTGTGTGTATCTGTTACTGCTATCGTTTTTGTTGGCAGTCAGAGATCGACATTTATATTCGTTTCTTAAGGCTGCAGTTACAAACTAGGTGACTTAAAACAACAGAAATTTATTGTTTTACCCTTCCAGAGACTGAAAATATGAAATCTTGGTGTCGGCAGGGCCACGCTCCTTCCAAAACTTCCAGGAATGCTTCCTGTCTCTTCATGGCTTCTGGTGGTTTGCTGGCAATCTTTTGCATTTCTTGGTTTGTAGACGGCATCCTAATCCTCAGTTTTTTGCATGGCACGTTCCCTGTGTTTTTTTTTTTTTTTTTTAATTCATATGACCATCTTATAAGAACACCAGTGTTTTAGGATAAGAGACCCACCCTACTGCAGTATAAACTCATCTTAATTTAATTTATTATGTCCGTGTTGGGTAACCCTATTTCCAAATCCTGTTCTGTTACGACATACTAGAGATTAGGACTTCAATATCTTTTTCTGAGAGTTATATTTCAACCCATGACAACCTACTTTCTTTATTTTCCTTAATTTGATCTCTTGTTTTTAGAAGGACACTTGTCAATGTGTCTGTGGCTGTCATTGTGGGCAACTCCGCTATAGCTGCTGCTGCAAGCTGAAGTGATCACATGTGCTGGTTAAGACCTTGGATTCCTGGAGTTATTGGATCCCGAACAGACATTTGTATTCATTTAAAGAGGATAATAGTCATATTGACTGAGAAAATCCTTTATTTCCCAAAACTTAAAAAAATTTTTTGAGGGGTTTAGCTCATGTTCAATTATAAGCTGCCAGCAAGGTAGAGTGTATTTAAGAAAACAAATTTATTTAAATTTCAATGAAAGAAAAATTGTCTTGTTATTTAATCATCTGATCAAATCAATGACTGTAAACATAGAGATTTTCTTTACTAACTTCCTAGACTTCCATCTTAAAATTTTCACAAGCAGGACATCATTCACAAATTGGGGCATTCTAATCTACCTCTACTAATACTGTTCTTGGGTATCTAACCTTTTAAAGAGTTATATTAATGTGATGAGAGTAACTTCATTGAGGTCCATCAAAGCCCCTGATTTAGCCCTACCCATCTTGTCTGTGTGTTTGGATTAATTTTGTAGTCAACGGATTGGCACAATACCTGTCATGTCTACAAGAAACTGGACATGTATTTTAACTAATTACTGCTGCTGCCCATGCGTAATAGGAATAATTGTAGAATTTAGATGGTTTAAAGAAGACTTTTAAACAATGTCTCCATTGGACAGAAGTCTCTTGAAGAAGAGAGAAAAATAAATGTCTGAGCTGTGAGAAGTCTGGCCTACTTAGGCCTCTGGGAAACAGGAATATCCAGGTTTAACTTTCATTTCTAAGCTACTGTTTTAGTCATTTATTTCTACTTAACAAACCAAAAGAAAATAATAACATTGTTTCTCATGATTCATAATAAATTAAATTAAAATGAGTTGTCTTGGGCTCTTCTGGTCTCACTTGAGGTCTCTAACAAAGCTACATTCAGCTGAAAGTTTGAGAAGTGGTCTTTCACTCTCTAAAGTACTCTTCACATGGATTTTAATCATTCAACAGTTTGACCTTGTTTTTACACCACATGGCTTCTGGGTTCCACAACAGCACACATCTCCTGTTACATTTCAGCCTTAAAAACAAGAAGCAGCTTTGTCCAAAATCAAGGGGAATAAACTCATCTCTCATGATTAGTGGTATGTGCACACACATTGGAAGTAATTGTTAGCAGCCATACTTAGGGACTAATTACCTCATAATCAAATACCTGCCATTCAGTATTGTTACTAATTCTAGTCCTTATTTTCAATAAATTGTAATATTCTACTTTATTAATAAAGGACCAATCAAAAGAGTGAAGCCACAAATGATTTACACAACAAAAGTTCTATTTAAAGAGTTTAACTACAACAGAAGAGTGAAAGAATGAGAAATTGACTAGTGAAAAGAGAACTGTAAAAAATATTGAACTAGCAGATACAAGGATCTGAATGAAGGCACTCAGGTAAAAGTGCCTTAATTAACCTCCACCCAGGGAAGCTGAACATGATGACTGCCATCTAAGAAAGAGATATCCTATTTTTAGCCATATAAACTGGGGCAGAAAATTTGGAGAATGACAATTATAAGTACGACATGTTTTCTTTGTTTAAGGTATTGAGAAAAAATACAATTAAAAACTAAAAATATGAG
The DNA here is from genome assembly GCA_030015415.1 of Cynopterus sphinx. Lineage (NCBI taxonomy): Eukaryota > Metazoa > Chordata > Mammalia > Chiroptera > Pteropodidae > Cynopterus > Cynopterus sphinx. The sequence goes on from CM057379.1 coordinate 10,294,315, forward strand.
AATAGCAAATAAAATTAATAAATTCTGGGGATCTATATACAGCACAATGACTATAATTAATCATACTGTATTATGTACTTGAAAGTTGCTAAGAGCAATCTTAAATGTTCTCACCACATGATAATTATGTCATGTGATGGAGATATTAATGTTATGGTGGTTGTCATTTTGAAATATTTAAGTATGTCAGATCAACACATTGGACACTTTAAGCTTATACAGTGCTATATATCAAGAATATTTCAATAAAGCTGAGGGTAAAGGAATTTAAAATAAGAAAATAAGTATAATTATTTCTCATTAGAATAAAGATATTATAAGAACTGCTACAAAGCAGTACAGATTTGTATTTATTCTACCTAATGGGCAAATGTACAAATTACCTCCACCGTTTAAATGTGGAGATACCTTTGGAGCATCTTGTGTCAGAAAAAATAGTGTCTTCTTTCATGACATTTTTTCCAAGAGAAGAAAAAATTATCACATGGTTAATATTCTAAAATCCATTGGCTTAAAAATAGTATTTTCTAAGCATGCCCTGAAAATGTTTATTTTATGTTTATTCGCAGTTGTTTTGATAGTTTTTTAATTAAAATAAGTGAGCAGCTTTATCTCATAGATTTAAAAGACTGAAATATAATAACTCTAATAAATTTTAAAAATATAAAATGCTTCTTGAGACATTTTTGCTTCAAGTATCTCTACTAAAGCACATACATTACCAACCTCAATTGTTAGGAGAAAGTCCTGATTTTCATGGCTTTAGATTATAAATATCCTAATCTTCATATTTTGGCCTAAAGTACATTTAGAAATCATTGTTTGATACTGAAAAATTTATATTTTTGTGTTAATTGTATGAACTATTAAGGTAAAATATGCAAAATAATCACAACTATGTTAGTCATCAAGATGGCCATTTAAATAAGTAAATAAAAAATAAACCAATCTAGATTATTTTATGAGAAAAAGTGAAAATACTTCTTATGTAATAGTTAAGAAATAATAACTCTCATCATCTACCTTCTTAATAGCAAAAAGCATTACTAAATTTCATCACCAATATTAGCATTATCAATTACTAAAATACATGCACAATAATAATAACAAACTGATTGAGGAAGTACACTTAGCTTGAAAATATTTAAGAGAAATTATACAAGTGTTACAGAACAGTATAGAAAAATATACTTTTTAAGAAAAGGAAATTGTGCTTAGTATATGGCAATGCAGTGAAGTTAACGAGGGTGGGAGTTATCTGAGAAAACTTGTATAGTACGCTAAAAGAATAAATATAAATAAAAATGTTTAAATTGCATATGAAAAATTTTATTTGGAGCAATGATAGATTAAACTACCTTTGGCAAAATGTAAATCTGCAAGTGTTAGTATCTGTTAAAGTTAGCCTTGGTAAATGCAACGTCCAGAATAGCAAACCTGCAACAACTTCAGTAAATCCTCAAAGTCTGACATTGAATACAACCAGTAAATGGATCAAATGCTAATTGTAAAAATATTAATGTCCTGATGAAAATAATTACATACAAAATAAAATATAATGAAGTAGGAAAAGTAAATAGACCAATTTTAAATACAATGTACCAAAAATTGATAAAGGTATTAAACAGACTTAATAGAGTTTGCTTTAGAAAATACATTTTCCAAGAAGATTCATCAATTTGTAGAAAATGATAGAAATATTTGATGTCACAAGCAGAGAGTCAAAATCATCATGACAAAAACATCAAGATGAAAATATCCAGGCACAGTGGTGCTAAAGGATGGGGTCAAAGTGGTGGAGTCAACATTTTCTAGGCCCTGCATGAAAGATTCTGCTCAGGGAACACTGAGCCTCTAACAGATAGATGGAAACCAGAATGTTAAATTCTGCTATGCCGCCAAAGGAACCATCAGCAAAAAAAGAAGCAATTATCAGCCAACTAAGTTCCAGGCTTCTTTAGCTCACTATTTTGAATTCAGATAATAAATGAATAGCTTTGTTAAGAGCACTTTAAGGTGCCTGAAGATAGGAACGGCATCCCGCCAGGAAATTCTCTAAAAGTAATTCTAAGAAGAATAAAAAAATATATAGAAATGTAGAGTGGAAGTTTTATTTTGCATTGGCTTTGTCTCTTTTGTACAGCCTCATAATACTTTTACAAATCAGTCTCTGCAAGAATGCAACTCGAGTTTTGGATTTTCTCTTGGAAAGAACATAAGTTATTGAGGTTAAAGCTAGAGAGCGACCGCTAGCGGCTGGTTTAAAATGCACGGAATAGTCCATAAATTACAGCTGTCCCAGATCTGGCAAGCCCCATAGAATTGCATCGTTACAGAACTAATAAGTAGCATGCTCGTTTCAAAGACATTTTTTATTCTCCAAACAAGTTACCTTAATTCTGATAAGATAGCATTATACACCTCTTATTAAAGGTATCTGGTGGATCTCTCTAAATATATATTCTTTGAGCATAGATATATGCACTGTTAGAATAAAACACACAGAGAAAAACAGTGTCTAGTGTCTGTATTGGTTATGGAGCAAAGATTAAAAAAAAATGTTCAAGACATCAGAGCACAGAAATCTGTAGACAACGAAGCAGGTGAAGAAAAAGTGCCAAGTGAGAGTTTTTTTTTTTGTTTGTTTGTTTGTTTGTTTTTTTAGTCAAAGATGAATGATCTAGAAATGCAAAGGATAAAGGAGATTTTTCATCTTAAACATAACTCACTTCACATAAATTTGAAGAGCTACATTATCAGAAAAAGGATCCTTGTATAAAAATTCTGTTTTGTATATGGCAAAGCTTAAGTAGGGTTTGGTGGGGTTAGGGTAAGTTTAAGTAGGGTTAGGGTAACTGTAAATTTCCTAGTATTTATATAAATAATGCCTGTTTGCATACATGGTGCACTTTGCCAAATTTCCTGTTCCTGCTGAGACTATGTTTTTGCTATGAAGCAAGGCCTCTCTAGAGCATTTTATCAGATGTAGACAAAATGCTGCATTGTAGAGACAGGGACTAAGCTGGGAAGCACAGACTCTGAACGTGCTCAACATTTGGTTATCAGAAAAACCCATAAATTTCTGCCTAGGTCTGAAAAGGGGATTATAGATATATGATATTGGGAGAAAAACATCTACAATCCTTAAACAGTGACAGCCACGTGTAACTAAGAGTTTTACACAGGAAAGATAACACAAGGTGCATTTATATACAAGTCCATTTTCAAACTGGCAATAGAAATTCTCAAGAGTCTCCTCACAAAAGAAAAAAAAAGTTAAGCAAGATAAATTCTTCATCTCACCATGTGGCTAGCACTGGAAATAGAAATAGAGGTCACACTACTGTCACCCAAGTGACAAGTTTAAAAGGAATAATTTTGATTATTCCACACAAAATGTTTTTTAACAGTCTAACCAAGTATTAGATGTTATAAAATGCATCTTACTTCAGCCTTCTATGATAATAGAGTAGTGCATATTTTATTGAAAACAGAGACTTTGGACTTCAGCAGCCCGATGCTAGGTCCACCCCTCAGGAGTTATGGGTTCTTGGGAAAGGATGAATATTTGTAATAAAACTACATCATTTTTTTTATTGTGGGAATGAAATTGTAAATAAATACAAAGTGTTACTGGAACATAAGCACATTGCAATATTTGCTTATTATTATTTTGTGTGCTTACTATTGATATTATAAAAATGATAAAAGCACTTTAAAATACACTTGTAGAACAAAGAAAGATAAACAGTGCACCCAAATGAAACATGAAATTCAACTTTTTGACATCTATTATACTAACACCTTAAGATTAATTTACTTAAAAAGTGTTTATCATTAACATTTTAACATATTTTTTTTTCCTAAAAATGTCTACATGGAACTTTACTCATAAAAATTTATTGATGTTAGCAAATGGAAAGTGATTCCCTTTTAAGGTGTAAAATAATTGTAATTATGGTTATTTTCAATTATATGGATTTTTCTGAGTATGTTAATGCAAAATATAATTCTAATTAAATCTTAGCAAATGTTTAAAAAATTCTGCATTTGTTTGGGTTCCTGACATTCCAATGGAGGTTCTCTTAAGAAATAAAAAGCTTCTTCACTTTAAACAAATTGCTAAAAATACTATCAAGATTTATACTCGTTGTATAAAGTAACCAAAACATTCAACATGAATTAAATTTAGAAAATAAGACAGGAATGTCTCCAACCTATTTATATTTAATTTCAGTCCAGCAAAGTGGGTTTTGAAATAGTACTCATTCCCACACTATGTTTATAGACAGATTTATGCTTTGTTGATATTATTATATCTATGTTGCTATCTCTCTTCACTGTTTAAAGACACTTGATACCCATCAGAACTGGAAAAAAATTATTTTTTTTTCAGATACCAGTGTAAATCTTAAAGACAAATTGATGGATTTAGTTGAACAGACGATGCATAAAACATGAGATTTCAATTGCAATTTACTTATCTCAATACTGACTGGGAAATGCCGTTGTGAACATGTTATTCTAGCAAAGTGGAGAAGCGTTCCCTCTGTCTTCCATCTGCTCTGATTCTGCACTGAAGTAGAAGGAAAATCAGCCTATATATATTCATATTCTGATGAACATGAAATTGACTTTAAGAATGGTATGTTGTGCACAGATTAGGCACAGACTTTTATTAATGGAAATAAGTGAATGTGGGAAGAGTGGAATCCTGCTGAGATTTTCTCTGGCATACTTTTCAGTAAATATACACCTGCAAAAACTCTCACTATGCAAATTTATGCTAACATATAATGAATCCTTTGAAATGCCTGCGTGCTGCAACTTCTCACATGGCTATAAAGAGAACATAAGGTTGATAAACACATTTTTTGCCTCCAAGATTGTGATAATTGGAAATAAAAATGTTAACTTTACCTAATTTAGATTTATCTTTAGATTCCCATACCACTTACAACTATTATAATTGATTTTGTCATCTATTTCCAATCGTCACTATTTCTTTCATTATGGCCTAAGACACTTGTGTCCATGGTAACATAAAGAAAACAAAATGTTGATAGTATTTTAACCTGATATTTTTTGAGGGGGAGGGATTGAAATCTTGCCCTTCAAAGTGTCACTTCAAAATTTTTAAAAATCCGAACATGAATGTTCCACTCGAGGATGTGAATGAGCTCCCAGGGGCCAACCACTGTATCCTGATAAAATGTGCTCTTACTATTTTCCAGTATGATCCAGTGGAAAACAAGAGGAGGAAGTATTTTCCCTCTTTGTGTTAGAGTCTATTGCATATTCTATTAAGCAAGTTTGTCAAAGCTTCAATTCCTTACTGGGAAACCATAGCAAATTCATCCTGTTACTTTATTGATTAAAATTTATTGTTTTCTCTCTAAGAGATGCAGGCCTGATGAGCCCATGGGATATGAATAGTAGAATGATTTGAGTTACAAATACAATGCTGGACCAACAAAGATTCATCATCAGCTTTAGCACTGACCTAGTTTGTGTAAGCTTTTTGGTTCAAATCTTATTTGCTTTAAGAAAAGGTGTTAACGAGGATGTGCCTTACTTCTTTAGAAGTAAAATTACTTATATGGGTCTGTTTCACAAATTATTCCGAGTGTAGGTTTTGCTTTAATTAAAAAAAAAAAAAAAAGCTAAATATAGTATGAAATTACTGCTAGGGCTGAACAAAAATCCTGCATTTTTTTTCATCTTATGTATTTTTAAGCTATTTTATATTTCTGCCCTCAATCTGTTTTTATTTATTTTTCAAATGGGGTGGCTTTCTTTGTAGTCTGTTTTTTTCCATATCTTCTAACATGGAAACTTCATTTCCCAGCTTGGATTTCTTTATTCCCATTGTTCATGTTTTCTATAGTCCATGTCTTCTTAATTTTTAAAAATCATCTTTAGACAAACATACTTTACATGTAACTTTGATAAAATTCATTTATATTTTATGTTTCATGTTTATAACTGTGGGATAAGGGAAGAGGAGCAAATATATGGTGTCGGAAGATATGTCTTTGGGTAGTGAACACTATTAAATATACAGATGGTGTATTATTGAATTGTATATTTGAAATCTCCTTAATTTAATTAATCATCATACTCCCATAAATTTAATTTAAAAAATTGTTGCATATTCTAAAGTCACAAATAAATTTTTTGTTTTCTTCCAGAAGTTTTATAATTAACATTTACATTTTAGTCTAAGAATCATTTTCAGTAATTTTCTGCCTGTCATGAGTGCAATTTTAAGGTTCAATTCACATCTAATTGTCCCAGTGGCAAGTGTTGAACAGAATTTCCTTTTTTCATTAAATTATCTTGGGACTTCAGTGAAATTCAAATTGTCAAATATCTATGAACCTATTCCTGGACTGTTTATTCTGTTCTGTTTATTTCAATGGCTATCCTAACACTAATACTACTCTACCCTTTTATTGTAAATTTTTAGTAAGTCTTGTAATCAAAGATAAAGTACCTCAAATTCTGTTTTTTTCTGTTTAAATATTTTGACTCTTCTAGGTCCTTTGCATACCCATAGAAATTTTAGAATTAGTTTGACAATCTACAAAAAGACTCCTGGGAATATAGTCCAGATTTTCTTAAATCTATAAATCTATTAAATCTTAACATTGCAACTTTCATTCACTGAATATGAATATGACTTCATTTTTAGATTTTCTTTAATTTCTCATAGGTTTTATACATTACATTTGTTGTGTCTCTAAGTGTTTTATGTATTCTGTTGTAAATGATATTTATCCTATTTTCAAATTGTTTCTATTATGTGGAAATACAATATTCTATATTTTTGTATGTTGGCCATGTTTCCTGGAAACCCACAAAATTCTCTAATTACTAATAGTATTTTTTGTAGATTCCTTAGGATTTTCTATATAATCAATCATGTCAGATGAAAATCATGTTTTTTCTTGCTTTTACTCTAAGAAATGAAAATCAACAACTTTTTTTTAGCTCATCAGAGAATTAAAAATTCAGAGCTTAACAACTACCCTGAAACCTGGGTACAGGTGCATCCTGAGAATTCAGTGGCTGCTATCTGCTTATTTAGATCTATATAAATAAAGGAGAAGTTGACAAAAAAAGATAAAATAAAATGTATTTTTCATTTTTAACTGATCTTAGTGATAACTGTAATTATAATAGATAAACTAAATGAATAACAGCAATGCCACTGGTGCAGAAAGGAGAATTTGGATTTACTCATTATAAGATGTCTGTACTACAAAGGAAGTGATATTACAAGAAGCAGTTATGTAAAATGTTAGTTAAAAATGTGTATTAGCAAAAAAACAAAAGCGCTATTTTTTAAAAGTATAGTTAATAGCCTTATCGAGGAGTTAAAACGGAATTTGAAAATAACATGACTTAACACTAGAAAAATTTGCAAAAAGGGACAAACATGAAATAAAGAACAAGTGCAATGAATTGAAAGCAGTTGCAAACATGGTAGATATTAATAACTATATTGATAACCACTTTAAATGAGTATTATCTAAATACGCCAATTGAAAAGCAGAGCTTTTATGATTTCTGCTCATTGCAATTTGTTAAGACATGCTTTTATGGGCCAGAAAGTGGTCTATCTTATAAATGTTCTGTGCGAGCTCATCAATAGTTAAAAACTTAGAAATTGCATACCTCCAAAATGGTTCCACTTAAAAAGCCAGAGTTGAGGACAGCTCTCATATACTCGTGATTAGACTGAGAATTGATACAACTACATTGGAAAAACAGTTTGGCATCTTCTATACAATTAGAGTACAAACATTCTCCATCACTCAAAAATTTCACTCCTTGCTATATAATCAAAATATATGATTATCATACAAAATATTAAAATGTTTATAACCACATTTGCCACAATATCTAAATAATATAAATAACTATCACTATTAAAATGAAGATTTTGTGTTGTATTTGTATAATAATTTATCATACAATTGTGCAACTGAATAAATAATATTGCTGCATAATTGAACATCATTGAATCTTACATATGTTGAGAAAATTATGCAAGGCATAAAAGAATACATGCCCTATATACAACACTCATGGCTTAAGAAGTTGACAGTAATTTTCTTTTGTCAGGGTGATCAGGAAAGACCACAGGTAGGTGCAAATGCTGGTTATATTCTATTTCTTGACCTAGGTGTTTGTTGTCAGGGTTCATTTTGTTTTGTGTATTTAAGATTTGTGATTTTTTTTCTTTATGTGTGTTACATGTAAATAAAAGACATTAAAAATATTTTCTCCTATAGTTGTCTAAATCTACCATATGAATCTTGGCATGATTATCCTAGATAGTTTTAAACAACACAATGAGTGTTTTACTGAGCATGGTTGATGTGAATTTTTATTGTGACACTTTAATAGTATATTTCTCCAGAACTAATATACTTCTGCATATTTTCTTCATCTATAATATGAAATAAAGTTTCTTTCATATCTAAAATTTTATCTCATATGACTAAAGGTTCTCAAAGCAAATTTTTTGTTAAAATCCTCATTTTTATTGCATTCCTAAAAATAGATATAGACATTACTCTAAAAAGTACCTTTTAAAATAATTAATCTTAATGTATACAAACAGACGCACTAAAGAATCAAGTACTGGGAGATATTAGAATTCAATATTATCTCCAAAGCCACATAGTAGACCTAATCATTGAAAAATTTGCAATATGAAACCACTGTTACTTTATCCAGTGCTTTTAACATTTACAAAACAATATCAGGTAAGCTGAAGAAAAAGTTGCCTAAGTGAACATGGTTATATGATGATGTCTTAACAAGGCAACTAGTTTCCCAGGAGGAAAATTCAGCTTCTCCTTGTGTTCAGGAGATAATTAACATATTTTAATATTTTTAAAATATTCATCATTATGCTGGCTAGTTACACTTGATTATTTAGCATCATCAAAGTCCTATTATCTATCATCTCTAAATGACAGGCATGGCTCAGTTTAGCCAACAATGTACTTCTAAGATTTGACTTGTGATTAATCCAATTATCTCCTCTGCTGTAAGGAGAAAAGATTGTATTGGATGGTTTTGTTTCCTGCAGCAAAGTAATTTTCTGCATGACCAGCAATAATGTAATGTGGGAGATTTTAATAAGAGGCAATTATTTTTAAAATTAAACCTTAAACACAATGCAGATTGTAATAATATGGCAGAGATGTGCACAAAATTATGAGTCACTTTAAAAACTGTTAACCAAGCAATGTGCTCTAGTGTGAAAAGGTGCAATAAAAGAAACATAACTGAAATAGAAAAGATTTCTATGTCTTCTAGAAATGCATATACAATACTGAAACCGGCCAGGTAATACTCCCTTTTATGGTATTCCATAATTTAATGGGCTACGTTGCTTTCATCTTTGAAATTAATAGTCTTTTTAAGAAAAAAAAAAAACATTTATGTAAAGGGCATATGATAATAATGTTTTTCATACCAAAGAGAAATGCTAATATTTGAGGTTGGAAAATGATCAATTATAAAAAGTGGGTTTTAGTAAAATTAAGTTACTGAGTGTGCAATAAAAAAAATACAGCCTTATTGACCTATTTGCCATGGTAATTAAATTGAAATTGTCTTCCATTATTGTGAGTCTGTTTTTGATTAGTTTGTTTTTTGTTCTTTAGGTTCCGCATGTAAACGAAATCATGGATTTAGAGGAGGAGGATTAGGAGGTTGGGAGAATGGAGTGAAAGATTAAAGAAGTACAAATCAGTAGTTGATAGATGGTCATGGGGATGGAGGGCACAGCATAAGGAATAAAGTCAGCATTAATATATTGGATAGGTTGAGAGCCAGAGGAGAGAAGGAGCAATTAAGGGCATCATTTTATAAACTATATAAATGTCTAACCAACATACTGTATACTTGAAACTAATAAAGTAAAATTTTAAAAATTGAGAAGATTAGCAGTGGTGATATCTGTAGGATATCTGGGATCTAGTGTCCCCCTCTTTTCTATCTCCATATGTCCTACTCTGAAGATAGAAAGCCTTCACCATAGGCATGCAGTGAACATTTTCTTGCAGTTTAATCCTCTTTTGAAATTAGATTTTGTATTTGAGAATATTTGAAGTGTGGTTTTAAAAAGCAAGCAGACAGCATCTAGAAGAAGTTGAGAAGAGGATCACAAAAAAAGTGCTTGTTCTCAGAGGAAGCTTTATCATTTTCATATGAAACTTTGTCACATAAAATCCATGGTTGTTTAGTTTATTTTTGTATTTCCTCATCCCACAATTTCTTCCTTACCTCTATTGTCTTCTAAGCTTGCTTCAAAAGACTTAAAATAAACAAAAACAAAATGCTGTGCTTATAAAATGATTTCATTTTTGTCTTTTATATATATTTCTTCAATTCCAAAATCCCTTAAATGATATTCTGATTTAATGATCTCTTAAATAATAAGTTAACATTTTTGAAATTGTATAATGTAGTGGGTCTTTTGCTAAAAATGTTATGTAATAGGCTACAGTGCTATCACAGTGACAGGCTGCTATATTTCACTTACACTCCTTTATACCTGGTCTTTTCTACCATAACTCTTGTTGACATTTCTGGTCATTAAATCTAAATTTAAAATGTTCTAATGAGTCAAAGAAAAGTTATGTTAAATGATATTTTAAAAATTACTGCTTGTAGAAGCTGGCAAAGCCATCACTAAAAGCCTTTTGATTTTAATTTCTAGTTTATATTATTGTTCATTTAGAAGGAAAAAACATTTCTAAAGAGTCGTGGTTTATAAATGCAATAATCATGTTCATTTTCTACTGAAACTGAGGATCGTTATGACTTTGATTAAATCTAGCTTTTGACTCCTCGTTATTCTCTCGCTCTCTAGACCCCTCATAGTCTCACCTCTCTCCTGGATAATCAGTAACCCCTGAGGCAGCAGGACAATTTCCACAACTTGACTAATGAAACCAAGGCCCGGACCCCTGACAAGTAACTGATAGCAAGCATCCTACCCTGGGTTATGTTTTGGTTCCTGAGCCCTAAGGTGGACCAACTCTCTGGCTACTTTTCCATGAAACCAGACAAAGGGACTCCAATCCCCCAGCTCAGTGTCATGTGATTGCCCTGTATAATATGTAACCTAAATGCCATTGGGAGGCAGGCCTTTCAGTGCACCAGTCCTCTGCACTCCGGATTGGTCAATCCAATATTAAACTATTTCATTTCTACACTGCAAATTCCCACTCGTGCATTTTTTTTTTCCTGAGCCAGTGCATGAAAGCAGACAGACTTAAATATTGAGGTTATATAACACCATCTCCACTTCATGATCAATGAAATAATCAAAGTTATCATTAGCCCTGGTGATGAAAGAATCACTAGATTATTACTTCTGAGTTAATATAATATTTTATAAGTCACTGAGGTATTGTGGAGGTTATACAGGGCTCAACTACAACAGCCATCTGTCTTCTTCCAGTCCTGATAAAAATATTTTATTCTATAAAACAACAACAGAAGGAAATAATCTGTGTCTTACTTCAGTACAGTTTTAGAATTAACTCTTAACAACCTCAGTGAGCATTGGACTTTCTCAGATATTTTTTGCAATGATGTTATGTTTTCCCAGTGCTTGAAAAGGAAGTTGTGTACCAGGGAACCTGGAGAAAAAGGGTAGATAGATGAAGTTGAAGATAAAGACACACACAAAGACAAAGAAAAAAAAGTAGTGGGAGCGACAGAGAAAAGAGAAGAAGAAATGGCACAGAAGGAAGCATTTTCTCTACTGGCTTCAATGGCTAGATTGGATGATATAGGAAATGGGAGGTCTTTCCCTTGTAGATATCAAATGCTATTGACATAGGAATACGCAAATAGATTCATGGGACAGAATAGAGTAGAACAGAATCTTAAAATATATCTCATTATATGTGAGAATTAATAAATGCAAAACTGGTAGATATATCAATTCAGTGAGAAAGAATGAATTATTTAATAAATGATGCTAGAGAAACTGATTTTAATATGAAAAAATAACATTTCACTTCCACTTTTATCCTCATCTTAAATAAAAACAAAACATTTCAAATAGATTAAAATTTTAATGTAAAATTTAATACGTTGCAGGGAAATCTAGGTCACTATGTGAAAAATCTAGGGGCTGGAGACATTTTCCCCATGACTGAAAACCTAGAAGCTATTAAAGAAAATATAGAATACTTGATTATATAAATATGGCAAAAGATACTACCAACTAAGTCAAAATACAAATGAAAGACTTGGGAAAATATTTGCAATACAGAGTGCAGACAGTATATATTTAAAATATTCAAAGACCTCTTATAAATTAAAACAAGCTGTCTAAAAACCCTAATAAAGATATAATCAAAAGCATGAATAAACATTAACAGAAGAGAAAATTCCAATGGGTAGTAAACTCACTAGTGATCCAGAAATGTGAATTAAATAACCTCATCATTTTCTGTAATATTATACTCCAAGTTAATTTGTGATTTGTCCTTCAAGATAAAGCAATGACTTATTTACTACAATTTGATTAGAGTCACCAATTTTCTAGCCCATAATTTATATGTTTCTACCTCTCATCACCCTGCTAATTCCATAAACCAAGTCTGTAGTTTAGGCATTTTTTCTTCCAGAGTCTCATTTCTGGTACCATATTCTGTATCTGTGTGTGTAATAGTTGGTAATGAAAAACAGAGTCATAAAAAGAAGGGTATACAGTGTAGAAGTTTACTTCATCCTGGCAGTAATATTCACCTGTAGGCAATGAAGTTGGCCATGGATAGAGTTGCTTCCCACTTCCTTCTCTACTACGCCCATCATAGCTCTCATCTTCATGGTCCAAAATGAAACTGTAGCCATCATGTTGACTAATGTCAAACAACAGTGTAGGGGATGCAAAAATTCATGTCAGCAGCCATGTAGAACATTTTTCAAGATGGTTTGTTATGTAATAGTTTAGCTTTTGGCCCTTTGGTGACATGCTGCTGCTCGAGTCAAAGTAAAATGAGAAATATATCTTTTATGGTTGGCCTTGAAGTATTAGAGGTTCTATATGAAGAAAAGCTTCATAGGGAGACAACAAGCTGTCTTTGCAAGAGCATATTATTGTTCTTTAATTTTGCCATATCTTACATTAATTTTAACAATTAATGGAATAACTTTTATGAGATTTAGGGGGCTATAAAGTGTGATTCTTCTGACACTACGTTTTCTAAGTTTAGATTTCCTTTATAAACTTTACCAGCATTGTACCTTTATTCTTGTAATATTTTAAATATAAAGAAGAATATTAAATAAGTGGTTTGAATCAGTTGGCAAATATTAAAGTTAGATGTAACATAGATAAAAAAAAGTTTGTTTGAAAAAATGGACACCAATTTATTGACCAGTTTTTTTCCTGATGTTATGATGAATGATCCTGTCAGATTTTAATTTAAAATTGTAATGAAAACAAAGTAAATATTATAATTAATATACAATTGAATCATTTTACTTAGCTTATACGAATTAAAATTAATTTGTAGATGTGTAGAAGCAAATTAAAATTTTCCTTTGTTTTTTTTATAATATGTATGAATTTTATAAACTATGAGAAGATAAACCCAAATTTTTACAAATAATTAGATATTGCACCTCCAAACTATAACAAGTGGTGTAATAGGTACCAGATCATATGATGGTTATTGTGTTATTTTGTCTACTTTTCATATTATTTTTACTTGTGATTCAAAGTGTACCTTTTTTTCTATGTCCCTACCATGCTGCCTCCAGTTTCTTAAAAAGTTTTCTTTCTGTTAATACACATGAAATTTTAAGAAATTAATTTAGTATTTTCATGAGGGAATTCCTAGCACTTCTAGAAACATTGATATGTTCTCTACTCTGAGAAAAATCAGTCCAGAATTTTTAAAAATAGAATAAGTATTATAATTTTTCCACAGGAATTTAAGCTTAACAATTGATATGGAGAAGTTACTGGACCAAGGAATTCACTGGCATCAAAAAGAAAGCCAGTATAGAAGCCTGACAGTCAAGGCTCAATGGTAAGGCCTACCTTTCTGAGAAGTTAGAAAGGAAGACATCAGAGAGACGCAGTCACCAATAAAAAAAATCTAAACACAAATAATAGTCTGGAAGAAGAAATTGGCAATGTATCACAGAAAAAAGGCAACTTTTAAATAACAATTTAAATAAACAGCACATACCAAGAGTTTAACATAAAACTACGTAAACACAGTTACTTTAACTTCAAATTCTAGAATTAATCTCCTTTAGCATTCTTTCTTTTTTCCATCATGTGTGTGTGTGTGTGTGTGTGTGTGTGTGTGTGTGTGTGTGTGTGTGTGTGTGTGTACTTTGTTTTTATTTTTGTTTTTGTTTTGGAGCATTTGCTTTTCCATAAAAATGTTTAAATCATCTTATTTAATTCTCTAATTCTCTCTCCCCCGAAAATTTCTTTGGGATTCCATTTGGGATTGCATCAAATGCATTTATTAATTTGATGAGAATTGACCTTTTATAATATTGCTTTTCAATCCAATAATATTTCCACTTGTTCCAATTTTATTTAACTGCCTAACTCTGGCTTCTGCCAATAAGATGACACCTTTAAACTTTGAAATCTTTTAAAATTTTTTTTAAAAATTAAGTATTTCTATTTTTAGACTTTAGCACTTCCTTGCCATGTTTATTCATACATTTAACTAAACATTGATTGACAACTTACTGTATACTATGCACAATTTGAGGCACTGGGGATGTAATGAGTGAGGGGGAAATTCTGTTCTTATAGAGTTTATGTATGGGATGACAGATACTAGGCAAAATAAATGAATAAACTTTATTGAAGACAAAATTTGAAAAAGGTAAAGAAGAGAGTCATATGGTTGTCTGAGGAAGAGTAGTTTAGGTAGAGGAACAACAGAAATGTACTGAGAAGACATCGTGCCCAAGTTACTCAGGAACAACAAGGACACCAGAGTGACTGAAGTGGATCCAAGGTCAGGACAGCCATGATAGTAAAAAGTGAGCCTTGCAAGCTGGTAGATGTTATCAGAAGAGACTTCATCAATCACATCTTAATGAAATGGCTTAAATTTTACTGTCTAATAAGGAGCCACTAAACACATGCAACTATTTTACCTTACATTTATGTTAATTAAACATTTTTTTAAAAGTTAAAATCTTAGTTCTGAGATATATTATCCACATTTAATGTGCCCCAAAAGCTACATGTGGCTCATAACTGGCATGTTGGTTTGGACAGATATTAAAAATTTTTTTTAGAAAAAAATTGAAAGTTAAATTAATGCTGAGCTAGTGTAATAAGTAGAGAAGCAGAAGAGTTTTATCAGTCAAGAGTTCATGAATCAGCATTTTTTATAAAGAATTAAAAACATTTTTTATTAATAAAACGTAAATTATAAGGTCATGAGTAAAGTAAGATGTAATTGAATTTTTAGCCAAAGGCAAGGTTATGGCCATTAATGTCATTCTAAGTAACTTTGAATTTATAATCTAGGCCAGAACATATTTCCACAAGGTTCTTATGAGCATGAATCCATGAGATATTAACAGGGGCTGGAAAAAAAAAAAAAGGAATGAATGAGTTCCACAGGCAAAATAATCATGAGAAAGAATTTGCTCCAAATCTAACTTTTTACTGACTGACCATTCGCATGAGCATATCACAGCTCTTAATAATCACCATCTAAAAACATTATTTAAATTTATTCTGAAACCCCCAAAGAAATGAAATATTTGCCTGGATAAATTTTCTTCTTTTGCTCAATTAATAGTAGAGCCTTATCCAGTGTAAAAAAAAAAAATTACAATAGTAATATCCAGTATAAAAAATTAAAATTGTAAATTAGTTCCTAAAGAATTCTAAGCAGAAGAATGTGTTGGTCAGCCAACCACTGAAGAAAATGCACTTGGCAGCAGTGTGAGAGATGGCTTTGGGAAGACTATGTAGAAGCAAACAATTTTGAAAATTCTTTTATTAATTGATGTAGATGTATAAAAAAATTTAAATACAACAGAGATATTAAGGAAGAAGCAAATGTCATGAATTTAAGAAAATGTTAGAAAATAAAATCGTAGATTATAATTTATAGGATATGTGCATAAGGAAAGACTATTATGGCCTTGAAACTTATTGAAATAGATTACTACAGAAAAATGATAACCTATTATGGAAAAATACAACTTTTTATTAAAAAATAAAATTATGATTAATTCATAATATTTAAAAAACATTATACTAGGATGAATGTGCCCCAAAACAATGAGGTTGCTCCAGAGAGGTTATTATGTGAGACAGAAAAAAATCTGATATCACTTTCAGAGGAAGGATATGGAGATGAATTGGTCACTGACCATTTCTTATTCTTCTTTACAATATTCAGATGAGGTTTCAGGCATGGAACAGAATAAAATCCACACACGGCAAAGTTGTTATGTATGTGTAGTGTGATTTATGAAACTTTTTTCAAATAACAGTGAAAAGGCTCAGCATAAGGGTGATTATAAGCAGAATCATCTTAAGAATTTACAAAGACAGGAAGCCTACAACTGAGAATAAATGGGTCCATCAATAACACAAATAATACCATGTGAAAGAAAGATGTACAAATTTTACAAGGCGGAATGAGTTTATTTAACAGCACCTGGGAACTTATCCAGGAATATTTTTTTGTTTTCTCTGAAAGAACATTTAATGTGCATCAGAAATAGAGCAATTTTCACAACAAATTTCTAAATAGAGAGAACATTCAAATGTCATCAAATTATGCTTTCCCTAAAGTTAAAATATGAAATGCACTTTCAAATATTTGACTAATAAAATATATGTGATCCACTTCTTGTTTTCTTTGAGAGATTTTTATAATAAAGGCACTCATTTTAATTTATTATTAGAAATTATGATGATTGTATTACAGTTGGAAATACTATATTTATTCAATTACAATATACAATCACTAAACTTGTTCAATATTAAAGTGAATGTCACAAAAATTAAATGTTAAAATTTTCTTCTAATCTATATTTGAATATCAATTCATAACTCAAATTAAAAGCTTATTTTGTGTCAGATTTAAAAATAACCACTCTTTCTGTATCTCATATTTGCTTTTAGACACATAGATATTGATGACTAATTAATAAGTACAGATACTTTCATTGAACTTGTACATTTTTGAGATTTTTGTGTATGCTTAGTTTCTCAAAAAATAAAAATCCTTAAAAGGTCTTTTATGCAGGACTTTATAGCCAGTGTAACTTCATACAGTCTGGGTTGCATATACGATATATTAAAAAATTTTTCACATTAAAAGAACTAGTTTTCTAGATATCTATATAGCTATTAGATCTATAACTTGTAGCCATGTCTGCACACGTGGAGTTGTATATATCTGTATGTGGGGGCAGTAGGTTGTAATACTTTTAACATGGCGATTACCCTAGGGCTCAGTTTTATTAGGGAAGGTTCAAGGGAGAAATTGCAGAGGAGAAAGTTAGAGCTATGAGAACAATGCATAGGAAAAGAAATATATATAAAAAAGCAAATAACTGTCCACATAGTATTCTGTGCACCTGTAAAAGAATATTACAACATCTAGAAAATATATGTCAAATATGTCTGCTTATTGATTTCTGTCATTAGAAATTGGCATTTGAGTTGTTTAAAAAAAGAGACATCGACTGTCTCTATAACAATATAAAAATTAAATTTTACTACAAATTCTTTTTCCTAACTTAAATTGTCTTCTTCATATATTTACATTTTCTAAGTCTTCATATGTTCTGCTAATATCCCATTTGTGAGTCTATACCTGGCTTTCCAAACCCACATTGATAACCCACATTTATAAGGGGTGCTGGATAATTAATTGCTTTCTTAGAATTTGCTCTTCTTCCTTCATTTTCTGTCATAAGAAATGACATAAAACCAAGGACTTATCAGAGACAGTTCCACTGCTCCCTTTCTGCCATATCCAATGAGTTATTACATTATCTCTGCATTATATCTCCAGTTGACCTTCCCCTCTCCATCTGAAGCATCATGGTCTAAGGTCACAGCCATCTTGCTTCTCAGTTGGGTCACTCATCTAACACTGAATGGATCCCCTTGCCTCCAGGATTACCTTGATCCAGTAACACCTTCCAACCTACTGACTGATTTTCAAGCCTGTACTATGACTATGTCACTCCCCTGCTCAAAACCTTTCAATGACTTTCAACCACCTCCAAAATAATATTTGTACAGGAATAAGATGTAAATTCAAAATATTTTTCTCCCTAGTAATTTCTAGATCCCACCTGACTTAAAGCTCCTTTCATCATAAAATAAAAAAGTATTCTGTGCTTTACAAGAAGGGTGATGTTTGGCTGATAATCGGGAGGGCATTGCTTTTCTATGAATATCAAGATAGTGTTGGGGTTGTGCACTAAACGTTCAAGTGAGAAAATAAGCTAACAGCAAATGCTCTTGGTGTTTCGGGTTTTCTTGGAAGAGAGAGAAAGGAGGTTTTTCAGAATTTCCAAAACAGAATTTTAATGTTAGGATCTAAACTTTTTATCTCAGATCAAAACTCTGCTGTTTTTTTTCTTTTTTTTTTTTTTTTCATTGCCATTTTTGTCTATAAGAGAACTGTACAAGTATAGGGCTTCAGAAAATGTTCTTCTGAATGAGAGGAGATAAATGTGTATCATTTTTTATTGCTGAAAGATGATAAAGAGAAGGAAGAAAAAAAGACAAAAGTTTAGATATGAATCCTGTCTTAATTCCCAGATCTAGCCAAGGGAGCGATTGAAAGGCATTTTTTTATGAGATTAGAAATTTGATGTCTCTCCTTTACCCTTGAAATGAGTAAAAACTATGCTCATCTCGGAATCCTACAGTTGTTCTACAATAAGTCTAACAAGATGTTCACGTATAACATGGTTGATTCTGAGGAAAGTACTTGTCTAGATGGGCCTGACATAGCTTGCCTATTTTTCTTCAACAATATACAATGTGTAGATCATCAAAACTTACACATATGCACCAATAAGGCAAAAATAAGAGCTGAGGATGCTGGATGGGAGAATCATGGAGAAGGTCCCACACCAGGAGGAGTGAGAGGAGTAGATAGCCACATGGACAAAGAAGAGCTGCCACTAGGCTATAGATGCTTAGTGGCATTTACCATAGTAACAACACATCAAAACAAGGAACCATTAATCACTGATCATGATGAACAAACATTTCCTTTTCTTCAGAGAGGTCCTGGGAATTGTGTGAGACACACATAGCACTTGTCAATGATGTGAGGAAACCCAGAGATCCAGATGCCCCAAGGGAAAGACTCCTGAGAGGTAAAGAGCCATGACACATCAAGCAATTTATAACCCAGACTCTTTTAAACTAGACATCACTAAGAAAGTTTTCATTGGCAAGATCAAATGTATTCACCATCATAGAGAAAATATATCTACTATAGAAATAAAATATACAAATATTAATTTCTGACATACAATATAAATATTTTGACCCCCCTCAAAGATCAAACTATTTACAAGTCATCTCAGTTGTTAGAAAACATCTTAATTGAGGCCCTGTGCTAGGTGCTAGGGGTAAACAGAGAGCAAAACAGCACTGAATTTTGCCTACAGTGAGTTTACAGAAGATTAAGATTACAAAAAAATAAACAGTCATATAAAATAAGGTATGAATTTAGTGTATGACAATCCAAAGTAGAGGCATCCAGCTAGATAAAAGAAAAAGTACAAATTAAGTCTAATAACTTGTTATTTTTCTGCATGCATTCCAAACTCTAGCTATATTGAATTTTTTAACATCTAAGATTGCTAAGGTCTCAAACTTTCATACATTTCCATATGTCACTCTCTGTATTAGTTTTCTCTTCCTGTTATAACACGTTAACACAGATGTTGTAGCTTAAAACAACATAATTTACTATGTTGCAATTCTGGAGATCAGAAATACGAAAACTGAGGCATTAGCTGGACCACATTCCTACTGGAGGCTCTGGAAGAGAATCTGCTTTCTTGCTTTTTCTAGCTCCTCGAGGCCTTCTTTACTCTTTGACTGCATGCCTTCCACCCAGAACCTCTGCTTCTGTCATATTTTTTTCTAACTTGATCTTTCCTCCCTCTCTACAAACCCGTGTGACCTCATTGAGCTTTCCATAATATTCCAGTATAACCATCCCATATCATGATCTTAACTTAATCACATCCAAAAAACCCCTTTTTGGCATGTAACATAAACATATTTCAGGGGTCGTCATGTTTTGGGGGATGGGATATGATGTTGCTACCACACTCTACCAGAATTTCCATTCAGATTATTTTAAATTTTTTGTTTTGTTTTGTTTTTGGTTTTGTTTTTTAGGTTTGAATGATAGAAGATAAAAAGCGAAAACAGATAAGGAATCCGAGAAGGAAAGATCATGGGAAGGAAAGAAAGAAGAAAGAAAGGCAGTTGAGCTCAACCTATCATTATAAAATAAGTAATATTAACTGGTGCATAGTTAAAAATAAGAGTGCAGGATAGCAAAAATTACAATGTTTTAAAAGAGGCATTTCAAATGAGTGCTTCAACAAATATTTATTTACATGCACAAAAATTTTAACATTAATATATTTTAATATCCACAAAAACCTTTAGAGTCTCTTAGTGATTTGAATTGGTTTTAAAATCATTTAAAAATAGTCATATGTTATCTTTACAATATGTCTTAAGTATACTTTTATGTTTCTAGCAGAAAAATTTTTACTGCTACCAACTGGGTCTCAGAAAGTGAGAAATGTAGGATGTTCCAGAGTATTCTTAGTTCTGCAATATTATCCCTCAATTTGTCCTACTGAGTCAGAATTACTGACCCTTAAGGCATAGTGATCGAGCTATTATTTTACCATTTTACAAAGCATGGTCTAATATATAAAACCTATTGTCTAACATAAAAGCAGGTCCTTGTTAAACCTTGATATAATGTCTGCTTTTTAGATATTATTAAAAGCATGACTCATATTAAATAAAAATTCATTTATACCTGCATATTTCAAAATGTATAGACAGTGTCTAGGACTAAGTAAGAAAATAACAGATTCTTACTGCATATAATATTTGTTCAATATATCTTTCTTTTTAAAAATTCATGCTGTGTAGGTATTCTATCAGTGGTTATATGTATACAATTCTCTCCCAAAATACAGGTTTTATTGAAGAAGTCATTTACCGTTAAAATGGTATATGTCTCTGATATATCTTTCTTTTAGTACCTCATAGAAAAAGTCTCTCTTCATTTATTTCATTATTGAAAGAGAATCCTGCAAATACTTTAAGCTGTTCGAGCTTAGAAATATCTGTACTTTCATCTGCTGTACAAAAACCTCCCACACAGATGAATTTGTTCTAATGCTCTTTCTTTCAAAGTTGCAGCAATATTTTCAATTACCTTTAAAGCAGTATTTATTGAAAAAGAACTGCATTTTGTTTTATTGCCAAATAGTTTCATAGACAGTTTTGCTTTTCATCGTGAAAGATCGAGTGCTTCCTCATTGATATATTTTGAATTTTGCTATTATATAAAGCATTAAACATGAAATCTAAATCTTTTTTATTACATTGTCAGTGTGATAACCAGTAAAGCTCTATGCATACAAAAGCTTTTAGGGTCATCTGCAACCCTTTTGAAAACATGACAAGATTTTCATATTTTTTGTAAATTTTATTTTTAACATGCAATCAACCACATCAGTGCCATCTTTTCAAGTGTCTGCTCAAACCTTCAGTGGCTTCTCACTTTTATTTTATTTAAAGTTCTTGAATCAGAGGATACTAAGTTCAAAATAATTGGACTCTCCACTCCCAATTTCTTGGTCTCACCTCTTACCAACTCTCTTCTGTGTCAGTCATTTTGGCCAAATTGCTTTCAGATATGTGCGCCTTGTTCTTAATTCTGAGAATTTGCACTTACCTCTGTCAGGGTACTATTCCTCTGCCCCAGGTCTGAGTAGAGCTCATCATCTTCCCTCCTAACTATGTCACTATCCTTGATGACACTTTTCAATATTGCAAGTCCCCTCCCCACTTGTCTTTTTGTCCTCCAGCATGAATCATCGCCTAAGATATCATGTAAATTACTGTTTCATGTCTTGTATGTAAACTTTCCCTGAAAAATAAACACTCTGAAAACAGCAACTACTTTTATATGCTTTCTGTTTGTATCTAACTTGCATAACCCAAAAGCTTAGAACAGTGCTTAGCACAAGGCACTCAATCAGCATTTGTTGAATAACTTTCTACCCTTTCAAAATAAGGCAGGTTTTTGCCATCTTGGGTCCAAATTATCAAAATTATCTTCTAATTGGTTGTCTTACTTTCTTCTTTATTCTTTCCCAACAGTAAAATGAGTGTTTATGTAAAATGTTCATTTTGGCTAATGAAGTGGAGACAGAGAAAGCTTAGGATGTGCAAAACCTAAGAGAAACAGAATATACCGAAAAAATGGTTCTTAAGAAAATGATATTGTCACAGAGGCATTCTATAGAAGACACTGCTCAAATTGAAGTTTAATTTGTATATAAGTCAGATCTATACAAATACAGAAAAATCACTTCACAGGCATGGGTTTTGTTATCCAATTTATTTTGTTTATACATTTACAAAGGGAACTGGAAAAAAGATTGGATATTTTGCTGCAAAACCATCCATAGTACTAGAATGTAGTGTGAATGGCATCTCTAACAATTATCTGCCAACAGGGCAGTGACAAAGCATGAACTAACATATTTTTGAACAGTCGATATGAGAAAGTCAGAATGGAGTGACTTTTAAAATCATAAACCCTTAGCTGGTTGGTAGAGTCCATTGTTTTCATGCAGTTGGAAATTTTTTAAATGTTGAAGTCTTCTGTCATAAGGCATAATTTTAAAAATTGCTTTGGCAATGTTGAAGCAAAGATTAATTAAGATTAAAAATATTAAGTGTTGATAATAAATTCAATTTCATGTTAGAAAAAAAGCTTCTCAAGAATGTTTATTATATATGTCAAGTAGAAATAAAATATAAGCAGTTATTTTTATATGACAAATTTAAGAACTGATGGTTCAAAGATGAAAATACCAAACATGGAACATTAAATTATGCTATGATGCATATAATTAAAGATTAGAAAACTAAGAAATGTTTGTATAATTTGATTATCCAATAAATATATTTATTTATATGAGTATATAAACATCTATTTGTGTGTATATCTACATCTATCTGTCTGTCTTTGACATGACATTTAGTATAATGTATGAATACTATTTGTTGCCAACATGTCTTATGAAGGCCTTGAACTTAAAACTATGTCAGGTCATAAATATAATAGAAACTCCAAAATAGTTTTTTGACTTGATTTAATTATTAAATAGTATTTTGTTAATATTCTATAAGGATAGATCTAATTAAACATATTTTAATTTAGATATACAGCATTAAGAAAGATTCAGTTACTATTTTTTAACATTTTATTTTGCCATACATTTATAACCTTTTTTATAAAACAAATTAAAAGTGTATAGTTTTTAAAAATTTACTTTGGTTAAACATGCTTTTGGTTCACAATTTCTCCAGACATGCTTCAACTAAAAACCACATCATTTATATGGTTCTCCATATAATTATATGCATGTGTTAAGTATCTACCATGTGCAAAACACCAAGTTATATATAAGATGCAACCAGTAATATATATTTTCAATTAATTAGGGTACTAGATACATAAGATATACATATAAGTAAATGTTCACAGGATTTAGCAGACACGTTAAGGAAGTTGCTAGAGTCAAAAATGCAAAGCATTTATATACAACATGAGCTTTAAAGGGTAAAGGAAAGGGGTGTGTGTGTGTGTGTGTGTGTGTGTGTGTGTGTGTGTGTGTCTCACTCTCTGTGGTGATAATGAATGCCTTCATTCTGTAAGCATACGATTAGAGTATTTAACATTTAAACCATGTCTAATCATGCTGGTGCATATATTACATATGTCTTCACATTGTTGCCCAAAAGAGGCCTCCCTTAGAGTGCTAACTGAATGCTTTATCTTTTCTTCATTGAAACCTTAAGGGTTACAAAGGTGACCAAAGAAAGTGTCTGGGAACAGCTACAAATATTGTAAACATAATTTAAAGAGCATTCAAAATGGCCTTTGCAAGAAGACAACCTTAAACCAAGAGGTAGAACAAATTACAGCTTAAACAACATAAAATTTCAGGTATTTGCTTTATCTTTTTCTCTCAATGTCTTTTTTTTTTAACCTATCATCCTTTATTACTCAGAAATAATACCAATATATACGATGAACAGGTGAATGGAAAGAACATAGGATAACCTCTCTTTTTACCTCTGCATTCTTCCTGTCTAACTGAGACTGTTTTCCATTCTCATACCACCCAGTATTTCTTTAAGTCTGACCTCATGCCATAGCTAAAGCATTTCTGTTTAACCAATGTGGAGACACTACCTGAAGACACCCTGAACTTCTTGTTACCAAAAACTCTAGA
This sequence comes from Cynopterus sphinx, assembly GCA_030015415.1. NCBI lineage: Eukaryota > Metazoa > Chordata > Mammalia > Chiroptera > Pteropodidae > Cynopterus > Cynopterus sphinx. The sequence continues at coordinate 10,318,915 of CM057379.1, forward strand.
CAGAGATGAGGAGCTTGTGTTTAATGAGAATCCTGGCATAACCACAAGAGACTTCTTGCCTTCATTACTTCAGACTTAAATGATGAAAACAAAACCGAATAACAAAACAGAGATAATTGCTTTTAAGATTTTCACAAAACTGTATTTAGTGCAATACATTAAATACAAGGAAAACTATTTTTATTTCTCATTCTTATCAAATTTTTACTTAGAGCAATAAAGCCAAACCATGCACCATCTTACAAGAGCCATATCTGCATTTCAGCAAAGAATATTCTTGGCTTTAACTACCTAAACCTGTTACCAAGTTATGTAAGAATTTGATACTACTCTAAGTACATATGAAATACTAAAATGTTTTGGTTTATAAACCTCCTGGGACTTGGGCTTCTATATCTCCCTCCAAAAATATACCTTCCCTAGAATGCTTCATGCTTAAGTTCCATTTCTTATTCAGTGTCCTACTCCTTCAACCCAACCATCACTTTCCCCTGTCTCTATAGTTTTCTTCGCTGTTGACAGCCCATTGGGATCTTCCCCAGGCATACTGGCTTCCTTACTGTTTATTCAGAATGGCAGGTGTCATCCTGCCTCAGGACCTTTGTACTTACTCCCTTTGCTTGGAATGTGCTTCTCTACTTACCTGCCTGGTAACTGACTGTGGCCTTTCTCCAGAGCCTGGAAACACACGGTAGTACTGTAAGACCATCAGCTGTCCATCTGAGAGAGTTGTGCACACAGTCAGTCTACACACAGGAGTTGTAGTAAATGTCTTTCCTAGAATGCCAGTGAGACCCTTCAGGAGCAGATGGCCTCGGAGCATATCAGCTTATTTTGTGTGGGCTCTGTTTCTGTCAGTTTGGGCTGCTATCACCAAATACTGTAGACTGGGCATCCTATAAATAACTTAAATTTATTTCACACAACTCTGGAAGCTGGAAGGCTGAGATTAGGGTTTCCAACTTCTGGTTATGTTTTCAACATGAGGGAAAGAGGATGAGAGAGCTCTCGGACGTTCCTCTATGAGGGCACTAATCCCATTCATGAGGGTCCCACCCTTATGACCTAACCACCTCACCAAAGTTCTTATTTTCTCATACTACCCCTGTGGGGGCTAGGATTTCAACAAGTTTTAGAGGGACACAAATATTCAGTCTTTAGCCTTTCTCCTTTTAGAGTCCCAGGACACTCAGGAAGAAGTGGTAGATGAAGAAAGTAATCACAAGACAAATAAATATCACATTACAAAGATGTCAGAAGAAAGGAGGTATAGATGGGGCGGGGGGGTTCTGTGAATGCTCAGACCGTACTAATAGTGAGAAATTTTCTTTCCCCTTTGTGTGGTCATAAATAATTCCTGGAGTAATAAAGTCTATAATAAGATTAGATTCCAGAGAGTCACAAGTAAGGTAATGGTTCCAGAAGGAATTTAATTAGTTTACCATTTTTTGATGCAACTATAAGTTTTTAGGGATATTGCTCCAACTTTTCTTAACTGATAGGCACACTTAATCATTAAGTTACCTTGAATTGTGAAGAAGCCATGTTTTCTATTATTTGAGATTATCCTCATAGATCCTCACATTGTTTTCCATGTAACTGTAAAATGGAATAGAAAGATAATGTCCTGGGATTTAGGGGACCTGACTCTGCTGATAAATCATCTTGCAGGCTCTCAATTTTCTTAACCTTTCATCTGTAAAATGATTTTTCTGCAGTTTTGCATGTATTGTGTCCCATGTCTATCATGAAGCATCAACAAATATGATGAAAGTAACTTGATTTACAGTGAGAACACATCTCTAATTTAAACTGAAAGGTATGCTGACATTTAGATGGCATTTCAAACATAAAAAATATCAAACTGAAATCATTGCCTTTCTGCCAAAACTAACTTGGCATTATGATTTTCTTATTTCTGCCAAAGATCTTCTCTTTCAATCATTCTTATTTTAAATTGTGGAGTCAACCCTGACTCTGAGTTCTTATCATTTTTCATATTCAGTTGCTTAGCCCTGTTGATTCTTATCCATTAGTGTTGCTCAGCTATTACATTCTTTTTTTATTTCCTTTACCAACTCTGCTATAATCCACCTTCATGATTAGTATACACTGCTACAAATTAAAATTTTTAATAACGTCTTTTAAAATTTTATCTTCTTGGCAATTTTGATAAAAGATCAAACCCTTAACCTACTATTTTAACATTTCACAGAAAAATCTCTTGCAAACTGCTCCATAAAATTGTTATAATAATTAACAGTAATTGTCTATGTGCCAGGCATTGTTTCAATTGCCTTAATTTTATAATTTGATTTAATTGTCATAATAATAACATTATAAGGTAAGCAAGATTATTCCCAACACTGTGCAAATAGAAAAATAAAGTAAAAACAAACAAACAAACCAAGAACAACAAAAAACTTGCTCAATACCATTCTATTCTGACCAGAATAATGATTTTAATCCAGGTTACCTGAGTCAAGTCTGTAAGTTAACTGTATTACGATGCCACTCACCTTAGGGTGTTTGGTCTCTGAATGCTCACTTGTCTTACATTTATGTCCTATATTTAACATGCACTCTTTGCTCATTATTCCCTGTTCATCATATCTATCTTTAAAACCAAATTCAGCATTCTTTCTAAAGTCTGATCTTGTTACTTTGCCCACAGTTTTCTTTCCTCCTTTACATTTTATCACCTGTCTGTAGTAATCCCTTTATTATGCTAACGATATCTTTTATTGGAATGCAATCGTCTGTCCTGTGTTTCTTACAGCTGTGAGGATAGAACGTGTACTGTATCACCAAAGGGCCAGGTGCAGAGTCTTAGACATAAGGGCTATTCAATAAAAATGTTATGAATGCACGAACTCACATGTTATAAAATCTACAAAAAAAATGTTTGACCCCTATACTCCATCTCTTATTGTAACCAGAAAATAAACAACTAAATAAAGTATATAAAAACCTTAATATGCATTTTAATATTCAGCACTGTTCTCTATCTGGATTTACAAAGAACATTATTTTTTAACATTGAATTGATTTATCATAAACATTAGCTTGTTATTTTGTGGAGCACAAATAATCACACATCTAGACAGTAAATTTCAAGAAAAATTTACACTGATTATTTTATTTTCTGATGTACTATTAATGTTTAGTTTTCTAAAGAAACCCATGTTACTCTCTTAAAAATGGTTCATTGAAAATTACAAATAAAGTTTCTGATTTAATATTATTAGTATTTCTTTATAAATTTATATAAATTTATATATATAATGCTTTGTCAAAAAAACAATGAGTAACTTAAAATGTTACTTATGTAACTTAGAATAATAGTTAAAATTTATAAACTTTCTTCAAAAATTCAAGACTTTAATTGTTTTACCTATTCATTTTAAAAATGAGGAAATCAATAAAAGAGAAGTTAAGTAATAATATGCTCAAATTTACCAGTATAAACCAACATAGGTAGAAAAGTAATAATTTAGAAATACAGTTCTCTATTCTAATATACTAAAATGCTTTCTCAAAATCTAAATAAAATTTGAAATTATTTAAAATGCATTCAGATAACATTTTTTAAAATTTCCATTTAATCATAGATTGAAATGGTTTTAAAATATAAATAATGACAGAGTTTAATGAAAGCTAATTAGGTACTTTACTGGTGCATTTCAGAGCAATAACATCTAATTAGAGATTAAGTCGTCTCTAAAATTTTGTGAGTAATATTTATTTAAAAATAGATATTGAAATGAAAACTATCACTTGTAGCAGCTAATGAAGAGTGTTAATTCCCCCACCTCGAGAATACTATGAAATGCTATTTCATATATTTTGTGTTTTCCTCCATTCTATAATTTATTTCTTGTTAATACTGAAAACTTAAGGAAATGACTAGGCTTTTTTTTGTTAAAATTGACTGATTTAGAAACTTGAAACTTTCCTTGTTCTAAATAATGGTCTTCACATTTGCATTTATCTTGTTCTTCAAATGTTAAAAAAAAAAATCAATTGATTTATTTGGACCAGCTGCACTGCATATTCCATCCATCATGTCACTTCTAAAGGGGTCTGCAAAGTAAACCACAAAGTTAATCATGATTCTTAAGGTTTCATTTTAAATCTTTAATTTCATATTTTTAAGATAACACATAGTGGTTTAGTACATTTTTTTTTTTATTTCCCAAATGTCTACTTCATTTAAAAAGTAAACTCTTTTAATACCTCTTTTGTTTTGGGTATGAGAAAAAGCAAAATTCACAAATTCATCAGGTAAAGTTTCTCAAAGAAATTATGAGTGAAATATGGCTGTGCCTGGAGGCAGACAGACCACGAGAGCAGGCTGCTGGAAGTTATTTTTTAATGACTTTAGAAAATTGCAGCTTAGCGGAAGAAGGCAGTACACCAGGTGCTGATTCAAATGAATCTGAAAAATACTTGGGAATTTGATAAGTTACAGTAAAAAGAGTTGAAATGGCAAGAGGGGCTGCTTAAAACTTCTTTGAATGAAAGCTTATTATAAAATCTTTGTCCAGGTGTATACTGGTGTCTCTTATTGTATTAAAATCATGATTTAGATGCTTCCTTGTGTGTTGCCATCTTTTTCAAAGACAGTTATTCCTCCTCACGTGCTGAATCATGCAGAGTTGTTGACCACTGATACTTTTTGACATAAAAAAAGCAATTTTATATGATTCAATCTAAAGTAATAAACTAGTTCATATTTCCACATCAATTATTTTATGAGAATCCATCTTCATTCTCTCTGTTTAGTTCCCCATTCCCTATCAATATATAATCATATTCCTATGAAAAACAACTGCTAGGTCAATCTAAAGATATTTAAACTGAAAACTAACATGACATGTTTAAAAGAAACAGAAAAGGCAATCTTTTTAACACTGCAGTAATAAGTGAACAAAAACACTCAGTTGAATCAGATCTAGGTTGTGCTGACATGTGAATTAACTGAGACTGTCGAGGTGTTTCTATTTCAACATCGAGAGAGAGAGGCGGGGGGGGTGGTTAAGTAGTGCATCAACAGCAGTTGCTCTTGGTGAAATTTGGAATCTGTGTTTAAACTTCATTATTCAATTGCTCTTTGTAATTATGTTTTTCATTATACTACTGCTAGTTTATACTTTTCTTTTACTTATTCTGTAAATTTCCTGTCCTTTCTCCCCTTAAATAATTTCTGAGCCTTACATATTTCTTTTTCTTTGCTCCCAGTGAAATTTCTTTCATTATATGTACTAGATTGACATTGTTAGTGAAATAGACTTCTAATTTTTTCACCCTATGCCCAGCAGTCTGAGACTATTCAAATTATGACAGTACCAGTTGCACCAAAGAAATACATTAGGGCCTAATTAACTTTTGTTCATTAAAAATGACCTTGTTGGCAGTGAAATGGGCATTGAACAGTCCTCCCAGAGAGACATTTAGAAACATAGCAAAAAAAAAAAAAAAAAAAGATCTTTGGGACACTCTTTTCAGTCATGTAATTTAGATAACATTAGATTCAGATGGTGTTACTAACGTCATCATCTTTAATACGATAATCTTATTGTTCTATTATGTAAATAGCTGCTTTTGTTCAGTGAGCATTTTAATATTAGTAGATATTCACTATCGTGATAGAATTCGTCTGAGACAGGCTTGAGCATCAGTATATTTTAAAGTCCCCAGAAATTTTATAAAACTGGGTTAGATGATCTTTAATGTTTTGTGGTAGTTCAAAGAAGTGTGGAAAGAGACTAATAAACTAGATGTTGATATATATAGCTTTTAGAAATCAGTAAACCTAAAACACACCCTTCCAGAAAACTTGAAATGCCTATGCTATTAAAAAAAAAAAAAAAGATAATTCCTATTCATTTCCTCCTATTATTCACCCCTGCCTGTGAGCATCAGTATGTGTTTCTACGAATAGAGTCTGCCTGGAGTTTTTAATGACTAAGGGATCTCACTCTTGCCATTCATCAAAAACACACACTCTGTAGGTAACCACCACATAGTCTGCCTTCTTAGGAAAAGTAATAGCAATTCGCTAAAGCAGTACAGTGAGTGCTACAGACCATAAGCTTATTGCTCCAATTACTCTTCAATTCTTGGTAGGGAACAAGGAAGAATGAAATCTAGCCTTAGTTTATATTTCAAAGGCATTTCTGTGCCAAGCAGAGGTATATGATTTAGAAGATGAAACCAGGAATTTCAAGGAATCTACAAGATTTCAACCTTTTCCGCTACACATATTTAGCTCAAAGATTAAAGCAATGCTAAATCTAATATGGCTGTAACTTGAAAAATGTATAGAATTAAAATTAGAGAAACAGTCTTGACAAGTGTAAAAGTATTCAAAACATTTTCTTCTTTATAAGCTTTAATTAAGCTTTTTCAATGAGTATCAGTATATTTTTCTTATTTAGATAGTAAGAGGTCATTTAAGTATACATTATATATGTGATAATATGTTTACATACTATAATTATATATAAGTATTATATATATTGAAGATTGGTTAAATATTATACTTGCCTTATTTAAATAAATGGCTGAAATTCTCACTATAAATTATAATCTAATATATTTATATATTAGGAAGTTATCAATCAGCTATTACCGAAAACAGCCTGAACATAGAGAAGCTTATACAATGAATTTCTTTCTCAGTCTTGTGTCTGGGGGCCAGCTCTGGATCTGTTGAGCTAAACTCAAGTCAGCCACTTGACTCTAAGCTGTGGATTGGGTTCAAGTATATTTTATATATGTATTCCTTTCTGGGATCATGATTACCTAGGATCTGTTTTCTCATCGCAGATAATAGAGCAAAAACAAATAATCCTAGACATAATGCTCCCTGAGATGTTATCTTGGAACTGGTATGATGTTATATCCACCCTTATATCCTTAGCCATAAAAAGTCTTGTGACAAAAATGTGGATTAACAATTTGCAAATGATATATGACATATATCCAGAGGTGATTATATGGTTGGCACAAAACAAATCACTAAGGATACAAGAGTGACAAAAATAAATATGAGTGTCTTCTTTTATTGAGTCCAAAGTCCAGAGGAACCAGTAAATGAGCTGAGAACTATATATTATGTATCTAGACAAAATGCTGTAGCAGAAAGGGACAAGAGTATCTGAACCGAAAAAAAAAAAAAGTATAGTTAGCCCTCTGTACTTGTGGGTTATTCAAGGCCTCATAGATCATGGTAACATTTTTTAATTTACTCAAGAGCAGTAGAAAGCTGGGGATTTTGCTTCAGAGCAAACAGTCATGTGAAATATTCATATTTCCATATTTCCACTTAAAAACATCACTTTGGATTTATTAAATATATTGGAATAAGATGAGAGTGGATTTGAAATTTGTTCATCCAAGCCTGTTCTAGTTTGATACTTCAGAGAGGGATGCATTAGAAAAAAGAGTGTGAAGATAAAAGTCAAAGTACTCAGTGAAAACTTAGTTGTAGAGTGTGACGAAGAGGGGTGTTTAAAGCTCACTTCTATAATTCAGGCTTATAAAATTCGGTATCTAGCGTACTCTTAAAAGATGCTTCTGTTCACTAATTTCTCTTTCTCTTCCCAATGTGCCAGTAAAACTGCCTATTCAATTATGCAACTGCAAGTTATTTTCTTGTCTATATATCATAAATGAACTAGAATATTTTTAAGTAAAAACAATATAATCTATTTCAAAATACCCATTATGATCATTTAAATCTTTTCAAACTAAAGAAACAAGTCTTAGTATAAGCCAAAAATTATTGCTAATATTCTTAAAGTTACAAATTTAATTAGCTAAAAACCACTACAACTGATTAAAAGCAATCAGTCCATATGAATCATTTGATATGCCTCATATTAGATTATAGTTGGAATGATGCTGTTTATTGAAGGGAAACAATTGACAGTCATTAATCCTCAATTTTAGATCACAATATTAATTATAAGGGAGTAACACTATTTTCTACTTTGTACTAATCATTACTTGAGCAAAGGATTACATATTTACTCCTTCACTTACATCAATTTTTTTCTAAGTTATATATAAAAAAAACCACTGATTATTATTTAGATAGTTATCCAATCAGCCATTCACCTGAAAATCTTTACTTTCAGTAATTGTTAGAGCTGAAGTAATTTATCTAGGAATGATTCAAAGTTGATGGCATTATTACAGAGATGATAATTAGTAAATTATAGCCATGATAATGATCTTGCTAATGCCCACCATCGATCTGATGACATAACAATAGACAGAAATCATTAGATTACCAAAACTAATGTGTTATCTTGAGGCAAAATATATTTTACAAGTTTTGCTGAATTCCTAATGTATGTCATGGGCCTGTGTGGGCATTGATGATACATTAACCTTATCCTCAAGTACTTTAAAATCCAATAGATATAAAAGTCTATATATTTTTTCATGTGTATAGAATGGTTTCCATTTTTTAATCCAAAAATATTAGGGCTACAAATATTATTTCTATCCTGGATTATAGAATTCCATTATGTTTTGCTATTATTTTGTATTTATGACTTTTTAAATTTTTTCTTATTTTTTAATTATAGTTGACAATAATATTATATTAGTTTCAAGTGTATAGCCTAGTGATTAGAGTTTTATATAACTTACAAAGTGATCATACCAATAAATCTAGTAACCTTCTAGCACTATATAGTATAATATTATTAACTATATTCTATATGTTGTACTTCACATTCCCATTACTATTTTGTAACTACCAATTTGCACTTTTTAATTCCTTCACCTTTTGCCCTTACTCTTCCACTACCCCTCTCATCTGGGAACCATCAAAATCGTCTTTGTATCTATAAGTTTGTTTTTGTTTTGTTTCATTTATTTTGTTTCTTAGATTCCACATGTAAGTGAAATTATATATCATTTCTTTTTCTCTGCCTAACTTACTCCACTAGAGAGTATTGTACTCTCTAGTCCATCCATGTTGTTGCTGATGGTAAGACTTCATTCTCTTTTATGTAGCTGAGTAATATTCCATTACATGTATGTACCACCTTTTCTTTATTCATATTTATGACAGTTCCTAAGCAGCAAATTATAATTTAGAATTGTATAACCTGGATCTTTTAAAAAATGAGGAGTGTTCTAAGCTAAGCAGGATAAAATAAAAGCTTTGGAAATAAATTCAAAGTCTAAAGGATGACACTGATACCCAGCTGTGATACTTGTTTTGTAAACTGATAAATTTCTTCATTCTTCTAACCTTTATTTTTATTTTAAAATAATAATCATACCAAAGCTAACATTTTTAAGAGCTTATATATGCTAGTCTTAATACTAATAATAACTAGTAATACTAATACTAATAATAACTAGTAAATAATAATAATACTAATTAATAACTAGTCTTAAATACATTGTCTTATTACTGAAACCCCTATGTTACAGCCAGCATTATTTTTATTCATCACATTTTATGGAAGAGGAAACAATCTTAAAATTCACCAACTTAGTAGAAAGCAGAAAAAAATTTAATTTATGATGAGCTCAGAGTTCCTAATAAATACTATTAGTAGACATTAGTATCGGATAATCTCAGAAGGCTCTTTCTATCTCCCAAGTAGATTGAATAAAAAGGCAAGGAGTTCTTAGTTGGGGGTCAAAATATGTTAATACTTGTGCTTCCTTCTATTAGAAATGCAATAAAGTAGTCCCCGAGACCAATACTTTTTAAACTAAAAAAGTGTAATCATATATGTTATTCATTAACCTGACTAAAATGCCATACAAAAGTTTCTCAAGCTTTTATTCCGGCATCAATCTGACAAAGGAGATTTACAGGCATAGCACACTTCTGTTAGCTATCTCTACACAGTAAGGTCAAGATCAATTGGTGCAGGCACAGCTCCTAAAACTATACCAGTAAAAACTGCAGCTGTTCCCTACTGACCCCTATTAATCTCTGACAAAATAGCATGTAAGGCTGCCTACACAGAGACCAGGCACACCAAGTCAGTTAATTCTGTGATGAATACAAGAACTATACCTCAATTTTTGATTCCTATGTTCACTTTAATGTGTGGCATATAGTGGGGCACAGACTTTTTGAACAAATGGATGAATGATTCTAGTGACAATCTTAAATGTGTACTTCATGGTCTTTATAGAGTCAATAAAAAAATAAGGTGGTGTGTCACTTTAAGAAAGACATAGCATCTACCTATAATTTATAGTGTATATGTGGTACTTATAGATTAAGGGTACAGTATAAAAATTATACCTGTATCTACTTGTTTATGAACATGTAGATTAGGTGAGAATTATGCCATTTTATTAGCATCTAAGAAACTAACCATAATGTGAATTTGCTAGAATATATCATACATAAAAGATACATAAGGTCACTAGTGAGTACTATCTCAAAGTCATTATCAAATGATTTTATGGACTTTTTGGCAAATAAACGCAAGATTAAAAAATAGATTTTTTAGCAGCATTGGGAAGTCCAAGGTCAAAGAAACCTCAATCACCTTTTACAAGCAAAATTTGCTTTGAAGATATTTAGGTTTCCAAGGCATTCGTCTTTACCTGGGTTTTTAAATATAAATCAAAGAAAGACTAAAGAGTGAAAAGAGGAAATAGCTACAGCAGGAGAAAAAAAAAAAGATGTCAGAGGTTTTGAAATATTTCAGAGACTAACTCAACCTGGCTTATATGTTCTCTCTTTCTTTGAGTATTTTTTTCAATGCTTGAAGAGAATTTCCTGTTCTCACAGAGAGAACTAAGAAAAATAAGTAGAAAAGATTAAGAAAGAAGGGAGTAGTTCTTTTTATACTAATGCATTTTTCATGTATTTATACTTATTGTTTAAATCAGTCTTTTTCAGATTCTAATATAACTATATAGGAATAAAACTATATTATATATAAAATATTTAAAATAAATTATTAAGTGTATTAAAATATGTATTTCCTCAAAGAATATAATAGGACAGGGCTTTTTTTCCCATTTATTGAGATATAGTTGATATATAACATTGTGTAAATTTAAAGCATACAGTGGAGTAATTATGTATAATATAATAATATATAATTATATAATGTATATATATAATGTATATATAATGTAATAATGTATTATATATATAATGTAATAATTACAACAATAAAGTCAGTTAACACACGCATCACCTCACATAGTTATGATGGATATATTTAAGATCTCCCAGCAAATTTCAAGTGTGCAATGCTAATTGTTAACAATAGTCACCATACTGAACACCTTTTGGCCAACATCCTTTCATCTACCACCCACAATTTTAAGTCAAAAATTGTTAATGAGTGTCCATTATAGACCTCATTCTATGTGGAGATATGAAGCTATTACATAGAATTGATCTTTTCCACCAAGATTTTACTAAACTTGAGAAACTCAGCACTCATAGCCATTGGAAAATCAAGGGACTATATTTTAGTATCTTAATCAGTTAAATTGTATAGTGTAATGAGAGGGCTTTTCCCCTTGCCAAGCCCACTACCTTCCAAAGCTTATACTGCTACAGTCCCTTTAGAAGTCAAGGACACTGAGTGTTTTGAGGATGCTTACAAATTTTCTTGGCTGTGACAAAGAGGCATTTACTCAAACAAGGTATTTTCGATGAAGATTCAGAAAAATTTATTGTATGGGAGGGCATCCTCCTTCTGTTGAGTCTCTGGTGAGACATAGACAATGGTTGATGGAAAGCATTAGATCTGTAGGAAGGTGAAGCCCAGCTTGCTTCCATTCTATGAAGGTTAGCTGCTCACTTGGCTGGTGAATAAACTTTGACCAGTGTTACTTTGTCTCCACTGGGCTGGCTGCATAAGGTTCTGCTGTCTTTTGATGCTTTCAACCAAGTCCCTCTGGTTATAGCCTTGGTTTTGACACTAGTCTTCCTTCAAGTCCGATGCCATACCATCTTATCCTGTTCACATCCCATCTGACTCCTCTATGTTCTTACATGGACCATTGATGGTTTTCTTCTTTTCCTCTCCTCACTGTTTCTAAAGTGTCCTGTAGAATCAATTTGATAGTCACATCCCCTCTGTTTGTACTATTCTGCAATCAAAAGCCTGGTTACAACTTTCTTTAAATAGAAATTGTGTGTTTTTTTGGCTATGTCACTAGATATTTTGAAGGTAGTTCAGTCCCTTCAATTGAAAATGGAAGAAACAGAATCTTTAGAACATGATGATTAATATTTCAAGATCTTGTCTCTTTAATAAATTAGAATCTGCAGTTTAACTATGTCCCATACTTTATTCTCACATTTCCAGTGACCTGCTGAGCATATTTTAGCATCTGTTTTACAAACATCTAAACCAAAAAAATATTTACACTGATCCTTCAAGCCAGCTACTCTGATTGACTACAATTTTTTTTTTTTTGGTCCATTTCTACTGTCTCAATCACTCATCCTTAATACCTAACAGTGATGATTCCATTCCCACTGCCATCATAATTTGTTGGCTGAACTTTCGATGATACCTTAATTATTTAATTTATTTACATCCTTTCCCCACTCACCTCTTCTACTGGATTAATTATTGCTATTAAATTAATATGTCCCTTGTTTTTAATATTATTGTAGGAATACAGGCACATAAAAAATATTAAATAGTTCAATAAAAGAGAATTGACTGTTCTTTCATGTCTTGTTTCCAGCTTTATTTCTCAAACTCAGAAACATTTATTTGGACATAGTTCCATATTTAGAGATTACACACTTAAAAAATCTTTTTCTAAATTATCAATTTAATGTATTCCTTGATGCTCTTCTAGAAAAATGAGGATTTAGTTCACAGACATAAACTTTATCTCTTTCCCTCCTCTCAGTTAATAAAAGTTACTATTTTCATCCTTTTATTTTTATTTTACATTGAAAATATACATTAAATTTGAAAAAAGAATTTCACCTGTGCTTCTGTTTTAACAACCCTTTGCCTTCTCTCTCACTGCAGTTCCTTCCTCTTTAATTTCGGAATACGTCTTTATTGCTTTTCTTTTCATCAGCAGTGGTTCCCATATTCTTTCTGTTTTGCAGAAGCTTGTTTGCAATATCTCTTTTTTTTCCACCGAGGCTTTTCTCTATTTTTGTTATTATGAGTTTATCTTTTTGAAACAATTTTATTGTATTTTGGAAAAGAGTAGAGAAAAAGATTGAATTCAGCCATCCAAAATGATGAGCAATTGTACTAAACTTTCCAATGTACTTTTTGTTTGTAAAACACTCTCGATCTCCTGGTTTTCCATAGACTGCAACTTTTGAAAGTCAGGCACCTGAGAAGTTGACTCTGAGATGTGGATTAGCATACATTAAATTTATTAGGGCGTGCTCCCAGATAAACACCTATGGGGGGAGAAGGGAAGTGAGCAGGAATGGCCAGAGTAAGTTAGGCTGTGATGCATTCACAGCCACTGAGTTAACACATCAGTTTATCCTGGATTGTTGTAAAGGGGCCGAGCCTTTATCATCAAATCAACCAGTCTTTGAATGAGGGCTTCCCCTGGGAAGGAGCTTGATGAATGAGTGCTGTCTGCCACTAATCCCCCTAAGCAGATGGAAGCTTAATTCTCATTCCTGAGGGTGAGTCTGAATTGCTCAGCACACTGTGAACCAACTACATCCACAAAATCCAGAACCTAGGCCTGGAATTCAAAGCTGTGTCCAGTCTATTCTTAATAGATTTATATAGATTTCTTTCCCACATTTCCCCAGTACAAATCCAAATGTGCTGGCAAAACTAAATATACTTCATTGTTCCACAATCTTTCTTTTCCTGCCTTTGACTTTTTCTGAGATCAGCTTCAGTACCACTTTACATATGAAGCTGTTTCTGACCTGACAAGTTGAAATGACCTTTCCTAGCTCTGAATTCTTTCAGAATATTTTTAAAAAGTTAATTGCATTAATTTCATTAGAATGTTAATCTTATCTTCTCATTAAACTGCGACTTAAGTTGCCCCATAATAGTTATTGAAATAATTATTAAATGATTAATAAAATAAGGAATCATTGGAAGGAGAGTAAAATAGTGAACTATGCAGACAAAGCTGCAGACCAGACTTCAGACAACATTAAATCTGAGCTGAGATTTCAAGCCTTAGAAAGCATGCATGGCTTTCTTCATCTCCTGGGAATTCTCAGATGCCCGGATGACTTGCTGCTTGTGGTTTGCAGGTTATGAGGCTCAAGGCACTTGTTTCAATACTTAATTGCTATGTTACCTTAGATGCATTACTTAACCTTTCTGAACATTAGTTTCCCAAAATATAATATTTGTAGCTATGCAAGAGGATTAAATGAGATAACCTTTTCAAGTTAATGCTTTCTGACAATTACTGGTGGAATCTTTATTTCTACATCAAAAAAAAAATCATCATCAAGATTTTTAAAGAAATCATAAATATTTTTAAAATTGTATTTTTTTTCAAATTTGATAATTCATTTAGCTTATTTATGAGTATTCATGTCGGTTAATATGTGCCACTTTATTTTTTGTTATATAGGAATACAACATAATTTCTATCTTCTTAACAAAATGTTAGGTGCAAAATACAATATTGCTAACTCTCAGCAAACTGGATAGCAGATATTTAGAACTTCCTCAGGTAGCAGAACTGAAACTTTGTACCCATCGAACAGCAACTCCCCTTTTCACCCTTCCCCAGTCCCTGGCATTCTACCCTCTTTTATGAGTTTGACGATTTTCAACACCTCTTATAAGTGGAATCAGAGCTAGTTCCTTTGTGACTATCTTATTTCACTTAGCATAATGTCTTCTAAGTATATCTATGTGTGGCACATAGGAGAGTTTGTGTACACACACACACACACACACACACACACACACACACACTGATGTCAGGTGCTTGTATGCATATATATTTAAATAAATATTTATTTATGTGTTATATTTTTCTGATGAATTAGCTTTTGTTACTATATAATCACTTCATTTGTCTCTTGTGATAATGTTGAACTGAAATCTATTTTGTCTGACACAATTAGAGCCAATACTGTTTTTTTGTGCATTGTTATTATTTGCATAGAATATTTTTTCCATCCCTTCATTTTTAGCCTATGTGTGTGTTCTTAAAACTAAAATGGTTAGACATTACGTACTTGGATCTATATTTGTTTTTATATTTTCCTTTACCAGAGAGTTTTAATCTTTTGTGTTGCTGTTTAGTTTAATAGCTATTCATCCCATAAGTCCCTTAGTCTTTCTTTGTTCATTTTTATTGTTTGTCTTTTGCTCCTCTCACTGGATAATAAATGGCCTTTTTCTGTGTTCACTGATTCTTTCTTCTGCTTGATTACATCTGATGTTGAATTCCTGGAGAAAATTTTTCAGTTTAGCTATTATTCTTTAATTTTAAAATTTCTGTTTACTTTTTTGTAATAGTTTATGTTTCTTCATTGATTTTCTCACTCTGTTCATACATTGTTTCCCTAATTTTTAGTTGCCCATCTATGTTCTTTTGGAACTCACTGAATTTCTTTAAGATAATTATTTTGAACTCTTTCATTTAATTCATAGATCTCCATTTCTTTAGAATCAGTTACTGAAAATTCAGATTGATTCTTTAATTGTGTCGTGTTGCCTTGAGTCTTTGAATATCTTGTAGATTTGCACTGGAATCTGTGCATTTGAAGATACACTTCTACCCGTTTTTGTAGACTGGCTTTGATAAGGAATGATCTTCACTAATTAACTGACTTCTCAAATCTCTTCTATAAATTTATATTCTCTGGCCTTGTGATTGTACATTACTAACTAGACAAGTTTTTTTTTTTATTGTTCATTTTTGTTTTTCTTTTTTTTCCAAGAGCCTGTGATCACTTGCACTCTCAGGTTGTACCAACCTGAGCTTGGAAATTGGAGAATGTTCCATTTCTTTCTCTGTCTTTTGGTAGAACGGCTTCAGGTTCTGTGTGTCTTCCCAATCAAACACAGCTGGGCCAGATTCAGCAAGCTTCTTTCTGGTTTCTTTTGTTCTTAGATGTCCTCAGGAATCCAAACTATGCCAGTTCTATCAGCTTTCTTGATGGCAAAAAACAAAACAAAACAAAACAAAACATTGTCTCTCAGGCAGTGTTCCTGTGCCCATGGGACACTGGCATCATTCTTCACTCTTTTTTTGCCCTCAAAGAAGCAGTCACAAGCAGAGGTGATTTCTTATAGCATTGAGTTGTGTCATTTTGGAGTAAGGACTGATTTATATAAAGTAAAATTGTTCTTCTTACCTCTTTAAATCTGACTATTTGAAGTTAGTTTTGTGCTCTTTCAGGAGATATTGAAACCTCTTAACTTGAATCTGAATTTCTCCTAAAACTATTTTGGTCTGCATGATATAGTGCTTCTGTGAGGAAAAGAGGGCTAAGACGTTCTATTTCATCATCTCATTGCCATTATTCTCTGGCTAAAAATTGCATTTGAGTCATCCATTTTTTGTTTGTTTTCTATTTTTAGTGCAGTCTATGAGGTAATTTTATGAAAGAAGGCAGATAAGTTACATCTCATTTACCATTATAATAGTGGTTGTCTAATGCAGAAGGAAGATGAAGATTATAGTGAATTAACAACGTCTGCCATGGTCATAGGATAAGGACATAGTAGCATTTAAGTCTAGCATTTGCCATTTTTATGAAGAACTGTTGCCTATGAATGTGTCTTGATAAAACTACAATAATGATTACAACAATAATATTATGATAGTAACTTCTAACCATCACTGAATACTTTCTATGTTGATAAGTACTACATAAGGATTAAAGTGAGTACTTTACATGTACTGTCTGACATATTTACTTTTCACAATAGGTTGGAAACTCTTGTACTCATTATCCTTGAGATATCTGAAGTTTAGAAAGATTAGATAATTACCAAAGCCACAAACCTGGCAAAATTTAAATTCAGGTTTATTTTTTTTTTAAATGCCTTCTGTTACCTGACAAATAACAGCATACACCTAAATGGCATTTTATGATTTTTAAAGTGCCTTCTCATGACCCACCTAATTTGTCATGTAAGAGACCTTAACAAGGTTGTAGTTGACAAGATAGATGATAGCATTCATCTGACTTGTGAAAGGAGATCAAAGGTTTTCCTTTAACTGATATGCATACTGTCTGAGCTAGAGGAAACTTGACATAATGGAAAGAGTCAGAAATCAGACATATTATTAACTTATTCATTTACCTTCTATGCAAATATGCATTGAATGTCTCCTGTGTCACAGGCATTGAGCTTTAATTCTCCTTTTGCCTTTTTTTATCTTCATGATGTTTGGTAGTTTACTGCCTCCAGACTTTACAATTTAAGAACAAGGCATGGCTATTCTAACAGATCAGATTCCTAACTAATGCATGATTCGCCCATTAAAAAAAATCCTATTTACACCGTTGTCATTATCCTTCTACTATTCTTTGTAGACTAAAAAAAACCTGCACTATTTAGATCTCATCATTTGCCAGATTATAAATTAAACACGTTAAAAACAAGAATACATTTAATCTCCATAATAATTCCATAATGCAGTTAATATCCCTATTATCATCTTTATTTTTTTCTCTTTAGTTTTATAACTGAAGCACAGAGAAGTTAAATGACTTTCTCAAGAACACACACCCTAGAAGTGATAGAGTTTGAATTCTAACCCACAGACTGTTGCCAAGGCATGCTTGTATCCAAGATTTATGATGCATCATAATATTGTTCGGAGAGTCAAATTAAACTGGATAATAAATACAACATGCCAGAGTCTGAGACATAGTATATATTCAGTAACTATTAATATATTTCCAATGTAAGCCTAGGTTTTATGATTTTCACTATACCACTCTGCTTCTGTAAATAGTTACAGAAAGAAATGCTGTGTCAGAAGGATTCTAAACAAAGGGTCATGTAATTTATATCACAAAAATAGTCAAGGGAAAAAATGTGACTTCCTATAAGAAAACAACTCTCTTGTAGCCTTCATGACCTTTCAGTCTGTATTTTTTATAATATCAGGTCATTGAGTATAATTTCAATGATTTGTGTTCATATGCAATTTCAAATCTAGACAGAAAAAAAACACTATATAGTTCCATTCTGCACTGGAACATTTTTGAAATGTGGAAAACATTGATATAAGATTTTATGTCTTTTTCTTTCATTTAATTGACCATTGAATCAGAATAGTTTTTTTCATTTCAGAATGTAAACCAAAATAGGCATGCATATTTAGTTCTTATTTCTTGAAGATCAGATTAATTCACACTCTATCTATCATCTATCATCTGCCTGTTCATATGTCCATCTGTTTGTCCATCTATCCACCTATCCATCAATCTATCTATTGATCTATCATCTATTATCTGTCTTTCTATCATCTATTTATCTATTATCTATCTGTTTATCTATCTATCTATTTGTTTATCTATCTATCATTTATCTGCCATCTATCTATATCTATCATCTATTTAATAATATAATCAGTCATTGCACGCTTTCTTCACTACTGTTTGCCAAAGGTCTATTTCCTTAGAGAATGAGAATCTGATCATTGTAACATACTTCCAAGAGCTCTAGAATATATTCTTAGTCTGTTTTAAGATATAAACCACACTTAGTAATCCAATAAAGAGACCAGATCACTTCAATAAACTCAACAAGAAAGAAAACTTTTTTTCATCGTGTTTTATAAATGTGCAACAAGTTAAAAGATATCACGTCATCCTTCAAAATGAAATCAGAAATTGCTTGATTCTTCTAAAATATATTTTGAAAGAATCATAATGGTTCATTTCTCTGATTTTTTGTATCAATAAAAATAAATTAGAATGCTGTTCTCCTCCATACAATCTAAAAGCTCCCCCTACTGTTGGAGAAGGTAGCAAGAAAATATTCAATTTTAGCTTCTTGATCAAATGAAACAAATGATGCTTTGTTAAGTGCTTTCTACTGGCAACACTAAAACGAGTGGGGGCTAGAGTACAGGGGCGGGGGAAGGGGTTCAACCTGCCCACCGCTCCAGGATTATATGGGTTAAATATGAGAAGAATGTGCTAATATTTTGTTCATTCAATTTGCCTCATTTTATACATGTTTTAAATAGTGTGAACATTCACCATGCCAGACAGAATTCCAGATGTCAAATGTACGCTTTTAAATAATATATCTCTCCAAAGAAAGTCAATTTGTTCCTCTGATGCTCAGGACAAGAATTAAATGATTTGTTCTAAATGCTTGAGGAACAAAGTGTATTTTGAACTTAATCACCGATGAAATATGCCTTATGAAACAAGTTATTCCAGTTTGTCATATTAGGGAGCTTAGGAAGATGTAGCACATACCGCAGAGTTGCTCTCATGGAGCAAGAAAGTCAACTATCCCTTTGCCATTAGTTGATGGCTGCTACATGCCTCAGGACATGAATTCTACTACTTATCAAGATTGCCTGAAGTCAGCAATGCATACACACAAGCCCAGAAATAAAGATAGCAGAGTGTCTTCAGTAAGAGGCTTTGTGGTACATAGACTTGACATTGAGAGGGATGCAGCCTCAACAGTGTCAGTTACTCCTGGTTAAAAAGACGCATAACAGATTATTAAAAGGCCCTGTTCCTCGTTCTACTTACCATGTCAAATGGTAAATTTAATATTTTGAGATTTTAACAGTTTATACACCTAAATGTGGGGGATTGCAGTCCATCTCGTGCACTGTGTGAGGCTTCTCAGGAAACTTTGCGGATTATGCATTACGCTTAGGTGGGGCTCAGTGAAGCAGAGAAGAGGCATCATAAATACTACATGGGGACGCTAGTCAGAAGGTTCTTTTGTTTTTCTTATACTATTGTTTTGTTTGTTTGTTTGTTTTGCATATGAGAGGTAATTGTTTACATGATTCTGGCCAATGACAAGCTGAAGAGATTGAGCCTGTGGGCATTTTAGCTACACAAAAAATTCCAACAAAGGTAAAATTTCCACTTAAACTTGTCTGTAGACTCTAACAATGTTTTATTCTAGTTCAAATTGAAGAGATGAAAATAACCTCTGCAAACCAGGCATACTCACTTCACACTGACTTCTAAAAAGTATCCTTCAGGGAGAGTTTGATGTTGAATGTTATTGTCTATTTTAAATTTTAATCAGGTCATTTCTCCTTTATCTTAAATTTGACCTTCCCTAAGACTTTATTTAAGGTGTAATAGGAAGTTTTCTATTAACTACATGTGCTAGGGAACAAAAAGCTCAGTTAGACTGGTGACAGCAAGTTTATTTTAAACTCATTGTCTTACATTAACACATGTCTTGTAATAGTTTTGTCTAAAATTTAAAAATTGGAAGTGATCATATATGTTATATATTATATATATTTGACAATATGTGGGAATTTAAAATATTCTTTATGGATTCTTGGATAAAATATTTTAATCCTAGGAAAAAGACTTAGTCAAATCAATGGGTTGACTCGAAAATGTAAAACCAAAAACATTTTTAGTTATATATTTTATTCAAATATCATGAGTTCAAACATTAGTGAAAGTTATGCTGTTTTTTGAAGAAAGTAATGATATAGGCAGAAGTAAATAAAATGGCAAGCATATTTTTAAAAATATTTTTTAATTAATGTGATTGTTACAGTCAAATTTTGCTATTAAAATTCTTAAAATCTGTGTCTTTCTAGCACTATTTTAAAATTATTTTTATATTTTGAGCTTTAAAGAGCCTGGGGTGAGTGTAGTTCACTGGTTGAAATATAGTATGCTTCAAGAGATTAATTAGACAGGTACTAGATTTGGAAAGTCTAATCATTAATGTGTTAGAATGGATCATAGAACTTAGAGAAATGTTTTACTTACTAGGCATGCTGGTTTACTATAAATGAATATAAATCAGAAATAGCCAGATAGAAGAGATGCTCAGGATGGGGTATAGAAGACCACAGAGATTCTGTGAACTCTCAAGCACTGCTCTCCTCAGATTTCCACATGTTCACCAACCTAGAACCTCTTCAAACCTTGTCCTTTGGGGGCTGATGAAGGCTTCATTACATAGGCATAATTGATTAAACTGTCGGCCATTGCCAATCGATCCAACCTCCAGCTCTTTTCCCTTCCAAGTGTTCAGGGGGGTGGGACTGAAAGTTCCAGTACCCTAATCACATGGTTGTTTCTCTTAGCAACCATCCTTCATCCCTAGGTGAGGTGATAGGATAACCTATTCTCTGCATTCCTGAGTAAAATAGAAGTATAAAAACCCTATGCTTCAGCTTCTGTTCTTTGGAGAATCCAGTCTTTGAAAAATAGTGAATATTTAAAAACTTTATGAGCAATAGGTTATATGTGTTGTTAATATAGTTTTAGTGCATGGTAATAATTATATAACCTAATAATAAGGGCAATGAAGTAAAACACAAGCATTTGAGGAAGGAGGAATTTGAGGGAACAAAACTTAAATTTCAATCACAACTCTACCATGTACTTATTCGTGTCATGTTGAGAATATTAATATTTTGAGTCACAGTTTTCAGCTACATAAAATGGAATTGGTAATCTAATTGTTAGCTGGTTTCCTAACAAAATAATTGTGATTTCCCTTCCATAGCTGTAGTTGTTGTTGGGAATCAACTGCCTACCATGGCCTACATTTCTTTCATCCCATTGAATCCAGTTAGAGCCATGTGACTTATTTGAGTGTAATGAAAATAAAAACCAGAGTACAAACATCTGTTGGCTGCAACTAAAGAAATAGTCATGTATAGCACCTAACACCTGTGGTAGAAAAAGGAAATTTTTCTCAGCTTTTACTATGATAAACTAAAATAGAACAACAAATAAAACTCCAAGTAAACAGAACAAAGAAAATTACAAAGATTCCCTGAAGAAATCAAACAAATAGAAAACAGAAATGCAGTAGAGAAACCATAGCTGGTTCTCTGTAAAGATAAAGACAAATAAAAGATTAATCTTTAGGCACTTATTGAAGACAAGAAAAAGAGTAAGAAAGACACAAATTACAAATATATTAGTAGTGAGAGACATAATATCACTATAGATTCTACCAATATTAAAAAGATAATAAGAAAACAACATGAACAACAGTATGCCAATAAATGTGACACCTTTGATGGAATGGACAGACAAAATAAAAAAAAATCTAAATCAAAAAGCAGTAAACAATATAAATGTTCTTGTATCTACTAAAAAATTTAATGTGCTGTAAAAAAAAAATACCCACAAAGGAAATATGTCTGGAAGATAGTATAAATCCCCAAAAGTTAAGAGAGTAGGTTCGATTTCATCTTTTAGCAATCAGATAGCTGCAATATAAACACATAAATTTACAGTACTTAGTACACTGAATTATATACAGCAGTGACAATGAATGGTATATATAGCATGCAATAATGCAGACAGATATCACAGATATAATGTTAAGCCAGAGAAACCTGAGACTTCCTACTTGATTTTATTTACACTAGGCACAAAATCAAAACTATTATTTTTTCAGATTAAAAGTCAAGAAAATGAAAAGAGAAATGTCAAGATAATGATCCTCCATGGTAAGGCTGATAATGACACTGAGGTGCTGCTAATGTTCTTTTTTTTTTTTTTTTTTTTTGTCACAGCGCCTATTACATAGGCATGTTCAATTTGTCAAAATTAGTTGAAGAGGATACTTAAGACGTGTATTTTCCTATATACACATTACATTGCAACTGAAGTAATTAAAAATAGAATGTTACCTGCTATATGAAAAAAACACACTCCAATTAAGTACTCACTTTTCATCATTCTAACTCTTTTCCAAATATAATTATGTGTTTAAAAGTAACATCTGATCCATTGTTTAGAATTACAAACCAATGAAAATTTTCTAAGAAAAAATGAGATTATATTTTTTTAAAACATAAATTCATCCTTAGACATATATTTGTAAATAAGCAAAAACATGATTAAGTTTTATTTTCCCCACCACATGAATCACTTTTACATATAAGTCACAATTGATTAAATGATGTGAGTACTATTCCAAATATGCTTACTTGTTCATAAATTTTCTATTAACTAATACAACACATTGCTACTTTTAATGATAGAAAAAGAGAGTTAATGTAAATTGACAAATATATAGTACAGATTGCATAACTAAATAAGTAAAATAAATTTTCAATAGTCTCATTTAAAAAATAAATCTTAGGAAACCCTTCATGATATCACTTTAAAAAATATATAATATACAAGATATGTGAACACCTGGTCATTTTTTATACTCTATCTGAAAAATAAACTGGAAATTATCACCATATAGTTTTTGCTTTTCTTTTTTTTTTTAAATGATCATTTTATATTTGTTTTTATTTAATATTTTGCTTATTCTTCCCTTGGAATTCAAAATTTATAATTCAGGGTTAATAATTCACTTGAAACCATGTTTAGAACAAATAAATAATAAATGAATGATGTTAGTTTATAAATTATTAATATTTTGAACAAAAATAGTTAATTATTAACTGTGTAGCCACAATTTCAGCACTCATGTCAAATGAGAAATTTATAGTATGTCAAAACAATGATATGCTGGAACGTGCCATAAAGTATATTTGCTCAAACACAACCTGAACTGGGGAAAGTGAACTTAATTATCTCCACCATGCTGGAAATAAATAATGGAAAAACATACCACTGAAAGAGAGTAGGTGTTTTTAAATCATTAATGAATGTGGGAGAGTTTGAGAATGAAACACTTCAATTTGGATGAACCACCACTCTGAAATGCCAAATCTCTTTTAACCAAACATCAAATGTGTTACTTTAGGAATTTCTTCCCTAGTGAATATTTCAGTCCAGAGTAAAAAACTTAAATTATTGATTCAATTACTACTAGGCTGTTATTTATAATAGTATCAACTACAGATAAACTGCAATGGTGTAGGGGGACAGCTGCAAATTTCATTTTTAATGCTATCAAAATAGAGTGCACTTAGGAATCTCACTGCACTCAAAATCAAAGATTTATGAGCTTCCAACCCAAATGCTGCACTGTGCTTGAATATCATGGGAAATGAATCAGACGGTTAACATCATTTATTTGAGATGGCACTGGCACTGAATCATAGGTGGATAATTGGACCCCCTAAGGTGAAAACGTAGTTAGGAACAGACATTTTAAGTTTCTAAATGTGAATATTAGTCAAACACCTGGAGGAAAAAAGTGATTTCTCAAAGGTTTTTAGAATTCAATTTTCTACTTTTTGAAATAAAGAAATATGTTTATGGTCTACTAATATTTGTTTAAGTGCCACGAAGCTGTGTCATTAAAATAGCAGTCTCCATTTTATACTAATTATTTATTGTTTGGTTTAATCATATCTTAAATGAATTGAATTTCTAATCATCAAAGGGTGGTTGCCCATAATGTATAAAAACTGATGGATAAACACAGAAAATAGGTTTAATTATGTTGTTGATATTCTACAGGACCCAAATTAAATGAAAATATTATATAAAATATAAAACTTGGTAGCAATTTCATGCAAATTGTATACCATTAACTATTTTTATAACATTTAGAGCTAGACTATATAGGGTTAGTCCTGAGAGGTAGCTTGCTTATTTACTTTATTTTCTGCTTTCCAATACAATTTAAGATTAGAATTCAAAATAATTGATGAACTGTGAATAAAAAAAGTATTATGATACAGAAATTTTTTTTAAATACAAGTATTTTATTGAAATATAGAATTTATAAATAAGGCATAATTATAAATAAATATAATTATAGAAAACAATTGAAATAAATTGACACATTAAAATTGTGAAGCATAACTTTGGAAAGGCTTAATTATATAGCATGCTAGTTTTTATTAGTTTCTTAGTTCGAAGTGAAACATATTAAACTGTGAGCATACAAGAATAAGGGGTAGGATTCTATAAGAGTATAAAATGTGAGTCTATACAATTTCATTGATAAAAAAATAAACTTTATTGCATCAAAGTAAATTGTGGGATGATCAAGTTTTAAAAAATATAAAACTGCATGCCTATAAAAATAGAAGGGCATTTTTAAGTAAGTAATCTCAAACTGTGTTTTTTTTCTAAATTATGAAAATTACAAAACTTTAAGTGCTAATGTAAACTTTGATAAATCTATTAGATGAAAGATTTTTTAACATCTGAACAATTGAGACAAAATTTAAAAATCAGCCAAGACACCTATGACAATTATCATAAAATAAAGCAAACAAATTATAAATACAAATGATAAGCTTGTGAAAGTAATTTAAGCTGGTGAGATGACTAGGAACTAATTTGTAGAACATATAAATAAATGAGACAAAAGAGTAGCCAATTTAAAAATATTGAAAAAATGTTTTAGAAAATTTCTATTGTCCACAAAACGTACACACAGAGATATACATGTGGTTATCATATGGAATATATGGAAAATGTAAATAGTTAACAATAATTAAATCTATGAAAATTGAGAAAACAATAGTGGAATGCCATTTTAATCTATCATATAAAATAACTTTAATTTAAAATGTTTAATAATACACTTTGGTGAGAATTACATAAAAATATATACTTGTCATTCTAGCAGGTATATATATAGTGTTTATAACAATGAAGACAGAAACAAATACACTATTAAATGTTATCTCATTTTGTAAGAATTTCAACAAATAGAAAAAATAAAAAGTATCAAACAGGATTCACGGAGCTAAAAAATACAAAAATTAAATTAATATATTCAATAATCAGTTTCAATATTACACTAAGTTAACTGAAAAAAAAAAGAGGAGCAAATTCATAGACATGCCAGTGGAATTTATCCAAAAAGTGGAGTAAAAACTAAAATAAAATAAATAAAATAAAATAAAAAATAAAATATAATTAATATAGTAAAGGACTTATGGGACAACATCAAGAACACTAGTACATGCATTAGAGGTGGCCTACAAAAAGAGAGAGAAGGAAAGGCCATCAAGCTTATCCAAATGACTAAAAACTTCCCTAACCTAAGGAAAGACACAGACATCCAAGTCTAAAAAGCACAGAGAATTCTAAGATAAATCTAAAGAGACCCACATTGAGGCACATTATATTTAAATTATCAAATATTAAAATCAAAAAGAAAATTATAAAAGCAGCAAAAAAAACAAAAAAACATTATATACAGAGAATTCCCAAAAACAAAAGCAGTTGTAAGATTATAATGATAAAAACCTACATTAAGAAAAAAAGAGAAAACTTTAAGTAAACAATTTTACACTACAAGAAAGTAGAAAAAGAATAGCAAAATAAGCCTCAAATTTATAAAGAAAAAAATGAAATAACAAAGATTATAGTGGAAATAAAAGAATCAGAGACTAAAAAGACAATAGAAAATTAAATGAAACTAAGAGTTGTTTTTTAAAAAACAGTACATAGAATGTCTAGCTAGACAAATCAAAAGAGAGAACACAAATAAATAGAATTATAGGTGAAAGGTGAGAAGTTATAACTGATACTACACAGAGACAAAAGATCATAAGAGAAGCTATTAACAATTATTTATATGTCAACAAACTGGACAACCTATAAGAAATGAATGAATTCCTGGAAACATACAAACTACCAAGACTGAATCATGAAGAAATAGAAAATCTAAAAATGCCAATTACTAACAAAGAGATTCAATCAGTAGTCTAACCCATTCTTACAAATAAAAGTTCAGAGCAACTTTGAAAAACTATTGAAAGAAAGAGCATTGTTTCTGGTGTACTGATATTGCTGGAAGTTCTGTCATTTTTTCCCATTGAGCAATAGAATCCATTTTCACTCCCTTTGAATGTAAACTGACACTACTATTTTGACCAGTAGAGTGTGGTAGAATAACTCTATGTCAGTCCTGAGCCCAGCATGTAATAGGACAGGCAGATTCTGTCTTGGAACCTAAGAGGTTATGTAAAAAATATGACTACCCTGAAGGAGAGATGACAGGGCAAACCCTGATGAGACAGAAGAGAGGGAAAAAACCTCCTAGTCATTCCACAAGGGTCAGGCCATGTGTGTGATGTCGTCTTGGAACTTCTTGATCAGTGATGCTACCATCTCAATACTACCTACAATAATAACTTATTCCATGTGGAGCGAAACAATCACTGAGGTAAAATCTCGACCCACAAAATCTTTAACCATAACAAAATGCTATTATTTTAATCCACCCATTTTTATATAGTATGTATATATATATATATATATATATATATATATATATATATATATATATATAGATAGATAGATCATAGAAGTATCGATTCACCTTTCATGATATAAATTAAATTTTCTACTTAGGATTTTGTTAAATTATATTTCTACAGCGCATCACATGACATATATCAAAATTATGTAAATGTACAGATTTTTAAACTTGGAGAAAAACAAAACCCACATACCTCCACAAAGTAAAGCAATTTTTAGTTCAATATCAATCTTAGTTCAATATCGATTCCTAACGGTATATGTCTAGTTAAAGAGTGCTTTTGTAGTGAAGAGAGAAGAGTCCTTATTATGAAACCAAACACTTCTTTAATAGTAGCCCTAAAGTACTTTTTAGAAGCTCAACTGACTGAACTACAAAACAATTTCTTCAAAAATACATTTGTTCTCCTTTGTTGAAATAGTGTATCTAGCAGAAGTTCTGCTAACAATCATATACTGCTCCTAGACAACCAGTAGACAAGATAAAATTTTCCTTTAGGCTAGAGAAAAAATAAATATTGCAAAAATCAAAGTAAATCATATGATGTATGATATATTGAAACCAAACATTGCCTGTTCTGTCTATATAAAATATATTCCATTGATTAACTTCAGAGATTTTATTATCAATGAGTAAAAGAAGTTTCTCCTTGGACTAGAGATAGAAAGCCTTTTCTTATAGAAGTGTACACAATGAAGAATGGCAATTTCTGCTTTTATGACAAATTGCTCCCTAGACATAAGCGACATATTTGTATTTGTTGGTTCAGTCTAAAATATAAATCGAATTATCTCCTGGATCCTCAGTCTATCTAGAACATTACTAGTATATAGTGATTCAGGACTTGGCTGAACTGATTTAGTCCATGGAGAAGATATTTAACTTTTCTATACCTAAATTTTCTGCTCCGTAAATTATTTATTTTACTATTACAAGGGATTTTTACTTCAATAAGATAGTTAAGCAAAGTTTTATTTTTCTAAATGTAAATTATTTTCCTGAAAGCACAGTATATGTATAAAATTTTATGTCTAAGTATATAGCTTTATAGTTTTTTTAATTAAATTTGCATTCTGCCTTAAAAAGATACTCATATTTCTGTTCTCACATTTTCCTTTCTTTAAGAACAATATTATTTTCTTGTTTTTCAGAAAGAATTTATATGTGTTTATGTGTTTGAGTGTGTTTTATTTGAGAAATTGCATCAAAAAGCTTTTTAATTATTTTTGCATTGTATTACTTATAAATGTAAGGTATTATCTCCTTAATATGTATACAAATATAAATACTACATGAGAGACAGGACAGATGCTAGATATTTTGATGCTACATTCTCCCCTGCAGCTCCCAGAAGAAATTCAGTCCTGCCAAAATCTTGATTTTAGTTTCATAAGGCAATTTGGGATTTTGGATTCATGACTACCAGAAACATAAGATAATAATTTTTTGTTGTTTAAGCCAGTTGTTGGTGGTAATTTGTTATAGAAACAAGTAGAAAACTAATGTGACATGTTATATTTTGCTTTCTTCCCTTTCTGCTGTCAAAAAATTATTACATATTTCTATTCCTGTATACATAAAGTACAATTGGCGATTAACATATGATGAATTTTTTTTCTACTGATTTTTCTGACTATATTATAATGTTTACAGTAAGACATTATTTATGTAATTGGGAATAAAATATAAATATATAATGGATGGCATTATATGATTACTTGTCGGGAGCTGTTTGTTTGATGTCCGCCCTCTGGGTAAACAAGGGATTGTTTGCTCAGCAGGTGTTTGCAGTTACCTTGCTACTTTGGTAGTGATTGAGAAGCACCTGTTGCTCCAGAGAACAAGCTGATTGTTAAGGAGGAGGATGGGAGCCTTGAGAGAGCAAAATGCTCCCTGTGCAGGTGCAAGCAGTTGTTTCTTCTTGTGCAGGTGCAAGCAGTTGTCAGTTTCCCAGGCAATCGTGATGCATCAATTGCTGAACAAACTCGAGGCTGCAGTATTGACTATGAGCTCTCCCGAATCTTTCTCTTGTCTCTGTCTTTTCTTCAGTCTTCACTCCCCCTCTCAGGGACTGTTCAATCTTGGCCGGTAGGTTCCGGCAATTACTTTGGAAAATATTATTTCAAATAAAAACTAGGATGAAAGAGAAAAGTTGGGAAATTCTTTAGTTAAAGCATGCAAGCAGGAAAACAGTATATGTCTAAAAGCTAATGAGAAATGCATGTAGAAAAAATCAAATGATTTTTTGATGGACTTTACCCTAAACTAGTAAGCATTGAAGGGTTTTCAGAGCAATCTTTTTTTGGAAAAAAAATTGTATTCTAAATCATCTAAGGTTACTTAAATAAACTACTTACATAGAATATTTAAGCACATTTAATAGAATTTGAAACATATGTAATGAAAAGATTTCATTTTTGTTTACTAAATTTCATAGTGAAAATGTATTGACTATATTTATGGCAAAATATTGTTTTTATTATTTTAAAATGTTTTCAATATAGATAGGAAGAAAAATACATGAATAAGCAATGATTGGTAAATACAAAGTTATAATGGAGTATACTTTAGATTTTTTATAGTAGTCTACTGAAGAAGCAACATAAAAATTTTGCTTGAAGAAATTTTTTTTATAAATTTTACATTTTATAACTGCTTCAAAGATAGTTTTCACTCTATGTTCTTGAAATGAGAACTATAAAGTATAAAACAATTTGCTCCCTCTAATCCCAATTGAGTTCTAATTTTGTCCTTTAACCCATAATTTGGTTCATAACTATTAAAATTTCTTAGTGTCCCTGAACACTGTTATTAGGATAGTATGTTGCTATTCACACTCTGCATTTTATTGTTAGAAAATAACTATAAATTGATAAAATGCTGGTAAGAGTTTTAGGAAAAGAAGTTAAGTATCAGCTTTTAGTGCCTATCTTTAGGAAAGCCAATGAAATAGCTTTAAAGTAGTAATGTCAGTCAATTATTGTACCTTTTACTTACTCTATTCAATTTGCTTTTATAGCTGAAAGTTCTTTTAATTTCTAACTTAGAAAAATTTCCAGAGAGAAAAAATACAAATTTGATGTTCTCATTTAATCATTTAGTAAGTATATTGATAGTATATTTGTAAGGTGTTTATGACAAATACCTTAACTTAAAATTAGTATATATAATAACTTTTTGGACCAGGAACATGTTTCAATAGTTGGAAGAATGGAAGTAATTTTCTCCTATATACAAATTTTTAATGAACTAAATTTCAAGTTTCTGTATTCATTCTTCTGCTTCATCGCATATATTGTTGAGCTGATCTAGTTTATTGTTCATCTAAGTTTTGTATTTTGTAGCTACAGAATTTCTAGTTAGATCTTTTTCCAGTATCTATTGATATTCTTTATTTGATGAGGCATTATTCTCATATTTTCTTTAGTTCTTTATATAGTTTTCTTTAGTTCTTTGAATGTACTTAAATAGCTGATTAAAATTTTTTATTTAATCAGCCCAATGTCTGAACTTCTTCAAGACAGTTTCTATTAACTTTCTTTTTCATTGTGCTTAAATTGTATGTCCTTGTTTATTGACATGTCTCCTAATTTTCTTGTTAGGAAACTGGAAATATTTTTAAATAAATAATTGTATAAATCTTGTTAATTTAGTATATTTCTGAAATAATTCTGTAGAGTCTTTATTCTTTATAATATATCATGTAACCATTGACATCCTTGTTCATTTACCTTAGTAGTCAGATTAAATAGAGATTTCCTTAAATTCTTGAAACCAACAATTTTCTCAATGTTTGCAGAATGGTTCAGTGTGCATGTTGGTGCATGTCTTCACCACTCGTAGGACACTGTATAGTTCCACCTTAGCCTTCACTTTCTGATTGCACAGAACCTCCAGGTTGGGCGAAGCTAAGAGCCTGGAACTTTCTCAGTTATTTCTTGTCCATGGGCACAAGTTTGGACATGGACACAGCCATAATTACACATTGACATTTTAGACTTTCAGAGATATGTCATAGCATTTCAATATCTTCTCTGGACATCTTATGCACCAGTTTTTCATTTAATTTCTTTTCTTTAGCCTATTGTTTTTCTTAACCATTATTTGCCTTCTCAGATAGTTTTAATGCTAAGCTGTTACCTCTGGTGATTCTTGAAAATACTTTCTTTAAAAAAGTTTTCTTTCTTTAGACAAGATTTGAATCAGATAAAATAAACACAACTTTGTATAAGGAAACATCAAATGATGACAATTCTCTGAGTTTTAATTTATAATCCTCCTTCAGTGGATTTTAGGTTTCTGATTTTACCATGTTTGCCAGCTGTTGTTTTGCAAGATAACTGTGATGAAGTTAAGAAGAATACAAATAGGGCTAGTAAAAACCCCACAAAGCTTGGTATTGTTACTAAAATTCAGCCATTTTTTTTGAACAAGGACACCCTGATTTGATGCAAGGATTTGAATAAGTTCTAGAATTCTAAAAAAAAGTTGATTCTAACCAAAGCCTGCCAGTGTTCTCATAGCTTTTTAGAAAGGCAGGATTTTGGAGATTTTTACTTTGTCATTTTCTCTTACATCATGTCTTATATTATTTATAAAGCTAAGTAAGCTAAGTACTGGTGAAACCTATTACAACTTGTCTGTTTATCTGTAAATCTGAACCCAGTACAACTTAGACTGGCTAACAACAGGGTTGACTATTTAAATGCAAGGATGACTGTACTAAAAAAATGTATAACAGACCCAGCAGTGGTAACTACATACACAGAATGTGTAAAATTTCCTCTTCTCTACCTTGTCTTCAATGTAGGTTTTTTTTCTTCTATCATCCATTCCCCATTCTCTTTACCTCCTACTGGTACTTCTATCCAGGGATGTACTTTATCTTCATTCCTCTAGGATCGAAGAACTCAGTGGTTTTCTCTTTTTTTTGGAATGCTACAGTTTTCTATAGACCTGAACAGTTGGCCAAAAATTTTATTTCATTGAATATCCTGGTTTCCAGAAATAGTATTCCCTCTAAAATATTAAGAATTAATTACCCTTTGCATCATTTTTCTAGGTTTCCATGTTATCAGTTAAACAACCTCATTCTTTTCAAGCTCTTGTTCAGCTGTCTGCACTATCAATCACTGTCCTTGTGTTAAGATTTGAACTTCAGACCACATTCCCTTCCATGCAGTGTGGACAACCTAATGTATCATCCAAAGGGCAGGTATTTCTGACTTTTGGGAGGATTTCACTTTATCTATGTCTTCAGGGTCATCTTTGTGTAGGGCTGGGGAAGAAGTAGGTGTTCCATGTGTTTGGTGTGGTGTAATGAGCAAAACCATGCTTTTTATCTCTCATTAGCTGGTCCCATGCTTTTTATCTCTCATTAGCTGATCACAGAGACCTCATCATGAGACTTCCAACAGAAATTGAAGAAGGTAAAGAAAATCAGGTTTCTATATATCATTTCCATTAAACAGTGGACACTTTCTACATATGTCTAAATTTATAATGTGGTAGATGCTGTAGTAACAAGTTTGTAATAAGCAGTTAAAGTCATACGTCTTTGGGGTTCAAGAATTAGGTAATAACTCATATGAGATCTTAGTATTGAGCCATTTAGCCATTCATTGCTTTTCAAAATAGGTCAGCATACTGTAGCCCCATGTGGTATATGTAGTCTCTAAAATTCAGAGGCCCATTAAGGATTGCATTATCTTATTTTGTGGTGGGCATTGGGATTTGCAGCAATTTACCTCTTAAGTTAGAGGAAAATTTCAATATACCTCTTCCAGTAATATATTGTTACATAAAATGCCACCTCAAAACTTAATGACTTAAAATAACGAAAGTAAAATTTCTTTGTGTGACTGTAACCTGGACAAAACTCAGAGGGTGGAAAGTATGGCTTAGTGTTTACACACATGGTGTGATATGGAGTGGCACAACCTGGATGGAAGGATGCACTTTTAAGATGGTTCATACACAGTCCTGTCAGGGTGGTCCTGGCTGTAGATGAGGGTTCATCCATGGTCCCTGCAGAGGGTTGTTTGGGCTTTCTCAAAAAACAAAGGCTGACCACCATAGAGAATTTCTCTCTCTCATATATCATCTTAATCGATAACTAACCTGTTTCATTCCTTTTACCTCGTGATCTTCACAGATATTTAAGTGATAAAACACTCTTTCACCAATACGTTTCTGTAGTTTATTGTGATAGTTGTATCTGATTTTTTTTCTCATGGTTGATTATTGCCATTTTGCCTCTACATCTCCTGAATTCCACTATTTTTATTAAAATCAGAAAAAACAGTTTAATTGCATCACCTATCATAATCAACTCTAATGCACAGAGGACAAGCACCACAAATTTTTTTTTTTTTTTAAGAATACCAATGACCTCTCACTAATCCACTTTTAGTGTTACTTAATGGATAGACTCCTGATCCTCCATGGGGCTATGGATAAGAAGTGACTGAACAAGTTTACAAAATAGACCCATTGCTAAGATTATTTCCAGAGACTTCGAACAAAAAAGTTCTGGCATTTCAACTTATTTAATAGAATGTTATTTTTAGGCCCAGGCTTTAATTAGCTAACCTAGTAGACTATGACAATACTTCCAGTTCCTTTACAAACTTAATCCAGAGTGACAAAGACTATAATAGTATTTGGCCCAGTCCAGCATTATGTATTTTTTTGCTTGACCTCATACCCTAGGAATCCTCAGACATCTGCAAATACAGAATAAAGAGAACCTGAAATACTTTAATTATATATAAGCAATCAATGTGCTCACATGTATAAGTCTACAATATGTAGACTAATACTCTCCATCTGAGCTTTGTATGTCTAGTTCTTATTCCAGGCCTGAAAACCATGAAGAATCATGAGGATTAGTCCTGAGAAGAATTGTAAGTGACCCATGATCACTTAATACATTTTTTAATGCATGTGAACTTTAGTTCCCCTGGAAAGAAAGTCACTGAGCTATTTCCAAAGCAAGGGTGTTTCAGAAGAATTTGATAATTCAAATTTCTCAGCCTCCTCTGTGTATATTTAAATATCCCAATTCTATAGCTTAAGGTTTTACTCTTTCCCCTTTAGTATTCTTTCCTTAGCCTAAGAGACTTGTTAATATTAAACATTTTATGAGATTACAACCCAGCAACTCATTGGATCAGGCTTTGATTAGTAGTCAACTCTACCCAGAGGAAGTACAAATTGGTCAGATGAAATTTTAAAAACTGAGAAAAGTGACCAAGTTTTACCATAAATCTCTTGAATTTATTTTAGGTACAATAAGAAGGTTTCTCTGCTCAAACTATATCCATAATTTGTGCGTGTAAATGTGGTGTGTCAAAGGTATAATACCAGTATATGCAGAATAATGAATTTTTAATAATAGAGCCAAACAATTGATAAAAATGTGTTTGAAAAATTTTATATTAAAATAAAAAAAATAAAAAGAACAATAATGTAGAATTGTAAAATTTTGGTTGTTTGTTTGTTATCTTTTTAAACAATTACAGTCTATTAAATTTGGAAAATCTTTGCCATTTCTGAAAAAGAATGGCTGTATTCAGATGAAAGCTTCAATGAGGCTTTTTCTTTTTTGAAATAGCAACTTTGATATATCATTTATGTACAAGAAACTTCGCTTATTTAAAGTGTACAATTTAATGAATTTTGATATCACTATCACTACCAAGAAACAGAATATTTCCTCCAACCCCCCAAAATGTGCTTATGTCTTTATAACTTTAGAATATATCTTGAAATCAATTAATTAAGTCTTCTAGCCATATTCTTTTATTGTAAAATTGAGTTATTCTAAGTCACTTGATTTTCATGAAAAGTTTTAGAATCAGTCAATTTTTATAAACTTCTGATGAAATTTTGCTAAATTTGGGAGTCTTTATGTTAGTTTCCTAGGGCTGCTGTAATAATCATAAATTGGATAATTTAAAATAATAGAAATTTATCCTATCACAGTTCTGGAGCCTTCGAATCTAAAATCAAGGTGTCAGCAAAGCTATGTCTTCTGAAGACTGAAGAATTCTTTGCCTCATCCTGGTTTCTTGTGGTCACTGGCAATCCTTAGAGCTTCTTGGCTTGTATATGTAACATTGCAATCTTTGCTTCAATTTCTATATGTCATTCTCCCTGTGTGTTTATGTCTCTGTGTCAAATTTCCTTCTTTTTAGGAGGCCACCATTCATAACAGATTTAGGGCAAGCTTTAATCTGGTATGACTTTACCTTATTTTGATTACATCCAAAAGACCCTATTTTCAGATAAGGTCACATTTATAAGTTCTGTGTGGACGTGAATTTGGGGGGTACACTATTCAATTTAGTACAGTCTCCAATACAACACTTTATGACTCCTGACTACAAACTTGGTGGTCTACATGACTACTCTCAA
Organism: Cynopterus sphinx; assembly: GCA_030015415.1. Classification (NCBI taxonomy): domain Eukaryota; kingdom Metazoa; phylum Chordata; class Mammalia; order Chiroptera; family Pteropodidae; genus Cynopterus; species Cynopterus sphinx. The sequence goes on from CM057379.1 coordinate 10,354,623, forward strand.
GTTTAACATACAGTTACGGTTAATCACAGATTAAAATCAGCTGAGGAAAGAAGCACAAAGGGCACAGACTAGGAGGTACAAAGTTATGTGGAAATATGCATGGATTATATCAACTAGGGAGACTCACTTTAGCTTTCATATTAAGACATTTTTATTATTATTATTAGGGCTTGATCACATAGAAAAGTTTGCTTAGCCAAGTAGTTGACCTTAGTCTCTAGACCCTACAGTGATCAAGGTGATATCAGGTGGCCCACTTTTCTCCACTATAAAGTGCTTTGTTAGCAGAGATGATAAGAAACAGCCATAGGCCTGCAGCTAAAAAAGCATACTCATTAGGTAGAAAATTTCAAACTCAAATATTACATTATACAAGTTGAAAGTTTAAACCTCTCTCTAGATAAAGATAATCCTTTACTAGACAAATTTTGAATATTGGTGGTCTTTAGATTAATTCAGGAATTGATTTCTAAACTGTATTGATTCTTCTAATTTATGAACTTAATGTATGTCTTCATTTATTTAGATCTTAAATTATCTCAGCATATTTTATAGTTTTTAGTGCACAAGCTGTACACATATTTTATTAAATTTATCACTAAATATTTTGTGTTTTGTTGGAATGCGATTATAAATAAAATTATATTTTATTGCATTTTCCATTTGTTTATAGTATTATTCTATCACCTTGACAAATCACTTAAAAGGTTTTTGTTTCACTTAGTTTTGATTTTTGGTAGATTGAGTAGGTTTAGTCTTAAGTATACTAAAAGGATATCAACTCTATCTTCTTTGTTGATTTTTTTTTCAAATGAATATGCTTTTATTGGTATCATAGATTACCTCAATACCAAAAAACAATCAGTATTTTCAGTATGTTTTCCTGGGCCATAAGTATCGAATTTACCTTGCTAGATACTACAAATTTCTGGATTACAAATCAAACCTAAGCAGAAATGTGATTAGAAGATTCAGGAGAAGAATCTGAACTTTAAACACTGACCATCTGAATCTAAAACTTTAGAATTATTGATAAAGATATTCTAAATTCTACTGTCAAATCATGGTGACCATCATATAGGACAAGTAGTAGCTTGCTCCTATATAAAACCACTTTCTTTAAACACATTTTTCATTGTGCAATTGAATTAACTGTGGACTATTATAACTGTACATGAAAAACTTTATTGTGTATATTATCAGAATGCTGTTGAATATGTCATATAAAATCGCCCAGGATTTTCTTTATTAAGGAAGTATCGAGGATTAACTCAGGTTATAAAAGTTCAATAGAAGATATAATTTTTACTTTTCTACAAAGTGTTAAAAAAAAACTGTAATTTAATAACATGTACAATGAAAATGACTCATATCTAAGAGAAATGAATCACAGGTAGACTGCTTGCAAACAGAATGAAGGAAAGTTTCATAAAAAAAAAAACATAAAGAAAGTCAATGGAAAAAGGAAATATGTAAGAATTTGTTTTATTTTTCCCTCTCTCGGCGAGCTGATTTGCTGAAAACTATCAAGAAGAGCACTTTTCCCTGGAGCATACTGACTCAGTAATAAGGGAAAGTAATTTCAGTTATTTATAGGTTTCCAGAGAAGCTTTGTGAATTCAATACTGCCTTGTTTATCTCTGGGCAATGGTGTTTTTCCTTCTGCTGGCATCTCCACCTTTCTTAAGCCAGAATTGCTCCATTTCCCTCTTTATGATTCCTCAGTGTGCTGGTGTATTAATTTTATGAACAAGTTATGAATTTTGAAATTTGTTCATAAAGCTAGCATACCAGTTATAAGTTTTGAAAGTTGTAACTGAGTGTAAATCTCTTTGGCTTCCACAAAGCCATGAGGCGATTTTGCCATTCAACTTCAAAAACTATACTGAATTTCATTGCACGTATTCTGTGTTCAGGCTCCTACTGGTTTAATGGTAGTCTGCTGTTTCTATTCTGCTCATCTCTGTGTTTCTATAGAAATTTTTGCAATCTACCACAAATTATTTTGAAAATATAGAAAATATTTTTGATGTTTTAATAGGTTAAATATTATTATTATTTTCTCTTGATTATACTTTTTCTTCAGCTAGGCTCAATATATGGCAGTAAATATCTTGGCTATCTGACTACCTGATAACTGAGATAAAGATATCAGAATTCTCTATTTTTAAATAATCAAACTATCATAAAATGGAGAAGCAGGAACTATTAAAATGTCGATCATACTGATGGAGGAAACATTTTGAAATTAAACAGAAAATACACTCTTAGGAACAATTTAAATTTTTTCATAATTCCTTAGTGCTATCCACTTATTCCAAGTCCAATCTTAAGCAAAAGCTTTCATTAAAATTTCTCTGACTTACTTTGAAATCCAAATATGTAATCAAAATTCATCCTTAAGGCCGACAATTTGCTTCAGATATTAAAGAGAATTTTCCCAAAACATTCTTATAACTCTTCACTAGTGTTGGATAGTTCAATTCAAAGAATAACACATCTCTTCTTTCAGTGTTTGGTATTAAAATATTTTCTTGCCTTTCTCTCTCTCTCTCTCTCTCTATCTCTCTCTCTCTCTCCTCCCCCTCCCCCCACCTCTCATTTTCTCTTTCAGTAACTAAATCAGGAGAGGAAGAAAAAGTACAAAGAAAGTATTCTTCTGCTGGCAGAATGAGGCCATTTGTGATTTAGAACTCACTAGTCAAAGGACATCATTATATATTATAGTACTTACTACACTCAAAAAGAACAAAAATTTTCTCAATTTAAACATACTTTAATTAAGCAATAGTCTCTAATTAACCTATATTTCTGTTTAACAAAAAGAGAACAATCAAATTTCATTATTTTTAAGGAAATGAGATCTATAAACATAATTTGTTTCTGAACTGCCAACCATAGAATTATGTAGACATTCTAATATTTATTTTACAATATCCCAGTTCAGATGTCCTAAATTTAAAATAGAATGCCTTATAGCTACTTTGTGAGCAGCCTCTGGTAAACACACCACTTCATGAGATTACCCATTCATCTGGCTTCTAAGACCAGTTCTGCATTTCTGTTTTCACATGCTACCAAAAGGCCCAATTGTGACTAATAAGGAACAATCATTATTAACAATGTAATTTAAAAAAAGTTTGCAATACTGGTCACCAACAAACTTAGGCATATTATTTCATTTGAGTTTTTGAGATAGGGTTTAAATTATTCATTTTTCTTGTACTTAGGGCCTATGAAATGTGTTAACTGTATACATTTCTAAAAGAACAACTGACAATGCACATTTGCACATTACCTGCCTTATGGTTTCCTCTTATGCTACATAAATGTGATGTGATTTTAGTCATATTCAAAGTCTATAACTTTTCAAAAATGTCTTACTTTTGGTTACTAGTCTGCAATTGTATCCTCAGAGAAGTTGTTGAGATACATGTATTTTTAATAACTTTGGAGAGATGAGATAGTTTTCACAATAATGCAATATTTGAGATGGATACATGGTAAATGATTTCTAAAATTATTTTATGAACAAATGTTTCTCTTTCATTAATATCTTCTAGACTTCAGTCAAACTGAAATCTAATTATTCTGTCTTTAATTATTAGACAGCAGTTAACAAACTCGTATTTATGTAGGCATATAGATGTACAAGTATACATGCATACATATATATGCATGCATACATATAAATACAACTATGACATAAAAATTGATATACACATACAATTAAAACTAACTTATTAAAACAACTGGATTGGATTAATTGGGTAGAAATTTAACTAGCATGTTCCAAGATTACATCCTGTTAATTCTATTAATTGGCTATTGTCCCTATTAAAATGTACTGTTTCCCGGTTATTAAATTGCATGAAGCAACATGGATGCTTTATAATTTATACAAATCATCACAGTTTTATTATGCATATTTCAGCAAAAAGAATACTCACTTTTCTCCATATGTATAATTTAGGTAATAGTAATAAAAAAAAATAACACTAAAAACAGCCTTATTCTCAAGGGATATAAATGAATACTCATTTTGTGAAGACACACATAATCACCTGTGTTAAAGAAAAGGTTAGCTGTCAAATCGGGCTCACAGACATTTTCACATTAAGCTTTACTAATGATTCAAAGAAACAGGCATGCAACAAATACAGAAGTTATTTTTTAAGCAACTGGCCACACACAAATGCATAAAACAACTGCTTTGATTTCAAAAATTTTCCTATGTTCACTCAGTTAGTTAAATAGAAATGTGCTCAAACACCAAGCCAGTCATGTCACAAAAATTCATAAATTCTAAGTTTACACTAAGCCATTTATAGACTCAATATAAATGCTAAAGCTGCATATGTTTAGGAGCTCTCGATATCTTTTGGGTAGTGAAAACTGATAACATTTTTAAAAGGATTTCTAATTAGATTATTTATTTCCTCCTTCTAATTAGTAAACAGTGTTAGAGACATGCTATTAAAAGCTTCTTATCAACGTTTCAATTGGGTTAGTGCCAATTTAATAAATAATTACCAAGTCATTTGATTGTTATCAGGCATCTTTCCCTCTTTCCCTATTCCAGTATTTTATAAAATTGCTGAAGTATGTTGAGGAAAATGTATAGTTCTAGCAATTGATTTTATCAAGCTTCAATTAGCCTTCATTTCTATGTTAACACCTGACTTCATGTCTAAATGCCAACAGTGGTTTTTTAATCTACAAATAAAATTGCTTTTTATTAGTCATTATCCTTTTCAACCTTGTCACTGAAAAATTGTATCTAGGTTTACTGCATCTTAATTCACACCATGTGTGTCTTGGGAAAAATTCTGCCTTAATGCCAGCCAGATTTCTACTTTTAACATCTTCTCATTCTGCTTTTCCAGGAGGTTTACTACCACTTTCCCTATCCCTATAACCTCCCATCCTTCCCCACCCTACCTCACACAGAAAAATAATCACTAATGATAGATCACAATAACATCTCCACTTTCATATTATTTGATCATTATTTTTTCCCATTTAGTCTATGATCTGAATTTAATCTCAGGTATGTCTGATTATACAACTCAAGCATCACAAGGCTCCAAGTTAAATCAAAACAGAGGTGCTGGTAAATAGACATAGGTATTTAAGAGGAAATAAGTGTTGATTCTTAAAAACTAAAAAAAAAAATTACTAAGCTGCAGAGTATGTCTTTATTAAAAATGATTAATTCTAATAATTTTAATAGAATATTGAATAAACCCAAGAATTCAGTGCTTTGCATTGTCTGCCAATTTTGTAACCTGACAGTGTTTGTTAAAATGCTTAAGCTTTGCTTCTAAATCTTTTACATTCTTAATTGTGATTCCTCTCCATGGGTTTTATGTTATACAGGACTAGTTTCAATTTATTGGTTTGTGGCATTTTCACATTTCAAGCACTCAGTTGGTTTTGAAGGATTAGAAATTTAAGCTTCTTAATATGTTTTCTGAAAAAGGTTTTATTAAAAGGAAGTTGAAAAAAATAACTTCAAATTATTTTTTAAAGTATAGACCTTTATGTTCCTCTAATGTGTATCAATGGATTTTAACTTCCTTATCTAAATTTTTAATATCTGTTCTTTAAAATCTTTTAAAATGTTTTTTAAAATCACTTAAAATATTTTGATTTGTCTTTCTTACTTATACCACATTTAATTGAAGAATTCATATAAATATATGATCTAGAAAGGGAGGTAGGAAGGGTGAAAGAGTGAATTACTGACCCCAATTAAATTTTTCTAAATTTAGTGTCTAGTAGGTTTTGTTGACTAATTTGATCCAAAGTTTATTCTTGTCTTGTATGTGATGAATTATTATTTTTTATTTTTTTGTGTGTATATGCATGACTTGGATTTTTTAGTTGTCACATCTTTATTGAGGAATAAAAAAAAAGCACTTATCATAAAAGTTATCAATTGTTTACTCTATAGTTCTATCAGTTTCGTTGAATATATATATTGTTTGTAACCATAAACACAATCCAGTTTAGAATATATGCATCGCCTTAAAATATTCTGAATTTTCTTTGGCAGTCAACCACAGCTTCTATCTTCAGTGCCAGACAACTATTGATTACACACACACACACACACACACACACACACACACACACACACACACACATATATATCATATATAAATGTATATATGTGAATATATATTACACACACTTTTTTTCTAGAAAATTTATTCAAATGGAATAATGCAATACATAGTCTTTTCAGTTTGGGTTTTTAGCATAATGTTATTGAGATTTATCCATGTTGTTAGGTTTATCTGTGGTTTGTTCCTTTTTATTGCTGAGTAGTATACCACTGTATAGATATATTTGGTTTATTCAGTTACCAGTTAATGGCTATTTATATGTATTCAGATTGTTTCTCTGAACATTTGTTACTAGTCTTTGTGTGAATATATGTCTTAATTTTGCTGGGCTAGATACCTAAGAGTAAAATCCCAGATCATATACAAGTATACATTTAACTTTAGAAAACTGTTAAACTGTTTTCTATGGAGACTGTCCATTTTATGTTTCTACCAGCAACATATGGAGGTTTTGTTTTCTTTACTTTCTTACCAACACTTGGGATTAACAGTGTTTTGAATTATAGCCTTTCTTGTCAATGGGTTGCGCTATCTCATTTTTGTCTTAATTTTTATTTTCCTAATGTGTAATGGTATTGACCATCTGTTTATGTAGATAGACATCTATGTATTTTCTTTGGTAAAATGTCCACACAAATCTTTGTCCAGCTTTCATTTGGTTTGTTTTTAACTTGTTTCCAGATGGGTCCAATATAAGCACAAGGGTTCTTATCAGAGAGAGACAGTAAAGCCAGTAAGGAAAGATGTGATGAAGAAAGCAGTGGTGTGAGTGAATTCACTCCTGGAAAGAGACTGAGAACCAAAGAATGTGGAGTGCCTCTAAAAACTATTTTTTTCCCCATATCATTGTTTCCAAATCAGAGGCCAATGACCATTGTACCAACTCATTCATAATAATAATTATTATTTTTCAAATGAACTCAGATTCTGCCTGCAAGTTTCAGCAGTAGGTTTAGATAAAGATTTCAAATTCTATTTTTTTTAAATCATCCCAGGTGCTTTTCATGTGCACTTAAGCTTAAACACATTCTTCTAAAGAAAGCTGTCTTAATACTCAACATTCAACACAGACTTTAATTTCCAGTCTTGGTTGTGCCATTATACTGGTCAGAAATGCCAGCAATAGAATGTCATTCTTGGCTATTCTCTCTCAGATCTTAGACATTCCACTTAATACATTGTTGTTGTTGTTGCTGTTGTTGTCTTTTCTTAGTTTTGTTTTGTTTTTGTTTTAGGTTAGCCTGACTTTGTCATTTATTATGTCAGCATCTAAATTTAGGTTTTCAGGCTTTCACTGTGAACACTAACTCTTGAGAATTTCAAGGAGAAAAGAGGAAAGTATGAACAGCATTTGCCACAGAGTCACTGTTTCCTACTAGTTGGAATGTGGAGACTCAGCTTCATAGTTAATGACATTCTGTAATATTCTTCTCAACCATAGCAGCAGATATAATTTTGTTTCACCTTCAAGCCTTATCATGTGTTGGTCCTTTTTCCTAAGACACTGACCCTAAGTTTTCTGACTGAGAATTTCAGTGACCATTCGTTGAATGGAATATTCAGCATATCGATCTTATTCACATTAAGTCCATAAATAAAAATAACAACAGAAGAGGTGATTTGTTATTTTGTCCATTAAAAACTATTATTCTGATCATTCATCATAAATGTAATCAGTGGGTAGGGCATGATCATATGCAGTTCTGCATTGCTTAGGATTAAGTTTACCTGTGTGTGATCATCAAAATATGCATGAGTTAAACAACGTAGAAGATAGTTGTGTCACACGGAATTATCTAAAAGCAGATGGTCTAGGGAAGGTGGGGTATGGCCTTTTGTTGTTATCACTCATTCCAACATAGAACTTTTCCATGAGGAGTTTCAGAAAAGCTTTTCTGAGCATCCACAATTAAGTCTATTTGGGTGGGCTCGCAGGAGGAAAAAGATGTAAAGAAAGCCATTTCTCTTCCATTTGAGAACATGTTTTAATCACTGCTTCCACTAAGTTTACTTTGACCAGAACTGAAATGCATGTTTGAGTGCGAAATATGTGGGCTCCCTCCATCTCAGTATGCAGTCACTTATCCACAAAATAATGAAAAGTTGTAAAGGAAGAAAGAAAATGAAGATTAGGATATATCTATAATTTTTTGTGAAAACCGTAATCTTACAGTCTTTACTATCTAAACTTTCTCTTTTATTGTGATTTGATTTACCTAAATTAAGAAATACATATTTATGTGAATTATATGATATATAAATTATATATACATAATTATGCATATATATACATAATATATACACATAATATATAAATTATATATATACACAAACACACACACATACATATATAATTCTCTCTCGAGAGAATTAATTTGCAATATGTAAAAACATACAAACTTTGGTTGTATACTTTTACCTTTGGTTTATTTTATTATTTAACTTTCAATCCAGGACAGACAGAATTTTATATATCTTACTTTAAATGTAACAAAGATGTGGTTATAAAACTCTAACAAAAGCAAATTGGTTTCCATTTCAACCTGTATTGCTAACTCAGTCAGATAAAATGTTTTTAAAATACCAATTATTTCCTTTATGAAGTAGTTACTTCCCACTGGTTCTAGTAGTTATCTTCATAAAAATCAAGAAAGTTTGCATTCTTTGAATTAGAGTCACTCCTTCAGCCTACGTGCTCTAGAATCCCTAAGGCAATCATCTTCAAAGTCTTTTCTCAGCTGGATGGATTGTCTGCACAGCATTTCAGAGAGCCTGTGCTCATTCATTCCACATGGACCTAACAAAGTTCTTTCTGCAATTACCCTGTGGATAGCCTGCAGTCAGGTAGTTGCTTTCTATTTTAAACCTACTGGAAGTTAAATTTTCATTTAACAACACATCACATAGCTGCAACTTAATCTGAAACCGACAATGTTATAACCAAAAGAAAGAAAATGAATCACCTTCCAAAGAAATTGTCAGAACAAAGATTCTATTTCTAACATGATAGAAAAAGTGATCATAATATATCACTAAGTCAAACAATTATAATGAAATATAAATCTTATGTGTTTTTCCTAGCTTTTGTTCAAAGAATTTCTAATCTTTGACCAATTTCTTAGTAAAGCCACCTGCAGTATCTCATTGATAATAAAAGGGTGTTCAATCAAGTGCTGTTCTTATGTTAATACAGAGCTCTAAAAGTAAAAAAAAAAAAATTAAATGAATAGTTTTGATACAAAAAGACGCCTTTAACTTAAAAATATTTATCTAATTTAAAAAACACTAATTCAATTTGCTTCTTAAGGTGGCAAATACAGGGACCACTCTTACGTATATTCAGCATATTAAATAATAAATGATTGCTAAATAAACTAATGAATAGCATATTAAAATTCATAATTTTCACATAAGATAGCCTCTAAAGTGAGAACTATAAATTTTAATCTAAACATTATTTCATATCTAATTTTAGCAAAAATTAAAGTTGTGTTTGATTTCTATCAATTATGATGCATACTAATATCACTTAATTTAAATAATTTGTTTTTTAATACACAATGTGAATTCTTTAAGTAGTCACATACCCTTTTGTTAACATATATATATTTCTATAGTGTTTTTTATATTACCTCAGTTTTAGGAAATAAAATGAAAAATGAGTATATGATAGAGGATATTTTATCTTTCCTTTGTTTTCTTTGATAACTGAAATAATACTGAATAATTAGATGGAGACTCCACTGGATCTGAATAGAGCATAAGCAGTAATAGTGCTTAGAGATTATTACCTTCCCAGAGGAAGACTGTAATAGAGGCAGTTATAATCACAGCACTGCAGCTGTAAGAGAAACATAAGTATCGGGAGGAGAAGATTCAACTAGAAAGTTGGGATGATGCTCTTATGTGTAGTTTTTTCACGCTGATCCCTTCAGGAAATTTCTTGTACAATGTATTATAGGTAGAAACCCTTGGAGGGCACTTTATACATTTGAATTACATAACATTAATTCTTAAAGATCACTGAATTTTTTCTGAAGGAGGACAATCTCTCGCTTGTCCCAGGCTGCCCAGGCACTGAGGACACCCAGAAAAAGGTCCAGAAACCAGCCACAGCATGGGAGGTAGCCCTAGGTTGGATACCCCAAGACTTTCATGGTGGAGATAGTACATATTTCAGAAAGCAAAATGAATAAATTCTGGACTTAGAGTACTAGGAATGTTATACTGGTCTCTGCCTGGGAAAATAAGCAAAACAAGATATTAGAAAAGATCTGTGGTTCTTGTTTGAAGAGAAATTTTTAGAAGAGAAGGTCAATGGAGGGAGGAAACTAGGCACAAATTAAACTATGTAAGATGTAGGGAAACTGAGAGAGAGAAGACAACTCATACTTACCAGCAGAAATTTGTGAAGAAGCTGAACAATGGCAGGTGAAAGCAGTAAAATTAGCCATCTATAACAGGTAAACCTGTTGGAATTAGAACTCAGCAGTCTGAGAGTTTTATGTTTAGCAATACCTATTTCACTCTGTCAAATCTTGCATGTTCCAAGGAAGACTATTGACCTCTGAAGAAATGGTAAACTTTATAACAATGGAATACTTAGACATGGTTGGACTGATGATATAGGTCATCTCTTAACAGATTTTATCCCCTGCCAGACCTTAGCCCTATATTCTCTATACGAGTAGAATCAAGTTCTCCATAAATACTCTTTGCTGATAAATAACATCTCACACCAGAGGTACTAGGAAGTAGCTTCCAACTTCCTTCTGCCATTTGAGAATGAGAAAGAAGGGGACAATTAAGTTAATATAGTTAGATTTGATTTGGGAATTCTTGGCAAGACCACAAAAGATTGGAAAACAGTTGGAAGATGCAGCCAGTTGGAACCTGTGTTCTCTTTTTCCATAACCAAGATAGGAAGTTTTAAATGGGAGCAGTACCTAACAGAATTATAAGATTCCTAATAATTGTATGTTTTGGATTACCCTTACGGAGAACATTGATTAAAGTAACTGCATTTATGAGTTTTAAATTAATGATATTTGTTCATGTAAATGTACAATCGATATTTTATATTAACAAAATGACAATAAAATGCATACAAAAATTGTGCCTTGGATCTTGAGGTCAAGATGAATATTTAAAAGGTGAAAGAAAAGCCAGTGTACTAAGTGTTAGATTTAAGGCAGTGGTATTTTAGTTAAACAGAAGAAATCTTTTCTTTGCCTGGAGCAAGGGTAGGGGTTTGAGTCCCAGTCACTACACATCCTCAGTTCTCTAACTCTGATGTCTACTGGCATCTTCTTTTCCCTAACTCCGTATCCCACATTTATTAATTCCTGAGATTCTTCTACTCTACTTTCTTTAATGCACTGTTACTCATCTACAAAACTCTCAATATGCTGTCTTAGTTTCATACTATTAACAGCCTCTTCAAATTGTCCTAATAAAACTCTGCTCTCTCCTTGGGAACCTGCCAACTCCACTGGCCTCTTGAGTGATGGCTATACTTTGATCTCACACTTTTATTTATGCCAGGAGAGGGAGTAAGTGTCCTTTTTCTTCAATGTTGCTTTTATCCAATTCTTCCTGCCTACCCCCAAGCCACCCTCTTGGTTTTTATTCTCCACTGTCTCATCCACTCACTCACACTTAGATTCACCCATTACTAATCACAGCAATGCCAATGCAATTCCAGTTCCAAGGATCCCCTCTTACACAATCTCCTCTCATGAAAAGTTGCATAATGTGTGTTAAAGAAGAAAGCAGAGCACAACTTGACACAAAGCAAAACTTCTCCTAGGTGTAAACTCCGAGAAGTTCTCTCACAGTCCACCTTAAGTAAAGAACATGTAGAAATTATGCAATGTCCTCATCAACAATCTCATTTCAAATTTAGTGATAAGCTTCATGTGGAAGCTTCTAATGAGATTAGTTTATTAAAGACAAGGCTATATGTTCTAATACACTGTCTTAGATAATTTGCCTATTGGTCTTATATAATCCCAGGATAGAATTTAGAGAATCTAGTAAATATAATCACTTTGACAAAGTATAATCACTTTGACAAATTTTCACATCTTCTCAAATTTGTATTTAAATAGTCAGTGATAAATTCACACTGGTAATTGGATTTGAAGCAACAGTTTAGCATTGTAAATGCTCTCTGTCCACTGTAAATACACAGAAGCATAATGTGAAGTGAACCAATGAGGCACATTTTTTTTTCACAGTTTTATTGAGATACATGTCACATACCATAAAATTTTCACTTGTTTTAATGTACAATTCAATGAATTATAGTCAATAACATATTGCAGTATGTGTCATTAAAATTTTAGAGAATGGCTTAATGTAATGTGATTATTTATAGGAAAAGTAGAACCAATAATTAACTGTGGATATAAAATTTTCTTTCTCTTTACTAAAATAAAGACAGCAGCCATCCTGATGGATTTTATAACTTGACACAGTAGTTTCTTGTTATTGAATAAAGCTTCAAGAGAATTCTAAATTGTTTTCTTCACAGGTTGAGTGTGCAACAGTTCATAATTTTATTCTCTCGTTGGGGGCCTGGTATACTGTTATTGCTTGCTGTATGTTGAGTGCAAAACCATCTATTTTAAACACCAGGAAAATATATACTAAATTTAAAATTTCATTATAAAACTGGAAAAGCTGAAAAAGAATTCTTGCTTATATAAAAATTATTCCACTAGAGAATGATGATGGGGAGATTTAAAGAAAGTATGTGATAATTTCACTCACTAAAAATTTATATAAATAACAATTTTAAAATAAAATTTAAGCTACATATTCTGTAGTGAAATATTATATTTGGATTTGTTTGTGTGTGTGTCTATCTTTCAAGAAAGGATGAATATATGAATTACTCTTGCATCAAAGCTAAGTGGGAATGTATATAAATTATATAATTTAGTTAATTCATGCTCTCTAAAATTTAAAATAGAATATGTATATTAAATAATTTTTTAGATTAATCTGAATCTTCGATATATGTATGATTGGAATTTGCTCTGAGGTTTAGCATTACACATTCCCAAATCCCAAACCAGTGTGACTTAGTGAAGAAAAAAAAATACATAAGAACAGTTAGGTTTACTCATAAATTCTCAATATTTGTAGTAATATGACCATGTTTCTTAAGAATACAATCATTGATCTTCAAAAGTTTATAAAACATACCATGTTTTTCAAATTCAATAATTTACTTCATAATACCATTTAGAATTTTTTTATGAATAAATCACAAGAATTATCACAGTTTGCTATTTTGGTAATAAGAAAAAATTAATGTATTTTACTTAGTATAATATGATATAGACCAAGCTTTTCATAGACTTAAATCTAATGGGATATATTATTTTTTTATAAAGACACTTGTTGTTTGTATTAGCAGGCATTTAGTCCTATACGAAACACCCATGAAGACATTTGCTCCATGCCAAAAGGTCCTTGAAATTTGGTCTTGTCTGAAATGTCCCTGGAAGCATTTGGTCCACACTAACCCATCTTTTTAATTCCATGAGCCAGGATTAGCTAGTCTACCAAAGTGGGAAGTGCTATTATTGGCAATACATAAAGCCAGAACATAGTTATTAAACCAGTGAAGCATGATGTATCTATTTTTATGCATCCATTTTTATGTTTAGAGGTTCAATTTTATAAATCAAAAGTGTAAATAAATGTTATAGGTTATTTGAACCCAGAGATTATTTTTTAAGTATGAATATTTTTGGCAAGACCAAATATCAAGACCTTTTGGTGTTGTCTCTGTATCAAAATCTCAGTCAGAGAGAGATGACACATTAGAATAATAGTATATTCAAAACAGACAAAATAAATAATATATAATTAAATACGGGACAAGAGGCATCTTATATAAGAGTGAAAGTGGAACATTTAATACTTATTCTATCATCTTTCCATACTGTATTCAAATTGTTATCAAATTAGTTTAGAATAATGAACATGCCACTTTGGTACATTGCCTCTTAATGTTCTACCTTACTTTAGGAAGGTAAAAATGTTAGAGATTCAGATTCGGAGTACTGCTTTGACTAGAAAGAGATGGTCATACCCTAAATTATTTTATACTTTTTACTACCTTATGTCATAATCAGGAAATATATCTAGGGAGTAATATTTCTCTTCAGCTGTACCTTCTATAAAGTCATTTGAATATCACTAAATAAGAGTTGCCTCTACATAAGACAGCTAGTGGTATCGAGTTGAGGTTGGTGAAACATAGATTTTATAGGTGTACCTCTGTATAAGAATCATGTTGTGCATGCTGTTGAATGATGTATTTGTATTTTTTTTATGTGTTGAATGTTTGTAAGAATGTTGGAATTTCTGAAAATGTTCATGGACTGAATAAAGTTGGGAGAATTTAGCCCTAAAAAAGCAAAACTGGTTTAAGTTCTGAAGTCAATTAGTGTGATATCGCAATATCGCATAGTAAAAGAATAAAAGAAAAAGTAATACATGATTATTTGATTAAAAATTCTCAAAAAATACTTTTAAAATGCCCAGGAAAGTGTGATATGACATTTTATAAGGGAATATGCTCAAGAATATTACTTATCAACTATTTGGAAAGATTCATTATTAATGACAAATCTTTATGTCACAAGTTGTTCAATAATAATCTCTGATAGAAAGGTTGCCCTTCCCTACAAGAGCAAGGTCCAGATCTGAGGCATCATCAGAGATAAGCCCAGCCATCTTTATACAGTGTCCAGTTCTGAATCACAACAAGAAAAAAGAACGTGTGTCCTTGTGCAAGCACTTTTCAAGCCTCAGCTTACATCACGTTTTCAAACTCCAAAATGACACAATCATGTAACATAATGAGGCCCACAAAGTCCAGAGTGTGAATCTAGGGATGCATACATCATTGGGTACATTCCTGTTACAATTCCTCAGATATGTATAATTCTCCATTATAAAACATTTATGTATAGTCAGTATAAAGTGCTTTTTCTGATTTATCAGGGATCTTGGAAAATTTTTTCTTGTATTACCTTCAAAATACCCAGCATACTGGTTTCTATAACTTCATAACTGAACAAAATATTTTTCCTCAAAAATATTAGCTCTATAAAAAATTATTTTCTTGACACACAGGAAAGAGAAACTATTATAAGTGTAGGAACGATATAAAAGGACAACAGTAAAAAGTTGAGATGCTATCAGATATCATGCTCAATTCATAGGCTAGCAAAGTATTTATTGTCTGAATATACTTGGAAAATTCACCATTTCATTTATTATTTTTCAAACCCATTATCGAGTTGGTTGTTATATTTTTTGAAATTCTTTCTTTTTAAAGGATATAATGCTGAGATGATACTGTTCATACCACACCAAAAACTACATATATTAAGTTAAAAAAAATGGTGTAGGGTTAAACACTGAGTGACAATTGAACCCCCATTAATTGTACAATTATGTAATTCATAATTTTTGTACTGTACATGCTTATAATTTTTATTTTTATTCTAAGATATACTATGCACAGGAGAAAACATACAATTGTCTAATCTATCACAAGACTAAAGCATAGACAGACAATCTAGCTCCTTGAAGAATCCAGACTTAGAATAATACCAGTTTTATATATTTATTTGACAAAAATCCCATAAAGATAGATAGATGACAGATAGATGATAGATAGATGATAGATAGATAAATAGATAGGTAGATAGATGATAGATAGATAGAGATACACATATATAGATGTATATTTGATTTAACTTTTCAGAAATTAAGAAAAGTGAATGTTTTGGTAAACTTTATTTCTGTAATTATAACATAATGTCTAGCTAGAAGAGGTCATCAATAAATATTTGTGGTAAGAATAATGCATATTGAACAATAACAAAAATAAAGAAGTCAGCAAACAATAAAATGTTGAAAAGTGTAAAACAAGGTAGTTAAATTGATATATTATTACATTACTGTAAATGACTTTAAAAATAAATTTGGCATATGCCAGATATATAAACTCACTCTTTTATATAACTATTATAAAAACAGCCAACTGACTGATGCTGACTATAACAATTGATTATGAATTCTAGAGAAAAATTATTTTCAATGCACTAACAATATTTATTAAGAAATCATAATGACCAGAACCTCATAGCTTGGAAAAATGGGGGTTACTTTAAAGTATGCTTTAATCTCTCATTTTTACCTTTGTAATAATTCAAAGAAAGAGCAATGGGATATTTATTAAATATGGTGTGTGTGAAAGTGGGTGTATTTGTTGGTACTTCTAAAATTATAGTAAAAATTTTTTTTCTTTGAAATTCATTTTAGTCTACCCTTGTCCATAAAACAGAATATAAGTATACATTTCTCCCATGAAGCTTCTTTACTGAATGGTGCAAATTAGATCCACAATTAAGAATATTTTTTAAAAGAATGAATGAATGACAAATAAGCTACTCAAGAGAATATAAACATACATTATTATTGCTTAGTGTGATTTAAAAATCTTGACAACTTGATAATAAATAAAAAAAACTAAAAATAAATAACTTTATAAAGAAAAATTATAAAAAGTTTAGTGATCAGAAAAATATAATCTTTGGAGTCTAATACTTCAAATTCCAAAACACTGTGGGTCGCAAATATTATTCACCAGTGTAAAGCACTGTGGTGTTGGCACTCTTGAAAACTATGTAAATATTTCTGCCAAGATAATAGACAAAAGAAGAATAAATAAAAATCTGTGGAACAAAGGAAATTAAAATTACTCTTTAAATTTAGAATCTTGATATTTTGCTGAGATATGTAAGGTGAAGGAGACATGTGGCAATGATTGAAAATAAATCTAGCAGCTAATTTTAAAATGACTTTTATATGGAATTGAAAATGAAATAGGCTAAAGATAAGTAAAAGATTATCAAGTTTAGGTATGTCAAAGGGAGACAGAAAAATGATTTGGAAAGAGCTTAACCATTGAAATAAGTCTAACAAATGGCCATATCAGGGTTCTGAAAATTATTAGCTTTGAGACCATGGGAAATTACATAGCTTCTTCATGCCTCAGTTTTCTCATTTAAAAAAAAATAATAATAAAGATTCAAATGTTATAACTAAGTAATTAATGAAAATGCATTTTTCTTCTGTGTGAACTGCAAGGTCAAACATTACATAAGAAAGAGTTTTGATTTTCTAATGTACTGATTTTCTTCAAGATTAGAATTCTTTAGACAGAATGGTTCACTTTAGAAGTCAGGCATCTTTGATACTGAAATGAACAGATACGAGAGCACATGCATGTCTTTAAATTTATGTAGAAATAGTCCTTTGCAAAGTAGGAGACTAGAGGGTTTTGAAGCTATCACCAATTTTGTTGCTGTTTTTATTTAATTTTATTTTTCTTCTCAAAACTGTTCTCTGTGAGTGATGTAACTGTTGGTGTGTTACCTAATCAATTTGAGAATTTCTATTTCCATTATGAAATGAGGAGTATAGATTTCATGGAGATTATATGAATGAAATGGAAGTCATGAAAGCATACAGCTGTGAACTAATACACTATGTTATCTTTAAAGGCTATATTTTCTTAAAACAAGAATTGCACTAATCTCTAAATATTTTTCCTAATTTAAGAACTGTACTAGTGTTCTTATTGTAAGTTTCCTCAAGCTTTGTAATTTATTCATTTACTTGTATGTATGCAAAGAAATATTTCTGAGAACAAAAGCCCTGAGACAAAATGTCACATCCTTATAGGAACAAAAGATTTAAACATATCTGTAATATGCTTTCCAAATGTGACTTTTTCTTATCTAGCTAGTTTACATATGTCATCAGGAGCCTGGATATTTAAGAGTAATTATTTCTGATTCCTCTCCGTTTTGGTATCTTCAGCTGGAACATTCTTATGCTAGGCACCTAAGGTATTTTTATCATTTTGTTTTGCATATGACCTTTTCACTGTTTCAAAAATTTAAGAGATGTTATAATAAATGCTCTTTGTAAACTATAATGAGGAAAGGCTGGAAGTTTGCTGTGCTCATTCCTCATGTCCATCAGCTTAATGACTTGCTGAAAACAATGACTTTTCTCACATTACTTTCCTAAATAGTAACTTGGTTTGCTTATATTGTTAAGTTGAACAAATATGCATATAGCAATTGCTAAACATAAAATCCTACCTTCATTTAATAATGTTGTTGAATTAAAGAAATGAAAGATTCACCATATTTAATACTTCTAGTGATATATATGTGTGTGTGTGTGTGTGTGTGTGTGTGTGTAAGTATGTACACACACACAGAAACAAAGAAGCAATCACATTTAAAAATTCAAGCAGAGAGAATACTATCCTCATAAATCTTATAAGTTAGATGTAATGAATCAATTCCTTGAAAAAATAAACAACCAATACTCACATAGGGAGAAATAAGTAACCTAAAAAACCCTGTATCTATTAAATTATTTAAGTTCACAATTAATAAGCTTCAAAAAACAAACTACCAGACAGAAGATATCATTGGGGAATTCTACCAAATAATTAAAAAGTTATAATACCAATTGTCCATAATATTCTTCAAAATATACAAAAAAATAATAATACTTAATTCACTTTATTACCCTGGTTTATTATCAAAACCAGAAACAAATAAGTGGAAAGTAGTAACTGCTATATGTTATATATAGTTGGATTTGATATGCTAATATTTGTTGAGGATTTTTGTATTTTTTTTCTTTCAAAGACATTGAATTTTGATATTAGGTTGATATATATATATATATATATATATATGGATAGATATAGATATAGATATAGATATATTCATAAAAAGTATGATTTATTCTAGGTTCGAGACTGTTTCAACATGCAAAAATAATCAATGTAATCCGCTTTATCAATAGGCTGACAGAGAAAAATTTTTTAATCATAACATTTAATATAGAAAAATATCTGACAAAATCCAATAACTCTTTATGATCTTAAAAATTTCATCAAATTGGAAAAAAAAGAGAATGTTCCCAAAGTGACTTAAATTAAAAAAAAATCTAACACAACAATAAGGGGCTCTACACCACACTTAAGTTTGAAAGACGTCAAGGAGTTTTGCTATCAGTATTGCTACTCAACATTATAGTACAATAAGCACATTTTTACACAGTAAAATAAGAGAGAAAAAGAAATAAAAGAAATATATTAAGCAGAAAGCAAGAAATTTTTTAAAAAGTTATGTAAATATGATATGAAGGTCTATGTATAAAATCTATACCATCTAAAAATCTCCTGAAATAATAAGCAAAAATAGCAAGATTACAGCAAACAATTTCAATTTAAACAAAATTCAATTTTTTTCTCTTATTAGCAATAACAATAATAATTAAATTTATATAAACACTTATAATATTCACCAAAAAATCAATATTTATGTGTAAATCTAATAAATTATGTACAAGTTTTGCTTGCAGAAATTTGCAAAAATTATAAGAGAAATAAAATAACATCTAAATTAAAATAGAGAAAGTCTGGATCGGAAAATTGAATATTGTTAAGATGTTAGTTCTTCCAATGTAATCTATGGATTCTATCAAATGCAATTTCTATCAAACTCCTAGCAAGCACCTTGTAGATATAAGCAAATTGGCTCTAAAGTTTATACATATGGAAAGTCAAAACCCTAGAATAGCTAACTTAACTGAAGAACAAAGCTGGAGTACTTATACTTTGAGATACCAAGACTTACTTAAAAGCAATTAAATAAAAAAAATGTCTACAATATTCTCATTAGGACAGAGTGGTTTCACAAAATAACAGACACAGAAGATATATACAGGCAACTGAATAAAGAGTGTAGAAATACATCCACACAAATTTTAAAAGTCAAAGAAAATTTAACAGAGAATGCGGATTGTTGTTTCAACAGTGTGCTAAAAGAATTGAATGTTCATGGGCAAAAAAAGGGATTAACACACAATATAATTTTCATGAAAATTAGCTTCAAATGGATTTGTATTCGTACAGTGACATGATATTCAGCAATAAATAGCAATGAGCTATTAATGATTGAAACTAGAAATGAGTTATTATTACTGATCTACACGGACATGAATGAGTCTTGAATTTATATTGATAAATGAAGAAACCAATGTAAAAATACTAAATATAAATTTACATGATTCCATGTATATGACAGTCTAGAAAAGGCAAAACTACAAAGACACTACACTTACCAGTGGTTTTCAGAAGTTGGAGAAGGAGATCCTGAATATGTGACACACGGAGAATATTTTTAAAGCAATGAAACTATTTTATATGGGATGGTGATGATGGACGCATGATACTATACATTTGTCAAAATCGATAGAACTATAGAGCACAAAGAATGAACTTAATGTGTGCAAACTTAAATATATAAATATATATAGTGGTGAGAAGATCCAATGATTGATTAAAGAATATGACAAAAAAATCTGTTTAATAAAAGGATTCAACTGCATGGAAGCAGGTGAGTGAAAAGGTTGTAACTGAGGAAATGAGTAGAGTCTGTAAGACTAAAGAAAAACAACTCTGATAAAGTTGTTTTGCAGGAGGGTCTAGATCACAATGCTGACATCCTGTACATATATAATAGAATCAATTGATTAAGGAAATGAATAGGAGATATTGAGAAGCGAATTTCTCAGTTTTGGAGTAAGAGTTTACATGTAAGTGAGAGAAAATGCTATATATAATGATCCAGGTGTTAATACACTAGAATTTGAGACATCACTCTAAACTAATTTCTAGTTTAATAAAGGTGCTAATGATTTTAATGAAAAACTGTAATAAAAAGGTACAGGTGATTATATATAGAAGCATTTATATGTATATTTGTATATGCAAATGTTGGTATAAAAACTTCTAAATTCTTGCTCTGTCATCTGAAAGAATCTACAAATACAAACACCTCAGTAAGCACAGAACAACACTTAACTTCCAGATCTTTGTCTGTACTATAATTTTTCAATAGAAAGTAGCAAGGACTTCAGAAGGAATGAGATTCTACAAGTGGGGCAGGAAATGTACAATTTAAGCCTGGAGCTTGTAAGGTCAGGAAGTAAGAAAGTGCTAGACACATTAACAAAGAAACAAAAACTAAGCATAAACGGGGATATGTAAAAGTCACAGGCACCAACTAAATTCATTTCTAAATTAAGTACTATTGGTTTATGAACAAAAATGTCAAATAAATATGAGTCTTGATTTAAGTAAATAAATGACTGAATAAATTAGTGGAGAATAAATAAATCTCCCATGCAGTACACCGAATATTTTGTGCAGATATTCTGCCCTTGAGAGATGGAGCTTAACTCTTAAGAGTGGGCACTTTTGAGAATGGGTTGAATAGAGTGACATTCTTCCAAGAAGTAAATTATGAGATTAGGGGAAAACAAATAATTTACAGTGAAGAAACATGCCGAATGATCTCAGCCAGATAATCCAGGTTAATATCAATAATAATATATTATTGTGATAGTATGTTCCTTTGACGTTATGTGATGAGAGAGACACTCTACCCACCTAAAACCCATATAACCAGTCTAACCTTAAGAGAAAAAATATTAGACAATTACCAATTGAAGGACATTTACAAAATACTTAACCAGTAATTCTCAAAACTATCAAAGTCATTATAAACAAAGAAAGTCTGAGAAACTAAGTCTGTAACTTAAAAAATACATTAGGTAAAACTAAATTAAACCTAAAAAAATTATGGACTTAAATTACTAAAAAAAGGTTAAAGACTGGCTTATTAATTGTAACTGATGCACCATAGTATATAAAATAAATTTGTATTGAGTATTGGGAAACTGGGTACAGAATGCATAGAAACATTCTGTACTGTCAGTAATTTTAAAATCTTATTTTTAAGAAGTACTTCAATAATAAAATAATGATGAAATAAGAGAGTCTATCAAGAAGGGGACAACAGTCCTGGAAATGAAAATCATGAATATTTCTGGGAAATAGATTGATATAATAGAGCCAATTATTTTATATAGCTATCTATCTATCTATCAATCATCTATTATCTATCATCATCTATCTATTATTTATCTATTATCTATCTATCTGTTTACTTATTTATTTATATTTATCATCATCTATCTTTCTGTCTATTATCTATTAATCATCATCTATCTGTAATCTGCCCGTCATCTATCTATCTATCTATCATCTATCTATCTATCCATCTTCTATTATCTATCATCTATCATCATCTATTTACCTATATATACATCTGTCTATTTCTCTCTAGACAGAGCACACACAGCAGGACCCAGGTTCAGAATTTAAGTAACAACAAAAGTACTAAATTCTGAAAGAGGAAGATATAAACTTGGATCTAGTAAATTTGAAGCCAATGTATTAACCAGGTATATATATACAGAAAGTAGTAAATACATACAACTAAAATTCCCTCATCTTGCTAAAAGAGAAATGCATAAATTATAAAATTAAGAATTTTAAAATATTATTTATACAAAAATTAAAATCACTTATAAAAAATAAATTTAAATGTCAATGATGTAAAAAATAATTAAGAACAGACGGAAGAATCCTGTGCAATTATTTATGTAGGCCGTGAGGGGTGTCCAAAGCATTAAAAGAAAAAGAAAAACCATGAACCAGTAGATGGAAAAAGAAATTTGAAGATTAGATATGCAGGTGTGCCAAATTCTATGGATATTGTAGAAAGGTGAAAACAAGGATCTTTGGGGTTATTTAATTATGAAATTACTAATGAACTCCAGAGAACATAGCTGGAGCAGAGACAAAATTTCAGTTTGTTTAATGGTCAGTTACAAGTGAATGAAATGGAAGAACAGTACACTGTATCTCATGAATAAAGGGCTGGAGTGTGCATATCCTGATTGTATTAGGGTCCTGTCTGCCACTTGCTAAAGGGTCTAAATAGACAAGTCACATGTCTAAGCTTAGTTTAGTTATGTGTAAAATAAAGATAATAATATAATAACTCATTAGGCTACTGTGAACCCTAAATGTTTCTAGCATAATTTTTGGCTAAGTATATGTTCAATGATTAGTAGCTATTTTATTATTGTTATCATATTTTTAAAAAATGTTGATGAAACAAGAGGAGAGAGGAAGAATTGCTGATTGTCTCAGATAATTTTCATTGACAACATCTTAGAAATTTCAATTATGCTAAATGCCATATTCAGTGAATGATGGATTGAGAGAGGCATAAAATAAGTAAATTGGATTTAGAAATTGCAATTATAAATGATAATAAGGGCTAAGGTATACTTGTACCCATGGGAAGTTGAAGAGAAGAAAAAATAGTTGTAATTGAATTGAAAAGTTTAGGAGAGTTAAGGCCAGGATAGTATATAGAGATATATGATGTAGATGTTCAAAGCAGGTGCAAACTAATAACGTTTCAAATACTTTGATTTTTGGTAATATAGAGATTAATCTTTTCAATTGTATAATAGAATTTTTATCTGTAATGTAGGAAATCCTGGTTCTTGGGTAAGTTATTGATATCAGAATCAGTGAAGTCCAGCTTCTTTCTTCTTTATAAGGAAGTGCAATGACATTTGGTAATATGACCCAGAAGTCCCCGGAGTTCATGTTAATTACACTTGTTACTGCAATTAAACTTAATGATAAGGAAGTAATATTCATAAATCATATGTATGTATAATGTAATATGCAAATACAATATGTAAATTATATTTATTTCTCTATAAAGAAATATTTATTTTTATATTATACATACTGCATATGTATGAATTTTTGTGTGTGCGTTTGTACACTCCCACAACAATAATGCTAATGGCACATTGCCCATTAGTAGACAAGAACATTAAGGTAAATTATTGGAGATTAATGAAACCATGATGAATTAAGTCAGGCATGAAATTGCAGACTAGAGAACCAGTGTTGCAGCATAGTAAAGAACTTGTCTTCTCACCACAATCCTGGAAGGTATCAAGATTTAGAGATGTCAAATATGACAGAGGAGTGGAAAGAAACATGAATTGAAATAGAATAAATTAAAATAACCATTTTTACCTCTCTTTTCTTATACTGTTTAAAACACAGAATTCAGAGAAAAAAATTAAGGCAAAAAAAACAATTTAAAAGTGCTTCAATTAACATCCTTAGAGAGATTAAAGAAACAAATCATCAGAAAATAAGAGTAACCAAATGTGGAGAGGGCTAAGGGGTAAGAAGGATCAAATATACGGTGACAGAAAGAAAGCTAACTATGGGTGATGAACACATTCAAAAACCAAATGTTAAAAATTCCACAAGGATTAAACAAAAAAGGAAAAAAGGATAGGAACCCATCAAAGATTAACTACAAAGAAATCTCCCCAAACTGAGGAAACCAAGGTTCCATATTAAATCGGGCTCCTGAATGTCTAATCCTAAAAATGATAACTTAATTTCATGCATTAGTGTGAAATTTCATAACACCAAGAAAATGAAAACACTTGAATATGAACAAGTTATATCAGATCTAAAGAAAGGAGTGATATACACATCCTTCTGTTTCACCAGCTGGGTGGGATGCTAGAATGTAATAAAAAACACTCAAAATACTAAAGAAAAATAATTTTAGGTGAGCACTGTGTATCTAGATAAACTATATATTAGATGAGGAGGCAAAAGAGAATTAAAAAATTATCTCCCTGCCACTTTTTTTTTTTAAAGAAAAACTGATGTTATTTACAGACATTTTATTAATTCTTTCAGATTTATTTTGGGGCCTACTTCAAATTTAATGCTGGCATATTCACATCTGCTTTTGGGAATTCTCATTTTAATATAATAATTATTGAAACTTTCAAAAATAATTCTTATATGGTCTCCTCTTTAAGATAGGGAATAACATATCTCATCTAATCTTTTCTTCTTGTCATTTTTTTTCCTCTTTGGCTTAAAATTTTGAGTTCTAGTTATTTTAACACTTCATTTTCTTACTCTTCATATGCACATTTCTATCATTTGATCTTGCTGAAGTATTTTGACAGTTATTACTTAATAAATAGTTGTCTGGCTCTCCTGATGTAATATGTGCTGAGTAATAATGTATAATTAATTAAACTCGTATTTGAAAGATTCTCATTATATTATGTTTTAAAAATCTCTATGATTATTTTTATGTAATTAATATATAAATGATTTAATGGACTTCATGTAATTGTAACTAGAATTTAAGAGTCAAAATATTTTCAAAGAAACTTGGATAATGCCAAGAATACTAAGTAATTTTACCCAAGAGAATAGAACACAGGGGGCTGAGGTGCTTGCTCCAGATGACATTTCTAGTGAGTGACAGAATTTGGTACAAAAGCAACTTTAGATTATTTCTTGTACATCACACTGTTACACTCTTATCTATTGATCGAACACTTCTTTGAGCACAATTAAATGTTACATTTTTAAAATAAATATGTAACATATACATGTTACATATAATTATATGTGTGTGTGTGTGTGTGTGTGTGTGTATATAATTTTGGTGAAAGTAAACATGCAATGTAATAAAAAGTTTATGGTATAATTATTATTAATGCCCCAAATTCTCCATGTATATTCTAAGTGTTTTTATACTGTATAATTCCTGAATGAAAACCAGTGACTGTGTTATTAAAAATAAATAAAGAAGAATTCCAAGATATTGCATATATTGAAATATTAGATCTTGTTCTTTCTGTAATGTGAACGATATCCCGTAATACTTCCCAGTGCTGAACAACAAAAGACCTCTTCTCACCACATTACTCCACTGGTTTCTCATGGTGCCAGAAATTATTTCCATTCAAAGTTGTGTTTTGTTTGTTTTATTTTTTCACATGTTTAATTGTTTGCTTGTTTGTTGTAAACCAAATACTTTTAAAAACTGCTGTTAAGATCCATGTGATTGTCATGGGCTGAATCATGTCCTTCTAAAATTCATATTTTGAAGTCCTAACCACCAGTACCTCAGAAGTGACAGTATTTAGAAATAGGACCTTTTAAGAGTCAATTAAAGTAAAAAAGAGGTTCCGTAAGTAGTCTCAGTATGTCTGGTATTCTTAAAAGAAGAGGAATTAGCACAGGAATACCATGTAAAGATGCAAAGAAAGTCAATGAGAGCAGTTGGGGAAAATCAACTTTTTTGACACCTTGATCTTGCACTTCTCCCCTCCAGAACTGTTAAGAAATAAAGTTCATTTATTTAAATAAATAAAGTTAAATTAATAAAGGTCACAGTAGCATTTTGCTACTGTGGCCTAAGCAAACTAATTCAGTGGTGCAGCCAAAATAAAAAGATGGAGGTACTGAAAAAAGGCTTATTATTGGGTAAAAAAGTAAGACTTGCCAATTTTATATTTTTGCTTAATATCTCAGTTTTTTGGTTTAAAATGACCATTCCTCCCAGGTTTTCTTCATGCCACCATTTTTTTTTTTTTTTTGGCTATGTGACTGTATGCAACAGTAGTTAAATTCTCTAGCAAGATGCAAAATGTGGTGATTCCTGAAAAGAATTATTCAGCCCAGAATGGTCTTGCATATTAACCTTCTGGAAAGGGTCATGCATCATTGCAGAGCAAATCACATTGCTAGAGAAAACCCAGGAGTTGCCTTTTCTCCAGTGTGGTTATGACATCACCAGCATTTTTTAAAAATTGTATAAATATTTCCCAAATATATTATGGGGTGACACAAAGGTAACACTGAGGTGGTGGGATGACAAATACAATTTCAACAATTGTCCCTGACAGAGACAGCAACGATGGGGTTAGACACCAAGCAAGGAGTGGGAAATGCAGATAAAATGGCCAAATTGCCACATTATAATTCTTAATTATATATTTTTGAAGTATTTAATAAAGAATAAGACTAAACATAAGTTGTCTATATTACCCATATTTTTACTCATTTCTTCTATGTGCAAATTTTTACTTTCACAGCCTTGAAAACATACTAATAAATATTTCATAAATATACTCAGCTATTATGGATGGATCAGGATGGATCTATAAGCAACCTGTTTCCTATATCTAATTTTAACTTATAATATTAAGACAATATGATATTTCTTTATAGTTATCTGTTTCATTAAGTATATTTCTATACAACGTATACTTGACTTGAAAGTATTGTACATGAGTGTAGTTTACCTGTATGCTTTAAAATCTAATATTACTTAGAAATCTGCATCAAATTAAAAGTAAAAGTTCTTTGCAAAGGATGTGTAGGCATCATTTATATTAGAATTATTGTAGAGGACAGTGTAATGAAGCAACTCTGAACTCTAATACGATGACACCATTGAAATCATATTAATAAAATAACTAAATCAACTTCTTAATTTTACATTTGTGTTAATTTTAGAAGTTATTCATTGGTTTCAATTTTTTGAAGTCCCTGATCTTTTATTTGTTCAGTAATGTATAACGACTAATTTTTAGACATGCTATAAACCCATCCTCTATTATTGGATATGTGCTTTATTTTCTTTGGTCACCAAACAATCATCAGATTTTAAGAAACTCTGAGAAGGTGCATAACAAATTTCTTTACCACGTTTAAATTAATGACATTTGTTTTCCAAAAAAAAAAAAAGTCATAATACACAACTTAAAATTTTATTTCTGAATGAAGACTTCAATGATCTGGTCACTTGTTAAAACCAACCTTCCACACACCAGCACAGTATTAAAACAAAACCAATATTTATTTTAATGTGGAATTTCAGCCCTGAGGCCTCTCTTTATAAAGAGGGATTTAAATTTTTTTCCTTTTTTTAAAATTTTATTTTTTTTTGAAAAAAAGTAACATGTTAATGAATACCTTTCATATGAACCAAAGATAAGATCAAACATTGCTTTTAAAATTCAAGACTTACATATTGAACTTGTTATTATCACATTTATTTCAGTTTTCTGAAAGGGTAGGAAAAACAAATGTGTTTTGGCATACAGTTTAAAAAAGAAAAATAAATGAGTTATAAGAAGATGGAGTTCAGAAAGTATTCTTCTTTTTTTTCCTCAAAGGGAATTAGAAGTCAGCACGTTGCTATTGCTCCTGGACATAAAGACGGCGTCTTTGTTTTATGTCCTCTGTGTCTCCGAATCCTTTAGTGCCATCACAGCAGAGTGTACTGTACACCACTTTAAATGATAAGAGTTTCAATAGGCACTTTAGTGGAATTAAGAAAAATCTAACACTCTTCCACCGTGATGCCACATAGCTATCTTCGTTCTAGGTTGTCATGTCAGTAAATTGTATTTAATAGGCCTGAGCTCGTCTCAGTATATTTCCAAAATAACAAAACAAAACCAAGCGAGTACATATATTAGGATTTATCTTGTGTTGGCAGAATAAACCAAAACTGACAATATGATAAATATAGCCACTTGCTAGAAACCAGATCATCAAAGCAACCTTGTCCTATAAAGCCCGTGGGAGGGTGTGTGTGTGTGTGTGTGTGTGTGTGTGTGTGTGATTTCTACTTGTGTTTCTTTGTCTTCCTTTGCTCCTGTTCACTGTGTTGTAGTCTTTGCTTCTCCCCTAAGTGACTTTATCAGGGTTGTAACTCTCTTCTTCACCAAACATATCTGCCAAGACTTTGAAGCGGGGTCCCCAGTCTGTCAGATAGTCATAGTCCTGGTCTGCTTCTGTGGCCAGAGAGTCTATGGAGCTAAGGGAGTCTGCAACTGACCCGGTCCCTTCATAGGCATATGTGGCCAACGAGTCATACGGCGGGGCGGCTGGGTCCACATCATTTTCCTGCAGCCTTTGGTTAATAAAATCCCTTATGTCTGTGTTATCTTCCACCGGTGGCCTCTGCCGAGGTAAACAGAGAGAGTCTGGTTTTATATCCCTGCGAATTTTGTTATCTTCAATCACTTTTGGATTTCTCAGAGCACCAATGTCGAAAGCCTGGGTGTCCTCCTCCCCGCCTCCTTCATCATCGTAGTGGATCACATTGTCCCTGACATCCTCTTTAGAGGTCATCAGGGTGTCTTTCTTCTTCTGCCTTCGCAGAGCTACATACAGCACCACTATGGCTAGAACGAGACAAAAATTACAATTTAAGAATATGTCAGTTCATCTCTTCACAAAAAACAAAATTGATCAGGACTGACTGAGTTTCTTTAATGCTCTCCTATTATTTTCTTTTGAAGTAAACATACAGTAATCAATAAGGATCATTTCCATGTTTATATTTTTTAATTGTCTACATTTAAGTTCATTTTAAAATTTTAACTAAGAAGAAATTATAGCTAAATTGTCCACACCATCAAACAGTTGGAGCATTATATTTAACATGTATTATATTTAAATATTCTGGTTCTGGTAGAAAGTGTTACACAGCTTAAAGTAATAATAATGGTTTTCAAAGCATACAGAGAGCTGTATCATATTGATATATTATATCAATATGTCACTCAAATATTATAGCCCATAAGTAACACTTAGATATTATTTATACCAAGATTTCTCAATTGTAATGTTACCATGTGTCTAATAAAATAAACAAATATTCATGTGATAACCACTTTTAAAAGCAATATAAAAAAAAGAAAGAATACAGCATATGAAGGCCTTAGTTTTACTAATTATATCAACTAAGACTTATTATCATTTCTATTCTGTCTCCTGCCATATTGAGACATTTCTGAAACAAATGCCAAACATTTAGGTTACATTAATGAAGTATTATAATATTTTGAAATAGTTAATTTATATACTCTTATTATTGAATACCTTGTTTCTAGTTGACTCACAGCTATCACAAAATTGATAGTGTCTATTTCTTGTCAAATGAACAGGCATGGATTCAAACCATGAAGTCAGTGCTCAAATTTACTTGTCATAATACCTCCTCTCCTCCATAGCAATGGCAATAGATTCAAAGACAAAATGTGTTTGATTTACCAGAGCAGAGTCTGAAAGACTGCTGCCATAGAATTAGAAAGTAGAGGACACTGCATGGATGAAAGCCTATTTATTCCCTCTTCTTTCAAAATAGAGTTGGCAAATTGAAAACAGGGAGGAGATATAGGTACAGCTCTATACAGTGGGCCTTAGGTTTAGGCAAATTTCAGAACTAAAATCCTCCCAGAGTTTAGGCAAATTTCAGATCTAAAGAGACTATTGCTTATTTATCCTGGGAGTACATGAGACACTGCAAATGTCACAGAGAAGCCCTGCATATAAAGTGGCATTAGAGCTACCATGACTGAGAAAGAGACTCATTAGATGTGCTTGAGGGCCACCTAAAAGTTATCCAAGCACCACAAGCTTCTCGTACTTTCACCAGGAAGGATATAAAAATGTTTAAGGAAGGAGTCTGAGATTGGTTAAGGAGGTCAAACAATAGGTGAACTTTTAAGCAGACACCATGGTGAGTCAAGGAGCTACGTACCAGCAAATTTGTAAACCTAGAACAGTGCAGGTGCACTGTGGACACTTAATAAATATTTGGAGGAAAAAGTAGCAGATGTCAGTGCATGATGAGGTTGACCTGAGCAAGATTAATTGCTACACTCTAACAGGACCAGTGACTGAAGGCAAATATCCAGAATATGCCAAGTCAGGCTATGTTGATATGTAAATATTGTAGGACTCTGACAGCTTAGAGAGAATTGAGTTTATGAGAGGAAGAGTTGGCTTGAATTTAAACGCCTAATTGATCATGTTCAATTTCAGATTTGAGAATCTGCCCTTTTAAGGTTTATATCACCAGCACAAAGAGGCGCCAGATATAATTTACTATAATTTATAGTTATATCAAAAAATATGTTCTTCTACACACCAAGGCCACTGGTGTGGAATTAATATCTACATCATGCAAATGGACAAGAATTTTACCTTCCAAGCCAACACGAGCTTATGACTCAGAAAATGTTTTTCACAAGCTACTGTATTAAACTTTATTCCCTGCCTTACAACCTAATAAATTTTTTAAAATTTTATTTTCTATCATGGAAATAAAGGGAAATATCTACATCTGTCAGATTTTTTTGCTTAAATAATAAACATGCACATATAAACTTATTCCATATTGTCCAAGTGTGCACCTGTTGCTATTTGAACTTTTAAAAAATGACCAGAAAAAAAAAAAAAAACTCCTCTCTTTACTTTTATGATTCTGGTAGTGAATTAATAAGTGAAATGGAGTAAGCTGAACAGAGTTGATAAAAGAGGGAGAACTGTATAAATTAGGTTTATATTTAGTTACACAGAGATACTACAGAATATATTTCTTCAATCCTTTTCTTTTGTTGTGCTTCTAGCTATTTAAGTGTGTTCTGTTCTGTTCTAGTGGAAATGGTTAGGGTTGTGATGTAAGGAGGTGTGGAAAAAGGGAAATAAAAATTGCTTCTGGCTACCAGTTTAAACAGAAAAAAAATTAGAGATCCCTTTATTGTCTATTTCTTTCCTTTATTTTCCATTTCTTCTCTGTCCTTTCTCTTTTCTTACTTTATTTATTAAGCTGGAATTTGGGAAATGCTGTTCATATAGTATAGTTGAAAATGTTATAGAATATCTTAGGCAGCAATAATTACTAGGATGTAAAATGAATTGCGATGCCATTGCTGTAAATAAGATATTTATTATAGAAAATCTCATTGCAGAAAGTTCCACAAATTATTTCTTGAAAATCTCCTTAGGCTTAAAGAAACTTTCATATTTCTGATGTTATTTATTATGCTTAATGGTAATATCCATAAGGTATGAAACAGAAAATTAATTTAGTAAAAATATAATTTAATATAGATAGACCATCTTTCTTCTATCCAAATATGGCAGCTCAGTGAAAAAATATTGATTTACATGGTTAATTGAGGAGAAAGATAGGAATAGAGACGATGATAGATAGATTAGATAGATAGATAGATAGATAGATAGATAGGTAGATGATAGACAGATGATAGAAAAATCATTAATTTTGAAACCAACCTAAGAGTATAACAATGCACAGTAAGATTGCAATCAAAGCTCCAGTGCTGAGTCCTACAGGTAGAAAAATTGCTTCCACATTACAAGACAGGATGGTACCATCAGAGTCACATCTACAAACTCGAATAGTCATTGTGTTTGTGCTACTCTGGACAGGATAGCTGCTGTCTTCTATTACAACTGGAAGAAAATACAATTCTTGCTGTCTGCGGCTGTATCCATTTCTTCTGGTTTCAATTCCAGCTGTGTTGTCTACAAAACATGACATTTATTTTAAAATGGTTACTATAAGCTTCATTTCAAATCAGAAAGTTTGATATCTATTAAACAGTAGGAAGTTCTTGAATCAGTAAAATACAACCATATTTTAATTCTTTTTTTTTTTTATTATTATGAAGGCTTTCAAAATGTAATCGAATGCAGTCAAAATAATCTATGAGAAAGAAGAAACAATCTTCTCTGGTGTAAGACTTAAATATGTTATTCAGAAAAAATGTAGAATGGCTTACACAACAAGCGGTATGTGTGTTTACTCATTTTTTCTGACATCAAAATCTCATTGAGAAAAAAAAAATCTCTGAATATTTTCTTATGTGCTAGAACAAATTATTATAAAGTATGAATCTGCAAACAATCTTACTTAAGACCCTATATTTTGAAATACAACAAAAATTAATTTACTATTTCAGATTAAAACTTAATTTTTCTTCCAAATCTGTATCTATATTTATACACTTTAACTTTTGCACATCAGGTGAGAAATATGAAAAGGAAAATACAGTGTGTTAATGTCAAGATTTATTAAATTTTGAACATCATGAATTATATTAATCATCACTTTAATTATAATTAAAAAAGCAATGCATTTTAGTTTTGATAAAATCAATAATAGCAATACTTACTTAGAATAATAGGAGGCAATAATGATTATTAAGTTTATATAAATGCAAATAATATTCCTATTGAAAGCATTGTTTTGCATGCATTTGTTCTACATATAGAAGTAAAAGTATGTTTTATTCATAATACTTTTTTATTTTTATACTTATTTAAATAACACTTAGAAATATTCTTTTTATTTTTAGAAATATTTTAACATTTAGTTTATTATAGCCGTATGTGATATATACTTTAAAATTGGGTAAAAAAAATTTTACTATTTAAGTAATATTTTATTTGTCTCTTTGAGGACATTACCTTCAATTAAATATTAGGCAGCTTCTCTGTATTAATTTTCATAAGAAGAGTAGGAAAGCTACACGGTAAGATGGAGTTTGCTATGGGAAGAGTAATTTTTATTACAGAGAGAACATTATTAAGTTGAGAAACAAAATATCTAGATGCCAAATATCTGTTATAATATTTCCAATAAAAAGTAGTGGTGCCAGGTACTTGTCATGATAGTGGGCATGCAAAACTGGGATCTAGTTGAATTAACATGATATCTTCAGCAACTGACAGCTGAATACTTGAGTTTGGAAAAAAAGAACAGTCGAGGATTAAAGTTTGAAATCTGGGAGAAAAGATATAATAGAAAAAGAAGTCAGAGAATCTGACATATCTGCATTTGGGAAGGCATAGATCTGATATTTGTGAATGTATATTATGTCAAAAGGCAGCCTACCTTTTTATTGTTTATTTTCAATCTGTTATTATTGATATATGACCATATAAAATTAATTGTGCTGTTCATAGCAGGAATAAATTATTATACTTTATTTCCACCATTAAAATTATTTCTATCAATGAATAAAAAAACATGATATTATTATATAGTGTATGTATATATATTAATTTGCCATAAAAATTTAAAAAACGCTGTTATTTATGGTAATGTGGATAAACCTAGAAGACATAATGCTAAGTGAAATAGCCAGACAAAGAAAGGCAAATACTATATAATATAACTTACACGTAGAATCTAAAAAAAAGAAAGAAGTTGAATTTATAAAAGCAGTGAGTAAAAAAGTGGTCACCATGAGCTGGAGGAAGAGGTAGAAACTCTCAGTTATAAGACAAATAAGTCTAAGGATCTAATGTATAAAACGATGACAATTGTTGTATTCTATAATTAAATTTTTCAAAGTGAGTAGAATTTAAATAATCTTGTAAAACAAAAAGGTAAAAATAAAATACGTGAAGCTAAAAATGTTTCTATTTATTTAAAAAAACATATACTTACAAGTATAACTTAAGATAATACGGGTAAGTGGTGTATAAGTGGTACATGTTCAAACCAGGAGAAAACACTGGGCTATGAGGCAAGGTGATCTACTTTATATTATTATAATTAATTAGCTATAGATACTCCAGCAAGGATGCAATGGTGGAAAATAGTCAATGATTACTTTATTAAATGGTATGACAATCTACCCAGTTGTCCAAGCCAATGATCTGGCAGTCTGATTGGTGTTCTTCATCATATTCACATGTAAAACCTAGAGGATCTGGCTTTAAACCCCTGTTAATTCTATTTCTATTTTTCTCTATCCTTACACCCATTATTTGAATCTAAAACTCTCACCCAGTCTCTGCAATAGAATCAAAACCAGTCTTATATACCTCTAGTGTCTTCCCCATGCTGTATCCAAACTGATCTTCCTAAAATACAAATCTCAACATGTTATCCTCTTGCTTAAACCTTTCAAAGACCTCTCATGTCTTAAATTTAAGTTATAATCTCTTTAATGGCTTAGAGATGTGGTGACCAATGTCACAGAACTAATAAAGTTAAAACCAGTGAGTAGTACTTAACCTTACTATTTCTCATCCAGTGTCTTTTGCATTTTTAAAGTTGTTGTAATCATAGCAGATATAAGGGTATGGCTTGTAGTAATAGTGGTAGTAATGACAGTGCTAGTAGTGGTGGTAGAACATTTAGTGTAGACATGATGGTGCATGTGGTAGCAAAAATGATCTAGAAGGTAATACATTTAGGCATTGTGTTAAATGATGTACATACATTAATTTATTTAATATAAAAGGGGTCAATTATAAGGTGATGGAAGAAAATTTAATTTTGGGTGGTAAACACACAAGGCAAAATATATATGATGTATTATTGAATTGTACACTTGAAAACTATATAATTTTATTAACCAATGTCACCCCAATAAAATTGATTTAAAAAAATTTACAACACACAAAATAATGTTAATATAAATGCTATGAGGTTGATATTATTTAGGATAATTTAATGCATTAAGAGTTTGCATTTATGTAGTAATAGAGTGGGGATGCAAACCTGTGTCATTCTAATTATGAAGACTATATTTTTAACTTGTGCTATACCATGTGTCATTAAAGTAAAACAATTACTAAGAACCTACAAGTAATGTGCATGTGGAACAAATGATATATTTAAACCAGGGAAGGCATTGTATATCCCAGATAGCCTTTTTTCAAAATGACTCATTCAGAGATTGTTCACATTCTAAATAAAAGTAATTTGCTTCATTAGATAGTCCATATAGATTAAATATTTGTAATATAATAATTTATGATAACGATTTATTTAAATATTTATTTACTACTAACTATAGAATTTTGCATTTCTCATATATGAATTTCAACATTTTATGAATTTGGTGCCTTAGAATAAGCATTGATTTCTACCTTTGTGTTGTTTTATGAAGTTACATGACAAGAGGTAAATTCTTATGTGGTTAAACTTACTTCTGAAGTCACGGACTGTAAAATTTGGCTTGATGGCAGCTTCAGCTGATAATCTGAAGGAAAACTGTTGCCCAGCAGGTGAGAGATCTCTGTCTGCAGCACTGACTGTTTGAATGATCTGAAATAAAGTCAAGATGAAACTTGAAGTCAGTCATCTGTTTCAAAGGGAATTTTACACACCAGGCTAATAATTGTACTCAATGAAGCATGCAAAATTGACAGAAACGACACTGAAAATTCATATCAGTGGCCCAATTATTTATACATACTTTTTAAATAATAAATATCTAAACATTTATACTTAATAATGGAAGGTACAAATATAGAGTCTGGGTTAATTCCAAATCAATAATGCGTAACTCAAAAGCTTAACAGCACTGAACATTCTCACTAATAAGCAAAATAAAATTAAAATGTACTTACTTACACTTTAAATTAGATGAAATAAGTGCTTTCTAACCTAAGTATAAAAAGGTTTACTAGAAACAATATCTGAAATTATTTTAAGACCCTCACATTAGCAAAATTTTAGCATAGCTACATTTGTGAGAATTTAATTTTCATAAATAAATAAAATAATAAAAAGAGATACAAAGTACATATATCTGCTTTCATCCTTATGTTCTTTTACCCCAATGAGTAAAAATAAAAATGTGTTTTCATAGCCACACACACTGGGACTTTGAGTGCCTGGTGCAGTATTAGTAATTTGTAATTTGACAAATAGATCCTCTAGTGAGAAATTCAAGTCTCTGATTCTGTGTGAATCAGTTGCAAGTTTAATTTTCATGGTTGAGACCGTCATTATTTGACACCATTGGGAAGATTATGGAATATGGTAATTTAGTCAAACAATTACCATACAGACCCTGTATAACTTTAACTTCCTTTCACATAAACCTATATGCTCAGATCACTGTTTAGTCCACAAAATTTCTGTAAATTATTTGAGGTTTGGTACCTGTTTTATTTTGCTTTTTACAACTTACAACTAGCATAATCATTTATAAAATTAAGAGTATTTAACACTATGATATATCAAAAACTATTTTAGAATAAAGAAGTCCTTAAAACACAAAGAAACATAAAAATTTGGTTATAAACTGGCACTTATCTGGAATTACTTGAGAGTCATTGCCTTAATGAAAATAACTCTCATAAATTTTTATCGATTCACCATGTAAATCTTTATTGATTTATATAGCATCCATCATATTTCTCTCTATTCTCTGTCTTATTTTGATAGACAGATACATAATACAGACACATCCATACATACATACATCCATACATACATATTCAATTATAGTTCAAAAGAGTTAAATAGTTTCTATGCATAGTTCCCAGATAAAAGTAGGATGGCTGGGGTCAAAAGCAAAAAATGCTCATATATTACACTCCCTGAAAGCTCAACAGACACTTCAGGTTATGATTTATACATAAATGTGTATAACTAAGAAAATATTTATTAGAAAAAGAGCCTCCAAGGACCTACCATATTCCTCACCAGCTAATCCAGACATAAGAAAATAAAGTCACCTCTAGTAACTTCTACTATTCCCAACTTTTTTTTCTTTTAGGTGAGGCAACCCTTGTCAGTTTACAATCCCTTCTTTTTTTTTTCTTTTTTCCACCTACAGCACCTGGTCTTCCTTGGTGGTCTCCCATCCAAGTACTAATCAGGCCCAACCCTGGTTAACTTGTTAAGGTGGCATGACAGGACTAGTCTCAACTTTTTAAAGCTTTTAATTTATTAAGCAAACAAACAGGCTTTAAATGGAATTTTATTCCCCAAAGTCTTTCATTTTAGAACATTACCAGATTCTGATTAATATGAAATGGTTAATGTCCCTAAACCTAAAAAATAAAGGATTAAATTTTGGAATTGGGGGCAAAAAAATTGGAAAAGTGGAAAATAGCTAAGTTGTGGCAAACCTCTTATAACTTCCCAAATAACTAAATCAGGTTATTTATTTGCATAAACATTCATGCAGCTTCTACTACCTCAGACACGAAAGCAGGCATCATGCTCATCCTATGTAAATTGTGTGTACACTTAAGATGATAAACGATTAAAACTCTGTTTAAATGCAATTATTTATTATTATTTATTATTAAGCATACAATTTTATCACTTGGGAAAATATGACTAAATAAGTTATACTACAATAAAATTAGTATCTTTCCTGAATTATCAAAAGATGAATTAGAGCAGCACAATCCACTAGAAGTTTCTGTGCTGATGGAATATTCTACAACTGCACTGACCAAAATAGCAATCACTCAAACCACATACAGCTATCAAGCACTAGACATAGGGAGAGTGTTAAGTCAGAACATTAATTTTTAATTTTGTTTCACTTTAATTTAATAGCTATATTTAATTTAATATACTGGACAATATAGAATTAAATTTATGAGACAAATGTCTTACAAAATGTAGAAGACATTCAAATTGAAACAAATAACATAGATTAATAAATGATCTTTTTCAATAAAGATGCTATTTTGAATATTAAGACTTTTTTCACATAAAAACCAACACTTCAAATTTACTTAGATGAGTAGATATACTATTTCAAGGTGTTTGAAATATACAGCAACCCAAAGTATTCCAACACATTCTTTTTCTTTGGAACCTATGTGTACAGTATTGTTTTAATCATATTCTTGTTTTATGATGCACTCTCATCATTTGCTTATGCCTGATGCCCATTATTTTATTGTATTCATTCATTCACTCATTCATTTTTTTGTAATAGGGTAAAGAAACTGGCTACCACCTTGCATAAATCCTAGGACTTTGACAGGAACTTTCATTGACTATCTGGCCTTCCCTCATAACATCTCCCTACTAAAACCTCCTAAGAGAAAGAAGCTTTATATTTTTTATGGGCTTAGAAGATTTTCAGTACCTGTTCATAAGAGCATGTGAGCAAAGCAAGAGATACTATAGAAGGATAGACTCTGAAGGAGTTTGCTTGCTGGGTTAATAGTAACAATTTCTTTAAAAATTTCATAGTGAATAAATGGAAAATGTAGAATCCTAAAACTGTTAGTTATACAACGAATGTTCACTAGACCATCATAACTTTATTCCATGTGTTATTAACTCCATATTTCTGTGGCATTAACCCTATATTCATACATGTAAAATTAATTTAAAGTTTTCAATCTTATGGTTT
Source organism: Cynopterus sphinx (assembly GCA_030015415.1). Lineage (NCBI taxonomy): Eukaryota > Metazoa > Chordata > Mammalia > Chiroptera > Pteropodidae > Cynopterus > Cynopterus sphinx. The sequence continues at coordinate 10,393,607 of CM057379.1, forward strand.
ATTTTATAGACATACGATTCAGAAAAAGACAAACATATGTACATGTACACAGACATGTATTCATGTATAATCATATAACTGAAAACGCATGCATAAAGTGAACCTTTATACACTCTGAATGATATTGATAAGATACCTGTCCAGGTTTGGCATTTTCACACACAGTTGTTTCATATGGTGCAGCTATTTCTGGTGGAAATTCATTGACATCTAAGACATTAATCAATATGTTGACTGTGCTAGTTAATAATGGGTTACCTGTTGAAAACATAAAAAGATAAATTATGATTAAAAAATTGGTCCATTATTACTTTTATTGGAAATATTACAATTTTTGAAAAATCAGCCTTCATTTAGAATCTGAAAGACCCCTTCTTTATAGGAAAATATGAGGTGTTAGGGTTTATTTCCTGAAGAATCAAAAGGAATGTTGGTTTGAAAAAGTGGTTTTAAATGGTTTTAAAATTTTTTATTATAAAATTATAGCTTATGAAGATTTGTAGATGGATAAACTGCCCCATATTGTTGGAGGACCTTGCCCAAGGTCACACATCTAGAGGGATGAGGGGTTAAGATTCAAATCCAGGACTATGAAAATCCAAATGCCATATGCTTTCTACCATACCTTCCCTAGTGATTGATTTGTGTCAAATTCTTCATCTGTAGTGCCACTAAAGATTCATTTCACCAGTATTACTTCAGATCTATATTCAGATTCTTTTAAAGAATCCATAGAAACTTTCACTATATGATTGATTGTGACAGCCTACAATATCCTTCTGTGCCAAATTTATTTAAAAAATTAAAAAGCACTCTTAGTACTAGCTTAAGAAATGTTTTCATATTTACATATGACAGTAAAGTTCATTATTATGTACCAGTACAAACACACATAGCACGAAGTAAAAATAAATGGTATATTTCAAACATGAGATATGTTTTTAGAAAGTGTATTGGTAATCTTGGAGAAAGATGCAGCAAATATCTATTATTAAAAAATAATATCAATTACAGAGCATTTCTTATTTGATAAAAAAAGTTTGATTCAGTTTTCACAAGTTATTTTATCTTTATTCAACCCTGTCTTTTTTTCTGTATAAAATGCTGCCCTATGATATACATCAACTAACTCAAAGTTCAAAAAGACTGCCTGAGATCTGTCCCTGCAGATGGCATCACTTAACTTTGAATGAGACACACATACTGCAATTAGGCCACAGGCGCCCCTGGGAAGCCACTTTATGTTTAAGGATCAAACAGTGGGTTTTCAAAATACAACTTATAAAGGAGATACTCAGTTAATACTGACCAAATGACAGAATGTTTCCAAGAACAGATGAGAAGTGCAATTGAAAATATTTTGAAAACCATAAAGTACTAACAAACACAGGTTCCTATTATGTTAAAATACTCTGGAGCTACTAGGCTTCATTATTTTAAGAAAAATGCCATATGTTTTCTTAATAATTATAGAAATTAGATAAGGGTAAAGGGATTTAAATACATGGTGACAGAAGGAGATTTGACTGTGGGTGGTGAACATACAATACAATATCTAGATGATGTATTATTGAATTGTACACTTGAAACCTACATAATTGCATTAACCAATGTTATCCCAATACATTAAATAATAAAAAATTCAATTTTTAACTGTGTAGTAAATGCAACTAAAATAACTTTAAGAATAGAATCTTAGCTTTTTAAGCCAGAAATTATAGTGCAAACTGAGCAAGGTATAGCAATAAATAAAACAGGTTTTATTTGTCTTTTGTCTGTAAATCAGTTCACTTTAAAATCACAAAATAAACCATACCTAATGAGAGTTCTGTTCACTTACAGTAGTATTATTTGTGCTAGACTGAACAATCCATAATAAGGGTTTTAATTATTCACATATACCTATGCTAAAGTTACATTATCTTTTCTGCTGGTAGTGACCAAAAAAATAAAAAATCTGATCTCCAAAGGAAAAAAATATCTTTAAAAGTACCACCAATTGACTTTCTTTTTTCAATAAAAACACGAGAGGAAACCTATTATTGATTTTAAATATCTGCAATAGCATTACGCCTTAGACATTCTGAATTCCTCGAGAGAAAAAAACTACATGATATTCATCTTTAATCTTCTAGAGTTTAACACAGTGCCTAGTACATGCTAGGAAACTGAATAATCAATCAATAAGTATACTTCCAAAAACAGTGTGAACTAAGAAACAAAAGTGAATTAGGTGCAGCTGATATAATAGGAAAACTCCATGAATCATGACCCACTGACACCTTGATAGTCAACACATTTTCCTTGAATTTAGCCACAGTCAACAAGACTTATCTTTAGATGCCATTTCACTTTATAGTAAAGTGCTTATAATTTAATAAATAATTCTCAAGTGACTTCTTTTAATATAATCACTGCAAAATCAAATTTGTTTTTTGAAGGCATGTAAAGCCCATTATTGATTTGATATAAAAAAAAAGCTGATTGTTTACAGTTAGTTAATAGGTGTCAGTAAACAATCAAATCTCTGAAATACACATTTGCAGGAGGTATAGTACACTATTAATAGTCTAAGATTATATATTATTTTTCATTCTTTGTCATCAACAAAGTCACAGAAGCAATGAGAATATAATGTACAAAACAAAAGCTGTTTTATCCTCTATCCTCTCCTTTCTCCTATGATATTCATCAAATTAGTCAACTAAAATATCTCTATCTCTATAATATCTCTTTGGTCACTTCTACCCATTAGCATCTTGTTTATTCTGTCTTTTTACCTTTCCTTTAAATGGCTTAGGTACACATCACTGGCCTACTTCTCATGTTCACATACTCATTATAATATAAATTTTAATTAGTCCAAAATTTATTTACCAAACCTTGAACACTCTCCTGATTTCTTGACCAGTATATACACTGATTACATGACTATTTGGATAAGCACCAAGAATATCAAATTAAACCTCACAAGTTGTGCGTAAAACCTCTACTCTGTTTTCTCCTTTATGTTATCACTATCCTCCCCTGCTATCTCAAAATCTGACCACTAACAATGACTTATTCACCTCATTCCCACATCCAATTGATAGCAATTATCATAATTTCAGCTCTTAACTTACTCTCTAATTTCTCAATTTCTTTTTATCCTCCTTGCCATTCCTTTATGAATCATCTAAGTTTCTTTCTTAGATTACTACAAAATCTTTCTACCATGTTTTCTACCGTTCTCCAATCCTGCCTTCTTCCAATCTTTACCATTCCGCAACTAGTAGAAAGTTTCAAAAATACCAGTGAAATCAACTTCTGTCTTTGGTTACACCCCTTCAATATTTACATATTTGCTTCAGGTATAAATCCAAACATCAGAACATTCTAAAAAAAATAAAATAAAATCTTCATTTTTTTTAATCTGGATTCTCTTTATTAGTTGGGGAGGATGACTGGGAAGAGATGAGGATATAGAGAAAACAGATATATAGAGAGAAATAGAGATACAAACAGACACACAGAGGAATTTTACTTTTTACTTGCTCTCATTTTTTCTCTCTACACTAAATGACTTTATTTTCCTTTAAGTATCTTATACTTTTTGATATTTCTAGAGTTTGGCATATGCCATTTCTATCACCTAGAATATCTTTTTATGCTCCTTACTACACTAATTCATTCTAATGTTTTGTTTTCAGTTTAGATGCTTCAGGCTTGTGAAGGATTTCCCTTGTTTCTTTCTGTATGAACCCATAATGCACTGCTTATTTACTTCTCTCTCATGTTAACATTATAAAATGATATTCTTGTTGCTAATTTATCTTGCTTGATGCCCATTAGACTGTAAGTACACCTAAGGAAGATTTTTTTTTTGTAAATATTATGTGCTGAACACTAAAGATGGTGCTTAATATATCCCAAAAAATAAACAAATAAATGTGTAGGAAAGTGTCATGGTTACATTTCTATTTGTAATAAATATAAATTTCTTAAAAAATTAATACAATTGATAATATAAATATTGTTTATTTAAGATAAAACATATATTTCACACAAGTATAAAGTTATCCTCAATTTATTCATTAATCACATACATATCCATATGTTCCAGAGAGTATGAGAGACTGTGGATATCAAAGATGCATAAGATAAAATTCTTGATATTAAGAATTTCATACTTGAGAAGCTCACTATACAAATAAATGAAATAAAATATAGTGCATGTTGTCAATAAAATAACATTTTTCATGTATACATGTTGCCCATTTTTGAATTTCATTTTTAGGTATGTGATATTAAAAGAAATTTTCTGTATATCTATATAAATTTTTTCATTGAAATTTCAAAGTTTAGGTGAGAAACTCATTATGTAGTGTTAATTTCTTGAGAAAATTGGATACTAATTACGAAGAAAAATAAACAGAATTATTGCTGTGCATGTAATTTTGATGAAGTAATTATACTGATTTAAAGTACTCCTAAGCAGTTTGATTATGGTAGCATACCCATAAGCAGTTGAAGGTCTAAAATAAAATATAAACTATTACAACATAAATTTGAATTCATTATATTTCTGTAGCATATAATAGTGAGAAAAACTGGTATCATTTCTAAATTAAGTTGATGATTATAGTGATGTTAATGATTATTATTTCCAAATATATAATACAAGGCTTTGTAAAATAGTATAAATATTTACAATTATATAAATTATATAAATGAAATGATTTTCTTTTTAAAGTATTACTATTACAAGTACTACTGAAAGGTTGCAACACTAGTATAAACCAAACTTACCTTTCCATAAAATGCAGAATAACTTTATATAGTTATTTAGGAAAAAGAAAGAAACTTACAGAATAGATGAACTACTTAGCCTTGTACATTTAAAGTAAGGCATTTATGAAAATTAAGAAAAAGGCAATTAATTGAACGAGAAGAAAAAAAATACACTCCAATCTAGAATTGAAACCAATGGTTATATTTAGTCCTCAAAAGTTAACTACAATCTCTGAGTAATTATATCTGTTCATGTTCAGTGATTCCATTGTTTTGTTCCCCAAAATCCACACTCATTTTTAGGACACTAGAGAATTTGGCATGTTGGTTCCAAAATTAGCGTCCACTAGAATGACCCAGGGAGCTTGTTTAAAATGAAGACCTCTTAGCAGTGCTCCCTGAAATTCTCATTCAATATGCCTTGAATGTGATCTAGTAATATGTCCTTTAAAAACTGTCCCAGGTTATATAAAAAAATGTATCAGAATTTTAATAACTTTTTTAAAAAAATGACTGGCCAAATGAGGGAGAAAAATATGCTGCTAAAACACCGCAGAGCATCCAGACTCACCCTTGCTGTTTGATCCTGGTGAGGTTAGCTGGAGTTACCCAGCATTGGCTGGCTTATAAAAATGCAGGTCCAAGAGCATAACCACCTTCCAAACTCATTAAATGAGGAATGCTGGAGAAGTGATATGCCTCGTTGGACACATGTTAGGCTGAGGACACAGCAGAAACAATAGGAATAAATAAGGATAGCCTTATAAACCTACCTGAAAAACTGCAAATTCTTGCTGAGGAGTTTAAGTCTTGGTTTAATAAAGCTTCAGATTTCCTATTTTTTTCCCACTTTTTAAAAATGAGATATATTTGACATATGACATTATGAGGGTTTCAGGTGTGTAACATAATGATTTGATATTTGTATATATCGCCAAGTGGTTACCGAAGGTGGGGTGTGGTGTGGGAGAAATGGGTGAAGGTGATGAAAAGGTACAATTTCAAGGAAAAAGCTTTTATAACTTCATGTTGATTGGTGGTAAGTAGACTTATTGTGGTGGTCACTTTGCAATACATACAAATATTGAATTATTAGATTTTATATATGAAACTAATATATTGCTATATGTAAATTGTACCTCAGAAATAAAATAATAATACAATATTGCATATTTGAAAGTTGTTAAGAGTGCAGATCTCACACTTCCTTTCTGAATGTGTTTTCTCTACTTCTCTTTATGTACCCTTGACACCAACTGTGCCATTGTATTTGTAATATCTAATCTCAACATGAACATTGATACCTCCATGCCTTTATTTTAGATGTTTTCTCAACCTAGAAAATTCTCCTTTTCTCTCTATTTCATCAGTATATTTTTCATCTTTTAAAGACATTCAATGACAATTCCTATGATATACTATTTATGCCTCAAAAAAGAATGATTTAAATAATTGTTCTCTCTTACAGAACTTTACAGTCTCACCGTGTTTTGACGAATTCAGACAGATTATTGTCTTTCTCATAGCATTTCAGTGCCTAGTGGCCAGGTAATATAGTTTCTAAACATGCTTCATCTTTTGAGTGACTTGTATAGCTGCAAAGAAACAATATAGTAGGCAACCTTCTAAAACGGCTCCCCATAATCTACTCTTCTGATATCCACATGAGTTACCTTCATGTAACTCTGCCTTTCTGTGTGGTCTGGATCTAGACACTTACTTCTATTGAAGAGAATGTGGCAGAAGTGATACCATTGATGTCAGAAATGACATCACTTCTGAGGGGACCAGGACTCTGAACAAAGTAGCCAAACCCCATGTCTCCAAGGATGCATCCAACTACTTCGTCCAGCCATTCTTTTTTACTGCAACTGGAGCAGAACCAGCAACGGTTGCTGCAGGCCCCAGGGCAGCAGAGAAGGCCAACAGTCCATCAGTGGACTTGGTGGCCAGCTTGTTGATATCCTAGGTAATGAAGTTTTCAATGTTTTTCTTTTCCATTCAGCTCACTGATAACCTTGTCGAGCAGGTCATCATCCACCTCTGTCACCTATGCTGCCCAGGATCTTCTTGACATCATTGGCATTGTGAAGGTATTGCCTTTCTCTGGGAGATGCCATAATGTAGATACACAAACTTTTTTAACATAAAGAAATTATCAAAAAGAATTCATTGTAATGAACTCATTAGTTACTCTTGCTACAGTTTAAGACTCATCTGGTAAGACACACTTGCTGGGCATAGATAGAAACTGACCTAACTATGCCACATAGCACTGCGAACTATTTCCCTATTTTTACATTTTGTCTTTTATTTTATACCTAAAATGCAAATTTGCTGTAGAATTCTAATAGGTAAAAAGTCTAACAAGCCTAAATATAGATAGTTAGATGATAGATAATAGATAGATAGATAATAGATAAATGGATACATACATAGATAGATATGCAGAGGGATGTCAAGACTAACAATAATCTCAGTTGAATGATATATACATTGCAAATGTGTCTATGAACATATTGCACTTTATGCATATAAAAATCACCTCAACTAGTTTTACTACTAACTCATTTAAAGGAAGTGGAATGAAGAATAGCAAGTGCATAGCTGTCCCTGTGAAATTATGTTTTTCAGTGAGAACTCCAAATATTAGCTTGGTCAGCAATCATTGTGTGACACTAGGCTAAAAATGGAATATCTCTGGGTCTCCATTTTCTACAATGAGTCTCCTACTGCAAGCCTCACTCATACACTGTGTACAATGATACTCATCTTAAGTTCATGTATGTAATAAAGCTATTAGAATATTTGGTTTGTAGTTTAAGTTATTATTACTATTATTCTAGGAAAAACAGGTACTTCTTATTAATCTAGGAACATACAATATGGCAAACTATTTGACATATGGGTAAATAAAATCCTTTAGAAAATTCTACCACAAAATCTGTTTCTTTCTGTTTACATCCTTCATCACTTAATGATCACATTCTGGACAGTCATAAATTTTTGAAACCTCCCTCCGGAGGTTATAAGAGAGCACACCTAAATCTGAAGTTCCTTGAATAAAGCATAATTTGCTTAGTTGTAACTTTCTAAAATTCTCTAGTTTTGTCAATTTCTAACTGTTCTTAAACTTTAATATCCTTAAGGATAGACTTCAGTCTTAGCTTTCTCATAAGCCAAAGCGAATAGTGCTCTGCACTTAAAAAGTATTCTATACAAGTTTATAAAAAGAAATGTATAAATTTATGTTCAGTCTGAATTACAAATAGAAATCCCAGATTTTGATTTTCTGTACATATAAAGATTAAGTCACTTGCATTATGCTGAAGTAAAAAGAACTTATAAAAGTAGCTGTATATACCAAATATCCTTAAAAATCAATTACCCAACAATTTAACTTCAGCTCATAATGATATATGTAAGTACAAAATTTTCTCCAAATACAGCACTTAGTAAATTAATTCACTGGTTTTCAACCTATCCCAGAATGAATGAAAACAATCCATTGTCATCAGATAACTACAGGACCCAAAAAAGAATTGTCTCCAGTATCACTATTTTGTTTTATAGTTATATAAGATGTGTTCTAGAGTTTTAACGTAGTTATTTTTACTTATTTTTGCCTCATGATATTTGTTACAGTAACACTAAAAAAATGAATTAGAAATATTTGCATGTTGAAAATTTCTGATAATTTGAATGAAGTGAATTTTTGAGCTTCTGTCTCTTTAAAAAGTTTCAAGATTAGTATCATAAAAACAGCAGAGCATTAATCCATAAAAGAATTATTAGAAATCTAATAAAATTATTTGGACCTCCAACTACAGCACCTCTGATTAATGACTGCTTTTTAATTAATTGAAGGCTGTTCAATCATCGTACCATTTCATTTTGCCTGAGAGTTTTTATAGAAGAGTCAGAACCAAACATATGCTAGTTCAATCTGCAATAAGGTATACTTACACAGTTTTGTTCTTCTTGGTAGGGCAAGCATGGGCTATTTATTTCTCAGTCATTCACTATGATGATAGTTTTCTGCTCAGCTGGCTAGTTCAATCAATGAAAACAGCCTTATGCATTAGAATATAAATAAAGTTTACTTTTAAATTCTGAATTCAAGCAAAATGAAGCCCACAATAAGCTATTCTTATTGCTGAATCTTTAATTACCATGTGGTATATGTTTAGTCTCTTTGTTTTTTACACAGACATTTACCTTAATAGACTTCCCAAGGAGACCTAAAATCCACACAATGGTCTTTAAATAGATACTGGAATAGACCAGGGGTAGATATTTTAGAAATATTAGTTTGGCATCACTCTTATATTGTGTGTGTGTGTGTGTGTGTGTGTGTGTGTGTGTATATATATATATATATATATATATATATATATATTATGTGTCTCAGTCACAGTTCTGCGTAGGTTCCAGTAAGGGCCAACATAACTTATAAGACTCCACATACCAGAGTTTTCTCATTCTTATTTAGGTAAATACTATAGCCAGTGGGTTGGAGTGTTAGAGCCAGCATGTACCCTAATACTATTTATAATTTTAAAAATAGGGTTCCCTAAGCTTAAAAATAATCTAAGCTTTTAAGGATCAATTTATTATACTTCTACCATAACACTGCATAATCTCTTTCAATTTTCCAAATTGATTGAAGCTTAAAGCTCTGACTGGATGTGCAGGACGTACTACTATGAGTGCCTCTATACCATGATGATGGTTTGCGCGGCCTAAAAAGCCATTGGGGAGAAAAAAAAAATTCTCCCAAGGCTACCATACAGGTGATCAGTTAACTATCCTCAGACTTTCACTTTGACTTAAGGTATGAGGCCTGCTACTCCTACCTCAAAAAGAAAAAAAAAAAAAGCACGTGTTTTGTGTGTGCATTCAAAAGAGTTTAGGTTAAGCTGGATAGCGTTGAAATTAAAAGTATTTTATTATGGACAGTGAGTCTTTGATAAATTGAACTTATTTAAAGAAACTGTCTTTGATTATTTGTCTTTTACTATGTCTAAGCTATTAGAGTGAATGTAACATGATTCGCAGAGGTCTTACAGTGTAAACTCAATAACTCATTTTCACTATACTCGCCAAAGATCTTAGAAACTACAGTTTATTTTCTCAATATATGGTTAAGCTGTCCCTAACATTCAAGATGAATAAAATAATTGCAAGTTGGCATGAAAAGAATGATAAACAATATGTAACTGTAATAAGATGTAGTATAAGAGAAAAGAAAGATGCAACGTCTCAAAGGAGACTTTAGGAAAACAAAGAGAATGGGGGTGGGGCTCCAAAAAGGGGAGGCTGGCTTCTGTTCTGGTAAAGTGTCCACTCAGACAGTGACTGGCCGATCTGCTTTCAAAGCCGAACTGAGCAAGGAGGGCAGATTTGAAAGGAGATGGCAGAACTGTAGAAGAGCAGCCTGTAATGTGCCTGATTGGAATGATGAGATGGTGTGAATTTCCTCTGAGTCAAATGCACACAATTGAAAGAAGCTGAAATTGAGAAATCATCTTATTAAGTCACCCGAGGAAGTCGCCTGCTGTGCAAAGGGACCCTGCAGTTAAGAAGCTATAAGGTCTCCCACCTGCTGCCTATAGCAAGTTCCTGTGCAGATGAACTACCAGAGCCCCCAACATCAAATAACTTAAAAACCACACGAAAAAGACAGTGTTTGGGCAACAGCCTTTGCTGCCAGTTCATTTTAGCCCTTGAAGCAGTGGCAACCAATGCAGTACTCTACAGAGGCAGATAAGAGAGATTTGTGCATTTTATTTCCTTTTTCCTTTTCCACTCCAACAGACTAGAGAATTGTATCCCCACAAGCAAGGAATCACATAGTTCCAACTTATGGTGTGTCATTAAGTTCTGCAGTCAGCTATTGCTGTGTAACAGTAAACGACCCCAAACGTAGTTACTTGAAATAACTACAATTTTTGTATTTCTCACAATTTTGTGAGAATTTGGGAAGGGTTTGGCTGGGCATATTTTCCATTTCAAATGGACAGAGATTATATGGTTATATGGGTTATATGTGGTGTTCAGCTAGCAAGTGGCTTAGACTAGACATTTCAAGTTTCACTTACATACCCAGCACACTGGCAGGTATGGTTGGAAGGCTGACCTGAGCTGAGATGGCCAACCTGACCACCATCCTGTGACCTTCCTAGTCAGGTAGCTTCAGTGTAGTTAGTCTTTTAAATAATAGGTTGCTGTTCAAATGAACAAGATGGAAGCTGTATTTTCTTTTATGTTAGGTTTACCTTTAATGATCAGAATAACCTGAGAGCAATGAAATCAGCTAAAGACATCACTTAAAGACTGGGAATAGGTGTCTGACTACTCATGTTTGGAAGCAGTTGTTGAAGATAAACAAAACTGTTTCCTATTTGTCCCCCACGGAGTTGAGATTGATCAAAAACCCCTCAACAGAAACATTCACAGTTAACTCTGCCCAGCATTGAGAGGGGAAATTCGCTGCCAAAGTATTTGTACCAGATGCACAAAATGAAATAAGAAAATAAAATGAAAGATACTCCAAATGGATTTCCCCAAGTCTTTCAGAAGACCATAGCAGAAGGACAGTAAGATGTGCTTTTGTCACAAATAACTATGTAGATAGCCAGAGGTCACCACTCCCACCCTAATCTGTTATTTTAGGAAGTTGTGATAATATCCTTGATTGCCCAGACAAACAAATAAGACCTAAATCTACTCTCTGTCTAGAAGATTTTGTCCTGGACCAAGGAGTCATTTCTAATAATCCTGTAGATTCTGAGCTGTTCCTTGAAGCCTGTGTTTAAAACTCCTGTACATTCCACAGTGATGTTCATTTAAAATTACATCGTCATGAAAGGCGAGAGAAGGAAAGGGGGATGTTTTTTTGAAATGTCTTCTTCAGGTTCAGAAAATATTTCAGAATGGGTGATTTTATGTCACAATTATTTCCTCCTGCCTGGTCTCTGAAGCTCCCATAGTATATATAGGCATCTGGTGTGGAAGCTGGAACTCCAGTGGACTTTTGAGGTTACAGTGTAGAGAGGAGGAGGTCACACAGTGAAATGCACTACTAGATATTCATGCAATCCTGCAAACAGTACTCATTGGCAGCTGTCACAGTTTCTCTGGACTTATGCTATGAGGAAAAGAAACAGCTTTCTGAGTTTCCCCAGGAGACCACTCAGCTGTCAGTCCAAAAGTGAAAAACACCTCAGCAGGGGCTCGTTTAAGAGTGTTAAATCCAAAAGCTGCAGTATAACATTGATTCCGTCCATGCCATACTTACTAACTTTACTCGCAATTATGGAGAAATTATACTGTGCAGTGCTCTCTCTGTCTAGCAATTCATTAGTGGCGATGGTTCCTTCAGTTCCATCTATTGTAAAGTAGCTGTCCCCATCACTCTTCCAATCTATGAAGTACCTGTATATAAAAAGAGTAGATGCAAATGTGCAATGATTACACATTAATCATAATGGCAGTCAGGCTAACTTGACACAGTTCCTTATTTTTTTCTCCCTGTAGCTATTACCCACCTTGCAATAAAGAAGAGTGTAAATGACAGCTTCTTTATTGCAAAGTCAGTATGCTCAAGGGGAAACTGGAAATAATGAAAGATTTAGTACTCCTGCTGTTCATATTCTTTTAGGGTCTTGACACCTTGAAAGCTCAGCAGAGACTAAAATTCTAAAGCTGACCATGGATTTCTTTAACCTGCTGAATATTAAAACTTTTTTGAGCGGTAAAAAGATTTTTTAATGGTGGCTTTGGGAGGAGCTGGGGCTGGGCGAAACATCTGGAAACAGCTACAAAGGACTTAGGCCAGAATGAAGGTAGAATCTTTGTTCTCATGGATAGAAAAAAAAAATTATATTACAAAAACCGAGAGGACATTTTTTAACTGACAATGTGGTAATTGCACAGAAATATTTTTCTCAAACACATATACAAGGGCCATTGCTGTTTTATTGCTCTATATATCCAGACACCTTTAAAAAAAACAGTGACCTTGGCTAATAATATCTGTTTATCTTCTTTATTAGATAACTTTCTTGGTAATAACAGAATTGCCTTTCTTTTTGTGAAGCAGCTCGGATAAAAAAAGCCAAGAAAATGAATAAAAACACAGAAGTTGCATTTATATAAGTCTTTAGATAACAGCAGATATATAGGGTAATATATGTAAAATAATTTGCAAACATATTTTCAATAATAATAATAGACATTTTGAAATCTTACCATGTGCCAAACATTATTCTAAATGCTTACATATTTTTACTTATGAAATCTCACGAATCCCTAAAAATAAGTATTACTAATCATCCCATTCTACATACAATAAAACTAAAGCATTGAGACATTAAGAAATTTGCCCAAGTTCACATAGCTACAAAGTTTTAGAACTGATATTTGAAACACACCATCAATATTTTCCTTATAATTATCATTATATACTTACCAATTTTAAATAAAACATTTATTGAAAGGCCCCTGATAATCAAGAGCTCAATGTATCACATATTCTGGCCACCGATATTTAAGGCAAGGTCATTACAAATAGAGGCTGAAGCAGATGACATCATCGTAATCAGCCTGCCTAAATCCCCAGGCTAAAGAAAGTGATCTACTTGTCCATCATGGAAAGTTAGTTAAAGAAGTAGTTCAAAATAGCAAATTTTTCTTTTGATGAGCTGTTTATTTGAAACGAGCAGTTTGCATATCACTTCAGTGCTAAATCAAAACTCCTTTCTGAATGAAATTTATAACTCTTAACTTGTCAATATTTGTTAGTAACTGATTTCTGAACCAGAAGATGCCAAGTATTTATTATAGAAACAGGGCATAAATTATGCTGTTAATCTGCCTTTTATAACTCTCTTGTTGACTTGAGGGGTGAGAATGCATTGATCTTTTATGATTTCAATGTGGTATCCTATCTCTTAGAAATGTTCTCAAAATTATAAATACACAATTATGAGACATTTAAAAGTCAGGGAGCATAAAATATAATGAGCTTAATTCTGCCTATTACATAATCTTTCCTAAACAAGAAAGCATTTTCTCACAATACTACTTTTCAGCATCTTTAGTCAACTGGCCACATGCATGATTTAAGAAAATTGCTACTGAATCCTTAGTTTAGTGCATTTCTGAAAGAATTCATGGTGTAGACTAACTGTTCAATGGTATCATTCACTAAATATTTCCTCAGTGCCCACTATATCCTAGACGTTTAACTAGGATTGAGACTTATAAAAATATAAAAAGTATGATGCCCACCGTTAAAGAGTCTAGTTGGGCAAACACATATAAATAGATTCAACTACAACAATGCAAAAAATAGTCACCTAGTTCAAAACCTATTGGTTCAGGCAAACCTTCCTGCTGGTATTAGAAGGCTGTGTAGAAATTATTCAGGAGAAGATTGAGGTAGACAAAGAGAAGAGAGAAAAGAGAATAATTCAGGAAGCTGCAAAAGCAGTAGAAAAATCACAAAGTTTATGTGGGGACCGACTGTAAGTTGTTGGGAATTATGAAAAAAATATCTGCGAGGCACAATAACATAAAAAAAAAAAAGATACAGGATTTAGTTCAAGGGAGACTTGTAAATTATATTAAGGAGGTGGGACATGATTCTTTGGGTAATGAACACTATAGAGGCATATAATTAGGGTATGGATTAAAAGATAATCAATTTTAAGCCATCTGGTGTATATATTAGAATGGGACCTGACTGTAAGCAATTCTCATATACCAGAATCTTGCCAAGACATGAAAACAACCAAAGGGCCTTTTGATAGATGATTGGATAAAGAAGATGTGGTACATACATACAATGGAATATTACTCAGCCATAAGAAGAGATGAAATACTGCTATTTGCGACATGATGGATCTTGAGATTATCATGCTAAGTGAAATAAATCAGTTAGAAAAAGTTGAAAACCATATGATTTCATTCACATGTGAGGTATAAAACTTAAAGCAACAAACGGACAAATAAAAATTTACAGACACAGAAAACAGTTTAATGATTACCAGAAAGAAAGGGGAGCAGGGTGAAGGTAGATCAGGATAAAGGGGGTTAAATATGTGGTGAGGGAAGGAGATTTGACCTTCAGTGGTGAACACACAATAGAGTATACAGATTATGTATACTTGAAAACTATATAATTTTATTAACCCATGTCACCCTCAAGCAAACTAACAAATAAAAAAGAAAGACAAAACAATCAGGGATGTAAAAAAAAATTTACTCAATGAGCTTTGAAGAATATTTGAAATAATTAGGGATATCCAGGCTGAAGGAAAGAAAAGAAAATATGCTAGCTGCCTTTAATTTGATAAGGACACGTGGAAAAACATGTTAGGTGCACTTTGTATGTTTTAGTGGAATGGAGATAGGGACAGAAGGATGACATCTATAGAAATTATGATTTCAGATAAACGTAACACAGACTTTGATGTCAGACTATGCAAGGTTATAATGAGTTTACAGTAAGAAACTCATTATAAGAAACAGTAAGCACCGGGAATAATTAAATATTGACTGTCCAAATACTTGGGGCAGATGTGGCTGAATACATTTAAGCATGGTTGGAGATTCTAAAGGTCCCGACAAGGCTGAGTGGCTAATACTATTTCCCATGTAGAATGAAATCTATTTCTCTTAGCATGGAACGCAATACTTTCCAATCATTGTTTCACACCAGAACTCTTGTTCTGACCTCTACAAAAATATTCTACTTCAAGTAGTCCAATAAATTATCACTTTTCAAACATACACTTAATTTTCCCTAATCTTTTTTTTAAATAATAGCTTTGTTTATATACTATACAATTTCATTTATACCGAACTATTCAATCATTTTAATACATCCACTGAGTTATTCAGCAATGTGATAGTTTTTACGAAAGATTTTAAACTTATTAGTTCTGAATTTTTTCATTTGATAGGGTATAAAATAAAAACTTGTATAAAATAAAAATTGCAATAGTGTGGTGTCAGGTTCCTATATTTCTCCTCTGCGTATTTTCTTTTGTATTAAGTAAATATATCAGGTGCGATATTATTTTTTAAATAATTTTTATTACATTTTTTGTTATCTTTTTACTGTCTGGTCTAGGTTTTGCCACATAAATTTTATCAGATTCTAACTCATTCTAATTTAATTCCAATAAACTTTAGAAATGCTATCCCTATGTATCTATGTTCTATTAAATACATATGTATACATATATTTACATATATTATTATGCATATTATACCTATATAGCCAAAAGCCCAACAAAACAGTGTTATAATTATTACCTTTTATAATTTCATGTTTACTAAAGCTGGAAAAGTGAAGAAAAGAAAACATTTTCAAAAAAGCTTCAGGGTTCTCTACTCTTGTACTCTCTATAACCCTGGGAAATTCTCTGAGTCACTGCCCCAGGCACTGGACGAAAGCAGAGGGAGGTCTCATTTTGGCTTTCCAAGAATTAGCAAAATAAGGAAAGAATGACTGAGATGCATATCACCCACCCGCTGGGGGTAGAGCCTTACCCTATGAGTGAGGTTGGGTGAAGGAAGTAAGCTACCAATCTCCCAACCACACTCCCTGGGAATTAATCCTCTAAAACTCTGGAGTTGGAATTGCTGAGAAATGCCAGCGCCCTGTGCCTTCTGGTAAGATGTTGCACCCTTGTTGGGAGCTGAGGGGTGAGGGGCCTTGTTTCCTGAACTACACCCACTTAGAATGGATTTTTTTTAGCTCAGCTTGGAGATGGGAATGAGAGGAAGGAGGTAGGATCTGCAACAAGTGTCACAATCTCTTGCTGATCATGTTTTAGTAGATTTTCTTGAGTAAATGTTTCTTCATTTGCTGAATGCTTTTAGAAAATTTTCCAGAGACAGAGAGTAGTTGTTTTAAATTTTTTAAAAAATAATTTTCACCATCTATACGTGTTTTACTGGGTGTATGTCTGCAAGCTCCCTATACTGCTATTCTTTAAGTGGAACCTCATTCCCTTCTTCTTTTCTCATTCATTCCAATTAAACTGCATGCTATCTTTGAAAGGTTCTTTTTGTTTATATCTTTGCAGGTCTTTGAAATGAACAGATTTTTCTTTTACACAGCATTCCATTTGGAGGCAGATTCTGGCAAATGTAAAACAGTTTATAAACCTTCTGTGGATGTGAATTTTCTTTCTTATCCAATGCCCTTAGAATTACTTGAGAACTGGCTTTATTCATCTCTGGATTCCCAAGGACCTGGGATATTATTTTGCACATAGCAACTGCTATTTAAATACTGTATGAAATTCAATGCACAGATCCTATTTTCTCTACCTATATAATAGTTAAATATTTCTACTTTAAAGAAATATATTTAGAGTTTTAAGAATGTCTTCTTCAGAACAATCACCTATTTCTGGTCTGCCAAGGACTTTCAAAGTTTTAGTATCGAAAATCCTGAGGCCAAGAAAATTCTTCAGTCCTAGATGGTATTGGAACTAGTCACCTAACTTCTAGTTAATTACAACATACAGAGTATGTTATAATTTACTCCTAATTCCAACAGGAGTTCATCTTTGTACATTGAATCACTCTACACACAGATCATTTTTAATTGTAATTTAAAGTTTTTCTGGTAACACTTAAAAATTCAAGATCTTACAAAATGTATACATAAAATAATGTGTCTATTTCTTTGTTTTATTTAGTTGGTTCAGTCTAATACTGACATAAACTTTAAATTCCATAAATCAATCACCACTGGGATGCAATAAAATATAGCATGAAGAACACTGACTTTTTGAATAGACAGAACTAGGGTACTATTCTAATTCCTTCACTTACCTTGATCACACAGGTTAAAAATGTCCCCCTCTAATGCCTGTTCTCTTTTTCTCTTATAAAATTTGAAAACAAAAATAATGCTCACATAAAAATAGTGAATATTGTACTAAAAATAAGACATATGTGCCTCAGCATAGACTCTTGTGGCTGTGTATTCTTCCTCTCTCTTTCCATATTATGATTATATTGAATTACTTCCCATATGACATTCATAGCCTTCAACTTTAAAATACCTTGGTTCAAGCCTCTGAAATAGAAATTAGGAGCACAAATGGCCACACTCTATTTCACACAGTGATGATTCCATTTGACTCTCTCTTCTGTGTGGCATCTATTTTTTACCTCCCTCACTTTGTGAGGGTTGGTACCTCTTTTTCTCTAGATGTTATTCTTCCCCAAAGCTTACAGCCTTCTTCCAGAGTACTACTAATGTGTGGGAGCCAAGTGACAGAGTATAACTTTATTATGTTCCTATAAATGAGTTTTCAGAAATTCCTTTAAAACCTTTTATTTTGTTTTTAATTAAAATTGCTACTTTTAATTTTCTTAATAACTTTCTCACAGTTAATGGAAAAGCTAAATTTGACCTTGTCCCAATTCTCAATCACATTTTGTAAAAAGTGCTTGATAATACATTTGCTCTAAAATTATTGCATCTCATCTTTAAGCATTAAAGATGTAGGAGTAATAAATCAGGTCACAGTAAAAAATATTCTTTTGTTCAGATAATAATAATAATAGTTCAAAATCTCTTTACTTTTGTCTAGTCTTATTCGGTTTTTTTTTTTTTTTGGCCGTGGCAGATAATAAAAGTAAATTTAGTTCAATTAAATTTCAGAAACATTTTATTGAGAACCTAAGCCTTATGTAGCAGCACTTAGATTATAATTGCTTCATCAACAATCACAATAAATTTTTTTTCTTGGGAATTCCAATATGTTTCTCTCAAATGATGTTAAATAGTAGTTACTAATTTCTTATTAGTTCCTTTTATGCTTTTCTCCCTAACCTTCCTTATTTTTATTTTCCCCTTAGTAGTATTAAAAGTTAAATATTAGATACTTTATATAGCTTCTCATTTAATGAGAAATTAAACAATTTACAAAATTATAACAGTGTAATTCAGGCAAACTTTACTGTCTTCAATTTTGCCTTTGACAGAATGTAATATTAAAATAGATTAAAATAGATCTTTAAACAAAGAGAAATGCATCATAATTTACATATTATTAAAATTACAGTTGTTATATTTTTATTTCCCTCCAAGTTGCTTAAGCTTTCCTCATTTCTTTTAGTCACATTAAAATAGTCATATATGGTCTTCTGACTGTGTATCCTTTTATGTATCTAGATGACAACTGTTCTCTGACCCGAAAGCTTTATATCTGGACTTTGGTTTATTTTTCAGAGACTTTGAAGCAGTTTGGTCTAATGTAAGAGAATCTGGCACCTTTTTAGAAATCTAAATATACTCTTACTATATGATCTAGCAATTGCACTCCTTGGCATCGACACAAAGGAGTTGAAAACTTATGTCCACATAAAAACTTACACATGGCTGTTTGGATAGCTTTATTAGTAATTGAGAAGACTTGAAAACAATCAAGCTGTTCTTAGTAAGTGAGTGAATAAATAAACTGTGGTACATCCAGATGAAACATTTTTCAGCATTAAAAAAAAAGAGCTATCAAGCCATAAAAAGACATGGAGGAATGCTTACGTATATTATGAAGAGAAAGATGCCAAAATTGCATGATTCCAACTATATGACATTCTGAAAAAATTAAACTATGAAGACAGTAAAAAAGGTCACTGGTTTCCAGGGATTGGCTTTGGGGAGGGATGAATAGGCAGAGTAGAGAGAATTTTTAGGCACTGAAAATACTCTGTATGACATTATAATGTTATATGTATATCACCATACATTTGTTTAAACCCATAGAATATATACCAAGAGTGAGTTTTATGGTAAACTATGGACTTTGGGTATTATGATGTGTAAGTTCACCAAATGTATTTAATGTACCACTCTGGTGGGGAATATTAATAATGGGGGGGCAGCTAGACATGAGTGAGGGTAGATATATGGGAGATCTCTGTACCTGCTCTGAATTTTGCTTTGAACCTAAACTACTTTAACAATAAAAGGTCTCCAAAAAAAATTTTTAAAATAAAACATTTTATACCTCATTCAAGCTTCACAAACATCTTTCTAAATAAGTAAAAAAAAAATGAGCAGTTTTTCAAATTTTTAATTTTGACCATTTAATTTAATTAATATTTGAGATAAATTATATATGTTGCTATAGGGTATCACTTTATTAGCTGTACCTTTCTCTCCTCTCATCCTCTAAGCATGTTTTGTAGTTGATGCATTGGAGAGGAGAGCTCTCAAACAGAAATCAGCTATTTGATAGACTCTGAACCCATAATTAAAAAAAAATCCATTACAGAAAATTTTCTAAAAATGTGATAAGCAGACCAGATTTAAGCAATAAGTTAATTTTAAGTAGGGCACAGATAGAAATTTATATTTTCACAATAAGTTGCTAATTACTTAAAGTATTATACTCTATTATAGTAATTGATAATTATTTTCTATTAATTAATTTTACTACTTGACTTTAAGTGGTAGGTATTGATTGGAAATATTAAACAAAAAGAGATAGCATGAAATATAAACTATTTAATTGTATTAAATACTGTAATTTTGAATTTATATATTGAAGTTTGTATGCATTAAATATGCATTATGTGGATCTTTAAAATTGCGTGCAGTAAGTTTAAAACTGAATTGCTCATTTTTATACTTTGATACACAAAATTAATTTGATTAAATTTTAATTTGAAATTCATTCATAGGATGACTAAGATTTTGATGTTTGTATCAAAAGTGGCACACATTGAGCAAAACCATCGATTAATAATTCTCTGTAACTCAAGTCACTCATATTGTAAATAAAAATTAATTTCTAATGTAACAGAATAGTCACATATTAAGAATTTTATTTCTAAACTTAAGAGACTGTTGTGAAACTCACCTCACTAGTGGTGGGAACACATATCCGCTCTTAATCTGACTCACTAGAAACCATTCCCATGAACTATGTACTAGGAGGGTCAATGGACATAGAATATTAGAGGTAGAAAATTAATGCATCTAAAGGGAAAAACTAGAAGTGTTAAAAGAAATAACTAGAAATTAAGGTCTAGGCAAGAAGGACCAGACCCAGCATAACTAGATTCATTACAAGTAACAAAAACTTTCTTCTAAACTGTTTAAATCCTCGATTCTGGATCTTTACTATAATCAGTGGTGGTAAAATAATAATATTAATAAATACAGTAATATGAAATAATATAGTCCTAAATTAATACCTTGCAAAATAACTGAAAAGACAGTTAAGCGAAATAAAGCAAAACAAACAAAACATATCTAAACATGTCAAGTAATTTTACATTTTGATGCTTACTTTTCACAACATATTTTTACTACTATTCTTAAGTGAGCAAACATGTTTTCAGACCAAGAAAAGATGATTCATACCCCATGTTTTCTCAACTGACATGATTCAAGCTTATTGTTTACTCTAAGGCAACTTTCATGTTGATTCAAAAGCAGCTTTATCTGTAGACAGCCCCTCATGGGAATCCATTAGTGTTTACAACTTTAGTGAGTCAGTACCCATTAGAAGATAGGGGATATTACTTTATTTCATATAAAGGAACAGTTGTCAGACTCTAGCTCCTGTGACATTTGACATTAAAAAAAAATTTTTTTTAATTAAAAAATAAATCAGGCTGGTAGCTGGAGAATTTCTCTATAATGTAGATTTCTTTTATTCCTCCTACCAGCATCTGGACTCTAACCATTTTGGTGTATATGAAAGTTTGTAGCATCCACCTTTTCTTTGCCAGGTGGTATTTTTAACTTATAGACTCATTAAAATCATATTTTATTAATATGTTGATCTCATCATGCTTTCATCAGTCCCCCAAAATAGAATATATGGTAAACTTAAACAATTTAGCATGTTCTCTAGGGAACTGTGTTCCACTATGTCCCCAAATTCTTTTCTTTTATTGAACTGTAGAGAGTTTCAATCTATATTTATTTTTATTTCTTTCTTTACAACCTTCAATATTTCTTCCATAACTGCTGATATTCTTGTAAGTACCTGTAAATCTACTCACCGGGCACTTCTCACTTTCACAATTACCAACAGCACACACTGAGTCTTCAGAAACAATATTGATAAATGATGACAGATTGATATGTAACAACTACTAACATGGCAGATTCAAGAGACTACCCCTACAAATACTATTAATAAATAAAGTTTTCTGGAGTTTAACTGGAAGTAAATCATCTTGTTATATGGGCATGTAGAACAGCCACTTAACTTTAATGAGTAAATTAGCCACCATTTGGCCTGACACATAAGGTTGCCCAGTAATTGCTGTTTCTCTTCCTTTTCCCAAGACAAATGTGCTTCTTTAGAGTTCTCTCCTGATCACAGACATGCTTTATTCTGGCCACTTTAGAGGATGGATTCAGATGTATACAAAGGGCAGAGCTTGAGTGCTTGCAAGGTATTTACTGAGATTTTTCTATATGTTATAAATGTGTTGTGTTGAAGCTGCCACTGAATTGTTGATCCATTTTTATCATTAATTAGAGGTGTAAGATTCAGAAAAATTCCCAGGTTTCTCTTCCCTTCCCTCTCCTTCTCCCTCTCTCTCCCTCTCACCCACTCTTTCTACTCCCTGTTCTCAGTACCTGTAGGCATGTGGCAGGGAATTTTAATGTACAGAAGTAAAGGTGAATGAGAAAGAATCTCAAAATATGTTGTATGATCAATATATAAGTTAAGAAAAGGGAACCCCCATCATGTCACAAGTGGAATTTATAGCTTCGAGGAAGTGGGGAGAAAAATTGTTCTCTTACACTTCTTTACTCTGACGATTGCTTTGTTGACCCCCTGCTCAGTAACTTTATGTCACTGGGAGATACCAAAAAAGTCTGCACTTCGAGAAATTCCATAATTCATCTTTCACAAGGACCGACTCTAACTGTGCTTCCACCAGCAGACACAATTGTCACATTGAGAAAATAAACTGCAAATTGCAAATGGTAAAACCTTCATTTACAAGTGCTAATTTCAGGGGAGAGGCATAAATTTTAGAGTACCCAAATAGTTATTAAATGTCTATTATCTTCCAGCCACTGTAAAAGTATCTTACTATCCTTAATCATGAAAATCATCCTTTGAGGTTGTACTATTAAATCCCTTTTATAAATAAGACATTGAGTTTGGTTAGCTTGAGTGACATATCCAACATCGCACCACTGCTAAACCCTGCCACAGGAAATGACATCCCATGTTTTTGTTCAAATTCTAACACTTTTTCCATTAATATGTCTCATATGAAGCCATTACATTTTTAAGCATCATATCCCAAAACTAAATCATTCATGCTGGTTTGCAAAGAGGTTCTGTTTGTTGTTAAATTTATTTTTCTGGCACACATATAAAAAACATTTCTTTTTCTTACCTAACAGCACTACTGCCCACGTCGAGGTCTTGTGCAGTGACGGCGCCAATGATGGTCCCAACTGGAGTGTCTTCGTAAACCTCCATGGTGTACAGTGGCTTGCTGAAAACTGGTGGCTCGTCCACATCCAGCACGTTGACCTTCACTGTGGCTGTGTCTTTGAAAGGGCCCACGGAGTGAAACCGGTGGTCAAGGTGAAGGTTGGAGGCTTCTACTTTAAAAGTGTATGCTTTCTTTGTTTCAAAATCTAATGGCTGGAATGAGGACAAATGAAAGGTGAGATGGAATAGTCATTCAGGATGCAGCAAAGATGGTGAACATCGCTTCAGAACATTTGCAAGTCAATACAAATTGTATTGGTTTCAACATTTCTTTTTCCTTTATACCTAATGGGTAAGGGAATGTTTTAAGAAAAGAATCACCCACTTGTAGAAGCTTCTGGGCAACTGGTAAAGATAACCTGCTGCATACATTAAAATGACATATATGTACACATATAAGCTAGGTAGGGCTTATTCATTTTATACAAGCAGCAAAAGAACAACTTTTTAGGCAGGTGGTTTTGGCTCTTATACAATCCTGACATCTAGTGGAATTTAATAGTAATTAAAACACAGCTGAAATCGAATACTTGAAGATCCTCTTCAGATTCCAGCTGAAAATTTGGTATAACAAAATACGTTTTTCCTTATTTCAACAATAATATCATTTTCTATTAAACACTTAAATGCCTAGGTAATTTCTCTGTTTAAAAAACAAACACTGGTCATTATGAAAAGAGTTTTGGTCTTTTGTTTTCTCAACATTGTATAATTATTAGACACTGAGTGTAAAGCATCATCAGGATATTTTACCAATAATTAAAGCTTTGAACATATACAATTAATTAAATTATAGAAACTGTGAAATATAATATTTGGAAGTCACTTGTTCACAGAGTCACTGATTCTCTATTTTAACTTTACCATTGCTTAAATATACTTTTCTTCTGAATATTCATTTTATGTTCCTAATAACTAAAAATATTACATTCTAGAAAAAGGGTGTTGGTGTGGTGTTTTATATAAATGAAAACAGTAAGGTCAATGGTTCTGACTTCTAATCACCTATGAAAAATTAAGACCGCATGAAATTAACATTTTCATAGAGATTTTCTGGGACCTTTAAAACTTTGTTTTCTAAATTAATTTCCTCTAGTATGACTCTAGCGCCTTGCTAATTGCTGTGTCGACACATCTATTTTTCGCCTCAGTACACCTAGGGGAAATAAAGAAAGTATATTTCTCTCTTCCAAGGACAAGATTGCTATTTTATGTGTTTTCTCTGAGGATGAAATAAGGAAATTTAAAAAATACCGCGAAATTCTCAAAAACAATTACAGTTGCACAGAGTTTAGTACAATAAACAATAACACCTCTAGGACTTGACATTAAGTCTTTCTCACAGTAATTTTCATTCAGAGGGATCTACATTTATTTTTCCTTTAAGTATTCCCTGTATTTTATCTAATTTGTTAAGGTTTTAATAATGTTTTAATCTGCTTTATCCTCAATGCTTTCTTTTACTTTTTATATCAGTTACCTCAAAGCAATGTACACATAATATTTATTTTTCTGCCATTTCCATCTCCTTGTTAAAAATTTTGATTTATCTTTAGACCAATAAAAGAATGGTATGCATAATATGCCATGGTTAGTATTATAGTTATTGGTTCTATGAATAGAAATATAACATTTTGGAAAAAAATGGAAATAATCTGATGATGCTTTTGTTGGCCCATACTTTGACTACCATGTTTTGTTAATGGTACCAAACTCATGTAAAGACAACTAATTGCCAAAATAGAATAGCAAAACACTATTGAAGAGAAAAAATATGAAACTGCTGCAAATACAACTGGAAATATGTAGCCTGGACTAAAGATCAAAACAAGACAGGATAGACATTTTCACATATTGAAGCTTATCATGTAAAATATCAGTTAGGCTTATATCTCTTAGTAAAGTTAATAATAATTTAAGTTATTAAATGTAACTTTAGGTTAAAAAATAATAAATCTTTAACAAAGTAAATCATTCCAAATTGAATTAAATAAAAAAATATATATTGATGGCATACGTAGTGGTAAGGCCTGGGATACATCCTGAGGGGAGAAAGATGCCGTGACAAATAAGGTTTGCTCTTTCTCTATCCAACAGACTTAGAGAACAGTGAGAAATATATCATCTTGCTTAATGAATGAGTTGTTTGAAGCACTACTATATTCCCTATTATTTGAAGTATTCAAGAGAAATTGAATGCCTTAAGAGATGTCTGAGAGAGATGGGTGTATAAGATAGAGGGCTGCACTAGCTAATCTCAATTAAAAAAAATATATATATATATATATATGTATACATATATATATACATATATATACACGTATATATATGTATATATATATATATATAATTTTCTGTTTTATATTCTAGAAAGCTGAGTGTGACAGGGCTGGCATCATCCACTGATAGCCTCTGCCCAAGGCAGTCCCCTCCAGGATGGGAGAACGAAGCAGGGCCAGGCAGGGGACCCAATCTGTCTCCTCAAGCCAAACAATGGCCAGGGACTCTGGGCTCTAAACACTCCATGAATGGTGAACAACATACATTTTCTATCACAGCAACCCCTAACTTCTAGTGTAAGACAATTTTGACTTTACTAAGTTAAGTCCTTTTGCGTAGAAAGCTAACTGAGCGGCCCTGGCACATACTCATCCCGACTTTTGGTTAGAATTATTTGTATCTTAGAATGTAGGATGACCAATTCGACCAATTGTTCCTCATTTCCCCTCTCTATTTTATCCTAAACATTGAAATGCCTCTGATTATCTGTATGATTAGGCAAATGTGTTCTAGATAAGACCTCAATTTTATTTACCTATTTGATTAAAATTCTGATGGACATGACTCTCCATTTTAAATTTATTTTCAAGCCCAGAAATATAGAGAGAATTCTGCAGCCTTGTCTACATTCTTTAGAAGATCAGGCATCATCTATGCCTTTTAAGAACTTCTGACCTATCACAGAAGGCAGATGTTTGGTGGTCCGGGAGATATAGAGTGAGATAAAAGAACCTCTCTGTACATACGGGTTTTCTTCCAACTGAAAACTGATATCCTGCAGTGATCAAAGGACTGGAGAAAATTGTAGGAGAAATGCCACAATATACTTTTTCATGGCTTTAGCCTTTAAGCAATGCCACTTTATAAAACTCGATAGTTCAGAAAGAGCAAAGATAATCAATACTGATCTCTTTCGAGTTGACTTTATTCAGCCTATCTGACTAACCATCCCCCACTTTTCATGGAAGGAGGTTTGGGGTGGTAACAAAAGAAATTGATCTAACTTTACAATCAAAGGAAACTTTAACATTTAAAATAAATATAGAAAAAACAGGATTGGTTTTGTTAGAAAATTAATCATATTTTATGACAGAAACCTGTGATTATAAAGGTGAGGTAATTTACCTCTAGCACAATAAATAAAACCTTTGTGGCATTGCTTAGGAACCTATTACACTTTATTAACCTTTTTAGAAAAGTAAGAAAATGATCGATTGAAGAGAATTTAGTTGAGTAACTCCTTGCTCCTAAACGTAGTTTAATAAAGGGAAGTTAATGAGAACAGAATTTTTAGAAACCAATTGATATTGTAGGAAGTTCTACAGTATAAAACCATAACTATGAAGAAATAAAATATATATTTCACTGTTCTTGGATGTATAAAGGGAGAAATTGGGTAAGATATGACTTTTTTGAATCTCTGTTTTTAGTTCGCCACTTTCTCTACTCTTATTATGCTGAGGGGCAGGTCATGAAAAACTACATAAAACATTAAGTGCCAAATGATTTTGTCATTTCAGAGAGAGATAAATAATGTTTGACACATGTAGAAAATAATATAACTGGAGCCACTTCAAAACGTTGTTGCAGCTGCTGTCCCTTAAGAACTGTCTTACCTGTCTTACTCCTCAAACCCTTAAAATGTTAAAACTTGCAAAATGACCAATGGACCGGGCCTAAAACAGGGTCATATTCCAAACAACTGTTTACAAACTTAACAGGAAAGCAGACATTATGACAATCAGACCAAAAAATACAAATATTCTTTAGAATTAACGTCACTATGTTAGCTTACCTACACCTACAGACATTCCTTCCTTAGCTTAACACTCATAGAAATTCCTTTTTTCTATTTGTATAATTATTCTCCTCCCTTTTGCATACTCACACCTTTCCTTGCCTCCTAATTGGGGCAGGATTTGGGTTCTGGGTTGTTGCCTAAATCAGGGCTTCCTAAATAGCTATTCTTTGGATCTTAACACTTGTTGCCTCACTTTGGTTGTTTATTTTTAGGTTAACATATTAAATACAAAAGAATAACTCTTTGAGCTCTTTCGGGACTCATCTTGCTTCAAGACTATGTTGAGTGGAAATGCATAGCTACAATTATATTTTTAGAAATTTGAAAAACAATAGCTTTCATATTCAGAATTCCAGGGTATCCCCAAGATTCCTGTCCCTAGGGACCTATATTATTCCTTGCCCTTGTATATGTGAGGGGCTGGTGAATTGAATGAGATATTGCCCCCATGAATGTGCTGTTTTATGGAAAAATAAATTATGCAAATATAATTAAGGTTCTTACTCTATGTTAAGTTAATTAAAGGAAAACTTGAATGGTATGATCTAATCTTGTGAGCCTTTAACAGAAAGAGGCACTACAGATGGTGTCCTCCCTGCCTTTAGGAGTAAACCTGAGAGTATGGAACAAATTCAGGTACTAAGATAAAACAAAACAAAACAAAATAGAATTAGAACTGTTTGGTGATATTTTTTCTAAAAATGAGAAAAGATTTCATCAACTATTATGAATATTTAAATAAAACATGATTTATATGTATATAAATCATGATAATCTAGGAATGCCAATTTTGTTTAGCTTTCCTTAATGACCATGCTCATATTTTTTTCTAATATATATGTTCTACACGATAGTTGAAGGTACATGCTTTTTGAAAATATACTAAAAATCTATTGCAAGCTGTGTGATTTTGAAAAATTTTTGAAAAAAGTGAACTTTCTTCTCTGAGCTTCATATTTCCCATTTGTTTAACATTATTTTCTAAGTCCTTTACAAAACATGTTGAGTTTCATAAAGCATGTGAAGGCAAAGAAATAATGCATTGGAAACTAAAATAGTAAACCACTGTGAGATATTTGTTTTCTTAGTTAACAAAAATTCTAAACACCCCATATATTTCAGACATTTCCTTTATCCTGGCAACACAAATATAGATATGACAAAGTACAGCAGGAAGCAGCAGATGTGTTTAAAATACGAGCACCGTCAGTATTATTAAGTGCTTTGACAGAAATGCTAGCATTTGGGGAATAAAGTAAGGCATGATCAACTTTGCCTGAGAGACTCAAGGAAGTTTTTAGTGAGAGGCATGGGCGAGAGGCATGTTGAAGGACAGGAAAGGATTAATGAGATACTCTGGAGGGGCAGTGCCTTCTATCCAGAAGGAAGAATAGCACAGGATCTTTGCTAGAAATTGTGGTAAATTTGGTGTACTGTCAAAGTAGCAAGTGCATATGTGTACATACATGTCTCTCTGTGTGTGTGTGTGTGTGTGTGTGTGTGTGTGTGTGTGTGTGTGTCAGAGATGGTAATGCAAAATATGCTGTTTTTTCTTAATCTTACTAGTTGTGGGAACCAGAGACAGATTTCAGCATGAGAGTAAAATGAACAGATTTAGGTTTCTACACTTCACTCTTGAGGAAAAGTCAGTTCGGATGGAGGTAAGGGGTAAAGCTCAGAGAACGGCCTTCACAGTGGTGGAAAGGAGCAATGAGGAGGGCTGTAAACTAACCCATGAGAGAAAGATTAACCCTACTTCAGGAGAAATCAAGGGCTGGGCTTCTCATTTTGTTTGGCAAGAGGAGGTAAATAGCAAAGAAAACAGTGTAAAAATAAGCTTGAATTTCTGGTTTAAGGGACTGGAGATGAGATGGGGCCTTAATCAAGTTAAGAGAAAATATGAGCAGGCTCACTTTTGTTGGGAGAAGGAAGGAATTTGACTTTAGACACTCCCAATTTGAAAAGACTATAAAAACACACAGAAATGTCTACAGGGCAACAAACAATCTGCCCTGGTTATGTCAATTTAAGGACTGATTTCTAGTTGCTAAGACTATTTAAGTATGTTAGGCAGAGGTTTAAAAAATAGAAGACAAACCTTTACAAACACAAGGTCATATTATTTGCAGAAACAAATTAAAAACACTACTTACTTTTTTAAATTATGCATGTCAGACTAGCAAAAAAAAGAGTACTTAAAATTTAATAAATTGAGGTGTATGATTGGCTATATGTAAGAAGTTATTTCAATTTTTATTTTCATTTTTGTGAGTTATTCAAAAATTAGCCACATGATGGTGCTATGCTACCAAATCATTTGAATTCACTCTTTTTCCATTTTAAGACTATAAAAAGAAAATGCATTTTAGTGATTTACAGAGAATCAGTAAAATATAAGTGTCTAAAGAGACCAGTTGAGAACTTAGCTTATTTGTTAAAGAGTCTTGGTGAAGAATAAAGTGTTTTATCTCTTATGTTTTTTTTTTTTTAAGATAAAAGAAAATAGTTCTGCTTTGGATTCAATGTGATCATTGTTGCTTATTTGAGATAAAATAATGTATTTCTGAGTAACATCAAAATAGTAAACTTTTTTTAGTTCTCAAAATTTACTTGTTTTAAAATAAACAGAAAATCACTTCAACATTTTTTTTTTTTTAACAGCAGAAAAGAAAAGCTTTATTAGAAGGGAAAGTATACTTCCAGACGTGGAAGTGGGCCTGAGCAGGAGAAGAGTGGCTCAAAGGGCAGCAGTCTTCATTTTAAACATGATATCATTAGTTATTAGTCCTCAATAGATTTTTTAAAATGGTACAGAGCTGTTTGAAAAGTTATGCAAAATATTAAATTGTTCTTTTGCATAATTTGAGTAATTTAATTGCCTAAATTTCTTAATCAGCAACAAGAAACCCAGAGTACTTCTATAATTATTCACACATTTCAATCTTTGAATGTTTTTAATTCATGTAACTTTATATTTATATTTATACTTAATTAATATATGTTTATTCTCACTTTATTAGGATAAAAAATACTCACAAAAAATATAGTGAACTTAGTTTTTAACTTAAGAATAAAATTGCTGAATATAAAGCACCTTGTACTCATGTTAAATGTAACCATCTTACAAACTTTAAATAGGGAGAAATATTTTTAAAGTATTTTCATCCTGATTCTGTGTTTTTATTGTTGTAGTATTTAATAACTTATAGAGTACTTTTTATTTGTTTATATACTTTACTCAGTGCAATATGACATAAGTGTAGCGTATGAATATTTTTTAACCAATGTTAAAAGAGATTTTAACATTTAACATTTAAAGGCTTTAAAGAGTTTTATAAAATTTTATATTATTCTGAACTCAAAGTGACACAAGGAAATGGCATTCTGTAGCAGTACTCATGAACTTAATCCAAGACTGAAAAATAAAATTTTAAAAACTGCCTTTTTAAAATTCTTCTGTTTATATAAACCTGGCCATCATTTTTATCCACTTAGACACTTCATATGTAGACACTTTGTAGAGCCTGCCTCCATCAGCATTTCTCCACTGTGATGTCAACACTCATCAACCATTTGTGAATTAGAGATTTATATTCTTAGAAAAGTCATAAAAGAGGAAAGACCAATCCTGGTAGGGTTAGAGTTTACTTCTAGATCTTATTTTATTATCATTATTATTTTTATCTAAGTTTGTAAAAAAATAAATAAAAGTCAATTAAACTCTAGTAAAAGCTTTTAATGATTTCATCAAACTAATAGGCCTAGTTGTTTCAACATAAAATATATACCTGTTGAATCACAGAATAAAAATGCCTCTGGGAATGAATACTTCATAGTCATCTCACTTTTTTTTTCATTTGACATACTGCATATGAAAGAAAAATTAAAATTGCTGTCATTTTCAAGTTTTAGACTTTCTGTTTTTTAATTATTATTGGGTACTGAACTGTCCAAAAATTTATCTATGTACCTTTTTTAATTTGATGACTCCTTCTTGTGTATCCTCATCTGTGACGATGTCAAACAAATTTCCCCCATCTCCTGGAACAATATTATATTCAATTTCTGCATTTTGTCCAAAATCAGGATCCACAGCTCTTATTCTTCCAATAGCTGAGCCAATAGGAGAAGATTCAGGAACTTTCAGATGGAAGATGCCTGATGAGACATATAATTTGTGTTGACAAAGGAGTTAGCAAAGTATATAGTAAGATTATCAGGCTGGAAAAAAATAGTCTATAGAAAATAAATTATATTTAAAATATAACCATGAAAAATGCAGTCAAGAATTATTAAGTAATTGATCCTTTTCTAGAATTTTAATTGGACATTTTAAATAGTAAAGTGTGTCAAATTAAAATTACTGTGAGGAAATGTTTTATATGCAAACAGCATCAAAGTATACATCAATGTGAAGGTGGGAATATCCATGAAATGAATTGATATTAATACAACAGAATGCAGGATATGTAACATAGATGAAAAAGATAGATGAGATATAGATGATAGAGATGATAGATATAGATAGATAGATAGATAGATAGATAGATATAGAAGATAGATAACTTTATAGAAAGTTAAGGTATGTTTTCTAAAATATATAAATATAAAATATATACATAATATAAATATAAAACAGATGGACTACTCAATTAATATAAATCAACAAACTAAAAATGAGCTGTAAAATGATTATATGTACAAATAACCAATATTATAATCCATGATAAATTTGAAATAATATATTATAAACTAATATTCAATTTATATTTAATGAATTTTGACTGGTATCCTGCTAAGAACTGTTACACACCTTTAAAATTAGAATGTAAGTTTTATCTGCCATTTTTTTACCCTTAAAAAAATGTATTTTTTGACCACCAGGTGGGGTACTGACATTACTATGAATTGGATACTGAGTCAAAAAAAAAAAAAAAAAATCTCTATCAATATAAAATATGCCAGGATCATGAAAAAATATAATGTCCCACCAAAAATAAAAATGTATTCATTGTTTAAAAGAGTTTTCAAAATTTTGTAAGGTATAACACGAAGAAAAAGATACAGTATAGGCTGTTTTACTGACATCTCATCAAAGTAAATATTAATGGATTAAACAGCAGTCTGTTCAATCAAAATAAGGAAGCGACTGGAAGGATATAAAAATGCAAAAACAAAACTAAACATAAAAACACTAAGTTTACATTTTGATATTGCCTTTTCAATTTAAATGACTATCCATGTATTTTAGATTGCATTCCCATAGGTAAAGCAACCAAGGTATAATTAATTTGTTTTGGACTTTTAGTTACAGTCATAAAAACTGAAATAGGAAGCTCTTTAACATGTTTTTTGAATGATGAAGTTTTTTTAAAAAACTGCACTACAGCGTTACAGTTATTCACTTCAAGAGTTATAAGAAAAAAAGAGGTATAATCAATCAACACATTATGGAGATTCTGCCAAATATTTATGTATGTATGTATGTATGTATGTATGTATGTATTTTTAGAGGTCTTAAAGGTATTTCACAATCAGTTTCAATATTCAGTAATTTCATTAGCCTGGTAGCACTTAAATTTTGTTATCCATTCCTCCCCTGCCCTCTAAAAAAGATATTTACTGTTTTCCCTTATAATGTTAAAATTAGGATTATTTATAGCCAATGGGCATTACCTCAATGAGACATGTAATATATTTAGTCTCAAGACATCTAAATATTTACCTAAAACTTGTTTGGTTTCATGTAAAAGATAGAAAGTACATTTTACAGTGGTATAAAATAGTCATTTAATTAATTCATTTAATAGTTAATTAGTACTATATACCTTCCTTCAGAGGGGGATATGAGGATTCTTTTTAAAAAGACATATTTAATAAATAAATAAATATATACAAAAACTCCAAGAGGCAATAATGAACTGTTATATATATATATATATATATATATATATATATATATATATACATATATATATGTATATATATATTTATAAAATAACTTTGGTTTAAGAAGTCATATCAATCAATCAACCTAGTAATTCTCATAGAAAGAGATTAGATTTTTTTAGGTTTGTTTTCTAGACACTTAACTCAGTGGCTGTCATATGAAGATGCTCCACACTGAGGACATAAAGCAGGACCTGAACTTGAGACAACCAGAGCAAAGAAAAAGAATAGAATCATAGGTTACATTTTATATCCATCATCGACACGAAGGTAAAGAGAGACATTCAAGGGGCATTTATCTGAGTTTATAGCCATGATTCCATAGGATAACCTGATATGACTTTTGCCATCAGCTTTCTGTAGAGCATAAGTGTTTTCCAATAGCCATATTAAACACTGATCCTGAAGCACTCCTAATACCTCTATTAGCAAATGTGAGAATATATGAATTCCTGTTTAAGATGGCAAGAAAGTATGTGATACAGTTATTTAAAGTTGTACTAAACTTCTTGGGGAAAAATTCTCAGGAAAAAGGACAAGGCATAGATAGGTAAGCTTTTTTTCTTTTCCTTTTTAAATTCTTTTCTAAATGTCTATTAAATAGAAATATGATTTATCAAGAATGCCTTCACATCCTTTGCCTCTCATTGTGTGACAGTTATAAAGAACAAGAAGAAATCCCAAAAAACTTTGACTCTGTGGTATAGTTGGTTGTGGTCCAATTTCATGTACGTTAATAAGTGCTACAGAAGGTCTTAATTTTTTCCTAATAAAATAGAGCAATGGAGGTCTATTGCAAATAATGTACTTTAAATCCTCCTCTAACGGGATATATAATTAGAAAGCTTATGACAAAAAAAAAATTTTTAAAAAAAGCAAAGTTTTGAGAGAAATAGGAAGCTATTAAGTAGAGTAGATTTCAGATTTCAAACAAGGATAATAGTGAATGGAGATGTTGGAGGATGACTGAGTAAGGAGTGGGGTGGGGTGGTGGTGTTGACTGAAATCTTTAAAAAATATGGGCATCTTACTTAAAATGCTGGGCTATTTCTTTTTACTTATCTGCTCAAGGGGAACAACTTCAAGTTACATATTAGGTTTATGACTTGGCTTTCCATTCAAACATTTAAAAACAAAAAGAAAAGAATCGAAAAATTAAGGGAAATAATCTAATCTGGTGTCATCACTTAGGAATTATGGCTAGTGAAGGTGAAGAATTTAGCCAGAACTGGGATGATGCAATGTCAGAAGAATTTTTAAAGCTCTGAAAGGTAATCTGAAGGATATCAGATAATTCACACTACAGATGAGTCTTTCTTTCCAAGACAATATACTGAGATATGAGCTTTATGTTTTATAAAAGCAAATTTTATGAGGTCAGTAATAATTAATGTGAAACAGTTATTCTTTAGTGTCCTATCAATATAAGTTAAATAGCAGGGTTTTAAAAAAAAAATGCCACCAAATTTTACAATTATCTATATGGCACTAAAAACATTTTGATACATTGAAATAGAAGTATGTCCAAAAATATCTGACTCAATAGCATTTCACTAACATGCCATACCAAAATTAAAATATAATACAAGTAAAACAGAGGTTCACTACTTATATCTTTTCTGTGCATTGAGATTTTAGTGTACATAAGGCACAAATATAGAGCACTGAATTTTCTATTCTTTACATAGCAGAAATATAGTTTAGTAAAGTGGAAGATACATTTGTTAAGACAAGAATTTCTCGATAAAATATTGTTGTTGGTAATAAAGTCTACAGAATATGGAACGAGTCAGAGAAACTGTGCATTACTCATGTCAGATTGTTTAGGCTCTGTCGTTTTATTTCCAATGACTTGACATTTTATCATTTCTAGAAATTCAACAGCAATAAAGCTGGGGTCATTCCGATTAATTCAAAACTGAAGTAATCTTCAGCTCTGCCAAAGTTGGATCATTTATGATGTACTATGTAATTACACTGCCATCATCTTCTAGGCATCCTTTTTGATGCATGTGAAACATGTTAATGGCATTACCTGTACAACACAGATTAAGAAATAAAACAGGTGGCAAGAAATTGTTCCCAAAGTCAATAAAAATATATTCTTACAAATTCATCAAATATACATGCTGTCCTTAACAAAAATAACCATGTTCCCATGGAAAAGAGAAAAGCATATCATGAACTGAGCTGCAATTACAGTAGCCAAGTTCTTCAACTTCTTACAGGTTATGTTTGTTCCCTGTTAATTCCAAAGGTAAAAATACCTGTCACTCAGTTATGGGGTAAGTGGGTATCCTCTCAGTAACTATGTCATTTAAAAAATTATACTGTGAATTATTATGACATGCTGTGTGTGTGTGTGTGTGTGTGTGTGTGTGTGTGTGTGTGTGTGTGTGAAGGACATTTATTGATACTTAAAGACAAAAGAAATACATTTTTCTTTTTTCTCCTTTGAGGAAATTCCCAAGTATTTTTAAAAACATCAAGAGATATATTTACTTAATATAAATCACTATGCTATATTTAACTCAGAAATAAAGATTATAGGACCTGCTAAAATACATTGGGTAAATGAATGAATTACAGTACTGTAAAAACATTCATTGATAGATTAGCAGATAAAAAGGATGGAATAGCCCATTATATATTCTTTAGAAACATATTTTATTTTTTGCTTATATAGTAATAGCTAAAGTTACTCTAAACCAAAATATAAAAACTAAATGTTCAACTGCATATAAAATTTATCTGTAAGACACTAATTTGGAGGTCATTAATATTTA
Organism: Cynopterus sphinx; assembly: GCA_030015415.1. Lineage (NCBI taxonomy): Eukaryota > Metazoa > Chordata > Mammalia > Chiroptera > Pteropodidae > Cynopterus > Cynopterus sphinx. Next base: position 10,429,708 of record CM057379.1, read on the forward strand.
AAAATACTAAAGTACTAGAAATACTAGAAAGTTTAATAAAAAATTATTTCAAATATTTTTAAGAACTTGAAAATATATATTCAAGACCAATTAGACAATTACTTTAAGTGCTACATTTACATTTAATGTTTATGCATCCTACCTCAGAACTCTTGATTCAGCGATTGAATCCAGACATTAAATGGTTCAAATAGTGATCTGCCATATTTATATATGGGTGTATGTGACATTTACTAATTACATAGAAATAAAGTGTAACTTTACCAATATTTTATTGTTTTAATGACTTAAGCAAATATAACAGCACTCAAAATGTTTTCACCTATTCTAAAGAAAATAATAAGGAAACAGAAGCAAACAACATCTGTAGGAGTAAAAAAAAAGTTTGTATAAACTGTGTACCTATTATAGCCTGTTATAATCTTTGTGACCTTGGACAAATATTTAATCTTTCTTTTTCTAATCTTTAAAGTTGGGATAGCAATAACAAATAAATATATTTATGTTGTTATTTTGATTATTATAGCTACCTTGTTGCTTCTTGAAAAGTCACAATAGTGAATGAAGCTCATTAAGTACTATCTATTATTACTACTCATTTTTAATCCTATTTTGTAGATAACCACTATACCTATAATATAATATTTTCTTATCATAGGAATGATAATAGTTAATAGCTAACTGCCTATACAGGTATGGAGATGAAAAGTGTTCTTAAAAATCATTTTAATTTCAACTGAACTATTTTCTCATATCTTGAAAACTGGAAGATTGAGGAATAAAAAAAATATTTTGTTGGTTGAAGAACATTTTATGTACTCTATTTCCATAAAAGCCTGAAGCTTTGTATATTTTCAATAAGCTCAAGTTAAAGTAATAGAAAAATAGTTCATGAGGAAGAACTATCCTGATAACAAAGTTGGATTCCTACTGGATTTTAGTCAAGCATACTAAACACACAGTGAACGGAATCTCTCAGCAATGACAGGTGAATCTACTCCTGCTCATTCCTAGCATGAATCTAAGATGAGCAAATTTTTGGAAGTGTCAAGTATTTGCATCCAGAGTTTTACTGTATTAGCTAAATCACTTCACCTTTATAAAGGTTATAATTGTCCAGTCTAAATTTTAATTAACCATATACATGAATATGAATTGCCTTGCACACAATATCCAGCATATTAATGGATTAAGTTCTATAAATTCTATTTAATGATAGCAATATTTCTTTTCTCAGAGACATAGAAATTAATTTTTTTTAAGTTCTGAGAAGCCAAACACAAGACAAAAATTTAGGACTAGATATTGAGCTGTCCCTTTTAGATTTCCTTTGGATAATAGATTGCTAAATCTTCCAACAACTCAGATTATTGTAATTGATTCAAATGCTATATTAGAAGCCTCCTTCATGGACTGATGAAGAAAAACCGAAGAAACAAACCAAAAAGTTGAGTTTGTCCTGACAGTATTTATAGTCTAGTGGGGAACTGTGATGTGATTTATAATAAGAAATACATGTATTTGGACTCTTCAGTTTCATTTCTGACACAAAGCACCTGAAAACCTTGGAACTTCCTAAATGATGAGAGCTATAACGGCTTCTTTTGTCATGTTACAAGGTGACTTCCTGGTGTCTCACCTAAGGATGAGGTCTGGTTGCCAGGAGATCCAACTAAATCATTTAAAGAAATAGATTTGGAGAGCTGAGGGCTGGTGAGTACTTGAAGGTGCTGGGAATATGGTGTACCTGGTGTACCTGGAGAGGGTGTGGGCATGGAAGCTCTATGCCTTTCCTCATACCTTGCTTTGTGCATCTCTTCCATTTGGATGTTCCTGTGTTGAATCCTTTTATTATAAACTGGTGATCTAGAAAGTAAAATATTCCTCTGAGTTCTGTGAGCCTCTGTAGCAACTTATTGGAACCAAAGGAGGGAGTTGTGGCAACCTCTGATTTATAGCCAGCAGATCAGAAGCACAGATTATCTGAGTTTGGGACTAGCCTCTGAAGGAAGTGAGGGGAAACATGTGGAACAGATGCTATCGAGGGGCAGATAGTGTCATATCTGAGCTGAATTTTAGAACACCTAGCTAGTGTTTCAAGAATTACTTCGCTGTGTGGGGAACCCTCCTTATTTCTGTTGGAATTGGGTCCAGAAACACAAATTAGGGAGGTATTCATTAATTATACAATCACACAAAGTAAAATTGCAAAGTCACATCAGTGCTCTAAAAGAAAGTCACATAATTCTCTTCATTTTTATGACATTTAAGCTGAAAATCTTGAGTTGAGTCAACTAGGTGATGTTGGGACGGAAGCAGTTAATGAGATCACAATCTCCTGCTTTCCCATTTTGTCTGTTCAATTACTCCTACTACAACCTACCTATCAACTTTAATATCAGATATTGATGTAATATAAAATATATTTACATATGAAGTAAATATCAATCTTATTATCAAATTTAACATACTTTAATATTCATTAATATCAGTGTCTCTCTACATCCAGAAATCATTTTCCTCTCTTTCCTTATCCAGGTGAAACATGTGGTTTATCATTTCAACATCTTATTAACCTCTGGGTTTGTAGAACTTGCTCATGTACTTCTGTTGCTGCAATCTGACAAAACCCAACCCTTGGTAATGAAAAGTTTCATCCTTCTCAAGAAAGAGGTGTGGTTGACTAAAAAAAACAAAAATGAGGAGTAGCTAGATATCATTAAAAATTTTGCTCACTAACCTCAAATACACCTGAAAGACTGAATGCAAAACATACCAACTCACAAAGATAACATAATACCATTCCCCATGACTTCTATTTTAAACTGACTTACTCTCCCCAAACTTCTGCTTCACTATATTTACTACTTCTCAGTTGGAGACCTTGTCTCATATTTCACAGGAAAAATAAAATCACCTCTCATAGGAGATAGCTCAGCTTTCTGAATCTTCAAACAATCTCGTATGAGTGTTACATTCAGTTTGAAAAAATACAACACGCATAATGTAATAAAAGTATTTTTTTTCTTTGTCTCCTACTGTCAGGTTTGAGGTTCTCATTGTATCTTTGTTCATTTTTCTTTCTGGATTTTTTTATATCTAGAATTTAAAGGAAGTTATGCCTTCTTTAATTTGGTTAATTTCTTCCAGGCCTCTGACCTCATTTGTCACTTCTATGTTTATGTCTCTCAAAGAAACATTTTTTTGTCTCTGACTTCTTGAGGATCTCTGTGTTTTCAACCATTTCCTGCTGGTTTCCACTCAAATTTTGGCATATCAGCAGAGAAACTACCTTCCTTCTTAAATCATTCTTTCACAAGCTCTCTACCTTACATATATCTGAATTGAATAGATCATAAAGTTCTTTTTATTATGCTACTGAAACGCTCACGTTTGCCTCTGCTTATCAGTTTCAAACAATTGCCCTAGGTTCATGCCACATCTACTCTCTACTTCAGTCTTTATCAAGTTATTAAAGTTATTTTTTTAACATCTTACTATATAATATTACTTTTCTACTAAAAAGACATGAAGATACATAAAAATATTTTATATTTCAGGACTGTGGCAGTCTATGACTAACATCCTCTTTTTTTCATTCAGTTAAATTCTTACTGTACATTTCTGTTCATAAAAATTTTAATTATCCCAGCTAGATCTAATTATCATATCTTACTTATAACAGTGAATATTCTGATCATATTTCTATTTTGGAATTTTATTATGGTTGTAATATATTATAACTATAGATTTATAACTATAGAGTGCACTACTGAGAACAGTAAAGATATATTATTCAATTCATACTTCTTAAAAAGCAAGAACAAGTGTCAATAAATATACATATATTTTATTATATAAAATTTCAGAAATTTTAAGTGATAATATGATTTTCATGTACTACAAAGATAATAAACAAGTTATTTAAGAAAGTAGAGAAATGAAATTAAAGATTAGAGCATATTTTTCACTCTGGATAAAATTGATTAAAAACAGTGTTATCATAATATACATATATTATAAATTCCTTTAATGTAAAATTCTTGAGGATAGAGTCATCAAATATCAATCAAAAAAGACAGGGAATCACTTATGCTATCCTATAGTCCTCCTAATATATACTTTGATAGAATAAGACCAAAACTTCACATGAGAAAGGATTTCTATTTTACTTCAATGGTAATAATTTGGTGAGTATCAAGCAAGTAGAGACTTCATAGATTAATCTTATGACTATGTTTAATTTGGGCTAAAGTAAAATAAAATAAACATTCCTACAGCTATAAGTCGATATAAACATGTTGGTACAAATTTGGTTAAAATAGACTTACTTTAAACCATTTTGTTTATAAATGGGAAATTCTTTTAGAACAAATATTAATATCCTAATTTCTAGATTTGAACTCATTTGCCATACAGTTATCTTAGTTTCTTAGTGTAGTAAAAAAAAAGAAAGAAAAATAAAAAAGCTCTTTTTTACATTTTATATAAATTATCTCTTTTCATTCAAAATTGTGCATAAAGTGCTTTATTTCAGTTAAGTTTCTATTACTGTCATTATAAAATTATTATTCAGAAGAAGGAGACAAAGTGGGAAAAGTATGAATATTTTCCTTCATGTGAATTAACCATATCACTTAATTGATTTGATTTCATAATGCATAATTTAGATTAGCTTGTTAGATGGTTTTGTCATTTAAAATTCAAGTAATCAAAACCATCAGTATTTTTCTGTAGCTCATTTTAACAGATGGGGGACTCTTTATAGATATCCTTGAGTACAGTAAATGGCAGCTTTATAACTCTATGGAGAAGATTTTGCAAAGAAATATTTTGCCTTTATATGACTTCAGAAAGAGCTATGTTAACATGCCAGGCATTATTTATATGCATAATACAATATTACTATCTTTTTTTGTGGACAGTTTTCTCGACCAAGTGTAGGATCTTTTGGGCTAAATACAGGCTTTAAAAACAAATGGACTTTCAAGAGGGAGAGAGATAAAAAGTTAGAGTTCTGAGGTCTCTGTGTAAGAGTAAGCCTTGGTTCTCTCACCTAGTTGCTACATGAACTTGGACAAGCATATGGAACTTTCTTAATAATGTAGCATTCTATTTAATTCCTAAAATTTAAGAAATACTATATAGTCATTATGAAAGTTAAATGGGAATACATATGCAAATCACTTTGCATAGTGTATGACACATAGTAATTTATTAGTCAACATTATTGACTAATCAAATCAGATTTTTAGGAAGTTCTATCTCAGGAACCATTTATTTTGCACCAATAAAATAGCAAAATATTTATAGCTGCATGATGCAAATTCACATATTTGTTTTTTCCATCTCTAACAGAATTATAGAAAAAATGAATGTAAATAGGTGCTTAACAATGTCACATATGTATATGTACACATGCAAAGCCAAAAAATATATGATTAGTAAATTTTAAGAAATTATCTTGTGCATTTAGGCAATGAAAATTATAACTCAGAAAGGTCATCTGAAATTTTTTTCTTCAGTGTAATTGCTTAACAGGCATGAACAAATATAGTTAGTTGTGGAGAATTCTCTTCAAGTTATTTATGTATAAAATATTTGTTATCTTGACTTTTACATTTAAAAGGCTATTATTTCAGTTTGTAATTTTATGTCCTATATGCAGTTTAATTGCTCCCCATGAGAAATACTTCTGCAAAGAGCATTGGCTTCTAAAGAGATGGCTTTTCTGTTTATAAATGGATTCTGTCTTTTCCTCTGAAGGATGTAATTCAAAATGACAGCACAGTAAAAAGGGCTTGACACAAAGGCATGTAACATTTCAAGGGAATTAATTTTTTATTCATGCAAAATGTGAAAGCCCCCTTTTTTCTCACGATTTAAAAATATCTCTCACCAATTATAGTTCAGACTATAGTTCAAATATGCACGTATCACAAGCAGAAAATAATTGATCACAGTGATCTACTAGGTATATTTCTTCTGCTCTCTCGTTTCTTTGTTTATGGTGGCAATTCAGCATATGTCATGTGTCTCTTTTGTGGATGGGTTCTGAAAACATGGTTTTTGAGTGCTAGGTAAAAGAAAAGACTAACTTTTGATTTTCCTATTATGTCTAGCTAGAAAGAATTTGAACTTCGGATAAAAAAAAAATTCAAAACCTCTGTCACATCTCTCTCAGCAAGTTTTTAAAATCTTCCTGAGCCTGTTTTCTTACCAGTAAAATGTGGTAAATCTGTATTTTAGAGTGTTATTGTAGAAGGAAATAAGATGATAATAAAGTTCCTGACACAGCATGTAAATGCTCTAAGTTTAATTTAATATCTTTATTCTCCACAATATTTCCTGGTGGGTCTCATCTAATTATCCTTAGACCTACAGATTTAGTTTGAAAAAATCCCCAAAATCCTACTGCTTCCTCCAGATTCTCTTTGCACTAAGTAAGATCTGGAAGTGACTTTCCTGCTTTGTTGGGACCTGAGCCCACCATCTTGGTTTTCTAAGCATACTCTCGTTTCTCTCTCATTGAGACATTTTTATTTCCTGAAGCTTTTTTGTCTGAATCCCTGCCTCAAACTTTTACAAACCATCTTTCATCCATACCCACAAGAGTTGCATCCTTCTACTGGCTGAGTTTTTATATTCCTCATCTGAAACCTCTCACTATCATTCTTGGGAATAAGAATACTGACACTATTGAGGAATATCTCTGCTATTTCCTATATTCTAAACTGACTGTATTTTAGATACACAGAAGCCAAAACCAGGCCCAAGTTCACAATGCCACATTTTTTATAAAAGCAGAATAATTTCCCAAACCATCTTCCTCAATTGGCTATTACAGCATGTCACACACATAAGTAGTAGAAAGAAAAACTAGTGGCTAGAAACACATCCTTTATTAATATAATCAAATGCATTATTTCTTTTATATTTTTAATATTTATTTTTTTTGTTTCCCTTAATAGCAAAGTAATAGTTTCATACTCTAAGACTTTCTGTTATTAATCATGGCATAATATATACTAGCCATTTGTCACATATATTCCATTTGCTAAAGTATGATGATTTCTAATCGCCACTCATAACATTTGGCCATTAGCTTTACGATCAGTAAGTAAAAGCATTTCTATTAAAAAAAAAGTAGGTTAAAGAATTTAAGAAAAAATTGACAAACTAGTAAAATATGGAAAGCCATACATTTAAAGGAATAAAATGTTCATTTAATTAAATAACCTTGGTGTTATAAAGCTTTAGTAGATGGACTCAAGTTCCTTCTAGAGTTGGAAGAGGAAAATCTTTTTTTTTTTTTAATCTTAACTATTCATGTAGATAAGCACTGAGTGCTTAACTTAAGTTTCTTATTTACCTGGTGATAGAAACGTTTAGTTTCTATATCCTAAGTCCTAGGATCACTGAATTAGTCCTTGAACATGTACTAGAAATGGAACAGGTACTGATTGGCATTAAATGTAATAGTGCAAAAAAAAAAAAAAAAGTGAGAAGTATTTGTTTTCAATAAGAAATCAAGTTGCAGAGAAAATACAGGTGTGAATCATTCTATTATCATAGGAACTGTAGCAATTTTCACCTATCACAAAACTAAAAATAGAACTGAAGTAATATAAATAGCATCACAATGATATCATCTGATACACAAAAGTATAGGTAAGTGACTCAATCCCTAAAGAGAAGGCAGATAATTCTTATTCTAATTAAATGAAATAGAAAATACTGTGGTGGCAAATATGTCATAAATACTTAAATTACACTGGAATTTTCACATGTGTTAGTTTTTTAATTGGTAAGAAATTAGAGGAAGATCCCAATCTACTGTGAATATTTTACTTCAATAGGGATAGATAACATAAGACTCATTTAATTTTTGACTGATTTATATAATTTTCTATTGAAGTCATGCTGTTCACGACTCTAACAGAAAACTGAAATTCTAAAGTCATTTAATTTTTATCCATTACTTTCTACTTCTTAAAGACCAAAAGTATCTAGAAAATTATTACAATTCTTATAGCATTCAACAAAATGTAAAAACATTTTTAAAAAGCTACAGTAATTTAAACTTAGCAGGAAAGAACGTACTTTTGGGGAATCGAGGTGGATTGTCATTGACATCAGTGAGGGTGATGTTGACAGTTGTCGTTCCAGCTAACCCTCCCAGTTGTCCGCCCATGTCCTTGGCCTGGATGAGAACTTGGTATTGTTCTTTGACTTCCCTGTCCATGTTTGGCAAAGCTGTTCTAATAACACCTTAAGGGAAAACAAAACAAAACAAAACAAAACATAAATGTTGCAAGTGTTGTATTTTCCGAGATAAAATAGTCTACAACAAGAAAATGTTTCTCCCTAGATTCACCCGTAAAGACACACTAACAGAAATGATGTGTCTTTAAAAAAGTGAAACACCCTAAATATACAGTTGGGTAAGATATAATTAAACCAATTGTGGTTTCAGCCCCACAATGAAATGAGCAGTACTGCGGAATATAGTAAAAAAACAATATATTAGCTCTAAAAGATGCTCATCAGTCATTAATTCAACCAGGTCACTTGTGATTTATACAGAATAATCCTACCTTTAAAAGGGAATAAGGTTGTTAAACAATGTAGATAAAAATACATGTACTAAAACAATTAAGTGGTTACACTGAGTGATGTTTGCGTTAATTCTTAATGTATTTATAATAAACATATTTCTCTTTAAATACATAAAACATCTCCTTTGTGTATTTTATTTTATCTTTCAGAATCTCCCTTATTTTAGCTATAGATTTTTTACTTAGATTTCACTAAGCTTTGCCATGCAGGGACCTTGTCCCTCTTGTCACTGAGTTTCCCCACCATCTAGGGTAGTGTCTTCCATTTAGAAGAGATTCAGTCAGAATGTGTTGACAACAGGCTAGCTGAATGACTGGCTGAATAAATGAATGAATCTAAAAAAATTAAATTCACAATCACGAATCATACGGTATATATGTAAATTTACATCTTATTCCTTTTCTGGCCTTGTATCCTGCGGCAGAACTAATTTATATTTATTCAGAGTGAAATAAGTAAAACCTGGATTTGTTGCAAGTAAAATTATAAATAAATTTTATACCAAATTCCAACCTGTAGCCAATGGTTTTAGGAAGACTGCAGAGCATTTATCTGAAACCCATGTGTTTCTGACAATGTTGTTTCTTAAATAAACCAGCATATATAAATAATAAAGATAATATCAATTGTCAAACACACAGTATAACATCTAAAACATAAACTAAATATAAATCTCTGTCTTATCTGTTGTTTCCACTATCGATTTATCAAATGCTGTTCTGTTGCTAATTCAGATTTAACTACAATCTAAGATTTTTTTTTAACCCTTGTCAAAAAAGGCTGCAAAAAGGCAAGTTTCATTCTTTACTACTCCTGCTTTCTTCATGGATTGGTACTGCCAACCTTGTATGTCAATCTGCTTCTTCTCTCTTCAGCTGGGATTCCAAGTGTTTCATTCCTAAGTATCTTAACTTAGATTCTTCATCTCTGCGTCTCACTGGCCTGGTCCTGCATCCCCTAAGCTATGTGACTCCTGCCTGCCTTATAATGTTTATGCTTTCTAGACAATGATGGATTTAATTCATATGCATACTACATTGTTTTTGACAATGCAGTATGCATATGAATCATTTCCAATATGAATATGCATGAGTATATAAATTTACATATATATACACATATTATAATTTTTACCCATTTTGTTTTGAATATGAACATTTCTAATATGAAAATTTATCAATATGTTATATATAAACTTTATACACATCCACATTATGTTGCTATAAAAAGAGAGCAAATAGGCATTATCAGATTTAATTTTGCTGGTGATTTGTTACTAAGTGTCATCAAAACCTCAAACTGCTCCCCTGCTCCATCCTGTGTCTGATAGGTGACCTCTCTGCTTCTTCTAGCCCTCCTTTTAGTATAATGCTGTTCAACTAGAAGATGTGTTAGATTCTGAAAGCAAAAAGGGTTATATATGTAATTTCAAAGAAAATCTCACGATGAAAATGACATGCTCCTCTTTGCCCACTACCATTTCCATTTAAGATCCCCTGTCCTAGAGAAAAAAATATGACATGTGTAGCATTTAAATTTTAGAATTGAATCTGAGAAATCAGGCAAAGTTCCATGTGAGAAGAGAGTCTTCAAACATTGTGGTCTATTGAAAAAAAGGCTGAGGAGAGAAAAAATCTCCTTTTCAAGAAGTTATTCTTATGGGTACCTGCTGTTTATTAACTGCTTAACATTCAAAACCAAACAAAGGTATGTTTCATGGTTGTGGCAAGGAGAAAGCTTGCGAAGGACTGGATTTAAGTGTTTTCTTAGAATGTAACCAGCAGGTGGAAATGTTATGTTCTGTTATTTCCGGTCTTAGGTTATTCATCTTTCCAATTCTATTTTTCAGTATTTGTATATAAAGACACAGTGATGGCCATGTATGACAATAGCTGAAGCCTAAAAGTTTTTTTTAAAAAAATGCATTTTATAGAACAGTATAAATACTCCACAGTATTGATAAAGTAAACTTTAATTACTCTGGTATCATTCTGAAGGTAGAAAAATATGCAGAGTATGATTTGAGTGCCTAATATCTGATGAACTTTCCAACATATATAGCCAAAATAACTAGAGAAAAATAAGAATGAGAAAAAAAAATATTTATTTCTGCCACTACAAATGAGAATCTATAGTTAAGAAAGCTACAAATAAAATAATATATTGAGGGACACTTATATTGTCCCTCAATATATTGGCGAGGGGTATATTCTCTCTCTGCAACAACCCTCGTGTTGTATGCAAACACATAATTTTGGTGGATCTCAGCTTACTCTGTAAAAATGAGTTAAATAGTCTGGTGATAATATTTTGAGATGAAAACAATGGGATGCTATATATAGGAAATCATTAAATATTACATGTGATAATCGAGGGTATAGTTTTTTCAATGAGCTATTTCTTGAATTGAGGGCTGAATTATAGGATTAAGATATGAGGCTCTAGATTCAGTCAGCATTTGTACTAATATGTTCCATTTTAGGCAATGGTATTAGGTTTGACTGTGTAACAGTGAACACTTCCATTTTCTCCTCCAGATCTACTTTATTCGCTTTGCTAGATTATCTCTGCTCTCTGGTTTAGGCCAACTGGCAGGAGATTGGATGGTCTAAGGAGAATAAGGTTGTTTTTTCTTTCCATGGATGCCCCCAAATCACCTATTATGGCCCCTCCCATCATGGTGACAGGTGTCTCCAGCCCTTCTCATTCCTTTGGCCCTAGTGTGGTGACTGCAGCCACTTGTTATTTCTTCTCCAGATTCTGCCCTACCCAGTGGTTTCCCTACAGTCTGTTCAGACTTTAATAAAGAGCTCTCTTATTAAACTATTCTCAAATTGCCCAATTGGGTGCCATCTGTTTCCATCTGGGATAATAATTAATATAGTCTCTGTGCAGGCTTCTTTGTGGAACTTCCATTTCATGGGCATGCGTTTATGTGAAGTGATAAGAGAACCGCAAGGAAGGACTTAAATAATTAAACCAATTTCAGATGGTGATTAGTACTCTGAGGAAGAAGAAAGCAAGTGCCTTTGAAGCTGGTATCAGAAAAGTCTTCCTGGGAAGAGCTTTAGAGCTGCAATCTCAGAAAAGCGGAGGAAGCAGACCTGAAAAGAACACAGGGTGGACTATCCCGGGGAGGGGAAGCGGGAGGGAAGGGTGCTTTTAAAGCATCCTAGGAGAGCCTAGGTAGTTGCAACATACTGCTATGGAGAAGGGCAGAAAAAATAAGATCACAGAAAGGGGAAAAAGTCACATCATGGTTTTTAAAGATAAACAAACCCTCTGGGAAGCATCAAAATAATAAGAAACCAAATAAAAAGGCAACCTATGAAATGGGAGAAAATATTTACAATTAATAGGGGCTAATATTCAAAATATAAAAGAACCCATGCAATTCAGTAACAACAACAACAAAAAGAAACAGATAATCTGAATTTAAAATGTGCAGAGGAACCAAATATACTTTTTTCCAAAGAAGACAGACACATTGCCAACTGGTACATGAAAAGGTGTTCCAAATCAATAATCATCAGGGGAATGCAAATCAAAACTACAATGAGGTGTTACCTCACACTTCTTAGGATGGCTGTCATCAAAAAACTAAGAGATAACAACTGTTGGCCAGAATGAGAAGAAAAGTGCACTATTGGTGGAGGTGTGACTTGGTACAGCTACTTTGGAAAGTAGCATGGAAGGTTCTTTAAAAAGTAAAAATAGAATTACCATGCAAAGCAGCACTCCCACTTCAGGTTATTTATCTAGAGAAAATAAAAACAAGATCTCAAAGAAATTTCTGCACCTCCATGTGCACTGTAGCATTATTTATAATAGCCAAGATATGGAAACAACCTAAGTGTCCATCAACAGATGACTGGATAAAAAAGGTATGATGATAGATGATAGATAGATAGATGACAGATACATAGATAGATGATAGATAGATAGATAGATAGATAGATGATAGATACATAGATAGATAGATAGAAAGATAGATAGATAGATAGATAAATAGATAGATAGATAGATGATAGACAGACAGACAGACAGATACACACAATGGAAAATTATTCAGTCATGATAGTGAAGGAAACCCTGCCATTTGCTACTTGAGGGTATTAATCTAAGTGAGGTAAGTCATACCGACAACTAGTCTATGGTATCACTTATATGAACAATCTAAAACAGCTGAACTCATAGGAAAAGAGAATAGGGGCTATAGAGTGGGAGAAATAGGAGATGTTGGGCAAAAGACACCAACTTCTAGTTACAAGATGGATAAGTTTTGTAGATACAATGTACAGCAGTGTGATTATAATTCATATTACTGTATTATATACTTGAAAGTTGCTAAGAGAGTGGCTCTAAAGAGTTCTCACCACAAAAAGAAATGGTAATTATGACATGACTAATCCAATAGTGCTAATCACTTTGTAATATATAAGCGTGTCAAATCAATACATTGTGCGCCGTAAACTTACACAGTGTTATATGTTAGTTATGTCTCAATGAAGCTGAAAAAACATTAATTACTATAATGAGGCATAGATAAATAGACAGATGATAGATATAGATAGATAGATAGATAGATAGATAGATAATTAGATAGATAGATTAATAATGAATAAATGGCTCTGTTCTCCACTCACAGACGATTGGAGTTCTAGCTCTGAAAAAAGCAGTAGCAGTGGAGAGATCAAAATATGAATGAGACCACAGTGCTCACTACTTTGAACTCCTTAGGTCACTCAAGTGTAAGGCCTCACATAATCACTGTCTCACTTAACTCCCTGATCTTTTCTTCTATAGCCCATCCTTCCACCAGAACTTTGCACTCTTTTTTTCTGCCAGAAATGTCTTCCCCAGGGATACTGCAGAACAGCTTTTTCATTTCCTTCATGTTTTCTCAAAGTCCTCTTGAGGGCACTTTGTTGCTTAGTCTGTCTAACATTCTATACTGCATTCCTATTGCTTCTGCAACAAATCATCACCAATTCAGTGGCTTAAAAGCAACACAAGCTTAATATTTTACAATTTCAGAGGTTAAGAGACTTGGGTCTTGCTGGTTTAAAATCGAGATGTTGGCAGGTTATATTCTCTTCTAAAGGCTTTCTGTATCCTAGAAGATGCCTAAAATCTCTGGCTTCTGGGTGTCTTTCTCTACCTTTGAAAGTAGCAGCATAGCTTCTTCAAATCTTTAACAAACTGTGACTTGCTTTCCTTCCTTTTAGACTTTTAAGGACACCTAATTCAATTTGGCCCACACAGATAATACATAATAATCTCCCTTTCTTCTCAGCAGGTGATTTGCAATCTTAATTCCATCTGCAACTTTAATTCCCCTTTGCCATGTAACACATATAATATTCACAGGGCTTGAGGATTAGGATGTGGGTATTTTTTGGAGATCATTATTCTGCCTACAACACATACCTCTCCCTAGCATTTCACATGTCCCTTCTCTACTTTATCATTTCCTTCTTAGCGCTTATTACTATTTAAAACATGATATATTTCACTTGTTTGTTTTTTTGTTCTCTAAAACAGAATATACATTTCTGAAAGTGGGGATTTGTCTTTATTTATTTTTATTTCCTTGAATGATTCTAGTGCTAAAACAATGGACACACAAGAAACAGTAATAAAATAAATAAACTAACATATAACAATAGCTTAGGTAGCACGTGGAAACTAAGCATGCAAACTTCAAGAGAGCTTGTAATTTAATACATTATTAATCTTGGTCATTTTTGATGATTTTTCATGTAAATACTCATGATGTAATTTTGAGTAAGATGAAATTTAGTATAGATTTATGTGTATTATACATTGTACATCATTAAAAAAAAAGAAAGAAAAGAAAAGAAAAACTTGATTAAAGGGTTTTTTTGCACCTGAAAATGATCTCTCTCAGTAGATCACAGACTCAAGTGGTGGCCATGTCATGATTAATGGAAAATATATTTTAATTCACAAATCTTTTAGAAATAGCTAACAAATGGTAAGATAGCAAAAATAATGATAGTTAAAGACAGGAACCTTAACTTTAGCAGTGACAATGTAAGTTTCTTTTTTCGATTCCTCAAATTGCATTTTAAAACAGTTATGAGAGACCTGTTTTTTGCATCAGTTTATATGAAAAGTTACTGAGTTTCATTTCATTATAGTCTTAAATTGGCCTTACATGTGAAATGGATTTTTTAAAAAGCTAGTGCATTCTTAAAACAATATTAACAAAATGTTCTGTCCCTCACTACACAGATGGGGTATATAATATTTTTTAAAATGTGTTGCCAATAATGTATTTTGAAAACAAGAATTACCAGCTTATCTTTACTAGGAAGAAAAATTAGAAACTATATGGTCCAACTTCCCATCTATAACCAACTTCCCATCTATAACTACCCTTAACTATTCCTTAGGATTTAGAGGCCATTTCCTCAGGAAGCACTGCCCACCATCACCACCACATCAGAATATGTCTAGTGTTCAGTGGTGCCACTATTTATCACAGAATGGTATTCTATAAGAATCAAGTGTAAAAAAAAATCAAATGTAATCTTCTGAGGACCTGATGATCTCTCTGCAGCAGATGGGATCTATTTGAGGATCTACTTGATTTATCTCAATATTCTAGTAACAAAGCACTATCAGGTCATTGGTTATAATTAAACATGCATCAGACAAATTAATAATCAAATGTAGCACCACTAGCTCATCGCTCGTCATCTGCTTCAGCATTTCCAATAAGTTAAACTCACAATGTCATGAGGCGCTCCTCTTATTTAGGGACAAATATTAGCATCTTTTTAAGTAAATAAAATGGAAATTCTCTTTACGGAACTCAAACCCACCATTGATAGCCTTTTCCTTCTCAAGTGGCACAGAATACAACTAGTTCTTCTTGTACATGACAGCTGTACAACTTCCAAAAAGCATGTATCACATTCCCTTGGAGTATTTTTCTTCCAAGGCGAACCATTCTTAGTTCTGTCTGCTGATGCGTGCATTACACGATTTTTAAAACAAGGCAGGTAAAATTCACACAGACTTTTCATGAAAGGTGGCAATGCAGAATACAAAGAAACTTTTGTCTCCAGTACATTTTTAGTCATGTAATTTTACTACACATAAGAAAAGGACTGTGAAGTAGGTAACAATATGTGTTGTTTAATCTTAATAATGGTCTATTTCCCTGACATGCTTTTCCTTCCTTATATTTATTAGCACTTGCTACTTTCTTTGCTTTTGCTATGTTCATGTCAGTTCTTGTGTTAATGCAAAAAAATATTAAAGGAGTGACAACTTTGTGTGTAGACAAATACCCTTTTTTTTTCTTTTTTTGCCCTTGAAGAAAGAACTCTCTCTCTCACACCAGCATTAACTGAAGAGTTTGAATCCTGTAAAACTTTACTCTGAATTAATATCAAAAGCATTTTAAAGCCAAAAAACATTGTTAAGTATTTATATAGTGTTATTAAGTACAGCTCAAAATATAAAGTCTAATCAATGCTTTAATTTTAATATGGGGCTTTAAACAACACCACATTTTAAAGTCCTAAAAGAATAAATATCAGTTAAGATATGGGAGAAGATTTCACTCAGAACACAGGCTTGAAGATTATATCTCTGAATAAAAGGTGATAGTTGATTTAAAGAGCAAAAATTCTGAGAAAGTGTCAAGTCTCTGATCCACCTTTATCAGAGTTCCTGAAACAGAAGCAAGAACAGACTTTCAGAGCGTGAAGTATTAGAATAGAGAATAAAAGGGAGAAATAAAGAAGCTCAAGTATACAACCTATTCTTACTCAGCTGTTTTCATACAAATTTTATAAATTTACATTTAAATAGATAAAATAAGAACTATAAATACACATACTTTTTAACAATTAACATAAGTAAAAAGATGTTGATGAAAAAAGTCCTGTAAATGGATGGTAGTGATTGTCACACAACAAGATGAAAGAGCTTAGGGCCACTGAATGGTACACTTAAAATGGTTAAGATGGTAAATTTTATGTTATATATATATTTTACCACAACAAAAGATTTAAAAAGTGAGCTAATGGTTCCTCAAGTAGGGCTCATATAATTAAGAAATATACATGTCATTACCAAATGATACATAAAATAGCAATATCTGGCTACCTAACTCAGACTTTTAAAAAGTTATTTAGGAAAAAGTTTAAATAATTTTAAATATAAGTTAAAACATGGTGTAAATAATTCATAGTAATGTTTATGTGTTCTCTTAAATGAAATAATTCTATTATCAGTTCATAGAGAAATTTGGCACCCTTATTTTACATATTGGGTAAAATATTACAATGTCTATTATTTAATGTTTCATAGGTTATGAATGTTTTTCTATGTGTAATAAATTTTAAGTTTAAAAATGTATGTAATATAAATATATAACATGCAAATATAACAGATATTTACTGTTTTATAAACATTAAGTATAATAAGTATTAATGTTATTTAATGTTATAGAAATCTATAATTATGGTTTTAAAAATTATTTAATAATCATTTGAAGCATTTATGGAAATGTGTTTAAATTTTTATTAACAGTAAGTTATTTTATAAATAAATCAAATAATTGCCAGATTACCCAATTTTAAAGAAAACTATTATTTCTGGGCTTATTCCATAGAATTCGTCCATTTATACTGTTTATATATAAGCTTACCATATTCACTTAAATTGAGATGTCGAGAATGTTCATCAAATAGCAGTATCAATAACAAAATCTTTTTTATTTTTTATTTCAAATGAATAATAAAATGTTCAATGTGTCACTTTATTAATACTTAAGCACCGAAAGTTCTTAAATATTAAAGAAAGATGAAATTTTGCTTCAAAATTGTTTTAAACTGTTTTCTACACACAGATGTGGAAAATTTTAAATAATATTTTTTATGCATTTTATTTAATAATAGCAAAAGGAATCATAAAAGGAAGTAATATGGCTGGAATAAATGGAGATTGTTTCTGAGAAATTACAATTATCCTTGCTTCTTTATTTACTCTTTCCACCACAAAGTGATAAATTTGACAAAAAGTCTTCTTAATGGTTTCTGTGCATGAAGAACTAGTTATCATTCGATTAATGAAGTGTCTCATCATCCACTCTTTTCCTGTCTAGTGGTCTGAGGTATTGTTAGCATCAAGATTTCTGTCTCCAGTGAAAATCAATGCTTCAAATAATCTATTTCATAGTTTATGCCAGCTCTAAATAATCAGCATTATATAAAAATACAAATATATAATTATAAAAGTCATACTATAATATACATACTCCTGTAGAATAATACTTTCTAAAGACATTAGAATTCATCCAAAGCAGATACTACACAAGGAAAGTCAAAGAGAGAGTGTGTTTTGACTCATATAATTGTCTGTCTAGTATTAATTTGACTATAGAAATTATATTTTTCACCCATACTTTCTGCTTAAGTTCATCTTTGTTAAGTCCTTCATTTTTCTGCTCACACATTTAATCTGACTGTATAAAATTACCCACTCTGAAGAGTTCATCACTGCAACTCAGAAGGTGTACTGTTGTACTGAACCTCCCTCTTCAACTTTCTCTACACACCTCCTTTCTTTTTCTTCCATCCCCTCTGCCTCTGAGAAGTGCTTCTTAGAGGCTGAAGGAATATATAAAATATATATCATTCATACTTCTAGTCCTGTTAGATTGGTCCTTATAGTACATTTGGAAAAGATAAATAATTATATTTTTAAAAACCATAATGCTTTCATTTGATAAAAGAATGTGTAATATTTTAAATAACTTCCTTTTTTTATTTGTTGAAATATTTGGCCTATTATCCAAATGTTCTTAATTCCTTCAAAACTTCAAACCATAATAAACTTTGTCAGATATTTTTCCAAACTCTTGTTTCAACAATTTTTCCATTTTTATATATATAATTTTTCAACCATTCAGCAACAATAATCATAAAACTTCTTTAAGACCAATATTGCCAAACACCTTATCTTACATGCCACGTGTCTTGAAAATATCTTAAATTGTAAGTGCAATTTCTCCCACACACATTCATTCTCAGTATTTGACACTCTGCGTTTTGGTCTCTAACCCTATTTCCAAACCAAAAAGCTTCTCTGTCCTAAAACTTTCTGAATTCTCTTCAGCACTGATGGTCCTTTCTTAACGGCCTAGTACTGTCCTTGTTAGAATCTACTATGTTTTAGATTTACAAAAAAGTGACACCCTGCCCTATTCTCTTAACTCTTAGTTGACTCATGACCCCCTATTAGTTTGAAGAGAAGGGTAAGAAGTGAGAACAGTGGGTTTAACTGAAAAAAAGTTTGCAGGATCTCTACTTCCACTTAATTGACTTCACATTTCTAGGCAACATTAATACATGGTTAGCTGATTAACATATACATACTTGGCATTCCAGATTTCAGCACACATTTTGAGGAAGTATAAATTTTAAAATATTTAGCCCATTTAATTGTATTGTCTGGAATTAATACCTTTCTGGTCATTGTAGTTCTTTAAATATTTATTTACAAATTTAAAAATAATATCTTATTAGTCTCATATGTTGACAAAGTATTTAATAAAGTATTAAATTCAATATGCAATGTATTATAATGTACAATATGAGTTAATTTTTAAAAACTGTCATTAAGGAGTTTCTATTTTAACTGTACCATGGAACACATACTTTGATCACTGGCATGACAGTCTCCTTAAAAATTATCCAGTATTCAAATGTAAATTCTCTCATTTCATTTAAAAGAGACTACAAAATCTTCCCACATATCTTCTTGCCCTTTCTATGCTTTCCATAGACTTTTATACATTTGGCTTCAAAACTGTAATTTAAATGGCTTTCCTTAAACATTTGGCTTCGAAAACGCAGACAAGAAGAATTAGTGATCTTGCTGTTTCAAGTTTGTAAACCCTGTCTTTTCCCCTTCTAGAAGCATAGGTAAATATCGATCCAAATCCATCATGCATAACTCTTGATGAATATAACAATAGAAGCTCCATGATCTTACCAGATGTTGATAAGGCCCCAAAATGAACATAATTGAACACAACCAAGATAAACTGAAATCAAAACCTATTTTAGCCAAAATAGCTAAAGAATAATATGTGTGTGTGTGTGTGTGTGTGATTCCTGAACTTTTAAAAATTTAAAGTAAATCATGCAGAGAATTCTAATATTTGAATTGGATGATATACATGGAAAGGCTGATATTTACACAAAGTTCAGTCTAAAGGAATTAGTCATGAAGCAGCAAAGTAAGATCCCATCTTCCTTTGCTTAATGTGTAGTACATGAAAACTTTATTTCAGAATAGGCAGCCTCACATGCCAAGATTTAATTGAGGTTTAAATATTTGAAGGGGTAATGATATGTAGTCTCTAATAAAAAAAAAATTACCTGTCTTGGGATCAATAGAGAAATAAGGTTGTCCCTGAAGAATGCTGTAAACAACTCTAGCACTGTTTCCATAGGTCGGGTCATCTGCATCTGTGGCCTTGACCTGGAGCACGTACGCACCTGGAAAATAAGACAATGTGACTCTAGCATCTTTATTTTCAAAAAGCTCTAAATCATGTATTTTATCTGCTGGACTCCATTTTCCTTTAAAGTTTGGTATGGTTTCATGATTCTGTGAGTATATGATGTCACAGAGAATAATTTAACCATTATAACCAAAATGTTAGGCAACAGTATGGCTGTTAGTGTGAACAATACATACTTTAAATATCTACTGTAAAAGCTGTGTCCATTTCCGGTAGCTACATCATTTAACTGAAAGACATCATGATAATTTTATTGATTTGTACACCAAAGAAGACACGACACTGCTTACATTAGCTCAGCTGCTTACTACAGATGCTTTGATTTTGTGATTAGGATATAAATAGAAAAGCTAAAAGTTTTAAAGGCTTATTGAACTTTAGAGGGTGTAAGTAATTTGTAATTGCAATTTAAAAATCAACAATTACATATTAGCATTAAGAAGTCTTTAATTACGACAGCATATTTGAGAATTTGAGAAACTAAAAATAACTGCAATTATAGCTACAGGAGGATCTGTATGCCTTAAGATAGAATTAACCAAAGGATTCATTGACATAGGAAAATATTAAACACAATCCAAATTATCTGTAGCTTTTTTTTTTTTGAACACTTGGTTCTCTTACTACGTAAGAGAGGTTGAATGCAGATTTTTATGTGCATTATTATCTCACGTATTTATAGTCACAGTTAAGTCTTTAAGAATTCTTAAGAGAATATCATTTCTTAATTTCCTGTTCAATGCTTCTACTTTAAGTTGAGAAAAAAGTAAAATTAAAATTATTGAACTTGATATAAATAAAATAAATATGTTGCTGATGAAGGAAGGATACCTCTACTGAGCATAAAGGAACTGATATGTTCTGCCAAAAATAAGCAGGGCACAGAGCACTGTTCATCTCTTAGAGAAATTAGAAAAAACTGCTCAGTTTGGGGAATGCAGGATCACTCCTTCCCTTTCAGTTACTTATTTAGGCTTTTTTCTTAAGGCAGCACAAAATGGGAATAAAGTAAATATTAAAGTTTTAGTCTAAAAGTTAAAAGCATTCTCTTCACTTCTACTTTTTAAAAATTAAATAAAGTGTTATAGTGGTGATAAAAGAAATAATATTTGGTATTTGACATTCAACGCCAAAAACTTGATCTTAAGATGCTTTGGTAAATTCTAGGTGTATCGACAGATGAACAATACGCTTTATTACAATGCCTTTCTCAAAAAAAAAAAAATCTAGAAGGAAAGTAGACAAACATTTTTAAAACAACAAAAATGATAACTGATACTTTCACTGTAATTCATCATCACCATTGTCAACATTTGCATAATCATTAATAATTACTTGACCAATAGACATTAAAGACCTGGATTAAAGATGCACCAAAATTACATTCTATTTAATGCTGTAGAAATAAACAGTTATATAAATAAATTCCTCTCTTCTCTCTCCTCTTCCAAGAAGTAATTTTTTTCCCCTAGAAAAATAACTCACTTATATTAACATTATCACTTTATCACACATGTGTTATATAGGCAAAAATCTATAAATATTAAATTATGCCTAGTTCTATATATAAATATTGCTGTGTTTGGTTAGATTAAGTGTTTTTATTATTATTACTATTATTATTATTATTATTATTATTATTTCTTTTTAAGTTCTTTCTAAATTTTAAATCAAACTTTCTAGAAATATATGGGGAAAAATAAGTGGATTAAAGTTAACTTACGGCCTCTATAGAGTATGAGTAATATGAATATTCTCTTCACACTGTCTACAATGAGAGTATGGGTTCTGGAGCCCAGACTGGGAAAGTCAATTTGCTTTCACAATGCAACCAGACATGCCCACCTAATGCTTGCATCTGGTCATGTTTTAAATGTGCTATATTGATTCGATTTTATTCAGATCAATATTATCAAGGAAGAATTTTAGAAACACTCTAACAATTTCTGAATTTATAATCATAGAATTGAAGCTCAGTGATTTTAAAATCACTTTTATTGGTACTAAAACATTTCTCATACAAAACGGTAGAGAAGTAGGAGTAAAACTGAGCCCTACTAACTAGCTATTTCAACTAAATTAGGCATTAATTTGTTGATTCAGTAATTTCTTTTTTTAATAAACAGACCATGCACAGGTACTATTCTCAACATACAATAAAAAACAATATGTCATGCAATTATTTACTCTGTCAAGTGTCACACCCAGCATAACAGTTTTATATTCTACGAAATTTTTGCATTTGGGGTATTACATAAACAAATTTTCTAGAAATACATGAAACAATAAGTGAATTAAAGTTAGCTTATGGCCTCTATAGAGTATTTTTAATATGAATATGCTATTTATTAAATATGTTCTTTGCTTTTTATCACCTCTGAAACTGTCTCAATTGGCTTGAACCCTGACTCACTCAATTGCAAGGCTGAAAAGGCATCTTGATTGTTTCCTCATCCAGCCTTATTTTTACACATGAGTGTTAAAGTCACTGTCTCATAATGAAAATTTTATCATGTTATTCTCCTTTCTTAAAAAAATAATAATTAAAAATTTTTATAAAATTCTTGAATGGGTTTCTATTTCTATTCAAAGAAAACTGATCTAAATTCATTGATATGTTATAACTAGCATGACATGAATGGGTTTCAATGTTCCTCCCAGAGTAGTCTCCGACTGTGCTGTCAGAGAACCCAAGCCATGACTACACAGGCTTATTGACTATTTATCTGAGGCTCTTTCATGCCTCTGTGCTCTTAAACAAGTGATCCTGCTCCCTGGAGGGCATTTGCCTCCCACATCTGGAAAAATCCTACTCACCCTTGATGTCCTAGCTCAACAGTCACTTCTGTAAATCCTTGGTTTTCTGACCCCAAAAAAGATAATTTGTCCACTTGTCTGTACTCCCATGAGCCTTAGTACATTTTGATTATTTGAAATTCAATACATTGTGCATTTTTTTCATGAACTACAAATTTTTTTTACAACAATCCTTTCAAATTTATTCTTTATATTTGTACAGACTAGTATCTGAAATGAAGTAAGTCCCAAATAAATGTTTATCGCTTGAATAATTGTAGCACTCATACATACACACAAAGGACACAAATACTATACACACAATACTCTGGACAGGTGACCTGGCAGCTACATATGTCCTCTGAAGTCTTTTTTAAATATTAACTTGTCTTGAATTTCTAATGCATATCACTGTTCTGTTAAGAAAGCAGAACCAAAAATGAGTAACATTACATTAAAAAGTCCTATAAATAAGACATTCTCAATATGGAATGCAAACCCAGGGGGGGAGTTAATATAAATTTCTTTGCTGTATAATGTAAAGCTCTTCTCAGGACTGATTAACATAAATAGGACGAGAAAGAGACATTTCACAGGGTATATCACTTTCTTTTGCTGTTGCCTCATGTGCATTACATTATAAACAAGAAATAATACAGTTAGAGTTAGGTATAGGAGGATAAATGCGTAGAAATTTCTTTGCAAATAGAATTGGAAAATAAATGTACATATTATTACATAAAACAAGGCATTAAGCAGCAGAGAAATGTAAGGTGGAAAGGTTTTCAGAATCAAGACAGTGTGTGTGTGTGTGTGTGTGTGTGTGTGTGTGTGTGTGTGTGTAGAGGCATGAGATTCCATAAAGGGATTTTATACTATAAGATTGAAACATGAGGTCTGCTAAAAGCTCATGCTTAATTATAAAGTAAAATTAAGCATAGATGTACAGCAGCTGAGTATAGCCTTTCAAGTTAGTGGGTCCTTTAATTCATTTTACTTTAGATTTCCCTGCATTGTTCATTAACACTTGGATCTTAACTTCCTTCTGTGGATTCTCTTTCTATATTTGTGCCTAAAAATCAAAAATCACACCTCTGCCTTTTTTATCTTCAACAAGCTGTTTATAAATAAGGCATGCACAAGAATTAACAATACCAAACTGTGGCCCTTCATTAGAAAATCTAATTTAATCTTTCTGAGTGTGCCAAGTACCAGAAATTTTAAAAATCTCAGCAAATAGGTAAGTCTAATATGTACCAAGAGTTGAGAAGCCTAGTCCCATATAGTTAACATAGAAGATTTTCTCAATTAGGAAAAGTTGCATTGTTCAACGTTGTGAAGGCCATATTGGTTTCTGGAGCTTTGGTACCTTGCTTTCAGTCCTAGATCAGCCACTAGCCAATTGTGTGACTTCAAGCTGATTACTTAACCTCTCTGTAATAGATTCCCTATAAACAACAACAAAAAATAAATAAATAGCATCTATTTCCAGCAGTATTAAATTAGTTAATATTTATAATGAAACTACGAGAGTGTTCCACATAGTAGGTTTTATTTAAATGTTTGTAAAATAAAATATACATGTACATACTTTCTACTCTCCTTTACCACCACCCCATAGGATAACAACTCCCACGTGTATAACAGCAGCATGATTCCTGTTTTTAAGTCTCACCCCTTAACATTCATATACTGATCTGGATTTTACCTCCCAAATGTTATAAAAATAAAATTTGAAATATATATTTAAAATATATTAAAATTCAAATAAATAGACTATGATGATTGAACAACTTTGTTAGAGGACCAGGAAAGAGGTTTGTATACTTGTTATAACCAGCTGAAATAATCAGAGCTTTTACAGCCTGGAAAAAACATGTCATAAAAAATTCTCAGAGCAGAAGTTATGCCCCCTTTAAACTGTATACTTCTAGGATGGGAGCAGAACATTTGCTTTCTTTCTGCTCCCAGTTCCAACCCTGCTCAGCCCAGCCTCCCAGTGTCCCCTGGCACAGCTAATGCTGTGACATCAATTTATGATTTGTTATTCAGCCCAAAGATCCAAAAGTACTTTAATGTTATAAAACTTTCCTCTTAGAGATGTCCTAAATATTTTAGACTATACATATTTATACCTTGTGAGTCAACTGTACTTTGATGGATAAGTGAATCCATTTTTATGAGCATTTTATCTTTCTTTTGTGTGCCAAGAATTCTGTACCAGGAACACCAGTACGAATGCTAATGTCTGCTCCCAGTGACACATACTGAACTCAGATATCCAGCAGTGGTACAACGTTGCCTCCTCTGTGCCTAATGACATTTGAAAATTATTTTTATAGGAAACATCACAGAAATCATGATGAAATATATGGATTTGGAATTCATTCATTCAGTTTCCCTACGCTATAACTCAGTAAGCTTCACATATTTTCTGTGCAGCATCATACATATATATATATATATATATATATATATATATACATATATATATATGTATATATATATATTTTTTGCAAATTATTAATGTCATAAGGATAATAATGTAATGTTAGTGGATAGCATAGTAATTCCTTTCAAAAATTAATTCTACATAATTTTTAAAAATGTTCACATGCTTACCCATATAGCACTATCTCCTTCTCACTTCCATATATGTTAGTTTAACTCCTTTAAAGCCGTTTTGCTTAAGTCTAAACTAACAAGCACAAGGCTTTTTTTATAGCTAATGATTGATTATGTGACTCATTTCAAATCAATAAAACCAGAGGATATGTTTGCTGAGACCTTTTAGAAAATATTCTTTTTTTTTTCCTCTCTGGATGATGATATACAAATGTCTGGAGCTGTTCTAGACACTCTACAACCTGAGGAAAAATGTGACTAGAGACAGTCACATACAAGAGATGACAAATTTGAAAATCCCAGGAAAAAATGGGAACTCTTAATTAAACTTGAATGAAACTCAACCTCCAAGAATTTTGATGATTTGAGAACATAAATCCTTTTTCATGTGGAATTTTATACTTTGAGTTGGATTGAGATTTTCTGTTGCTTCCAAATTAGCAATTAGCAAAATTTTGGCAATTCACTTAACTGTTCTCAACTTCTGTTATTTCAAATCGAAAATGGATATATAAATAGTCAGAACCACATGAAACTCATTTATGAGTTAATGCATACAAATTGGTTGTAATAACTGGCACACAGGGAGCTGACTTCAAAATGGTTGTTAAAATTTTCAACTTTATAACAAAGGGGTAAGATTTCATTTTTTTAAATTACAGTATTTTATGGTACAAATTGACACAATATTTAATCTTATCACTTTAGAAAATAACATACTTATTACTGCAGATTAATCATCCGGTTACAGGATTTTGAATATATCAAAATCATTCAGCATTGTGCCATGAATCACTAAATGCAATCTGAACTCTTTCAAGACTGATATTCAACTGATTTTTTCATTCAAATTTAAACTCCTCAAATTCTCCAAACTTCCCTGTGGAAACTTCTTTTATCTACTGTCTAACAAAAATGAGAGTGCTGGCAATTAATTGTTGGGTCACAACTCTGGGCATCTCTTATAAGAATTGGAAAAAAATATATATATATTCCACAAAAGTTTTGCAAAGTATAAATTAAGCAATGTACATAAACCTCCTTCTGGTTTCTTCCATTCTCTCCTGCTTCCAGGCCACTTCCTACAATCAGATGAACCTACTCATTGTTATATTTGCACGGAGTATTTCCATCAGGTTCTTCTTATTATTGAAAACTTGCTTCCCATAAGTTTGTACTTTCACTGCCACATTTTTGCTCCTCAACTGCATTCCTTCAGCTTTCCAATACTGCTTCTGATTCACTCATCTTTAATGCCAAGAGTAAGAAGTGCTCATGTTTACCTGTCTTCTTTGGAGGCATGTAGTTGGTTGAAACAAGTCACTTTCTTCAAATTTCCTCTGACTATGATTTATTCCTCCAACGTCATTTATTCTCAGCTCCCCCTTTCTTCTGTAGTCACAGTTTCTTAGTCTTCATTACAGATTTCTTTTCCTCTCTCTTACCTTTCACAGTTCACGCACCTCAACTTTGTCTCTCATGCTATGTGCCTAATTCTACAATATCACTCATATTTATCTCTTGGTACTAGTGGCTGGACCATCTGTTATTTTTGCAATTGCTTAAATAACAAAACTACCAGTTAACTAGACTAAGATACACCGATTTCTTGATTACACTCTAGACTCCTTTTTATTACTATTGTTTACAGTTAGTTCAGTCTCCATCATTGATTAAACATTGATAAAATATGTTTGCTCTCTTTATTCTGCCATTACCTTTCCTCAAAATTTTACTATGGCTCACCTGCATTATAGCATTATAAAATTCAGTAAATTTCCTGTTGTCTGTCATAACCATCTACCACCCACCCTGTATATTTAAAGCTACATTAGTGTTTCAAAAATGCAGATTTGCTTTTGTGCTCAACACTACCTATAATGCTCTTTTTGAATCTGCCTCTAAGTACACTTCCAGGCTCATCCCTTGCCACACTTCCTGTCTACTTTATGCTGCTTCAATAGAACATTACCTTCCCAAGACATAGTGTTACTTCATGTCCTCCTCTTTGTGGATTCTATTGTGGATATTGGAAATATTCTCCTTCACCCAGGTGAACTTCAGATCAAATTAAAGATTGACCTCAATATCTTCTCTTCCAGAAACTCATTTCCATATGTGCACAAAGCATCTTTGGCATTAATTATGTTTCTACTAGGCAGTAAACATAATATACAGAGTAAAGACTGCTTACAGTTTTTTGGGGGATTCCAGGACCTATGATGGAACTTGGTAAATAATAGGTACTCAAAACATGTCTCTTGAACAAGTAAATTTTTAAAAAATGAGTTTGGATTAGAACATATTTTTTGATTTACGAATGTTAGAAGCTTATGATGAAGCCTTTATGATAACTCTTAAGGAAAAGTCTCGATGTCCCCTCCTGTCAACAGATATGACAATGATGGTGCTTTACTGTCTGTTACAAAAATCAAAGGACAGGCTTCAGCTCAAAAGTGTCTTGAGAACAATTAATGCTAGTAGCAAAAGAACCCAATAAATCAATTACTAGCATGTCATTAGGTAATCCTGATACATTGAGCCCTGCTAAGTCTGCCAAAGATTATACAGTTCTACTCTCAGTTTTAAGGAAGAAAATAAACTTTTGTAAAATCAAGGACTCTACTGAGGTCATCATGGAAAAGCCATTATAATAAAGTCTAGACCTTGTCATATCAGTTCTCATTACATGGAACCAAATGACCTTGATTATTGTGCATTTCACAGACCCAGAGACACAATGGTGCCATGTGACATCACAGGATTTACAAAAGTGCTCACAAGTCCACATGCACAATTACAGAAAGCAGGAACAGCTTTGACGTAGCAATAGCTGCAGCCATTATTGTTTAAATAATTTCAGCTAATAGAGAAATGTGTATTATTTGTATATAAGTACTGTGATTTAATATTAAGGTTTTATTACTTTTCTTTGCTGTGGATGCTGTGGTGCTTTAGGCTGAGGTTTGGTTTCAGTGATTGTTACAGAAATACAAGACTTGAAAACCTACTTGTTTTGCTAGATGCTTGGTAATTCAATTTATTGGGCCAGAAATGTGCTGTAGCTAAACAAAATTCAGACTTTGATAGATTTCATACAACTTCTAATCCAAATTCTCCCAATGAGTAAAGGAATGACAATAGTTAAGTAAAGTAATCTGATCTCAGTTTCTTTACCTCTAAAATGGGAGGTTTAGAATAAACATCTTTAGACTCCACTATACAAACATATGCTTTGATTCTAGACCAGAGAGCCTAACTAATTTGATAGTTGATTAAATTAAATTGTATGGATTTATCAATTACATTTCACTTCATATACATTTTACCAAATTTTCACTCACATGTTTCTACCTTGTGAAAACAACCTAAGATTTGAATTTGAAGGAGTTATCTTTCTTATGGTGATGTACAATTTTGCTTACAAAATTACTTTAAAAGTTGAACGTGAGTTTTAAAAATGATTGAAAAAGAAAAGTAACATATACATTATTATTACTTTATAGGATAATAATCTGTTTATTAACCACTTAGAACTTTTCAGAGTAACACATAAAAAGAAAAACAAAAACCATCATATCACTAAGCTATAATATTAATGCATACTACATGAAACGAACTTAACCTAATTGAGCTGCACAATATATACTGACAAATTGGAGGCATTCCTATTAAAATAAAAAGCTTACATAAACACTACTTTAAAATGCATTTCTATGACAAAAATAGAATTAACTATGCCATTATTTACAAATAGAAGCTATATCTCTTAAATAGTTTATGATTTTATTATTTATCATGAAGTTTCTCCCATGACACTAAGACCGTTCATTTTTGGTATTTTGGTAGATATAGCATTATATGAAATTTTTTATATGTAGTATTTTTAAAAAGTTTTTAAGTTGTAAGCCAGCTATAAAATACAGTGCAGATTAAGAGATAAAAAAAGAGATTAAACATCTAAGTGAGAGTGAGTTATAGCTAGATGGGGTTACCCATGAATTTATTTTATGACCTAGCTGAAGAGACAGACAAGAGACCAAATGCAAAATGGGCAGGCAGTAGGAGACAATGCTCCAGGAGCCCAAGGGAATTCAGAATATTAAAGTCATGAATTCGATTCATATTTGATTTAAAAGGTAGATTGAAAATTCAGTGAAGGGCAATTTTGCCTAGTACGATTACAAATTACTGGTTAGTGGTATTAAAAAAAAAAAAAGAGAAGAAGTTGTGGAAGATAAATTTCAGGGAAAGATTTGATGTCCTTGCCTGTAAAGATTTAGCAGCAGGCCAGAAGACCACGTGGCAAACCAGAACACTTAATGCGTGCGTATGCTCAGATTCATTTTCAAGTTTTCCTCTTATTCTTTTACAGCACTGAACCTGGGGCCACATTCAGCAGAAATTTCCATGCTTCTAAAGTTTTGGACAGCAGTTTGCTTCTTTCCCTAAATCTTACCAAACAGAAGTTAATGACTAAAGCAAAGTTGTATTTCCTGCTGCTATGGTTTTCCTTATTGTCTAGTCTTTAGATTCTGATGGTTTCCTTCCACTAGATTTGGGCCCAGAAGTAGGCTTCCTTCTAGTCTGTGATTGTAGGCCATAAAGGTAGTACTTGTCTGTTGATGGGGATCATTATCCCATGGGATTGCTCCACATAGTTTGTTTATTGTATTTTTCCCCCGTGATGTTTCCTTATCAACAGGCACCCACTCCTGTAAAGTCTAAATCTTAGAAAAACAGGGTCCTGGTGAACCCCATCTCTTAGGATTTTTCATCTGAGAGAGAAAGCTTCAGTGTCTTGAGGCTTCCATTTCTTAGTTCTGAAAGGAGAAATTCTGCCCTGAGGTGCAGACTTGAGTCTTCCATAATTTCCAGAACAAAGAAATGTAGTAATTCTAACCCACCTATCTAGTGACCAGTTCTAAAGACACTCCCCGTCCCCACCCCCCCAAATACCCTTGGGGATAAAAAAAGTCCATAGTTTATTTTTGTTTTTTGTTTTTTTTAATAGGGCACTAATTAATTTATCATTGTTGTGGCAGCTAACACTACACTACAAACTGAAAATATAAGAATAAAAATGAAGCAAAACAAAAACAAAAAAACCTCTATTCTTAAGAAATATTCAAAGAACTTGTTTATTTTATGTTGTTTCTCTTGTGAAATGCAGAAAATTATTCTCACTTGCAGCTCTTTCTTTTTTCCTAGAAAATGATTGGAGTATACCGATAATATGTATGAACTTACTGCAATGTTTCAAATATTACCCAAAACATTTTATAGGTATTATTTTATACAGAATAAATATTATTTCATATAGCATGCATGTAGATAGTTTCAAAGAATGCTTGAAATCACCCTACCTTCTATAATTAGCTTAATTATTACAAATGCTAAATTACACTTGGAAAACTGTGGAGCTGGCGGAAACTCGCAGTCACAAGAGGGCCTTTGCCTGAAGCCACTGCTTTGTACCACCTCAAGGAGACAGACCTGCTTTTGAAAGTGACTTAGCTGTTCCATTTTGTTTGCCCTTACTTGGTCCAAGGTATCTTTGTTTCATTTTTTTTTTTTTTTTGGGAACTTAGATTGAACTTTTAGTAATATACGACTTATTCTAATGTTTGGTGCCTTTATAAAATACTTTGAAATTGGGATGTGTGACGCCTCTAGCTTCTTTCTTTTTTCTAGCTTTAGCTATTATGAAATTTTTGTGGTTTCATATGAATTTTAGGTTTATTTTTTCTATTTCCCTAAAAAGTGCTATTGGGATTTCGATAGGGATTACATTGATCTGTAGACTGCTTTGAGTAGTAAGGATATTTTAATAATATTATGTCTTCCAATCCATGAACATGGGATTATTTTTATTTATATGTATCATTTAAAATTTCTTTCAACACTTTTTTATATTTTTCAATGTATAAGTCTTTGATCACCTTTGTTAAGTTTATTACTTAAGTATTTTATTGTTTCTGATGTTATTGTAAATGGAATTATTTTTAAAATTTTTTTTGGATAGTTTGTTGTTAATGATAGAAATAAAACTGATTTTTCAATGTTGATTTTATATTATGTAATTTTACAGAATACCTAATTCATTTATTAACTGTAACAGTTTGCTGGGGTTTCTTTAGGGTTTTCTGCCTATGGGATCATGTCACCTACAAGCAGAAATATTTTTACTTCTTTCTTTCAGCTTTAGATGCCTTTATTTCTTTTAGATGCCTATTTTCTCTGGTTGGGACTATGAGTACTATATTGGTAAGAGTGAGCATCTTTGATTTCTTCCTGATCTTATAGGAAAAGCTTGGTATTTTTTTATTATTGAGTATTATTGAGTAAAAGTCCATAGTTATGGACTTCTAAATACGTTCTTTATTATATTGAAGTTAATTCTTATATAGAAGTTTTTAGCCTTAAAGCATGTTGAATTTTGTCAAATCATTTTTTTTTTGCATTTATCGATATGGTTATATAAATTTATCCTTTATTCCGTTAATGTGGTGTATCACATTAATTGATTTGTATATGTTGAAACATCCTTGCATCCTAAGGCTAAATATATAGACCACTGAGACAGGAGAGCCCAGATAAATCCATGCATAATAGGGTCAACTAGTCTTTGACAAGGGAGGCAAGAATACACAATGGGAAAAGAATAATCTCTTTAACAAACTGTGTTTGGAAACCTGGATATTCACTGCAAAAGAATAAAATAGGACTGTTGTTTTATCTCATACATAAAAATCAGCTGAAAATAGATTAGAGATTTAAATGCAAGCCCTGAAGCTGTAAAACTTCTAGAAAAAAACATAGAGGAAAGCTTCATGACATTGGTTGAGGCAATGATTTGTTAGATATGACACCAAACGCATAAGCAACAAAAACAAAAACAGACAAATGTATAAAGCTAAAGAGCTTCTGCACAGCAAAGGAAACAATCAATGAATCAAAACACATCCTACAGAATAAAAAAAATATTTGCAATTCATATACCTGATAATAAGTTGCTATCCAAAATATGTAAGAAACTCCTACAACTCAACAGTAAAAAAAATCACAAAAAATTTAATTACAAAAAAATAAGGAATAGCTTGAATAGACATTTCTCCAAAGAATAAATACAAACAACCCAAACAGTAAACAGTTAAATGAAATGATGCTCAATACCACTAATCATTTAAGAAATATAGATCAGAACAAAAATTGAGATATCACTTCATATAGGTTAGAATACTATAAAGAGAGAGAGAGAGAGAGAGAGAGAGATGACAGGTCCAGCTAAGAATGTGGAGGAACTGGAATGTTTGTACACTGTTGATGGGGATGGAAATGTTAAAGCTGTTATGAAAAACAATATTGAGATTTCTCAAAAATTAAAAAAAATAGAACTACCATATGATCAAGCAATCTCAATTCTGGGTATTTATCGAAAAGAGTTAAAATCAGATTCTCAAATGGACATCCACACTCCCACGTTTATTGCAGCATTATTGACAATAGACAAGATATAAAAACAACCCAAATGCCTATCAGTGGATGAAATATGGATAAAGAAAATGTGGTGTATATATATACAATGGGATATTATTTAGACTTAAAAAAAGACAGGAATTCTGCCATATGCAATACCATGGGTTACCCTGGAGGACATTATACTAAGTGAAAAAGCCAGTCACAGACAAATACTGCATGATTCCATTTACACGAGATATTTAAAACAGAAACAAAAACAGAGAGTAGAACATGTTTTCCCAGGGCTGGGGGAAGGAGAAAGTTGTATGCCTCTGTTTAATGCGTGTAAAGTTTTGGTTATGCACGATGAACAAATTCTAGAGATGTGCTGTATAATTTTGTGCTTACAGTTAACAGTACTATGCTGTGCACTTAAAAATGTAAGAGGACTGATCTCATGCATTTTAAATATTCTTTCCACAATAAAAAACATTATACTACTCACTTTTTAATTCAAGTAGTAAGATAGTCTATTTTGCTAAACTTAGCATTATTTTTAAGTTTCAGTTTGTCTGATACTAAATGATTAATGGATTTGAAAATATATATAAGTACATAAGAAATTTTCAAAGTAGCTACACATATTTAAGATAGAGTAGAAGTCATGTACATGGAGGCTTGGGTCTTTTTCTTTGAATCTTATTATTTAAAACAGTAGCACCATGTTAGACAATATTCTCACATCCCAGAAGAGTGAGGAATATTGGTCTTATATCTATGCTCTGGTTGTCAATGCATTTTCATACTTCATGATTTATTGATTTCAAAATTCAAGATAAATATTTGCACACTGTTGTTCATAGCAGCATTATTCATGGTGTCCAGGATATAGAAGCAACCAAAGTGTCCTACAATAGATGCTCGGCTAAAAAAGCTGTGGGACATATTTACAATGGGACATTACTCAGCCATAAGAAGAGATGAAATACTGCCATTTGTGACAACATGGATTGATCTTGAGATTATCATGCTAAGCGAAATAAGCCTGACAGAAATTGTAGATCACATGATATCGCTTATGGGGATATAAACTCAAAAGCAACAAATGAACAGGACAAACAAACAGAGACTCATGGACATGGACAACAGACTAATGGTTACCAGAGGAATGGGGAGATGGAGAAGGGAGATGGGATAAAAAGAGTCAAATATGTGGTGACAGAAAGAAATTTAACTATAGGAGGTGAACACACAGTGTAAATATATATATGCCTTACTGTTAAGGAGTAGAGCTGAAACATTGGATTTCATTAACCAATGTCACCATAAAAAATAAATTAATCAATTAAAAAGAAGAAAAGTAACAATAAAAAAGATGCATAATGTGTCTTACTAAATTAAAAATAGATTATAAAGCAATATTTGTAAAATTATATTAAACAATATTGCCAATATTTAATTAAGAAGCAATGTCCAGGTTTCAGCATTACATTTGTGGCACCAGACAGTGATTTCTATGGATTTGTTTGTTCATTCCATAATAAATTAGGTACCAATGCATCATGCTGAAGCTCCTATCACTAGAAATCATATTTTTTTCAGAATTTACTCTTATGCCAAGATATTTGTAACATATATGTAATTTTCTTTACTGAGGAAAACTCAAAGAGACACATACAGAGATAATGTGTAGCAATTGTGGAAATTAACAAAAAGATGTATTTTTGTTAAGTTATCAATATTTTCAATCGAATTCTTAATCAGGAATACACAAGCTACTGGAACCAGAAACAGATTGGCTGTATTGCACTCACATTTTGTCAGATGTCTATGTACTTCTACTACTACTACATTGAATTGCTAACCTTTTTATGGTGCTATAATAGGCAATATGCTAAGTTTTCATTTTTTAAAATACATTCACCTAATTTTGGCAACTATCTTAAAAGGTAATAACTTATTATAATAGGCTCTGTTCTAAGTGCTAATATATTAATAAATTAAATCCTCACAACATATGAGAAAGATGCTATCATCTCCTTTATATAGTTGATGAAACTAAGGCAATGAGGCCTTAGGTCATTTGCCCAAGGTCAAATAACTATAGAACTAATTTACGATTCAGTTGGTCTGATTCCTCAGCTACTGCACTTAATCACTGTTGACACAGCCTGTTAGTTTACATAAAAATGATTATATGCAGTTTAAATTGGGTAGCTGGTATTATAGCTTTTAGTTCCATAATGCCTCTCTCTTCCAATAAAAGATTCATACGATCTCACTATATTGGTCAAACACAATTGTGGATAGCTAACTTGAACCAAATACTTAGATAATATAATTTTATATTTCACCATTCTGAATTCGAGATGCACCTCAATATGCCTTGCATATTGATTAATATATGTACAGTGTAAATGTATTTTAGTTTACCAAAGAATAACTTCCTAAGGCTAAAAGCAACAATTCTTAGCTCATTTATTACAATTTTTTTATAAATGTATTTGGATTTTATAGAGTTTTAATTACTTTGTTTCTTTATGCTCTATTTGCCTTTACTATATCATCAGTGCTTTTCAAACATTCCAGATGCTCATTAGTATCAGTATGTTATTAAATCCCTATTTTCTTAAGTAGTTCTTTCCCTTGGTCTTCCATCCATTGGCCTTCCTTCACTGCTTTGCTGATGCACATTTCCAATCTCTCCATGTTACATTAACCCTTTCTTGGTTTAATTTCTTGTTTTTTGATGAAAGAGATCCAAGTATAATTTCTAAAAGTATATTGGGAATGTATGTTGTGTGTGTACTTGCTAGCATTTTTTCTTGGATTAGATTTAATCTTTTGGATGAATCATTCTGGGTTGGAAATTGTCATTCTTTATAACATAAAACATATTGCTTTACTGACTTCTAGTATTCATCATGACTCCATGCTGCTCTCGAGAAATCTAATGTTGTTCTAATTCTCCATTTAAAATATATATTTTACTTGTTAGTTCTTCTTTGTTTTGACTTTTTAAAAAATTTTTTGGTGTATGTTTCTTTTCCCTTCTCTTAAATTTTGAAAAATCCTCTTCATCTTGTGCATATTTAAAATGAAGTTTATCTTTAATTTTTTTCATTATCCAGTGTGTTAGCTGGGTAAAAATTTTCAAACTATAGCAAGCATTTGCAGATTTGTGAATTTCATATATATATATATATATATATATATATATATATATATATATATATATAAAATAATCTAATTTTTGTTGCCTCAGACTTCTTCTGGAACTGTTATTCTTAGATTTTCTTGGATGAGGATATCTCTTATTCTTTTATCACATTGAAAAAACTGACACATCATTCTGTCACCTTCGAAAATGTCTCATTTATCTTAAAAATGTCTTCAAATATTACATAATAGGCACAAAATCTTTAATTATTCATTTTCCTAATATCTCCTCTTCTATTTTAGATATTATAACTGAATTTCTGTAGATATTGGGGAAAGTGAGACATTTTATTGATCTCATTACCACCTAATAACTCTTGTTCAAGATCATTATTTTTTTCTCTTTCACGTATTTTATATTGTTATTTTTCTCTAATGTATAATGATCTTTAGTTTTTAGCTCATCTGTTAAGATGGAACAGCAAAATCATTTTGAGAGCTCTTTGTATGTGTCAGAATTTGTTTATTTAGGTCAGTCTTCTCATCAATGTGCTATGGACCAGTGGTGGTCTGTGAAGGTTTGGCAAGAGTTTGTATGGCAAGAACTTGTTTCTGCTCATGAAACAGCAAGCCCAGTACTGTGGCCACCAAAACCACAGAGTCAACAGCCTCTGGTCAATATCCTACAGAGTTCTATGCAATTTCTTTTATTATATATATGAGCTGTGATATGATAATGTCAGTTTTTATGTCATCAAATATGATATGAAAAGGGGTAGAAGATCTAATTTAGGATTTTCATACATTGTAATGATTTGAATTGATTGTGTTTTTTTATTTTTTCTAAACTTGAAAATATCTGAGAAGTCTATTTGTGTATCCACTGTTCTCTTCTTTAACTTCCCACCTTAGAATTTCTCCCTGATAATAATTCTTTAAATCTCCTTAATTTGCTCATTCATTTACCCCTACTGAGTGTTATTTTTAGACATTATATGGTATATTGAATAAAATATTTAGACACAATACTTATAATTATATAATAGAGATGAAAAAATAAATATGATAAATTTAATATTATGAGACAGTAGCTGAAGAAGAAATTCATTCTATTGTGATAGGCCTGCTCAGACTTCTCCACTCGAAATTGTATATCTTAATTAAGCAATGGTTATTAATAATAAATTTAAGTAAATTGAGATTGCTGTATTCATAATATATTGTAACCTGTTTTTTAAAATTTAATAATATCGAGTGATATTTCTGTTTTTAAATATTATTAGATGAAATACTTTTAATAAATGCACAATATTTCATCAAAAGAATTATTACACTATTTTTTAAAGCCAATCTGTCATTTATGATCAACTATTTTATGCTTTCATCATTATAAACAAGAAGACAATGCATATCCTTGATGCACAAATAGGCGCATATTAGAGAATTAATTTATTTCTAAATAAGTTTCCAGTATTCAAAATAGAAAAGTATATCTGATTATATATTTCTGATAGTAAAATAAATATTTTAAAATTATACTTTAATATTTTAATTAGGAAAATAAAAGATCAACATACCTCATTGTGCATAACATTTTTACAATTTATCTCAATTTTCAATAAATTAAAGAAAAAAAGATTCCAGAATTTTATAAAAAATGGAAATGAATCATGAAAAGAACTTATGGTCTTAACTTCTGAATAACAACAGCAACAACAACAACAACAACAACAAATATATATATATGTGTGTATGTGTATATGTGTGTGTGTTTATGTGTGTGTGTGTGTGTGTGTGTGTATATATAAAACATTTTTCTTTTAAATATTACTTTAATCTAGGAAAACAGAGATTTGGTCTCTGGCTCACTGCAGAGGAATATTGCAATGGAGATCAGGGAGCCCACTGGTCTCTGAACATATTCCCCTCCCTGTCACTACCGGTTTTAGCAAAGCAGTAGTTGCCTAAGCCTGTAAAGAGACAAGCCAGAATTGCCTTTGTGGGGCTTATCTTTTGAAAGAAAAATAGTAGTAGTAATATGCTCTGAAGCTAGATTTCTGAAGCTGCTATTACAGAAGTAATGTGAAACAAAATATTTTACCTAAAGAAGCCTCTTCCTAGTCTATATGTTCACATGTGTGCAGACTTGATAACAAATGTCATCAATTTCTACAATGCTGCTGAAAATGAGGAAGGCACATTCTCTTGTTCTTTTGCATTCCAGACATCACAAAATATATATATGTGAGGTTTTTGTTCTGTTTTCTCTTTCTCTCTGCTGTAGGAAGTAATCATATCCATAAAAGCAATACTACAGTTTCTCATTACAAATGATGAATGGCTGCCTTGGCCTAGAACACGTCTTGCGCTAACATCAGAGGCCAGAGCTGCTTTTCTTAGTATATCAGTTACCCTGCACTGGCCAGGTTTGACTTTTATTGCCTACAGAATGAGGTAAAGTATCAGATGTAGTCTAAGACACTTCCTTTTATAATATAAACTACATTTAACCAACAAAATTTAAATATCAAAGCTTGATTCTATGTTTCAAAAAATACAGAAAGCAGGTTTAAATAATTGGCACTTAAATGAATTAATTCCAGAAACAATGTCCTATTTTTCCTTTTGCCAAATTAAGTAAACTCTCACATTTGTATGTATCTCTGTGTGTGTGTCTCACGTGTGATTCTATTTCAAGATCTAAACAACTACAATACTTTAATTAAGATTTATTTTTCTCACTCATCTTCCATCCTGGGTGCATCATCCAGCACAGCATCCACCACAAATATTTAATGGTTGCTTAAATGACAGAATAACTTTGTAATGAATGAAACTCTTGAATAAATGCATAAAGTCAATTATTTAGTATGATAGTTAATAGAAAATAAGAAGAGTAAAGTGAACTGCAGTCTTTCAGATTATTATTTATTTAAGAAAGGATTTCATTGGGTATATATTTCACATGCTTTTACTATTCTAACTTACATTGAACTTCAAACTCAGTGGAGAGAAATAAAAAATAATTATGTGGTGTACATTTGTTCATTTGTATTTGCATGTTAATGAAAAATTATGCTTTCATGTTCCACACCCATGAAAGCACAATTTTAGAAATAGTGACTCTACATATGTAGGTTTTGCAGCAGAATGTACATAAAGTATAAGAATGTTTTGTGATTCCCTATGTATTTGAAAAGAAGAATAGCTCAATAAGTTTTCTTTTTTTAAAGTGTGACAAAAATGTAAAGACATGATCAAGTTAAGTTTATAAAGTAAATGCAAGCAACATTATTTAGGAAAAGAAAAGCAAAAAAAAAATAAAATTAATTTAAAGCAGTTTTTAAATCTAATATAGTTCTATATTGAAGAAACATAACAAAATAAGGAAGCAACTTGAAAGTGAAAAAAAAATCTGACTTTGAAAGGGGCTTACTTATTGTAAATGTAATCTAAATGATATAAACATCATTATGTTTTCATTGAATGTAGACTAAGAATTGAGTAAGTGATGACATTAAGTTCAAAAGCTATGATATGTCAATATATCTAAAAAACTTTCCCCAAAAATTACTCACCATCCATATGCTGAGTTGCTTAGATATATCATCACTTCAATGCATAGTTCTGTACTTAACATTCTTCCATTCATTTTAGGGTCAAGATAACATTAAAGTAGCATTAAAAAATATTAAGGGTTCTGAAAGATCCATCCTTAGGTATTTGATACTATATTCCAGTACCTTTCACAAATCTAAAATTAAGTTAACAATTATGGAATTTAGAGACCCAGCCCTATTTTTAGAAGATATTCCAAGAAACATTAATATTGAACCCTTCATAGACTCAGATTTTTTTGAGCTAGAAGTCACTTAAGATAAAATTTCTGTTTAACTTTTATTTTTTTGAAATAAGGAAAACAACTCATTGAATTATACCTCACATGGCCTATTACTATAATATTTGGGAGAAGAAAAAAAATCCCTTCCATCTCAAGGCAGTGCTCTTTTCTCTGTCCAATACTGAAGAATATGTTTGCTCCATCAGCATTTCTTATATAGGCACACTTTCAGGGCAGGTGAATAATGTGGCTAGTGAGGTAAAGAGAATTAATAGATGTGTGCCTCCTTTTCTGTGATGATTTTTAATAATAAATAACACTCTGCAAAGACTCTCCAAGACTAGACAATAATCAGAAGTCAATTTTGGATTATGTCATCTATATTTCAATGTAGCCAAAGTAGCTAAATTTATCTCTATGTGAGAAAGTAAAGATTTTCTTCAAGCAAATCAATATTCCATAATTACAGTTTCTAGTTTTACTTAAATCTCCTTGCTAAATATACTTTATTATTTGAAAATATGAATAGATTGGCTGGATCAAATCAAGACTTTAAAGGAAGAGAGGAAAGAAGGAAGAAATGAATGTGGGGAGGACTTGGGAAAAAGAAAAACTAGTAAAAACTCCAAAATTTATGTTTAATTGACAACTACTAATTTGAGTTTTCTTAGACTTGTTCCAACTCTGTGCTGAGAAATTTAACTTCCTGTGACTATTATGCCAAGCTGATGTAAGACATTTAGTTTTAAATCTATTATAATTTTTTTTCACATCAGGTTAATACAATCATTTTTAAATTCTTACCATTTTCAGAAAAAGGTAAGAACGGTTATAGAGGTGAACGCTATTTGGGAATACAAAATGCATAAACTTTTAAACTGACTCCCATGATAACATTAATAATTCCATTAGGTTGTGTTTAATAATGGAAAACAATGATTAATAAATAACTTCTGGCTTTAGTCATATAGATATTTAGCAAGGCTTAGAGCAATGTGGTTATCAATCATGGTGATGAGCTGTCTTATTGGTGTAACATGAATATTCCTGGAATGCAACAAAAAACCCTGTAGAGAATCCTAAAGCTGTAGAATGGCTTGTGATTTTAGAATGAGAGTGAGAATAAGTAGCATATTTCATTGTTGCCACTTTTCTCAGATTCCTAAATCATATCCAGCTGGTTTCTTAAGTTTAGATTAATTTGAAGTGAGAAAGAAATAAACATTCTTTTTCTAGTCTCATTTTATTCACCAGAGTATTAAAAGCCATAAAGTCCTTCTGTGGCAGAAACTCATATCATATATTAAAATTATTTATATAAATAAATATGTGAAAATATATATGATTATAAAAATGTTTGGACAAAAGTAAATTTAGCTACATTTGGAAATTTTTTGGAAACTTTCATGGAAAATGATTCTCAGGGATCTGACCTATGGCCCTGCTTATCCTCAAAGAAACTTTCATGCTTCCTGAATTGGTTTTAGAAAAATCAAAAGCATAATATTCATCTGTTTTTTTTTTCTTACAAAACATGCCTCATCCAATTTATTTATTGAAATAACAACTTAATTAATAAATAGCTATGTCCATAGTTTAATAATACAGTGTAGAATAAGTCATAAAGAATAACTAAATAAGCGACAACACAGACTTGGTCCCCGTTCTCTACCATTTACCAGACACTTGACAACCTTCTCCTGCATCTTCTTCTTGCCCCTATCTTTTGAACATCAATATCTGCTGGCACTAACATCAACAGGATGAGTAACTACAAGTATTGGAGAAGTTGTGGGGCAAAAGAAACCCTCATACAGTGTGGCTGGGAATGGAAATTATTATAGCCACTATAAAAAAAACAGTATGAAAGTTCCTCAAAAAATTAAGAATAGAATTACCAAAAGACACAGCAATCCTTCTTCTGGGTATCTGCCTACAAAATCTGAAAATACTTATTTCTAAAGGTATATGAACCCTGATATTCATTGCAGCATTATTCATGGTGGCCAAGACATGAAGACAACCAAAATGTGCTTCAACAGATGATTGAATAGAGAAGTGGTACATACATGCAATGGAATATTACTCAGCTATAAGAAAAGATGAAAAACTACTATTGGCAATGACATGAAAGGATCTTGATATTATCATGCTAAACAAAATAAGTCAGACTAAAATAGCTGAGAACCATATGATTTCACTCATATGTGGGATATAATGCTGAAAGCAACAATAAGACAAGATAAACAGGAATGTATGGACACAGTCAACAGTTTGGTGGTTACCAGAGGAAAGGGGAATAGGTGGAGGGGAGGTAGATAAGGATAAAGGGGTCAAATATATGGTGACAGAAGATTTAACTTTGGGTGGTGAACACACAATGCAATATAGACATGACATGTTATTGAATTGTACACTTGAAATCTATATAATTTTATTAACCAATGTCAACTCAATAAATTTAGTAAAAAGAGAAATATCTGCTAGCAGATATCTTATTTGCATTGCCCCTTAAATGACAGAGCAGTTTTTATCATTAACTTCCAAATTAATTATAAAAGTTCAAACATAAATGGACTATTCTAGTTAGTGTTTGCTGGAACTTTTTAGTCTAATCCTGGCTGAGGGCAGAACAAGAGCCTGAAAAATAAATAAATAAATAATGGCCACAATAAAAGAACAATGAAAGGGCAAATCAAGATACATACCCCCCTGTAAGCACAGACACACTTAGAGAAATACTCATACCACTTCTTGCTAAATACTGCTGTTTACACGTACTAGCTGTATCTGTCACCAGCTATATCTAACATTGTCTTTGGATTTTTGGTGCAGCACTACCAATTTAGTATTTTTAAGCTATTTAACATTTCAAAAATAGAAATTTAGAACATTTTTGTAATTTTGACAGATATTTTCTGTAAAATATACATGTGCAGAGTCACTCTATAGCTAAGATTGTTTCTAATGACTGCTGTTTATCTCCTTATGAATGGCCATATAAAACTAGATACACAAATGCAACATTTAAAATTAATTTAATCACCCTTCCCCACCACTGGTTTTGAAGTCTAGTAGAGTTATAAAGCCATCAATTTATAAAAGAAACATATGGACTGAAATGTTTTCTTAAGTAAATAGGTGCAAGGAAGATTTTTCTTCATTTTTTTTAACTATAATCTAGGAATAAAGTCAACATCATAGAAGTGGAATTGAAGAGTTTCATCTTTATTGCCTCAGAAAATCATTTATTTGAAGTTATTTTTAATTTAATTTAATTTTATTATATTTATTGGGTTATATTGGTTAATAAAATTAAATAGGTTTCAATTGTACAATTCCATAATATGTCATATGTATATTGCATGATGTGTTCACAACTCAAAGTTAAATTTCCTTTTGTCATCATATATTTGACCCCCTTCGCCCTTATGTACCTCCCTCCCTCACCCCTTTCCCTTTGGTAACCACGAAACTGTTGTCTTTGTCTATGAGTTTTTGCCAGTTTGTCTTGTTCGTTTGTTGCTTAATGCTTGTCATGGTGCTTTGTTA
The DNA here is from genome assembly GCA_030015415.1 of Cynopterus sphinx. Classification (NCBI taxonomy): domain Eukaryota; kingdom Metazoa; phylum Chordata; class Mammalia; order Chiroptera; family Pteropodidae; genus Cynopterus; species Cynopterus sphinx. The sequence goes on from CM057379.1 coordinate 10,473,333, forward strand.
GGAGCTGGTACATGGAGTGAGTGAGGAAAATAGAACTTAAACAATCAAAGTATAATAGGCATTTACTAAGTGCAAAAATGTACTTAAATTCATATGCACACATACACACTTTCACACTTGCACACCAAAATGAAATGCAATGTGTAGACACACCTGTAACACACACATCCCCCAAAATAAGCATGCGATTTTTAAAAAAGGTAACCTGATTTTTTAACTTACTAAATTTGTTTATAATTTTATCCTAGTCATATGAAGAACATTATTCCTATTTTTTTTTTTTTTAATTTAGAATGCTTTTAAAGCCTCCAAAGGTTTTTCTTACAAACCTCTGAAACCAATAAGGGGTTGATTTTTTTTTTTTTTTAAACCTTTATCCCTTTAGCAGTGGATAAAGAAATCTAACAGGACTTTCGGGAAGAATGTGATGATTCTTCATCTCTCCAATAGCTCCCATGTATAAGAATAACAGCAGAGAGCATAGGTGGTTGGTAACATTTGCTCAAGTGAATTAAAATTTGAAGAAAATTAACCTATATAGTAAATAAAATAAAAAAGACTGATTTGTACATAACTATTACCTATTAATCTGTTATTCTATTATTATTTAGTTGAGTTTTTAAGTATTTATCTTTATTTGTATTACAAAGGGGAAACAATAAAGTATAACATAAGTAAAGCACACAGCTACAGCGAGATGAACACATTTGCATAAAGCTTTCAAAAATGTCCTTCTATCACCCATCCCCCTCTCCTCACCTTGCCCCTCACATACCCTTTGCTGGGAGATACTACTGGGGTTGATGTATGTGGTCCAAACCAAAAAAAAAAAAAAAAAAAAAAAGAAAAACAAGGATAGACATTATGATTCCTTGTGGGAAGAGAAAAAAAAAAAGAAATAAGTAGGCACATCCTGGCCCTGAGTACAGAGAAGTAACCATGGTCCCGTATCCATATATTTTATTAATGAGTGGAGCCCTCCTGACCAAGCAGATCACAGAAGGATCATCCTTCTGTTAAAACACCTGCTGTTCCAGAAACAGACATCAGGTAGGTAGACCATTAGAGATTTTCTCCCACGTACCAGACGGGACAATCTGGGAAACAGCATCATCCTCTTAGCTACACTGCTGCTTTCTCCCACTAGCAGCCAGCCGAGCTGCTAACAGTAGACCACTTTCTGCCATTAGAAGTGTGTCAGAGTCCAGAGGGTCTCTGCTCCTCACCTGTTTCTGGAAAGTAACAATAACCTAGTTCTATAAATCTAGAGAAGCCCTAGCCCTCATGGAGTGGGTAGGTACAAGCACCCATCACTGAATGTAAAGGTAGAAAGTGGCAGGCTTCCTTCAAATAGGTGTACGTGATGGTGAAGATAGTAGGACCACTCCCTGCTCTCAAGCAAAACAAGCATGGAAGCCCCTCAAGCTTCCCTTTCATTTATCAGTGTGTGACTCTCAGCTGCAACCCATGTGCCTGGAAGAGAATGGATGAGGCTAAACAGTTTCCAGTGCTCGAGAGCCAGCAGACTCCTCCAGCAAGGTCTATTGGCTTCCTTAACTATGTGTGGTGTCAGGTTTAAGTGCTGATCTCTGTTCATATGAGGCACATCTTCCTTGTCAACTGGAATGATAGGTAGCCAATCACATAAACTTAATTCAAAAAGATGTGCAAGTCACTAAGGAACTTTGAGAAAAATATATACATATACATTATGTGTGTGTGTGTGCGTGTGTGTGTGTGTGTGTATGATCTTGAAGAATTATAATACATAAATCTTTCCTGTAAACAACCAGAATATTCAAATACCAACTATTTTCCAAGTATAGATTATCTTCATAGTTTGGGTGATTAAGAAATGGCAAAAATAATTTTTCTCAGCTCAAATATTTAAGAGATGGTAAACTCTTTTTAGCATATATAGATTATTTCAGAAGTTGTCTCATCAACATGAATCATTACAGGTTCTAACAATTTTCAGGAGATTATCAGAATTCATATCTTTCCCTTCCATTTACCTATAAAACAACAGGCTGTCATAAAAACCTTTAAAAATTTTGGTAGAGCCACTGTGAAGTTTAAGTTAATCCACAACCCAATGATGTATAAACAAATATAATTGAGTTGTCATTTTTAAATCAAGAAAATATCAACTATGTAAAATTGACAAATGACTGAAAACCTGTGAGACTAAAGTAACATTTTAAAACCGAGTGCTTGGCAGATGGATAAACTTGTTGACACTCTCAGCTTCCTAGACACTTTAAAAAAGTGATACTATAGATCCACGAGGGGTAACCAGATGGTAGCTTGACACTTTTGAGGTTCATTTGCTTATTTATTTGGTGAATATAATTCTTCTAAGACCACCAGTAAAAACATAAAAAATAATACGATATTGCTAGAGAAAACATCAAAAGAAAACAAGTATATCTTTGCGTTCTGTCCTTTATTCATAATAATTGAAAAATTTAAAACAACCAAAATATTAAACAATTGCCTATGATCAATTCAGAAACAAAACAAAACAAAAAAGACAAAACCTGTGTAATTTCTAGGGAGATAGCCAGAAAATCTGAATAACTGAAATGTTGCTCGGTAAAGAACTAGAAAAAATTGTAAATAAACCATACAGCCAGGCATTGACCCTGTCAACTGGTAGTCTCAGATTTTCTTTATAAATCTGATGGAGAGAAATTTTTATTGTCAACCCAGGAATTGAAATTTATTGGTCAAAACTATTGGCTGTCAATGACTTTGGACATCTAGAAAGCTTCTGACTTTCTCCAAGCTTATGTTATCAATCTCTTTTATATTTTGCTAACAAAAGTCTCCCAAGTGGTATTTTGATGTTACTGAAGAGAAATGAAGCACAGAAAGTGGTTATGTTGAATGAAACTTTACTGACAAAGGCAATCTGACGTCTCTAAGGACAGAATCATTAGCTTATCCTATATGCCTCAAAGTTTCTGAGTTACACAAAAATAAAACTGACAGAGAGGGCTGTCCGATTTTTTGCTGTATTTAAACCAAGTCTAAAACAATCATAGAAACATGCATATATTACATGTTAGTGATATGTACATATGTCACAATAAAAATGTTTATGAAGACTTCACAAATATTCCTGGCATAATTTACAAGTTAAAAGCTCAGTATTACATAAACACTTAGAGCTATTTTAAAAATAAGACCAAACATAGTTCACCTAAATTTCATATTTTGCAATGTATTAGAAAAATTTTCCCTATACTCTGATACTAACCAAATACTTTCAAAAGGTTGAAATTTTAAGTACTCTTGTACCATAATTAAGTCATAGAAAAGAAGAGCATTAAAATGTAACAAAAATGGAGGTTATATAAACTAAATGTTTATTATAGCTTTGAAATTTTTATGTCATCAGAAAATTGGCATGTTCCTTCTTAATAAAAGGTATGACTTAATGTAGTTAAAGCACTGTTTTGAATATTCATCAACTGCTTAAATCATCAGAATTAACCAAAATGTTGGTTCATTTTGGGAAGTAATTATAGAAGAAATCCAAACTTGTGGTCATGAAATATAAATGAAAATTTAAAGGAAAAAATATGAGGAGAGGGAATTTCAATCGTATTAAAGAAACTTTTGATAAATGAATAACAAAGTGAAGCTGAATGAAGAGAAGTAATAATTAAGAATGGAGGGGAAAGATAGTGACAATACCACTTGAGATTTAGCATGAGAACATAAACATACAAAAAAAATGACGTAAGAGATGGAGAAGAAGCTATAATGGAAAAGGCATTTTCCACATGACTTAAACTCACTTTTCTGCCTCTATCTGTTTGTCCTGTTTTCCAGGAAAAATATGTGTCTCAATTCCTGCTTCTCTATCTACCTCTATGATTTAATTCATATTCTTCTTTTCACCTGAGGGTTCTTCCCTCCTACACTTTCTATATTGTAAATCTAGCCTTGAAACCTAAATTTAAGTATCAAAACCACCACAGATTTATCTGTAACCTTTTTAGTTAGAATTAATTTTATCCTCCCCTGTGCTTCCACCACACTTTTTACTTATATTAAGTATTTATTGCATGCCACATAGCATTACAGATTTGAAAGTGCTGAGTTTGCTTCATTCGTGGTTTGTAGATCTCTTGAAGGCAAGAGCAGTCTGGTCTATCTTTGCATCTCTCATGCGTTTGTGTGGCCATATAACTAGGGAATCTAGCAGAGTGCCACTTAGATATGTGATACAATGCAGTGAAAATGGGTCCCGGATATGGTCAATCACGACCCTAATTAAAGACTTTACTATCAACTAGGCTCAAGTTAAAAGCTTTCAAGTTTATTGTGCTTCAAATCAAGGATATGCACTTGTTAAGAGAGAAAGAATGATCTCAAAATTTGAACTCAGTTGCAATTCAAAATGTCTTAAATATTTGAGGACTTCTAGTGGCCAAGCAATCAGAGTTATTTGAAGCATCACATCTGATGGTCTAGGAAGACATTTTTTAAAGAAATGTAAAGGTAATGGATTTTTTATAAATAAGAAAATTATTTGGAAGTTTAATTTAAAAGGGCTCCCTGGCAACTAATTACTACACTACTACTACTACTACTACTACTAGTAGTAGTAGTAGTAGTACTACTAGTACTACTACTACTACATTAATTATGAGCAGGTAAGGAAAACATCACTGATGCTAAACATTCAGGAAGGCAAAGAGCTGCAGAATCCACAGTCATCTTTAAAACCTGCGCTTAAATAAAGGAAAAAACCCTTCATAAAATAAGTGAGCATCACAGCCCACATAGCACATGTCACATTGCAAACAAAAGGCTTCATGCTCTTCTTTCTCATCACTGTTTCTGGCATTCAAGGTCTTCTAATCTCTGGTGAGGTGGTACACATTGTAGCATATGTATATTTTTTCTTGTGAAATATGGGTTCAGTCATTTTCAAAGCTATGTTTAGGTTTCCTAAAGTTCAATGTAAAAAACAAAATCTTTCTGTACAGTAAATACAGTAACTGGAATTTAGGACTCATATTAATCTGTGAAGTTAAGATTTTAATTCCCAAAGTGGTCAAAATAGGAGAAAGTGCTCTTTTAATAATTATGTCCATTTTTGTTTAGGTTTATTTTGAACTGATGTTGTTCCATGTCACACATGATACGAGTCCATGTAAATCTTCATCATTTTAAATCCAGTTAAATAGCTTCAGATTTAAAATTTTCAAATATCCTCTTTTGTCAAAAACTTGTTGGAAATATTCTAGTTCTAGGACATATTTTTCAAACTGATTCAAAAGTGACATTCCAATTTACTTTCATTTATATCCCTGAAACTATTATTTTAACATTTTCTGATTTCATATCTGCATAACAAGCATTAACTTTGCTTACCAAATGACCATCACCGTGTTCTCTGGGTGCTGTCTTGATATATCAAAGTCTCCAGTCTCTCTCCAATGAATCACCTACACGTACAATTTTCCAGCATCTTCGAGTTCCCAAGAAACCAAATGTATCCTCTTAACTTGGTTTGTTTGCACCTAACTAATCCAGGCTTAGCAAACAACATCACAGCCCTTCAGGCACTTATATCCAGAGCGAGGTTTAACTATGTCCTTAACAATTTTAACTTTATATGCATATTACTTGAACTATTATCACTATGACTTGAATGTATAACACTCTATGATGAAAGGGAATCATTGTTGTTCTATTTCACACTGTACGTACAAGAACTTAGAATAATACCTTCCATGTAGTGAGTACTCAAGAAATATCCGTTGAATAAATGAATGAACAGATAAAGGTATCTATAGGTGAAATCTATTAAAATTAACACAATAGAAGCAAAGCAATATTATTAAATTTTATTTCTATATTGTTGCTCTGTAGGGTCTGTCCTTGATGTCTTTCCCCTTCTGATTATGAAGGGGGCTTGCAAATAATAAATGAGTGTAAATGCTTTCTAAACTACTCTTTCTCAGATCCTGTCTACTCAATGTATTATTTCTCAACCAGCAATCAGCTAAGAGAGAAAACAAATAAAATCAAAAATAAATTATAATAGTCAAAAGGTGTAGTTGAGGAAATCTCAAAGAAAGTAAAAAGGTAAATAGATGGAAAGTAGGATCTAAAAGTACCCTGAAAGACAAGTATCTTGAATAATAGAAATTCTAGAAGGAGAACAGAAAATGAGATTCAGAAAAATCAACAGTGAATTTTTATCTTACTTTCTGGAAATAAAGACATCAATCTCCAGATTCAAACATCTCATTAAAAGCCCTACATGGTGGATGAAGAGAGACCCAAATCAATACTCAGACTAGGAATTTTCACATCAGGGATCCACCCCTGTAGTCCCCTTCAGAAAACATCTTGGGCCAACTTCAAGCCTGTTCTCTATTGGATCATTTACAACTACTGTCTGCTTTTCTGCCCTAAATTCTAACAATAAACCTCATTGTACATTTTTGCCATGTATCTCTCAGGGTCTTTGGCCTCATTTCTATTGTATGACACAAGTCTCAAAACTGTTACCTACCAGGCATCCTGTCACAGGAAGCAATGTGAGGAGTGGGTATGTGCTCCTCCAAAACAAGGAAGCAAACTAAGGCAGATCAGAAGTTCTAGGAAAAAAGGGGTGTGAACACAAGAGAGAGGTGGAAGGGATAAAAACAGAATACTTACTAAGGGACCCCACAGCCACTGGATGCTGGGATTCTAGAGAGAAATTAAACCAGTTTTGAGTAGGTCAGAAGATCTTAAGGAAGAGTTCTTTAAGACTAAAAATGAAAGCAATAGCTAACATATTGAGATGTGATTTGCACTACTGGGAGGTGACATGGAGGCTGCATTATTAATAAATACATAAGAATCCCCCTCCAAAAAAAATAAAATAACGGTAAGGTTCACAAGTTTATTAAGTTGAAGGAAACCAAGGAAGTATTTATTTGCTTAGCCATTTAATGTATGCTTTGAATGTCGCTAAACTTCTATCTTTAGCAGTGCAACTTATATAAATGGACATAATCATGCTTTTAAATGGTTACCTGTGAGTATGGGAAATAGGTGGAGTAAAGAAGGAAGTCTCCAGACAATTTTATAGGGAACTGCTTTGCCTTATAGTCTTTTAGAACTATTTGACTCAAAGCATAGGCCTTTAAAACTCAAGCTCAAAACATAAAAATGATCAAACAAGGTAAAAACAAACTAAATTTTAAAGAAATTTTATATGAATTATGATTATACCCCAAGTTTAGTATGGACTTCTCTAAATATTTACAGAGTGATAACCAGGTAGTTTCCCAGGGGTACTGGAAATGAAGCAGTGAACAAAATAAAAATTATAGATTCTTTGGAGTCTGGCTTCCCTTCACTGATAGATTAGAAAATGACTGTATGAAACCAAATCTGCCCTATAATTTTCTAACTTCGGGTTTTAGAGCTTCTGCAATTGCAGCACTCTGGCCACCATTTTAATCTCTCCTTCTGCCATCTTCTCACTACAGTAAATTGCCACAGATATTGTGGAAAGCAGTATGACATTTCCTCAAAATATTAAAAATAGCACTATCATATGATCTATTTCAAAGAGTTATCTCTACTTCTATGTTTATTGCAGCATCTGGACAATAGCCAAAAAACAATCAAAGTGTCTGCCTATAAATAAATGGATAAAGGGAATATAATATATTATATTTATTTCTTATGTTTATATAAGAAAAGAATGAAATTCAATTAGACAGCTACAAAAAAAATCCTGCCATTTGTGATGACACAGATGGACTGACTTATGGGCAATGTGTTAATTGAAATAAATCAGATACGCAAAGACCAATATTGTATGATCTCACTTACTTATACTAGATTCTAAATTAGTCAAACTCATAGAAAAAGAGAATAGAATGGTAGTTTCTAGGGGAAAGAGTTTGGGGGAAATAGGGAGATGTTCATCAAAGACTGAAACATTCTGGGCTCTAATGTACAGCATGGTGATTGATTTATTTGTCTTTATAAGACTTATAGCCACCTGATCTAATACATGTGTATTTGTTTTATGTTTTCTTTTTTTTTTTTTTTGGTCACTTTTCTTGATATAAGCTAAGACATATGAGAGCATCCTCACATTTGTTTGTTTGCAAATTTATGGTGTCTAGAACACTACCTGATAAATATTAGAGTTTTATTATTAAAATCTGAAAAAAAAGAAGAAAGAATGTAAAGAAGAAAGTAAGACAATAGAAATGTAAGTTTAACATCTGATATATGCATACATTTATATTGAGAAAGTTATTTTAACCTCTAATCTTTAAGTAAGTTTAAATTCTCTTTAAAGGCTAGTATTTTAGATAGTTTAAGAAAATAAAAATCAGTGTGTAAAAAACAATAATTTCTTGAAGTAGAATATTTACCAGATGTGACTGTAATCACATGAAATAAATGAGTCAGAGTTTTTCATAAGATCTGCCATTTCTTTTAGTGTGCTTGGCACATTTATTCATTGAACAGACTTTTTTTTTTAGATATTTAGCAAAAACTGAAGTTTGTAATGATCTATGTCCAACATAATGAGTTTTTGACACATACTTTAGAAGACAGCAACACCTTATTAGCCACAGAATAATAAACAGATACTGAAATGAGAGAAGTAGACAACTCTGAAGTTTTTCTTGTCACCTTAGTCTCCAGGGACAAAAAAGGTGTTAAGAAGTGCTGAAAAGTAATCACAGAAGAGTCATTTTCTGACTCCGTTGTCTTGCATGATTTACAGAATATAACATTTCAGATTGCATTATTGTACAGCTTCAAAATATATACTTTTTATTGTGTTTATTAAATCACAAAGTTTCGGCAACTTGATAGAAACTTTGGGGCCTGGAACTATAGGGGTCGTGAGGTCCTTCCTCTTGTTAGCAGCAATCCGATTTTGCTACCATTAGGCCCCACTCTCCATCAGCATCCACTCGCCCCGGCTGCTCCCTGTCATTTTCACAAATATGAAGTAAGAAACAGAGGTTTTGTCTAGATAGAACCCAGCTCTTGTGAAAATCAGCAGCGGATGTGATAAACTGGCTATTACAGAAGACAGCCTCAGTTTTATAGAAATATAGCCTACTTCAATACTGTTATTTATTGGGGAGACAGATCATATAAACTCAAACTGCGTCTCACTAGGCCCTGGAGAACATGCAGGGCTGCAGATCTGCAATGTGGCTTCCAGACAGAAGGTGATGCCAGGAATGAGGAGTTAAAAAGAAAAGCCCAAACAGGGGAGCGTTAAATCGAAAGCCTTCCCACCACAGACCTCTCCTTGTGCTTGTGTGGCTGGGAGGGTGAGTGGAAGGGAGTGAGGAGGAAGCTATGGCAGCACAAAGCCAGTGACCCAGATAGAAACGCAAAGGAGAACGGGTCATGATTTCCTCACTAATCTTGAGAGCATGGGGTGAAGTGTAAGTGGAGCCTGAATGTGAAACTGCAAAGCAAGCACAGGAAACATAATTTTCTTCTATTTTGGCAAAGGGAGGGGCCTGCAGGTGGGCACTGCAGCAATCTGTACCATGCAATGTAAGCTTGATGGAAATGGCTTCAGAAAAGCGTATGATTGCTACAACCAATTTCAAATTGGCAGTAAAATATGATTATTCTGTATCTGGGAGTTCCCACCCCAGGTCCTTCCAGAGTGGGAATCAAAGAATACCCACTTACATGCTTCCTTACCAAACCTTAGAACCACCCAAGGCTTCCAGGTCAGGACACTAGGAAATATGTTATTTAAGATAAAATTCCTGCTGTTCTTCCTGGCTTGGAATTTAATTTTCAGATTTCAGTGTCTGCCTCCTTCCAGAAAATGGAAGATTATTTGTCCAGACATATTCTTCTCAAATACTTGGAATATGCAGATTACCACCTCCTCAGAAAGCCTCATTTTTCTCTGTTACAAATGGTTTTAATCATAAAGGTTTTAGGGATCAAGTGCCTATATACACATTGTAAGCTCAGAAGAGTGACTTGGGCATTGTAACAGCCCTGGTTAAGTGAAAAATGTGTTATGTGTCCCTGTCTTGACTTGTTAAAAAGACAAATTATTTCTTTGTGTTTCTCTAACTTGGGGATTTGTGTTGAGGGAAAGTAGTGATATAAATTTGCAAAGCAGAAAGGGCTTTTGTTTATTTACTTAATTAAGGGGGTAGTGGGATAGGAGAGTAGAATCACACAATGAGGCAATAGGAAAGGAGGCAGATTAGCGCAGCTACCCAAGCAATTGAGAATTTGGAGTGACAGTGTTTCAAGAGAATTCTCATGAAGTTCTGCCATTAATAGCTGTAACAACTATTATCACAATAACACTTTGTAACAAATACCCCCAAGATTTATTTGCAAACAGTAAGCAATTATCCTCATGCTCATGGTTTTGTGGAATGAAGCTGGTCTGTTTCGATAGGCTCTGTTTCAAACTGTGGGTCCAGCTGTGCTTGGCAGCCCCCTGAGGGATGGGCTAAGGTCTCATCCATGTGTCTTCATGCTGGGGCCCAAGTTGACTTATAAACAAATGTCTGGCAGAAGCCTCTTCGTGGCATTTACAGAGCACAAAAAGAAAACCCAACTGTGTACACACACGTCATCAACATGTATGTCACATCTCTTATCATGCCATTGATCAATGCAAGTGACACTACTAAGCCCCAAATCAAGGCTTAGAGAATCATTTTCTGCCTGTAGTAGAACAAAATTTCATAACAAAGGATATGAGTGCAGGAAGGGATGCTAATCTTTCATGCAATGTTACTCTGTTCTCTTCCTTTATCACCAAAAAGTCCCGAGAAAAGGTTGTTCTTGTTCTCCAATGTTTTTGAAATCAGATTGTGGGGATAGGCCGGCTGCTTGCTTCCTATAAGTGTCTGTGAGATCTTCTCCAATTTAAGAGCAGGGGATAAATGAGAGTGGCCTAAAAAGGCACATGTTTGTTTTGCTAGGTTGCCTCTGATTTAATAGTTTTCTGGAGCTCAGTGTTGATGAATTATTTTTCTTCTTTTATGTGTGTCTATTATTTCTCTGTATTCTTTCCTTGCAAAAAACAGACTAAATAAAAACAACAAAGAAAAACTCCTCTTCCATTGTTCAATAATTTCGATGGCACCTTTATCGCCATTATCCCATCATTCCAGCATCTTTCATTCTTGTGTCTGTCTACTGAGTCCAGGACGTGCTGTATCTCCGATAATGATTATTCATAATGGTGAAGCGTTTATCCACATCTCTGTGATTGTAGCACACGCTGTGCTTGTATTTAACCGATTTATTTAATGTCCCATGGGATATGTACCAGACTGGGTCTATCCCAAACTCTTCCTCACACCAGGCAATGCTGAGGTGCATACAGGTAAATCTGAACTATCTTTGTGACTACAAGAAAAGGTCAATTTTGTAAACTTTATGTTTGGTTCACAATTTTTCACTGTCCAGTGGTGAGAGATGAGTTGTTTCATTTTGCAATTAAAATCAAGAGGATACTGAGTTGCAATAAAATATCAGTTCCTATAATTTAAGATTTCTCAAACCAGTATCTTTTCATCACCTTTATAACATTAATGACAACAATACTAGAAAAAACTTGGGGGCAGTAATATGATTTTCCATATCTGATTTTGCTGAATGAGGATGGTCAAAAAAGCAAAATAAACACTACAAAACTCTACTACAAATTATAGATTTATTTCCTTAGAGACATTTATAAGCCACCCCCTGTCCAAAATAAAAATTGGTTAAAAGATAACCTTAAAATAAAAGGTAATTTTAGCTGTACAGAGGAGGGAAAGAAAAAAGCAGGACTGTGTCACAATGTCGGCCCATTTTTGTCACTCATTCATGATAACAGCATCACAGACTGGAACCCAGGAGTCATTACCTTAAATACCTTTATGTATAACCTACCCATTACAAGAGGTATTTGATTGGTATGGAGGTCAAAAAGAAATCTGTGGTCCCAGAGAGAAAATAGCTGTCATTTGACACAGAACTAGAATGCTCCAGTTTAGAAAAATCTATGTTTCTCTGCTATTTTACTACCTATAGGAGTGCGCTTAGCAGTTATTCTCCATTTAACACCCAGGCCACCACTTATCTAAATGAGGTACCATGTGGAAAACGTGTACGTACTTGTAGACAGAGCATCCTGGATGCATTATTCAGAACTCTTTCAGGTGTGAGTGATAGAAAATCAACTCAAACTGCCTTAAGGGAGAAACGGATTTTACTGACTCACATAACCTAAAGGTCGAGAATAGCCTGGCTTCAAGCACATCAGAACCAGAGACTGCAAGTTGACATTTGTCTCTCAGTCACTTCAGGAAACAGAAGTTGTCCCTTTCATACAAGATAACTCCTATATAAACCTTATAATTGGAACTCATTGGCAAAGATAAGCTTGGCATGGATTGTGTGCCATCCCTGAACCGACAACTAATCAATTGGCCAAATATGTTTACCTCTGGAGCTGTTGCTGCAAACCACCATCCTGGAATGGAAAAAAAGTGAGAAAGTGCTAGGTCCCAAGAGAAAAGCAGAATATGTATGTATATGAAACTTCATTATATAAACTCTCCACTGAGGCTCATCTACAGCAAGTCATTCCCTCTTCTATGTTAAGGGAAAAGTGATTGATAGGCCCTAGGTGTTCACCCTTCCAGAGGCCTCGATAACTCAGATCCCAAAGGATAATGGAACTAAATGACTCAATGATACAAATCCAATTAGCAACTCTGTCTCTGGAATCAAAATGTTCTCCAGGGATATTTCTCAAAGGCTCTTGCCTGGTTACATGCTACAACCTAATAATTAGCCTTGTAATGTTTAAAATAAAATTATTTTGCACAGTTAATTTATGGGAAATAAAAATAATATGTATTTCCCTCTTTTGCCTAAGCAAGTACAAAATTTAGCCTTTAAAAATGCTCCAGATAGGCAAAGTAACTGTTTGTCTTCATTGATGACCATTCTATTATTTATCTTAGCTCAGCTCTTCCTTAGGTAGGAAAACCCTGAGCTCTTCATTAAAATCGGAACCTGATTCTAGCAGGTAGAAGTATCAAATCCCAGCACATCCTAAAAAAGCAAAATCATCCTCCGCCTATAAATTAGAGGCCATACTCAATGCTTATTTTAAAATACTTAATGGAATTCTAAAATTATTGATCACTAGTTGACTTTTGCCTGAACTTTAGATCACCGAACAAGGGGCTGTTATGTGACATGATACTACAATACCATAGTTAACAGTTTTTAAATTATTATTAAAAAGCTACTCAACATAAAGTATGTTAAAAGATATTGATGAACAATTAAATGTGGTTGAAGTCATCAAGAACTTATGCTCTTGTTGGAGAGGTTCCTTATGAAAATTAATAAAATGTAGTTTAAAAATATAAACTAAGGATGCATGATGTTTAACTGGCATAGTTTATTCTAACTACATGGAACACCTTCACACTTGCATCTCTTGAGGGAACAAGTATGCTTTCATTCTTTTAATCACAATCACTCCTCATTTTTAGAAACGGAAGCAAAATCATTTTATATAAAACTACTGCATAATGATTCAAATATTAATTAATTTGCATGTGTAGCACATTCATGTTGTATTTTATTTTCACACTGAGTTCAACATCAGAAATCCTATTTTTTCTTTCATTTTTCACCTGTAAAAGTTTGTAACTTCTGTGGTTGTTGTAAATTTTTTTCAGAATCTGATGATTATGTTACATGGAATAAACCATTTTAAATATCCCAATTACAAAATCCACTGCCTAACAAAACCTTGAGACTTACAATGATAAATTAGTTTAGCCAGTTTTAGTATAGCTCTCATCATAAAAGATGGAGGACAGCAAAACAGAGACTATTTCCAAAATGTGTATATAAAATTATCTGCTGTTATATATTCCAAGAGAAAATTAAGCATCAAGCTGGATGACTTTGAAATGGTCAGTTTTGACACTTTTTGATCTCAGTAAATATTAGGTAAGGTGGAGACATATTTAGAATCAGGGATATAGTATGCTTTTTGAGTGAAAACAAAATGATACGCAGAAGGAAAATGGACTGGAAAATTGCTAAGCAGTCTCAATGTTTGTCCTGGGGACTTACATAACTCTTCATCCTATCCATCAGCTCTCTATTCAGTCGGGTCACTTCAACAAAAACCAGGCGTGATTTTAAATGAAACTCTTGCTTTCTCGGAGTTTTGATTGAAGTCCTAACACTGAGAATAAAAGGTGTCAAGCTCTTCAGATTTGTAAAGATCTAAAAGGAAGGTCACCCCAGAGGGTAATCTAAAACCAGACTGGACCATGAACCACTCCCCAGGTTATGCAAAGACAAAGCCTTCTTGGGGAAGTCAGCGAAAGTGTGTCTCTGGAGCAGCTGTGTCAACTTTGATGACACAGGACAATCATCAAAAAGGCTCAGGCCATACTTGAAACATTACATCCTAATGGCTGGGGTTGGCCCACAGGCGTTGGTGGCTTTTGAGGCTCCCAAGTGACTTTGGAGTGCTGCCAGGCTCTAGCTTTTCTCTTTCTCTTACCAGAGCTCAAGACAAATGAAGAACTTTGGAAGGCTTGAGAAGGCTCGACTAGTATCCTGAGGAGCTTGGGGCTCAGAAGGATTACTTGAAACACACATGAGAAGTTTTATAGGAGGGAGGACCAGAACCAGTCTCTTGTGAGGAGAGGACCAGAGAACGACTAGAACTTCAGCAGGAGGGAGCTGTACAGCCACCAGCTGCAGCATAAACATGTGGCGTCGTGGGAGCCAGATGCAGATGCTCTCATATAGAAGTGTCCATGAGTGGTTTCAAACAGGATTTCATTTTAAAAGAATGTCTAAAGATCATAAAAACTGTGTAAGTGGAACCTGTAAAAGCAAGTGCTAAGAAATGAAGCACTGCCTGGGCCTGAGGACTGTCATTATCCCCAGTGCAATATCCCCAGGGAACCCCAGAACCCCCAGGGGAAGGGAATTCTTCAAATTTTGAGTTGCTGTAACCCCAGAGCATAAATCAATATTATAGTTACACCCCTGTGAAGCTTTGCTTTCTACTTCTGTCCATCCCCAACCCCAACATCAGGCCCATATAGGAAGGACCAGTAACAGGTGTCTGTCAGTGGGGGTAGGGAGAGGAAAGGAGGATTTTAAGAAGAGCAAGGAGGATAGAAGAAACTAATTATATTCTACCTACTTCCCCACTGCTAGCTCCTAACAAGGCCTGATCTGTGAACAACAGGAAGGTACGAATCTAATAAAAATGGAGTTTGACTTCTGGCCTCTCTGGAATAACCACAAATGGGACACATTTGATGTTCCAGTTTTAATCCAAGACAAGAATATTTTAATGGAGTTTGTTTGAAGACGGTGGAGTAGAAAAAAGTAAACCTGTTCTATAACTCATCTTCCTGAGACTAAGTCATTCAATAAACATGTAACTTAAGTCCCTAATTTCCAGACACTGTGCTAAGTATATAGGAGACAAAGACAATCATATTTATATGGGTGTATGGCTTGTACAACATACACCACAGTGAATTTCTTGTAGCTAGGACACTTACATAATCATTGTTATTACTGCTGATGCGATATTATTATATTAGCAGTAATAGTAGTATTTGTCTCGGGGCCCAGCTTCACACACATCTGGCATTCGTAGATGTTCAATATCATTTAGTGAATAGATAAATAAAGAAATGTGTATATTTGACTTATTTTTATATTCATCGGTATCATAAAGATAATCTTTTTTTATTACAAAGTGGTAGAGCACATTAGTGTAAATTTATGTATTTTTGCTAATTGAAATTACTGAAGTTTTGCTTCTTTTCTCTCTGATACCCCAACCCATGCTCTCTGGTCTTTTATTTTTGTTTTCCTCTTCTAACTATTTTGCTCACTTCTTTTCACCCTTACATACATATAAACACACACACACACACACACACACACACACACACACACACACCCCAAATTGTTACAAATAAAAGTAAAATTAGAATGCAAAAGTAATTGAATAATTCATTTATGGCACCCCCTGAAATAAATGAGACTGAGAAAGATTATCACATGGGGGCGGTAGGGAGGATCTCACATCTTTCCCACTCCTGCCTGATGTGTCCTTGCACACTGACCTCCTTGTGTACCTCGTACCTTTCTCCGTCATCCACCTTAAGTAGGGAGAATGAGTTTGCTGCTCCTCAGTGACAAGCTTGGTCGCTGAGGGGGGGAGGGAAGATGGCAGGGGCTGTGACCTGACTACCACTGCTAAAGGTAGAATCTGGTTAAATCCAGGATTTCATTATCGAAAACCTCTCTCTCTGCAGATTACAACCTACAATCTCCAATACCAATTTATTAGAAATGGATGTGGTATTTTTGCCTCCAAATGCTCTCCTCCTGTGTCTGTTCTTAATAGTTTCAAAAATTCAGGTCAGAAGAGTTATTTCTTGCGTCCCTTTCAAAAATCCTAATAATTATCTTTGTTTTCCCCCTCATTTAACTGGTCAGATTGTGGCATTTCAATCCCCTAGGGGTTTTTTGTTTGTTTGTTTTTGTTTGCTTGCGTTTTTTCCCTCATCATTACCTTCTCTCAATACCATCATTACCATTAACTGTTACAGTGTCAAACACTCTCACTCAGAATGTAAAACTTACATCTGATTCCCATTCTTACTAATTTCTAGTTGTTTTTTCAACCTGTGCTATGAAATGAGATCAGATTCATTGTTTCAAAAGACAAATCTAACAATGTCACTTACTGCTAAAAAACTCTCATATCTGCTAGTTACTTTCAGGAAAAAGGCACCTTTTCAGGCCCTTCCTGACCTGAATCACCTGCCTTGCTAGTACCTGATCAATCCTGATTCACCCACAGCATCCTCCCCACATTCGCCTATCGATGCTTAGCATAAACCATGTATCATGCCTTTCTGCCACGTGGCCTCTAAATGTTTCATTCTTTGTTGTAATAATCATACATTATATTTATTCTTTAAGCAAAAACTTACTCTCAGCCACCCTCCCAGCTTGGCGGTAGTCCATGTAGATGTTAATTTTTTGTATATACTGGGATGGACTAGGGTACCTAGTTATTTAATCAAACACTAACACAAATGTTGCTATGAAGATATTTTGTAGACATGGTTAATATCTATAATCAATTGACTTCAAGGAAAGGAAATTTCCCTCAATGGTATAGATGGGCCTCATCTAATCAGTAGAAGGTCATAAGACAAATATAATTGGGTTTTCCTGCAGAAGAAATTCTGCCTGAAGTTTGCCATATAAACTCCTACCTGAGTTTCCAGCCTGTTGACCTGTTTAACATATTGTGGGTGATCACACTGTGTGATTCAATTCCTTAAAATAAATCTCTCAATATGTACATGGATAGATGGATGGAGGGAAGGATGGATGGATGGATAGATGAAGAGATAGATGATAGATAGATAGGAAGATAGGGAGATAGATAGATGACAGATAGATAGATAGATAGATAGATAGGGAGATAGGTAGACAGACAGATTTCATACATATATATGAAATACAGATATATACATATATCTGTGTGTGTGTGTGTGTGTGTGTGTATACACTTTTCAGTACTTTTCTGTGGGAAACCCTGATTGAAGCAATTTTGTTTTTCTAAGTGTAGCCTGCTCCTCAATGACATCATACATTACCCTGTCTAGTTTATCACTCTCATGCCTTTCGACTTTATTAAGTATGGACCATCCCATATCCTCTTATACCACTTTGCATCTATCTACATGATACACAATAAATACTCCATTAAAGAGAAAAGCAAAAGTATTAATGATTCTATCTTAGTTTTCTCATGTTAGAAGCCCACTTCAATGTGGGCTTTTACTTTTTACAAAAGTAAAAAATAATTGACAGTGTATATCATCTTAAGAGATTGAAAATGGAAGAAAAAAAACTTTATGTATAATGAGATATATTATGTATATCATAAAACTTAGTCCCTTTCTGAAAAAGAAAGTAGCCGACTGATTAAACAGTAAGAAACTATATGTTTAAATTGTGGAAACTGTCACCTTCTTTCTAATTAATATATGTTTTATATACAAATTTGATTAACAATAAAAAATTGATTGATTTTTAAAATAGCCTAGAAAAAGTAAGATTTATAATGAATGGGTTGATTCTGCCCCATATTTTTAAAGTTACTGGAGCAAAAATAGTGAATGATGTTCATAAACAGAATCTTGTTTAGCTTTACATAGTATGTGAATTTCTCGAATTGCTTTTTCCCACAAGAGACACATACATCATTCCTCTGACATTCCTAAAAATCCAGAGAAAAGAAATTTGATGAGGGTTTAGCTGCAAAACTATTAAGTTTTGATAACTATTAGATTTAATATATATTTATGTTCATTTTCACACAATTTTAAATATTTTATAAATCTTATATTTTCATTTCCTCCATAATTCACTGATATTTCCATAGTTATCATATAAGAATGAGAATCTATTGAAATTCAGGTGTCCCAGACACACAGAAGATAATATCTAAGGTTGATCTTAATACTTATTTAAAATTTTTTTAGACTTTTGGAAAAAATCTTAAAGCTCATCCCAATGGGGTTAGAAAGATAAAAAAAATTAAAAATATTTTTTTGAGGAAATTTTTCTGAATTACTAAGAAATAAAATTTATTTAGTTTTTTAGAAATTTTTCTTCTATACAAAGTCACATATACGCAAAACTCATTTGCACACCTTGGAGTTATTTTTTTTTTCCTTGAAGATGCAGTTATACACTGCTGGTGGAAATGTAAATTGGTACAGCTGCTATGGAAAACAGTATGTCTTTACAAAATTAAGATTAAAATTACTATATGACCCAGCAATTCCTCTTCTGGGTATCTACTGCAAAATTAGGAAACATTTATCTGTAAAGATATATGTACCCTGATGTTTATTGCAGCATTATTCATGGTGGCCAAGACATGGAAACACCAAGTGTCCTTCTAAAGATGACTAGATAAAAAACATGTAGTACATATATACAATAGAATATTACTCATCCGTAAGAAAAGATGAGATACTCTCATTTGCAACAACATTAATGGATTTTGAGATTATCATGCTAAGCAAAATATGTCAGACAGAAAAAGATGAGAACCATATGATTTTACTCAAATGTAGGTCATAAAACTGAAAGCAACAAACGAATGAGACAAACAAATAAAACAAACAAAAAATCATAGACAGACACCATTTTAGTGGCTACCAAAGGGAAAGTGGGGAGAGAGGGGAGTAGGTCAGGGTAAAGGGGTCAAATATATGGTGACAAAAGGTGATATGACTATGGATAGTGAACACACAATACAATGTATATGAAACATATTATTGAATTGCACATTTGAACCCTATATAATTTTATTAGCCAATGTCACCCCAGTAAATTGAATTAAAAAGACATAGTTATATAATGATATCATTATTAGCTTTTCAAAGAGAAACTGAACATTGCAATAAGATTTACTAGAACTCTGTGATCCCTTATTATCACTTTCTGAACTTACCCCATGTTGTTTTTAAAGTATTACCAGAGGAAGGAAAAATGAAAGCAAACGGTGAGATAAATACAAAAATAGACCTGTGCCTTTAATTTAGACTTACATTTTCTTTCTGAAATACAACTCTTGTAGGGCTTAAGAAGCAATTGTGCTTTCAAAATAGAAATAGTGGTTCATATTTAGATAGTTGCTTATCTTCCCATTATTTTATTGCAGGTTAATATCATCTCAGAAGGCTACTTTCTTCCTCTCTGATATAACCCACAATCTGCTTGAGTAGCTATCTAGTTGAATGGCCAAATCCACTAATTTCATATGTGATGAACCTACCAAGTCTACTTTGCGAGGACAAAATTAAGAATTGGAATAGGCAAAATATATTAAATATATTAAATATATTAAAGAACGACCTTTCCATGAAACACTGAAAACTTCCGTGTTATCTGATTTTATGGAATGTATACTTTGTCTTTGGCTAGGCTACTTTAAACAGCTCTAGAAATAGAAGTTAATTTAGAGAAAATAGCCAACAGTGCAAATATTTCTTATTCATAGTCATGAAATGACTTATGGCTGCTAGAGTACGATTGATTCTCACCCTATGAATAGAGCAGATCTTCACATTCTTTTCAACATTACTTTGCTGCATATAGATGTATGCTTCTTTGAGTTCTCCTTTATACCAGTCATAACATCTTACTGGCTTCCTCTGTGAAAGTGAGATAAACTCTCTAACACTTGTTCATTTTACTACTGCATGAAAGTCTTGAATTTGCCTTTATATTGAAAACATTTCTTTAACATCTTTAAGATGCATTTTTATATATAGTACGAAAAAAATGTGTTATTGATACACAATGTTACATAAAGGAGGTTTTCAAATGTTTCATTTTTGCTTATAATACACTTACAAAATTATGGTTGAGAACACTATCATTTCACTATTAATCATTATGCATGGAAAACTTTATTTCAATTTCTCTGTTATTTAATTGCATGTTAGGATTACAGCAATTTTAATTTTTAGTAATATAATTTCTATCTAGACATTGCAATAAGATTATTCTATGCTAAAGCATATCTGTGTCTAAAAATCCATTTTTCCTAATGGGTATTTTGGTATAAATTACATAATCATTTTAACATGTATCTCATTTCAGATAGAAATTACAATTCAAATGAAAATTTTTTATGAATTAAACTCTTGTTATGTCATCACTGATTATCAGTGTCTCTATAACATCTTTTATATACTTCTCAGCTTTACAAAGTCACATGGACAGAAAAAAATGTTAGATGTTGAAAAATAAAATTTCAACTTATTTTCTACCAAAACTGAAATTCTTTCCTGTTTCCTCCTTTTAAATTTCAAAGCTCAATAAAATACAATTAAATTGATATGATAATTATTACAGATGGGTTGATAACAACTGCAATAACTGCATCAAATATTTTTTTCCACTAAAAAATAAAGCCCAAAGTATTAAAAATCAAAAAGCAAGACGTTTTCAACAGGTTGAAGCTTCTTAATTTCCAAATGTAGCGATGAACCATTTTGAGTTGGCTTCATCTCTCAGATAGTAATGTTTTATATAGCTGAGCTATGTTTTCATATCCACTTTTCTCTTCCTATTGCCTATGCTGAAATATTCGATCACATTAGTTTAGAGGATTTATTGGGATATAAATATTCCTTATTAAAACACTAAGATTTAAGTAGATGGCTTAGTTGTCAGTCTATTCATTTTTTTTCTGATTTGATAATTCAAAATATATTTTATTGTCCGTAGAAAGAAACATTTTAGTGCTTCAATTCCACTCAAGATGTATCACTATTTCATAATTTTCCTATTTTTCCCCTTACTATAAAACTTCTTATCAGTTTCTCTTAGCAAAATTTTCAGTTTTATATAATTGATTCATAAATTTCTACCACCCTCAATCTTAGCTATCTGCAGTATTAGTTGTCACCACGAGGTGTCACTACCCTCTTCACAAAAGCAACTTGTACATGGCCTTGATTCAGAGAAACAGACTGATGAATACATAAGGTATTAAATCTAAAAGTCAACACTGCGAAGAATCATTGGGATGCACTAAAATTTTAATTAGTATTGTATTTATTAATGGAAGATCATATAAAGACCTTATAAAGCTTATTGCATGAGGATCCAGCATTGACAAATATTCTCATTGTCAGAGTTGGTCTGAATTAATGTTCGAACTTCTGAATGACTTAACCTGAAATATTTAATAAAAAAAAGATTTCTATATCCACTACCATGTTGCCACTTCCAATAACAGTATTAAGGAAAATATCTCCTTATCCACTGTGTAAGAAGTAGATAAGAAGATACTAAACATGGTTTATTCATTTTACACTTCGTCATTTCTCTTTTAGTAATATTTTGATATATATTTAAGACATATAATGATGACTACATACATCATACACTGACTGGAAAATAATTCAGAAAAATGTATAAAACTTTCATTCGCTCACTTTTTTTCAACAAATATTTTTCTATAAATATCTGTTAAATAAATTTGTTCAACAAATATTTACTGAGAACAACAATGCCCAAGCAATTGTCGAAGGCACTTGGATATTTTAATGTACAGCAAAATCAGACAAATGTCCCAGCCCTGGTGGAAGGTACAGGGTAACAGACAAGTAAAAACTCTTTTCAATTAATAATACATCGAAGGATTATTAGTGACTTGCCTCTAAAGTCAGATATCTGAAGTAATGAAGAATATGGGTTACTTTCAGTAACTCTTGACATACCTATCAACAATTCCCAAAGTCCAGGTAGCCTTTTTTGTGACTTGGCATAAGAAACCACTCAGAGAAACAATGTGGCATAGTTTGAAGTTGTTCAGTATATTTATTCACTCCTTAATCTTATCTCATTTTTCTGAGTCTAGGACAATCGAAAATCATGTCAGAAAGGAACTGTATGAAACAGGAGGGGTAGCAAGGGAAGAAAGAGTGCCAAGGATGTTAGACAGTCAGATTTGCTTCAGCAAAGGCAAACCTCTGCAGCAAATGCTTGCAAACTGCAGATTTTCCCTGAGTCTACAGCTGCTGCTCACATTTTAGGATGCAGTTACGTATAGAAAAACCTTTTCCTCTAAAGCATTTAAGTTGTCATCTCTTTTCTGTGTCTGTCCTTGAGGGACATGCAGTTGATCAACAGCATTTGTTGAGGACTTTATTCTTAGGACATGTGAGGAGTAAAGAGAAAAAAATTTTAAAGGCACAAGGCAAAATACTCCACATTTAAAAAGTATGGAGTACTATATGGCTTTGAGGGCTACTATCCTAAATTCTCTTTAAAACTTTCAAATCATAAATAAGATAAACTTCTATATGATTAGCATTATCCATGCATTTGTCATAACATCAGGATAGGGTTAGCAAGGATGATCCTGCATCTCTTCCATCTGGCCCTAAAACTAATCTGTTTACTTTATTCTTACAGTGAAGTAGAGGTGCTCTTTTTTGAATTTAACTTGTTCCTCTTAAAGTAATTTTCCTCTCTGTCTTCCTTTATTTGCTACTGAGGAACTCTGTTTTTTTTCCCAACCAAAACTGTATGAGGTCAGAAGCAAGTGTGACAGACCATTACCATCTCATCCTTGAAGATCCTTCTTGAATTAGTTAAAGCAGTCTCTGTGAGTCACAGCAAAATGTGCTGGGGTCAGTCCAATCACCAGATGAAAGAAAGACAATCCGTTCGGTTCCCTTATACCTCAGTGATGCCACTTCCTTTTTCTCTTTTCGATATGATGGGAGAAAAAAATCTGCCACTATGAATTCCCTCTGTGTAGCACGAACTAAAATTCTGTTATTTGTGCCTCTGCGGAATCTAAAATGGACAAAATCCATCTCAAAAACCTCAGGGACTTCACGAGGACATGGAAGACCATTTAAAGCTTTTTCCCTGTGTAAAACCATGGGCTTTTCTTCCTTTGTCATCTGCTAATTTAAAAATGCCCACTCACCTGCATTTCCTCAGATGACCTAACTCATCACCAAGTTTCAAACTGTTTCTAAACAGGAAGAGAAAAATGCAAGAGTCTTTTGATGCAACGTGTAAATGCTATCCTGATTATAGCAATTCCTTATACTCTGGGGGTTGACAACTTAGTGGAATAAGTGATAAAAGTCTTAGTGACCTCTGCTCCTTAAGATGCCACTGCATTTAGTGCCATTGGTCCATAGTTCTGAAATAGCTTACACAGGTCCCCAAGGAAATATTATCAGCAAACTGAAAATAATTTGGAAATGTTTATCTCTTCATTTTTATCCCTTATTCAGGGGAAAAACCTCATAGAAGATTATCACAGAATTTTAGAGCGTAGGATCTATAAGAGCCAGTTTGTGAGTTTATGCTACTAGATTACTTTCACGAAAAATGAGAAATCTCATTTAGAATACTTTGAGGTGAATTTTCCTTCTCAAAGTCTCAAATTATTTCTTTGCCAGAAATGCTGAATTATGGGCCATCATATCTAAATTTGCTAACAAAAAGACTATTGAGTGCACAGATGAATGTGTCGATATCTAAACTTTCTTATAATAAATAGTCAAGAGTTGTTAATAAGGCATACAGTGCATTTCTCTCTCACAAGAAACTTTCTAGGTAAAGGTAGAAGATTAGATGTCATTAAACAATGCATTTCAAATTGAATATCATCACCCACAAGGCTCATTCAGACTTAGACAGGTAAACAGATAATGGTTTATCAGAAAAAAATAAATAGAATAAATGTTTCTATATCTTTTCTTCATATGCTGAGAAACTACCTACAATCCACTTATATGTAGTATGGCTGAGTTATATTGTGATATGTGAATTAGAGGATTTTGAAATTAAGACATTTCAAGTAGTTTAATTCAAATTTCTACCCAATACAAGGATCTTTTGTTCAAGATGTTCCAGAAGAAGCAGTCTCCAGCATTTGCATGAGCACATTAACAAGTTTCTACAGATAAATAGTTGATAGATAGGTAGATGATAGATGGATAGATATACGATAGATAATATATAATTACTATAAAATTTATGTAATCACCAACATATAATTCACTTTTATTAAACCCCTGCCAGTGTTAGTTATTAATTACACTAAATTGAGACCTTACCTCAACTTACAACCCCACCCTCATCCCCAGCTCCCTTTCTATCCCAAGAGTTGTTTCATTTCCTTCCTCCTACTGCATCTTGTTTTGTTTCCCAGAGCCAAATGCAGTAGGATAGCCCTCTTTCCAGCTTTTGTATTTCTTGTTCTGTCTTCTACTAGCTGGATCATTTCTGGAGTCATTAGTGATTCTACAGAGAATATATAGCAGGGCTTCTAGAATACTTATGCCTCAAAATGCATACTTTTAAATAATGATAATTCTATTAATTTGTTTCTACAACTTTGGGGTGCTGCTTCACAGAGAGATCTTATAAGTCACAGGGATTTTCAATATAACACTTTAGCCATTACAATGCTCTTTGCTTCTGTGAAAGCATTTCACACAGTCTTGGGTAGAGTTTTAGATAGGTCCCCTTTAAAAAAAAAATTAATCACCATTGATGTGGGTGAACCAAAATTTCTTTTCTATAGAATAAAAAACTCACAGTTTATGTTGCGAACATGCAGATAGGCTGCTAGAAGAAGGTATGATATATTTGATGTACATGGTCTTCATAGCAGGAAAAGTAAAACGCTTTGGATTGCCAGAGAAGAATTAGCCTTCCTCTTTCTACTTATTTTTTCTCGTTTAAAACAATTGATGCTCAAACTATGGCAACTCCACTAATGATATTGCTGATTCAAACATTCACACAGGAAAACTATATGTTAACAACTGCAGTCACCAGGTGTTTTACTCTAGTGAACTGGGGTTGGGGGTTGGGGTGGGATGGGGTAGGATGCCGTGAGGGGTGTGCAAAGGCAAGACAGTAAGAATGAATGCATGCAGGTGAGAATGACGTGTTCCATTGTTAGTTGTTTATTTACTACCTGCAAACCTTTCTAATTTCTAGTGAGGCTCACGACTTAAACCAAAGGAAATGCCTTTCATCCTTCTGATTTGTCTCACTGTTGTCCTTAGCTCATATCTCTCTATTATGTGGTTATTTCAGAAAGCTGGAAGAATGCTCTTTTTAAGTCATATTAATGACAATGCAGTGACTTAATAGCTTTCTTGTGTGTGACCTGGGTTTGAAGCTGATGTGAAAATTTTGCTTTGAATACTTATTATCTGCAATTATTCAAATGTAGCCATTTTTACAAAGAGTTTACTGATGCTATCCTCAGAATTTTTAGTTAATACTAGAAATAACTATATTATTTAGAAATTTATACTCACTATGTCACAGTTTACTATTCTTTTTTTTCCTGGGTGAGATGATCAATTAGAAGTATCCTATGTGACCGTTTATGTCAGTGTCTCTCTTTCTAAGGAATATAACATGCTAATTTATTCAAAAATTCAGTGATCCTTTTCTCTGGAGGGAGAAACTGAAAACAACAACACAAACAACAAACAGAACAGAAAGAAGAAAATAAAAATCAAAGAGAAATAAAACAGGCTACAGCATTGCTATGGTGGCAAAGATTAAAGGATCAAATCCTGAATGTTCCAGAAAACATATTCTCATCACTTTAGTACAGGTGGAGTCTTCTTGCAAATCACAATCCATTTTACAGCTTTTTCCCTTGTGGGGGGAAAAAAAAAAGACAATTGAAAAAAGTTCATGAATATATGCATCAGTGGCTGTAAAGGAAACTGCCTTTCAAGTCTGCTCTAAAACAGCGCATTTCTGAAACACTTGACTAAATAGGCTCTTCGTCATTTAAGTAAAATAACAGAAAATGAGATAAGCTTCTAATTATAGCTGACAATGACATTTGGGTGTGTTGCCACTTGTGCGTCTAGTATTGATGAAATAAATGCCTCTGAGACTGACTCTTGAATTCTGTCTAAGAGCATTTTTCCATCAAAATCCGTAGAATTTTTATGTTTTGACAATGTGCCACATGTGGTCAAAACTCAAAGTAATATTTGACATTTTAATAGAAGCTGCTGCTGCCACATAACGTGATACTGTCAGTTATAAGAAATATTTCCATGTATTTATTCATTGAAACCTATTTGGTTCTTCTTTGATTTCTCTTTTCTGTGAATATTTTTGCATCTCTTTGGCTAATTTATAGGAACCATAAGTATCAATTCAGTTACCTCTATGCAACAATGAATACTTTTTATAGTTCTGAAAATTGTTCGTTGGGCATCGTTCCCCACTATTTAATGTTTAATATTGTAATACTAAGAGTACAAATATTCACACAGGGTGCCCATGACGGCAGCAAAAGCACACCAAAAACAGACTGAGAACAGTTGAAAGTAGAAGGTTAGAGCCTATTGACTTTCTATTCCTTTTTGGGGGGATGTGAATTATGACTCCAATAATATGCTTTTGGTGAAAAAAGAAATGATTTCTGGCATCTTGTGGGGGAGGATCTGAAGAGGTTTTAAATTATATTTTGTCACGAAAACACACATCTTGTCATCTTTCTTTAGATGTTAGAGTCTTTCATCTCGCTTGAAAGTTCAGATTGATCTGTAACCTTTTTTTGAAAAAAAATATCATATGTCAGACACTTTGATGTGTTGTGCATATTTTTGCTCAGGAAGCTACAGGGTTTCTTGTAGACCACAACTGAGAAAGGCAAACTGAATTTTACACACTCTCCACTGACCTTGGGACTGTGCAGGAGTGCACTGGGAATCAGGCTGCCCTCTTTGGGCTGTCTTAGGCAACTCGATGGCATAGTTGTGGACGTGGCTTAAATTCTGCAGATGCAGTTTACACAGGTGAGATCACCTTCCTCATCTCCTAGCCTTTGGTAGACACTTTCAGAAGGAAACTTAACCCATTTACTAGAACTGATGAATATCTTGGTCTAGTTTTCAAAGAATGCCAAACTCCTCTCTCTCTCTCTCTCTCTCTCTCTCTCTCTCTCTCTCTCTCTCTGTGTGTGTGTGTGTGTGTGTGTGTGTGTGTGTGTGTGTGTGTATCTGTGTGTGATTTCCTTAGGTACCAATATCTTTCAGGCAAGACCATTTCAACAACTAACTTTACTGGCATCTGTGAATGTTCCAGGTTTATGGCTTTGGAAGTAGACGGTATGAATTCTTGAGGATGAGACTAATAATAGAATAAAAAACATTTTATTAATCCTCCAAATTAAGGAAGCCTCTTGATGCCCTGAAGCAGAATTTAATATCCTTGCTTCCATGGGAATGTGGGAGAGAAGAGAAGACTAGCTTGAACAATATTCTTGAATAAACAAAAGTGAATGGAAATTAGTGTGTGAGTGAAGGGATCGGCCTTCACTCCTAGTTGCAGGAGTCAAGGCAAAGTATATATGCACTGATGTGGATAGAATGAGAGAAGTGATGGGAGGATATTCTCTTCTCACTGCTTCTATTTTCTCAATAAAAAAAAAATAAATAAACCAGGACATAAACTGAGAGAAAGTATGGAGGGGAAGTTGCTGCGGGTTTGAGAACACAGCATAATATATGAGGTCGATTTTCTAGGCTAGAGGCAGACTGAGCAGATAAGGGTAATTTCGTAGGACAGCCAGCAGCACGTGGGGCGTGGAGTTTGTGGTCACAGCAGTCAAGTGGGCATGGCTGTGTGTTTCCTCCAGCCATATTACACTGTTATGATTACAGGTATGGAGGAAGCAGAGAGGTGGACTTAACCAGGGTTAGTGCAAAGAACTTAAGAGTTGTACTCAAGAGAGTGATAATAACAGTCAATCATAAAATTTATGATGGTAAGAAAGAATGTAAAGCCACAGATGAAAAAGATTAAATATAAAAAGATATTAAAAGATATGAAAATATATGAATAATAATTTCCAGTGTGGGGATGGAAAAGATTGTGATCAAGGATTGAGCTGCTAGAAATTGAGGTTATGGAAACTACACTTTCTGAAAATATTAATGATGATGTTCAAAGCACTTGATTATGACCATGAGTGAAGAGCAAAAGCAGTTAAATTACAAAATCATTGTGTGTGTGTGTTTGTGTGTATATTTACAGTGATGTATGTGTGTTTGTGTGTGCGAGAGAGAGGTTATGAATAAAATGAGTCTAGAAATTTAGAATCTTATTATTCTAATTTTATGAATACTTCAGTTATGAAGAATTATGAAAGGAGTAACACTGAGAAGAGACCAACAGTGGGGTGTCTTTATTTTGAGAGGGTTATCTAGGAAGAAGAGATGAATGAACCAGAAATGACAAGGAGAATTAAATACTCATTCTCACCTTCAGAGTTCCTAGCACAAAAGTTATGGGAGAAAAATCAGCCATGACTTGACAAAAATTTTTGAGGAAGAAATATTCTTAGAGAAGACACCGGTGTTGGTTAGAACAAGAAGGTGAAGAAAGTAAAGAATAAAAGATTAAGAAAATATGGATTTTTTTTGAGGTGAACTGCATACTCCAAGGAGCACTCTAGACAGATGTCAAAAGTTGGAAGATGGGAGACAGAGGCAAGGAAGAAGATAAACAGTGCTATATAAGGATTAGAGTTATTGATAATGTATGATCCTCTTCTTTAAAATGTATGTTCATGTCTTTTGTTAATTTTATCAAGAGCTTTTCTTTGATGCCACTTAACACTAATTTGTAATTGTATTTTTGCTTTTAGTATTCTTTTTCTTGGTGATCAACCAATTAATGCTATTGGGTATTTTATCTTTTTAATGCAATTTCACTAGTCTTTTGAATAATCCAGAAAATGGCAAAATCCACATTCCATCTCGCATTTTGGGGTAATTTGTAACATTTGTTGTATAAATTGTTCCTTTAATTTTTATGTTGTCTCTCAAGACATTTGCTTGGTTCTCTAATCATTCTCAGTTTTTCTCCTTCATTCTTACTCATCCATAAATTAGAGTATGGATCATAATAGACAAGTCAGAATTTGCTCCCTTTACATAAATTTTCAGAATAGATGTGAAAACAAGGTTTACGGTAAATGAGAACACTTCTAGAGAGTGAAGGAGAAGTGGGAAGTCATAGGAATATTAAAAATTTGTCTATAAGAAGTCTTTCTATATCTTCATATCCCAGACAAGATTAAACAGGTTAAATCAATGACTGTCTTTGTGGCCATAAAATGGAAAATAAAAAGTTTCTTATTGTTTTGAAAAAAAAAAAAAGAAAATGTAGTTTTAATTTGTGAACATTGACTCAAATACTTTCTTCTCCCTCCTAGTTATAAAAGACTTTTCTGATACAAGAAGATTGAATGTTTTTCATTTCAAGATATAATGACATGGTAATTATGTGTAAAATGTATGATTGGGGAGAAATAATATGTGGTGCTAAGTATCTTTTCATAACATAAACCATATTCTCCAACTAGCCAGGAAGCAAATAGCCAAATAGCTTGTTAATAAGAACTTGAGAGGAGGTGATGGTGATGAGATGGTGGAGTAGAAGAGGGAGACAGAGAGACAGACAGACAGACAGAGACAGATACAGTGACAGAGAGTGAAAGAGAGAGAGGTACTAGAATTCATTAATGATTCCAAGACATTATATCCCTTTGTTTTTGTTTTTGTTTTTTCATTTTTTCCTTCTTATAGCATTCTTAATTAATTCATATTTTCCCTCATTCTTTCTCTTTCTCTTCTGTTCTTTCCCTGGGCTTATCTGGGGCAGTGAAAATTTTAGACTATTTTTCTTGTGGCAGCAGATAAAAAAATATTCAATTCAAGCATTTATTTGTCTTATAATGCTTAATTTTCAAACCAATAAAGTCTATTTGAAAGACAAGAAAATGAAATAATTTCAAGCCATTATAAATTATTATCTGGGTATATCCTTGTGAGCCAATATGATTATGATATTGCCTTCATGTGACCTAGAGAATTCCACATTCCATCATGCTGTCCTGAAATTCTACCCGGAATCATTCATTTTAAATACCAAAAAAGATATTTTTAGGGCAGTATGATTCAATTCACTGATATTTTTGTGTTCATGACATCAGACACTCTATCGGTTAGCTAAAGACATAATAAATATGGGCAATATTTGTGATTTACTAGACACAGCATTTCAAAATCACCGATTTAATGGCTGGAGGGCGGGAAATGAGGAGAGGCTTTCGCAGCTGCGAAGGCACTGAATGCTTGCAAAAAAATTGATTGATAATTCTGAGTGAGGAGATCAGTTCAATGCTGGAGTTTGACTTTAATGCCAGTATGGACAATTTCTTGCTAGTTACATTTGCTGAGAAATAATTTGTAAGTCTCTGTTCTTGAAGTTTAAAATTAAAGAGAAAATTTGTGTACAAGATACAGTAATAGTGATCCTGCATCCTGGTTTGCTGGGAATGATCCTCATTTGCAGTCACTTTCCATTATCCCTTCTAGCTGACATTTGTCCTAGATCAAATTATCCACATTGGAAGGCTGACCGACCTGAATACAACTTTTCTATTGAGAATTTAGCCCTCTGGCTCTGTAAACACTCAGTAAATGGTTTATTATTATTATCTATATAATTATTTACTAGGATAATAACTCTCAGCTCTGTCACATTTGCTGTTTTCTGCTACTGGAACATTATATAACATTTTTGATCTCAGTTTTTCATCTGTATGATTAGAATATAGTATTCTGGGGATAAAACACAGTTCTTAGGGTTAACAAAAATATGTTGATTAACAGCTTTGTCTATAGAGAGAAACATTTAAAGTTCTCAATAATCGTGGTTTTAGTAGGTAATAATTATTTTGATTATGAAATGTACCTCAAATAATCTATATATTAATTAAGATAGACCTAAACTAGCGGATTATTGAATCACATCACATAACCAATGGCCTAAAAGGGATCTTGAAAGGATTTGGGAAGATCATGAAGAGCTAAACAATGCTATAATCCAAAAGATCTTCAGCTTTAAGTGTATAGTGTTCCTGGTATTAATTTTTATGCAGGGGCATAGTTTCTATGAAATAGCTTTTAGCTGGATCATTTAGAAGTCCAAGTGGCCCACTATATCTACACACCCTGCATCTTTACTGCTAGAAAAGCATATCTTATTAGTATTCCACAGCATATTATTCAACAATTTTCAGTATTCAAAAGCCTATGGAAATTGTAAGAATATTGAAGTTGTGAGAGGAGAAAAAAAAGCTAAGAAAAAAATTAGCATTTTCTTCACACTTGTTTCCAGCTGGGATTACAGCTGCTTGATTCATGCCATCTGGGGGTGTCTAATTAGAAACTACCTAGAATAGGCTCTTAAAGAAGTAATTTGAGAATAAACATCAGCAGCAGTTCAGATCCCAGAGGTCTAGGAGTTAAGGTTGCATGAACTAATGGATCAATGAACAAAAGAAATATTCACTAATCATTGCACTTGAATAATGTTATTCCTGAAGGAAAGCAAAACACCACTTGTATCTTCAATGCATAATAAATTTGCCACAGACTGATTGACCTCTAGGTTACAAATAAAATTAAATTAAAAAAGCTGTGCATATTATAATCTTGCACAAGCAAACTGCTACATTGGGGTTTGTTTTCCAATTTTAACTGCAATTTTTTAAAAATATAATAATGCATCAATTTCAAAGCAAATTGCTTTATACGCTACCAAATAAACAGGCCAGTTATAATCGGATTTCTATCCTTAAACTTTTTCTTGGTTTGTTTATTAAGAAAAAGCTTCAGGAGAAATAAAATGGTATTTTTTTCTTGTTTAATTTAATTAATAAGGATTTAATTTACCAGTCAGATTGGTTTAGGTGTAAAGGTGTTATAGAGATTTTCCAAAATCAAAATAATACTGTGATAGCACGGATGATCAACCCTTGAAATGTGAACCCTGGGATTGACATTTTTTTTAACCTTTCAATTTTGGAGTCACTGTATTTTTACTAGTTATATTGATGTCCATTATCTATCACCAATGTTGAGTTTTACAAGAAACTACAGCTTTACAAATGATGCAAAAGATAAACACAAAAATAAATTGTTTTGTTTTTCATCATAATAAGAGTGATTTCTATTTGAAGTATGGGAAATTACAAATATCTCGTATTCTTGTCAAACATAATTTGCATCAGCAAAATTACATGATAAATAGAATCTCATATTCAGGCATAATAAAAATGAAGTCAGAGGTGTCTAGATTCTAGAATATTTTAGTCTTAATATTCATTTTTCTAATAACTAGTCGAATTAGCAACAATTTTCAAAGTTTCAATGTCTCTATTTTCTCTCCTAAAAAAATGAAATAATAATTTTATCTCTGAATTAAGAAACACCTTTGAGTATGCAGATAAATACAGTTGACCCTTCAACAATGCAGGGGTTAGGGTTTTCAAATGACTCCTGCAGTTTAAAAATCCGTGTATAACTTTTGACTCCCCCCAAACTTAATTATTAATAGCCTACTCTTGATAGGAAGAGTTACTGATAACATAAACAATTGATTAACAGGTATTGTGTATTTTAAATGTATTATATGCTATGTTATTATAATACTATGCTTGAGAAAATAAAATATCAAGAAAATCATATGGAAGAAAATACAATTACAGTATTCATTAAAAAGAATCCATGCATAAGGGATCCCATGTAATTGAAACCTGTTTTTTTTCCCAAGGGTTAACTGTATACAAATAGAAAATATTCAATATGTTCAATGAAAAAGCTAATTATTACATTGTGGAATTTAAAAAATCCAGCTCTTTCTGTAAAACAAATTTTGACACAATAAAGTTTGTGATTTCTTACTGTTCTTTTCCTAACCTCATAGTAGTTTTGTGGGTTAAAAATATCCACACAACAAAATTCTTAATTTCATTATCATTATATCTAGTATATTGAATGAGCTATTTTCAATTATAGAGAAAAACATTAAAAATGTGAATATTCAACATTAGCAGACCAGCATCAATATTCTTTAAAAAGAGTACTAATTCATAAACAAGAAATATTCTCTTAACACACATGAGTTTTACATTTAGATCACAATCACCAAGACAGTCTAAAACCAGTAGATAAAGCACCATGATATGTATCTTCAATTTATAAAATTGAATGACTTCTTATTTGTGCTATTATTAATTTTATTACTTTAAACATCAATTATTTTTTCTATCTATATATTAAAATAAATATGAGGTCTTAAGCTGCATAATCTAACGAGACATATATTACTAAAATGAAAACCCCAGTGGGCCTCAAAGACAGCATTCTAACAAGGAATAGGGCAAGGCATTAATTATATTGTTTTAAAATTCCAAAATACATCAAGTAAATTGAGCTTATAACAATCAGCACTTCTAAATAAAGGTAAGATTAATTAGGGCATATGGAGAATTATTGCAGAGTGGGAGGAGGGGTTTAAAAACAACTTTCACTGGAAAATACAGCTTATAGTACTCCCTGGAGAATCCCCTTTTGACTCAAGATTACATCAACAAAATAAGCAGCAGATTAGCATAAGTAGAAAAAAATTTTCAGCTGAGAAATGGAAAGTAACTCTAGACATATAAATTAAGTGGTAGAAAACAATGCCATAAGAATAGAAGAGGGTGAGAGACCTGAGCACAGGCATGTAGGGAAGAAGTTTATATGTGGTCACTGCTAGAAAAAGGTGCAGAGGGAAGGCAGGGAAAATTAATTACATGTTTATTCCTTGAACTCAAATATAAAAACTTTTATAAGAAGAAGATAAAACTAACAGAAAGCATGAAGCAGTCACCAAACCTTTTTGCTATGTAGAGATTCTAGGCACAGCTTTAAGATAACTTGACAAAAGAATTTCTTAAAAATAGCAAATTGTGTCATTAGGTGTTTTTCTTAGGAAAACTATCACATCATCTTCCTCAAGTTTAGTTTTTACAAATGTACAATTCCATATTGAAGCAACACACAGGGAGACTCATGCACATGCACACACACACACACACACACACACACACACACACACACACACACAACCAGTCAGTATGTCCATTTCATATAAGAGCATGCAGCTCTCTAAAAAAAATGAGTTAGCTGCTTATGTACTGAAAAAAATGAAAAAGAACATCATGCAAATATGTGTATACCTTAATAAAAGTTGTTCTAAAATGATAAATTATATATATGTATACTTGACATATCTTCTGTACAGATATAAAATCATAGAAAAAGATTTTGAATATATAGTACATAAAGGCTAGAACAAATTTTTAACTCTGTTTCACATATTTTGAATGCTTGACCCTCTTCAAAAATATATGATAATCATATTTTTAAATGCCAATGAGGTAATAATACAAATATTTGTTTAGGGCTTATTAGAATCTTTGTCTAAATATATATTTTAATAAATTTCTATATACAGCAGGTCACAAAGTTAATGTAACTTTTTCCAACTTATTTTATTCGATAAAATACTTAAATTTATTTCATTTTCTTTATTAAAAGTAACTTGCATTCATCATAAAATTAACTTAAGATCGCAGAAATTATTTTAGTGATAATCAGCAATAATGAATGCATCTCAATTACCAAAATGTACAAAGAAGAGGGTTATATAAAACATTCAGTGGCATTATGCATAGATGGCTATACTTAATACAAAATAGAAAAAGAGATTAAATATGTGTTTGTGCTTTTAACTTTGAAAGCCTGAATACCTATTCAACTGTTTATTCTAAGTACTTATTAAACTTTATTTCTGTTTATTTTTAGTTTTTACCCAGTGAACCCATATTCTTACTTTCTTCCCAAAGATTAAAAAATATTTGAGAGAATGATATTGAGAAAAAATGATTCCATGTGTATTCAGGTTAAATGAAAGTTTAGAAAGCTGTATAAAGGGCTATGATTTATTGAAATAACTCTAATTCCAAAAGCAGTTATAACTTAGGACTTTAGAAGTCATCCTGGAGGGATGGCAAGCTACTTTTCCTTAAACTGTAATAATTTCATTATAATTTATTTTTGAGCAAAAATAAAACCTTTATAATTTATGTTCATTTGATATAAATGTAAGAATAATACCACATTTTTTTCCACAGGCAAAAATCTGTTGTTAAGTTTACTTCCTTTAACCTGTGAAGTCTACAACTATTTCACGGTTGGTTATAAAAATTCACCGTCACTGCCAGAGGCACAGATACCCCTGAGAATAAATAAGCTGTAGGAAACTGGATTAGTATCCAATTAAATCTATTTTATTCAGGGAGTGATTTATGTAAATATGATTATATATAGTTACTTCATGCAGTATAAAGTTAACTACATTTCTAGATAATCGAAAGGTAATGCTACAAAAAATCTTTGTATATGTGTTTTGGACAATGTCTCTCTCTCTCTTTCTTTCTCCCTCTTTCTTCCTTCCCTCTGTCTTCTCCTCTCTCCTCTATCTCTCTCCTACTATCCTTTATACTTATTTTTAAAAAATATCCATCTAAAGTTACAACATAAATTTCAGAATTGTGTGTAAACCATCTTTAAACCTATGTTTATACTTGAAATCTAGTATGCTCATGAGAGTCACAGACTTCCTGGTTATAAATTTTCCTTCCACTTCAAAAGGGATTGAAATTCTGAAATGAACTTTAGTGAACCTATTTTAATATTCACTGCTGCCCGCAAGCTAGCTGCAGGTTATTTTAGTTACGAGAAGCTGCACTAATTCGCAATATCTTTCTATGACTATTTGTAGGTAAAAGTCTACAGGTAGTTTACTCCAGTCAAAGGCAAACTTGAGGACAGCAACATAATCCTTAAAAGAAAAATGTGAACTAACCTAATTATCTAAATATCAATGAATGTTGCTTGACAATTTTTGAAACATAATAATGGCTTCTGAGATTGTTTGATATTTATGAAAAAAATAGAAATAGAAATATAATGAGTCATTTAACCAGCATGCATACTTGAATTGATACAATTATTTTTCATTAAATGGATTTATTTTTTGAGCTCAGATGTTTCAAATGATAAATAATTAGTTGATTTATGTTTAAAACTGAACTAGAAAAATATTACTGGTCATTCATATAAGAAACTTAACTCAAAGTCTACTTCACTAAATAAAGCTTAAATTGGTGACTGTGTATTTAGATATACTTGAATTCAAAAAATTCTTTGGACCAAAACTTGTGATATATGTATTTGGAAAATTTGTTGGTGTTCTTTGACTTCAAAGTAAGATCAAAATTAAGGGACAAGGCATTTAGTAGAGAGAGCATTATGTAGAGTCTCTTTAATGGATTCAGGGTGAACCATGTAACCATCCTCAGTGTCAATGTGGAGACTGGTGTGGCTGGTTTCATCTCCTAATCTGGCATCCTTGTTGTTTGAAAGAGTATTTTATTTTCAAATATGGAATATGAAGAATGCCTATTGTGGTAGACACAATAATGGCTCCTCAAAATGTCTATATCCTAATTCCTAGAAGCTATTCATATGTTACTAACGGGCAAAAGGCTATTGCAGTTATTAAATCTACTCATGGATCTTGAGATGGGAAGGTGAATTTGGATTGTCTAAATGGGCCCAGTATAATCACAAGTGTCCTTATTTGAGTAAGAAGGAGGGTTAGAATAACAGAGGGGATGACTGACTTGGGAGCACAGACTGAAGTCCTATGATTTCAAGATGGAGAAAGGGGACGTAAACAAAGGATGAAAGTGGCCTCTAGAAGGTATGAAATGCAAAGAAATGGGTTGTCTTCTAGACCAGTGGACTCCAAACATTTTGCCACTAAGAACTGGTGCTCCTCTAAGAATCTAATGCCTAATGGTCTGAAGTGGAGCTGAGGCAGTGATGCTAGTGCTGGGAAGCAACTGAAAATACAGATGAAGCTTAGCTCACAGGCCCAGTGCTAACCTGCTGTGCATCCCATTCCTAACAGGCCAAGGACTGGTACCAGTCCACAGCCCAGAGCATGGGGACCCTGCTCTAGACCTTCCAGAAACAAGACAGGTTTTGATTTTAATCTATTAGTCCATTTCAAAGGTTTTACCTCCAGTTGTATAAGATAATAAATTTCTGTTTTTTTAATCCACCAAGTTTGTGGCAATACATTACAGCCACTATAAGAGACTAATACAGTTATACATATAGTTAGAAAATCCTAGATTTTCTGATTCCCTGACTAGGTTCTCTTATTTTTAGTTATATATAACTTGTAGTCTATTTACTATTTCTCACAATTCCTTTTTTCATATTAAGATAGACTGTGAGACGCTATGTATCCTTCTATATGTATATAATCATGTATAAATTAAATATGTTTATATATACACATATACGTACGTATTCAAAGTTATAAAACATTTTACATTATAAAATTAGCAATACAACTTTCATTCTATTTGTTTAGTGATGTCTTTTTGGAAGATTATGTACAAGCCAACTGTGAGTTGCTACAGTCGTGTGAGAGTTACGCAAGAGTAGTGTCAATGTAAAATCCTAATATTTAATCCCCAAACAATGTCAGACCTTCAGATGACCCTTTAGTGAGTTGACATTGACTAGTGTGAGTGATACATGAGCAAAGCACAAAGAGTCCATATACACACATACATATATACATACACATACACATACACATACACATACACATATACATATACATATACATACATACACACTCACATATATTCTATTTAGGGTCAGCTGGAAAAAAGCTGACAATAAAAATTAAGAAAGTATAATCACATAACATTTAATTTTCTTTTTAAAATGTATGCAACCCATTGTTGACATGTTTGTTTTCAATCCAAAGTTGACTTTATTTTTTTTCCAGATAGGTAATAAATTTTTTTGCATGTATGATAATTCTTCCTAATATTGGTGTGTAAAAAGAACATGTGGACTTGAAGTGTTAAGTTTTGACTTAACCAAAACTCTCTAGTCAATGCCAACACACATTAAGTTCACTTAGAGATGTGCCATTGCTTTAGAATTACATACTGATGGTCCAAATTGCTGCTACTTTTTCTGCTATTTCATTCCTTAGTGTAGCAATTCAAAAATGGAATATACTTAGACTTATGGACAACTAAGTAAATAGAAAATGAGAGTCAATATTGTAGAGTAGTGTTGCCCTGTAAAATAATTTTGAATTTAATAATTCATGGCGGAAATTATTTTGTTAACCATTGCTTTATAAATTTGATAGTTTTCCAATGAAAAGTTTCATCAACAAATAAGCAGGAGTATCTACAAACATTTCCAGGCCCAATGAAAAACTAAAATATGGAACACCTTGCTCAAATATTATTAAAAACTTCATGATAGTGACAAAAGAGATTTAACCGAATGCAAAGTCCTTTTAGCAAAGAACCTTGTGCAAATGCACAGGTCAAAAACCCATAAAGGCAGCCCTGAAATTGAGTTAGGTATAAAAATAAAAGTTTAAAGATAGGACCTATATCCAGCAGCACTCATATCTGGATCAACAGACATTTCTATAAATAATCTCAGAATTGGATTTTTGAGGAATCTTTATAGCTTATCTAGTCCAACATTGTCTTCTTTCTTACAAAGGAGAAAAATAAACCACAGAGCATTTAAATTATATCAGTAGTGCATATCACAAGCACAAGTAACATTATTTGAAATGTCTCTGTGCATTTCTCCTGACTGCCAGTCTAGAGCTCCCTCTACCACAGCGAAAGACATTCCTGCTTCATATCACTAGGAAATTGAATTGCATATTTCTGCTCTAATGCAATGTTTGAAATACTCTCTAAATAGTTGCTTCATGCTGTGTTCGACAGAATAAAGAATGCTGATGACATGTGGTACAAAAATTTTGAGGGACTGAGTGAATTGATGATTGTTATGTAATAAAGAAAAAAAATAGTAGAAGGAAAATTATATAGTTTGTTGTCAATACTAGGGCACTTTTGAGAGTTAATAAGACAATATGCTAAGAAAATGAGAATATTATTATACTACAGTGTAATAATTATTTTTAAAAGATTATTTTATTTAGTATTTATATTATTTATTATACTTACATATATTATCTTTAGATTATACTAATTTAGTATGTGTATGGATTATTTGCATTATATTATTAGAGGCTTGATAAAAATCACAATATGTTGTCTCTCAAAGCTATGAAAAAAATTATGAGCAAATAGACACCAATTACAAACTAAAATTCACAACTGAGACTGCATTTGAAACCCACTGTGTGTCTGATAACTATCAGAGCATCTGTCTGGTTTTTTTATTGTAAAACAAGAGAGATTTTACTACTGGAGAAATAACTGACATTCCGAAGGAGAAAGAGATCAGTTATTAATTGAATCAATGTTTGGCTGGTCTCAACAGCTTTTATTCTCTAGCTACTATTTGATTATGATTGTGAGCAAAGAGTTTATCCTCCATTAAACACAACCAGGAGAATAACAGGGATTTATAAGATAGGAAAGCTGTGTGAGTGACATGATTT
This sequence comes from Cynopterus sphinx, assembly GCA_030015415.1. Classification (NCBI taxonomy): domain Eukaryota; kingdom Metazoa; phylum Chordata; class Mammalia; order Chiroptera; family Pteropodidae; genus Cynopterus; species Cynopterus sphinx. The sequence goes on from CM057379.1 coordinate 10,513,443, forward strand.
ATTTGGGAGAAGTACATGCCCCTGAAGACAACAATGCAATTCATGTCACTGAGTGGTTACACAATGTGTTCCCTTGTGACATTCATATCTGAGAACTTTAGCAGCAAATAGAATGGCGGAGAAAACTAATTATTCAGTCCCTGTTATTTTTCAGTGTTATATTTTTATAAATTGATTTTTTTAACCCAGGTACAGCCTTATGCATCCTTATTTTACATATGAGAAAATGAGTGCTTGGAAATGCCATATCACTTGCCTATGGTTATTCAGGTGGAAATTAATGGAGCTAATACTGTCTTAATCAAAAGCCAATCACTTTTCATCTAAAATAGAGGCTCCGAAATGAGTTCTAAAAGAAAATTAATAGAAAAAGACAAATGTCCCAATATGAATATATGAATAAGCGAAGATTCTACTCTCCAGTAATTATTTGAACTACATGTCCCACTGAAAACAACCAAAAATACCAGTTATGGTACATTTTTAAACACCTTTTAAAAACATTGAGGATTTACAAAATGCATATTTTGTAAATATGTTATTGTGTGTGCTATTGTTTTTAGTTCTTGGATCTCTACACTGAAATTTTTAATCAAAATTTGAAAACACTGGCAATTATTTTTCAAATGTATTTTGATGCTCCATTTTATGTCTTCTATTCTTTTTGGCCTCTAATTATACATATGTTCAATGGCTTGATGTCACTCAATCTTTTATTGAGCTCATTTTTCTCTTTTATTAGAGATTAGGTAATTTCAAAGGGTGTTTTCAATGTCAATTGTCTTTTTTCTAACAGTTGCATTCTGTTATTCTGCTCTGCCAGTGAATTGTTGATTGTATATATTGTACTTGTTATTTCTAGCATTTGTTATTCATAATTTCCTTTTATGTTCTATCATTATGACAACTTTTCCATAAGTCTTAAAATATATTTACAATTGGTATCTATCACTCTCAACCTTGAGTCATTGTGATGTCTATTATTATTGACTGGGTCATTTTTCTTGATTGTTGATCAAATTCTGCTTCTTTTCATAACATGCTAGAAATTTTGAATAATATATTACAGAAAATCTGGATGTTGCCTACTTGTGGGGACTTAAGATAGTTCTTTGAGGGCAGTTAAATTACTGGCAGATCCCTTCGATCTTGTCAGGCCTAGTTTAACTCTGTTGAAGAAAGTCTCTTTCCTTTTTGTTCTTAGACATAGGGAATAGTCTTTACTGAAGCAAATAGCCTTTACTCCTAGTGCAGAGCCTTTTGGTGTCTTACATGTCTGTGATGTTCTATACAATCTCTACCCTGTGGCTAGTCAATAACTTCAACTCCCTGCTCTGTGTTGCCAGCAGTATCTCAGCCCCACAGTATCTGCTTCCAGCAAGGCTTACAGGGCCTAACTAACTCTGTTCACACATACAGCAGCTCTTGGTGAAAACCCATGCCAAACACTTTGACTTTAGAGCTTCCTCATGTTTCTCCTCAGCATTTCAGCAGTTCTCAAACCACAGTGAATTCAGGGACTACAAGCTTTGATCTCTACCTCTCAAAACATTATTTTTACATTTCATTTCCTTGTGTCACAAGCAAAAGTACCCCTAATCAGAGTTCAGATAAATGTCAGGCTTGTCTCATGTCTTTTCCTTCTCTTATACCACTTGTCACATATATAGCAACTGTTGCTTCATACATATTGTCCAGTTTTATCACTGTTTATCTTGAAAAGACAAGCCTAATACCAATAATTCTATTGTGGTCAAAGCCAGAAGTCCCTCTGATATGATTGATGTCCTTTAGAAATGCCTTACTCCTTGGTCTGCGAGTTGCACACATCCCAGCTTTGTGTAGTTATTGTTTTATAGGTATTATATTCTGTTGTTTCAGTGGTATTTTGAAATGAAGAAAAAATACATGGGTTTTCTCAGTCCATTTTCATGAATTTGAACAAAACACTACTCTAACACCCAGTAGACATACTATTTTCTTATATGTTATACTTATCATACCTCATTTCTTATGTTCTGAGCCTCTATTCAAAAATTGTGGATGAATATTATTTCACAAAAAACACAACGCATTTTGGGAAGCAGGTGTTCCTAGGTATGTCCTTCTTATGTGATTTACTAGGAACAATTACATGGATGAAGAAAGGAAAAAAAAAAGTAATTGAAAACTTTTATTTTTACAAATTTGAAACCTGCATGAGAAAAAGCTGCAGAAGGAAGGGGGGAATGACTAGCAACATTTAAATCCTTTTAAGATTTAGTTTTGTTTTGTTTTTTAAATGGCATCTCTTTCAATCTCTAATCTCTATAACACTGTTAGAGGCAAATAATACTAATCATCTAAATTATACAAAAAGAAAACACTTTTCTAAACACCCCCTCATACTTCATCAAAGGTTGAATTCAGATGGTTGGTACTGCGGAGGCCATTTTGTTATTCCTTTAATATTCTGCCTTTTTAGAAGTGGGGGAAGCTTTTTCAATTTTTTTTTAAATCAGTGGTCTGCAAACATTCATGTTGCCTTGCACTTGTTCGTTGTACTAGTCCTTTTTAAAATACTTTTTACAAGTCACCCTCCTAAAAAATAAGTTTATGGCCCCAAAAATAATTTTTAAAAGTCTTCCTTCTTTCCTTCTTTTTCTATTTAACAAATAATAATTATATTACTGTATAAAAAGCACTCTAAACTATTTAAAATAGCTCTCTCAAGCTTACAAGCTCTAAACCTACTTCTGTTATTAAAAATTAACATATGAAGACAATGTTCTTGGTGATTGGGTGTGGGTCTCTGTTAAGGTTCAGGTGGCACACAAATTATACTTTAAAAAATACAAAATAAAATTTTTATATGTTCTGTTTAAGCAACCTTTTGTACAGAGCTGAGAACTATTAGAAAATAAATTCTTTATAGTCTTTTTTTATATTTCTGGTATATAAATTGTTTTGTTATTTTAGATATGCACCAGATTATTATTTTTAAAAAATTGGGGATAAGAGATATCAGTAGTAAAAATTTACTTGACTTTGTATAATTCTAGAATATCCAATCAGACTAATCAAGAAGAAATGAGAATAATAAAAAGGAATTCAGTTTAAATAATAAATAAATATATTTTACGATAGAAATAGAAACATAATCATATGAGTAAGTTACTTCTAATGGAAGCCTTTAGCAAAATAGGCACTTAATATTAGTTATGAAAAATATTACTTCTATAAAGATGACAAATTCAGAAATAGTAATTAAAAATTTTAAAAGATTTGTGAAAATGAAAGTCTGTTTTAGTCTCTTATAGTGAAGTTTTTACTAAATTTTTGTGTTATCAATGTTTTCAGTATAAATCATTTTACTTTCAAATAGCATATACTTGATTAAATACAGTAAAAAAATATGGAATAAAACAAAATCTTTCAATATTTAAACTGCCACCAATGCTTTCTTGTCTAATTTGAAATGTGCAGTAGCTAATCATATTCTGGCACTCTTTTACCATCAAAGCATTTCATGAAACTATCCTGTTATAATATAATGCTTTTTCTCAGAAGCAAAATTAACATGGATGACAGTTTAACTGACATGTTTTTTTTTTCTTTAAGTCCTGTGGCCAATTAAACAAATTGTACCATATTTTGATATTCATTTTATTTTTAATTATTTTTAAATTTGTAGCTTCTGATTGTCTTATTTTCAAGTTTCAGTTTCTTGATCAGAATTGAAAAACAGCTTTAATAAACTTGATAAACTCATCCTAAACTTACTTTCTGAACAAGTTTTCTCTAAGTTAGCGGGTAGCACTTGTTAATACTGGTCGTTGTTTTTAAATTTGCTTTCAGTAATTTTCGACTTCTCTTTCGTGATTTATATTTCAGTGAGGCAAAGAATTTATGAATCCCCAAAATTCATATGGGGAAGGAATGTTTCAACCTAATCTGGAGATTATTTTCTTTCAATCTTCTTAATTTTAGTTATAAACTTTTGCTTATAATTTTAAAAAATATATGGTCACATAACTAAAATGAAGAATTATATTTACAGAAAAATAGAAAATACTTGTTATCATGAACCTTTAATACTTTAGAACAGTGCTTAAATACTTTTATTAAAGTCAAACTATTCCTTTCAGCGTGGACTAAATGGAGCATCTGATTTTATGCCACATGTTATATGAGACTTGCTTTCATTATTCACTTTATCTCTGGTCTTGCTTGCCTTTTTCTCTTCCTTTTTTCTTCTTTTTTTATTTCCTTCCTCCCTTTTTCCTTCCCTCCCTCTCTCCCTCCCTTCCTTCCTATTTTCTAGAGTAAACACTCTTCTGCCTCATAGGTGTATTTAAAATGGTAACTTTATCTTAATTACCTCTCTGACACTAAATCCACTGCCTCATGTTTCAACAAACTTTCCCTATAAATAACTGATAATACTTTAGCCTTGTGGGCTATATGGTCTGTGCTGTCAACTCTGCCTTTCTAGTGTGAATGAGTGTGACCGTATTCCAATAAAAGCAGCTGATGTGTTGAATTTAGCCTACAGGGCATATTTTGCGGCCCCTACACTAGACCTTTTGGAATGAAAGCTTTTCAAGGATGCTGCTTCTGTCAGTTTTTTCACTGTTCTAACCCCAGTACCTAAAAGTGTCTGGTACATAATAGGTATCCCATAAATCTTTGAATCTGTTAAACATATGCCTAGAATAAAACATTTGGCAAATACAATACTATATGGTTTGGAAAATACTTCGATCCTATAGAAATCAAAGTTTACTTAGTAATTATCTGGCTTGATGATGAATTACTATGCCTACAATGATAAAGGGGATTATTTTTCCTCTTAACTCAGGAGCCACACTTGTTTTCTGTTGTGAATTTGGTTAGATTAATATATTTACAGAGCTAATTCCTGGAGAGACTTTTATATGGTAACTTGCTCTTCACTGTCTTTGAACTACATGTGATCATCACACTGAGTTATTTCCAGACATAGATTTCAAGTCCTTCATCATGTTTTGGTTAAAGACCTCATTAACTTAGTAATCCTGCCATCTTGTCTATCTTTGAGCCTGTTCATTTCATGGAATACTTTCACCTTGATCAATGGGTATAATCCATCAGTGTTTGATTGTTTGAAGTTATTTTCCTTAATACTAAGCTTAGTGCATGCTTATCTTCATACTTCAACAATGGAAAGCAGAAACAGAAATTATTTTAAAAAATTTAGCTGATATCCATGTGGAATATCCAGTACAAATGATCAAACCTCAGAGAATTCCTACTGCCAGCGTGGTTTTATGTAGGTGCAACTGCTCTCCCATGATCACTTATCATAAAGCAAGAGACAATTGGGTGAAGGTAGTTTTTTGCCTGCTCTTTTTGGTACAAAAACTAAACAGAATAGAGCAAATAAGGAAAAACGGTCTTGCAGCTGGAAGGCAACTTTAAAGAAAAATGATGTTCATAGCTATCCTGCCAGTAGCTGGCAAAGCAGTTTTTACAAAACATATTTAATGTTTATAACCACTTGGAGGCTGGAGAAAGAGTAATACTTCGAAAATATGTTTAATGTTTTGAAGCACTCAGTGGCCAAAAAGCAACTCCCGCTAACATATATTTAATGCTTAGAGTCATTTGGCTGTTAGAGAGAAAAAAAAAAGGAACTTGTTAATTTTTAACATTTATTGCTGATCAGTGGCCGCTAAAGCAACTATCGATGCAGCATGTTTTATGTTTAGGGACACACTGTGCTGCTACTAAAACAATTCATACACTTCTCTCAAAGCCATACAAAAACTGTCAATATCATTACCTTTGCAATTGTACCACTAATAAAATCATAGGAATCGAACCAAGGAATAAAATGCTCCCTGAACACACAGCCATAACATCTTATGACCCTGAAAATAGTTCCACCATGCTGTGTGCTGCGGCTAGTTCACTGCTGACACTGGAGGGATCACCAGGCCTTGTTCAATTTCAACAAATGTGTTAAAGTGACTCAGCAGATTCCGAAGCAAAACTATAATCTGATAATTGGCATTTCTTACAAATCAACAGCTTGTCTCCACATATTAAGGTAAAAGAATACTCACCAAAGAGGATGTAAATTAGAATAGAAAGTCTGTTAGGTTTTTAAATAGACTTGGTACAGTTCGCAGAAAAAAAATGATAGTAAATATTGAGCATATGTGTCAGAGGGAGTGATCATATGAAAAAAAAGGGACTAAGATAATTAGCTGGAACTCTCATTCTAGTTTTCTAAGAATGATCATCTAAACTTAACAGGATCCTTCCTCATTCATCGATCACACCTTTCCTGGTATTATGGTAAGTTTTGCTAATAAATTTGCAATAACTCTGGGAATAAGGTATTTATATTCCTCATTTGCAGGTAGAAAAACCAAAGCACAAGGAGGTAAAATAACCTATGCAGATATTCAAAACTAGGAAATGGTTGTGCAGAGAACTGAACTAACAAGTTCAACAACCACATACTGCATGACCAGAGCATGTTACCACCACAGTGTTCTGATGTCTGTCCTCTTTCTTACTCTTGAAGTTTTTTTTTTTTTTAATTGACTGTAAGAATAAGAAAGATACTTCCCAATTTGCAGAAAAGTTTCAGAAATTAGTATTTCAGGGTAAAAAAAAAAAAAAAGGATTTTTGCTTTATCAACCACTTCCTAGGTCATCTTCAGAATCCTAATATAAACACTATTAGTGCATGTGAAAATATAACCCAGAGACATTCACTTCTAGAAACACTAAGTCTCTTTATGAATCAAAGAGAACCTCTTCTTTGCTGATCTGCTAGAATAATTCATGCCTCAAGCCTTACTGGGGTGGAAAGAGGTAGGCTTTTGTGCCAGCAGAGGTATGGGGTGAGCTGCAATGGAAAAGAGCAAGAGATCGGATCCTGGGCAGAGTGAGGAAGGTGTGCACACTGAAGGACTGGCAAGGGGTATCAGACATCAGTTAGTGTGAAGACACCATCTTTGCATGGGAAGCATAGCCCAGCATGGGGATTCAAAGCCCTAGTGAGGTGAATGAAACCTCTATGATAAGAGAGAAAACAGTGGAAACAGCCAGTGCAGATTGTCAAAGCTGGAATGGAATCATCAATTCATCTGCCATGGGTTTGAAGCATTGTTAGCAGTGAAAGTTTGGTTGTAAACAGGGGCTTGATCAAATGAGAAAATACACTCAGGTAACAAGAGCCAAATTTCCACTCTTGGAAGAGAATTAAAAATTATAAAGGATTTAATAAAAACTGAAATAAATGATAATGTTAGATTGGAGTTGGAGGTATTGGTATAAAATCATGTTTCTCAATATAAGTAAAAGAACACAGATATAAATATTATATATTTATAGATAGATAGATGATAGATAGATAGATAGATAGATAGATAGATAGATAGATGATAGATAGATACTTTAGTTGTGCCTACTGAGAAGGCCTGGGAGAAATGATAGCAAAGAACACACATAGCAACTAGATTTTGGATTCCAAATATTATTCTTCATATAATAGACTTCCTTGGAGAAATAGCGTATTCCATAGTTGGGGCAAGAAAGGTACAAAACAAGTCCCAATCATATTTTTGGGCTAGAAAATAAAGAATAATTTAAATAATTCACTGGTAATATTTAAAGGACACAAAAATCAGCTTAAAAGTGCTATCATTGGCCAAATCTAAAATTTCAATAATAAAATAAATAACGATACAAATACATTAGAATTAGAATTACTTTAATAAGATGAGAAACCTTGAGACCACACTGATATAAATGAAAAAATTAGTAATTTGAAAGTGCTAATAAAGTATTTTCTCCAGTTTCAAAATACCTCTTACCAAAATATGCAACTCTTACAAAGTGTTAAAGAGTAACTTTATAATGAAGTCACACCTAATGTAAGAAAGATGGATCTTTGTTACCTCCAATATTCACACCGTTGTCTAATCTTTTTCTCTGTAATAGGGAATGGACTTATCAGGTGGGTCCTCACAAATGGACTATAGAAGAAGTGAAGAAGTGATAGGATATCAGCTCCCAGATGACAACCACATGAGTGGGCCTGGAAGTGCATCCAACTGCAGGTGAATTTTCAGATGCGACCACATTCCAGGTCACCAGTTTGACTCTAAATTCCTGAGAGTCTTTGAAGCAGAGACACCCAGCTAAGCTGAGCCCAAACACATGACTCAGATAAACCAAGAGATAAGACATATTTGTAGTTTTAAGCTTCTGAATCCTGGAGAAAGTTGTCACATAGGATTAGATAATACCAATTTTGTACCAGGTGCTGCCAAAGCAAATACGTAACAAATGAGAATGGTTTTGCAGTCAGGCAGTGCTTCTGGAGGAGAATGTCAGTACAAAGTGCCTTCAACAAACTATTTATTGGATGGTGGACTTAGAATGTGCAGCAGGTAAGGGCTTGCAGAAAAGTAAGAACATCTTTTCAGAAACGAGAGAAAGAAAGATCATTATCACAAAGTGACAGAAAATTTAGCAAAAGCATTTCATGCATTTACTTGGACAATAGAAGATGGACCTAGTGGCTTTTAAACAAAACAAATCTGGGTCTTGCTGGTTTTAAAGATTCTGAGTCTTTCCAGATGGCAAAAGATGGTAAAATTAAAAATGGTTTCTAAATACAGATTAAATCTAGGGCACAAAGGAAAGCACAATTTAAAGATAAAACCATGGGAGTGACTGTAAAATCTTTTGTTAAAACCTTACAAAGTCAAGGATGGTCCATTGGCTTACTGTCTAGTCAGACAGATTATCTCTCGAGATTAATAGTATGTATGGCTCAAAGCCTCTCCAGCAAACAGTGAGGATCCTAGATCATGTAAGAGCTTTGTCACTCAGGCATCTCAGTTGAGTCTAAGTTAAAGAAGGATTTATCTGCAGATTCATTGACTAATTCAGTCAACGCTGAGAAAATTCATGGGATACCCATACTACTCATGTGTTCTTAAAAAGAGTTCTATGTTCAGAAAATTCAGAAGCATGAACTGAAGGAAAAAAAGAGATTATATCATTCAGGGAGGCCTTTGGAGCCACTGGCATCTATTGACAAGAAGCCTAAAAAGAGAGTGCTTATTTGCAAGTCATATTCTACTTAAAAAAAGGAGGAGGAGACCTCAGAAGGTAGAACCGAGAGCCCAGGTAGTGGAATTGAGACCCCTGGACAAATATCTCCAGGCTTTGAACCTAATTAAAGAGCTTTCAACATTTACCAGCTAGATTTCAGAAATGTGAGGGGCCAGTAACTGCTTTCTGTTGCGCATTCCCCCCTACTTTTTGAAAATATCTAAAGAAGTCATCTCATGCACATTTCATCACTGTATATTAGGTACGTAGGAGGTAATGAACTGTTCTCTTTGGTATCACAGGTCCACAGATCAAGAAGAACTTAATACAAGGAGCCTTGTTTGCACTCAAATGATGAGTTTCCAGACTTTGAACATGTGCAATAAGGGGGCCCAAATGTGGGCATCCTAGAAAGAGGCTGAATATATATATTGCATGACAGAACAACATGAAAAATTGGGGGCAGCAGGTAGACTGTTCTAACAGACGATAAAAGAGGCCTCGATGATCCCAGAGATGTTTTCTATTTATCCAGCCCTTTTAGATAGATCACCCTGGGGAAGCTAGCTGCCATGAGGTGGCCCTGTAGAGAGCCCCAAGTAGCAAGGGATTGAGGTCTGCCAACGACTGCATGAGTAAGCCTGGAAGCAAATTCCTGCCTCCTCCCTGTTATGCTTTCAGCTAAGGCCATAACTCCAGCTAACAGCTGGGCTGCAGCCTCTTGAGGAACCTTGAACCAGAGTTGTCCAGCTAAGCTCTTTTCAGATATCTATGTTCTTCTGAATAATAAATGCTCGTTGTTGTACACTGCTAAGTTTTGGGTTAATTTTTATGTGCAGCCATAGATAACTAAGACAAAACCTTTATGAAGTAATAAAAATGAACATCATTATTAATGGAACAAATCGAAACCACGATTCCTTTGTTAAGATACAATCTATGTGACATAGCTAACGAAAAGGCATATGCTGAATATGTAATGAGGAAACCTCAGAAAAACCCACTTCCAGGTTGAAAAAAACTAAGGTCACCTGGCATTTAGATGCCATATGTGATTTTGACCTTGAATCTTTTGTCATATAAGACATTATTAAAGAAATTGATGAAGCCTGAATGGGGTCTAAGTATCAGATTGCAATAATGCATTAAAGTTAATCTCCTGACTTTAACCATTATATTTGATTATACAAGGAGAATATCTTTATTTATAGAAAATAGCCGATATCCTGTCTCCAACCTCCTGACAAAGACTCTGCTTATGGGACATAGCTAGAAACCAGTGCTAGTTTACCTGTTTCTACTATACTACTTGAGCTGTTCTCTGTGGCCATGGCTGGCTCATGGGATGAGATAATACATCTCATCATTTATCATTTCTTGGATTGTCTCTCTATAGCACTTTTATGAAAGAAATGAAATGTAGAAATTTATGTTTTCTAAATTATAATGATGATAAAATACATCAATGTTAAGCATAGTTACAGCCTTCCCATTTCTTTCTTGGAATTGGGATATCTCAATATGGCCATGTAGAAAATATTATCTGTTTAATAACTTACTAAAAGCTCTACAAAAAAATCTTAGCATTTACCTGGAAGCTTCACATAAAACAAAATAGAGTTCATTAAAAAAAAAAAAAAAAAAAAGAAAACACACACACACACACACACACACACAATAGGGAGGGAAGATATGTTAATAGCTTTTTCTTTGTTGTTTTATTAAGCCAGAAGTGTGATTCCTTTTAGGTGTATCTTGTTTTATTTAAACTTGTTTTTACATCAGTGGGTAAGAGATATCTATTCCTCAGATTTTGTTTTAATCAGGGACCCCAATTCTCAAATTAATATAATATATTATATTATTATGCATTCCAATACACATTTAAAAATCTTAACCAGATCACCTGAGTTTGAAAATTAAATTTAAGATCCCCAAAGACATTTTAAAAGTTACTATCCCTAGGAAAAAGGTATAACTGATTATAATTAATTTTGTTCTAAAGAGTGTGGGAGTCATTCTTATTTTCTGATACATAAAAATTAAGTTTTCATATGAAAATAAAGATCAATAATTAAGTTATCATATGCATGACATTATCATAACGGTTAAATAAAATGGGGGAATGAAACTCTAGTTAGATGACCCGGCCCCTAACTATTGCTCAGGAAATGGTAGGTTTTACTACATAAAATGTGACTCAGAATTGACATCTTTAAAAGACTGCCATAAAGACCTGGTTACTAATAATCTAACCAGCTGCCTGAAAATGGCTTGGCTCAGGCAGCAAAAGATAATACAAGTAGGAATATGAATTTGAGAATGTTAAACCTGTCAGCACTCTAGAAAAAGTAACTTAAACTGCATATTCTACTGATACATAATCACCAGCTATTAAAGAGGGCACATTACAGTAATTCATTGTTATTCTAGTGATTTTAAAAAATTAAGACCACATCCATAATGACCAAATCTGTCTCCAAGGAGTAACTCTGAGTTGGGGAATATCTGGATCATTAAGTTATTTCCTTAGGTCAGAGTAAAAGCACTTTTTCCACGAATATTACTTCCATGGCATATAGGATGTCGCACAAGTTAGTAACTAAGTGACCTTTCTCTTAACAATTCATAGACGCGCTAAAATTTTCTTCAATATGCGGGAACTAAATATATTCTACGGTCTTACAAATCTTAAATATCGATTTTCCTCTGAAATTTTGCCCACGTGCTCTCCCCTTTGTACAGTTATGTTCTTTGCAAATTTCACTTTAGTTCATTTTCATTCCCATTTAATTATTCATAGTGTTTTCAGATGTACAATCCCCTAATGCCAAATTGACACCTGCATAATAAACTTTGTTTTCATATTCCAGTTTTTCTTTATATTCTGTATTACAAAATAAATTATTTTAATAAATGTATCTTTAAATTGGTTGATTCTTCTCTTTTATTGAAAATGAAAGAGCCACATTTTCAATTATTGGGAGAGAGTTATTGCCTAGAAAATACCTCAAACATTTATATAAAACTGACAATGAGATGTGCTGCAATAATAGCTATGCCACCTAATATTTCATGTTGAGCTTCATCTGGTTCTGACCAAAAATTATTTTGATATTCTAAAAAAAATAATTCAGAGACAGGAACTGCTTAGAAAGGATATGTAGAAAGAAAATGAGAAAAGAATAATTGTTAGACAAAGGGATATAGAGCAGTGGAGCATTTTCATGTGGTAAAGAGGATATGATTGAGAATGGGATTCAGGAGTTCTAGGAACATCAATATGGTGCCTGGCTGCACAGTAGGTTTTGATTAGCTTTAGGTTGGTCATGTATAAGCTGAAACAAGAAATACCATAAATCTAACAGGGTGTCCTGTGTTTTTTGATTATATGTTTATAGGAAGGATTATAAGGAATGGCAAGAGTAGTGGGTGGTAGATATTTAATTTCTAATATTTAATTTATATGCAGTGTTCATACTTTTCAGTATTTATTTGAAAAGTGCACATTATGTAAATGTAGTCCAAGAATTCCTGGGTGAACTTACAGCATGTAATGTGGTTCCATATTCAAAATAAATATTCTTCTGTTATTAAAAATATATATATAACAATACAAAGGGAGCATATACTGAACATAGGTTTAAGTATTTATTTGGAGTTCCTTAAATAATCTATGAGAAATTTCAATTATGGCACGTGGCAAAACATTTTAAAGAACCTAGTCTTCCATAGATCCTTCTGAAACCTCACAGCAGCACAGAAAGTTATGTCTCAGAGCAATAGCACACAAAAGCTATTTTGTTCTTTCACTCACCTAGCGCTTGCCTGATTTTCCAGATTTATTCCTCTCTTCAGGCACTAGTTATGAACACTTTCTATAAAAGCTCAAACTCTGCAGCTACCCTTTATCCTAACTGGCACAACAAAAGACCTAATTGTTCATTTAATAAGATAGAATTTTCTAATACTGTACAGAGGTGTGTATGTTTACTTTAAGGATGCTGTTTCAGTAATAAAGAGTCACTGAGGGTCAAAAATTCATGTAAACTTTCCAATTTACATGAATTCAGCAGCAGGTTAAACCATTTATTACTAAATACCATCGTCTTCTTAAAAGCCATACTTTTTCGCAAAACATTACCTTCATTTTTCCCCCTGTAAGATCAAGTCACAATTTTTAAAAAAATTGTGCTTTTCCATTTTCAGGGACGACTTTTTAATAAGACACCTTCCAGTTGTACTTCTAAATCTCCAGTAACCATAGCCTTCCATAAAAGAGACAGTTCAAAAAATGTAGCAGAAACTGAATAACAGATATACAGCACTGAGTATGCACACAACATTTTTAAATCTAAGTGAACAAGTCTGAGTTGATTTATCAGGTCAAGGAGAGAATGTGGCCCTTAAATGCCTGTGTCACAGACACAATTTCAAGTGCATTTTTGGTAAATCCATGTGACAACACCTATAGCCAGTAACCTGCTTCTGCCCTCAAGGTATTCTGTGCCACCTTCCTGTATATCTGGGATGATTGTAGGAACAGCAGAAGCCCTCTGAGGCCTGTCAGGCATAGAAAATATTAGCAAAGACTCACATATAACTTTCAAGTTGGAAGCTGGAAGTGATGAGTAGGTTTATCTTACAAATGTTCTAGAAACTAAAATTGGCTTTGAAATAAACTGAGGGATTCGCAATGGTGACTGAGGAATAAACATTGTAATTTAAAATTGTCATTAAAGCTGGAATCCTTAACTCATCAACCTTAAAATATATATTGCAAGTTGTTATCAAAATGTTAATTTACATTATTATTAATTATTAAGAATGATGATAATACTATAGCTTAATTGTAAATTTATTCTACTAATAGCTTCATAACAATATTTGCTTTTTACTCTGATGGCTTAACTACTATAGGGTACCCGTAGCCTCAAAGTAAACAATATCATCTTTCTGGAATCTCTATTGATAGTTACAAAAGATGCAACACACCCCTTTCTGGGCCACTTCCAGACTCAGATGAAATACATGCTTTGGATAATATACTTTGAGCCAGGAATTACTATCTGGTATTTGCTGGATATGATAGTTACTTCCAGCACTGTGTAGACATCTAAAATTGTAACGATAATTTCAGTACAAAGTGAGTTTTATACTTAAAGTACAAAGAAATTCTATGAGTTTAGGGACATGAAAAAATTAGAAAATAGTGAAGACTGTTATATAGCCTCATTAGTTATGTATCTATGTATTTAGAATCCATAAAAAAGAAGAAAATTAAGTAGAAAAAATGTTGAAAAAATAAATGAAAATAATTGTATCCTCTGCAGTGGAAGAATAATCTCCGGGTTACAAAAAATGATGTTTACATCAATCTTCAGAACATAAATGTTGAAAAGGCCTTGTAGCATATGACAAAATTTCGATTTGTCTACTCACCCACAGGAGACATTTCTGGGACGCTAGCAACATAAGGTCCATCCAAAAACTTAGGCTCGTTATCATTAATATCCTGTACTTTGATAATGAATTCTGATTCAGGCTCCAAGGGCTTCCTGGTTTCTATGTCCACAGCCTGAGCACGAAGCGTGTAGAAAGGTTTTTCTTCTCTATCCAGGCTCCTTATTGCATGAATGTCCCCTGTAGTTTCATCAATGGTAAAAACGGTGCCAGCGCCATCTCCGGAGAGGGTGTATTTAACGGTGCCCTCTCCCTTATCTAAGTCGGAATGGAGCTTTGGGGAGATGGGGGAGAGAGAGAGAGAGAAGACCAGTAAGTGGATAGTCCTATGTTCAGAAACCATACAATGTTTCATCAGCAAAGTTAAACAAAGTAAAAACCTTATGGTTCTTTTTTTCCATTTTTTTTTAAAAAAATCAACTTTTAAATTATAAACATTTTAAATACACACCAAAAAAAGTTTGAAAAATCTTTGATGAACATCTATGTATCTCAAAGATTCCACCATTTACCTTTCAATCTACTTGGTTTATCACATAGATTACATATACCTCCTTTCATTCATCCCTGTTAATTCATTCTATTTCTTGGTGTGTCACAGAGATGAGAAGTATAAACCCCAAACACATCGCCATGCATAAATACAACTATTCTGCATAGTTATACATATTTACTTCTTTTATATGCTTTTGGAGATAAAATTTTCATAAAAAGAAAAGCACTAACTTTACATATACTTAATTTCATGTTAAATGATTGTTAAAATTAAAAGAAATTTGCTCATAAATACCAAGTCGTACACCTTCTAAATATTCTTAAGGTAGAAATCAAGGACCTGAATTTAGTGGAAGATAAGATAAAAGATCTCAGTAAACACAGAGTATTTTATTTGAAAGGAGAGGAGAGTTTTGGCAGGCCAGGATGGTTTCAATTATGCAGGATAGAGTTATCTCATTTAATAGGCTGACTTTCAATGAATTATTCAATATTGCCCATCTAAATGATCTCCAAATGACTTCCAGAAGGAAGAGGTGGGAGATGGATGAAAAAAGAAAGGCTAATATAGTCAATAATATTGTAATAGGTTTACATGATGACATTTGATTACTAGAATTAGGTGATCACACTGTATGTTATAAAAATGTCAATTCACTATATCATACACTAAAACTGGCATAAATAATACAAGATTATAGACCAACTATATTTAAATTAAAACAAATTTAAAAATTATATACAAATTCAGATCTCTTGTAAAGTTTTGAGTAATAAAATAGTCTATTGTAAATAGACTTGCTGGTATTAGTAATATCAAAACAAACAAAAAAACATAAACTCAACTATGGTTACATCTTTGCTCTTAAACTAAACACTCTGCTTTAGATTCAGTAAAATAACATCATCCTTCAAATTAATGAAATTAATATGAATTTATTCATTTTGTAAATTTGTTTTGACTACAAAATTTTCTCTGAAAATGTATTCGTATGAGTATAAGCAAAGGTTAAAGGATATAATTTAATGAATGAGAAAACAGTTTTTTTTTCAAGTCTAAGGAAAATATTATGAATGATAGGAGAAATTTTTTCTCCCCACCGCAATTTTTTACAAACAGCTATCAAGCATAGGCAGTTTCAAGCAGAAAAATCAAGTCATAGATAAATCTTCTCTGAACTTAGAAATTTGAAATTACAAATTTTAACCATACTATTAAAGATATTCAACAGAGTAGGTACTGCTTTTGCTTTTATATTTATTAGAAGATACAAGACAGGCAGAAATTCAATGCAAAAGCAATGACTTTATAAACTGGATCCATTTTGCCAATGGCTAAAAAACATGTGGTAATAATGTGGAAACCGAGTAAAAATCTAAGTAGGTTTTCACAATTTGAACTAAGTGGAGTTACCAAAAATATCTTCCTTTAGCTAAAATCAGAACCATTTGCTTTTCAAACTGACATAATAAAAAAGCAAATGTGTTTTCAGCTCTATCCAGAATCCAAATTAAATTTAGATTGCTATTACTCCTTACTCTTCTATTTTTTCTTTCTAATATAAATCTAAGTTTTGTAGAGATTAAAGCTTCAAAACATATGTAAAAATGTGTTCACATTTGAACTGAAAATGAATATGATTAATGTGAAACTCTTGAGAGGATTAGAATTTTTATAGTAGCTCATTGCATGATAATATCTTAAAGGAGATCACATGTAATAACCTGCATTGACAGACAATATTTAAAATCAGTTATTCAGTGTTGATTGAGTCAGCACATGAGTGACTAGCTAAGAGTATAGGTGTTTTTCCACTGTCAATTCTAATATAAAATATATGATGTTGACCTTGTGCTGGGTACTGTAGAATTTTCTTCATATCACATGCAAAATAATTTAATTAAATTTTATAAACTAAAATAAAAATCTCCATCATCTTCTTACCTAGACATAAATTCTTTTATCATTTTATACATTTTCAGTTATACATATACATAAAAATGAGTGTATATAAATATACACATAACTGAAAGGGTATACTCAAATATATTTATGTATATTTATATTTACATATAAGTTTTGATTGCATGTACATATACACAATATTTAAAAATAAAAGAGTCAATATTTTCAAAAACAATATACTATAATCATTTTAGTCTTTTGAAATTCTTCAAAATTATTTTTAATGTCTGTATTATATTAATTCAAGGTCAACGGTTTTTTCTTATCCCTCCACAGACAAGGCAATAAATGTGTGTGAGCATTTTCTATTTAGTTCCTTAAAAACAAAAGGATAATTTTAATATTAAGTATATAATTTTTATAAATCAGAAATTTTTGATTGTTTAGTGATTCCATAAATTGATCTCTAGAGATGCAATTTTTTTTTTAATCTGTCAGCATGGGAATTTAGGCTTAGGGTACAAAGCTCAACTACTTATTCATTTGCATAAAGGAGGAAGGGGTAGAGGAGGAGGATTCCTATGCTTTGTCTCATTTTTGGGTTGTGTATCTAGGAAAATTACATGATGCCATTTGACACAGTGTTTTAAGCTACACATACTGCAAGCTAATAATTTTACAAGAATAAAACTATTTTCCTTTATAGACATTTAAAAAGAACAGCAAGAAATGATTTTTATTTCAATCATTTTTAAAAGGTGTTCTGGTAGGTGCTGACTTTATTTACTGACTGAAGCAACCATCTCCCATAAAACTATCTTTTAGTATTACCACTTAAAATAAAATTTGTCCCAGAAACAAAGTTCCATAAATGATGGATGTAAAAATATGCAGTGTCCAGGTAGTTGTTTTGTAGAAATTGTGTAGTTATTTTGTGATGTTTTTCAATTCATCTCAGATGAAACATGAAAATGAGATGCCAAAAGAAGTTTAAAAAAGATGCTGAGGACCAGCTAGTTTCCGATTGTAAGTGAATCTGAATTCTAGTGCTTAAAAGTTTTAAGAAAGCTCATCTAAAGTTAAGTATTTACTAGCATCTCTCTGGTTATATTTTAGAAACTGCTGCACAAAGGAAGAAATATATTCTTATTTTTTCTGGGTTGAAAAGTGCACATAAGAATAGAAAATGCTTTTTATATTATAATGTCCAGCAGTGATTTTATTTCCATTTGCTGTTTGCTGGATAGGGAGTGTTTACTAGGCATGGGGAGAAAATGGGGTATGTTGGAAAGGGAAATTATTTTATTTACATTCAAGATTCATTCCAATAAACTTAAAACTGGGTATTAGAAAATGTTATGAGTTTCTTTGCCTGAAATAATTTTGTTATGTACAAAACAAACTATTTTTCCATATTTTCCTTTCTGAACTTATAAAATACTCAACATTTCCTTTTTTGCAGTTGTCTAGTTTCCTGTTCATGCCTATTCTGTTCTCAGGAAAATCACAGTGGCCATTGTATCAGCTACAAAGCCATTATATTGTTTTTAAGACATTGTTTATTGACAAAAGAAGATCAGACCCAAAGATGATTTATAACTCTGTCTGAGTAACAGAATAATACAAAGTTTTTTTTCTGAAGTCACTAAATGCTCAAGAATATTTGACATTCTATTCCACTCTACTCCCTGAGGGGACTCATTTATTCTTCCTAGCTTGATTGTTGCCATTTGAGCAAAAGGAATACTACTTTACAAGGCTGGGTATTCCCTTTAACAGCCCACTGTGAGTTGAGAATTCCCATGCTTGAGTTACAGGCCCAAAGCTATTTATCATCTGGAAATATTTCACCTTCTATTTAAGAAAGTAGAAATCCATTTCAAAAAGGCTCACACCTCCCCAGACGTGTGCCAAGGAAGAGTAAAAAAGAACAAAGACTATTTACAGTGCATGTGAGCAACAAAAACTGGTGCCCTAGGATATATTATACATCCTGTTGTTGAAAAGAAACAACAGGCCTGAAATGGAGTCACTTGTACTAAGCCCCACATCACCAAACGAAGACTCGATACTCAACCTAACTGCAATCTCAGCCTCTTCCAGGAATGTAACCTTTATCCAGTCAACCTGGAATTACCTGTCAGCACTAGAGAGTTAACCCTTCTGACAGGCCTCTTCCTTTCCCCTAAGGAGGGAGACACTGCCTGAAACAATAAGTACTTTGCTAATAATTGCCTTTGTCAGGCCACTTTCCATCTCTAAAAACCTTTCCTTTCTACAGCTCAGTAGAGCTCCTTTCTATTTGCTACATGGGAATCTTCTGGTTCATGAGTCATCATCAAATAAAGCCAATTCAACCTTTAAATGTACTCAGTTAAATTTTTGTTATTTAACACTGTTTAAAAAATATTATTCGCCCAATATTTTCTTTCACCTTATTTTTTTTTTTTTTTTGGTTCTTGAATACTGTGCATGTAGTTACATAGGAGGGGAATCCTGTGTTTATAGATTGTCACATTTTACAACTTTAGCTCACCTACAATATATTATATTATTTGAGATGGTCACAATATATTAATAGGTATTTCTGCAAAAGTTTGAGAGGTCATTGGCATGGTGCCTGGATTTAGGAGGAAAATATGGGAGGCGAAGGTTTAAATAATTACTTTCATACATTTCCAAAGCTGTAGAACATTTTTCACAGGGCTATGTTTTAGGTAACAAAACAGTGCCAGACAATAAAGCATTCTGAGCAAAGCATCAGCAATGATGTCTCTATTTGAAATAAAAGTGAATTTTATGTCTGATTTTAAGTGTTATTTTTCTGAATGCTAGATAGATTTGTATGTTTAATTCTAGATTTAAGATAAATGTCAAAATTATGGGTCATTAATAACAATGATATGTTATTATAGCTACCTATTATTTATTAATTTGTTATTACTATTTACTATTTCTCTCTGTTATTATTTTTATTATCAGGCTTTACTGAATACCAGGCACAATGTAACACATCTTATAAGCTGTATTTAGTTCGCAAACTAATCAGTAATATACTAACATAATAAATCAAATAGAAGAAATATTTTTTAACTAATTCTAACATTACAAAATGTAAAATTTAATTTTCAAAAGCTATATATTGTACCCTAACCTCTTTGCATATGCATTTAATAACTCTTATAAAGCAGACAGACCCGAATCTTAAATCTAATGTAAAACAGAATGATCTAAAATCCATGATCATGAGCACCAGACATTTGGGGTTAAAATCCCAAATTCACTACTTCTTACCTGGATGTTATTATTTAAGTTACTGAATTTCTTTGGATGTCAGAATCTTAATATGCAGAATTTGGATTCTAACACTTAGATTGTAAAGTTTGGAAAAATATTTTACAGCAGCGGTCCCCAAACTTTTGGCAC
This sequence comes from Cynopterus sphinx, assembly GCA_030015415.1. Taxonomy (NCBI): domain Eukaryota; kingdom Metazoa; phylum Chordata; class Mammalia; order Chiroptera; family Pteropodidae; genus Cynopterus; species Cynopterus sphinx. Next base: position 10,533,832 of record CM057379.1, read on the forward strand.
CAGGGACCAGTGCTCCTAAGAGAATCTAATGCCTGCTGATCTGAGGAAGAGCTGAGGTGGTGATTCTAGTGCTGGGGAGCAACTGCGAATACAGATAAAGCTTACCTCCCTGGCCCACCACCCACCTCCTGCTGTGTGGCCTGGTTCCTAACAGGCCATGGATGAGTGTTGGGAGCCCCTGTTTTAGAGAATTTAACTTCATAGTGTCTATTTCCCCTCATTCCTCTCCATTTACATCCAAATGAGTGCAGTACAGCAATATTTGTTTCCGTATGTATTCATTTATGTTCATAGTTACAAGAAAACTAATTGGATCCAAAGTGACAAAAAATCCTATCAAGCTTCTACACTTTACTAAGTAATTTCCAATGGCTTTATAAGTCTATATGCACTTTAACACTCAGAACAACCTTATGAGTACAACCCTACTCTTATCCTTATTTTCAGATGCAGAAATCGAGGCACAGGGAGGCTAAGTTGGCCCAAGACACAGAAATAGAAGGATACAAAGCTGAGATACAAATCAGGCAGTCTAAACCCATGTGTCTTTGGGACAACTACTTACACCAAATCAACTCTCTTTTAATTTGATTAATATAATGTCATTTTTCTTAACTTCCAAAATAGGGTCTCTCTTGATACAAAAAAAAAAAAAAAAAAAAGAGAGAGAGAGAGAGAAAAAAAGAAAAAGCATGAAAATTTATAGATAATTAGATTAGCTACAAATGCAAACTGCTCAGAATTAGTTTTGTGACAGTTTCTTTGGGCAACACCAGAGTGTATTAGTATGGATACATTAATGAAAATAGTTTCATTCAAAAATGCTTTGGATTTTCCATTACTGATTACAGAAGGCTCCAGAGAGAGAACATAACTTGGTAACTGCTCTAAGGGGTCAGGTGTCCAGAGAGAAATATAGGTCACTGCAGCAAAAATATTCATTCTAAACAGTTTCTTTTTATAGTTTTGTTCTCAAATCACACTCAATTACAAAAATAATAATAATAATAATAAGCATACATTTATCTCTTAAAAAGTATGTGTATTTGTGTTTTAATTTAAAATACAACTGGTATTATATTTATAGTTAGGTCATCTCAGTTGTATACTGTGTCAATAATATGTTTGAAACAATTAGTCAACTTGAAAAAAGTGAACAATATTTATGTTCATTTTAACTTACTTTTATATCCAAAAAATTTAATGAAAAATTGTTTTTTTCTGAGTTTTTGCACATTGTTTATACCATAATTTGCTTTAAAATATATAAAAATTCATTACATTAGAAACATAATGGAGTAACTCCATTTAGTTAAAGAAATGTATAGTTTCTCTCGATGAATTAATAAACATACAAATAGACAGGATGTTTAGATCTCTGTGTGTACATGTTGTATGTGAGGAAAAAAAGAGAGGAAGAACGTATTTGCATGTGTTTTCATGTGGTCACACATGCACATTTTTTATAAAATGAACAAAATGCCAAATGGATATACGTACTATAAAACAATGCTCTTAAGAACACAATCTGAAATTACATTTTCAGCTTATGTCAAGGGTGGTTTGAAGGTGACCTATTTTCTGTAGCATGCATTACTGTGGGGATTGCTTTATGTGTTAAGCACAAAGCCACCTCTTGAAGTCTTTTGTGTCCTTTCCTCACTTTACAATAAGTACTTTAAATGGATTTTGAAAGTATAATATCACAAACGCAGGAAAAAAAATTCATGACGAATTGCTTTCTTTGTATTATGAGTCAAGCTGTTTTATGTCAAACTTACTGTTATGAATTCCTATCTCTGCATCTTATATACAATAGCAGTGTCATAAATATTACCTCATTTGCATGATAATTTATGTATTAAATATTCGGGTTTTGCCCAGCAGTAAAAACATGAGTAATCTGAAAGCTAAATTTCAGTGTGTTAATGAGAATCAGACACAGTAAGTGTTCTGTGTAAGAAACGCAATAAGTTGTATCTTGTTTCTGAATGCAGGTTAGCCAAGAATTTTTTTTTTTAAAGCTCTCATTATAGACACATTAGGGAAGAAATCATTCTCCGGTTTCACTTATTTCCCACTAGGGCTAATAGGATTCTGGAGAAACCTCCAAAGAGATAATAGTTCCACTTTGACTTCAACTAGAAAAAGAAAAAGAAAAAAATTTTAAAAAAAATGAAAAATGAAAACAGCTCTCACAGAGGCTGGAACCTCAATTTTGACTGCTTGTAGCAAATATATATACATATTATTGGAAGTCTGCGTGAAATAAATTAATTTCAGGCTACTGCATTTTTAAAGGTCAAAGTTTGTTTTTTTAAACAAGAAATTCTGTATTATAAAAGCTGGTGCTTATTTGATATTAATTGAGACCTTAACTGATGAATAAATCTTTCAAAGTTTGATTAATTTTTTCAGAAAATACTGAATTGTATTTTTATTAAAATTTCCTAATAATTTATGTAATTTATAGAGATGTGTGTGTATGTGTGTGTCTGTAGCACATTTCACTAGAGCTGACATATGAATACCATGGATTGTGCAGCTGCATTATTTCCAAGATTAAGAATATAATTTACTTCTGATCTCCTTTTGCTGCTTTTTGTAATTTTGCTCTTCATATGTCATTGATTGCTGATTAAGATAAGCTACAGACAGAATTTCTGAGACTAACCCAGAGTCCAATTATGCTTAACTGTATTATTGTAGATCATAAAACTTGTGCATATTCAATACAGAATTGAATTCAAATCAAACCTTAATTCTCAATTGTGATTGAATGCAAACATACCGTGTGTTCGGCAGGATCCCAAAACATCAACCAAGATTTCTTTCCCCTTGATGTATACTTTCCACAGCATGTCTGGGACTGTGAAGGCTAATGATTTAACTTTTGTGAGTAATTTATGTTGGGTGGGGCTGACCTAATCATGTGCGACCTTTAAAAAGCAGAAAGTTTTTTTCCCAGGTGTAGAAAGAGAAAATCAGAGACACCTGAAAGAACCAAAACACACATGTTGAGAATTGCTGATACAGAGGGGGAAATCTGGAGGAGACAAGGGCAGTCCCCACATTGCCACTGGCAGCAGAAAGAGGACCTCAGTTCTAAAATCAAATTCTGCCAAGTCTGAAGGAGACTGAAAACTGAATTCTCCCCCAGAGTCTCAAGAGAGAAAAACAACTCTGCTGACACATTGGTTTCATTGTGAGACCCCATGCTGTGTTGGTTTCTACCTGCAGAAGTGAGAGTTAATAAATGGATATTGTCTTAAGTTTCTAAGTTCTGGGGACTTTGTTGTGCAGCAAAAGAAACCTAGTACATATAGGTAATTATAGATTTCTAATATTGTATTGTTACTTCATTTTTTAAAAAATACATCATAACTTTGGATTAAAGAGACTATTTTGATTTTTTGGTTATGTTCTCCAGTTTTCTGACATTATTTAATGTGTTTGCTTCTTTAATTTTCCCTGCTAATATCCCAGTTCCAATAGTAAGCGCATCTGCTCCTTCCTTTGTAATTCTGTACTAATCCACCCTATGAATCTAGTGATGTTATTAACTACTACATCTAGTCACTTTGGTCATGGGTAAAAATATCAGGTTTGGCCTGATAATAATTCCAGTCAAAGGATTCACTGCTTGACTACTAAGAGAGTCCCCACTTCACGCAACACCCTGGGCAATAGAATAGAGGAGCTTTGGAAATAGAAGAAAATAAAGTCTACACAAAGGGGAGACTGAAATGAGAAAAAAAAAAAATGGGAAGTACTAGTTCTGATGACATCATGTCAATCCCAAAATACATTCTGACTTTTCCATAAAGAATGAACATGTGAATCTCCAACTCTGAATTAGATTTTGTCAGATCCAAAAATGGATCTTCAGATTATCATGCTAAGCGAAATAAGTCAGAGAGAAAAAGTTGAGAACCATTCGACTTCACTCACATGTGGGGTATAAAACTGAAAACAACAAATGAACAAGACAAACAGAAACTCATAGATATGGACTAGTTTGGTGGTTAACAGAGAGAAGAGGGTATGGGGAGAAGTAGAAAAGGGTAAAGGGGGTCAAATATATGGTGATGAAAGGAAATTTACCTTTGGATGGTGAACACACAACATGATATAAATATGGCATATTATTGAAATATATATTTAAAATTTATGATTCTATTAACCTGTATCACACCAATCATTTTAATACAAAAAAAAAAAAATTCCTGCCTAAGTCACCACAAAACAGAACTGCCCACTTCCTTTTTTCATGCAACAAGCATTTATTAAATACTGATGGTAATTAAGTGCACAGATTTGGGGACAAATCTTTAGTTAGTCCCCAAAGATCAACATGGGTAGAGAATCTGTTCAACATCAAAATTGATAAAATAAATACACATAATAAAAAGGGCAGCAGACATTATTGCTACTTCTGCAACCTTTATAGAGCTTGAAACAATTCTGTTTTTTGTTTTATGTCAGAATGAAATATCTGCCAATCTGAACTTCTGAATGAGGAAAACCTGGCAAAAGATCCAGAGTGAGGTGAACTCAGGATTGAGGTCAGAGTTTTCATCATGTAAATTGTTGTGGGAAGTCACATGAAATGTGTTGTCTCATTCTGCACAAATACTTACACTATGGTATAGGCTTCTGCTCCTCCAACTCAAATAATAACAGTTAATTAAACTTGAAACAAATTTATAGATTTATTAATTCTATCATGCTCCATACTAGCATTCTCTAAGCCAGCTCTCCTAAGCATTTTTTAAACACAGAATTTTCTAAAATAAAAGATTTTCAGCTACATCATTATGCAAAATATATATTGAAGGGAGCAGGATCAGAGTTCACAGTTTCTTCCTAGTCCCCTTCTCCAAATCAGAATCAGAGATACAAACTGGAAAACACATAACAGTTCACAAAATACTTTTGAAATTCTGTGCTTGAATCTTTATGATACCACAATTAGCTGCTGCCCAAGCCAATCCCCCGCCTTTTTTTGCAAGAAACATAGTGTTAAACATGATTTTTCTTTAATTCCAAGTTTTGATCCCTCTCACATAGAAAATACAAATAATAATATAGTTTAGTTTAAAACAGGCTTTATCTATTGCCTTATAAAAGGTTGAGAACTTTTGCCTCTATGACGCTTCTACGATTAAAGATTTAACAAAGTTGTCACCAATTTTATATCCTGAAACTTTCTCTTAGAAGTTGTCATTTCATTTGCTGGTTTCGAGGGCACACTTGCTGTTAATGATGCTGGACATTTATTGGCTTTGTTCATAGGAAGGAAAATAATAAGACAGGCATATGAGCAGTCATCTCAGATATATATGTATTTTTTTTAAAAAAGAGCAGCCTAACAGAAGTTTAGGCTATGTTTTTCTTGTTCAAGAATTATTTCTGTCACAACTCTTGAATTGACCAGTCCAGACTATTGCACATTCCCTTGGCTGGAGAGACTAACAGCTCTGGCTGTCTCCTAATTATGTTGATCACAGGCAACTATTAAACCAAATGATACTTGGAATCAGGCATTCCAAAAAATATTGGTAGCTAATTTGAATTGTTAAGAAGAACGCATAGATTTAAAAAGAAAAAAAAAAAAATGTTCTCAATGCCTGGATTCTGCCATAGTGTAAAATCTGAGCTTTGGAACTGTAAAGTCCCTTGGAGAATATTATTTCAATTACTTCTTTTCGCAAATGAGGAAATTGAGAATTAAAAAGGCTAAGTGATTTCCTCAATATCATAGAGCTAGTTAATTACAGAAATCAAAAATAGAATCTGGGTTGGCCAATTCTTTGCCCAGAGTTCTTTCCATTAAGCCAAGTAAAATGACCTGATGTTATTTTGGGGCTACATGGCACATGTTTGTAATGTATTTGGATTGCTAATAATGTTTGAGCAATCAAAATATTAATGTGCCTATATAATTTTTAAAGTTTAAAAGTAAAGAAATCTAGTTTTCTGATGGTTGCACGTAAGATAAATTATATTAAATGCATTTTATTAGGTTTTTATATGTAAATATGCTACAGAATTTATATGAAAAAAAAAGTCAGTAGCATGAAATGGCATCAGGGACTGAAAACAGATCGATGCTGGGCTTACAAAGGACCACATCAATTTCAAGCTCCATTAGCAACATAGGAAAAGTAACAGAGTAAAATTAGTAGACATTAGCTTTCTTATCAGACTGGGGTATGTGTGTAAAGAACAATATAAATCAAATGCTATGGGATCGTTTGATTATTAATAATTATACTACTCTTTTCTATTTAAATAATTTATAGAGTTATAATTATTTTATAAATATTGTCTTCTTTGACAACATTAATAATCTTTAGCTCCTTAGCAGTAAGAATGAAGAGCCTGAGCTTAGGATATTAAAATCCTTGCATAAGAATGGAAATAAAATCTATGTGTCCTGTCTTAGTCTAATTAATGCACTTCCTCTTTTACTTTATTTGTAATTTTACTGTAAACTATTTGAAAAATTTTTCAACAGTAACAAAAAAATCTTTTGCCTCAACATTTAACCTTTTCAAAAGGCCCAAAACTTGTAAACAGAAAGAAGCAGTAATGGCAAATATTTTCCGGGCTTTACATTTTTATCACATTTTATATTTTGTGGAATACAACATTTATAAAATTATAGTTACATCTTAAATCTCTTCATTTAAAATGGCACAAGTGAGAGCTGTAAACCTGAAAATTAAAGCTGCAATATAATTTATCTTATCCATAAATAGTCTACTATACATTATGCACTTATGAAATAAGTAATGATAGCTAAGATTAAAAATGATATTTATCCATGGAAAACTACATGATAACTAGCTAGAAAATGTCATGATATAACTGGAATTATGTCACTTGAATATAGAATGAAGGCTTCCAGCTCCCCATTTTTATACACAATAAAAGTTGTATATAGTTGCTTCAATGTGTAAATTTTTATTTTACTTTTTTACGAGGACACAATATTTTTCTCTTTCTTCCTCTCCCTATGATAACATATATTAAAATGTTAAATACATTTATTTTTAATATAGTTGTTTCTATTTACATTGCAAACAGGTAACCTAGTAAACCTATAAATTTTCAAACTAATAGATCATATATAAATTAATGTACCTAATTATTAGGAATACTTATAAAATCTATAAGGATTTCAAATCTCACAATATTGTTTTCAAGTTGAGGATTTCAGAATTTTTAATCAAATTTATTGGAGTGACATTGGCTAATAAAATAATATAGGTTTTGAGTATACAATTGTATATCATCTGTATATTGCATTGTGTGTTCACCACTAAAAGTTAAGTTTCTTTCCCTCACAATATACCTGACCCTACACAATCCTGAATGCAACTGGTCTCGTCTGATCTCTGAAGCTAAGTAAGCACTGTTGGGTATGGTTAGTACTTGGATGGGATATGAGTTTTAAAAGTTATTTCATGACATAAAGTCGTTTGAGGACTGTGGATACATCCTTAGCAGGAAATTTGCTATAAAAAGTAAGTTTTAAAAAAGACTTTTTCTTTTGAACCCATTTAATCAGGTAGATTGAGGTTATAACACAAGGTCAAGGCTTGTGTGTGAAGGAGACAGGAAGGAACTTCAGTGTTGGGGTATAAATTGTGTTTTATCTTTACTTTATCTTTACTGTCCAATATGATTGCTAATTTTCCTCCTCCCCAATCTTATGCACTTAATTATAAGTATTACCTACATACACAGAAGAAAAAAAACAAACAAACAGTGATAACATTTAGCCATGCAACAGCCACAACAGCCAATAAAGGTAAAAAGGGAAAAAAAAAAGAAAGTTCTTTCTTTATTAAAGTGAAATGTTTGTTTTCAAAATTTTAAAATATATATACACATACACCCTAATGATAATGCAATTCTAGTCCCTCCTCCATTAATTCATGTATATTTTTTACTGTTAGCACCAACATTATTTTCTCTTAAATATTATATCCCAAGTTGATTTTATGGAGTAGAGAGACAGATATAGTTTCCTGCTTGAAATAAAACCTAATAATTTTATGTCATTATTAACTGCAACATCAACTCACACATTAAAAAAAAGTTTCTCCTAAATATTAGGAAAATCAGCATACTTAACTAAGAAGTGTCTGAGTAAAGTATCATTGATGTTAAATCTTTACAAAATATTTTCCAGACCAGCATTTCCATAAGAGTAGCAGCAAATCGTTTCTAACATAAAAGAAAATTTAAATATATGGGAGTAAACCATTCTTTTGCATCATTTGAGTAACAGCCCTAGTGAACCACAATTGGTCTCCTGAGATGTTAATCAACCCTTTAGTACACTATCTGGCACCAGAGTCTCTGCTTTTCCTTGTTCGTTCCCCTCTCATGGGAAATTGAAAGATTTCTTCCTTTGAAATAAGGCATTTATAAGAAAAGGAGAATTATGTATTTACTATATATTATGTGCATCTAAAACATTGTTTTAAAACATCATATATAGGAAATTAAATGCTTAACCTTAAAAGGGGATTTAGTCCTCCAGTCCCATTCACAGAACTTATATTTAACGTGCTTCTCCCATTTATAGTTTTCAACTGGTGGGTACACAGGGAATCTTTTATTAAACTGACAGTAGTCATTGATTTGTTCCTTTTTTTTCAAACTGATTTTTATTTACTATGCTTTTATAGCTCTCATTAATTCTTTTCAAGTATCAATTAATGTAGAGGTATTGTTCAACCATGAGAATATTTTTTAATCATCAGTAGATTTTTTTCTGTTATGTTCTTTTATCCTGGTCTTAAAAATAAAGCATGTACATTTAAAAGGCAAACTTGAGGCATTGACTTCTAACATTCCCATTATATCTAATATTATATGATTCAAAACATGAGTCTAAGCTCAAATAAAAATGGGCTTTTTTTTTTCAGTTCAGAATACAAACCCATTGAACTATCCCTTCAGGTTTGATGCTCCATCAGTTAAAACTACACTATTTTCACAAGAAATATGATTTGATCTGAGAAGAACTGCAGCAGCCCGAAACATATATTTCTAGAACATGTATCTAAGAGTACTGTAGCCATTAAATGTCTTCCATAATGTCTGTGATAAATCTTACTATTAGTGAACAATATCAGTTAAAGGCATCTCTTTGGAACTGTGAGTCTAGCCTACAGGTTTTTCCTGCTATGGAATTTTCCGGGCATAAATGTGGATAGGTCAATCTATTAAGGTTTCCCTCAAAGCAGTAAATTCAGTCATAGCTTAAGGTTTCAATTTTAGGTTTTTTCTTTTTTAATTTTATGTAGATATAATGTAGGATATTGTTTAAAAGTACATGCTTTGGAACTGAACTGCCTGCATTTGGTGCTGTGATCTTGGACAAAATAGTTAATTTCTTGTGTGTAAAATGGAAATAATAGTGTTAGTTGGAGTATTAAATAAGATAATAAAAGTAAAGAGTTACATACAATGCAAAAAGTCAGCACTACTAAGCATTAGGTACTGTTTCTTTCCATCTAATCGTGTCTGCTTTCTTGTACTCATTTTTGGAATCAATATGCTCTTTTGCTGTTTTTACTGAGGTTTAGTTATGGCTAAACTCCTGCCCTCTGCTTCTTCTGCTTAATATTCTTCTGCTTTTTATTCCTATATCAATAGCCCAAGCCAATATCTATGTGTACCTTATATATACCACATGGAATACTAGACTGGGATCTGCCTGAGATCAAATGGTTTCTGCCAGACAAAATAGATCAAGAAGTATGTGTAAGTCTCAGAGAAAGCAAGAAAACTAGACAGAGATGCACTTGTCTGGGTTAACCAAGACCAAAAAGCAAGGGGCTGGACTTGACCTCTTGATTCTTGCTCTAGCAACTCAAAGTCAGTCCATTACCATGACTGCTTCCATGTGTAAAGTGACATAATAATTGTTAATTCACTCTCCAGTTAATGTGTTAATTGTTACTGACTGGAAATATTGCAGCAACCATGAGACCTTCACAGCTCTGCCATGTATAGGAAGCAAAGATTATTATATTCAATATCAAAATGACAGCCAGAATAATGCAAAAATGTTTTACCTGCCATACATACAAATACAGTCAATATGCAATTCATCTTAATATATGTTCAGCTATAAACATATATTTACACTCTACTGAATATCTACTCAGGTTAAAATAAAACCTGCAGTTCTTAAATTCCAGATTATTTACTTAAAATTGTTTTCTTACATTTTTATAAAAAACATCATGAAAATTTTATTTACACTTTTTTCTAGATTATTAAATTATTAAAAATCATTACTTACATAAATTTTGAGAAAAATGGAATGTCATCTGACTATTGTATATCTACTCTGTGCAAAATAATGCACTCACTCTAAATTTTTTCCCATTGTAAAACTGAAAAAAATAAATGCTAAAAGATGTTAAATAACTTTCCCAATTCTACATAGCTATAAGATAGGGAATAAAAATGCAGGTATAAATGACTCTACACTCTAAATTTCCACCTTTAATTGTGGCAGCTTTCCGTAAACTATTACTACGGAACATTAACTCATAAAAGACTAAGATAACTATCTGCAATTTTATTAAACCTTCTTGAATTTCTTTATTTAGAAATCTCTTTAACAATATATCAGTTTGTCTTTTGGGATATGACTGAAAATTGATAATGAGTATGGCAGTCAGTGTTAGTGGCCTATCCAATATTTATTTCCCCTTTCTCCTTATTAATAGAATATTTCCATAAAATAGAATCCATATCAACAAACTTTGCCGTGGCTAGCACTAGTACTAATTAAAATGCTCACCTCCACATAACAGCTTGAAGTGACAGTAGATATAGAATTCCACTTTGGCAATTGACATAAACATGGATAAAATCTTTTGGGATTTTTGGGAAAACATTTTTAAATGGACAGACTATCTGGGATGTACTTTCTCTTGCTCTTTTCTCATCTTTTTCTCTTTTTTCCTTACCCTTTCAATGTCATGCTGACATAATGGCTAGACACTTTGAAGCTACTTTATGACCATAGAGAAGAAAGCAGAAAGCTTAAGATGATGGATTGTAAAATTAAAAGGCCATTTTTGATGTTATCTTGGATTTGCTATACCAGACTAGAATGTCTATCTCTAGACTTTTTTTACACAAGAAAAATAAATCTCTACTTGCTTAAGAGCTTATAGTTGGATTTCTATTCCGTGCAGCTGAATCCTGATTTAGTAGATATTTTTCTTTATGCAATAGTATTTATGTTTATAAAAATTATTTACAATTTATAGTAAGAATCACATCTCTGTAATGGGTATAAAACAGAGAATTGTAAACTCACAATTTGCACTAAAAATAATTGATAAATATAGCATAAAAATGCTCTAAACAGTTTATTGAGCTTTTTTATCTTGTACTTTTTCTAAATAAATGCCTCATGAAAAGAAACCTTGATTAGAAATGTTCAAATAATAAAACAATTATTTTGTAAAAAAATTAAAAGATAAGAATATTTAAGAAAAATTATCTGTATTGAAAACAGATCTATCTTCTTCTGTAAATCAGAAAAACAGTACTATATACTAATTTGCATAAAGTTGGTTTGAATCTTATGTTTAACAATGCCTTATTTGTTAACTATATTTTTGAATAAAATACAAGATTTACATTGAAAATGACAAACAGTTCTTTATTAAATTTCTTCTCCACATCCTTTCTATGATGTAATTAAAATTCAATCAAACCAATTACAAATTGTCTAGTTTTAAGCTGTTGTTTGAGCATCTGCACATAATATGTTTTAACAAAAATAATTTTTTTAAGAAAAGGAAATATGGTGATTTTCTTTTAGGAACATGTGGCCAATTATTTTAATACAGAATATTGTATAAAATTTGGTCATAACATTTCATGTATCTCTACTAGCCTGGAGACACATCATGAAATAAAGTACAGATTTACTTACAGATTTAAAGTATAGACTGTACAAACAAGATGTAGTGTGTACAATATTGTAAAAAATCAATATAATGTACATTTCATAAGCTCAGATTTCCTGATTAAAGCACAATTCTGTGAAAACTGTCTCAAAGTGGGTACATGTAGATGTCCTTGTTTATTGAGCATTCTGAGAATAAGTTGGAAACACATTCATAACTGACAGGTATCTGATTGGCCTTATTTGAACATTATTAATTGTGCTTTCAAAAATGAAGTCATGTACTTGAAGATAAATATTTAAACTAAAATGAGCTTTTGATTTAGTGTATATATGCCTAAAATGTGAACATTTTTTATTTCAACGATACCTGTGTGGAAACTATTTCTGAATGCTAAGGGATCTTGTTGCCATCAGAGAATGAAATTTGCTTCTGTAAATTTATGAATAATCCTCACCTTATATAATAGATAACATTTTCAGTATAATGCATGTACATTAAATATGCATAAAAAGAACTGTAATCATATATTTTCTCCAACTATGTGAATGATGTATGAATTAGAGGGAATATCAGGGATTTATTTAACAATGATTAGTAAATGTAATCAGCTTTTACTGTTTTAAAATATAATTATTGTTCTTTCATTGCTATCCCATTATCAAACTAAATCTTAAAAACCGATTATTGACATGCAAAGTATACATTCCAATTATGGGTCTAGTGATCTAGGAGCTAACAATTTTATTTAATCATGGGTCCATTATACAAGGAAAGCTGAGGAGAATATGTCAGAATAAATACTGCTGCTGGAAATCAATTTTTAAAATGGATTCAATGGCATTCACAGTGGGTTATCCTTTGGAACACTACAAGAAATAATCATTTCATTGAAAAATCCACTGTTAAATTGACAGGATAATTAACTATAGTTAAATAAAAGAAAAACATTTGACTGTAACATGAAAGATATGTGGAGATAATAAATAAAGAAATAATTTAAATAGCAAATTATAAAATCAGTACTTGGCTTTCTACAAACATAACATATTGTTCAACCAACACAAAATTAGAATGGTAAATCTAGAATATAGAAACTCTCCACCCACCTAAAGAAACACAAATTTCTCTTAGGTACACAAGGTGTATGAGGATACATTTTAATTTATTTGTAATAAAATATTTTACCCCTACAGAATTCTGTAGATCTGTTTGAATTTGTTCTCAAAGTAATATATCTGTGTATTTCATTACATGTATTTTAAGTAACACATCATCACAGTTAAAACGTCTCTATTTTGATTAATATTCACCCAGAACAGAATCTAGTACAGTGAGTTGGCTGTTATACTCATTTGCCTTTGGTTCACGGTTCTGAAAGATGGATTTTTTTATCAAAACATTGTAAACAATCTTATATTACCCAGTAAACCATCTTCCTCTAACATTACCTCCTCTTAGAAGATTTCCCCAACTCTTCTAACACACTCCCCTTTCTTTGTTACATTTGTCTCTATTGGCTAGACCCCCATTATTCATACACAAGACACACTTATCACCTGACTGTGAGCTTCTTCAAAATTCTTAAAGGTAATATCTTCCATTATTCATCTTAATTCTCTGTACATAGTAGCTAAATAAATGTTTGTTTTTGCTTTATTTTGTTTAAGTTTTATGAGTAAATGAATAAATGAGTGCCCAGCATGCCAAAAAAAAAATAAATAAATAGATTTACTCTAAAATCAGGAGTATAATATTTAGGGATTTTTTTTTTCCCCAAATGTGTTAATGAAAGCATCAGCCTATGTTTCTGTGTTCAAACATTTTTTGGTTCAGAATTATCATTTTTTTTCCTCTTTGTCCCAGAATTTTAAAGTAATAATTTAGTTCTAAAAATGGTAGTGATTTGACTAAGAATCACATGGTCCAAAGCTGAAAAAGCCTCAAATTCTGGATCCAGACTGAACATATTTATCTCTTTATCAGTGAATGAAAACATCCTCATTATCTATAATCATCCTCATCAAACCCCCTAGTTCATTTTCCTCTTCTTTCTTCTAACATGGTCAATTATTCTTTTCTTTTCTCTGTTCATTATCAAGCTGAGAACACGTGGTCCTGCATTTTTGTAAGGCACTTGTCAAAAAAAGTCAATTCTTTTGTCACTCTGGTGTTTTTGTAGCGAGTGTCAAAACCAATTGTGATGCCAAGTCTCAGTGCATATAATTCACAAACAGAACACTACTGGAGAAAGTCAGGGACTAGTGCACATTGCCGGCCATATAAATGGCTCTTATTTCACTCAGTTCAACCTAAAGTATTGCCAGGACTTTCAAGTCCCTCTGTATTCTGGTCTGCACAGCCAGTCCCCACTGTTTCCTTAACCTTTTCTATTATAGCATTCAGCTTGCTCACTGGTTTCCAGCACACTGACCTGCCTGCCACCTCATAGAATTTGCATTGGCTGTTCACTTGCCTAAAGTGTTGATCCTGGATTTCCATGTCACTAAATCTTACTCCCTACAGTCAATATTATTGTTCAATATCACCCAAATTAAGTATATTTGTCAATTCTATTTTAAATTACAATTTATTCTCACCTGGAACATTCCTGGTCTACTTGTTTTGTCAAATAGCACCGGCCACCTTGACATGTACTGTATTTTGCTTGATATTCATTGTTTCTTTACCTCCCTGCTAGACTGTAATTGCCAGGAGAACAAGGATATTGTCTTTTATACCCAAATGTGTCCCAACCACACAGAACAGTGCTTTGCTTAGTCAGATTATTCAATAAATACCTTGGAACTTATAAATACATTTAATAATTTTCACTCTAAATGTTTTTTTTTTCCCATAAATTCCTGAAATTGTACATATAGTCATCTTGCTCTCATATTGTCTGTAATGGTTATTTCAGATCTATTCAGCTCACAGAGCCTCGAGCCCCATCCCTCTACCTGGGCTGCTAGATAAGGTTATCCATGAGCTCAGATTGGTTTAATCCAGTAGAAAAGTTTTCAGTCCTCTTTCTACTAGCCTTTGATGCTATTTGCCATTTAATCCTTAAAATAGTCTTTTTCTGGCTTCTGAGATACCACACTGACCCGGTTTTCCTTCTGTGAGTCTGACCCTCTCATGAGTTCCTCTGCAGGCTCCTTTTCCCACCTGCTGGATAGATAACTCTGTCTGTGTTTCAGGCTATCTTCTCCTCTCAGTCAAAATGTTTTCTCAGCTAACATCATTCACTTTCAGAACTTTGATCCTTATTAATACACTCAAATAACCCTCTACTCTAAACATCTATTTTAAAGTTCCAAACATTAAATATGAATATTACTCATAATTTAAATGTGACAATACCACAGAAACAAATCACATGCCTCAAGGCTTCAGTAAGTTGACCTATAAACATGATGTTTACAAACTAATGAATAAGAGCTGAGGTATTGAGTCGGATATTGATTTGAGTCCAGGCTCTGTTCTTTACTACCTTTATTACATTTTTTTCTCTATTCTTCAGCATCCTCATCTGTACAATGTGATCATTATTAGTAACTAGCATGAAGGGTCACTTTGCATATGAAAATATCTAGTGCACACAAAGTATTTGCATAGCAACAGGCTTGCACTAATCCTTCAGTAAAGGATTTCTGTTGTTACTATTATTGATATTTGTATTATTATCTTTTATTTTCTTGCTTTTCTCATTTTATAAAAGTTTTAAATTATATGAGCCATTTTATTTAATATTGGAAGAAATTAACCTATGAATCATAAACAAATCAGATAAAGAACAGAAACAGCCTCAAAAATTCTAATTAACTAAATTTATCACTAGAAAAATCTCTACTCTTTGTCTAGGACAAATCTAATAAGATAAAGTAGCTAGAGGTAGATAAAGAAACTAATAATGTTAATACTAGAGAGAGCCTAGATTTAGTCTTCTCAGGAATGAAAATAAAGTGAAGATGATAAACAATGACCACAAAGTAATAATTGTTGTCTCGACTATCATTATTTTGCAAAAGGTAAGACATTTTGGTGTTTGCATCAACTAGTATGCAAAATCTAGAGCTGAAGAAATTACCATGTCTGAATCATACACTTTCTGGTTTTGCTTAATTCCACAGTTATTATTAGGTTGGAAATTCTTAAAAAACTTCTTTATAGAGACACAAATTGAATATACTGAGGGCTAAGTGGGCACAGGGAGAAGATGACTGTTATGGATAGAAATTCATGCTAGATTTCTTTCATTTAAATAAAACCACACAGTAGCTAGGCTATATAATAAGTGTTGGCTGATGTTTTCAGCACCTGTTGCATATATTGTTTTGCTGTGTTGTGGCTCTCCTAGATTTTTATCATTGTTATTGCTATTTATCTTCAGTTGCCAAGGAGATGTTTGTATGTGTGTATTGTATATGTATGTTTCTATGTGGAGAGAAAGCAAGGGAAAAGAGAAAGACAAGAAAAAAATAACATACGGGCTAATATGGAACTTGTGCTTACTAAAAGGTAAATCCCATAAAAGCAGTGAATTTTTCTGTTTTCTTCACTGCTGTACTCCCAACATTACTGTATTCCTCCAGTCCCTGAGCATGCTATGGCCATCCAACATATACTGCTTGACTATGATAAAGATCATAATAGCTACCTTACATGATTGTTGTGAAGATCAAGTGAGGTTCTTATAAAAGCAGTTAACAGTCTTCCCAAATCTAGTAATATTCTAAGTTCTTTAAAATGTATTTTGATTATTAAAACTCTCAAGTTTCACAACCACTTCGGATTTGATGATATATTTTACTTTTTCTTTAATCTTGCCCATGGTGACTTGCCTCTTTGTGTGTTTTGACATATTTGTTGGGAACTCACTTCTTTGGGACTTTACCTGAGGGAATTTCTGAGGGCTGAGGTTAAAGGACATTTCTCAACATGTGATGTTGGGTTGCATCTCCCAGGAAGTGATCTGGGATCACTGTTTTTTAACTATATTTTTGACTTGTATGTTTTCTGGGATCACTACCCAGTATGAAGGAGACAACCCATGGATAAAAATTCTCTGGGGAGTTTTCTCTTTTCTTTTTCCATACAGAGCAACTTCAAGACAGATATGCTCTTCTTCCATATCCTTTGATGGGATGAAACACACTTAATGTTTTGAAAGTTTTGTCCTTATTCAGGGGTACTAATGTGAGCTCTGATCCTGCTGAGACCATGAACCTTTCTTCTATTCTATACCTGTATGGCCCATTAAATCTCATACTCTAGGCTAAATGGGCATGATGGTCATTGAAGGGCATCATTCAGGACTCTTTCCACAGAACCTCATGCAGTGCCAAGTTCAGTGATTGACCATGAACTTACCCTGCATAACCTCTAAGGCCATGTTTCCGCCAAGATGGTCCCTGCTAATGTCAGCAAAACAGAACTACTAGTGCCAGACTGTTCTTGTGGGATGCAGACTCACAACTTTAACAGAAAAACTCCGCATCTGCCTGGCCAATGGTACACTTTCAGGAGTGACTTGTCTTCCTTGGCATCTTCTGCTTGATCCTTTGCATGCCTTTTCCTTAAAATCTCTTGCACATGTAACCACATCCTGGCAATTCAAACTGACACTAGCACCAAACACTATTCTAGGAGAAGCATATTTCTCTAGAGCAACATTATTTATTGATTCTCTCCCCCAAGCATTTACCTCACAGTAACATGAATTCGACAACTGTGCAGTAAAAAGTAAATAATAAATATATTTTATTTTGAATGCTAGGCATTCTAGGAGGAAGGGTTTTGTTTCCCATATTGATAGAAATGAATTCATACCTGTCTTTTCCTTATCAGTTTAAAATAATAGAGTAGGCTCTTGGCTAAGAACATTAAATGTATTAGTGAGACATTTATGTGGTAAACTTTGTCTTAAATATAATTTTTCTACATTTGTTAAACTATTATTTACCATTATATTGGAAGGTCTGTCAGTAGTAGCCTAACATTTTCTGGAATTTTGATGATGCATCAATGTGACTACATCTTAAGCTAATAAAGTTAATTAATAGTTTGTACATTTTTCTCTTCCTCTTTATCCTTTTTCCATGCCCATTTTCACATAAAGGTCTTTTTTCTCTCCTTTTCCTCTGACCACAAGGAGGTTGGACTAAAAACTGATGGGGGTCTGTTAACGCCCATCCTTTTAAGTTCATGTATTTCATGAGCCTTGGATTTAAACAGGGTCGGCTTAGCAAGGCTTTTATTCTGGGTGAGTACCCCATTTCACCCAAGTCATGAGTACTCTTTGCTTCGTGGAATTCTATTGCTTTTCTTCCCAAAACCAATTATATCCTTAGCTGATAATATGTGCAAACTGCTACTGCATTATTATTCCCATTTTCTGGTTTCTCCATTCATGGGCATGGATAAGAGTACAGACTTGTCTGTCTCCAGCTTATTACAGGTTCATTATTATCAATTGTGCCCAGCAACAAAATTCCCCTTGCCCTGGGTCAGCGACACTTTCAATCACCTCTGTTATTAAACTGTAATTATCTCTTAATGTACTGTCTAAAATTATATGCACATCACTAGATATATGTCTATATGTGTGTATGTGTCCATCTCTCTGTATATTTTATATTTTGAGTCTCTCTGCTTCAGAAATTGTGGGCCTAAATCCTGTTCTTTTGTGAGTTAAAGATGCTTGTCATTGAGAAATCCTTGAAACCTCCCTTTGAGCAGAGGTAAAACAGAGGTGAAGTGACCTCATAAATGTGTCCTTACCAGGTCCCACATTAGCTTTCAAGTATATGACTTGGCAATTAACCCTCAATAATGACTCACCAAGCTCTAGTTCCTTTTCGGGGGAAATGACAGCAAACACACTGTCATTCAGCACAGAGGAAAGGTTAGTGAAGAAGGTTAGTTGCATTTACTGACTGCTGAATGGCCTGCCTCCACCATTTCCCATAAGAACTGGAAATTCAGCCTCAGATGAAGTCAAACCAGAATACAGCACTAATCTTTTACCACATAAAATTGAGATCTTGCAGAAAGGCTTTTACAGAATGGTTTTACAAAGACCTAAAAGAGGGGCATTATAAGGAAATGCTCTTTAAATTTTTAAGGATATTATTTTATTTTTTTAACTGAAAGGGTATTATTGTTGATGGCCATTGTTTTCATTACTGGGTGCCTTCTTCAAAAAGACGAATAGGGGATATTTTTTTATCTGACTAAAAGAAACAATTTGTCTTTCTACTGAGCAAAAACAATTGTGTGTGTGTGTGTGTTTGTGTGTGTGTGTGCACGCGCATGCACACATTTAACTTCTGGAAAGTCTGATCGTATATCTGTATCACATTTTCTATATGAAGATCAAAAGCTTGAGCCTCATGTAAAACTCACTTCTAGAAAATAATTCTTTCTGGCTTAGATTTTATATATAACTTAATTCCTAATTTTATAGAATTTTTCTTACTCTAATTTTCCCTCCCTTCTGATATCTTTACTCAATTTTACTTTTCTTTATTCTTTTAAATTATATGCAATTATGAGACACAATAACCTTCCTGGATAAAAAGCATAAAATAAGCAAAAATGAGAATAGATTAACATTCTACATATAATGTAAATCTCATTCTTTCATATACTTTCATATACTGCATGCAGTATTTCACATTTCACATATAATTACTATACATGTTTATCAGGTTTAGAAAACAAAATCATCCCTTCATATGTTTTATTTTAAAGAACTACTAGAGTTTATAATACTGACCAGTTTTTCTCTCAAAAAAGTTACCTCTCCTTTATCAGAGTATCAATTAATGGTTTGAAAATTAATTGTATTAAAATTTGCATATGTATTTATGTAATTAAAGTACACATTATATGTAAAAAATTATTTAATTATTAAAAATCAGTTTACACATCTAGAGACATCAGAAACTGTCTGCAGTTGGAACTTTTGATTAAGCAGCAAATGCCACACTGGGTTTGTAATGACATACATTTTTCTTTTCCTTGTTTGTACTGAATTTTTAAAAATCAAAAATGAAAAAGAGAAAGATGAAAAGTTTTTAACATTTTACTTTAATATAGCTTTCACATAATTGGAAAAGTCGGTGGACTAGAAAACATGCATTGCAATAGAGAGATGATTTGTGATATATATGAAAGAGAAAAAAGATGAGTTTATATATTTTGAATACAATTGAGTTCCTTAAGCAGAATGAAAAAGCTCATCGTTATCTCTCCAACTACAAGTTACACTTGTGTTTTTCAAAGAGTCGAATTTGTTTGTCTTTCAGTTGACAGCTAGTTATAGGTGAAAAGCTTTTACCCCGATGATTTACGGAACTGCTAAAATGTCTATGTGCTATTCCATAGAGAATCATAATGGACTTTAGTAGTATAAAAGTATGAAAAATGTTTCTGTACCTTTTATCTATTATACTTACTTGGTTGGGTCATATAACATTAAAAAAAAAGAATTTAGAGGTAGCCTGAAAACCTTGATTACAGTGTAGCCTTTGCTACTTACTGGATATGTGACATTCAGCAGGCTATGTCATTATTCAAAATTTGTTTCCTCTGCTTAGCATGAAAATAACAATATTACCCTTCCTTCCTTCAGATTATTATAAGACCAAAATGAATGAATGTGTGTGAAAGTATAACTTGGTTTTAAGTTATTCAAAACTATTTAGTAAGTGAACCTTGATACAATATGAATATAACAAATTTCACCCCTAAATTCAAATGCAGAGTTTTCTTTACCTGATAGAGATTAATTCACATGGAAGTTTTGCTACAATTTATACTGTATTACAAGGTGTCCAGCTGATATAAATATGTTAAAGATAGAGTGAGGGTCTAAAAGCTCAGAAGCTCATATCAGGTCCAGAGGATCATGTATACTTCTTAAATACTGAAACTGTAAATAGATAGGTAGGTTGGTAGATGATGGATGGATGGATGGATGGATGGATGGATGGATGGATAGATGATAGATAGATAGATAGATAGATAGATAGATAGATAGATAGATAGACAGACACACAATGGGTGAGGTATAAATCCCAATAAACATCTGTGCAATGTTTCATAACACATGAAGTATTTAAGAGTCTCTAGTATCACAACTGCTCATATTGTCTGTGACATGTTATCCATAAGAGAAGTGCAGGTTAAGTTTCCAATTCTTAGCTATTTTTTAGACTAAAGCACCATAATAAACGAACAAAAAATCTTGGTTGTAATATCCTGCAAGAGAAAACTTAAAGCTGTTGATTGACTTTTTCAAAGGCTGATTTTCATATTAAGAAAATATATTTTTTTAATGTGGTCTAAATGCCTTTTGTAAATATCATTTTTTTAAAGTTTCTCTTATTTTCAGCATTAGCTTTTAGAAAGAATCATAAAGTAATAAAAGAGGAGAAATTCCACATCTTCAGAAAGGAGCTGCCTTAATGTGCAAATAAAATAAGGGAAAAGCTATGTTCCTATATTTGTTTGGACTATCCCACAATACCATGGAGGTGTGGATAATAACAAAAGTTCACTGAGTACATGTTGATTTAAAAAATATGAATTTTCAAGTAGCATATATTTATATACATACATATTATATTTGTTATATCAAGTGACTGTATATCTACATTTTATATAGGATGTACGTATGGGTATTGATCTTATAGATTATGTTACGAAGGTTGATAGACAAATACTTCTGTTGATGATACAGGTTGGGAATAACTGGCTTATTTAGGGTAGGTCAGGCTACCTTGTGCTAGCTATGGACAAAACAATGTTAAATGACAGCATGTAATAGAGTCATCCTACAATGTAAATAGGAGTGTAGATAAAAATAATTCACAATGTAAGAAAAGTTTAAATCATTCATAATATTGTTCATTAGCGGTTCAAGTTGTCTGGCATATCTGATTTGCCATGAAAACATTTAGTTAAAATATATATATAGTAAGCACATCATGACTATTTTCAGAATCTCATGGTACAGCCCCAAAAGTTTATCTATATTTGACAGTGTTAAATGTCACAGCAAAATAAATGATGTGTATAAGAGGCATGCTTTAAAATGTATCGTATTCATGCATATTTCAAATTTTAAATATGTATATTTAAGACCCATTTGGTGTAGCTGAGGCAAAATGCTATAAATATAAGCTCATTTGTCAATAGCATGATAACCTTTCTTGTAAATATAAAGAAGCAAAACAATAATGAAAAAATTTTTCAAAGACTAAAAGCAGAAAATAAAACTGGAGAAGTGTTTGCTCAACCATTAATTGTAAATTGATTTATTTAATTTTCTCCCAGTTGATTTTGTTTAATTAGGGAATGACTAGCTAACTTTGTAGTTCAACATCATTGCAAAGGGAAAAGATGGTCTCTCAGATACTGTCTTTCCTATGAAAATATATATTTATTTAGTGAATGTTTAGTACACATTACTATGTTGTATTTTTTTTGCTCTGAATGTAATACTTTGAAATTTCAGAATATGATAGCTTATTACAAAATAGCTATACATATTATACCAATTCCTTTTACAATCAGTGCTAAATAGCATGAGGGAAATGTAATTCAACTAGAGAAATGAAAATTTACATTTTTTTTATCTGAAACTGAATGAACGCTGATTTTCTAAAAACCATTTGCATTAATAAAATCTGTCAAAATGTGGTGAATATATGCAACATTTAGACAAATGCCACCATTATCTCTTGCTCAGATATGGTTTGAGGCCCATGTTCAACATGCCCTTTATTACATCATCCACGCACATTAGAACGACAAATGCCTTTCAGCTACTTAAATACATAATCATGATTTAATGTCCAAGGCTTTATAGCGCCCCAGGAGAATGTTGCATACATTCTCCTTTCAACTTACTTTGTTCCTTTACAGTAAACTTATAGTTACATCAGAAATTTCTGTAGCAAATAACCAGTATATATTCATTTAGCTTATAATATTGTATTAAAAGTTCATAGATGGTCAAAACAAGGAAAGCCAACAAATTTACTTGAAAAGATTACTTGATTTGTTACTATATGCCTGTAATATGTAATTAGTATTTTAAAAGTAAGTTGACTAAGGAATTTGCATTATATCACCATACTTGCCAGGAATCTATTATCACCTCATTATATAAGACAGTGTCATAGTTATATAATATTCTCTTTAGAATTGTATAAAGATAGCTTGTTATTAAGCTATGGACATTGATCATTTCTAGACTGAATCAGATTAATTATGACTGTCTCTGTTGTGAAATTATTGTTCATTGGCATTTGGAATCATTGCAAAATGGAAGAAGCCATGACAGTTTCCTCAGATTGTATATGCGATCCATCTAGGTGGTCAGTGATAATGGAAATGCCCTCGTTTAAAAGTGTAAGTGGAGCATTTTTGTGATACTTGCTAATGTTGATGGAATGATTGTAGTTAGGTGAATGTAGGCTTGTGCAGCCAAATATGTTGCAATTTTTCCTGTTCTCCTTCACAAATTCATTTGTATGAGATGTTAAAAGTTCTCTGAGTCAACTTCCACTCAGTGTAGAAATATCTTACAAAGCAATGCCTGCATTTATGCAGTTCCACTTCAGTAATGTTTGCACGTATAGACAACTTTGACTGACACGTCATTGTGTTAGCCAAAGAGGTCAGTATTTTTCCTCAGTGACTGAAGTTATTGAAACCATATTTATTGACCTTATTTTCTGTGCCAGACTCCATCTGTTCTATAAAAATTGCCTCTGCCACATCCAAAGCGAAACCCCAGCATCTATTTCTAGTCAATGACTCACCACATATAACTGAATTGGACTGGATCAAGAGTGGGCTCCTGGGTCAATATGGCCATCCTACTAATTTAGACCTAGCCTACCTTGCTTTGGTCTTAGCCTTCTTTCTTTTTAACTTTTTCTCTATCTCTTCTTTTTCCTTCTAAACCTCCCTACCCGCTTCTGCAACTCTCTCTCCATTGAATCTTGCTTAATAACAACCCCAAAGGCTTACAGAAACACCTGTAAAAAGAGCTGTCATGCAAGTATTTGAGAAAGAAATGAACCAATGACTGGAAATGAGACAGTAAGAACTAAGAAAATTCAAATGTGTCAAAGACAACTTCAGTAGCAATTAAGGATGAGAGAAAGTAACACCTTGAGCTAGCCATAAGGCCACATAACACTTTTCCTCTTCTAAGTCTATGAAAACCACTTCCCCCTCTTCCTCTCACTCTTTGAAACTGCTAATCCAGCTGATGGGGGAATTAGCTGGTACCCAGATGCTCCTCACTATGCATCAACTGAATAAAGTCTTTTTATGTCTATGTGAGTAATAACTTATTTTTTAAGTTTTAAAAATGATTTTATTTTTTGTGAATTTGGGAGAAGATCATAAAAAAATTAATCTCAAGACACATTCTTCTATTGAATGGAGATATAAACTCTGGGGCCCAGAATGCCATACATTTAGAGAAGCAAATGAAAGAAAGAGGTTAGGGAGAGAGAGATTGAGAATGAACAAATATGAGGATCTCTGTATGTGGGCTGCTTTAATTTTTTTCAGATGAGGTTGCTCTTTGCCATGGTGCCTCAAATTTCAAAACCAAAAGTAGTTTAACAGAGAATTTTGAAAAGAAAAATTGCCTCCTTTTTCTTCTTTATGATAAAGGTTGATGTGTGCTTACCCTAAAAAGGGCTTATAACAACTCACCCCCCCAAAAGACTATTATATAAATGTTTATTGCTTTATCATTTGAAAACTTAACACAATCTATAAGAAAGGTTATCGGACCTCCATTGTATTGATGAAGATTACCTGGGAAAATGAAACTCAAGACTCAATATGAGACCCATGATGACAGTGACAGTCCCAATTTGGTTTGCTGAGAATTGCACACATATTGGTATTAAATATTATTTGTTGAACAAATCAATGAATGAACAAATATACAAGGATATGCACAAATATTTTTGAGACTAGAACCTAGACATCCTGAACTGCACTGAGGTTATGCTTCAAAGTAGACCTTGGATAAGTAGCCAAGAAACTTTGTTTATGGTGGTTACATGGAAGTCACTGAAATAATGTTTTAAAATACTTTCCACACAACTGGCACTTTCAAGTGTTAGCATATCCTTGAATTACTGGTAAGAGTTTTCAAAATATGATCTACTGAAGACTGAGGCTATTGGTAGTATTAAGTACAAAATATTTCAATGATATATTGAAAAGAATACATGTTACAATGTTTTAGGATTTTATCATTTTGCTATATCATTTGAGTTATAAATGCAGCCCCACCCTGCCACAGGTTCTGTTCTGTATGTTAGAGAAAGACCTACAACTGGATAATATATTTGCCTTCATGTAACTTCTATTTAGGTGGGGGACATAGAAGTAAACAAATACATATACACCGAAGAATATATATGAGAAATTAAGAGTATATATTAGGAGATGTTTGTGCTGAATGTCAAAGTGTGTGTCCTGACCCTTGGCTTTAGTCATTAGAACTATTCCATTTATTGAGCAAAGAAGATAATACATAACATTTCGGGGAGGGAAAAAGCATATGCATAGGCATTTAGGATAGAAAGAGTAGAATAATTTTCTGAGAGCACCAAATATTTCAATCTGATGTGCATTTCAGATTCAATTAGAGATATAAGATTAATGCAGTTAATGATGATAACATTGCAGAAAAAATACTCTATCAAAAAGTGTACTACTCTGCTCAGGCTATAAGAACAAAATGTCATAGTCTGGGTGACATATACAACATAAACTTATTTCTCATAGTCCTGGAGATTGGGGAGATGGCAGCAGATTCAGTTCCTAGTAAGAACTCTCCTCCCGTCAGCCCTCTTGCTGTATCCCCATGTGGTCTCTCCTCAGTGTGCATGTGCTAGAATAGATAGGGCATTTTGTCTTCTTATAAAGCTACCATTCCATTAGGCCCCCACCCAATTATCCCATTTAACCTCAATTACCTCCTAATAGTCCTGTTTCCAAAAAGAGTCGCATTAGAGGCTCAGGCTTCATCATGAATTCGGGGGCATACAATTTAGTCCATAGCTCAGGGATTCTGGTAAGCTCTTTCTGTGTGGTAGGTACTATTATTATCTTTAAGTGCTATTTTATTATACTGGGCCAGGGGGATGGTATTATTCTTAAGGAAAAAAGAGTGGAAATGGGATCTGTCAGAGGAAGAAATATAAATCAAGCCATCAAATGTGTGAGCAAAGCAGGACAATGGCAAAGAAATACTTAGGCATCAAGACGACTTGAAAAGGTTGAAATGAACATATCGCTATAACATAGTACACATTTTTGAAAATGAGACTGTAATAAAGTGTTTAAGAATGGTTTACATAAATCTTTTCTTGATACACAGGTAGAAAAAGGGCCACTAGTACATCAAGTACAGAGGTAACAAAGAAACTGAAACACTGTAGCTAAGGGTGACTATTTTCTTGCTATAACCTTCTCAGAACTGCTGATGCAGGCAGGCCTCACCAGCCTGCATGCAGCAGAAGCCACTGAATAAAGCTGCTGAATTAATGGCCCAGAGAACTATGACCAAGGACTTTTCAGTGATCCTTCTCAGGATCTCGTTTCATCAAGACAGAAAATCACATGCCGTGGAAAGAATGTGAGTACAAAAAGCCACATGGTGGAGACTAGGAAATGAAAATGTCACTCACATTGAATACGGTGAGTCAATGGCCTCTGATAAGTGAAAAAATTCTATCAATTGTATTGGATTGATCAATCCTAAGTGCAGTTAGACAATTTGGTTCTGTCATTAGAGCAAGTGCTTAGATAGTCGTGTGGCCATTCACTGTAGGCATCCTATTATGAATGCGTATTAGTTTATTATGTCCTGAATGAAACTGATAGAGCAAGTATTGCATTTGGTTATTTTATTTTTTTAAATAATCTCTGAATATGAAACATTATAAACTTTCTAGACAGCAGTTTCTTGGTTCCACTACATAACTTTGATTTAATCTAAAAGCCAAATCTTAGAAGTCTCTCTTGGTTTTCCTCTTCCTTTGACATGCCAAGTGCAAATTACTACCGATATGTTTCTTGATTTGCAACCTAATAATATATACATTTCTCTTGGTCTTCAGCTCCATTCTCATTATGAACACAGACTCCACTATCCTATGTCTTAAGTATTACAAAATAATCCAGCCGGACTCCTTCCTTCCATCTTAATCAATCTTCCAACAGTAATTTCAAAGAGCTACTAAAGAAACTTTTAAAAAATAGCAGTTAGGTCATACTAATACCCATATCCAATCCCTTTAATAAATATCAACTACATATAGCATAACATCCAAATCTCTTAGTCTGCAAGGCCATGCATGATCTACTCTAAACTTCTGGGATTCCATCTTGTTGCATTCTCCCTCAAGCTTAGCAATGACCCTAAGCATTCATGCAATTAAAATCAAAATTTGTCTGACTCAGGCCCTTTGCAAATGCTTTTCTACTACGTAGAACTGCTTTCTCTTACACACTAATGAACGTTCTAAAGGATGCACTCCACTAAAGTATTATCCATTTTGGTATTCTGTTATTTCCTTTTTAATTGTACAAATCATGATATGCCTAATAATTGGTACATAGAAATACTCAAAAGCATAACCTGTTGAATACATTAAATTTAATTAAAGCAGTTTTCTAGGTTTTGGTACATATTCCAATAATTAGGGAGGATATCTGGTCTTATGATATCTTCCTTCTCATTGGTATAAGCAGATTTTTTATTTATTAAAATTGTTGGGGTGACATTGGTTAATAAAATCAAATAGGTTTCAAGTGTACAACTCAATAATATGTCATACGTATAAGCAGGTTTTTACAAAGCTAGATAGAAAAACAACACTGTGACACAAAAGGCAGACTGCTATAGAAGTAGAGGTGGAGAAGATATTAAGCATGCCATATAGATAAAACATGTCTTCAGGAGCATATTGAAGCAGGCATCAGTAGTCTGTGCTAATAGATAAACTCATACATAGAAGAGATTTAATACAACAAAGGTTTAAATCACACCAAGTTGTCTGTATGTTGAGGTGGTGTAAAGGAGCATCCTTCCATGCAGTAACACAAGAGGGAGACTAATTTGCCTATCCCATCTCAACACATCCCTTCTGTGTTGCCAATTTATTAGAATAAAGATATGGAGAATCATTAGATAGTTCTTAAAAGAACCACTTCCACTTACCACTCATGGGCCCAGGAGTTGGGTAGGAGCACACCCAGGTCATCTATGATTTGGCTTGCCTGGGGAGGTAATTTTTGAATATTGGGGTGAGGTAAATTAACCAAATGGCTGATCAATGGTGATTGAAATTTTTACAAATTGAATATATAATGTTACTGTCTTCAAAACCACACTCTGCAGTGGCTACAGTCATAAAAGAGAATTGTTCACTTTCCTTGCATAATACATTATAGTGTTTTGTTCCTTTATCTTCCAGAATGTTTCACCTAATATATCACAATCATCCTTTAGGCCTGCAATATAAAACTGCTTATGCTTCTTTGGCTCCACTTCAGATAAAAAATAACAGACAATAATCTTCATTAAATCATTTGCAATTTCCCACTTAAAGAGACACTAAATGCTTTTTAAAAACCTAGTAAAAATAAAACTACTCAGCTTCAACAACATAAATAACTTTACAACGTCATTGTGTATGAAAGCACTTTTAAATTATATGAAAAGTTGACAGAAGTGGAACCATTTTAAAACAGAGCCAGAGCAGCCATTTCAGAGTAACTGCTTGCACATCTTACTTACTCTTTGAACCTCTGGGATGCTCGAACTGGGGAAGTAAACTTTGGACTTGGCCAAACCAACATCGTCCTACAACTGTTTGTAGAGCTAATAGGAAAGCAGACACCTTGACCACAAGGACTGATGATTATGGACATTCTTCTGAATCAGTAACCAGCTACATACAGCTAAAAAGTAACTTAGCTTGTTAACGCTGATACAAATTCTTTTCTTTTACTCAAATAATTTGTTTCCCTCCTTTTCTCATAAAAACACCTTGCCTTCACCATATAATCAGGACACAATTTGAGTTTCTGCCTGAACCTGTGATCTCAAATTGTAATTTTCCCATCTCAAATAAATACTTGTTGCCTCTTGTTTTGGCTTTTTCTTTTTAAGTTAACAACTAGTGAACAGAAAATCCAAATGCATGCACTGCCTCGTGCCATAGTATGTTATTTTAGATGTGTTTTATCTTTTTATTGAACATTTAAATGAATTATTTTATTTTGTCTTTATAAAATTCCATTTTTTAAAAAAATAATGGAAAGAAATGTGTGCAGACTGAGAAGTTTTCAGCAAATGTCCTGCCAGTCTAATTGGTCTCCAATCTAAAAACAAACCAAAATATCTATTGATTTAGCTATGAATACTGAGATTAAAACAGGAACGAAAACAGGGACCACAACAGACCTGACTGATCACACACACATAAAATGAGGGTGAGAAAAAATCACCACCAGTTTTAAAGTTTTCATTTTTTTGAACTGAGAATTTGTAGACTCTAGAATCTACAAAATTAATGATGCATGATTGGTTTTGGCTAGCAAAATATAAATTTCTTAACCCAAGGAGTTTCCTTCCTTGACTCCTTATATTGGTTAATAGATAAATCTTATAGAAAGATAGATACACATAAACAACATCTATTATAGATAGATATAAACATTATATGCAAAAAATATAGTCTTATAATTATTGACATGAAGCATAAAATAAATTTCTATAGCCAAAGGAAAGGACAGTGTTGTTGCAGCAACTACGTCTTGACTTCCTAATATATGTTAAGTGCAGGAGATTCAATTTTGAGAAAAGTGGCCCTTGCTTACTAGGATCTTACATCTCAAGGGAGAGATAACGGTATATAAAGTGGAAGGAATGCAGTGCAGGGTGCTGAGAGCAGATGTTCAAGGTGCAACAGGCCACATAGGAGGAGCTCAGAGTCTTAACATGGTGGGTCAGAGGAGAAAAAACTGTAAGTGCAGAAACTAGAAACAGTTTCCCTCACAACCTTTCCATTGTTAAAATAAATACTCTTACTATGTGCCAAGAGACTATGCATGATAAACATCTTGCTGCCTTCCAAAACCGGGAAGAACTTACTCAAATTATTATTTTACATTTTTCAATGACAAAACAGTGGTCACTTTATATGGAGTATAAATGTAGAAATTTTAGAAATGTATTTTCTTACCAAGTGCACTGGGATACCCAATTATGTGAATGAAGTATGATAATTTATATGCTTCAGAAAGTTTTCTCATGACATGGTCTCAGTATGAGAAGAGTGAAACAAGCAGGGCTGAAAATCAAGTCTACTGTCTCAGATGTGATTTTGCTACAAATATTTAGATATGTTTAAATTTTTTTATACCATTTACCTAAGTCATAGTTTTCTATTATCATGGTTTAACCACAATTGAGAAAGATTTAAAATCTTCTTTCAAAATATTACAGAACAGTCTTATTCATAGAAGGAGATACTGATGTTTCAGATGAGTCAATTACATTAAATCTCTTATACCTATGTCAATTTTAGAAAAAAATGGGTTCTCTATAAACACCAGTTTGGATCTAGCTAGGAATAGAAATATTTAAGATGTTGATGATTAGTTAAAAAAGAGAAAATGCCTCTGCAAGAATTCTAATCCAATAATTAATGACTATTATCACTATATTATTATTGTTATTAATGATTGTTCTGCAAGCAAGAATAACAAGGATGAGTATTAAAACCCAAGGATGAAGAAAGATAAATAAAAAAAAACTTGGAGCCAAGTAAAGTAATCCTCATATGTTAATAAAGAGGCCAAAACCACTGTCAACTTCCCACTCAGTATCACAATCAACTTATGTTTATGCGATTCCTTCTCATACAGCTCTGGACATTCCCTTTGTAGCACTTTGTTCTCAATACATATTTAAATTAAGTTGTTGAATAAAAGCTTAGAAAATAATTTCATAAGTAAAACAATTCTGGTTATTTCTCAAGTGAAAATTATGTGATGCATGGTATTCCCTAGTGCCTGGTGAAAGAAAATACCATGCTAGGAACCATGCAGACACATGACCCACTGTACAAATGCTATGCAGGATAAAGATTCCTGCTTTCTCTAGCTTCATGCTACACTAAAGACATTAATGCATAAAGAATAACTTTCTAGTCTCACTCTTTTACATAGTAAGTCCATTTACACAGACTGGCTAATATAAAGTAAGCCTTATAGAGAATCAAGCTTTCAGAGTTGGAAAACATTTTACTGTAATTTTTGAGGAATTGTTCAGAGGTAAATAAGTAAGTCTATTATCAATTTTCCAAATAGATCAGAAAAATGTGTCATAAAGAATTAAGTTATTATAATTGTATTGGAGTCTAGAATATCATTCTTAATTCAGGCAACTTTAATAGTCTTAAACTTTTTCTGTTCAGAGTAAACAATGATAATAGATAGCTCATATAAATTTCCCATATCTGCTCATGTATAATTTTTCACTAATATTACAGCTCCTGGTTAGATTGCATTTTGAATGCTGAAAAAGCCAAGCTTCATTCTCTATGAGTATTTTGGGTCTTGTGGAAATTTAGAATGACTTAAAATTGCAGTGGTTTTGTTTGTTTGTTTATTTGTTTGTTTGTTTTATTTTATTGACACACAAAGACCTAGTAAAGTAGCAGAATAAAGTAGAAAGACTATGTTATATGTTATTAGTCATCAGCAGATCAAGGTAAAAGATTCAATTTATGTAAATTATTAGAAGCATTAATGTTGGATAGATAAGTTAATTTTTCTGGTAATATCAACTGCCCTACCAGTATTCAATTATGTGGAAAGCAGTAAGGAACAAGCAGTATGCTAACATATTGTGAAAACCATAATATTTAATTTATTTTATACATAATATTCTATTTAACACAATGAGAACAACAAATGTAATAGAGATGAAATGAATCCAAAAAATCAATTACCAACAGAAAGTCAGAAAATTAGATGATCAATGGTCAGATGTTCTAAATTTGACCTCAATTTAGAATTGAATATTGATGACAAAAAAGTCTGGATATGAAAAGGTTTACTTATTTTTCTTTTACATTTAAAACACACACGTGTGCTTGTGCACACACATACACATACATACATGCAAACACATACACACAATTTCCAGGAGAAGATTCTAAGAATCTGGTCTTGATTTAACATTATGAAAAACTAAAACCTTTCAAAAATTCTGCAAAGAAACTTGACCACTGTTCCAGCTCTTCACTATATTTATGACACCCATTAAGCTATACAAATGCCAGCTGCCAGAATTCATTCGGATTATATGACAATCCCCTTTTGAATCCACAGAAATTTATTGATTGATTCTGAGTATCCACCGCTCCTATCAATTAAGGTTAAACTAGAAACAACTACATATTATTTGGATAGAGGCAGGTGGCATTGACATATAAAGGCCATTAGCTGGATTCTATTATGCATTTATGGGAAAAAAATGTAATACCTTAGATGGTATGATTGGTGCACTGAACTAATAATGGAAATGCTTTTTCCTCTGGTTTACTGTTTATCAATTGATGCATGTGCTCTTGCAGAAGAAAAATATCAATTTTTCAGCTTTGGCTTACTATCCCACACTGAACCTATTGCTTATGGTGATTGAATGCTAAGGATCATGGAACATGCTGACAATGAAAGTCATTGAGAATGTGTATTAGTGTATACAGGGACCATCGCAAGAATCACTGAACAATAACAGGGTTCATTTCCAATATGGCATGATAATGATAATATTATGATCTGATCCAATATAGAACCTTTTCAAAACCCAGGAAATGGAAGACTGTTTCAGAAAGCCATAAATTAGAAAACATATTCTCTAGTGGGTAGTCACTTATAAGACAGAGGGATGCAGTTCATTTTTTTTTTTTGTCAAGTTATTTTAGAATAATTACTACATGCAGATTTTTAGAGCCATGACATTGCTAATGAGCCTTATGTATAGAGGGCATATTTCTGTGTCATCTGGAATGAGAAAGTATTATTAGCCTCTAGGGGCTGTAAAATTTAATCAAGCTCTAATTGATGTTTTAAGGCCCTATAAAATTTCTCTTAATCAAGATTTTACATTAAAACATTTTAGTAATAGATTTTTTTAACTAGTATCTCCCAACGAAAGATACTAAATGACAGCTTTGAGATTACTTGTTGCCTTGATTGAATAGTTATTTTTCCTAATCTAAAAAAATTTTATTTTTGATTACTTAGGAAATAAACATTTATTTTAGAGAGCATAAAAGAAAATTTATTATTTATTTATAATCTTTACCTGTATTTTTGTTAATGAAGTCTAAATTTGAAAATGGAGAGAAATGAGAATACAAAAAAAAACTGAATTTGGGAAGTAATTTCAAAGCAAATAAGTTATATATTTAACAGACATAAAATATGAAAATTCTTGGAAACCATAAGCTTGAAAATCAAAATTAAGTATGGTATACAAAATCATGCTTTCTTCCTAAGGATGCCCACATCCCCCCCCAATTCCTGGAATTTGTTAAAATGTTACTTGGCAAAAGGCTATGATTCAGCTGTGATTCCATTAAGTATTTTGAGATAGATCATCTTCTATCATCAGAGTGTGATCAAAGTAACCACAAGGTTCAAGAGAATCAAAGAAGATTTGGCTATGAAAGAGTAGAACTGGAATGGTATAACCTGAGAAAGAGTACAGGCTCCTGATGGTTTTAAAGATAGATGACTGCACCAGAAGCCAAGGAATATAGGCAGCCCTTAAAAGTTAGAAAAATTAGGGATGACAGATTTTTCCTAGTGTCTCCAAATAAAATGTAGTCCTTCTAGCACCTTGGTTGAGGTTTGTGTCAGAATTCTGACCTACAAACCCATAAGATGTTAAATTTGTATTCTTTAAAGTTATTAAAGTTGTGGTAATCTGTTACAGCAGCCATGGGAAAGTAATATACCCAGCTGTTCCCCGGTATTAGAAAGTATCCTTGCCAAGGCCACTGTAAACATGTCAGCATGCCTGAACAGATTTACAAAATTATAACTGACGTTGAGAAAACTATGGGTTGTTTAATTGTTCAAATAGTGTAGCTATTCCGACTAAATTGATAATCAAACCAACAATCTAGACAATTAAATATTTGAATGCTTAAACATGTTTTACAACTGAATACCTATTTTATTTAATAGAAATATTTATTTTACAGCTTCATGGCAATTTAGCAACAGTTGAACTAAAGCAGCCAAGTGGCAATTCTTGCAAACTGGAAAGAGCCCTGAATCCCAAATCTAAAGATTTTCATCTTCATCCTGATAGTTACTAGTTTTGTGAATTTGGAAAGGTCATTTAACTTTCATAGCTCTGTCTTTGTTTTGTTTATTTGTTTGATTGTTTTAATCTAGAAGGTGGAAATATTACTCTGAAGAATCAAAAGCTAGTGTGTGTGAAAAACAGCATGGAAGAATGGAACATGGTTGAAAGATGTTAAACACCATAGTGTGAGAATTTTTTACACTAAATCTGATTCACAAGACCTTCGGCACTCGAAAAATTTTCCTTATAGTTTGCCTTCATTTACTTTTGCTTTTGCTTCTGGAGGTAGAAATGTGCTTTCATTTTGGAACTATTTTTCCAAAATGAGAAAATATCTCATCATCTTACATGTTATTTTTTTCGAAAAAGGTGCTAGAAATTCCCTTGGTTAAATGTTAGAGATCCACCTGCTCAGATGCTTAAAAGCAAAGGAGAAATGATGTTGGAGGATCTCTTAGGAACAGCCGTTCACTATAGCCTCTTCTTAACAGTTTTCTAGCATTTCCCCAACAACT
The DNA here is from genome assembly GCA_030015415.1 of Cynopterus sphinx. Taxonomy (NCBI): domain Eukaryota; kingdom Metazoa; phylum Chordata; class Mammalia; order Chiroptera; family Pteropodidae; genus Cynopterus; species Cynopterus sphinx. The sequence continues at coordinate 10,568,757 of CM057379.1, forward strand.
TTAAGCCTAAATCCTGAAAACACGTGCTACTTACACAGTCTACACATGTTTCTGCTTGATGAGGTCCAACATTTAAGCAACTGATCCAAGTCTTTATCTATATATTACATGCAATACAACACAAATTTGAAATCTAAAAATAAAGACTCCTCACACCCTTTGCCCCAGCTATTCATAAAATATTTATTGAGTATGCCTTTGTGCCACTCAATCAGATAAGAGAGATTTAATGTTGAATTCTTGATACATGTAGATGCTTATATCTATTTTTAGTTTTTAACTGCCTCCTTTGTGTTGCTGATTTCCAAACCAGTATTCCAAAGTCTAACCACTATCCTTGAGACCAGTTAACACATTGAACTTCTAACCAAATATATTTAAAATTAATTTCATCATTCTACTCATGTTTTAACAACTCAACACCCTTCTAGTATTTTCTCTTTTTATTAATGGCAAGATAATGTGTATGAAATGGTCATAATGAATGCCTCTGAGCTGTAACTAGTGCAGTAAAGAATGTTGTCCTGTGTAATAGATATTTTATTTTGGTGTTTATCTATATCCTCCCAGAGAATGTTGTGGCATTTAATAGATATTTTGTTTTAGGGTTTGTCTATTTTATCCCTTTCCTCTGAGAGACATTTTATATCCCTCTCATTTATAACTATCAATCTGAGGAGGACTGTCCATTGGGATACCCTTGTTTTCAAGGGTAGTCATATGAAACAAGCTAGATAAATAGTTATAACTTATTCTCCCTGGACACACACTGGACATGCATTTGGCATAAGAGCTAACCTAGATCAGACAAAGAAGAAGTCTCTTTCCTCTCTCATTCTAAAACTGTAAGAATGAATATGTAATAAACTGACTATAGTTTTGTTTTTAACTTTTATTAGAGAGACATGATAAAACAGAATAAAATCATATATATATGTGTGTGTGTGTGTGTGTGTGTGTGTGTGTATATATTTATATTTATATTTATATTATTTTTTTTTTAAAGAAGAGAAAGCCGAGGTAACATTCACAAAAATAAATCAAAAGAAAGTACCTACGATGCTTAAAATGTTTTAGTACATTATAGTTTAAGGTTTTGGTACAAAGACTTTCTTTTTATCTTTGGGACTTTGGGTTATGTTCTGGAAATTTGAAAAGGTGCTAACACATAAGATTATAAGATTATAATAGTGCTAAATATAATAGTGCTATTATAACAAGAAATGTTTTTAGTTTATGGTGAGGTCATAATTTTTCCTGGCAAGAACGATTTATTGATCACAGATGACAACAGGGTCAAAGAAAAAAATTAAATGCCTGAAATATGGAAAGATAAAAAATTTGAAATGGGGGGGAGGGAATATATGAGTAGGATGAAGAGAGATAGCATGAGTTACCATATGCAAGCATTTCAGTTAACATGACAAACAACTAGACCAAAATTTGAAAAGAATAGAAAACAAACACATAAAAATTCTTTATAGAAAGAATTTAAAAAATGTTTCATAACTATTTTCAGGTACAAATGGTAAGGACATTTTTCAAATAATAGAAAAGACTATGAAAAAAGGGAATGACAACTGAGCGCAGAATTGTGGTACCACTAGTGTATGCAAGAATTAATATCTGTGTATCTAGGAGAAAAATGAATCTGTTAATATTCCAAATAGAGGCTATAATAAGTTTTTTATTATTTATGACATATATATATGAATAATACAATTTATAAATTGCTACTTATATTCGTGCTTGAATTACATCTAGAGTAATTTGCATATAATTCTCATTACATAGGATGGATTCAATCCTTGTTAACAAATTCTTACGTTGGTTGGTAAATTTATGAATTAAAGATCCCTGGCTGCTATTGATATATATATATATGCTCGAGTTAATATATACATATGCTGGGAATTAGTGGTCCCTATCTATTACCAACACAAGTCTGGAGCCCAGAATTTAGCAACTCTTACAAAATGATTTTTAAAAATTATTTCTATTGATTAAGCTTTAGGTCATTGCACCACTGCACACCAAATCATGTCAGCCTGTAAGTGAGCCCTTCCCCTTGCTCTTACTGAGGTCCGCTACTTTTAATTTTAAAATATATCTTGGATTTGTCATTTTCTCTCCATGCTAACTGCTGCTGCTGTACTTCAAGCCCTGAAATCTCTGCCAAACTCTTCATGGATTCCCTTTCTCAAGTTCAATGAATATTTGATGTACTTCTATGTTGCAGCCACAGAGGTCTATCAAAATGAAAATGTGATAACTTCCCTTCTCTGCTTTAAACTCTCTAGAAAATGCACTCTGTTTTCTATAGAACAAAAGCCGAATCTTTATGCATAGAAATAGTCTTAATGAGGTGGCTCTTTTGGAATATTTTTACACCTTTTCTTTACTTTTTTAAACTCTTTATTTGTGTTTCTTCAGATCCTCTGAACATCTTGGAGTTTCACTGGAGGTCCATATTGATGTATGCACATGCTTTGCAGATGCAGCTTCCTCTGCAACATCTCCACTCCTTTCCTGTCCTACACAGGTGGATTTTACCCAAGTTGAGTTCTTATTAACAAAACCTAACATTTACATATGTGCTATGTAAATACTTGCTGGGTTTTGTCAAGTTATAATAACTTTCAGCCTTTTGTATTGTGCTTGTATAATTTTAAAAATGTTTATGATCTTCTTTTGGTACATCTAGTGTCTAAAACAAAACCTGACACAGAATAGTCATTCACAAAGATTTGTTTAATTAAACAAATTTAGTAATCTACTTGCTAGTAGTACTATAGTTTTCTAATAGAAAGATTCATTTAAACTTTTTGTTATATATCTCAGCAGTTAAACATGTCTAAACAGTCATTATATGCATTTTCTACCTACTATGTCAGTTTATCTGCTATCCAATTATCACCCCTTTAAGCTGCACACACCTGGAATTAATTTAGTCTTGGATTGCGATGACAATTTTAAACTCTTTTCTGTGGTACATTATGAGCAATTGAGGAAATTACAGTCTGTTCGCAATGCTTGGTATTCCATGGAGTTTCTGAAAATGCTGACAACTTGGAAACTCAAAATCCCTAGTGAGAGTTTAACCATGAAACCAGCAAATATTGAAAAAGCATCATCGGACAGTACACTGATCTTAAAATGAAGATCTAAGAGGTGATTTTACCACCAATTGGTGTTTTGTTGAACTCTAGGGCAAAGTTTCTCAAAGTGTGATCATTGAGACATCTAAATTTGATCCATGGGGGTTTCCTTTAAAAACATGGATTGCTATATCCTACCCCAAACTAACTCATTCTCTGTTAGGAAGGAATCGGAAAGTTTTTTTTATTTCTTATAATAGTAACTCCATGCAATTATGGTAAACCCTAAAAAAACCCATTATAATAAAACCTGGCAGCTGCTGCAGAAACATGGCTGATTCTTCCTGAAGACAATCTGCCTGGACCTGGATCCTCCCACTGCCCACCTCATGGTATTATTTAAATTATCTATCTCTGAGCTTGTTACATAGGAGACACTGAATAAGTAATAACTGTAATTGCCATGTTTTTTTCTGTATTACAACAATATCAAGTGTAGGAGAAAATCACCTAAAGGTCAAAACATAATCTTGGAAAACATCTCATTGAGTAGCCATTTTTTAATGAAATACAATATTTTAAATCTATAAAAAAATATTCAACATCACTATACATGGTGTACAGTAAATAGTATACAATTGGTAAGACAAAGATGATTCTGTGTTAGCTTCTTGGTGCTTGCTTTTAGAAAGACCAAACCAATAAGGCTCAATTCAAAGAGATAGTGAGTTTAACCCAGGCTACTCTACTTAAAAGAGCAGTGACTTTGGCTACCCTCCAAAATTTCTCTTAAGTGTTGTTTCTGTCACTTTTGTAACAATAATACACATGTGACAAGGTTCAAATTATTAAAGCAAAGAACTGCTAATCTTTCTCTTCTATCACCCTTTGGAAATGATTCAGACCTGGAGTACTTCAGTCATTTTCCTCACTTTACCCTTCACTTTGCCTTAAAGTGGAAAACCATCTTCTAGGTATTTCTAATCAGTCAAAAAGAGGATAAGAGAAGAATGATGAAAGAGAACAGTAACTAGAAACCACTTCTCAGAGATTGAGAAGGCTGTGGGTTAAAAAGAGATGTTTTGGGGGAAGCACATAGATGATCTGAGAAACTATTAAGACTTTAAAGAGATATTACATGGGGACTAAAGGTTTTATTCATTGTCTCCAAGATCTGAAAGTACAGGATTTGAGTATTTTGAAATTTCTCTTATCACGTGGAATATTTATTTTAACTGCAGCTCTGCTCTGGGATTTTAAAGATGTGGGTCAGAGCTTTCTACATTTCACAAGACCTTCATTAAAAATCTTGTGAGGAGTAAAGGAAGAGATGTGTGAAAAGTCTTTAGCGCTTTGTCTTGCATAAAGCACAAGTAAAAATCAACAACACTATCTATTAAAATTATTTTTCTTTTATTTTTACCTCTACCATAATCTTCTTAAAGTACATCTCTGCTACCTTGTTCTCACATACCCTCACAACAATAAAAGAATAGTTGTTTTGTTGCTATTTTATTTCATGATTTATTGGTTTCACTTCAAAGAGTATAACTGGTGACCTAAAATTATGTGTGATTATCTTCTTTCAGTCATATTTCACAGAACCTTGTTTCTGAATATTTTTCTGAGAATCATTCACCTATGACAGCCCACACTGCCTCCCTCTAATTTCCCTTCTATTCACAAAGCCACATATCCAGTTGTGTGGAGACATAGACCTGAAATTTAATTTTGACAATTTTTTTGTGCATGCATATTGAGGTATTATGTTTGCTCACCTGTTTCACCCCTTTGCTTTCTTTTAAGATAAGAAAATGACAAATTTTACTCATTTGGTTTTGATTTGCAAGATTTGTTTCCCCATAACCGTCAATAAATTGTATTCAAAAGTCATTTTGACAAACGGTATATGTATATATATGTTGTTTTCAACATAACTTTTGTTGTCAAGCTTTATGGGATCTCTTCCCCAGGTGAAAAAAAATTCTACTCCATTTGTTCAATTTACCTTGAAGTTTGTTGAAGCATGAGAATGAGTGTTTAACACTTCATCATGAAAGTAAGCAAATTATAGCAAAAAACAGAACTTCCAACTAAGGGACTATTCAAAGCAGAGTTCAAAACTTCCTAGGAGTATACCATTGTATATTTCAGCATCTAAAATTTATATAGCAAGAATGTTTTTCACATTTTTAAAAAGATACTTGAAGATTTTCTTATCTCTCACATTATTTATTTAATGGTATTAGTTTTCAGTTTTTTTTTTTTTTAATAAATCTCAGAATCTTTCCTATTGGGGAAAAAGAAATCATACCAGATAAATGAAGAATGTCTGAAGTACCACTCTGAGTTGCTGATTTGTCTAGAAATATTTGGAGTGGTGCCTTGAAAGTCTTGCTGCTCTGAAGCTCTTCATTTCCACTGAAACATAAACTCACTTGGATGTGCTTTAGCTGATAATTGAGTCATTGTGATGTCCTTCTTCAGGGACTGAATTAACATATGTCTTAAGTTGTAGCCTGTTCGACATCATCCCTTTGTTTCCTTGAAAGTGACATCATGAGAATGAATAATAGTGTGATGCTACATGCCTTCCCAGAGCTCCTCACCAACAGCCTGGGCTCCTCAGGGAGTCAGCTTCACTCTCTGTTAACGTGCTTTCTGTGCCAGCAAGCTTATTAAACACTGTCAAATGTTATCCTAGCTGTATGGGCACATCTCTGTCCCAGCCACCCAATATTATGAGCAACCTGTGACAAATGACAGCACTCCATCCCTCAACTTTCTTACTCTTCATGTGTAGAAAACAATAGCACTACCCTCCTTGGAGTGCTGAGAGAATAAATGAAATAAATTCAAAATACTTTCCATATAGTAATCAGAAAATATTGACTTGTGGGTGTAATTATTGTTAACATTATAGCTCACTTCTAATGTGCATCCTCTCTCTCACAGGAATTTTCAAATGCATCCTGTTTTTATCATTCTTAAGCCTTGAATCAAAGCCATAGCTGCTTATGTCTAAATCTTTATCTTTTAAGTAACATCAAAGTAATCATTTCATAGTTAGCAAGAAAAATCTTCCATTGTTCTTAGAAATTATGTTAACATATCTCAGAAGCTAAAGTTGTTCCTAAAAGCATCAAGAAAATCAAAATAGGCTACAACTTGAAGGACCTAGGTTTATTTTTTAATTCTTGTTTTTTACTTGGCTGTGTCCATCTCCTCTCATAATGTGTTTTTTACTATGCCCTCTTGCCAAGAAAACTTTTTAGTCTTTCTTTGTGCTTTACTTCTAAGGTATATTTAGGTCACTTGCTCATACTAAAACTCTTTCTCTTTTAATGAATTTTTCTGGAAACACCATCTCTACTTCATTATCTCCCCTTCCAACTTCATTGATTCAAATTCTGTAAAAATTATAAATAATTACTAGAGCTGGAGAAACCAGTGAGCTTATAGCCAAATTATCTCCATAATATTTTTGGTTATCTGGAGGAGTTCAGATTTTTAAATATTTGAAGCCAGAAACATTTCAACTGGAAACTTTACAATTAGTTTCTGCTTTCTCAGAAGACTAAGATTTACTTTTGAACCAAACTTTTTCTTAGATCTGGAGAGAATGAATGAAACAACGTACTTTAGTTGTATAGATATATGGCATAGAACCATCGCACTGATGTGAGAGCGATGTTTTCTACAAAGACGTGTGATCTGGCAAAGGTCTGCCCAAGTCTTAGCTGATATTGACTGCTAAACTTCCATTGCACTTTTTTTTCCTACGCATCTATTTCATTTGACAGTTAATAAAAGAATAGAATAATTTTCTAGTAGTAATGTGGAGGCTATTAACATGATTATGTCCAAAGTATGTAGAATATCTGACTGAGGCCAAATTATCAGAAGAATAACAACAACCCCTACGAGAAAAGTCATAATGATGATTAGAAAAATTCTGCATCAAAGACTAGGCCATGAAAAAATGATGTTATAGTAGGCCTAGAATGCAGCTGGTTATGGATGCTCTGTCAAACAATAGCAATGAACATGCCCCATCCTCACCCTCCTGCCTCAGGCAAAATAGCTACAGGCTTTCTGTGCTTTAATAGAGTTATAACAATATGTTCATAGCCTTTAAGGCCAGGAAGTTTTCTAAATGACATATACACTAAAGTGGCCCTACAATTTATCATTTATCAGGAACACTTTTGAAAGTAAAAATGGGTGTTATTAATAATTTCACCCTGGCTTCAGGAGCAACCCTGTACCCAACTGAACTACTGCTGAGCAGAAAAAGCTCTTCCTTTGCATCTAGAGGGCCAGCCCTGGCCTTGGAAAATGAGCAGACACCTGCACTGCAAGGCCCGATGAGATTGGGACAATGGAATTATCTCATTCTGTCTTCTACTCTCTGCAGAAGGAGCTGTAAGGAAAACCAATTCAATAAAGGTGCAAGCCAGGTGGGACAGAACTGGACATCCCACCCAGCTGGCACATGGGGATTTATTTTCTAATGGCCTCAAAATAGCAAGTAAGAGTGACCGATCTATATTGTAGATCTATATCATTGAAGCCAAAGATACAAGGAATATATTGAAATTTATATTTTAATTCCTGATGATGCTCACTCTTTCCTTCTAACTAAGCTCACTTTGTACCCAACCTAAAATCTTCACAGTCCCTGTGCTTATACATTTATCTATAACTTATTTGTTCTTCTGACTCTCATTCAGAAATCTTAGTGTATTGAGAGTTCACATAATTATTTTTCTGTAAGTAATCATTTTACCTAATTGAACTAGGATGTTCTCCTAGTCACTTAATTATTAACTTAATAGCTGCCCTTGATCATTGTTGGATCAAAAAAATCACTTAATACCATGTATCCATAGCCATTAATAAAGGCATCACCTATAACATATGATTGTGGTTATATCAAAACTGATTGAATGGTAAAAATTAAATAATTATTTTTTAATATATTTAATGCTCCATATGATAACTAAACTTTGGTATTTAATTGAAGATTGCATATGACAGAAATATCTAACCAGTGGAGGCAAAAACTAGAAATATGCCAGAAGAATTAATTAATAAGTATATGTTTACATAGATTGATGAAAATGCCATAACTAACATTAACTTTGAATTTAAACATTGGCAATCTAAATATGATTGCTAGATTTCTCCCATAAAATGCAAAATTTCAAAATCTGCATATAATTGCAAAATTCATTACTAATTGTTTATTGTAATAAATATAAATGAGCATACATTATATGTAATAAATGTTTAAATCAATCAAAGAAAGGAACATGGTGTTTTTTAAATATTTTAAAATTATTTTTCTTTACTATGTATATTGACACTTACTGTATCTTTAGTATGCTACAAGACTGATCTCAATTTTCTTCATTTCTTCACATGAATATATTAGGTTTTTATCTGACTTCCCCACTACAACCCTGAATAAACTCGTTTCATCCTTATTTTGCGATTGGAATCACTGCATTCTTGACAAAGTGAGCTCAATGAATTCTAGTAATAATTTCCCTACTTCTTGTTACTATATGGCCAAAATTACATTATACTGTTGTTCTAGTGCTATGGATACACTTGGATAAGGGAACAAGAGCTGGAGACATAAGCATGCTTATGGTGCTGTGAGATTCTTGGCAATCCAACTGAAGGGTAATAGTGGGAATGGGAATCTACTCTGTAAAATATGACAGATCCTACATACATAATGCTCTGCTCCAAGCAGTATTTTTCACTGATGAATCTAGACACCTTTCTGTGGAGCTCAAATACCTACATTTTATCAGAAATATTACAATTTCTACATGGGCAAAAAAATGTGTGGAGTGGGGGAAGCACAGGAACATGAATGACACCGGCTGAGTACCTACATACACTGTCCCACATATGGAGCAAGCAACCTCCACAACAATCTTATTATTTTATTTTCATACTATCCCTAAAGACAAATATGCTGAGGTAGTAAGATTATTCAAAGCCACAAAAGAGCCCATAATTCTTTCACTGCACCATGCCACTTCTCTCCCAGAAGACTCATTTCTGACAATGAGCCCTCTGAATCTTCCGGACAGAGACAAGACTGAGAGGAACGTTGTTCTGAGCATCTACAAATGAACAATCTAAGCCCATATGGTGTTCCTGTTGTGTCATGGTTAATGATCTAAACAAGAAGCAGCATCCTTTTTTTCTGTAAAGGACCAGAGGGTAAATATTTTAGGTTTGGTGTTATTTCTGTCCTAATTACTCAATCTTGCCATCTTGTGTGAAAACAGCCATAGAAGATAAGTGAAGAAATAAACATGGCTGTGTTCCAATAAACTTTACTTATAAAACAGGCAGCAGGTTGGATTTAGTCTAAAAGCTATAATTTACTACCTCTTACCTACACTCATATTTGAAATAATGTTTAGGTTTTCCTTTATAGTCCAAAACATTTCTCTAAAACTCCTTGACCTTGAAATAAAGGGTAGCATGAGCAGTGGCAGCCGTTAAGCAGAGTGGCACCTTCAAGGATGCTTGGACACTTGCCTCCAACAGGAAAAAAGTGTGTGATTAAAATTCTTTAACTAAACTCTTTAAATTTAGTTAAATTCTTTAACTAAATTTTAGTACTCCTCTTTCATTCCAAGAAAAAGTTAAGCAATGGGAACAGAGAAGGGAATGGGTGTTGGTCAGTTCAGACTGAGAATTTGGGGACATGGATTTAGTCCAAAATATCTGGAAACTAACATGGCTTACTTCCATCCTAGTCTCATTTCCACTATTCCTGTCCCCAAATGATGAGGATGAAACCTTGATGTTTCATGATCCACAAGAGCAAGATATTTACAAACCTTTACTTAACTGGAAACACATCATTTGTGCAAGTTTCTGTGGAGTGATGATGAAATTCCAGTTTTTTAAGGGCAAAGAAGTTGTCAAATATGTTGTCATTCATAGCTCTGTGTCCTCTAGGGAATCAAGACATATGCAAAGAATCACACACACACACACACACACACACACACACACACACACACGTGTCCCTTGCAGTGATTCCTTGATATTTAAAAATATATTCTGCAATTTTCAGAAGTCTTTAATGACACTATCCAAAAAGAGTTCTAGTATATTTTTGTACATATGTTGTTTTTTTAAACCTGTTTGAATGGCATCTATTTCTTTTTTCCTAAATTTCCCTTTCTTTTGTTCTCTTAAGACCTTTTCTAATCAAAAAAGATAAAAAGGAATGAGGAGAGGAAAGAAGTAAGGAAGCAGGAAAGAGGAAGGTAGAGGAGAGGAAAAGAGGTAATGGAGGAGGGAAGGAAGGAAAAAATAAAAAAAGATTATACCTACCCTATGTTATTTTTGGTCTCATTTGTATTTTCAACTGTAGTTTTAAAGCTCGGCTTTAAATAGGTTAAGAAGCTCAGATTGTTTAAATAAAATGTTTTTCTAACCACTTGATTGAAATTTAACTATTGCTAGTCTCCATGTTCTCTGGCACTACATGAGTGCAGCTATAGGCTTAAGGAGTTCAGTGTTCTAATTTGTAGACAGTTATGAAGCAAAGGAGGAATTTTAACGAATTTCTTGCTCACAATTGTGTAGTCAATAACAAAAATATTTTAAATATTTTTCAATGTGGCCTAAAATTATTTCACTGAAGGGGAAAATTATTAAAGGGATGTGTTTTCATCTATTTCTAATTACCTAACTTCATTTTCAAAGTATAATTTTCCTTCTGTGTTATTTAATTTTTTTAAACTTCAACACTGATTCTTCAGGGATGATTTCAAAAGTTATTATTTGAAACATATGTACAAGAATAGCTAATATGGTCAACACAACTGCAATTCCATCTTTTAGTGCTATCATATCATTGTTTAGCTTACAACTTTACTCAATAGAAAACTGTATTTAGAGACTTTTGTATATCATGGAGAAATACCAATGCCATCTTTTAATGTCCATCACTTTCAAAACAATATTTTATATTAAAATTCTTTATGATAGATGGTTAAAAATTTGATAAAATTCTATAAATATATCCAAACTACTATGTAAAAATTTAAGAGCAGTTACTATTTTATAAAATAAAGAGAAATTTAATTCTGTATAAACTTTCCAATCTTTATTATAATAAATCACTGTTACGGTGGAAAAAAATAATTCTTACAATTTAATCAAGGAGTAAGACTATCGGTGGAGTTATAAAGAGGTTATATCCCAAACAGTTATTCACATCCAGTGGCTAAAAAATAAATTATCTTCTATCATTTAGATAAGAAAAATAAGTATTTATTTTGAAAATGTTATACTTATTGAAAAGGCAGTTAATTTGTGGAAACATACATCACTAAGATAAGAAGATGTGGGACAGTTATTTATATGTTTGGTTCTGCCCCTGATGCCCTTGCTCATTTTTGTTTTCTTATTTTGATCTTTTAACCTGACTTCATATGGTATTGGTCCTGCATTGGCATAAGCCACCTATTGGTCACTGGCTGTGCTTAAGTCTGCTTAACCAATTAGATTTTTACCATTTACTGTTGGATATATGTGCTCTGGGAGGGAAAAAAATGGCTTAAAGAGAAAAAAAGAGGGAGAGAGAAAGGGAAGGGGCCATCATTTAATTACTGACAAAACAATTCAGCTAGCTGGCAGAAGTATTTAGCTTTTTTATAACTTTACTAAGTTACCACATTATGTAGTGGTGCTTTAGCAAGTCAACACATTCTATAGTGTCGGGAGACAATTTTTTATCATCCCTCATGTTCCTGCAAGTCTTACACAGAAAGCACTAAATATTCTCTTATTTAGACTATATTTTCAAGAATGTTCATATAGCAAACAACCTTGAAAAGCTGACATAGTGTCTTCTTCTAAAGCGAAGAGGAGACATGTTTACTAGCCAGTGAAACAGAGATAATGTCCCCTCCTTCACCAAAAGGCAGAAATTATCAGGATTTATCTCCCATAATTCAATTCACTGTATGTGCTGCCATCCATCTAGGCCTATCCATTTTGCCCCGTGGCACATGGGAACTGACTCAACTATGCTGATGCTCATGCTTCAGTTGTGCCGAGCATTAACATCCCTTTTTTCTGACCCAGGTATCTCATGTCTTCTTCCAACATGCATGAAACTGTTGAAGACTAACAGTTTTTGGTAGTTGACATAAAACACCAAAAGCAACAGCATTCTTTAATAATGAGTATGAGTATACATTAAAAGTCTACTCTAAAATGGTTACACTGATATGTGCTATAGAGGAAATCTCCTGTAGGCAATCTTTGTGGGAAATTTCAGAAATAAAAAATACATGCTTTTATAATATTACTTTTATATATTAGTTGGATTGATTAAATGTCAGTAGCAATAAATCACACTGTGCCTCATAAACAGTAAAATATACATAGATGGAACCTTCTATAACAGTGGTTTCACTTTTTTTTCAGTCAATGAAGTGTTTTCACATATATGTACTATGCTTAAAGTGTACCAAAAGAACCCACTCATATTTCAAGTGTAAATTTTGTGGTATTTATAGATATTTACAAACTCAATGTTGTTAGATAAAATCATTAAATTTTAAATCTTTAATATTCAGGTCACTCTATACTTCCCATTTTTCTGTTACCTTTTTATACAGGTGGTGTTTTCCAGGGTAATTCTCTAATAATTCCATTAGTTTCCATCTCTTATCACCTACTATAATTGCAAGCAATAGATGTTCATCAATGTTAGCCCACAGAGAGCACTGTTTTCCAATGAATCCATCTAATATTTTACAGAAAAACATTCAGTAACATATGCACACACATGCACACACACACACAATGGACTGTACTTTGACAAATGTATTTGAGATATTTCTGGTGAAAAATGTAATCTGGGTATGCAATATCATGCTATATTAGTAGCCATATGAATTGACATACATGTATTTAAACACTTTCATGTGGATCATTATTATGAAGCTTGAAATTAGAATCAAAGCTTCCTCATTCTTTATCCCAGCTTTTAAGTAACTATAATCAAACACTACCTATAAATAATACAGAAAAATGTCTAGAAAAAAAAGAAAAGGTTGAAATATAATTATATCAGGGTGAAAAAACAACAAAAGGAACAAGAAGAGGAAGAGAGGAAAAGAAGAAAGAGAATAATAAAAATTAAGGTGCTGAAAATTAATGTTATTCATATTATTTTGAAATATTAGTTTTAGCATCTCATATATGTACTTAAAGATATTTAAATATCATTTAAGGTTCTGCCAATTTAATTAAACACATTAAACCTTTGTGACACTGCTATTATAAAATAATTAGCAAGTTGAAGGGGAGAGATAACTGGCATATAATAGGCATTGACTATTTGACGAGAATGTTAGTATATTGTGCTAGTTGCTCAATTTCCATTACAGTCAACTATCTTTTTAAACATATTGCAATCTAATCATATTAAAAGATAGTTATTTCAAAGATAATCTCATATATTGATAGAAACTATAAAACTGAAGGATATGTTTAAGAACCAAGGTGCAAAATAAAATATTATTCTTACCTAATGGTTCCTTCTGGTGTTTTGCTACAAGAAAGCAAGTAGCTGAAGATGCTTTGATTGGCAGCAAGGTCAGTCTATTTGGCAGCAAAATGGATTAGAAACAAGACCTTGATTTGGGGCACTAGAATTTACTGCAAAGGTTCTCAGATATGTAAGTGAGGCAGAAGTCAAAAGAATGCATAAGGTTTTAAATCTTTCATTCAGACTGAGTTGGTATAATGAGTCCTGAATCTCAAATGAACACAATTACTCTATTGAAATCTCACACTTTAGGAGTGAACTGAACTACAAAAAATACATTATGGGATTGTCTGGAAACTACATGACTCACGGACCCAATAGATGATAGATAGATGACAGATGATAGACAGATGATAGATAGATAGGTAGATAGATAGGTAGATAGATGATAGATAAATAGATAGATAGATGATAGATAGATGATAGATAGGTAGATAGATAGATAGATGATAGATATTTGAACTAAGGAAACAACTTTAATATATTAGTATAACTTTATGACAAAATTTACATTTTATCAGGTGCAAAGGGTTTATATATGAGTCAAAATATCACCCTAATATTGTGTTAATTTAGAAGAAATTCTAGAAAGACAAATTATCTTTGCAATTCAATTATAGCTATTTTAATAAGCTATCATACTACCCATAAGTTTATTTTTCTCTTTTTTATTCTATATACAAATCCAAACCCAAATTTTACATATAATACAAGAAAAGAAAAAGAAAAAGAAATTCTATTGCCACTGCCTTGACTTTCATATACGTAAAAGTACATGTTTTTATTGGTAGATCTCTTCGGAATGTTAGTGGTCTCTGTTTTCAGTACCCTGCTCTCTTTTCCATCGTGCTGGCCCAATATGTCTGCAATAATAAAGTGATACAATCATCTGCTCCTTTTTCTCTTTTCCTAAAGCTTTTTGCTGGTGAAGAAAATCAAACATTGCTGATTAATTCTACCCCTTGAAAATCTTTTAAAAGTAAATTCCCTTGAGCTTTAAGTCAACCAATACTGATTTCTTCTGAGAAATCAGCCATTTTATCTTTATCAGTATCTAATTGTGTTTAGTATTTCTGTTAAGGTTACTTTTATGTGTTAGCCTAGCTGGCACAAGTTGCCCATCTATCTGAATGCTTCTATGACTGTGTTTTTTGAATGAGATTAAAATTTAGATCAGTAGACTCTAAATAAAGCAGATTACCCTCCATATGGGGCTAGGCCTCATCCAATCAGTTGAAGCCCTTAATAAGACAAAGATTGACCTCTACTTTTCCTGAATAAAGACTTAATTCTGTCAGCAGAAGACTTCTCAGCTCAAACTACAACTCTCTGGATGTCCAGGCTCTCAGCCTACCCTGCAGATTTTGAACTTTCCCTTCCCCAATCACATGAGCCACATATATTTTAAATAAATAAATATCAACATAAAATACATATAAATATTTCCTATTTATTTTGATTTTCCAGAGGATGCTGGCTAATATAAATTTTGGCACTATGAGAACAAAATCTTATGGATGAGTTTTCTTAATTGCTTCCATGGTTTCTGGAACTGACTCTCTAATCTAACTTCAATTAAAGATACTAATGTCTCTGTATCCACTGGTGTATTTTGCAAAACATCACCAGTGGATGCTCCTAATCAAACACTTACAAGAGGCAAGAATCTGGGTGATTATATATGTGATACATTTTTGTCAAATTCATTATTATAATGATATTGGCTAGTTGTTCTTAGCATTGTCAGATGTCTAAGTCTGTTTGAGCTGCTATAACAAAATGCAATAGAGTAGGTACCTTATAAACAACAAAGATTGCTTTTCATTGTTTTGGACGCTGAAGTCTACGACCTGGGCATCAGAATGGCCTGGGAATGGCCTCCTTCTGGGTGGTAGACTTCTCGCTGTGTCGTCACATGAGGGGTGGAGCCAGGGAGCTCTATGGGTCTTTTTCTATGGGTACTAGTTCCATTTATGAGGATCCCACTCTCATGACCTAAGTACCTCTCCAAGGTCCTGTTTCCTAATATTCTCACTTTAGACATTAGAATTTCAGCATGTGAATTTAGGGAGACACAAACTTTAGAGTATAGAATTGAACAAAGTGCAGGAAAAAAAACAAATATGCTCAGGGATTTGAATTCCCAGTTCAAGTGTCACATACGTGACCTGACAGCTTCTGTCTGTCTTGAAAGAGACCTTGTTCTTTAACCACAGAACTGAGATTGTCGAAAAACAAGCATAGGATTTCATCCCATGCAAACTGAATTCCTAGCCCCTGAGTGTGTCTATTTTTAAAATTAGTGCATTGATTGTGAAGGAATGGGATCCTGAAAGTTAGACTGTAGATGTGTAGAAAGACCCTAATGAAGCTGGGGACATTGAGACCCTAAATTCCAATGAGTCTTCTTTGCTCTCCACCCTCATTTGAGATTAACACTGAACACTTGAGAAAACTCATGGCCTTTCTGGAGTCAACTGTCCTGCGAGAAACTGCTGATTCTTCAAGGCCCACCCTCACCATTCTCCTTTGGTTCTAGGTCTGTAACCTGACTCAACCCTCAGGAAGCCCCTAATAGTGAAGTATCAAATATGATCCATGAGAAAATGTGTTACACACCAAAATAACTACTTGCTTTTTTAATTTATAGAGACAAAACTCCAGAAATACGTATGAGAATAGATATTAACACTGGGAAATAAAAGTGGAAGAAACATAAAGTTGAAACAGGTTGAATTTCCTGATATGAGTCAAATAGAAAATATCCTGCACCCAATGTTTCACTAAATGGTGCATTTAATGTTACAGTTTGGAGTCCAAAAATGCTCTAATTGATTGGCTGAAATAAGGAGCAAAATATTGCCCACAGTTAATGAATCTGAAATATCAGGCTTGCCATTGGTTTACTGTAGAGGAAAGGATTTATTTAAAGGCTTAGAAAGATAGGGACACTAAACCATTTTTCATTTAAGACCTACTCACCCATATGTGGAATATAAACCTAAAAGCAACAAATGAACAGTACAGAGACTCATGAATATGGACTATAGACTAGTGGTTACCAGAGGGGAAGGAGTGGGGAGGAGGGGAAAGGTAAACAGGGTAAAGGAGACCAAATATAGGGTTTAGGGGGAGGGTGAAGTGGGTAAAGGGGATCAAATATATGGTAGCTGAAGGGAACTAGACTTTGAGTGGTAAACACACATAGATTATATAGATGTCAAATTATAATGTATACTTGAAAATTATATAATTGTATCAATCAATGTTACCCCAATAAACTTAATAAAAAAATACCTATTCTCCCACTCCAGAAAGTTCCAAAGAACACATCTTTCACTATGACTGTAAGAAGGAAATTTGAGAGAGGATCACCTGCATTCTTGAAGAGCTCTGTGATGGCTCTTGTCTGTAGGACAGAGCTTACAGTGAGAGCAGAATTGGGAAACCTAGATGCAATAGGAATAACTGGATCCTGGGGTGACAGAGATTGAGTGGCAGCATGCAGTGGTCAAAGGCAAGGTGGTTGTAGATACCAGAAAGGACAGCAGAGACAAGGCGGCAATCTGAATTGTCTGACACACAGAGACCTGTGGCACTGGCATTGTCCTCAGAAAGGAAATTGATAGGAAGCCTATTAAATTCTCACGTGATCTGTATAAACAGAGAAGTTCTACTCGAGTGACCAAAAATCTAACCTGAATTATAAAAAGAGTCATAGCCCCTCAGTCTGTTAGCAGACACCAGACAGTTTCAGACCCAGAAATCCTGGAATGAAAAGAAATCTTGGTTCTCCTGATGAAGAACTTCATTACACATTTAACAGTATAAATTTAACAGTATAAATCCCACAAAAAATTTATACTGTTCATCTTTTTTTCAGCTTTTCCTAAGGGGACCTTTCACCAGGGTGGCTATGCATGGGAAAAAAGGGAATAATCAGATCTTTAAGGAACTTCTAGACACTGGCTCTGAACTGACACTGAGTCTAGAGAATTCAAAAATCACTGCATCACCAGTCTGAGTAGAGGCCTGAGGAGGCTGATGGAGTTCAAGTTCAGGGCTATATCACCATGGGTACAATAGGTCCTCAAATCCATTCTGTATTTATTTCCCCTGTTCCACAGGACATAATTGAAATTAAAAAATAAATATACCTATAATTGTGTGTGTATATGTACATGTAGGTACATATATATGTGTGTACATATACAATACACGCATATGTGTATGTTACATGTATACAGTCTGTAACTGGAAGAGCTATACTAAGTATATCTGCAACCCCTCCTTGAGTCTGCGGCCTGCTGGCCTACCTTGCAGACTTCGGACTTACACCTACACAATCACTTGAGCCAGTTCCTTAAAATAACACATTCTCTCTCTCTCTCTCAATCTGTCTCTCTTTCTCTCTCTCTCTCTTTCTGCACACACACACGCACACACACACACACACACACACACACACACACACACTATTGGTTTTGCTTCTCTGGAGAACACTAACTAATAAGGTACCTATCACATCAAACCGGGCACATCACAGATCAATCTCTTTTATCTATACTTTTGAAATCTACTCGTTGTATCCATCACTTTCTCCTTTCTTTAAGCTCTAGAGAAAACCAATAAAATCATTTTGATGAAGGTCACCTCTGGCTCACCAACTGCCTAAACCAGTACAAGCTTTTCCGTCATTATTTAATTTGATCTGTGGAGTTTGACATTGTCATTTCTTATTCTTAAAACTTCCTTTTAATTTATTATCCATGACACTATCTAATTCTTCTTCATCTGCTTTGCAGTTAACAATCAAAATTCTCACATGTTTTATAATTTTTCCTAGACTCTGTTGCCCACTTACATGATTTTTACTCCCATCTGTATACTGATTACTCCTATGTCTCTACCTTTAGCCTCTTTTGCAAACCTTACATTAATATATCCAAATACCTGTGAGACACTGCACCTAGGTACTTCTAAGTAACTATGGTTATAGATTATCTAACAATGATCATTTTATTTCTTACTTTACAAACAAACCTTTTCTTTACAAAAAAAAGTCAGAAATCTGTGTCAGCTTTTTAAAAAAAACTTCTCCCTCTCTTTTATTCTCTATATGCAATTATGTAGTAATTTCTTTGTCTTATCCTTTACATTCCCATGACCAACAGGTCTTGAAACCTTTTACTATCTACTTTTTACATCTTTAATATCTCTTTTCTTTCATTACTTCCTAGACAACCTTACTGTAATCTTTTATGTATGTTTCCTATTTCCATCCTGGTTTCTCTGTTTCCTCTGAGTCTTTAAAATGGTCTCTACATGATCATTCTAGAACTGCAAATCTGGCCAAATGAATGCCCAATGAAGATACTTTTGTGGATCCTGACACCATTAAGGACAAATAATACAGTAACACACAGCATTGAGACTATAGTTAATCATAATATATTGTGTATTAGAAAGTTGCCAAGAGAATAAATCTTAAAAGTTCTCATCACAAGAAAAAAAAGTGTATGAATGGGAACAGATGTGAACTAGACATTGTGGTGATCATTTCACAATGTATACAAACACTGAATCATTATGTCACATACCTGAAACTAATATAATGTTATGTGTCAATTATACCTCAACTATAAATAAATAAATAAATAAGAACAACACATACTGATCTTAGTATAATGGAACCTCTCCGCATGTTCTGTGTTTATTTATTTGGAACAGGTGGCTTCACACTCTCTGACTCTATTGAAATACCATTATACAGGCTCACCTTGAACTTTCAAGCCTCAGTGCTTATAAAAATCTTTCCTCAGACCGTTTCCTGTGAAAGAATGAAGTCAGCCTTCAAGATGCTTTTCAGGTGCTTCCTCATTTAAGTTTTTCTTGAATTTCTCCGTTTTCTAGACCTTCTTTTGTTTCCATAGTGCCTAATAAGGGCTCCACTATCATGTTTGAGAGAGTACTGATATTATTGTTAGCTTTTAAGATCTTTTTTAAGATAATCAACTATGGTATTTTCTAGTGCATCGGAGCTAAACTACCTGTATTAAAAGCCAGGGTGTTGGGACACTCAACTTTTCTGTGTGCCAGTTTTCTGACATGCACAACAGCACTGTTGTGAAGATCACACCATTTGCGAACAATAGAAACAGTGCCAAGGAAGCACTCAGGAAAGCTGACCTATTAGCCTCCCTATGCTGGGACCTTTATACTTAAATTTATCCCCACAAGGCTTACTACTTGTTCCATTTGTATGTTTATATTTCTTTCAGTTTAAATTTTGTTGCCATTTAAAATAATATAAATTTAAGAACTGCTGATAACAGAGATCATCTGAAATGATAACTCAATTTCCTAATTTTTATTTGAAGAGAAAATGGGTATTTTCTTGATATATAGCTTTAAAGTCATGATGTAACTTAGTACTTCACAGACATATGCATGCAGTTAAATATGTTGGTGCAAGCATCCAGCTTACTGAGCATGTGTGTATGTATATGTGTAAGAGAGAGTATTAAATTAAAAATACAGATTTTATTGGTGGGCAGTTTGAGCAATTGATAATGTCTGAATTAAAAATTTTTGCTATTCAAATTAATTTCTACTCTGAAATATAGCATGTTACATTTATTCAGGCAGTATATTAAACACAAAATATCTTTTGGAGGAAAACACTGGCTTTACCTCTGGTGCATGTGTGCTTTCTTTGTGTGTAAACTAGAATAATATAAGCAATACTGTTGAGGCTTATATTCACTAAGCCATTCAGAACTCTCCTTCTTCCATAAATTTCTTCATAAGTAAATTCTTTTATATTTGAAGCTAGAGAAATTGATTTTTCTTCTCAATAAAGGGAGCTTCGAATAATAGGAAGTCTACAAATTGTTGTTTTCCATAGATGCTTTTGCTGCAAAGAAAGTTCAATCTAAGCTCAACTATAGTTCAGATGACCACTGTTCTCGACGTTTTGCACTTGCCTCTTTCCTTAGCCCTGAATTTATATTATTTATAATAGTTTACTTTTCTATGAACTGTCTCAAAGCCTTTCTAAAGAGAGTGAGGTCATAAATATACCTATGCATGTTTACAAACATACATAATGGTTCAAATTGGTCCCAATATTATATTAATATTCCCATGTCTAGAATCATCAAGACGGTTAATTAAACTTTAATTAGTTTCCATGGGGAAAGGAAATTTTGGCAACTCTTGTATCATTTGCATTAGAAGCTTACATTGCCTGAGAACCATGGGCTTTTATTACACATTATAAATGGGGACCCATGGGCCTGTGAAAATAATGTTGTTTTGTTTTAATAATAGGTTAAATTTTAGAAGTCCTTTTTAATCTATTTATAAATATTGATTCATCTTTAAAACGACTTGAATGCCATACTGTCGTAGCAATTACAAAGGTAAAATTCCAAACTATCAAACAAAATTTGCATAAGCAACTCCTAGATCATTTTCACTTCTGTCCAGTGGTAGGCGAAATGCACTCTATTTAGGAAAAAATAGAATTCAGTTTCATTTTTTTTTTTAATAAAGTGTCAACTTTCTCACCTCAAATTCAAATAGCTGAAGACTGAAGATCTGCTTCAGTCAAAACCAAAGCCTACCTTCTCATCAGACATTTATCAGAATCCTCCATGCAAAGTGTAGCTTCCATCACAAGCTAGGCTATGATAACTGGCATCCATGAGTCAGTTTTAGAGCTGTGCTGCCTCCTCATTTGTCTTGGACTTCAAAACTCAATCCCTATCCTAAATTAACTCACCAGAAACAACTGTGCCAGCACAACATGAACTTATCTTACCACAAAAGTGTTTTAGTAATTATTATAGCCCGAGATCTATGGAGAAATCATACAAGCAGAAGTAAGTTAAAGTAAATTAGGGGTTTCGTGGTTTGGACTGCTTTCCTCAAGATTTTCTGTCTCTTCTAGTGCTCAAGGCTATTTGTGGACAGCAATGCCACCGTGTGGGGTGCCTTGGGCTGGACTGAAACTATCTGGGCCTTAGTGTCCACTGCTCCCCTAGGTGTCCCGGGGAGAAATAACTTTCTGCTCAGTTCTGGACTTCACCAGATTCACTGTGGAGATCCAGAACTGGCACTTAAGGAGTTTCCCAGGGCTATATGACAAGTCTCGATTTCTAGTAGGTAGAAATTCTGTCAAGGACATTGTTCCTGCTTAATGGCATTGTGAATTTTTTGCAAGATTACTAGAAACTGGACTGCCTTGGACTCAAGGCTAATTTGGTATGACTCAAATTTTATTCATTGATAGGAATATTTCCCCACAGGAAATATTCACCCAGGAGCTCATATGCCTTAGGGCAAGCCTGGCTATGAATTTACTGTCAGTAAAGGTTCTGTTGGAGGACCTTCTGTACTATTTGTTCAATATGCTTTAAATACATTTAAAAAAAAATTCTGAAAATTTAGTGCAAAAAATTAAGATCTTGAATGAGTTTGCTTCTTTCGACCCAACATCAAAGTCCTAAGACTCATCATGTTTCTCACTAGTGTAGGCTTCCAGAAAGTTCTGTCAAGAGACATAATTTCCCATATCAGCTTCTTAATATCCCTATGGTTTTCCTTTCTTTGGATTTACTTTAAACTCTTTCCAAGTATATCTGTTTTATTATTAACATTATCATTATTATTATTAAAGCCATGACACAATGTTATAGAAAATTAAAAGACAGAATTAACAAAATGAAAATAAAATAGTTATTTTTCTGGAAAAACATATTTTTCCAGTGGCATTGATAAGTTCTATCTATTCAAGTCCAAAATTTTATGTAAGGCAAATAGCAGTAAGGCATCAATGTGCTGAAACAGAGATTGCCAACATTTTGTAAAAATTAATAAATTTTTATAAACTTATAAAATGATTGAAACTTATGTGCTGTGTTGAAGATCAATGTATACATAATTGGGTTTCAACATTTTTTTACTTCGGCCATAAATTGCTTCCTAAATAGCTGGCAAAGCATATAAAAAAGAAATTATTTATAAAGCATAAGCAAGCCAAATCAAACACTGCATATCCATGATCCTAATGAAGTATCATGTCTTTAAGGAAGAAGGGAAGGAAGACATCCTGGTCATTCAAGGATACCAACAGCAGTTTAGAATATTTATACCTGGTGAGCTTTTACAATGCCTCTCATTAGCCAACGATTTCAGAATATCTGTGAGTAATAATGTCTTATACAATAACATTTTTAATGATATTTATATATTTTAATTTTATATCTTTAGCAAACGGTGTCAAAAATAAAAGAAAAATGTATATTAATTTCTTAAAATAGCCATGGAGGATTGAAATAAAGAGGGATTAATGATATTCCAAAGCTTACCCGGATCACTGAATCAGGATGAGAAACCAGGTCTCTTGAACTTCACTGCCAGTGTTCTTAGTCACTGGTTTGCTCCACTCCTGTGCAAAACATCCACACACAATACACAATGCATAATCCCCCTTGCCATCAAGGGGTTGTCAAAAGAAACAGGCCATTACCTTTCCCACGTACTGAGGTTCGGAGCCCATGTATTCCTCCAGCACAAAAAACTGATTCCATACCCAGCCACGTTTAACTCGTTGGAAATGCGATCTCTGCCCTGGCAGGCGGATAACATTTTCTCTTGGACCTGTGGCTAAAGTCTGTTGTGGCTGTGGTTGAAGTGGTGTTAGGAGACCTCCATCAAAAAGGACCCAGAGAAGCAGGGATAAACAGTTCCTTGTAAGCATTGGCAAAGGCTTTCCTGCAGCAGAGTAATAAAACTCCAGCGCTTAATGGAGAATTGTGGAATCCAGATTTGAGGTGTCTGTGGCCTCTACCACTTATTCGCTTTTATTGCAGAAATGATAATGCAGGCATTAATCCTTTTGATGAAAAAGCTTCTGCAGTATTACATTCCATCTAAAGGGACCTATGAAACAGATTAACAAAGATACATTAAACTGATAGAATTACATGACAGTCATCAAACCTCTCGTTATACCTGGCAACATTTAAAGAAACAGAGAGGAAAGCCTTTTAAAGAATTATATTGATAAATGTTCATTACGATTCAACCTCTTAACATGGATAAACTAAGCTTTTTTTACAGATTTGAAAAATTATTAGTTAAAATAAAGTAAAAAGTGTATCATAAATTGAAGCAAACATTTTTAAAAGTTTAATAATCATTTTAAGGGGAAAAAAACAGGATCACTGGTTTTAAAGTAAACTAAGAGGAAGGTTTTATAACATCAGCACTGTGACATTTTGGGTTGGATAATTCTTTGCTGCCAGAAAGCTCTCTGCTGTTCATTTTATGATTTTTAGCAGCACCTCCTTTCCTCTATAAAGGAGCATCCTCCTCCACACCCAGTGTGACAATCAAAAGTATCTGCATTGTCAAATATCCCCTGGGAGGAACCAAACAGGCTAAGATTGAGAATCACAGATTTAAAGACTAAGAAAAAAATAAAACAATTTTTAAAAGGCAAAATATTCCCTAGTAGGGAATACAAAGAATTAAAAAAAAAAAACATAAATTACTAAATTTAAAAGTGAATAATCTTAATAATATATAAATGACTGATAAACTGTTAGATGGTTCTATAAGCCTTTGTAAACTTTAAGTTAAACAACAACAACAACAACAAAATGCTCCTCTAGACTTGGTTTACTAGAAACTCAGAATATGTGGAATTATTTCATAGATGGTGTCTAGCTCAGAGCAAACTTGGATTCATACCAGATGGACAAAGTCTACTTGGCATTTAGGTAAAATGAGCTTTGCATTTCTCTTTAAAACAAACACCTTTTTTCATTCATTTATCTAAGTAAGGTTTATGGAGTGTCTACAGTGTACTATGTCATTTGTTATATAGGAGATAAGAAAATATCTTACATAGTAGATAGGAAAATAAGACAATACTTGCCTCTCTTAAATCAGAAAAAGAAAATAAGAGTCAAAAGAAGAGGTGAGGACAAATTTACCAATGCTGTGAAAATAAGCAGACATAATATCCTGATGCCAAAACTTAAGTTAGTATAACTAAAGGTAGTAAAATCCTGTCATAGGTAATAATTGCACTGAGAGCTAAAAAAATACCAGAGATCCTGGATTTTGTAAGCAGAAGTGTGACCAGAGCCACGGTGGTTTTATATATTTGGCACAAGGGGCACAGTGCTCATAGCTTATGAGGTTTCCAAGGACCAACAATGATGGAGGCCAGAAATGATACATAATGCTTCCAAAACAAGAGAACTTAAGTCAAAATCAATACATGTTTAATTCAACGTCTATAAAACATGGCATTTTGTCCACCTGTCAGCTGTAATCAGTTCAATGGTTATTCACTTACATTTAATAAAAAGTATAACATGCTCTTCACAAATATGCAAATTCAACATTTACCGTGGAAGCAATTCATCTTGGTTGAGATAAGATGTAAGATGGGGAGTGTCCAAAAGTTGTATTCTAAAACGATTCTATAATTGCGCTTCCAAAAGCAGAAATAAAATAGGGTATGGTATTTTTTTATATGGTCTGAAGAGATATGACTTTTGGTTACTGACACAATACATAAGTAGAATATATTTCATTTTCATTCTGAAAAATTAATGTTCATATAAAGTTAATAGACTTATTGTTCAAATTGATAATCACTGGCCATATGTGACTGCCTAGTTGAAATTGACAATTTAAGATTAAGATGTGTTCTACTTTTAAATTGTGTACCAAGTTTTAAAGACTTAGTATAAAAAATGAGAATTTAAAATATCTTATTCATTTCTACGTTGGTTACTTATTAGCATGATAATATTTTGGATCTATTACATTAAGTATAAATAAATTATTAAATTAATTTTATCTATTTTTATTTTTAATGTGTTTACTAGAAAATCATAATTATATATGCAGCTCACATTCGTGGCTTACATTATTTTGTATAGGACAGAACTAGTTTACATATTAGATTAAATCACAAATTGTGACTTTTTCTTAAGTAATGTATTCTTAACATACAAAATCAAATATTAAACATAAATGATATCATGTCTGTGTGATAATATATTTACGAAGTCAGAGAATATTTGCAACTGTTTTCAATAAGCCTCTGTAAACATAGTGTGTGTGTTTCCTTTACCTATTTTCAAGTTTAAATTACTAACATAGACATGCAAAATGTTTTAATTTCTTGAGCTTTCTGTCTTCCACATTTCTTCCCATACTTAGGTCATTCCTCACTCCGTCATATTCTGACACAGTAGGAAAGATGGATGGCAGAAACTCTAATGTCCCACCCCTAGGAGGAATGAATTAGGTTGTATTTCTTTCTGCCTGCCTCATCCATGAAATTTTTCTCCTCCACTTTTGTAAGGGTGTGAGGTAACAAAACTAAGATTTTAGAGCGCATTGACACCTAATTAAATAAGTGTCTTCTTATTTTATAGTATGAATTTTTGATGTTGGACATCTGGATATGTCATCATCAATGTCACCAACCTGACTCCAGCTACCCTTTCCTCTTTGGAGTCAAAGGTGTCTAAAAATCTCAGTTGTGATTCCCTACTAGAGTAATTTTTTTAGAAATTCTATTCTACTCATGTCATCCTCCATCTGGAATACCACAATCTGTGTCTGTAATGTGAGAGGGTTAACTCCTAAATGATTGGTAAGTAGAGAATATGAATGTAACATAGAAAGTATGTTTTCCTTAAGCGAATTCCCTAGTACATTAAACATTTATATCGCCAAAAGCAGCAGCTACACACAAGATATTGTAATAAGGCTCAAGTTAATGGAGACCACAAAGGAGCACAGAATGGGACACAATTCCCATTTCCCTCACGTCCACATTTTGTTCTTCTCTTTAGCTCCCTTTGGACACACATGCTATCTTAGTGTGCTGTATTCTCCATGTCTTTGTGCATTTCCCTCTTTCTTTTTATCTAAGCAGATAAAAAGGGGGATCCTTACTTATTCTTGCCACCAAATTACTTTCACTTTTCCTTAAAATAGAATCTTTTATTGACCAGTAAATCTTTTATTTACTAACATTTATTAGTAGTTTATTCTTGCTAATATTTTCATTAAGATTATGTTTGCTAAGCAGTAACTGCATAGTTTTGGGGGATCTAAAAAAAAAATCTTACTTTTTTTTTTTTTTTTTCCCAAGAATGGTTCTATTTTAATATAAGTTCTGCAGAATGTAAAGGTTTTAAGAACTCAGGATATCTGAGTTATAGTAGAAACATCTGTAATTAAAAATGTAAAGCCTTCTCATTGCACACTGGGGAACTAATATACAACTTGGTGACTATAGTTAACAATATTGTATTGTATATTTCAAAGTTGCTAAGAAAGTAGGTGTTAATATCTAGGATTTTATTATGATAATCATGAATTTAACAGGGCCTACCTCCACACTCTAGAGCCTCTGCCATCATCCCCTTCCTCAATTTCAACCTTTTATTGAATAAATAATACTTGTAATAATAATACTAATAATTTATATTACAGATGTATTTATATAATTACTTGTTACTGTTTTTCTGGGTGGAGTGAAGGTAGCAATGATACCTCTTTTGTTGGCTGTTCTGTTCCTGGTGTCTACAATATTATAGCAAGTTCTCTCTTAACTTTGTCAATATGTTCTTGGAATTGCACCAAAACTGTGATATACACAAAAACCAATTTAACCATAGGCTGATTAATATAAACAAGAGTTAAGTTCCTAAAGCATCTCATCAATGTTATTACAAAAGGGCATTGAATGAAACAATGTTATTCGAGGACTTCTTATACCTGGAGTAGGTACCTAGTACATATTTAAAATTAAGTGAATTAGCCATTGAACAATAGTAGCTAACTTTTACTGAAAACTTACTATGGTCCACATAGTGTTATGTATTCTGTACCGATACAACTGCTCTGTGAAGGAGGTGCTATTATTATGCCCATTTTACAGAGAAAACTGAGGAACAGAAACATTAAAAGACTTGAACATGATCCACAAATTAATACATGGAAGGCAGATTTGCTCCTGGGCAGTGTGACTCCACAGCTCATCCTGTAGGATGCTGTACTTTGCTGCCCCTGTATTGATGGACTATAAATAGAGAAAAGCATCCAGGGTTCCAAGCATCCAGGGAAGACAAGGAATATGAGCCTAAAGACCTGAGTTCTAAATTCTTTTTCCAAAGCTAAGTAGGTTTTTCAATATTGGGCAGCTTAATTTTTCTTAAACTCACTTAGATTTCCTGTACAATTAAGGGATCAGAGCTATTGGATCAATATAGTTCCTTTGAACTCAGGAGAGTCAGGCTTCCCAGCATTCACCCACCAGAATCTAAAAAGACAGACATAATTCTAAGCAGAGACAGAAAAAAAAAAGCCATTATCAACAGGGCCAGGGTGCTAAAAATTAAGAATCTGTGCAACGGCCCAGCTAATCCATCCACCCAGCAAGGTGCTAGACTGGCCAGGTGACCCTGAGAAGGTTCTGTATAAAGAGGAAAGTAAATGGTGTCCAACTGTGCAGGCTTCCTCCAGTTAGCTTGAACTGAGGATGCCTTGATGGGGTCAGTCAGATGAAAAGGCAGCCTATTAGACCTACTTGACAACTTCGAAGATGGAGGCCACTTCCAGCCTCAGAGCCTTGGTATACTTAAAACAACTCATAATACAATAAATGAATTTTAAAAATGGGCTTTGGAACAAGACAGATCTGAGGAATAATTTTTAATGAAGTCACAATATGGTTTCATGTTAAGTAACTGTCCCTTAAGTAACATATGAATTGTGAGGACACAATCAACGACGTTGCTATGTCTGTACAGCTATCTATATACATGATAAAATAAACTATTTTTAATCTCATGACTCATTAGAACATGTGCACATTTTGTTACTCATGTTATTGCAGTGTGATGCTGACATCCGTTCCAAGGCTCTGCAAGGCTGCACATCTTTAATGAACAGATGAGCAGTTATTATTTCCAATGCACAAGGCCGCTTCCAGCAGATCCCAGCCTCCGGCCACAGTGCTGAGCCAGGGAGCTTTTAAAGTGTTACATCACAATGAAAGAAATGCAAGGAGATTGAAGGACTCCGGTTCTTAATTGAAATGAAAATAACTCCCCCAGGGATGAAACACAGCCTAATTTACCAGGGAAAACTACACCAAGCCATCAACCTGGGTACAACTGCCCCAGCACCAATGGTTCTATGACACTTATTCTGAGATGTCAGTGCCCTATGGAAACATGTGAACCTTAAAGAAGACATATTTGTTACACAGAACTTCACCAGAGGTGTGTTTTATTACATATACTGGATGTGGGGCATAGTGTTTAAAAATTCATACTTGTCTGTTATTCATCAAGTTTTGTAGAGCCAAAGTGCCTTTCCAAAGATGTTCCAAAGATGATGATGACTCTCTGGAGCCAAACATCCCTTTTAGCAGAAGGGGATGGTCATATATCAACGTAAAGGGATGCTTCAATATCAAATTGGCACTGACAGCTTTTCTGTTGTGGGACTCCAAAGCTGAGAGATATCTAAAGGTTGTGGTTTCTGTAGTTATTTATTTAATTTGGGGTGTGTTTGCTGTTAAAAATAGCTCTTGATAGAGCCTATTTCATATAAATTACACTGCAAGGTCTATCTTTGTTAGAAGATGTTTTATTGATCTGATAAATGCATTAATTATTACAAATGGTCCTCTCTTATGAATTACATTCTAAGGCAGCCTGCATATTAGATAACTCTTTCATGGTGACTATGCCTCTGGTTTATGAAATAATTTTTCAAGGACAAAGTTTAAAAATAAAAAAAATATATTATATCCCCTATCTTGTGAAAAAAAGGTCTTTTATTTTGAAATAATACAGAAGGAAGATTTCTTTTCTATGTTACAAAAAAAAAGGCAAAATAATTTATATAATCCTCAAATTATTAAAATGTCAATAATAAACTTTATACTTGACCTCAAAACTTTTAGAAGTGATTTAACTTTACATTTTAAACATTCTACTTTATATTGTATAAATACATTATCATCAGTAATCATTTAAAGATGGCAGGCCAATTTGATAATTTAAGAATTTGAGTACTAAAAATATATTCGAAAGCTTTAACAGAGACATTGTTATGTAAAAGTTTCAACCTTTGTTCTGAAATGAAAGCAGTTCTTGGAATGCCTTGGGTATGAACAGACATTTCTACTGAAACTCACTTGATCCTAGTAAACTCATACCAAAAAAGACATATACCATCTCTCTGGTATAACAAAGTCTTAGCTCCAACTTTTCCATTTTATAAATCTGACACTGAGATAGAGGTGGTTAACCATTTCTGTTGCCACTTAGGAGTAAAATGAAGATGCCTAAAGTTGATAATTACTCTGTGATCTTAATTTGTCTAGATCCAACTCCTTGCTCTACATGTGCATTCACACGCACACACACACGCGCACACACACACACACACACATTAATCTCCACCTGAAATGATACTGATACCTCCAATAAGCCAAGAAAAATATTTTGGAAAAAAGAAACACCGTGGGACATCTTCCAAGTATATGACGAGAAGAGTTTTGAGAACATGTTTACTTTCTCAGTGGAAGTTAACTGCATTGTTAGAACACCTTTGATAAGGTGTTCTGAAAATGGCATTTTACGTCTTTGTTCTTTCTCTGAAAGATCCATAACACCAGTCTAATCATGAGAAAAACATTAGACAAATCCCAGTTGAGTGACATTCTATAAAATACCTGACCAGTACTCCTGAAAATCGTGAATGTCATCAAAAAACAAGAAAAATCTGAGAAGCTGTCACAGCCAAGAGTGGCCTAAGGACACATTATGTAGAACCTAAAGAAATCGGAACAAACTACAGCCTTTAGTTAATAATAATTTATCAATATTGATTATTTAATTATAACAAATAGACCATACTAATGTAAGATGTTAATTTTAGGGGCAAGTGGGTGCATACATACAGTGAATTCTCTGTTCTATCTTTTAAATGTTTCCATAAATCTAAACTTATAAAATAAAAAATATATATATTTATACCCCCTATCTAAAATAAATAAAATAAAATAAATAAAAGTTTACTTAAGGGGTAAAAAAAAGGAGACTTGAGTTTTGTAACAGATAATTAACAGAAGAGACAGGCAAAGGGAATTCTCAGAAAAATCATAGAGGAGAATTTAAGGAAGAGAACTGCATGCAGGCTCAGGTAGCAGCCATCCAGATTAGATCAAAAGAAAGCATTCTAATGTGTATAAAGCCAAGGAGAGAAAATGAATAGATTCAAACTAATTAATTACATGGTATCTTTAAATGACAGAGAAGAATTCATGCTTCATTGTGGGATTCATTGATAAATTAATGATTCATACATAGAAAAATTAGCAAAGAGGTAATTATTCATTTCTTGAAAACAAAACAAAATACTGGAAATGAAACTAAATTATATCATTACATAATTATATTTATTAATAAGAATACAATTTTGCAGTATTATGAGCCTGCCTACTTTAAGTCATAAAACAACACACTTAGACAAATATTCATTAGACATGTGTTCGATCAATGTTAAAAAAGAATCAACAAGCCCAAAATGGAGTCATTTGTGCTAAGCCCCATGTCAGTAGGCCAAGATTTAATTGCAGTTTCAGCATCTCCCAGGAACGTGACTTCTAACCAGTCAATCTGGAATTATCTGGTTGGTATTAGTGAGGTCATCTGCCTGATAGACATCCTGAAGGAAGCTGAACTAGCCTGAAATAATCCATTCTTTGATAGAAATTTCTTTTTGTTTTCACCTCCTTTTGCCTATAAAAGCCTTCCATTTTGTAAAGCTCCTTGGGGGCTCTTTTCTCTTTGCAAAATGGGATGCTGCCCGATTCATGAATCATTAAATAAAGCCAATTAGATCTTCAAGTTTACTCAGTTGAATTTTGTTTTTTAACACCAAGCTTCAGTGGAAAATCAATTCTTAAGAAATTAAAACCAATTTTGTAAATTGAAAGAGTGTGGTCAAATAAATGAGATATTTTAAAAATATTGTTTTCTGATAAATGGCTGAGATCTCATTATCTAGAGGCTTGGCTACTGACTAAAAAAAGAAAAGTAGCAAAACCTACTTTCTACCAGACACAGGAATAAAGGGAAAGTGTTAGGAAAAAATTAATAACTTATTTAAAGTCCTCTTTAGAGATTGTCTTAGTAAATGATGAAAATCTTTAGTATTAGGATTAATTCAAGGTTTGAAATCAACAACATCTCCAATTTGAGTACCACTTCATGATGCCTGGAAGAAGTGTGCTTTATACTGGAAAATAGTTTGGATTTTTATGCTGTGTTCAAATTCTGGATTAACAAAATAAGGCAAAATGCTCCAGCTATGATAGATTGAAGAAGGTGTACAGGAAGCCAACAATGAGGGACTGATGAAGAGCTGCTCAGAAAATCAGCTTAGAGTAAAACTGTATTAAATATCAGTTCTAACAAAACAGCCAAGATTGTTTGAAGGAGCTTAAACACCACCAAGCCTCTTAAACTTCACCTTCCTGAACTCTCAATCATGTAAAGTTAACCAGGACTAAAGGAAAACATAAAGTGATAATGAATATATTCTGAGAGCAAAACAAAATAGTAGAGTACAATACTTCTAGAATGGCACAGTAGGGAGCTGATCAGACACTCTCCACAGCACAGATGCAATTTTACTGAGAAAGTTATTTAAAAACAATCATTTAAAATTTCTGGAAGCTGCCTTAAGCATATATAGCAAATGGGAAAAACATTAATTTAAGGAAAGCTAAATCTTGGTAAAAAGAACAAGAGTCTGTGTCATTGAGCAATGACCTGCTTCCTTAGATGATATTTTTAAATTTATATATTCTAGGTCTGTGTTACAGGAACTCTCTTCTCTGGACAGATGCAGCTAAGAAGTTGGAGGCTCCCTCTTTATCCAGCATCTAGTTACAAGCTCTGGTTTGGTTCCTAGTGGGGAAGGCCAGGGGCAGTGTTTCTAACCCACCCACACTCTCCCCAGGCCTGGGCTGCAGAAACCTAATTTCAGGTATAGATTTGGCAGACAGAGTCAGACTCCCTTTCTCACTACCCCCCTTCACCCCCACTCATACTGAAGTAGAGTGACAATTCTACTTCAGACACATCAGGTGGAGCCTGATCATCCATCTAGCTCCTTTGTAGCATAAAGACTCCACATTTGTAGCAGCAAATTGATAAGACGAGGCTGCTACTTCCCACTACCACCAATGCCCGCTTGTATAATGAGGGTGGCACTACAGAAAAAGTCGGTCCTTGTTCTCAGCTCAGTTACACTGGTACAGAAATTCTTTCCCCAAAGAAGGCAGACCAAAAGGATAAGGAGCTCCTCTGCTCTCTCTCTGAAAAAAATGCACTTATTTCTAACAAAATGTAAATTCCTTGTTTAAGAATATTATTGAAAATAATAGAGATCTTGGTGGAGAGAAATTATGAAGAGGTTGGTAGATCTATAATACAAGCAAAATGACAGAACAGCCAAAAGTTTAATAGAGAGAACTAGGCAAAAAGACAACCAAGAGGAGCCCTTTGGGACCAGTCAACTCCGAGGTCGGGAAGGGAGTGCATGTGCCAAGCTGTACTCATTCACTAGCAATCACTGGAGGGAATGAAGCAGATGTGAAGTAATCTTCTAGCTGCACCAGACCCATCAACACAGGCAGGAGCCTGACTGGCACAAGGAGCTTAAATACAACTTCATACGTAACACTAATTGAGCAATAAGCGACTCTGACCCAGGGTAACTCCTAGGAAGCCAGTGTGGAAAATTACACTCATCCCTTGCAGTCTGGGAAAATGTGTATATCCCCAACCTGTACCCTCTCAGAAGCAATTAGAGATGAAAACTTTCCCCAGCTAAACATGGAAAACAAAACAAAACAAAACAAAACAAAACAAAACAAAATGTATATTCACTGATCAGTAATAGCAACCTACAAGTCACACATATATCCAACATGAAATGGTAAAAATCTAATTGGGTAAGCAGATTTAAGCACAGCCAGTGACCAATAGGTGGCTTATGCCAATGCAGGACCAATACCATATGAAGTCAGGTTAAAAGATCAAAACGAGAAAACAAAAATGAGCAGGGGCATCAGGGGCTGAATATTGTGGACACAATATACTTTTCCGAATGAGTTCAATCAATTCATCCATAAATAAATGATGAAGCAAATGACAAGAACAATACCTAGGGGAGGGGAAAGGAGGTTCAACATCTACTGCTGTTATACTATTTACAAAATTCAGTCTGCAACAACTGTATGACATATAAAGAAACAGGAAAATGTGATCCATACACTGGGAAAAAAAACAGTCAAAGCAATTGGCCTTCAAAGGAACCTGAATGGTGGATTTAGAAGACAAGTTTTAAAGCACCTATTACAAACATGGCCTTTTGAACTAATGTGTCTCAGGCTGCTGTGAAGAAATAAACAACCTAGATGCCAATTCATAGGATCTATCCTTAGCTCATGTATGTACAATCATGCAATGAAATATTATTTGTTACTGAAAAAGAACAATGATGAAAGATGCCTGTCACAAAAGACTATACACACACACACACACACACACACACACACACACACACACACACACACACACACATATATATGTATGTATATAATCAGATGGATAGATAGATATTTCATTTATATGAAATTCACATACTAGGCAAATATTCAAAGACAGAAGGTAGATGAGTGGTTGTCTAGGGTTAGTATTTGAGATGGGAGTATGTGGAAGGATTACTGGGTTTCTTTAGAGGGCACAATACTGTTCTAAAATTAGATTGTGTTGATTGTGGTGATTAGAATTAAATAACAATACTTAATCTACTAACAGTACCTTAAATTGTCTAGTTTACATAGGTCGATTGTGTGGCATAGAAGTTATATCAATCACAATAAATTTATTACCAAAACAATATACACAAAAAAATAACCAAATAGTAGACTTCATACTCAGGATTTTGATTATAAATAGGGGACCTGAAATTGTCTCTCTCTAGTGAAGTAAATTGAATGAATCAAGCAGGCTTCCAAGACATGTCGTGTACCTTCTACACTAATGATCAGGGTGTACCTCAGTACTCACCTATGGCTCATGCCCACTAACTTTCCACTCCCAGTACCTCAGGGTTTCACCATGATCACCTAGGCACATATAAACACTTTAAATTTTTACAGAAATCATCTGGGCTGGAGATAGTCTCACATGTGCTTCATCGATGTTGCATCTTGATTCAATGAGAATTGGATGTGCATGATTTTCTTCCAACACAGAGGTAGCGCATTCCTTTAATGATACTAGAGGCAGTGAACTCGAGTGAAAGAGGGGTCTGAATCTATGCCTTGACTTATTTCCTAAACTAAGCCTTGAAAGTAACTTTACAGAATGCCTGATAGGAATCTGACCTACTGTAAGCAAAAGAGCACTTTGTTTACAAAAATAGAAACCATACTAACTGCTCATTAAGGACAACCACAGAGAATTAAATAACAATACTTAAGAGAGTGAGAAATCTTATTCACCAGAATTCCAGAAGGACTGAATCCAGGGGGAACGAAATGAGGCTGAGATTTGAACACACTAAATTTCTAAGAGAAATACTCATAAGGAAGAAAGTAATGACAAATACATCATCATGGCACTGAGAAGGCAGCATGGGATATGGGTAGGTGAGTGGGGTAGGGGAGAGAAAGAGGGAAGGAGATTCTGAAGATGGGTTTGAATTTGGAGGGTATTAATGGAAAGACATCAGGATGACCCAGCTACATATCAGTGCAGATTTCAAGACACACAAATAAGATAGGCTACAAAGCTATCAAGTGGATTTCTAAGAACAAGACAATATCTTGTCTTTCTCAAATGAAACATACCAGTATTTATTTACTTTTTAAATTATTTTTTGATTATTAAACTTTAAATGAAATACCAAAGAAGTTTTTCTTGTAACTTATTTGAGGGAGAGTGAGAGATATACTGAGGATCATGAATGAAAGTTGGATCTTAATTTTTTTAAATAAAAAAAAAAATAGAGGGCATGGGATGAAAAGAAGACCTTATTATAGAAGGCAGTGATCATCAAACATTCTCTAATTCCAGACAATGCTGAGATTGCACAAGGCTCACAGATATTTTTTTTCCCTCCAAATTTACCTCACATTCTTCTCTAAGTTTAACTCTTGATATGTGTATTACAAATCTTTAGCTGTGATTCTCCGAAACTATAACTCTCTGTAAAGTCTTATCAATATTGCTATGACTTCATTATTTACTGTATGCAAAATTATTTTTTATTTAGAGAACTCATTCAACCTTTACAAATATATTTAAATTCTAAATTACTGTATTAATTACTGTATCACATTGTTGAGTTATTAAAATATATCTGTATTTTATGGCCCTCCTGACATTCATTCATGTACAACAGGAGATATAAATAGTTTTTGTTCTTTTGAGAACTACTCCATAATTTAACTCCTTAAAATATATTTTATTTATAACTCAATTATTTGACCAGTTGAGAAACACATATTATTTACTAAGGTACAAGTTGTGCCCTGTGAACTTTATTCTTGATTTCTTTTGCTATAATATTTAACTAGAATATTATATCCAAATTATATCAACATGTATTCAAATTATTGATTTTTGTTATAAAAATCAGAAATTCCCTCTGTATAAAATTTGAAAGTAAAGAATAAAAAATTATTTATATTTTTTATTACTAAATTTTTTTCTCTAATCTTCAGCATACAAATATTCAGAACCTAATATTATCCAAGCACAATTTTAAACACTGCAGCTTAGCACTAAACAAACTGACACAAATTCCTGTTTATATGGTGTTTTCTCTAGGGAGATAATAAAAATGATTTCGATGGAATTATTAGAATAGTTTTATTTCTATATTTAAAATATTGATTACATACTCTGCAGGCATCATATGCTTACATCTGTTATTATGGGAAATGTAGAATTGACTTGCAAGATTGTAGAACATAACTGCTTTTATTTTTCTTCTATTTTTAGACTTCCAAAACTCTCTTACTATCAAGGTCTCATTAGAAAACTTATGATGCAACACTGACTCTTTCATTTTCCCAAAACATGAAAGGTATAGTGCTTCTAGTGTTTCTGTGAACAACAGCCAAATTTATCTTAGACTTCGAGTATGCCTGGAAGGATTTTCCACATATATAAGGATTATTAAATATAAATAGAGTTAAAAATGAATAAAATAGAAGAGAAAGTATCAAAAAGTGGGGCTTATAAAAAATACTGTTCAAGTTTTTTAATCTTATAAATCAAAGAAAGTAGTAAATTATTATTTCCAAAAAAATACACAAATGATGTAATTCTACAAACTTTAAATGAGGAACTGGGTTCCATATATCAGACAGATAGGTATTAATATTATAATCTAAGAACTGACAAACATTTTATGTAAAAAAAAAATCAGATAATAAATATTTTAGGCTTTGTGGATCTCAAGGTCTCTGCCATAAGTACCACCACTCTCCTTGTAGCCTGAGAGAAGTCATCAAAGATACGTAACCAAATGGTGGTGGCTGTGTTCCAACAGGACTGCATTTACAACATCAGGCCGTGAGTAGGACTGTCAACCCTTAAAAAGTGGAAGAACTTTTGAAGAGTCCCTTTCAAGAGGTCCAGTGGAAAGGTATGTTTAAAGTCACTGCTAACTGGATATCAGCATCAGACTTTCCATGTCAATAAGATGACTGTGTTTGTTTAATTCACTTTTAAATACATGAAATGGTTTTAAATAAACTTTAGAATCTATGACGGCATTAAATAAGACATGATGATGCCCAGAGACTTTCCTCTATCCTTAGCTAACCTTTATTCTTTGTAATTGAGGGGATAAGCTTTCAAATAATGTCCCTTGATTGCTTTGGAAGTGGAGTTACCCTTCTACATACAGTAGAAAACGCACAACACCCCAGAGTGAGGAACAGACACTAATCTGCACTGACCTACCTTATTAGGGGTTCTGAAGTAATATCCCCAGTGTGACTTGTGCACGTTCCCTACTCGTGATTAATGAATACAGCATTTCAGCAGGTGCCTGCTCCAACTTTAGCACTTAGACACACCACGTGGGTGAAAGAAAAACAACAAAAACCATAATTCCATGACAGCATCTAATCTTGAATCTTGATGTATCCAGTCTCTAGGAGTAGATCTAAAAATACTTCTATTTATTTTTATTTTTTTTAATTTATTTTTATTTTTATTATTCTTTTACTTTTTTTCACCCTGTTGTCATGTTCTTCAAATTAGTGAAAAACGCATTAACATTGAACTCCAGGCAATGATGTGGGAAACTCTCATTCTTACAGCTAACAATCAAGTGATGGGGTCGGTGGGAAGATCTTAGCAGCTGTGCAGCTGCTCTTCAGCACAGATTTTCTCAAATGATAAATACACCGTCCTCTGTTTCCCGCTGTGAACACGTAGACAAATATTGACTCAGACAGGTGCTGAGCTTTTCTTTAATTTCATACTCTCCACTGCCACCAGTCCTTATTGCTTTTTCTGCAGTTAATCATTTATTGCTTATTAAAGAATTAATAAAATCCAGCAACTTGATTTCTTTACAGATTAATAAATTTGTTCAAAAAGTCTTGGCTTTCAAAGACACTGATTCCGAACCAAAGGTTATATGAAGAAGGCAATAAAAATAACATAGTATTTCTATTTCTCATTTAATCAGAAGGTTATATTTTCCATTTATTTCATAGAACATGATTTCAAATTGGATGTTTATTCAAATGCAACATCAGTGAGATATACGTGTATGAAATAATGGTACTGTGTAAGTAAAGGAAGTCACAGCTGCTTGTCAGGCCAGGATTTTAGCCATAAACATAAATTTGTCAAGCTATTGCACTTTGCATCATTATGGTTTGGAAGAAAAATCAATAATGCATTTGTAAGGGTAGCATTTGTTGAAACGAAACAAAGAAACAGTCCCTGGTGAAGCCGCACTTTAGGTGAACTCACAATGGAATGCTCTGAGAAAATGTAATGGCAAACCTACACCTTTATAGATCGAGAAACTAATCAATCAGTTCCAGAAATCTTGCAAGTGGATAGATATAGCACTTACATTATAGTGGGTATTGCAAACACACTAGATAATTCTCTGTAATCTTTGCAAATATATTAACATTACTTTTTAGAGTTTGGCTATCAAATAACTATTGCCAGTTATTTTGCTGAAGTTTGAATTAGATCGTATAAATATTAGTGTCATTTTAAATGTTACTCAGTCTTTGTTAATATGGATTTGGAAAGGGGCGTTGCTTCATTTGGAGTCAGATTAAATGACGGAAAGAGAAAGGAAGCAGGGAAAGGAAAAAAATAAAGTTAAAGCCTAGCTTTATTATTATCAAGGATGCACAGGGAAGAAGAGTATATCTTGAAAGTCTTTACAACAAGACATCTATCCTGATAGGTCCAGAAATGTGTTTATTTGAAGCATTGGTTGATATCACCAAATTGCCCTCTGAAGAAAACACATCAATTAATACCTTCACCCAAAATATATAATAACCTATAGGCCCTTAGGCTCTAAAACCTTCACTTCTAAACTTTTTGATGTTTGCCAATCTATCAATGGATGAAAAGATACATAAAGTTGTTCCACGTTGACCTTATACATTATCTCAGAGGCTTCTCCTCTTCCATTATACATGAGGCATCTGGTTTTCATTTATAATTAATTGACTATTATTTTCATCCATTTTTCAATGACATATGTATTAATCTGCTATGGCTGCTAAAACAAAGACCACAGACTGGATGACTTAACCATCAGAAATTTATTGCCTTACATTTCTGGAGACCAAGAGTCTGGAAATAAAGTGTCAGCAGGGTTAGTTTATTCAGAGGATTGTGAGGGAGAATCTGCTCCAGGTTGCTTTCTTAGCTTTGGGTAGCAATGGGAGTTCCTTGGTTTATAGATAATGTTCTTGTGTCTTCACACTGTATTCCCTCTGTATGTGTCATTGTCTCTCTCTGTATCCATATTGCCCAGATTTTTATTAAGTGCACTAGCTGCATTAAATTAAGACTTACCCTAAAGACTTCAGTTTAACTTGATTGCCTCTATGAAGACTATGCCCAAATAAGGTCATGTGCTGAGGTCCTGGGGAACTTTGACACATTTCAACCATCACAAGTTAATACATCTTTTTACATTTTTAGAGCTTTTTAGGTACTATATAATATCAGTTAGATATGTTGTAAATATTTCTAGGTTAGCAAATGTGTTTTAATTAGTGGATTATTATAACAGTTGAAATTCCAAATTTTTGAGGTTGGATATTCTTCTTTCCATTAAGATTTATTGGTGTTGTTTTTGTTTTCTGATGTTTTCATCTAGTACTCTCATTTACAAGTTATGCAACTCTTTGATCATCTTGGAATGCATTTTGACATACAGAATGAGGTAGATTAGGTATTCAGCTATATTTAGAAATGTTAATAGTCTTAACATCTTTTGTTAACTAATAAATGTCATGTTATAATATAACAAGAGTTAATATTTATTGAATTTATGTTCTGGAAACTCTTCTAAAAACTTAACGTTATCAGTCATTTAATGTTTATAAAAATCTCTACTCTTTTTATTATTCGTATTTTATAGAGGAGGAAACTGAGACACAGTGGGATTGAGCCTGCCTCCATCTGCCTTAATCGACAAAAAATCCAGTAGCAATTTGTGCTCCAGAAAAGAAAGTCCTTCCTACAGTTTGCACTAAAAATTACTCTCTATCCAGTAGACAACTTTTTGTACCTCTTTCCTACTCCTTCAGGAATATCATACAGTGGCAGTAATTCTGTATAGTGTAAGATGATTTGAGTATTAAAGTTATATGCATCTTAATAGTAATAAAATATTGAAATTAGAGGAGTAAAGATCTCACAGCTAAGTCTCCTGGCATCTCTCAAATGGTAGGAGAGGTAACTGGAAGTGCTTTTATTATTTCCCCTGGACTTGGTCTTGGTAAGCCTGACTTCTCCCTTTTCTCTCATCATTCCATTCTACTGAATCCCAGCCTGTGACAAGCCCAGTCTACACTCATAAAGTATATCAGAGATAGCATATAGGACACATTATGACACCCCATTTCTACTTTTTTAAAATAGATCTACTTTAGAGGCCTAATAATTTGAGTAAATCGCTAGATGCAAGGCTATCGATGTAAGAAGGCTCAATCCTATGTGTTACCAAAATGGAAAAATTAATTACCTTAGTAAAATAAAAAGTTAAACTAAAAAACCTTCAATATATGAAAATAAAATAAATTCATAATAATATGCAAAAAGAAAGGAAAAAAGAATGCAAGTGATCATATAAAGAGTATTGGCCCTTAATTAGTGATCGTTAATTAATTAGCCTCATTAATGTGTATAAAATATGATGACCTATTTTGCCATGGGTTCACATAGTGATACACATAAAGATTTTTATCACAATGTTGCTTGTGGGTAGCAAATAGAAGTACCCACAGAGCATCACTACAGCAGTGGGGATGTAAAATGTGTTATAGGCATACGATGAGATAAAATAAAGCAATCAGTAGTAATCAACTAGATTTACATGTGGCAACACAAATAGATCTCAAAACCATAACATTGAGTGAAAAAGCATAGAGCAAGAATATGCTTTTAACAAAAATAATGTCTGTACCATAAGAATCAAGAATACACAAAATGACACCAATATTTTTGACACTACCTAAGGCAAAGCTTAGAAAAAGAATTGAAAGGACATACATAACATACTCTTGAATAACTGTTTCTAGGCACGTGGAGGCACAGAGGAGAGATGAAGGAAAATCATATGAAGAATGGGAGGCATTGCAATGGGCAATGGTGCTAGTAAGCCATGACCTGAAGCATATTATCAACTCAGTTTTATACATGTAAGGTCTGATGGAAAGAACAAACTGGCTAGGATCTCATCAGGTGGGCAAATTAAGTGCAGAGTCCAACACTTAGAGTGATTTTATTGTCAGAAAATTGTCATCCTGAGTAATAACACAGATGACAAATGGTGACAAGCTGTAAAAGTCTTCTCTATAATAAGTCTTATGTCACATTAGACTCATAATAAATTTAGAAAGAATTTAAAGCATTTATCAATGTTTATTCAGTGACTCCCATAAGCAAATGAAAGTTTTATACACTGGTACTATTTTAATTTTAAAAGTAAAAATGCATCACTGACTCAAGAGAATTATTTCTATAATTTAGAATGTATAATTTGAGCAAAGTTTATAAATGTTCCCAAAGAATTAACAGACTATTTTGAATCAAACATTTGATAAAAATAAGTATCATTAAAATGTGTGGGACAATGCTGCCTACTTTGAAAGGGCTGATAATCATACTTCGTACTACTGTTTATGATGTTCAATTTGACAACAACTGTCTATGCATCTCTATATCTCTGCACATCTTGCAAATGAGGCACTGACGACACTTTTCCATCATCTTTTCAAGGATGAATGATAGAGATGGGCTATTTTTCTGGAGCAAAGGGCAGATCTATGCACAGTCTTGGGAGACAGAGATAATATTTCCCTCCAGAGCAAAAGTCAAGCTGCTTACTGCCCATTATAAATGATTCAGGTTTCCTGAGTTCAGGGGTCCTCACTTGTAATTCAACAAATTGTGTGTGTAGGTGATAGTTGGTTCTTTTCACATCACCTTTGGGATTCAAGGTTCAAGGAATGGCACAAGAAAATGCTGATACACTGGCTACTGCTGTCACTGTGAGTAATTAAGTACATTGTCTCTGACCCATGAGTCTCATGCCTTCTACCAGAATCTATGAAACTGTGCCAGGCTAACTTGTTACTAACTTGTTAGCTTGCAAGTAGGGTAAAATCTCACATACTTCTTAACATT
Source organism: Cynopterus sphinx (assembly GCA_030015415.1). Classification (NCBI taxonomy): domain Eukaryota; kingdom Metazoa; phylum Chordata; class Mammalia; order Chiroptera; family Pteropodidae; genus Cynopterus; species Cynopterus sphinx. The sequence continues at coordinate 10,611,521 of CM057379.1, forward strand.
AATCCAAAAAAAGAAAAAAAAAAAAAAAACCCTTAGACACACTCTGTACTCTGATTACATCAAAAACAAATATAATTTATTTACTGAAGACATTCAAGGGCTTTCTTAGATTATCGAAGGTGTACAACCATGGGGTTATCACAGATAGTTGAAATAGTCATTCAACTATATCATGTGATCTGAGTACTTTAGAACATCTCCTAAATCATATTTTTGTTATTTTCTTGAATGATTGGGTATTATGGTTCTGAGACCAATTTCTAGTAATTAACTCATTGGACCCTGGCAATGCATTCAATCTCTAGCTCTTTTACCTTCCCTGGAAGTCTTGGGGTGACAATTTAAGTTCCAACCCTCTAATAACAAGGTTGGTTCTCCTGACAACCAGCTCCCACCCTTGGGCATGTTCCAAAGGTTAACACATTAAGACTCCTTTATGGCTCTCATCACAAGAAATTCCAAGGGTTTTCAGAACTGTGAACGAAAGACTGTGGAAGAGACTAAATATGTATGAAAAATATATTTTGATCATACAAATGACCATATATGCATTTCTTATAAATTGCAATACTGCAGCGGGCGATAATAGTTACTCATTGTCCCTTTCCTGTGATCTCTTTTCAAGTAATGCCACTGTTCAGGTGACATTCATGTTGTGACTAAGTGTGTATTTACTTGTCAAGTTATTTTCTACGGTGACAGTAGCAATCGACAAAATAAGAACACTGATAAAATGGAGTTGTAGAAAACAAGGCATACCTTTAAAAGTCACCCTTTATCCTACAATAAATAAAATATTAAAAGTCTAGGTAAAAGGAATGTGTATCAAGTGTAGCTGCTTCCTCATTTTTCCATAGACTAACCCTTCAGGTGATGATCATAAATCTAGAAACATTCTCTATACTTTGTTGAATAATTCAATTTGAGTTCACTATGTATCTGGCACTCTTGGTTATAAGTGAATTTTTCATTTACATAATCACATTCTGCCCACTTGAACATTCCCTATGCAGTTGCACTTTTATATAATATACTTGTTCACCATCTGTCCTCAATTTTGGTCAAGAGATGCTTCATATTTTCCAGCACTTTGCATGGTAATTTTGCCACCCCAAAAGTCATTTTTGTTAATACACATCTTGCTTATGTACTGTCAATAAGATAATTTAGGCTCTTACTCACTGAAAAATAGACTGCCTTTAGAAGCTTTATAACCACCTATCAGAAACGAAAAGGAAATTTCTCTAAAACCATGTAATATATTTGAAACTTCAAATGCATAAATGCACAAACATGTACTATAATTATTATGAAGTAGCTTCTTGAAAAAAATAACTTTGAGTATATAAATATACATGTGAATTCCTAGATTACATATATTTTAAGTCTAGGCTTTATTTTAAAATTATAGTGAGACGTAAAAAATAATTTAATATTACTAATATTAATTTTTTTTCTTTAGATTATTTCCCATAAGATTATAAAATAAGGAATAATGCATTGAAGGCCTATACAAGATTATCAGGTAGATTAAGCCTCTCTGCTATTTATTTTTTTCTGGTCATTTGAAAAGAAAATTAAATGTTCATGTTAAGATCAAATATTTTTGTTCTTAAGAAAAAAAAAACAACAACTAGACTGACTATTTTGCTAGGCTTTTCCTAAAAGACATTCTGATATGAGAGGCTTTTCCCTCTGGATAGAAGTTTAATTCTTAATTTCAAAAAGAAAACAATTTTTTTTCATTATTTTTGATGCATTCCTATGTGTGTGGACACACATACACACACATACACTCAAATATTTCTCTTTGTTAAATTTAGTGGTTTTAACTACTCTTATAATACACAAGAAGCTATAGATTCAGTTGTGTTCTTATTCAATAACTACATGGGTCACCAACCCAAATATAAATTAACTTAAACAAACAGATCAATAGATTTATGTAAACCTTATTCTTAAAGTTACTATAAAATTTGGAATTTAGTTTAATTGTAGGGTCTATTATAGTCTTTTTCCCCCTATCAACTCATAATTACATTTAAAAACTTCATCAAATACTAAGAATATATGGATCACCAAGCTCAGCAAAGTTTGGTCAAAATAGTTATGAAAATGATTACCCAAGTTTTCTAGCAATGGTGTAATAGAAGCATGCGGGTTAGTAATAAAACAAAGTTTTGAGGTTAAAAACTGTATTGATTGTCCACTCTAACTTTTTGGCTATATAACTTTATACATTTATATTTTTTTTCTACTTCTTAGTAAATCTCTTTAAAGAGTTGTTTCTTTTAAAGGGACAATCTAATAGAAATTTTCAGTTCATAATGTTGTGAGAGAATTATGTGCAAACAGATCAACACCATCCATGGCACAGCAAGCTTTTAACAAAGGGTCATAGTTGTTATTTTAATATTAAAACTTTCATTGTGAAAAATCAACCAATCATTCAAATAGATATTAAAATAGAATAATTTCTCATTTTTTCTACTTTGTTCTGTTTTCATTATTTTAACTTCCTCTGAGATCATGTAGGATTCATTATTATTTTAATAATCTTTCACTATTCTTTTCTTTCCTGTGGGCTTTTACCCTGAGGAGAGAAAAAGATGCAGGTCTAAAAGAACAAATATCCAACTAACTGTATTGCTATTTGATTTTCAGTGCTAGCTTTAAGCAATATCTCCCCTTTGCTTAATATTTATTATATGTAGTATTATCTATTGTCCCTTAAGAGTACTTTAAAACTAAGAAAATATATACAAATGCAGAAATATCAAGCTCTAGTTATCATTTTTTTAACTCTATTTTTCTATTAAATGCTACATGTTCATTTTAGAAAATTTAGAAATATAGCAAAAAGTAGAACATAAATTTATAAATCACTTTTAATATCACTATCCAGAGTAAATAATACTAATATTTCAACAGTATGTATTATTTCTAGATTTTTTGATATTGCCATTTTGTTAAATGTAATTTCCTATGTATTTTAGCCTGATATAACTTGGGTGTGATTTCTTAGGTTAAAGTATTTTTGAACAAGGTAGAATTTGATAAAAATTTATAATATAGATTTTTAATGGAGTTTAAAAATTAAAATTAAAAAGATTATCTTTCTAATATTTTCCTTTAAAGCACTGAGTCACCAAGAGATTAAGAGATTTTGAATCTACACATTCAAAAACTTGTGAGAAAAGAGAAAAAGAAAACCTAGAAATTTTGAATCTCAATTTTTCTTCTATCAGTATTAAGCTTTGGGGAGGAGGAGAAAGAAAAAGAGGAACAGAAAGAGGAAGAGAGAATGTGTAGTTTTGGAACAAAAATAAATAAAGACTGTACTGTGATATTAGAGAATGTGCCAGAAGTAGCTGATGAGCAGTGTGGTAGAAGGTTCATTAGACATGGCTATTTGGTTCTTCACCTGACGTCCTCAGGGCCATTCAAGGCCTGGCTTTTTGCTCTCTTCTGTTTGGCTGAGGATGTGCTATGGGCTGATTCATAGCAACCCTATCAGCTGGCCACCTCCCTGGCTTCAGCCAGAGGCATCCGAGGGCATCTTGAGAGCAAGAGGAGAGACCTAGATATTTCTTCCCCTCAAACACTGAGTCAGGTGTCATCTCTAGAAGCTTGCTCCAGTTTTCACAGGAGACTTCTTGGTTCCCACTGGGTGATCCAGGCCCAAGGCTTTAGAAATAGGACATCTCCCGCTTTGTCCCTCTAGACAGCACTGTAGCTTTCTGTTAGGCTTTTTCATTATAACAGCTGGTTTCTCAGCTATTCTACTTCCTGTCATTGATTTCCTAGATTAAATTCCCACTCTTTCAAATACCTAGATTTTTTTTTCCTTAAGTGTGAATAGTACAGTATGTAATTGAATTCTTTCTCTTTACGCTATTCTTACATGATACAAGAATACATCATTTTCTCTATGATCATTTCATAACACTATGAAATCCTATCTTTAGTCTTCATTCAGTACATATACTATCTTCCCTTTGATTATGCTTTAGACAATTGTTTATACCTATAAAACATGTATAACTATAGATGATAACACGGGGGATTAGATCTCTAAAGAAAATAAATATAAAAGTGATATTTTAAAATTGTTAAGTAGTTTGCTTACTATATTGAGAAGAAAAAAACATGTAACAACTTTTATCATTAAAACTGCTGCACATTCTGCCATTTGTTATTTAAAAAAATAAATTAGTAAAATGTTCTTTTTGTGTTGTTGCTCAATTTGAAGGAAAGAATAGTGCTGTGTTTTCCATATGCGAAATTAGAGAATGTGTAAGCATCCTACTCAAAGGCACATCCTAACATTTCTTCCTTCACATGGACTCACACAAAGAAAATACAGGATATTAATAAAAATGGCATTCCATCTGTCTCTTAAAAAAAGGAACCAAATAAAAGTGTGCATATATCACCTCTCATCAAAGAATAAAAAATAACTCCCAGAGAAAAAAATCTAGTAGATTTGAAAAAAAGAGAGAGGCTGATTTGGAAGCCTTACTTATTTGTTGCTGCAGTTGCAAATCTCTGGAGAACAATCTTTAGGCTAACAATCCAGGAACAAAGAGGTTTAAAGTTTACATCTCAGTTTCAGTCTGTAAGTCCCATGGTAATCTATATCCTCTTTTAACCACCCAGATAAATACTTGTTTACTTACATAGATGCTATCTGATAGCATTCAAACACTATCAGGTCTTAATGCTCATGATAATAATGACAGCAACTTTTAATTATTTCCTAGGACTGCCTTTTACACACCTACTTTGTAGAACTATGCCCTTTAACCATAAGATAGCATTGTCTGTTTCCATAACAGTTATGGAACAAAGCATACAGCTTTCTTCTTTGAATGTTTTAATTTGATTGAAAATTTTGTTATTTTTTTCTTCAATGTTTTTAGAACATTCACAAATTACAAACATATATTTTTATTCACATTCAAAAATGTGTATGATGATGATAAGATCTGAATCTACATTATAAGATTAGTAGCTCAGAAGTTATCATATTTCCAGCAACTGCTTTATGGAATAATTTTTTCCCCATTGTTTACATGTATGTCTGTGTCTTCCATTTGTAAAATAACCAGTTTAGTTTATATACATTGGTTATAATATGAGGGTGACAGATGTTTACCTTTGTTTGTTTGACCGATTAGACATGCTGAAAATTTAAAATCAAACATGGCACCATTTGCTTTTTATTGTTATTGTAAAGTTGGTTTGTGACTAGGATGAACAGAACTTTGGCTTCCATGATTTTTACCCCCCAGTGTCGTAGCCACAAATATGGTATATTACATGGCAAAAGGAATTTTGCAGATTTAATAGTTACTTATCGGTTAACTTTAAAATTAGAAAAAAATTATGTTAGATTCTATGGGCAGGGCCAACCTAATCACATGAGCCCTTAAAAACAGATCTTTCTTCCCTTTCAGTGAAGAAAAGGAAATCTGAGAGATGTAACAGAGGAGTTAGTCAGATCAAAGCATCGGGATAGTGCATACTGTTGCTGGAATGAAAATGAAAGAGGGACATGTGTCAAGGAAGTGGGGACATCAGTCTCATGACTGCAAAGAACTGAATTCTGCCAACAACCAGTGAGGTTAGGAAAAGAATTGGAACCCAAGAGAAAGGCCATGCTAGCCAACACCTCTGAGGCCAGGGATGCCCTAAGCAAAGCATCTGCCATGCCATGCTGGATTTCTGTTCTATACAACCATAAGGTAATAAACGAGTGTTGTTTTTAAACCTCTACATTTGTGGAGTCTGTTACAGCAGCCTCAGGTAGGTAACGGAGACAGTGAATGGCACCATCTTCATTCAGCTCTGGCTGGAGCAGTTGCGACACTCGATTTGAATGCTAGTGGATTTTTCCAGCATTACCACTTTCTAAGCATTGATTGCTGTCGTGTGTGTGTGTGTGTGTGTGTGTGTGTGTGTGTGTGTGAGTGTGTGTGAAGAAATAAGTGAACAAAGAAGCAATATGTTATTCCTTTACGATGGAGTGAGAGACAGAAGTTATTCTAGGTCTGGGTCTGCCCTGCTGCATTTTGTACACTCACTCAAACCAGGAAGCCTCTCTGTGCCACTAGGTCATCACCAGTACACAAGAAGGTCACCCTTATTTTGATGCCAGTGTTCAGGTGCTACAGTTCTATGAAATATGTATTGAGCTTCTTGTATGTGCTAAATTACTTTCTAGGAGCTTTGAAGAATATGAAAGAGGTTTAAGACACAGAGCCAGCTTCTACATTGCTTATTTATTTGAAGGCACCTAAATCATATATAAAATTCCTTAATGAATCAGAGCATAAAATCAAGTTCTGGGATGTGTGCTTCAGAATCCAAAGCCTATTCTATGCCCTGAGAAAGTATATCATTGTTATGGGTTATTAGGCCTATATTTAAAAAGCTGAATGTCACCCAGTTCTGAAACAATGAGTAAAAATGTCATTCACTTAAAATCCATGAATGCTAATGAGTACTTAAGTGCTGGGCAACATTAGAACAACAAAGATAAATGAGACAAAACCCCTCATCTTGAGGAGGTTACAGCATGGAAGGTGGACGTATAAACATACTAATGAGTGTGATATTAATGCCAATAATAGCAAGTTCCCCTTATCAAGTATTTTTATGCACTTAATTTTACATGTATTGTATCACTTCTTATAATAATTCAGTAAGTTTAAGTGCCTTAATTATTTTGATCTAACAAATAGCAAAACAGTGGCACCAGTAATCTAAATAACTCATCCATTGTCATATATTTTAAAATTCTGGGAAAAATTCAAACTTAGAGACCCCAGCTCAGAATCACACAGAACCAAGCTATCATCTTCTAACTTCTTCAACTATTTTCTAAGAAATAAAGTTTAAGTACATCCAACTACTTATTTAATTTACATACTTAGATACACAGTCACAAAACCCCGAAATGTTTCAAAACCAAATTCTTGATTTTTTCACTCAAACTTAGTCCTCTGTACTGATTCCTATTCATTCATCTAAGTAGCTGAACTTGCCAGAACCACTTAAATTAAGCTTAAATGAAACATTCTTTACCACTTTCTCTCCTACAAAATACAAATTCAATCTGTCACTCGGACTATTGACTTAGCCTCTCCGTATCTCAGATCCGTTTATTAACTTGATCACTGCAATGACCAACTCACTACAAGTCATAATTATCTCGTATAGTCCTGGCCAAGACTACTCTACACCACTTCATAGTTAAAACACTGCCCAGTCCTCCTGATGCAAATGCATTTAATAACTGAAAAATTTAAGACTGACTTCAAAGTCTCAAAAGTGCATCTACTCTCTTTGCCTTTCAAAAGTGAGACAGTGCAAAATTTTAATTAATATTTCTGCCTTTTCTTATTCTATAGGTTGCTAAAATGTCAAGGAACTCACACCATTAAATTTCCAAATGGTATTTTTTCTCTCTTTTTCTCACTTATCCATAAACTCCTACTTTGTATTAATCTCTTCTTCTTCATGCTCGACTACATCACTGCCTCAGAACATGTCACATGCAGCTTCTTCAAGGAATGTAGTCATCCAATCATCCTAATCGCTTTTTCCCTTATAATAAGGAGAAGATGTATATTTGGTGAAGGGGAAAATTAGGTGAGAAGTAGCTTATTAGGCCACACCCAAATGTTCTATTTTGGGGAGCTACAATTGAGGTCATGAAGTTCAGTAATAGCAGTGAAAAGGGTGAGAAGTGGAACAATCAGAATGAGAACATGGTAAGATTGCCCTTTCACTTCATCTCTTGGCTTCTAATGAATACAGTAAGCACAGACAGAGTGAAGGCTGTGCGCATCAACTATAGATCTGAATACCAGAAGGAAAGTGAATACTAAATCTTGCTTAATTTCAAATCCTCTTTCTTCTTGGTATAAAGTTGTAAGCACTGAAATTCTTTATGCTTCTGCTGTACCCATGTCACTAAAGAGTGGTGTCATTTTGAACACTGCTAAATCTTCTATTTCTTAAGTTGCACTGAAAGAAGAACTTGGCTTTGAACATATAAATTAGAATATCTTATCACAGTGCTTTATGTCTTCACAGACAAAAATGACTACCAAGCACTACACGTTATTTGTTCCTTGATTATCTTTTTTATTCCTTTACACAAAGTAGAACCAATATATATAGGAATAAAATGGAAATGTTATATAGATTCTAATTTTAAAATGGCTATAATTTCAAATATATAGCAGAGTCCCTGGATTGCTTCAAGGCTACAGATTTCCAAGGTAAAACACTGGTATTATTCTCTAAACAAAAAAACACCAATAAAAATTTCATTAAGGGGGATATCAATATGCATTTGAACAACAACAGAAAACACTGTTTCACAAAGATAGAGGCTGTTTTTTTGAGAGCAAAGTTGGAGTATAGCAAACTTTCCTTACTGACTCATTATTTTTGTACCTTTTTAGGAAATCAAGAGAAAAAAAATCTGAGATACTTTTATTTCTTCCAGCATTGTACAGAACTGAATCATCATTTCTTTTCAGGTAGCTGAAACTCCTAGTGTCAGCTAATAACATTACCAACAATGCACTTAATTATGTATATATATAAGAATATATGTGTTCTTATGTATTCTTATATATAAACAAAATGCAAGACACAGATGATACAGAGATGGGAAAGAGGATCCCACAACAATGTCAACTCACTGGACATAATTGACACCTATAAGCTTCTTCATCAATAACAACAATATGCATGTTCTTTGCAAGCTCACGTAAAAAATTCACCAAAATAGACCTTATTCCGAGTTGTGGAATGCACCTTAGTAAATTAAAAAAAAAAAATCATGTAATGTCTGCTCTCAGACAACAATTGAATCAAACTAGAAATTTCTATAGAAAGATAACTGGAAAATCCCAATACGAAGGCTAAATATACCCCTAAATCACAGATGAGTCAAAAAAAAATTGCAAGATAAATTTTTTAAAAAATTAAATACATAAGAATAAAATAGTAACCCTTCAAAATTTGTGATATGTAGAGAAAGCAGTGCTTACAGGAAAATGTATGACACTAAATGCATATATCAGAAAAAAAATAGAAAGATTTTAATCATCTATGTTTCCACTTTAGGAAGCTAGAAAAAAATTAACTGAATCTAAATTATGAAGATGAGAATAATAAAAATTGAGGGAAAAATAACTCGAAATCAGGAAATTAATAGAGAAAAATGAACAAAACCAAAATCTGATTTTTTTTGGGGGGGGGGCGGATAATCATAATATTATTCTGTGTCTAGCCAGGCTAACTAAGAGGGGAAAAGAAGTATATAATTATTACTATCAGAAACGAAATCAGACACATCACTACAAATTTCATAGACATTAAAAGGATAACAAAGGAATACTACAAACAACTCTATGACCACACATTTAATAACCTAGATGGAATGAACAAATTCTTAGAAAAGCACAGTTTTTCAAAACTCAGACAAAAGGACACAGACAATCTAAATAGGCCTATCTATTATAAATTGAATCAATAAAAATAACCTTCAAAACAGAAACCACTATGCCCAGATAGATGATTTCACTAGTGAATTCTATCAAACACTTAAGGAAGGAATTATACTAATTCTCTCCAGTCTCTTTCAAGGGATGGAAACAGAGGGAGCAATTCCTAACTCATTCATTGAGGCTGGAATTACCCTACTACATATGTCATCAGGAAAGCACAAATTAAAACAATAATGAGATACCACTACACACTTATTAGAAAGGCTGAAATCCGAAACTCTGTCAACACCGAATATTGATGAGGATGTGGAGGAACAGGAACTCTCATCCACTGCTAGTGGAAATGCAGAAATGGTACAGCCACTTTAGAAAACAGTTTGGCAGTTTCTTATAAAACTAAACATATTCTTAATATACCATCCAGCAATGTGTATGCACCCAAAGGAATGGAAAACATGTCCACACAAATACCTGCACATAGAGGTTTATAGCAGCTTTTTTTTACAATTGCTAAAATTTGGAGCAACAAAGATATCATTCAGTAGGTGAATGAATAAATAGTGATACATCCAGACAATGGAATATTAGTTAGCACAAAAAAGAAATGAGCTATCAGGCCATGAAAGGACATAGAGAAAACAAATGCAAATGCCTAAGTGAAGGAGCCAATCTGAAAAGACTACATATTGTTGTATGATTATAACAATATGACATCTGGACAAGACAAAATTATGGAGACAGCAAAAAGATAGGTTGTTGCCAGGGGTTGGATACAAGTGGAGGGATGAATGGATGAATAGGTAGAGCATAGAAAATTTTTAGGGCAGTGAAAATACTCTGTATGATATCAAGATGTTGGACACATTTGTCCAAACTCACAGAACATACAACATCAAGAGTGAACTGTGATGTAAATCAAGGACTTCAGTCAATAAAGATTATGAATTTGGCTGAGAACGTAGCTTCATCAGTTGCAATACATATACCACTGTGGTTGGAGATGTTGACAGCGAGGAAGGCCATTCATATGTGAGCACAAGGGGTTTAAGAAAAATCTCTGTACCTCCTACTCAATTTTGATGAGAACCAAAAACTGCTCTAAAAAAATATCTTAATTAAAATGCAAAACAAAACAAAAACTTTGAAATGAAAAAAGTGCATTTTTTTTTATTACTCTGTGCTAAAGGATTTTATGCAGTTAGTTAATTCTCATTGTAGCCAGATGTTATTATCCTAATTTTAAAAATGAGAAAAGCTATATTTAGAAAGTCTTTTTAATCTGGACAAGTTCATCCTTGTACTAAGTGGCAAAATTAGTTTCTGAACCCAGCTTTCTCTTATGCCACATGGAAGTCATCAAACAATTGACTACATTATTTCCTTTCTCTGATTTCTTTAATGGTTTTTAATTTCAGCAATAATTTTAATTAATCATCAATTTACTCCTTTAGATCTACACATGCCCTTGCCATCTCAGTATACTTTCCTTCTCACCTTTGATATCTATCTTCATGGTTTTCATATTTTATTGCATATCACTGAAAGCAAAATTCAGAACAATTTAATACCTTTGATTTTCAGGAATGTATTTTTGAAAAACAGACTCTTTTTCATGGTTGTGTTGCTGCCCTTCTTCGTTGTCTGATAGTGTGTGTGTGTGTGTGTGTGTGTGTGTGTGTGTGTGTGTGTGTGTGTTGTCCTTAAACTCACCTTCTCCTGGATGTAACCTTCACCTGGGTGTAGTTATATGTAGGCCTTTTCTGTGCATAGACATTCCTTTTGAATTTTCTCCTTATCACTTTAGACCCTGTGTGATGATTCCCCTAAGAACAGGAGCTTGAGATATTTATTCCAATGTTCAGCTATGGGGGTAAATAAAATGTGGCCCTGTAACGCCACCAACAGTAATTTTATTACTTCATTCTTCCTCTCCAAATTGGGAGAGGGAGATTATATATCCATATAATAAAAAAAAAAAAAAACTATATTTAAGAGGGTATACTGTTTGTTCTTGTATGAGGTTTATATCTCTCCCTGCTTTCAGATTTTTCAAAATGTTTATATTCTCAAGATTTGAGTTTTGATGTAGCCATACTCTTTGTTGTTTTGTTTTGTTTTGTTTTGTTTGCTTTGTCCTGCTCAGCCATCTTTCTGCTGATTTTACTCAGACCCAGCTGATCAAGCACTTATCTTGGACTTTATTCCATTTCTTCTAATGATTTTTGTGGGGGAACTCTACCATGTTTCTGTCATAGACTTGAGGCTCCAAGGTATTCACTCTGAGAATTTCCAGGTAAACAAGCCTAGTTTCCTCCAGCAACCAGCACGCTTCCCCTCCATCCTCAGTTCAAGGGCATCTGTGAAATTTTTAAGGTGTTCTTCACACTTTCTGTCAAACTACAACCTTCTCTGTAAAGAAAAGTCATGTGCTGACTTCTTGAATCTTCTAATTTATCTAAAATTATACTGGACCCAAACGACACTTCCGGAATTTGGGGGTAAGAAGTTGGACTCTTCCCTAGTTTCAGTTTTCATTTCAATTAAAAAAAATGTTTATTTCATTGTTTTGAGGAGACAAAATCTACAAACTGCTCTATTATCATTTTTTCTAAAAATTTACTTTGAATTTTTTTGGAAAGTGTACCAATGGCTTAAATAAAGCTTGTATAGAATTAAAGTATTCATACACTGGAATATATAAAAGTGGACATTTATTTATCTACGTTAAAATAATAAATTTCACTCTCCAAAGACTATAAGTTGCTCTTTGGTGCCAAGTGTGGCACTCAGGGAAATGCACTCAGCCAATCAGATTGCAGCAGCACTCGATCATATTGAAGGCCACCTGGAATCATCAACTCTCTGAGTGGCCTTTCTGTCCTACAGACACATAAAAACTAATGTGCTCTACTACACACCTCACTTGCTACTATTAAGTATTTGGAGGCACGAAGGAAAAAGCTGGCTGCATCACATCTTTCTTTGGTTTAAGATGAAAAGAATTCCTGTACATTCGGTGAAGGGCATTGGTGTACGTTTCTCAAGGTAGTACAAATCGTATTAAAAATCATCAGCCATAGGAAAGATGAAATACTGCTGTTTTCAACAACATGAATTAATCTTGAGAATAGCATGCCAAACAAAATAAGCCATGAAGAAAAAAAATAGGAATTATGTGATTTCACTCATATGTAAGATAGAATACTGAAAGCAACGAACAAAGATGACAAACAGAGACTTGTGGAAATGGACAGTGGATCAGTGGTTACCAGAGGAAGGGGGGTGAGGGAGAAGGTAGATAGGAGTAAAAGGGTCACATATTTGGTGACGGAAGGAAATCTGACTTTGGGTGGTGAACACAATGTAATATACACAGGATGCATTATTGAACTATACACTTGAAACCTATAAAATTTTATTAACCAATGTCACCCCAATAAATTTTACAAAATTAAAAAATAATCAGTTTATCTTGCATATAGTTTGTACATGTTTTGATTAAAATATAAAAAGCAATAAATATGGAAATTTTGTTTGACTATACACGTAATAATGTTCTCTGCTATTGAGTCTTTGTTGTATATATTTGATACTTTTGTAGAATTTATTCTATTCCTAAAGTAGGCAATTACTCTGTTAGTGAATATAGTTTCAGGCTCTCATGTCTTCAGCCTCACCCTTACCTCCACCTCAATCACTTGCAGAGGTGGCAACTACACCAAAAAGTCTGGTTAAAAGCTTGCAAGTGCCAAATTGTTCATTGTCAAGATCTTAAGAAAATGACCATTTTCCGTTGTTCTCCCCAGTGCCATATAAAAAGGCTGTTAGATAGGTTGCCTGATGTCTCCTGCACATTGATTCATTCCAGTGTTAAAAGATTTGCCATGGGAAAAACAAAATGCAGCTAAACAAAGAATGAGCAAAAGAACATGTGTTAAAAGAGAGACTTCTGGCTAATTTTACAGAGAAGGATAAAAATTTTCAAAATGTTTTCATGTGGGCAGTGTATTGCATATTTATAGAACTCCACAGAAATTATTTCTAAGCCTATCAAAACAACTACACTGTGCTTTTTAAATTAGCATGTGAAGGGAAAACTACAAAAAGGCAGAAAGATGTTAGATATAAAGAGTAGGCAAAAAAATAATAATAATTAAATGAAAAAGAGTATTTCATGAAAAATAATATCAAATATGGGCATCATAGGGATCATTTTAGTGCTTTTTGAATCACAGAATTTAACCAACATTTTATTTTTCTTCCCCTCAGGACCATAAAGTTGAGCAATATCTAAGTCTTTCACAATTTCTGTGCACTCTAAGATTTTAAATTCATTTATACACTTTCAGAACATATGATTATGCAAATGAATCACAGAACTAGTAAAATTTATAGTATCTGAGAGCATGCTGTTTAGGTTTTGCCATCATTTTTCTGTAGCATAGAAGGCAGCAGTCTTGCATGCAGCCCTAGAAAAAGCTTTAAATGAGATATTATAAGATAATATAAGCAGCAATTACATGTCTGAATCTTGGTTTACTAGCAGAATTAGATATGCAGTGACACTTTCTAGCTCAGAAAACGCTTGATATAATAATCCGACATTACCATTTTGTATATATAATAATGTTATCCCTATGGGGACATTTTATGAAAGCTATAGGTTGTGACCTACTGTTCATTACACTTAGTTTCTGAGGTGCCAGAGATTGATGGTGGAGCCAAAGTGCATTATTGCTTTTCCCTGGATCTTTGCATGTATTAGTCATGACTCTAATGCTAATGGGATCTGCTCTTTTGTTGGATTGATGTTCGGGGTTAGATGGGCAGATGAGCTTCTGATCTTGACCAGAAATGATTTGCCCACTGTCAATTAGAAGAGGAAAAGGACAAGGTGGAGCGTGACCTTGAGTTAATAGGAATAAATAGATGCTGAGGGTGCATAATAATACTCAATAAGATAATGTACTCCATTCTTAAATTGGCAAATTTACATAGTAAGGAGACATTATTGTCAATCAAGCAAAATGCAATGGCATGAGAAATGGTCCAAATAGTTTTTTTTAAACTACATATAAGACATATAGTTATTTTTGTTAAATATAAATGTCATTTTATACATTTATAAATATTTCTCTATGTCATACAAATTACAAAACAACTAAAGGTGTTATCTAATCATTTTTAATACATGATCCTTCAGAATACATAAATAAATCCTCCTATAAGTACCACACTCACTGTAAACATAAACTTAATATTGTAATAAAAGATAAATAATAAAAATGGAAGAGAACAATATATAGTTTTGTAACTTATACCTTATGCTTCCAAGATATTCCCTGAGAAATTTTCCTCACTTAACCTCTCTCACTGAGAACCACAGCTCTTAAAATTTACAGGAGACATTAGTATTTGCAAATAATAACTACTTTTGAACAAAAGCAGTTAAGACTGCTTATCGCTTTTTAACGCAGGTAATTTTCTAAATTATTTTCTAGTAAGCCAAAAGTATGCACATTTTCAAATCCCTTTATCTTATAAATATTTGCTCTCTTTTTTGTGTAAAGGTGAATTTTAAGATACAAGAGTAATAAATTTTGTCCTCAAGGTGTTAGCATCTTTTCAGATAGCAACCCATGCACAGCTAATTAGAATGTAATTTTTTTAAGTGACAATGACACACAAAAAAAGTTTAAATTGCAAACTATACTTGGGATGATGAGGAATAATAATTTTCAACTTGAAAGAAGCAAAAATTTTTATAAGGAATATTGAAACAAGGATGAATCAATTGCACATACGTATGGCAAACCTGGGAGTCATAATACAGGTGTGGCAGTGTATCACAATGGTTTTTATATGTGCTAATTAGCTTAATTTTACTAGTTGTGTGACTATAACAAGTTATATAACACCAATGAGGTTCCATATCTTGAACCATAAAATGAACATAACAAACCCAACTTCATAGAATTGCTCTGAAGATGAAATGCAACCATGAGTGCAAAAGTCTAGTCAGAGTGACCTGCATGAATAATAAATTTTCTGTTTATGGTTAATATCAATCTCAACAAAAATACAAACTTGGGGAAGCTCTGGGCAAAATTTTCTCAATGGGTTTATTTCATAGGGTGCTTGAGAGCAATCTATGGGGAATAAAATTGGCAAAATGGCTGGTTGAAATGAAAATCAGCTATTTGAATGTCAGCATAAGCATATGGACAGGATCTGTCATTTGTCATTGCCCCATCTTCAGCACGTGCTTGGTGTTTTCCAGTTCCTCCAGAAATGAGTGGGATGCTATTACAATAATTAAGGCTAACTGTAAATATAAACTGCTTACCAGAACAGTTAGAGATATACAATGAACATAAGAGACACATTCAGAGAAAAACCCTAAGATTTCATTACAATATGTTATATAATAGATGCAAGGAAGAACACGGTTAATCATATGCTGAAGTTTAAATCTGAGGTTCAAGGCATCTTGGGTAGAAGACATGTTAAATTTGAGACATGAGTTTGTGTACAATGTCAAGAAACTACATATTTTACTATTTGGACAAGCTCAAAAATAAGTGAAAGACAAATATTTAGAAAGCTCAGAAGTATTGAAAAGAATATGAAAAAGAAAACTTTGGTAGAATTCTGGATTCAAGGAGGAGCTTGAGAAAACAAACAAAGGATCACAGAAAGGCAATTCTAGATGTAAGAAGGAGCCAGAAATCTTAAGCCATGACTAGAAAAAATTCTGAAGACAAAAAAGAGATGAATCACTGGAGATGCTGGCCCACTGGTGATTTTTCTCTGAGTTAATTTCAGTAGAGATGAATCTTAGGATGTAAGAGATGGGATGACTTATGAAAACAATGGCAATAAATGTCCATTATTGCATAAAGAAATTTGCACAGAAGCAGCAAAGAAGCAAAGTACAATGAAAATTTAAAATAAAGCTTTTGTTTATTTCATTAGGGGAAATTTTTTTTTTATACTAAAAAACCTGAGTATAATAGGAAAAAAAGAAGAAATTTAAGTAGACTTAGGTTCTAATTCTTGATCTCACCAGACATCTCCAAGGCTTAGTAGATTCATATACATATATATCATGTTTGTCTCCAAAAATCTTTAATGTATATGAGTTTTAAAAAAATAATTTATTAAGGTATAACTCATATACAATAAAATGTATATTTAATTAGATAGTTTCATGAATTTGGACAACTGTATACTCCCTGGTAATCACCCCCACAATTGAGATATAGAACATTTTCATCGTTCAAAGACATGCCCTAGGCCTTAATCATCCCAGCCCCTAACCACGAGCAACCACTGGCCTGAATTCTCTCTCTGCACAAGACATATCTTTTCTAAATTTTATATAAGCAGTATGCACTAATTTGTTTCTGATTTATTTATCTCAGCATCATGTTTCAATATTTTCCATATCGTTGAGCATATGAGTCATTAATTTCTTATTGCTGAGTGCATTTCATTGTAAGAATAATATCTATTCAATTTATTAATTCAATCCAATTTATTCATTCAATTGTTGATGAACATTTAGTGGGTTTCTAGTTTGTTGCTAATATTAATAAGCTACTATGGACATTTTTTGCACAATCTCTGTGTAGATATACATTTAACTGAGAGCTCTTATATAAAGTTTTAAAAATAACTATCTTTTAGAAAAACCATCTTTTGAAAAAGCAGGGATTTGGAGTCAAATGTTTAAATGGGATGTTAGTTTTCCAATTAGATGCCAGTGCCACACTTACAAAAGGTTTCTTCACCAATTCGTTTGGTACACTGGCTCTGCACACAAGTAATTGTGTGGCCCTGGTGACACTCCTGACCCTTGTTGAGTCTATAGCTGATGAGATAAAATAGTCTGGTTTTAGCTAATACTATCACTAGTCTTCCTCCCACATGTCTCTCAAAATAATCATGGTTTCAGAAAGAGAACGGCAAAGGTCCTCTCTTGAGGGATTAAATGGCTCTATTCCTAGTATTCTAGGTCATCTGCTTCCTCAGTAAAAGAGAAGGATCCTAAGCCTGGCTCTTTTCTCTCATCCTTGTACAAACTTTCAGCAGCCAATTCTCATTTGAAAGAAGCTATTTCCATGGCAGCATGTGAGAGTATTTCTCCATCTGTTTTCATGTAACTGCTAGAAGCACTCTTGGATATCCCAGACCAAAGAGAAATTCCTTTTAATTTACAGATATATTGTTGGGAGGAGAGTCCTGCCTAAGAATTAGATCTAGCTTAATTTAAAGACATAAGAGCAATCTCAAATCCTACACCAGTTCTCCACTAGCTGACAGAAACTTGGATTACTTTGAAAGGCAACACAAACTTCCTTTTTCAAAAATTGATAGGCATTATTAGGAAGCAAAAAGCTATGGAAAGGAGCAATTAAATTGTTGCTTACAAAAATGTAAAATGCATATCTCCATGGAGGGCCTACAAAATCTTTATAGTGTATATTGTCTTCAAGAACTTTCCTTACACTACTGTTTCAATCAACCCATCTTGATGATTTATTGATTGATTGATAGACAGACAGACAGAGACAGACACATATTGAAGGCCTTAACTGAAAGTGTTACAACCCTATGGGACTGTTGAGCAGACGCCCCTAAAGGAATGAAGAGAGGAGGAATGAAAAGGAAACATCTTCTGGAAGGAGATGGTTAATTTTTCTGAAGTGGAAGGAAGAGGAAAGCAACCTTGGGGACAGACCCCCAGACAGGGAACCAACTAAGCTTAGGAACTAGAGTACAGCCAGGAGGTGCCTTTGTGGCTGTATTTACATTATTTCTCTTTTTCATTAGATACCTGGACCAGTTACAGCAAGCATTTGCAGTTTTAAATTGTTGCTGTTTCATTTTCTTGGTTTTATCTCCCTTTAGTTAATACCAGACTTCAGTGGCATTTGGTAGCCTTGTGTAAGAGGTATTGTGAACATGAGGGAAAAATAGCAAACTCATTGAGGACAATAGGAAGGAGGCAGCAGACAGTAGTGGTTTAAGCAGGTGATAGTGAAGAAGTTCCAGACTGTTACTGGGTCAAAAAGAAATACCCCAGGAGTGGCTGACATTTGTAGTCAGATAGAAGTAAAACAAAGAAATAGAGCTTGATCCAGGTGAAACTCCTCTTCCTCAAATATGTTAAAAGAAGGAGGCCATTGATGATGAGAAAGAGTGGCAGGTATTCAGGTTACATACAGTTTTCATCCACCTTGGCTATACAACTCGTGTCCAGGTTTCTTTCTAATCACACCAAATTCCAAGGAGTCACAGCCTCATAATGCAACTTCCCAGGCTATGCTCAGTGCTTTAGTTTTGATCCAACCTGTTTTATTTTCAATCATTGTGAATTTCATTCTCAAAGATGTTCAGTTTGTTTTTGAAACTGATAAAAATCCAAAATGATTGTATCCATTTGAGTATTTTGATGATCATCTCAAGCACATAAACTGAAACTTAACATGAAGAGTTAAAGATTGACAATACATAATATCAAGTTGTTTTGCACAATCATAAGAAATGAGTACAATGGATTTTGTTATTTGATATTTCTAAAGGGATTTCTTTATTTTAACTAGTGTCTTGTAACTGTAAGGTATCAGGGCGTTCAAAAGAATTTCATGGGGTATCTTTGATCATTTAACTTGACAAGTTTACCTTTGAGGCTATGTTTTATTCAGACTATAAAGAATGATAATTAGTGAATTCTCATATTCATCTACCAACTTTAAGCTGTAGCTCATACATTGCTCTAAATCTAGTTCAGAAATTTATGAGAAAATTGTAGCAATTTTGACATTTCAGAAACTAGTTAAGATAAATTGAAGCTTCTGAGGCAGAAGAGATAAAACAGACTCTTATTTATATTTCAATTCAACTAAGTATCTTAGTTGCAAATTTTAATTTAGTTTTTAACTAGATTATTGACTTTTCACTTGTACATTCTAAATAAAATAAAATGTATAAATCTAATAGTCAGAACAGGGTAATTTTTGTATATAAATTTACTTATAATTAAAATTCTGAATATAAAATAGGCAATTTGATTTAAATTAATAAGAGTTAAATTATTTATAGTAGATGGGTTTGGCTTAGTCTGTTTGGGCTGTCTTAAACAAAGAACATTTATTTCTCACCATTCTGGAGGGTGAGAGGTCAAAGATCAACCTTACTTTCATTTTCAGCTGTTCTTGTCCACAGATATGGTTTTCAGATAGATTTGAAATAGAATAGTTGAAGATAAGGAACAATCACGTCTTAAATAGCCATAACCACAGTGTGAAAGTTTGCATAATTAAAATCAAGAATCAATAATCAAATCTAAAAATAATTATATAGAATCACTATTATCCAATATCCTTAACTTCAGAAAATTTGTCTGCTTGTGAGAGATTGCATTTACTTTTCAAACGTTCACAAAGGTGACATGAGCATTTTGACTTTGTGGCTCCTTCATATTCCATGAACAAGAAGATGACAGAATTCCACACATCACTTCTAATAAGCGAAGAAAGCAGGGTGCTCAGACACACTGCCTTGGAGAAAGAACAAGGCTGTTGGCTAATAGCTGTGGGCTAATGCTGTAAACATGCTAACTGTCAATGTCAGTGTCGCATGCAGGACTCATTCAGAGAATCCCAGCGTTCTTTGTTTTCTTAATATTTTCTAGGTAGGTAGGGTGCAGTTAGGGGACACATTAGAAGAGCTGAGAAGGGAAATGTGTTAAGAATTTTGTCACTGTTCTGAATGAGTGAGGTTTGACATTAAGTGGGCTGTGACATTGACTGAAATAGATTCACTCAGAGAGACAAGTTAGATATACCTTTGATTTTTTTTTATAAGCAACTAGATAGAAAAAAAAATAAGCAGGAGCAAAGGAGAGACAGAATGAAAGAAAAGATCTTTTTCTCCATTTTTTATTCTTACAATGTCTTGATTCTTCATACTAGAGCTTTAAATGTTTTTTCTAACTACTTTCTGGGAAACTGTCATCCTATAGCAATTTTGTATGTATTGAACTCCTAAAGCTATGAATGCTTTATAAAGCTACAACGTAAATTTATTTCTCCCCATAATCCCCTTTACTTTCCCTGTCTCCACATAAAGAGGAAGAGATATAACATTTTATTATTAATTACTGCAACAGCAAGCTGGCTGTCAGAATCAAACCCCTACACACTTCCCCCACCAAGTGGCTGTACTTTCTGCCATTTGCTCATTAAACTTATGATGATGATGGAGTTTTTAAAACCTGCTGTTTGTAATGGACAGTAGGCCCTAAAAACCTGTCATAAATTGCTCAGTTGAGGAAATCAAATGGCAAAGAGAGTGATCCAGTTTAAGAGCCAACGATTTGTTCTATAAAAGAAAGGTGTGTCATTAACTGAGCTTTTATTTTATAAAGGATGTGAGGGCAACTCTGTGACAATAAGTGGATGCTGTGGGATTGTTTAACTGAGAGTAGTTATTCACAGTAAAGGGATAAATATACAGGGAGAAAAATAAATAAAAACCCAACCAGACCAAAACAAAATAACAGAAGTACCTAAAGTGCTTTTGGTTTTATTTTTATTTTTTTAAATAATACAGTACTGGTAAGTAAAAATGGCTAAATCCATTTTGAAAGTGTATTTTTCTTAACGTTTTAATAACAAACTACATAAGATGAAAGATGAAAGAATGTTTCAAGGTGAATACAAATCAAGTTAAAGATCTAAGCATATGAAGTAATTTTCTCTCCCATCTAGCCAGAGATTTAGAAATGCACATTGTTTTTGGTATTTATCATTCATTTATTCAAGTAATATTATATATTATGACCCAGTTCTTTTTTCTAATCAATTTAGGATACAAGGGTACAACAAAGAGAAACAGAATCTTTTTCTGAGGAAGAAAGATAACAAAAAAATAATATGCATAATACACACGTCAGTTAAATGCTGTATCAGAAAGGGCTAAGTGATTTTTTTAAAAAATAGGAAAAGTCAGAAATATAGAGGACAGTCTGCTGACTGCCAGATGGGAGAGGGATTAGGGACCTGGGAGAAAGGGGTAAAGAGTTAAAGAAGTACATATTAGTAGTTGATAGTTGGTCATAGGGATGGAGAGCACAGCAGAAGTAAGGCAGTTAGCATTAATGTAATGGCTATGTGGAGAGCCACAGGAGAGAAAGAGCAATTAGGGGGATCTATATAAACTAAACAATGTCTAATCAATGTACTGTATACCTAAAACTAATTAAATTAAAATAAAATAAAATAAAATAAAATAAAATAAAATAAAATAAAATAAAATAAAATAAAATAAAATAAAAAACAGAAAAAGTGAAGCAGGACTAGGAGGGCAGGTGTGGTGGGAGAAGAGAAGTCTACAAGCTCATTTAGAAGGTGACATAGGAGCAAATGTATTCAGGAAGTGACGGGTTTGGCAACATAGATACTTGGAAAAAGAGATTTCAGGGGAGTGGCCACATTAAATGATCCAACTTGCCGAGGAAAGCACATCTTTCAGTTTTACTCAATAGAAATCTTGTCAATGCAAAGGGCAGTGACGAAGAGCTGTATGGTGTTCCCATGTGAAACAGTTCTTTCCCACATGAGCTGAGCTCATCAAAGACCGATCATGCCACCCTAAAGTAATTAAATCTACTAAACTCTTTTAAAGGGCTTGTATTTGGCACCGAAAATACCATTATAAAAGAAGGACTTGAGTGTGCCTGTTTGTATTCATGCATATACCAATCTTCAATTATATATACATAATAATAATATATAAAAATCTAATATTCCCATTGACAATATTTTTTGCTTTACTCTAATTATGGAAGAATTTTTTTTTTTTTACCATTGTGGTGCCATATTAATCAATTATTTAAAGTTTTAGACCCTAGGGACCAAATTTACTAGACAATGTAGCTATGAAGTTAGAGGGAAAAAGATATTTTGGTGATAGCATCATTGGAATGATAAATAGAAATTGGAGAAAATCTGCTTTTGTGATACAGATGATATCATTTAGGACCTGAAATCCTATCCAGGTGAAAATAAATGATTCTGGAAATGATGCAACAGAATAAGAAATGATCTGTAGCAAATCACCAAATATGAGCTGACACCAATAAAGAAAATAAATTACAAATTTATGAATCATTCTAAATTCTAAGCATTGTTACTCTTAACCATGTATGTCACTATACAAAACCCTTTTGACCTGACTTTCTAGTATGATTTGCAAAGGACATTTGCTATTTCTAAGAGCCTCTTACAACTCAGAACTTGCTTATAACTTCTAAGACACTGTCTTGACAGCAAACACATATTGTATGAATTACAGACTTTGTTTTTTTAATTTTGTACATTAATTGGCATTCAAGTTTTAGTAATAAGTTCTATATGGTTTAGTGTGTGTGGCTGTGCATGCAAGTTATATTAGATCAGACAGGAAAATATTAATATAATTCTAAGTCTTTATATAGTTGTTTGTTTGTTTGTTTTTATATTTTCTGGGACTGATTTCCTCTTCCTCTCTTTCTTTCTCTCTCCCAATCCCTTCCTCCTTCCAACTCTAACATCCTGGGTGCAGCTGTAGAACATTTACCAAACATATTACTGTGTATTTCTCAATGACTAGTGACAATTAGATTTGATGACTGTTTTATTCTAATTTCCCTTTTACATGTGTGATTTTAATTATGAAAAATAACATTCAAGGCTGTGTTTCTCTCAATCTGTCCCACCAATTTTCCCAGGAGCAACTGATGCAATTTAAATCTTCACCTAACTATTCTGATTCCACTGTAATTGATGGTATCTAATTTTAAAGTAAGGGCTATTCTTGTGCTATTTTGCTTTGGTAATTTACGAGAACCCATTGCCCAAAACAGGCACATGGGTGCTATAAATAAAGCAGTCTGATAACTGCTTAAACAAAACTGTGCCTGATGGACAACCAGCAATGAACCTTCATTAAGATTAGGCTTCAGACACATCTTTAATTTCTCTGAATAACCACTTTATTTTTCATTATACACTACTGTGCATTCCATGAAATGATAATCTTAGAAGATACCAGCAATTTGTTTAAACAGAGAATAAAAGAAACACAGTATTTATGGTATATTTTATTAAGTTCACATTTAAATAAAAAACAAATAAATGTGTTGATAGAAAATGTACTTATATGGAAGCAATGAGATTTCCAATGTAGAGCTAGAGATATTTTACATTTTAAAAGCTTGCTCCCTTTGTGGTATCTTTTATTTGCTATTTAAGTTAACCTTCCCTGTCCTCTAAAACTATCTTATTTTATTTAGGCACAATTTAAACCAAACAATTTAGTGTTTTAGCTTGGCTCAGAAATTATAAAAAATTCAGTTTTAAAGGTTACTCATTTATAAAATGACCTATGTACCTCATCTGAAATGTGAAAGCTTGGAAAATATAAAGAAAAGTATGAAAGCCTTATTATATTGAATTTTAAAATACAAAATATAAGAGTTTAAAAACAATTATATTTACAAATTCAGAACTAACATGTAGATTCAAGTTATTTTTTAATATAATAATTTTAGCTGTTTTTTCATCTTAAAATTGCTTCTAAATTGTGAATTTGAAGTGTTTTTTAAATGAAAATAAAAATAACTTTTATATTTTAAAAAAAGTATTTTCCTTCATTGTTTTTGAACTCAATGGAAGTCTTTTTAAAACTACATTTACATTTAATGCATCAAATTTAGGTCTGAATATGAGTAAAATCAAACAGATTTGAGCCATTTCTACAAAATTTATATTTTAACATCTTGCTGACAAAAGCTGTAATTTAATATTTTGTTTCACTGTCAATTTATTCCTAACTTTGTCATAACAAGTCCCATCATTTTTATTTCCAATTATTAACTTAGAAATATGTAGGACACATATATGCCCATGGAGAGACCAGAATGACTGGACATTCTGTTGGTTAACAAATATTATTTATTCTAAGGTCAATCATAAATTAAAATCCCATGGACAGAATAGCCAGGTGACCAAATAATGTTCAAAAATTTTTCTTCTAATAATTTAAATTTTTTTCCCCAAGTATTATCTCCTTCTATTAAAGAACAATAATCATAATTCTAGAGGATTAACAATACTGTGATGTATTAAATAAATCCTTAGATTCATATTTTATCAAAATAATCCTCATATTAAAAAATATATATTTGCCACTTAACATATGTTCCTGCAGGTGAGTATACATAGCAGAAAGCCACTAATTAATTGATAAAATTAGCATCATTAGTTAAGAAGAGCCTGAATGTTCAAATTGTAGGTTTTCAGGAAGCATGTGTGTTGGCAGAACAGTGTGATACGGCATCTGCAATAACTGTCTACATTATGCTTCCATTTAGCTGGTGTCATCACTCTGTCATTTTCATCCATTTTATAATTTGTGCAAAAAGAAAAGCAAATCACAACAACTCTTTTAATTCTGGAAATGTATGGTCAACTGTCAGTTTGCCTTCTATAAAGTTGTTTATCTCAGAATTTTACTTGGCACACAATTTCTCAATAGCTCTTGCCCTCCTTCCCAAATGCAAAGGAAACCCCAGTGATCCATGAGAAGCTCATCAGTATCAAAAGGAGGACAGCTTAATTTCTTAGATAAGCATTTGGCTCAAACCAGCAAAGGGTTCCTGAGAAATTACTACTAATGTATTTAAAAGTATCCAACATCTCTATCTTCCTTCGATCAGCTGAAAATCAGCTAGACCATGTAGCCGTATCTTAATCATGTTATAGCTTGAGTGCCATCCCTTGAAAGCCTGTCTCAATTCATAGATAAGAGAGACTATAATATTTTAACATTTCCTACTGCCAAGTTGCTAAGCAATAAAACTATCTTGGCACTTTCCTGCCAGTTCATCATGAAGAACTACTTTAGTTTTGCTTAGTCTCTTGATGAAACAAATGGAAGGCAGCTGCACCAAACGGCCTCAGAAACATGTTGCCAAACAAATCCCTGGAACTTTCACCCCTTTGCACAGCTAATGGAGACCATTCGAAGCACAGAAGTCCTACATATGTATCAGTATAGAAAATCACATCTTACATAATAGTTATTAAATTCACACAAGTATTAGCTCATAATTCTAGCCTCATGCTCATTTCCCATATTATCTTTAGCCAAGATAAACATAAGTGTGATGATTACTTAGCTAAAGAAACATTTTTTTCCTATTCTATCATACTTGTCAAACTATATTCAATTATATACATATTTCTGCTCAATATTTACTTACATTTTGAAAGTTTTGATCACACAATACCAAAAGGTATGCTGGATGGATAATTTCTACCTAGAGGGATGTGTATAAAGTAAAAAGCTGTAGTTCCTGTTTCACGTAAGTCCAGACTTGTATGTCATTTTAGACCTTGCTCTTGGTCTGTGCATGCATGTTTGTTAATATACCAGCTAAGAATTTTATCCTACAAACTTATAGAAAAATTAACATGTCTTTTTCACTGTTAAGGTTTTTAGTAAAATTGAATCATCTCTTGAGTTTCTAAAACATCATAAAATGAAGTTCTGTCTTTTCATTTCAGAGAAATCAGAAAGTCCCAAGTCTTGATTAGAGCAGAACATGTTGAGAGCTCACCAGATTAGAACATACATGTCTCCCAAGAGAAGCCTTCTGTGGAGATTTACATCATCCCATAAACTGGCCGCCTCATCCCTGTCCTATGGAGACTATCCTTGTCCTGCTCCAGAGAGGGTGAATGTGCTGTTCCCTTGGCTTGCCTACCTCACACTTCAACATTTTCATCCAACCAACTCTTACCTTTAATCTCAGCTTGAAAGCACCAAGTGTCCTTGTGGAGGCCTTCGCCATTAACCCAGATGAAGTCAGAAACTATCACTCTACTGGAAATGTGATACTTTGTAAACATCCCTCATAACACTACTCACACTTGTTTCTTTCTCACTCTGTGCTTCCCTCTAAAAGTGTGATTTCCATGAAAGCAGGGCTTAGTGGCAGACATTTATGCCTAAATTGAACAGAAACCTGTTGAAGATTTACTGTGGTGAAGCAATGTATGTACTGAACACTGAGAATAAAGTGACATATTCTGATGACATGATTCTATATCTCACTGACTTTGCCTTTGAGACAGATGTGAGCAAAAGGTTACACTGAAAATTACTTATTAGAATAGTGGATAGTGGCCATGTGAGCATATGAAGTGAGTTAGTTCACTGAGAGAAGTGAGTATTTAGGGAAGTGCCCCAGAAGAAGTCACATTTGAGACCTGAAGAGTAAAAAAGACTTCATGAGGAGAAGAGACGGTGCTTCCCGATTTAGTGAAACTAGAAAGTATGTGAAATAAAGAGCTTAGTGAGCAAAGAGTGATGGACACCTATTAAAAATGAGAGGCAGACTAAGACCAGGCTGGCCAGTAAGGTTTTAATATTATTAAATATTCGGACTGTTTTCCTAAGAATATTGGGAAGATATTACACAGTGTTAAGAATGTCAATGATATGAGTAGGTCTGCAACTGGAAGATAATGGTAGATTTGGCCAAAATGGTGAAAATGAAGAGACTAGAATTGAAACCATTTTGGAGTTAGATATGGGAGAACTTGGGGATAGATGGTATTTGAAAGGTCTGGGTTAGGGAAGATAAAGTTAAAACTAATAATAAAAGCAATAGGTAATATAGAGCATATACTGGTACACATTATTATTTCAAATTTATCAGTTCATTAATCCGCACAATAACCATGTGAAATAGTATTGTTATTACTCAAATATTATATGGTAGACCACAGAGATATTAAACGACTTTGCTAAGTCATACAGCCATAGAGCTGGTATTCAAACTCTGGTGGTTTGGCTCCAAAAATGAACACTCCAACATTATACCCAGGTTTCTGAAAGAGAAACTAAGTAGATGGTGACACCATAAACTGAAGCAGGCAACACTGGAGAAGTGATTCTGGGCTAAAGTATAAAACTTTGAATTTGAGACACACTAAACTTGATGTGCCTTCTGCGATGTGTAAGTGCAGATGATAGGTCTGGCATTCTAACTGTGAATGTGAGCTGGAGATATCATTTTGGAACTCATTAAAGTATAGACTTTAATGGAATCATCCTGGGTTACACTAAAGAGTAGGAGAGGACAAAGTCTATGTTGTGTAGAGGAAGGGCACCGGCATAGGACTGAGAAAGAATTATCTGAGTCATAGGAAAAAAAAAATTGGGAAAAGCTGTCACAAGAGCCAAAGAAAGACCTTGGTCAAAGAGAAGACAGTTAACTGGTGTATTGTAAGTTCTCAGAATGTTTACTAATTTATCAATTGTTCATTAGGCTACACTTTAACATCTATCTATCTATCTATCTATCTATCTATATATATATATATATATATATATATTTACTTGACTATTCTCATATCACTTTAATTTATATATAAATCTATGATTGTGATCTATGAAAGGTAAGTTTTTTTGTTCACTCTAGTAAGAGCACAATTTAAAGAAGTAAATTATTTTCTCTAAAAAGCACAGTTTTTTTTTTCTCTATCCAATATCCAATATGTGGTTTAGAAATATAATTATTTTCTAAGATCTAAAAATAGTAAATCTTAAAAATCATATTTATTAGTTAAAGTCTAATACATTTCTAGGAAATAACCAAATCTGAGTTAATGTAAATCTTATCCAACCAGTATTTGAAGGTGATCTTTGGTTTATATTACTGCCAGCTTATACCAACTTAACTAATAGTAACAGCATTAGTTAATTTCATATACAAGTACAATGGAGACACAGATATGTGCTCTTTCTGTTATCTTTGTCCTCGTGGTCAATGTCTCAGGGTCAAAAATTTAATTAAGACTTCTGAACTAAAGGTAGAATGTAAAATCATGATTGACGTGAAGTGTTTTATTTGTCATAAAGAAGCATCGACCTATATCTAATTTTAACCAATTGTAATGCTCTACCTGTTTATATTAATTAATATGAATTTATTAAAATGTACCCACAACCTTGTTATAAGGTAAAAGGGGCAATCTGTCAGCTGCATAGTGACACCAATAGCCTGACATTAATTATGCATATGTATGCCAGAAACAACTCATAATACAGCCAAAATTAAATTTACATAGTTAAATACATAGATTCAGAACCAGGTGTCTGATAAATGTTACTGCAAATATAGATAACTACCTTGCAATGTTATTTAGATTTAATTAAATTTGCCCAACATCAGGAACATGCAATTGTCTGATATAGTCACCTCACAAGATTGCAAGTGCCTTCCTAAATATGTTTTCCATCTTACTATCTTGACTTCCCAAACAGAAACTAGAACTTGTATGGAATGACACAGAGTTGCTTCTCAGCTAATATTCACTCAATTTGCAGGCCTATATGAATATAGGAATAAATGAATGACTAACTTCTGATATAAACTAAAAAGTTTTGAAGTTTTATTAAAATATGTAATCTAACTTCTGAAATATTTTTTTTTTTAAATTTGCTTAAGTTAAAATTTTAAACATAGAAAATAATCTTTTATGTAAATTCTTGAAAAACTTAGTTTAAAACCCAGCCGGCAGAAAGAAAAATGCTAACTTACATAGCCTATTTTCTCATACAATCTCCAATGTTTCATAAATGACAGAAAAAAAATTTTTTTCTTCTTTCAATTACCTACTCTCTCCTGTGTCACCATGTTATTTCTTCAAGGTCATTCTCAAAAACTTTCTACTTATTATTTCTAGTGCAAGAATCAATCAATCAGCAACTATTGATTTTTCCTTAAAAAGCTATGAAACCATGTCTCATCCTATTCTACACACCCCACATTAGGGCACATCACAACCTTCTTTTAGGTGAATTACTACTGTAGTCTCCTAAATTGTCTCCAGCTCTTGTTCCCTAAAATTATTTCTTCCTACTACAGCCAGTGATTGTTTAAAATGTAAATCAGATTATGTCTTCCTCCACTCGCCACTCTCCATGGACATCCTATCACACTTAAAATAAAATATAGCAATCTATGGTGGCCTGAAGGAATATTTGATTCAGTTTGTGTCTATGTCTCTAAATTCAATCTTTTTTTTTTTTTTTTCTCATTTCTGGGACCTGGACTCTAGTTCTGTTTATCTTCTTCCTGTTTTATTTTTATTTATTTATTTTTCAACAGGTAAAGCTCATCTTTGTGTTATGGGAAGTGACTTTGTTCTGCCATCTGCCAGGAAAATCCTTTTTCAAATCAGTCTACTAAGATATATAACGTCTTTAAAGAAACCCTACTACCTATTCTTTGTGCTTTAGCTTTCTTCATAGTTTGTATCAATATTCTCTATAACATTATATCTATTTCTTTACTTTCTCCTCTTTCTTTCTTGCTTGATGCATGCAAGCTTCTTGACTTCAGGCTTTGTCTTGTCTTTGTTAATGTTGTATGTACCTTGACATAAATGAATAAATGAATAATGAAAGAATTCAATTCTCCTGTCTTGTGACTGTCCTTAACTATTCTCCAATTCAAAAAATGGCTATCTTTGCACATTTTAAGCTAATGATTTTTTTTAGCAAAGTGAAATATAAAATTAAAAGCAAATATTATCTTATATAAATAATCATTTTTATTCAAATCATCTTAACTCAAATGGCAATCATCTTTCATCTTCTCTTATGTATGTATTGAGAGTCAATTGAAATTATTATTTGTTTCATAAAAATTGCACTTTATATAAATTTTAAATACTACTTGGTTAAATAAGCTATACATTCTTTAAAATGAACCATGACTATGGCGATCTGGTAAAATTTAACTGAATTTCCATGTAGGGAGCCTAAGTTTATATCATAAAAAAAAAGAATATAATTTTAAAGCCAAACTGAAACTCTAAGCTATTAAATTACTTATCCAAAGAGGTGAGAGATTCTGGAAACATGGTGACTTGAATCCAAGTTTCTTCAACCTCATGTCAAGAAAATGGCTACTGACATTTGTGATAAAATCAGATATTAAAATAACTTATAATTATATAAAATAACTATATATATTTATATAAGTATTCACATATACTATATAAACTTAAATTATTAAAATTTTTCCAAGACTATACAGGTAGCTATTAAGAGATCTAGATCAGATCATGTCACCATTTTATGAGGCCTCTGTTCTTTTTCTTTGATTTTTCAGCTTGTTAAAGAAGAAAATTCTTAATTATTTACTGAAATACCATGATGGAGAACCAGGCTGTCACTTTGATCTTGAAGGAGACTCAACAGACCACATTGACTCCAAACAAGTAAACCACTACAGTAGTCCTTCCCACTGAGATGCTTTTTTGCCCGTAATGTGTTGTTATAGGTCTCAATTCTCTTACTCTTTCCCCCCAAAATACACATCTACCCATTCTTTCCCCATTTGGATAGGTATAGGAATAAAAACAAAGGACAGAGTAGTGGCTAATGGCAAGATGGACATGAGAATATTCAGTCAAGTATTTCTTTTCTAAAATAGTGTAAACTATAGCAGAAAACACAATTTCAAGGCAATCACACAGTAGGGACACAGCAAGTATGAAATAAATATTCATTAGCAGAATGAAATCATATATTGATGAAGGGATGAATTATATTACACTCACAAATGAGTAGAGAAAGAGAAGAGCTAATTGGTTAAATGAAGAGTATAGAATTTCTGAAGCACAGCACAGTTCAGAAATTCAATCTGAATATATTCCAATTTGGTGCCTTGCTGCTTACCTCTTTCCATACAAACAAAACACAAAAACAAACAAAAATTCTCAGAGCATTTAAACGTTCTTCTAGCATAAAAATGTGCCTGGGTTATACAATATACACTTTACCTTAACAATTCTAGTGACTGCAAACAATTGCAATGACCTACAAAACAAGCAACATATTTTTAACACAAATTCTGATCAATATTTGTTAATGAAGTATGCAATGGCTCACAATGCCTTTTAAATACATATCACGAGACAAATTCTCCTGTTTACGGTGTATTTAAGTTTTTAATCTTACAATAATGGAAATAAAATACATATGGCATACCTTATATTAAAAATTCAAGTGAAAGTCTCCACAATGTTACCTTTAAAACATTAATTTGCTATTTATAGACCCATAAAATATTCTTTCTATAGGTATTTTAATGTTTTCCCTTATCAATAGGGATTGTATTTTCAACATTTCATACACTTTAACAAAAGGTTGACTAAAGGACTTAAAGTTATTCAACATGAAATAAATATATAATTTGTGTAATTTTAAAAAAGAATATATAGACTTATGAATTTAGTAATGAAAATGTGTTTATAACCTTGTATCTTATATCACTCATTCCATTATATTATACTGTTTTCTCATAATACTTGGCTACCAAATTGAGGAAAGGGGGTACTGCAAACTAGTAACTAGAAAGTAAATTATCTAGTAGGTGAGAGAATGATATGTTTGTATCTGACTAAAATTTAAACCATGAAAAATGCCTCAAATTAATGCTTACTTTTAATATTTCTTAATATAAATGAAGTAATTATGTATTCAAATCAGAAAGATTGGTGGTTTTGCCTTTATAACAAAGCAGTGCTAACATGGTTTCTTCTTTAAACAGTTATATCATCTTTTCTGTGCATCACTTAAAAGTAACTGCCTCCTGCGAAGCTGTGAACTTTCTATTCACACATCCACATAAGCAAGCCAAGACCATATGAAATAAGGGTAGTTTAGTCACTACCCGCAAGATGGTCAAAAAATGATGTTTATTGCCTATATATATGTATAATAAATTATATACAGATACAACTTTATATTATTTTTTAAATGTGTTCTTATGCAAACAACTTTGTACATCCATTCTTCTCGGAAATTCATCTTTTATAAAAATTAAAGTATATCTTATTCCCATAGTTATTCCCATTTGTTACCTTATATTGCCTCCATAAAAGACCTTCCAGCCAAATTAAATTCTAGGGTTATTTTCTTGGTGAACCAATGTCATTTGATGAACATCTGCTCTTTTCTTTTTATCTCAAGGAGTACATTAAGCATCTGTCTCTTACTTTTCACTTTGTTTTATAATACTTTCTGGTTCCCTTTGATGATGTTTGTTTTCTTTTTTTCTGCCTTTCATTCACCATTAAAATCTAAGGTAAAATATTAATAGATTTGGCAAAAGCCACATTTGCCCTATCAAGAACAAAAGGAAACTGTCATCACCCAGATTTGCCTTATCAAGGAAAAAAAAAGTTACTAGAAACAGGCATTGGTTATTACTCACAAATGCCTAACCACTATTTGACGATGGTCAGGAGAGCCATGGTACAGTCTTAGAGATATATGATTTCTGGCTTTCCATCCAGACCATCTTACACCCTTGATTTCTATTCTCAAGTACTTAAATCATGTTTTCATTTTCTTTTTTTTTTTCCCTTCTGCTCTTTGATTTCTTAACTGGTACACCAGCTCCTTGGGGATTTTATTCCTGTGCAGTACCCTTTTCCTTCACCACTACCACAAATCTATCAAATACTTAAAGATTTGTCCTGTGACAGGAACTATGGTATTTGTTTAGACTTCCTTATGTCAACTGCCTACACCTTTGAAGTTCATCCATCTGTCACTACTGCTACTTCTGTAAATGAAAGCTACCATTCATTAAGGCTTTGCTATATTTCAGACATCATTATAAGTCTTTTACTTATTTTGTCTCACTTAATGCTCACAGTCACCTAAGTGGTGGCTTGTATGTTCCCATTTTATACTACTTCACTGAAATTACTATGGATTTTAGGTTATTTTTAATTATTTTGATTTTTCCAGATTTATTGCAATATAATGGTCACATAATATTGTATAAGTTTAAGCTATAAAATATGTTCATTTGATACATTTCTAAATTACAAAATGATTGCTACCATAATACTAGGATTTTGAGAGATAGCTTGATCAATTTTACACAGCAAGATAGAAATGCACTTGAAGATGTTTGTACAAGATTAATTCCTAGGGCTGCCAGAAAAAAATGTCCATACATTTGGTGGCTTAAAAATAATAGAAATGTATTTTTCTCTTAGTTCAGGAAGCCAGAATTTTAAAATCAAGGTGTCAGCAAAGTTAGTTCCTTCTAGAGCCTCTTAGAAAAAATGTGTTTCATGCCTCTCTCCCAACTTCTAGTGGTTGCAATCCTTGGTGTTCCTTGGTTTATAGCTATATCACTTGGGTATCTAATTCTATGATCACATATTTTTGTTTTTGTTTTTTTCTTTGTGCCTCCTTGTGTCTCTGTATCTAAATATCTCTTTTTTCTTTTTAAAGACACAAACCATGGGATTTAGGGCCCACCCTAATCCAGCACTTCCTGTTAACCTGATTACATCTGCAAATATTTATGTCTGAATAAGGTAATCTTCGCAGGCACCAGGTTTTAGGTAGTGAACATGTTTCGTGGGGGAACATGCTTCAACCACTAAACTAATGTCAAATTGCATGCTCAATGATACAGTTTGCTAGTCCAAACTGTTATACAGACTTCATATTTACCTTTTAAAAGCCCACCGTGGCCTCCACTGTGATAATTCCCAGCTATTTCACCAGTTTTTCCATCTATGTTTCTAGATCCATTATAAGCTAACCTTAGCAAGAATTTAAATAAAATCTTCGATATTATACAATCACTTAGCTAAGGCTAAATAAGCAATGTTTCCCCTGACTGTCTCTGTCGTTTCTCCTGCCATGTAGACCCCCCAAAAATCTGTTTCACTGAAGTGAAGAATATCTATATTTACTATACTTCTGATTTGATGATCTCCTAATTCAATAGATGTCAAGTCGATAATAAGTGAACAGAAAGAAACTTTTTGACTCTTAAAAAAAAACTATAAAATAAATTATACTATAAATCTTTCATTTAAATACACACACATGGGCGCGTGCACGCATACACACACACACACACACACACACACACATTGGTACATGGTTCCAGTGACCCTTGATTTAAAACCTTAAAACCTTGGAGATATCTTTTTCTTTTTATACTTACATCTATATACACTGAGGCATATTTTCTGTCTTTAAAATTTTTGTTTTTACCCTCTCCATTCTTTTGTGATATGCTTGGTCTCCTGGTCTACTCTAGATTTTAACCTGACAATTATCATTAATTATTCACAAAGTTAGTCAATATTTACTGCATACTTACAACTCCATTTGTTTTACTATTTTGTATCTGCCAGTCTTGTCTTCTTAAAGAAACATAAGCCCATCAAAGTCAAGTACATAATACAGTATGCTTATGGTTGTTTGGTCCTTCATACTATCTACTCAGTACTCAACAACTGTGGGTATGCACAGCAACCATAATTTACATATGTATGTGGAGACATAAGAATTGATGTATAACTGTGTTTGACATTCAATTATCAGAGACAACTGTAGCTTTTAAGAACTTAAGTAAAATAAAATCTTTTCTAGATCTGGAGTGGCCAAGAGAAACTCAAGTAGTTTTTTTTTGTTACTAAATAATAACTAAAACCTTTATCTCCTATCAGTGTTTGGATAGAAAGAACAGTGCTTAGTCAGATCTTCTAATATGGTATAATTTTGTTAGTTACTTAGTCAGAAAAAAGGTGTCCCTCCTATATTGGCAAATCAGAGAAAACTGACCAGCTCAGAATAGGCTATAGCTGAAGAAGAGCATGTGGCTTGATGATGGGAACAAGGGTGGAATTTTAGCCTCTCAGGCTCCTGTCACAAGATGCCATT
Source organism: Cynopterus sphinx (assembly GCA_030015415.1). Taxonomy (NCBI): domain Eukaryota; kingdom Metazoa; phylum Chordata; class Mammalia; order Chiroptera; family Pteropodidae; genus Cynopterus; species Cynopterus sphinx. Next base: position 10,646,884 of record CM057379.1, read on the forward strand.
TATCATACATGGTGGTCCTAGCTTTAGCTCAGAGGATAAAAAGACTTATTTAGTAAGAAAATGAGATTTTACCATCTTACATAAGTACTTAATGTGTGTTAATTACTTATTGTATTTCAGTGCCTTATATGAATTAATCCATTTTATACTTATTCTCTTAATCCATTTAGTATTTATTCCTGCTGTATGAATTTATACACACTCAGTTTACTCATGTGGACACCAAGGCACAGGGAGACTGAATGATTTGCCCAAGGTCACATGGCCTTTAAATGATAGTTTTAGGTTTCAGATGTATGCAGCCTGACACCCAAATTGTGTTCAGATACACCGCTCTGTCTCTAAGCTGATAAAGAGAATGAAAATAAATGAAGGAACCTGGGACTACTACAAAAAAGAAAATAAGCAATAAGTTGGAGGCATTACTAAGTCAAGGAACTCACTTTGGGAAATATCTGCTTAGCACATCACAGACTTGATAGAATTTATTTTTGAAAAAAGTACAAAGTTGAAAAACCATTCTTTGAGTTTTAGATAAAGGTCTTAACATTTTTTGTATCAGGCCAAAATCTTTTCTCCAAAGATTACATCAAAAAAGGGGTTAGCCCTTTGATTTGCTTACAATTTTTCCACTGCCAATAATTTTTGTTCCAAGTAGTGAAACAAAGAATTCCTTAATTAAAAGCTTGTTTGGCCTATAGGTAGGTCTTCTTTCCCCTAATTGTATATAAAATTATTTAAAAAGTAATTTTCTACTCAGAAGCTATCCAAAGAATAGAAATTAAATATGCAGGGAGACTATGATTCAGTTAAATTAAAAAAGAAAGAAAGAAGAAAGAAAGAAAGAAAGAAAGAAAGAAAGAAAGAAAGAAAGAAAGAAAGAAAGAAAGAAAGAAAGAAAGAAAAAAATAGCTTTTAAAGGAATATAACTAAAAATAAAGTCAATATATTTAGTCTCTAAGTTTTTATTGTATTATCACAGCCACATTAAAAAGACTTAAAAAATAAAAAATTTCCAGTTCACACAGCATCTGATCTGACAGCCTTGGCTTTTGAAAACAGATAATTATGATTCAAGGAGTTTCTGCTATGCAAAGTGCCCCTTCTTGTATGTTTGAGAAAAGAGCACAAGATTTCACTTGATCAGTGTGATTCTGACCTCAGGGAGAGAGAGGCAAGCACACAGCTAACTCCATGTCTACATCACGGTTTCATAAGAACACTAACCCACTGGCTGTGGGGCCCCAAGCCTTTCCTATCTCACTCATTCTGGAAGTCTCCTCTGGCTTGCCCATACTTTTAGGAGACTGAATACAAAAAGCAAGACCTTTGCCTCCGGGGAATCACAGCTGGGCTCTAGAGAGGAGGAGGCACTCAGGAGTTTCCACCTCCAACCTCCTTTGTTTACCTCCATCGCTGAAAACAATAAAAACAACCATCACTAATTAATTACTCATTATCTGGCAGGCTGTATGCTAGACACTTCAGCATAAATGAATGCTTAAAGAAAACTTGGTAGTATATCTGTTTTACTGAAGTATGAAATGTTATGGATGTCAGGATGAAGTGACTTTTCTATTAGGCAGTTAGATATGAGGGACAGGAGCAAAGGCTCAGCTCTATAAACAGAAACCTCCCTTGAAGACCTTCCTTAAGGACATTTCAAAAACACATCCCTTTTAGGGTTATAAATTAACTCAAATCCTAGAGCACAAAGGCCATATAAGGTGCTGGCTAAACCACCCCCAAACACATGCAGGAAACTACTACCCTAACCTGTCCACAACCTCAGCCTCATTATACCATCATTATATTATACCTATACCCAGAAGTTCATGAACCTAATTATAACAGACTGAATTCTGGATAAGCACATGCACAGTAGGCACAGTGTCATATAGCCACCAACTGTCAGTCAAAGTGACCTCACCTACAGGTCATTAGAATTCCTCATCCCTGCCCAAATATAAACAGACCTTAGTTCTGCTTTGTTATAGCTCTATTCTCTGAAAACCCATTCCTCTCTTGGAGCTTACTCAGTCTTTTGTTTCTTATCTTTCACCTCCCAAATTCCACAGGGCTACATATAGCCTTCCTTAGTGTGGCCCAGCTCCTAAAATGTGCTTTCAATAATCTTCTAAATCTTGCTGAGCTGTAATTCTTTGCTGCATCATTGGGGAAGAACCCAGGACCTCCCCCTGTCCCCTCATGTCTCTGGGGTGACGTTGAATTTCACATCACCTCAGTGGCAACATGCCTAAGGTCATAGTATTAAAAAAAAAAAAAAAAGGAATTTATATTCACCAGGTCCCTAGGCTCCAAGTTTTATGAAACTCTGAAGGTAGAAGTACACGGGCTCTGTCATCAGACTTTTTAGTTTTATATTCTAAATTTGAAACATACTAACCATTTCACCTTGAGGAATCACTTAAACTCTGTAAGCCTCAGTTTCTTCACCTGTAAAGTGGGAGTTATAGTGGAACCATTTCACACTATAGCTGTAAAGACCAAGTTGGAAATTTCCATGTACATAGAAACACAGTGTCTGCCACATAGTAAACATTCAATACATATTAAATAATATTTTTAACTTTTAAAAAAGGCTTAGAAATTTTAAGAAATAATTGCCTCTGCTAAATCTCCTCAACCCATGGAACATTGGCTATTGCTACGTAAAACATTATCATGAATTTGGGCACTTAAAACAATATAAATCTATAATTGAACCATTTTTGTTGGTCAGGTGTCAAGTCCATTGCAGCTGGATCGTCTACTTTGGCTGAAACCAAAGTGGTAGTCAACTACATGCTCACCTGGAAGCTCAACTAGGAAAAGATCCACTTGCTGCCATATTCCCTCAGGCTGAGGGCAAAATTCATTTCCCTGTGGGTATTGAGCTGAGGTCCCTATCATTTGCTAACTATCAGCTGGTAACTGATCTCAGCTCCTAGAGGATGCTTTCAGGCAATGCCATATGGCCCTCCAACCCAGCATTAAAGAACTTCCTTCGTATTGAACCTCTGCTATGTCAAACCTCTCCTTTTGGTCCCAACCAGAGAAAACTCTGCATTTAAAGAGTCCACGTGATTAAATTATGTCTTATTTTAAGGTCACCAGTGCCATATATCCTGATCAAATCACCAGAGTAAACTCTACCACCCCAAGATTCTGCAAGGAGGGTACCACAGTAGAAGAAAAATCTTAGCAGCCACATTAGATTATTAATTATCACAAACACAAAGAGGCCACTATATAACTAGAGAGCCAAAAACTCAACTTCTCAAGTAAAAAAGAATTTTTTTAAATTAATTTGATCCAAAAAATTAAAAAACATTCATAGTTAGAAATTCAGTTTTAAGCATATATAAAGATCTTTTAAACATGGTGCCATCTAATCATGGTAATAAAAAAGAATTGAGACTACTCTGCATTTTAGAGAAACAATGATTTTCTTGGACTAATATATTCTGTGCAGGTTTTGGAACAGATCATTGAACATAAGACATTTCAAAGCACTTAAAAATCTCTAAAAATTATTTTTTCACAGAAGGAAAGAAGTTGATATTGAATGAAAAATATTACATAAGCATCCAGTTAATGTGTTTAAGGAAATATGCTCACAAACAATAGGAGAAAACAAAGGCGATACTGATTAAAAAAAGATTTACAGCCATGAGCAGCATGCACTTGTTTTATGGACTAGAACAATAGTCTGCCTTCTAGAATCAGAGAATATGCAAGGGCTCATTTTGCCTTATGGGCATCTCAGAGCTTTTAATCTAATAAAACCTATATGTCAGCCAGCAGCTTGTCAAGGTCTCATTACCCTGCCTCCTCAGTGCTAGATGAAGATGGTTAAGTCCTAGCACAAATGTACCCCTTGGGGATCCCTGAGGTGGAGCTGTGCAGGTTTGCATCTATACTTACTAACAAAAAAAAAAAAAGGGAAAAAGATAACATTAAATATTCTATTCCTGTTTGCACTTATGCATTCACTAAGAACGATAAAAGTGGAGATTCTGTGGCACGGACTAAGGACTAAGCATGAGCAGGTGCTTTATCTTAACTTGTCTCATCAAAAGTTAGTTTCTAACCACATTCAGTAGACAAGGCTGCTCGTTCCATCTCTGTCATAATATCACCTAAGCTAACCTAGAGATCTCCAGCAAACAAGCTCAGCTTAAGCGATTCAACTAATAAAAGGAAGATAAATTTAAATTGTATCCTAATGAGAAAGAAAATGACAAACAGAATTGACAGATACTTCCAATACAATTTAGTGAGCATGGTTTTTATTATTGAACAATATTGGCCTATGAAGTCTTATGCAACCTGAAAAAAATAATAAATGTTAGGGAGTCCTCATTTAAATATGTTATTTTATGGAATAGCATCTACCTATGGTCAAGAGAGAAAAATACATGAATAAATAATGGAGTATTTTCTGTCTTTAAATCATTGAGAAAAAATTTTAAAGACTGTATGCATCATTTAATTGAGTGGAAGCATGAATGTGATCTAAAAATACACTAATTTTACATATAATATTAAGCAGCTGGCTGGGTTTTGCTAGTGTTTCACATTTGAAACCATTAAAAAAAAACCTTCAATGAGCACTAGAGAATTAAGAAGTTTTAAAGTAAAATTATAACTGCACTTAATCTCACATTGTCTTCTTAGCCTTTTTGACATTTTAATTGCTATACCATTTTTCACTTGGCTGGCAAACATTTTTTACATACGCATAATGTAGCCTGTGTTAATGTGTATCGATTAAAGTATAGATGGAGATGCCGGGATGTTGGAATTTTCTCCACTGTGACTGTATTGAATATCTTGTTTTTTTTTTCTTTTTAACCAAGGGCAGCGGAAGGAGGGGACACATTTTTCAGTGTCTCTATGTTATATGAACTCTAGTATGGGCATTAATCGGTGAAAAATACATATTTAACAAGAAAGACTAGAAAGTATTTACTTCACACACCTGTAAGTAATTTCTGCATGGGAGACACTGCAGGAAAATCAGTAATTCCCTTTGAGTCAGGTGATCTAGTTGCTTCTGAGAAATTTACATCTCCCTGACAAGCACTTTGTAAGATCTGGTTTACCTGGGTCACAGGAGTCCACATAATTTGCATCTCGAGCAATCTCTCTCTTTCATTTTCTCTGTTCCATGAGGAAGGAAGAAAGATTGAACCTGGTTATAAAAAGAAGCTCATTGTCTCTGTTGAGAAGAGTAATTTTATAGGTGTTTCTACAGTGTAAAGTATCATGTAATGATAATATTTCTCACTGGTCCTCAGACCTCTACATACACCAGGAAATGAAAGTAACATACCAAGGCATATTTGATGTATTTGACCTGACAGCCACCAATTAAAATTGAAGTGTCCCATCAAGGTCATTGGTGAACTATGATTGCAAGATGGATATATGATCATTTGCCAACAAAAATATAAGAGAAAAAAATATTTAATTTACTTCTCATAAATCTGAAAAAACAATCTCCTGCATTTTACTCTGCCCTTTAAAACTTATAAGCCCTAAATGTCAAATAAACACTTATATTATTATACAATAATAATACTTGGAATATTTTTCCTAGTTTGTGCAATAAATTTAGTTTAAAAATTAAAAATCAAGTTGGTGATGCTAAAATATTTTTAAATAAAAAATAAATGTGATAACATTAATTATAATTAACTCTTTAGTGTAACTATTTGTATCTTACACTTTAATTTAAGTCTATTTGGATATTAACATAGATAAAAAAGCTCTGTCACAGAGCCTAAAATTCACTGTATTTCAATGTTTTCTTTTAAAGATAAATATTATAATAAAATTCAAATATATTAATGTTTATCCTATATACATGAAAACTACAGTCCCAGTGTAAATGAAATGTATTATTATTACTCAATATATTGGTTTCAAACCGACATATAAAATAGAGAGAGAGTACAGTTTAAATAAAATGGGTTCTGTGTCTAGATCATTGTTTTCCTTTTTGCAATTTGAAATGAATCTCCATAAAAAAGATTATGTTATTTAGGCACCTACATTAACCTAGAAACGTCTATTTAATACCATTGAATTTGAATACTAATAACTCTGGCCTAAGTTGTGATTCCTAGAAGCAGCCTTCAGTATCTTGCAAAAGTGTGCTAGTGCAGAATTGGTCATGGAGAGGAAAAAAAATTTTGGAGACTTTTAAGTGCTTTAAATCCACCTGGAGAGGAAAAATGGTTTTATCTGTTTCTTCCATACATACTTTCATCATTATTTGTGCATGTAATAAAATAGATAATATTTACTGAGCTTTAATCCCAAGTCAGATGCCATATTAAATGATGCACGAGAATTTTCGATTAGTCTACAGAAAACCACTCTGAGGTTGGCACAGCACAGCTGCTTTTTATTGAAGAATTCATTCATGAGGACCTCGCACTCACATAATGAAAGCTTAATTTTCCCACAGAAATAAAAAGCTGAATGGGTATGTTCTGTAGAAATGTAGTGATAATCTGGATTTATTTAGAGTGTTTCTATATCTAATTTCAGTTGCACTACATGTAGTGGCATGTTTTCTAGCACTAGCACTTACTTGTACATCTAATTTCAATATTATTAGACAAAGTATATTTTTTTCTGCATGATTCCAATGCATGTTAAAGTGAAATCATAAGCAGAAGCACAATTATTCACAGGAGTTCTGATACACTTAAACAACTGCTTGATTCACTACATATTGACAAACACACTAGTCATCCTTTTTTATTGTCTAATGTACTATTGCTACAAAAAAATTTCATAAAGGCAAGATGCACAATGGTGCCCCCTCAGTTTCAAAATTTTGTGACTCTTAATAATAGCTTTACTTCCAGTATTTAAGAGTTTACATATAAAAATGAAACTTCATTATTTGCATATTTGTTCACAATTCTATTGCTAATACTGGTTTCCCTGGGCTTTTGAACATACAGATTCTATAAAAGGTTCATAGATTTCCCACAGTAGGTTTTATAGCAGTGGAGAATTTAAAAGAGAAAAAGAACAGGAATATTATGTACAAAACAAAGACCTAGCAACAAATCAGCTAAAAAAGAAAGAAACTATCATTTTATACCACTCAACAGAAGAGCCAGAGGAGCAAGAAGACAAAATGGGATATATTGACACTAGGACATAAAGAAGAGAATAGAAGAAAAAAAAAAATAGTGCTTTTCAACAGTAAATAAGGTAACTTATCCAACTATCTCCACGATGAAAATGACCAGGTTTCTACAATAAAACATATTAAGATAATGATGATATACCTATGGTTATACACATTTGTGCTAAGAAAACCTTATTATTTTAATCAGGAAATGGTGCATGGGTGTCATTTCTTAAAAATCACTTCTTAATGTAGCATCATTTTTTCTCCAGATATTAGTCAAAACCATATTATCTCCTTTCTGATCTGTATTGGTGACCTACATAGTCCAGATATATTTTCTCTCTGGCAGCTCTTTATCTAACATAATCACTGTCTAACAAAGACTATTGATAATTTTTTTTTTTATCCATCAAGTAAAAATGTTTAGCTTAATACACTGTGTCTGGACTTCACATATTTAAATACTGAACTCCAACTATAGCAAAACCTTAGCTGGGTTTTTATCTGGTAGACAAATTCATTGCTATCTATTTAGGTTAAACCCATAAACTTCATTACAGCCTCTCTACTGGCTGAGCATGAATGTACTGGAATCAATTTTACCATAAAATAATTAAAATAATCTGTTAACAAGATTAAAATTATTACTTTGTTCTGGACAATCAGTGTACTTGGCCATAGACAAACAATCAAGATACTTGGCCATTGTCATAAAATCAATGTACTTGGTCATAATCAAAAGAGTAGCAAAACAAGGTGTGTGTGTGTGTGTGTGTGTGTGTGTGTGTGTGTGTGTGTGTGTGTGTGATGATCCCTTAGTCTAATGTGTTAGACAATGACAGATGTGATAAGAATAAAATATGCAAAACATCAATGGAAATTAGAAAATTACCACTCATCCGTTGTTCTTCTATCCCAGCACATCTAAAGAGGCATCTTTTCTAGAGAATTCTGAAATTCCTCAAAGAATTTTTATTTCATTAGGGCATCCATGATTTGGCACCTACGGGGAAGACTGAAAATGGGTTCAATCTCACTGCAATATCTCCAAAGAAGGCACTTTTTTTACAGAAAATCTTCAACAAAATAAATATTTAACACTCCACATTGGCTATGTAAGATGTGTTACCCAAGGGATGGTGTGGTATTTCTTTTCCTCAATATTTTTAGAAACTCTCGATTTTTATTCTTATGTTGAGTAGTTGCATATACTTTTAGCACGAAGAGTTAAATCAAGTAAATCATTCTTTTGAATCAGGAAAGTACCCATGGGGAAAGTACCCATGTGGATTGGCATGCCCTTAAACAAACACAAAAATGAATAGAAACATTAAATGCTATGAGCAGAAAAAGATTGATGCTAGAGAATTCTTGAAAACTGTGCTTGGGAAAAGTGTCCATAGCTTCACATGGAGCCCCTTTTCTGATCCCCTGTAACATACATGACCTCTGGAATGCATACACCCTGTGACCTTGCCCGAATTCTTAGGCTTCCACACCACAACTCAAGAAAAAGATGAAAACGGAAGGAGATGCATATAGGGCTGAGCTGCTACAGTGGCTTTGCTGTATTCATGCTCCCTGTCCTCATCCTTGTCTTTTTTTCTCTAGCACCATCTTTAATCTCAATGAGTTCTTTGTTGGCACTCTGTGCTACAGAGTTCCTTTGTCTTCCTTATCTTCTTGTCACTGCTTTTGTTCTCTGTTTTAAAATTAAGTATTTTAGATAATTTAAGGGTCCTTATGAAAAAAATTAGTTAATTTTGGAAGCCTAAAACAATAAATTACTGAAAACAAAGCATGTGTTTTGTGAGCATAATTAAAAACAGGTTGAAAAAATAAATCCAAGTCTTTCAAGTTATTCGTTCATTACAGTTGGAAATTAAATCTATATTTGAGATTCCTCAAAGCTGAGATACTAGGGAAATGTATATTTTAAAATAAATACCATTTATGGTAACTCAATTATTGTTCCTGTTTTATAAAAACATTTATGTTTACCATAGAATGGAGGATTTACCTTCTACTAAGCTGGTCTCATCAAGAATCAGATTACTCAAGCCTGAGCCACATCTGACATGGTTGAATACTTTCTTTTCCTTACATAGATTTCAATACATTACATTCTCTTCATCTTACCGCACAGGTTATTCCTTGACTTTCTCTGTTTTGGTTCCTTCTATTCACGCTGACTTTTTAATGTGTCTAAGGGTTCAGACTTCGGCCTTATTTATCTACTTATATACATTTGATTAGATTTTTCATCTAGTGTCAGGATTGTAAATATGATAACGACTCCCAAGTATATATCTTCAGCCTGGATCTCCTTCCTGTCCTGTGCATTTTGTGCAAATGGTGGAGACTCCAGTATCAGTTGCCTACTCAACATTTGCCTCTTGTAAGTCAGTATGTATCTCAAACTTGGCATATTTAAAACAAACTCTATTCTTCCACCCTCTCTGAAAAAAAAAATGAGAATAAAACTGTGAAAGTCATTCTTATATCCTCTCTTTATTTTACACTCTGCACTCATTCCATTACTAGAATATAATTCAAAATATTTATAATTTGAACATTTTCATCACTTTTGTTGCTATTAATTACCCTGATATGAGTTCCCACTGTTTCTTGCCTTTTGCCATTTGCCATCTATAACAACACTCAGGGTTGCATTGTCAAAAGAGAATCCTATAAGTTAGAGAATTGATCTAGTATTAAGATTATTAATACTTTTGAGGGTGCAAGTAAGCAAAAGATAAAGATGAGGCTTAGAGAATTCTAGGACCTCCAGGGTGACTCTCTATGTTCATTTTTCATCTCATCAAATGTGCTTGTTCTATGAAATAGATGAGAATTCTAATGAATTATTTGGTTGCTTCACTTAAACAGAAAGCCATTTAGATTATGAAACATCTCCATTTCATATTTTAAGTTCTATAATTCACATTATGTTATCCAGGGTGTCATTTTCCATAAATCCTTAGATTCAGTTTGTTTACTAAAAGAAATCAGAGTAAGAGACGGTGCCAAAAACTTTTTATAGTAAGCCCTCTCTTCCTAGTACAAACTATTTAGTTTAATTGCCAGGAGGTCTGTCGTTGTCATGTTTAATAGGAGATCAGACTTCTCACTGAATTTCTTTCTTTCCCAGGAGCACTGCCTTAGTAAAGTGAATTAATTCATCGAAGACCTGCTGTGTAAACATTTATGTCTCACCTCATAATAGTGTCTCTGCTTTCACTCATCCCTCCCACCCACATTCTTTTCTCAACAGAGCGGCCATAGGGATTATTTAGAATATTGGTCTGATCATATCATTCCCTTGATCATCATCCTGCAATGACTTGAAATTTCTTTCGGGAGACTCAAATTTTTGACAGTTGCCCCAAAGGCCCCACATCATCTGTTCCTGCCTTTTCTCTAAATTCATCCTCTATCGATCTCCCCTTCACTTTCTCCACTGTCGCCACAACAGCCTCCTAGATGATCCCTAAATTTGGCAGGTGTGTTTCAGCTGATCTTCTCACAGATACACACGAGGATAATTTTTTTTATCTTTTTAGTATCATTAAGTCTTTGCTGAAGTCTTACTTTCTCAATGAATGGATTCAATGACTCCATGTAAAATGGCAATTATCTACCTCTGCCCCCCCCACAAACATATACAAACATACATCAACCATTTAAGGTCTACACCATTACTGTGTGTTTATTTTTTCAATGAACACTTTTTAAAAATTCTTAATGGCTACTTTCTATCTTTCTCTGTTAAAATAAAAGTTCCAGAAGGATAAGGATTATTATCACTTTTATTCACAGATGTTATCTATCTCAAACACATAGAAAAAGATCCAGTATATATTAAATAATAAATTGTTTTGAATGATACATGACTACACCAGGAATAACATAGCTGTTCATTTAAGTTGGGTCATCACTTGAATAAAGGATAATGTTTTTTTCTTATGCCCATAATATGCTACCTGATAGTCAATGGAGAAGGTAATTTATCCTAAAATACCTTTCATTTGAAAAAATATATATATTTCTAAATTTTAGTAACCAAATAACCAAATTAAGATCTTTGAATTATTTCGCTAACAATATCTAACGAGTGGGTCCATCAGAGTAAACATGAGTCATTCTCACAGTCACCATGCACTGTCAAGTCCTTATATTGCACAAATATTACCGAATCATAAAAACATGTACACATACTTAAAGTATTTTGACAGATGGAAAACTACACAGTAAAACACTACTCTAAAATGATTATAAAGCAGAACTTCATTTTATAGAAATGCTGCGGCTCTAATGTAATTTATTATAGATATATTTTTAATTCAATGTTTACATTTGGTAAATTTTTGCTTTTAGAAATAATTGCTCCCTGGAGAGGAAAAAAATAATTTTACAATTTTAAAAAGTAAAAAATGACTGCAAAAGTTGATTCAATTCAGATCTAGGAAATCTTTTAACTGATAAGTAATACTGTCTAAATATCTTGAGGTTTAGAAAACAACTTGAATTGTTGGCCCTCAATCATTGCATTTAAAATGAGAATGTTTTAGAAAAAAAAAAATAAGTGATTTTCAATTCAGAATAATAAACTAGTCTAAAAATCATCATTTAGACCTTGTAGTCCTATGCTATAATGGCATAAACCATACATATGGATGAAAAAACACAGACTCAAATTTTAGATAGACCCATTTCAATCAGCAGGAGAAAATACGTATGGGAATAGGTTTGGTTTGTGAGACAATGTGTTAGAATATATCTGCTTATATTCTGAGGGTTTCTGGTCACTTGAATAATTTTAAGCAGAAGAACATATAAATGTCAATCAAAAAAAATTACTCATAGGGAGCCTGGGGAGCCTATGCCTTTCTGAATGAAAGACACCCTGGGGAACTAGACTGACCTTCCGCTGCTAAACCAAAGCGGATTGAAAAGTTTAACGCCATGGAAAAAATTTGACAGTGGTAATGGTATTGGCATCCTTGGCTTGTTCCTACTCTGGAGAGTTATAACTTTAAAAGCTTTAATTTTTGTTTATCATGACAAGTTTTTAAATATATAGTCCTTTGGACTCGACACTCTGGCATGCTCCATATGTCTTCTGTAGGTTTGAAATAAATCATAGAAAATAAAATATGGTCATATTTTAAGAACATAATTTAAATATTTAATTCTATAATGGAACATATAAATACTATATATTTTTAGTGCTATAAACAGGTAATGATATCATAATGAAAATTAGATTTTCTCATTTTATATAGGTTTGGATATTTTATTTTATGATATATATTGCATATGACTCATCTGGGACTGGTTTCATTAATGACATTAAAGTAAAACTTTAAAAATCCATATTCCATTTCTAATAGCTTTTGTCTGGCACAAATGTATATAACTGACTCAAAATATATCTGACCCAAAGAGTGACATCAACCTACTTCAACCTTTATTTTCTCAATCATATTGATTTCTTCAATCTTTTCTCACAATACCATCATTACAATGTATATAATTCCCATTGTTTTTAAAGGTCATCATTTTCCCCAATACATATAATTGCCATGAATGGCAGTTGAATGAGGACAAGAGAATTCTCAAGGCACCTAAGCTGGGATGCTGAGAGCAGTCAAAGGAAAGTGGAAGTTTTTGTCTGTTTATTTGTTCATATTTTAAGTTTTATTGTGGGTTCTGTACTGATATATATATATATATATATATATATATATATATATATATATATTTTTTTTTTTTTTTTTCTGGTTAGGCATGACTCTTAATTGTGTGGATAAGCAATGCCGTATGTTCATATGCATTAAGATAATATGTAAACCTACAGACATTGTCCATTTCTCTGAAGTCTATCTTAGAGCTCAATTCTCCGACTAACATGATATCAATTTATATAATGATAGCTCGTATATTTTGTTGTCATCAGAAATCTTGAACAAACTGCTATCATAAGCTACTTGAGGGAAGGCATTTAATTTTAAATAGTTTATTTAGCGCACATTTCAGAGTCAGATAAAGCAGATGGAACCCCATTTATGGTAATCTTAATGCTTATTTCTCTCCCATTTCATTTTTGTTCCATAAAAATAAAAAGAAAATAAGCAAAATTTGGCTTTGTTTGTGTACTTTTTAGTTTTCAACTTCTTTCCATCTTGAGTCTTTGCAGGTTTCAAATATAGACATATATTATTAGTGTTGCACATGATTCAAGTACTATTTTGAGTTATGCGGTATAATGTCTGATATATGTTGTATACAAAAATAAAGGGTCTAATATATTCTTTCAAAGAATAATCAAGATAAATAATGTGTGCATGGGGCATACACTGCAGAAATAAATACCACAAAGAGACAGCAGTCCTTGCTGTGAGGCACACATCTTCCCTGATTCCCTCGCATTAACAATAACTAAGGAAGGAGAAGGATCCTTTCTCATGTCAGACAAAAAGAAAGTGCAAGTCCTTCAGATGCATTTCATTTTCTTTCCTTCTATCTGCCTCTCTAACTGCCTATCCAATCTTTCTCTTGTCTAATTAATTCACCTTTTTAGACTTTGTTTACCTTTTCTCATGATTATGTCTGTCTTCCCTTTGTCTGTCTTTCCTTCTGTCTTTCTGTATCTTTCTCTTTGGCTCTTTATCTCACTTTTCTTTTCTGTTTTTTTTTTCCTTTTCTCTACTCTTGCATTTGCCTATCTCTTTCTCTCTCTCTGTCTCCCTGTCTCTGTCTCTGTCTCTGTCTCTGTCTCTGTCTCTCTCTCTCTCTCTCTTTCTCTCTCTCTCATACACACACACACACACCTTCATATTTCCTCATTTTCACTTTATCCTCTTCTCATATTTATACAGAAATATAGATATATAATTTACACTTTAGAGGTTGAAGTCGTTACTGTTATGCTCTCTTGCATAGTAAAATATCAATCACACTAACCCGCTTACTGAGCCGAAGTTCTCCCTCACAGCCGACAGACCTCCTAAGAGTCTGAAAATGAACAGTCTTATCCATAATGATGACAGCGTACATTAGATTTGCATAGAGCCTTTTCAGTCACATTGTAATACAGCCCATTTAGACCTCTGACTTCAAGTATGCATACAGAATTGTTTAACACAATGACCTTGACGAGCCTAACTGTAAAGTCTGATTCTGAAAAAATAACACCTGAAGGAAAAATAATTTACATCTAGAATTCCCAAGTCTAAACTATACCCACGATAGACATTCTTATTCAGGGCTGAACCAGGCCTGCATTATATGGTGGATGGGAAAGGAAGTGAAAGATGCAGTATCTGTTGCATGGACATTATTTACTAAGCACAATGTTCATTGCTTTCTATGGAATATCTCATCTTATGCCCTGTGTCACATGTTTATTTCCCTGAGTTATTTTTGTTTTACACAAGAGTAAACTTGAGTTCTAAGAAAGTGAATTAACACGTTTGATGTCATAGATTTAGAAAGTGGTATGTTTGGGATTTGACTCCAGAGCCATGGGTGCTAAAAATACACCTTTCTCTTCTTATTAGTATGGCTTTTTCATCTGCCTGTCTCCAGAGTTTCTGACTTCTTGTGATTTTATTTTATAGTTATTGTTGTTGTTATATAACTGTATTGCTTATTAAAAATATGCTTACTTGGAATATCCCACTGAGGTTTTTTGTTTTTGCCATTATAATTATTGGGTTACTGAATTATTAGTATCTTTTTTCCTCCTGAAAGCTAACACAGAAATTTCTGATAGATAAAATGCATACCTGAATAACGTATGTATAAGGACAGAAACCTGAGTGTCACCAAAATTAATTAAAAGTATTGTTTGTTGGAGAATATTATCCAGCCTTGCTTCTTTTGAATGTATTTAATTGAGAGTATTAATATTCAAAAGAGAAAAAAAATAATATGATCAAAAACTTTAAGTTGTTCGGCTTTTCTAAGAACCTTGGTTTTCAAGAATTTAATATGTGAATGATTCAACTGACTTCCCACATTCCATTTCAACTGACATTTGCTGAATATTTAATGGCTGGCTTCTACTAGGCAATTTTACTTTGACATTTTTTAAGGCTCACAATAATCCTGAGTTGTAGATGTAATATACCTCAATTAAATAAATGACTAAGCTATAGCTAGACTAGTTTTGTTATGCGTTCTAAGTTAGGGAGGTAAGAAGTGATAAGTAAGTCATATCAGGATTTAATTTTTTCCCCCCAAATCCAGTAAATCCCCATGGAATCATCATTCTTCTCAATCCATGTCTGGGTAGTAGCTATATGCTTGAAAACAGGTGCTATCAGAGGTACATATACATGTATTTTTGCCATTTTAACAGTTAAAATTAGAGATATTTATCTATTATGTAGGAAGAAACAATTTAAAAATTATCTAGTTCAAGAACTAGCATGGTTCACTTAACAGTATGCTTGACAGGGAATCAGGCCTTTATTTCTATTCCTAGCTACACATTGAACCAGTCACTCGGGTTTAGCAAGTAGCTCACTGGTTCTGTGCATTCCTGTTATTATCTCTAGCATCGAGGCAATAACTCTGACCTATCACACGGGGATCTGTAATGATTAATTGAATAATGTCTGCTAAGTGCTTCTAGCTACTTAGAATAAATGTACTATATGGCTCTTAAGTGTTGTTATTGTAAGATGTTGCCTCAGTTTAATATCAGTGACTGACTGCTCCATGATCATGAAGAAAATTACTTCCTCTAATAATATGAGGGTGATGCATATTGATCTAAAATATATCCTTTGTTATACATTTAGACATTTTTTTTTTACATTTAGACTTTCTCAGTGAGCAAAATGAAGGGCAGCATTCTACACTGTTTCTTAGTTGCATATGCAATGGTGTTTATTATCTGCCAGGTGCTTTTATAAGTACTTCATCTTCACACTAATTGTATGTGTAGATGCTATTTGCTTATTTGTCTTTTATGAGAAACCTGGGACACAGACACAAATGACTTTACCAAAGCCACACAGATAGTAAGGGGTTGAGCCATTTTCTCTAAATAAGAACTCCAGAAATAAAGGTGTTTCATTTTAATTTTTAATGAAGCATCATCATCAAAAAATCTACTCCTTCCATGTTTGTCCTCTATGTTGCATGCCTGGTGCCTTGACTGGTTCTTTGAATCCCCTGACTTTACAAATGAAGGTGGTTTCCTGAATGCAATTGGCATTCTCTTAACAAGGAAGAAAGGAGATGTCTATTGACTAGACAACAGTATAGGGCCTGCTATTCTTAAATTTTCCTGAATGAACTTTATTTTTTTCTTTCCCATTCTTGATATTCCTAATATAAGATGATTATATTTAAGTGCTATTAATTTTAAACATGTCTTAATGCAATCTTTACATAACAAAATAACAGAAGATCATAGTTCAGTTGGTTCTATGGCACTGCACTGATCTGAACTCGCTCCTACTTCTTTGACTCCGAAAATGACCCATAACTCATCTTCCTTTAAGTTCAAATGCAGACAGTACGTAAGATTCAATAATCAGAACCACTGACATTCATGTCTGATGTGCATGTTCTTCTAGGTGTCATGTCAGCATGTAAAGTTCAACACAGCCACATGCACAGACACAAACTCCAACTATCCAGTCTGCTCATTTCTAGACTCTGCTCTAATATATTATTTACATTTTGGTTTTTAAATTTTAATTTAGCATTGTTTTGATGATGTATATTTATGCATAAACATACATAAATATATGTTTAGTCTAAATATATACATATGCATATATATTACATATAAAATATATCTTACATATAATGTACATCTTACATACAACATAACTGGAATGGACTCTAGAGAACTCTAACTTCCCACAATAGTTGAAGCATTAATTGATGTTCATATTGGTTTACACTTCCTTTCTATGAGATGGCATGTTATCATTTGTACTGCTTTTATTATACTGAGAGTCTACTGTGTGCTGTAACTATTCATAAAATTATACTGTTACTCCTACTAGACTATAATAATAAAAGTACAGCTAACACTTATATAATATATGATTTCCTCAGCATTTTCCATGGCACAACAGTTTTGGTAGTGCTAATAGGTATCATATAATAAAGAACTTCAGTTAAATAAATCTGAAGAATTCTAGTGTAAACAAAATTGTTGAGCCTGTGGAAGTTAATATGCAACATGAGATTTCAAGTGGAATAAATATAGTATGCTGCATTTTCCAAATATATTTGACCAGGAATCACTTTTGTTATTGAATTCATTGAAGGACTAATGCTCTGTGAAATACATAGAAAAATGCTAGTGTCATCATGATTTAATATTTACAAAACATTTTCAAAACATATTTTACTTAATTTTCGCCAGACATTTTGGGTAGTTAGATCAAGCATTTGATCTAACTATTACCCTTATTCTATAGATGAGAAAGTTAAAGTAAAAGTAGGATTCATCCCAGGTTCAAAACTAAAAATAGGCTCACATTTCAACTACATCCTGTAGTTTCTTCATTGCACTGTACTTGACACAGGCATGAATCTCCATTTGCTTTGCATTTCCTTCAGCACTCAGACAGCTCCTTAAACCGTATAAATACTAAAAAAATGATTTAAATTTCATTTGATTTAATAGTGAAATACTATTAGAACAAAAAACATTTCTACATACTTAAAATTTTATGCACATATTAATATAACAAAATTATTTTTATTTAATTAGTTCAAAATTCTAGGACATTACCAAAAGCTTGTCAAAACCATGTAAAGTTCTGTCTTCTTTCCTATCAAAATTACATGTCTAGAATTTAGTGGGAAATCATATGTAAATCATTACTTATAAAATTCGTTCTGACATAGCTCTAGGTAAGAAATGGGCTGATTAATCCAGACTATAATGAATATAAATGGCATTTTACCTGTTCTATTAAGTGGACCACAGGCATTCATCAATACCATTTGTCTTGAGGACAAGTAAAGATTGAGGCAAAGCACCCTTTAAAAGACTATATTAATGTGGATTTGTAATTAAAAAGCATCCCTAATCTCTGGTCATTGACAATATGTTTTATATATGCATAACTGCATATACACCTTGTGTCAACTCACTTTGCCAAGCTGGAAGCTTTAATCAAATATCATAAATTGTATTAATTATAAAAGAAATTTAGCTATATTATAAAAAGAAGACACTGAGAACTATCTCAATGCTCTACTGACTTATTTACTTTCTTAGACTTCCCTTCTCTATGAATGCTATTGTTATGTGGTCTATATTTAATTATCCAAAATTAAATGAAAAATTTCAAATAAATACTTATTAATTAAAATGTGTATTCAAAGAGTGATCATTTAACAAAAAATACTTATTTTTCAATCAATAAGGCATTTCATATAAAAGACAAAGAACTTAGTTTCATGCATTATATAAAAATTGAACACATCTCTTCCTTTAGGCTGAACAGCCTCTCTTATCACACCTGGTTTTAACAATTTGTCAATATTTTGCTACCTACAACTCATGATAGCATTAATTAGAAAAACTGTACAGCCAAATTTTACTTTTGCACAAGAAGTGAACAGTTTATTTATTGTTAGATTATGGGAAAACATACATTTATAATACAAAGGAAAATATGGTAGCTTCCCCTATGTCTATTAGGTTATTCTGTTAAACCCTGGAGGTACACAGAATTTCTACATCAAAAGAAAAGTTGACATAATACTATTTGGAAACATGAGAAAGGGACAAAAATATGTATGTATTTATTTTCCTATTTTCTATGTTTAAGTTTTCCCAAACATCAAAAAAGTGATTTTTTTATAGCTAAAAGTAAAATATATATATATATATATATATATATATATATATATAATTTTTAAAAATGAAATCAAGGACTATAGATTGAATGGACACTTCTGAAAAAGAAATTCATAGAGGTGGCATCTACATAGGTCAAATTGCAATGGGAAGTGAAAATGCCAATGGGATAAGGAAGTCTAATTGCGATGAGGGGAGACAAATCTGGTTACCTCTGGAGACTGTTTTCTCTATTCTTTTAGGAACTTAGTAAACAATTGGTTTGGCTCATTTAAATTATTTCAATAAAAAGAAAAAAAAAACAGAACAACAAAACCAAACAAAACATGATACCAGGGGTAGAGTTCAGGAACTTTCTCTAACTCAGCCACTTCCTTAACCAGAAAGCACCAATCAGAAGATTTCCTAGATGATTTTGCTCCTTTTCTTTAAAAATCTGATTTAATAGTGAAATACTATTAGAACAAAAAATATTTCTACATACACCATTACCAGACTGGGGTCTCTGTTTTCAAGCATTTCCTGCAGTGACTGCAGTTCAGCCGTATTTGATTTTAGCATGTACCTATGGAATATTGAGAGACTGGGGGATCGTATGAGTCATCAGTTTATATTTTCCCAAAATAATTTTCCATGCACGTCGTACAGTGCTAGTGGTGCCTGCAACTTGGGCCCCTACAACATAAGACAGCACTCTTAAATCTAAATGGAGTAGTAAAATCTTCATATTTTATGTTTAATAAAAGACTTGAAGACTTTTTTCCCCTTGAAAATGTGTTTCAGAGTTAAGTTTTTATTGATCGATACATACTCTCTTAATCAATGTTTTAGGAAAATAGTCATTCTAATATACATATAGCTATGTTCAGATGTCCAAGTGTTTTATATGACATTCTCTGCTCAATTATAACATATTTTGCTTTTTGCTGGCTTCTTCACCTCAAGATCCAGTAACTTAGTTTCTCATACCAAATTCTAGATGCCAGCTTTTAATCCTTTCTTATCTATTCTAACTATAGGTCTGATTGGATGTATCTCAAATATGCTGATATCTCCACTTGGGTTGATCCCCCTAGTATAAATATCCTACTTTAAGTTATCACTTTCTGCCTTGACTGCCATCTTACCTGGTCTTCCTGCTTCTACTTTCCCTCTCATTAAACTAACTGTCTTCCCAGAGAAGCCAAAGCTATTATTTAATCAGACAATACTACTCCCCTTACGCTAGGAACAAAATCCAAACTAAGAGTCCCTCTAGGATCTGGCTGTTTTCTACCTCTTGTACTTTACAATCTACCACCCTCCCCTAACTTATCTTACTTCTTACCAGCCATATTCCCTAGAAGGCCCTTTGCTTAGATATTTTCAGGCTTTATCCCTTGATTTCTCTCAAGTCTCAGTTGAACTGCCATCTATTCAGAGAAGCCTTTCTTCACCACTGAATATCACACAGAAGCACATATTCATATTCTATCCCCTTACTCTAAATTTAGTTTTTATTCTTAGTATTCATAATAACCTAATATAATATGTATGTACTTGTTGATGGCTTCACTGAGTATAAATGCTATAAAACAGAGAATTTGTCTTTCTAGTTTGTTACTGGACTGTACCTAGCACATTGCCAGCTCTGAAGAAATATCCATTACTCAAACTTTTTATATAAACACATGGCCATAGTATGGCAGAGTCAACAAATTTCAAATGGTGTATAATTGTTCTAGAATCAATTTTGTGTTAGACAGAAATGCTTTTGTTTGGTGGTGTTATTGTGTTGTTAATTGTGTTTATCTTTTGAATAAAATAAGAATATATTAAAAAACAAAAGAAATCTTCTCCTAATTTGAGTATAGGAATCACCAGGTAGAATTTGGTGCTTCAAAAGCTTTGCCTCACATGGGAGGGGAGTATAAACCCAATGCTTAAATTATGTAGGACAAGTAGGTATGCTATCAATCTAGAAAATTCCATGAATTCAAAGAAAATCTATATTAAAGCACAGATTTTAACCTGAGTTACCTTTTTCTTTTTTTTTTGGACATGTACATAGCTTTGAAATTTAACAAAGCTATATACAGATTGATTTCTGCACTTAGAAATTACACACATGGCTCAATTGCAGCCTATGTGACTGCTATCCTAGGTCAACCTTGCTCTGTGAGACTGTGAAAAAATGATAAAAACCACCCACCTACCGCACAGTCAAACACTTACACAAACACACAACCTATAAAGGGTTCCTTTGCATGTTCTTTTCTCCAAAAGCATTATTTAGAATTTTCTTAGTTTTTCCAAAGCTTCATAAGTCTTTAAAAATGGCAGAAAGATCACTTTAATAAAAAGAGTAGCTGGTATTGATAATACAGCTCTGTCAACTCTTAATTCCCATAAAAAAATAGCATTTCAGTATCTTCAAATTCTGAAAAATGGGAAACAGAAAATATTGGTATCACTATCAACAGTGAAAGAAAGGAAATGATTTCAAGCCTGCACACTTGTCCAGCTACATCCTTCTGTCCTGACTTGCTTAAGCAGCATGCTCTAGGAAGAGTGAAATGTAATTCTGAATATCCATGGCTGTCTTTCATCACTATAGGTTTACTAGATCATGCCTCTCTGCTTAGCAGAATTTTAACATCTCTTCCCTTTTCTGGCTAGCTTCTATTCAAAGATCAAATCAGAGCCCAAAGTTGAACATTCCAGATGGCTACCTTTCCCCCACTGCTCCAAATGAGAAATTATCCATAGAAAACTGGATTCAAATGGATATCTTGGGATACACTGATTCAATTATTCACATGCTTATTAAAGAGTTCTTTGGTTTATTGTAGTAAGTTGTTGTTACAGAGGATATTATTTTCCCTTGAATTATAAATATCTATATCTATAAATAGTAATATTTTTACAAAAATTTTTAAAATTTTTCTGCACATTTCTGGTGTTTAAAATCTTTGATTTTTCTGTTTTAAACAATGCAATGCAATGAGCATCTAGTCATACATCTTTGTCCCTCTTTCTAATTATTTCTATTAATTAAATTATTAGAAGCTAAAATTGCTGGGTATATGGTGTTAACATTTAATACTCATTGTTAATTTGCCATTATGAAGGTTGTACCAATTCATACTCTTTATTGACCATTCATAGGAATGCCCTTTGCTCTCAAATTCTACAAAGTCTAGATATTATGAATTGTTTTAATTTGCAATACTGAGAGGCAATCTATGTTGTGTTATAGGTCTTTTATACAAAAAAAAAATAGAAAATAAAAAAAGAAAGTCTTACTATTAATATGGATTTTGCATAAAGGGACTTACCTTTTCTATCTTATACCTATGTACTTTCAAATTTAATTTGGTGGATTGATTAAATCAGAACCCAAGGTTGAACACTCCAGAGGGCTACCAACTAGTAACATATTCACTAAAATTATCTGCATTTGAAAAATCTTTTTAATATTTTAACTCTAAAAAGATAGTCTTGCACAAAAGTTAAGATTGTGAGGTGAGAACTCAGAGGGGCCTACGTTCAAAATCAAGCATAAGCACTTGAAACACAGGTCATCATTTGAAACATGAGAGTGATAATACCTACCTTTCTAGGGTAAAACATTATCTTAAAAGTTTTAAAGACTTAGAAAAGTACCCAGCTTATAATACATAGTCCACAAATTGTAGTAAGGAGGAAACTGGTGATAAATATAGCATCTCACATTTGGAATTCATGTCTATGTGCTTAGACAGCTACTCTTCATGGTATTTTCTTCCAAAGATAATGTAAGGAAGCAAAACTAATTTGAATGTGATTATTTGTGTTGTTATCAAATATGGTCTCATGGCCTAGTAGACACTATTATTTGAAGCAGATTAATTGCATTTGTCCAACAAGAAGAGATTTAGTACTATAAATAGAAAGCACTTAAAGCTTTTTGGAGTTTATCTTAAAAGTATTTAATTGAAATTAAATATATACTATGATATTTTGCTCATTACCTTAAAGTTTAAAACGTAAATGTTTCAGATGTTAATTACTTTAAAACAAATCTAAAATTTATATTATACTTCTAAAATGCAACAAACAAACTTTAAGAGATTGTTGCTCAGTTAAAAGTTAAAAAAATTAAAAAAACTTAATTGTTTATAGCTCATAGCTCTTGTGTGCTGGATGTTTTTAAAATATGTATCTCAATTTGGTCATGTGAGTCTTTCCACTAGATGAAAATCAGCAGAAATACAGAATTACTCTAGGGCATCAGAAACAAGTTCAAAATTAACCCACACCTAAATGAAGTGTCTAAACAAATTTGTCCTTCTACCTAATAAATGAGTGCCTACAAAGTCCTAGACTTTAGAGACTTAGGGAAGCATTAAGAGTGGGAACTTATGTGATCTGTATCTTAAATAATGAGTGGCATTAGTTCATTAAACGAAAGGGACAAGCTTTACCAAGCAGAGGAAGCAACTCATGTACACAAACAGAGGGGAAGAAATTCAAGGTGCAGTCAGAGGAACTGAGGTTGTGTAGGAAGCCTGTGAGTCTAAGATATAAGGATAATTGAGGATCGATTATGTTAAAGAGATTGGATCTTATTCACCTACCTCATTTATCAAGGAACTTGGAAACTAGAAAATAACCTAGATTGTCAATTATTTGACTACTGAAACTTGCTACTTTTTCTACCTAAGCCATCCCACAGTCATTCCCTTTTCTCAGTACCTCTAACTTTCAGCAACACTTTCAAGAAATGATGTCATCTACTTAGTAAAGAAAAGTAGACCTACATATTGGAGATTAACTCACCTTTCTTCCTCAAACATAAAATTAACCTAAATCTACAATGGCTTTAAAAAAAAAAAGTTTTCTTTTATGGTATTTGAATGATATGAGACAATCATGTAAGATTCCTATGTAAGATAATCCTTTCACCAAAGTTTTCAATACTTTATGGAATTTTTTAAGTTTTGAACTAGAGTGCCTTCAGAGTACACAATATAGTCACAGAATCTGTAACAACTTACTGCTTTAGATCTGGTCATTTTGCATATAAAGGGATACATTTTCAGTTTGACACCAACTGGCACATTATTTTGAGCACCTTGAATTAAACTTCCTCCATTTTATATATTTGACATTGATTTCTTAACTAAATCTTCTCTCTGGGTGTATAAACACACTCAAGTCATTTAATTAAATAAACAACAGACCCTCTGATGGATAGCACATCATCCTCTCTTCTTGCTCACAGGCAAAATTATCAGGAAGCATTAGGTACTATCTAAATCTCTAATTATTTCTCCTCACTAATATTGTCATCCTAGTCTAATTTGACTTCAGATTCCC
Source organism: Cynopterus sphinx (assembly GCA_030015415.1). Lineage (NCBI taxonomy): Eukaryota > Metazoa > Chordata > Mammalia > Chiroptera > Pteropodidae > Cynopterus > Cynopterus sphinx. The sequence continues at coordinate 10,671,228 of CM057379.1, forward strand.
AGTATTTACAAAAGGTCTTGATAAAATCACCCATATAGGTCCAGCTGACAAAACAAACATCAGTGCACTCTTTTGTACTCACAACCCTAAAGATAACTTGATCACTCCCTTTACCTCGAAACTTGCCTTCTCACATTTATTACATGGTACCCTTCTATTTGTCCTCTTAGTATTCTTTTCCCTCCCCCATTTGCAGTCATTTCAGGCTTGGTACCTTCTACGCAGACATTAAACAATGAAATCCTCGAAAACTCATCTTTGGCTTTCTTTCCTTAGAAATCTATATTCCCTCCCTACATCATCACGTTTAGGCCTACAATTCTAATTATCATTTGTGTATCAATGTTTCCATAATTTATATTTCAATCTAGGTTCCATTTATATGTTTATTGACAATACAAAGTTTTCAGCTTTATTCCATATACCCAAGTATTCCCATATGTTATTTGTGATCACAGTTTTATGTTGCACAGGCACATTACATCTAATGTACACTAAAGTAAACATCATCACCTGGCCATGTTTCTCTCCATTTCTGTCCTCTTTCGTAGTCCCTGATCAATGCCAAGTATCTACATTCATCCACTTCTGAAAATTAGACATGTAAGAATCATCCTTGACAACTTCCTCTCTGCTTCCTCTCTTTCCTCATTCAATCCATTAAGAAGCACCTTAAATTTTTAAGTACAAATTAAAAATCCACTCCTAAAATATATCTTAAGCTTCTCTTCATAATCATTACAATCCTCCCATCCCAAGCTATCTTCATGTCTTGTTGTCAATACTTTCTATTCTATCTCCCCATATCCGCTCTACTTTTAAAATGTTTTATTAAACCCTTCAATTGATTTTGTTTAAATTTAGAATGAAGACCAGACTAATGTTATTTACAGCCTTGATTAATTAATTAGAATCTTCTATTTGTTCTCTGTGTTCAAATACACTAGCCTTTGATTTCTTGAAAATTTCTGAGCCTCTTCCTATTTAACAGGTTTTCTTCAGTTTGTATCGTTTGTTTGGATTTTATTTTCCTAACCTAGATTTTATTATTCTTCAATTTCTACTTAAAATTTCCTTGTCTGACTCCCCAGACTCCTCAGGTAATTTCAGCACATGCTTCTAACATGTGTTAGGTTGTAATTTTACATTTGTTTGCTAGGTTATTTGATTATAGTCTTTCTCACCTTCCCTAAAAAAGCAGCTTCAGCGCCACCATTGTTTCTTCAGTACCTAGCCTGGAAGATTGTTTAATCCCTACAGCTGCTCACCTGGAAGATTATATATATATATATATATATATATATATATATATATATATATATATATATATTACTGTCCTGGACTGATAGGTACTAAAAATCATGCCAGATAGACATATGGTTAATTTTTGTTTTTAGAAATTATATGCAACAGAAAAATAGAATATAAATGAACAGGGGCATTTAAAAAAATAGGAAAATTGGTTAAGAGGTTATTCTAATAGTCTAGACTCTTGCCTCAACTGAGAATATTGACTACAGCAACAGCATTTTGGTTAAAAAGGAGAAAGTAAAACAGAAATATTTGTGAGATTAATGTGAGGCTTGTTTCTGACTGGTTGAACTGGACAAGAGAAAAGGAAAAACACATGAGCAAGTGATTAACCCTTTAAACTATAATTAGATGAGAGGAAAAGAAGTGTGTGGTAAATTCTAATTTACATTTTGAAAAGGCTGAATTTGAGTTGTTTGATATGGAAAAAGTCTAGAAAGATATAGAGTTAAGTATCTAGTGCTCAATGAAAGTGATGGACTGGTGAAACAAATTTGGGATTCACTGGTACAGGTAGCATGTGAAGCTGTGGACATGCTGAAAACAAATAGAGACAAAACTGTCGGGACAATTATATTTTAGAAGGGAAATGGAGGAATTTGAGCCCAAGGAAATGAATATGAAATGGCCACAAGTATAGAAAGAAAACAAGAAGAGGTTTGGGTAATTAACAAATAAGCAAAATAAAACATTAAAGAAGAAAATTAAAATGATGACTAAATAAAATAGTGCCCATAAAATTTGGTGATTAGAAATTCTTTCTGGAATTATCAAGTGTATCCTTATTGGAGTGAGACAGGTAGAAATGAATCTATTTGAATTAAAAATAATTGTCAAAGAAAACATGAGAATAGTACAAACTACTCTTTAAATATTTTTGGTTGTAAAAGGAAAGAGAACTATATGGTGGTAGCTAGATCAGAAAACAAGGGTGGTGTTTTTGTCTTGTGAAATTTAATAAAACCAAAACATGTTACCTTTATATAGCATTTATTAAATCTCATGCTAGTCATCAAGGTCCCTTCCTGACCCTGTGATGGGGGAATTGCAGGAGAGGGCTATGGAGTACTCTGAGGAATCATGAGGGAGACTCCCACTCAAACCCACAGGAAAACTTGAAGCAGTTGAACGAAGTAGTACTGACTGAAGTTCAAGTGGAATGTTAAAAATTCAGAAAGCCAAGAGATATTTTGTAAGGTCATTAAACTGAAAGGATCAAGAAAGCAGCTCAAAAATTAGAAATCCTCCCTACCCCTAGTAAGGGAATCAATAGTTGAGGACAACTGGTCTAGAATAGGAGTTATTGATGGCTTGTTTTTATGTTCATATCTAATATATGAAGGATGACTAGCTTGAAAAAGAAGTAGAAATAGCTTAGTGATTAAAAAAAAAAAAAAACCACAAAGTTTAGAATTAGAGAGACCTGAGCCAATCTTCTAGTTCTTTGAATCACCAAGGGTTTGACTAGGGCAGGTCACTGAATATCTCTTAACACAGTTTATTTATAAAATGGGCTATAGTGCCTACTCTTAATTTTCAGCAAAGACTAAATAAGACAATGTACCTGAAACACTTAACATATAAGAGCTACTAAAATCATTCCTGTTTTTAATGAGCTCCTAAATTGAAATGAAGTGATGAGATGGATTGATAAAATTGGTCCTCTATTTTTAAAACTAAAAATAGTTTTTTTTTTATTTCCAAAAATAGATGCTATTTAATTGTGAGTAACAAAAATTACAGCATCCACTTTTCTCAATGGGCTGAAGTTCAAGGCAGAATATAATTTCAGAGCTATCCATACCCCTTGCTGGAGCTCCTATTTTATCCATTCCTCAACAGCTATAACAAGACATTTTCTTCAGGTCTAACATTTCCATTCCTAGTAATTACACATCTAGTTGTTTAAAGGAAATGAAGAATGATTGCTCTCAGTATACATAAATGCACAAAAATGAACCCAGCAGTTCATAACCCAAAAAGGAAATAAATAACTGGAACAGAGAGAAAAAAAAGTCACTCAAACATTATGTATTCTTCTCACTTAGGCCTCCATCACTGACTTCAGATGTGCAGAACGAGACAAAGTCAAGGTAGGAACTAGCCATGCTTGTCACTCTTCTGTGAATGTTAAACTCTGACATGGTAGCCCCTTACTTGCCATTATTCCATGTGGAAAATGAAGCTAACTCAAGATTTTTTCTTAAAGCTTAGTTTCATTAACATCATGCTTAATACATAGTCACCTTTAGGAAATGTTTTTTGGTTGTTTATTTTGTTATTTTATCAAGACTCATTTTACTATTCAAGATATTTACTTGTAACTCTTTTCCCTCCCTCTTATTCCTTGCAAACATTCATTCTGCTCATCTGTAAAAACAAACAAACAAACAGAATCCAAACAGAATTCTCCTGTTTAATGCATATATCAAGAATTATTACAAAACTGATTCTTGCAGAAATGGCATAGATGAGCTATTACCATGCCAACTGAATCCTAAAACATTTGGAGAAAATAGTAGTGTACTATGGAATCAAAGAAGTCTTTACCTTGATATTCAAGGTATGTCTCTTTTCATGTAGCATGGAAGGCATTATTTACCATTCCTTGTCTCAAGCAAATTTAGGTTATAAGTGAGATAACGCTGGTGCTTCTACCTCATAAGTGAAGATGCTCCATGGAAATAAATGTCTGACCATACAGCAAAGTCTTTTATTTTATATTGTAGCAGAAGTGTTAGTAATAATCTAGCACAAAAATATGACATAAAGGAGGTATTGAGGGATCAGCTTCATTTACATTTATTCCACAAAAGAGATTTCTATCTATATGAAATCGTTTGTATATTCTTAGGTTCACAAAGGGAATACCACATTTTGTGATTTTCACTAAGAGTACTGCAAAATAACGTTGGGGGACTTTATTGAAACAACTACATTTAGTCAAATCAAACGCATAATTCCCAGGACACTTTGAGGAAAAACACTTGTTTCGTTTATTGGGTTTTAAATACACCTGATAGAAATCCATTTAGGTGTCTCTCATGGGAATCTTCCCTCCTAAGTGCCCTTGAATAGAAATTCTCTGGCAGAGTTAAGTGCCTAATGTTATTAAAAATCTTAATTTTGTACTGCCTCCTTGTACATACATAAAGCATACAATTTTTTTTTTAAAGTGACACTTTCTCGTCCGTTTAAAATATATGAGAAATGTTTTTAAAGTTTTAAAGTTTTTTTTAAAGTTTAAAACTACTGTTATTCACTGAAAATCCTGAAACAAAATTTAATAATGTCAGTTTTTTGTCTACTTCCTTTTGATTCGATTTCATAAAGTTTTGTAATCTACCTCCAAAAACACAATCAAATTTTGCTGAATGTTTGTATATAAAGACAATTAAAATCTATTCGTTTATATTTTGGACAGTAGTGTGAGAGGTACAGCAGCCATTCTGTGGACACAATCTATAGCTTTATATAGCTGCAAGAGACACTTTGAAGGAAAACATTAAATTTTAATAATGCAGTTGATAGAAACGAACATGTACATTTCTAATTTAGAGTAATGTAGAGCAATATAATAATTTAAAATAATGAAGTTATGTTAGAAAAGGTATTTAATAATATGAGAATTATTAAAAATATCCAATTGAGTATAATTCTTAAAGAAAATAATTTTAACTACAGTTTTAAAGATGCTGTTAAACTCCTAGTTTAAGTGTTTCAGAATATTTTCATTTATTTAAAATACAAACTTATGAAACAAAATGAATATTAAGATTGAGAACTTCAAAATAAAAATGAGGAAAATCATATGCAAATGAATTATTAGGAGATTATCTTAGTTTTCAGTTTCTAAGTCAAGATTTCTTTTTCTTTTTTTTTTAGATGTTCTTTTAATAAATTACTGGTGTCGCTAATAACTCCATGTGGTTCTTGACGGATTATTTTTATGCAAACACACAAATGCAGGTGAAGTCCCTTATGAGCAATAAACCAGTGCCTGGCACCTTGGCAGATGGTGCTTAAGTTGCTGGCAGGTGATGAAAGTGGGGAAAGACACTTGTCATCTCAAATCCCAGAGACCAACACTTTCAACTCAGAAATGAACATATCCCACTTATAAATCCCTCAGGTGGAAGAGGCTGCAACAGCAAATCATTCCAAGCCACGCCTTTGTGCTGTATCCCAGTCAAAGGAAAATAAAGAGATTCCCTTTGTTTAATAAGCAACTGCAAGTTCTCCTTTCATCCCACAGCTCCTGGCATTCACTGTAACGGTGGCCATTTAATCAAGTTTCCTTTTAAACTTGTGAATGTTAGCTGAATATCTCAAGAGGGCTGATTCCCTTCACTTTGAAGTTTATTTTGACCCCAAATGCATTAACCTGGGCTGCCTACATTTCTTCCTGTGCTGTCACATAAGATATACTCCACATAGAATAAAGAACATCGACCTTGAAAAAGAAAAAAAAGAAAGAGAGAGAGAGAGAAACCACACACACACAGTTAGCAACCTGGACCAGAATGTAGGCTCTGTCAGAGTGATTTCTTATTCCATTTTACTGAAGCAATGCCATGGTTTATCACTTCTGAGTTCATGTCTTACAGCTGAAGCAACCCACTTGAATTGTAAGTTGCTTAGCTAAGGTATACATGTTTTCCCTGTGATTTAAGGTGAAAGAGGTATTCTGTGGATAAAATACAACTGAAATGGGGAGAGGGAGTGGGTCCTAGAAACATGAATCATGTGTGATTAACAGTTCTAATTCTTGCTGGTCATTTCCTTTGAATGGGTGGTATGCAGATGCCCTAAAGCGGGAAGGGCAAGATGCCTTGTTTAGGAGTCACTGACCTTATAGCATCTCATATCCTTCATTCTAGTCAACATCAGAAATAGAAACAGGGACAACAGTTCTGATCATCGCCGCTAAATGTGACAAATTGTCACCTATCTGCACCATTACTGCGCCGCATAATCTCACAAAACTTCTGTAAATGCCTTCTGCCTATTAACATGTTAAAGGCATTTGTGGCCACCATACTCTCATTTTGAAGCTAGGGATGTTTCATTAGCCTGAATTAAAACTCTCTCAGAAGCAAGATTGGCAACCATTTATTTATATATTTTCCTTAGAGGCGACAAGGGAGGCATGGATTTTGTAAAGTAGGCAGGGTGCTGTTCTGTGCAGCATCAAGAGGCAATGCTGGTTTCGAATAATTCTCCGAATGGGAAGCTATCCCCATTAAAACATAAACCATAATTGTAGAAAGCAATTTGCTCAGTAGCATAGAACTAACAGGGTTTCTTATTGTGATTCCATAACAAGGGAACATGGAGATGCAATGCTGAAAAACTCCCCTAACTCTTTTAATTTTGCTCATATGTAATCTTCTTCTATGAAACCAATGTGAAAAGTTGGAATCATTCTATTACAGTGGGAAGCAAGATGTGTACACATTTTGTGTAAATTAACATTTTCCAGACTTCAATAAATGTAAACACTCTTGGGCACATTCCAAATGTGAATTAATAAAAACTTGAACCTATGACGCTGCTGGCAAACAGTAAAAGTGAATCCTCAGTGAGGTCAAAAGTTGATGCACTTAAACTTCTAATCAGTTTTGTCATACTTTATACACTGCCTCTCTTTCACAAATGATTACAGTTCAATAAAGATTTTATGCCAACCTGAAAAGCTGATAAATATTAAGAGTAAAATATATCAAAAATCAATAGCATTATTAATAGAGTCCTTCTTATATAATATAATCAATAATAGCATACAAATATATCAGATGCTGAGATGCTATATATTATATGCTACTAAAGTCAAAATCAATAGTACCAATCAAGGATTCCATTATTTTATTATTTATACTTATCATAAGTAGATATTTCACCTGTACTGTTCTATTTCTTTTAATAGGCACACCATAAATTAAGTAAATGTTAGAAACCATAAATGATTCTAGTGAATTTATAAATAAAAATATATTTATTTGTTTAAAATATGTTGCTAGCTCATTTTTATTTCTATGGTGTTATTCACATGTGAATGACAAGAAAAAGGAATATCTCTTTTTTTTCTGGTTTTAGTGGTGGCACCCAGGAGTGCCACAGTCCACCAAGGGGTAACAATGCCTCCAGGGCACACGCATACTCTGCCACTCCATCCACAGCCAACAGGCTCAATCCCACCAGCTCCTGCATACATTTCTCAGGCTTGCTCCCTTCACAGCTGGTGAGTTGACTCTTTCCATCCCTTCACCTCTTGGCAACAGATGCCTCTCACTTAGACACAGATGCTAAGTATCCACCCATCTCTAACATTAGCCTTGTGTTCTGGACTAATTGGGCCAGTGAAGTAGTAATTAAGATTTGAATAATTAGATAACAGATATGATTACTTTAGTAATTAATCCTCATGTTGAGTCATCATGATCTGTCCTGGGTGATGACCACTGATCTATACTTAATCCAAATTGAGATAATTTGTTTTAAATGCAAAGCATTACTAAAAATATCTCTCAACTCTCCCCCAGAATAGATGTATTTTTTTAAATATGACACTATGTATACATATAAAATTTTCATTTTTCAAGTAGATTTTATAGTGATCTGTTAAATAATATAATGAAGACTCATTTTAATTTATGCCATTTTTTAAGAATCCTAATGAGCAGTGTTGCCACATTTTTAAAAAAGGTGTTTTTACTTCCCTTTCTCACAGAATATACAGTATAATAACACATACTAGGAACAAATAGAATGAACCCTCCCCTCCCTCACCTGCACAGACCTACACATGTTGGAATTTCTTATTGTTTGGCTGTGGATTCCTTCTCTTACCTCTCACCACATTCTGTCCACATGTGTGAGTCCCAAAATGCCACAGAATAAGACTCTGATGATAAAAGACACCTAAAATGATTAGTCCAAAGCAGACCTATTACAGCTCTCCTCTTTGCAGATCCCTCACATAAGCTGGTCCATCTTAATCCATATTATTCTCAGTGAAAGAATCTACCAGTTTTGACAATCTTTATACTCACAACCATCACACTCCACCTAGCATCAAATAATGTTGACTTTTCTTTTTAAACATTTCTCAAATCTACCCATGTCTCCCATTACCACAATGTGGGGGAATCCTGATATGTTTCTTAAGCAACAGAACAGTTTTTCTCCCCCATTTCTACCTCCTTCTCAAAAATTGTCACAGCCTCCCGTCACATGGCTGTGCACTTGCATCTCACTTTTGACCACCTGGTTCCCTAGATCCTTTGAGAACTGCACGAACTCTTCCATTAGCCTGGCACAGTCTTCTTTCCCTCTCCACCTAGTTAACTACACAGACCAAGTTCTCTGTTCAAACATCAATACTTTCAAGGCTGCTTTTGCTTCTCTAAAACAAGTGAGGCCCTTTCTACACTCTCATAACACTGTTCATATTCTCTTCAAAGCATTTTTCATATTTGTATCCAGATGCCTTTTTTTTTTTTGCATGGGGGGAAATTAGCTTTTAATTATACTGAATCTGGCCTAGTTTCTGACACTCAAAAGATATTCCAAATCAATGAATCAAAAAGGGCCAATATGTATAATTAGCAATGGAGGATAAGAGAGGTTTCAGAGTCATTACTCAAAGTTTATTTATAACCTGGCCATACATATAAATAATCCTTAAAGAACAAAGTATTTCATATATGTGCTCATATATTATGAAATTAATACTCAGGTAATATTAATGTATGACAGACACAGTACAGGGCAGCAAAGTTATAAACCAAATTAAGACAAAGTCTGGCTTGCACAGAGTTTATAATCTAGCAGGTAGCATAAATCTATAAAGAGAAAATTTGAAAACAATGCAATGAAATAAATAATCAAATAGATTGAAGGATGGGGATCACAGAGAGCTTCATGCTGCAAGTGATGTCACTGTTGAGTTTCAAAGAGAATAGAAATTAGCCAGAAAAGGTGAGGAGGAGTAAAAAACAAACAAACAAACAAACAAAAAAAAAAAAAAACCAGAAGAAATACAGGTATATTTCAAGCTCGTTGGACAACATGGGTTGATGGCACAGAGGGCCAAAATATCATAAAGGATGGGTGTATGTGTGTGAGAGCATGTGTGTGCACATACATCCTATTCATGAGGCTGGAAATTATTCCGAGTGACTAAGGAGTAATGCATCAGGAAAGTAATGGGCAGAGATAAAGGGGATTAAAGAAGTTGGGGTGTGTCCTCATAGCCCACCTTAGAAAGACTGAAGCTCACTTTTAAGATAACAGCCATTGGTAGCTTTAGGTGGAAAAATGGCAAGATCAAATTTATATTTTATACCGATTACAGCTGGGAAGACTGAGCATGAAAAGGAAGAGACTGAATGCCAGATTATTTAAAGAAGAGGGCTAAATCCCAACAAGAATGAGAGTCCCTGTATTTAAGGGAAACAGCAAATATGCAGATGGCGTCACACAGTGAAGGAATTAGGAGGGAAAATGAGAATCGAAGCACAGGAAGGAAGAATGGAGGGAAAATCCTAAGTTTCAGAAGACACTCAAGTTTCAAACTTACATGTTGGTTGGTTTAACATACATATATATGTATTTTAGCTTATCTGACTCATAGAGTCACATAGATAAATATTTTTTGTTGTTGATTAATAAATATTCATACAATTTGTATGCACGTAAAATCTAATGTGAATCAAAGGTATTATAGGTTCCCAAATTTGGGCTTACTGATTCTAGAAGAAAAAACATTCAGAATTCTAACCAAAAGCATCAAGAAATATAATGAGGTAACTTGGCTGAAACTAGATTCCAATGTAGTGTTTTCTGAAGCTATAAATGTTAATGATAGAAAACTCTCATTTCCTTCATGCTTTCAACAACATATATTTATTCCTTCTTTTTGCTAGTCACTTTCCTAGGTGTTGAGCATTACAGATGGATTCATGAGAAACCTTTGGGGTGGGGTTCCACACTGTGCTGAATGTCAACCTGTTTCTTGAATATGAATAACTTAGAATAAAAAGCTAATCACTTTGTTATCATTAGAAATTCCAGCTTTTATTTTTAAGTTGCTGCTTTTTCATTCTTTTTTTATTTTTATTTTTTATTTTTTGGTACGTATATAAATTTAAGGTCCCTAATTTGTTAGGTTCAGTCTTGTGGTGATCTATGCTTGTCAGATGGTTCAGGTAGTTGTTTTCTAAAACCAAAGTCCCATAAAGACTGCAGAATGGAGCAGTGGGCTCCACTGCACACTTTTTCTGTAGAAGATAACGAGTAAGAACTTAGTTTGGTTCAGTTCAACTTAGTGAATGAGTGATTGCCTACACAAGGTATCCTCTAAGAATAAATAACACAGATTGAATTTATGTAGAATGATTTTCTTCTAATTTTTCTATTAAGAATATCTTAGTGAGTAGAAGTGAAAAAGAGAATTTTTGTTTTTATGGAAATAAGTGCACACTCTTGCAAGCAATGTTTACACAAGTTCGAATCTGGAAATCCAAAAGAGGGTTCCATAATCAAAGCCTAGAATGGAACCTGGATTTATGTCTATGACAGCTCACTGGAGAGCCCTGGCTTCTGTGCTGGGAGAGCTATCTAAATGTACTTTGTTTGGAAAAAGCAAGTGGCCCTGGGTGATGACAGGTTGGGGTGAATAGAGGGGAAATATTCAGGTACCAGGCTTGAGGCTTGAGGGTTGACACATTGCCTCCCACTTGATTTATGTCTTCATTATCCTACTCCCTGCTATTATTTCTTTATGATAAAAAGTTGCCACTTGGTCTGCATATGCTGCGTGTCTCAAAACAATGGCCAAATTCAAGCTGTAAGTAAAAAGCAATAAAGAGAAAGACAGTCCTCTTTCCCCATGGCTACATTTGTGTGAGCAATGCAGGCCAAGACAGGGGACAGGGCTGCCCAGAGCAGTGGCCATCTCCCAAGAGATGTCAGACACAGGCCTCTCACCCAGAAGATGGTAGGGGGTCAGAGCGGGAACCACGAGGAGCTGATTTCTAAGAGCAGGAAAGAGCACCTGGGAGCTTTCACAAACATCCAGGGGACACTTTGAGTGGCTCAGGTTGCAGCAGTCAAAGCAGTGGGTCCTGAGCCATCGCAAAGGTGGTTCTTGATGACAATAAGACCCTATTTTATTATCCCAGGCCTAGACATTTGAGCTGTCCTAAATCTTCAATAAAAGTTACTTTTTCTTCCTCCAGGTAAACAGTAGCATCTCTATCTTGAAATTATTAGAAACCCTGAAGGGCAAGTTTACAGCCAGGATCAGAGACGAAGATCTCGATAACTCTGATATCTAGAGAGGTTCAGAGAATACATGGGGAATGCCAGGAAAATATGAAGACCTGGGCCATCAGGTAGTACAGCGATAACATTCCCAGAAGCAATGTGCTTGCCGGAAGCCAGGCATTTTGCTGAGCACATTTATTATGGCACCTCATTGCATAACAACCTCTGAGGTCATAAATACTACCCACATTACCTCGAGAAGGAAACCAAGTTCTTAAAAAGTAAGAAAAATTGCCTCAAGTTACACAAGTAGTAAGTGGTAGAGTCTCACTGAAAATTCAATTTGTCAAACAGCAAAACCCATTCTTTTAACTGTTAAACCATTTCCCCTTTCAATGGACTCTGCAGTCCTGGATGTGCTTCCTGGTGTGTTCACTAAGGATGGGAAGGCAAAGGAAAAACGGTGTTTTCCTATGAGAAATTGCAATTAACCAGGTACTGTGATGGGTGCTTTGCCACACTTTATCTCATCTAATTCTCAAAATAACAATGAAGAAATATAAAAAATGTATATTTTGTACCTTTGAAACACAAAGAAGCAAAGGGCCTCCGACTTCTTTGTTGCCACCGAATTACTTGCTTTGAAGATTTCTTTTCTTCCATAATTCTCCTTAAACTAGAATATGTTTTGCCATTTTTTCCCCCTTTACTTTCTGGTTACTGAATTCAGCACAACACAAGGGAAAAGCCCGGGGTAAAATGCTCAATCTTTTTTTTTTTTCTGAATAGTAGCTCTCTCTTTCTCTCTCTCTCTCTCTCTCACACACACACACACACACACACACACACACACACACACACACAAATACTCCTAATCACCTTTTCCATTTTAACCCATTAGTAATGAAGCAAAGTAGTATGTATTTATGTTTATCATAGGATTTAACTCTAGATGCCTAGATGGATTTAAATAGGAACCTGTTACATCTCACTTTTATGCATATTATATTACAGAATTCCTTTGGAAATTGTGTCTGTGTGCATATATGTGCATATGTGCATATCTATGAATAAATAAAAGTATATATATGTACACACATACATATCTACATATCTACATATATATGTGTGTGTGTGTGTGTATACATACACACATACACATCTAACTAGCTAGCTAGTTACACTTTCAGGATTTTCCATACTGCTCCCTGAACGCTTTGTTTCAGTCAGCATCTTAAATACAAGCCACATAAATCATCACTGCTTACCCTGAATGGACCTCAGGTACACATTTTCGAAATCATCTACTATTTCCCATAAAAATGGATATCAGCAAAGGGAATAAGGGAACCTCTTTTAATATGCAAATTGGTCCCAGAACAATTCCTGAAGCATCCTCAGCTTAGTTGAAGCCTTTCCATACTCTTCCTTGTTACTTGTTTGCTCTCCCTCAATGTCAAGTACCTATGAGTCTGAGACATGCTGTTTCCTTGCTGGGTCTTCTCTCCCTTTGATTATCTCATGTAATAGATGTTTCCTCTTTTCACCAACACTCAGTGTTCAGAGCCAGTTCCCATTTCTCAATCCCTAGTCTATCAGATAAAAACGGATCATGATATTGATTAGTGAGAAACTGCTAGTTGCCTTTCTAACACAAAGGCCTTTAATAGTTCAATTTAAGGAGTAAGAATAATACTGGGAAAGGTAGATTTTGTCACAGAGTTGCAGAGAGTTGCTTCGGAAAGAAAGTACCTTTTGGCAGCATTGCCTCTATTCAATGTAGGGAGCTCTTCTGCTTGATTTGAAATTGGCTTTTATTACTTTTTATGAAGAGCATGTATTGGTAAAGTGTCCTTATTGTAGAATCCTTATCTTAAATTATGATGTTATTAACACTTGTTCCTAAAATACAACTGTACAATAAAAAGTTTGTGGCGATTACTTCATTTTTGCTTTAAACTCTCTGCAGATGATCTCCTTACACAAAAAATCATAAAATCATTACCTTTAAACTTTATAAATCATCAAAATGTGGACTTTCTGATTTATAAATTTGTGTGCTTCTAACAAAAAATTCTTAAATGCTTCTTCATTTCTTATCTATCAATATGTAGTCAGTTTATAGACTATAAACAATTTTGCAGGGTGCTCTCAACTTGGAAATTGGTGGAAAAAATTCATTATGATTAAAACTAAAAAATGAAATAGTATTATTTTGTTCACAATAAAAATGAGTCTCGATCTTATTTGAAAAAAAAACAGATAATTTATTTATAATTACAATAACATTTTTAGCTAACCATGAATAATAGATAATTCTTAAAATTATTTAAAAATCATACCATATATGTCTGTGTATGTGCATATATCTTTATCTCTATAATCTAGCTATCTGTTTGCTTATCAATTATCTATCATCTATCTGTCTATCATCTATCTATCTATCTATCATCTATTAATCTGTCTTCATGCAATCACCATCCACATCAAGGTGACAATTTCCAGCACCTCATCTCCCTGTTGTACCTCTTCTCAATCATACCCCCCTCATAAACTTGTCTGAGAGAATAATGTTATAACATTTTTATCCTTTTCATTGTACTTCCATTTCATATAATTACTAATAAGGTTGAAACTATGCTTTAAATATATCTTGCCCACCAAATGAACATCTCTTATAACATGATTTATTATCATGCATTATTTGACAATTTACCTAATGGAAAAATGCTAGAAACAGGCATTTCTGAAATTCAATATATACATATATATTTTATTTTTATGTAGGAATCATAACTAAGACCAAAAGAGCATAATGTTTAACAAACAGTTTCTGCTGTTTAAATTCCATCTAGCAGCCTAAATGCTAAGTCTGTTTCATTAACATGCTGCTAATTCTGGAACTTCCTTCTAGAATGCAAAACCTATAGAACGTCACAATAAGTGTAACACTATATTCAGGTCCTTAACTGATCCTCAAGATTTTGAGAAGTTTACTTATCTGGACAAAGTTTACTTCTTTGTAAAGCATGCAGACAGAAAAAAATGGGGCCTAATTTTTGTATTCAGTGTGGATCAAAAGAAAGAATGTGAATGGTCTTTCAATAGCCTCAAGCTGCAATATGTCTACAAAGTGACACTGGAGAGATGGAGGAAGCTGGACACTGATGGTACAGGAAGTGATAAAGTAATTAAGGAGGCAGAGTTTGGGAACGATTGATAAGCAAACTGGTTTTCATATGAAAGAAGATGTTTATTTTGCCTTATGATTGTTATATAATTTATAATTTTACTTTTTCATGACCACCTGAATGCAGTCAAAGCATATTTGATGTATATGGCTCCAAAGGGGTCTAATACGTATGAGTTCACACACACTTCTGCTTGAAATGAGAAAAGTTTTCCCAGTAGCTTTCTTCCAAAGATGAAATAAACTACTTTGGGAAGGAAAACATTTTAACTTTCCTGCTTCTATGTAAGCCAGAATCACCAAACCTCTTGTGTGGAATGCTCCCACAAACACAAAAAGATAATAAAAAAACGAAAGATAATAAAGAAGCTCTATGTCAGTAGGTGTGTGGCTACTTAGTCTCAAGGTGCAGATAACCTGAGAGCCTCCAAAAACTGGACTCAGAAAGATCTAGAAGGGAGCAGTGTGTGAAAGGCTGGTAGCTTCATAAAGTACACAACCATCATCCCACAACCAGCTTTACTTTTTAGAAAAGAACAGTATGATGCTTTCATTATTTCATCTCAAAAATTGTGTAGCAACTGTGTTCACTCACTGCCACTTTTTCTCTGTGTTGGACTCCTCTCTCCACGCCTGCAGAGCAGAGCATAATTGGGTGTGTTCTTTTATCTAAAATATCTTCGAAACAAAATGGCATAACATCCAGTGGAGAAAAAAATCCTGATGTCTAATTGTACTTCTGAGTGGCTACAGAATTGTGGAATATTAAATCTGCTTACTTTTTCTTTTTTTCTCTCCTGACAAGAGATATCTCTCTATTATCTTAATATTATGTTCCTCCTAAGACACACCAGTCACAGTGTTTATCTTGGCATTATGTTTCTCTCTGCTTTTCAGATGTTTGCCTTCAGGGGCACTGATAAAAACTCATCATATTTGGTGAATCTGCATTAAAACTCACTTTTTTTTCTGACAAGCTATTTAAAATGTCATCTGTGCTTTGTGAAGGTTTTTAGAAAAATCCGGAGACCTAGATCTAGATGACCCAAACAGTATTTCTGCAAGGGCTGCAATTTCCTTTTGAGGATTATGGTCCCAGGGAAGATTGCTTCTAAATATCTGTGAGAGAAATACTTTCCAGAGTTAATTCTGTTGTTTACTCTGTATTGATTTTTAGAGCACTTCACCTCACCCTATATAAAGGACAAGTAATAAAATACAGTTTAATTATAATAATATTAAATAAAACAGTGTAATCATTCCTTAAAAGCAAGAGATCAAAGAGTATTTATTCAAGATGTGTTTTTCAATTGTTTATTCTCAAGAATAGCCAACTTCTATTGTTTGTTTGGTTTATAAGGTATTTTCCTCTAAAGATCAAAAAGTCTAAGAATAAGAATTAGTGTAGTCTCCTGCACTAAATATCATCCATTTATAAAATAAGAAGCTGTAAGGGTGGAACTTCTAAAGATAATAGATTTTGGGGCTAAAATATGCAAGTTCATTGATCACAAATGAATCTGAAATGTCACCCAATTATTACACAGAAAGAAGCTGATTGAAAACAAGTGACCTTTGCCAAAATGTTTGAACAATTTTAATTGTTCATTAAAGGACAGGATATCTATATAGTCCAATAGGTGGATTTGGTATACTAAACACATTAAATACACTTCAATGATTACAGGCATGGCAAATTTTTTAGATTCATCTAATTATTGCCATATTTTTGTGTTTTTTGACATTTTATAAAGGTGACATAGAGAAAAAAAAATCTAATCAGAATGGTAGAAATTTAACTGCCCAAGTAGGAGAGAAAAACTTATGAATAAAAGGTTGTTCTGGAATTCAGAGAATTGCATTACCTGCTCTGTTTTACAAAAGTACACATTAGTGTACATTAGTGCCTGTTACTGGGAATACAGAAGCGAATGGAACAGGTGTACAGCCTGCCATCGAAGAGTCTGGAATTTAACATTTTTAAATGATGTAATGAGTTGTGCGATTGGAGTGGAAGGAGCATAAAGTAAGTTATAAAAACTGATAGGATCATTTCAACTAGACAGGTAGGGGCCAAAAACGATTGAGATGCAGGTACACTTTGAGCTTTAGAGGTCATGAGATCTTGCCATGCAAAAAGTCAGCTTACTACGACAGACAGAGACAATGAATTTCAGGGATGGGGAACCAAACGATGGCTGGTAAATAGATCTCAAAGGTTGTGCAAGGCTAAAAAGGAGGCAGCATCCAGAGCATCCACAGATGGATGCCACATAAAGGCCTGCGTTATATTCTAAAAGAGAGGAGACACTAAATGGGAAGCTTTACACATAGAACAGTGTAATCACATTTGTGTTTAGAGAGGCCAATCTTCAGATAGCAGGGGCCATTATTTTGTGGAGAGGAGTATAATAAGGAGACCATAAGCAAGTGACAGTTGAGGATGGTGTGAACTGTAAGTAGGCGAGGATGTAAATCCATGTGACACAGATTAAGAAGGCAGAATTGAAAGGCCCAGATGTTGGCTGGGTGTGTAGGGTGTGAGAAAGAAATAAGTCAAAAATAATAGCTGGATTTCTAACTTGACCCACTGGGTAGGTTGCAATGCCATTTACTAAGACAGTAAAGAGAGAGTGCATAAAGTTTGGGGTGTCAAGATTGAAAGTTTCTTTTGATCCCTCTCACTCTTCCTCTGTTCTTTCCTTCTTTCATTCTTTCCTTCCTCTAATACATAAGTACTAGCTATATGATAGATGGTAATCTAGGCAATGTAGCTTTAGCAGTGAGAAAATCAGGTTTTTGTTTTCAAAGAGCTTTATGGTTCCTTTAAATAACCCGTTATCAGGCAAGACGTACTAAATGTTAGGTCTGTTCTATTTCTGAAGTGAAAGGGTCACAATGTTATTCTCCTAAGAATGTGAGTGACATTAAATTTGATTAGTTCACTTTGAGTTTGATTATTCAGCAAGAATAGAGGCAAGAATGTGGGATTTTAGGTCACAGTCAGGAAACAGGAGAACGTGAACACTTTCTTAAGTTAATACTAGCAGATGTGGTCATCCGCAGTCGGCCATTTTTCTAAAATTCTGAAAAGAAAATGAATTTGTTGACTTAATCATGTAATAGATTCCCTGAAAGTCACATATGCATACATTCTTGTCCAAATTCATGTGCATTTAACCTCTCATTTGGCTCCAAGTCCCACATCTGAACTTTCATGTATCATCAGCCCAGCATTTTAGGAGTGCCTTATTCTGTCTCCCTTCAGCCTTATCAATAACTAATTTTCTCCTCTGGTATATTTCTATTTTTTTATGGACTTACTTAAATACACATTCACTTTGAAGTATTGAAAAATAAAACTCAAGACTCAGAACACCAATGTACCTGTCTCTCGCACTCTCAAAGTGTTTGAATGGGTTCCCATTGCTCCTGGGTCGAAGTCTGAGCTCCTTACACAGGCAAATATGAAGTTGCCCCTCCTTATATGTATGCCACTTCGACATTTTGTTATACAAAACGAATGTGGTCTTGGAGGGTGTTGGGAACTCTGTTATCATACCTCTGTGTCCTTGCACATAATATGACTTTTTTTAGGAGCTTATGACCCTACCTGTTATGTCTGTCTGAATTCATTCTACAGTTATAACTTATAGCTCAGGAAACTTCTTGAAAGTGTTCCACAGTCTCAGAATTGAGACAGGAGCTACCCTTTATGCACTAAAAACACCCACTATCTGTCTTCCATGATTGCACACAGTATATTGTAATTGCTCTTTCTCTTGCCTTCCCCATCAGCCACCAACAGAGCACATAACACATAGAAAATTGGGGTTGTCATCATGTGTCTCTAGCATCTACTATAGTACCTGATGCTTAAAAGGCACACCATAGCTACTGAGCAAATTAAGCTGATGAATATAAGTCCTTTGAGAAATGCATTTGAATCTCACATCATCTTAAGCAAAACAAAACTATCGATTTTTAGGTACTTGCCTCACTTTTATCATACAGATTATATGATTAAGTGATTAGCTTGGACTATCCATTCTTTTTTCAGTAGATATTTTCTGAGAACCTGCTCTATACCCAGCTTTATTTTAGGTACTGGGTTGCTGTAAAAGGGGGGGGGGACCTTTCTTCATGAAGCTTACTTATATTCTAATGTACATGAGATGCACAAAGACAAATAATAAATAAATAAATTTAAAAGTATATGGTTAATGTAATGTTAAGCAGCCTAGAAGAAAAAAAAATATATAAAAGCAATAGAGAATTCTACGGGTAAGTTTGCAATATTAAAAATAATAAAATAAATTACACAAATGTGTGTCCATATCAATGAAATGTGATATTTCTGTTAGTTTTGTAGGTTATATTAATAACAAGAACGTGTGGCACTTGGAAATAGAAAGTGAGAAAAGGTTAAATTAGAGGAGAGAGCTGAAATCAATATCCTTGTCATTTAGTTTTGGAAGAGAAGAAGAAAGCTGAACTAAAAAAAAAAAAAAAAAAGAAGTATCACGACTGCATTTCTAGGATGAAGAGAACTGAAATGTTGTCTGAAAACCAGAATTTTCTGATAAATTTTAAATTTTAGTGTATAATTACCCTGGATGGTGCAAAGTTAAAAATTTCTATGCATTGTGACATGGGGTTGGATAAGCAAGGTAACCCTGCTCTCACAGAATTGCAAAGAATTAGATAAGTTAGTAATGCTTACCTAAATAGGCTGCTTCCTAAAACATCCAACTATTCTATTCCCTGAGTAGGTAACGGGAAATCAACAATAGATTAAAAAAAAAAAATTTCTCTATTTTGACCTGCTCAGAACTTCCCATCACCCTTCTTCAGTGGAAAGAGTTTCTTGAGAAGTTCTTTCAACCTTTGACCCAGGAGAACTGAGCTGTAAGCCATATCCTAGGTCCTTGAATATTTACCCGCCTGTGGCGATGAAAGGGCAGCAGGGGGTGGGTGGTGGCAGAGAATGAGAGCTGCATTTCTTATTGACCAGCAACATCAACATCCAAGGAGGCTGGTAGAAATGCAGAATCTCAGGCTCCACTCCAGAACCTCTGGACAAGAGACCCAAATAATTTGCACATGAATTCATGAGTTGCTGGTCAACAGAAGCAATTTTCAACCTTGTCTGCATATGCAACACACCTGGGAAATTGCATAATTCTTTGTGACCTGGCCACATATTTGTCTATTCTGATTTCATTGGAATAACCTTCATATTTTACAAAACTGTCATTCCTGGGTAATTTTACAGATCTGTAAATCAGTATTCCAGGTATGAGATCCAGGAATCTGCTGCTTTAAGACACACAGCACAGCCATTGATTCAAATCTCTCTCTCTCTCTCTCTCTCTCTCTCATTCTCTCACTCTCTCCCTCCCTTCCTCCCCCCCCCTCAAGATAGATATATACCAAAATATCTATCTGTCAATCTGTCTATCTATCTATCTATCTATCTATCTATCTATCTATCTATCTATCATCTATCTATCTATATCTATCATCTAGAGAGATGCCAAAATATAAAAATGTGTGGCTTGGAACAGGAAAAAAAAATGGATTCCATTAGAGAAAACACATTTCCACTATGTTTATTACTTAAATCAATATACAAAATTGGAGTACTTTTGTGTAAATATATATATACATATATATGTATATATATATGTACACATATATAGTAATAATATACATATCTTTATGTTAATGAACAACTTTTTAACAGTTATAATTAGAAGATTTAAATCCAATAGTAAAATGTGAATGACTTAGTAGATAGGAGAAAATAAGCTTGAATTTGTCTGGAAGTAGACATTTCAATATTTATATTCAAGATATTTTTAAATTATTCTAAAAAGTATTAATTATGCTGATAATTTAGAAATCATGCAATATGAATTAGTTTCTCTTCTAAACAATGAGTCAATAAATTGTTTTATAAAACAAACAAAAAAATTAAGTATTTTCACCTTTGCAGGCTCTACCTACAATCTCTCTAGCTTAAATATTCCACACAGGCTCTATAAAATTAAAAAATATATAGCAAATATTTTTACTTCAACTTATAGCCACTATACATTTTTGCCCCATCCATCACTGACTAAGTCTATAAATATGTATGAAGTTGGGTCAGTCATAATTTTTTAGTTTGTAAAAAATACATATGTGAATTGACTTGATTAAAAGGACTGAAACCACAGAGAAAAATGTAGAAAACAGGTAAAAGTCTCAACATTGCATGTTATGTTTACAACAACGACCTGGACAACACAGCCTTGTTGCCTCCACAAGGGAGAACTCCCTCCTGTGCTTAGCCATTATGGTGAGTCAAAAACTGTGTCTATTCTAGTTGTTCTAAGTGGATTTGCCTCTTTTCTTTTCCTCCTACCAACCTCATGATTGTAACTTATTCATGACTTCTGCAGACTACCAACTCTGTGTTTCTCAATTTTGGCTCCTGCCCATCAACTGCTGGTTATCCACATTTATTTTACATTAAGGCCATCAAGTTCAATACATACTTCTAATGTATATATATTTTAATCTAATACAGAGCATCTGTTATTGACATAATTCTTTTATAAGGCCACATGGTGGCCACTGGCTGCTCTAGAGATGGATGTCTTAAATCTGGGCACATCCATCTGTGGTTAAATCTATGGTGGCCAGTAGGGTCTAGACACAGAGTCATATTTTCTGGGTGGGGAGACGTGCACGGTGGACATTCAGCATAACAAGCTCCTCTTTAATACCACTCTTTATATGTTATGTTGATTCTTTCAGAATAGTAATAAAAAAAATTATCTACATATTCTTTGTTTTTCTGTTATTCTTGTACACAACTAGGATAAGCCGATAGCTCACCATAACATCTAGAGACTGGAAAGTAAACTGGCTGGTGATTTTTTAAATACACACACACACACACACACACACACACACACACACACACACAAATATATGCATATATTTACATATTCATATATAAATATATGCATATATTTATAATATATATGTAAATATATTTTATATATTTACATACATATATAAAAATAAATATATATGTAAATATTGATTATTCTTCTAATCATAACTGATCCACTACTTATAGTACAATGTGATTTTTTAGATGCTCCAGAACATTTTGGAGCACAATAAATGCTCATGTTTTATAACTATGCAACCTAACTTCCAGTTCCCATCTTAGCAGATCCTTGGATATGACAACTAGTCATATTAAATTTTTCAGGTCAACCTTAAGTTACTCTCTCCCTGTTTGTCACAGACGGAACCAAACTTTGGTTTGGATAATATTATCACAATATCTACATAATAAGCTATTGTAAATCTCTGCAAAAATGGAAGTTTATATAGTCAGTAGAGCAAAAGGACTCCTGTACATTTTAATCTCTTTTTAGTTCACTTTGCAACATTCAATCCAATTGTTAATTTCTTTATATTTTCTAACATAGTGGATGTCTTTTGCCACAAACACTTATTTTCCTTTTAACTTCCTTTCAATATAAGTGACATTGAATTTTTATCTATTTTTTATTTGATTTTATCCTGAGTATGCCAGCTCCCCTCGGAAAGATGTACATATTACAAATACTACATTTCAGTACTGATTATTCATATCGTACAGTGCTTTTTCTGTCAATAGTAATCAGAATTTTCTGGATGCAAAGACTTGAACACTAACCTCTTTCAGAAAGTTTATGCTTCTTTTAAACACTAATGGCTACGGAATGTCTAAAATCACTTATTTTGAGTAAGTTGAGTTAATCTGTTCTGAAGGTAATATAATTAAGTCGCACTATCTTAAATTTATCATCTTAAATTACTCATGAGTATCACATCAAATATTGGAAAAGGTCACAAACACAAGATGATAAAGTAGAATGCAAAGAGTATAAACTTTGACCACAGCAAGCCTTTCGCCTGCACTCCTTATCTGGAAGATCAGGGTAAATAACCTCCATGTCATCATTTTTACTTGACGATTACATGATCATATATACAAAGACCCTAGCTGTCTGGCATTTAGGAGGCATGTTAAATGCTGCCTCTCCCATCTTATTTTTCATTGAAAATGCCATGTACTGAGAAACAAGTTATGAATTTTAAGGTAACTTTTATAAAGTTTTAACCGATTTTTTTGGTTTAAATTTTGAAACTGCCTACTCTGAGTGAGGTTATACTATAAGATGTTTTCTGATCTCACAGAAGGAATAAATTACCACGAAATGCGTGAAATACAGATTTCAAGATAGAATCTGGAGTTAGAGAGGGATTTACAAATAACGTAATAAGTGGGGAGGAAAAAAGGAAGTCTGAGTAAAGAGCCAGGTGTTATTGAATATAAATTGTTCCTAATTATCAATTGTACTCATGATTTTCTCCATTCCCTTTTTATCCTGTATAATGCAAATTAAGACAGCCACAATGATAACTCCCTTTAAAAGCCTTGGATATATCTTTTTGAATGAGAACTACAATTGTCTTCGTTTTTAAACATAAACATCTCCTTTCACGCTGTACATATCTTTCCATGGTCAATCCATCAAGTGAGCAAGTAAGTGCATTCAATGGAAGTTCAATGGGTAGGATATCACCATCAATTTTGAGCTTGGTGCAAAGAATAGTCCAAAATACAGAGATGTTTTCGGCAATATACAAATTTGTTACTAGCAAATGTGGCCTTATTTGGTTAATGTTGTCTCTTTCGATTTATTAAAGTTGCTTGAAAAAAGACTTCAAAGTCCTAGTGACAGTAACTATAGTCAGCACACTCTTCTCTCAGCTACCTTTGAATCATCTGTGAAACTATCCCTCAGAGAAAACAGAAGTCTCAGTGCAACAGGGGTAGACAAATGTCTCCAGGTTTGGGCTAAAAACGTACAGTCAACCAGCAAGTACATGTCAGCACCTATGGGTATGCCAAAGATAGTTTATTCTTGTGGAAGATGCAATAACATCAACATCAGCTTAAAAAGTTCTCCAGAGAATTTCAGAAAGATAGCCAATTAATATAAACCATGTTCTAACATCTTAATAAAATGTCCCATCTCAGGATAGCCATAGGAGAAAGCTGGAATCAACATTTCATGAAATATGAGTGTTCATTCTACAAAGCACGTTTAAGATACCATTACCAATCTTCACACCAAATATTTACATAGTGCTCTAGCAATAAGAGATTAGTTATTGAACTTCAATTTGTGTAAGTATGTGTCTTATGATGGTATATATTTATATTTTCAATGATGTTTGTTTTATTATTTGAGAAGCATTCTTAAGTGTAAGCACTACATGATAACAAGGTAAGTGGGTGTTATTATTCACTCATGGTAGCCAATCAATCAGTTCTTTATAATTATAATGATATAATTATTTGATAATTCTTGATTACATAGAAATTTAACATAATGTAGGATAAAACCCCCAGGCTACATTTTTATGTGCAAAGTAAAGCAGAAAAGAAAAAGTTTAGATAATTCAATTTAACTTTGGAAAAAGTTGCTTCCATTTTCTGTAGAAATTTTTAACAAACTTATAAGGAAAATGGGTTTAGAACAGTATGGACTAGTTTACTTAAATTACCTAGATAATTTCCCTAAACTATGTAAAATGCAAATAACCTCATTTCACTCCAGTTGCATCACAAAGTACAACTTCAAATATAAAAGCCACAGTTTCAATAAACACATAAACTTTATTTCTTATTAAAGAAATCTCCTTTCTAAAATAAGCATTTTAAAAAACAGTTTATTTTTTTATTAATCTAACATAAAATAAATGCACCTGTCTTGTATAAGAACTATAAATCATAACAATAGCATGTTAATTCTTTTCAGTCATTTTTCCTAACAACTACATCACATTATAAAGTTAATTTAACTTTAATTATTAAATGGACACTATTAAAATACTCAAGGATTTAGTCCTAAACCCTTAAACCCAGAAAGATCTCAGGAATATTGTTAAAGTAGAAAGATGCACAAAATTTCAACTCTCATTTGCAAATTTTCTTTCCATCTAATTTAACTTTGAAGCCTTCAGACTCCAAGATTATACTGTGTGACATCAACAAAACACTTCAATCAAAATCTAGTTACCTTAGCACCACACCGTTCTCTAGATTATTAAAGGGGTAAAATGGGAAATCAATTCATTTTTCACATTTTCTTTTATGTTCTTTTGATGGAAATCAGAATTCTATGGTTTCAAAGCAAATGGGTCTGAAATATCATTATCCAAACGGCAGTTGTCATCCTAGGACAGTTGCTTATAAACTCAGCCGTTCCCTGACACAAACAGTCACTTGCTGCAGTGCAGAGTGTCAGTTTAGTCAGTAAGAACTTTCAATGCAGAAATCCGGTGCGATGCAGACAGCCAGAGCAAGCAGCACTTACCTTAATTGAAATATTCTCTGTGAACGAGGTGAGAAATCAGTCAAATCAACCGTGAATGGGGTGAGGAGATCGAAGAAGTTTTCAATCAACACCCTCTCAGTAGCTGCATGCTGTGCTGCTTTTTCCTGTTTATAGTGAGCCCCTTTCTGTCTAAGAGGACAAAAAAAAAAAAAAAAGAAAAAAGAAAAAGAAAAGAAAAAAAAAAGAAAAAAGAAAGAAAAGAAGAAAAAAGAAGAAAAAGCTGAAATCCTCAGAGGTTCCAGTAAGTAAATGATGTTTCTTAAGGGGAGACCCTCTGTGAGCCGCCTGCCTGTGGTGGCTCCCTAACTGCTGTGATAGGCTCCTGTCAGGTCCCCTAGGCTGGGCGATGATCATTGACCTGATTAGCAGAGAACACTCCCTGTGCACAGGCAAAACATGCGGAGGGTTCCTAGGTCTCCTGGGAATTGGAAAAGGCACCAAGGCCACTCGGGAACGTTGTCTTTTCCAGCATAACAGATGAACTACAACTATGACTATAATTTGCAAGGAGATTAGCCACGGTGTTAAGCCACGGGGAGGACTCAAGCAAATGTGCTTCCTCCTGCAGTTTCGCAAGGTGCATTCCTGTTAGGTACCAGGTACAGTTAAGCAATTAAGAGGCTGATAGACCTGATTTGCAAGACAAGCCGAAAGCTGAAAAATGTTTAAAGCCATGTGACAAAAGAGATGGCTGTGCTTGTCTTTGCCCCAAGTCTGGGACATACTTCAACCTTTGTCTAAGTGAAAGGAATGTAAAGGTTTATCACAGCCCTCCAGAGTACAACTCTGATTTATAAAAAAAGAAGTATTCATACCAAATTAGCATGTTTGGCAGTTTTTTCCAGACAAAGGACTCAAACCAAGGCATAGAGAATACAGTATTGATTGTGTAGTTTTGCAAATAGCTTTTTAAAAGTATCTTCACACTTGCAGAAATGTTTACATTAAAGCATTATCCTGAGTAACATAAGGATTACAACATTACACTTAACCGAATCATCTCTTTATTATCTGTTGAAATACAAATTTTCTAAAACAAAACAAGCAAAGATATGAGAGAATCAAAGTGGGAAACAATATTTTAAATATAGTCATGTGCTGTTGTTAACAACCTGCTGATACCCGTCCGCTGACCAGCTGGCATCTTACATCAAAAGTTAACCACTTCCCCAAAGAGATCTCATTCTCACAAAAATATCACATAACTAAAGGCCAAAGTTCCAAATGATTAATTTTGGACAGTTTTCACTTCTATAGGAGAAAATTATGTGAATAACATCAAAAGAACAGATGGAAAAAGTCATTTGCGTGTCTTCAAAGTGAGGACAATCTCATTGCTGGGGAGAAAGCTGATGAGTGTCCTCTCACGATAATATTGTGTGATATTGTGTGATACATTCAGCATTTCTGTGTTTCCAAGTGGGTTTCACTGAGGATGTATGGCATTCTCTTGATATGTGTATGTGTATGTGTATGTGTATGTGGGAGAGAGAGACAGAGAGACAGAGAGAGAAAGGCTATATTTACATTGTAATATTTAAATTTTTACATATATTTTAGAAAAAAATCCAAATTTTAATTAAGAGATGCACAAAACATAGTGGGGAATTTGCCATACATACTCAAAAGCAAATTTTTTTATAAAAAGTATTTTCTTAAAATATAAACTCTCCAATGGAGCTTCTTTGACACAATAAAATGTCAGTGTAACTGATTATCTGTGATAGGGCAGACACTTGAACTTGAAACAGAGGTGCAACCATGAAAAGACCCAGGAGGGCTGACCCTGCATCCCATGCGCAGGAGGTCTCCTGCTCTCTCCCTCAGCTGGTGGAGGGTGAGGGCTGAAGGTGAGAAACCCAGTCAGCACATCCCGGGAGAGGAAGAATAATTTTTGTTGCTGTTAAGCAGGAAACCCTTTATCCAATTACATTAGACTCACAGATTGCAGCAGGAAAAAGGTCGCTGCAATTGAAATTGATGCATATAAATTGTAAATAAATAGTACAGGAAATGTAACTGCTAATTTCTTCTGCACTGATCTTACTAGCTGTTAACACAGCACTCGTAAGTGAAAATCCGATGGATTCCCACAGTTCTGATGTTCAGTGGTCACGCCGTTAAAGCCATCTGTCATTCTGAGGACCTTAGATGAGGACCTCTACTGAGAACTTTTTAAAACCTAAGACAGTGCTTATTTTCTTCAAGCTCGTTCTCTAGCAATTATCATCGGCAACTAAAACAAGTGCACTCTAAGTTAAGCTAAGTTTGTGCCATAGTCAATAATTTCTACCCAGAAAGCCCTGACTAAATAAGTTGGCACTGATGATATTTCCAAATGACCGGTCTCAAGGACCTAAGGGTCTTTCTGCAGACAGTATGAGTGACTGCAGTAGTTTTGTTTTGTTGGTTTTTGGTTTTACCTATATTAAATGAATAATTGGTTTTATGTGGATGTGCACTCATGAGTAACAAAGCAAAATAAAACTATTTTGTGGGTAGAGTAGAGAAGATACAGAAGTGATAATTATAGGTACTGGGTATTAAATGCATGCTACGTGCTAGATGTTTTGAACGTACTTCAAGGTATGGCTTTGTTCTCAAAATCCTAAATGAATACTATTAAGCAGGTCTATTATCTTTTTAAAATTTTTATTAATTTAGCTAAGACTCAGAAGTTAAGTATATTAACCAATGCCACTCAGCCAGCAGAGAGCAAATTCAGAATTAAAACTCATATCACTTAAACTGCAACATTTGATGCATAGAAATTCCCAAACAAAAATCCCTGTTCTCGAAAGAAGAGAAAAATTACCTTGTTTTTATGACTTACAAAATACATTGTTGCATTCTTAAAAAATTAGCTTTGTGACTGATAAAATAGTATAGTGTAACACTTTAGCCAGAATAAGTATGTTTATTTTAGCAGAAAATAAAATTCAACAAAAATAAACTTCAGCCTAAAAAATAAATTCGATCTAGAATTCCCAAATGATGTAATACCATGAGCACAAATTTTTCAATTTTGAAAAGTTTTATCTCAGGCAATTCATTCTTCCTCTTTCTCAAAAATTGTAAGTACTGTTTATTTTTTAAACAGAGAAAATGACCCTACTCTATAGTCTATAGCTATCTCAAGAACATTTACTAGAAATATATTGGGTCAAAATGATAATGATTTCTGATATCTCAGTTCTCCAGCATAAGTAATGTAATAGTAAAGCTCAAAAGAACTATGGAGCTGAAAAATTCATTTCTAGGTTGTTCACGCCTTATCTAGAAGTTTCTTAAACCTCATATAAATCCCTACCATTTCATGGTAAGAATTTTTATTGAAATTCTCAGACACATTCTTAATCTTAGAGAAATGTTGCGATCATGCTTTTTCAAGGCTTCTAATAAAAATTCTACCTAAAAAAATAAAATAAAGATAACTCAAATTAAGTCACCTTTAAAGTATGCCAAGAAATTTCCCAGCTATTATCTCATTTGATTATTACAGGAATCTTGTGAAATAGGTTACGATAAGCATTTTACTCATATTTTAATGATGAGAAATTAGAAATAAAAAGAGCAAGTGATTGATTGTCCTTTGGTCTTTGATACTTTCTTGAGAAACCTGGTGACCTTTTGACACAAGGTGTGTTGCTCTCCACCATGTCTCACAGATATGTTTGTCTGAGTCATGGTGTAATCAATAAAGAATGTAAATGGATATCTAAAAGGAAGCCACACTTTCTTCATTTGCCTAGGTTTGTTTTAAAAACTGAAAATTGTAGTTGTGATGAAATAAAGAAAAAAATTACTCTGTGCTGGTAAGAAGCTTGCGATTTATATACACAGGAATTTCTCCACTTAGATTTCTGATAGATTTTTCTAGATCTTGACTATTACTACATTAACACAGTGGTTTAACTGTTGATCTTATGACCCATGTGAATATCATCTTGCTTCTCTATGAACTTTAGCTGAATATTATCTCTCTGCATCATTTTGTGATTATTTAATTATCAGCAGAGAAGAAATTTCACATTAGTGTTGCTTTAAATATATATTTAAAAACTAAACAAACAAAAAAGAAGCAGCTTAACAAAGTAATAACACACTCATCTATCAGCAGGAGAATTAAACTAATTCTAAAACAGGAATGTTTGCTGAATGTTAAGAGATTCTTATCTATTGTATATATTTCTGCTTATATGTAAGTCATAGAGGTGAAATAGCTGAATTTACTAACCTTTAAAGTAAATGTTTTACTTTTCTGAGGCCAACTTTGATCATATACACTCATGAATTTGAGATATTATGAACTTCTAGAAATAAAGAAAGTTAGATTGGATATCAGAAAGTTTGGACGAGAGTCAAAATTCTGGCACTAACTAGCTTCATAGCTTTGAGCCACTTCAAAAGCTTCTAGTTAATTTTATTGGAAAATGTGAGGAAATTAGACAATATTATCTCTAAGATTTCAGTCAGCTATAAAATTATGTTATCTATTTGACTAATAATCTGATATATCCCCTCTAATTAATTCAGAAATAATCAAGTAGTCAAAAAGAAAAGATTGTATACAATTAGACTTTTTCTCCCCTCTCCCACCCTATAATGACCCTAACAGTTTTATTTTATTCTATAAATGACATTATGATAAAAATATTTTCATAGTTCAAGTAATGTAATTATTAGTAAGAAGTCACTGATTTTAAATTGCAATAAAATAGATGGGAAAAATTGCTAAGGTCAATAATATTACTTAATTGTTTAAAGTAATTATAATGCATTCTTTCAAAGAGACATAGCTGCTTGCTATATTACATCAAGAATGGATCTTTATTATTTTGGTTAGTTAAAAATGAAAGGTGATTTACTTAAAATGAGAGAGAGTTAACTTAAACTAGGAAGCATATTTGAAAAATGAACATATAATATTAATATATTTTGTATTTTTAAAGCCACAATTCTACAATGCAGGGCGTAATTAAAATAGAATTAGTTCTTAGTAGATATAATTGCTTGGCATTTTACCCCTTTGCTGTTAGCTCAAATTTACTCTATTTTGTATCTTTAGATATAATCGATGTTTAAACAAGATGAAATAAATTATATATAAAACTTTAAGAAAATTAAACTCATTTCATATTAAATTTGCTTAAAACTACTGAAAATTAGTGAAGGTTAGGATGTGCATATAAACTCCAAACCACATAGATTTTTATCAATAACTAAAATATAAGTCACTAAACAAATATACATAAATACTATTTAATGAGCAGTATTGTTTAATAGAAAGGAAGGAATGTAGATTCATTTACAAGGAGGTATTTTTACCTGTTTTGAGAGTCATAAAAAAAGGAAGAGTAAATGTAAAGTTAGAAAACTCAGGGACACCTGGAAGTACTAATGTGACAAATGGTATAAAACTAAGTTACTATTCACTAAAAATTCCTGGGATAAAAAAAGTTCTAACTTAGATTAATTAATCTGTTAATTTGAAACTATATAACTATATACAGACATGTTTAAAAAAATTTCTACTACCATATACCTATCAGCATAGTTAAAATTGAAAAGAAAAATCCCTAACAGTTTCACATATTGGCAATGATGCAGAATAACTATAACTTTCATATACAACTTATGGGATTATGAAGTGGTGCAAATACTTTGAAAACTCTTTGGTAGTGTCTTAAAATGTTACACACATACCTATTAGGTGATGCAGCTATTTGACTTCAAGACATTGCCCCCAAAAGAGAAAGTTTATGTTTATTTAAAAACTTGTATACAAATAATTGATATTATTCATAATATTAAAAAAATGTGAAAAAAATCCAAATGTCCATCAGCAAGGAAATGGGTAAGCTGTGGTACATTCATTGAATTAAGTATGACTTATCAATTAAAAGGAACAAAATACTAATATACTAAAAATAAAAAACTGAACCACAAGGTCATTATTCTAAATGAAAAAGCCAGAAACAAACAACCAACTAATGTTTATTTTCATTTATGTCAAGTTCAAAAATATGGAAACTAAATTATAATGACAGAAGCAGAAAAGTGGATAAGGAACAATGGGGGTGGAAAAAAGGGATGGCAAATGGGTATAAGTAACCTTAGAAATGATAAAAAATGTTTAGTACCTTGATTATGGTGGTGGTTTCACAGGTGTATACACCCATCGAAATTCATCTAATTTATACTTTAAATATGTGCTGCTTATTTTAGATGTTAGGCCTGAATAAAGTTGTAAAATTACACACCTTCATTTCTTCTTTAATAAAATATTACCATAATTAAACTGTTAATGCCATGTTATATTCATAATAAGATAACTATTAACACGGCTTTAATTCTATTTCCTATTTTCTAAAGAAACCAAATTTAAGATGGAATAAAATCACCTACTTTCTATTTCTAACAGTTTCTTAAATTATAGATAGCATTCCCCATTCAAAGTTTATGACAACTTTAAACAATGCCCTGGTACCTATCCAGATAATATTTCAGTAAAATATTATACAGGGAAATAAAATGCCATTCGATTTCGAACAATGACCACTGTAAAATGCTTAATCATTTCTTGATACACATATATCACTGTCCATTCCTTTCTATTTTCTGTTTAATATGTATTGAAATCTTACCATACATATCTTCAGCATCTATGCCACAGCAGGTGACTCTATTTTACAGAAAAATAATTGGGCTTTCTCGGGCTGTAACTGCATTTGACAGGCCTTATGATGAAGATACGTTATACAGCATCATACACTTGGTATTGTTACAATGGCTCTAAAAATGACCCCCTTTCTACCTGTATTTACTTGTTTACTAAACCCAGCTTTTTTCTTTGGGTTTCATGGCGACTCCATTAATTTCTGAATGCCATGTTTCATTCTACCCTCAGTTACACTGACTATAATATCCAGTTTCCCCTCGTGTCAACTTGCTCTTTTTCACTCTTGGCAAAAGCCAATAATTTGCTGCCACACATAAAGAATAAGTGACTTCTATTTGCCTCACTGACTCTATTTTCCTTATTAAAATAATTTAAACTCTCTACAGTAATGCAGGGTTTTAATATATCTCACGCTTTTGGTGAATAGTCTGAAATAACACTTTTACCACCTCATATACACCAAATACATAGACTTAAGTTTTTATAATAATGATGCAGTGATAAAAACACTGGAAATAGGTGACTCACTCCCTAGGATTACAACAATGCAGCAACATAGCAATAGAAAACAGCAATTGTGGATCCTTGGGCTCTTTGCTTTATATACATTTGGTTGTCTTCTCAGATTAAAAAGAAAAATAGTATGAAATGAGTTCATGTATATGCAGAAATAAGATAAGTGAGTTAGTATGCATGCAGCACCAAGAAGGTAACTGTTACAAAATGAGAGCTCAACAAATATTAGTAATTGTTATTCATTAAATAGGCAATATATATACTCTGTAAATCCCAAATAAAACTTTGTTTTTAATCGTAATGATATGTCCAATTGAATTTAGACCAAACATATGCCACATTGTTGTTTATATCGTGAATCCAGAGGAAATTTTCCCCATTAAACATGTAAAATAAAATAATATTGTCCCATTGTTTAGCAAGCGTATCGCAAAGCATAATAATAAATTACTGGTGGATGTATAAATTGCTACTATATTCCAGGCGAGCAATTTTGACATTTGTAAAAAAATGCTGTGTGTATATGTGTGTGTGTATGTGCGTGTACATAGAAATTGGTAACTACAGATGTTTATTGATAAAATATTGTGTTATGTTAGTTTATAATGGCAAAAAACTGTAAACCCTAATGTGTAGCATTATTAATTAGATATAAATGTGGAAATTTGATAAATGAATACATCTATTAACATATTCTAGCAACATATTTTTAATATAAAAAGGTTATCAGATTTTTATAGAAAATAGATTATAATACAACATAAGTGTAGATAATGATAAATGATAGATGATGTTAGATAGACAGATAGATGATAGATATAGATAGAGAGATGATAGATAGATGATAAACAGATGACAGAGAAAGTTATGCATCACGAGAAACTAATTTTTTTAAATTGAGCTTGGAGTTTTGTTAGGTTAATTCACCATTTATTATTTGTAAAATGTGTACACTAGAGAAAATGAAGAAAAGGAATAATCCTAATTTGTGTTATTTATTCCTTCCTTTTCCAGTTTTTTCCCTGCTTTTTGTATAAGTCTATACAAACAAAGGGAAGTGGAAGCAACGATTTAGATAATTTTATAAAATTCAAGTTTAAATAAATTAAAGACCTTCTAAAGTGGATGTTGACTCTCTCAGAGTTAAGTTACAGCAACTAAACTAATTCAGCACCAGATCCTTAGGGTCAAAGACTGGTATTATATATATTTTCATTTTTACTCTATCCCCTTTCATCAAGAATGGCTAAAACTCAAGAAAATGGATTTTAATCCCATCAAGTAACAAATCAGCTACTGTGTGGAGGTGTGGTTTCTAGAAAAACACCTTAGCCAGAAAAATATATAAATATTCTGGTATTGGTAACATCTCCACCATGCTTTCACTGTTGGATAACTCTAGAAAGATTTTTGTTTGACTTGAGAAATCTGATATTCATGTCAGGCACTGGAATAGAAGTAGAAGAGACTATTGTGAGCATTGTTCTACGTCATTTTATGTAAGGATTTGGGGCATTCTTGGGTTTGGTATTCACAGGGGGTCCTAGAACCAACCCTGTAGTCAGAAGTTACACACACAGCTTTGACTCCAGGGCTTCAGCGCCCCTAATCCCCACACCATTCAAGGATGAACTATATTTTCCTTTATTTAATTTCATTTTATTTTTTATTCCAACTTTCTATTAAAAACTTTCAAATAAATATAAAAGGCAGAGGAAACAGCAGTGATAGATACCTATGTTTCCATAATTCAGCTTCGTCATTTATTCTCATTTCCTCTATATTTTCTCTGTTCTCTCATTTTGCCTTAGCTATTTTTGAAGTAAATCCTAGACATTGTGTTATTCCATCTGTAAATATTTCAATGTTCTGTGTAAAAAGAAAAGGGCTCTTTTATTATTTTTTATTTGTTTTACACCACTTTATCATACGGTGTTTTGTTTTGGCTTTGACTATGCTGATGGGCCTACCTTGACAATTTAGTCTAATTTACTGAATTACTGCATGTGTGTTCTTTCTAGAGTATACGGTGTTCATTGTACACCTCTCAAAAAAGTTAGCTGGCCAATAATATCTTAAACTCAGTTCCAAAAGCTACAACTCTCATTTCCCAAGATATCCTATTGATAGTGGTTAAGAATGACATCCAAAAATGCTTATTATAAAACTAAATAATTGACATTATTATTAAACCTCAGTAAGTCCCCAGTTGCTTATTGAATAAAATGCAAATTTCTTGCCTATAATTAAACATTCTCCTTGATCTGTCTATAAAGTGATTTCCCACCATTTGAAAGATGAAAGTTGATCTTTTATTATCAGGATATAATTTCCCAGTCACCAGGTTTTTATTCCTGGGATTTATCTGACATCTCTCCAAATATATGTGTTTATGTGAAAAAACATATACTATTTGATAATTCTCACAGTGTTTAATGTAAGTACTAGATACAAAAGACAGTAAATATTTGCTGAATATATTGTATAATGCTCTATTGAACAAAATATCGGTTTCCTATAACTGATAGATGTTTACCTGCTCCATCATTTTACTATTCTGCTTAAAAGCAGCACAGAAAAATCTTCGGGGAATCAGATATCCAGATGCTTGTGCCCTGCTTGGGAATATGAAAAGCTATCACAATTTACTGCATCAGAAATATCTCATTCGGGGCAGTTCCCTCAAAGGGGCTACAAAGCAAGGATCATTTACCTTTATCACATAGTGTTATTTTCTTATCTAAAGACCAAGAATTGGATTCTTGATTTCTAAAAGAGAAAACACTAGTTATTTTAAGATGCCTTTTTACGTAATACTATTTCATGATGACAAGCCAA
This sequence comes from Cynopterus sphinx, assembly GCA_030015415.1. Lineage (NCBI taxonomy): Eukaryota > Metazoa > Chordata > Mammalia > Chiroptera > Pteropodidae > Cynopterus > Cynopterus sphinx. The sequence continues at coordinate 10,706,491 of CM057379.1, forward strand.
CTTTACAATTTAATTGAATGCTTTTAATTCACATACATACTCTATGTTCTCTTCTCCACTTAAATAGTTATTTTTTATTTCATAAAATTTTCATTTTAAGTTTTTTCTTTTACTGATTTTAAACTCAGTGCTATGAATATAAAAAGATGAGACTCATATATTATTAATAAATATTTCTTGAGAAAATTGATATTTCACAATTTATACCTTCATTTATAATTGAAGCATATAATTTATTATATTAATGACAGAGGACACACATACTCAGAGTTAGTTGCAAAATAATGAATTGTGGTAAATTGCTACACTCTGCTTTTACTAGCTTTAATTAAGAAAAAAATCACATAATTATGAAACTTACTCTAAAGCAATATTATTTAGCAATAATTCAAATACATAAAAATTCTAATAAGAACAAAAGTAACCCTTTTATAAATAACTTGAATAATTCTAATTATTCCAGAATTATTATGACACAAACTTTATGTTTTTTCTCTAAAGCTTATAGATAATATGAAAACTATTATCCTGTACAGGTGAACTTTGATTGCTTTCAGAGTAAGCAACCTGATGGAATAGTTCAGGCATTTTTGAATCACATTTTGACATATCCTTGACTGGACAGCTTAGCTCAGAATCTCTATGGAGGCAGCCCCTCTTAGCACCATCCACTCAATCCAGTCTATTTTAGAAGAGCTAGGGAAATAGGCTGGTTCAAGGTCATAAATGTGCTAAAACTCAGATGCTTTATGGGTAAATACTTAATGCTCAGCAAGTCTGAAGTTTAGCAGTAAGTATGAGTAACTCAGGGACACAGTTGAGCCCTGAAGCTGTCTAAAGTTGAGGAGTTCCCTAGAGTTGTCCTAAACAGAAAGCTGACATAATCTCTTGAGCATATAGAAGGCATAAAAATCAACAGGATTTTAGCAGTCTAAGACAAATATTTATGTTTGATTTAGTACAGAAGGGGCATTGTTAGAAGTGATTTTTGCTTATGTGGTTCTCAGACAAAGTAAGCTTGAGATCATGGGTGTATCACTGATTCTGTGACCTGGCATAAAGTGTGGGGATATCCGCTAGAAGGATTTCATTCTTAAGTTTTATATTAGGCCTCTAGACTATTACTGTCATGCAAGCAAGTGAGATAAATGACATCCACATAGGTAAAGGGAATCTTTATCCATTTGTAGTTCACGTTTGGACTTGACTCACTCAAGTACTTCATGCAATGGCCTGCCAGTATTCTAGAACCATTGGGGAGGAGATTAAGTCAGGATAAAGACATACTCTCAAAATTAGTGTAGGAAGGAGCTGTAGAGATCTGATGTACCTAGGGAAGCTGGCCTGAGAGGCAATGAACTGGGAATAAAAGACACAGTGGGCACCCAAATTGCAGAGTGAGATAAGAGTCAGGAGTTTTCTAGGCTACTGAACCACAAAGACGGTTGATCTCCTAAAAATGACATTTCAGAAGAAACCAATTATTATCAGATTTGTCATTGCCTGAGAGCAGTAGAGGCAGATTTCCAAGAGGGAATTAGGTAAGAACTAAGCAGGGACACAGGGACCTGCAAAGGAATACTTCTTAGTGGAGTTCCAACTCTCGCAAAGAACTCTAATACAAAGTCTACTAGGTAAAGTAACAGATTAATTTAGGGTAACTCTCCCCAGATCATTAATCCTAGGAAGTGAAGTAATTCAGCAATTACTCCAGAGTCTGCTCTTAAATTCAAGACTATGTGTATTTAGATTCCATAATATAGCCATTTTTGTAGTGTTACATGCTTTTTAAGAGATGTATACACATCATTTCCTTGGTGAATTCCTATATGTATAAGGTGAACAAATCTTATTACTATTATGTCTATTTTACAGATGAAGATATTGATGCTAACATAAATTAAGTGCACCCTGCCTTAGGTCACACAAGTAATAATTTAAAAACAATAAACAAAAATTCAGGTTTTCCCCATTGCTCTATGTCCATTTGACATAGAGGGTGGCAAACATTTTTTAAAGGACTAGATAGTAAATGTTTTAGAGTTTGCAGCAAAGAGGCTAAGCTGAGGATATTACATAGGTCCATATATAATAAATTTAAATGTAGCCATTAAAAATGTAGCATCTCTGTTTGTGGTCTACATAAAAAAAGGGAGTAGGTCATATCTGATGCACAGACCATAGCTTATCAAACAGACTATACCATCAGAGGCTTCAATAGTCATTCTTAAGAGCAACTTAATTTAATAGTTGTGAGTTGAATATTGCCGTAACAGTATGCATCTCTTTTACTCAGTTAAATTGTGCTTTCTGCGAAAGAAAGTTAAATAAATCTTGATTTACACAGAACACCTTATGACATAACATGGTGACATTCATAAAGTGATAAAATGATATCTACTTTCAAAGTTCTATTTCTGTGCTGCGTATATATTTATATTTTAGTTTTGGTTAAAAACCTACTGGATCCAACATCTTTTAAAATAAAATCATGACTTGAAGTGAAATAAATTTATATTTAGTTTTCTTCTGCATGAGTAAAATTTGTGAATTGAAATAATCACATAGTGTATCTTATAGCAGTGACAAAAATAGACTGAAAGCATTCAGATATCTGGAATCTCCACCATAACAATATATTTTTCTTCAGGAAGAATTCAGCCTGAGCATGTAAGCCTCAGAAAAATATTTTTTCTCAAATATAAAAAAAAATGGGAACTTTTATTAACTATGAAAACAAAAGCATGCCAATAGGTTCTTTCATATAACAATTAAAATCAGTCTTTTTGTCTTCCTAGTTTTCCTGGCTTTTATTTTCACTATGAATAAATGATGAATTGAAGACAGTGACAGCAATTACTGGTAATACAATTGAAATGACATTTGAAAATTGCTAAAAAGGATTATAGCTTTGCCATAAGCTTTTAATATTTTTTTTCTTGAACCTTTCAAAACAATACCACTGTTTTATAGAAAAAAGTTTATTGACTGCACATTTTTATAGATTAATGAATGACTTTTTCTTTCTACTCTTATTTGTACACTTAGAAATTACCTAGAGAAAAAAGTGTCGATTTGTCTTCTATAATATATGAATTGATGTAACCTAAAGGAAGGCTTGGAATTTAAGTCTACATGTAAAACAACAGATGTGCTCAGAGAACCAAAGTAGCCTCAAAAGTTTGCCAAATTAATAAGCCATGCCTTTCTACATCATAGCATCTCTAAGGTCGTTCTTCTTAATATGAGAAAACATGACATTGAGAAGAAATAATTATTGAGAATATGACACTTTGCGCTTAACCTGAAATCATTTTTCTACCCTGACTGTGGACGTCAATGAACAGCTCTAGAACTTGAAGTATGAGCTTACTCTGAACTTAACTGCAATATCAAAATGAGTTTATAAAATGTGTCAAGATGATGTTATTTGTGCTATCAATGTCTATGTTGTTCATCAAAATAAAATATGTACGTGGATGATCATTCCTAAAATACCATGATGGATTAGTTATGTACAAAGCCACTGTGGACCTGCTTACAACACTTCTCAATGGAGATGTTTAACAATCTAATATATGTATGAGAAAATCAATGCAAACAGGAAGTGCTGGTTATAATATAGTATAAGAACACTTTGGAAAGAAGCAAATATCTTTGTTTAAAAACAAAACCTAGTAATTGAGTTTTTTATATGTTAAATTGGCTAGGCTACTGTCCCCAGTTATATAATCAAACACTAAGTATTGCTGTGAAAGCATTTAGTAGATGTAATTAAAGTCTCTAAATAGTTGACTTTAAATAAGAGGGATTATCCTAGTTTGGGTGAGCTTGATTCAATCAATTGAAAGTTTTTTAAGAGTAAAGCTGAGATTTTCCTGGAAGGCAGGAAGGAAGGAAGGAAGGAAGGAAGGAAGGAAGGAAGGAAGGAAGGAAGAAAAGAAGGAAGGAAGGAATTTGGCCCAGGGACAGCTGCCCAGCCTGTGTCCCAGAGTTCCAGCATGACCTACAAATGTTGAACTTGCTTAATCAGCTCCTATAATTTCATAAGCCAATTCCTGGCAATCAATTCTTAACATATACACCTACTGATTCTTTTTCTTCAGCATAACCCTGACTGATTTACCTAGACACTCACCAGATTAAAGATTTAAAACTATGCAAAATTCCCAAAGAGAGAATAAATCTTTGATAATGTTGCCATCAAATACATAGTGGTTGGTTAGCAGTAACAATGACACAAATGATAGCAGCAACAAAAATTAAATACCTAGGGATCAAGAATATAACATGAAACAGATTATGAAACAACAAATTCAAATATTGATTATTAATTGACTTCAGCTTGGCACCCCCTTTAAACTACTTTCCCACAGTGTTCCTTTTTCTTTTTCTTTTAACATTTCTTTTGGTGTTCAGATGTTTGCATCACTGGAGTGCAGCATCAATTGCAAGTATAAAGATAATGCTGCAAAGGCCGACCTCTCTATTCTTTGTATTCTACTCCTTTCTAGGTTGGTGGTAGGTAGAATTTGAAAATAATCTCAATGACTCTTGTTATGTTATAATAAAGCAAAAGGAATTTTCACAAATGTAATAAAAGCTACAACTGACAGTACATAAGGTGATTATCCTGGTGAGTCTAATCTAATTTAATGCACCATTTAAAAGTAGAATATTTTCTCCAACAGGATCAGAAGAGTTAAAGATTTGAAAGATGAAGACACCGTTGCCGGCTTAAAAATGAAGGCCCTGTAGAAAAGACTTGAGAGTAGCCTCTATGATCTAAGAGACATTCCCAGATGAGAACTGGAGAGAATATGGGACCCATCCAACAACCTGAATGAGCTTAGAGTCTGACTCTTCCCTCAGTCCTCCAAATAAGAGGCCAGCCCAGTAAAACCTGGACTTCTCCCTTGAGATACCCTAATCAGAGAGGCTGGCTACACTTTCCCAAACTTCTGGTCTGCAGATACATGAGACAATAAATGGCTGCTGGTAGATGCCACAAAGTTTATAGTAATTTGTTACACCACATAAGAAAACTAATACTTTCCATTGCAAGATATTTGAGTCTCTCTGGTACTGAAAGCACATTTTATTTCTTGTATCATCAGAGCTTACTAAGGTGTCTGGGACATAATATGTGTTGAATACATAGCAGTTAATTATATGAAGGAGATGCCATCCAGGGCCCTTTAATGACCCAATGGTCACCCCCCACTCTTTCATATGCATTGACTCAATATCACACATGTAGAAAAAAAGCATAAGACTGGGCACTTCTGGTTTTTGAGATAATGTTCATAAATGATGACTCAATAGCATGTGCATTTGTATTCCATTTTAAAGATCAGTGTGTGGCATATAAATTACTTAACATATCTAAACTAATCAGAACCAAGGAAAATGGCATGATGTATACAGGCCTCCCCCAACTGTCTTCTACCGTATTAGAAAGAAAATAGACAGATGCATCTAGAGTAGGTCTGTGCAGAAGTCTAGGTCTTCTCTAATATGTACAAACTCCAACATGGTAAATGTTCTATTCTAATAGAGCAGGCGAAGTATACGTCACTTGGGGGTTAGGGGGTACCTGGGTAGTCAGAGATCCAGAGGTTAAAGAATCAAACAAATGATTATGTAGATAAATAAGATTTCCATGTAAGTTTCCTTTTAAAATTAGTAACATTAATAGTGACTTCATTTGGGAGGTTTTAGAAACAATTTTACCAAGGAATTTTTTGTTTGATTTGGTGGTGGTGGTGGGGGGTTACTATTATTAAACCAATTCATAATCAAATTAAATTAGTTAATTTAATAATTTTAATGTTATTAAAGATTTAGTCAATACTATATTAACATTTCTTGAGGTTGATTAATTTGCAAATTACTCACAGTGAGAACTTTGAAGAGCAGCTGCACTTGAAATCTTGACTAGTATAATTTAGATCCTCTGAGAACATCTCTTTGTGTGAGACAACAAGGCATCTCAATACAACAGACATTTTATATAATTCATATTATAGTGTCTTTCACTTCTTCAAAACACTGAAAACTTCAAAGATATTAAAACAAAACCTGTGAAAAAGTTATAATTCTCTAGTGCCCTGGATGCCTGTGTTTATTTCCCAATTTTAACACTGACGTGGCCATAACGTTCCCATAAGGCTGCATGTGAAATGAGAACTCCAGTCTTATTTGGCAACAGAGCCATTCTCTTGTGATGACATGCCACCCTTGGTTATTTTTTTCCATAAGCGATGTGAACCTTTCTGGATTGTCTTAGATCAGGAAGAACTTCAATTGGCTAAAAATCCCACATCTGTCACTCACTTGTAGGTAGTGTAGATCTGGACAGTGTTAGAATTTGTTCAGGTCTCAGCTTTGTTACTTAATAACTGCAAAGTTGGGACAAAAATCTGAGTTTCCAAAACCTCCAGTTTTAAAATTTGTAAAATGGGGACAATAATAGTACCTACATTTTTAAATTCTTTAGCTAACTTTGCTAAAACATTCAGGAAAGCCTCAGTAATAGTTCTTAATAAATGGTAGCTGTAATTTATTATTATTATTAATAAATAGCTTTAAAAACATGTAGTAATCATTTTTACGAAAAAAATAGATGCAAACTTAAAAGAACACTGACCAAACTTAATTCTGAATTAGCATATGATATGTTCAGATTTTAGACCAAAGTAAGTTAGACATTACTTTTTTTCTGTTAAATAATAATTGAGCTTAGCAGTATTTCAACATTACTATTTTAACATTTGTTAGCGGTAAAGTATGTTTCCAAAAAAAAAAACTGGAATTATCTTGTGTGTATATTTTTTTGGTAAAAATTCATGCATTAATACATACATATATACTAATTTTTCAAAAATGAAGACTGTCGTGAAGACTGTCTTCTTCCCTGACCTCTTCATAATCAAAAAAGGAATTCAATGTGATATCGTGGGGTATATATTCTTATCAGGAAGTTGAAGAATCACTCTTCTGGTCCCATTAATGAAAACACAAGCATGATTTTAATTAGCTTGAATGTGCCCTGTACAAGCATAAATCCCTTCATCAGCTATGAGAGATGAAAGCTGGTCACCACCTCTACCTGAGACATTTATCACATCCTAAGGGAAAAAAATCTTATCCTTTCTTTTAATTAAAATTGTAGCTTCCATAATAAACATAACATACAGATAAAAAAAATCAATCTAAGAAATTTGTTTCTCTACACAGAAGCCTATTTTAATAGTTATATTAATAAAGTGACTTTTTGTCTCCTTGGAAAAGGATATTTATGTTTTCTATTCATAATGTTAGGCACTATAATTCATCAACGGAGTAGATCTCCAACCAAAACCACTAGTATTTTGAAGAATTTTACACTAAATCATACCAGCAATTATCACTCCCTCCTACCAATTTTGCAGATTATTCAAATCATGGGATTTACATGAATGTCTCAGACAGAATGACTATTATTCAGTTAGTTGGTAAAATATTATATTTTGTAATGGCATTTATAATTTCAGCAAAGTAACTTCTCCTTAATTTGTAAAATTTCAGATATTTTCCTCCACCATTTTTTGATCTTATTTAATTTACATGACATTTCAAGCCCACACCTGAAATGTGTGCCCTTGAAGTGACTTTCTCTTCTTCTTCTGAAGTTTATCCTGCACTCTAGCTATTCTTTGTGTTTAATCTACCAGTGGAGTCAATATGCCAGTCTTAATGCCACGTGAGCTGATTTCTTCTGATTCCTACATACATACACATTTTACACTATTTTATATCCACACCCTACTTTTAAACCATAAACTTATTTTTGTTAATTTCAATATTCTCAAATGACACTTTAAAAAATAAAAAAAAATCATTGCAAAGTAACATCTTTTGATAAATAAATGAGGGTATGACAATGATGCTGTAAAGATAAATTAATTTAGAAAATCAGTTTGAGACAGTAATTTGGAATATCAAAAACATAAAATACTAATGGCTCAAAAATATTTGGCTGTTATGGATAAGGACTCACTCTGCTAATAAAAATATGTAGAAAATTCATACTCACACAAACACATTTATCCATAAAACAAACAAACAAAGAACAATGAAAAGAAATGAATTAATGTTTTTTTTTCTATCCTGTACTATTCAAGGACAAAAGGCAAATTGCTGAGTGGCTCATAAAGAACATATTTGAGCTACCTTTTTGGCATAATACATAATCGTGGTATGTTTATGTATTCAATATTCTTAAGATTACATTAGAATCAGACAGGTTGCCCTGTTCATATTCTCATTCACTAAAACATAGACTTATGCTGCTTGTTTACAAACTATCATCACAAAAATGAGAGTTTAAAATCCTTTAATAGTCACAACGATTCATGGAAAATACAGCACTAAACATTTTACACATCTCCTTACTTCTATATTCTGTTATAAAAATATAACAGAATTTATAGGTGAAACACTAACTTAACTCTTTATTAGATTCATGGATAAATAAAATGGGGTAATAACAGTTAGTAAGTCACACCAAAATGGTAAGATTAGAATGTTCTTTTACTGTTTTCACATAACAATGCTGTACTTTGTGACTTGGGTTGCAATGTGCACAGAATATGAGAAAACAAGATTGTAGCCTCAAGATAATGATCTTGATGATACTGAGAAACTATATGTGTGTGTGTGTGTGTGTGTACACACATATATAAACTATATATACACATACACATACACATACATATACATATACATAAATATACACACATATACACACATACATACATACATAATCACACATACACACAGACATACAAAAATTTTTCATAAAACCCATGAAATAGAATACTCTTTACATGCCCATTTAATGTCTATTTGTGTTATATTAGTATATAATAGAATTATCTGAAAATTAATGATATAGAGGACAATTTCCACTTTATAACAGTGATTATAACTTAAAAATTAGAAAAGAATTTTAAATAGAACATCTATTGGTTCAGATTGATCCTGTGGGTTGGGGTATTATTAATCACAGATTATAGAAAATGTATAAAGAATAATGACAGCTTTCTTAATTATTTTAATGATTATTTATTTCTTTTTAATTTAATGAGTATTCAACAAACTGTTCATTGGGGGATCTTATGTTTAATACTACTAATAAAATTAAATGAAAAAAGATATATAGTGTCATTAAAGTAGTATAAAAGAAAAATGCTAGTGGTAAGTTAGCTAGTAGGTACCAAGAGACACATATGAAAATTATATTTCACAAGGTAACCCTTCTAGTGAAAACTATTACACTATGAGGCACATTTATCCCTTTCTCCCTATAGAGGTATAAATGTAAACTATTTTTTATCATAAATTATACTCTTTATTGGATATTAAAAGTGGTGTCTAAATAAACAGAATAGTAAAAATTCAAAAATTGTAAAGGTCTACCATAGATGGAACTAAAAACAAAACTTCTGCTCGACCTGATTAAATTGCAGTGATAATAATCCATCACCATTTAAATGAATCATCTATATCCCTCTCCAAATAATTACTAATTTTTAAAAAAATTACTAAAATTATGAAATAAGGAGAATTTATGTTACATTAAAAAAAGGCAAATTTCTTGGAGAAGGATGACCATAAACAAGAATACAGCTATTTTAGAAGATATTTTAGTCTCTAAACTATTAATAATTTTTTTTTTGGTAAAGGTCCTTTAAATATAACCTTTAAGAATTAGTCATTTACATTCCTAAGGACCACAAAAAATGTGTTTTTTCATTGAATTTCATATATAAGATTACATTAAATAACTAAAAGAAAAAAACAGAAATTTCTAATTTCTATTTGTTTAGTTGATATTTGGCCTTAATAAATATGTCTATATTTTTTTTGGATATCAAAACAATAAAAACATCTATAAATTTTAATTATTTCCCTAAGAGCTGTATGTAATGATGCTATTGTTTTAAAAAGTTATTTGGAAATATTTCCAATATCACCTTGAAAGCAACTTTAAGTTACAAAATCATAGAGCTATAAGTCACTTCCTTGAAATGATGGCAAAATAAACATTTGAAGAATTAGAAATGACAAAAAGTATTCAATACATTAAATATTAATGTCTTATGTCCTACCAATAATTGCCTAATGAACACCAAACCACTGCATTTATCACTGACATTTGGGAGGACATCATGGCATCAAAATAATAGTGAGATGACATTACAAATTTTTAATGGTGAGTTATTCTTAGTATCCAAAATATCTGTTTTTGTATTAAAATACTGTGCTGGAAATAGTTATTTTGATTTCTAGGAGATTCTAGTACATTGTAAAAGAAAAAAAGAAAGAAGGAAAAAAAGAGAAAGAAAAGAAAAGAAAAAAGAAAAAAGAAAAGACTTTATCTTCATAGTTGAGAATCAAGCTTCTACTCCACCTCAGCACTTGCTTTCTCTGCCTCTCTCTGTCTCTGTCTTTAGCTCTCCTTCTTGGACTCAGTTCAGTATACATACACTTATTAAGGGTCTACTATAAGAAATACCCAGCTCCTTCCCTATGTAGTTATTTTAGGTGATATAGGGTATATTGTGGGTGTGGTTAAAAGGAAGTTTTGCTCAAGTGCAAGCCCTGGAATGTTCCAGCCTAACTGGTTAACTTGCTACCATGGCCAGTAAACTAGAAGCATCATCTCAAGTCCACAGTTTGCCAATAAAAATGTCATCGGTAATTCAACATTACTGCTGTTTTATTGTTTGATACAAAATAAAACAATATTAATGTGAGTGATCAAACACCAAATGCCATTTCTTCAGAGTGGAAAGGTGCTTTATAGAGAGAGACTCTCCTAAGTTACAATATTTTTGAACAATGTAAACAGCAACATTTTATCAGTGTCACGGCTATATTTTTGATAGTGAATGACATAAACTGGGACAAGGAAAACTAGATAAAGACTATAAATTTCAGGACAACACCTAGAAATGTGAATCATATTTTACAGAAGTTTAGTAGGAATAAATTGGTTGGTACTCTTCTGTCCTACAATCACAGTAGGCACACTGACATGTACTCCAAGGGACAAAATTTCACCAATTAAAATAATTGTTAATATATAGTCTCAAGAGTGACATTTGTCATTAAATTTAGTTGAATTTGTTTTTAAAAAGCAAGTGTAAAAAATATCTATGTTTTTACAAGCTGATTTGGAAAATTTTTATAAACTAAAAATATGAATTATCAGTTTCTCATTTTAAAAAATAAATTGTAAGTTTTCAAACTCATTTGTTTGTCTGCAAAAAGAAAAAAAATTTAAGTATCACTTTAGTGTATTTAATTGCCCTAAATAATACTTATTGCGTAAAAAAAAATGAAAGTAAAACAATAGAGGAAAACTTTACATATACTGAAGGAGTTATATCTATACTGTCTTGAATCTATAAAAATGTGTGTGTGTGCATGTATGTAAAAGTGTGTATCTCCATCTCTATTTTCTATCTACCTATGCTTTCTAAGAAAGAGGAAAAACACAGATGCCATAAAACACTTAGACAAATACATCAACATAAAAAATAAAATCATAAATTAAAGTAAAAATGAAAACAAAATATTTTCATCCCGTTTGAAAGACAAAAGGTTTAGGGTTTTTGTGTGTTTGTTTTTTGTTATATAAATGTTCATAAATGTCAACAAAGTCTAACAACCCAATCAAAAACTTGGTAAAAGACTTATACAGGCAGTACATATTAGAGGGGGACATGCATTTAAAGTGGCTTGTAAGTATATGAAATGCCTGATCATACTCCAAAAAACATTATTTATAAATATTTGAACTTTACATCATCATCTTGTATATATGACAAATGATTTGATTTAATGTGTTAAAATGTACAACTTCACTTACAAATAATAGGTAAAGTGAATGTATGCATGTATACTAAGTCAAAATGCATCAGTATAATATGACATGTTGCATGATAATTAGTATATATAATAAACAGAAACATCAATATCTTTAGTTAAAAAACAAAGGATTTTATACACTCTTCCTCCAAATTAACTTTTCTGATAAACATTAATTTTGGCTTATTTTTCTAATTTTAGAATCTTAGAATAAATGATAGCAGGTATATAGAATGGATGAGAATAGTATAAAGTAAAGGAATAACAAAAGAAAAGACAAAAGTCTAGGACATATTGAGTTTGAAGAAAAAAAAACATGCTGGTGAGTTGAATTTTCAGGTGACATGCCCAAAATGTTTTGTATTTACACCTCAGTTTGTCTTGTGAAAATTTAAGAATGAAATCATTTACAAAACATGATATTGACGAGGTACAGATACAGTTTAGAAAGAGAATCAACTCTGTGAAACAGGAGATAATGAAGCCAATATGCTGAACAGGATACTTTATAACACCATGGAGGCCTTATTATTATATATAAATGTTTTACCTAATTCTAATATATGTGTCCCTTTCTAATGCCACCTATTATATTGCTCTCTTCGATTCCAGTATCTGTCATGTAGGTAGACTAGACGCAGCACAAATTACCTTCAAGATATAGCTAATATGATTTCTGAATGATTGATCTTCTGTTTTCAAAGGCATGTTTTGTATATTTGGATCTAATTAAAATAAACATTACAGAAGACTCAGGCAGGGAGCCAGCATCCTTTGATTGACCCTGTTCCGAATGCCAACTCCTGAAGGAGGTTCAAGATCAGACGAACCTCTTTAGGCAATGTTGAAAATAGATTCTGCTCCTGAGAAACACAGCACAGCTATACACCTGCTGAAACTGGGAAGAACTTCTCAAAGAGTTTACATGTGTTAAACAGTTGGCAAACATTGTCATTTGTCACCTGTATGACTTTTCCTGGTGAAGCTTGTGTAACATATTGAGTTTTCTTGGAAGAAGCAGATGGAGTACTAGTCAAACAATCTATTTTTTTTTAGCACTTGATAATTATGAGAATTTCAATGGATAATTAAAAATCTGTATGCCATATATCCCATTTCAGCAATTTTCAGTGTAAGTAAAATCCATGAGAGTATTTTTAAGCCCAAAAAGGAAGACCATAATTTAAAGCATGTAAAGCTAAAGAAAAATTTTCCTATGAGAACTATTTTGAAGAGGGTTCAGATTGTGGCAAAGAAGAAAAGGCATTGGAGAGATTTTTCCTTGCCAGTGCGAACGTAAAGCAAGAAGTAAAAACTTTTATCCAATATGTTTGATAAAAGCCTTTTGCTATTTATAATCAATATAGCCATAACAAGCTCAAATGTGCCAAGTGAAAAGTATATATTTTGCATGCAATCCAAAATTCATAGAAGGAAATATCACAGCAAGAGCCCCATTGCATGTATTTTCATTGAACTGCACACTTATGCTCATTTTATCTATTTTCAAACAAAGAACATGGCTACTGAGCAAGCTCCAATGTACAGTAGCCTGAAGTATCAAGTTATAACAGAAATTTTATACATTAAAGAAGATCTTGTAAACATTTCTTCTCAAAGTAACTACATATTAAATCTAGATATTGGGGAAAGAAACACACACTTTCTTTCTTGAACACTTTTTAGAATATATGATTTGGTGAAACATTAAATGGCATGTAAGAATTTCTATCAATAAATATGATGTTTTGTACTGATTAGACTATCTTAAGAAAAATACACTTTAATTACAGTAGTTAGTAAAAATGTTGATTCTTCTTTGGGAGGATGACTAAATAGTCCTAAAACAAATGTATATTGATAGAAAGAAGAGGGATGATTAAGTTCTATAGCTCTCTCTCTCTCTCTTCTCTCTTTTTCTTTCTCTCTCTTTCAGTAGCATTGATATTTCCTCAGAAAACTCCCAGCAAAATTCCCTAACAACATTAATTAATGAGAATTAAGTATAAGCCCATTCTTGAACCAATTATCCTCCAAAAAGTGAAATAATTGTTAGATGAAATATCTTGAGAAATATGCAGTTATAAGCATACACTGAGGCGCAGAGCCCTATTGGGGAGAGGAGAATATTGAAAAAACATGGAGATTCTATAAAGAAGAGGGAAGAAAAACATGAAATTAAAATTATAGTAGAAAGATTTACAGGATTTTACAAAAATGGAATATGTATGTATAAATCTTTTTCTCTCCCCCTGGCAGATAGTGAAATCTGCCTGCATAGTTATAATATCAAGATAAATTGAATTTACTGTTTTAGGAAGTAATCCATTATCAGAGAAGGAGGAACTGATGAGTATGAGATACATAGAGCATCAGGGTAGAATAACACATTTTGGTCCTCTTTAAATTTCTTTTTACTTCAACTAGTGTCAAAAAATAATTTAATATAGTTAATGCATGTAATATAGACATACAAATGATCGACTAAAGGTATCAGAGCTGTGATAAACAAGACCACTCTAAAACTGAAAGCCACAAAAAAATTTACAAATCTTTCCTACAATTCACTATGGAATTTAAGCAAAATTTGTGTTATTATAGTCAGGAGGAGGGGCTAATAAGATGTCTAAACTAGTTAATGTTAGCATATTTCTAGAGCAGTTATTTTTCATACCATAGATTAGGATCAAAATAGAGGAAGAAACAAAGAAAAGAGAAGGAAAAGAAGAAAGGAGAGAAAAAGGAACATATGAAGAATTAAAAGAATAGAACAGAACAAAATAAAATAGAAAAGACATTTCTGAAAGAGTTTGATCTTTTAAGGGTGAATATTGTTGCAAGTATTAAAATACACACCCACCCACCCACACACACACACACACACACACACACACACCCCAAGTAGAATATTGTTCTTATTGTAGGTTACACTGAGAGTATTTAGAAAATTTCTGTTCTAAAAGGTTGACAAATACATTTTAATTATAAATATTATTCATATCTATAACTACTGATGACACACAATGGCCACATTTTCAAAATTAAACCCCCATTTGGTCTTAAAATAACTTTATCTTAACTCATCAGAATTTTAAATTTAGATTTAAAACTACTTTATATTAAATTTCCGCCTGTGGAATTTAGAGCTAAAATAAAACATAATCAGAGCAGTTCTGTAATGGTATAGGGTCACACATGCATGAATTGTTGCCTTATTCTGGAATTAGGTTATACAAATATTTCCTACATGTTTTTAAACTATCTATCATCTATCTATCTATCTATCTATCTATCTATCTATCTATCTATCTATCATCTATCTATCTATCTATCTATCTATACACACACACATATATATGTGTATATATGCATATATATATATATATATATATATAAATTTATTTATTTCGATTACTTTAAAGCACACAGCACATTGGTTAGACATCTATATAACTCATAAAATGATCCCCTCAATTGCTCTCTCCCCCCCCTGGGCCTCCACCTAGCCAACGTATTAATGCTCACTGCATTCCCTATGCCATGCTCCCCATCCCTGTGACCATCTATCAACTACTAATTTGTACTTCTTTAACCCTTCACTCCATTGTTCTAGTCCCCCAACCCCACTCCCCTCTGTCTGTCACCAAATTGTCCACTATATTTGTGAGTACGTTTTTGATTAGTTTGTTCTTTTTGTTCCTTAGATTCCACATATAAGAGAAATCACATGATATTTATCTTTCAGCATAAGAACCATTTTTATAGTCTATACTTGTTAATTATTATTTTAAAAAAGAAAAAAATACTGATGTTAAAATTTTATGTAATTTTAATATTTTTCTACTATATCATAGTTTGTTGTGCTACAACTAAATCATAGTGGAAGAATAAAGACCTAATCAAAACTGTTTTGTATTAGAACAAGGAGAAGATGCATCATCTACACAAATAACTTCAGCTGGGTTGCCATTACAGCTGCAAGAGCATTAATTAAAATATTATTGATAAATATCTATAAATTCATATTATAAATATTTTAAACTAATTCCAACTAAATTTGTAGCTTTGGAATTAAAATAAGAAAAAAAACAACAATAGAACCTTTGCATAAATTGTGCATTTAATTTCTTGAAATTAAATCTGAAATATGCACTTTCTTTTTCATGAGTCATTACAAACTTTCATAATTTTCACATTACATATGAAAAGGTTTAAATATAGTTACTCCTATAATTTATATGTATAGGTACGATGATATGATCTTCAGCAACATTCTCTCACCTAACTTTTTAAAACAAATAATGTCATTTGTATAATGAGCTGTAAAAGTAACACCACTGACATTTGTTATGTGTTTTATATGTATCTATTTTTATTAAATGCATTATCATACTTATAATCAGAAAGTATTTTCCTATATTTGTATTAAATATTAATCAATCAGGAAGAATGGCTTAAAGAGCATAAAGTAGGTGCTCAAATAAGAATAATTATGAAACTACTTCAACATTGATAAAGATTTTTAAACACTACTGGATGTTTAAACCATTTTGCCAAATTATATTTACACATGGATTCTCAGATATGCATACATGTATTTTAATTTATTCTAATACACCACTTCTACCTCTTTCAGTGTTTTTCATTTAAGGCTATTATTTAAATTGTAACTCTCTGCAGACAGTTTATCAAGAAATGGAACTAATAAATTTTAGGCACTTAGATTTTATTTCACTTGATATAGTGGTGCCAAAAGAATAGAAAATGAAGATGTCCATGTTCTAATCTCTAATCTCTCATGTCTAAATCCACTCTTCTGCAGTCTGTATTGTGATGTCAGGATCGGAGATCACTGCTAAATCTCATTTCCTGACTCTTTCTCCAGCTTGCTTCTTAGCCAGTGACTAGAGCACTAGAGGACTTTGGAAAGGGGTAAAAAATAATAATAATAATTAAATAAATAAACAAACAAGCAAATAAACAAATAAGCAAGCAAATGAATGAATGAATGAATGAATGAATTATTGTTTTTGTTACAGCAGAAGGAGGATATCCCAGGCAATGATAGCTAGGTCTAGCTTCTGTGTTCTCTTAGCTCCACCTGAACCAAGCATATCTTGTTCTCATGCTCTCAGAGATTCCATTCACCTCCAGAAAAAGCCCTTTTCATAGATAGCTGAGCATCAACATTGCAGGACATATCCACTGGGCTACTAGCTTTGATAAAGCCACTGATTCTCATTTCCTCTTTAGTCTTGTCCTCTGTGGTAGATATCTCCCACTATAGGTTTTAATTTTGATTTACCTCCCTTTTTTTCCTCATTTGTCCAGTGCCTATAACCCTCCTTCTTAAATGCCCTCTGTTGATAGATCTACTTGTCTTTATTTCTTGACTACAGCCCTCCAAGAGATTTTCTCTCTCAAATATTAATCTCAATCCTTCTTTCTGTTTTTTGTTTAATACATAACAATGTACAATCCCTTCATTTACTCATAACATTATTTTAGATTAGGTGGACCAAAATTGAAAAATAAACAGCTAAATGATCAAAATGTAAGTTCAGTGAATGTCCTGCTTTTCTAGTAATGACTATTTCAAAAGAAAAAAAATTAAATTTGTTGAAGAGAAGTTACTCAATAGGTATGCAAAACATGAAAGTACATGGATAAGAGCATTTTAGACAGAAGGAATAGTTAAATGCAGAGACCCTGAGGCAGGAGCAGATGGATATGATGGAGGAACAGTAGTGAGGGCTTTGTGGCTACAGCACAGTAAGTGAGAGCAGAGGTTAGGATAAAGCATTAGAAAAGTACCAGCATGATCACTGTATCGAACCTTACTGGCAGTTTGGATTTGAGATTTTATTTCTAGAAAGGTGAAAAGCTATCAATTTGTTTGAGAAGTGGAAGGATGTATTCTGATTTAAAAATCTAGCTACTGTGGAAAAATAGACAGGCTCCCAAATAAAAGCTGGTTGACATTTGGAGAATATTTTTTTTTTCAAATAAAAGCTAAAGATGTCTTTGACCATTATTAATCTATAGATGTTTTAGAAAGCATTTTGGATTCCAGATCTATTGTTGAGAAAGTCTAATAGGACCTACTGATGGATTAGATGAGGAACAAGAGGGACATCAAGACTATGAAATGAAATTAGCAAAATTATAAATTTAAAAATATAATGCTTTAATTGATTCAATAGCAAATACATATGCTAAAGATAGCAGATATAAAATGCGACCAAAGACACACAGAAGTCTTTCTTCTTTTAGGGTGCAATTTCACAAGGACTGGAATTAAATATATATCATTGACACTAGCTTTTAAGGTATAGATTTTTAAAAAATATATCTGAAGATGGAAATAGTCTTTCATTCTGGGAAATATCCAGTAGGATCAGGTCTGATTCTAAATTACAGATGGGCATTGCCAAGTGTATTGGTAAACAATAACTTTATACCAGGAAGGCCGTCCAGTTTTATCACCCTCCTCTTATGATAATGTAAATCATCTATTTTGAATAAGAATAGTAGAACCAGTTATGACCTAGAACATTCATAATAAATGTACAATTTAGTTCTCATGTGCGGAGGGATGATCATTGGTATAGCTATTAAGGGGAAGTACTGTAGTAGTGTAGAATCAGCTGATTATGAAAGTTTACCTTGATTTTCCATTTCACATAAAATTTTTTCATTACCTATTCAGACTACTGACACTAATTTACATACAAATTATACAGTTTATATTTTTTAAAAGCTTTATAAACTATAATTCAACAAATACAATTATAAGATATTTAAAGTATATAATGTGATGGTTCGATATATGTTTCCATGATGAAAGTATTCTCAGAGTGAAATAATTAATACACCTCTTGTCTCACATATTTATCCCCCTTTTTTGGGGGGGTTAGAACACTATCCTCTTTGCAAATTTCACTTTACAGTACACTACTAGTCACTATAGTCACTATGTTACATGTTAGATCCTCAGATCTTATTCATTCCACATATACACAGTATTAGTCTTTTTACTGGCTTATTTCACTTAGCATAATGCTCTCCAAGTTTACCCAGGATCTCATAAATTAAAGGATGTCCTTTTACATTGTTTATAAATACCATATTTTTTATCCAGTCATCCATCAATGGACACTTAGGTGGTTTCCATTCCTTGGCTATTGTAAATAATATTGTTACAAACATGAGTACAGATATCGCTTTGAGAAGGGATTTTATTTTGGATATATATCCAGAAATTGAATAGCCAGATCATATAATAATTCTATTTTTAAACTTATGAGGAACCTTCATAATGTTTTCCATGGTGATTGAACCAATTCATATTCTCACCAACAGTGCGCAGAATTCCCTTTCTTCCAATTCCCAGCAAACACCTGTTATAGCCTGTCTTCTTGATAACATCCTAACATGTGCAATGATATTTCACTCTGGTTTTGATTTGCATTTCCCTAATGATTAGTAATGCTGAGCACTTTTTCATGTACCATTGGCCATTTGTATGTCTACTTTAGAAAAACGTCTATTTGAGTTTTTGTAAATTTTTTAATGTTGTATTTATTTTTGTTGTATTTCATTTTGTTTGTTCATTTTTGCCATCTAGTTTTATGAGTTCCTAGTATATTTTGGATACTAACCCTTTATTGGATATGTGGTTTGTAATATTTTCTTCCATCGTACAGATCACCTTTTCTTTTTCTCAGTGTTTTCTTTTGCTAGTTAGAGGTGGTCCCACTTGTTAGTATTTGCTTTCATTGCCTTTTGTTTTTTATGTCAAATCCAAAAATTCATCATCAAGTCCAAGGTCAAGGAGATTACTCTGTTTTATTCTAGGAGTTTTATGGCTTCAGATATAACATTCAATTTTTAATCCATTTTGAGTTGATTTTTGTGTATGGTACAACAAAAGGGTGCAGTTTCATTGTTTTGTATGTGCCAATCCAACTTTCTCAAAGCCATTTATTAAAGATAATCTCCTTTCTCCATTGTATATTCTTGGCATCTGTTGAATATTAACCACATATGTGTGGGCTTATTTGTGGGCCCTCTATTCCGGCTTATTCACCTATGTGTCTGTTTTTATGTCAATGCCATGCTGTTTTCATTCCTGTAGCTTTGTAGTATAGTTTGAATTATGAGGCCTCCAGCTTTGTACTTCTTATTTAAGACTGCTTTGGCTATTTGGGGTCTTTTGAGATTCAATAAGAATTCTTTTTTCTATTTCTGTGAAAATAGCTATAGGGATTTAGATAGGAATTCCATTGAATTGCATATCATATTGGGTAGTATGGACATTTTAACAATATTAATTTTTTAAATCTCTGAGCATGGAATATCTTTCCATTTATTTGTGTTTTCTTTAAAATCTTTCATCAGTATCATAGCTATCCATGCATACATCTTTCACTTCTTTGGTTAAATTTATTTCTAAATATTTTACTCTTTATGATGCTATTAAAATGGGATTGTTTTTAATTCCTCTTTCGATAATTCATTGTTAGTAGATAGAAATGTAACCCATTTTTGTATGTTGATTTTATATATTACAACTTAACTGAATTTGTTTCTTAGTTCTAATAGCTTTTTGGTGACTCTTCAAGGTTTATATAATTTATTTATTTTCTTCCCTTCTGATTTAGATGTTCGTTTGTTTGTTTATTTGTGTTTCCCCAATTTATCTGGCTTGGAATTCTACTATAGTTAGAGTGGGCATTTTTGTCCTCTTTCTGACCTTAAAGAAAGTTTTTCAGTTTTTCTCCCTTGGGTATAGCATTAGCCATTGTCTTGTCACATATGGCCTTTATTATTTTGAGGTAGATTCCATCTATACTTAATTTTTGAGAGTTTTTATCATAAAAGTATGTTGAATTTTATCAAATGCTTTTTCTGTATCTATTGAGAGGTTCGTATAATTTTTATCCTTTGCTTTGTTAATGGGGTGTATATTGCATTTTTTGATTTGCGTACGTTGAACCATTCTAGCATCTCAAGAATAAATACCACATGATTATTGTATATAATTTTTTAAAATACTGTTGAATTCAGTTGGCTATTAGTTTGTTTACAAGCATTTATGTTCAACATTGTTGCTGGCCTATATTATCTTTTTCTGCTAGGGTCCTTGTCAAGCTTTTGTACCAGGAATACTGACCTCACAGAATCAGTTTGTAAGTATTCATTGCATTTAATTTTTTTAAAGAGTTCAAAATTAATTGGTATTAATTTTTCTTTAAATGTTTCATAAAATTCACTAGTGAAAATTTCTGGTCCTAGACTTTTGTATGTTGAAAAGTTTTTGATTACTAAATCAATCTCCTTACTTGTAATTGGTCTGTTCAGATGTTTTTATATCTCCATTATTTAATCTTGGTAGGCTGTATTTTTTTTTTTAGAAATTTAATACATTTATTCTAGATTATCTAATTTGTTGGTATATAATTATTCGTAGTAGTTTCTTGTGGTCTTCAGTACTTCTGTGATATCATCTGTAACATATACTCTTTCATTTCTTTTGTATTTTCCCCCCTTAGTCTAGCTATAGATCTGTCCATTTTGTTATCTAAACAAAACAAAACAAAACAAAACAAAACAAAACAAAACAAAACAAAACAAAACAAAAACAGGTTTAGCTTCATTGATCTCTTTATCATGTTTCTAGTTTCTGCTTTATTTATACTCTGATCTGAGGGCCTGTCTGTCAGGTGTCATCCATAAAAGTATAATGTGAATAAGCTCTTTCCAGGGAGACGCTGGTGACTTGGTTTTATTGCTGAAGCTGGATTGAGAAGGCAGGGGAATACCTCACCTGTTTTTGCAGTCTCCCAAGAGGATACCAGTCAGCTCTAAAATGCAGGCTGGATTAGAAACTAGACCTTCAGGCAGCAGTTTGCAGAGAAACCCCTTCCAGGGAAAAACTGTGAGACAGACGTTTGTGCTTGCTCCCTCTGCACAAAACCCAGAAGGCATAGCTTCCTGGAGTGTGAGCATGCAGTCTTTTAACAACTGCTTCTTTGTTTGCTATAGTACTAGGGGATTTCTGTAAGCAAACCCCATTGAATTTCAGAGCTAGGTCAACCAGGGGGCCTATCCCTTTGCTTGTCAGCTTTAAAAGTTGAGGTGCTATGTTGTGGTCCAGATTTGTTGTCCCTCAGGTAGAAGCTGAGATTTGGTGGTTGTTTTAAAAAAAGAAAAAAATAACATTTTATATTTCAAAGACTTTGATAGTGTGATTAAGCTCTATAACTGAATCATATAAATCATTTCAATTATAAAAGTAAATTTCTGGACTAAAATTAAGTTTTAAGATATGTCTAGAGTTATCCTTAAAAACCTAAAACTTGCATATTTTTAATGCTAAAAAGACTTTCAATATTAGTTCAGAACATTCCCAAGTAGGCCCAGAATATTTATATGACTTATTATTCAAGGAAGTTCATTGATTAGTGCCAGAGTCAAGACTAAATTTGAAAGTTACATACATACTATAAGATTAGCAAATGTCCAGTAAACACATAGTTATTTCTCTTCTTGGGACTCCTTAAGCTAAGTGACTATGATGTTCACTCAGCACAAGAAAAACTACATAATGCTTCACCTCTCAGTATATCAGGCTAAACCACCCCATTCACATGGACCTAAAGAAAAGTTTGACGAGTTCAAACTATAGTTTTCCTTCATATTAATAACCACAGTGACCAAAAAGTTTTATAGGACTTTTAGTGTCTAGTACACTGTTTTATTATAGAAATGAATAGTTACAAGGAACAAAATTACATGCAAACTTTATTTCTAAACAGATGCCCAGAGATATATGGGCAGACATATGCTCAAAATTTAAGCAAACAAATATTGGAAGGGTCCATGAAAAATTCATTTTCTTTACATGGACACTCAAGAGTATAACCTGGTAATCTACTTTTTGCAAGGTAGGTTATTTTAATATCAAGAATATCTAATTTTCCAACTTGATGTTTATTTTTAATGATTCATATTTCAAATTATAAACACGAAAAGACTCTCAGGAATATTTTCATACTTCTTGAACAATTTCAGGGGATACTTCAAATCACAGAGAAAATAATGTGTCCTAAACTTCTATAGTACTTTCTTGTTTTACTCAGAGGGTATTTGTGCATAAATACATGCTGAAAAGTCTATTTGCACTTTATTCTGCGGACTTGATCACTTCTGGATGACCACACTTTTTGGCTAGACCCATGAATAAAATATGTGGGAAAAAATAAGATATAAGATTTAAGATATGGTACTGGAATATTATTTTTTTTAATCATGTTTGTTGTGTTTGCTGAGTGATGTACTTGAGTATTTTGAAAGATTTTTCACATTCTCTAAGTTTGATAGCTGTGTATTAACTGTGGATAAATTTATAAATTATTGTGTATTCCAATTTTGAACTTATCTCTCTAAGCTTATCAAAAAAGTAACCAAATATTATCATAAAATACTGTATTTTCTATAGCCATTTATATGTCAAATATATATGAGAATGCTCTCAATAAAGATTATGCAGAAATCTAAGCTCTTAATATATACAACTTTACTCAACATTTTATTTTTTCTTCCTACAATTTGTCACTTCATACATATAAAATTTGCAACTTGGAACTTACCTGAGTAATGGATCTACAAATTGTAATTCTTCTGTGAATACCACCTCCCCCCAAAAAAACTGTATTGTCACACAATTGTGATTACAAGACTGATATCTCTTTTACTAAGGGGGAAAAGGAAAGACAGAATGTGTCACTGAATCGTAGTGTCAATTAATTTTAAATTCATAGGACAGCTGTGCATTTTACTGGACCCCTGTGAATTATCTGTCATGGTTAGAGAAAGAATAACCATTGCCACAGGTATACCCGGAGGGTATGAACTCCTAGGAGAGTGAAAAAAAAGAAAGTGGAGTGGACACAAAGAGTGTGACTGGCGACAGCTGCATGAGGAGAGGAGATAAGGCAGTGGAAGTGAGGGTGGGCCTAGAGATGACGAAAGCACTGACAGAAACCTGACAACCTGTGTAGAGATTAGGTGTAAAAAGCAAGATCGCTATCCATAACTAGAATCTGGAAGAAGAGCATTTCCACACATTGAAAGAGCCTCGAGGAGATGGTTTACTTTTAATACAATTTAAAAACAACAATAAAATGCCAGTACTGTCACTACCTCCTAGGCGGCTGTAAAGGTATGATTACAATTCATGAATAGAATTGTCAGCCAACTCTATTTCCCCAAAGGACAGGAAACAAGAACACTGGAGAGGTAACCTACTTCATTTACTGTCAGTTCACATTCAAGATCCTGAAAATTAATATTAGTTACTAAGGTTGACTTTGTCTAGAAAAGTAACAGAGAACTTTCCCTCCATCATTTTTATCATATTTTTATATGTAATTTATTTCAATTGCAATGAAATATACTTATTAAATCATTTATATACTAATCTGGCATCTATACAACATTACATGTGATGCTAAGATAAAACAAAGAATGGAATTCAAATGCAAACTGTGTTAGGAGAAGCCACTTAGAAGAAATGTCACAAATTGAGCCTTAAATAATAGCCCCACCTAAAAAAAAATGGGGTTGTTGGGAGGTAATCCAGAAAGAATAGAATTTAAGAAAGACTTGGGATCTCAGTCAATTTAATATAATTTGGGCTAAGGATGGTCTAGATAGTGGTGGATTAGGCTAAGATTATTAGGCTAAAGATTATATATATATATATATATATATATATATATATATATATATATATCTCCACACACACATATATATATAATATTATATATAATATTAATTTTTAGTTAAAATTGTGTGTGTGTGTGTGTGTGTGTACCACTGTATGAGGAAAAGAAAAACCAGGAACATGGTGGCTTCAAACAATAAGGGTATTTTCTTGTTATGAATCTGTAATTAGGACAGGGCTTGTCAGGGAAAATTTGTCTCTGACCTGCTTGGTATCAGCACTTAGAATCATCTGAAGGTTACAAAACTCAACGGTTGGGCAGCTGATGCTGGCCATCAGGTGGAACTTAGCTGGGGCTCAGATGAGAGTTGGAGCTGGGTTCCAATGATGCATAGCTGTCTCTTGTCACCCAGTGGTAAAGGTCATGCCCTGCTACTTTCACCCTATGCTATTCATGACAACTCAGTCATTAAATCCAGTTTACATTCACAGGAAGGGAAATTATATGAAGGCTGTCAATGTATACACATCAGTAAAACACTGCATGAAGAAAGCTTACAGTTAAACAAATAAGTCATGGCATGATAGCTGTAGTTACTATATTACCTGTATATTACAAAATCATCACTGTGGATAGGTCTAGTTAACACCCATCATATTCACATTTAGTTACAACTTATTTTTTCTTGTGATGAGAACTTTTATGACTTATTCTCTTAGCAACTTTGAAATGTATAATATAGTATTATTAACTTAGTCACCATTCTGTACTACATACCCATAACTTTGTTTTTTAACTGTAAGTTTGTACCTTTTGACCACCTTCACCCATTTGCCCACCCCCTGTCTTTCTCCTCTGACCACCATCAATCTGTTTTCTGTATCCATGAGTTCAGTTTTGTTTAGATTACACATATAAGGGAGACAGTATAATATTTGTCTCTCTGATGAATTAATTTCAGTGACCTTGACTAACACCAAGCTCACCAGGCTAGGAAGAATATTTTACAACCCCAAATTTAAATAATATTCAGGAATTTTTATTCTGGGAAGAGATGGATAACCCAAAATAAAATCAGACATTTTAATATCATACAAGATACAAAAGATCCATTAGATCCTACGTTAATCCTTTAGACAAGGTTTAGTTTTTTGCCTTTTAATGACACTTCATTTCTTTTATTCTAAAGGGTACAGTATTTCTGTGTTTATATTAAGAAATGAAAGTGATGCTAAGATAAACATTACAGGCATAAAAGTATATTTGTACTCTTAAGATTGTTTTCAGATGCTCATCTATTAAACACTTGTGGTTAATTACAATATATTTAAAAATCTAATTGCTATTTCATTGTTCGAAGTAACTGCTTTTAGTTTTCTAAATAATTAAGATCTGAATGTTTCATAAATCATCTATACTATTTTATTCAAATATTGAAACAAAATTTTTTGTAGATTTTTAAGAAACTTACGCTGTAGAAATTGATAATTAACATATATTAACTAAAATCCAGGCATTACCAGTCTATTCTTATGTGTCTTGTGTAGATTATTAAACTGCTCTATCTAGACTTCAGTTTATTTTTTGGAAATCATCCACTACTGTAAGATTTAAATTAAATGTAATTTATCAAACAGAAAGCAAATAGGTTCTCAGGGGAAAAAAAATAGCTGTGACTAATTTTCAAAAACATCCCTTTCAACTTCAAGTATGATTAAAAATATATATGTTGAGGGTAAAATCAAGTGCTAATAGTGAAATGAACACTGGGGTGTTTGTATTTACCTACAATTTATTCATATTCACATATTTGTAAATCTGTAGAAATTAATTATGGTATGCTAATACAAAAAAGTAATACATTAAAAGATTTAAGATTAAACAAATGAAGATTTAAAAGGTCACTTTTGCTAGAAGTGTACAAATGCTAAAGAGTTAAGGGAGTGGTGAAAGAAAAAGAACCAAAATGACAAATTATAACGGTACTACTTGTTAGTGAATAAGAATACAAACGTATAATGAAATGACAAAATGGCTAAGTTGAAATACTTAAACCTTAGGATTATGATATATTCTACATCATTTGGTAAAAATCAAATTTTATCTTTATAAAGCAGTAAAACTTTTCAAAATGGATAACAGTTAGCTTCTGAAGTGGATAGCTAGCTTATTTCTGCTCTTGTAATAATAGCACAATAAAAATGAAGAATTTATTTTGGTTAGAAAAAGCATTATAAGTAAATAAACAATTTATATCCTTCCAAAAATACATATGTACATATATTCTGCTTAAGTGAAACTGTATGCATGTAAAGCAAAAGACATTATAACAAATATTGTAATTTTTTTGTACAAATGCTAAAACCTTAACACTTCAACACAAATTTGAAACAATCTCATGTATCACATGCCACAGAACATTTTTATAATCCACAAAAATTAGAGTATAGTTCACATGTATAATTTGGCTTAAAAATAAGTATTTAAAAGATAGTTTACCTATATTTTGAGTTATCTCCTTTTTTATTAATTAACTTATTTCTTGTCATCATTTCTCTTTTCCATATTTTTCTTTCCTCTTTGCAATTTTATTTTCAGGATGAGAAAATAGCTATTTTACCTGTACCTATCTGTTCTTTAACAGAATTATAGCCAGATTGTGCATACTGCTAGAGTTAAGATATTGTCATCATTTTCATCATAAAAACTGCTCTTCAGAGGTTTATAATTCAACTGCAAAAATTCACACTGGGCTCATCTTGTCATGTAAGGTCAGAGCCTCCAGCAAATTTGTTTTACCAATTTTCATACAAATTAATGTCACCAAGGTTCTAAGTGGTACACACATAAATCAAACACAGAAGAAATGCATCCCCCCAAATAATGATAACTCTTTGGCTGATACTTATTTTCAAGTTATTTGGTTGCTAAATTTGCATGTATCCATGCAGGTGCTAAAAAACTAGTTCTAGGAGAAAAAAGAAGCAAAAATAAAGGCTTGCCTCCAAGCTACTAACACTAACATATGTGCCCATAAAATAAATGGCCTTCACTGCAGGTGGCTTACCCTCAAACAACAACCCAATCTCTCAGTATTTTACATAGACAGCTATGTAAAATATGTTAAGGCTCCATTTAAAAGAAAAAAAAAAATCATCATATCTACAGCTTTGCAAAACAATTGGAAAAATACTGTAAAAACTCTGCAAACATTTTTCTCATTTTATATTGAAATTATCAAACAATAGAAATGTATAATCTATTGTTTAATATTAATGATGATACAATTCTCATTCTGTTTTTATAGATATGCTTCCAAAAGCAAAGACAGTCAAACAGAAATGAGTTTATATCATGATTAGATCCAAAAATTAAGGCTTTGGAAAAGAAAAAGGTTGGTTGGGTAATCCTTCTCAGCATTCTTCCTAGTAATATCATTCACAAAGTCCATAAACAAGTATTTTGAAACCACATTATTATTATTTGTGTAGAGTATCAGAAAAAAAAATGAAAAGAAATAAAGAATAGGAGAAAACAAAAAAAAATTTCATTTGCAATAGCAGTACTGCCATTCTGCACAGTTTAAGAGAAGCCATTCAGATAGCAAAGCTATTATAAAGAATGTAAGGTCAGGAGTTATTATTAAATACAAGTCAGGCATCATGATGTATTATGCTAAAAGTCAAGTAAAATCTCATTACCCTAATAACATCCTGGCCTTTTTGTATTTCCATGCCATTTTGGGAGTATATGCATCCACGCTTTTATCAGTAATGTAATGAATGATACAATTTATCTTTGATCTTATTACATTCTTATTTTACAACTTCATAGAGTTTACATGGCCATAATAATGATAAAATCACAATCATAATGTTATCTAAAACTTACACATCTCTTACTATATACTTAAAGTATCATTATTTCATCTTCATAACAACTTTTAAGTATTATTATTATTAAATTTATACTTTAAGTTAGAGAGTTTAAATAACCAGCTAATGTCTCATGATTATGAGATAGGAAATTTAGGATTTGAAGCCAGGCAGCATATCTATATAATGTGTTCTTCACCACCATATTAGATAGTTCTCATTTTAATATGTCACTTGCTAGTTGTTTTTTGTTTATAATCTATTTCTCTACTGCTAGAAGAATGGTTGTTTCCAGCCACCCCTTTTAAGGAGTCACATTGCTTTGGACAACTGACATACATATTTGTAGTTTTCCATCATTTCCTCAGACTAATTGAAAGTGGTACTCCTGAAATAAAAATATCTATGCTTATTTTACATATATTTTATTTTACATATATGTTCTGTATACTGAATATAATTATTCTATATTCTTGTCAATACAGAATTAGGTATGCGTGTATGTACGCACAGTCACAAACACATGTATGCCTTTCTAGCTACAGACCTTTGAAATGGGACCTCATTCATTTTTTAATCATTTGTGAAATTGAACATTTTATAAATGTTTAAATCAATTAATTTCCTTACTTATCTCATAATTTTTTCTTCATACTGCTTTATTAATGCTATATTCTTGTAAGATCATTTACATTTGTAATAAAATTTACTAGATTTAGTGATAGCAAAATTATTTTTGTGAACAGCAAAATGTTTAAAGGTATCAAATATTCAGTCTATACAAGCAAAACTTAAAAATTCAGTTTGGCTTGAACTTTATCAACTAAGGCATGGGGTTATTTGTCACAGCTCACTGTTAGTAGATATGAATGGGAATGATCATGACAGCTAGATCACAGTTTTATGTGCCAGAAGTTTTGAACCCTTGAATAACTTGATAACGAATCACACCTTACTGAATCTATTAGAGACACAATCACAGCTCAAATTAGATTGGTGAATCTGGCTGCACTGTGGAAGAGAGTTGATTCTAGATAAGACTCTAAATGGGAAGGACTTGTTCCCCACTCCATGGGTCCATGGTTATTTATACGAAGCAAATTATCACTTATGATAGATACTCTGGGTACCAGTGAATGCCCTCTGAAGTATGTGATGGTAGATTCTGACCTAAAACGATAGCAATTTGACTATGAAATCATGTTTCACTTACTTTGTTGCAAAATACAAGATTTCACTGTCTTGTTATCAGAAAGAAATTTCTTCCTTAACTGTAACTATTTCTGGTATGGTTTGTGTGAGGCAAGAAGTGTGAGCCAGCATGTGCCCTGCTGGGAATCCGATCCATGTCTGCAAAGTGTTATAGGCCTGTCACTCCAAATTGTTTATGGCAGGACATTCTTTGACTTATAGACATTTATCAAGGTCATGTTGTATAAATGACCTTCAGTTTGGAAACTGAAAACAATCTTTACAATAACTTTTTTTTTCTAAATAGTTTCTGTTAGCTTGACATTTTCTTAGCTAACTGAGAAGTTAGCTACCAAAATTCAAGGACAACAAATTAAATCAAGCAAGAGTTCTGGCCAGAGAATAGCAGATGTATGCGAATCACTCTCTGACAAAATGCTATGTACAAAATATGAATAGGGTATCCATTATGTATAACATCAATCAGCAGAAATATATAAGGGGAAATTGGAAATAGGAGAAACACAGGCTACTTTTTAAGCAAAAATTGTTGATGAGTTATAGCACAAAATTTCTTTCTTGCCAATTAGTATAGAAATCAGGATATCTGAGAAATCTGAAGTAATCAGTTAAGATGCAATGTTGTTATATTTCAATAATCTAGTTATAAGTTTTTCAACTTGTGGAATATTTAACTGCTAGCCTTTTTATAATTACAAGTAAACTTTCTCTTTAAAAAGAAAAGTTCTTTTTACTCACATTTAGTTTTCTTATTTAGAAATGTGAATGGATTAAATGCTTTAATCAAAGACATGGGGTAGCTGAATGGATGAGAATCCAAGACCCATGCATATGCTGTCTATAAGAGATCCACTCCAGATCAAATGATACTCACAGACTGAAAGTAAAGGATGGAAAAAGATATTTCATGCAAATGAAAATTTTAAAAAAGTTGAGGTAGCAATACTTATATCACACACAAAAAAAACTTTAAAACAAAGGCTATAATAAAAGATGAGAAAAGGGCATTACAAAATGATAAAGGGATCAACAAAACAAGTGGACATCACCCTAATAAACATATGCAAACCCGACATAAGAGCACCTACATATATAAAGCAATTATTGACAGATATAAAGGGAGAGATCGACAGTAATACATTCATAAGATGAGACTTTAACACTCTATTGACATCAATGAATAGATCTTCCAGACAGAAAACTAACAAGGAAATAGCAGCTTTAAATGACACACTAGACCAGGTGGATTTAATTGATATTTTCAGAGCATTTTACCCCAAAGCAGTAAATAAACATTCTTCTCAAGTATACATGGAACTTTTCGAGGATGGACCACATGTTAGGCCACCAAAAAAATCACAATAAATTTAAAAAGACTAAAATCATATCAACTGTCTTCTCTGACCATAGTGGCATGAAACTAGAAATCACCTATAAGAAAAAAAAAACTGGAAAATACACAAACACATGGAGGCTAAATAACATGCTACTTAATAATGAGACAAATGCGTAAAAGAAAACACAAAGGCTCAAAATCTATGAGACACAGTGAAAGTAGTCCTAAGAGAGAATAAGGTCTAGGAAAACAACAAGAAATTCAAAAAAA
Organism: Cynopterus sphinx; assembly: GCA_030015415.1. Taxonomy (NCBI): domain Eukaryota; kingdom Metazoa; phylum Chordata; class Mammalia; order Chiroptera; family Pteropodidae; genus Cynopterus; species Cynopterus sphinx. The sequence continues at coordinate 10,737,834 of CM057379.1, forward strand.
GAAAGACCTTTTGATAGGATAAATAAAATTGATAAACCTTTAACCATATTCATGAGAGAGAGAGAGAGAGAACCCAAAAAGTTATAAATAAAAGAGAGAAGTAACTATGGACTCCACAGAAATACAAAGGATTAAAGAAAATACTATAAGCAATTATATGCTAACAAATTGGACAATCTGGAAGAAATAGATGCCTTCTTAGAAACACACAATCTCCCAAAACTGAGATAAGAAGTAACAGAAAATATGAACCAACCAATTAACATCAAAGAAATCAAACCACTATTCAGAAGCCTTCCAAAAAGCAAAAGACCTGAACTGGATGGTTTTGAAGGCCAAATTTACCAAATAGCAGAGAAGATTTAACACCTATTCTTCTTAAACTATTCTAAAAAATTTAAAGAGGAGGGGAGGCTCCCTAACTCTTTTTATGGGGCCATCATCCCTTCATTCAAAAACCAAAGACATTACAAAAAATAAAAAGAAAAAAAGAAAACTTTAGGCCAATATACCTTATGAACATTGATGCAAAAATCCTCAATAAAATATTGGCAAACTTAATTCAGCAATAAATTAATAATATACACCATGATCAAGCTGGATTTATTCCTGAGATGCAAGGTTAATTTAATATCTGCAGTTTAATTAATGTAATACACCACATTAACAAATCAAAAGATAAAAATTTTATAATCATATCATTAGATGGAGAAAAAAAATTCAACAAAATTCAGCATCAATTTATGATAAAAACTCTCAGCAAAGTGGAAAAAGAGGAAACATACTCAACATTATAAAGTCCATTTATGACAGATCTACAACTAACATCATACTCAATGGTGAAAGGCTAAGTGTTTTCCTTAAGGTCAGGAATAAGATGAGGATGTCTGCTTTTGCCACTTCTATTCAACAAAGTATTTGAAGTCTTAGCTATAGCAATCAGAAAGAAAAATGAAAGGTATCTATCGAAATTGGAAAGGAAGAGGTAAAACTCTTTATTTGCCGATATTATATTATATAGAGAAAGCCTTGAGGATTCTATCAAAAAACTGTTAGAACTGATCGATGAATTCAGTAAAGTAGCAGGATACAAAATTAATATTCAGAAGTCGGTTGCATTTTTATACACCAATGAGCTATCAGAAAGAGAAATTATAAAACAATTCCATTTATAATTGTATCAAAAATAATAAAATACATAAGAATCAGATTAACCATGGAAGTAAAAGACCTGTTGGAAAATTATAAGTCACTGAAAAATGATATTGAAAAAGATAAAAATAAATGGAAACATGTACTATGCTCATGGGTAAGAACAATCAACATTGCATCGTTAAAATGGCCATACTACTCAAAGCAATCAATAGATTCAATACAATCACTATCAAAATACCAATGACATTTTTCAGAGAACTAAAATGAATAATCCAACAATTTTATTAAACCATAAAAGACCCTGAATAACCACAGCAATATTGGGAAAGAAAAATAAAGTTAGAGGTATCACACTACCTTATATCAAACTATATTACAAGGTGACAGTAATCAAAACATCATTGTCCTGGCATAAAAACAGATATGTTGATCAATGGAACAGAACAGAGAGCTCATAAATAAATCCACATCTCTATGGACATTTAATCTATGACAAAGGAGGCAAGAATATATAATAGGGTAAAGACCTCTTAATAAATGGTGTTGAGAAAACTGAACAGATACATGCAAAATATAAAATTGGACCATCTTCTTACACCATATACAAGAATGGATTATGGAAACTCAAAATGGATTACAGACTTATATGTAAAACTCAAAACTATAGAACTTCTTTTAGAAGAAAAGATAGGCAGTAAACTCTCTGAAATTGCTATTAGTCATTTATTTTTTCACCTTGAACAAGGGAAACAAAAGAAAAAATAAACTAATGGGATTACATCAAACTAAAAATTTTTTGCACAGTAAAGGAAACCATCAACAAAATGAAAAAACAACCTATTGAATGGGAGAAGATATTTGCCTATGATACATTTGAATCTTTAAAATGACAGAACAGTAACCTCTCCCAGATAAAAACAGTACTCCATTCAAATAATCACTAGCTGCATTGTCACATGTAACTCTTCTTAGAACATGGTGTTAGTTATTTCAACCTGTCTCTTTCCACCATTTGAAGATGAACTACTTGCTAGCACAAGCTATCTATTCTTTATTGTGATTTTCACAGCCCCCAAAGCTATGACATGTGCATAAAAGACAGGATATTGGAAACTATCAAGTATTTTATTGTAGAATTAAATTAACTTCAACATCCACAAACCTGATATTTTCTCTTGCATACTACTACTATGCATACCCATTTTTAGAGTGGGGAAAAATGTAAAAGTCCTAGTGATTCACTTTTTCTTGGGGCATTTAAGGTATACATTTATTTTATTTTAGAAATAGATGAACATTTGAATTATGGAGTGCAATTTAATCTGCACACAGAATGTATTTTATATATTCTACTGATCAACGGATACATCTACTGAAAAAGTACTTATATGCAACTAAGATAAAAGTAAAAGCTTCTTTTGCATACTGAATTGTTTCAAGTGACTGAATTTCCATTTATTCTAAGGGGAAAAAAGAGAATTTCATTATCTGAAAGAACCACTACATTTTTCTTTTGTCAAACGTATTTTGGGTTTCTGTGAATCATATTTTAGACCGCCTGTGATACATACAGAGTAAACCATATCTATCACTGTTATGCATTTTTCTAAGCTATACAATTCTTTTTAAAACTCACAATTATGTACATTTTGCATTTTCTCAACAAAACATGACATGCTTGTGGTTAGAAAATTTTAGTCAATTAAACTCCCTTCCCACCACCTCCTTCAATTTATCCAAAGTTGCTTTGTTTTGTGGTATATCTTATCACTACTAATGCAGAATTGCTGCATTTGTGCTTGTACAGAAAGGAAGGAGAGATTGGAAAAGCAATAAAAGGGGGATATCCATTTTTCTTAAAGTAATTAGTTGTATAATTTCATTCTATTGATTGAATAATTATAAGTAATCAGTTTTAATTTCTTAGGACTCCAAACTCTATATTGTGTGTTGGTTAATAGGCCATGACTCCTGGAGTCCAACCTGACCAGGAAGAAATTAAAATTAGTACACTGGTTATTTGAGCTACATGATTATGAAGTTGGACTGCTTTGTTTTAGATGGATACAGATGGCCTGATTTCAAGTCCCTTAATACCACTGAAGAACATCTCATTTCAGATAGCGTATGATGCCTGTCAAATAGTCATCCCCAGTTTTTCCCCCTGAGGGGCCTCAGCTATACTCAAAAGGTAGTTCTTCTGGAAGCTCCACTGATTGGCCCAGGATAGAATATGCTCATATCAAACTCCAGAGGAAAGTTATGATTGATAGTGACCAATTAGTGGTCTCTATTTACAATTCTAACCAATAATGACAGACAGACAGATGGGGTCTTTTACACAGCTTCCCTCACTCTTTAAAAGAAGGGAACAAAAAAAGAAACTTTTTTTATTCTCTCCATGTTGCCAGATCCACCTTGATGAAGATATCAAAATATAGAGGAGGACAGAACAAAGAAAAACACACAAAATAGAGTGGGAGCCTGCAGGTAGATTTACTGTGGCCTTTTGCATGTGAAAAACATTTTTTTTTTTTTTTACTTTTAAGTTGCATTTTGTTTCTTTCAGTTTTACACTGCTCTCATGTTACACATAAACTTTGTCCATGTAGATTAATTTGGTCAGCACCTTCTAGGTCATCTAAGGAAGTGGAATAATCTTCAGTTGCTCCTTGGGAGTTACTGACATCCAGGTGGTAGATAGGGAGTGAGGAGTATGTACAGGGGATCGGGACATGAGAGAAAGCCTGTTAGAAGCATAAACATTACCATAAAACTAGTAATGGTCATTCAGAAGGAACCCAGTTACTGTCTTTCTCTCTCTCGGTCCATACATACACATACCTGCATATACATCTATATATATATATATATATATATATATATATATATGTATACACATACATATATATTATGAATTTGCACATACCCTTTTAGATAAATGGGGTACATTATATAGTATATAGAGGATAAGTATTTCATGAGGAACAATGTGCAATATTGTTCACAAGAACTGCATGAAATAAAAACTAGTTTTAATTCTGGCTAGTAAGCTAAAGAAAAAGAATGTCCAACTGTAAATGAGAACAGAAATATTATCTGTATAGCTGAAAAACTTTTATAAACATTCTACAAATTAAATAAATAAGAATACACACTATATATATATATATATATATATATATATATATATATATATATATATTGAAGAGGATAAGACTTGATATATATGTCTGATTTTATGTTTTGGGGAAGAAAATCTACTGCTTATAAAGTATTAAGGTAGAGGCAATGTCCCTATCTAACCAACTTCAGTTATTCAAACTGTACGTTGTGTTACTTTTAATTTTATAATGATTTAACTTTTAGTATCTGCAGAAGACACATGGTAACATGATTTGACAAGTCGAAACATCCATTTGTAAAAATATTTTTTTTAGGAAAATGATAGCTTTTAATTATTGAGCGCCTCTTACATAATATTATGCATCACCCTGTATATTGTACTAGGTGTGATCTCCTTATATATGCTTTGTGAAAGGGAAAGCGGGTACACACACATGTATATTATAAAGACTGGTTAGGATTGTGGTTGAGAGCATCAGCAGCTTAGCATCCTAACTAGACCCATTCTTGGCTCTCCCACTTAGATGCTTTGTGGACATATTTTGCTCTTTGTTTTACCATTCTTCTCTGTGACATGGGATTTCACAGATGCGGCTTGCTGGAAATATCAAATTATTAATACATTTGTTCAGATATTTCTTGGCAAAAAATGTGTTCAACAATATTACTATTTTAGCTTTTGTTTTAATTGATATTATTATTTGGTTAAAATAAAAAGTGTTTATGGAAAGAACAAAATTTATACGTGCAACTGTTATCATTGTGTAATTAAGTTTCTTCCAGTCTCCAAAAGATTTAATGTAGAATGCATTGTTGACATCTGTAGGTATATTTACCTTCTCTCCACTTTCGTATATTATTTACCTTCATTGTAATGTAATTTTATTCATGTTTTATTGAATCTATTTAACATGGTTGTTTGTATCCTGAGTAGGGTTTCTCCCTAAGTATGTAGAATTTATCCTATAATAATTATGTTATTTTAACTTCTGTAAATCTAATTTTCCCATGAAATCTGTATCAGACCAATTCACTCAATGTTCACAATAATGTAAAACTACCTACAAAGAACAAAATGGAATCAAATACCTTGGTCTTAAATTGGAGCAAGGCATTGTTACTTGATATCATAAGAAATTTCAGACAATAGTCCCCAGCCTTTATCTGAAATGACACTCTGCTTACAGAATATTATGAGATCAATTACATATCTCTGTATGACATGAATAATTTATATTTTTATATTAAGTCAAAAGTAAAATTGTACCAGATATGTTCAACGAAAATAGTTTAAAAACACTGAAGTTTGTATCACATAAATGTCTAGCACAAGCTTGGGACCGATTTTAATTTTCATTTGAAAAACAAATCACCATCATCAGGACACAAGCATTTCCTAAAAGGATACTTCAAATTATAAAATCGTGATTGGTTCTACTTATTTCAGTATGGATAATTACATACATATTCATATATTTTAAAGTAGCTTTATTATTCTATGTTATCTGACTCACGATTTACATAAAGGTATCTTATATATTAAAGCCATTTGTTGGAAGGCCTGAAAATCTAGAATTCTATATATTGTTTAAATATCTTGCTATTTTTCTTTCACTGTGTCCCACTTTACTCAATAACAACCTGATATCCTCAAGATGAAAACTATGAAATAAATATTCTTCTTTCCATTGCATTCATGTTTTCCCATCCCAGTTACCAAAAGTAAAAAGAATGCTCTAAGTAGGCTTCAAAATATATTCACATGTCTCACATATACTCACATGACTTCAAGTATATTCATGTCTAAGTTTTGAAAATGTTTTTATTTAATTTCAACTTTATTTTCCCTTTGTTATATAAATATTGCTCTCTTTGTACTGGAAACAAATATTTTTCTTTTCTTGTTAATAAGTGGGCTTTACTTTTAGGTTCAGTTTGAGAAACAGCTAAGTATATTTTTAATTAACTGAAGGTCACTGTTTTGAACTCCACTAGAAGTTTCTTTCCTCCAAAGGCAGCCTGTATTTTGAATAACATGAAAATAAATTAGAAAAATAAAAGAAGAAAATTATGACATGAGGCATCTGTTTTTGTTCCTCAACACTACAGTGGAACGATGGTACTGAAATTGTAATCATTTTGTTTAGATTTAAGTCAACCAAAAATACAACTGTTTTAAATCCTATTTCAACTATTCTTCCACTAATAAGTGTTTGATATTTGTTTCAGCATTATTCTTAATCTTTAAAACATAAATATATCTTTATTTTCCAAATTATTTTGTTACTGCAATGGACTGAATAATTGTGTCCCTCTAAAATTCATATGTTGAAGCCCGAAATCCCAACATCTCAAAAGGTCTTTAAAGAGGTAACTAAATTACAATGAAGCCCTTTGTGAGCCCTAATCTAATCTTGGTGTCATAATAAGTAGAAGAAATTTGGACAAAAACAGCACAGAGAAAAGATCACATGATGAGAAGGTGGACAGCTGCAAGCCAAGGAGAGGGATTTAGAAAAAAACATAACCTGCTAAAGCCTTAATATTAGACTTCTAAATTCTAGAAAAGAGAGAAAATAAATTTCTGTTGTTTAAGCCACCCAGTGTGTGGTTATGGTACTCCAACAAATTAATATAATTACCTGAAGAAAAGGTGAATACTAAAACTATGCCTAGGCAACTTAACTTTTACATTTGTTAATGATGTATTTTTGCATTTAGGAATGTATAATTTTATTGAATATTCATTTTATATCATTATATGAGTGTGCCTCTATATGTCACTTTTTTTTTTTCATATAGAGTTTGAGCTTTCTACTGCTTTAAGAATTCTTCCCTATTCCAAAGTTGTAAAGAACAGTGTATATTCTGGTAAACTGATGAGATTTTGCCTTGAGTAAATTCTTGCCATAACTGAAACTTTCCTTATCAAAAATTAGAAAATGATACTGAATTTTACAAAGAAAGGACATTTTTTTCCACAATTGACTAGTTAGTTCCAGGCTATACTACCAGGTTTTCATTGACTACTCTACAAAGCATACTCGCATGTCTCATGTCATGCCAACACCTGAAGCAACAAATAAAAGCAATGCCCATTGTGACTCCTTATGTAGGAAGAGAAGCCAGATAATACTACAGGTGACCCTTTAACAATGCAGGGCTTAGGGTCACTGGCCTCACTGCCACCCGCACAGTCAAAAATTCATATATAAATTTCGACTTCCCCTGAATGTAACTACTAATAGTTTACAGATGACCAGAAGGCTTCCTGATAACATAAACAGTTGATTAATGTATATTTTATATGTTGTATATATTACATACTGTATTTTCATCATATATTAAGCTAGAGAAAAGAAAATGTTATTTAAAAAATTATATTGAAGACTACATACTTTTACAGTATCTATTAAAGTAATTCTACATATGAGTAGACCAATGTGGTTCAAACTTATGTTGTTCAGGGTCACTTGTAGTGACAGTTCTGTAAATTTTGTGTGTCTGATATCATTAATTAAAACTATGCTATAACTTATATATCTTTATTTGATCAATGGAGAGTCTTAGCTCTATATTTTTGCCTTTACTGCCTGAAAAAGAAGTTGCATTGATAAAACTAATCTTTTACCTTCACTTCTCAGGTTATGTCAGGAAAGTCTCCAAAATGAGTTGCTTTACTTTAGTTTTATAAACAAAATGGGAAGACTGACTAGCTTGCTCCCCATCCTTACTCTACCTACTCATATATCTTTCCTTCACTCAAAATTAGAAGAGAGGAAATAGAAGTCAATGACAGTGAAAAATTCTATTGTTCTTGATTTAAGTCATATAAAATCATAGCACTAAAATGGTATAATCAGAAATATTCATAAAAAAAACTTGGGACTTTTAAACTGTACGTATACTCTTTTTAATTTATAGCTACAATTATAAATACTTAAGGCTTCAAATAGAAAAATATAATAGTAGCTAATATTTATTGAGAATTTGTTATGCCAGACACAGTGTTATGCATATTATATGCATTATTTCAATCATTCAAGGTTGTAATAACAATTAATAATAGTGAGTAATTATTAATTTATTACAATGAGCCAAGTATATGTGCTATGTATACCTCAAATATTTCCTATTAAAGTTTATATTTTGGGACAAGAACATGAGACTTTAAGTGAAAAGAGTAAAAAAAATGTTCATTTAAATGTTTTCAAGGTAACTTTACAATAAAAAGCATAACAAAATATAATTTTTATAATTCAATTTTATTGAAATTATTGTATAATTTTTTAAAAAATTACCACATATTCTTTTAAATTTTTACTTTTTAGAACTATCCCTAAATTAAAATATAAGATTTATCTGGCAACAAATTCTAACTGAAATCTTGTCCCAATGCCGTTTTAGACATTAGATTTAGAATATCATTTTTTTTAGGTGGATAGATTATATGAAAAACAAATTGTTAAACATAAATATAAGTTTATGTGTATCATTTTTACTAATTTTGTGTTATTTTTGGTAAGTCAGACACAGACACATTTTATGTATTGTATACTCATAAAAATTCAATAAACACACGAGTCTTTGTGGAACTGCATGATGAATGATAAGGAACACTCTAATAAGAATCTTTTAGTATAGAAGAAAACATACAAAATACTCTAATAAGAGTCTGTTTGTTAGTCTTGTGGTAGATTTTTGTCACCTTACTACCCAAAAGTAAATTTACCTGATATATTGGAATACAATTCAAAAGTGAGATTTGAAAGTTATATAATTCTTTGACTTTCATTTCTTAAGTTAAATTTCAGGTACCTTGTCAAAAAAGTTAGACTCAATCAAAACAAACAGCCAAACTTAAATTTTATAATATATTGTATGAGATCCAATATAAAGAAATCATGTAAAAAGCTTATTTACTTTAAGTCAGTAAAACAGTACAATCAGAGATTATGAAAAGTGTACCAACTTCAGAGTCCTAATATCCTGCAGTCTCTCCTTCCTTGAATAATAGCTACATTTAAAAAACACTAAAACTAAGAATCCATTCACATTTTATATTTTAGTAAACTCAATAATGCTATAGAAATGGGAAGAATACAAAAATTATTTTAGCCTTAAGAGAAGAGACATATTTACAATTAGCTGTTCATCATGGACATTGAATACTGAGGTCTGCATTTAAAATCAGTGTCTGAATATTTAGAATCAGGAACTGAAAAATATTCCTAATATAAGGCATCTCAATCATTATTTTTATCCCTCCATTTAAATAATTAAATCAGCCCCAACACAATTATGTTGCTGAGTTACTTTAAAAGCTTGGTGAAATTCTTTTATTGTGTGGCTCCGATCAAAGTCAGAGAAAAAACTATACAGATCGGATGTCCTGAGGCTGATAATGAAGGTGTGACATTTAACAGAAGTTGTATGAAGACTTGAAAGGTCAATTTAGATGAAGAGAAATCTAGTTTTTTGCTCACTTGGTTCTTTTTACCGTGACAGAGAAACATCCTGCATAGCAAATGTATCTGATACTTAAAATTAACGCATGCCATAATAAAATATGTGAAACTGTAAAAATATTGTTTTTCTAATCTTCAAATGTATATGACTATTCTCAGAATTGATTGGAGAAGTTGGACCATTGTCATTTCTTTTAATCATTATCTAAGTAATTCAAGCTAAGGTTGTATTAATCAAGTTTTAAATGTCCTAAAATGAAAATTTTTAAAACCACATTGCACTTTCTGTCTTTTGATGATTCCCTTCATCATATAAAGTATAAATAGCATCTTTGGGCATTAGGATATTAAAGAAAGGATTTGGGGGATAGTTGATTAAAAGTTTGTTTTATAATGTACCTTAAATCTGAATATAAATAAAAAAATTGAGGTATGGGAGAAGATAGATAAATTAGTCAAAAAATAGCCATAAAATGAGTTTATCAGTTCAAAATATCTTGAACTAATATTCTTTGTTATAGGGTATCTGATTTGGAAAAAGCAAATATTGCTGACAAAAGAAGCAATAGTACATCCACTGTGACAACCCATGATCTTGTTGGAAGACTTGTAACATGAAATGCACTCTGAATGTGATGCAGTGAAAGAATCATTTACTCATCATGAACAGAAGTAACATCAACTCTCATAAAATGAACATTGACTCTAGAAATGCTGTACCTGATCAAAGAATAATAATCAGAAGTAATAGTAGTAGCAATTATGATGTACCAGGCACTGTTGTGACACAATTTCAACAATTTATGTAAATTTCACAACAGTCCTATGGGTTAGGTTACAAATATTATGCTCATTTTACAGATGAGAAAATGGAGGCCAATAAAGATTAAAGCACTTGCCTAAGATTGAGCAACTAAGTTATGAAGCCAGAACATCAACCTGAGACACAAGTGTTCAGTGTTTGGAATCTATGTCTCCCTTAGCCTTAATTGTGTACTGCAGCTGAAGCAGCACACTAACCCTGATAACCACCACTTAAAGGACAGCCTTTGAAACCTGCTTCAGCCTTGCCAGACAGCTCTGCCAAAGCTGGTTCTGCTTCCCTATAGTAATAGCCTACATTCTGCCATGTATGCTCTCAGATGAGCTGCTGTCTCTGCTGTCACCAAACATTCATGACAGGTTTCAGGACCTTCTTTGACCTGGTCAACCAGAGTAGACTTGGGCTGAGAAGATCCTGGCTTGTTTGGTAGAAATCTTGCATCACTGTACATGCCCTGGAAAGGTGAGGTATCTAGGATGAGTCACTCCACCCAGAGACTTCTCTAGGACATCTGGCACTACCCTGCCTTGGACAAGGACCTCCATGGCACACAGATGCTCTGATAAAACACTCAAGAAAGATTAAGGTAATGCAATGTGGGAATCCCTCCCTTATCCTGGACACAAATGAACAGCACTATAAGTCGGTTAGATATTAATATTTATAGAAATGACCTTGCAGAGAAAGAGACCAATTTTTTTTAATGGTTATCATTTAGGAATTTAAACACAAACCTCTGGAATAAGCGACATTTCACTAATAAACAGATGGGAAGAAAGATAATGGACTTAATCACCAAATGGCAATGATAGAAAAGTATGCTACTCCTAATAGAAGAATATATATAATGAAACTAAAACAGATGATCACAGAAGTCAGTAGTGCACAAGCCAAGCTACTTCTCATTGAATTGAATAAAACGAAGTAATAAGGCCAATGGAAATGCTGGTGTGACATTTGAGATTTGACCTTTGTTGATTTTGCCAGCACTTTACATTGTATTGAAGATTTGTTGGCTCTACCACCTGGCCTAACTACTAAACCTGTGTCAGCCAGAAGGAAGAGGAAATGAATCAAATAAATGAGACAATGAAGACAGTGTTCAAATGAGTATCTAACTCTCCCTTTGCAAAATGCTGAGTTATACAAATGACAAGACCAATCAACTGACTCTGCTGAAAAAGGCATTTTAGAAACCTTTCATAACATTCTTTCTAGTCAGATTTTGGTCCTTGAAAGGATGAATTCATGTCATCTGAAAACTCACTGATGTATCTTTCTTAAGTAAAATATAAATATTAAATATAACTACATGATATGCTAATTCTTTCTTGTTTTGATCTTAATATATATAATTCTGGTGGATTATATAACATATTCTACCCTCTAGGTGTGTTGTTTCCTATCCTATTTGATGAGAGAATAATTTTGCTTTCCAAAGAAGAGAGGAGAGGGCAGATGTAGGTGTTATTATTTAAAGAGGCCACAGTAAGCTAAACTAGCAGCAAAATAAATTTACAGACGTCATTCAAATCTCTTTGAGTGAGTTTACAAGGTCTTTGAGTGGAGCTCCAAAGATGGTAATAGCAAAGTCACAGGTAAATTTATCTAAATATACCCATCTCAAAGTTCCCAAACCCTATTTAGCTGGCAAAAAAAGTAATCACACAGATGAATATAATATATATTGCATCCAAACTTATAGAAACATATTCACACAATTACAATATATGCAAATATTTATCTGTACTTAAACATTCATTTGTCTTAACCACCCAAAGAAATTTTGGCATCCTAACTAAAACCTGGAAACACCTGAAATGTAATATAAACTGAACAAGAAGCAAATTAGGATTTAATGGATGTTTTGAGGCTCCAATACTGTTATAACACTTTCGCATATTGTTTCTAGGAGGCTTTAGCTCACATTTAATAGAGGTTATGCTGTCATGAAACTACATGTGATAATCTGTGATTTCATAAAATTTTAATTACTAAAAACGAGTTTTAGTAATAACATAATAAAATAATCGACATGGTTTAGCAAACTTCTCTTTAGTACTTGCAGATTGTTTATGGGCTTGTCTAGTGTTCTGTCAGACACCTGTGCCAAAAACAGTTCTCATCTTACCACATGGCTAGATGTGAATGGTGACCCATGGCGAACTACATCTCTTTTCCTGATCCTTTCTAAATTCTGTTTTAAAATACACCATGGAGGATGCATATTGGTAAAACAATATACACTAGTGCAGGTATTCCCTCTGGTCTCTGATAATGGTGAGCAGGTATCCAGTGCTCCAGCAGTTATTCTGCAATCTATGCAGCAAACTTCTAGATAAATCAAGCAGCCAGACTGCCATAGCAGTGAGAAAATGTGAAATGATAGATTAATCAAATTAGGCGAAAGAAAAAGAGGCTGAATCTTAAAGTAGAGACACCTGAAAACCAATTGAATTTGAGTAGAACAGATAGATTTCATAATAAATATTTTCCTTCTGTTTTGTTTGTCATTATTTTATTATCTATATCTATCTATCTATCTATCATCTATCTATGTATCTATCTATCTATCTATATTTATTTATTATAGCTTGGTTACACATTTTAAAAAATTACAATAAACCTTTTGGCATCCATTAATTAGACATTAGTGTGCTTAATGAAAATTAAATACTACATTTCTATTTGTTAAGGAAGGTAATGATGACCATAAAACTTACTTGTAATATCTGCTTAATGTTTTAATATATAAACTGGATTACTGATTACATTATTTATTGGTAGCTAAGGTAATATCCAAGCTAATACTGAGTACAAAAAATAATTGAAAATTTAAACTTCAGCATATAGAGCATGAACATTTTCTTTGCCTCTATTAAACAGGTTTTTAAATATGCTTTGGAAAGGTATTTATCTTTTAAAAAGATGATATGAGGAACAATATAGCAAGCAGCACTGGAAAACTTCTGTATTTGTTATTTATTGCTCCATAAAATATTACCACAAAATTAGGATAAAACAATACACATTGTTTAGCTCATGGTTTCTTTTTTTTATTATCGAAGTATAATTGATATATAATGTTAGAATAGTTGCAGGTATACAACACAATAGTTTTAAATTTGTGTAGATTGCAATGTGATCACCACAGTTAAGTCTGGTTAACATTCATCACCACTTACAGTTTCTTTCGGTCAGAAATCTAGGCACAGATTATATGGCCCCCTTAGACACTGCAACCGAGATATTAGTCAGCTATACTGTCTCATTTTCAGACTGAATCTGGGAAGGATCTACTTCTAAGCTCACACCCTTTGGGGCACAATTCAGATCCATGAGGAACACTGGGCTGATGACCCCAGTCTCTACTTGTTATAGATGAAGGGCACCATCAGGTCCTTGCCATGTAGTCCCTATAACTTGGCAATTTGTTTCATCAGTACATGAAATCCAAGTATTAGTTACAATTTTATCTAACTAATGATAGAAATTACATTACAAAATGTTGCCCAATTCTACTTGTTAGAAACAAGCCTCTATGTCAGCCCACACTCACAGAGAGAGGGGTCCACATAAGGTGTGAGTTTCAGGAGGTGGGAATGATTGAGAGACAACTTAAAAGTCTGGTCTGCCTGCTACAACATAAGGACATCCTATTCAAGGATTTGCTCAAGTCATGAGAAACAGAAAAGAAAAAAAGCAGGGGTGAAAAATAAATAAATAAAAGAAGGCCAGGAGAGAGGATAGGAAAATTAGATGGTAAAAAAATAAAGAAAAAGTAGAAAAAAGTAAGAAAAGAAAAAAGTTTTAAAAAGTGAATGGAATAAAGTACAATAGAACTAAGTAAGGAAAAATAATGGATCATTAAATTTTTATTCTACTATTGAGGCTGAAGTACTGTACTTGAGAATTAGGTTATTCATCTTACAAGGTCATGAAATAAAGTCACCAAAACAGCAATTAGCCCTCACTCAAAATGTGAGAAGCAGTGGAGAATAATTCACAAGTGGATAAATATTTCTCTCCCTGAATAACAATGAAGAAATGTGCATATTTTTATACTCATCATAACCATTATTTTAAAAACTGGAAAAAAATAAATTGTATTGAAAACAAAACCATGGTCATGGTTGCAATGGTAATGGCTTTCTTCAAGACTTATAAAATAATTGAAGATTTGTTAACTATGTATATTTGTTCCTTGTTTGCTCTTAATTCAACCTCAGAATTTCATGTATATAAATAGCTACACTGTAGTAAGCCTAGAGATGAATTTCCCCAGTATTTTCATTACATGGTTCTTTGCAAAAATTGATTTATTCAGTGTAGCTTTGGAAGAGATATGTTGAGCCTGGTTCCCTCACATAGAAGTACAAAAATCAATAATTATTTCAGGTATTATGAGAATTAACAATAAAACTATTTAGCACTTCGCTGAACACTTAACTGATGCCCACAAAACATCTGTTGAATAAATGAATTAGTATTATATGAGAATATATGAACCTTATATCAAACTGAATAGAGGGAGAAATCTATTTTCTTTAATTTGCTTCTCTATATCAAAGTCAATTTTCAATTGTGAAAAATATGCTATTCTTTTAATTTGTCCTTTTTCCATTTCACAGGTACTTTCTTAGCTCTGAGAATGAAGCAGAGGAGAAGGTGAAGATGCTCCCTCAGGGAGATGACATTCCCACACCTGTACAGACATGTAGGGGCCAAATGCATAAACTCTGCTTGAAATTATCTTCATCCATTTGGCTTTACCTTTATAAGTATCCTCACCAATTGTTATGTAATCTTAATAAGGAGCTTTAGGCCATACTGACAGTATATATATATTCTTAGTTGTTTTATTTACACACTGATAGTTACTAATTTCTTGTAGCCTCAGAGATTTCTCCTGTGTTTTGTCTTGTACACTGCTTCCCAATTCTGCAGAATCAACATGTCTTTGATGTAGTGTTCTGGCCAAAACAATACAGGTAGATATTAAATCAAAAATATAATTCTCACAAGTACAAGTCATGTAAAATAGAAAGAGGATAAATGGTATGTTAGTAGTTTTTGCAATAATTTTTCTTCTTCAATTAATCAGACACTCAACTGGCTTGAAAAAAATATGTACCATCTAAGATGAGCCATCCGTCTTATCTGGCACCTAAAGTAGACAGGCCATTCTTTGTCTTATAGCACTTTTACTATGTAAACCTACAAAGTATAAAATGAAGTTCTAGACATACAAGGTTAAAGAAAAGCAGAGTCAGGTTTCATCTCCTGTAATAATGTTAAATGGTCAAGGTGAGAAACTAAAGCAACATCCATGTTTTGTGAAATACAAGAGAAATGTGAACCAGAATGTCAAGAATGATGAATAGAACAGAAACCTTCTTCTAGAAAAAGGCTTGTCTATGCAGCATTTTCAACAAATAAATCACACTTTTTTTTTTTTTTTGCACTTAGATCAAGCAGTGAGTCAATAATTTTCAGTAAGGTTTAATTTGACCATTTGAGTTGATAAGACCACATCATTGAACAAAGTTCATAGTTTGAAAATCAAGATATTTTGTGTCCCCTTTAAAAAAAAGAAAACATGGTTTATATATATATATTTCTTGGGTTTTGTAATACCGAGACATTTGCGATATAATGCTGTTTGTGTTCCTGTTTCTGCGAGTGAGAAAGTCCTTTGGTGATTCATTAGACAAAAAAACAAAACAAAATAAAAAAAACCCTCTAATTTGTTTTAACAAGCACGTGGACCTCCAAAGAGAATCGGAAAGTTGAACAAGCATTACAATGGAAGAGATTTTATATTGGTTCCTTAGTTATCATTCAACCCATTATGTTGACCAGAGAAACAAATGAAGCTGGTCGACCACAAGAGAGTGATGAACTAGGGGTAGAGACAGTAGTACACGTGATATCATGTTCTAGTCAAAACTATACAGGTAGACACAAAGGACTTGTTCTAGCTTTCAAACACGTAGACATGTCCCTACCTTCGGGTCCCATGACACACCACTATACACTTTCAATAATATTTTTATTTTGGCACTTAAGTCTTGTCTTTTGATGTCTTTTATCTATAGCTAAAAGAATGCTAAATGATATTATTTTTTATTACTATTTCACTGGGTGGCCTGATATTACTTTTATTAAAGTAACTCAGAAGGATTAAAATTAATAATATAAATGTCAATTTATATCTTCACATATAAATTTTGAATAATATAAATAAAACATAAAAATAATTTAAAAAATTATAATATGAAGAATATTTTATATAATACACACATAAAATACAACATAAAATACAAAACATAAAATACAAAATTAATTAGTTATAAGTTTGGGTTGGAGATTTTCCATAATGGTAGATTTTGAGAAAGACAGCTATCAAAATAATTATTAATGGATTTCTAGAAAAACATGCTCAGTTCCTTTTGTAGAATATAGCTATTCTTTGTGCTTAGGCTCTGTAGTTTAGTAATGTTTGGATGTTTATAGAACATTCTACAAAGTCAACCCCATGAATCCTGGATGGTGCACTGAGGGCTATGTGTAAGTTTTCAATTATGACTCCTAGGGTACCCTTAGATACCCTTAGACTTTACTATCTAGTAAGGATTTCATGATTCAAATGAAATTGTTAGATAAAGCCTGATCTCTGACTCACTGAGAACACATAAAAATATATCCCCTGTGTCTCCTATCTATCTGAACCTCATTTGTCTTGATATGAGGATGCGGAAGATTAGCAAAAAATTTACTACTCATTAGAGAAGTGAAAAATATCTGGGAAAAATATGGTAAATTTATTTAAATTATACATAAATATAAATGTACAGCTATAACATTAATGTTGAATGCAATATATACAGCTGCCTCTTCAAAAATAAAGACAATGTACCTTGTTAGAAAAAAAAATGAAGTTCTCATATCTATGCCTACTTCTTAATCTACTTATATTATTGAAGTTAGAAATGATGTGATTTGGGGAGGGAATAGAAGAGAATAAGTTCATGACTGAGATGAATGAGCTGCCTTTTGTGTTTTTGAGTGAGCGGCTAAGATATATAGGCAGGAGCTGCTAGAGAAAGCCTTACTGTTTAATGGCATCTTCTGGCTTGAAATTTTATGAGGTAAACTAAAGATCAGTTATAACCCTGAGTATTAGAAATATCCCTGTTGTGTTTATGCTAAATAGTTTCAGAACTACCACACATCCATTTCTAGTACTGACAGAACCAGCATTTTAAAAATCTGATCCATCTATTTGTCTTACTCAGAGGGAAAAAAAAAAGTTCAACATTACTCAAGAAAATCCTACCAACCCCACTCCAGGAAATGCTTCCAATATTAAAATTGTAATTTGGAGTCCAGCAAGTAAAGAAATGAGGTGAGATGTTGATAATTCCATTTTCTGAAATTGATAGGAAAGTTTCCAGAAGATAGAAAGTGTATCTTAAAGTACATTTTCTTCAGGATTTTCTAGGGAAAAAATATGTTCTCCCTGGGACCAGAGAAGAACTTAAAACCAGAAGCAAAGGAGGGAATTTTCCTGGAGGTATAAAAAGAAGTTTCATGTTTTCTAACGGCAAGTATGACTATAAACTATCACCTATGAAATCACTGTCAGGCCAGGAACTCAGGGCAGACCTCCCTGATCCTGTGGACCTTGAGAACCTAGCAGGGAACTAAAATGATGAAGAAAATTGCCTACATTCCTACTGGCAAGGAAGACTGTCATTTATCTATACTGAAATTAATGAGTTAAGTATATAAACATAATGTCTAGTTTTAATAAACTTTGAATTTAAAATGCCATTGCTAAATGAAAATATAGGATAATCACAACTGAAACCTGATTGATGTTCTGCAAAATCAGAGAAAAGAAATAGCTCTTAATATTAAATAAATATAAAAAGGAATCAAAAGTTATAGGAAAATGTATCACAAAGCAGATATAACAAGAAGGAATAAAGAAAGAAATGAAGAAACAGAAAAGCAAATAAGAGATGCATTTTCTTTGAGTATGGAGATTTAAAGTGCTTTTCAAGTCCCACACAGAATTAATAGAAAATGATACACAATTCATAATACCCTAATATAAATCTTCAATTAAAAAAAATGAGAAAATTATATACTCTTTGGAATAGTAAGCTTTCCTCAAAAGTACAAACAGTCTGCCCGCCACGAATTTCTCACTTATCTGCTGTTCAAGAACGCTATACACAGCCAATTGTGACAATTCCAATTTTAACATAAAAGGAAGCTAGTATCAAACATTGGAAAAGTCAGAGCTCATTCTTTCCATGTGACTTTAGACAATTCTAGAGAAAATGGTTTTACTCAGTAGTTATTAAACCAGAACAGAGTTATTAAAACATGAAAAATAATAGGAGGCAATGTAAGAAACTGGATTTTATAATATGTTTTGAAAAACTCATTTTAGCCAATAATAGAATTAGAAATTTAGGATGTGATTTAAACATTATTAAGTTAGAGGAGGTACAGTTTTGGTAAATATTTAAGTATAAAATTAAAAATAGATGAGAAATAGGAGATGATAGATAGATGACAGATAAATGATAGGCAGATAAATAAATAGATGATGATAGATAGATAGATGATAGATAGATTAGATAGATGAGATTAGATAGATGATAGATAGATGATAGATAGATAGATAGATAGATAGATAGATAGATGGATGAGAGAGAGAGAGACAGAAAGAAAGAAAGAAAGAAAGAAAGAAAGAAAGAAAGAAAGAAAGAAAGAAAGAAAGAAAGAAAGAAAAAGAAGTATCACCCTCTCGAATTTCAAACTACACGACAAAACTACAAACATTCAAATAGTCCGGTAATGGAATAAAGATGGATGGATAGACATTTCTGGGCTATCTGATCACACTGAGATACATTTATACATATATCTCAGTGTGATCAGATAGCCCAAATAGCCCAGAATATCTCAGTGTCATCCAACAGCCCGGCAACAAACCCATGCCTATATGGTCCATCAATCTGACAAAGGAGACAAGAATATTCAAGATAATTTATAAAGAGACGATAAAGACAGCCTCTTTGATAAGAGATGCTGAGAACAGGGGACAAGAAACTTGCAAAAAAATCAAGCAAAATTAAACCAACTGCTGACAGTATATACAATTCAGTCCAAGTGGCTTACAGACTTCCATTGAAGGCCTGGATCCTCAAAACTCCCAGAGTGAAACACAGGCCGTAAACTCGTTAGCATTAGTCTTAGCCACATCTTTCTGGATATGTTTCTCTGGGCCAAGGCAAGAAAAGAAATGAAAGAAACAAATGGGACTCCACCAAACTCGAAAGCTCTATCCAGTGAAGAAAGCATCCACAAAATGAAAGATAACCTGCCAACTGGGAGCAGAGAGTCACCAACTGCACATCTATTAAGGGGTCAATACTCAACTTATAGGAGGAACACATGCCCTTTCAGAGCAGAGAAACAAACAAGTTGCAAAAGGGGCAGAGGGCCCGAACATACATTTGTCCAAAGAGGATATTCAGATGGCCAACAGACATATGAAAAGATGCTCATGGTCATCAATAAGAGGAATGCAATTTAGAACTAGAATGTGGCATTATTGTTCAAAGAATTCAGAATTGTCCTCAATGCCTTCTCTACAGATAGATCCAGACAATCATGAGCATTAGAGCTGTCACCATTTGCAAGCATTTTGCTATCCCTGCATTTGGAATATTTTTTATGTTATCTTGCCATAAATTTTAATTTTTTGGAGGTGAGCCAGAATACATCTGAATAGTTCTGCCTTTAGGAATATCAATGAAATTTAACAAAGAAGAAAACATTTTACTGAATGTTGTGTTCCAGTGGACACTGGGACTCGAAAGGTGAAAAGAATGCACCGTGTGGTTGTTCATGGCACTATATATGGTCTTAACATGTGTCATTTGGTCCTTAGAAAACTCCTCTCAATAATGGACTTTAATGTCCATTTTACAGATAAAGGATGATTTTGACATTTGTTTGAGGTCACCACAGAGCAGAATACGTATCACTTATAAAGGTATTTTATTAAAAAAAATAGATAGATATAGATAGATAGATAGATAGATAGATAGATAGATATGATAGATAGATGATAGATGATAGATAGAGATGATAGATAATAGATAGATAGATAGATAGATAGATAGATAGATAGATAGATAGAGATAGATAGATAGATAGATGATAGATAGATAGAGATAGATAGATGATAGATAATAGATAGATAGATGATAGATAGATAGATAGATAGATAGATGATATAGATAATAGATAGCTGTTAGATAGATGACGGGTGGGTGGGTGGATAGATGAAAGGACAGATGGGTGGATAACCTCAGAGAAATGCAGAAGTAGGGCCAGGATAAAAAGATACTAATTATCACTCAGGTGGTGGTCGAGGAAAAAGGACTGATGTAGTATACTGTCCTCAGAGGTGGAAACTTCTGGAACAAGTTACTTTGTAGATGGTGACCAAAATGGCCTTAAGGTTCTCCTTAGCTTGACTAAGCTTTAGAAAGGTTTCTTCTCGACTATAGGCCCCTGATATCCCTTTTCTTAGACCATTTACTTTAGAAAACTTGTCTATAAATGCTTTCTCTGCCCCTTTGAGTTAGAAATCTTCTCACTCTCTACTGCTGGTTTTAAAACCCAGGAATGCCTTTTTCAAAGATCCAGGAGCCATTCCTTTGAAATGTAACCATCAGGAAAGATAAACTTGTTAACAAGTTCTGGGTATCTAATGTATAGCATGGTGATTAGAGCTAATCATACTGTATACTGTATTATATACTTGAAAGTTGCTGAGAGAGTAGATCTTAAATGTTCTCACCATAAAAAAGAAGAAGAAGAAAGAGAAATAGAAGCTATGTGACCATATGGAGGTGCTAGCAGTGCTATGGTGGTAATTATTTTGCAAGATATACATTTATCAAATCAGCACTTCCTACACAGATGTAATGATTTCCAATTTGTGACAGGTACTTACAATTAGAGAGAAACTTTATTTTGTCGTATACCACAACCTCCTATAATTCAGGAAGCTCCCAAGTCAAAAAGCAGTTTTTAAACTACTAAGCATAAAATGTTTCTAAACAAACTATTGGATAGACATTAGTTTGTCCTAAATAATTTGATTTCTATATTTTCAAGGGCACATGCTATTTATTTGCTTTAGAGAAATTGAGTTTTTATCAATAGAGGAAATTAAATTGTTCTAATCTGCTTGAAGAGTGAAGTTGTTTCTAGTTTAAAATTTTCTAAGTGATTTCAGTAAACTTTTCTCAATAAATCTTTCTAAGCGATAAAGTTTTGCTACCTTGTTCAATAGACAATTAAATATTGAAGACAATGAAGCACTTTCACTCCTATGTATAGTACCATTAAAGCATGAACACAGAGGAAACAAATGGTTTTATGAAAGCATACAAGAGGACAATATTTCCTTTTGAAAAGTAAATAATTACCACATATCTTTTCTATTATAATTGCAGTGAGGTACGTATATATGTGCATGTGTATGTGTATATGTTTCTGAATGAGTTAAGAGACATCATATAGCTAAATGATGTAAAATTTTTCAAAGAAGATATGCATTTATACTGCTGTTTGATTAGGACACAATAATAATTCAGTACTTTATCTGTACTTTATCCACACACCAAGATTTGATCTAGATTAACCAATAATATACATTTCAAAAAATCAAAAAACAAAAAGCTGCTTCTTAATTATCTTAAAGCTATTTCTAAACCTCACTTATGACACACAAATTATATGTACATTTTTAACTTACCTTTTATTATTAAGTACATTAAGTGGTATTCAAGTATTTTCCAATCATCATTTTAGACTGCCGGATCGAAGCTAAAGTTGCAAACAGATTTTAAAGTGGAGACAGACTGTTGATTTTAAAGTTAATTATGTAATCTCTCTGTAATTCCTGTCTCTTATCTTCAAATCTTGAAATAAATCTTTCATCCAAATGTTGGTAGGAGATGTTGATTTTAAACAATGTAATTATCACCTGCTTGTTGTTGATTGTAAAAAAGAGAAAACCTTGTTACTTGGTGTTCAGTGACTTACGGCCACACTTCCATTACATCCAATTACCTAGCTGTTTACTTCTTTTAGTAAAATTAATGGTATAAAATATTAACTAATTCATATTTTAAATGTTTTAAATTAATATAAAAGAAAACATAAATTAAGACAAAATTAGAATATATACTCCCTGAATGAGCTGTTAGTGATTAGCAATTACCAACAAACTTAACCTGGTGTTTCTTCACAAACAATTCTATCTTTTCTGAGCCCTAATCTTTTTGGCAGTAACCTTTTGGTGCTGTACTTTTTCATTGTTAAGGCTCTTAGACTTATGGAAAGCTGGACCAGGGCATTTCTGGAAGAAATATACCATCCCTAAGGCAAAAGTTTTATGGGATAGAGAAACTTTAACAGAATCAAGATGTTTTTACATCCATTCTCCAGATTTCTAAGAATCAAGTCCATTTAGTTACTTCCTCCACAAATTATCAGGCTTAAGAGACAAAATTAAGCAAATTCAAAACAATTATATATTTTTTCTTTTGCATATGCAACTAATGTAATTTTTAGTTGTTAGCTATTTACTTTTCAAAAGATAATTTAATTTTCTCTAAAAGACATTTCTATTTTATTAACTTTCACAAGCTTATATTCTATGAGGGCAGGGATTTTGTCTCTCTGTATTTTTTTCACTCCAGTACCTAGAACTTAAGTTCAGGACACATCAAAATGCTTAGTATATATTGATTTACTATCTGAACGAATAAAGTATTTAACATGCAAAGGAGAATGTCATTGTTTAATTAGTACTAAAGAATATTATTTCGATGTTTAGATTATCTATCTCTCTAGCAGTTGTGTATATGATTATCCATATCTTTGTAAATTATTATGCATGTAATATACCATGGGCCATGTATTTAATACAGTATCTATCTTACTTGTCCCCTCTTCCTAATCTATTTAGAATTTTCTCTTCATTTTAAGGTATTTTCCAGTATGGAAAGATGTCATACAGCAGAACTATAAAATCAGTTGGTCCTGGGTTTGGTACTTTATCTCTCTTCTGGAAAACTTACTAACTTAAGTAGTTTAATATTTTAAGGGAAAATGGAAACTTCCCACATTTGTTTTGAAAGAATACCAAAAACTTTAAAAGTCAGTGCCTATGTTATTATTTAGGTAGAAAGCAATAATTAATTAGTACAAAGTTATAAAACTAATATTATTATCAATGTTTGTGTAATACCATTGAAACTGTTTAATTAGCCGTGTCAAAAATAAAAAAAAAAATGACGGAAAATATTAAACTTTCACTGTACTCTTTTTTAATAGAAATGGCTTTGACAGTATAAAATTAATATATATTTGATATTTTCTTTCTTAAAAAAGAATATTTTAATTATACTGGCAACTGATTCATTAATTGATTGATTCACTGCTTTTAGCTAATCACACTTCTCAGATCAGGGTACATTATCATCAGTTGTCCTTGAAATGACTTTTCTTTATTTGTTCATTGCTTATTCATTTATCTCTTTATATTTTCTCCCTTTTTTAAATCACTGATAGACATTCTGATGTATTTAACATTTATCATTTGTGTAGATTTTTACAAAATTTATGTACTGATTTTTATCCATGCTTTTAAATTTCCACACATAAAGTTTAGATATCTCTATATAAATATATACATATGCATGTACACACATGCATGTACATAATGTGTATATGTATATAAAATTTTTCTTACTTTTTCAGTAAGCAGCATATGTTACATATATACATATATGCACAAGTGAGTGCATGCATATATATTCATATAGATATATATGTACACTCATGCCATATATAGATGTGTATGTATACATCATTTATTTCTTATCTTTTTAATAACTTCTATTTTTTAAAGTTCTATCCATAATTCTGTGTACATATCTAGGGACACACCTAATATGCTGTTTCACATTGCTGTATAATATTTCATGAAGTGCGCCTATCACATTTTGTCTATTTACTCCTCTTCCAGTGATAGATTATGAATTGAAAGCTTTGAATAAATTTGGAAACTATTTTTATCTCCAAGTATTAACCTAAATTTTACAGTATATATAGGTTTTTTTGAATATAGGTAAAATTACTGTTAAGAATAAAGATGTTTTTAAAGTATTCACTATTCTTATCCCATGTCACTGGTTGGTTATTCTAGTGATGATGAAGAGAATTAAACATATCTTAGCTGCCACAATTACTGACTGAAGGAAGCAGGAATATTATTGGATGGAATGAAATAAGAAGTAGTTTATTCGAGGAAAATAATATTGGTAAGATTTTAAATATCCCAAGATTTTATTTATGTTTTAATAAAAACTTGATGTTGGTAAACCTTTGTATTATCAACCAAGAGATATTTGATTCATACTCTTTATTAGCCTTATATTATTCATTTTTTTGAAAAACTAATAATTCTGTGTTATTTTATTTATGAATTCAGCAACACACTTACTTGGTGGTCTCCTTTGACCTAAACACCGTTCTTCAAAGTAGAGATATAGCAGTGAACGAAATGAAAATTTTAAAATGCCTGGTCAGGAAAAGCCCCATGTAGAACATGAGAAATAAGCATATTTAAAGAATGTAAGGGATTGAATCATACCTATATCTGTGGGGAGAACATTCAGGAAATGAAAGGAGGACATGCAAACCCCAGGAGTGGGAACATGCCAGAGGTGTGTAAGGAAAGGAAGCAAGTACAGTTGGAGCAAATAGTCAAGAGAGAGAGAAATAGGAGATGGGTTAAAAGAAAGTAGAAGGGGGATGGTCTATCTTGGACCATATATGCCTCTGGAAGACCTTGGATTGGTCTCTATATAAGATGAGGAACTAATAAATGATATGTTGCAAAGAAGAGTAAGGTCAACAGAAATTTTTGGAGTACTGAGGTTACTTGTGGACAAATTCATAAAGATATGAAATTCTGCTGCTAAAGAAGTACTTCAACATTATTACTTAAATCATTAAGTGTGGATGAAAATAATGTGATACAAAGAACTTTTTTAAAGAGCTGGAAATGAGGAATATATTTTTTTATTGCCACGTTTGACACTAATTAGTTCTGTGAACCTGAATAAGTCACTAAGTCTCTTTGTCCTCTGCTTCCTATTGGCCAAGAGAGGTTTCAAGGTGTGATTTCTAATGTTTTTGTTTTTTTTTTCCCCCAGGTCTCAATTTCTATGACTGTGCTCTGGTTCAACTCTCTATGCCTTGTTGTTCAAACTGTTAGACAGATAAATCAGTAGTTTTATTTTACTTACTTTGCCAAACTGTCTTTGTTGTTTGGAGAAAGTCATTTTTCTTTCCCTCTTTCTTTCTTTCCCTGACATTATATTAGGAAGCAATTTTAGTTTGGTGATAGAAGATGGTTTAGTAATATTTTTAGATAGTTATTTTACTTCTTTTGCTTATTCTTTTGGAAATTGACAACTTCAGAAAAATAAATCCTAAGCATATTTGTTAAAGCTTATAAATGACTTCTACTGAAGTCCATGGGTACCCAAGCCAATAAAAGATTGAGAGGTGATAATTCCACATCTTAAAATCCATGTATATAGTCATTTAAGCTAGAGTAGATGGAATTTATTATTTTATAAGTTAGAACAGTAGTGGGAGTGAATAAAAACTGAAAGGAACGACATTTGGATGAAAATGGAATTACTTGGCACAAAAATAGCAATGTCTAAAAGGTATATCTATTTGCATTAAAGATGTGGACAGCCAGAAGCCACAAAGTAAAAGTGTGGGTGCCATTGGGTCTGCGGTATGCACGTTGGCTATGTAAAAGCTACAGCTATGACAACAACATTTATTAAGAACCCACAATGTATATACACTGGTTCCTCTCCTCTGTGAAAAATTTACAGCTGGTTCCTCTCCATTTTTAAATGACTATCTAATATTAGCCAAGGAAAGTGAATGTTTCTTCCATCTGTGGCTCCAAATTAGATTTCCCCTTAAATCCATATCTTCCAAAGGTCAAAATCATGAACTACTCTGAGAATTCCCTACAAGGTTATTACTCCTGTCACTTTCAGAGGAATGATTACCAGCCCTATCATACTCCAGTTTTCAATTTTAATCATGAATCACAACAATTTTAAAGCCATACATTTTTAAACTTTTGCAATAAAGCTCAATTCTCAGCACCACATATTTCATCATAATGGTGTGAAATGTTATGAATAATTTCTTAAATGCAAGAATGTGGCCATTAAGAATCTGATATTTGTATTTAGTATGTGTAACATTTTTTCATACAGAATCCATACCATTAAAAACTCATTTGTCTAATACAGGCTTAGAGTTGTCCTGATACATAATGCTGAAGTAGAAAGAGCATTTCTGACTTTTATCAATTTTCTTTCAAAAGTTATTTTTCAAGGTACATAATTGAAATTTAAATATATGCATATGTTCAATAATATTTACATGATACCTTTCATATGAACCAATACTATAAACTAATTATTTTGCAAAGGATTAATGATATTTTGGTATAATTAACCATGGCTGCAAAATAACTAAAATTCATATCATTTACCATGGCAGTTAGAAACTCAATAAAAATTGTTTGGATTTTATAAATCTTGTCTTTCGCTTTGGAGTCTAGGTTCAGCAATATATTTTTATTGCACATGATTTTCGAGTGAGGATAATTTAAAACCAGGACATGCTTATTGAAAAACTTTTAGGTAGGTGTTAGAATATAGGTGGCTACTGTGACATATAAAAATATTATCCTTGTCCTCCAGAGACTGTCTACCAAGATTTAAAAAAAAATATCATCCATTTATACAACAAATAGTTTTCAAGGGCACCTATGCATGTGGAACATAAAACAATAAATGTCTAGAACTGATTTAGTTCTTTTTGATGCCAAGAATAATGAGAAGGATTTACTGGCATCAAATATGTAGTATGGAAGCATAAACAAAAAATGACTGAAATACCAGGTGATGAAAGTGTTGTTAAGAGATGAAAAAAAATCACTTTCCTCAGAAAAGCCAATTAACATTCAGCTAGTGGTGCGATATACTGCAAAATTCCAGTGGAACTTAAAATGTGGATGACACCTCTAATCTTATAATGATAGAATTTATTAACTACTTAAACATGTTCCACTCATTTTTTGCAGGAATGTATGTTAAAATAATGCACATCAATTAAATAGTAGAATTAATAAAATGTGAAAAATATCTGCTTTTGATGCATATATACATTAAGATTATGAATAAGTTTGAAAAAAAGGGAATTTAATTTAGAAAGTGAGAAAAATAAAAATAAGTAAAGCAAAAGTAAGACGAATGTACCAAAGAATGCACAAATTGTTTTACAGAGTGTACAGGTAGGGAGAGAAATTCATGCACAGGCATAGGCACACCAGTCCATGTGATGAGAAATTAAAAATAAGAAAAAAATAATTAAACCAGACCTGTATAAATGAAATTTTTATAAGTTGCCAGCCAAATGTATGTAGGGTATGAAAAAGAAGGTGTATTCAGGAGACATAAGCATTATCACAAGATCCTGAGAAAATGTGAAATTAATGTAAATTGAGGAGACATTTTTCTGGGGAGGTGGTGTTGAATTCTGGGTGTGTTGAAATTTAAGCTGCTTACAGGAACACCAGATGCAGCTATCAAAGAAGCAGTTGGGAATGCAATTCTCAGTTTTGGGAGAGTCAAAAAGCTTGGAATTGTCTACAAAGAATTTCTGGTCACTATAATATATGAAATTCTTAAAGGAGGATAGCTTGTACAAGAGCAAAAGTAATGTCACATGCAGGTTTCTCAATAACAGGTATATTCAGAAAAAAAAAAAGAACTGAAAAGAATGATATTGCAAATAAAAATGAATACTTTACATAAATATATAAAAGAAAAATATTTTTAAAAAAGAGACATCAATGTCAAATGCTCTAGGAATGTCAAATCACTTAAAGAATGTGCGCTCTCTCTCTCTCTCTCTCTCTCAGTTAAGATATTGTTGGTCATCTTCAAATAATAATTGTAAGCACTGGGGTAAAGGCTAACCTGGATCATAAATGTTGACTCTGAATGTGGTTGAGATTTTTAAGATAAGAAGTATATATTACTTTTAATAACATTTTTCTGAGAAGGGAAGAGGTAGAAGGAAAGCTAGAGGTAATAAATATTTTAAGGTAAACACTTTAAATTAGAAACACAAAATGTATAAATTTAAATATCAAATTGTTGTGATAAGAAGATAATTCATTGAAAGAAACACCTCAAATGTATGAAGAAAACTTTTTTTTTAATTCATACTCTTTGGAGTGATTTCAAGAAGAAAAGTGTAACTAGCCTTTGTCTACACAATGACAAGCCTATGTCTATTTCAGTATAAAAAGTCAATTCATCGAAAACATGTGTTACCTAAGTTTATTATGTCTAAACTAAATAACTACTTTTATTCACATGATTTTAATGATATCATGAAGCTACTAAAATAGAGCACAGGAAAGTTTTATAATGTCAATGCAACATTTATTTTAAAATTTTGAAAATTATAGTATATACACCAAATGAAAATAGACCATATTTCTATGTAGGAAGTTTTTACAGTGAATTAATGAAAGAAATGTGAGTAAAACATACTATAAAAATAAAATTTTGATTACTGATATCACCCTTTCTACATTATAAAGACAGCAGTGACAAATATGAAAGCCAACATAAGTTCTCAAAAGCAATAAACTTATGATCAGTAATATTCTCATTATCCAAGTAATCCTAGAATCATGGCTACTTTGTAGGGATCTGTGACACAGAAACCAGTTCATGACTACTTACTTTTTGGACCTAGACAATAATTGAGAACACAGTATTTCAATTACGTTGAGTCACGAAGGTAAAGAACAGTTGAAGTCTGCTATCTCATCAAAGCTTCATAGTAAATCATGAGCATCACTGTCTCCTGCATTGTGGATCAGGGATCATTCTACCACATCATGCTGATGACATAAGATTCATGAACTAATATGTTAAGAACACTTTACTTTTGAAATGATATAAATTCCATATTTCAAAAAATTTAATAATAAACATTTTATAAGACTCTCAAAAGGATTCAAACGGCAATTTCCTTCAAAGATTAATGAATTGGTTCATAGGCTAAAATTATTTAATTAAAGTTTTCTGGCAAGTCACGTTATCCAGCATATGGATAAGCTAAATTATCAAATATGCAGAAGTGCTCTAGGTAAGGTGGCCATGGGACTTAATATGCAAGCAAGGATGCTTTGGAGAGTTAAAATGTTGCTATGATTATATGAGAATAATAGGCATGAACTAGGACTATTCTAGGCAATCCAGGACACGCAGTTTCCTGAAATACCAGTCACATTTATTTGAATGTCTTTGCTTGTTTTACTAGATAATGAGAGAGCATAGCATTCTTTACATTAATTCTTTCTGCCAAATATTTACTACTCAGTGTCCTTTAGAGAAACAATTTCTCCATATAATCTCCTTAAGACAAGAATATGTGTGTTTGTGGGAGGGGGGTATGTGAGTGTGTATATGCACATATAGTCATTTTCATTTGATTATTAGCAGTAGATGCTTCTCTTGTTATGCACTCTTAAGTCCAACTTCAAAGTCATACACGTATATATTATTTACTTGGCACAAACTCAATATCATTAACTAATGAAATGGAAATCAAAAAGGCATAAAAGGGTTGGAATGAAAGTAAAGAAGCCTGCTGATGGCATCCAGCATTCAAATACACACGTAGGAGACATGAAGGTGAAAAAATAAACTCTCCTGCGTCTATTCCTGTGTTCATAGATGATATGATGTGAATAATCATAACTGTTCTCATTTAAATGTACAAGTCACCCTTGGGCATCAATTATAACCTAACTGAGGACATAAGCAACAGCTAAAGACTGACAAATGTGTGTGTAGAAAGCCCCTTAAAACATAATCACTTTCCCATCAAAGAAGAAGCAAGGATATTATAACCAGGCAACTGGGACACCTTGTCAGTTATGTATAAATTGGGCAATAAAGAAAATAGCTTGACATAAGGAATGCCACATCCTGAGAGAGCTGCTAAGGGAATGGAATCTTGACTTCAATTTGGACTTGTCTGCTGTAATTCTTCAACGGCACTGGAAGACGCCAAGTCACACAGCAGAATTAATTTATAAATATTCAAACAGCCAAACAACAAAAAAAATTGCTAAAATCTGCTCATGCTATAAACAAAATATTTTTTCTTAGTTTTAAATTAGAATCTTGGGGAAATCAGCTTTGAAATATATCTATAATATAGGGAAAATATGGAAGATATTTGGGCATTGTTAAAAATATAAGTCTCCACACATAAATTTCCACTCATGTTTTACTCCTGAGCTATAGCCCTGAATAGTTCTCTACCCTCGGCAGAGCTTCCTCCCATTCATCCACTGTTTCCTCCAATGGAACATTCTAAAATGAAAGGTACCACTTTTCACTCCTTTCCCCTTCGGTGATTTCTATTCTGATAAGAAAGCCTCTATTCAGGTACATGGTCATTGTCACAGGTTGTGTTCTCTAAAGTAGATTCCGAGATGGTTTTGGAAATTTAAGATATTTTTAAGGATTGGCCTGTATCAAAAGAAGGGAAAGAAGCAGCATTGGGCAGAAAGAGAAGAACGATGGAATGCCATGCTGGTGGATAAAGACGCAGGCCAAACTGTGAACCTAGGGTGGCCCACCAATGTCCCCAGCTGGCTTAACATGGCTGGGCCTTTCTCTCTCCTCTTTGTTTGGTCACTGGATAGAGAATGCACTTGGGATGGACATGAACTCCAGAGAGGTGGAACTGTGAAGTTCAGGGCACCTTGAAAAGCTCCCATCTGCTGGCAGTCCACTGGCCACAGCTAGGCAGCAAATCCTTCCTTGAAGAGAAATCTGGGGACACATCACCATGTGCCATATCCATGCACTGGCTCACTGGGTCTAATAAACGTCAACTCTCATTTCTTTCTCCTACATTTTTTATAGTTTCGCTGCTACTCTCTTAACCCTGGCTGATTTTTCTTTTATCTTGGTATTTGTGCCCTTTTCCTTGCCTATATTTATGCCACAGCAGCCTAAAATGTTCTTTTTCATCCATTGCTTAAATTATATACCAATTTACCAGTGCCTTCTAATAGTAGTATAACATCTATGCGAACATTTCCTTGTCAAGTGTCTGGAGCATGTGGGCACTGACAATAGATTTCTGTCTTAAAGTTTAAGAAAAATGAAAAACATAGCATGAGAGATGGAAAGAGAGAGAAATAGAGAGAGAGAGGGAAAAAAAGAGTATGTTGGGGATAGATGAAGAAAAAATCAACTAGTTTAAAATTAATTTTAAGTGTTTTAAGTCACAGAGAATTTTAAATAATCTACTCTGTGACATCAAAAAAGTCACTTCACCTCTCTGACTTTTATTTGCCAAATATGCAAAATATTGCTAATAATAAGTCATGGAAATTTAATAGGGATCTGAGTCACTTTAGTATCTGGCACACAGTTTGTGCTTAATAAATTATAGTTACTACATATCTGGCTTGTGTGGTGAGAAGAATGAGAATTCTGTGTGTTCTACTTACTGACAAAATAATTAACCTGTTTTTAGCAAGTTAATTCAAATATTTGGGTGAAAAAATCAAGTACCTCAATGCTATGTAACATGATATGCTAAATATTAGGGGTGAAATGGTCAGAGAAAAGAATTTCAAATATGCTATGCCCCAACACTAAAAAATATTAGTTTTAGTAAAATATTTAAATATTAAGTTTTAAAATATTAGCCATTCTTAATTGGCTATTTTTTAATAAAGAAATATATCACTCAATGTAAAGTTTTGTGAGTCTTTTATTAAGAAGGCTATTTTCATCCAAGCATATTTAGTTATACGTTAACATGAACACTGTTTCTGAGTAAAACTAAGCTGATTTATAAAGGGCATCTGGAATCCTTGAACACCAAAGATCTATGGGTAAAGCTGATTCAAAACAATTTTCTAAAGATAATTTGAGTCCCAAATGTCGACATGTCCACAATTCACCCCAGCTGGCTTTACTGAGCCTCCATAAAAAGATTATAACCCCAACCCCACCTTGCCTATTCCCAAGGAACATGGCTCTGAATTTCTATGGCTACATAAAAGGTCTGTATTGCTGATATCTGCCAGGAAGTAAAGTCTCAAATCAATGTCAGCCAAGATTTACTCAAAGAATTGTGACACTACATGATTTTCAAGGATGCAGTCCAATCTGTCTTTATAATTGGTTTTACTCAGTTGTGATTGGGGGTGGTTTTGCCAGCCCTAGGTACCTTGCTGCCAAGTCTCTTTAGAAGACATTAGAGTGGTTGATTAAAAGGATCTGGATGCCTGAGTGCAAGGGATTTTTCTGTTTCTTCTTTGATGCATCACAAGCACCTAATATCCATGTCTGACACATAGCAGGTTGAATAAATATTTGTGGATGAATGATTCCACTTTACTACTGTGCCTTCATCAGGAGACCACTCGCTGTTAAGTATTGTTGTAATTATTATACCGAGAAGTAGCGTGGTTTCCCTGGAAATTGGTTTATTTTTATATCCATTCCATTTAAGATTATAATAAAAAAGACTTTTCTTTCACATTCATTCAAAAGCCTGGTGTCTAACTTCTGTTCCAGCTCAGAAAATTCACATGGTATGTGGTTTCGGCTTAATTCCCAGCTATACTTTATAGGAAAACTTTAATTTCTATCTATATTTTTTTCTGATTTTATTTTAGAATCTTTTGAAGAGATTTGAGATTCTTTCTGGAGTAAACAAGATAAATAGAAAGAAAGACATGTTGTCTAAATGTCCTTTCTACTCTAAGGTTAAACCAAATTTGTTATTATAGAGTGTTTTAGACAGAAAAGCATTATGGTAAATGGCCCGGTACCATAGACATTTTCCCAAAGGTCTTGAGCCACCATCACCCCTGCTCTCATCCTTCCTAGGGAACTAAATCTCTCTTGAGATCACGGCCTTCTTGATTGCAGCCTGTGAAGATGAGACAGAAAGGCTCAGCCACATGAACCCAGTGTGGACCATTTGATGATGGACCCTCCATCAAATTTACTCTACTCTTAGCAAAAGCTGAATTATTTTGACCAATTATTACTGGGATGCAGCTACCTATGTTAAGCAGCAGTTGCTGTTTTAAATAAAAATATTCTTGAAATGGAAATTTTTAAAGGGCAATAGTATTATTCTAAATTTAGAATATGGTGATGGCTGCAAGACTCTATAAATACATTATATTTAAATGTCATATTTATGTAAGTTTCAATAAAGCCATTTTTCTTTAAAAAATATGTATGGCAGCAATAGGAAGGTAATGCAAGCATATTATTACACATCTAGCAGCTTTAAAGCAATGCAGACTTAGTCTCTTTTGGTTCTGGAGTTCTGAAGTCTGAAAGCAGTTTCACTGGACTAGGCAACATGTAAGCAAAATCGATTCCTTCAGGAGACTCTGAGGAGAATCCCTGGCCTTGCTTTTTCAGCACCTCGTGGCCACTGTTGACCTTTGACTTTGGCCCCACCCTGCATCTTCAAAGCACATCATCCCATCTCTGCTTCTCTAGTCATGTCACCTTCTCTACAGACTCTGACATCTAGGGCTCTCTCCAGATAATCCAGGATAACCTCCCATCTCAATATCCTTAACTTGACCATATCTGCCAAATCTCTTTTCCCAGATAAGGTAACATTCGTATGTTTTAGGATAAAACATGGGCATTTTCAGGAGATTATTATTCAGCCCACTAGAATGACCTAAATACAAATATTCTCTCTCTCTCTCTCTCTCTCTCTCTCTCTCTCTCACACACACACACACACACACACACACACAAAATCATTTTCTAAATGAGAGAAAAACAGATATAGAGAAAGGTAACTAATGATACTAAATGATAGGACATATTCAATAATAGGAGAGATGCAGGTCACTTAACAAACAAGGTTTATAGTGCCATGCCATAACTCACATGGAAATACAAAGGTCAGTTCAGATTACATGTTGGGGTTGGAATTAAAACTTAGTTTCAGTAACAAAGAGAGTGTTTACAAATTACTCTCTATTCTCTAAAGTTGTTGTGTAGGCCTACCAGTATAACAAAAATCACAAAAGTATGCATGTTTCTAAATAACCCATGGATTTAGAGAACTAAGACAAAAACAATGACCACCACCACAACAATTACAATAATTATGTGTGTGTGTGTGTGCTTAAGAAGTACATATAGACACATAAAATGAAAAGAGAAAAGAAAGGAAGCAAAATAGAGGAAATAGTAGATAAATGTTTGGATATCTAAATTTTAAAACACAAAAGTCAGCTATCAGATCTAACTCATGAGTCTCAAACTACAGGTTTTGAATTTATAATGATTTAAGGTTAGAGTAAGTCATCGGGGAATTATCATTCCAAGTGGGTCCCCAAGGAGCAAACAAGCACTTTGTTAGTCTTTAGTTAATATTCCTTCATAATAAACTTTTTTGGCAAACTTTTTCATTTAAGAGTAAACCCAAAGAATAAGTCTCTGTCTTTTATCTCCTAAGTCCTCCCATTAAGAAACAAATATCAAGTTTTTAAAACAGCTAGAATAAAACAACAAAGACAAAAATATAATAAATCATAATGTAGTGGCTCATTTCATCAAAACTATGATGTTTAATTTGATAATAACCCAGTTCAACATTTTCATTTTTTGGCATGTTAAAGTTTCCTTTTTATTTCAAGCAAGCCTGTCCCATGGCATGCATCTAATAGAGAGAAAAAAATTGATCTTGTTATTCATATGACCACCTTGAGGGTACATTCCAGCTTGCAGAGCACATGGTGATACTAAATGGTGTCAATAACAATGTCTAAATAACACAAGTTTTAATCGTAGTCATCTTTTATCTTTATGGATGCTCCCTGTGCTCTTTTTAATTTGATCATATTGAAATGTGCTGTCCTGATTTTAATGAATTAGGGCAAAGTCACCCTTATTCACCATCTGAAGTCTCAGATGTTCCTTCCCACCCAGTGATGGAAATAAAAATTTTCCTTGGCAACTCATAGTGTTCTGGCTAACTGTATGAATGTGATTCTTAGATTATTTGCATATTTTATAGCTGAAAAGCCCTCTATTGCCAGTTTTTTTCTTAAAATATTATTTTATTAGTTTATGTTATTTTTGTCTCATTTTAGGAACTTATTAAATTTACCTGAAATTATTTTTGGAATAAGGCAGATGATATTATACTTTTAAAATCATATTTGATTGTGGGTGGTGAATACACAATAAAATATACAGATGATATATTATGAAATTATACACTTAAAAGCTATGTGATTTTATTAATGTCACTGAAAATTTAATAATAAAAACATATATTGTAATTTTTTATTAATTTTCTAATATTTACAAGTGCTGTCTATATATCCAAATATGATATGCTCCCCAAACTTTTATATTCATTAAGGACCAGCTTATAGCTTATAAGATATAAGCTAAAAAGAATAAAAATACAATCATCTGATTAGTTATCCCTTGGAGCACTTCAGAAATGGCTCCCAAACACTGCATTCAGAAGTAGATTTACACTTTTTGTTTTAAGAAAAAAAAACTCATTTCAAAATACATTATTGGCAAAAAGATTATATAACATAACTAACAAAATAAATTATATTTTTAGAACTATGAAATGAAAATGTATAATTTTGAGTAGATATGTAATTCAATTGGATGTTCTTTACAAATATATTAATTTGATTATGGTATGGGCACCTGAATGAATGGAGATGATAGATTTCTAATATTTAAGGTAATTTCTTTTTAATGGAAGGCTACACAGCTGTAGTGGCAGGGTCTATAACTTGTGATGACATCTCCCACTACTACTGTTTTTCATCATTATAATAAGTCTCTAAAAAAATAAGGCTGAGAAAAGAAATTTCAGGATGAATTGCTATCATTAAGCTCTGCCAGTTAATTAATACTCAAAAATTTTAAATCTTCTCATAGTAAAATCAAATATAGATTAAAGCAAATTGTTTTAAAATGTCATAAACATCATACAACCAAACAAAAGCTCCTCACATTATGTATTACTTCACTTTCCAAATTTAACAATCCCTGTATATGACTACAATGTCTGATATCACCCATTTATGGAGTATGCAACTTATTCTATGGGCTTAACATACATCATTTTGCTTAATCATTTTAAGAATCCTGAAGACAGTCATTATTAGAACATATTGAAGAAGATGAGGTCACATAGTCCTAAGGACCATGGTTAAACTGCAGATAGAACGAGAACTAGAACTCATGTCTGAGGACATTACCTTTCATACTGTGCTTCCTAAATGTGAAGAGAGAAACAAATCAGGCTATTCTCTTCCAATAGAATGCTAAAGGCTTTATATGATACTGCTTATTTCCTAAAGAGTAAGAGACACTAGAGGCTCAGTTTTATATCTCGTGGTATCAGGACCCAGGACTGCAGAAATATTAGTTTTCCTAAAGGTGTTAGTAATCAGGTATTCCCATTAAATAGCTAGTCTGGAGAATTAAGAAGATGACAAGAAAAAGAGAAAAAGCAAGAAAGGAGTTACAAATGGCATTTCTGAATCTGTGCAATGATAACTGACTTTAATGGAACTGCACGACCATCTTTGGTTATCCTTATCTATTTTTTTTAAAGAAAGAGGACAGTACAGAAAAAAATATATTGACCAATTTTATGATCTTGTCTGTTAGGAAGTCCCCCTGAGACCTGTGTGAAACAATTTATTTTATTGCTCTGGTTTTCTAAAGTATAAAATGATTGAGGGTTTTGGGACATTAAACTCTTAAAATTATGTCAAGTTTTAAAACTAAATAACTTGCATAGACCTCTAATTCCAGAAAGATGGAGTGGATGTATATTTCCCTATTCATCCCACTGAATACAATGAAAACTCCTGAGTAATATATATAAAATGAACATAGAAGACTCTAAAAAGTAGAAAAAAAGACAAACAAGGAACCTCAGAAACCACAAACTGACACAACAATGTGTTCTCTAGGTTTCCTTTTTGCCTCATGTATTCTAGATCAGATCTGAAGATGCTAGTGTCCAGGAAATGTTAATTGGTACAGAGCAAAAGCTCCAACAAAAACCTACATTTTATCTAAGGTACTAGCAGAAAAGGGTTAGCTAAGCAAAAGAAAGAAAGAAAGAAAGGAAGGAAGGAAGGAAGGAAGGAAGGAAGGAAGGAAGGAAGGAAGGAAGGAAGAAACTGCTGTATTTTAGCAAACCATCACAGAAGACAACTATTGTCTCATTTCACCCAGGCCAGGAGAGGTCAAGTAGAGATTTAAGACATCTAGACTTGTCCAGCTGTAACCAGGTTGCCCAACCAACCTGTCAGGGTTATGACAGAGAGTGTCAACTAGGGAGTTAATATTTCATCCTCACTGATGATAAAGAAGCAAATGTTCACTTCACTTACAGTTTCACTAGAGACAACTGCAATCTTAGAACTAAAATATACAAGAACAAAAATAATGGGCTCAACGGTAGAATGGAGATGATGGAATAAAGAATCAATGAACTGAAACACAGAACAATTGTAATTATACTATCTGAAAAACAAAGAGAAAATAGACTAAAAAGAAGAAGAACAGGGCCTCAAGGCTATAGCAAAAGATCTAGTATGTCACTGGATTCCTAGAAAGAAAAAAGAAAGAGAATGAGACTAAAAAGTGCTCAGAAAAATAATGACTAAAAACTTCATAAATTTGGTAAAAGATATAAACCTATAGACTCACTAAGCCGAATGAACTCCATATAAGATAAACAATAAGTACACCTGAAACATAGTCAAGTTTCCAAAAAATAAAAACAAAGAAAAAAATTTCAACAGCAGTGAGAAAAAAAATATACCTTACTTATAGGAGAAAACTAAGATGAATGACAATGAATTTCTCATCAGAAACCATTGAGGCCAGAAGAGTGACATATTTTTCAAATTCTGACAAAAAAAAATTGTCAACCTAAAATCCCTCGTTCTATATTCGGTAAAATATAATGCAGGAATTAGAAAGAAATGAAAACATTTTTATAGAAAGGCAAGCTCAGAAACCTATCTCAAAATGGTTAAAGGAAGATCTCAAAGCAGAAAAGAAATGCCAAAAGAAGAAATCTTTAAATATCATGAAGAAAGAACAAACAACAGAAAAATAAAAATATGTGTAAACACATTACATTTACATTTTCCTCATTGATTTTCTAAAGTATCTTTGATGGTTGAAGCAAAAATTTAACATTGCCTGGTGTGGTTACAATTATATATAAATATTTAAGACAACTATAAATGGAGAAAAGTAAAGGGACATAAATGAAGATTTCTATACTTAATTTAAATTGGTGAAATGTCACACCCGTACACTGTGATAAGTTGTGCATAGATAACGTGATATCCAGAGAAACTATTAAAAAGCTATGCAAAAGACACACTTAAAAACACTATAGATAAAACAAATGGAATTCTAAAAATATGTTCAAATAACCCAGAAAGCAGAAAACAAAAAAGTAAGAAAAATAGAGAGGATAACCAAAATAAAATAACAGCATTAACATATCAATAATATCAATAATTATATAAAATGTAGATTATCTAAATATGCTATTTTTAAAATATAGAGAATGGCAGTGGATTTTGAAACATTGTATGTACTTAAGAAATTCATTGCATATGCAATGATTTAGTATGATTATACTTATAAAAATGATAAAATATATACTATGTAAACATTAATCAAAATAAAATAGTAGCCATTATATTAATGTTATGTAAGAAAACTTTAGAGTGAATAAAATTACAAGATAGAGAAACATTACATAATGATTTAAAAGGACAACCCATGAAAAACATACAGCTGTCCTAAATTTATACGCAACAAACAACAGGGCTGTATATAATATGTGAATCAAAATCTGATAGAACTAAAAGAGAAATAGATAAATCTACTACTAATTTCAGAAAATGCAAAATCCCTTTCTTGACAATGGAGAGAACATCTGAACAGAAAATCAGCAAGGCTATAGAATTCACCAGTACCATCGACCAACAGGATCTAACTGACATATCTAGCATAGCCTACAACAAAATAATAGACCGTATTCTGAGAGATCAAATTTACCTTACTCAGTTTAAAATAATAAAAGTCATATAGAGTCAGTTCTCTGAGCTTTATGAAATCAAACTAGAAATTAAAAATAAAATAACATAAAAATCTCCCAACATGTGAAAAATAAACAACTTACTTATAAATAATTCATGGAATGAAAAGAAAGTTTCAAGGGAAATAACAAAATACATTGAACTGAGCCAAAATAAAAATACAAAATACCAAAACATGTTAGAAACAGCTACAGCATTGGTATGAGGGAAATTTATAGCACTAAGTGAATACATTATAGAAGATGAAAATTCTCAACTTAGTCATCTAAAGTCTTTCATCAAAAACTAGAAAGAGTAGAATAAACCCACACTGAAAACACTGTAAATAAAAGTGGATATCGATAAAATTGAAAAAAAAATAAGTGTAGCAAGAGTTGATTTTTGTAAAGTACAATATGAGTGACAAACTTCTAGCAAATCCGACTAACTGAAAAAGAAAAGGAACAAAAAAAATCAATATCCCCATTGAAACAAAGCCTACCACAGCAGAACATGAAGTCATTAAAATGATAAAGAAAAACTATAAATGACTCTAAATACACACATTTGAAAACTTAGATAAAGTGGATCATTTCCTTGAAAATTGCAATTTACCACAATTCATCCAATATGAGACAAATAATTTGAATAGCCCTCTGAATTTTTAAGAAAATTGAATGTATAATTGAAAACTCTCCCAACGAAATCTCCAGGACCATTACAGTGAAAAAAATCTAATAAATGTTTTAACAAATCAGCAGTAATTTATGATCTCATTAGAGAATGCAAATTAAAATTAAAAGTTATCTCTATACACCTATCAGATGGGTAGTTACTCAATGGGCATTAAGATATAGATATTCAAAATGAGTAAGACTTAGAGATCTGCTGTACAACATAATAGCTAACTGAGGCTCTTCAAATTGAATGTAAATATCTGTAAGTGCTCTGGCCAGAAATTAATGACATGAATCAAAAATGCAAAAAACTATTAAACTATCTCCAATACATTCTTATATAATATTAAAGAATTTAAGGGAATGCAAAGGATTTTCTAGTTTTAGAACTAACATGTTATATTGTATAACTCAAGACTCACTGGTATAAGGTTGAGATACAAAATAATTCATTTCCAAATGAGCCACATACACAAACACATATACACACATACAGAGTCACAGATACACATATCACAAAATATGATAAAAACAGATAATTTGCAAAAAGATTTCTTTGCATTAAAATATTTGTATGCTTTTTGGATTAATTTTATTTCTTACCAAAGAAATCTCTTAACTCTGTTTAACTCCAGTATTACTTCATCTTGTTCCCTTAAGACTAAATGATGCTTTCTCTCAATTAAAAGAAATTTTACAACCAAATTAGATGATTGTTTGATTCCTGAATAGCATTCTGATACTCATGACTGATTTTTATTATTTGCTTTTGAAACCTGCATACTAATCTGTAGTATGCCTCATGCTTTCAGATTCCAGCAATTAAATCTTTATCATATTTTATAGAAATAATGATAACTGTTTAATTTTTAAGCATACTATGAAAGGATAAAGAAGTTATATATACTATAATCTGTAAAATGTCTATAATTAGGTTGTTTTTGACAATTATATAATTGTGTGTAAATAGGAAAAAAGACAAATTAAATAATATGCATCAGAAAATTATGGGTGAGTTACATAATTTATTATTATTTCCTATGCCATGGGATATTTCATTTTGTTTCTCTTTACTTAAACAATGTTATTAAAACATTGTATGTGTCTACACACCAGAAGCATATTGCTACTCTACTAGAAGAGAAATGTACAAACTTAAAGAGTTTAGTGGATAATTTCATAATATAGACAAACTAGTAACAGGAAGCCTAAAAATATTTCATTACAAATGCTATTTACAACTTTTAGTTGAAAAAATGGTTTTCCACAGTATATATGTATGAATGTATGAATATATGCATACATACACAATGTCTACGTAGTATATATACACACACAGATATTAATATATACATATATATACACACATATACATTTAAAAAATGGCAAAACCACACATGTCAATAAAGAAAAAGCCATAGAATGTCATACATTTATCCTGTTTGTCTAACCAATT
Organism: Cynopterus sphinx; assembly: GCA_030015415.1. Taxonomy (NCBI): domain Eukaryota; kingdom Metazoa; phylum Chordata; class Mammalia; order Chiroptera; family Pteropodidae; genus Cynopterus; species Cynopterus sphinx. The sequence continues at coordinate 10,779,946 of CM057379.1, forward strand.
GTAATCAGGATGTGTCTTCCCTATAATATTAGTTGTTTAGATTTAAAAAAAAAAACTATTACATGAGAAATTTATATATACATGTTGTTAAAAGTTGTCTACTTTGTATTTTGTGGCTACAAGAAAAAATTAAATTTTTATAAGCTTTTGGGCAAGAAATAATCCTTGTCCACGCTATTAATGACACTAATAGCAAAATTATAATAAAGTTAATGATGTTGTAATATGTCCAAATGCAAAGGCATTCACAGATTTGGTTTCTAGACACAAAGTAAAGAGAGTGCTTAAAAGAGAGCTGGCACCAATGTATTGACATAAAAATTCACATTTCATCAGTGCGTTTGATTTGAAGTGTATTTCAGTGTTTAGATAAGTCACATAATCATCTAAGAAACTAAGGCAAATGTTTCATTTTCCAATCTGTCTTTCCAAGTTCTCCTTTCTTCCATCTTAATCTCCAAAGCCTGGAATATCTTAATAGGAAAGAATCGTTTCAGTTGCTTTGAGGAAATTAAAGAACTGAAATAGTCTCCATTCTGAAAACAATCAGCAGAGTAACTTCTGTGTGCCAAGCAAACTGTCAAATCACATCACTTTAAAAAGCAGTCCTCGTGTTTAGGTTTCACTAGCCGGTGGGAACAAAAGAATTTTTGTCAATGTAAATGTACAGCTACCTTTGTTGTTGGTATTTCACAGTCCACAGAGTGGTCGCACAGCACTAATGAACCTGCCCCATTTGTCTTTTAAGGCCTACCTCCGATATCACCAGTTCTTGACTTTTTGCCTCTTTCAAGCAGACTGCATTTGCTGACCCACCCTTCAGGAACATATGGGCACCGTTGCAATCAAACTGTCCACTCAGAATCAAAGTTCATTACCCCGTGTGAAATGTGTAGGGGAATGCTCTCTTAGTCCTCTCTGAGTATTATTTATCACAGTTTCATCTGAAGATTACATGGCCTCAAAAGTATTATCAGCGTGTTTTCCAGTGACTGCTCACAAAAAATTTAATGTGTCTGCATTGAGGCAATCCAAGTAATAGGTGTCAAATTGTACCTGAAGCCATAGTCCTCTCAGGACTGAGGCTATCACTGGCCATGCTAGATTTGATTTTTACTCAGGGCAGATTTTCTTCCAGGAGACCTGCGAAACCAACCTTACAGTTTGCTTTTAGCAGGAATCCCTTTTAGTTTGTCTTGTCATATAGATTAGATAGATGATAGATAGATAGAGGATAGATAGATAGATAGATAATAGGTAGATAACAGACAGATGGTGGTTAGATTAGATTAGATAGATGATAGATAGATGATAGATGATAGAGAGATAGATAGATGATAGATAGATAGATAGATAGATAGATAGATAGATAGATAGATAGACAGACAGATGATAGGTAGATATAATAGATAGATTAGATGATAGATAGATAGATGATAGATAGATAGATAGATAGATAGATAGATAGATAGATGATAGATAGATAATAGGTAGATAACAGACAGATAGATGGTTGTTAGATTAGATTAGAAAGATGATAGATAGATGATAGATGATAGAGAGATGATAGATAGATGATAGATAGATAGATGATAGATAGATAGATAGATAGATAGATAGATAGATGATAGATAGATGGATGGATGATAGATAAAAGATGCTTGTATAAGTACATTAGTATATAAACAAAATTCTCAAATGTTGAAACTATTTTAATTATACATGAAGATTCTTAAGTCTGTGTAAATCAATCATTAAAAATATATATTAAATCTATGGTGTCAGAAGGAGATTTGACTTTCGGTAGTGAACACAATGCAATATACATGAGATGTATTTTAAATTGTACACTTGAAACATAATTTTATTAACCAATGTCACCCAATAAATTTAATTAAAAAATAAAAGAACTTTGTTAAAAAGCCAATAATTAAAAATATCAATTATATGTATGTGTGTGTATATATGTATACACACATACAATATTTATTGATGTTTATTTATATATAAAATTTAGCAGGGAAAGAGTTGTTTATAGCTTTGCACATCATATGTTTCTGCTTAGGAAAACAAATCTTCAATTTTTGAGGGCCTAAAAAATTATATGATCATTTATGACAATCTTATGTTGTATGACTTCACATCACTTTAACTTCCAAGGGAAAGTGAATGTTTCATCTCACAGCCTATCCGTGTTATGTAGCAAAGGAATGGAAACATCGGAGCTACTTAAATTTTGAGATTTAAAGCAAATCAGGAAATATTTTAGAGATGCTAATTCAGAACTGTGAGTTAAATGAAGGATACATAATGCACATGGATGCCCCAATTATATGGATTAGAACAGAAATAGAATCATCAGTGATACTCTAGAAATAGGAGAAAATGATGAGTGGAGGACAGAAGAAGCAAAAAAGTTTTACTGGAAAGCTAAGATGTCAACATCTGTGACTCCTTTTCAGAAAAAAAAGCAACAGAACTCACAAAATATCGCACAACCCAAGTCTTAGATGGACAAGGAAGGAATAAAAGACAAGAACCTTGACACAGATACCAGCAGTACTCTGTGGAAATGTAGTCTCTTCTGTCTAGATTGGTAAACTTCTTAACTTACAAGAACACAGCTGGCTTCCCAGGGTCCCACTGCTCATGCTTCAATCACTTACAATGTGGCAGTAGAACAGAAGTAAATAAAATCATGTGCTTAATTATGCAATTGGATTAATAGAAACATATTGTAATTAGGCTAATAAAAGCTTCTTCAAACATATGTGCAAACTATATTTATGAATCCTTCAGTTTTTATTTCACACTAAAATAAAGGGCATGTGAACTCTCGACTAATAACACATCACTCTCTCTGTTGGTATTGTCTTAAGGTTTCTTCAGAGATGGGAGCAGAAAGAGAAGAGAGAGAGGGGAGACTGAGAGGTACTGAGGCTTACATCTATTGTGTAGTAGGAAGATATTTGGGGGACCATATTCTCAAACCTTCAAACTTAAACTGAAGCAGCTAAACTAAACCCAGTTGGGTCCTCCCTTACTATGACCCAGGAGAAGAGGTTGAGATTTGTCCCTATGACTAGTTTCTGACATGCAACCTAGAAAAGTGGAAAAGGGAGAAAAACAGAACATAAAAACAAAGAGAATCAGCCACTGCCTGAGGAGAAACGAGAAAACATAAAATATTAAGAAGTGAAGAACTTTAAGTGACTTTATGTTACTCATGAGGGAGATTTAAAAATTAACATATAATTATTGTTAAAATAATTAAGAGATGTTATACGTGAAAGTCACCCTAATCACCTTGGATGGGAACATTGCAAAGAGGTTGTCCAATTAAATCAGTAGCATTTTTAAAATATAGAAACTTATTATTTTAATAATTGAGTGGCTTTTTTCTATTTAAAATAACTTAAATATATTTTATAAAATAAAGATACTAAGTTGTTATTAATAAATTATAATGATCACATGTTAAATATTCTGAAAGCAGAGCATATCTGAATAGAGTACCAACAAATAAGCAAAAATCCCAGGAATCAAATCCATGATATGTATTTACTGACCACGAGTGTGCTTAGAATTTAACTCCATATCAGAAAGAGATTTAAGGTTGAAATTTTTATGTGAGATCTTTTGCTCTTCTTCCAGTGTTAATTATCTTAGGCTAAACTGTACAATATCTTGGGCTTTTAAAACAGTCTTATTTTCTGCTTATAGCACACTGGTCACTCTGCTCACTGTGTGCTCCACGCTGGTGGAAGAGACCCCAGCCAAAATGTCTCTAATCTATAATTCTTGAAGGAAGGGTCAGATCATATTTTGAATAGTAGCAATATAGTGCGTTATAGTAAAACTATATCACAGATGCGGAGAGGATAAAAAAAATTATTCTAAATACTTCTGTACTGCGCCATAGTAGCTTGCACAAACAAAAAAATAAATATTTTTGATTAAAGGGTAATAGTGAAATAATCCTCATTCTACAAAACTTTAATTTTAGTCAAAGAGCCCCATGACAATAGCAGATAAAAATTCTTTTGAAATCAATCCAATACTAAATGCATCACTATATTTGCATTTTTATATTTCAATAGCAGTTTGTTGGTCTGTAGGTTGAGTTAAATTTTTTATTATTATTTTTTTTGGTAGCTCAGTGCAGCTCTTTTATTCCCATACCCCTTCTGCTATAGCATACCAAACAACAAACCATCATTAATGCAACCATAGGTTAAATTCAAAACTAGAAAATCCTTATGATGATGATTAGAAGAGAGGAAAAGTGTAGAGAGTTCAATTTGAGATCAAAAGCTGTGTCTCCAGTCCTGACAGAGCAATCAGTTTTTGACTTTTACACAATAAGCAAATTCGATATGCATTTCATAAATAGAAAATAAATGGGCAACCTCAGAATATCATGTTAATGAGTGTGACTTTCCTGACTGCAACCACACATTCTGAATTCACTAAAGCTTCCTGTGTAGGATGCTAGTCAGGAAAACTTAAAAAGCACTTAAAAACCATAGCAGACAATGAAAAGTAAAAAAGGCCATTGAGGTTTGCTGAAAGAGAAGCATAACAATATTCCTTCAAAAGATTCTCAAAAGGCATCAGCTTAGGATTCCTCTTATAAAGTTAAGGCCATTTTTAAGAGGCAAAAAATATGAGAAGCAGCAGAAAAAAGATCCATTCAAAAAATATTTAGTTTCTTAACTATATTTTAGTTTAAAAAATGAGTGCTAATCTGCTTATTTGATATTATTTATGAATATATAAAATGATACTCTTGTGAAGATTAAGACTCCAGAACTATTTTATTCTATTACTTTCTCTACTTTGCTCCAGTGCCAAATACCCAGAGAGAACTCAGGAAATATGAATTGATGATGACAATGGTAACTTCTATGAGACACACACACAGGTTGAAAAATCAAAAAAATAAGTCCCTGTGCATTTTAAATTTGAATTTATCTTCCTAAAGAACTTGAAATCAGATTAATTTCTATTTGGCCTCTGCTATATTTTGATGAGAAGTGAAGAAACTGCAGACATAGACTTTTTGTATTGATGATACAGGGTTTATTTATTAGGCTCATTCACTGGGCAGGTTACTGAGCTATCTTTTTTGATGTCACCCACTGCATTCTGGGGCAATGAGCCCTTGTAAAACTACAAACTCAATTATAGCATGAATTAATATTTTATACATTAAATTTCATAAGCTATACTTGGTTGAACAGAGTAACTGAATTAAAATATGGTTTATAATTAAATCCTTATCAATCACCGTAAGACTAACTCCAATCTGTATAGTTGGTTGGTCCTCAGTTCTCATTTAAAATTGTGAAGTGACTTGTCAGGTAAAAAGAGTAATCATTTTTAGGCAAAAGACAATTGCTTGCTGCAATACAGTCACATTGGTAATTGATCAGTGATGGCATGATGATTTATCATTCATGAGATGTGTACCACGCCAGAAGGCCTAACTTATAATATGAAGCACTCAGCCTCAAATTTGAAAACATTTCAACATTAGAACAGCCCTATACTTCATAAGATGTTTCATGTTTCTTACCATTTAAAACTATGAAAATTAACTAGATCTACTTCTAATAAGTATATGATTCATAATATTAAAATTAAAATTATATTAGACAAAAATCTATGCAGGTGTATTATTGCTCTTATGAAACTATTTTCAAACTACTCAGGGCATGGAAAAATGTCACCCTGGGTCATACTGGGGAAGGGTTACTTAAACAACTTTTTTTTTTTCATTATGACATTTTTGTAGAGCAATTTTAGGTTCATGAGCACTGACTTTTTCATTAAGAAAAAATCAAGTTAAGTTTTATCCACTGGACTTTATTTGACTATAAAATGCTTGCCTATTATCAGAAATCCAAATAGAAAATATATATTTTATGCGTATTGTAATTTACTTAATATGACACATAGAAAATGATGTAAAAGGCTCAAATTTGAAATGGAATTCTATAGGAAGAATCAAGCAACATATCCCCAAATGACTGGAGGTCTGTGTGTACAAGATCCAGGAAAAGCAGAAAGTAGATAATGAAATGCCATTAAATAAAGAGGCATGGAGCTGCATCACGATAAATACAAGATTGAGAGTTGATATATTTTTGGCTACTGTTTTAAATTATAAAGAGGAGGGGGAGAAGAAAGATGTTTTATACCACAGTTTAGAGTCTAGGTCCCAGAGTATTAAGTTTAACCAAGTTACTTGTTCTCTTGAATCCTTCATTTCTTCAACTGTAAATATACATAATAGCTTACTAGCCTCAAAGAGTCATGAGGCCCATCAAATTAATGTATGAAATTTCTCAGTAATTTAATTCAAATACAACATGCTATTGTATAACTTTTCATCTAATGCCCAAATTAAATGTTGTTTTTATGACTTTGTTAGCTTTATGTAGGCATAAAGTGCATTTGTTTTCTCAATACAAAGCACAAAATTCACAATAATAAGCAGATGATGTTAGTGAGTAAAAAAAAAACTTTTGCAATGAAGACCTTATAATAAAAAATGTTATTTAAATCATAATAAATCAAGGATGCAAATTTTACTACAAAATTACTAGAAAATAGGAAGTCAGAAAGTACTACAGTGAATTCCACTATTTTGTTTAAGATTTTGGAATTTTAATCTAATAGGTAAACATGTATATATTTTTATGTAAACCATGCCATTTAAAACTCATGAGAAAAAAAGTAACCTAGATATATGTATCCATGTGCAATATTTTAAAATAATCTTGTTTTTACCACCTCATTGTGGGGTGACTGTGTACTTCTTATAAGTTGGAATGTATAACATAAAATTGTGTAAATCGGATTTAGAAAAGTTACTAAATTATTGAGTTTATAGGTAACCTTTATTAAGTGAATTTCAAGTTTTATTCTAACAAAAAAGATGGTGTGTATGAGAAAACCACTAAACTTTACACAGTAGGAAAAATATATATTTATTACTTTCATCTTAATGAGGCTTTAATAATAATAAAAAAGAACATATCTAATTATAAGTATTTCAATGTCCTCTTTTGGTATGTTTCAAGTAATAGAACATAGCAAGTCTCTTTATTCTAATTCTAAAATAAGGTTTCAGTCACTCTGACTTGTAATCAAATTGTTTATAGAAAAATTAGAGGTCAGTTTACATTAAGCAGCATAACTGAAGCTGGCTAACTTAATAAAGCACGGTAGGAAGACCATTATCTGGGTGGGAGGCAGGCTTAATATACCTTGTACCTGTAAAATGTCATTCACAGAAAATTGACTCAAGATTTATAGCTGTAGGTAATAATTCAGTGTCAGTGAAAACCAGGCACACGGCTCAGCAACAGAAATTAACCCATAAGAAAATGGTAGTGTTATATTTATGGGTGAAAAAATTACAACTGCTGATGACCAAAAAATGTATCATTTAGAATTTGGCCAAAATCCAAAAATTATTTGTTTGTACACTAATAATGTTAAAATAGAAATCATAGCAAAAATAGGCTTCTTTTGGTTGCCTTCAAACCTATATTCATTTTCTTATGTAATAAATAAAAGTCATAATACTAAACAACAAAACTGAACACTAGAAAGTATATTGAAATATAAATAATAAATGATTTCACCTTGTTGATTTCACATAACTCTATTATGAAAAAATATATAATATCTAAACTGTAACATAAATTTATATTTCTACCATGTCACATTAACTACACAAAACAAACTGACAGTTCTAAATTTACAGTATGACTGATCAGCACTCCGCAAAGTTGCACTCTCCAATCTGAGTGAAACATCTCCCTGTGTAACTAACCCCAAAACAGAGGTCATGACCAGCAACAGAGCTCATCGAGATAAATAAACTGTATTAATGAGTTGAAAATCCAGACTAAATATTATCCTAGATAGGAATGGGCATTAATAAATCTAATTGTAGGCAGTTATTATAACACATATCACTGTGAAATGATATATTTTTCAAGATATTTAAAGCATTTTGGAAAAGTATTTTTGTTGTGGTTACTTCCTTTTCCTGACTAATGTCAGTATTTGGAAACAAAGCAAAACAAAATTCATGCCTTTGATCAAAAATTTATCTATTTTTGCAGGATGCAAATATCCCAGTTGGCTTTACATCTCATGAAGGTACAAAGAATAACCACATTAACATTCCGAGTGTCTAACAATCCATTGCATCAAATGCGTGCTCAAAAGTGTCCTAGACAGATTGGACTGACGAACAAGAAAGAGACATAAAGAAGAAATGTTTTCTTTTCAGTTATAAAAAAATGTACCTGTAAAACCCTGTCAAATTCTGTGTCTAGGTTTGATAGTGAAAACATACTGCATATCAATTCATTTACTAGTTCTACCTCTAATACTGATCACATGAAATGGCATGATTTAATACTTCAAAATATCCGAGAAACCGTAATATATGCTGCATTCCAGCTATGTATACATTGTCTCAAAGCATGATTATAAAAATAATTTTCAAGTATCCAAAGCAGCAAGAGCTGAGGAAAATCTTATTTTCTAAGAAATCTTAGAATCTAGTTCTTTCTGATTAATAAAAAGAAAAAGTATATACTCTAAGGGTAGAAAAGTAAAACTTTTCCTTATTAAGTGACCATTTTCTTTCATGGTGGTTATTTATTTTTGTTTGGGAGGACAGAGTTATTTTAAAGGTCAAAAAAGAGTAGAGAAAAATATGTTTTCTGGTTGACATGAGACATTCAATACAATAGAAATGTCTAATTGGTGTCACAAGAGGTCAGATGACTTTGTCACCACATTCAGGGACTCCTGTGAAATGAAAGGTCAACATGTAATGTCTTCAAACCTACCAGAACAGAATTGTATATTTTCCCATAGCACACACACATACACAGAAAATACCATTTTTATTATAAAAATAAGGAAAAAAAAAAGTGGCATTCATTAAAATGTTAATGTTTTTCATGAACTGTCGGTATTTTATTATTTTGTATTAAAATAAGATTTTACCCAGAGCGCCACTGACTAGCAGATAAAATATGTGTATATGTGTATCTATCCGTGTGTAAAGTGTGTTTTCTATTAAAAATTGCAATTGCATTTTGGAGGCAATTTACATAAAATAGACTGCCATTTTCGGGATATTTTTAAGACTTATCCATGCAAAATAAGTTATTCCTTTGAAGCGTCATAGATGGCTGATCCCAAGCAAAAATAAAGGAACAGGTATTTCTACTTTTATCTTATATTAAACCAGGACCTCTCGAGTTGTGAAAGCCTATAATTTTCTTTGTCTTACTATTATATTGTGAGTCATCTTCTGCTAAAATACCTTGGATCACTCCCCTTTTCCCAGGCTATTCATTAGACTCATTTTCTAGAATTCTTTACTTAAGCTCAGTATGCTTTACTTAAGTAAGGTCAAAAACGACCTTGTGATCTGTGATCTGCCCTTGAGAGGTTTTGCTAATTCTAATCTGTTTCCCAAAATATATTTCTATAATAAATGTAAATGGATTATAATGATTTAATATGTTACTTGAATGTATGTACATTTGAAAATAGATATATGTATCATCAAAAAAAATCTTGAGTATCTAATCTAAGAACATAGTCACTATGCCATAATGAATGGCATTTGGAAATGAAGAATAGAATTTTCAGTTTAGGTAGAAAAAAAATTAAAAACTTAATAAGCATTGCTTTCTACAGATTATCTATACTTCAGTTTGAGACTTCCAGATTGATTTCACCTAACTAAATCCATTTGTTATTTTTTTCTAAAATACATGATTAGACTTTTATCTATATTACTATTTATAAATGGTTACTACTTATTGTCAAATGATTTCATTTAGAACTTACATTTTATGCTTTCAAATATGGTTCCTAGAAGACATATCAAATTTACGTAGGAATTTATTTGTTCAACACAGATTTATTAAAAGGTATCTCATGAATGTACCCTACCAATATATAGTACTAGAGAGCCATATGTGTAGTCCTTGATGATTGGGGAAGACTTTTGTCTATGGCCATGCCCTAAAACTAAAATTAAATATTTCCACATGGCAAAAACTTCTAACATTTTAAAGATAGTGTTTACATATATTAGATGAAAGTTTATAAGGACAAGAAAAATGGCTGAACTATATGGGAGCAGATTAAAGAGCCATTTGGGTAGTAACGCTATTGTATTTGGTATCCATGTAGATGCACAAAGAATAAAAAAATATGAAGAAGGTTTTGAATAGCTACCTCTGGCAATAGAAGCCAGTCAAAGAATGTTACAGGAGAGGAGGAGATTGTAGGGAGAAAAATAGAGAATGTGGGGAGAAAAATAGAGAAGATGCTGAACTGGATGATGAGAAGTGCCACGGGCTTTTAAGAATTCTGGATTTAGGGTTCAACTTTTTGGAATTCTTGCATATGGAATGTTCCAAGGAAGTAGAAAGAGTTAGATGCCAGAGACTTGGGAAAGAAACTTATATTTAAGTGGTCTATCACAGCACTAGTAAACAAAACTGAGAAGGAGCCATCCAAGGGCAGATAAACCAGAATAAGAAAACTGAGAATTTAAAGAAAGGAGGGGTTCCAAACAAAATTGAGTGGTTAAAATATTCCAGGCTCACTGAATTAACATTTAATTTAGAATAAAATTAACCTTAGTAATCAACTCTATTGGGTGGTCAAATAATATCAAAAATTAATGCTGGAGGAAAGTTAAATAGAACATAGATTAAAAACAAACAGAACATGCTGCCAAACTGAGAGTCAGAGTCAGGTGTAAGCAGATGAAACTTAGAGAGGAGTTGATAAACTTCAGTACTACAGATAGAGACTATTCCTTTGAGAGGCTGGACCAGGAAGGAAACAAGAAAGCCCAAAGCTCTGGAAGACAGAGGTCTGTGTGTGAGACAGAAATCTAATACAATCCCAAAGAGTTGCCCTTTCATACTCTCCTCTCCCCTTAAGTGCCTGTGCTTTCTCTAGCTAATAGAATATAGCAAAAATGATGAGATGACATTTCTATAATTATGTCACTGTATATAAGGCTCATCTTTAGCAGATCAGAAAGGAAAATTCTCTTGCTGGCTTGGAAGAAGTAAGCTGCTATGTTGTAAGGCAGCCTATGGAGGACCATGTGCAAGGAAAATAATGGACTAATGGAGCCTCTAGGAATAGAGGGAGACATCAGTTGAGAGCCTGCAAGAAAGCTGTGTCCCCAGTCTATCAGTTGCAAAGAAGGGAAATCTGCCAATAACCCCCTAATATGTAACTATAAAAAATATAATCTGGCTTTACTTCATTTTGAAAAATGAAACTATAATGCAGTGATTTTCATTAAAAGATGTATAAGCTTCAGGAGGATCTTCAAAAAAGAGGCAAAGAAAAACAGATGGCCAGTATCAGAATATTATTAAGCATTTATTTTTTATTTAAAATAAAAAGTAGAAAAATGAGAGCTAGACATCACATTTACACATAGAAAGGATTTTTTTCTTAATAATGTGTGGGGACACCTTAAAATTTAAGATTATAATTATTGATTACTTATATTCTCCAATTATACTAGTGTGTGTTTATCTTTCAAAGACATCTGTTCCACTCTCTTATTTTAAACACGTACAAGAAGGAAATCCATTAAAATGAGTTTACAGTAGAAGTTTTTTATATTTACAGTGTCTTTTAAAAACATTGGTGGCTATTGAAACATTTTATACACACACACACAAACATACTTACTAAACATTAGCACACATAAGAAAAATGTCTTTTCCCTATTTTGAAAAACTAAGCCAAACATTCTATAAACAATTTTGTTTTATATCTTAGTCAAGTAAAGTTTTCTAAAATATTTTAAACTGTTTTAGAGGTTAATATTAAATATTTCTAAGAGCGTTTCCATCTCAGTTTACTGAAAGCTAACTGCCTATGTTTCATTTACTCTTCAGAGTGGCAGGATACTAAAGAAAAATACCTACAATTTCCCAAGAAAACTATTATTTAGAATCTGTTGTGGTCTTACTAGTCAGTTTTTTGGTTTCCTTATAATCGCAATATAAATGAGAGATTTTATTTGAGGTTAACTTTTGGGTCTAGATTCTTATGCAGCCTGCCATCTAGTTTACAGATTATAAAGATTCTATTAATCTCTGAGGATGATTCATACCTTAGCCTGTCTATTTTTGAGCTTCAGCTAATATAAATTGTTTCTTTTTAAGAACTGCTTAATTTCTCAATAATCATAAATCATGGTATGTCTCTGTCCATGAGAACAAACAGATGATCTTTTAATTTAAAAACTAACCAGATTATAATATTGGATTTGAACAGTTACTGAAATGATAAACAGGCATGTATTAGAGATAGCAAAACTAAAATATAGGAATTTATAATAGGATCATGCTGGACATAGGAAGATGTGATACAGGGACAAAACAATAACAAGAACAGCAACAACAAACAAAAACAGTGTTCACTATAAAACCAGAATAAAAAGCTGCTATGACAAACTTTTCTATGAGTAAATCTTGGCCTGTTGGCTTGCTATTGGAACTTTCTTTGCAGAAGAACCAAAACCCAGGATTCTTCATTTTACCTTAATGCTTTCTTCCCTAGATCTTTTTATTCCACAAAGACTGAGGAAAGTTGCTGAGTTTGGGAGCAGAAGTTAGGCACAGGGAAGAACAGAATTTTTCCGCTCCATACTGTATCATAAATCATCTAGTCTGAGTCTATCATAAGTCAGTCAGAACTGCTGTGTAACTCTTGGAAACCTTACCATGCATGTCAAAAATCTGAGAAATACTATTAATTAATACATTATCTCTTTTCAAATCTTGTAGAAATGAGCAAATTTCACAGCATTCAGCATAGTTTATTACTGTTTGTTCTTGAGACTTTAGAAAAACAGCTAATTATTATTTTTGAGTTTTACTAATTTCTACATCTCCTGGAATTTTTCAAGGTAGGATATAGATGTAAATGAGAAGTTTTCCATATACTCTCTTTTCTCCTTCCATCAGAATTTTTTTAGGAAGTTCAAAACAGACAAAAATAAATCTCAAAAACTTGTTTGAAGAGAAAATAACACACATGCATACAAAAGACAAAAAAAAAAGTAAGAAAAGGAGAAAAAAAGCTTCATACCTCTTTCTTTCTTGCTGAGAATTGCTATAGGTCAGTTGGAAACCTAACTATACCCATAAGTCTCAAGTTTTTTAAAGCATATCTTAGACATACATGACAGTGTCTTCCAATTTTTTAGGAATATGCAGCTACAATAAAATCACTTTTGACACAAAAATCTAGTGTTAATGCCTTAATATGCCATGACATGTGATGTAGATTAATTGTCTCCTTAATGCACTATATCCTTATTTCATTTACAAGGATAACAAGCTGAAACTCCATACTTTGTATATACTGAAAACAATGTTACTTTGGAAAAGGCCAAATATAAGAAATCACCTGAGAAACAACTTGAAGGGCTTAAACATGGATTATGGTCTTCAGCTTGGAGGAAATAAAGTTTTAATATATTATTACAGGAGAAAATGTCTAGAGGAAGTGAATCAAAACTAATTACCTTGTCATAAGCAAAAATTAGGCCTTTAATCCTTGACATCAAAGATAGCTGACTCACAAATATGTAGTCACCATATATATTTTCAATTCTTTTTATGAACTCTAAGGAATTAATGTTTGTTTTCTTATTGTATAATATGTAATAATCATTTAAAATCCCAACACCATGATCGTATTTTAACTACTAAAAAAATACTTAAAAACTAATTATTATTTTTATTTTTAACCGTTATGAAAATGTCAAATTATCAGGAAAAATTGTATGTAGATAATCAATCAATAACAACATTAATGTACTGAGTAATCTGAAAATCAATAATATAATTTGGCTACTAAATCTAAAATAAAATTTAAAAAAACATTTTATTATGAAATTTTTAAAGTAAAATGAGATTCAGATATCGTGTATACCAACCACCTCCCATAGCTGACATGTATGTAGCGATGAAACCTATGTGCTAACAAGGGTCAATTACACATAAGACAGAAATGAGCAGCTTATTAGATAGGTGAACATGAGAAAATGGCTTAACTGCTAATACTCTAAAGACTTCATTAAAAAAAGCACAAAACTTGATTTGGACTCTAGACCAAGACAGTGATATAGGAGGCTCCTAAATTTCCCTCCTTCCATGGACAAACTGAATATCCAGATGCCCACAAAGTAATGACCACTGAGAGAAATCCATAAACTGGCTGAAAGATTCATACATATCAGGTGATTGAGAAAATTCCAGCAAAATGCCATATTATTAGGAGGGAACTCCCCCAACTCCCAGCTTTTCAGTGACAAGTTGGACCACAATTCTATCACCCCAGATTTCCAAGCTGCCACCTGAATGATTGGCCCCAAATCACTTAACTCTGACGAACAGTGGGCTTGCGTTCACGAGTTCTACAGCACTACAGCAAACAAGAAAGCAGTTGTTAACAGGCCTGAAAGCTCTCAGCACTACTATATCAGCAGAGCTCAGCAAAATGCTCATTTCTCACTCTTTCCCTGGATGGGTTTGACTGAATACTTTCCCAGTTTCTTACAGAGTCTGACTTCTAATCAGCCTGCACCTAGGTACTGCATCTAGGTCATTTTCCCATTTGGGACACTAATGAGACTTAGATCACACTCAACTACTGAGATTCTCTAAGAACAAAAACAGTGATTTGAACAATCACAAAGATTTGAGAGACAAACAGGAGCTCCAGCCAGAATGACTAATAGTTTATTCTGACATAAAACTAATCTGTTTAAACTAGGAAATATTAACATTTTATTTAATGTGTAGGAAGTGACACAGAGAGCAAAGGAAAATGAAGAAACAAAAAATATATTCCAAACAAAAGAATAAGATAAATCTCAAGAAACCATTAGTAAAATGGTAATAAGTGGTTAATCCAACAGAGAGTCCAAAATGACAGTCATAAAGACGCTCACCTAAGTCAAGAGAGCACTGCGTGAGCAAAGTGAGAATTTCAGCAAAGAGATAGAAAATCTTTGTAAAGTACCAAATAGAAGTCAAACGTAGGAATGCAGTAATTGATCTGAGACATTCAATAGAAGGATTCAGCATCAGACCATGTCAAGTGGAAGGGAAGAGCAGCAAATTCACAGCAGTGGAATTCATCCAACCAGAGAACCAAGAATGTCCACTCTAGCCACTTTTATTCAACATCATCCTGGAAGTCCCAGGCAGAGCAATTAGTTAATAAATTAAAAGGGAGTTCAGATTAAAAGGGAAGAAGTAAAATTTTCTCTGTTTGCAGATGATATCATATCCTCTGTAGAAAACTCTTAAAACACCATTTAAAAACTACTAGAACCAATCAATTCAGTAGTGTTGAAGGATACAAAATCAATATACAAAAATCAGTTGTATTTGTACACACTACAATAAATTATTAGAAAGAGAATTTAAGAAAATGATCCAATTTAAAATAGCATCAAAAACATTAAATACTTTTAATAGGAATAAATTTAACCAAAAGGTGAAAAATATGTACAATAAAAACTATAAAACACTGATGAAAGAAATTGAAAACAAAAACACAAATGAATGAATGATATTTGTGCTTATAGATTGGAACCACAAAAGACATCGAATAGCCAAAGAAATATTCAGAAAGAATAAAAGCTGGGAGCAGCTCATATCTTAATTTTATACTATATTACAAGTCTCTAGAAAATAAAATGGTAAAGTATAGGCATAAAAACGCATACATAAATCAATGAAACAGAATAGAGAGCCCCAAAATAAACCTATGCACATGTTGGTAATAAATTTTTGAAAAAGATGTCAAGATACAATGTGAAAAGGATAGTTTCTTCAATAAACTATGTTGAAAAAATAAATACATGTAAAAAAATGAAAATGGACCCCTATTTCATACCATGTACAAAAATTAACACAAAATGGACTAAAATCATGAATACAAGACCTGAAAAACAGTAAATGAAAGAATAGGTTGTAATCTCCTTGATGTTGGTTTTGCCAATGATTTTTTGGATTTGATACAAAATACAAAAGCAGCAACAACAAAAAGTAAATAAGTGAGACTAATAGAAAACTAAAAAGCTCTACACAGCAAAAGAAACCATCAATGAAAAGAAAAGGCAGCCTATGGAATGGGAGGAAATATTTGCAAACTGCCTATTTGATATGAGGTTAATATCCAAAATACATAAGAAACACATATAATTCATATAAATAAATCACATATAAGTATAAAATTCATATATATAATATTCATATATAATATATGTAATTCATATATATGTATAAATAGAAAAATTACCAAATAACCCCCTAAAAATTGGGCAAATGACCTAAATAGACATTTTTCTAAAGAAGACGTCTAAATGACAACAGGCATATAAAAAGATGTTCAACATCATTTATCATCAGGGAAATGCAGATCAAAATCGCAGTGAGATCCAACCTCACATCTGTTAGAATGACTATTTTCAAAATACCATCCATATTTAAAATTATCTTCATCTTTTCCTCACTAAGGTAGTCTGAGAATTTAAATTATAAAACTCTTTTTATATAATTCTTCCTAAGACAATTTATTTCTATACTTAATAATTTTTAAAATCATCAATGGCCTTACTTAGATTTTGAAATTTGCTAATTCAAAATAAAACAAATGTTGAACTTAATAGCACACTCCAGCAATGATGTGATGATGACAGTTTAAAAAGGTCCATGATATTTCTATTCTGACAATTATTCTTTCATTAGATACAAAATGACTTTTATTTGTTTGTTTGTTTGTTTGTTTGTTTGTTTTGGCATTCATATCATGCTGTTGTTGGCTTCTATTGAGTTTGCAGTGAATTACAGCCTAGCACATGTGTACTAGGTAATCCTGTTAAATTAATAATTCTCCTTCCCTATAATTGTCCTTTTGAAATTTAATGTGGAGAGTTTTTATATGCCTTGTTAAACAGTGTACATTATACTGTCCCAGAGAAATTTGCTACAACATGATTTTAAAATATATGTCACCAGATTTCTAACTAGATTTTTGTCAGCAACAGATTCTTAAACTTGTACTGCTATCTTCATGTAAGTTGCTAATGCAAATGTTAAATGTATTAATATTAATAAGTATTAATCTATTAAACATATTTTATTTGTTAACCTTAAATTGATGATTAAAATTTTATTAATTGGTTCTCTTTGAATACACTTGCTCAACCAATTAAAATCACCTAATTTGTATTGTAACTAGAGTTCCTCATTTTTCAGAAGAGAATATTTAAAAAAAAGCTGTCAAATGGTTTACTGAAATCAAGATATATTACATATAACCATATCAATTTCAAGGTCACATACTCTACTAATTATATCAAAAAGGAGAATGGAACAAGTCTTCATAATTTTTTAACACCAAGATTGGCTTGAGTGAATGTTGAATTGTGTCTTAAATCCTTATGCATAACTTAAATATATATATATATATATATATATATATATATATATATATATATTTCTAGATATTTTTTTGGATTAGCCTCAATCTCATTGGTTCCAATTTCACAGAATAACTCTTATTCTACTTTTGAAAAAGATATCATTTTCATCTCTTGATGTATTTACATAATTGCTTAATAAGTTTTTAAAACAACAAGTTTATTTTCTCCCTAGAGTACCCTCAAATTTCCTTTGATGATTGGTTTGTTGTGGACCAAATTTAAAACAAATAGTTACTATAATTACTTCCACTTACTCTGAGAGACATCTCCTAAGTGACTATTAAAAATATCATAGATATGTCACTTTCCACCCATAAATATGTGACTGTAATCCCCGGTTAATAGATTCTAGGTTTCAGTAATATAAAAATACTTCAAAATTTTATTGAAAATATCTTGTGCATGGTATTTCAACCTGAGAATTGGTACATCACAGGAAAGCTGAACATGAAACGTGATACTCACTGCAGGGGCCCTTGACTTTGCTGGATAGCTGAAGTTGTTCAGGGATGAGGGCCCACTATGACCTCTCTTTAAAGGGACCTATTCATGTATAGTACAACCTGCTGGAAAAGGTCAGCAGAAAAGCCAAAACCCTTAAAGCTGGGGAGTTTTATGTCTTGGTGATTCTTTGAAAAGCTACACACTCTAGAGAGGAGTGTGTATACTTCACCTATAGGTAATGGGGAAGGAATGAGGAGGAGAGAGAGAGAAAACTGGAGTAGGGAGAGCTGGACTTGAGTTTACTGGTAACTCCATTTACCAGTTATCTTACCTGAATAAGACAGAAAACAAGTTTCAGATGAAATTTTCTCATTTATAAAGTATGCTTAATATCTATCTTGAATACATTTCCAAAGGACAAAGAGACTGGCTGTAAAAGCCATGTTTAATACTAGATAAATGTTTAGAGCTATGATTGCTTATTTATAACCCACAAATTATTTGAGGACTATGATAGTGATTATTATTATTATTTGTAGCATTAGTATTATTGCCATTAGTATTACTATGAGCACCAGTTAAAGTGCTAGTAGTATTACTATTATGTCATGAAAGCTTTAAAACGTCCAGTATCATGTAGTCTGTAATGGAATCAGAATTAGGCTACCCCATGTGGGTTTCAATAACTTAGAGTAAAAATTCTTCAAGCAGAGGTCATAGACTTTGGTAAAGTGTTCTACCTGTGGGGCTTTTTGGCTCTGCTTTTGGATGCTTCATCTTCCAATAACTAAAAGCGAAGTTCATGCTCAGAGAACCTCATTGTGATGGGCAAAATCTGAAAGCTGTTATTGTGGTGAAGGCCATTTGTGCAGTGTGGTCTGGGTCTGGCACCATGATGACAGGCAGCAGAATCGACCACAGCCCTGAGAGAATAAGGAGTTGGACCATCTCATCCGGTTGCCCCCAGCACAGGCTCCTGACATTTTTTTTGAAAAAAAAACCATTACAGCTTCCTTTGAGCCTGAGATCTGAAACAGAAGACAGAGTGTGATGTCACTACTCTGAAAGCTTGGGGATGTCATAGAGGTTACTGTTGATTTCCTGAAATCATGTATTCTGCTTTATTTATTTCTGATGTGGAAAGTTATGTTTTCTGCTGAACCAAGTGAGTGTAACACTAATTAGATCAGAACAAAAAAAAAAAGGCTTTACTTTTTAAGTTCTATCTACTGTTTAAAGCTTCAACTCATAAATATATTTTTTCATGGAATTATACAGCATGAGACTAGATGAAAAAAAAATTAAGTGATTCTTCATATATAGTTCTCCCAAGTATATAAAACCACGAAGAGACAGTGTGTTGTACTTGAAAGTGAGGATGTTGAAGGCAAAGCATTATTCTGGAATTTGTTAGCTCTATTACCTTGAGTGTTCAGCTTCAGTTTTCTCATCAGTAAACTGGTACTAACAGCATCAAATTACCAAGATACTATACAGAATGAATTAACTTGTTTTTTTAACAGATATAGATAGCATGTCCATTATGCAGTACTCAGTGAGTCAGAATCTGCAGTAATAAAACATTGCCCAGCACCTTGCATTGCAGCGATGACCACACAAGGGAGTAAAGTTAGCAAAGAGCCTAACAAACAGCAAGCACTCAATAAATGCTGGTTTCTCTCCTCGGACTGGACCACTGTGTAGAGGTACTTCCAGACTAAAAGAATGGTTAGCTCTTCTTATTAATGGTGTAAAGCATATTATATTTGAAATTTATCACTCAGAAATTTATAATTTTTCTCTATGCCTTATTCTCATTTCAGTTCAGCTTCTAGAAACAACTCCTTTGGTTTCAGTTTTTTAAATTACATTTTGCTCAGTGAATGACGTGATTCTTACAAGTCATCTCAATTCCCCTCTCTCCCAGTTCCATATGAACTCTTAGCCTGGCGTTCAGGACATTTGTCAAGAGTCCTTCTCTCTTTGTTTCTCACTTGGTTCTTATTGCACCAAAGACTGATGGTTTGCTTTTTCCCAAATATGTTCTTTGTTTTCTAAAACTTTTCATTTTTACTCGCATGTCACTGTTTTTGAATTCCTGTCTCATTAGAGACCTAATCCAGCTAATCTTTAAAAACTTTATGAACCAGGAAATAGTTAAAATATTAAATAAACAAATAAATGAATATGTACATGGTTCCACACTGTGAACCTCCAAGAGTGAGGGCTCCCCTATTGTTACATTTTAACATTCATTATTTATATGTAGATATAAATATATACACACTTATACTTTGTAAGCTCTCAATTAATTTAGTTGAAATAAATATAACTACTTAGTTGGCTCAGTTTAAATTAAATTTCTGCAATGGGATAATTAGTTAAAATGCTATGGATTAATGTTAAATCTAATTTAAGCCTAATTTATTATTATTGAGTTATCCACTTAATTTCCTTTAGGTTTTACATTTGTAGGCAATGCTGAGGGAATCTAGACAGAGGAGGATTGGGTTATTACAGAGTAACATGGTAGGCTCTGAAGTCTATTACCTATAGTCTCAAAAGAAATTTTGGCTAATGTACATGTTAAACAAGTTTTTAATATTAAGCTTACGATAATGGAATTTAGGCAGTCAGCCTTTACAAAGTAATGTAGTTTTCTCAAAAAGCAAATGGGCTTACCAGAAATAAACTAAAAATGGGTGATTAATCTCATAGCCTGAAGCTTACTGGCCCTCATTTGAGGATAAGGAGGCTTGAGTCAAAAACAATGTTTCAAAATGGCATGCCATTGGCCACTTTGAAATTAGCTAATTTAATAAAAATACTATCATTTTTTAAAATGCAAGTCTTTGAGATTTTATATATATGTATATGTATACATACACATATAACCAATTTATATACATATACTAAAATCACAGTTGTAGTATCCACTAAAATATTGGCAATGGCTGGCTTTTTAACATATTCATATCAAACAATATTTTAAAATATTTTCCCTATAGAATTATATCATGGTCTCTTCATGACATACAATCAATCTGTGGGGGCAAAGATCTCTGTCTTCTTCAGCTATTTAAGGTTTGTACATCATTTTAAAGAATATGTTCAATTTAGAATTTTTCCATTTACATATAACCGTGGTAGGACTGAAAGATTCTAGACTATTTTAACAAATAACATCTTTCCTTACTACCAGCCTCAATGCCCTGGGTGGTATTAATTGCAAAGGAATTTAACTCAGCAAACATTTCATTGGGAAAGAAAAGCAGCTCATTCTCTGAATGAAACAGTATATTTTATCTCACCATCATATTATATTTTATTTTCGGTGTCACTACCTACTTTCCAATTTATTCAGTAATAGCATGTTTTTAAAATCAAGTCAGTAAAATATTCTGGTTTAAAGCCCTATTAGGTATTTGGAATCATATTTTAGCCACATTCTTATACTTGAAAATCTAGCAGAGTTTTTTTCTCTCTCTTATCTAGCTCTCCCTTTAAGTTTTCAGAACCTGAAATATTTTATACTTAGTATCTGCTAGCAATAAATTTAAATCCATTCTTGAGTACTAGATTTTTGTTACTCAGTAGTTTGTGTTAGTGGCTACTTTATCCTCTTTTTCCCTTACATATTTCTGATCTTTTTTTTTTTTTTTACACATTGCCTAATTTTAAGAGACTTGGTAATACCGATATTGTAAAAATAAATAAATAAATAAATAAATAAATAAATAAATAAATAAATAAATAAATAAATAAAGCAAAGTAAAATAAGAAGGAAAGAAAAGAAAAGAAAACTAACAATGTAGAAGTTGTTTTCTGGCAGCAATAGAATTACAGAATAAAGAAAAAGTTGAAATCTGACAGGATTAGCCTTCTGACTTGCTGAGTTTATAGGCCCTGCAAAGAATACCAATAAGAGAAAAAAATAGAAGATACAGACAGTGTTATAAATCTTACCCACAGACTTCTGCACCAGGAGTTGGGAAATAAAATCGAGTTCTGGATACCATTAATGGTTAGTATGTCACAGAAGAGAATCAGTTTGCCATCTGCTTCTCTGTTCGAGATTAATAGAAACACTGGAGGTTGAGCTCTTTGTGAAATAATTATGTGATCTGCAGCAGAATAATGTGCCTCCCTCTCCCCTGTGACATCTGGGCATTATACCAAATGCAACTGGAAACGGGTTATAGATAGATAGTTGAAAACTGTTGAATTACTTCATCTAGCATGAGAACTAGTAACATAATCGACTCAAAATTAAAATTCAGAGACTAGGACTAGATCAAGATATATGGTGGTTATAATAAGACAACATAAAGTGGAGGCTCAAAATCATTCTTCAAATCACAGGACCCGTGTTAGTTAGGTCCTAATTTACCCTAGTTAGAGGAAGGAAGTGTGGAAGGGGATTCTGGAGTACCATGACACGGTTGAAAAATAAAAGTTGTTACAGTCATCAAGGCTTTGCACTACCATGGTCTCTCCAATAGTGCTTATCTACTACTTATCATATCAATTGGAAGCCCTTTCTAGAAAATCAAAACCACATAATTGATTTTCAAAATTTTGATAAAATACAGAATTCCTTTCTAGGAATAAACTACCTATAAACAGACACATTTTCCACATGATTAAAAGGAGTGAATGGACCCCTGAAATGTGCCCAAGGACTTTAATTTAACTATTTCTAAAATTACTTGTATTGCCTGATGATTTTCTATATTTAACAATTATAAATTAGAAGAACAAATGCATGATCTCATGAGCAAAATAACTACATAGTTCCTAAATGTCCTGCATTATGGGATTGGTTAAAATATTATGATACATGGAAATAGTGAGATTTATTTCACCTTAATATTAAAATTTTTAATAGTTTAATATTATAATCTCATAGATGTTATATATTATTACCCCCAAAGACACATTTCAACATATGGATACTATTAGAACTTATTATTCTTGTATGAAAATATATTCATACATACAAAATGGAAGTCTCAGAAAAGTTTATTCCAAAACTTTATAGTTAGTTTCTATATTTGGTTTATCAATTTTGCCTATCCACATTTCCCAATTTTTTTATATTAAATGTGTAAAAAAATATATTTATTGAAGATCAACCTATATTAGTTACATATATTTAAATTATAGATATTTCTGAGAAGCATAATGCATCACATAGCTATCGCCCTGGATATATAGATTGTAAGTAGAATGCTAGAAAAGAAAAAAAAAAACTAATTTAAGAAGAAACACAAATGCGAGCTGTGCAAAAATCACAGATCCTGACACCTGATTTGCATGACCAATCTTAAACATAACTGAGTGACCAATGAAAATTTCCTTGGGAAGTGAAGAAATTCACATTCAGGTACTAGAAACCATTTAACCACTATCCTCTGAAGTCAATCTTATCTCAAAATAGACTATGTTCCTGGTTCTAGGGTTCATAGCAGTTGCAAACAGATTATCAAAGGTAAAAGTGGATCAAATTATAGGAATTGCCCGGAGAGTAGGGGAGGCAAAATGGAAATCGGTTTGACAAAATAAGACAAAAAATCGTTTTTCAGGATACGTAAGTACCAGAGATCCAGGAAGCAGGGCATTCTCAAGAGACCAAAGGAATCTTTGCTAACAGGGGATGTAAACTGTCTTTGGTCACCATCCTCTCTACCCAACAATACCACCACCACCAGTGGTGGAAAAAGAAACTTTTCAAAAGTTTTCGATAGTTGTTATCAACTTCATCTAGGTGTTTGAACACCCAAACAGGAGATGATGGAAAGGAAAGGAAAGGACAGGAAGGGAAGGGAAGGGAAGGGAAGGGACGGGAAGGGAAGGGAAGGGAAGGGAAGGGAAGGGAAGGGAAGGGAAGGGAAGGGAAGGAAAGGAAAGGAAAGGAAAGGAAAGGAAAGGAAAGGAAATTTAAGGAAATTTAAGGAAAGGAAAGGAAAGGAAAGGAAAGGAAAGGAAAGGAAAGGAAAGGAAAGGAAAGGAAAGGAAAGGAAAGGAAAGGAAAGGAAAAAACTCCTGACAGCAAGACAGGTTGTCAGCTCTTGGACCTGGTATTGGGCAAAGGTGCCTGAAGGTGCCTGGATGTCAGCACCAAAGCTGGATAGGGATATCTAGGACTTAGGGGGTTGACTATGGAAGAAGTGGAGAAAGAGCTGAGTAATGCTATTTCGTATTTTGTAGCATTGATTAGAGCCAGGTCCCAAGGTAGCACTCTCAGATATATTACACTAGGAAAAAATATTTTTTAAGAGATAAGAAGAAATGAATATTTATAGATGCTTACTAAAGGTATTTAAAAAGGTTTTCATCTGCCCACTATATGTCACAGTCCTAAACTAAATAAACAAATATCTATGCAATAATTTATAACTTTCAGACAACTTTCACTTGCATTATTGATTTTGATCTTTATCGCCAAAGTAATAACATCACCTTTTAACGAAGGGGGAGGCTGATGCCCTGAAAATGTCACTGAATTGACTGAGGCCATCTGAGTTCCAGCAGAACTGGGACTCACACCATAGAATTTTCAGCCTAATTACCCTTATTCAATCCATGTACCATACCCATATAAACTATGAAGAGAATGATGATTTATAGCCAGATATTCGTTTTGAGTATGATTTATTTCACTATTGTAAATGATTTTAGATGCCTGCTCCATTAGGCATCATAATGACTTTCATTACTAAATGCATTTGCATTTCGAAGTAGAAATAACATGGATAATATCTTCTCTTTTGTAGATAATTTACTGCTGAGAGGGAGTCTATCATTATACAGTAATAATGCTGTTAAATAAATGTGCTCTGGCAACATCGGGATTAAGAATATAGTTTGCCTTTAGTGAATTGAATTTGTCACCTAGGAATGGTTCTGATGTTTGAAGTCTTAATAAAAATAATTAAAGGGTAATAAACATTGAGTAAGTTTTGGGGTCTTTTTTTTCTATAAAACTTCACATATTAAAAACTGATATCCACCTCAACTTTTAACTTAAAAAGATGCTTTTTTTTTACTATATTTGATATCTTTAAAATAAAAATGTGGCAGTTATCTTTTATAATTAATTAGCTATTCTATGTAAATGTGTGTAAAGCTGTCCTAAGAAAGAGAATCCCAGACCCAGTCCTATCCAGATTGTCATCCTGTGCTCAATCTTACACAATCTTGTCATTCTTGGCACCCCACTGTTTTGGGTATGAAACAAGCAACAAACTCTATCCTGTCCTCATACACGTGTGCACATAAACATACACATGCACTACATGATAATTTAAAAAGTACCATGATTCTCTATGAATAAAGAATAGAAATTGGTGAATGTCTTTATCAGATGTTACATAAATAATCTTCAGAGTAGATTAGCCCACCAGTTAAACAGATGATCAGTCTATATATCTCACCACTGACCTACTGCCAATGTCCATTAAACAATCAAACCACTAATCTTTCTTTTAATATTAAGTTAAACAACTATAAAATAAAAGCAACTAGAATTGTTGGACGGAATTTTTTAGCATGATCAAAAGCAAAAACATATCTTCTCAAAGCCTAAGAGTAATTATATATAAACAAAAGCCAAACTTGTTTTATGGTTAGTAAAATCAAGGAAACCTACTTGTGTTATTTATGTAAGTTTGGGGGGAAAGAGTAATGTTGTATAAACATGAAAGCCCCATAATAATAATTGATGAAACCATACAGTTTTGAAAACTTTACTTATGCTATAATTTAAAAAAAAATAGCTCATACAACATTTAAATGAATACAGGCTTCATTATACTGTTTACCTGAATTCAACCAAGTTGTCATTTTAAAATACGTTTATCATTCCTTTTAAAAGGTTTATAGAACATGAACATTAACTGAAATGCACACTGTTCTTGGTATTTAAATAGATTTCTCTTGAATCTTTTACCTAATTTTCTGCAGTAGTTCAGGTGGGTCTCTGCAATATGTTTAGTAATCCTCAGACTGATCAATTTTCATGGTCACTCAAGTTTCTGAATCACAGCTACTGCTGAGCACCTAATCTCACTTCCATTTCAGTCTCATAGCTGACATATGATTTTTTTTCTATTTACCTAGAATCTCCAAACAAATGAAAAACGTTTATCTGCTACTTCTCTGGGGAAATGAATGAAGGGAGATATCAGACAACAAAGTCAAAACTGAATATCAGATATGTTAGTGGTTAAATTTATTTTGACCATTTTATCACAGATCATCTGTCTATATTCTTATTCTTATCAACCTGTCTCCCACTATATAACTCCAGCACTCTTCACATATTCTTCTATCCATCTCTTCCCTATTAACGATACCCTTGCTTTGCCCTTTCCACCAAACTATACCTTCAGGTCATCATCTGCGACCATAAAAATGGCTTGCCTAAAAGTAAGCCACGTGACTTCTTGCAAAATTGTTCCCAAATGTTAGTTATCACTTTTTTCTAACTATAAGCAGATGGTAGTTATTTATTATAAAGAACTATTTATATTGAGCAAATATACACATGTGTTTGTAATTTATAAAATCATTTATTAAATATCTACTATCAAGAAAGTATAATATTTAGAATATTTTGAAAAGAAAAACAATAATAACCACTCGAAAATATTTTTTACATTTAACTGTGCTAACTACATACTTTTTTAATTCTCATAGTAATTCTAGGAGACTATATATATATATATGTATATATATATATATGCATATATAATATAAATTACAAATATATAAATATTTATATATTTATAAATACAGGTGTATATTTATTATATGGGTTATTGGTATATTGGTTTAGGAGGTACATAAAATTATTATAGAACCATGGTAAACTCCAAACATTCCTTGGTACACAACCTATAATCTTAATAAATTCAATACTATTTTAATTAAGAGATGAAATCTCAGATGTCTAGGATCAAATAATTCTCTCATAGCTGCATGCACAAATAAAAACAAGATTGCATATATGTCAATTAATGATATGAGAAAAAAAAGATTGCTTTTGGTGGAGAAAAATATCAGTAGCAACTAAAATATTTAAAAAAAAAACAGCTTCAATGGAGTTATTTTATAATTAATTTTTAAGCAATTAAAAGAGTTTGTTCTAAATATGTACCTATGTGAAGATAAATAGACAGATATATAGAGATATTATTGTATTTCTTCTGCTATTTTAGAGAAGAGGAACTGATAATATAGTTATTTCTGATAAGCCAAGAGTGAGAATGGCAGAAACAGAAAAAAAAATCTGCAGAATTACAAAATTGCCTAGGTTGTATGTACCCATGAGACATGAGTGCATTTATTTATTCTTGCAGCTACTGTCAATTATTTCTGATTTCTGGTGTTTATTTATACCTGTGCTTCTATCTAGGTGGACAGTTGACAACTATTTTAAAACAGACACATCAAAAGAGATTGCATAGATTTCAAAATTGTCTGCTCACAGAAACTCCTCATTAAATATGAACTCAATACTTCAAATTGAAGATAATATAGTTTGCAAAATAGTGTTTACCTTCATTATTATAAAAAGAAAGAGACTTCAATTAATAAACAAATGCCCTCCATTTAATGAAGGAATGTGGAAAATTATTGTTAATATGTATCCTTTTATATTTTAAGAGAGAGAGACAGAGAGACAGAGAGAGGAAGAGGCTACTGTCATACTGATTCAAGTAAAAAGATTGATCCAAGAAAGTGCTCCATTCCCAATGGTGATTATAAGTCAGTACACAATTAATAAATTTATGTTTATTATTAACAGGGAAAATTGATCAATTTTTCTTTTAGAACAAACAGAAAACTCATATACTGTCATTATGAGACAGAAGATAAAATAGAATGGGTGAAAGACAAAGTAGAATTATGACGGCAAGCTTTATCTTAATACAAGATCCTTTTTAAAAATGCATTTTAAAATGTCAAAAAATTCTAAACTTATCAAAATGTAGGAGCATTTTTGTTTGGTATTTTACTGCATGTTTTATTAAATACAAGCTTTGAAAACATAATCAATATTAACATCCCTTTCTGTACTTTTAAAGTGCATTGAAAAATCTAAAAAAGAATTAAATAGTTCTGCATGCTACCTCATCAAAAGTTTTCTCATGCTGTCTATACACCCAGCAATGGGTAGATTTTCTTAATATTAAAGAGCAGAAGAGCAGACCCCTCACCCACCTGGAGAGAACTTGATAGAGGTCAGAGTCTTCAGGTCTGTTCTATAGCAATCTGAAGTGCCGTGAACCTGGATAATTCAGCAGCAATATAAACATAAATGAGCCAAAACAAAAAATAAACACTCAATTCTTTTTCTCAAACATAGTATTATGGGACCTGGAGTCTTCTTGAATACAGCAGAAATTGTAAAGAGGAAAATTACTTACAGAAAACATTCATTGAGAACTTAACTAAACAGGCGATTTGCCTTAGCCTTGGTAACAATAAATAAACTGATGTAGTTCATATAAATTCTAGTTATACTCATGATGGTGCACAAGCTTCCAAACTAACAAACTACCTATTTAATGTAGAGAATAAATACATTATTTAGAACAAAACTTCATGCATTCATGTTTTACCTAGAAGATATATAAAGAACTTTTTTAAAAAAGTGTAATATAAAAATAGATGAAGCTCTGTGTTAAATAGATATGTATTTTAAATTGAAAAAATTTTAGTGACTATGAAGAGAAATTGATAACTAAAGTAAAATAATTAAAATGTAACACTCAACAGAGTCTCTGAATGAAAAATGAAAATACCCTTATAAGGTTCTTAAATTTATCAATATGCAAAGTTAATGGAGAAATGCGGATGGCTCTTATCAGCATGTTTTTCCAGGTGTATTTAAATTTTTATTAAATATTTTGATTTTTAAATGGGAGTTAGTTAATTTCAGAAACATCGAACTTTGGGAATGAAAACAACCATTAAATTATAAGCCAACTTGCCTGTTATGTGGAGAGAAAATAAAAATATTTGTGTGATGTCTATTGAAAATGCTCTTCTATAAAGACTATCTTATAGCTAGTCTCTACTGATTAAAATTATAATCAAAAACATAAAACATTGAGATTTAATAAGCTCCTTCCTTTGACCACTCTCCCCACAAAAAGGTAGATATCCTTGGGAAACTAAAGAACATGATGACAGAAAACCTTGACTGGCATCTTGCTAAGCTTTAGCTGCTATAACAAAATACTATAAACTCAATGGCTTAATCAACAGACAATTATTTCTCAGTTCTGGAGGCTGGAAAGTCCACAATCAAGACGCAAGCAGATTCATTTTTTGGAGAAGGCCCTCTTCCTGGCTTGAGGCAGCAGCCTTCTCATCATATCTTCTTCACGTGGCAGAGAACGAACTCTGGTCCTTAGCTCTTTCTTTTCTTCGAAGGGCACTAATCTCATGAGGAATGCCCCACCTACATGGCCTCATCTAAACTTAATTCCTGAAGGCTTCACCTCCAAATACCATCAGTGAAGGGTTTAGGGCTTTGACATTTGAATTTGAGAGAATACAAACATTCTGTCCACAATTATTTATATGCCTACTATATGCACCAGTTGTTTGAATAATCCTTCAGTGAAACAAGAACCTCACAAAGCTAAAGCTTTAAAAATGCATCTTTTGATCACTGAAGATGATATGTTGATTTAGAAAAAAATGTTTTGAGTAGAAATGAAAGCAATACCTGCATCATCTTTAATTGAATAAAGTAAAACCTAATTATCTAGTAGATAAAAGAGTAAATTACACAAAGGAAAATAGATATTTCCTAAGAGACTCCTAATATTCTACTAAGCATAATTCTATTTTTATCAGATGGTTTTCATAAACATAAAGCCTTATCCTGTGGCATATAATAGGATCTGTTGTTAGCAGTAAAGCAGGTGCTGAAGCTGATACCAGGGAAGATATTTAATACAATTCAGGTTAAAAAGATAAAAGAGTGTATGGTTCTTCTGTGCCAATATATATATTGCATGACCGAGAAGAAATTAAAAACTATTTTTTTTTGTTTTGTTTTGTTCAAGATAATATCCATCATGTGAGAAGTGTTGAGGAAGGAGGGAAAAAATAGAGGAAGAAGAGAAGTCCATGCATCCTCAATGAACCATGAGATAGGCAGACTCTGCTTTCATGAATGGTGTAGTCCAAGTGGTTAAAATAATAACCAAGAAGATTTCTATGTGAATCCTGTTAATACAAGGAGATCTAATGTAAAATATAATTTCGTGTATCTCTTGGGAAATCATTAACCTAGTTTGAGCTATTAGCAGGTGGGATTCCCCAGGGAGGTTTTCTATGTGTCAATTTACAGCAGGAAATTAAGGGGGGTTACATTAGGAGAATGAAGCTACAGGTGAGAATAATAACAGTAGAAGAGTGGATGTATCAAACAAAGAAATAGTTGTAACATAACCATGAGGTAGGAAGAGAGGTGACTCAGACACTTTGGTACCTAGAAGAGTGCTAGTCACATAGTCACTATTCAAATTGATTGATTAGACAAATGAATGAATAAATGATGTCAGAGAACTTTGTAAAAGAATAATTAATGACTGTTATCTTATTATGCCATGTCTATGTAATTCTTTCATGAATTTGTTCTGTGGTAAGATGATTCTATTGTGAATGTAAAGTTGGAAGGAATTGAACATGGGTGTATCTGGGACTAAGGGAGTGGTGAAGACAGAAGAAATTAGGTCAATTGCAAAATTCAAATATTTTAAACGTTTTTTCATACTGATATCAATGTAAATACTAAGCAAGGAGAGAAAGCAACAGCAGAAAATATTTATTTACTCCCTAAAAGCAAACATATTAAGCCACATTTCAAACTAAACTGTGGACTAACTTGTGAATCCTTTCCATCAATATGATTGAGTTTACTCAATTTTAAAACTCAAATATTTGTATTTATATCATAATAATTGAGCATTTTTCTTTTTATTCATTAATGTACATATTTCTCCTTCTGGTAATATATATGACCAGTGACAATTTTCTGAGAGTATAAGCATACACAATTGTAAGGTACAAATCTTGTTTTTCTGTGTTAAAACAAATAGTGAAGCTCAGAATTTAATCTCTTTAAACATCTACAGAATTTGGTATAGCTAATAAATGCTACTATTCAGCAAAATCATTTCATTTCTAATCTTCAGTGATACATTTGGCTTATAATATTTAGAAGATAATTTTTTTTCACTGAGAGACATCCATTCAATACCATTATTAAATAATTTCTAGAAGCCCAATTCCTGAATTACACATGATGAATCAGCTATACCTATGTCATTTTCAAAGATCTTATACTCCTTAAGGAGATTATATATACACACACACACACACACACATGAGATAAATAGATACTAAAAAATGTCACAACATAAGAAAAAGGAAGAAAAGATGTCCTATGGATGCAGAGAGAACGTTAACTGGCAATATTACTTAAATCTCCATAGAAAAAAAAATATCTTTTTAAAGAAACGCAGCATAACTTTGATTTCAAAATTGATATATAAAAATTCAGCAACTTCCTTGTAGTTACTATTTTAAACCACATCTTCACTAAAAAAATACTTGAACATCATCAACCTGTCAGTTAATTTCAAATTTTCACAGACAAATAGAACAATACAGAAACAAACAAAAAATTTTTTAGTCTAAGCTACTGTATTGATTACCAGTGGAGAAAAAAAGGCAGGGGCAGGGGTGGGCGGGGTGGGGGTGGACATCAACATTTCAGTTTTTATTCAACAAGTATTCAGTGTTTATTTTAACTGAAGTAGCCTGAAGTAACACTCAGTTCATCTTTGTAGAAAATATTTCTTTATGAACTATTGCTAAAAAATAATTTAAAGGGAAGTATTAGGCTCTTTTGTTAGCTTGTTTGTATATTCGATTGGGTTTTTAATCTCACACAGTGAAACCTTTTGTCTTTCCAACAGCTTTTTGTTTTTTCTGCACCTTTGCTCCAGGCATCTGTGACCTAATTGATCTAATTAAATCCATATCCTTCCTTTGGGCAATTTGGGATGAGCGTGAGGAAGTGCTGGAGAGTGGAGGTGTTGGCGGAAAAGAAACTCAGTAACAGGGAGCCAAGGACAGAAGCAGTATCTGCAAGAGATATTTGATTAAGTTTGCTGTCTGGAGTATTTTATATTCCCCCATTCTGCATTCTCACGAATATTTAATAAAGCATACCTTTCAGAGTTGAATTTGTATTGCTTGAAATAAAACATACTGCTACATCTGACCTCAAGGTAGTTACTTTGTGACAGCAGAGCATCTTTAAGGACACTCATCATATTTTGGATTATAGGTTTTTCTATACATAGTGTACAATCAGAGATTTCCTTATCTTCCTGTATCTGTATGGCTTGTGATGTGTATTTATGTTTTATATTTTAATGTTCTTATCAGGTAAACATAGAAATCCACTCCTCTGAGAGTAGAGATTAATTACCTGATGGCATATTTGTTATTCCAGGATTTGTCTATTTCTTTTCATAGACTTGAAGGTTCATAAATACTTGCAAAATTTATATTATGACTTCATTACATAGATCCAACAAAGTGTGTTAAATATTATGGGTTCCTTCTGGATTTGTATTTAACAGTTTCATATGAAACACTATTGCTATGAAATAAATATATCTATAAATGTGACAGAATAACACATTATTTTTCTCTACAAATACATAAACCACACACACACACACACACACACACACACACACTTTGAGGTCAGTCTTTTCTTTTTTATTGAATTGTCATCAGATACACGAAATTAATTCAAACCATCAAACATGTATATGATACTGTATAAAAAAGTAAACTGTGACTCCTTCAACCTTTTTATTGCTATAAAAACATGTTAAGAAAAATTGTGATATTTGTCAAATTTTAACCAAATACATAGTTATTATTATTTAGTAGTAATTATATAAACATTTGAACTTAAAATTTACTGTAAGCTTTTGACTAGAACTTTTATTAATATGGTAGTTAACCTATATGAACATTAATCTTTATATGAGCATTTTGTCCTCTATTCATTAGGTAAATTATCTGGCTTTTAAAAGCAATTATACTTATTTAGACATAGAGTATCATGTACAAGCCCCTGTTGCAAGAAGAATCAAGGATCTTGAAGGAATTGAAAAAGGATGTTTGGCCACAGCAAAGAATATGGTGAAAAGAGTAGAGAAAAATGAGTTTAAAGATGTAGATAGGATTCAGTCATTAAATGATCTTGAGGGAGATGCTTAGGCTTTTGTCTTTTATCTTTAGAGATTTGGAAAACTTTGGGGGGGGCGGGGTTTAAGCTAGGGTAAGAAGGATGAGATTTGTATTTCTAACACAGAGTATGAGATGAGTTTGAGGAATGAACTATAGGACAAATTTGAAGTTAGTCAAGAGAAGAGACATTCACAAGTAACTAATTGGTCCAGAGATGATGCTAGCTTAGCTCAGGGCTGTTGCCATACTAACAAAGGAAAAAATGTGTGTGTGTGTGTGTGTGTGTGTGTGTGTGTGTGTGTGTTATTTAAGATGCTCAGGGTTGTAAACAAACATAAACTCACATTTGAATGGGCTGAATCATTAAAGAGAACGTACTGGCCTAAAATTTACCCCTACAGGTATTAAGAAACCTTAGTAAAGATGATACACGGACCTCCAGGTACAACTTCAAAATTTTTCCTTCGGGTTTCCTTAATGCTATATGTTAGGTAAATAAGACGGCATGTTCCCAAAGTGAATATGTGGGTTTCTGTTCGGAGCCAGATAGCAAGCAACTCAACAATATCAAGGACACATTGATATTCTTTGATTATTTCAATCCTGTAGTTCTGTCCAAAATTTTAAATGCACCATAAATCAGATTCCCTTAGGTAAGGAAAATTACATATTAAAGGGTATTTATGTGTTCAAGAAAATGAAATATTCAGTAATAGGTAGAGAGTTTATAGAAAATTCATAGATCAGCATCTCAACGAGGTCAGCAAGAATCAATTTCTGCATGTACACTAGACGAGCAGAGCAAACTTTAGTCTGCAAAGAGCTTTCCTGGTGGAATAGGATGGTTTCCAGTACAGCGAGGGCCAAATGCTTCTTTACTTGCATCCAGGGTGAGAGAGAGAACAGGGACAACTGCAGAAAGTTGCCCTGAACTTTTACTCTATCAAATTAGTTGAACTAAATGTTTCACAACTGCATGGCAAAGATCCATTACTAGCCCATTTTCCCCCTTGTGCATCTTTATGGCCGAAAAAGTCTATTTCTTCAAAACTTCACTTTCTGGGCCAAATTTCCAATGTGATGCTTTCAGTTTCAAGTAATACTTAATAAAGTTCTATTTAATTTCTCACTGACTATGAATACTTGTGTCATATCTCCTCAAACCATAATGGAGGAGGGATGAATGGCACCCTAAGTTCCTATCACTAAGAACTCATATATGCTTCATGTAATTTAGTGGGCAGCCTAACTAGTATCAAAGGTTATCTGGTAGTTCTCAAAATTCATACTATGCTACATGGCTTATCTACTAAAATTGCTGGAAATTTTCTGAAGATTAATTTATAAAGCTAATATTTCACTTGCTAATAAAGAAAAAATAATTTTGAGAATATAATATTTATTAAAGTTTAAAAATTATGTTCTACGATTAATAATAGCATTTGTGTCCTCCTCCCTGCCCCCACCCACTACTCATACAAAAACATGCTTTTCACTTACATTTTAATGTCTTTACTTTTGGTCCTGAATATTATCATTCCCGCATGCAGTTGTTATAACACATGCAGTGGTTTTACCACGAGGTGTGGAGACAGAATCAGTCGCTATTTAGAAGCAATTGAAATTCAAGACAAAATGTATTGATGTCCTGGAAGGAATGAGCTGAAGGACTTTTTCCTCATTTTTAAAATTCATATTTTCCTCAGATAAATATAGATCACATATATTACTATAGCCTGCCCAAAAACCATTTCATTGCAAATATTTATGCAGCATTTTTTGGTTTGGTTAATGATGAATGGCTTGGAATGGTACCATTAGCTGAAGCAGCAGTGCCATAACTCAACTACAGTAGACATATATAGCAAAAGTAGTTTTGATAAGTAATATCACATAGTTTATAGATTTGGAAAAAAAATAAACTTTTGGTTCAGACGGATATAAATAAATAATTATGAATTAGAACTTAAATCACCTAAAATGCCAACTAATATAATTTCAAAAACAAAGAAAAGATTGTTTTATAAGGACTTACACTCAAAATAACTTTTCTAGTGTTCATTGTGCTATTTAATGCCACTGAGTAGCATCTCTTCATGAGTCACTAATCTTTCTTAATCACAAAATTAATAGGAAAAAGATTTTGAAACATATTATGCTTTCGGAAATTTATACAACATTTAGTCCAGATTTACCTAGTGTTTAGTTCCTACTTAGAGTGAAGAAAATTGTCTTTGGAAATAATATTTATTTTTCTAGGACATGAAGTGTAATGATTCACATATGCCTAGATTTGTTGCTTGAGTAAGTTTTACTTGAAGTAACTTCTAAAGTTGCTCAGATATGATGGAATGGCTGCTGATTGCTTTTACCTAATAAATCTACCTGTTATTTTATAGATATACCTGTTTATTTAGTATCATATTAAAATTAAACACACATACACACACACACACACACACACACAACAATTGTAAAAGTAAATGCCATAGAAGATCTGAGAAATAATGACAGTTGTCCAGTTATTAGGAAAAATAAGTCATGAAAGGTTGCAGAATTATAATAAGAAACAATGCAATACTGAGAAAACAAAAAAACTATTTTGCTTCCTTTTGAGAAAAAAAATTACTAAGCTATAGCAAAACAAAATTGATAGAAAGAAATCAAGCTCTAAGACAAATTATTTTAGGGTCAGTCAATGTTGTTACTTTGTGCAATGGGAAAGGGGGGTGAATATAGTCAGTAGATATGGAACTACCCTTTAGCTATTTCCACCTAGAAAGACAACTGTTGCCAAAATTTCTATATTTTAAGAGTTCAAATTCCTCTGATTCACCCAAGTCCCAACCCAAGTCTGGATCACTCATTGGTCAAGAAAGAAGCAGATTATTGGCATGATTAAATGGCACATCTACCTTAGTAATAAAAAGCAGTGACAAATGTGAAATCACAGAAATTTTACTGAAGTCAGTTAAATAGACCTTTGCTTAAAGCAAATATCTTCCATTTATCTGCTATAAAACTTTAAGTCACTGGTCTTTATTTATTTCCTTAATACTGGATTAGGAATAATAACACAGCTTTCAAGGGATTATTGTGAGGCTCTAGTGGCAGAATGAGTTTGATAAGTTTGGTAAATCGTGAAGCCTCACTCAATCTTTAAAATGATAATTTTAATGCTTATACAATATTACAATGTAGTGGAGACACAGCTGGACAAAGAAAAAGATGGATAAAGTCCATGG
Source organism: Cynopterus sphinx (assembly GCA_030015415.1). NCBI lineage: Eukaryota > Metazoa > Chordata > Mammalia > Chiroptera > Pteropodidae > Cynopterus > Cynopterus sphinx. The sequence continues at coordinate 10,816,531 of CM057379.1, forward strand.
AGAGCTGAGGCATAAAAAACCTTTGCAGTTAATAGACTTGGAAAGTGGCAAAATCATTACTCCTCAAGCAACATAAAATAAATTAATTAGCACTCACTGGGGATTTTTTTTTAGCATATCTCATATTAATTATTTCTTCAGAAAGTCTTAATATAGCCAGATTTCTTTCTTCCTTTTAAATTATTATTCTCAACGTACCTTTTATTATCTCTCTCTCTCTCCCTCTGTCTCTGAAATACCTGAATAGAATAGAGTCAACTCAAAATGTCTTTTCTAATATACCTATTATTTGTATGCAGTTTTATCTGATACAATGTTCTCAAAATTTACTTGTCACAGGGTTTCATACTTATTAAGTATAATATGATAGAAAATGAATAGAACAAAATATTAACTACTGTATATTTCATAATATGATTAATTATTTTCAGGTAGACAAGTATTAAGAACTATACACATTCTTAAAACTGTTATAATTTCTAAGTCTAATATATGTATTTATGATATATGTATAATGATGTAGTTGCATTTTGTTAAATTAGATTAGGCATCTCTTACTGTTTTAGCAATTCATGTAATTGCCCTGTAATTTTGAAAATGTGCATAATAAGAATGTACAAATTACATAAAGCTCATTTCTATGTAAACAGAGTAATTAATACAAAATCTCAAATTCTCTTAACTGTCAAAATCAATATGCTTATAAGTTTGAAAATTCCTGGCTTACTGCCTTGAACAACTTGAAAAGCATTAGGTAATCGGCTTTTAGCACAATAAATATATTCATAAAGCATGTAAATGGAATTCAAGGAGGTATTATGTAAGAAATGCTGCAGGATATGATACTGAGTCGTCCTCTTTTTTCCCCCTCTATGATAATAAAGAAGACAAATTATGACAGTGTTCATTTGAAGAGAAAAAAAAAAAAAGGTAATTGATCTTAGCATAAGAGAATAAAAATTGATGTAGTTGATCACAACTTCAGTCTACCCTATCTTTCTCTTGGGGAAAAGTGTCATTCTTATATATACTCATCAAAACCGAGTTGGAATAAAAGTTGTACTTGTCAACTCTCCTCCCTTAGAATATATGAAACAATTATGTACATGTCCAAACACTCAAGGAGTAATCAACTAAAAATTACGTCTTTGGTCTATACATGTTACTCTCAGAATCTCAGAAGTGTCCACATTACTGTACGCATGGGCCATATAACAGTGTTTTGGTCAATGACTGACCATATGTTAAGATAGTGGTCTTATAAGATTATAATAGGGTTGAAAAATTCTTATTGTTCAATGGCATCACAGCCATCATGTCATAGTGCAATGCATCACTCACATGACTGTGGTTGTGCTGGTGTAAACCACCCCATTCTGCGGCCAGTCATATAAAAGTATAGCACATACAATCAGGTACAATGCATAATACTGGATAATGATAACCAACAACTATGCTGCTGGTTGATGTATTCACTCTACTATATATTTAATCACTGTTTTACAGAGTACTCTTTCTACTTATAAAATAAAAAGTTTGCTGTAAAACAGTATTCTCTGTTACTCCACAAGCAGCTTCATCTGTCTATTCACTGTCTCTCTTAATTGCACTATTTTCCTTTTTTGCTCGATTTAATCTTGTGTTGCTTTGTACATAACATGCTGTACAGAATCACAGCTCAGGAGAAATAGGCTATAGCATAATAGCTTAGGTGTGCAGTAAGCTGTATCATCTAAGCTTGTATAAGTACACTCTCTGATGTTCACACGGTGACAAAATCACCTAACGATGCACTTCGCAGAACACACTCCATCCAGTGGTCCAAGATTGCATTCAGGAAATCTTTTTGTAAATCCCACAGGTAGTTAGTGTTTGTTAACAAAAAAGAGCATTTCAACTTCTGAGCTGGCTATTCAGTAACCTCTTTAAAATATGAAAATTCCTGTTCTTCTGGGATGTTTTATCTATTACTTTTTTCTTTAATGTTTTATTCCTAGAAATTTTCACTATTTCCTTTACTGGATCTCTTATTTTTCAGATTTTAGACATCATCCTGGTCATTTTTCCCCTTTTTTCAGAGAGGAGATTGAACAAAATCTTAATAGAATACTCTTCCCATGAAAACAATAATTCTTCTATCATCATTCTTGGTTTGGAATAGGGAATGGATTTGGGGAACTAAATTTTCAGTGTGTCATTGTCAAAATTTACCCTATTGTTTTCACATTAGATATCTACTCTAAAATATCCCTGGTTTTCTCTAAATCACAGACACCAAAGAAATATCTCTAAAAAATAAACCTTCAGTCTTCTATGTAGACCAGAAAAATGCTTTCACGTGGCAGTATGAAATCAAGAAGAGAATAGAGGATCTAATACATGACCTTTCAACTAATTCTCTTGCTGTCAACCCACTGTCACTTCTCTCTCAGAGGCAGTCAATAACAATCACAGAGTAGTTAGAGAGTCCTACAAGGTTGCAGTGTATGAATGTTGCTTCATGAAGCTTCTTGGCTTTCTCCTCTGCCATCTCAAGACTTTAATTTCTCAGGTCCATTTGTAAGTTTTCTTAATGCATCTACATTTAATCTTCAATTTTTTTTAAATGATGTATCTTTTCCGAATTCCTTGCCAGTTAGATTATAACACTAATAAAACACTTTAATGGGTTTCTTAGGAGACAGTGGGGGCTAATGTGTCTATATATGACCTACCATCTTTAACCAGAAGCCTTCCTTTAACTTGTAAATGCAGTAAAATCAGAATTTATTATTAGTGTTATATTAAAAAATAGGAAAATATTACTTCTAAGAGCTGAGACTTAATCAATCTTGGGCTAAGCACAGATTATATTTAATTGCAAGAAAGTGTTTTAGCATTATGAAGGATATAAAAATGAATGAATCCCTACTCTCAAAGGAATATTGCTATAATTGAGGAGATTTAATAACTACTACCAAGTGAATGAATGTTTGGAAGAGGGAAATACTGCACCATTAGAAATGTGACAATACCAATCCAATGGGTTACATAGCATCTGATATACACTAATAATAATCCACAATGGCTGAGTAAAGAAGTGTCAATCAAGATGAATTTTGAGAATGTAAGAGCTCTTTTGTATTTAATAGTAGAAATGGAGAAGGTCATGCTAGCTGCCTTTAAACCTCAACTATCTTTGGGTTTGCTGGAGTGGATTTGACTATAAATGGACCACTGGTGCTGTAAGAACTGGCACTGCCTGTTACACAAGAACCTATTGGCTGCTGTCTAAAACTTAGATGGGGTCTGTTATCTCATTAGCATAATGCCTGCCTCAAGATCATTCCAAATTAACTTAGAATTTATTTTGCCCATTCCTTTCCAAAAAAGAGAAAACTCTTTAGATAATTTAACTGTTAAAAAGAGAAAAATTACTTTCATTCGAGTTCACAAACTTCAACCACTAAAAGAAAACTTTGCAATGCCATTTTGTGTCCCTGCAACTCTCATTCATGTATTTTAATAGTCATAGAAGCAAGCAGACTACTAATATAGTATAGTGCAGAGAACAGGAGAACTAGATGTCATTAAGACCATAAGACAATTTATCAAAAAGGTTCTTGAAACTGGATAGGAAGAATTTCAATTAGGTTAAATGTAGAAATAACAGTGCCTATTTGAAATAGGGTTTCTGCTGCTTTAGGGTAATACTATTTTATTTACATTCCTATAGACTTATCTGTTATATTAAATATTACTAAATAATTAGGAAAAAATCATAAAACTAGGTAATTTGGCTAACACTCCCAAATGGACTTTTATAGGTTCTTTGGATTGATTGGTATGTTCTTGTACTTTAATTTGCACTTTCTTGACTCCTTCCTTGGAAGTGAACTACAAATCTTGAATATAATTCTTTTGTCATATGAAGTGTTACAATGCTCAAAATAAGTGACCTCAAGAGAATTCAATGTTTCTGTGCAGTTTCTAGCCAATCAAAGTATCCAACAAATAAATACCCTTCTGGCAAAGAGGACAGAAAACCCTGACAGAGATACTGGAACAGCTACCTTCAAGAAGTTATTCCTTGGCCCTTCTATATATTATGCATACACTATATGGTGGTGAAAATCTACACTGATCATGTCTCTTTATAATATTATATCTTTAAGTTTTGTTTGAAGAATAATAAAAGTTGGGGGGGCAGGGGAAGACTAATTGACACCAACATAATTCTGTGTCCCTGCGTTAAACAATTCTGAGACAAAACAACAATAGCAACAACAAAACCTAGGTATTTTGCTTGAAGAACCACAGCTCCTATATGATATGAACCAGTAAACAGCTTTCAAGACTAATGACTTATTCCAAAACATACACATCAAAGTGTGATAACCTCTACTTAATATGACAAATTATTGGTGTTGCAATATTAGTGCTACAATCACCAGTTCAGGCTCTAAAACCAATCTTATAAGTACGTTTTCAATTTTTTTTTACTTGAAGAAATAAGTAAGACTTTTCAAGATAATATTCTCCTTTACTGCACTAATTTCAGTAAATTTAACTCTAATAACAGTTGGACTCTGCTAAAGACTACATGTATCAAAAATTAGTCACTGATACAGGCAATTTAGAAAGTTGATGTCACAGTGGGATGAGTCTTCCAGAACACATAGGAAGTTGGTTTCAAATATCAGTATTCTCCATCCTTATGAGTTTTACTTTATAATCTATAGCATCAAAATATACACAATAGAAAAGTACTATTTTTTTTCATGTATAAAGAAAATATAGGTAAAGAGACAAGAAAGTTAAATTACATTAGTTAATAAATAGGAGGTATTTAAACAGAGATCATATAAAAATTTGAGAATAAAAAATAAAGGCCAACATCTAAACTTAATTTTCTGAGGTTATAAAAATTTTTTTAAGTATTTTATATTAAAATCTTATAAGGACATTAAAATCACAAATTCTAAAATAAGAAAAAAAGTACATTTTAAAGTCTGCATTCATTCTTTTTGATACCAATTTTTTTTATAAATCCTAATTTGAAGTATCTCAACAAAATTTTATGACACATAATATACAATTATCTAATTTACAAAAGTCAATTAAAATTACAGTAGCTCTAATTGGATACAGAATATCACCACTCCAACTTTGAAATGCTTTTGGGAAGGAATATAAATGTTAACTTAAATATAAATCTTCTGAAAAATCTTAAATGTAATTTGATCAATACATGGGATTACAGAAAAAGCCCTGAATAGCTGTGAAAATCTATAGCTAGAGGGTTTATATTTATTTTTTGTAATGCTTTCAAGAAAAGGAAATAATACAAGCTAAGTATCCCAGCTGGAGTTCATACAAATGGCCATCCATTAAAGTTTTTTAAAGCATTTTAAACATCTTTTCTTATGATTCTTGACAGCTGAGGGCGAACAAGGTTCTCTGTTAATTTATGACTAAGCAGATATCTATAAGGATCCTCTGAGATTACTGTAAGCTCCAAGTAATGTCCATTTCCTTTATGCTACATTTGGGCTTTCAAGACTGATGTCCTCCTAGGTAGCTATCAGTCTCCCAGACTCATCTACCTGAAGGTATAAAATGAAAAGTGATGAGCTTTTGGAGTGGGCTTACTATTTGGCACATTAAAGCTAATTTATTATATATTAATATGACCTTAACAATATCACCTTTTCTTCACTTCATTTTACTTTCCAAGTAAGGAAAAAAGGCCTTAGTGAATAGAACAAGCTAAAATAGGTTATGTGTTACAAATTAGATTATGTATTGCCAAGTTTTGTGGGTATATTAGATAGATAACATAAAATTCTTAGGAAGTTGAAATCCATGTAGTCATAGTGAGGCTAACTTTAGCTTAAAGAAGTAGTCTTCATAGTTTTACTTAAGTAAAAGGATAAATCATTTTATTATTCAAATAAATGTAAGTTTTACTTGAAATAAAATGTGCAAAAATAAATAAATACACTCCAGTATGCATAGAAAATGTAGATGAGAACACTGACAAATTATACACCTTTACAAAAAAAATGAGTTAAAGTATAAGAAAAACTATATCATGTCATGATTTATAACAGGATAAATGATGTGGAATGAATCACTTTTGAGATAAAAATGACTTAAAAAAACATATATATAAAAACATAGATATAACTACTGTACTGATATAGACTCAGATATATTAGCATCCTTGGAGATATAAAGCATTTAGCATTTTTCTGCATTACTATAAATATGCTTGCCTAAAAGCCATTGAAAATTAATGGAAAACTTTTATTATCAGAGGAAATGGGTGTCATGGCAGTAGGATACATTTGTTAAGACTCTAGACCTGTTTACAGTTACATTTAGCAAATATTTTAACATCTATTATCAGGGCTCAAAAATAAAAATCTAAAAATAAATTTTGTCAATTGTACTTAGTTCTTTCTTCTTAAAATAGTACTTCTTATCAGATAAAATGGGGCTTAACATTTTTGAATTTGTAATAAGAGTAGCCAGACTAAAGTTTATGCTACCCAACCATTTTTATTTAAATAGCAAGAAACTGTAAAACTGGGTATTTCAATTTACTTCAAATGATCATAATTTTTTCTTATGAGAGAATACCTAAATTTCTTAAGCCTCTTTCATATAAATTTTAAAGACATGGCTAAAATTAGTTTATATCTATCTATACCTATAATTCTTAAAATAATTTATTATAAGCATTTTATATCTAAAGTGAATCTTTGTATTATATTACCTTGTAGATTTAAAAAACCCATATGTATATGTGAAACTGTATATAAATATGTATATAATTTTTGACTTGTAAAAAATGGCATCCTCTATCTAGGTTTAGGACAGCAGCTGGTTTGACAGTTGCTGTACTAACAGTGAGAAAAAGAATCGTGGCCAAGAAGACAAGGTCAAACCTTACTTGAATAAAAAGCATCATGTGAGGCTGTATATATCATTCCAGCATAGTGCTTTTTAATCTACAATCATAATAAAATATAAGTTATGCCCAAAGACTGTGGAAACTTAAAATTAGCAGCCTTAATATCTTGACCTTAAAAACATGACTCAAATCATGCGGGAAAAAAAGTCTAGTATCTAAAGATGCAGAGTTGCATTAGATCTTGTTTGGTTGGGATGCTGCTACATTATATGATAGGGTTAGTTATGGAAGGTTGCAGCTCTATGACAGAGCTAGGAACACAGTGAGGTCACACTATAGTAGTGCTGGGACAGAGTGTTGCATCTTTCTCTATGACAGAGCTAAGGGCAGGGTGTTGTAGAAAGGAAATTGTCTGGGATGTCGACCATTTCAGCTGACATGCAAAATGAGACTTGAAGTATAAGTAGGGAGAATCAGAGACATTCCAAGTAGTAGAAACTGATTACTCAAAATCCAAAGGCAAAATAAAATTACTCCAAGTAATTCATTATCATTTGTTAGTAATTCATCTGTTCACCAAATGTATATTGAACACTAGCCATTTTAGTGTGGATGTATATATGAAAAAATCTCATCAAAATTTGAGTTTATCAAGTTTTATTTGAATTACATTGAGGCTTCCCTGACTCTTACTCCTCTTACCCCACATCAATAATAGGAGACTTTATCTTTCATGGTGATTTATTTTTGTGCCTGTAGATTAAATATTTTATAACTAGATATTAAAAGAATAAATATATTCCATAAAGTAAATTGCAAATGAAGTGTTTCTCCTAAATAATCAATACATAATGTCTGTTTATTACTGATAAAATTGTTTTAAAAAATGTTCTGAGGTTTCCCTGAGCAATTCAGAACTAAAAATAAGAAAGCATGTAAGGACTCAAACAGTTATCCCCAAAATATTGTGGTCACTATAAACCAATAAAATCAGACCAAAAATAGCTGGAAACGTAAGAAAGCAAATGTATCTATATTATATAGACTTTAAAATTAAAAATGTGATCACTTTTTATCATGTGGCAAGCTCTTTTTTAAAATAATAATAATAAAATGATGACTTGACTTGAACTTTAAGGAATGTAATAACTGCACCTGAGAATTCAGCAAGGGGAGAAAATAAAAAGCACTAAAGGTTTAAGAGAACAAAGAGCTGAAGGACAGTGTCAGATGGAAACACTGTTTGTCACTCCTCATGTTTCCATGTGAAGGATCATTTATTTGGGTATAAACCAGGCCCCTTGTCTACCACTTTATTCAGTGAGGTCCAGACAAGCAAGGGAGATAGCAAACGATGTCTGGGGGAACAGTCTGGCCATGAATGATTTAGCCTCCTCGGGATTCTCTTCTTCATGAAGTCTGCCTGGATAGAGGTGGCCTTTTCATCTGCCTAAAGCAGCCTAAAGTTGTATTAGTTAATTTTAGTCTAATATGAATATTAGAAAACCACATATTACACTTAAACTCCATCTTCCAATATTTTAACAGCAGTTAATAAATCTGATACTTAATCTCCACCTGTTTGAACCCTGAATCTATCAACTGCTTTTGCATCCTTACTGACTTTGTGATGCATAAGATACTAAAATTCAGTCTCAATTTATTCATTTGTAAAATGAAGATAATATTTTTGAAGATTACATTAATGTACATAAGAATTTTTAAAATGATTAGCCATATTTGGCACATAGTACTAGTTAAGTGTTGTTAAATTAACATTAACTAGTTCCTTTACTATTTCAATAGTGATATCAGGTACCTAGAGTTTATCTTCTTCAGGTCTTTGTTGAACAAAGAAAAAAAATTTGAAACATTAAAAAATGGAAGAGAAAGTGTAGAGAGTAATCTAGATTATAGGAGAGTAGGAAGAGTCAGATACACTAGTTTAGATGTGAGGTCCTGCAGATGAGTTTGGGCAGCAATTTTACAAAGATAGACCAAGTGCAGCAGAGAGGTGGCTTTAGAAGACGTTTCTTATACTGTTTCCACAGTTTATAATTCTTCCACAGCAACTTGTCTATCTCTCCCATCATTAGGGAGAGATTTTCACTGAGGTCAAATTACTTCCAAAATCACCTGCAGGCAGGCTGTTTTCTTCCACACAGCTATTTCCTAGAGGCAGTGGGTTGAACGACGGCCCCCAACATGATATGTCTAATGTAGGGAAGAAGCAAGAGAACTAAATGTTAAAGCAAGTTATAGTCAGAGCCTGCCACGTGTGGCTATCAGACTCAGGAAACCTAGGGAACAGAGGAAGATTCCTGCTGGGATCACTAACAAACCATTTACTCACACCCTGAAGGGAAAACAGGAAAACAGAGTCTTTAACTTGTGGCCTACAGAAAATAAACACAATCATTCATTCCCCGTGGCTAGCACCATGGGGGACTTATGGATCAAAGGCTAGCAGGTCTTTCTTGCTATATTCCCAATCCTTTCATGCTACATACCCTTACTTTCACACTGTATGTCCACACCATCAAGGAAAACAGGTGAGCAAAGTCTTTAACCAGTAAGTCATTAAAAAAAAAAAAATAAAAATGATATAGAAACTGAATTCCCTGAACACACTTGGGAGTCACTCTCATTGTTCTTTCCATCTGTCTCTCTGTCCCCCTCAGCCCATTCACTCTTTGTCTCTGAGAGGAGACTATGCTCTGTCTTTGGAACATTGTTCCTTGTCTAATAAACTTTCCTTTTGACTCTTAACTCTGGTGTGTGCTTGAATTCTTTTCTGCACACACTCAAGGACCCTCTCTCTTTGTGCAGGGCTTGAATCTCCATTTGGAGTGATTTGCCCTGTCCTGCATCATCTCCATGTCCCTGGGACCTGTGAAGGTTACCTGATTAGAAAAAAAGGTGTTACCAGACTTAACAACTTTAAGAAAACTAAGATAAGGAGATAATCCTCATTAGCCCTAAATTCACTAATAACTGTCCTTGTAACAGAAAGGTAGAAGAAAATCTAAATCAGAGCGGAAAAGACACAGCAAAGAAGAAAATACAATATTACCAAAAAGGCAAAAACTGGAGTAATGTGACCATGAGCCAAAGAAGCCAGAAATGCTGATGGTCAATAGAAACTGGAAGAGACTAAATGCAGAACCTCTACCAGGCTTCTAGAGGAAATTAGGCCCTGTTGACATCTTGTTTTAAGACTTCCAGCCTTCACAACTGAGAAAATATCTTGTTTTAAGCCACCAATTTGTTGTGTGGTAGTTTGTTACAGCAGCCACAAGAAACCAATACTCTCTAATAATATCCTTTCACATTTAATCTCATATTGAGCTTTGCTTCTCTGAGGGCTTGGACTAACACAACTGAGATAAAATAATTTGTTATCTGGAGCTGAGGATCAATATTCTTATTTTGGACATATTAAATAAGAGATGCTGCTAACACATTTAAGGGAATGTCATGTAGGCAGATTAATGCATGGGTCTAAAGGTCAGCAGAGATGCCCAACCTGGGCACTGACACATCAATGATATTTAAAGATATGGACTGTTTGAAGTATTCTGTTGAAAATGGTGTAAATAAATAAGAGAGGGTTAAGCCATGCTCTGAAGTACTCCAGCATTTCATACACTATCATAAGGGAACAAGCTAGTGAAGGAGACTAGGAAAACAGAGGCAGTGAGGGCCTAACTCCCTTTCCATGTTTACATGGAATTCTTTGTCATTTATGTATAAAACTGATCCCAATCAATACAATTAAATAAATCAGATTCGAGTTGCTAACAAGCAAAAGGACATTTCATTGGCTTAATGGAAGTTGTCCAACAGCAGATGGCAAGGACTCACATTATGGACCTATAAAGCAATAGCAAATTATGGTAAACATTTCTTGTTTTCCCTCATAAGGCTGATCAGGTAGTGGTGAAGTTATGTAAAAAAAAATGAAAAAAGAAAAGTTTTAATAAATTGCTTTGGGCTGAAAATTTATACATTGAAGTACTAATTCCTAGTACTCTGAGGCCTTTATGACAGTCTCATAAAGGACTTTATATTCATAAGCGCTATGAATATAAAGTTTTTACAGAGGTAATTAATTTAAAACAAGGTCATTAGTGTTGTCCCTAATCCAATATGACTAGTCTCCTTACAAGAAGAAATTAGGAAACACACACAGAGAGATGACTGTAGAAAGACACTGAGATAAGATGGCCATCTACCATCTACAAGTGAAGGAGAGAGACGTCAGAAAAAGGTCTCTTCTTCTGCTGACACATTGACCTTGGACTTTTGGAATTGTGAGAAAATACCATTCTGTTGTGGAAGCCACCCAAGCTGTGGTTCCATTTTATGACAGCCCGAGCAAACTGATAGGGAGATAATTAAAATAGATTGCGCATCAACTACTCATGCAACTCTCAGGTAAGTCTCATAAGAAAGAGAATAACGTAGCATATAGATAATCACCAGTGAGAGAGATGGAGAGGAGGAATACAGTTAGGTTAAAAAAGGCCTTCTCTGAAGTCACATACACTTATTACTAGCAGTTCAGTAACATGGCACATTGCTGAGTTAAACTCAACCACTGGTGTGTCTCAGAGTGAAGCAGCCTTAAGCAATGGCTCTCAAGCTTCAGCCTTAGCAGGAGAGACTGAACCTCAAGTCTTCTTTCCAGCACTTGCCATTCATTATGAGTTCTTAGCCAAACTGGAAACCAGCCCTGAGTAAAATATCTGATTTGGATTGCGCTCTCGATTTAAAATAATTTCTAGTTACTAACCACAAAATTAGGAAATACGGGATTCTAAATAGAACACAAACCATGTGTCTTCAGATGTAAAAACTTCCTCTGTTAAGAAGACTGGTGTTTTTGTAAGGCAATCCTCTCTGGATTTCTTGGTGTTTTTGCCTGGGCTAGACACCCTTAGCAACAGAAATTTGCATGCCATAATAACAGAGAAAGTCTCTTTTCTTTCCCCACGGTGCCACCTGACCTTTGTATTCTAAAGGTGGTAGATATATGGAGTCTTTTTTCTCCTTGCACCAGAGACATCTGTTTCTTTTCAAAGGATAATAAAGCCTTTCTTATCTCTCCAGGAGACAAAGTTTACATTCTTGGTTAGAGAATTTTCCTTCCTCCCCTAAGAAAAGGTCTGTTTACACAGAAAAATCAATAAGCTCTTTCTCTTAACTCCAGAGGGGAGCAGAAGTTGTGTCAGCACCTACAGAAGCTTCAAGGTCCATAATTTTGGAATTCCTCTCCTGTGGGGCAGATCATATTGTACACTCATGATATATTTGGCTTTTACTGCACGCCCCGTGAGGGATTAGGTTATGGGGAAACAGCAACAGCACTAGGCATTCTGTGAGTTAACAAAAAGGTTTTTTTGTTTGTTTTTGTTTCTGTTTTTTGTTTTTGTTTTTGTCTCTGATTAGTATCTGGTATTTCTGATAATGTCCTCTGATAAATAATTCCTCTCTATCCATCTTCTAATCTTATTTATCATTATCTGTCTATCATCTATCTATTCATCTATCCATATATCTAAATAAGGGTAACTTCTTAAACTCATCACAATTTAGAGTTAGCAGATTTTATATTTATATATATATATGTATATATATATGTATGTATGTATGTATATGCATATGCGTATGTATATATAAATAAATAAATATATATCCATGAATTTATATATTTATTTATTTATATAAAGAGAGATATATATACATTTATATGTGTATATATATATACACACACACATGTACACACACACACACACACATATATATATATATATATATATATATATATATATATATTCAAATGGACCTACAAAGAGCACATACATAAGTGTTTTTGCTTGTTTGCTTGTTTAGAATCATATTGCAGGAAACAAAAATAAAATAAAGAAATAAACATATAAAAAATACAGCAAGCAGGTCCGCAAGCCTTCAAAACATTCCTTGGGCCAACAAACCTACATCGATGTAATTGTCATTTTAAAGCCATTCAGCTTCTAAAAAAGACATCTGTTTTATTGCCAACTTCACATGTGGACAACGATTATAATGGATAAAAATAAAGCTTCCAGAAAGGGGGATCCAGTGGCCATAGAGGACAATGAAAAGGTAACTCCTGCCAGAGGGCAAAACCAGCCCCTAGCAGATGGTCTAACAGGAATTATCTAGGCTGCCAGGGCACGGAGCCTTCAGCACCTGAATGTGGGTTTTGAAATGGGTTACGCATCGCCTCAGTACAATCGCATACTGAATGTGTAAGGGACTCATAACTAGAATTTTAATTTACAAGTGGAAAGTAAATTTTTCTACTTGAATAGCAAATGTTAGAACTGACTTCTGTGTTTTATCACAACCAGTATAACCAATAAAAGTTATTAAAAACACAATGATCTTTGATTGACCCCACTATAGGACCTCACTGGCTTGATGGAGAAACAAGGGTTTTTGTTTTAAGCATTTGTATGCCGACTTCTAAACTTCTTTCCTAATTAGAGACAGCCTTTTCAATCTCATTAAAATAACTAAGAAGAAATAACATATGCTTCACCCTTAGACACCTCTAATTTTCCCCCTTAGCAAAAAATTTTGAATTTTTTTCACTGATGTCTTCTTACCAGGCAATTTAAATTCAGTTTTTGTTGCTGTTGTTTTATCGTATGATTTTAAAAATTACTGAAGATCATTACTTACAGAGGTCACAGTACAATAAAGAGCTATATATGGACCTGACAGAGAGAAGTATATATCACATCGAGACTTTGGAGGTGGAGTTGAATGAAGTACACTTTTGGGACTTTAGGATTTTTTTTTCCACTAGGAGAAAAGGTGAATGTATACACTAGAAATCTGAATAGTATGTTCAAGTAGTTAAGTTTCTAAACCCATAGCTTCTGGCACAAACTTAATACATTATCATTTCTTTGATATAATTAGACTGTCAGATAATTTGCTAACCATGTACCATTCTTTTAGCCTTGGTACTAGGTGTAGCTATGCAAAGAAGTTCTGACCAAATGGAATTATTTAGAGTTATGTGCAGGTGCCATGTACTTTTGATGAATGTATGCCACTTTTGTCCCTTCTTTGAACTGCAACTTCTGGATGACTGGAATGCAAAATGAGATGGCTGTGGTGGATCAGCAAACTTTAAAGTGTCTTGACCTTGGGAATGGAGGTGATGTAAGGGATATAAGAAGTAACAAGACAAATGTAATGAATTTTAAATTCCTGCATGAAAGAAATACAATTCTACTTTATAAACGTATTGTTATCTGTGATTGCTGTTATTTCTAGTCTAGTCTAATCATAAGTAAGAGATTTGGAAAACTAAACCATAGACAAACTGTCAGACAACTATTTTCATCTTCTCTCTTCTTTTCTGGACATTGCTAGAATTTTTCTTCCATGCATTAAACCCTTTCACTAGTACAGCCATTTTTTGAAATTAATAATAACATCCGTAATTGCCATCTATCGCTACCTTCCTCAATTACAGTACTTTTTCCTATTCACTAACACTCACAGAATCTACTTTTTATTTTTGTAAGGATCTTTGCTCCCTAAAATATGATCATCTATCATGGATGTCTTCCTTCTCTGAATTCAGCATTTATGTTTCACAGCGTGTTTTCTTATATAACATAAGTGAGTTATATTTTGTAGTAGTTTCATAATATTTTATTGTTATATTTATGATAGCTGTGGTAGGAATACAATAGTAGTAAACTATTGATAACCACTAAATATAGATGCCATTTATTAAGGTATATTGCATGCCAAGTGCTATAATACCTTATTTAATGTTTACGCTATCATATAAGTCTATAATGGGTTAAATCCCTAAAAGGGATGTCTAAATCTTATGCCCCAAAATATGTGACAGTGACCTATTTGGAAAAAGAATCTTTGCAGATCTTTAATTAAAGTAACAATATCAATGAGGGGTCATCCAGGTTAGGAAGGCCCTAACTCCAATGACAGTATCCTTATACGAGACAGATTAGAAGACATATAGAGACACATGGAAGAGAAGGCTATGTGCAGACACAGAGACACAGAAGAAGACATGGGAAGATGGAAGTGAGATTAAAGCAATGGCTCGACAAGCCAAGGAATGTCACGATGTTCACAACCACCAAAAGCTAGGGAGAAGTACAAAACAGATTTTCCCTCAGAGCTTCCAGAAAGAACCAACCCTGCCATTTCTGCCAAAAATCCATTTTGAACTTCTGACATCCAGAACTTAAAGAGAATAAATTTCTGTTCTTTTAAGATATCTATTTTGTGCCATTTGTTATGGCAGCCCTAAGGAACTAATACAGATTTTGTATGCAGGAAGTGGGGTGCTGCTGCAAAAAATACCTAAAGTACCTAAAAATGGAGAAGTAGTTTTAATTTGGGGGAAATAAATAGAGGTTGGAGGAATCTGAGGATGCGTAACAACAACAACAACAACAACAACAAAATGTGAGATTGTGAAGGGATGGTTGGTTGAAAATGGATGTGAAAGGCTATTCTGGTGAGGGCTCAGAAGGAAGTGAAAAGCACCAAAGAGAAAGCTCCTATCATCTTAGAGAACACAAACTGTCACTAACAGATGGTGGTAGAGATACAACTATTAAAGATGCTTTAGGTGAGTCACAAAATGAAATGAAGGACGTGTTATTGTAAACTGGAGGGAAGGTGACCCTTGCAAAGCATCAGAAAACAGCTGAATTATTTTCTCCTAGTGGGTGTTATACTACTGAATATGTGATGAGCTGGGATATCTATCTGAGAGAGCTCTAAGGAAGGTGATGAAGCTACAGCCTGGTTTCCCACTGCTTGTAGTAAAATGTGAGAAGACAGAGATAACTGAGGAAGGAACTATTAAGCAAGAAGTAACCAGCACTAGATATGGGAGATTCCTAGCCTATCCAGGATATTAAAAATTAGGAAATCATTGTTTTAAGGTGTGCTTTGGAGATAGGGTACAGGGTGTGGCCAGATAAACTTTCATTGAAGAGATTAGGTGTGTGTTTCATGTATCCTGTCAATCATCTTAGTAGAATACAGAAATAGAAACAGGGTAATTTGGGAAGGATTTTTTCACAACTCTTTTTCTAATAGTGTGAAACCCCTCAACATACACAGAAGACCCAAAGTTTTTGAGAATGGTATAGCAGCAGAAACGCCACCACCTTAGGCTGAAAGGAAAAGAATTGGATAGAGTGGAAGAAGGGTGTCAGTCTCCTGGATTTCTAGAGGAAGAAAATAGGCTGAGAGGGTTACTCAGCTGAAACAACGTGCTAACCTTTAAATAAAGGAGAAAAGACTACAAGAGTGAAGAGAGCAATGGATCTGGTCTACCGCCAAGGCTACAGAGGCATGGAACAGATTGTCTCTTAGTGCCTCCAGAAGGAACCAGTGTTGCTCACACCTACATTTCAGACATATGGCCTTTAGAACTACACGTAAATATTTTTATAAAACCCAGTTTATGGTAAATTGTGATGGCAATGGTAGGAAGATGATATATAGTGTATGCACTTTACATGTGGGCACATGAAGCTGTGCGGATTTTAAGTAACAATACCACGATCACACAACTATTAGGTAATAAAGAAAGCTTTTGTGCACAAGAAGTTTACTCTGGAAAAGTAATTATTCAATGTAATCCCTGGAGAGACACTTTATTTTCTTGAGCAGCTCAACATGTAATGATGTACTCAATAGATAACCAAGGGCTTCATTCAGTCTATAGTTATTCCAGGATGCTCTAGATACAGATTTTTTTAGGCAATTGCAATCACCACAGGAGCCCTAAGATACCTGTGACCAGGGTACAAAACATGATATCTAGAATCAGAACCAAGATATTGCAAATGAAATACTGAAGATCCACCTCAACCATAAATGGCACTACCTTAAGAGAAATAATGTGCATACAGCCATGAAAAGACCAAGAGGCAGCATAGCAATTTCTCATTTACACCAGTAACTTAGTACAGTCCATGCATTTGCCAATTATGGCAGCATCACTAGATTTTCATTGCTAGTATAAAATAAATAGAGAAACTAGGAAATGTGTTACAATGGTAAGATATTATGTTAGGACTTAAATACCCACCACAGTTCTTATTCTTACCGAGTCAGTAATTAGATAGCCTCTGATTTTTTAAAATGATCATTAAATGATAATTATGGCATAATTAAATATAATACTGCAAGATGTAATTTTCAGCCACATTAGGTTATTTTATAATGCTTATTTAGTAATAATACCTACCGGTTATGTTGTTTTAAAACCTTTCTGGTAGGAAAATGTCAAGATGTGAAGAAAGAAAGAGCAACTGGAGTACTTTCTAAGAATAACAATCATAAAATCAGTTTTATCATATGTATTTACATGTAATATCCAATGTCTTATACTAGTAAATACTAGGGAGTTGTACCTTATTAGCCTTAAAAATTATATATTTATTTACAATTTTATATATTCTATATAGATATTTAAAAGATATATTCATGTACTACTTTACAAAGACATATACAAATACATGCTCATAAATATATACATAAATTACATATGTATGTATATATATGTTTGGGTATACATATATATATATATTTTTTTTTAAATTGAATGGCTTAAGAGTCTGACTATCTAAATTCCTCATATTGAAACTGAGAAAATTCAAATTGGTGACATACAAAAGCTCATTATCTAGATTAGGATAGAATTTGTACTAGAATAAAAATAATTGATTCACTTTTCAGTTCTTTCTGTACACTCTATAATATCTATATCTTTTATAAAGTACAAGCTACAATATTCATTTCAGTAATATAAAGAATATAAACTTGGCTTTATATATCCAAATGTATTTTATGCTCCAAATCAAGTAGCTGCCTTTTTTCCTCTTTTTGTTTTTTTTATTAGTTAAAATACATAGAAGCAGCATCAGAGGACTTTAATGTGTAGAAAAATGTTCTTATATACTTGCCTAAATTATGTATTTGATTAAAACTGTGATAACAGCCATGCCTTTCTAACCAGTAAAATGACTCTAATGCATCAAAGTAATGACTAGACCTTTAACATGATATATAGTACAGTACAATACCTGTAGAGATGAGCAAAGAAAGAATAATTACAAACTAAGTATGTGTTTGAGGAAATGACTTTGCAATTAGAGGCATGCCAATATTTCTGTTTGCCCTGTGCATTCTTAACAACCAGCATGGTGTTTAAACAATTACAAGACGTTACAAATTATTAAATGTGAAAATAAGTGTTAATCTGTGAAGAATATTTCAAAGTTAAATACCTGTATCACTTTATATTTGTGTCAAAAAAAACATAAAAATAGCTTTGCTTACAAACTAGTAGCCATTTGTTTTTGAAGGCTGCTTTATTTATCTTACTAGCTTCATTGTTTTCACTTTCTTGGTAACTTTAGTCTATAGAACTGAAAATCAATATTAATATATATTATATATATATATATATATAGATAGATAGATAGATGATAGATAGATAGATAGATAGACAGACAGATAGACAGATACTTTCAAAAATAAGCAAGACTCTCTAGAATTTTTACAATATTAATTCAGATGTCTGAAAATATTTTGTTGGCTCATCTTTCTGAAACCTCAAAAGCTATACAGGACAAACCAGAAACAATGGGCTTGTCTCCAAACAAAATTCCATCAGGCCAGTGATAGAAACCCAATTAAAAAAAAAAAAAAAAAAAAAGCGCAGATTCTAATCAGTGTTGCCTAAGATAAAGAAAATGGTTGGCAGTTTTTAAAATGTTCTTAAAAACATTTAGTTACAATCAGTCAGTGTGCTTTAATAATGACCAAAGGGAGTCAACTCCAATCAACAGACTGATTTAATGAATCATAAGTCTTCAAAACAAGAGCAAAGCCATCACTGTAATAAAAATTCTTTATATTTATAGTATAGTTGCAGATTATAAAATGCTATCATAAACATAATCTCTTTATTTTAATTTTAATTTTCACGACAGCCCTATTAGGTTAGAGAGTCAAGGCTTCATTTTCCTATTACTTAGACGAGAGAATAAATCTTTAGGAAGTAAAGTTGTCCAATTAATACTTAGCTGAATGGCAGAGTGAGAGTCATCATGTAACACTAGTTCTCAGTTCTTTCATCTTCCCTCTACTCTGATTTATAGTCAATGACATAAAAATGCCACTTACATGATATTAAAAGTAAAATGATTAATTGTAATATTCTGAGCTACCAGTTACAGAGAATGTTTATGAAAGGTTTTATAACATTTGCAAGTTTTGAACTTGTGAATATTTTTAAAGCTGATTCCCAAAAACATATTATTCTTTCCACTAGATGGTAATACATTTTTATTAAAAGTCAAATTATATGCAAAAACAATGATCCAATAAGCATATTTAGAAGATATTCAAAATAAAGTCTTCAAGATTCTAGAGATTGATAGGTATGTGGTAATACAGCAAAACATTATACCTGTTTATTGTGTTGATTAGTTAACAAAAAGCCTTTAGAAAAGTACATTTAAAAGCAGCACTATGCAATAGAGTTAAAATACTCTCTACCTATAGTAAATTTTTAACCAGCATATGAGCATAGGCCTTCAAAAATAAAGAGCAGCATCCTCACATAAACTCATTCTGGAAAAGAAAGCAACAAATATGGAAGATATTAAGTGTAAATGCTATCATTTTATTCATACCTGGATATGGTTATTTACCAAAATTTAAATTAAAAAGAAAAATGAAAACTTTGGCTTCAATCATGTTTCTGTTTAGAGACTGCCACTAGGAGATAAAAAAAAATCCTGAATATCTCAATAGACCTTTATTTACATCAACGTACACCTTATATTCAACAGCCTACTGACATATCCCTTTGAATGAGCCATTCACATCTAAAATTCAAATATTACATGAAT
Source organism: Cynopterus sphinx (assembly GCA_030015415.1). NCBI lineage: Eukaryota > Metazoa > Chordata > Mammalia > Chiroptera > Pteropodidae > Cynopterus > Cynopterus sphinx. The sequence goes on from CM057379.1 coordinate 10,836,409, forward strand.
TACCCATTCTCTCTCTCCATAGTATCTCTTTTCAGGATTACATGTTTTAGAGAGAGGCACCATTATAATTCATCCTGTTTCCTAAACTACAACCCTGTGGCCCCTTTGATTTTTCCTTTTCCCTTATTAGTCAGAGTTAAGGAATCACTATCTTCAATGCTCTTAATACTTTAGAATCCATCCAACTATCATTCTCTTTAAAACCATTATCATACCTTCTTTGAATTAATAACATATCCCCAACTCTAAGCTATCTATTCCTCTATAATTATTACTACACTCTGTCATAAGAATGCCTTTTCTAAACCCCGAATCTGATTTTAACACGACCAAAATAAAAATCCTTTTTATCTTTCCTCGTGAACTTCTGACCGAGACTGATATATTTCATGAATCTACTTTTATCACTGCTCATAAAATTTGTAATTAAACAAGCTAATTCTTAATGGTTAGAAATGACAGGTCCCTAGAATTTCAGAGACAACTTATTTTTGCGTGGGAATTGTTACTGCAATCAAGAACTCCAACATTATGGTGAAGGCTAATCTAACACAGAAGGACCCTAAATAAATGTCTTCCTTCCCTGTGCTAACTTTTCAAAATAGTTGATCCCAATGTAGGTCAGTTATCCAAAGTGCAAGTAAGTCTCTATCTGACAAATGCATTTTTAAGACATTCTTCAAAATATCTTCTAAATGAAGGGAACCAAAATTTTGCTTTCCTAAAGCTGCTCTCTGGGCTACTGATTTTGAAGCATTGTATTGAGAAACAATCCTGTGAAGGAACCTCTGGCCCTCCCCTACTTTCTTCTCAAGAGATTTAGACAGGGAAACCTGCTTTGTAAAGGAAATCTTATCATGCTGCCTTAGACTAATCTGAATTCACAATAGTAAATAAGATTAGGCTGGCTCTGTTGGCCAGATTCCCTGTTTGCATTATTTCTGAGTTGTTCAGCAAGAATGTCCCTGCCATATGTGTTCTGCTCTTCCTTAAGTACCTATAAATCATCTGTTCTCATTTCTAAAATCTAACACCCCTTCCCCTCCTCTCTCCTTTGTTCAAAATGTCTTATATTCCCAACATTGCCTCACTGTCTTTGAAATTTTTATGCTATTGTGACCTCCCCATGCATACATATTAAATTGTTGATTTTCTCCTTAATGTCTCTGTTAATTTGATTGTTAGCCCAGACAGAAGAATTTAGATTTAGGGAAAGCATTACTTCCTTTAGCACCCAAACTTTATAACCTGTAAGAATAGAAGCAATTGGAATGTTTAATTAATTGCCAATGAGCATTATAAGATTCAAATTGGATTTTATTTGTATATAATTTATATACCAATACTATATATTGCACATGATATTTATGGGTTATTTATAATTCTATGTTATTTACAGATAATATGTATAATTAGAGAACAGTGTGCAATCATTTGTGTGTGTGAAAGTACTACAGTCCACATTATTAAATTACATCTAATGCCAGTTAATGAAAATACCTAGTAGAGGCAGATTCTTTCACATTATGAAGAGGACCTAAAATGATGATCAATTCCACTGGCAAAATGATTCTTCTATCTTCACTTTTTATTTTTTCCCACAAAATGGCATAAAGTCTTTCTTATTTCCACTAAATAACATAAATAGTGATGTTTTTTTCAGTAATAGTTAAGTTACCTGAACATCTATTATAAAGATTCCACAATATACCATACTAACTTACCTATTACCAATAGTATTAAAGCATACATTGTAGGCTAGGATTTTATATTAATATCCTAATAAAAAGTTTCAGAAAACTACCTGAACGTGCAATACTCAAAATACATCTCTAGAGATTCTCTACACTATTTCAAGGTATCTTTTGTGCAAGAAAAAAATAAAAGAGTAAAGTTTCTCATGTAAGTTCTCAAAGAATAAGAGCATAGTCTTGGATCTCTGTTCTCTGTATTAAAACTTACCTAGCAGCCAAGCTACTTTGACACTTAGAAAATTGTACTTTTTTTCGTCCTCTTAGAAAAATCTCTTTTATATGCTTTCATCTGTATTTTTCAGTCTGTTTCTTTGAGTTACACAATTGTAACATAGCATGGTCTTAGACTTGATGCATATACAAAGAATGTCTATAGATTAACAACAAACAAACAAAAACCCAAACAAAACAAAAAATAGGAATATATTCCATTTGTTATTTATTTGTTTTTTTATTTCCCCTAAAAAAATCTGATTGAAAGTAATTTATATTTCAAAGTAAAAGAGGATACTTATTGTTTAGTTGGGAAGACCATATCTTAAAGCACAATATGAGAGGCATGTATCTTTTCCCTCTTTTGTAAAAAGACAAATCCATGTTAAAAGTCAAAGGTGAATCTTTTCTGTTTTAAACTTGGTTTGGATTTTTTTTTTCTATGTCATAATTGGAGACTAATCTATTTCTTCTACTCAATGTTTCTTATACAAAATTAATATAAGTTCAACAATGTGATGAACCATTGAAATAGAGTCCACAGACTTTTGGAAGAAAAGGTAGACCAAATGCTTCATACCAGTTCTGTGCTATTGGTAGTGATCACCCAGCCCACAGTGTTAATAAAAATTTTAAGGCTGAAATGTGGTAGTTTCAGGGAATGGTGTCTGAGTCATTTGGTATTATTTTTCACAGCTGAAAGTTAAACACTTAGATTTTTATCATAGCAACTATGACAAATTGTAGACTTTGATAATTACTTTATGAATACAATAATACAAATTATTGTTGATATTAAAATTTTGCTTATTAGTTGGACTAAAAGCTATATTTCATTTGGGTTAAGAATAGTAAAAATGAGAGGACATAAACAAATGTATATCATTCCAATAAAGACAATGATGCTAGATTTGAAGAAGATGATTATTTTTTAAAAGTGTTTGGGATAAAGAAGAGATGGTATATGTTAAATTTGAAGCATCCAAATTCTAAGATAGGAGAGAGGACACCTACTCAAAAGAAAGATGGGGGTAGAAGTAGCTTAACAGGTGCTATACTTTGAATATGTTACCCCAACCTGCCTTTCCAGTCGGCCAAGGTTATGAGAAAATGGAATAGATATGAGAAAAAGAAAGAAATGTGAATCTGGCATACAGGAAAGAACCATCTAAATAGCAAAGAACATCATCTTGAGAATAAAGGCACTCTGTAAAAGGTGAATGTTGATACCTCTGATTATAAAGAAGTATCTGGAAATAAACTTATCAAAAAAGTAATAAGAAGATATAAAATAGAAAAGAAGATAAAAAAAAAGAAAATATTGAATTTCATGTATAAAATCCATTTAAAAAAATTTAAAATATATGAAATATGTTTTATAGTATAAATGTGTCTCAATTAAGGATTAACTCTAACAATTGACAACCTATATTCTAGTCACTATATATTATTGCTAATTATCAGATGACATCAAAGAATTATCTTTATTTATAGATGATAAGCTGGAGTTTACTGAAGTCACTTGCTCAAATTATGTGAAGGGTATATGGTAAGAGACAGACTTCACATTTTCATCTTTCTGATAGCCCAGAGATCTGGAGATTATCTTGGTAAACTTCACTATGTAATTTTAAACCATGAGCTTTCCTAAGGGTATTTTGGTCAACCCAAGTTGAGCAAAAGATTAGTCCATGTCATGACATTTAAAAAATATTTCCCCCAGAGGACAATTTAAAACATACACAAGTTATAGTGTTTGAATCAGTGTAATTCATTTTCTTATATTATTGGAAGAGTGTGCTTATTTTTAAGCTCACATTTTTTGACCCAACATTACTGTTGCTATATTTTATAAATCTCAAAAAGACAGCTTAAATTTATGTTACTTTTTAATACAATAGCCCTGGTTTTTATATAGCTTTCTGGGAAAATAATGACTTTAGAGGATAGGTTTATGTGAATTTTCATAAAGTCTTCAGGGGAATACCAGATCAATCTATCTGCTGAGGTGACAACTAGGTTAGATTAATAGGATAATGATTTAATCCCATATTCCAACATTTTCTCAGTTGTAACATTTTGATTTTCTTCTCTAAAGGCATTTAGCTTATTTAGTTGACAAGTGATAATAGGCAGGTTAATGTGCTATGTGTTTTTAAAGCATAATTATTTTTAATTCAAAATGTCTTCCTCCATCCCTCATACATCAACACTATCAAATGTCCATCGTCTTTCCCAGTAAATACTGTTATTTCCTGATCAGTGTTTTCTAAAGTTTACTGTGCAAAAATCTACTAGCTCTCACCATTTTAATCACCATAGGAATAAAAATATATTGCTGCTGTGTTTAAAGTGAAATATTGATTATCATATTCATATAATATTTCTATAAAAGCATGTACATAACTCAGTATAGGTCCATATGGTATAGCCAATTGAATTAGAATTCCAAGTTTTATTACGATTTTGAAATGTGCACATGTCTTAGGTTTCATTTATAAGACTACTGACAGTTAATCATTAGAGCAAACCATTCCTTTTAGTATATAATATCAAAACAATTTTGAGTTATATTTTACAAATATATATGTGTTTAATAAATATGATATGATTAAAAATTGATGTTGATTTTCTACCTCCATAGAAAACCATTCTGAATAAGATCATAGCACATAAAATTGATTTGGTGAATAAAAAAATCTACCTCAAAAATATAAGCTAAAAACTACTTTTCTTTATCAAAGTAACCATTTAATTGTGGCTTGCATTTATAAATATTTTTACTATTTGTAGGTTTTCCACTTTTATATAACCTTAACAATAATCACTTAAGGAGGCTTGTGTGCATTGTCATATTCCGTATTGAGAAGGAAAATGTGGCATAGTAAACAAGGAGAAAGTGACATTATAAAAAGATGCCTAATGCTGAGGATGACAAATCCATGTCCACCCCTTGGCTCAGAATACTGGTTCTATGTAAACAATCACCCTTATTTTAATCCCTTCTATCTTTGAGAAAATGATGGATGTCCCCTTGTGCCCAAGATTATATTCTCTACCTGTTTTATGCTCTTATTCATTCTTTCCTTTTGTAGAATACTACGCCATCTCTAACCCGCAATCTATTCTTTTTAAAATATTTTTCTCTTTCTAGCTGTGTTTATCAAAATATTAATGGCCAACAGACATATAAAGAGATGCCCAACTTCACTAGCTATTAGGGAAATACAAATCAAAACCACGATGAGATACCTCTTAACATCTATTAGAACAGATATGACCAACCAGACAAGTAATAACAAGTGTTGGAGAGGTTGTGGAGAAAAAGGACCCCTCATACACTGCTGGTTGGAATGTAAATTAGTACAATCACTATAGAAAACAGGATGGAGTTTCTCCCAAAAAATTAAGAATAGAATTACTATATGAACCACCCATCCCTCTTCTAGGTACTCCTTCTAAAATTGAAAACATTTATATGTAAAGATATATGCACTCCAATGTTCATCAAAGTATTATTCACAGTGGTGAAGACATGGAAACAACCAAGCGTCCTTTGATAGATGATTGGATAAAGAAGATGTGGTACATATATACAATGGAATATTACTCAGCAATAAGAGGAAACAAAATACTGCCCTTTGTGACAACATGGATGGATCTTGAGGTTATCATGTTAAGTGAAATAAGTCAGATGGAAAGGATTGAGAACCATGTGCTTTCATTCAAATGTGGGAAATAAAACTGAAAGCAACAAACAAACAAGACAAACAAAAACTCATAGACATAGATAACAGTTTAGTGTTTACCAAAGGAAAAGGGGGTAGATAAGGGTAAAGGCAGTCAAATACATGGTGACAGAAGTTAATTTGACTTTGGGTGGGAAACACACAATGGAATACACAGATGATGTATTACAGAATTGTACACTTGAAACCTATATAGTTTTATTTGCCAACGTCATCCAACAAATGTAACCTAAAAAATATTACAAAAAAATGCCTAATATTTCTCTACCACCAATATAATTTTTCAAGTCTACATACTTATAAATATAATTTTAGCTCTTTTCTTACATTTCTAGAAGAATTGCTAGAAAGATACGTACTTTATTGCTCTTGATGTTTTCCAATATCTCATTCAATATATTATCTGCTTAAATCTACCATTCTTGTCTAGTTAGTAGTTACACATTGAGAAAACGTTTGAGACTAGAGATATATATTTGAGAAATATCTGAATTTAAATAAATTTGGTGCTATATGAGGCCACAATATCTTTCAAGGATTACGTATGACACGAAAAGTCCTGGGAAAAAAAGTGTGGAAATCAAAATGCAATAGTGATTAAAAAGAATAAAGGTAGAGAACTGACACATGGTTAGAAAATTTACAAGGAAACTTGGACAGCATACTAGAAAGAACACAGAGAAATCAAGAATTACAGAGAAAAGATTGACCAAAGGTCCAAAAATGCCACACAAAGGGGAAGTAAGGTTGCCCAGACCTGCATAGGTCATAGTGAACTTGTTGATAAAGGACTCAGTGAAAAGGCAAGGGTGGAAATGAGACTATACTGCTATGAAAGAGGCTGCAGAGGCTTCTCTGAAGGAGAGGGGGGTCTTGGCCTCATTCAGGTGCTCCCCAGATCAAAAAAGAGGTGTTTCCAATAACTCCAACTTAAAAAAAAAAAAAAAAAACAGAAGGGCTTTGTTGCTGGGTGGCTGCCATGTCCTGTACCTTTTCAGGGCCAAACACTTCCAGCCAGTGGCCAACACTGTGAGAGCACATTTCAGAAATAGTTTCAGGCAGATCATTGCTGCCAACGTGAATTTGGTCAGATCTCAGAGATCTGTGGGCCAATCTGTGACTTTTGTAGATACACAGTTACCAAAGTTTCAACAAGACTGAGGCTATATTGATCTCACTGCCATAGTCTCTCCAAGACCCCATCCACTCTACCCACAAATTGTTCCAGGTGGCCCATTGACAGTGAACTGCTACAGCTCTGTCCCTCCCATCTTCTGAACTCCCAATCCACACAGGCAACAAGCTTTGGCTGGCACAGGGTGGGCACTGCATAGAAATCAGTGGCAGGTAGACCTCTGCTGCCTGCAAGAGCTGCAGTATCTCATGGGGGGAACACAGGGGTATGTGGGACTGTCTCATACAGCAGCTATTCTCACTGTGATCTGTGACTACAGCGGGAATGCCCAGACACCAAAGTTGCAGCAAAACTGAGGTTGCATTGGCCGACGGCCCTAGTCTCCCTGAGATCCCACTTCACCCAAGTTACAAGTGCCTGCAGCCCATTGATAGGCATCCACCTCCAGCCTGCTTTTCTCTGGGGTTGCACATTCTGCACAGGCAACAGATTTCAGCCAAGAAAGTGAACAAAGTTCAGGAATGAAGTGAGTAAAGGGATGGAAAAAAGATACTTCACACAAATAGAAATTTAAAAAAAAAGTAGGCATAGTAATACTTACATAAGATAAAATAAACTTTAAAACGAAGGCTATGAGACAAAGAAGGGTGTTACATAATGATAAAGGGATTAATAAAGCAGGAGGACATAACACAAGTAAACATATATGCACCCAACAGAGGAACACCTACATACATAAAGCAATTATTGACGGACATAAAAGGAGAGATCAACAGTAACACACTCATAGTAAGAGACTTTAACACCCCATTGACACAAATGGACAGATTTTCCAGGCAAAGAATCAACAAGGAAACACTGGGCCTAAAGGACACACTAGATCAGATGGACTAAATAGATATTTTCAGAGCATTTTACCCAAAAGCAACAAAACATACATGTTTCTGAAGTGCACATGGAACATTTTCCAGGTAAGAGCACATGTTAGGACTCAAAACAAGTCTCAATAAGTTTAAGAAGTTTGAAATCATATCAACCATCTTCTCTGATCACGACTGTATGAAACTAGAAATCAACTACAAGGAAAAAACTGAACAACACACAAACACATGGAAGCTAAATAACATGCTACTAAACTATTAATGGGTTACCAATGAGATCAAGAAAGATATCAAAAGATACCTAGAGACAAATGAAAATGAAAACACAATGATTCAACATCTATGGGACACAACAAAAGTAGTCCTAAGAGGTAAATTCATAGCAATACAGGCCTACCTCAAGAAACAAGGAAAAAGCTCAAATAAGCAAGCTAGACTTATACTTAAGAGAACTGGAAAAAAGAACAGCAAACAAGACTAAAGTGAATTAAAAAAAGTAAATAATAAATATCAGAGTGGAAATAAATGAAATAGAGTCTAGAAAAATAATTAAAAAGATTAATGAAACCAAGACCTGGTTCTTTGAAAAGATAAACAAACCTTTAACCAGATTCATCAAGGAAAAAAGAGGGAGGATTCAAATATATTAAGTCAGAAGTTATAGAGGAGAAATAACTATGGACTCCACAGAAAGACAAAGGATTATAAGAAAATACTATGAGTAATTATATGCTAACTAATTGGACAATCTGGAAGAAATGGATACTTTCTTAAAAACATACAACATCCCAAGACAGTGTCAAGGCGGAACAGAAAATCTGATTATCACTAAGGAAATTGAATCGGTAATCAAAAAACTCTCAAAAAACAAAACTCCTGGACCAGATGGCATCATAGGTGAATTTTAGTAAACATTTAAAAAAGAAGTAATATCTATTCTTTTTAAACTATTCCAAAAAATTCAAGAAGAGGGAGCGCTCTCTATCTCTTTTTATGAGGCTGCCATTACCTTGATTCCAGACAAAGATATTAGAAACAATAATTCGTAAAGATCTATGCACCCTTGTGTTCATGGCAGCACAATTTACAATAGCTGAGATATGGAAGCAATCTAAATGCCCAGCAACAAATGATTGGATAAAGTATGGTTCATATATACAATGGAATATTACTCAGCCATTAAAAAAAAATTAAATCCTACCATTTGCAATGACGTGGATGGAACTAGAGGTATTGTGCTGAGTGAAATAAGTCAGACAGAAAAAGATAAATACGAATATGATTTCACTTATATGTGTAATCTAAGAAACAAAAAGAACAAACTAATCAAAAAAAGACTCATAAATATAGAGGAAAATCTGATGATGGCCAGAGGGGAAGGAGGTTAGGGGGCTGGGAAAATTGGGTAAAAGGTTAAAGAAGTACAAATTAGCAGCTGATGGATGGTCATGGGAGCTTGGCATAGGGAATGCAGTCAGCATTAATATAATGGCTAGGTGAAGAGCCAGATGAAAGAAAGAGAAATCAGGGGGATTGTTTTATAAACTATATAAATGTTTAATTGGTGTACTGTATACTTGAAACTAATAATAAAATGAAATAAAAAATAATTTTAAAAATAAAATAATTATTTGTTAGCTTTGGGTTCATATTACATAGTTTTATATGTGTCTGCTTAACTCCTGTTTTAAAAACTACATTTTTACATGATTTTTAATATTAGCATAACAAATAATAAAAAATAACCACTGCCCCCCAGAAACTTTAGTGACATGTGGACTTAAAGCAAAGTAGTGCTTTAAAATAATAACTATTTTAGAAGGTTAATACCAACTGAATCAGTTTTCTTTATAGTAAATTTTAAATGTTTTCTCTCTTTGTATATAAATAGATTTTTATACCTTTTACTTTCCAGAAACTGTAGAATAAAAATTTTTCTAAGCTTGATGATTAATTATATGTAGTCTCAGAATTCAAACAAAATAATTTATACTTAGATAATTTAGGTATATAATTTATGTGTATACCTAATTGAACATACTTTACATTTATAATTATATGTTTTGTTTCAAACTAAAAATATTTGAATTAAGTAGGCAAGAACATGCAGAATTAAAATCTACTTAAAGTCTGAAGATATAAGACTGGATAATCACAGAGATACTGAATATAATGGGCATATCCGAAAGTAATTTGGCCAGTTGATTTTACACTTATTTCAGTGTCAGAAAGATGCAGACTGATTTTTTGACAAACAATATTAACCTTTAAACAATCTTTGCTTTAGTGGTAGGTGGACTCATTCAAATTCTTGCAGTTTTATAAAATTGATGTTAAATAAAGATTAACAAACTCAATATGACAAGGTTAAATTCTTATTTCCACTAAAGATGCTACATTTTTATGACTACACAATAATCAACAGTAGCTGTATATTTCAAAAACAAAAAGGTCTGTATAGTTTAAAATTTCATTTGGGTAGGGTTGAGTTAAAAAAATTTCATAGAAATTAATTTTTCATTGCCTTCATGAAAAATTTCTAAATGTTAACATTGTTCCAGGTAATTCAAATATTTAAAATGAATATCTTTATTATGGTCTTTTTATTTTATCATTAGTTCAGTAAAAAAAAAAAAAGCACATTGCATATAAATAATCCTAACATTAAAGTTCCATCCAAAATTATCACATTTTAATTATTAAATTTGGAAATCAAATGGAATGCAGTTTGTGTAAATTTAATTTTTCTACCAAAATAAAATTTTAGTAGAAATAGAAAAGTGAAAAAAAGTTAGAAAACTATTTTAAAATATTTCCTGAGTTGGTTAAAATATTTATTTAACACGTGAATAACATTATTTAGAGCCATATAATCAAAATGAAGCCTGCTTATTTGGTACTAATACATTGTGCATCAGCTAGCAAATCTCAGGTGAGCTTTTCTATTACTAAATATTTATCAACTCACATACAGGATGGATTAAAATGTCCATTCCAAATGTAATCTCAGTTTCTTAAACTATATAATTTTTCATAAAAATAATATAAAAAATGTATGTTTATCTTAATAGTAGTAGATATATATAGTAGTAGTAGTATACATATCACAGTAGTAGATAGATATAAATATAGATATGCTTTTTTATTAATTCATTTTTGGGGTTATTTACTGTGTGCTGGCTCCTGGTAAGCACGCCACAGGCATTATAATATAAGCAGATGAGCAAAGTAAGGCAAAGAAAAGTGAAAAGCTTGGAAATCTAATGCAAGCATACGACTAGCTGAGTAATAAAAGCCGACCTTGAATTTAAAGCAGTTTGCTTTTCTTTTCCAGCATATTCACTTACCAGGCTTAATAAAATCCCTTATTAGACTAGAAAAATAACCTTCTTTTAGGAATATGTGATGATCCCAATTACTATCAAAACCACATTTTCTTCAAGATTTCAAAAGGCTCTTTTCTTCAACCTTAGACCAGTTTTTAATATTACATCCTGACAAATTCAAGAACAGACCAACATTTTAGAAAATCGCATGTAAAATATTTTAGTATAATTTCTGAATATATTGATTTATCCATGTTTAGCCTCAAATTTTCTTTGCTAATCAACATTTCACCTTTTTTTTTTTAATTTTGCCTTTGACTCGCCCTCCAAAGAAAACTTTCTTTAAAAAAGAAAAAGAAATTCTTAGCTATCACTAGTTTTGTACATTTTTCTATGATGCTTATTATTTTCTTATTTTTCATTTCCTTTTATCTTGTCTGCACCCTTCTATTATTTCTAATATAGCACCGTGTATATCTAGTACTGTATTCTTACTCAATAAATCCATTATAAACTAAACATAATTATTGAATCAATGTAACAAAAACATTTTCCATAGAGATTACTCTTTTGAAGTAGAGATGTTTCATGCTGTTATTCATATTGAGATCTACTAAATTTTGTGGTCTTTTCAACTTTTATACAAAGCTCTTTGCACAAATTTGCAAGTTGCTAGGCTGTGTCTGTGACATTGAAACAATAAGTCTGTATATGTATAGTTAACTGAGCTACTCAAAGTCAAAGCCTTTTTGAATGAGAAATGAAGAGTACCCAATATTGATGGCAAAATCATGAGATATTGCATGCTGAAAAACATTAATCAGTATCAATGCAAGAACATATCCAAAATATGCAATATATTGGTTGCAGTACCTGCCATTTATCATAATAAAGACTTTTTCTATTTGCCTTTTATATATCTTTAAGATCCTCTCACTATTTAAGGAAATACCTTAAATACTAAAAATCCTAGAAGGGAAGTGATTTTTCTACTAAATTAATTTCTTAGAAGTAATCTCCCACTGACTTCCAGTGTACTCTTTGCATGCTCCAGAAACTGGAGCTATTCGAGGTATTCAGATTCATAGTGCTTCCAGTAATGGGATCACTCAAACCTTATGTGGACCACTTGAACTTTATGGCTCACAGCAGAGAGATAACGAATCATCAGAGTTATATCTGTCCCTCAGATAAAGAGAGGGACACTGGTGGCTCCTTCATGCAAATGAAAAAGAATATAAAAAAAAACAAATATGTCACTGTATTTAAACATCATATTTTTGGAAAATGAGTAAGAATTTATATTTATTTGAGTAGACCAAGATAAAATATTCATGAGAAATTTTTGAAAGTCCAGTTTCATATTTCTTCTCATTTTTTCTTTTCTCTGAGTACTGTGGTTATTGAAAATCAACTGCAAGACTACAACTGTCTCTTCTCCTATCTTTAATAACATATGTTAACTTTGAATAGGTATGCTTCAACAAACTGTTTACTAAGCAATTGAGAATTCCATACCTGGAATAAATTACTATCACACAGTAGAAATTTCACATACAGAATTGTTTACCATTGTATATAATGGGACAGCCAGTGATAGTTTGGCTGCGTGCTTCTCATCTACCAAGAATCTAAATTTAGAAACTATTTTTTTCTGGGCAAATAGCTCACTTCCAAGCTCCTGCAAGTTCAATACCATTCCTTACAGGTTTCTTTGTAGTATCTTGGTGATTTTATTTTAAGTCCAAGTGAGTGAATATAAACATTTATAGAAACCATCAAAAGGTGATCTGTTATTAACAAATAAGAGCATATTAATCTAAGAATGATTCCTTGAATTATATGTTTGCAGTAGCCTTAAAATTATAGTTAATATAGTATCCAATGTTTTGCCTTTTTCCAGAATCTCATACAGCTGGAATTATATAGTCTGCATAACCTTTTCAATATGGCTTCTTTTACTTAGCAGTATGAGTTTAAGATGTCTCCACATCTTTTTGTAACTTGATATCTTATTTTTTAGCACTAATTAAAATTGTACTGTGTGGATGTACCATAATTTGTTGATCCATTCACCTACTGCAGCGCATCTTGGTTGCTTCCAAGTTTTGGCAAAATTCAATAAATCTGCTATGAACATCCATGACAGGTTTTTGTGCAGACTGCAGACATACATTATCAGCTCTTTGGAGTAAATACCAAGGAGTGTGATTGCTGGGTCATCTGATAAGTCTTTTTAATTTTGTAAAAAACTGCCAAACTGTCTTTCAAAGTGGCTGTACCTTTTTGCATTCCCTTTGGCAATGAATGAGAGTTCATGCTGTTCCATATCCAGGCCAGCGTTTGGTGTTATTAGTGTTCCAGAATTTAGTCATTTGAAAAGATATAAAGGGTATCTCATTTCTATTATAATTGATTACCTTTTCAAAATTATTATAATAGACAGAGGATGCTCATCAAATAATTTAGTCCTCACATTTTTAATATAGAGAAAATAATATTCCTTTTGTTTTGACATCGCTTATATTGTCCCTATGCCTAAATTTCTTCTCCACTCATTTTTTTTTTATATCCTTCTTGGTAACTTTCTTTTGAATTTAGGTCCTAACTTTGAATAAGCTCACATTTCCCCCTTTTAATGAAAGTTTTTTTTCATAATTATGCATTCAAATTTTATTCATTATCATTTTGCTGTATACTGTGCAATTATTCATCAATTCAACACACATTCATTTAATGGCCAGTTAGTACCTGATACACTGTTTGTACTGGAAATAACAATGCAAATATTTATAGAGCTGTTCTGTATATACAATCTAGATAGAATGCGAAAACTTGTTGAAACATGAATATAATAGGTAAAACTTAGGAAAATGGATAGAGAGAATAAAGAAAAGGCAAAGCAAATCAGAGAAAAATTTTTGTCTCAAATCATTGTAGTTTGAGTGTCTTGGAGTTTGGTGTTTACCAAGAACTTCTCTCCACATGCTTTCTTTCTTTTTTTTCTTTTTTCTATCATAAATAAGTAGAATTTATTTCATAAATTCAAGGTTAATCTGAAAATCAATTAATGTAATATACTAATAGAGTAAAGGACAATGACCACATGATCATATTAACAGAGGCAGAATGGCATTTGAAAAAATTCTTTCTACAAATACACATATTTATATCTTTACATATATGACCCAATACTTACAGATTTCCTCCACCATTTTAATTTTTTTTCTAGTCCTAAAATGACCCCCTTAACTACTGACTTACTAGGTATTTCCATTTGGGAGTGTCAAAGAAACAGTAAAGCAAACACATTCACAATAAATGATCATCTTACTTTCAAATGATCTTTTACCTCTATTTATCTCAGTTAAATAGGTTAATCAGCAAACACATTCTGCTGCAATGCCTTCCTTTTATATTCCTTGCATCTTGTCATCATATTAGCTACACAATATCATGGATTGTATGTAATGCCACTTAATAAGGGATTTATTACCAAATTCCATTGCTCACCTTAAAATGACATGTTTCACTACTTAAAAATATTTGTTTTCTGTGATTCTGTCTCTAACTCTCTCAGGAAAGTTATATTATTTTTGTCTGTATAATTCATTGATTAGAACATATTAATATTCACCTGTTAGTCCTGGCCCCTTTCCTCTTTGCTACCAAAATTTTGAAAGATGCTAGAACTGTTAGTCCATGTTTTTAAGGGTAATGTAGCAACTTCTTTTTTTTTGGGGGGGGTTCTGTTTTTGTGTATTAGTGAAATAATGTAGCTCTGTAATTTTCATAATAAATTAAATATATGGCTTGAGTTCTAATACAGAGAGGTCATCACACTCTGGCCCAAATGTGGGCAAGTGAACATTTCTATAAGCAGAACCAAAGCATAATGTCCTCTCAAGCATTTGTATTTGTATGCACAAATAAAAGTGTAAGTACAAACACAAACATAAACAAGCTTATGGTATATTTTTTTAAAATTCAGAAAAGAATAGAAAATTCAATCTTAAATCAATGTAAAAATTAACATCAGTTATAACTTTTATTTATAATTTTGTTTAAAAAGTGATTTTTTCTTATCTAAGAAGAAACTGACAAGCCAAAGAGCTTTAATTTTAATTATATAGTTATTCATCATAAACAATTGTTTAGTTTTAATTTTCTAGGAAGAATATATTTTTTTATCCATTAAATAAGAAATAGCCTTATCTCTTCCAGAGTTATAATGAATTGTTAACAATACAAATCACATAGAATTTATTTCAAGCCACTACTACCTAGAATGTCTGCGGCATACTATCCTGAACAAACCCGATCTCATCTGATCTCAGAAGCTAAGCAGTGTTGGGCCTGGTTAGTTCTTTGATGGGAGGCAACCTGGAAAGACCAGGTGCTGTAGGCATAAAAAATAAAATAAAATAAATAAGAAATTGTAAGCTGACGAGGTTCTTATAATCTGTGAGGTCAACCAAGGGTTGCCTTGCCTAAAAAATAAATAAATAAATAAATAAATAAATAAATAAATAAATAATTAAACAAACAAATAAACAAAAAAAACACCAATATACAAAAATGGTGAAATAAATGCCATCTAGTTAGATATAGAACTATTGGGCAGTACTGCACATGCTTGACTCTGTAAAAAAAGAATAACCCAAAAATAATAAATTAGTCCTCTCATATAATTTCAATATTAATTATATCTACTTTGATGGTGTACCTAGCTTAGAATTCTTTATTCTTAAAGACAGTTACTATTTTTAAAACTATAAAAAAATTTTAAAAACACAACTTGAGAAATAATCTTAAATTTAATACTCACAATATATAACTTAAAAATCATATAAATAAGGTACTGTGAAAACAATAGTCACCCTCTGATTTATCTATACTGATGACAGACTGTAAGAAATTAGGTTCATTTGGATAAGAGAGATTTAATTAAGACAAAAAGTGTGACATTGCTTATGTCTACAAAGCACAATGTAAATTGAAGACCAGGTTAATTTGGTTGTCATGGCTAAGCCAAATAACGAGAAAGGATAAAGATATGTATTATGACTGCCAATATTAATTTGGGATATGTAAATTGACTCTGTTATCTGGTTAATATAAACAATTATTAAAATTAATATAGTTAAAGCCAAGGTTGTCTGGACAGTGATAAGGTATATTATACAGAAATACTTTTTATTTTGGTAAAAACAAATAAAAATGTTACTCTCTACATTTAAGAAATATCTTTAAAATTTATTCTGTTTCAAGAGAATGTTTATAGAAATCTAAATCACTATATATTTTTTAACTTATAATGTGGAAATAGTTTAATGCGTAGAAATAGATTTAGGTAATTTGGGGAAAGATGTAGGTTAAGGTAACGATGAACTACCAATTTCACCACTTTCCATGTTACCAAATTGAGAGTTATTCAACATATCAAAACTGAAAACTGTTGATTTCAGTGGAGGCAATAGAAACATTTTGTATTTCAATATAATAAGGCATCATTCCAGAAATAGATCTTAGGGTGCACTAGGTCCTGATCCTGTTTGGAGTCAGGTGTTCTTGGAAAAAGTCGTTAATACTTCCTGTTAAAAAAATAAACACTCAGAAAATCTGGGGCTGTTACTAAATCGCATACACTAAATAAGCATGGTGGAAGGTGAACATTCTCCAAAAGTATTAAGTTGTAGTAAGCAGAATGTTAAAACCCCCATGAAAAAGTCAAAGTTAGATTTTCTGAGAATTGTTGAGCTCTTAAATGTGACCTGACTAGGCAGTATCATCTACGTGCTTTTCAGGAGCTTGAAGATTCTCTTTTATTATTGAACATGTGCTGATGTTCATGCAATAGAGACCTCTCTAAAACAACTAATTTTTTGTTTTTTTATATGCATTTATTTTTCTATATACATTCACACTTATAACTGTTGCCACTGAGATATCAGGAAAATAATAATTATTAATACAGTCCTTATCATTCCAGTATTGATGGGCACCAACTCTGCTCAGAAGCTAATATCCATATCAGATAGAAATTTCCATCTGATAACTAATCTTATGATCATAAGACTAGGTTCTTTAAAGTAGAGTAGTCTCATTGGAAAAGGGTAGAGGATATGTGGAGTGGTATGCTTTTCAAGTATGTGTGACATGAAACAGAAAGCATATCTAAAAGAGTTTTATCCATGGGAATTCTTTCAGATGATATGAATAGTAGAAAAAGCTCTATTTAGAAGTGAAGTTGTTCCTTTAACTATATATATATATAGTAAATGAAAAACTCAAAGCATGAATTAACCTGCAAGATAATATATGTAAATATGATCCAGATTTACTGATCATTAATGCAAGATACCAAAATAGATTCAATCCCCAATTACTTATGGCAACCACAGTCCCTTTAAAACTGGATCTTGTTATCCTTCTGAACCACTTTTCATCATCTCAGTAGATTCTAGTCTAAGACTGTATTAGTTTTCCAGTGTTGCTATAACAAATTACCACCAAAAGTGTGTAAAACAATACAAATTGATTATCTTAAAGTTGGGAAGAACAGAATTCCAAAATCAGTTTCACTGGTTAAGAGCAAGGTGTCAGCAGAACTTTGTGTTGCCTTCTTTGACTATCTCCCTCTTATTACTGTGCTCATGATTACATGTTGAGTCAGTCTGACTAATCCAGGATAATCTCCCCAACTCAATGTCCTTCTATTAATCACATCTGAAAAATTCCATTTACTATGTAAGGCAAAATATTCACTAATTATGTGGAGTAGAACATGGATATCCATGGGGGGAGAGAGGCCATGTTGAGCTTGCCAAAAAAAAAAAAAAAAAAAGATACCTTAGAAAACTGTTTCATTTTGGTGGGTACAACCACAAGAATGCAAGTCCTGGTGAGGAGGGCATAGGCTGAATTTCAGGTGGTGCTTCACCCCCATGACCATGTGCTTTTTTGCAAGACAAAAAGAGCACAAATATATCCATTGCGTCTCCTATTCATTATGGAACTGACTTAATGATATCTGTTACCTACTCCAAAATATACCTTAAATTTTGTGAAAAAAAATATATATATATGTACATTTAATTATTTTGCTTTTGTTTTTTCATGCACCTTTAAGAGGTATTTGAGAGCAGTTTTTTGTTGTTGTTGTTGGAGAGCTGGTTTTAAATATAATAAGCTAGTCTATGGCCATTTTACCCTGAACAAACCTGATCCCATCTAATCTTGGAAGCTAAGCAGAGTTGGGCCTGTTTAGCCCCTGGATGGGAGAACACCTAGGAAGACCAGGTGCTGCAGGCATAAAAAAAATTTTTAAATAAATAAATAAGTGTTTCTAAGTGACAAGGTCCTTGCAATCGGTGAGGTCAATAAAGGGTTGCCTTGCCTAAAAAATTAAAAATTAATTAATTAATTAATTGTCTAATAAGCTAATATATTTATGTGTAAGTATGTTTCAGAAGTTAACTTATATAATATTTCACTGACAACAATTTTTTTTGTATGCACCAGACATACGGTTGCTAGAATACGAGGAATGTGGCAATGCACTAGAAGTCACATGCTGAAAAATCTACAAGATTGCTTAAAATGTTTTTTATATTATTCTAGTCCTTTAACTGAGAATTTTGACTGCATTCACCTAAAACTGGATAATGACCTTAATTTATAAAACATTCAATTTTTAATAATTTCAACTAAACATATTTTATGTTCTTCCATTTATTAACAAGCATACACATAATTGTTAGTAAAATCATAAGTATATGTATATTTTTATGTTTCATTATTTTCATTCAATATAACCCAGAATGGTGAAGAAAAAGGAACCTAAAGGAATATAAATAAGTCCAGCTATTATTTTGAAAACATGGATTTCCATCACTGCTGTAATAAAAAGTTATTTTAAATAAATGTTTTTCCTAAAATATTTCAGTACACCCTTTGATTTCTCCAGAATATTATCAAAGGATTATTTTAAATGATGATAACTACCATCTAATTTAAAGTTCTAAGAAAATCACCTCGTCTGTCATAGAGAATAAAATCATAGCTATTATGATAAAAGGAGATTTATTATAGCTGTGGTTTCACTCACAATCCCATAATCAAAACAACACTACGAGCTCAAACATTTTATATTATCAGGAAATTAATTGTGAAAAAAAACGCTTCATATAATAATTATCACTCTGAAAATTGGTCTTTCTAATTTTAGATAATTTGTTCAAAGTTAAGATAGTTATTTGATAGTTGGCATTCAAATTCATGTTTATTTAAAAATATAATTACGATTCAGATATACATTCAAAAGTCAGTGACTTAGCTGTCTGTCACCTTAGCATTTTTCCTGTGCATCTTCCTAGAGGATTGAGACAATTTTCTGCCTTTCCAACTATGATTTCAAACTCAAGTGTTTTCTATGCTGTGTTTTCTACGATTTCGAATATAATTTTGGTGGCACACTATCCCCTTATTAAAAATTCTGGTAACAAAATAATTATATATTAAAAAAGCAACTCAAACACAAAAAAGGAATGGAGAATTATTGCTTTTAACAATTAAGTAGTACCAATATCTCATTGTGTGTGTGTGTGTGTGTGTGTGTGTGTGCGCGTGTGTGTGTAGAGAGAGAGAGAGAGAGAGAGAGAGAGAGTCTGGAACCACTTTAAAAAGCGATACTTGATATTTTAGTCAGCATATAAAGAGTTAGAGAACGACTACAATATTGGACATAGAAATATTTTTATTTATGGCTGATGATTAGTGACAAAATCTTTAAAAGCTTAGTTTATGGCTATAAATAGAAGTGTAAGAGAACCTTTCTCCTAGGAAATTTGAAAACAAAACATCTATTTTTAATGATACTAAGTGACCAACTGTCTATATTTAAAATGTCATTTTATTCTTCTCATAGTTTGTTATGTATGATTATATTATTATCTTTATTCATTAAATTATAAAAGACTATAACCTTTTCATTTGAAACATAAGTCTAGCTAAAGATCTCAAATTTCAAATGATTTTCCTGTGATTTGTTTCCCACTCAGAGTTTCTCCATAGGCTAACACACCAAGACTAACATTTCATTAGGTCATACATTTATGAATCATCTCATGGAGAAGGTTCAAGGAGACTGGGTAATTAATAACTAATTGTTTAAGTCCAAGGCCTAGGGTATCATACATAAAATGAGACTGAGGGACTTGTTAATGCCTATAACCATCATGAAAATAAAAAGTGTCATACCAATTATGCATAAGAGTTGATACTTAAGAAATCTCAGATGACAGTTGTCAAAAAGTGAAATTGTGAATGTAAGACTTTTAGGGAACACTTGCAGCTTTCTTAATCCTTTCTATTCCCACAATGTGAACCAGAAAATATAAACAGATTTTATTCCGTGCTTGTATTTTATTTAAAATATATTCTCAAATTGTCATGATCTATCATACAAATATATTGTATAAAGCAAAGTGATTGTATTTCACTTAGGTTATATGCATCAGTCGCTAGTTATTAGAAAATAAATGCAACCTGACTAATGCAAGTTAAGTAGGCATTAATTATAAACTGAAGGGTGTAGAATGGTTATATTCCAAATGTTTTTGGTTCTGAGGGTAAAGATAACAAACCACCTTTCTCTATACACACCGACTTAGAATGTAATTGCTGTATATTTTATTTCTCTCTTCCTACTTCGATGAGGTAAAAACATTAATTTTCATAGGAAAAAAAAGTACTTCAAGATACTTTTTGTTTTAGTCTTTAGTTGTATAATTAAGCTAATATTATTCATGTTAAATATTTATTATGTCTATAAAAAAAATCTTCCTCAATGGAATGTAATAAAGAAAAAAAGGCCACTTGCCATCCTGCTCTGTTTCTGAAGATGCAAAGATCTGTCAAAGGTGCGGACAGTGACATACAGTTTTTTCATATTTTTTTCTAATAAAACTTCAGATAATATGTTTACCTGGGTTGAGGACGGCTTTTAATCTCCCAGTCAAAAAACATGACTTAGGTAAAATGAGAATAACCTATATTTCTACAAAGCCCCATTTACTTCAATGGCTTAACTCAGAGTATATTTCGAGACTTTTAAACAGAAATACATTAGTGAAAACAAATTCCATGTGAGTACCTCAAATAAAGATTTATGTAATTACAAATTAAATAAACTATTCTGAATATTATAAACTATTTTCTTCAGTATAAAAAGAATTTCAAGGGAAGGAAAAAATAATTTAGAATTGTGTTCTGTAGTATGTGGGCATCAATTGCCATAAGCAAAAATAAAATATATTACCTGAAGAGTACAGAGGTTAATGACATTTCAGAAAGAATATAAGAAGTAATTGTCTTCATTTTAAAAGTAACTCATTTTGCTAATATTTTTCTGGTTCCCAGTATATCCCAGAATTTTTTTTTCTTTTATAAACAAATAGAAATTATCTTTTAATATTAAATGTCTTAAGTATTTTAGTACTTATATAATACATAGGCTAATTCTAAAAAAGATTTGGCTAATTATTTTGCAAAATTAATATTTAAAAGTTATATTATCTAATATAAGAAATACTTTTAAAAGAAAAAAGTGTAAGTCAGAGACTACAATCTCTCTAAAAAGATAACCGGATTAACAAAAAATTTTTCTTTTAATCTAAAAATGCAAATTAACTTTGGAAACAAGGAAAAGATTTGCTGCACATGGCACAAATACTTTGTGGATTTTCTTTGGATGTAGCACAAAAATCAACCCATTTATAAGCAACACTAACACAAAGAACTGTCAAATTCTTTCTTGAGAATACTGAACTTTGCTTAGAGAAATTAATAGATAAGAACTTTACAAAATGCTAACATTTCCACATAAATGAATGAGGGCTAGAAGAGCTTTAATCCTGGCCTTAATAAATGAACTAAGCACCAAGGCTATAACCAGAACACAACTTTCTTCTCCAATGCACCCCCACATTGCCTAAGAATACCCATTCAGTGGAGTTCATTTTTTCCTTCCACTTGGATGAAATCTAGGGCATGTCACAAGAAATATTTTGATTTCTTTTTGGTAATTAAAACTTCGGCTTACTTTAGTCAAGAGAAATTTTAGTTTAGTTCAGTCTCTTTTTTGCAATTAATACATCAAGTCATGTGTAAAAACAGTAATTAAAAACATTTTTTTAATTAAACCTTTTCCTTTCTACATGCAAATTTCCCTATCTCCATAGATAGAAAGAGGATAAAAATTAGAGGAAAGATAAGTGAAGGGAAGGAAAGCTTTATATTGGTACTGTCCTGGTGGGTTTTTGTTTTTTTTTTTCCCCCTCAGGTAGCACTGAATTAATTCTTCAGCATGCCCTTCTCCACTCTAAAATCGCCTGGATATCTTACCTATGGTTTCCTCTATGTACCAGATGTGTCCTTTCATAGACAAATCTGTTAGTACTTAGAAGTAATCTTTTACGCCTCAGCATCTCAGAGCATACTTCTAGCTTATTTCTATTGATGTCTCCTAGCCTTCCTCAAATGATCCAGGTGTGTGTCTCTCTCAAGGGTCCTTGGAAACATTCACCATCCTCTACTCTCAGAAATGCTGGATAAGCAGGCACTCTCCACTCAAGCAACCTCTACTCTGTTCCTGGGACAATTCCCAGGTCAAAATTCTCAATCTGGAATATTTAAATTTGAATCTAACCTATCTGCTGTGTCTTGGACGTTCACAAGACACGTTATTTCTCCAAGCAGTCACTTCAGAGCTACTCTTCCAAGGTTTGTGAGCCTATAATTAACTACATCAGTGCTATTTTTTTTTCTCTCTGAATCTCCAACTCTCTGACTACCTCATTTTAAAACTTTTATAATTTCCAGTAGATGAAGTGCCAAGTTTCCAAGCCAATATCTTACCAACTCTATTGCTAGCACTGCCTTGGTAGGCTTATTTAAGAAAATGAGGATAACTGATTTACATTACCTTCAACCAAAAATGCATTTAACATTTGTTCAACATTTGTTCAACTCCACCGTAGAGGCTACTTGCACATAACTCAGATACAATGTCTATAAGCACATAGAAAAATGAAGAGACAACAAGTTTTTCCTCTGATACAGTTGACTTGTAAAATCTAGAAGGAACTCAGAAAGAATCAAATATTGCACATGGAATGTAGTTTAGCAAGAGCAGAAATAAACTATTGGGTTTATTGAATATAGTTATGTCCATTCAATAAACTGCGGTATTCTTTCAAATTGTACATCTTTCAAAATTGTTCATACTCAGATCATGACTATCTATAATATATTCATAATATATACATATTTAAAGTCTGAAAGAATTTATCAAGTTTTAATCATGTACTATTAGGATTTAATAATGTAACTTCTTATGTCTCCCAGATCGAGATATAAATAGTCAATGAACTGAGATGAACAATATCCATTTATTACCAAAAGAGATGTTCTGTTCTCTAATAACATGTTTCCTATTAATAATGCTGACCACAAACTTACACACAAGAGATTTCTTCCTTCCATTAGCATACTAAATTTACTTTCCAACATGTACTCTTCTACTGTGTATTGGGAATTCTTATTCCCTTCTAATACTGAACACTGTAACTATGAGGAAGCACGAAGGCTTCCTGTAGAACTCTAATTCCAGACATTAGCCTATACATTTTCTATATGTTAGTATTGGTTTTTCAACCAAGGCTACCCTTCTGTATTCAATTGTTCCAAATAGCCTTCATAACATAATTTTCTGTAATTAAATATGTCAGGCAAGTTAGTCTAGGATGGTTTGGTTACTTTTGTCAGTAGAGATATACTGACAGGGAGGTCTAAAGAATAATTAAAAAGTGTAACCTTTTCACTCATTCAGTAGCAACACCAAGGCTTACTAAATTACAAATTAACATTTTAACAAGCTTCATGCATGGCTAATGCACTTCATTTTAAAATTTTGAATGTATAAAATATTATGCTGTAGTCTATCAGGAGAGATATTGATACAGGAAGAAAACTTTTCATTTCCATATTAAAAAAAAATAAATACTTGAAAGAAAACACATGCATATGAACCATTGCCAAAATTATCATCTAGCAATTCTATATATGTAATTGATCTTTTATTAAATTATTTTTCTAATTTAGTTCATAAGGTTCTTTCAAGATAACTTTTCATGATTGGCTAGCATGAAACTATTACCACCTCATCAACTTCCCTTGTAGTTTCCAATTTTGAAGACAAACTAAATCAATAAATTAAACAAAACAACAACATACAACATACCTGAGGAACAAGTTTACCACTGGCTGCAACATATCTACAATAAAGCTATTTCATTAAAGATTATGATATTATAAGATATAGACTTAGATATTAGAAAATAAAAGTTTTAAAAGTAATGAAATTTCAATAAAAAGGAAAAATCAAATTATTATATATGTCCTGTGAAGTTCCTTAATACATCTTCAAATTTTAACATTACTCAATGATAAATTACATCGGTGAGTTCAATGTTCTTTAGCAATCATTCACCTCTCCCCAAAAAAAACAAAATAGGCATATTCTGAAACAGATAACCAGAATTATATTTAGTTTCTTTAAAAGACACTGATGAGAGATTAAGCTATATAGATATAAAAGCCAAAGTGACATTATTTGGTAAATTATGTGATAAAATTAAGTAATTTAAGTAATGCAGAATAGCAAGTGGACTTAATCCTCTGTGTAAACTTAAACCTTCTTTTGATTTTTTGTTTCTAAATATGGTAGAATGAGGCAGCACAAAGATATGTTTAAAATTATAAAATCATTTTGCAAGGCAACATTTTCAAAAATAATATATATATATAATATGTAATTATAATACTTGAAATTATTATAATATTTGCAATTATAATATAATTACATATTATATAAATATGTAAAAGAAAACCAGCTGATCCTGGATGCAAAGAATATATATGTTCTATACCTTTCTCAAGATATTTATTTTAGTATCAATAATATGATGTGATAATTTGGGGTCTCTTGCTATTGGGAAGAAGCAACTGAAATCATATATGAAAAAATGCCTTTTGGGGATCATTTTTTCAATAAATGTCAACTGAGGACTAAGTACAATTGTGTTATTTTCACAACAAGAATTCTTATTCACCTCAAGTATTTCCATATAAAAGAAATAAAAAGTATGATCAGAAAGCAAAATTTAAAAAGAACTAAAAAAAGACAGAAAAAGAACAAAGATTTCCAGTTGATCATATGTATAACACCTTGAATACATTAATTGCTTTAATTTTTTGTTCAAGCGTCATAGGACAAACCTTTCAAGGTTATTATTTTATATTTAAATCCAATAAAATGCTTGATAGAAACAAACAACATTTATAGAACGAATAGGAGCTTCCAAATACCCTTGAGTAGCATATGTACCCCTTTTATACACAACTGAAAGAAATATGAAACTCCTTGTTTGGAATGCAGTGTGAATATGCCTCTTTACAGGACACACACCACAGCATTTCTCCTTTTATTTCTCACTACATTAACTCCCTTGGCAGAAGGTTCATGCAGATCTTGGGAAGGTTCAAAGTAGTTTCTTTGCTGAACTGAAAGAGTGGGAGTGCCATATCAATTTCACATGGAGAACAAATATTTTTCAAAAATAATATTGTTCTTAGGTGTCTACAGAATCCTAACATCAAATACAACAGGGTGTGCTTGACCAATTCTACTTTCCACTTTGAAATAAAACACACATAATAAGAATATAACTTTGAATATGAAGTGAGTGCTCTATTTAAATGAAACAATTTGAAACTAATTAAATTAAGTTTATACTCAACACTGTGTTAAGCTCATTAATGAAGGAAAATTATAGAATGGCTAAACAGAAAGAAAACTTATTTTACATCAGTTATACAGACCTACTTATTTCAATGAGCAATAGGCAATATGAAATATAAATTCCTCCTGCAAAATTAAAAATATTGGCAGTGTCAGACTGGAGAGAAATTGATACCACATAAGGACACTATCATATTCCTTTTGCTCATTGACTAGGGCTGTGTTGGTTTTATTTTACTTACAACCTCTCTTTCTTTTTATCTTAATGATTTCATGTATCTTTTTTTTTTTCTAAGTTCTACAAAACTGCCTGACTATAAAACAGTAAAATTATCATACTAACTTCCTGAAAATAGAGTGAATCAAACATCCTTATGAGCAACTTCCTCTTTAATTACAGAAAATGGTTGGAGATGTTTCACAATTATCATTTCTATGACATCTCTTGAAAATTGTAATAAACTCTTTCAAAGCTCATTGAAATCAGCAAATAATAACTTTGCATTCTCTACATCAATTTTTAGCTTTACAAAGCCAATGGAGCATCCAAGCCCATGTAGTATATAGCATGTCCTTGCCATGCATCAGGTACTAAATTTATATTTACTATCTCTACATGCATAAGCATGAAAAAGTTAAAAATTACCATGGCTAAAAGAGAGATGTATATCTACCTTCTAAAGTCTGCTCATTCAAGGCCTATTCTTGACAAGAATACCCTCCAGTTACTTAAGACAAAAATAGAGAGATTATATTTATTCATCTTTCCTTATCCTTATATTGATTTATTTTAGTATATTTTTCCAACTCTAATTTAAAAACATATATTCTCTTTTTCTCAATGCTCCTAGAAACTTGCACTTGGACTACTGTAATAATTTCTTGACTTGGCATCGTGCCTTCATTCTTACCTTGTAATTTCTAGCTAATTGTAATCTTCTACAGCATAAAATTATATGATGTAGTATTTTGTCTCAAATCTATAAATTGTTTCCATCTTATTGCAAATAAAATCCTGCCCTATTTTGGCTAATGAAATTTGATTTGCCTGTCTTGGAAAATGTGCTTATCACCATGGATTTATATATGACCATATTGAAAGAAGGTTAAGTATTTGGTATTGCTACTATAGTTTTCATTAATCTATGAACATTTAGTATTTAAAATTATTACATTACCCCATATATCAAAGATATTTAACATTTTTAATATAACATATAATATAGGACTAAAAGACAAAGTAAAAGTTAAAATGAAAAATGTCACTTTTTGGAAATCCTTAAATGCATATTCAATGAAAACAAAATGCAGGTTGCTTATACATAATTTATTCCTTGAATACTATTACTCTCTCATTAAAACTTGCAGGTCAGGGGTGTGGTGGGAAAGAGAAATATGAGTTTGCCTTTATTTTAGCCATTAGAAATTAAGAAGCTTCATTAAATTTCTAGTTCAATTTGCATTTTAAGATGAATCATGATTTCTGCCTTACAGAAAAGAAACTTTTTTTGTTATCACTTAAGTTGTATTGGTATCAGAATAGTCTACATTTATTTTTAAATTGTCTTTGAACAATCTGTCGATACTAATGAGACTTCAACAAAAAAGAGAGAAGAGGCACTCTGTGAGAAGACCTTAAGTGGGGAAAGATGATTGGCATGTTCCAAGAGCTTTATAGAAATCAAGCAAAAGAATGGAGAAGAAAAATAAAATGAGACTTGAGGGTAAACAAGGGTGAAGATATAGAGACCTCTGTAGATCTTATTTAAGATAGAATGAGAAACTTGGGAAATAATGAATAAAAATTCAATGTTGTTATTTAAAAATTTATGTTGGTTGTGAAGTGAAGTGCTGTTGGGGATGATTAGAAGCAAAACAACCAGTTAAAGTAGACTTTGCAGTTGTCTCAGTTGAAAGTTGAATGAAGCTTACACCAGCATGATCCCAGCTAAAGTAATGAAAAACAACAACAAAATGCACGTTTATTAACATTTACTGAGATGGATAAAAACAGAGTACTTAGGTCATTGAATAAACCAACAGGTAAATTTTAGAAATGATATCCTCAAAATATCTGAAAACAAGTACCGTTCAAAGTGTGATCTCTGGCTCATCAGCATTACCTGACCACTCATTAGAAATGAATACAGTTGAACCTTGAACAACACAGGTTTGAACTGCATAGGTCCCCTTATCCATGGATTTTTTTCTATAAATACTGTAAATGTAAATGATTTTCTTAAGAGCATTTTTTCTCTAGCTTACTTTATTCTAAGAATATAGGATATAATATATATGACATGTATTGTTATATGGATTATGTGTTCATTGGCTGTTTATGTTATTGGTAAGTTTCCAGTCAACAGTACACTCTCAGGTAAGTTTTGGAGGAGTCAAAAGTGATATTTAGATTTTCAGCTCTGTGAGAGTGTTAGGTGCCTCTAACCCTTATGTTTTTCATGGGTCAACTGTATTCTTAGGCCTAATCCCAGAAATACTGTATCAGCAATTTAGGGGGTTGAATCTAATTTTTAAAATTTATAAGTACTTTGGGTGATTTTAACAAAAGCTGAAGTTATAGTCATGCTGTAAATATACACATGTGAAAACATGACATGAAAAAATGTCAGATACCAATATTTACATATGTGATTGAATGGATTTGAGAGCAGAAGTTTGAGACAAAGACATAAATTTGGAAACGAGCAGTACATAAATAGCATACAATAATGGGAATGATTTGAATGACTTACACTGGGTAGAATGAGAGAGAAATGCTAGGACTAAGGCAAACCTTTGGAGTTTTTGGTCATCCGTGATAAAAAAAAAAAACATCCAGGCAGACAGGAAGAAAGTTAGGGATGTGAAATATCATAAAAGCTAAGTGAAGAAAAAGATTTTTAAGAAGAGAAAGTGATAATGTCCATGGAAGCTGAGAAATTCAGTACACTTTGAAAAGTGGGGTGCTGATTAATGTCTAACAACTGGCTCTCTAGGGAAAATAAAACAAAACAAAAAAAACCTGACAGTAATGTTTTCCAATTTCTGATCTGTAAGTCCCAGCGTGGTTGATTTCAAATTAGCATTTTGACACTCCTGAACAGTGTACAGAGTTGGCAAGAGATGTATAATACTATCTCATTATATAGCATTTCTATTTTTTAGATACAATAGATACAAAAAAACCTTGAAAACATAGATAATAGCAAAATGTAGTAAAATAATTAGAAACAAATTAATGTTTATTAACAATGTTTTATATAATTAATAATTATATATAAATATCTGATTAATAATGGCTGCATTTAACACCCACCTTGCACAATTCCTGAGAATTTAATAATCAGCTCTTAGCTACTATGAATTGACTACTACACCCCATTTCTTACAAATCTAAGACATTCCAAGTCCTGTAAATCTCTTATAATGATACTTTTAATACATTTAATACATATTTTTTAGCTATCTATGGCCTACTAAATTGGAGCTGTTAGAATGGGAATTGTGTTATCTTTTTTTAAATAATAAGAGGTAAACATATAACAGTTACTCTATAAAATTATTCATCGGTTGTTACATTTAAGTTTTTGAATGAAAAGAGCATTTCTGTGAAAAGACTCTGAAACCTATGAAGGTGAAATCTCATTCAAATTGTGTTCATGATATAAATGAATTTGCTCATGAAAGTTTCAATTCTGCCATAATTCATGCAAAATCCTGACATATTTCCTTGAACTTAAGATATAGGTCACCTCAAAGTACAAGATCTCTGCCTGGTTGATTTTTGCAGGAGCTTTAATATAAAAAGACAAACGTGGTGATCACAGCAGAGTAGATCAAGAGGGTGCCTGACAGTTTTGAGTAAGCTTTGGAGTTCAACCTGGTTGATCTGAACTGAATTATTTATATTTTAGATATATTTTTCTTAGTGCAGTAAAATTAATTCTTTCTGAAGTATAAGAAAAGCAGGGTTAAATAATCTCTTGAAAATTCCAAGTCCTCCCTCTGACATGAAAGCTATCAAAGCCTCAGAAACTATTCGAGATTCTGAAACTCTGCACATGCATGGAATTCATACAAAGCCAAGTTGGTTTCCTTTTTCAAACAAGTGCCCCCATAATTGCCAGGGAATACATTTCAAATATTCTGTGTCTGTGTTAACTTCCTAGGGCTGCCAGGGCAAATATCATGGTCTGTGTGGTTGAAAACAAAAGAAATGTATTTCTTCAAAATTCTAGAGGTTAGAAGTCTGAAATCGAGGTGTCGGCAGGGCCATGTTCTCTTTAAAATTTTTATGAAAGAAATCTTCCCATTCTATTATTTGCTTCTGGTTGTTTGCTAACAACTCTTGGAGTTACTTGGCTTGCCAATGCATCACTCCAATTGTGTCATGGCTATCTTTTCCTTGTGTGTCTCTATCTTCTCTTTATCTTATAAAGACACCAGTCATGTTGGATTAGGGCCCACTCTGATGACCTCATCTTAACTTGAATACACCTGCGAAAACCCTATTCAGAAAGGCCACACTCATAGGTACTGATGGTTAGAACTTCAACATATCCCTTTCACAGACAAAATTTAACCTATAACAACCCCTTATAAGTAGGAACTTTTGTGTCTCTAGAAGAGAAATAAATACTCCTTTGATGTACCGTACATTTCAGCTGGCAAGCCAACAATTGTGGATTTGATTATCACACAAAATTGCTGTTACATGATTAATGAATCTCAGTTTTAAAAAGGTAAGACCACAAATTGACATTATCCTCTTTAAACTTAATATATAATGTATCCTTTTAGGCATTTAAATTTTAAATGTTAATTTATAATTAGATTTCAATAATATTTTATACACTCAAAATAATTCTATGTTTAATGTGAAGCTTAAAAGGGTTTCAGTCAATTATTTTTTTAATCGATTTCCATTATAGTCAATCATGCTTTCTGTTCATTTTAACGTAAAATTTCTAAATTGCAGAAAACATTATCATTTTTATCTATTAAAACCTGCTCTTTTATGCACCTTGAATAAGTCTATCCATTTAATAGTACCGTAAAGATGTTGGCATGACCATAATGAGATCATTAACTTTACTGCTATAATCATGGTATGAGGCTAAATTGTACCCACAGCAAGAAAATTAGTGTCCCACTGTTCCAGGTGTCTTTCTAAGACTTTCACTGTATAACATGTACTCCTTTGTGATTGAAAAATTAATTATCTATCATTCATGTTTAATTTTTCATCTTGTAAAGACACTCCATCATGTTCCTGAAATGATTTTTCATATCTTTTATTTCTTGGATTTGTTTGATGTATATAATAACATTTATACTATAAAACTTAAACATAAATGTAATTATCAAGCATATAATATTTTATTCTATTTTAATGTCCAAATTAAGATTGCAGCTATCATGCATCTTACACAGTTTTATACAATAAAAAATAACATTTCAACATTAGAATGTTGTATGGCTATGCTTTCTTTAATCAAATAATAAAAAGCTCAATAATATACAAACAACTCTATTATTGTTGTGAGCTAAGAGTAGTTGAAAAGAAGTGTGGAGACTAAGGAGCTCTCATGTGAATGGGTTCACACATTTTGAATAGTGAATGAGATGCATGTGACTGTGATAATTATAGAAAATTACTTTGTTCTAAAATTATAGAATGGAGAGGAGAAATTTCTATCTCTGTGGTACACATTAGAAAAATAATATACATATGTATATAATAATCTATTTTAAAAATTAAATGATTGAAATATAAAACAAAGAATTATGAATGAATGAATGCAAAATCAAATAAGGCAAATGCAGGAAGAGACAAAAGTAGGAATTAAAGGCCACTGTAAATGTCAAGCTTTAAATACCAAAATTCTAGATAAAACATTGGCAAACTGATTTTTTTTTTCTGTTGCTTTTGACAGGGAACTTATGAGTAAAAACAAAAAGTATATGCTATAATGATAGTTAACTTGGAGTCTCAATTCAAATTTTTAAAATACAGCTCAAAAATTATTTATCATTTAATAAATACAAATCAAAATAAGGATGGAACTTGAAGAATTTTAAGGATGGAGAGACATTTAAGAACTTTCATAATACTCAGTAATATCGAGAATGTAAGAAGTGAAAACATTCATAATCTTTTGGTGATCATTTAAACTAATTCAACTTTTTTAAAGAGTAGTTTGCAATAACTAGCAAAATTTAAATATGCTTTATTTTTGACCCATTATTAGAAGTGAATACAGGATAATCCTTTTATTATTGTTAAGAAAAGCAGAAATGTATTTAAGTGAGATCAATTAGGTAAACAGGCTGTAGATTAAAACAAAGAGAAAAATTAAAAACTGTGCATTCATGTAAGAATGATGTAGATCTCTAAGGGAGAAAAAACATATATTGCAAGACATTAGTGAACATGGTGAGGTACAACTGACATGTGTACTATAATTGCCTCTGTAAATACAATTTTTAAAATTTAATATAAATGACATATTAAACCTTTGGGAAAATGCTAGGTGGCAGGAAATGAGAAAGTTAATATTTCACCTAATTTATTTGGCCTCTAGTTATTTTCTTCTTATTTACTTATTTCAATTACGGTTACCTGGGAGATGATCTTGATGATCTTTTTAGTTTTTATCAGTACACATCTTTACTTTTATAGAAATGTACTAAGCATTATATTAAAATATTAATAGTACAAGTAAGAGTGAGTATAAGATTTTTAATAAATATCACTGAATATTTTCACAACTGGAAAAAATCAACATAAAGCTTTACCTCTTTGTACAATTTATCTCACACTATATATTCACAAGTTCCCAATGAATCAAAGTGCATCTGGAAACAAACTGAAATATATCATATGGTGTATTAATGGAACACTGAAAGAAAATATAGAAACCTTAGAGCTCTAATATAAATGGTTAAAATAACCCCCCCCAAAACTATGCACACTGGAGAAAAGAATTAGTTAAGAATATTTACAACAAAATTCCCCAGCAATAAGTCTGATAAATAATATATCAAAGACATTAAAAATATATCATTTAGTAAAAAGCAAAAATCAGAAACTATATTTTGGAATCAAAAAGGGAATCAAAGTCAGAGAAATGAGAATGAAAGAAGAAGAGTTAAAACTGAAATTAGGTACACACTGCGAGAGCCAGTGTTGAGCATCTAGGAAACACTGAGATATACAAGGCTATGCCCTACCATTTGAAAGTGGGCTCCCTGCATAATCCTGAGTAAGAAGAGACTTTCAGACTTTTAAATGGAAATAGAAAATACCTCTAGCCCATGGACATGGCAGGAAGGCAGGCTGCCTGTTGTGGGCCATGGGTAGGAAAAGAGTCACTGAAGAAAAATCAGGTGCTTGGAAAACCTGAGTCTCAGGAGACAGGAACATGAAAACTGAACTAGAACCATTGTAATCCACTGGACCCTAGCAGAATTAAAAATAAAATCTGCCCACAGTAATGTGGATAAATGCTGGGCACCTGCAAAAGTAGAGAAGACAGCATGCATTGAGGATAAACCCATTAAGAAGGAGAAAACACATGAAAAATCTTACCACCAGGAGGGTGTCCAACAAAAACAGAAAAGACATCAACTCAGTTCATATAAATGCTGTTAGTTTAGTTAATTAAGTGATTAGTAAGGAAGATCAAAAATCATGACCAATATTTATGATGGAATTTTTTTTTCAGTAAAAATGACAAGCGATAATAGATCATTAAATGAAGAAACGATATAAGAAAAAAAATAACTATGATTTCAGTAAATAAACAAGCAGAACACAAACGTAATTTACCAAAAGATAAAGTACAATTAGGAATTAATGAAGAAAAAGGTTCAAACTCAATGTTAAAAAAAAAAGAGAGACAAAATAATGAGTAATGTCTTTTTCACAAATCTTATTAGTAAAAAATATTAACCAGTACTGGTAACAATGAGCTATAGAGGATCACTTGCATAATTGCTTGTTTGTGTGTGTGTAAATAGTACAGTATCTCTAAATAGGATTTTGACAATGTTTGTATCAGGCCTAGTCAATAATTGATTTATTAATTCCCATTTGAGAGCCTGCTACTTGAAAATTATATTGTGTAAAATATCCTGTAAATTCAAATGTATTCATAGATGTACTATGTATAGAAAAATATCTTAAAATATGAGAATAAATTATATAAACAAAATTATATATATATATATATGGTAGATTATTGCTTGGGTTCTAAAAAAGTAACATTTACAGAATATGCGTAGTAATATCTAGTACTAGCCAAGTGCCTGGTATATAATTGTTCAAATATGTTTCTTGACTACATAAACAGATGAAAAAATAGTTGTCAAAATAGTTGTCATATATTTTATATAGATATAAAATATATGTTGTAGCTAATTGATATAACATGTTATTAATATAACATCATTATATATTAATTTTACTTTTTGTTTTGATTAATCATCATATACATATATTACTTGGTAGAAAATATATAGGAAAGCTATAATACCCCTGTCTAAACTATAAAGTTTTGAGAATATTTGCATAAAATTCTTAAAAGTAAAGCTACTGAATTATAAATATATAATTTAATGATTTATCACTGTGTTTATAAACTAATTTACAAAATACATTACATAATATTTATACCTTCTACTGTTTAATAATTTTAAAGTAGATATCATTTAATAGTACTAATAAAAAAGGCAAATAATTTTTAAAAGCTCAATTCAGCATATATTCACCTAAGGAAAAAAACCCTTTTGTTAATTCCCCTAAATGTTAAATTTCTGTTAAAGTCTATAACATTCTGCCACTTTGCTATAACAAAATACAATAGACTGGGCAGCTTAAAAAACACACATTTATTTCTCACAGTTCTGGAGACTGAAAGTCTAGGTGCAGGTGGATTCATTTCTGGCCAAGGCTTGCAGACAGTTTCCTTTTTGCTCTTTCCTCGTACAACCGTTTGTGTGTGTGTGTGTGTGTGTGTGTGTGTGTGTGTGTGTGTGTGTGTGTGTGAGCTCATATGGAGAGAGTAAGCTCTCAAGTCTCTTCCTCTTCTTATGAGGTCACAAATGCCACCCTAAGGACACCACTCTCACAATTTCATTTAAGCCTAATTATCTCCCAAAGGCCCTGCCTCTAAATACTGTCATATCAGGGATTAGGGCTTCAATATATGGATTTTGGGTGGACAGAAACAGTTCACAACAATGGTTATGTAATAAAATTCCATTACATTAAAATTCAAATATTTTCCTGAAGTATTTTTAATGTAGTTATATTTCCTTTTAGCCTTATATTCCTTGCCTCTTATCAGAAGTTGCGATTACAGAAAAATTCTTTATTAAACTTCTTTCCTTCTACAGTGAAATTTGTTCTATTTCTACTCTTTTGACAAGACTGATATTGCCATTTATGGGACCCAATTCTTCTTCTACTACAAGTTAGAATTTTCTATGGTTTTGTCATTGTTCATCTTTCTTCCCACCTCTATAGTCTCTCTCAAAGTTCCCCCATTTCTCAGAAATGTAAAAACTGTGGGTGAGTGATTCACACATCCTGGATATCCTACTGACTAAAATCAAAAGAAAAATCGCTTTTCTTACGAAAATGTATTGGAGATCAAAAAAGTTTATTTGAAAAATGTTTTTCTAGCTCTATAAGTTTCTGGAATTTCTTGTGTCTCTACGTTCAGGGCTGATTTCCAGCCAGGCCTTTCACAATGTTTTAAGTCTAATTGCTTGCTGGAAATTTATATATTACTAGTGTTCACTGGAAAACTAGCATTTTTAAAGCGTCAAATATATGTTTGCATCCCAATTAATATTTCTAGCCCCGACGTACACTCTGAACCAAACATCTAACTAGCTACTCTATGTTTCCAACTTAGGTGTCTTATAGATGTCCCAAATAAACATGTCACAGAGGAACTTTTGAATTCTTTCTCTCATAATTATTTCCAACACCATTATCACATCTCAGTAAATGGCATGATCATGCATCTCATGTGTCATTTCAAAGGTCTAAAAGTCATTCTTTATTCCTTATTTCCCTGAACTTCCTACATCCAGGCCATTAGAATAGTCTAGTGGCTCTGTCTTTTAGACAGACTACAAAAGCAGCCATTGCTTACCACAACCGTGACTACCATATGATCCAAACCACAGTTACTTTTACCTGAAATGCAATTGTCCAGTCACTCTTTCCACCCCCACATTTAACCACTAAATTTTATCATTTTCATGATGCAAATCAAATTAATTCATTATCTCAATCCAACCTATCAGCTCTGCTTCATTGCCATCATCATCACATTTGGATTCCTTGCCATGTGTCACTGGGTCTCACTTGATCTACCCTCCTGCTACCACTTAGATCACAGTTTTTATTTTTATCTCAACTAAATTAACTCTATGCAACTGTTCATATTTTTTTCCCTCCAATGAACCACAGCTTTCTTTTGTTGTAGGGACTGGAAGGGTTTGCATCTATAAACCTTGGTTTATAACCCTTTTCCCTGAGCCATATGCTTTAGAAGAACTTGCAGATCATAAGCAATTGCAATACAGAGTGTGTTTATTTTTTTCTTCTTGAATAATACAAGATTTTTTTTAAAGTTCTTGAACTTCAGTAATCCACAGAGCATATAAGGATTATGAGATGATGGTCTCCTAAAGGCAAATGGGAACACACAGACAAAAAGAGCAAAAGTGAGTAATAGTATGTGTCACCGTGTGTGGGTTTGCATAAGTATGTAGTATGTTTGACAATATATGACTGAGTGTGGGTTTGGGCAAAGGTGTGTGAGAGAAGGTAAATGGGTATGTGTGTAGATGTGTGTGAGGAGTGAATCTGCATGATTGAGTGTGAGTGACTGTGAGAGTTTTGTGGATACATGTAGGTAAGTATGAGAGTGAGTGACAGTGTGCTTGTGCATGGATTTGTGTGTATGTCTATGCGACTATATGGCTGAGTATGAATGAGAACATGTGAGACTCTGGGTGAGTGTGTGTTTGTGTGTAGGAGGCATGACAGAGAGGAAAAAATCATGGCCGCTGAACTGATAAGTTAGAAAAAGAGAGAAGGCTTTGTTTTCCATTCGATGATCCCAAATCCCCAAAGTGGATATAGCAACTTTTAATCCTTTATCTCTGCTATTTTTTTTTTTTGTCATTTTAGAGACACTTATAAGTGCTTGAAAATCCTAAGTGAAAACAACAAAAAAATGAGACATGAATAAGCTCCCTGAGTAGTCTGACAAAATAGTCCAGTTTCAGTTTCAAGAGCTTTCATTCCTTTGTTTCAGCAAATCCATGCTACCTCTCAGGCTCATACTGGTTTGAGGTGAGAATAAATCTGGGTGGGGGCCATGGCAGGTCTGCTGTGCTCAAATTATAAATATTGAGAGAGATGGTATGTAGATGACTATTTACACTCTTGTATTTGCTGCCTGGCATGTGAAGGGAACCCTTGGCCTAACCATTCTTTTGAGATGGTCGCCCATGACTCATTTACGTTCCTGCCCAAAGTTACCTCTTCTGATCTGTTTCAAGATGAAACCACCTAAGAGTTTTCATCCCATATTTTCTGCCACCCTGCCTTATATTTGTTTTCAGTCAACTGTATCTGGCATTGTATTTCAACTTTTTGCTAAGGAATTCATTTTCTTTCCTACCTAGATACGTGAACTCAGTGAGGAGAGAAACTTGGTTTCTCTTTTTACACCATATCACTACTGCTTTGAACAGTGTCTGGCACATAGTAGTTGCTTAATTAATACTGGCTGAATAAAATGAAGCCATGAATATAACATCCAAATGCATATAATATCTAATGTAATGCCTAAACAATGTCTAATGACTGAATATAACTCATATTTGTAACTAGTTTCCCTTTTCCCTGCAATTTATTCTATCAAATACAACCAGGTTCACCTTTATCATAAGATAGTGACTCTTTCCCCAGAACAACCATAGTAATTTTATTTTGCTTTCATTTAGTTTAGTATAGTTTACAATACTTTGTGGGAAAAAATCACATTTCTTAATAAATGTGATAGGGCTCCAGATATAGTTTAAAATTTTCTTACATTAGCATGTGTGTTCAAGATAGTTCTTATTGAAATGGCTTTGTTTCACCTAGGAATTAAGACTCAATACACCAACAGTAGACTCTCAACTACAGATCTCACAGAGAAGCTCTTTGATCTTTGTGAATAGCTGGAAAATATACATTGGAATCACAAAACTATAGTTAAGTGTTTATAGTCTCTAGCAAATTAGACCTTTGTGATTTTGTACTCATAAAACCATCCTTTCACCAAAAAAAAAGTACTCAATATTTTAATAACTAACCAACTATTCTTTAAATTTCTCTTTTTAAAGATTCATGATATATAATTATTAACTATGTAATCATTTATATTATTCCAAATATATTGAATAGTGGGACTTCCACATATACTCTTGATAAACCTCCTAAAATAGTTAAATATGTGTAATATGTTTGTGTTTCAATTTGCATGTAATTTATTCTCCACATGTAACATTCAGTATTTGGAAAGCACAGTAAGAAATCTCTACTTCTCATCATTAATTAATGCTATACCCCATTCATGAAAATAGAACTTCGCTTTTATTAATATGTCTATAAGAGCATTTTGTATTCCATAGTTCTCAGTAGTTTTGTTTTAGATACCTATGATATCGTTAGTACTATGTATATCTTCCCCAAAGTAGTGAAATATTTATAATGTTTAATATATTGGAATTAGAATTTTCCCATGTTATATATAAATCTTTTATTTCTTTCATACATCTATTTTTTTTGTAATTGCTTATATTACTAATATAGCTTCCAGTTTAGTAGAATTTTCCTAACTTGTCTGAGGATTAGGGTTACCTGGAATACTAAATAAATGTCCTCATTCTTGGGCCCTAACTCAGATTGACAGAATCAAAATCTTGTGAGGGTAAGAGGCTGGGGCAAACGTCATCATCAAACAATAAGGTAAACTATTGCTAAATGGCATGTGATTTTACAGAGCACCTCAAATTATACCCAGCATGAAGTGGAAAGAAAACATATTTTTCAATAGAAAATTAAATGGGTCTCATAGTAGTCTGCTAGGGTTGCCAAAACAAATGAATGCAAACTGGGTGGCATTAACAGCAGAAATTTATTGTCTAAGATCAAGTATCAGCAGGTTTCTTCTCAGGACTATGAATGAAGGAGCTATTCCAGGCCTCTGTTCTCGACCTGTACATGGTTGTTTTCTCCCTATATCTCCCTATATCTCTTTATACCTTCCCCCTCTGCATGTCTGTACCCAAATTTTCTCTTTGTATAAGTGCACAAGCCACATTGGATTGGTGCCCACCCCAGAGACCTCACTTTAACTCAATTACCTCTGTAATAAGATCTCATCTGAGATACTGGGGATTGGGACTCCAACACAGGAATTTGGAGAAAGGGACACAATTCAACTCATAACAAGTTTAATGGCAAATATATTTATTTCCAATATCATTTATCTATGTTCAAATTACTAATTATTAATAAGTATATAGTCACTACTCTTTTCTAAACTTACTTCTGACAGTTTGGCAGAACCATATATGTGCAAAGGCTGACAGTAATCAAAATCAATGTGTTCAAAAGTGTTCTTGGTTAGGAAGCACAAAGAGTCCATACTGTAGAATCTCAGACAGAAATTTCTGATTGGTTTCTGCCAAAACTTCAGAGTTGTGGTAATTCCTCAAAGCCCTGAAGCAATTCTCTTTTCTCATTTGACATAAAAAGTGAGAAGTGAGTCTCCATGTCTTTTTTTTTTTTTTTTCCTCTTTCAGGGAGCAAAAAAAAAAAAAAAGACAAAAAACAGGAACCCTTAAGACAAGAGAATGAAAACTACTGGTTTAACCCTGGCAGAGATGAAAAGATCAAAGATGAGGTCTAGCCTTCTGGCATGGAATCTTTTGTCATTACAAATAACTAATGAGCACCAGAGAACAAAATCTGCTGCTTCTAAGCATTTAGCTTCAACATGCTACAGCATATGAATATGGAATTGTAAAAGGATTCTTATTTTATAAGCACAAACCTTTATAATCTTGGTATTAGATTCCGAAGTTTTGATCTTATGTAATTGACTTTAAGAATTATGGATTATGAAGGTTTATAGGAAACTATCATTTTCTTAATTTGGTTGTACTTTTATTATTAACACTTTAAAATGGTTACTCTTATCTCCATTTTTCCATCTTATGAATAATTGATACAATTCTTCTTTTCCATTTTTAAGATCTGATAGTGATTCTCAGATTATCTGATAGATGTAACGATATAATATCTCTATATTTAAGCTGTTAAATATATTTTTAAACCCTCTGCTTCCTTGTTCTTTTGTCATGTCACTGTAGCTTACTGCCAAAACCCTAATTCTCGTTTTATCCAACATCCTTGCTACTCAGCATCTGTATCTGAACTAACTTTGATTGGAGAAAAACACTCAAGCACAGTACTTGTTCTTACTTTAAATTCATCTCCCTGAAAAGTAGACTATTAGTGCTACCTGGACTCAACTAGGTTTCTCTAATTGATCCCTCTCATGCAAAGGAGAGAAATCTACACCTTTTCTCTTGTCATATTTCTAAATGTACTCTTCTCCTTCTTACCTGATAACAGTTCTCTTTAT
This sequence comes from Cynopterus sphinx, assembly GCA_030015415.1. Classification (NCBI taxonomy): domain Eukaryota; kingdom Metazoa; phylum Chordata; class Mammalia; order Chiroptera; family Pteropodidae; genus Cynopterus; species Cynopterus sphinx. Next base: position 10,877,056 of record CM057379.1, read on the forward strand.
TTTCTAGAAAATAGGAAGCATTGCAAAGAAAAATTGAACATGTTTTTCAACGCTCCATCTACAAACTCCCTGCATGTACATGTGTATGTATATTTCTTTGCCCTGCTTTCTACTAAAATGGACCTTGCTCTTCCTGTAATACTCTACTCTATCTTAAAACAAGCAAAATATTTCTTTGATCCCACATTCCTTTCCACATGTGAGACTATGTCTGCTCCAGTTTTAGATAAAATTCCTATGGAAAAACAAATCTATATTTTCTCTCTCCAATTCATCTTTTGTCATTTTCTCTGGAACAAATTCCAAATAATATTTTATCCCATTCCTTCAAGTCAGGGTCTGACTTCATATCCCAGTAGGTCTCAGTCATCGCCTTGCTCTAACAGCATCATATAACACAAATCAATGCTACCTTATTATCCGAAGTGCTTCCTTTATTTAGTTTCTAGAACATCACCCTCCAGTGGCTCACACTCGCTGAGTTTATCTTCAACTTTGTGGATTGCCTCATATTAGTTTTATTTTCTGGATATGTTAAAGTTATTTTGACACTTGTTAAAATGGTAAGAAAGACTTTATTCAAGACTATTGTGATAGATATATTGAAATAAGGGAGAGAGACTGTCTTCAACTATGATTACAGCAAGACAGCTAGGAAATTGCAGCCAAAGAGCAGATGCAGGGATCAGTGGCTGCAAAATTACTAAGAAGAAATATCACAGTTAAAGAAATTCTTGCAAAACTGACTTAATAGTATTCTTGGTGAAGTCAGGTCAAAGGCTTATACATCAAAAGTACAGGATGAAGAACCTCAACAGTTATCAAGAGTGACCAGATATCAAGGATGAAACTATTTTCACTAAATTGACTTAAAAGAATTCTTGCTAAGCTGAGCTAGACAGGCCAAAAACAGAATCAGGACCTGAGTAAAATTTGGCTGAGGGCAGAATCTTTGTTAAATCCCACATTTTACCAAGTTCTGAATTTTTAAAATGCCCCAGGATTTGGTCTTCCTTCCTTCCTTCCTTCCTTCCTTCCTTCCTTCCTTCCTTCCTTCCTTCCTTCCTTCTTTTTTTTTTTTTTTTTTAGTTTGTAACCTGAATATGTTCCCTAAATTTAGACATGAATATCTAACTGGCTACTAGACATGTCCACTTGGATTAGTTATGTGAATTTAAATCTTAACATTTTCAAAACCTAATCCTTGATCTTCTTCCCCAAACCAACATTATCCACCTTCAGTGTTTATCATCTTAATAAATCACATTGAATTGTGGACTTATCCTAGATACTTTTCTTTATGTCATTCCTATATCCATTTTGTCAAGACTTTGTGACTTTATTTTCAACATAGATCCAAACTTTTACTACAGCCAGCAACATAATCTAGGTCATAATGCCTGCAACCCCTATCTAAACTATTATACTAGCCTCCTGCTAAGTCCCTCAGTTCCCACACTTGTCTTGTATTCTTCAATCATAAACAAGGGCAATTGTTTTTAAATGTGTGTGACATAACATTATACATTTGCTCCATGCCCTCCAATGACTTTTTATTTTTAAGGTTCTTTGCAATAAAATTCAAGTATATTTATCATGGCTTTTGAGGCCTTACCTGATCTGTCCTTTGAATTTTTCTCTATATTGAACTCCTATATCTTTCCTCCCTTACTTACTTTTCTCCAGCTACAATAATTGATGAGCTTTGAACCTGCAGGCATTCTCCCATATCTACCTTTACACCGAATGTACCCTCTTTTAAATATTGTCCCTTAATTTATGCAAAAGGCCTTTTCAAATTATTTATATACATAGATCTACATCCTGAACCATCACTCTTTATGCACTTCCAGTGACATATTCTTCATAACACTTAGCATCTATTAACATACACTACATTTATTGAATATTGTTTGCTAGTTACTTCCTACTACAATATGTCAAATTATGAGCCATTTTGACTTTAATTTTTTTTCATTCACTATCCTGGAACTTTACATCTTTGATGATAAGTAATAAATACACCTTGACAAATAAGTCCAAGTTAGGTAGATGGAGTCCCATCTCCACCATCACGTAGTCCCTAGGAATAGTCTATGACTGGTTGGTCAGAGGATGTTTGGATATCTGGTAGGTACTTTATCTTGAATCCTGTAACTCATATCTTTTTGATGAGAGGCAAATATTCTGAACAGGGCAGAGTGCACTCCAACCTGAATCTAAATGTTACATTGTGCAAATAATGCTCCTAAATTTTCATAGGATTTTCACTTGTGCAATATAATCTAGCATAATTTTTAACTTTCATACTTATACTACTTTGTGTTATTTAAATTTTATTCTGGAAAATGTTTTAAGATTACTGTAAACTGGTACAGCCCCTATAGAAAATAGTATGGAAATTCCTCAAAAACTAAAAATGAATATACCATATGACCCATTTCTGGGCATTTATCCAAAAAACTTAAAATGTTAATTTAAAAAGACATACACATCCTTATATTCAGTACAGTGTTATTTACAATAGCCAAGATCTGGAAACAAACTAGGTGTCTATTAATAAATGAATAAAGAAAATGGGATATATACAATGAAATATTATGCAATAATAAAAAAGAATATACTTTCTCCATTTGCGGAACTATGGATGGATCTAGAGGGTATTATCTAAGTGAAATGTCAGGAAAATACCATATGGTTTCACTTACACATGGAATCTAAAAGCAAAATGAAACAAACAAACAAAACAGAATCACAGAAACAGAGAACAAAAGGATAGTTACCAGAAGAAAGGGGGGTGAGAGATAGGTGAAAAGACAAAGTCAATAATATTGTGATTAGTTTGCATGATGACAGATGATTACTAATTAATGGGGTGATGGCATTTTAAGGTATAAAAATGTTGAATCACTATATTATATCTGAAACTAATATAACCAATATAAAAATAACCAATATAAAATTGTATACCGACAATACTTAAATAAAAAATAAGTATATATTATTTACATAAAAAAGAAATTATCAAAAAAGATAATATTACAAATGGAATAGCAAGCATTTTAATTTTACCATCCAACATAAAAAAATAACTCATCTATTAAGAGAAAATTATTTCACACAAACTTTTCTGATCTATACTTTATATCTTTTAAGTGAAAAGTGTGAGAATGTTAAGAAAGTATTTAACAGGTTGAATAGAAACAAAAAAGATTGACTAAATTAATATAAATGTAAATATATTTTTAGTTAGAGAGGATGCATAATAATATTGTACTTAGCAATAAAATTACAGTTTCAACTTGATAGTTGATTCACTACATATCAAACTGAAATGTAAGGTTAAATCTATTGTGTTGCATAAAGAAAAACCATAACTATTGTATAATGAAAAGTCACTACGGATCTTTCCCTTAAACTTTTTCATTCATCGTTTCAAAAAACCCTTTATTTCAAAACTAAGAAATTCCCTTCTAACCTTAAAGACATATAGTGTAGTTTAAATAAAATTCAGAAAGTGAAATATTTGAAAAGAAAAAATATATTCTAAATGTAAATTTTAAATCACTTTTAAATACTAGAAACTGTATTAGCTGTGATTTACCTTGTCTAGCAAAAATAACATTTCATAAATTAATCACAAGATTTCCTAGGGATTATTATATTTTTTCTGAGTCATCAATATCCTAATAAAAAATAGTAATTAAAAACTACTTACCATCTAAGTGTTAAATCTTTAACTTTATATTTTATGAAAAAAATTCAATCATTTACTGAGATAATTTCTTTTCAAATTATATCTCTCTTCATATAATCATTCTCCTTATCTATCTCTATAGACATCTGAGAAAAAATAAGATTCATTTAGTATGTATTTAGTGGTCTTTCTGCTGTCTACTTATCCTGCCTGGAAATTCTGCTTAGTTTTTAACCACAATGTTAATTTCCATATGATTCTGCATCCATAAAAGAACAGATAACACGTGCCTATCAAAATTTTTAAAGTTATTATTTTTATTATATAAATTACCCAATTTTGGTATCTTTAAAACAATTGAGTTTAGATGAAAGTCAAGTAAAATGATTACTGTAAACTAAATGGTGAATTTCATAGTGCAATTAAATAGATGTCAATAAATGTTTAATCAAATTGAATATGAAATTCAAGTCTTAAAAAATCACAGTTTTATACATTTTGTAAACTAATCAATCAGGGTTCTTCTCTCCTCCCTTCCAAATTTAATAAGTCAGTAACACTCTAATTGGTATCTGTGAAATTTTTCTCAATCTCACCCCTCTTTCTTCATTCCTTCTGAAGCCTTTCTTATTTCCTAACATACTTAATATTGCAAATCATGACATTAAATTGACCATAAATATATTCTGTCATCTTAGGCATATTCAATACATTTATTTGTGTAAAATACCATACAAAATGTCATTAATTCATTGAACTAAATATATTGAAAATTTAATCCATATATATATTTTGAAATTTATGTATTAAAATTATCTACAGTATTTATCTAATACTATATAAGGTGCACTGCACTGGGCATTTGGAATTTCATAGTGTATTATAGATGACTTAATCTCCAACTTCAAGTGTTTTCAAACTAATCAAGCAATTATTTACTTATTTTTATAATTGGAGAAGGTGATAGTCACATGGTAGAAAAGTCACCATATTGAGGAGGGAGGTTGTTTATCAAAAATCAGTCCCAAAGCTCTGCAGGAAGACTTCTTTCTCGACAGCTAGAGACTCATTAGGCTTCATTCACCTGTCTCAACTGTTTGACACACAGATACACAAGCACACAGATATACAAACACACTGGACAGTTGTCACACAATAGAACCACTTTCAAGATGGTCCAAAACAAAGTAAAACAACCACCATGACACAACAACAGTAAACTCAAAAAACTTCATGAGCAGGAAGGAATTAGAGCTTTAGCTCCTTCATCTGCACCAGTTATAAAAAACGGTGCTTCAGAGATAATGTAAAAGTTGCATTCACAAACCCACTCTGATGAGGAAACTTAGCTCACTGAGAATGGTAAAGGTGCGCTAACCTTTCCACTGTCAGTTGTGCCTCCTGGCATCTTCCAAATCAGATCACATCACTTTAAACAAGAAAAGACTCTTTCAGTCCAAATTGTGGATTTGAGCCATATTATGCACAGAAACAGGTTCACTTTTTTTTTGTAATGTGTTCCTGATGAGAAAAATCTATTTTAAAGTCAAAATTTATTTGAAAATTGCAAAGTAAAAATGAAATTTTCATTGGTACCATATTAAGTTGAGAATCATTTTAAATCAATTGCATTAAACAAACACTTTCTAAAATAATCTCGTAAACAATTATTAGCAGCAAAATAGATGAACAATGTCTGGACGAAAAATACATGTTCAAATAGAGAAGTACAAGTGTAGGTACCTCTGTCAAAGTATTCCAATAAATAATATTAAAAGCAAATATATTATGAGAGTACATTGATTTCTATACTCTGAATCTAAAAGTCTTGCTCTGCCTTAACTGTCTAATTACTAGAAGGATTGTATTGATGGAAAAAAGAAAGCATCATTTGTTAATTATGAATTAGAAAGCATAAAGTGCATCCATTTACTAATATAATTAAATCTTATATATCATAAATTTTATCAGGGTGATGTTTTTCTTTTCCTTTTTCTAAAAATGCTAATAGATACTATCATTTAGATAATTTTGGAAGGTCTTTTCTACTATAATTAAAGAATAAAAATGGAGGTAAAGGTTTTCTATCTGCTTTTTGTCATAGAGAATGATGCTATAAATCTAATTAATTTATTAATATTTCAAAGCATTCTAGCATGTTTATGTCTAATTTTCTTATTATCCATTGAGTGATGTAAAGGCTGTTATCTGACACATGAAAAAGACAGGTGGACAATAAAAAACAGGTTCACTTTTCAAACCTCAGGGCCCCAGAAACACGTGAGTCCTGGTGTTCTAGAGGAAGGTATTTATAGTGAATGTTTTATTTTTTATTATTTCAGCTCAAACTTCTGAAGATAATAAAATTAAGTTCAAACATTATCTTCACAAACTGGCCTATAATTTATTTTCCCTGTTATTTAAAAAACTGATTGGCCATTCTTCACCTCCACCAATTTTTAGTGAGAAATGTCTTCATATTTGACCCCTGAACAACCCGAGGTGGAATTACATGGTTCACTTACACAAGGACTTGGCAGGTAATATCATTTGGTATTTCTTATTTCATATTTGGTCATTGTTTTCAGCCTATTTAAACTTACTAATTGCCATAATTGAAGTAATAAAATAAGTTCAAATCAATGAAGCCTATGCAAGTTTTATAAACAATGATTGCCTATAAAACCTTGAAGTCTATGGGGACAGTTGATTGCTTGAGGGAAAAAAAAAAAAGCCATGAAGGTAAAATGATAGAATACTAACTAAGAAAACTAACTTTACAGATTATATACTAGACTTTCATACTACAGATGAGAAAACCAGGTTTCCCGATTCATACTCCAGAGGACATCCTTGCATATTCAGGAAGGGAATAAACTCTCTTCACAAAACAAATGTCTGTAAAGAACCTCACAGCACATTCACATTTTAGTTGATAATTTGCTCTCTTAGCTCCACCTTGTCCAGGCCAATGGACCAAAATATCCCCACTTTAACCCAAAAAGCAGTATCTCTCTCGACATGCCTTTATGTAAAATAGTTAAAACCAGAGGAAAACATTCTTAAAAGCAAACCCAATATACAAATTTATTCATTATGTAACTAAATGCATCCTTTCTCATAAAATCATCTGTAAGAAATAGTAATTTTCTATATTCCAAGATATTATTTTAAGTAAAACACAGTTCAGGAAAATTTCGTATATTATTATTGAGGTTTAATTTTGTTAGTATGAGAGAATCTTATAATTTGTTACTTATCAGGCTATTAAAATATATTCTTCTGAATACTCTTTCTCTTATTCTCTGTCACATGTTAAGCTTATATAGATAACATCATCAAATTTCTACCAAGGTGATAAATATGATTGTGTCAGAGATTTTCTCAACAAATACCATTCACCTTGGAAGATGATAAATTGATACATGTCCATCATAAAATATCCAACTAATGTAGTCAATTCATCCATATGGCCAGAATGTTCTTTCAGTGATGGACATCCTCTGACAATTTAATGCTTCATTTGCTTAGTCGGTGCTTCATTCAACTTTCCTTAAAAAATTATTTAATAACTTTCAGAGGTTTATAGAAAGATATTCATACATATTTCTCATTTCCAAATACCACCATCCCTCTTTTCTTTCTTATATTGAAGGTATAAAAGTTTTTTTAATCATTGTAGTTAGAAAAAGGAAATATAAACTTTGTAAAGTTATTTGAAAAAAAAATAGCTATTGATTAAGAATATGCCATGTCAAAATTTTGCCTGATCAAGTCATTCTTTCCAGTACAGAAAGAGATGCACAAAGAATGTATAACACTATGGCTGCCTCAAGATTCTTATTATCTAGTTAGAGAAACAAAGCTTATACACACAAGAAAAACAAAAATATATACAAAAGTATTAATTTATTTCTCAATGAGTATTTATTGCATACTTGTGTCCCAGGAGCTGTTTGAGGTACTAGGCATACAGGAGAGGGTACAATTTCTGCTCTCAACAAAATTACTTTCCAATGGTGCAAGACATCTGATATGAAGCAAAAAGCAAACAGTATAAGGGAATAATGGTTGCTGGGCTTGCTACTCTGAAACTCCCTGGTGAGAAAGACCTCTCTAATGGGGAAATCTGAGCAGAGATCTAGACAGTGAGGAAATGAGATTTATGACCATCTGCTGGAAAATTAGGCAGAGTTGAATTTGGCCTATTCAGGATGAAGCTAAACTTGGGTACAGAAAGAGAGAATAAATGAATGACAGCAGGGATGTCAGGGGTCATATAAGGTTGAGAACTCTAAAATTAGAAATGAACTTTGTTCAACAATAAGGAATTATTTTTAAGATTCATGATTTATCTAAAGTAATGTTAAACTTAAAAATTAAGAGAAATACATAAAAAACTCAAGAAAATTATATATCAAAATATAATTTCCCTTGACATGGGATATAAAATGAAAGACAACCAACAAAAAACAAACTCATAGACACATACAACAGTATGGCAGCTGCCAGAGAAGAAGAGGGGTGGGATAGGATGAAGAGGGTAAAAAAGGTCAAAGATAAGGTGATGGAAGGAAACTGGACTTTGGGTGGTGAGCACACAATGGGATATATAGATGATACATTATAAAATGAAACATATAATGTTATTAACCAGTACCACTCCAATACATTTAATTACACAAATATTATTATCTTTGGATTCTGGGTTATGAGTGATATCTATTATCTTGTTTTTGTCCTCTAGTACTTTTTATTTTTCTAAAAATAATTTATCTGATTTTTAAAAGTAAAATTATATGTTGCTAAAAGTTTTTATGCTAAAATAACAACAATAACAAAAAATCCCTGACATTTTATCAACAGTTGTTTGCTTGAAAGAAAGTAATTCTAAAGCTCAGTCTTAAAAATGGATTTACCACATAAGGTTTGTTTAAAAGATAATTTTGTGGAGAAGTAAATGGGCGTTAAGCGGAGTAGACATAGCTCTACCTGTGTTTAGATTTGAAATCTCTCCCTCAACACTGCCTCCTTTATTATAGCATATTCATTTTGTTTAAGACATATAATGGAATTGAAAATACAATGAGAATTGTCTAATGAATAGTATAAACACTAAACACTGAATTTGAAAGGACAGATAATCACTGTGAACTTGAGACTTGTCAGGATTAACATGTACTCTAGTTCTTCCAATGTGTGCAGGCTTTCAGAGAGTCAAGCTAAGATTGTTTTCTAATAATATATAGACAGTAATCAAGGCAATGCCAGGCAACCAAAATGCAAAAAACAATATAATCATGGAGGATGAGAAAATAGAAACATACTCTTATCCAAATTAATCTCAGCATATATAAACTTTACAAAATTTAGTGCCAATTCTAGCACTTGTTCATGTTTCACCAATATATTTATTTAAATTAATGTATATCTCTCCAATTTTTGATTTTTAAAATAGTATAGAATTACATTCTTCAACAGTCTTTGGATATATAATTTAAAATAACTAAAGAATATCAGGAGAATATTAGAAGATATAAAATGTTATCTATTTTAGAAAATATATAATACAAGTTTCCTTTTGGTAAAGAAGGTAAAGTATTATCTCTTAGTTGATAGTTCAATGAAAGTATTCAACTTAAATTTTGCTTAGTTGGACAAAGATGTATTAATTATTTATTTTTACATATTTATTTATAAAGTATCATTTGCAGAATCTTTTTTAATACTGTTTGCCCTTTAAAAAATAATCTTGCTTTTTCCCTCTATTCTTATGCTTTTTTCTTATATCATAGAGTTAAATTATGCAAATTTTCTTCTGGAATTATTTTGATTAAATTCAATGTAGACTACTAGTTTTGTAGTTTTAACTCTCATTTTTTCCCTGGTGTGATTAGCCCTAAGTTTAAAATGTAGCTCAAAATAAGATTTGAGCTCAACTTATATATTCATTTAGGATATAAAAACATTTAGAGCATGAAGGAAGTCATTTTTTTACTTTTCCAGAAAATAGAAGAAGGCATCCTTGTTAAAAGTGAACAATTAATCACAGTGAAATAATAAAACTAATACTAACTTTTCATTTTTCTAAAATGTCTCATAGGTTTATAATGTTTTCTTTAAGAAGTGCTTTGCTATGACACCAGGGCAGCAATGATATACAGCCCAAAAGGGGCAGTAAGGTTCAAGTATTTCTTGTTCAATATCATAAAGTCTCCAGTACAAAGTTGGGGAAATTTTACAGTGACCTCAGGACAGCAGTACCAAAGAAGCAGGCAGCATGTCATCCACTGCTAGCTTCTCATCGCTGCATCTCGTGCCTGTACTCAGCTTCTCCTCTTTAGGCCTTTTGTACTGATTATCCCAGCTAGATCTACCTTTTGGGGTCCCCCTGTGATCTCCCTCTTCGCATCGCACCACCTCAACCCTCCCTTTTCCTCTGAAATATTTAAATTAATGCACTGAAATAGTTTTATTGTAGTCCCTGAAATGTCCTTCCATACTCTAGTTCCTTCAGGATCTTATAGCCCTGTAATATAAAAACCTCATCCACTGACCAATAGTATCATTTTATTGGCTCCCTACACTTAGAGTTTAGGCAAAAAAAAAAAAAAAAAAAATCTTCTCTTATTGTAATCTAAGTCAGTACAAGTAGAAATAGGCTTTGAATTACAGGTTAAGCAAAAGGATGAGAAGTGGTAACAACTTTAACAAATGACTTTTGTATTCCCACTTGGATTTTTTTTTTTTCCATTTCAGCTCTACTGAGGTATAATTGACATATGACATTATAAGGTAGTTAAAGTGGACATTGTAGTGATTTGATATACATATACCTTGGTGAAAGGATTTTCCCCATCTAGTCAATTAAAACATCCATCACCTCACATATATTTATCCTTTTGTGTGTGTGTGTGAATATACTAAAGTTCTATTTTCTTAGCAAATTTCTATTATACAATACAGTATTATCAACTATAGTCACCGCATTAGATCCTCAGACCTGATTCATCTTATAGCTGAAAGTCTGTACCCTTCTGGTGCAGATTTGAAAAACCTTACTTAACATCAGAGACAGCGACCTCAGCTAATTATAATGCATATGTAATTATGAATTGTAGAGTGAGGTGGTTGTTATATTTAATTTGTAAATCCAGGCCTTGAGTTTCAGAGGTCAGGTGTTTGTAAGGATCTTTTAACCTAGCATTGGTGTCAGATGCTGCCATGGCTGTGGACAAACCATGAATGAGATTATTTAAGATTCAATGCATGCTATGAAAAGAGCATACAATTTTGATCATATATATAAAACAATTATACTGACTGCTATTATGAAATATACAGTGGACAAGGTGAAAAACAGAAGTAAAAATATAAAACACATAAACAGACAATGAATAATAAAACAAAAAAGCAGAGATGTTCCAAATTAGATAAAGGAAATCACTATAATTCTGCTCCTATGTGAAAGAAAATGAAATTTGAGGACACAGAAAGCAACAGAAACACTGAAATACATTAAATTAACAGTCAAAAAATAAAATAAAGCTTAGTAGAACACCAAGTCTGGGAGTTACAGAATAATCAGTGATATATATTAGAGATGAAAAAAAATCTATAAAGGAATAAGTATTCTTTGGTTAATGACTAAAAATCAAGTGCAACATTAAAGAAAATAAAACCCTCTTTCCTAAGAAACACAAATAAGCAGACACCTCACACCAACACAGGACAGTACGTGAGCATCTAAAGCAGTGTTTCATATTGGCATGAAATCCTGCATACTAAAGTTTAGTTTTTAATAAAATTATATGCTTGACTGGTTATATAAATCCATCATATTTATTTCATATAACAGACATGTCTGGTAATATAAATGTCAATTGGTTTCAATAACTTATTTTGATACAACATCCATCATAGTAAAGTATTAATGGCAAAAGCAAAAATCATGTAATATATTCTAGATTTGGGAATAATGTAACTCAGAGAAAAGTACTTTGTAACAAAGAAATGTGCCAATGTAATATTTGAATTTAACATGATTTGACACACTTGATACAGAAGAGAAGAGAAACTGACAGCTAAGTAAGTCTTCAAACAAAACCTGACAATATTCTTTGCTGGTTTTCCTTCATTACTTTTACATTATGCAGCAAAAGTGACTTAATCATTTAAATCATAAATGGAAAGCCTTTTATAGATCATATAGCACAAAATAAAGTAAATTTTATTTCATTGAGGCTAATTTACCTTACCATTATTTCAATGTCTTTTACTTCTCCAATGTACTGAGTGTATATAAAAACTTGTAGATTTAAAAATCATATTTTTTGTAAAGGAAATATAGTGAATGCAGTTGTATGAACTTTGGCTTTTATTTTCTATATTCTGATGCTTTGCTGTCTTGTGTCCTTGTTAACCCTGGAAGAAATGCTACTCACAGAGTTAGCTAATTCCTAAAAGTAGCTGAGTGACAAGGAGTGTTTTTTCCATATGTAAGCCAACCAGTCAGAGCTCATGCCGACAGCCACCTCCTTTATTGGGCTCTCATTTTCTGAACCACTGCCACCAGGTACCAGGCCATCAAGAAGACAACCCCAGTGCCTCAGAGCCCACTGAAATTATTCAAAATAGCCAATCCTAAATGTGCCTGCCATGCTTTACCCATTTCTTTTTCTAGGAACTACAAGTGTTTTCATAAATGTTCTCTCTCACCCACACACCCTCACTCCATCTACCTCCTGACCAGCCCTGGTGCTTCCCTATGTAGCCCTGTATGGGGATCATGCTCCTGTTTCTAGAGAACTGTGAGTAAAAATGCCATTCTTCATAAAAGTCATTTCCATGTCTTCATGCCTTGCCATGCTTGATTAAAACAGATTCCATGAAAAGAGCAGTCTTTTCTATTAACCTTAAAAAGAAAGGTCATTTGATAACTTTTTATGTTGCCATATAATGACATCAGAATTATAATGACCTTTCTACTAATGACATAATTTTAGTTATAATTTGGGTCTTAAAACTATGACCACAAACATAATTTCAGGTTTAAAATTTAATCGGACACTATTTTATTAAAAACCTCAGCCACATAAGCTACGATTTTACAGATGCAAATGTAAAAACTTACTTTTAGACTACTTCATGATGCCTTGTGTACAGTGAAATACTTTCACTGAAATGTATGTCAGACCCTAATTTCATATTATTCTTTGAGACTCTCTGAGTCTGCCTATTGAGATACAAATGATGTGATTTTAAATTACATTATCACTGAATATAATTAGCATAATCTTAATAGCTGGAACAATAATGACAAACATATTGCTTTTACTCTTTCTTTCTTAATTATACCTAGAATAAAGTATGTTAAATCATAGAGAATGCACATTCTTATAGCATTATTATGTTATGCTGATCACTCGCAAGAAAAATTTACACTACTAATTTCAAGTCAAACTTGGTTGCAATGAATGCAAGGTGTATATTATATAAAATTAGTGTTTATCCTCTCACAACATTGCTTTAAACTCCTTCACTGATGATTCCAATTGCCATGCCCCAGATTCAAAGCAATCCTTGCTGTCTGGATTTCACAGAATACTGATTTCTCCTTATTGAACTGAATAGTAATCAGCTAAATAAAAAAAAATTTCTGCCTAACAAGACATCTCACACTAGGATAAATATCAGAAAACTATTAAATATTTATATAAAATATCAAGAAATAAGTAGTTAATAAATATCTACTGTTCATAAGAGAAGATACCACAAAGACAGAAAATCTATAGAGGCAAAGGAGAAAAGTATGGTCCCGCAGATTTCTCAACTTTAGAATTTCCTTTATCAGCAATCATTAAAAAAATGTGGATAAGCAGTTTGCCAGCTCTTTTTCCTACTAAATATAAATATTTGAAAATATCGCACAACTACTAACTATTATTTCTGCTATTAGTAAAGGAGATTTTTTTAGAGTAAAAACATAGAAGAGAATATTCATGCTTTTGATTACACGACCTTGCTGGTTTTGTATAAAAGCAGTAAACTTGTCATCATCTATTGGCATCATGGGTTGGGGTGGGTGCAGGGTGAAAGAACAACTCCTGCTTCTGGCCCCTTGCATATGAAACTACATGGAATCCAATTAAATAGACAAACCATTGTCATGACTTGCAAAAATTCTTGGGGATGGCATATCAGTTTGATAGAGGTGCTAAAAAAAGTATCACAGACTGGCTGGCTTAAACACCAGAGAAATCCCTTTTATCACAGTTCTGTATGCTAGACGTCCCTAATCTAAGTATCATCATGGCTGCTTCATTTTAAGGGCCATGAGAGAAGGGTCTGTTCCAAGCTTCCCATCTCAGTTGTCTTCTCCCTGTGTCTTCACATCCTCTTCCTTCAGTTCTTGTCTTTGTCCAGAGTTCCTCTTCTTATAAACCCATAAACCATATTGGATTAGGGGCCATTCCAGTGACATCATTAATGCAATCACCTCTTTAAGGAGCTTATCATCTGTCACACTCCCAGGTAATGAGAGTAAGGACTTCAGCATATGACTTTGGGGGTTACGGGATACAAAATCCAGCCCGTTACAGACAGCAGTTCTGATTACTAAAAGCTGCGACCAAGAGATAGTCTTATAGATACAGAGATGGCAGTGCCATGGAGAATATTTTCCTTGCGATTCCAGAATTCAGCATGTGAAGTATACAAAAGACAAGAATCAGGAGAAATACTGTATAATGAGACATCTAGTGAAGACCACAGTGGGACACCTGATTTACCTCCCAGAATTTTTTCTGGACAGATACCATACTCTCACCATGCAATTCGCCTATTCCAAATAATTTTTCATTTTTTAAAACATGCTTCACTTTTCCTTCCTCCATCATTATTCAGTCTTTTCTTAACTTTGTCAGAGTATTGCTCACATGTTCAGATCTGTCTCAAGGTCTCATTCTTCCTGGGTGCCGTCATTCCCATACCCCTGCACTGTAAATAAACTTTTCCTCCTCTGCTGTCCTCCCAAGAAACCGATAGCTGTGTTTTTGTCATCATGTCATTGCCTTGCTCAATACAATCTTATGAAAACTGATCACAGACAGAAGATCCAAAGTCCTCACCATGGCCAACAAGACCTGTGATATTTGGTTCTTAACAATCCCTTGGACTATATCCTCGCTCTTACTTACTTTGCTCATCCACTGCAGCCACTCTGGTGTTCTCTTTTGTCCTTCAAGTATGCCAAGGTTGCTCCTTCTGGTTTCCTTCCAATAGCTCTTGCTTCTGCCAGGTAAACTTTCCCTGAATGTTGTCCCATCATAAATTCTATCTGGTCATTCATATCTTGGCTTAAATACGTTCACCTCAGAGTGTTTGTCTGACCACCGATCAGAAGTGCACTTCTAGTCTTCCTCCCTATTATATCAATGTGCTCATTTGACTTGATCATAATTTATTATTCTCTAATACTTTTTATAAATTAATTTTTTATTTGTGATTTTTTTTCTGTCACTCTCAATAACAATGTAACCTTCAGGAGAGCAGAAACATATCAAGTTTCCTCAACTCTATCCCAAGGCAACCACATTGGAATACATTGGGGCAAATTGTTAAATGAGTGAATGAATCAATGGATGAATGCATGTAAGATTCATCTGTGCATACATAAATATATGTGAGACATTATAATGGCACTGAAAATAAATTTAAAATTCATGAGACACACATTATTCAAAGATGCCATTGTTACTGAAATTAGCATACAATTTTTAAGTTAGGTAGAGAGGTTTCAATTCCTCATTCCATCTAAATTAATTTTATATATTTTTAATTTGCACCTCCAAATATATATGTGTCTCCTTCAATATTGCCTCTTAAAGAAATCAATTTCTACATCTATAGCTCAGCCAGCCATATAATTCAATAGAAGAAATATAAATATTTGATAGTTTCAGCAAATTTAGAAACAACTTATAATCTCTGCTAGGAACTTTTTGAGTGTTCATTTCTTCACCTAAATTAGTGGTCTATGTAGAAGTCATTAACCATATGCATGTGGCTATTGAGCATGTGCAATGTGGCTAGTGAGACTGTGGAACTTAATTTTTTATTTTATTTAATGTTAGTTAATTTAAATTTAAAATTTGAAACAAAACAAAACATTTCCTATAAAAAAAATTTGAAACTTACTGTGTGGATAATTATATATTTACCTCCGATTAAAAATACCATCCCATTTTGTTTATATTATGTAATGTGCAAACACATCTCTGTATGTTGTAAAAGGCTGAAAATTAAGCCCTGATGTTGCATGCGCTTTAGCATCTGGAGAAAACCTGATAGCAAGTTCCCTTCCATGTGTGTTTCCCAGAATAAGCACCCCTAGGCAAACAACCTTCCTAATTTAGGGGCCTGATCACCCCTGAAGAGCAAATGTCAGGTCCCTGACAGTCCACAGGATTTTTCATACAAGACAATAACATCCTCCTATAAGACCAGAAACCACCTCACCCCTTCGTTATTACAGAGCCTGGCTCTCCCAGACCTTGATCCTTCACTCTTCCCAGGTATCATCCCTGTCTGTCTGTATGGTTCTGTGTCCTCCTTTCTCCAGGCTGTGAGTATATGTGACCAATAAATTGCTGTTGATCTCATGTGTTCAGTGTCAGGTGTCATGTGTACAGCCATCACTAAATCCTAGAGCAGGAATCCCTCCTTCAACAACAAGTTGAAAAGAAAGCAATCAAAATACAACATTTCAGTCTGTTTAAACATATATGAATATTCTTTCTTTATGAGCAATAATTTATATATGTTCAGAGTATAAATTCAGAACTAATAAGTTAGTAACATTATATCCATAACTCATGGTCTCCTTTCAATAGCCAATAGTTCTTATTTTCATTACTGATAATATTTTATATGCATAGTTTGAATAATAAAAAATGCCAATATTTATTCCCTTTTTGCTCTACAAAACAGCAGTTATAAATAGCTCTAATTAATATTTTAAAAATATTTCTTAATGCTAAGTATCAGTGCATAAAACATCCTCGCTCACTGACTGGCTGTTGCCCAACTTCCTTCTAGTGCTCAGGGTCGCTTTACATCAGGCAGATCCTATAAAGTAAAACATTGCTTTCCATATTCTTTTGAACCTAGGACTCCATGTGAATTATTTTCTGCCACAGAGACATGCTCTAAGATATATGGATTCAACTAGGAACAAATTTAAGCAGGAAGAAAGAGGGTAGTGATGCCAAATCACTGTTTACTGGCATCAATCTGGCAGGAGGGTCTAAGCCAACTCTTCCAGTTGTCGCCTCCAGATACCTTGGTTACAGTGAAGGTCACATGTTCCTGCAGCTACCTGTGCTGTGGTGGATTCTTGATCCATGGATTTAGACATGCTGATATTGTCCTAGAGAGGCAGTCAGTCCCCTTTTCCTTTGTCTCTTTACTGCCCCAAGGGAGAAAATCCTTTGGCTGGCCATTCATGTTATGAATCTCATTTCAGGAGGCTTGGATAGTACCTAGTCCTCTCACACTAAGAAACATATTTTTAAACATTTACTTGTATATGAAAATCAGCTTTCTGCTTAATACAGAGATTGCTGTCATCTCTACCAATCCTGGATTTATACTGATCTATTGAAATTAGTCAACATGTAATTGCTATCTTTGAAACAGTTTCGGGTATAAGGTGCCTAGCAATTATTCTCATCGTCTAGCCTTTACTGCTTTGCTATGATGCAATGGCTAATTTTATATGACTGAACTTTTTGGATCCCACTTAAAGTATTAATGGCATAATTCGTATACTTTTGAATTAAACTTAATTCTTCTGAGTACCTAAGTCACTGATGATCATACCTCTAAACCCAAATTATAAACTGAACATCTAATATAATGTAGTCATTGCTTATGATTTAGCTTCATATTATCTAAATTAGATTAGTCCTTTTTTTTACTTACTATTTCCCTCAACAAATATCCAGTGAGATAGTCTGTAACTTGGATAAAATTTTACAAGGTAATTATGAATAGAAGATAAAGCTGTTCCTTTAAAGATAGAAAAGTATATAGGCACCTTGAGGTGGGAGGAGAGTCTGAATAATTGAAACAAGGCTGGTGTGACAGCAATACAGTGGATTGAGAATGGGCCACTGGGCAGGGTAAAGACAGAGCCTGAGATGAGGCCAGGGGACCTTGAAACTTGCAATTTAATATCAGACACAGATGAGTAAATAGCCAATAAACCAATGTGATGAGATGGCCAAGCAAAAGGAATCTGACACAGATTCTGAAGATTAGAAAGGTATAAAAAACAGACTCATATCTCAGTTGTGAGCAGTGAGATTGATCCAGAGTGAGAAGGTGAGTGCGTAGGTGCCCACGGGGAGAGGGGAGTTCTGGGCAGACTTTGAGCACAGGAAGCTCCCACGAGTGCATAGGACTGTAGCTGAGAAATGGAATGTTTTGTAGTGTACATGATTTAGCATGGAGCACAGGGTGGAGAGAGACTCTAAATAAAGCTGCAAACGAAAGAACAGACCATGAAGACCCTTATAAGACATATAAGGTCAGGATAAAGTTATCCCTAGAAACACCTATTCCTGCTCTGAGAACACAAGGAGTACTCTGCAATAAGGCTGAAGAATTCAATTTAAGGCATAATTATACCCCAGAGACATTTATGTCAAGTTCCAATATTCCCAAGCTTTAAGAGGCCCCATATTGTTATGACAAGAACTCTGCTTGTAATTAAACTATCAGAAGGCTACGACAGAGCATCTTGCACTTCGGAAGGAAAACCAGTTGCCAAAAGGAAACTCCCATTTGCTCATCTGAAGAAGGAGTTATCCTATATTTCACCCCTTCTGTCAGACCCAGGGGATATGCAGGACATATGCTTCCTATCTAGTTTTAAACATGTGCTTAGATGACAGGCATCCCTTAGAGGCAAGAGAAAGAATGGATTTTAAACAACATGAAAAGACAGAATAAATATCATGCTTAAAGAATGAATTTCTCCATCTGTCTCATCATTCGCAGCAAAACTTTAAAGGAGCCTACTGTTCTTCATGGAAATATTTCTTAAAAATATTTATTGAGAATCTTTGAACACTGACTATGTTAATAGCCTATGTGTGAGGGAAAAAAATATTAAAAGCTTAAAAAATCTATTTTTGTAGATTTGAATTCAGTTAACAAGTTTATGGGGTTTTATGTATTATATACAATGGTTTAACATTTATAAGGACCTTGTATCTATCCACAGTTTAACTGTCAGCTTCCATGTGGCAGTGAAGTCTTCCTATGGGGTACATATAAAAAGAGTTTGACAAGTTGGGAGAGACATGCATATCCACATATGTGTGTGTGTGTATTCACACATACATACATATATATTTATATATATATATGAAATAGATATTCATTAAGACATTTCATTAAATGCTTGATGAATTAATTAGCATAACAACATAAATAAATCTGGAAATATGAGAGAAAAAAGTTTAGAAAAACACACACTGAGAATTGATGAAAAAAATACAAACTGAGTATGAATCGTTTAAATGCCTGCAAGAGAAGTCAGCTGGTTTGAAATGAAAGAAGGCCCATGGATTTCTGGCATTAAAGAATATAGTAAAAGGAGAGCATTTCGATCCTTCCAAATCCCATTGAAAAACAAAGAAATACATAACCTACTTATTAAAACCACTTAAATTGATCTATTATAGGTCAGACACTATTCTAAGTATTTACAAATAGTACATGCAAATATTAAATCATATAATCCTTATAACAACCCTATTAGATTCATACCACTGTTAGATCTCCAATGTTCTATATTACAGATAAAAGAAATGATGCATGGAAAAATTAAATAACTTGTTTAGAATCACACTACTAATAAATGGCTATACTGGATTAGAATCTAGACAATTCAGCAGTAAGTCTATGCTTGTAAATCCTAAAATTTAGTGCCACATCCAAGACATCTAACCTCTAAAACCTGAACTATCTAGGAAGCCCAAAAAGCCCAGTGGAGCATAAACTACTCTGTTAATCATATGGTGAATGATGGGATTTCTCCTAATTTTGATGACATAAAAATTGGGCTTTTTTTTTGTCTCTGAGTTTACAGAATCTGGAAAAAGTGATAAAAAATAATGTAGATTTATTTCAAACAGTGTCACTATGCTATAATCTTCCCTTGGTAATTTGAAATATGACAAATATTTCTTGCAAATTTTGAGCCCTGACCTGTAAGCATATTTCTACTTGCTTTGAAATTAGCATAAAAATTTCAAATGGTTTAAAAATGAATTATTACACAGAAGTAATCCACAAGCCCCACCACCCCCAATATTTTAGCTGTGCCATTGGTTGTTATAGAATTTGTGAGTTTGGTGCCTGCTAAGACGTTGCATATGAAGGCCACATCACTGAAACTGTATCAAGCAAGACTGTAGGAACAGGAGAAGCTGCAGAAATCCTGAGAGTGTATTTGGAAAAAGGTAAAAGTCATAAAGAAACCCATAATAGCATTAAGAGTTGCTAATTACTCACTGTCACCAAAGGGATTGCATATAAAGATACAAGAAATAGTATCAAGAAGTGATGGTGAGTTTTCTGATCACAAAATATGAAACAGTGCATCACTGCCAGGCTTCTAAATAGGCCAAAAATGGTTGAACTACAAATTAATTACTTCAGTAAGATTATGCCCCTACATCTACAGTTTCACTCTTTGTGGTTTCACATACCTGTAGTCAATCTCAGTCCAAATATAATGAACTGAAAATTTCAGATATTTTAAGAAGGAGATAGAGAGATAAAAAGGCACCAAATTCACATATTTTTATTATAGCACATTATTGTATTTTTAATATTATTTTTATTATTATTAATTTCTTACTGTGACTAATTTATGAATTAGATAAGGGGTGACTACTCTATAGGAATCAGAATATGACAACAGTGGAAATTAGTAAAGCATCTCATAGGTGTCTTCTCACCCCAACCACCAGAGCTAAATACTGAGATCTTTATAGAGTTAGAATAAGTCATGCTGTGTCCTGATTATAAACCAACCAGGCCATTCCCGCAGATTTATTTTAGATACAAATGATAACCCTCTCTATGTTCTTACCTTGTTCTGATTTTCCAAGAACTATGTCTTTGCAATATCCACAGATCAGATATAAAATCACTTTGAGGCTTCTCTTAAGGCAGTTCCATCAGTAAGACACAGTAAATTAAGTTTGAAGCTCTTATATCTAACCACCGACATTATCAAAAGTTGATCTCTTAAACTTCATCTACTTATATTTTCACAATGGACATTTATTAAAAGAACGTTCAAATATTACGTATTATTTAAGATTAGTTTTCGCCAATGCCCCTAGGTGATAAGAAGGCATTTGTTCTAAGCCTTCTTTTCAGAGTGGCATGAATTACAATGTCACACATTGTATTTGAAATTGATTTAGATATGCAGTGAGAATGGTATGCCTCTGTTTTCAGAGCTGATATGATTTTACTCATAAGAAACCCCTTCTCCACTCTAAAATTGTATTAGGTCCAAAAATGTAAGTAGTCTGTGAAGACTTAGATCAGTATCTTTGGGGTATTGTTCAGTCTTTCACATCTCACTTTCGGCTTCTATTTCAAAGAGGCTCCTGTGACCTTACACAGTTGGAAGGAAGGGGACTTCCTGCCACAGTGTTGATCTTGCATTGTGGGGTGGCTGGTATCTTTTGAGGTATGTTATCTTAAATTGCTTGCATGAGTATGCTTATTATATATTATTGATATTTTCAGCTAGAAAACATGGCATCTGTTCTCAGTTCAGCTAGGCCTTTCCTCTATTAACTATGCTGCTCCAACCTCAAAATTCTCCAGGGGCTGCAGAATTTGGCTGTGGTCACCTTACATATGTGTCTTTTTGAGTGCACAAGAGCACTGAACAAAGTTTCCTTTGCCCTCGGTATCTTTAGTTTTATCCATGAAGTGAATCACCGTTCATATCCTGAGCCAAACTGATCCCTGCTCTCCATCTCATTAAAATGCTTCCCCATAAAATTTGCCAACAGCAAGGGGAAGAAACCTTTTTTTTTTTTTTTTTCAATTCTCTTATATCACATCTGCCCAATCAGCCACAGGGCAATAAGGCTCATGGCTTAGTTGTTGATGGCATCACTTGTGCTGCTGTATTTCCACTCCAAGTTCATCTTTACTGAAATACAACAGCAACTTCATGATTTCATATACCACACCTATCCTTAAGACTAAATGGAAACTAAGGTATGTAGAAAATCCATTCTTTCTCAAAAATTCCTTTCAAGCTCCCACCCTTGATACTGAAAATTAACATCATTCTCTGTCTTCTCTTCAAAGTTTTGCTCAGCAACCCCTCAACACAGCTCCTGTCAGCGTAAATGATGCAGTCCACGCTGTGAATTCCAGTGGTCTGTTCTCAGCACAGAGCATTTTTGATTCATCACAGCACTTGACTCGGTTCAAATACTTCTTTCACTTGATCTCAAGAGGACTTCATTTTTCTTGTTCCTCCTCATGCACTGAACTTTTTTTCTTATTTTGATTTTTTTCTCCCAGAATTTTCACTGCAGTACCCCACAGTCTAGCTCTTGGATCTCTGCTCTTCTATAAATTTGCTCCATTGGTGGTCTAATCCTGTATCAAGTTATTTAAATCCTTTTATTGTAAAAGTAGGGTAATATGCAAGAACATTGTCTCTAGGGCTATACTGCCTAGGTTTGAATCTCAGTTCTGCCACTTACCCACTGTGCAATCTTAGAAAATATGAATTTATCCTCTTAGCTTTATTTTTCTCATCTGCCAAATAAGGATAATATTAATAGTATCTGTCTCATAAAGTTGTTATTAGTATTAAATTAAAAGTGCTAATACAGGCAGAAAGCTTTGAATAGTACCTGACATGTAGGAAGTACTAAAACTTTTTTTAAAAAATATTGTATATAGATCAACTGTCATTGAATTTATATACTAGAGAGAACTCACATATGAATTTCATATGAATATTTTCAATGGCCTAGTCATCTTTCTCTCTTAGATATGTAAAGGCAGCTTAGTCTTCACATGCTCAGTTAGTGGCGAAACCATCTTCCATTTGCACAGGCCAGACACCAGAGTTACACAAAGCCTCTTTCATTTTCTCATATCACACATATGCCACTACATCATCTAATCTCAATCTTCCTACTTCTCACCATTTGATCTGCTGTATCACCGTTCCCAGCTAGTATCATTGCTCAACCTGGGATAGTGTGATTGCCTTAAAAAGGATTCCCTAACTCACCCCTTTGCCCTTATAGTGCATCACCCACACATCAGCCAGAGAAGTCCTCCTAAAAGATAACATGTATGATGCTGCTGCTCTTCTCTGGCCCATCCAATGTGTTTTAGTCTCACTTAGGAAAAGGCAAAGTCCTTACACTGCCCCACCCACAAGGCCTGCTCTCTGCAGGACATCACTTCTCACAATCCTTCCCCATTCTTTCTCATTTTCTGCCACACTGGTCCTCTTGGTGGTTTTCAACTCTGCATATGATATAAAATAGTTCCCAGCTTGATGACTTGGAGTTTGCAGCTTACCTTGGAATGCTTTTCTTTAGACACTTTCATGTTTTATTATATCTTTTCAAATGTTTTTTCTTTTCTTCTTTTTAATTAAGAAGACCTTCTCTAAACATGTTTTTAAAATTGGCAAAATACTTTCCTTTCCTGTACAACACATAAACTTCCTATCATTCTCCCCAGCTTATTTTCTGCATAGAATTGATCATTTTCTGTATACAGATTTGTACATAATTTGAATGTTATATAATTTAATCATTTGCTTCAGTTCTACTCATTAGAACGTAAGCATCAATGTGGTGAGTAAATTTTAATTATACTTTTCATAAATTTTTTCGCTATTCAGAGAACAGCCCTTGACACAAAATAACATGCAGACTGCATTCAATAACTAGTTTTGAGTAAATTAATCCAAGAATTTATAATTCACACATTCCCCATCAAGAATTGGATGCTTCATATAAAGTAGGGAGAAGGTTATTAAGAAAAAGTGAATCATTTTTTGTCATGTCACCCATTTTACAGAGATATTTGAAATGTAAAAGACCATTTTATTGCTAAAAAACTACATTTCATATATAATTATCATTTCTCTCACTTCTATACATTTAATCATTATTTTTAAAATCTTTTAGATATGTAGCCATAGAAGCAAATATTTTCTCTTTTTAAATGATGGCTTATTCATTTTAGTAGATCCGAGGAGCCAAGATTTATGGTTAAACAACAGTTGGTATTATTAAGTCAATGTTATTATCTATCTTTAGTCCAAAAATATACACTAAGTTTCCCCCATACATTTATTATCATACCAGTCATAGTTTAGGTGGCAAAGCCCAGCTAAGTCTCAAAAGTTCTATATCCATATTCTCTTGAGTTGTTCCTGATAAGCACAGCACTGTATTCTTAGAAACCAGATAAAGGAACAACTGAATGCAGTGATACACAATCTAACAAGTGGATTAACTCTAAAATCATTAGCTAAATTAGTATCAAAGCATGTGGCACTTCTCCACTATTCCACAGGAAGGAAAAGTGGTAGCTCAAAAGATATTTGAACTAAATTGGAGTAATATAGCATTTCCTGGAAAGTGGAAAGAAAGGTTACTTGTCCCCAAAATAGAATGTGGACTAGGGCATAGTCAGTGCAGAAGTAGCCCAAATTACATAATCTGCTGCATTATTCTGGTGTGTTTTCTAAGATAGATCAGTTGCATCTTTCCAAAATGTCAGAAAACATGTTCAAATATCAATATAAAACACATTTCAATTCTAAATATAAATATACAGTTTTAATTATCAGTCATTCTGGATTAGCCACACCAAAACTTCCCTTAACTAAATTAAATACTTGAGTATTTGCTATGTTAACAGAATCACTGCCAAGGGATACTTGATATTGAACTAGGGAATCAGAAACTGAAATCAATTTGTGTCTCCTTAAAATATTCATAATTATCGTAATGTAAGTTATTTTATTATTCTCTGTTCTATCAATTGCTAAGTTCAGTTGTAGCATGAACCCAATTTAAAAAAATACTAAGAAAATAAACAAACTAGTATTTTTCAAAAGCTTTAAAATTCAATTAAAGTTTCTATCTTCAGGAAAAAGACAAAAGCTCTCACTGTGCACAATTGATTCATTTACATCTAAAAACCTTTGATTAGAATAATTTTTCAAATCTAAACAATTAGTAACAGGCCATTTATTTACTAAATGTTATATGAGAGACCCAGCTGTCTGTGTCTCCTTCATTTGACTATTTGAAGTTAGAGTTTTCTCATGGCATTTCACTATGTAGACATGTTTAGCTAAACATGAAGTTCTTTTGGATTGCATATTTTAAGGTTATTTTCCAGATACTGTCCAAGAAGAAACCTGTTTCAGCCTAAGAAAATGATTAGTATTTCCATATTAATTTGAGCCCACTTTTAATATACCCTAGACATATATCTTATCACTTACTCAATTTATTTTGAAGCCTTTTTTAATCAACTTTAAAATTATATTCTGCTGACTTGCAAATGTCAGGTCAATGCTGATTGAGAGAATCCTTAAAAACTCTGACACTTTTTATCCCTGCACAAAGATTCCGTGCTCTCTCTATGTTCTAATCCTCAGCTTTCCAACATTGCCTTTACGAGGTTAAGAAGATGAATGCTCATTGCTTTTAATCCTTTCCATGATTTATGAGCCTCTTGGTATCCTTTCCCCAGAGCAGCTACAACTGTGTGGTTGTTCTGCCTGCTGCTTAAATTACACAGACATCTGCAAAGTAAATTATGGATTGTTGTCCTATAGACCATAACTGAGCATTCTCTTCATCTCTCCTATAGAATTTTCTTTTTTATTAGAACAGAGACCATGTGCATTTTTACTTGCTTATATACTGAAGAAATTGTAAACTAACCCGAATGATAGCACAATGACCTAGATTATGACTTGTCACATAACATCAAAATAGCGTGACATATAAACAGGATTACCTTAAAACTAGAAAAGAGAATCTTCCATTTATTTATATATTTCTTCTTTATTTGAGGAATACCATTTTTAGGTTCACAGAAGAAAGATGACCTTTAAAAATAACTAAAAATATGTGTCATAAAATAAAGAAATATATAAGTGACCTTTGAGCCTCAGAGTGCAAGATTTTAAGAGTATCTTGTGGCCTACGGCTCCTTAAAATTATATTGAATTGAGAAATAGAAAATCATACAAAGAAAAATTCACGATGGATTGGAGTATCTTTTTTAGATTTTGTTTTTCTTCTACTGATACCACTCATAGTAAATCTGTTTTAATAATGCAGGAAGCTTGCAGCAATCATGAGTAATTGAAACAATTATTTCTCCTGAATAAGAAGCCTACCAGAGTCTAAGTTGAAAAAGTCAACTCTCTCTGTATTTTCCTTTCTCTTCTATGCTTATTATTCTGTGTAGATAAATCATGATTCTCAAAGACAAGTCCATTGTGAAATCCTAACAGGCATGTCTCAAATGACTAACTTTTGACAATTACCCCAAATTAAAAATATCCCAGCATTTATTTTCTTCAGATGTGCTAATTACAACCCAGATAATAACGCATCAAGGGAAAACTACACTTACAAAATTTACAAAATAATTTCTAGCAATGCTTTATAAAGTACATTTCTTTTTTTTAAACAGATGGCTCTGCCATTCATTTTTTGAACCCTGTTGTCAACACAGCAGGATGCTATGAGCGCTAACTCCAGCAATGTTCAAATCCACTCCTGGCTGAGCAGATTTGTTACTCCCTCTGTGTTGCCATCACTTTCTGTTTTACCTCATCACTGCTGAGAGGTGGTGTTCCCTGAGCATCAGGAACTGATATTCATACCAATACCCTAAGGACTTTTTATCAAAAACATGGATTCTAGATTTCTTGGCTTCTGTGTCAGCATCTGTGTTCACTTACAAAACTTTCCTTTTATGATCACATTTTTTTTCTCATTGTAATGAAGAATAAAATGATACCTGAAAGATTCAATTTAGTTAAAACCCTAAAATATTTAAATGCCTCTAAATGAACCAATGTCATTTGAATAGTGATCACATATAAATAAATGTGTAAGAAATCATAGGAAATATACAGAAATAAGACTAAATTATAGCTTTCAAAAGACTAGACATCTATAAAAATATAATTCCCCAACACATTTCTGGCAAACATCTTCTTAAACCCACACACACACACACACACACACACACACACACACGCGCACACACAAACACGTACACACACACAGCAGCTCTGATCAGGTTATCCCTCTACATTCAAAATAGACAATAAATATAGTTCCATTCACATATAACACGAAGCCCACGGCCCAGATGCAGTTTTAAATTTCATTCAAGATACTTCATTAATTGGGCCTACTCTTCCAGATTTACCTACCAATTATCTACACATTTGACATATTGCATTCTCTAACTCCTCAAATGGTTTACAATTCACAAAATATGAAATAATACTCCATATATTCATGCTTTTTATACATCTACATCCTCTTCTTCTTGTATTTGTCTCCATTTCTCTTTAAAGTCCAGGATCCTTTCTGTGTTTTCCCTTCCCTTTCAAGCTTAACATGTAAAAAAACAAAAAAAAAAACAAAAACAAAAACAAAAAAAACACAACTTCTCTGTTACCATAGTATCCTTTGTATTGGAACAAGAAAGTATTTTATACATAATGAGTTGTCTGATGACATGAAACAATAATAATTTCTTTTCTTTTTTATTTTTTTGCATGATTTATCATAAAATGATCTAATTACTTATTAGGCAATTATAGATATAAGTGATAACTCAGTAGAACAAACAGTAAATTTTGTAAACTTTTAAAGGAGAGATAGATTGTCCTCTTTTAGTTTAAAAAGGATTTACAGTAGATAAGGGTAAAGGGGGTCACTGCATGGTAACAGAAGGAAATTTGACTTTGGCTAATGAATACACAATGCAATATGTGGGTGAAATATTATCAATTGTACACTGAAAACCTATATAATCTTATTAAACAATGTCACCCTGATAAGTTTAACAAAAGTAAATAAAGAAAAAAGTTTTTATGAAAGAAGGTGATAACATTATAAACAGATTCCAAAGCATTACTCTATCTAAAACTAAATTTAATGAAAGGAAAATATTAGTTAATACTGTTTGCTTGGTTTGACATTTATATCTTCAATATTCTCATATATTACCATTTTATTATATCATTCCAAGATTTTACAAAGTAAAAGTAAGGTATTTTATATGTGAAAATCTGAATACCTATTAAGATACTCAACATTGCTAGTTATTAGGGAAATACCATCTCACACCTGTTAGAATAGCTATTATCAACAGGACAAGTACTAACAAATGTTGGAGAGGATACAGAGAAAAAGAAAACCTCATACACTGCTGGTGGGACTGCAAATTGGTACAGCCACTATGTAAAACAGTATAAAGGTTCCTCAAAAAACTAGGAATTGATTTACCACATGATCCAGCAATCCCTCTACTCGGTATTTACCCCAAAGACTTGAAAACACATATCATAAAAGATCTTTGGACACCGATGTTCATAGCAGCATTATTCACAGTGGCCTGGACATGGAAACAACCCAAATGTCCTACGATAGATGGTTGGCTAAAGAAGCTGTGGTACATATATACAATGGAATATTACTCAACCATAAGAAGAAACGAAGTACTGCCATTATGACGACATGGATGGACCTTGAGATAATCTTACTAAGTGAAATAATCCAGACAGAAAAATTGAAAATCACATGATATTACTTATATGTGGGACATAAACCTAAAAGCAGCAAACAAACAAGACAAACAAACAAAGACTCATGGACATGGACAGCAGACTAGTGGTTACCAAAGGTAGGGGAGAGGCGGGAGGGGGAAGGCAGAAAGGGTAAAGGAGGTCAAATACATGGTGACAAAAAAAATCTAACTATGGGTGGTGAACACAGTGTAAACATATATATACCTTACTGCTAAAGTGTACAGCTGAAACTTAATGGATTTCTTTAACCAATGTCACCATAAAAAAAAAAAAAAATTCTGAATACCGATGAGAACAAATTGAAGGATAAAGTGAATAGATAAAATAAAATGAATATGCAGAGAGAATTTGAGCAAATATCACAGCCAGATCTATAAAGCCACAATAGTTTAATTAAATGTTTGCCTATGTCTTTAACCTTTTCTTTCTGAGCTATTATATAAATGATTAATCTTAATTGATCACTGATTGGGAACTAAGAATGTAAAGCTTGTTTTGACTACAGCCTAAAAATAAATGCTACAATTAGCAAGCAGGGAGTGTCAAGGCAGTGCTTTAATTATTGTTACCAGAGATTAACTGTGTTTAAATCTGAGGGTTTAGATTCCTGCCATCAGCAAAGGAAAAGCAGTCTACAGTGAACTAAATTCTGCCATATTAATATTAATAAAGACCGAAAAATATGTGATGTCATCTCTTTGTTTCCTGTGTCACAGTTTCATCTGAGTATTGCCTTTGAAATGAGACATATGCAACCACTTTAACAAAAATAAAACCCAGTAATTATAAGGGAGTAGGCAAAGTGTCACAAAAAAATGAATAAAAAAAGATAAAATAAATTTCTCTTTTTAGGAGGCACATACCCACTAGGTCTTCTTAAATCTGCAGGTCAATAGAAACAGTGAGAAAAATATAATAAAGACGCTTAAAAATATAGAATTATAGCTAAAATAAATGGTTACTTAAGTTTCATAATTTTGTCATGTTTTTGTTAACTATCTATAAGTATATAAGTATATGAATATTTTGATTTATAATAAAATAAACATTTTGAAAAGTAGAGAAGTTTAAAAAATTTTTTTGACGTATTTATCAAGTGGTAAAGCTTATGTCTTGATAATATTTAAATGTCACCTACCTTTAAGAAGGCTGGCATTCTTTAAAACTCCAAAGTGCTACTGAGTTCCAAATGGATTATATTCCCCAAAAGAGCCAAACAGAGCTGGAAGGACAAACATACACAAAGATGTAATGTCAATTTTTTCTAATATATATTTATTTTAGAATATTTCCCATTTACTTCAAAGCTAGTTTAGAGTACTTGTACATCCCACTTTCAATTTCTCCTATTGTTAGCATTTTATATTTCAATGCTTAATTTGTCACGACTTTTGATTATTGTGATGCATGAACTCAAATGAACCAACATTGATACATTATTCCGATTTCATTAGTTTCTCTCCTAATGTCCTTTTTTTATTCCTAATGTCACCTTAAATTTAGTTCTTGTATCACCTCAGCCACCTTTTAACAGTGACTGCTTCTCAAATTGTCTTCATTTTTGATGAGCTTGAGAGTTTTGAAGAGTAACGGTAAGACTATCCCTCAAGTGGAATTTGTCTTATTTTTTTTCTTATGACTAAACATGGGAGTGGGAGAGACAGAAGGTCTGATTTTTTTCATTGGACTGATTTCTGGAGGAATTGCATAGAGGTAGTGTCATTCTCATCATTTTATATTAACAGTATGTATCACCAGCATGACTTTTGTCCTTCCTTTTCATATTGTGCCTTTGGAAGCAAGTTACTAAGCATAACTCACACTCAGAGGCTGGGAATTAAAGTCTATTTATTTGAGAGAAAAAAATAAATTTACCAAATTTATTTAAAATTCTTCTGCAAGAAAGATTTGTCTATTCCCATCTGTTTGCTTGCTTGTGTGTTCATTCTTTCATTCATTCATTCTTTCATTCAGTAATTTATATATATTAATGTGAACTCATGGATATTTATTTTGTATTTTGTATTATAATCCAATACTATACTATTTATTTTGCTGCTCACGTTCTTCCACCGTTGGCCTTTGTGAGCTCTTTTACTTGTTTTTGTGACCTTTTGACATATCATAACAGTTGCTTTTTTGAGCAGTTCCTTACATTCTGGCACTGTGAAGTAGTTCATGCTAATCTTACATATTTCCTGTCTCAGCCACTGGACTTAGCAATGTTTCCAGGGACTCTAGTTTCTCTTATTGGAGAATGGCATTCGAAACCAATACATGGACACTAGATGTGCTTCTTCATACTGGGGTGCTTTTGATTCTAAGCCTCTGAGTGGACTAAGGCTAGGAAATATATGCATTTATAACAATACACATAAATACTTATCCATAATTGCTTCTAATAAGCTAAATATTGTTTCCCACTGATACATCAGACTTGAACACCATATTTCAAATAAATAGCACCTTGGGTTTAATAGAGTATATTATTGAAAACACATCTTACACTTGTTTGAAATGTTCTTATCTCAGTAAAATGTGAGTGGCTACAAAAAAAGAAAAGGCCAAAGTAAATAAGAAAACACATGCCTGCTGTGCTTTTAAGGAATCGTCATGGAAATCCATGGAATTTATTGTCTTTAATTCCTATTAAAGTTCATCAAGCTTAAAAAAGGAAAATCACCTTTAATAATCTGTGCATACAACCACAGCTGCCTGATAATTTTTTTGTAAAGTGTCACACACTGAAATAATGAAAGAAACACATATAACTTAATTAAAAAACACTATAATTTCTTCTGTTCAAGCATCATAATACTATGTCTGTGTTTTCATGAGGCTAGACTTTTTTAAGAAAAAAGAACAGAAATTCTGAGATATATCAATTTTATCTATATAAGAACTTTTTAATGACTCATAATATAATTCAAATTAATATCTACATATTAACCACTCCAACTCAATGGTAAACAGAATACTTGGAAGTAATTATCATTTTTATTACAAAAAAAATTGAGTGGAAAATACAGGTAATAATTAGCTATTCTGATAATCTATAGGGGCCAATATATTTTCTGGAAGTAAAATCAAAATTCAATTTATCATTCTGCTATTTTGGTGCTATGGACTCTATGTTAGTGTTACATATGTTAAAACCCTAATTCTCAGTATGATGATTTGGAGATGAGGCCTTCTGGAGGTAATTAGATTATGAAGGTAGAACTCTCTGGATGAAATTAGTGCTATTCTAAGTAGAGATATGATAGGGCTCGCTTCTCTGGCCTTCACTTGTGAGAATACAAGGAGGAGATGGCCATCTGTGAACCGGGAAGAGAGCCCTCACCAAGAAAGGAATCTGCTGACACCTAGAACTTGGACTTCCCATCCCCTAAAACTTTAAGAAATAGCTTCATTGTGAGCACTTCATTAGATATATAAATGTTGAATAACTACATCATACACTTGAAAGTAATACAATATTGTGTTAGCTATATTTTAATAAAAGTCTTTAAAAAAAATGTTTGCTGTTTAAGCTACTCAGTCTATGGTAATTTGTTATAGTAGCCTGAGAAAATTATGACATTTGGTAACTAATAAAAGCTTACCTGTCAAAGATCTTTTAGATTAAAAATCATTAAAATAAGAAATAAATTCAAAAGAAATTCTAAACTAGAATATACTTTGAACTATATTAAAAAATTTAGTTAACATGTATCAAAATCTGTTGCAGTTTCCTTTGGCTATGGCAAGAAATTATCACAAGTATAATGGCTTAAAGCAACAAAAAATTATTCTTTCACAGTTATGGAGGTCAGAATCCTAAAATCAGTATGACGAGGCTGAAATCAATATGTCGAGGCTTTTCTTCAGTCAGAGAGTCTAGGGAAGAGTCCATTCCTTGCCTCTTTTAACTTCTAGTGACTGCCAGCATGCTTATTTTGTGGCCATATCATTCCTACCTTCAAGATGAACGTTGCTTTCTCTGTGGGTGTCAAATCTTAAACTTCTCACTTATAAGCAAATACGTAATTACAGTTTGGGATCACCCAGATAATCCAGGATAATCTCCCCATTTCAAGATCCCTTCCTGCCATATAAGGTAACATCCACATCATGGACTAAGACATGGCTTTATTTTGTGAGGCTATTTCTCAGCCTACCACAGACTACGTTATATATTTTCTTCCTATTCCCTTCTATAGAAGAGAAAAAATTGCTAGATTTAAATATCTTCCTAATGGGTCTATTTCACTTAGGCAGTGAGCATAGCCCTGGTAGCATTAGAAATATAATGAAACATGTTAAACAAGTGTTTTAAAATATTGTTTAAGACAGTATAGGAATAGAACAATCTTAACTTGCTTACAGAGATAGGTGGATATTACTTAATAATGCAACCTAAATTATTCTTTTTTTCTCTGTTGACTTAGGGTCACTGATAACCAACAACTATATGTAAAAGCTGAAATTTCAGAATTATGGCTTCATACTCTTTAGGATAACCTTAAGCAAACCTTTAGGAAAATTGTAAAGGAAACATCCTATGAATTCTAAAGGACACTATATTTGTAAATTATTTTTATCTCATCTGTCTGGTCAATTTTCAAGAGAACCTGACACTCAGAAAGATATTAGCAAAAAAATAAAAAGAGGAGGAGGTGATAAATCAGGATATTATCAGAAAAAGGTAAAAGGATGAATGGCTTAGTGGGGTTTAAATTCCCAGCACTATTAAGGGAATCTAGACCTCAGACCACATGATCTAAAGGGACTAGAAATGAGATACTTGCATGCAACAGGTATGTAGGACGGAAATAGGAATTAGATAAAGCTTCTGCCCACCACTTCTGAGAAGATACATAAATACAAACTGTTCACCAACAGCCATAGATAGACATGCTGTCCTTGAGAAAGCCAGAGGCAAGTATGCACCTCATGTGAGTATGAGATTTAGATTTAGATTCATGCACATATATGGCATGGGGACTCTATCCTGTAAAACTTGATATGACACTGATGAAACCAGTAGAACCAATATAAACATGTATTAAAAAAGTTATTTCACAATCTAAGACACTAGACTCCCATAGCAGGGGAAAAAACATAAAGGAAGCAAAATACCATAATGACAGTCAGAAACAAAAAAATGAAAAATTTATTTCTTAAGAACTAAAATAGAACAATGTGTAAAAGACATAAATATATTTGAAGTCTTCATAGTTAAAGTAAGAAAGAAAATTATAAGCTAAGAGCATGTCAGAAATATAACAAATTGGACCAAAAATTATATATATTTCAATATGGGGTTTTTGGCTCATGCCTTGCAAACCCTAATACTCATTTGGAGGAGCAAAATCTAAAAAGTGTATAAACTATGTTAAAAAGATTAAATAAAAGTCTCCCTAGCATACATCAAAAATTATTATAAAACTATAGAAGAAAAGATCGCATTGCTACTAGCAAAGAAAAAGTCCAAATAATCTACACAGTGTAGGAGTGAACTGATACATAAACTCGCATAAACTCTATGAAAACCTCACCTAGGGAAGAGATGCTATCAAAATCAATGAGAAAAGACAGATTACTAAACAAATGGTGCTGGAACAATTTGCTCTTCAGATGCACAAGTGAAAGTTGGTTTTCTTCATATCATGCACAAAAACAACTTTAAGATTTGTAGAGAAATAAAAGCTTAAAAATGTAACAAGATATAGAATATTTTTGTGAAATAATAATTAAAAAACCTTTCTTTAAATGAAATATTAAAAGCACGAAAAATAATACCTTTGAATTAAAATTAAAATAATGCATTTAAAATTAAACTTCACGAATCAGAGGGAAAGCTAAGTCAATGATGTGAGATGATATCTGCAATTCAAGGAAGAAAATTAAGAATGTAGATTATTTTAAGGACTTCAATAATAATAAAAAAATTAAATTTACAGTGTTACAAGCCAAATATTCACAGAAAAGAGAACCAGGACTTCCAATAAGCATAGAAAAAGGAATTCCACAACAGCCATTATTAGAGAAATGGAAAATAAAACAGCAATGACATGTCATTTCATACTGAATTAGATTGTCAAAAAATATATTTTTTAAACTAGATAGACTGTCTGAAATTATCAATGATCAGCAAAGATGTGGCATAATGGCAACTTTCACAAAGCATTGGAAGTGAACATTGATATGACAGCTTTGAAGAACCATTTGGCAATATCTATAAAGTAAGAGTGAAAATGCAGGTAACCTCTACCCCAGCCATTCCACTCCTTTATTTAGGTAATAGACAAAGTTTTGCATACATGTACAACGAAATAGGTACAAGAATGTTTACTGTAGCTTTGTTCAAATTTCTGAAACAATTGCATTTTTGAAACTTTTGACTCACAACAGATGCAAATGCAATTAACTGCTTTACATAAATAGTTCAACTATTAATCTCATGGAACTATTTTTACTCCTAATTTATTGGGAAATATTTTAACTATGTTGATATCTATATGTACATGTGCGTCCATAAATTGTATGTGTGGGAGCCTGTGTGTGTGATGAGTATGTATGATGTCAGATAAGGAGAGTAAAGCTTGGCTTTTTTTATATTATAATCAAAATTAATCTTTGTACCTAGCTTACTCAAGAACAATCACAAAAATAAATAAAAAATACTAAAATGAGTTATGAATACATCAATATTTGAAAACACAGTAAACGAGTACTATGAACTGAAATAAAAGAGGACACTACTAGAGTCAAGATATCATACTAAATATCATACTTAGTAAGGGCTCTTAGGTGACAACTGATAAGAGCAGACACCCATTTTTATCAGTGTGGAGGGTATATCAAAGGATTAGATACACTTTTTTTGTGTTCTCCTACCTGCTTCTGGCATAAAGATAAATCCCCTTATAATTAGCCTACCTACTTCACGGTGGGGTAGTGATAAAGACATACAGCAATAAAAATAAATGACACCAGAAAAATACAAGCCCGGAGAAATGTCAGAAAAACAGGGAGCAGTTGTGCTTCAACAAGACCCAGGGCACTAGTTCAGAGTCAGCACAGCGTGTAAGAGTGCAATTCATAAGGCCATTTCGGTTAAGGTAAAAAAAAAAACCTCAGGACTAATACCAGCTGACGACAAGTAGTTATCAAAAACTGGATAAAAGGACTCACTGCAAAAATTGCAACTTGGGCCTGGAAATCGATCTCCTTTCCAATGCCCCCACCGCAATGAACAAGATTTGAAAAAGAAGTAAAACCTGCATTAATGCTGGGCAGTAAAGAAAGGGATCAGAGACAAATCTCTGCCGAAATATGAGATGTGCCTATTTCCAAATGACCCCAAAATACTTATAATTTTTTCCTCTCAAAGGTGTTATGAAATAAAATAGATAGAATACTCTGTAAAAATCTCATTAAGTTCTGAATTAAAAGATTGAGGAGCTGAGGTACATCTGTTGAGGACCACACTTCAAATTCCTTTAAGGCTTTGTTTCTACAACTTTCAAAAGCAGTCACAGTGTGAGGTCCACCAACAAACCATAACCCAACCAAATAGTGCATCTGCAGCCAGCCAAGTTCTCTCCTGATACAGCTGAATATTACTGGGGAAGGAGGTTCAAAAATGAATGAATGAATAAATACAAAGAACAACAACAACAACAAAACTACTGACAGGTTTCCCCCTACAAGCTCTCTCCAGGCCTTTCAAATCTCCTGTGTCCACTGGCAAATGAACACAGTGATGGACATTATCACCAGCTTTCAAACTTCAGATCCTAGAGCATTCAAGTGTCACCCATGTATCAAACGGGAATATATTGCCTTTTGCAATATGTATTAGGCCTGATTTGAAATCTCTGCATCAAAAATACACTGGGAGTCATGGGAAAGAGTCTGTAATATATAAGGGTCAAGTATTTAAAATGCAGAACATACTAAGAAAAAGAATTATGTTAAAGAAAGGAAGATACATTTAAAAATGACACAAGTATTTTCACTCAATAAAATTAAAGAGACTATGGATGAAACAAAATATGAGATAAGTCATTACAAAAACAGAATAAGATAAAAAATGTCTGACTGAGTTAAGGTAACTGATAGTATAATAACCATAAGCAGCATCTAAATTAATATTAAAGATTTTTCATAAAATGGAGTATAAATTTTATGACAATGTGTGAATGTGTTAGCTAAAAAATTTAATACACACACAAAAAACATTTTTAACTTAATGGATACATCTGAAAGGAAGTAAAAGAGCAAAGCTGGAGGACAAGTACAGGGAAGTGAGTATTGCAGACAAGTGACTGGTTAAGCATTTAAGAAACTGGCAGCCTGATCTTCTGTGGGTGAAGGTTTTGACTTGACACAGAGCTGGAGGTGAATTGCAGAAAACTGCATAAATAACAAGGCTCCAGGAAGTCTATACTTACAGAAGAGAATGGCTAGTTTTTCCTAAACTAGAAAATAAAGAGATACTGCTGTTTCTAGAGATTAAAAAAAAAAAAAAAGTCTTTCTGAGGATGTGACAGGCTTTCATTTGAGTTTGGACAATTAATTTACATTTATTTTTAAATTGTTTGTTAGGTTCATAGTCAATCCTTACATCAAAATTTGAATTTAAAGTGGATTGAGGGGTGTAGTGCCTTCCAGATAACAACAATCACCCTTGTAGAAAAGAATTCACAACCTGTACCACAGAGAAATTTTGAAGGTGTATTCTAACGTAATGAGGTCTAGTTTAAAATCATGACATAGTGGATGTCCTATATAGTTCAATAAAGTAAGAAGATAAGAACAAGAAACAACAGACATAGGATCACAAATTTTAGTTAGGTTTCTGAACAGTGTTTAGACAATTGCATTCCAAAAGACCAGCAAGACTTGAAAAATGCAATTTGAAAATCATTCACCTTATAAGTTTTTATTATATATCTAGAAATAAATTTAACAAAAAGGTATAAGACCTTTAGTGATACAATTGCAAAACTTACTTGATAACAATTAGATAAGAATTAAATAGGTGGAGAGAGAGATCTTGTTTACTGAATCAGTTTTAAGAATCTATCAATGCAAATAACACTTGATAAATTTTTGTTTTCATAGAAGTTGATACTGAGATTGATATGAAAAAATAAAGGGTGAGATAGATAAAACATTAATGGAGAAGTAAACAAGGGATGGTTTCATCCTACATAATGGTGAAACATACAATATATTACTTAAAACAGTAAGACATGGATTATGGGAAAGAAAAATTGATCGATGAAATAGGAGAGCCCTGAAACACACAAATATACACACCCACATATATGCAAACCTGATACACAGAATAGCAGATGTGAAAAACTAGTTGGGAATCACAGAGGTTAACTGAGAAATCTGATGATCTCACATTTTAAAAAATACTATATCCCTAACTCACTCTATATGCAAAAATTAATCTTGGGTAGATTAAGCATAGAAATGGGAAAGATCAAAGTATAAACTTTTAGAAGAAATATAATAAAATACATTTATTAGCTTAGGTTAGGAAATTATTAAAGAAGTACTCAGATATACTAGCCATGCAAATCAGGCTGATAAATTTCTATAGCAGTTAAAAACTTTTATTTATCAAAGGACATAATAAAATAAAAAGACAAGGCACAGATTGAGAAGCAATTATTATTCAGACTATATAAATTAACTCTAAAATACAATTAGAAAAAGACAATCTATTATAAAAAATAGTCAAAATTCATAAACATTTATTTAAGAAAAAGGAAACACAAATTACTTTTAAACTCTATTTAATAATGTCCAAACTTACTAGTAAAGAGATCAAAGCATATTAAGGACACAGTGAGATATGACTTACATCTAAGCAAGTAAAAAAAAAAAAAACAAAACAAAAAAGAAAGAAGAAAGAAAGAAAGAAAGAAAGAAAGAAAGAAAGAAAGAAAGAAAGAAAGAAAGAAAGAAAGAAAGTAAAGAAATAGCCAATCTTGAGAAAATGGGCAGGAATTTGGATATTGATTTAGTACTGACAAAAACATAAACAGGTACTGGCTTCCTGAAAATAATTTGTCATTATGCTGAAAACATGAACAAGTAAATACCACTTAACCCAAAATTCTGACTCTTATGTATAAATATTGGATATAAAAAAGAAAATTCAAACAAGTACTAGAGACAACAATTAAGTATAAATAATTCTAAATATTGCTAAAAACCAATATAAATGCCATTCACTTTTTTCTGAAAAAGAAGTTACATAGTGGCTCTATTAAATCAAGAAACTAGAAAGTACTAAAATATATTAACGAAGAATTGTTGTTCTTCATTTTTTAAGAAGTTAATTGCTATATTCTAATTCTCCACGGTAATTAGAAAACTCTATAATTACAAACACATATGGTAATGTTAAATAAAATTGTGATATAGTATATTCACTACATCAACTAGAAAAAAGGTGAAAAGGAAAATAAGATATGAATACAAAGATAGAAAGGAACATCAGAGTTGTTTAAAAAAATAAGTGGACAAAAAATACCGGATGAAAGAAATTAAGATGTGAGGAACAATTCTATACATACAAAAATTAATTAATGTTGTTTCCATCTTTGAATTCTGAGTATCTTCTTCATTTCATTTTAATGTATAATGAGGTTATATGTCAGTAGAAGAAAACAATGTGCATTTTTTTAAAAAATTGGGAAGAGGGCTTGAACAGACACTTTCCCAAGACATACAAATGGCCAACAGAAATGTGAAAAAAATGCTCAATTTCACTAGGGAAATTGATAAAT
The DNA here is from genome assembly GCA_030015415.1 of Cynopterus sphinx. NCBI lineage: Eukaryota > Metazoa > Chordata > Mammalia > Chiroptera > Pteropodidae > Cynopterus > Cynopterus sphinx. The sequence continues at coordinate 10,916,495 of CM057379.1, forward strand.
GCAAATCAAAACCACAGAGATATCACTTCATACCTTTAAGAATTGCTATCATCAAGAGGACAAGCAATAACAAGTATTGGAGAGGTTGTAGGGAAAAAGAAATCCTAATACATTGCTTCTGGGAATGTAAATTGGCACAGCCACTATGGAAAACAGTTTGGAGTGGCATATCTAAAAACTTAAAAACAGAATTACCATATGACCCAGGAGTTAGACCCTCTTTTGGGTATCTAGCTCCAAAATTTGAAAACGTTTCTCTGTAAAGATACATGCACTCCAAAATTCATTGAGCATTACTCATGGTGGTGAAGACATGGAATCAACCACAGTATCCTCTAACAGATGACTGGATAAAGAAGATGTGGTACATATATACAAAGGAATATTACTCAGGCATAAGAACACATGAAACACTGCCATTTGTGACAACATGGATAAATCTTGAGATTGTCATGCTAAGTGAAATAAGTTGAACAAAAAAATTTGAGAGCCATATAATTTCACTCATATGTGGGATATAAAACTAAAACCAACCAACAAACAAGAAAAACTCAAAGACAACAGTTACTGGTTACCAGAGGAAAAGTGGGGAGGAGGGAGGTAGATAAGGGTAAAGGGAGCCAAATATTTGGTGATGGAAGATTTGACTTTGGGTGGTGAACACTAAATGCAATATACAGATGATGTATTATAGAATTGTACACTTGAAACCTATGTAATTTTACTAATATCACCCCAATAAATTTAATTTTTTAAAAAAAGCTTTGATTCTAAGCACTCTCCAATGGTTGAAAGATAAAGGCACTAAATATGAACAATTTTTATATGTTTTATATTTTTTAAATAATACATATTTTGATTTTTGGAAATTTTTTAATTGCTTGAAAATTAGAGTTAACATAATTGTAAATATTGCTTAAATATTCCTTTAACATTTAATAGTAGTATATGTATATTTTTTCTTTCTGATTCTCCAAAATTTAATTTCTTTGACTACCTATAAATTATAAATTCTATAAGTTTAGAGTTATCGTTTGAAAAACAAAGTCTCATTTTAGCTAGTTGAAAATGTTTATGATCATAGAAAATTTTGAATTTTATTTATAAAATATAGTTAACTTTATCTAACAGGAACCAGTAGAAAAATTTGTTAAATAAAATGTCTTACACTTTCTATATGAGGAAGAAAATCATATTATTAAAATGAAATTTTCTATTTAAAACCAGAAAATTAACCATAGAACTAACGAGCTTGAACTTTATCAAATTACTGATATCTAATCTAAATTTTAAGTCTTACATATAATGAAACTTGTGAAAACTAGAAATTTTATAATTTTTTGAACAATAAATTAGTAACAGGACATAGGCATTGTCATATTTCATATAAAAAACAAAAAGATCTAGAGTTTCTATTTTGATTACTTGTGCCTCTCAAAATGTTAAGCTTCTTAATATAAATATATTCAAACTAGTCATTTGTATTTCTATCTCAAGTTAATACATTTCTTGTGTTTTGTTCATATGTGTTTGTGGAAGTTATCTTGGCATTAAAAGAGCACATATTTGGAATCATATATTAATAGTTATTGAACTGGAAGGCATGGTATTATTCTACTCTGTTATTCAAGAAAAAAACGGGCAGAGAGATAGACAGACAGGCAGACAGACAGACTAGGTTCATTATTCCTATTCTCCACGTTCTGTTTCCACATTTTATTCTATTATTCACTCAACAAACTATTGAGTTAATACAGTAGGAAAATGAATTATTACATAACATTTCTTCTCCGAGGAAATGTACAAAAGCAAAGATAAAATTGATGCATAAACAAATCTTTGAAATATAATATTGCAAGTAATATAATGGAGTTTCTATAGAGTCACAAAGATGAAGACATTAACTGACACAGCAAAGGGAATTACGTTTTCACAAATCTTTAAACATTTGAAGTAGATCTTGGAGGATAAATAGGAATTTTCCAAGGAAAGAAAAAAATGAGAGCTGGTTTTAGTAGGAAGAAATAATGTCAAAAGTGTGGAGATCACTGAGCTCTGAGGATTAAAGGACCTTTGGGGATGGCTTCAAGATAAAGTAACTGCTGAAACCTTACAAAAAGCAAAGCGAAGAGAAAATAAAATGCCCATATCAATGGCCATAAATTGCAAAGGACACCAGACATTAAATTTTCTTAAGTTTTTTTTTCCCCCTGATCCAGTCATGGTGCCACAACATAGTTTTATTCCCTTGTCTTTATCCTCTCCTTCCTTGTCCTTTGTTTCTCTACTTTCATTTTACCAGAATCTAAGCAAAGATTGTTCCTTTCAATTCCAACAACCAAGCATGTGGGTACCGAGGAAGAAAACATCTCACAATCTTATAGATAAGTGACACCACAAATGTCTGCCCTCTAACCTCACCTGGGGCCTCCATGCTCCTAGTACCTTTTTAATGATATTTTTATCGACTTTCATGATCATTCTTTACAGCAACTCTTTACAGAACTATCCCTTGGGTGTACAGGGTTCAGGCAGGTATTTTTGTGGGTCCCAATATATATAAACAACTTTATTAAAATCTGTTCTACAAACTCCATGGGCTCAGGTGAGGCATAGTGACTTGCTGACGATGGCAAGATAAAGAAATAGGGTAGAAAAGAGGTGCTGATGTATTTGGTTATTGCCCAAACAGTGTATATGAAGATGCTTCCTGGTGTCCAGGCAGCATCTCTTCCTGTTCAAGTTCAGGAATTATCTCTGTGTGTTTTACTGTCAAATGGACCATTATTGGATAATTTTACATGTCCTGTCAGAAGGAAAAAAGTAGCATTTACATGAAACTCACAATAGATCTTTGGAGTCTGTGTAGAAATTATACACACTTCACCCTTGAACAATGTGGAGGTGGGGGCTCTACTATTTCCTGCTGTCCAAAAATCCACAAATAATCGGACTATTGTACTATTGTGGACAGTAGGTAGCACTCTGCATCTACAGATTTAACCAATCTTTATCCAAAACAGTATTTTCTTATTCCCAACTACAGATTCCCCACCACAGATGGAAAATACTGTCTTCAATCTGAGCTTTGTTAACCCACGGGTTGTAAAACCTGAGGAATAGGAAGGATCCACTGTTTTAATTGAAAAAATCCTCACAGTTCAAACAAACCCATGTTGTTCAAGGGCCAGCTGTACATCTTTTGGTCTCTGTAGTTCCCTAAAGCCACTTATTTAATGAAGTTTATATCATTACTCATCCTTTGCCTATGAATATTGGCAAATATTCTCTGAAATCTCTGAAACCTGAATCTCTGAAAGCTTTTACCTGTGATTTGATAATTATAACAATAAATGCATTTTTTTTCCTAGGGTAGCCTGCAAATTGAGAAATATTATTTTTCTGGATGTGTTAAATTTGCTATTTGGAATTTTAGAGAATAAATGTAGAATAGTATATTTTCCACCCATAACTTTTCCTGGCTGATTCATATTATAATCCTCAAATTCCTGGTTAGTGATCTTTCTCTGTGTTGGCCTCATCCTTGACTTTCCACCCTTCTATCAGGTAAGAGATAACTGAGGATCAGTGTACACCAAGAACAGCAATCTCATTGGCACAAGGAACACTTGTCTCTTGTTCATCATAGTATAAAACGAATCCAGGGTAGCATGTGTCATTGCATGGATTGGAAGCAAAAGAGAAAGAAAGTGTGAACAGTAGGGCCTGTTGCCATTACTGAGAATGATGTTCAGGAGCCCTTGGAGAGCCAGGCTTAGTCCTGAAGGACTGCTGAACACAAGGCCTGGACCTTGCCTAGCATAAGGTTCCCTTCTGTGGGGCCAGCATCCCGAAGACCACCACACTAAGATAGCTTTGCCAGTGCCAGCTCTCCCATGCCACCCAAGGGAAACAGAATTTTGAGGTAGACACTTTTTGAAACTACATCATGTGTAGAAACAGATTCATGGATGTGGTTCCATGTTTGTGTGCAGTGGTTAGCACATCTGCTTTATACACAGAAGGACCTGGGTTCACACCCCAGTGGAGGCATGGTCCATGGCCATCCTGTCCTGAACGAGCTGGTGGATGTCTGATCTCAGAAGCTAAGCAGGGTTGGGCCTGGTTAGTACTTGGATGGGAGACCATGTAGGAAGATCAGGTGCTGTAGGCATAAATTTTTTTTAAAAAGTGTGCACAGTCCTGACTTATTGTCAGCTTTGGCTGCTCCCAGGTACTGAAAGGGGTGCTACTGAGGCAGAGGAATAAGAGCACCCCACTCTTTGCCCAAGGCTCAGGGCTATACTGCACAATTATACCTTTTTGTGCAATTTTTAAGTATCTATATCTTATCACCACCATTTTTATTTTTTATAGATCATGTTGATTTCTACTTTAGTGCAAACACTGAAGGTGTAAAATGAATTCTCATATTCAACTAACCAATATTCACCTTGAACTTACAGACTTCCCTGTATCCATATCTATTTTAATTATCTCCATCAAACTATGGTAATTGTGAACTTTGGGGTCAAGAGGACAGAGTGCCTTAAAGCATGGTGTCAGTTATACAGAACTGCTGTTTTACTGTGTGTATAGCATTTTCTGTAACTATAAAATAAATATGCCTTCTAGTTTAAGGAGTTGTAGTGAGGTTTAAATGCAATAGAATGACATTTGTAAATTATAGTGTCTGGAATATAGAATGTCCAAATCTAGGATAAAAGTAGCATGTTTGTTCTTGTATAATAATAGGAACACATTTATTCTTCTTTTCTGATTTAGAAAACATGAAAAAGTTATTTTTTTAAAGTTTAACTTCTATGATGAGAAAGAGCTAAAACCAAAGGAAACTAAATTATATTTTAGCTGATTTGGGGGGCAGAAACATAAGTTTGTCCACAGATTAAAGGAAAAAAAAACATTTAATCAAGATATTAAATGAGGAAAGAAACTTTAACTCTCCCAGCCAGCAACCCCCCAACAGAAAGGCAAACATAATATCGATAGAGATGATAGTATTTATCCTTCACTTAATTACATAACAATTTATCTGTATTTATCTACAAAGAATTTGCATTAATATGATGAAACCTTGACATTTTCATACGGTAGAAATTGGGACATTATAATTTCATAGATGAATGGGCAGAGATAAATATGCATGTGGCATTTTGCAGTGAAACATGTTTTGCTCTTCAGAATTCTTCATTAAAGCTAAGGATATTCATTATAATAAATCCATGAAATAAGTTAGACCCAACTAACTCCAAGAACAATTACGGAGGGTGCCATTAAAACCAATTTACATTGCATTGCATGAATACTTGTATGAATAATGCAGTCATTCCAACTCACTTATCCAAACTGACTTAAAGCATAGAAAGAAATATAGGGTTATAGCTACTGGAGCATGAGATAGAAAGAGACTATGTATGAAGGTGTGCAAGAGTTCAATACATCAGGGTTTTAAATAACGATGTCAACTGAAGTGTGAGTAAAATGTAGCCTTTCAGCGATCCTAGCATTTAGCAAAAGGGACATCTTAGCCAATGTTTTAGAAAGAAAATGTAGTTATTGGTAGATAACTACATGTATGACGAAGATATAAAATAAAATGAAATATCTGGCAGCTAGACATGAAGTAGATTAAAAAGGCCATCCATTATTTTATTATAGGTACACATAAATATGTTTCACTTGGTTTGGATTAATTATTTATTGTGCATTTCTGCTATGTACCTTTTAGATGACTTTACTCTGTTGCATTATTTGTGGGACCAGCAATCAGGCCTGCTTTCTTTATCCTTTCTTTTTCTCACCAGAGCATATTCTTTTTAACAAATAGTTCATCTTGGGAGGAGGTGAATGGAAGAGAGGGGGTGGTGTGTTTCATGTTCCTAAAATGCTTCTGGTAATATAGAGCTCATTAAAAAGAAAAATCCCTATAGGAAGTGTTTTGTTTCCACTTTTATCAATTAGAATTTTGAACTCTGTCTGTGTCTGCAACTTAATAGGCAACTAAATGGGGGAAGCAGAATCATTAATAGACATTAAAATTTTATTTTATTAATATTTAATGATATTTTATCTTTGTAATAGATAAACTTCATTTTTATATTCATCTTGTTGGTTAGTCCCTTGGCATTTCTAAAATTTGCACATATAATATTTCACATTTTATTCTTTAAATGTGATAAGTAAAAAGTAAATAGAAGCAATATTAAAATTTTAGAGCCTATATTTATGGTAGATCTTTAGTAAAGAGTATAAAACAAAGACATGTAATATTTATAAAAAATTGCAGATGAATAAAGTACTTAATCCATGTACCACACTACAAAGTGAGGGAAATTATTCATGAATAAACACAAATAAATTATTCCTAGAACAGAGTCAGTCAACTTTTCTGTAAAGAGCCAGACTACATATTTTAGAATTTGCAATCCATACAGTCCAGGTTGCAACTGCTCTATCTGGCCATTACACAATGCTTAAATGAATGAATATAGCTGTATTCCACTGAAACTTTCTCTGCAAAAAGAGGTGGCCAGCCAGAATTATCTGCAGGCAATTGATCACTTACTTTTAATCTAAAAAAAACCTGATATTTCTAATATGGGTTTCCCGACAGATACGAGACTCATTTTTATGATGTATTCATCAATGTCTAAACCTATAAGACAATAAATTGGCAAGAAGAACTTAATAGAGTCCAATATCACTTGTAAGTCACAATTAACAATAATTAATGCATCAGGGAAGTACGACATTTCTTAAATTACTCCTGCTGTCAACTGCCTTGGCCAGAAAGCTTTCACAATGAGAGAGCCAACGTGTTGAATTATGATGAGACACAGCCACCACTTGAAGATGCCTAAGTATTAGCCAGCACTATAGTAGGTGAGCCCTTTATGCGCATCACCTGAGGGGTAATAAAACAATCACACTGGGTGGAAGTATTATCCTCAGGTTATAGATTAGGAACTGAACAAGACATGAATAAATCAACTGACCAAGGGCTCACTGATAGTAAATTAAATCAGAGCATCAAATATTGATTTCAAATCTGTCTGACTCCAAAGCCCAAGTGTTTTGTTTTGTTTTGTTTTGTTTTTACATGTTACTCAACTGTGTACATTGCATACTACCTATGGCTCTGGTCTATCTAAGCTTTGCAAAGGAAAATGCCTCCCCATTTGCGGCCACTGTAAACTTTGCTAGGCCCTCATCACTGGTCAGTTGTCTTTATATTCATTTCCTCTGTCCTCCAAACTCAGATTTTCTCCACACCCTCCTCAGATACAGCAGTGAGGCTGCCTTCTACTCACTGATCTACAAGACCATTTAACAAGAGAGCTGATAACTTCAATTTTGTCACTCCAAATAGCTTTGAAGTGTTTCATTTTTTACTTTTGTTATTGCTTTTTATTTTTCTCCAAAATAATCCCTCCTCTACTATCCTAAAAGGCTATGCAACCTTCGTGACTTTATTCTTTTCTACCTCCAGAATCATGCTTCTGCTATGATTTCATTTGTTTCACACTGCTGGTTCCTAGTCTTCAGCCTACAAATGTGTACAGGCCTCTTCTAGCCTGACCTTAATCTTCCAATCCCTCCAACTATTTCCAATTGATCCCTAATTATTTCATTGCAAAACATCTTTAAAAAAGTCTATGGCCTTGAGCAACTTTGACACCTACTCACCGACCATCTCCCCGGATGCTCTAGCTTCTGCAATCACAAGTCTGCTAAAATCGATCTCTCAAGTGTTTCCTGCAATTCTGGAGGAAATCCCTCCTGACTGGCTGGCTTTAGCATTCAGTATCTGGATTTCTTGGTGGCAATCCCTGTTGCTAATCTCTCCCTTGACTCTGAAAATTTTTTCTTGGATTGCCTTTATCTTTGTTTTTGTTTTGTTTTGTTTTGTTTTTTTCCCTTGGCCTCCTTCCATAACTGCCTTCTTTTAACTTCTACTTTCCTTAAAGGAAGTGCTAGAGCTGAATTTATCTCATATTCATTCGCTCTTCATACTCTTCTCCATGGGAATTTCACCTACTTCCATATATGCACATATTAATCTATGCAGATTCTATATCTATATTTGCTCTATAGGCTTAGATTCTCTCCCTTGCATTTTCAACAGACTGTCTGACATCTCTCCATGAATATGTCACTACCCATTAAAATGTAATATGGCCTAAAACAAACTCACCCCATACACATAAGAGAAATTAATCTTTACTAGTCATCTGCGGCTCAACTATCAGAGTTGTCTTGATTTCCCTCCCTCTGTCTCTGTTTCTGTCTCTCTCTCCTCTCTTTCAATTTATTTTCCTAGGTATCACAACATGTTTTGCCTGTGCAATATCATTTATATACAACACTCTCTCCTATCCCATCACTGCTACAGATCAGCCCTAATGTCACTACCCCCTCCATTTTTTTATTGACTTTATTAACCTCCAAACTTCACACAATACTTGAGGCCTTCAGCTGGATGCATGAGGCCCCCACATTAGAAAGGGCAATTTGCTTTATTCAATCTACTAATTCAAACGTTAATTTCTTCCAAAAACACCCTCACAGAAAGCAGCCAGAATAATAATTGTCTCAGTCTCTGGGCATTCCCTGGCCCAATCTGACTGACACATAAAATTGATCATCATGATCCCTTGTAGACCAGGGTGATACATTTGAGACACTGACCATCTTTATTTCAGTGCCAAGAGGCACGGGCAATAGGGAGAACAATTCTGCTCTCCACTGCAAAAAGCTAATTCTATTCCAGGATCTAATGACACAGGGTCAGCATGAAAGGACCCTCTGCAGATTCACAGACCTCTGACTGTCAGATCTGCTACTTGAAGGAAGTTCTTCTGGACCTCAGCACACCAGGACACATCAAAGATAAAACAAAACATCAAAAGAATGAAATTAAGCTGTTAGGATTCCAGTTTCCTATCCACTATGATAACTACTTCGCTTTAGACTTTTGTCATTTCTGCTTCAAATAGTAAGCTATTGTTAAGTTAAAGATGTCAGTTCTAAGTACAATTTAACCCACCAAGCATTAAGAAAGTCCCTTCTGAAGGCTAGGTCTTGCAGTGACGAGATGCTTAAATATTCATCTTTTTTTCCAGAAAATGGAATTATGGAAAGAGGTAACTTTAGGAAAATAATTATAAGAGCATACATACTTTTCATTTTGTACTCATTCTGCTTTTTTTTCATGTATTTAACTTCCACATTAACCTTGATGAATTGCGTATGGATCCATTTGAAAGAAAGATAAGAAATTATCTTAAAGTCCATTAAAATACATTGGCTTCATATGTTTTTAGCAGGGCAGAGTTTAAAGATGTCTAATATTTTGCTAAAAGCATAGAAGTATTCTTTCTTTGAAGATACATGGCCCGATAAAAACACCTGCCTCATTAAAATGCTCAGTTTGCAAAGTCTGAACTTTAAAGTGCAAGATTTTTTTCCCCAGTGGGGAAAAAGAAAGCTATTTAATGGTCTAAATTAAACTTATCCAAAATGAACGAATGAATTCCTTAAATTATTTTAAAACTGTGATGAAAAAATAATACACTTTACAATTAAAAGATTTATCACCAGTAACTAAAAACTTTAGAAAAACTATACTACTCTGTAGTTGTGCAATAAAATAACAAATAACTTCTTTCAAAATCTGAATTACTGCCTGTATTAATCCATAGAAATATTTGTTATTAGATTAACAAAACAGTTAAAATATTTGCTCACTCCTGATTGCTTGTTCAGGGGCTTTCAATCTCGGCTAAATTATTTTTGAAAATTATATTTGTTACGGAAATTTACTATTTCTTCTGGAGTCTTTTTACATGTATTTACATGTATTTACAAGGTAAAGATCACCTTGAACTTAGAATACATATTAGCATATACTCTAATGTGTAATATATTATGTAAAATGTGTAAAATATTATTTCAGTGTTAAAGTATTTTTATTAAAATAATTATATAATGTCCTATTTCTAATATTAACACTATAAAAACACAAATACAGAGAAGAGTAAGAACTCATATAAATCAACATAGAGAGTGCTAGGTTTAATGACTAAAATGTTAAAAGGCCATCTTCTTAGTTTTTTATAAATTTCTTTGTTTTGTAAAGTAAAAGAACACTCTAAATATGTGTAGGGGTAAACTTTTATCAAAGTTCCAGATTGTCTTAACTTCAGACTTTTCAGCTATCTTCTACTAAATTTTCCACTGTAAATAAATATTCCAACATTTACACATGAGATTTATTTACACACAGTGGTACAGACACCTTTATCTCTACCCCAGCATGAAAACACAGTAAGATGACTGTTAAATGAAACAAAAACATACACCTGAAACATTATAAGGAACAGAATCAAACACAGTAACAAAACTTGGCAGAGCAGAAAGTAGATGGAGCAGTAATAAAGGACTTAGCACACCAGAATAACATTTAGTTTGCAGGCATACATGCCAAGAAGAAGTCCAATTCACACCAAAGAATTCAAAGAAGATTTGGGAAAGGAGTCAATTGATATTTTTCAAAGTGTGGAAATGCATATGTATGAAAGTCAAAGGATTAGCTGAAAGTCTGTATGAGAAGCTGAGACCCAGAAGACCTCGTCATTCCTGCACAGCCAGAAAACTGCATCTCCCTTCACTGTGATTAGTACCTGGGGGTTATACCCAGAGACTTTGCCAGGAGGGTCTCTGGACTCTGGTGCATCAGCAGGGGCTGAGGGCAAGGATGTTGTCATAGATTAGGGGTGATCAGGGGACTCTGTCTGGTACTATTCGGTATGGAAAGGTGTCAGTACCTTAGAAACTTTGAGAAACAGTCCACATGTAGTTGCATGATAGGTCCAGATCAAGAAATAGAGCATGAGAGAAGGTAGAAAAAGGAGAGAAAATACTCACTGTGGTGACCTCAAACACACCCCAGCAGGCTTTTTGCCCCAACACTGGCACAAGTACACACTGCTTTTCCATAACTGCTTGCATTTCCTGTCCTTTCTCAAGTTCTTTGATCATATTAAGAGGATTTCACCTCTAAGACTATGACACATGCAGGAGGGCAGTGACTACCTAATTTATCTGATTTGCTTTAATAGAGAACAATCTGATGGTCAAATGAAAGATATTTGTTCTTCTCCAATAGTTTGAGTTCCCAATTAAAAAAATTCAGTAATTTTTAAAAATTCTGAGTTCAGCTAATCTGGGGTATACTTCCCCTGCCCCTAAACGGACTTCCCAGAGCTCAAAAACAAACAACAACAACAACAAAATAACTTATTCAAGCTCTAATTCTGCTAATTTAAATTTCTGCTGAATTAAGACCTGATTTAATTTCACCATGGGAAAGTGCAGATCTAGCTTGACTTTTAAATCTATAGTATGCTGACTTCTTCTTACACTTAACTTTTTTGATGACTTCTGGTTTACAAAGTCTCGGAAGTGAAATGATATTAATATGGTGTAACTAAGACCTGGAACTGATCCCCCAAAAATGTTGAATTTGATGAAACTGTAATCGTAAAGCTTAAAAAATAAGGTTTTGCAACCTGGTTGTACTGACTGTGAACTATCTGTAACAAGTATGTAATCAGAATTTTAAAATATCAAAGAATAAGCATACCTTATGCATTGCATAAAGCCATTATTTCATTCAATAAAAATACATTAGATAAAAAGCCATTAAATGAAAATATTAGAATCAAAGTATAAAAATATACAGAGGAAATTATATGCTATTTGATGCTTCAAAGAAGCATACCTTAAAAATTCCCTCACTGAATTATCAAGTAAAATGGATGTGCCTGGGTATTGTACCCTGTCTCTCTCATGTGTTTCTCCATCTATTGAATCTTTTTTAAAACCTCTTTTTTCTATACCAGTGGTTCAAGCTCAAGGAGATTTTGCTACCCAGGAATCATTTAATAATAATCAGAGACAGTATGACAGTCACAACTTGGAGAGAGCGGTGCTTCTGAAATCTAGTATATAGAATCTAGGGGTGCTGCTCAACTTCCTACAATTCACGAGAGAGCATTCCTTAAAATCATTAACAGAAAAACACATCAATATTTCAAGGTTAAGAAAGCCTGTTCTGTGTCTTCTTATCTTTCTTACAAGTTCTCTTCCCCTGTATAATGTTACTATTGTCAAAATGTACCAGTTATAATTTAGAAAACACTGCTTTTGAAGAGCAAAAATTCAATGTAAAGAGCTTTTTTTTGGTTTACATTTCTCATAGACATGCTAGTTCATCTTGAATAAGTCATTAAATCTATCATAAATTTTATTTCTCCAGGTTTAAGTTGTGTTGGTTGGACTTTATCCATGCATATTAAGTTAAGGAATTAATTCATTAAAGAAACCTCATATAGAAAATACAAGAAATAAAAGAGGTTAAAGAAGATCCCCCTCCCTATGTAAAATTTAGCTTTGGCTTAGAATTCAGTTATGATATAACCACTACAGTAATTCCACAAAAACTGTAAGAGTTTATTTTGCACAGTTGAAAACATCTGGCTATTAAGATATTTCAAAAAGTTTGAGAAAGGTAATAAAAATTTAATAAAACCTATGAGTTAAATATAGATGAGTTTTTAGGTGCTTGTTTGTTTAGGTTAATACATATTTATGTGTATGTATATAAATTGCAAAAATATACACATATATTAACATATGTATTTTTCATATTTGAAGTTTTAGAAATTTCACTTCTTGCTTTTGTGAATTTTTTTTAGAAAAAGTAGTATTTCATAAAATTTGCAATAAAGTTCTTGTTTGTCTGATTCTCTTTGTTTGAACATGTCCAAAACCATAACAACATTATTTATTAATGATTCCTAAATTTGTTCTAAAGCATTGAATAGATGACAGCATATGCATATGCTCTCACATCAAAGAGTAGAATCTAGTTTATCTAGCTGATGCAATCTGACCAGTACATTGCAGCAGAAATAATGTTTTGGGACTTGTGAGCACTAATTTATGAGAAGAGGTGGTCTCTCTCTTTCCTCTTGAAGACCCCACTATGCTATGAGGATATCCAAGCTAGACAACTGAATAAGGAGACATCACTCAGTGGGGGAGAAGAGAGACAGACAGACAGACACTACGTACATGAGTAAAAGATTTCAAGCTTGCGAGTGAAACCAGTACTCCACAAAACAGAAAATGTACACAATTGACCCTTGCAATAATGGTTACTTGTATAACTTTTTATTTAAACTTGGCTGGATGAGGGTGCTCAGATATTTGGTTAAACATTATTTCTGGGTTTGTACATAAGGGCGTTTTCAGGTGAAGTTAGCATTTTTTTTTTCCTTAGTAGGCCAAAGCCTTAGTCTTAAAGAAAAACTTTATTGAGAAATAATTTAATTGTATATGTTTTAAGTGTATAGTACAATTTGATATTCACATACATAGTGGAATAATTGCCAAGATCAAGATAATTAACACACCCATCACTTTACACAGTTAACTTTGTGTGTGTGTGTGAGTGTGTGTGTGTGTGTGTGTGTGTGTGTGGTGAGAATGCTTGCTTAGATTTGCTCTCGTCAACTTTCAATTATACAGTAGTCTGCTATTAACTGTAGCCACCATGCTGCACATCAGATTCTCAAAATACAATCTTATAATTTATAATTTATACTCTTTGACCTACATAATCCTACTTCCCCCTCAACCTGCTACCCCTGAATCAGTGAAGTAAAGCAGATTGCCCTTCTCAGTAGGTAAGCATCATCCAATCCTTTGAGAGCCTGAATAGAACAAAAAGTGGAGGAAGAAAGAATGTGCCTCTTTTTCTGCCTTACCGATTAAACTGTGACATCTGTCATCCCCTGTGCTGAGACTGAGACTGACACCATCCGCTCCCCTGGTTCTTAGACCTTCAGAATCGAACTAAACTGCACCAATGGCTTCCCTGGATCTCCACCTTGTAGAAGGCAGATCATGGGACTGCTCAGCCTCTAAATTTTTGTGAGTCAATCACTTATAATAAGTCTCTTAGTAGAAAAGGTTAGAAGTAGAGATGGAGATGAAGCTACAGCTAGTTAGATAGAGATAAAGACAGAGATGATAGAGATAGAGATAGATAGAGATAGAGATGATACAGATAGAGATAGAGAGAGATATCTCCCATTGTTTGTTTCTCTTGAGAATGCTGACTAATAAACTTGCCCATCAAAATCTGTTAAATCATTGCTGTTTTTTAAGCCACTAAGTTTTGGGAAGTTAACAGTTACATAACCAAGGGATGATGAACAGTTTTTGTTGTTATATCATTTCATTACCTTTAATAACTTTTATAATACACATTTTCTGATTCTTTAGACCCCTTTAGCACTTCTATAGCATTTTTTATTCATCATGCACTTGATACTTTTAGACTAGCATTAATGTATTTAATACACTGCTATCTGTAGATTCAAAAAATGGATTTTCACATCACTATTTTGTAGGTGAGGTAAAAAGGTTTTGAAAACTGAATAGAAAGATTTTGGCATGTTAATGTGAATAAAGGGTTTTTAAATTATGAATTGAAAATGTAAGCCTTTGTATGCTAATGTGCTGTGATTTTCTAAGAGGCAAATATAAAATGAGCTAGTCCCAGAATCCATTTGATCACATGACCCTTTCCTACCAAATCACCTACAGGCACTAGGCAGATGACATCACTGTGGGAGAGACCATGAAAATCCATGTCCACGGTTCTCAAGTGGCAAGTGCTGGCTTCTGTTCACTTTGATCTTTACCCCATCTCAACCCTGAGTGCTCAGATACCATCTCTGATCTTGGGTTAGCAATGTCATCATTTTTTTTTTTTTTTTTGTCTTAGCTTCTTTGCCTCCTAAAAAAAAAAAAAAAGTGATCAAGGTATCTAGTCCATCGGGCTTCTGTGAAGATTTTAACATTGCAAATGTGAAGAGGTAATATTTTAAATGTAAATTAAAATAGAAATTACCACATTGCATGTGCTCCGTAAATATTAGCAATTGTTATTTTGTTGTTGTTGTTGTTGTTGTTAGCTAGCTGTGACATTTCTATTGATATTAGAAGTGGTGTTTTACAGGTCCTAATGTAGTTATTTATTTGTTGAGAATTGTGCCTATGTGATGCATCAGCCAGTCATGTTACTTTGATAAAATATGGCTATACTGACTGCCCTACCTAAAACCCTCCCTCTTAGAAATTCTGTAGCATATGTAACACTTCAAATTATGAAAGATGCATTACTGAGAAAGAAGAGCTAAAATCACTAAACTAGTAGTCAAAAATTGAATTTACTTGAGGACCATGAACTATCTTTTGTTTATTTACATTGCAGGTTAATTATGTGAACTTTGAGCTACACATTTCGGTGCTTACTCAGCTCTGAGCCTACTTGGCTGCACAAAGGCCTCTCCTTAACTTTCTTTTTTTACGGTTTTCTTGATGTGAAAGGCCTCCTGTGTGACCTATTGAAATAACACTGAATTTTAAAAAGAATATTCAAAATTCATTAAATAGATTAAAGCTGTAACCCTTGGGCTTTGACCCCATCAGTGCTGACTTCCTGGGGGCCTTTGCTTCTAAATCCTGCAGACCAAATAAGCACCTTTTAGTATGACCTTGAGACGAAGACATTTTCTTACTGTGCTGTTAATAGCAAACGAGCATAAGGGCAGGCTGAAACTTTTAGTAGTATGCACATCAAGCAAAACTTTAAAGGTAAGAGGATTAGATATTGGTAACGAAATGCTCTTTATATCTAGTTCTCAACTGGGTTACATAGTCATTGCTACATCGTGATGTTCACAAAGCACTCGCTAAAGATGACGTGAACAATAATGCTTGAACAGAAAAAGAAACAAACTTCAGTTCACTCTAATGGGTGTAGGGGAAAGATTAACTCCAAATAAAAAATGCTTGTTCAGTCTCAAAGGAGCTTAATACAGCAGTAACACATCTTAAACTTTAAGAAAAGTTGTCTGCCATTATCTAGACCAAGTCTATTAGTCAGCTCTAGTTGCCATGAGCAAAATACCACGCACTTGATGGTTTAAATAATGACCATTTATTTCTCACAAATCTGGAGGCTGGAAGTCTCAGATCAGGGAGCCAGCACGGTTGGGTTCTGGTGAGAGCTCTTCCTGGCTTACAGCCACTGACCTGTTCACTGTATTCTGACCTGAGATGGGGGAGGGGCAGAGAGAACAAGCTCTCTAGTGTCTCTTCTTACAAGGTACTGATGCCATCAGTCCCAGGCCTCATTCTCATGACCTCGCCTGACCCTAATTTCATACCATAGGCCCCATTTTCAACTGTCATCACACTGGGGTCTAGGGATTCAACATTTACAATCATGGGGACACAAACATTCAGTACATAACCCTGGGGTTTCCTAACCATGGCACTAGAGACATCCTGGGCAAGATCATTCTCTGTCGTGGGCTACCTTCTGTGTGGCATGATGCTGAGCAGCCTACAATAAGACAGACATCCAACACCTCACTCATCTTCCTCAGTTCCATCTCTTTACTTTGCTGCCAGTGCTCTCAGGAGCATGTTCCCCTGGCCATGAGGGACTGACATGTTGGGGGCCACCCCACCCCATACAGCTCATATTTGATTTCCTCACTCTTGCTCATTAGCATCTCAACCTGGGTTTAAACGCTCTCTTTCTTCACCGTTGAATTATCACAACACTCTCAGCCGATCTAGTTTCTTCCTCATGTTACATCCTTGGCAACTCTTAAAATTTCTCTCAAAGAAATTCTCTTACTGAAAACCACTAACACAGATGATGTAGTCTCTGTACTACACACTCCAGACTTTCCAGATAGGCTTGAAGACAGACAGGATTTCTTTCTTAGCATCAGCACCACTAGTTCAATATCATGAACTAGAAAATGTGCAATTGGGGTGGGCCATTGTGTATATTGTGCAATATTTAGCAGTGACCCTGGACTCTACCCCGTAGGTTCTAATGACACCACCAGTCCCCTAGTTGTGACAACCAAAAATGCCTCTAGACACTGCCACATGTCCCTGAGGGAGAAGGGAGCTGGGAAATCACACTTATTTGAAAAACTCTGGTCCAGATCACTATTTCTCAAACTACCTTTGCTGAAGAACCAGTATTTTTTTTTTTTGTATTCCAACGTATTTTTTTTTTTTGTATTCCAACGTATTTCAGATTGATACTTTCATAAACATTTATGCAACACTTACACTCTACTTACTTCTGGTTTCTTTCAGATATCAAAATGTTTGAGGAGTAGCCTTAATCTGTGTACCACTTTAAAATAGAGCACCACAGATCTCTAGTCAGGAGCTGTACTAATCACTACACATAATAATGTATGTGGCAACTTTAACAGTAGCACAATGCACAGGTAGAGACCCATACACAGATATAAGCAGAGCCTGCACATACAAAACATCAGGGAGAGAGTTCTTTAGAAGAGCGAATGATGCATGTGCATATTGATATTCTGTGTTGTGCTAGAGCAGTGTCTGCTTATATTTACACAGGTATTTCTTGAATGAGTGCATGAAGGAAAATTAGAAACTCTCCTCCTGAATCTACATAAAATAGACAACTTCAATGAGAAATGCTTCACTGAAGTTTGGCTCAATATATAATATGAGCAGAGGCTGTATTTGCACATCACCAAGAAAGATGCTGAACACACAGTAATTGCCCAGTTAATGCATGCTGAGTTAAAGAGTGTATTATTAAGTCTGTTTTGACCATATTGGCAGTTAATGAATGAATGAGTGAGTGAATAAAGAACTGATAGAGTCGAAGATTTTCCTAAAAAGTGTGGCAATTTTTTTTTCCTGTGTCAGGCAGCATAGCAGACCATCTCTTTTGCCTGCCACAAGGTTTGCACTGTCAAGATGATGTATTATATGAAAATGCGTGTCAGAGCTTGGTGTAAATATGTGGTGTTTATAAACCGAGATACAGATAAGTGAGCAAATAAATGAGGTGATGCCAAAATTCAATTCCAGGAAAAGTTTGCTCATTTGTCCTTGAGGGTGTACATAAAAGTATGTGTGAGTGAATGAGCGAAGTGTATGTATGCAATCTATATAGATGTTCTACTTTCCAACGCTTCAGAGTTACACCGTTTAATCAAAGCAGCAAGGTTATAAAAACTGCATCTCTGAAACAGAACCCCATCTTGGTTTCAAATGATTTTATGATGTCAGTTCAACAACTTGATCATATTGCTTGTCTTGGAAAATGTTAAGACAGCTATCAGACTGTTTTTAATTTACTCTCCTGGCCTGGATCCACTCTAGTTCTTGTAACATTCTGTCAGCACTATTTTCCTATTGAATGCCAATGAGACATTCTACTGTGACTTCTTGTTTTTAAGCCAATATTCCAAGTGAACAACAAAACATGTGCGTGCTGATTGACAAAAACAAAATGTTTCTTTTTTCGGCACAGAGCAGTTTTAGATTTTTAATCACTAAAATATCACACAATATAGGCTAAGGATGAGTGAGTGAATGAGTGAGTGTGCATGTGTGTGTGTGTGTGTGTGCACACGCGCACGTGTATGTGGTGTCAGGTTCAATAATGTATATATTATATACGAAAAAAGAGAAATTCTATATTGCTTCATTAATTAAATATTATATTTAAGGAGAAAATTACACAAAATTGTAGAAGTTATCATTTATTTGTGCTCAACTCCAAATATGCCATGTGAAGAGTGTGTTTATTCTTTAAGTAAAAATAAAATTTCTAGAAGCATTATTAAATCTTTAGGATTCAAGCCAGGAAAAGAATATATCTATCACACTTTAAAAGCAGCTACCTTTACATTTAGTAGTATGGTATAAAGATTTTCCTCCAAAACTATTTTTTAATACACAGATTACTATACAGTTTTAAAAAGAAATCCATCTGTGAAATCCCAAGGCTATATTACTTTAGAACTGATTATGTGCATTAGAAGCAAGATGATTCACATAAGATTATTTCTGTATCCTGTTGCCCTGATGAAATTAAAATATGATCCTACCTACATTTGAATTTAAAGAATATATTTATTGTGCAAAGCTAGGTTCTCCTGTACAAACCTGGCATGTGTTCATCAAGAGTTTCAGGAAAGTTCACCTAAAATAGAGACCCAAACATAAAAAAGAAAAAAATGTTCTGTTAAACAAAATTACTATATGATGAGTGACACATCAGTCATATATGAATATAAACATACATTTATATATGTATATACGTAGAGAGAAATTATTTTCAAAGCTGTAATCAATTACCCTCACCTATGCCTCATAATTACTTTGTAGTCCTATATTTTAAATATTTCTCAGTTGAAGTGTTAATATGATCTCTCTCTTACTGGTATGATTATCTTGGTAAAAAAAGAGATATTCAGTCTCATGGTCTCCAAGGGAAGTCATTTCTTCCCTTGTATTTAGGTTTGTATTTTTAGAAGTGACTAATAAGTCCTGTGTAGAAGCCATTTCTGCCAGGAGGATTAATTGTAGCTATCATGCCCACTAAGCCATCAAAAGTCCCACCTCCTGTTGTGAGAAGACAATGGTGTCAGACACTTGAATGACATTTCTCCTGTCAAAGCCCCATAAAATCCCACCTGGACATGCAGCTGCTGCAGGGCTTTGGCGCTTTGCCAAAACCTCTTCATCTCGTGCTTTGCCTCTTGCACATGAAGTGTGAGATGAAGTGCTCGGCGTTCAGCAAAATGATGTCAATTCCCTAGCATCTAAAATAGACATTAATTTAGAATCAAGCTGTATGCGGTGAGACACCATGTTGTTTTTTTGTTTGTTTGTTTTTTTCTAAAATCTCAATATTCCAAATGTACTGAAGTTAAAAATATTTGTTCAAAGTTTGGCACAAACTCACTTGGTGGCAAAACTTGATCAGACCTAAGGTCACTGGACAGCAAAAGTGTCTCCTTAGTGAAGTTGTTCACAGTCCCCTGAAGAAATAATAATGTGTTTGGTGACAGCGTGCAATCCCACAGACCAGTTCTGATGTTCTATGACACCTTGTTTGTGCCCTACTATCATTTTAAAATCAACAGAGGTCTGAATTTCAAAACCCAGTTGCTTCCAAATTTACAAATAAAAGACTGAGGACCTAAATCTTAGAAATGTAATTCTGACCTCTCAAAGTGGGATCTAAACTTTGGAATTTTTGAAAGACACAGCTGCCAAATTAGGATGAGAATGAAGATATTTCTGACTCTTCCAGGACTTTGAGCCAGTGTAAATACCTTATCATAACTCACTGATATATTTCTTCCTTTTAGCACTTTATTTTAATGATAGATTTCTTTTGATATATTCCTTTTGATATATTTTATTGATGTAGTTCTATTGATATATTTCTTTTGAATTGAAAAGAATTGATTCACAGCCATTTGCTTTTACTTTCTCAGAATGCAAAGACACTAATGCAAAGGTTTACTTTTACAGATCACTCTGCTAAATTTTGGAAAAGGTACTTGCCTTAGAAAAATGACCCCAGTATTACTTTTAAGTGATAGTAGTTTTATGATCATGGTTTTAATTTATAATATTTAATCAACGTTACCAACTGCAAATTAATTTGTATCTGTGGGTTAGAATAAGAACAGATACTATTACTTCCTCAAAATAGACTCTGATGTTCTTGCTGACATACAACTTAATATTACGTAAACTTTCTTATTTTCAAAAGTTAATTTTTTTTAGTAAATAATTATACACGTTGCCACTGAAATCCAACTGATAGCTTCCTGGAGAATAACTGGTACAAAATAAGTGGGTAAAGAAGAAAAAATAGTTCAGATTGTTCAATGAATGTTGTTGAATCATAATTTCTGCTAAGTTATTTTAAAGTATATTAGTAGAATCATAAACCAATTTTAGTGATTTATAATCACCAGCAGAGTCCCCAGAAGTGGTCCTAAAATTAATGGTAGATTTGTATTTAAGTAACCTCCGTTAGCAATGTTTTTTTCCTAACTGGAACTTTCTTAAGAGTAGCACTTTGACTTAATTACTGAGACAGTTCGTGTTTATCACCCTTTGGCTGCAGTGGGGAATTTTAAAAAGAATGAATATAAATTTGATTATTTTTTCTCATGAGGTGCAAGAGCAACGAAGCAATGCAGTCATGAAGAAAAATGCTAAAAATAGTAACACTTGTCAACAGAAACTAGGACATTGAACTTAATTGCTTCAGTTAATGATGCCTATGATACAGATTACAGCACTCTCTGCAAAAGTGTGCATGAAATTCACAGATGCTTGACTTCGATTTTATGTTCATCTGCAATGATGATTTTTGACAGTAGCATATAAATAGGCAAATGCCAATAAGCACAATTTGTTCACAAGGCACTTTCCTATGTGTGCCTTCTCAAATAAAAAAAGATAAATTTCTCAGTAATTTATTTAATAAGGTCAAAGAAAACTCTTGACTCTAAGTTCTGACAATTCTTCAATTAAGGGAAAAGAGCAATAATATCGGAGTCAAGAGAATTATATTCATTCTCAGCATCTATCCTGAGTTTACTGTGAGTCTTGTGGCAAGTAGTTACCTTCTTGCCATTGTTTCTTAAGTGCTAAAATAGAGTTAAAATGTTTATGTCATATACAATACAGGGTTTATAGGAGAATCAAATGAGGAAATACAAACAAAACATGTAAATCACCAACTAACTTCTTAATATTACTCACATAAAAAGAGAACAAATTATATGCTATTGACATGTAGTATATACTTTCTTTTGATTTCATGTACATGCACTATTTTAATATTTAAAAATATATTTAATGCTGTAACATACTTCTTTTTCCATTTATTATTGAATATAAAAAGTTCTGAAAACCTGGCAAATTTAGATATTAAACTCATACTGGACAGTTAGAATTCAAGTTTTTTCAGTAAATATTCACCAATTAACAATCAACTAAGTATATTTGGTGACTGTTTCAAAGCAGTCATTTGCACTAATAATACAACTGTTAATAAACTATGATCTCTTAGATTAATATCTATCAAACATGAATACTAGAGTCAGCAGTGTGTCTAAAATTGACCCAGCAAAAGAAAAATAAAAGTTAATATTAAAAATATATCTAAGTAGCAACTGTCATGACTCTTCATTTCTGGGAACCTACAGTGTAGAAAGAAAATTATTAAAAGAGACACACAATCTAGGCTCTGTTCACATTTTTACCACTAACTAGCTCTGTCATGTTAAGCAAATTTAATGGACTGTACCTAAGTGGTCTTAAATCTAAAATGATGATGTTGAATTTCAAAATTTTCAAGTTCAACTATAGTCCTATGATAGTATAAATCTTTGCTCCTAAAATAATTTCCCTATGCATCAATGTCTATATCTATAAACATATTTCAAACTGCATGCCAAGGTTTTTTGAAAAATACATCAAATACATTTAATATTTTTTCACAAACTTCTCTTGGCATCCCTAAGAGACTTCAGTGTCCTGAGACAAGTCTATAATCTAAATGTTTCCTCTCAATACTTGTACATTGTTGATGGGAATGTACAATGGTATATTCGCTATAGAAAAGAGTATGGAGGGTCCTCAAAAAATTAAAAATAGAACTACCATACGATTCAGTAATTCTGCTTCTGGGTATATATGCAAAGAAAATAAAATCACTATCTAAAAAAGATATCTGCACTCCCCCATGTTTATCGCAGCATTATTTGCAATAGCCAACACATGGAAACAACCTAAGTGTCCATCGACAGGCAAAAGGTTAATGAAAATATGAGATGTATAATTCAGCCATAAAAGAATGAAAAAAACTCTGTCATTAGTGACAACATAGACGAATCCTGAGGACATTATGCTAAGTAAATAAGTCAAAAAGGGGACAAATATTGTATAATATCAATTACATATAAAATGTGGGAAAAAAAAAAAAAAACAATCTCATAGAACCAGTGATTGATGATTGGTGAGTGCCAGGGACAGGGGATGAGGTAAATGGTGAAGGTGGTCAAAAGGCACAAAATTCAGTTATAAGATAAATAAATCCTGGAGATGTAATGTATAGCATGGTGGCTATACATTGTAATTCTCTACTGTATTTTTGAAAGTTCTTAGAAAGTAGATTTTAAAAATTATCATCTCATACACACACACAAATTGTAACTATGCATGGTGATGGGTGCGTTATCTGACTTTATTGTGGTAATCATTTTGTAACATATACACATATCAAATCATTACACTATACACCTTAAACTTATATGTCACATGTCAATTATATTTCAATAAAGCTGGAAAGAAATCAAGTCTTTTCTCCTTTCTCTCACCCTAAAAATGAATAGTTTTAAAACAATTTATAAAGAAGGAGTGAAAAAAGACAATGAGACAAAAATGGGTCTATTTTCTCTTCTCTCCTCTATGTCATCTGCTAATCACAACTGCCTCCAACTGATGCACAGTGGTATGAAATTAGACAATGTTCACAGAGATACCTGTTGTTTTAAATCTGATTTAAAAAATTAAACAACCAAAAGAATGACAGGAAGGTAATTGATGAGGACAGATCAGTTCTGTACAACACAAAATATAATTATTTGGCAATACCAATTGACTTCTTAGAATAGTTCCAGACTCTTTCTCTCTATAGGAAGATTAGGTCTTTTCCTATAATCTCAAGAACTGTCACTTTCTATGCAAAAATTAAAATGGTATCTATGGAATTAGAATCTCAGAGCATTCATCCTTGAGTGAGTAGTGAGTGCATTAAAAACACCTGGCAGTATAACACATCATAAAACGACAGTTCCTCTCTCTCATCCAGGGACCATATTATCATACGTGCCCCAGTGGAAGAAGATATTACAGGGAACTTTGATTTCTCAAACTGGAGAAAGTTAACTGTAAAATATATTCTAGTGAGAAGTGGAAAAACAATATTGCACCAATTTATACACACATTCACACACACACTCATACACACAACACAACATAATTTTCTCAGTCACCTGCTTTGCCTGTGCAACATGTGATTTCAGGTTGGGATTTTAGAACATGCTTCTGGCTACCTTTGGGGTGACTATGTATGCAAAGAGGGAGGAGAGATTCTTAACTTTAAATGTATTAGATCATTATGCTGAGACTGTTAAAGCTATACAGTCCAAAGAACTTCAAGAACCCATCTCCTGTGCTAGTTTGATACCAATTAATGCTGGGCCACCCTGCCTGTAAAGAACGTTCTTGGGTTATTCTGAATGTGTAGACAGAAAGCCACTGCAACAGCATGTAAGCCAGCTACGACTATATTTAGCTTCAGCAATGACAGATCATGCTTTTGCCACTTCGAGTCATGAATTGTTTTGAAATTGTGTGACAAGAATTAATATACTAGCAGACATGTAGGACAAGGAAAAGATAGATAAAACTGCTATAATATAAATCCCTAGATGATTCAGATATGCTTGGGAAATGAACAGCAGTGTAGTAAACTCTATAGTAAGACCAAAGTAAGGGCACCAACATCAATAATTTGTAGTCTCAAGCCATATATTTTAGACCACTTGTAAGCATCCATAAATATAAAGATATGCCCTATAGATAGCACATGCATAATCATAATAATTTTGTTTTAATCCATGCCTCCTTTTATATATTTAAAATGTATACACCTAAAATGTGTAAATAAATATGTAATATATAATTATATTTGTTTTATTTTTCTCATCTGTTTGACATTTTTGAATATAGATATAATTGCTAAAGTACAAGGCAAATTATAAGGGCAACAGAGAAAAATGTATATTGGTAAAAAATTATGTAAAATATTTGTTTCATTAAATATACACATGCATTAAATAATAAATTCTAAAGAACTCTCTAGATTTGTTGTATCATTATACAACAATTTAATATTTTGCTTAATATATTCATGTACTTAATTCTATAGAAAATGAAATATAGATGTATATCATGAGTAAAAATTATGAAATATTATCATTTACTGCTTTTATTGAATAAAAGTAAAAATGAGAGATTTGTGAAAACTCTCTCATATTTTCAGATAATTCTAATTGTATTCATTTCTGTTAAAAAAACAATCATTGAACTTTCATATATACAGCCAGTTTACTTTCGATAATGTTAACTAATACCTTATCTGTAAAATACTGTGAGACCTTAATATTATAACCTGGAAGAAAGATTGTTCTCTAAATTTCCAGTTAGCTTCATGCTGAACTGTACCATAAATCACAGAGCACAGTGCATTAGGCAACATTCTTTTACAGCCCAACATCTCAATTTAGTAAAGTATGTCACTTCTACATAATCAAGAAGGAAGAAAAAGTAGAATGTGATGTTCCAGGAAAGAAAGATCTACAGTCCATACATACACACGTATTTAATAATATATTGAAAGCCTTTTGCATGAAACGCCAAAGTGAATTTATGTTCTGGGGCTCCACTTATAATCTTAATGTTTACATATTTTGCAGTACTACAAAAGGCAAGCCTATTTATCTTACTCTTATCTCAAGAAATGCAAAACAAATAAGATAATCTAGTCAGTATTTCATCTTATATATAATTTTAAAATTGAGATTGTGAAGTGCTTCAGATGGCTTTGCATGAGGAGACAACAGCTGCATTTTAAAATCATACTGACTCATTTTAAATGCTGCCTGCCCATTTGGGGCCTGTTTTATAGAGCATATGCTGAAATAGTGTCCTGAAGAAAGTTCACCTTTAGAATTCTTGTGACTCTTAAAAAACAAACAAACAAACAAACAAACCAGTTATTTAGCAAAACCGAATAGGGAGAGTTAGTGTAGAACTATTCTTAAAGGTTCTCTTGTGAATGTCTAGTTCATTATTTAGTGGATAACTTTATATAAAACAAGAGAACTGTTACATAGATGCATGTACACTTTAGATTTGGGGATACTGAGAGAGACAGGGAAGAGTCTCTTGAAAAGCTAGTAATGCATCTTCTCAACCACTGGCAGGTGACTCAGAATGCTGAGAGGATAAATGCATTAATTAGCTGTCAGCCCCTTTTCTCCTCCATGAAGACTGTACTTCTTTCAAAAAGGCCATTCTTAGATAATATACCATTCTTATATTTTCTAAACTATACCATTTTTCTGATTAATCTTAGTAAACATTTCCCTTTTCATTCATTTTGCATTCTAAACTTGAGATAAAATTAAAATGTGGCAACACATTCCTGGGCTGTTAATATAGCCTATGTAGGATAAAAATATAAAAATTCATTTTTATCAATGATGCATCAATGAATACAACATAGTTTGTTCAATGTATTTTGGTAGTGGGTTAGTTAACATCAATTATACAGACAGTCCCTGACTTATGATGATTAATTTAAGATTGTTGACTTTATGATGATGCAAAAGTAATATACATTCAGTCAAAACCATACTTCTCACTTGGAATTTCGGTCTTTTCCTAGGCTAGCAATATGCTGTCAGATACCCTCTCATGATACTGGACAGTGGCAGGGAGCAGCAGCTCCCAGTCAGCCACCTTGTCAGGAGAATAAACTATCAATGCTCTATAGTATACTGTGTTGCCAGTGTTTTTTGGATATTGTGTTCTGAGTATGTTTGAGGTAGGATAGGCTAAGCGATAGGTTGTGTGTATTAAACACATTTTCAACTTAAAATATATTTAACTTACAATGGATTTATCAAGACATCACCCCATCGTCCCTGAAGGAGCATCTGTAGTTTATTCAGCATCTAAATGGGCAACTGCATTAAGGGGATTTATAGAAACAAAGATTCAAAGGATTAAACACACTGAGTGGAGGATTGTACTATCAAATGTGCAATGATTGAAAATATGTCTGTTGACAACCATTTTTTCCCTGGAAACACCCCAAAACTTCTGTGATGATTCTTACATGAGGTAATTTTTATAGGCAAATAACCATATTAGGTCCAAAATACTGAAATAATTTGATTATTCTATCAATCAATTTTCATTATTAATTTAATCTTAAACTTGATCTTCCTTAGGGCCTGCATAATAATTGTCATGGCACTTCCTGTGTCTATGACTTACAAAAAAATTTGTATTTGATGGGTCCATTTATTATTATTTTTTAACCTGTCATTCAATGTACTCCCTTTATTACATTAAAGATCTCAGGTACACACAAAATATAACAATTATTAGAAATTGTGTGGGCACAGATGGTCTTTTTTAACATAGCTGAGGCAGTTTATTCAAGCATGTATAATGTTCTCACTTTATTCCCACCATGAAAGTAATAAATGAAAAAGCAGTGTGTGAACACTATTTAAACATTTCTGTTCTAATGCATCAGTAACACTCCCATATTCTGTCTATCTTGCATCATCTAAATGTTCACAATGTATTTCTACATATCCAGATATACAATAAAAGCATTGTATCTAGTGTTTTCTAGTCTTAAACCTCTAAAATTTAGATAGATGAATTTTGGTTTCCCGTACTCCTTAAAACTCACCATATATTGTACAGGGTCATTAGAGGTTGAAATGCTGGGTGGTTCTAGCCAGGCTGTCAGTCTTTGTCTCTTTATCCCTTTAGCCTGTTCTCTAGGCTGCATGCATCCCCTCGAGCATGGAAGCTTCCTGTGTATTGCATTTTATCATATCTGTTCAGCTCTGGGGCAGGACATCCTTTGAGAGGCGGGAGACAGTCAATAAATATCCCAGGTTCCTCCTCACCCAGTGAGAATATTCTGAAGCGAGTTCCACAATTTATCTTAGAAGTTTGTCAGTGGAATGGAACACAGTTTCTCACAGTGGTAATTTTTGCACTTTTTATTGTTATCCGCCCTCCCTGTCTCACTTTCCCACTATCTCATAGCGCTTCCTAGAATTACCTCCCCTCAAAAACTGACCTCAAATCCCATGTCTCAAGATTTGGTTTAGAGAAATCTAAATCAATTTCTTTTTAGAGGAGAGGGTGAGAAGCAGGAATGAAAACTTTACTTTCCTATCATTGGATCTCCCAATATTGCCATTTGTGGGGTCTCAAATCCCAATTCACGTGCATCACAGCCAAGACACTTAATGCTCTTAATCAACAATTTTTTTGTTCCTTGAGAGAGGTGACTTGTTTTTGAGTTTACTAACAAATCAATGTTATTATGTTTATCCAGTCTGTATATAATACATCAGTGAAGAAGGAAATAGTACTATAATACAATAATTGCAACTCGTTGAGTAGTGGCTATGGTAGTTCTAAAAAAATAGAACTTTCTAATATTGATGCCATGATAAATCTTCAAACCCCAAATCTCTTATGAGATAATCAAACATTGATTTCTTAATTTATATCAGGTTTTCATTGACAACCTCCAGATTTTTTAAAAAGCAATCATAGCTTACCTTAAAAAAAATGTTTTTTTCCAAAATTCTCTCCATTGTAGCTCTTATTTGTAGGTTTCTTACACAACAAAACTCTTAATGACTCTCACTGTATTTGCTGTCTCTACTTTGTTGTCTCACTCAATTCCTATCCAATTAAACTGAAACCCAACCACTTCACTGAAATTACCTTTAAAGTAATTCACCCACAATTTTTATCCCACCCAATACAGTAGTTACTTCTTGGTCTTCCTTTCATTCAACTGCCTCAGTAACATTTTACACAATCATTACTTCTTCAAAGCCTACATCCCTTGGAAGGCATGGCTACCTTTCTTCTTATTTCACTTACATCTCAGTAGGAATTTATTTTTCTTCTCCCAGTTTCCCCTTTTCAGATCAACACTGTATTTTGAAATATTTTAGGGCTTACTTCCTGGTCCTTCTATTCATTCAATCTCCAAGTGATTCCATCTATTGATGCAATTTTAAATTATTTTTATCTTGAGCTTTGATCTCATTTATGAACTCTCAATTAGCATTTCCCATTGCCAATTAACAAATATGATTATCTAATAATCAGCTTAATCTTACATGTCAGACACAGAAATTCTATTTTCCCCACAAGATCCTATCCCTCATGTCAGGCTGCCTCTTTTCAGTAAATGTCACTTAACTTCCCCAGGTGTTCAGGATAATCCTTAGGTGTCACTCTTAATTTCTCTCTCCATTGTACTCTGCATTGAAAGCTTCAAAGCATCCAGTTGATTCTAATTTCAAAAATCTCCAGCATTGACTACTTAAGATCTTTACTACTACAATTTTAATCAAAGTGACCATTATTTTTTGTCTATATACTGCAACTTGACAGTTTCCTTGACATTATTTTGACCTCCTATAGACGGTTCTCCAGCCGGTACACAGTGCAATTGTTTAACTGCTTAAATCTGATTATAACATTCCCATGCTTAAATTTTTATTGGCCTTACTTTGCAATTAAAATAGCATCTGAAAGGAGGGAGGGGTGAGGTAGAAAAGGGTAAATGAGGTCAAATATATGGTGATTAATGGAGATTTGACTTTGGGTGGTGAATACGTAATGCAGTGTACGGATAATGTATGATAAAATTATACACTTGAAACCTATGTGATTTTATTAACCAATGTGACCCTAATTAAATAAATAAACAAAGAAACAGACAAATAAAACGGTATCCAATTTTTACACAGTGGCAAGTAAAACCCTGCATATGGGCTCTGCCTCCTCTCTGTCTCCACCTTTCTGCCAATTCCACTTTGACTATGCTTCAACAAGGTAGGGCTTTTTCTTCTGTTCCCAATGCCCAGAAAAAAAAAAATCTAGATATTGTGTAGTAGTAGA
The DNA here is from genome assembly GCA_030015415.1 of Cynopterus sphinx. Classification (NCBI taxonomy): domain Eukaryota; kingdom Metazoa; phylum Chordata; class Mammalia; order Chiroptera; family Pteropodidae; genus Cynopterus; species Cynopterus sphinx. The sequence goes on from CM057379.1 coordinate 10,946,288, forward strand.
TATTGTGTACAAATACTTAATATGTATTTGACAAATTACAGGAAGTTTGCATAATCTATGACTTCCATTCATTTTTTTTTTATGACATGGGACTAGTTGCTTGATCTCTTGAAACCACAGTTTTCTATTTGACATATTAGCAGTAATTGTCATTATTTTGAGAAGTAACTGTGATAACTGTGCTGACACATGTAAATATCTGTAATAAACTAGGCACTTGCTAGGTGGAGGTAATATTTGATATTATTAGTGGATCAATAATACTGACCCAATGACTTCAAGGTTGGAAGTTATCAACCTATCAAGTAATAAAGGCAAAGACATAATAAATCTAAGTTTATCTCTGAGATACATACAGGTAAATTTTAGCTATATTAGATGTTTGAAACTAAGTGATTATTACATTGAAATATAAGCTCAGTTATTTAAATAAAATATTATCTGTGTAACACACTACTATGTAGCTTTAGCAAGGACCACAATATGTGAGAGGCTGGGCTTCCTAACAGTATTGATAATAAGAGGATGACCTCCATGGTTGGTTTTAAGGATTATATTAGAAATTCCAAAAAAGATTTAGTAAAATACCCAACACATAGTAAACATCTCATATAGCTGAGATGCTAATTGTCCTGACAATCAATAAAACAAGTCTGATTCAGTATTTATCATTATTGCATATGAGTATAAATCTGCTTAATATTACTAAAATATTCCCAGGGGATCTATCTGATTCTCAACCAAATGTGCAGTTTCCTAAGACTACCCTAGGTTACACTCAGCATCAATGGATTCAAAAAGCATAAAACTTTTTCTGTACTAGACACTGTTATGAACTAAATTATCCCCCTGAAAAAAAAAGTTATCTATTGATGCCCTAACTCCCAATGTTTGAAGAGAGGGCCTTTGAAGAGGTAATTAAGATGAAATGAGGTCATAAGGGTGGAGTCCTAAAACAGTAGTACTGGAGTCCTTAGAAGAAAACTAAGAAATACTAGAAATTTTTCTCTCTGTGTGTGCATACAGGGGAAAAACTGTATGATGACACAGTAGGAAGATAGCCATCTGCAAGCTAAGGGGAGAGGTCTCATCAGAAACCAACCCTGCTGCATACCTTGATCTTGGAATTCTCATCTTCAGAACTGTGAGAAAATAAATGTGTGCTGTTTACGCCACCCAGTCAGTGGTTTTCGTATGAAGCCTGAACTAACTAAGACAGACACCAGGGCAGCCCAAGATGAAGGAGACAAATTGCACATCAGGTAATTAGGAAATGGGTCAAAGACTTGAACAAACACTTTATCAAAGAAGACACAGATGGCAAATAAGCATATAAAAAGATTCCCCGTATCTTATGTCGTAAAGAAAATTCAGATTAAGATAATGAGATACTATTACATCCCTATTATAATGGTCAAAATACAGAACCCTAACAATACTAAATAACGGTGAAGATGTGGAGTGACAGGAACTCTCATTCCCTGCCAGTGAGTTGCAAAATGGTAGTGTCACTTTGGAAGACTGTTTGGTGGTTTCTCATAAGAGTAAACAAACTTTTGTTGTAGTAAAAGTATGATAATTGTATTCCTTGGTATTTACTAAATAATTATGTTCTTTGGTATTTACCTAAAGGAATTAAACACTTATGTCCACACAAAAATTTGAACACAGATGTTTATGGTGGTTTTATTCAAAATTGCTGCAACTTGGAAGCAACCAAGATTTCCTTCAGTACAATAAATGAATAAATAAAGCAAGCTATATCCAGACAATGGAACACTATTCAGCACCAAAAAGAATTAAGCTATTAAGCATGAAAAACATGGAAGACTTACCGTATTACTAAGTGAAAGAAGCCAATCTGAAAAGGTTACATACTGTACATTTCCAACTAGTGACATTTTGGAAAAGTCAAAACTATGAAGACAATAAAAAGATCACTGGTTGCCAGGGGTAAGAGATGAGGGAGGGATGAGCAGGCCAAGTAGAGAGGATTTTAAGGGCAATGAAACTATTTTCTGCCATACTATAATAGTGGATACATGTGATAATATATATTTATCAAAATCATGGAAAGTACAACCCCAAAACGAACTGTAATGTAAACTATGGACTTTGGATAATTATGATGTGTCAGTGTAGGTTCATTAATTTTAACCAGCATACCACTCTGGTGGAGGATGTTGATAACAGGGGACACTGTGTATAATGGGAGTGGGGGCAAATGGAAAATCTCTACCTTCCATTCAACATTGCTGTGAACCTGACATTGCCATAAAAAATAAGTCAATTTTATATAACAACAAAAAAAGAGTACATTAGAAATATTTGCATAACAAATTAATTATTGACACAGGGATGGTTATGGAATGAAGGCTGTTTCAATGTCTAAAAGCATTATACAGTGAACAACTCACTAAATACAACACAGTATTACCAGTACATCTCTGTTTCAGAAAATAATACTCACTACGACAGTCTATTTCACTATGTAATGATGTCTCCTAGCATAAAGTTACTACTGCTACTGACTTCATTTAACTGCATGTAGATAATATTACCTTGTTTATTTTACATGCCTGTGCTATGATATGAGCCATTTACCACCGAGAAAAAATAAAAACAGAAATCTAGCAAAGGCATTTCAAATCTAATTAAAATAAGTTCATTGTAGTGATCTAAATATTACTTTCTCAAGAACACTAAATCATAGTGATAGGACACTAAAACTAAAATAAAATAGTACTTACCTAAGAGTAGATTTTATTTATATTTTCCTTCAAGAAGATCTCATCTGAGTGGTATATTACTTAATCTGGCACAGCATAGTGCTGGATTAAGCATACTAAATAAATCATCCATTACCAGACTGATGAATTTATAGGACCATCTTTCTTCCCAACCATCCAGTTTAATCTTAAATTTATCCTCTTGTCTCTTCTCCTCTCACAGAGAAGGGAACAGAGTGAGAGAGGGAGAGTTAAAAAGTGAGAAAGAGAGAAAACTATGACTTTAAACTGATATAAGAGAATATTTTACATATTCTTTTATAAATTACAAAATAACTCAAAACAAATAAGAGAACAAATTTTCTCACAGGAAAACAATAAAAAGTAAATAAACCCAATAGCTCCAGGCTGAATTTTCTCTTGGATGCTTCATTTACATCCTGCTTTCTCAATAAACCTACCACACAATGAAAGCAGCAGTGTGCCCGTTGAAAATAAATTGCCATCTTTTAAAAATATCCTCAAAATGAGTGGTGTGTGGGAAGTATATCCAACCTTTTGTTCTTCCAGAAGAACAAAACATTGAAAAATATAGAAACAAAAAATACAGTGTCGGCTTCTTTAAAAATCCTTTTTAGAATCATTTAAACATAAAATATATAAACCAGAGATGCTGTTTTTCCCCAACAATTCAAAATTAATTTTCAATTTACAGTCATCTTCCACAGTTGATTTTTATAGACCTTATAGTAGATGTGAATTTAAACTCATGTCTCAGTTCAGTATTTTGTTAAGCATTTGTTTACTTACAAAATCCTTAAGTATCTATTTATTTAATAAATATTCATATATTTAAGATTATTTTTGTTTATACTTTATTATAAAGTTCTTCAGCCAGTATATTAAAACATACATATATTATAAAATATAAACAAAAAATAAAGGACTAGAAAGATATGCATTACAATAAAAATTTTAAAAATGTTAAAAAACAAAAGAACACATTTATATTGGATGTAAAAAATTTTTAGGTCAAATGGTATTTTCAAAAACTTTTTGAATATTAAAGTGCTATAAACACAATCTGCCACATTTTTATTATCTGCTAGGGAAAAATATTTAGTTTTCAAAGAAAAAATAATTTTTCACTTTGGCTCAAAAATAAATTGTAATATGTGGTATCAATTAGGACACAATGAGAGGCAAAAGGTAAAATGGCTAGTGCATCGCTCCAAGTGAACTTGTCTAAGACACATTTCCTCAAAGCAATTCTGTAAGCAGGTTGACAGACATCAAATCGTGATGTCGGGAATGAGTGTTATTTGAAGTCAATCCCAAATACCAGCAGGGTGGAATGTACAAAATATTTATTAAATACAAATTTTGATATCCACTTTTTTATGGAAAATGAATAAATAAATATAACCTGATAAACTGATACTCCATCTTTGCAGGAAAGTGAGAAAACTCATAAGCTAGTGGCATAAGGAGCAAACAAATATTTTCTTAAGAACCAGCCACAGTCCCCTCAATATTCAGTGTGTGTAACCAGACATCCTTCTGTCCAGTTTGTCAATGTTGGAAAGACAAGTATAGAGAGATCCAGGATTATGCTATCGGGTAACCACAGGTTGTTTTAGAATTTCAATTAATGAATAAACTTCATATATAGCATTACCATTGCATATGTGTGTATGCATACGTGTATGGTTACACAAATAATTCTTAATTGTTTATAAGATGATTGTTTTCAGATTAAACTTTTTTTATTAGAGATTACTGACAGAAACAGCATTAACAGTCCCCTGAGTTTGACTAAACTTTACACAGTTTTACTCCTGAATATTGACCCCTGATTTCTCTTTTATTAGAGCATTCACTTTAGAAATTTTACTACTGTAAATTCTTCTTGAGATGTAAATCTTCCCCTACCTTCTTGCCAGTGTTATAACCTAAGCATGTCATTCCCCAGGACCTGGGAATCAGCCCCTCAAAATGTAACAACCAGAAAAGGCAGAGCCCCTTTCCCCCAGTGTCTGTGATAGGATAGGAGCCTCATTTTAATAAGGGCCAGTTAGCAAACACAGATACCCCAGGGGCATTGACCAACCTCCCCCTAACACCTCTAGGACTCTTCCAATAGCTCACCACGGTGTTTAAAATGTTCTTGCTTTTTGTTTCAGGGGGATTGAGTTGAATCTGTCTTCCCTACTACAATAGTCTTGAATAAAGTCTTCCTTGCCTGTTTAACTTGTCCAGAGGATTATTTTTTGACAATATATTGTACATGTAGCACATATGCATATGATTAATTTTTAAAATAGATATATTTTCACGTAATCTAAGAAAAAAGGAACTAAGGTATAAAACAGACCAGTGATTTAAAATCACATTTCCTATCTATACAAATTTATAAACAAATTGAGAGAAATATGAAAATATAGCAATTTAACTTTTGAAATAGGTCAGGAGGACAGTGAATGGCGTACCTCCTACGCTGCTCTGATAGTCCATCATGATATTGCCTAGAAGGTTTGCCTGAGAGAAAAATTAATCAATGACTATAATTTTTACAGATGGCCATAAAAAAAAAAAAAAAAAGAACAGCAACAAAAAAGCCCTACAGCATTTTCAGTTTTTCTGTCCAAATAAAAATAGGAACTGGAAATAGTCAAACAAATTAACAAAAAGAGAGTGCAGGAGAATGAGAAAGGAAAAAGAATATGAGTATAATATACAAAAGTCAATTTCAGTGAGAAATCTCTTCTTAAATTTGTAAGGTTCAAGTCAAGATTCCATCTGAATTATTTTCTTCTCGCATAATTTGAACACCCACAGTTAGGTGCACAGTCATTGACAATAATAAATCTTAAATTAAAAAAAAAATTACTAAAAATTCAAGAAAATACCAAGTTAGAAGGTTGCATTAGATCACCTGACTGTGCTTGAATTGAGTGATTTTTCTCACTCTTTTCTTTTAGAAAATATAAAATTGACAGTAACTTTTAAGTGTGTCACTTTGTATCATTCAGTTTGGAAAGTAAATATTTTTTCCAGATTATTAATGTCTTAAAAGATAATGATGCCTCAAGTTTACAATGGTAGACCGAGCTTGTTTCTCCTTATGCCTAAGGCTTAATGACAATTACTATAAATAAAAACACTGGTTAAAAACCCATAATCATGAGGAGAATAAAGAGGAGCCATTAGAGGCAGAAATTTCAAAAAGCTCATAGTGATGATGGAATGATTGGCAGAGGTCATAACCTAGAGCACATGCAAAAGATTGAAGCAGAAGAAATTTCTGCAAAGCAGAGAGGTTCACAGACACAGAAAGACAAATACTGATTTTGCTTATATGCGGAGTATAAAGAAGTCACACTTATAGAACCAGAGTATAATGGTGGTTGCAGAGGCTGGGGGTGGGGGGGTGGGGCAAATGGGGAGATGATGGTCAGAGGATACTGGCTTTCAGTTTTAAAATGAATACATTCTGGCGATCAAATATACATCATGGTGATTATAGTTAATAATCTGCTAAAAGAGTAGATCCTTGATTGTTATTACCAAACAAACCAAAAAATTTAATGATCTGAAGAGATGCATATGTTAACTAAATTGATTGTAGTGTCATTTCCTCTGTGTGTGTGTGTGTGTGTGTGCTGTACACTTAAAAAAATTACATTGTACAAGCTAAATATTTGCAAACTTATTTGTTAATCATACTTCAATAAAGCTAGGAAACAAATGACAGAAAAATTCTTGAATCAAAGGCAGCAAGTTACAAGGAAAGGTGAAATGGTGCTCATAAGAGAGGGATTCATTGAAAGTGAATAATTGGAAGTACTTCGCTTTTCAACTCAGATATCCAAGTGTCTAGAGCTTACATCAAAGGAATTACAAGATTGTTAGGTGGTTGGGGAGAGGAAGGAAGTGGGACTCACAAAATACACTGAAAGAAATACTTGTGAAAAGGGGTAGCAAAACTGTGTTAAACTGTTTTCTTCTAGTCTTTGGGAAGATTTCCAAGGTTATGACAGCTCCTGACCTGCCAGTTACAAAGTGAAGTCTACAGGAGACAATTCTCACCCACTAAGAGTTAGCCTTTGCCTGGTTTCTTCCTTAAGTATGAAGAGACAACATAAAATAAACAGAGATGAGAAAATTTGCAATATGAAATAAAAACAACAATATATAAAGAGAAAATATCTGGTACTCAAGAGATGATAATTTAGAAAACTGAAGAGTAATTTAAAATCTCTCATTTTAAACCACTTAGATCTTGAAAACAAGAACACATAATGAAGATGTCAAAGGTGTGAAAAGGAATGGTAAAGTGTCTTTTTCTTATTTTACAGAAAGGTGACTGGAAAACACTTTTTTATGAAAGAGGGAAGGGAGAGACGTAATTTAGATAAATCTTTCTCTGTGTCATAGGAGATTAATAGACAACATGTAAAGTGACAAAATATTATTTTAAAAATAATACTTGCTAATGCAAAACGAAAAGAAGAGAGGTTACTCCTTCCTTACTTGCTGGTTTGTTTGTGACTGTGTGACTGCCCCTCGTCCTTTCCCTCTGCTCCTTACCACACTCTTTTTAGGCCCTTCAAAGTCTTAAAGTCTTAAGTCCTGGAAAACTAGCTATAGATTTGTTGTTCAAATAAAAATAAATAGATTACTCTTCTTGTCCTGGTAGTGAAACTAGCAAATAAGTAACTTTATCCCATTAAACAACTTAAAGGTCACAGGGACTATGGCTTGGTTTTATAGAAATCCCAATAAAATGGAAATCGAATAACAAGAGAAAACAATGGCAGAATAAAAATCCTTAATTTTGTTGTGTTTTACTTCAAGAACATATATCAGAAAAACACCAACTACATATGTTTCACTTCAAAATTATATGAAACATTTTGGAATTGTGCTCTAAATCTTTTTATTTTATTCCAAAAAATAAAGTAAGAACCAACCAAATACTCATAAGGGAGAGGCATTTGGTGATACTAGCTTTTACCTTTTTTAAATTATTTGTAATATTCAGCATGGATAAATTTCCATGTTTTCTTCTCAGTACTTCTGTGAATTTTAACAGCATGAGAGTTAAGATGGTTGTGTGTTACAATCACAAAGGAACATTTAGGACAAGGCAGGCTACTATTTGCCATTGGTATCTCATTATACCTTTTAGCAGCAGTGCTTCTCAAGTGTTATTGACTTTAATTTGTAGCATCTCTAGATTATGAATCAAAGTAGCCTCTGTATTTTTATATGATGGATTTATATAATGGATTTAATAAAGATCTTTTAAGCTCCAAATAAATATTTGTTTGTTTTAGTTTTGTTTTCCAAAGCAATGTTTTTAATTCTTTATTTTACATTACACACTCTTTGAGATTTAACTCAGAAAACTGACCTTGTAAGCACTATATAGTACTTATATATTTACTAGTACTCTCCAATTAATTTCTAGGGAAAAGCTGTACTTTTTCTGGTAATTTATGTGGTTAAATTGTCTTTAAACTGATAAAGTAATCTTTAAAATTACCTCAGTTTTCTTTATCTATTAGACTTAATTGGAACATTCTTTCTCCCACCTATAATATGATTAATGAAATGTTGAAAACAAAAGCAGTACCAACAAAAATAATATTGTAAATGTAAAATTATCTGAGAACATAAAAAAATAGAATTGATTCCTCCAAAAATCATATTAAAATAAGGAGACTTAGAAAAAGACGTGATATGTTACAAAGATCAAGTTTTGATTTATCTTCCTTCTAAAGATGTACATTTTATATTAGACTGCTTTAGAAAACTGTTCATTTCTTCACCTTATATAACAGTGTGGATTTTGTGAGTCAGAATATTGCTTTCTTTAGTCTTGGTCACCAAGGTGAATTGCATGCTTAGAGCAGAATGCTGTTTCGTGCATAACAGTCTTCTACCTGGTACACAGAAGGCAAGGCTACCTGATATTCTGCTAGGTCAAGAGACACCAAAGATGACACTGTATCATTGCTGTTTGTCACATCTCAAATCACCCTTCTTTTGCATTTAAATATGAAGAAAACACCAAACTAATAAAAACAAATTTACTTTCAATTCCTAAGCAGTTTTGGTTGAAAAATAAGGTTTTGAACTATGCCATTTGTCAGTATTTGTCACCTTAGAATAAGCTGTCATATATGGAAACATTCAACAAATAGCATAAAAATGTATTATTATTAGCAAAGTCGCATAAAAGTTTTAGACATCTTAGACAAAGAACAATCAGGCAGCAAAACTTCTTTTTACTTTCACATAGACAATATTCATGTTATTCAAATATCCCATTTCCCCTTTATCAGCTCAATGTGAATATTTTAACCTAGCAAATGATTATAAAGTGCTATAATTTAATTTGAGATCATTATAATTATGTAATTAATTTAAACAAACTCATTCTGATTAAAGGCTGAGCTAGATCTCTAAAAATACAATCTGTATTTAAAAAAAAAAATCTCAGGGAGTTGGGAATAATTTTTTATTCTACTTTTTCGCCTGGTGGGGATTTCACATAAATGAGAGTTTCCTGAGTATGAAGCCTATTTAATGCTTACAGGCAAAAATTCACTTTCAACTTTGAGTTAAGTGAGTTACATAGAAAGACGAGAGTAGCAATTTTTGCCAAAGGAAACGGAAGTCAAGAGGGAGTTAAATAAATCTGGAGTCCAAGATCTCTAAATTGCACAGAGAGTGTAAAATTCCAAGTTAGCAGTCTGTCAAATACTGCATAACAATCACATTTTGTGAGCTTTTCTAAGGTAAGAAGTAGACTTTTCTAATTCTTTTAATTCTGATATATACTATCATGAATGACGAATATTAAATATTTATTAAGTAGAAACATCTTTAGATGAATGGAAACATGAACGGATTATTCTTATTGAAGAACAATAGGAAAAACAGTGTTATGAAAGTCAGATGGGAAGACAATACGATGTGTAAAAAGACATTTCATCATTGTTACTATAGCATAGATAAGATGTGATAATGCAAAAACGCAAGCCCCTTTTTACTAAGGTAAAAATGCAAAATAAAAAAAATTAAATTTGACATGCAGTCTTTCCTGATAACCAAAAAAAATTAAAAGTTTGGTGACTTTCTGAAAACAAAACTGACAAGGATTGATTTTCTTTGCTCTTATAAAGTAAAAGGCACAGAAAAATGTCAGAATACATAAATCAAAAGGGAAACATTTTTATTTTTTCAACGGAGAGAAGATGGTCCAGCTATGTGGTCCTTCTTCTTTGATGACTGAATAATAAAGAAACACCAGAAAAATGCCAAGATACACAAAAGAAAAAAACCTGACCCCCGAGGAAAGATAATAATATAGGACACAGAAGATGATAATTGCATTAAGAGATATTTCAGAAGAGATCTCATAAATGGAATATTAGTGTTTTAGAGATTAAAGTATAAAGTTTTAAAACAATAAATAGAAAACTAAAATCCAAGAAACCTCCTAGAGGAGAGTAAAAAAAAGCAGAGGCATTTGGGGGCCAAATTTGTGAAAACAAGACAGCTAGAGAAAAATATGTATTTTTTTAATATTTCTTAAACTAAAACCTAACTATTCAAAAAGTAAATATGCAAAGTTATTAAACCATATGCACTGTTTTTTCATTGTTTAAAGGACACTTTTGGCCATAGTGACATTAAATGTTTAGGGTTGCTATAAGGATATTATAAAAACAAAAGGATATTGTCAGAAATTTAAAGGTGGAAATATTGGGACAAAAATCAAGAAGTTATGAAGATCATCAAAATTTTATAAAATAACCAAAAAAGTTATTCACATGTATATTTTTTAAGTGAGAGATTAGCAATAGAAAAGTAAGATGGATGTGTATATATATATATATATATATATATATGTGTGTGTGTGTGTGTGTGTATATATATATATATACACACATGTATATACACACACACACACACAAACATATAATTACATATATATATGTATATATATATACATAACATTATGGTGAAAAGAACAAAAGGTTAGTTGAAGAAATTAAATTAAATAAATCTATATATTTTTATATACATGTGTTAACTCATTTTTGAGTTTATATATTTACATATATTTCTAATAAAGTATATACATATATTCAAAATTTATGAAAGTAATTATTAGTAGATGGTTTCAAAAGTATTTAGAAATGTCTTTCAAAATGGACTCTTTATATATTATTTTTTATTGACTCATTTAATGATGAGTCAATTAGTCTTATCAGCATACAAAATCCTTGAGAAATTATCTGTTTTCCAAAATGTAAAAGATATGTTTTCATTTGTGGCATAAAACACAATTTTTTTTCAATTTGGAGAAGAAAGAGGAAAAAGAAAAATCATATTTAGAGTCCTTATTGTGTGCAAAACCCTCTTCCAGGTATTTTCATATGCTATATCACTCAAGTGTGACAACATCCTGATTTATTACATTGGAGCTGACAACAGCCATGACAAGGACAAGAAGCTAGTATAGAGGGATGAGTCAAAGAACTTGGTGCAATCTGTAGTCTTCCACTTTTCTCTACACTGCTGCAATATCTTTGGCGATTCTGACACTAACAGTTATTTTAGATGTATTCTAAATTACATTTCATTCTCTATCAAGACACAAAACAACAATAATCTATGAAGCAATAAGTAGGAATGGAGCTTAAAAATACAAAATATATTAGGAAAAAGTGAGATCTTGGTATCTGGGTCATCATGAATCACTGTTTTGAAAAAGAAGATGTGGTACATATATACAATAGAATACTACTCAGCCATAAGCAAGATAAACTATTTGCAACAGCACAGACAGATCTTGAGAGCATTATGCTAAGTGAAATAAGTCAGAGAAAAAAGATAGGATAAGAAAAGATGATTTCAATCGTATATGGGGTATACAACAAAAAACTGACACATAAACAAAATAAACATACAAAGAAATAACAAACTCATAGATACTGACAACGGAATGGTCGTTTCCAGAGGTAAAGAACAGGGGGAAGGAGGACAAAGAGGGTAAAGGGGGTTAAACACATGATGACAGATGGAGACTAGACTTTGGGGGGTGAGCGCAGAACGGGATATGCAGATGTCATATTATAAAGTCATACACCTGAAAGTTCAATAATGCTATTAACCAGTTACCAAAAATAAATTTAATAAAAAGTTCTGCTATTTTAAAATAAGTCATTAGCCTCTATGTTTTCACTTTTCCTGTTTGTAAATTGAGTGAGTTGTACTGATGTCTGAAGAATGTTCCAGCTTCTAGTCAAAGAGAATAGATGAATGACAATATTTAAAAGAGAAAATGCAAAAGATATGACCAGATCACCAATTATATTTATTAATGAAAGAACCGAAAAGTATATGCACAAGTTGCTGTATGTCTTTTAACTAGTTATTCTGTAACCACAACAACAACAAACTGGACATGATTGGAATTAAAAAAAAAAAAAGAAAAAGAGAACAAAGGAGAAAAAAATGAGATTTGCCCCAGATCTTCTTTTCTCTATTCTTGTGCCGCACTGACAAATGGAATGAATAGGTAAACTTTCAGAATCTAGGTTCTTCACAGCACATTGTGAGATACTTGTCAAGTTAATTAGTAAAAGTCCTAAACACTTTAGACTCAAGTCTAGGAAAAATAAACAAACAAATTTTAAAAAAACTGCTCAATAATATGGTGCTGTGGACCTCTATGCTGTACTGTACTTGTTGTGTGTGTGTGTGTGTGTGTGTGTGTGTGTGTGTGTGTGTGTGTGTGTGTGTGTTAACAAGTCACTTGACAGGAGACATTCACACACAGAACACACAACCACATGCTCTACTGTGTTTCAGGCTGTTTGTAAGTAAGACAGGCTCTGGACATACATCCTATAACTATGCCCACTTTACTCCCATTAGCTTTGGGACACACAGATAAACTATGTTGTGATAAATGAGAGGTGACTATGACAATAACTGAAGAGACTACAACAGAGTTAATCCATGTCATATGTATGGCCTCTATGACCTCAGGGTATTTTTCAAATACAACTTCGAGTGTTTTAATATGCATGCTGTAATACTGAAGAATAATTATTTTCAAGCTAACTGTAACAGCTATGTATCAAAATAAGCTCTCAAAGATGCTTCAGTTGGCATCGTGATCCCACAGTTTTGACTTGGCCATTCCACGTCAGATTCACTTTCAGCCATTGCCCAAAAAATGTGCTAAAGAGGCACCATTTAATGTAAGTGACAATTAACCTGAAATTGCAAATCGAAAAGCCTAAATACTAGAAATACCACCTCAGAAAACTTTTAAAGCAATGCTGTTTGCTTCAAGGGAAGCTGATTGGCATGGGCATCTGTCTCTTCTTAAAGCTGATGTCCCAGTGTCAGAGTTCAAGTCAACCTGCTTCATTGAATCAGTACCTCTTATTTTTCTCACATCTTTTCAGAACCACATATAATTTCAGGAAGTTTTAAATTTGTGTCTACTATTGTTTTAAAACTAAAAAATTATTTCACCAAGTGCTGCATTATGAAAAAATGATAATTTCTGCAATAATTTATTCCCTAGTTATAATAATTTGAGACAAACTGAACTGCTGTAACACTATGCCTTTACAATTTTTTCTTCCTTTTTTTTCTTCTTTAAGTGCAAAGATAGAATGTGACAGTTTGCTTTGTCAAATATTGATTGAGTACTTTCTATTTGCCAATGTTTAAATAAGTCATTGATTGGCAATTGATAGTAAATGTTTGCATGTATTTAAACAGACGCAGGTATAGGATCAGCATGCTGTATATACTGTTAAGCACATTACTTGATACTCGTGTCCTGTGTCATATTTGGACTTATTCTTGTCATCATCAAGATGTGTCCCCGTGTTAACCTTATATAAACAATGGTTCCCCATTCCACAACTCAGATCATTTATCACAGCTTAACTTCTTCAGTGTTTACAACAAACACCATTTTGCAATATACTTTATTTTTATTTACTTTTATATGTAAATATTAAAATAATGGTTTACTGTGGAAGTGTTGACATTACTAAGGTATGGGGGGAATAAATTAATTGTACTCTAGATTCTATACAAATCCTTTTTATGTGAATCCTCTTAGAATTCAATGCCTAAAAACCTACAGTGATGTGATTTTACTGTCAGAATCAGTACAAGATTAAAGGAATACAATAAAATCACTTTGAACTTTCATTTCCCTTTCATGCACTGTTTACCTTCTCTGAGAATATATTAAATTTATTTGAGACCCACGTTGTCAACTGCATGTCCAGTGCTTGCAAGAGTTATATGATTCTTTAAAATAAAGATGTGAACCTCTTGGGGATAGTGTGCATGTAGAGGGAGCGTAAGGATAGAATGAGATTCTAATTCTGTCTGCACTTGCCACTTCAGTTCCTTAGACTTCAGCTAGAGTTGTTATGAATACTTGTAAGAAAGAAAGACAATTCCTCTCTACACTGACATGACATTTAATTTTATGTGTTAAATAATAAATGTGTCTACACCCAAATTCAATAATTCCTAAGTAATATAGGCAACAGAAAATTATATAAACGCTCTTAAGACAAATATTTTAAATAGATTAAAAAGAAAGATTAAATGCTAAGAACACACTGAGTTCTAGTAACATAGAGTAACTCAATAATAAATACCTGAAGCTCTAATAATTTAAATACAACTCATCTCTTAGATGCACTAATTCAAGAAAATGACATATAATATCCCATCGTGCCCTGTAATTCTAACTTGCAGAACAAAATCAAATTGCTAAAACATACTGGTAGATATGCTGAAATAAAATGTCTTTTTCCCCTGAATGTTTAATAGTAAAATAACTGGTAGTGGAACAATATTTTTCTTCCTTGACAATTTATTTGACAGAAATATACCAGTATTAGGCAATTAAATCAAAGAGACTGTCTCTCCTCATTACTTAAATACAACAAGAAAACCCCACACTTATTTTATTCCTTGCACAAAAGAATTTGGTAGAACACAGTTTTACATGCAGGGTTCCTTTTTCCTTTAATTCCTTTTCTCTGAGGATTAAATTATTTCTCACACAGTGACATGGTTTTCGAGTCTTTATTCAACTCATTTAAAAATGGTATAGAAAGCATGGCTTGTTATATTGGATTTCTGAAAGTCTCAGGTTAACACGAATTCCATTTATATGTTAGTTAGTATACAGGGAAGAAGACACACTTTTTTTTTTTATCAATTGATGTATGAGCTCTAAAACTCAAAATTTCCTCCTTCTCATTTAATTCTAAGTAAATTCTTTACCTCATTTATTCTGAATAAGGTAGATTAAAAAAAATAGTACTATATTTGCATTAGATGCCCTATTAACAGGACCTTTAAATAAATCCAGAAACAGATCTAAATGTTATCCTCATTCAACTCTCAGAGCCACAGCAGGTGAAAAAACTATTTTACATCCTCAAGACTGTCAGCAGGTATCAATCTATTTTATTCTGCCCTCAAGTCATTCCACATGGTTTTAAGAACTAAAATGCTCTGTGTTTTAAAAAAGTAAGTAACGACAATAGAGAATTCTAAATGGTAATGTTCACTTTGCCTCAATGCAAAATGTCCCTCTCCAAATTCATGAAATATCTTGTTTTGCTGATGTAAGAAATTTTTTAAATTTGCAGTAGTGGTGGAACTTGAACTAACAAGAGGTAGATATTCTCATAGGAGCCACTAAGAGCTGTTTCATTGTTCTTCTAATACAAAACCTGGAGTTGTCTTCAGAACATTATTTGAAAAATTTTGCAACATTCTTCTGTTATTAATCAGTGAATTTATATACCTAAAAATATATATGTCTGTGTCTTTATATATATATGTATATATGTATAATATGTATATATATCTTTTTAAAATAAAGTTTCCAGGTCTCAAAGACTTCTTGTGTGTTTTCAGCTAAAATGTGAATGTTGTAAGTTCATTTTCCCAAAATCAAACAAACTAATTGCATTAAGTTAAAGTTATGGAACATTTAGATATCAAACTGCTCAAATCTGCAAAATGTGAAATAAATATTTAAAAGAGAAAGAAAGAAGACAGATATAGAATAAAAAGGAAGATAATTTTTGACTAGTGCATATAAATTCAAATTGACTTTCAGAAGGAAAGAAATCACTGCTAAAAATTAAAAATTTGGTGTCAATTATTTTGATCCATTTTAGCAGTAAATGCTATGATTTTACCTGACTAGACTATGTATTTAGCCCTACATATGTGACATATCACACCATTTATTTTTTCTTCAAATGTTCATCTTTATTACTTAAGATCTTCGATTGACAAAGTGTCAGATAAGCTTCCTGAATCTTGGGATTCCATCTTATCTCCCAGAAATCCATAGCATGAACCTGCTGTGCTCAGCTATGGAAGATCAATACAGGTGTAAGACACATGGTTGCCCCTCTAAGCCCCTGAAATAGATTCCCTTTGGAAAAAAAACAAGCTCCCCAGTAAAGCGTCACAATGAATGGTACCAAGCAGCAATAACTCTCCTTGAAGTACAAAGGACTTTTTTTTTTCTTTTACTGGGGTCTCTTGTGGAATAATATTTGGTCAAGATGGATAAGCTCTACCTTTACCCTTTCCTTTGGTTACATTCTTTTCCTGAAATTAAAAGCAGAAAGAAGTCTGGAGACTGACTGTGCTCCCCACAGTACTCCTCAAAGTCAAGGACAGAGGTCGTAGGAAAACTTCTTAATTCATCTTTTCTACTTAATCTTGCAGAAAGCCTTCTAGGTAGGAATTAGGACTCCTGGAAGAGAAAATTATACTTAGAAAACAGAAATCTTAACTTAAAAAGATCAACCGCACTGTAAAGCCTTCTTATTTTTCCTAAAGCACCTTTTTTTTTGTAAAAATTCTTATTCCAACTGTAGATAATAGACACTGCCTTCACACTGGTTCTGGGTAGACCAGGAAGCTCCTTTCCAATTTTGTTGTTGTTGTTGTTCTCCATTTAATAATAAATTTTCTTTAATCATTCTTATTATCATGAGTGTTGTCTCTTTCTGTAGAACACATGTTGTGGCTTAAATATATTAGGATGAGATTTTTTATTTTTCAAAATATTTTTGAGAGGGATATATGTTATGTGCTTATTTTTGAAATGACTATACTGAAATTTACATGATATTTAAAGCTGCTTTACTATGATCCAAATATTTTGTGATTTTACAAATTAAAATGTATTTAACTTGAGGGTTTATTAGTATATTACTCAATATAAAACTGTTTCATAATTTCCAGAACAGAAAGATTCATCATTTCTAACCTCTCTATGGATATTGTCATAGCTTAAAAGTTTTCTGGGTATTTGGATGATTTAATGCCAAACATGCTAGGGCACACAGTAGTATGTTTATAAAATACAAAGATGACCTACTACACTAGAATAAAACCAATCTGAACTCCTTAAAATGGCCTTCAGAAGGCCATGAGAAATGATTTCCTTTGTCAAATTTATTCCTTCACTTCTCCCCTTGCTCTCCCTTCTCTAGCCATACCAGGCCATGACCATCCATGGACAGGCCCAGCCAACCTCGTCCAGGGGGTCTGCACTTGCTAACCCCTGACCTGGTTTTGTATTCCCCCTGGGTCTCTACACCCTCTCCATTGTACCCTTCACCTCTTTTTTTCACTGTCACCTCTACTGAGAGCATTTCGTGAACATTTAATCTATATCTAAAACCTTCCTCTTCTGTTTTATCTTTTTTAAATAATATACTTTCACACAAGTATCATAACTCATACTGTACCATTCATTAGTGTGTAGCTTCATGCAGCCTGTATTTCTCTCTGGAAGGTAAACTTCATGAAGGCAGCAACTTTGTCTTAAAAAGGAGTTACCTTCAACACAGAATAGGTTCCTTTTATTATTTCATAAATGAATATCAACATTCTGTTTTTTTTCTCAAATTCCATGTGATCAGTTTCTTTTACTATATATGTTTTCAATCTTTCTTTTTCCTTAAAAAGCCTGTCTAACTTCCCAGTTTTGCCTTCCTGAGTGAGGTTCCCTGGACCTACCTTTGCCCTTCTGACCTACTCATATGTCATCATGTACAGCCAGGATGCCATACAGTGAGGTTCCCAGCCTCTGCCCAGAAACACAATTCTTAGAACTAGTATACTTTTAATTACAGTTATTGAGATTGCAATGTTCAAGGATACCTCACCCCCACTCCTCACTGAAATGTAAAAGTGTGTTTGCAACCAGAGAGATAAGCACTCTTGCAAACTTTATTTTATGTTTTGCTAGCATGTAAAATTATACTTAAATGTTGGTTTCTGTGTCTATGAAATTCATGTATATATGTGTATATATATGTATACACATACACACACATATGTGTGAGTGTGTGTGTGTGTGTGTGTGTGTGTGTATTTTATAGTTAATAAAATCCTGGCCAGAGGCAGAGGGTAGAAAGGGAATTGGATTTTATGACAATGGCAACAGGCAGATTTTACATCAGTGCAGGGATGCAGAAACAGCCCTGGCCCTGTTTATGGTTCAGACTTTGTACTTGAGCCTGAATATGATACAACCACTTTTCATCCCTTTATTTCCTGGAATTTGATGAAATATTTCCTACCACCCTTCCCTGTCTCCTTCACTCATTCTCCTCCTTTTTTCTATCCTTCCATAAATGTGCATTCTGAATCAGGGATATAATCAGAACTGATGTTCAGCTAGTATGCATCTGTGTGGCTTTGAAAATGACTCCCTTTTATTTTGGCAAATGATCGCTTCCCAGCGGTTCCTAAAGCCCTCATCCCATTTACTGTTCTCCTGGGAACTTCCCACATCTCCATGATACATAAAGTGAAATCACAATGCTTGTCACAGTAGGGGTACCATGGACTCTGCTTCAGTGCTGAAGCGAGGAGAATTTCTGGCTGCATGACAGCCCTTCTTAGTCATGCAGTTCCCACCCGCCGGCTTCTAGGCTTCACCAGTGGCTCCTTTTTTTTCTAGCTCAGAGAGACCAGCCAGGACACACTCATCAAGCCTTACCCTGTCCAGAGAGAGCAGGATCTTGGCAGAAGAGGAGGAGAAGGCAAACTTCATGTTGATATTAGGTCCCTAAATGACTTTCCCCACCAGTTGTTAGATTTTGAATAGCACACCAGCAAGTGCAATGAATGAGAAGTATTTGGTGCCCTTGTGTGAGTAAAGAAATAGACAAGAAATTAATTGCTGTACTCTCATGTTCAATAGAGTTTGTGCATTAAGTAGGCTCCTTGCCAGTTAAAGAAGCAGTTAGGAGAGGAAATGAACCTTAAGAGGTACAGCCAAGAAAGTTGGGGTTGAGTATGAAGCAGGCAGAAGAAACACCTGTTTAGAGGCTCCGAGGGATATCAGGGTCCTGGCATCTTGGAGGGAAAAAGAGGTCAATGAGGGGAGCACTGAGACTGAGAGAGAAAGGATGGGGTGGAAGAGAGAACTGGGGGTATGGAGATCACAGAGATCACATGCGCCAAAGTGTAGGTGTTTTCCAACCTTGTTCTCCTCAAGCCCAGCTGTCTGCTCCTTAATCTGAAGTCTGATCTCATCCTTTCACTTCTTAAAAACTGTTCCAGTCACTCCTCATTTCTCAAAGGGACAAATTCAGGGTTTGATCTGTATTCACTAAAACCATATTTACCAAATGGTACTGATGTTTAACATGAAATGTTAATGGTACTGATATTTAACATGAAAATATATCTAAATATATGTGTGTAATATATATATATATATATATATATATGTATATATATAATGTAATTTTAATATGGAAGTATTGCCTCATTTTTCTACCTATCGTACCATTAAAAAGGCCATATTATGGTTGCTAGGAGCGCTGACCGTGAAGTCAGGCAGGCTAGTGAGGATGCTAGGCTGTGCCCCTGGCGAGTTCTATGATGGAAAATTACTCAGCTACTCAGTCCTTACCTGTAGGACACAGATAATCATAGCACATGTGAAGTGTACAGGAGACTGCCTGACCCAGAGCTAGCATTCTGTACATGTTAGTGACCTCTGGTTTTACTTAAATTATAGCATTGATACAGCAGAAATGTCACAGTTACAAGAAAAAGCCATAATATAGATATATGTGTTTTTTTTTTCTAAACAAGTATTCGACCTCAGAATAATATCTTGTTCCAGGTATTATATAGCGTGGACAGCCTAGAAGGCAGAAAGTTATAAGGGCTTAATTTAAAGTTATCTCAGTTGAGTAAATTAACATATTTTAATAACTTCCTACATCATAGTAATAAGCCTGAAGCAGTTCCAGAATGTGTAGGCTGAGGTGGGGAGGCAGCCCAGAAGGAAACTAGATAAAGTGTAAACAAATCTAAAGATTATAGGCAGCTAATGGGATAGTGAGAGTAAGCTTATATTTTCAATTTTAGAGGAAGCCAAGAGATAATTTAGGCAAATTAGATAGTTAGCAACTATATTCAGGTAATAGATAACATATTGAAATACTGATATTATTTTTTTCTTTTTCAGAATCGTCTTTACAATGCTCATCAGAGAATGTAGTTGTATTTGTAATTAGTGACAAGACCGGAAATTTCCTTTACTGCAGAGAAAACCTGATTGCCTCACTACCTACAAGGTTCACTACCTACAAGGATCAACTAACCTAAATGACAGCTTCACTATGTAGTCTCAAATTAACCTCTGTAAACACTGTAGTGTGCTCAGGGATCACGAGGGACATGACTCTAAACTCATTTAAATGCAGGAACATTTATAAAAACACGGTGAGTGGACGAAAGCCTCTACACTGTTTGGCTGGCATTAGGAAAACTAAAAAGCCCATTAAGTGTTCTCACTCTTACTTTTTGTTATCTTTACAAATTTCTCTTTAAATGGATGCTGCCAGTTTCTTTTCATTTACTTCTTAAAAAGGACAATCATGCAAATATATATATTTTTTTAATTACAAAGGAAAATTTTCAGCAGCCATAGCCATAAATATCAATGTTTTCCTTTAAGGTTATCTTAAAATTGCTCAAGTTACTGAAGGGATATGAAAATTGCCCTAAGTCTGTATTACTTTTTAAAAAAAATCCTGGTATGAACTATTATTTTTTTTTAATAAAACTGGGGGTTGGGACATGGCAATATCTTTTCAGAATATTAGTACATGTTAGTAATTGCACCAATGTTATGCTTGTATGTTGTACAATTTAGATTGTGTGTAAGTGTTCATAAAACAAGTCTCACTCTTTTATAGAACATGGGTTCAAATTATAAAGATGCCCCAAGGCTCAGCAAAGGGTATCTGACTAAAAATAAATAAATAAGTAAACGAGTTTTCCCTGCTTTTTCCAGGAAATCAAAATCTCTCCTTTTGAATGTCTCTGGGTTCATATGCATTCAGAAACAGGCTAGAACATGTTAGCATTTCTTGTTCTCCTTCCTCTCCTTTTTTTTTTCTGGAAACATTGCTTAAATATATATTTCTCCACAAGGGAAATTAAACTACTATTTAATTTGATTTGATCGTTTATGTCTTGAATTGCTTCCTTCTTCTATGTTGCTGTATTTTAGTTTCAGAGTTCAATTAGCAAAATTTTAGTGTTGTTTTCTCATGGTGAGTGCCTTTTAAATAACATGATTTAACCAAGAAAACGTTTTTTGAGTGATCACACTTATCTCAGCATGCAACTGATTTGGACAATTAGAAACATAGGCCTAAAACGTCTACTGCTTCTACAAACAGTACTGCTTAACAGCAGCATTAAAACCCCCAAACCTAAATACCGTATAAGGTGTTTCAGTCTCTTTATATAACATGGCTATGCTGTTTATCTCATTCAAAGCAGGGAGTTTATGGATAGTGATCCCCATGTGCCTCTCCATCTCCAGTTCAATAAGTAAAAAAATAATAATAAAAATAATAAATCTACTTATACACATCAGATATTATAAAGTCAACCTTAATTTTTTTCTTGGGAAGATTTATTTTTGTTCTGATTAATGTCCTTTTCTCCTTTTTGGTTATAAAATATTGGGTCTTTTATTAAATACTGGTGGCAAGAGAAGTTGCCTCATCAATATGTGTTATGCTGGATGGGAACATTAAAAATTATTAATATTATTATTTATATATGTATCAAATCTATCCCTTTATTTGTGTATCTTGCTGTCTTAAGAAAGCTCAAGATCAGGGAGACATAGTCCAAAGATTGGACTGGAAATACACTGACTACTTTTTTAAGTTTTCTTACCAAATCCCTATGAAAAAATAGTTATGGCTTTCTGGAATGATGATAGATGTGACTTAAGCAGAGACTTTAAAATTGCTTCTGCCATTTTTTTCCTCTCTTAAATTTCTATAGTGTGCCTTGAGGAACACATGACACATATGACTCCTGTATCTTAAGCTGGTGCCCTAGAATGAAGACATGAAAATCAAAACTGAACCCACTGGAAGCCTGGAGTCTCACCAAATCAACATGAACTCAGCATAGATAAGCCAAACACAACCAACAGGTAGACAAAGGGAAAATAAAAATGAATGCTTGGTGCTGTAATCCATTAAAATGTTGAGATTCATTGCTCATCAAATTAAATCTGTTCTCTAGTTTTGCTGTCACTTTTTTACTTTCATTTTTTCTTATGAATTATGCCTATATAATTCCATGAAACTACTCATGTTCACATCTTCAATGACCACTATCCTGACAAAGACTGACAAATCGGATGGTCAATAATGACCTCTCTTTGAATACATTTAACAGAGTAGTCCATTCTCGTTAAAACACGTGGCTTCCAAGAGACCCTTCTACTGACTGCCCTGCTTCACTATCACTAATTTTCATTCTCCTTCTTCCCTTTCCTGGCATCTCAATGACAGAGCACCTAAAAATTTGGTTTTCAATTCTTTTCTCCTCTTCTTATGTACTAACATCTCTCTTCTCTGTATAACTCCTATCCTATTTTTTTTATCATATGATATGACCTATTATCTTGTACATAAGGACCAAATTTATATGTCTAATACTTACCTCTATTTTGGGGTTCTAACCCACTATTAGCCAACTTTAGTGGAGATTCTAATAGTATATCAAATTTACCATGGCATTCATTAATTAGGACAAACACACCATACTAATGTAAGACATTAATACATGGGAAACAGAGTTTGGTATGTAGTGAAAATCGTGTACTACCTTTAAATTTTTTTTGTAAAACTATTATAAATTAAAAATGTTATTAAAAAAATGAGACTCCTCTTTATTAAGACATTTAAAAGATATTTGCTTGCAGTTACATGAGTTTTAAGGTGGCTGAATAGGTCATCTGCCTACATTTATACCCTTTTTATCTTTTAAATTACTAAATATAAATATCATGACCCTCACAAAATAAAAACAGAAAAAAGGAAAGCAAAAACAATAAAAAATAAAGCCTTCATACATCTAATACATCTAAGTAGGTATAAATTATAAAATGGTACATGGAATTACTATCTATGTCTTTTGATTTTAAAAAGACATCTAAATTTTAAATCTTTTTAAGGTTACAATTTTTCCACAAAATATGCAAATATTTAATATAAAACTGATTACATTGTTGAGCTTGCTAAACACTGCCTTACATAGATCCTTTAGTGATTTATAAGAAATCCAAGATAAGTAAAGGTAAAGATTAATTTTAAAATTTATTCAAAACAGTAAGAAATTTAACAGATTTACTTATGTGACAAGAATACTTATTAAATTATTGTGATTTTATTCTAGAAACAATATTTGTAGGTTTTAACAGCAATTAAACGCCATTTTAATTGGAGTCGGGCATCTACATGTTTTTGATGTATTCACTTTAACAAGGACCTATTTTGATTTTTTCTATTCTATTGCATAGTCCATACGTTTCTTTCTCTTCTTTCTTTCTTTCAATTTCAACCAAGTCTCCCTTTTGTCTCATACATTTCTCTTGACACTAAAGCTATGTACTGTATTCTGTTGGTGGCCTTTCCTGAGGATAATTGTAAAATCTGTCTTTTTCCAATTATGAGCAGTGTTCTATAAATTCTTTGGGGTATATTCGTCTTGAGATGTGTGCCCATAACTCCCATTAATGTTGCCCATTTAAACCAGATCTATTGCTTTGCTTTTCCCTCTAAGTGACTCTAGCCTAGCGTTAATGCAGTTTTGTTTATAATCTCTAACCCCTCCTTTTTTACATGCAGTATCTCACAAAATGCTTTGCATGCAGGTCATTTATTAAATTGTATCTCACAAAGCAATATAAGAACAACCACTTTTCTTGAAAGGGGAAACACTGCTACTTCTTTTTTAGATGCTATACTGCCACTACATAAAATACAATATGTAAGCATGGGCAACTGAGAAAGAGTCATATTGAACTAAAATAAATTTAGCTGTAAAAATAACTTGCTTAGACTTATCAATGAAACAAGGACCTGTAGGAATTAATATTACAGAAGTTGTGTCCTAGACAATATTAAAAAATGTCATGCTCCCCATTTTATAGTTGAGAATTTATTACTGGTCTGTAACTTTATTTATTACTGTACATAATAAAATTATTTTGGATACATGTTCTCTTGAATGTAGCCGATCTGTGAAAAGTTTCTGTTCTTGACTTCAGATCATTTTCAACTTTACTATTCAACCTTTAAAATGCCTCATAATGTCCTCATTTTTAACTCATTCAACACTTTAGTTTCCAGAACATAACCCTCCATCATAACGATGGATTTCAGCTCTATTCCACTTGAGTTTTCTATAATATATAGAGTATTATAGATATTGTACAGTCTCATGTATCAATAAATCACCTCTAGCCTTGTTATTACCCAAGGTATACAATTTTTAAAAACTGGAAATTGTGTTACAGCCTCTTCACTTCCCAGTGATTTTTTTGTTTGTTTCATTAAGAAATAATTGACATACATCACTGCATGTGGTTTGATTGACATACACTGCCAAATGATTTCCAGGATAGCTTCAGCTAACATCCATCTTCTCGTATAGATACAATAAAAATAAAAGAAAGAAGAAAAAATAAAAAATATTTTATTTGTGACACTTCCCTATGTTATCCCTAGCTAACCTTGTCCTTCAGTGAACCCTTTCTCCCAGTATATCAACCACTTGAGATTCATTGCACAAGGTATTCAGCTTGAACCTTACGTCCATCATGCCATGCACTCAACCACGCTTTCACTATCAGCTTTAATTTATTTGCTGTATTAACTTCCTACCCCATTCATGTAGTAAAAATAAGTCTTGGATAATCCCAATAATTTCATTTCTCAGAACCTGTGCTGGGTAGCTCAGCATCATTAAGAGACATATTCATAAAAACGAAAGGTTGCATTACAAATAAAAGGTTTCCAGTTTTCCCTAGAAACTCAGTTATACTCATGGAATAAAAAAAAAATCATCTCTGAACAACTCAGTGTTTTCCTATTTTACATTGTCATTGTTTTGAACCTCAAGCTTTCCATCTCACTGCCTCTATTCTCAGCACAGCATCTCAGCCTCCTCTTCACCAAAGCAGATACAGTAATGTTTTCTTCTTCCCTTTTCTCTACCTCAAAACTAGTGTTCATCTTCCCATCGCTTTTCCTTCAGGCTCAGGTGAAACTACTCCATCCTTTCCAAGGATGTCCGCCTCCTCAGGAATCACATAAAAGTTAGTTCACCTCTCTCCTGTGGCTTTAATCTTTTATTGTCTTTCCTCCTCCCTTACTTCCTTCTCCTCCTACTTCCATAAATGCATAGAAATTTTAACACTTAAAATTTGTCTGATATGCTCCCTTTAGGTATCACTTATACCCTGCTCTCCTTCCTTTGCCAGATTTATTTTAAAAAGATGCTTTGCCTTTACTGCCTTCATCTTTCAACCCCTGTTCTTTCAAAAATTCACTGCAGTTTGATGACTGCTTCCAGCATTTTATTATTGAAAATAATGTTGATGATATTTTACATGCAAGATCTGGCAACTGTTTATTGACCCTCACCTTTCTTTAACTGCTTTCTTGATTTTACAATAATCTGCATCCCTTTCCATAGAACGCCTTTCCCCCTTGATATCTGAGGCCTTAGTATATTTGATTTGCCTCCAAGCATCCTTTCTCATCTATACAAACAAATCTTAAATCTGTGTGTTTTGGCCTAACTTCTTTTCTAGGTTTCAGACATCAATTTCTAATACTTTCTAAAACTCTACATTAGTTTCAAATCTGTAATCAGAACTGAAAGTTCCCAAAACAAAATCTTCACCTATTAACTCCTCAGAAGCCTTCCCCCTCTTCTTTTGTTTGTCCTGTTTTAGTTAATGTCTTTGGAATAATAATTTATTTTATCTTTTTTTCTTTAACTTCAAAATTAATCATTGTATCCTTTCAGTTTTACATCCAACCTCACTACTTCAATTGGTTTAAGCAAATCGAAAAAAGGAATTTACAGGGCTCAGTGACTGAAAATTTAGAAGAAATTTCAGCCTCAGTCATGACTAGACCCAAGTATGCAGAATGAAGTATTGGTTACGTGTCCCTCTCTATGATTCAGTTTTGTTTACCTCCTTTTTGGTTTACATCACAAGCTTTTTCTGTTTGTTCTGATAGTGGTGCTTTCACCTATATTCTATCAATTTAGTAGTGTGACTAATACAAAATGCTTATCAATCGACAGTCCCAAAAAATTGATTATCTATAAGCAATAAGTATTAGTTTTACTTGATTTGTCATATGTCTTATCAGAAAAACCAGAGGAAGCTGTGCTTGAATTGGCCAGATCTGGGATCCATGCTCCTACAATGAGGAGCATGTTAATCTGTTCAATCAAAAAGGACTGAGAATAGACAAGGCCTGATATCCAAAAAGGAAAAGGCTCAACCAGGTAAATAATAGATAAGGGCTTATTATATTTGTTTAGCTTACAAATCTGATACTTGACAAATACATCCTAGTTCATGAGTATGGCATACAGACCCCTCCACTGCTCAGCTGGCCTTTTCATTTCAGCTCTCACCACTTCTCAGCTTCTAACAACTCAAACCTGGCCACACTGGGACCATTTCCCATTTAAATATGATCCATAAATTACTTGCTTTTAAGTTCCCAGCAATGGGCATAATGCTGAGAAGCATGTGCCTGGAGGAATTCCAGGAGAACATTATAAGCTCAATAAATATTTGTTAACTCAAGTCTCTGTCAGCAGCCGAAATTATGCAGGAAGTAGCTAAAATGAACATTTTAATTTACCCGTGCCAATGGAGAGAATACAACAATGCATTTATATCAAACTAATCTTTATAGGGACAACATGATTTGTTTATCACATCTTTATATTTAAAGTTTATTTCAGGAACACATTGCTAAAAAAATTAAGTAAAACAAGCTGTCCCCTGTTCTCTCCAAATGCTTTTGAAATTTGGTGCAAAATGTACTTTGCCATTAACCTTCCTTCAATTAATGATCCATGGTTACCTTGGAGTTATTTTTCACTGTAACATTTTGGCACAGTTTTTAGCTATTCGGAACACAGCAATTTTCCCAATGATTAAATAATCTTCTTCACCAATTTTCACAAACAGCTATGCTACCCCTAGTTTTAACTGAGATTTGAACAATTAAAAGAGGCTCTTAAATTTTTAACAAAAGTCCATGCAAAAATGTAACAAAAACTGTCACTAAACACACTAATCTGCTTTATAAATATAGTTTAACACAATTATCCTGCCTTCATAAATCTATACTTTATATGTGTTGGTACTTTCTGAGGAAATTAATATGTCTAGTTAATTAATGTAAAATGCAGAATTCAATATAGTATTTCAGGTATGTTTTCCAAAAACACTAAGAGCATATCTGATACATCCTAAATATCTATTCACAAGTCACATCCAAGTTAAACACAGATACATTTGTGTATGTATACACACACACACACACACACACACACACAGTCCTATGTGTAATCAGAGATGCTATCATTCTTCCATTTCCTCTCACTCACCTTTGCATTCCCCACAGGAAGGTAATTGATGTTTAGAAAACTTAAGTGATTCACTAAGGTGTATACAGCTAACAGTCACTGGCCTTTTTTGACTAAGTCGATATTCTCAGTGATAATATCAATGAGATTTCTTCCTTTGTACTGGATCTGTCTGTAACCCAATTATGCCTTCTCTGCTCTCATTTGTTCCTCAACTTGAATACCGAAATTCAGAGTTTGATATTGAAGATCTCTCTCATAAGATGTAGGCCCACCTATTCAACCGCCTACTGAATATTGTCAGCTGGATGTTCTAAAACTACCTATGATTCAACATTTTGAACATGTCAGTCCTAAAATAGTTTTTTTTACATATATCCCCTGGCACAGAAAATGACACCATTCATCCATTTGCTTGAACTGACAACTTGACAGTCATCCTTTACCCCATCCAATCAATCTTGGGTGGAGGATAAAAACAACAACAGGATTGGGTAAAGGCCAAGGTTGGTAGTAGAGATTACCAAAACAAGTAGTAGGGTAGGTAGAAAATAAAACAAAAAAAGTATAATGACTATCCTTCCGTTTCTAGCTGACAATTTTTCTTTTTGAGACTTTCCAATCTGGGTAACTTTAATATCACTGGTTAGAAATCTAGGTTTTTGTTGCAACATACATTAATTATCTTTTTAATAATAGTAACCTTATAAAATAATAATACTACAAATTACCAAAGAAAAATATTTGATAGAATATTTCATCTTTGATTTTGAGCCAAGAAATGATGACTTTTGGCCATTCCCCAATGAATTCTGATGGTATTTTTTTGTGTGTGTGTGAATCATGGTAAAATTATATGCTTTAAAAAAAATTTTTGCACATATATCTTATTATTAGAATTTTATTTTCTTGGAAATAGATGGCATTTTCATTTCTACTACCTCTATAAAATGTGACTACTTACAGATTATTAAAAATACTGTAAAAATATAACAGCTTAGAGTCAAACACCACTGAGATAGTATGAAATATTTTCTAGAACTACCCATGATGACAGCTTAAAATTTGGTCAAAGTGAACATTAGTTTATTATAACATTATAAATATACTTACACAAATATTAAATAAAATATGTGTATTATTTTATTATCATTAGGATATTTATAGTACATGCCATCTTTAGCTTTTAACCTATAAACAAAGAGAACTTTATATAATCATATGTTGCACATTCTTTTATCAAATAGAACACTTTAGACAATGGTCATTGTTATAATTGTTTTGGATTTTGGTAGATTCCAGGCACACATTATATTCTCAGTCCTGAATTAAACCCATTTTTTTTTAAACTAGCATAATAATAAAAGTAACTTAAATGTGATATGGACTTCACACTTTGTCTCAATTATGAAGAGCACAGCTTCTGGGCCCAGAAGTTTTGGGTTAAATCTGGGTCCTGTGGAAACAGCTATATAATATTGGAGGAAAAGAAATATACAGCTACCATACATCAATCGGACAATCAGTATGCAAGATCTCTGGGACACGTTCAAAGGGAAATAACTATATATGCAAATCAACCATTAAGTAAGGGTTCAAAGTATGCATTATCTGTTTAATATAGGCATTTGAATAATATGATCATTTAAAATACTCCTAATTATTTCTAACCATAAAAGAATTCATAATTTACTGATGTATGTCAAAATAATTAGCTCTTAGAAGGGAGAAAAGCAAAAGTGAAAAACTTTCCTCGCCTATGACCCGCTTTGATTATGTTGATTCAATAATTCCAGACAGCTCTATTCAACCAAAAATTTATGTCTCATAACTACCAGGATGACAAACTCAGAGTTCTGCTTAATCTTCCTATTCTATTGAGATTAACCATGTGAAATAAAATAAGCCTGGCATATCAGAATAATTCAACAATTAAGAAAAATATAATTACATTATAAATAACCAAAACAAGTGCTGAAAACAAGGAAAGCAAAATGAATCTTGCTTCTAATTTTTTCTCTTGCTTCAGATGCAAGGTCAACTTATCAGCTGTTCATTGTCTTCCTAATGTAATAATCACACTTTGCAGGAGATGAAACTGTAAAAGTCATGTAAAGGATCAAACAAAAGTGCCAGGTGAGAGAATATTGTGAATAAAATAATTAAATAGGAATTAATCAGAATACTATATATTTTCCAAAATATATTGCTTATTATAAGATGACAGTAATATATTTTTATATTAATAACTGTGTATTACAATTACTGCTGGCTAAAAGCACTTGCCACTCATGATACACTGTATTTTATCTGGCAGTCTGTGATGTCAGTTCCTTTGGGATTACAAAAATAAATAAATAAATAATACCCTCATTAACTGAGTGATAAGTATTTGAGAGCTGTGCCAACATTTAACTCATGTCTGCCAATTGAAACAGGAAAATGTTCTTTATTGATTGGAGAAAGGATCTTGTTTGAAGATAATTGACTGTGAGTCTTTCATTGACATAATACCACCTCCGGAAGAAACATATGCTCAACTCAGAAAACAAAGGTTAGATGTACGAGGCTGATCACTTTCTCCTTACTCAAGCACAGCTCCTATTGATGGGAGTAAAAATTCTGTCTGCCTGTGAATCAAAGGACTATAGATTATCTAGTCTACGTTAGAAGCAGAATAAAATTTTTCAAATGAAATGTTTACAGAGAAACAAGGCATAAGAAATACAGAGAGCCAGTAAAAGGTGGAAATGGGGTGGGTTGGTCAAGAAATAAAGAAATAACAATTTCAAAAAATATACACACGCAAAAAATAATCACTGCTAAGATGCTGGTACACATGAATCGTTCATTTTTGGAAATGGTAAGTTTGAGATGCCAATGACATATTCAAGTAAAAATGTCCAGTGCCAGAAGAAATAAATTATCCATTACTCGGTGTTGAGGCGGAGTGTAGAAATAAACACACGTGGTCACATAAGAGAAGAAACCTAAGGATGGAGTGCCAGAGCACTCTGATAGCAAATGTCATGGAAATCAGACATTTCAGCAATAAAACAGAGAAGCAGTGAGAAGTGAGGCAAAAGGAAAATCAGATGAGTGTGGTAACCCAGAAGTCAAGGGAAGAAACGTTAGGAGTAAAAAGGATTGATGTACTGTTTGAAATGGGGGTCAAATAAAGGGATCACAGAACTGACTTTAAGATTTTACAGAGTGACTTTAATAAAAACAAGTGTGGTAACATGATGAGTAAGAAAGCATGATTTTACAGAGTTCAGAGAGAATGGGAGATGAGCCATGACAGATATTAGAGACTGATAACACTTTAAAGCAGTTTTCTTATTAAAAAAAACAAGACTTATTTGCACTTAGCATACTATCTCCAGGTCTATCCATGTTGTCACAAATGGCAAGATTTGTGTACAAATTTCAAATTAGAAAATAAGTAAGCCACAGTGACATAGTGTATAGCACAGGGAATACAGTCAATAATATTATAATAACTTACCATTGTCACGGGTGGTTACTAGACTTAGTGTGGTGATCACATTGTAATGTATATAAATGTCAAATTGCTATGCAGGTACACCTGAAACTGATATGTTATTGCATGCCAACCATATATTAATAATTTTAAGATAAATAAATAAAATACAAAATTGCAAAAAAAAAAAAAAAGCAAGATGTGAATGGGTTGGTTAAATGGGAAATGGCTTTATGAGAGGGATTTTATGCTAATGGAATGTTCTACAGGGGAGTGAGATTGCTCAGACAGTAGAAAGAGGGAGGATATACTAAAGCAGGTCTTTGTGTAGGTGAAATGCAAGAGAATCTAGTTCTCAGCTGCAATATGGGATGAAAGGACCAATATGCAGGCCATGTCCTAGAATATAGGAAATTCAGAGTACGTAGATTGGGTACAAAGTACATACTTAGGTTACTGTGAGGACAACAGATAGGGATTATAAATTACTGACAGGTAGTAATTTTTTCCAGGTGGTAAACATCAGCTATTTTTTAATGAGTTCCCCTGTCCCCAGCACTGTGGCTGTAAGCATCAGAATCACCAGGTCTCTACCCATGTTCTCAAAGCTATGATTCTTCCCATTTATTTGTTTGTCTGTTTATTTTTAGTGGGATAAATTTTGACACGCAACACTGTATAAATTTAAGGTGTGCAGCATGTTACTTCGATACATTCTTTTGAAATGTGCCTGCCATTGTAATGATATTTATTATATTATAAATGCTAAGCAGGATGAGTCAAAGACAAGTACTGTATGGTAGCACTTATGTGTGTAATCTATAAAGGTCAAACCTGTGGGAGAAAAAAAGGGCAAAGGGTAAAACAGTGGTTACCAGGGGATGGGTGGAGGAAGGGATGAGTCTAATGGGGTTTAAGGGTACAAACCTGAAACAAGCACTAAATAAAGCCACAGAGTATACAATATATTGAAAATAGACCATAATATTTTACTGTAAGTACTCAATGCAGTAAAAATTCGTGGTTGCTCACCCTACACACTCCTTAACTCAGAACCCGCACACAGCAAACTGTCTGGAGCCACACAGAAACTATGAAAAAGCCCAATCTTTCAGCGATGATGGCTGCTCCTCCTCCCCAGATGCACAGTGAGCAAATGTACACTTTGAAAGAGAAAAGCATTACAAAAAAAAAGGAAGCATTACCAAAAAAAAAAAAAAAAAAGAAATCATCATTAAAACCAAAGTTCCATATGTGTTGAAATTAAAGCATGAAAGTATTATATTTTAAAAAGCCTTTAGAAAGAGTAAAACCATCAAGATACACTTGAATTGTGGGTCAAAGGGTCTTCCAGTTTAGCCTGTAGTGCCTTGGGGGCCCATGTGACAGAAGGGAACCCTGCTATGACTACCCACTTTGCTGCATAGGATTAAATGTCACAGGGGGCACACCTTGCTCCCAAGGCCTCTCACTGGCTCCAAGGGCACCACTGTACCCAGCGTGGCCACGGATCCTTGCTCCCTCCTCCCCACCACCATCATGTCTGTCCAGAATACCCATGAGAGTGACTGGAGGTGAGGACTCATTTTTTTGTTTTTTTGTTTTTTGTTTTTTTTCTTTTTTGCTTCTTAAACACCTAGAGGGTGTAGTCTTTCTTACAGGAAGTTTGAAGACCTTCTGTCACTCTGCCCTGGGTTTGCAAAGGGAGGACAAGTCCTTTTGTCATTGTAGTGGAGGACTGCACAACCGTACTCCCTGCACTGTCTCCTGTGAACACAAAGCCTGGAATGCAGTCTCTCTTCCTCCAGTCCCCAACCCCTGCTGATAGTGGATGCTGCTACAAGCCATGGATACAGGACACATCCTTGGAAAAGGGCCTCAGAACACAGTACATCCAGTCAAGGATGCTCCCTGTGCACACCAACCTGATGCCTTCCTCCACAGTGGTCCAGGGGCAGAAGGGCATCCCAGTGACCTAGATGTGCAGGGGGGACTCCCAGCACTGAGGTCAGACCATCAGCATCCAGGTCAGCAGCATCTTGCACCTGCTCCACAGTGTCTTGAGGTGGCAGTTGAAGATGGTCATCCTTTGTCACCAGCTTTTCTGAATTTAGCGACGAGACCTGGTCCTTCCAGTTGGATCCTCAGGACCCAGATGATGATGTGCTGGTTTGGGGTACTCCTTAAAGCACCAGGAGATGCCAGCTCAGTGTACATGTAGTACAGACACCTCTGCCCCATCTGGGTGAGCTCCAACGCTCTCTCAGCCATGACACAACCACCCCCAAAACAGGGAACAAGAAAGCCAGGAGGGGCAGTATCACAGGACCAAGATGGGTATCTAGTCTTGGAGGAATAACCAAGATAGGAATGGTGATGGACTACTTCTTGGCGTTAAAGATATACCCAGCCCTGACTCTCTCCAAGTGTCAATACTATCTCCTATTACAGTCTCATTTCTGCCATTTACTCAAAGCATACAGGCCTTTTTAACCACTTGCTCATACTTTTACATGTAAAGTATTTTAGTGCTTCACTCAAGTCACTTAATAAGTTGGAAAATATTTATTTTTCCTCTTGGCATACAGGGGGATCACCACGAAGATGTAAGTTCTCTCTTTGCATTCTTATGGCACTCAACATGCTTCTGCATTAGCACGAATAATGTGTACTGGAGTTTCCGGCCTAAGGGTTTGACTTTTCTTCTAGACCCTGAGAATAGCTTTTATATATTAAGTGTTATTATATCTCCAATTCTTAACACATTCCTCAAAATATAAAAATTAAAAAATGCCTGCAAAATTCTACATGTGCGAAAATATAGGTGTCTGTAGTCACACAGGTAGAGTGGTGATAAATGTTAACATCTAAGCAGCTGAAATCAGACTGTTTTCAAGGAGAGAATTAGCTTTGAGAAAATGCTTTTAAAAGCTGTTTTTTAATGCAAGGTGTGATACTTAGGGTTGCAAGGGAAAAAAAAACACACAGTTAATTAGTTCTCCTTAAGAAATATGCATGAAATTCCCTATGTTTTTAGTAAACTGTGCCATCAACTCACAGCTGCATGTTAGTATTTCTGTGTGATTGTTGTGTGTTCTGTTTTCATGAAAGTCGAATTAAGTAGCCAAATTCCATATGTGGGCAGAAGAGGTAAGGCATGTGTTAGAGTATAAGATGATCTGCACTATAGTTAAAGAAAAGAAAAAACACTTAGAAAAAGGAGTAACAAGAAAACCTATAAATTTGTCCAGTTCCTCATGTGGTAGGTAGACAATGCCTCCATATTCTCTAGTCTGATTTCGTATTTTTCTCTGGGCAAATTGCTAAACTACAACTCTCTAAACACACACCTTCCTGGTTTTTTCACATGACAAAGTTCTACTAAAATAATGTGAATGTCCTGGCTTCTTGGTCAATGAAAACATCTCATAGTGACTCTATGTGCGCTTTCCTTTTGCTGCTGGCTTGATGTAGACAAGCATCACAAACATGAAAAACCCAAAAAGCCCATAGTGATAGAAGATGAAAGAAGAATAGGTTCTTGCCTTATATCTTAGAGAGTAACTACCCACCATATGGTACACCTATCTTAGATTTCATGAGACCAAAAAACATCTTTTATTCCACTTAATCATCATATATTTAGCAATTTTAGTAAGGTTAGCAGATACACAGGATTTCATTATTAAATGCATACAAAAAAAGAGTAAATTAAAAGAATAAAACCATTTCTGTAAAAATGTTTTAGGTCACGTGGAGGTAGGAGGATGCAATATTTATTTTATGCTACACTTCAATAATTCTCAAGTGATATTCTTTTATTCTTTGTGAGACCTCGAGAAATCTGATACATGTTCATTAATCAAAGAAAATAAAGTCTCCTATTTACTACTGTTAATGTAGAAATTAAAGTCTTCCTCATAATTATGATTGCAGTCAGTTCACTGAAACACCAGGTTCTTAATTTTCCATTTGAATTTATTATTTTAGCATGTATCATAGTTTTTCACAAATATTTTGCTCTATCAAATACACTCTTATTAAATTTTGTTAATAAACAGACCAAGTTTTCCTTTAATATGAAAAGAAAAAATAAATTTTGATCACTTAATTGATTTAAACAATGTGGCATGCAACTTTATAGAAGTGATATCATATTAATACTATCACAATTCTATGTGCATTCCATTTGAAAAAGGAGAATATGCAGGAACTGTCAACATCTAATTTGCCCAACATGACAGAGAATTCAAAACTAACTCTATGACCCTATACCCATGCTCTGTGCATCAATCTGTAATATCTATCAACATCTTAAGTATCTTCACTACTTTATTATGCTCATTGTAACTGGAAAATTTTATCTCTCTCTCTACTTTTACGTGCTATCTTCCAATGATGCAAAAATCTATATTTTTGTCCTAGATACCTCCTTTGTATTTTAGATCCATATTTCTAAGCATCTTAGTTACTGATATATGGAGACTATTATGACATTATGAACTTATTCCAAAGATAAATTCATTTATACACATTTAAACTTTCCACTCCATCTATATTTAAACTTGAATCGATTACAGAATCATTTACTATGTCAATTAAGTCATAAACTTGACAATTACCCTCAATTCATCTATCTCTTTCACTCAAAAGTTAGCAAGTTCTGCCAATTTGGCTCCTAAATTTTTTTTGGTGTCACTCTTTCATCTTGATCTCTGTATGAGTCAGGGTGTTAGGGGAAAACAGGTGGTTCACTAAATGTGCTAAATTTGCAAGGCTTAATACAGGCACTATTTGTAGGGCAGAGTTTAGGGAAATAAGCAGAGACAATGCAGTGTCCCTAGACTGTCAGTATTGGAGCAGCCTTACCACTACTCAGCCTAGAAGAGGATGGAGGGCACATTCTATTGTCAGAAACCAGAGAGGCTCTAAATAGAAATAGAGTGGCTTGACAGATGATTCGGTCTTTAGAAAAGAAGGAGAAATATAATCAAATAACAATTATATTCAGCTGATTCCATGTCTATTTTCCAACTTCTGACCACTATTTCCCATTGGCTGATCTCAGAATCAAATTGGAAATTAAAGGCAACAAACTACAATCCATTTAGCTCAGTTTTCTAAGAAAAAGATCAAGACACAGAATGGTGACAAGTGGAACTGGAGGGGAAACGGAGATGCACCTTTTTCAGTGTCCTTATTATTTCTTTTCCTAACTTCTGCTCTCGCCCCTAATTTGGCATTCCAAATTAAACCAATGTATTCTTTCAAAATGAGAAATAAGATTTTTATTCCCTATGGCATTATATTTTGAAAGGAATACCTGTCTCTTCAGAGATAATTACAAAATATTTGGTAATGTTATAAAAAACTCTTTCAATTTTGGCCCCTATTTGTTTATTATATCCCTCACTCATCGGTCTGAAATCATGCTATTTTAAATAGTCATGCTATTATCTCTTTAACATCTTACTTCTGGTGAGCTCATTTTCTTTCTTCAATACCTTCCTCAAAATTTATTCTTCGGTGGAATCTCCATTAGTTTTTAGCAAAAATGAATGCTCATCATTTACATTTTTATATATCTTTATACAGGTTAATACTTTTCTTACAGTATGTATATCTGTGAAATCTATACTTTGGACCTGTAAATTTCAGAACAGTTTAATTATTGTAATATATTTTGTATTTGGTACATAAGATATGAACAGAAATATGATGTCTGGATGAAACTAAGACATGATGACAAGTATTGATGATCCTGTATCTTTCTAAATACATTTATTTTCTTACAAATTTATCTCTTCATTTCTATTTTTTAATGTAATCATGTATGGTTAGTGGCAGATTCACATTTCTTCTAGCTGAGCCTTCCTATTTCATATCATGAAGTTTTATAAATTTAAATCACATGTTCAATGTGATTCACATTTTGTTATTTGAATCCAATATATAACTCAGTATTTTTGAATGTCTGATGCGTTCTCTACTTCACCATATTATTTAACTAGACTGTTGTTTGTTTTTGCCTTTTTTCCCCTGTTCGTGTGTGAGATTTTCCATTGCAACTCAATAATATTCATAGACTTTTCTGAAAGTAATTAAGTCATAAACTTTATTTTTCAAACCTGATATATTCCCTAAAGTTTTATTTAAAGGTTAGATGATCAAAATATTGGCCACTTTAAGGCAAAGATATAATTTGAAATAAATGAAGTTAGAAAAAGCTACAGATAATGAAGTTTGAGTATAGCAGAAAGTAATTCTATCCTTACTCACTTTACCTGCAGCCTCTTCCATACTGCTCATATTCTTGCAGGTTTAGGTGAAAACCAAAGGAGAGGTGAGTGATAAGCAACTTAATGAAAAGCATCCACACAATCTTCATGTTACATTTCATCCAGCAGATAATCTCCCATTTGAATTATGAACCTCCATAACAGGAGATGAAATGGAAAGCCTAAAACATCTATCACTCGACCCTGGCCAACTGAAATGTGACTTCTTCAAACAAAATAAGTTTTAGGTAAGTTCCAAACTGAATTGATACATAAAGGGATGATAATATTTTTAAATGTATTAATGTGAATATTGATATCGACTTTAACACTCCCTTACTGAATCTTATAATGTATACAGCAACATATGAAAATATTATTTTTAATCATCATAACCCTGCACAACTACACATTGGGAATCCTCTGTAGGCTTTCAGAGCTATATTAAAAGTCAAAATGCTCATGTGACATGGCAGGGCTGAGATGATTTACAAGACACAAATCTCTTTCAGTATGTAGTAAATAAACCAGTGCTTTAACCTATATATTTAAAAATATTCAGTATAGATCTGCAATTGCCAAAACATCTTTACATGCTGTTTCCAACTTGTTATGTATGCATTTATGCATGTTTTCACTTGCTCCAGAAAGAATTAAATGTGATCAAAATACATATACAGCAAAATAAAACATAACTTGGCAAGGATGAGTGTGAATGCAACACTAAGTGACATAGAGAGTTGACTGCTTTGATTAAGGGTAGAGGACTATCTTAGCTAAATATCTTCTCTTGATTCACTAAAAATCATGTCTATCACATGTGTGGAAATAGATTCCCAGAATTTTAGACTATAGCTAGTAAACTGTTTAGTTTAACATATTTTAATAGATTTTTTTTATATTTTAATTAAAAGAAAAATATATTTCCTGATTTAAAAAAAAGTCCAAAGCAGACATATAGAAAGTGAGAGTCCATCTCCTACCTTGCTTTCTGCATATTTTGCTGTGTACAAACACCTCGTTTTATAAAGTATAAAATGTAGGGCACAAATCAATATAGAAGCTATTAGTACAGATGGTAGATCAGGTTTCACTGACACATTCAACACACATTTATCACATCTATATGATACAACAGGCTCTCTTTTGGGCTTCTTGCAGACTGTATAATTGCATGCTCTGCATAAATGCCATGCAGGGGAATTGCAGGCTATTAATAAAGCTGGGAACCTGACTTTACCTGAGCTATTAGGAAAGATTTCCCTATTTGGAGTTATTCTAAGCTGAGCCATCATGGATGAGCAGGTTCAATGGGCAAAGGAGGCTATGAGAAAAGGACTGTGGAAACATTACCTGATGGGGGGAAAGAGCACTGCAAAGGCTCCAAAGTTAGAAAGAGATAAGTGAATTTATAGAAATTCAATTGGAAACAGTTTGGTTAATTTAGGAAAATATCAAACAGGTCAGCATGTTTTAAGTTTGGAAAAGACTGGGTGACAGACATGTGGAAAGAAGCCAGATCACACAGGGTTGTAGACAGTTTTGGTGCTTACATCTCCTTTCCATCCTAATTCATTATAGAATTTTATTTTAATAAAATGTGAAACCAAGACTGTAATCACGTGCAAGACCAAAAATGCCATGACTCACTCATCACTTTTATTTGATTAGATCCTTACATTAAAGTATTAGATGTGTCTAAGAAACTGCATGGGACTAAATTGTTTCAATACCTACATAAAGGAAATAATCATTCATTGTAGATAAAAACTGTCAACAACCTTTTTAATTTTAATACTTCTTAACATCGAGAAAAGAAAGTTCTCTAGTTTTTGGAAAATTTTAGGTACCAGGGGGGATATCATGAATGAATGTTTATGCTACTCTTTGAATCCCTGTCAAAAAAGACATAGCCTTTTGAGAATCAAAGGGAAAGAGATAACCAACAAAACAAATATAAATAAAGAAAAGGAAAACAAGATAAAACAAAGAGGAAAAAGAGGGGGAAAAAGCCACAATCAGAGGTGTCTATTAAATTTACTTACTCCAAAAATTTGTAAAGAAAATAAATATTCTGCTTTTCCTGTAGAAACATTTCAATTAATTAAGTAGACCATCTGATGTAGAAAGGTTTTGTTTGTTTGTTTTTAATGAAAACACCAGATAGTAAACACATGGTGAAATACAAGGTTGGATATTAAGTTTTAGCGTGTAAAATGGGTAAGTATATGTTATAGAATATAAAGGGTTTTTAAATATATAGACTATGACTAGATAGCATTACAGAATTAGTGCAAATCAAGTGTTGAAATTTAATTGTGAAATTAAGGAAACCATCCTCATTTTTAGAGGTGCATTTGAGAAAGAGATACTAAGCTATCTGAGGTTGCATTTCAAGTTCTTTAGGAAAAATCAATAAAACATATCTAGCTAATGTTTGATCATAATCGTATTCATGTATTCTTTATATTTTCTCTTTATGTTTGAGATTTTTCAAAATAAAAAAAAGTAAAAAATATAAAGACATTGTCAAAGAATATATATATATATATATATATATATATATATATATATATATATATATAATTAACAATCTCTTATTGGTATGACAAAAAGAAGAAAAGAAAAAAAAAGGAGAAGAAAAGAAAAGAAAAGACCACAGGTTCAAGGAGAATTTCACATTGTTTTATGAAACCAAATGTTTTCATGAGGCTTTTATCTGTAGTGTTAAGCACCTTTGGGTTTGAAGTCTGCCCATTACCAAACTTCTGCTTTGTGTCTATGTTTTGACTATTTCCCAATCTTCATACCTTCTCAGCATCAGATATTATTTTCAGAACTTCCATTTTTGATTTCTTAACCTGACATTGACTGACAAACAGATCCTTCATGAATACCCACTAAATAAACTCTGCCCTTGTTTGTTTCTATCTGCACATAGAAACTAATTCATTTCATGCAAGGACAACAGAGAGAAGTAGCTGATCCCAACCCAAATTACAGGATAATTTTCAGACTCGGTTGGGACCTGTGTTTTCTAAAGCATAGGCTTCTGCCTGATACAACTGCAGGAAAATGCTCTCACTGTTCCCCACAAACTCTTTAAAGCAAAATCTAGAGGTGAAAACAATAATTAATGCTATTCATAAGTAATCAATATGTTACTGATGCTAAGCTAAATATATAATCTAAATGACTCCACCTTCATAGATATAGAAACAGATAAAAAGTCAACCAAGATGTCCAAGGTCGATTTCCTAAAAAGTATCTGAGCTGGGTTTTTTATTTCATCTTTCTCTGCCTCTGAAATTAATGCATATTCTTTGATATCTCAGATTATATTTTAAGTTAAGAAAATATCTAGTTCGCAGAACTCAAAATTACATACCATTTGCCATTATAATAATGAGTATGATCTGATTTCCAGGACAGAGATGAATACAATGTGTCATATAGCATTTTACCTTTTTTTTTCTTTTTTCTGTTACAATATAAATTGAGAACAGCATCATCCTCAGGCTATTGTGGGCCTTTATGATCATTTTCTGGAGGCCTGGCCTACAGGGCTAAAGATCTTCTATGACCAATGTGGCAGAGACCCACAGCAGCCTCAGTCAGAGGTGAGATTGTTACAATCAGGAGCTCTAGGAAGCTTCTGTCAATACTAGGGCATCACTTTGAAAGCTCTTGTTGCACCTTGCCAGAACTTTGATTGTGTGCTGACCTTAATTGGCAGCAAAACTCAGCACTGAGTTCTTTGCTGTCCGAATATCACCTCAAGTATTGAAAAAGTCTCACATTTCCTGAATATAGAAGTCAGGGGTCAATAACTGGGGGGTAATTCTGCTTCTGTAGGTGAATCAAAGACACTTTAAAAAAATCTTGGGTATGAAATTGTAAAGTCCTTTCTCACTTTTTAGTATTTTTTTTCCAGTCATGGAAGCCAGATTTCTACTGGTAGATTCAGAAAAGATGCATTTATATTAGTGAAGATTTCATTTGTTTGTTTTCATCTCCATGCCTTTCATAGACTGTGTTGCCTTTCAGATGAAGAAAAACTATATATTTTATAGATAGAACATGACCCCAAAAATTGGTATAATTGTTTTAAAAAGAGGCATAATTCTGTAAGAACCTATCTGAGCAAACTGCCAAAATTGCTCAGCAAGTTATGCCACTTTGATACACACAAATGGCATCTCCTGCAGGTTTTGTATTAAACATTGAATAGAGTTACAACTGTATGACCATCTGGCTTTTCAATTATACTTTTGTAATTTTGTTTTTAAATCCTAAATATACATTTCTGGTTAACATTTTTATACCTTCCATGGATTAATTGAGATTTGTACAATTCAATTTTTTGGCATTTGAATCTTTTCTCTGATCTGTCCTTTTTTTTTTTCTACAATACCAACACATATATGATTCAACCCATTAGAATTGTATGTGATACCAATATATCAACCCTTTGTCTATGCTTCTTACCAAAACCTGGCCTTTGGTTCTCCTATGGAGTGAGATCTCCGTAATACATTGAGACCTACTATAAGTTAATCCCATATTTTGTAAATAATCTCTCAGCTATATATTAATATTCTGTTTAAACTCATTATTGTATATAGAAATGTTTTATCAACATTGTGAATTTATCTTTGCTTTCATCATGGCATGCTCTAGAAAAGCAAAGCACTTAATGTTGTCCAGAAGATCAAAATAAATTAAAATTAATTTTATGTCATTTTACTGTATAAGTTTAAAGTGGAAGTAAAATTCCACACAGTTGCTTTGTAACATGTAAATTAAATGAAATCAGTAACTTCAAGCATAGGGAACCTAGGAAATCATTATTTTACTCATAATAACATTCTCAAATTCTTTTGAGATATTAGTGAATATAATATTAACCAGTGTTTTCTTTCTTTTAATTATAGTTTAGTTTGGAGATATAAAATGAAATTATTTTGCCAGAATGAAAGTCACAAAAAATAGTTTTTTTCATTTCACCCATATAAAAGAATAGCTACTCAGAATGGCCATTGCACATGAAACTACAAATTAGATACTTAAATATAGGAAACAGCATTTAAAATATATCACTGAAGTGAATCATGAGAAAAAAATATAATGGAAATTTGTAATAAGGAAAAATAATAACTGAAAATTAAAAGAATTGCTATATATAATAATTAAAGTTTAATTTATTAGGATTCTACAACGGTTCTAAATGTGTGTGCACTTAGTTACATAGTCTAAAAGTAGAGCTGAAATACAAACACAAAATCACAAATGAAATAATTCCATTAAGTGGAAAGAATTTAATATGCTCTCTTGGTAATTATCTGAGGAAAAAGACAAACTTTAAAAAAATAAGTATATCTACAAAAATATAGTAAATCAAAATAGCAAATACTAGCAACTTGATGTATTTATAGTTAATAGAATATTATTTCCTTCTTATTTTAGAGTGCAATGTCATATATATTTCCACAATTGATAAAGCATGAAATTTATAATAAATGATCAATTAATAGGCCATATATACCATTAAGATTGGTGTCATGCTAGCCCTATTATTTAACCTTAATCAAGTGAGAAAACACTCATGTGGACATTAAATCAAATAGAAAAAAAATCAACCTCTAAAAAAAGTTATGGTGAAAAGAACAATTTAATGTATATTCCAAAATACTTAATGGTGATAATTGGTAAAACCCCAAAATTTCTGGACATAGCGAATGCACTGTATTAATTTCCTATTGTTGATGTAACAAATTCTCTTAAACAGTGGCTTAAAGAACACAAATTTGTTATTTTACAGCTCTGGAGGTCAGAATTCTGAAATGGGCTTTACTGAAATAAAATCAAGGTGTCATCAGAGCTGCTTTTCTCTGAAGGGTCTCAAAAATAATCTTTTTCCTTCACTTTTCTAGTTATTTAGAGGCCACTTGCACTCTATAGCTAATGGCCCCTTTTTCACCTTCAATGCCAGCAACAAAATATGTCCAAATTTCTGAGTCTCTATGTATTTTTTTTCCACTCATAACACTTTTGTGATTCTATTGGGTCAATTCAGATAATCCCAGATGTTCTTCACATATCAAAATATTTAATTTAACCATACCTGTGAAGTCCTTTAGCCACATAACATATTCAGAGGTATCCAGAATTAGTATGTGGTGATATTTTGGGTGCTATTATTCTGCCCACCACAAGTAGTATTAAAGAACATTCGACCCACAAATGCTTACATTAGACACTAAAACAACATTCAAAATTAATGAACTAAAGATGCAACCAGAGAAATCTTAGAAAGAACTCTAAAATAAGATTAAAGAAATGAAAAGAAATGAAATACTAATTACAAATTATGGAATAAAGATTGTAACAGGGAAAGACAGCAAACAAAGCTCAGTGAAGAAAAACATTTCTCTGAACAAGTTAATAAAATGAGCATGTCTCTTGCAAGATGCATCAAGAAAATGGAAGCTCTGATTGCTACAGCTTATGCCAATGAACAACCTGATAACATTAAATCTGAATATTTAGAAGTAGTATGCATATTAGTTAAAAATAGATCTTACCAAAATTGTTTCAAGCTAATTATAAAATCTAAATGTTTTTGTAGATAATAAATAAACAGGGTCATTGTATCACCCTTCGCATACACACACAAATCAGATGCTGATTTAATCATTTGCAGTCACATTTTACCAAAGACTCAAGTTTTAAATACGTTGAGACTTCATAGAACTTCTCTAGAAAAGAAAAAAAAAAGTGATTTATTCTCTAGTTATTGGCTATAATCTTAAAAAAAAGGAAGCACCACATTTTAAAAAAGCAAAATTGCAGTCCAATCTCAGTCAAGAATACATTTGTTATGGTTTTTGTATTTAGTATTAAACTAAATATGGCAATGTATTTAAAAATAAGATATAGTGGCCAAGTGAAGCTTTATCTTAGGGCCAAATTTATGCAAAACTACATAGTTACATAAGAGGCTAGAAATATTAATAAATTCAGCAGAGAAATTGTTAAAGTTGTAAATATATTAAGAAAACATTCCATAGTGATTGGAAAATGATGAGATGATGGACTTCATGAACAAATATTTTAAATT
This sequence comes from Cynopterus sphinx, assembly GCA_030015415.1. Lineage (NCBI taxonomy): Eukaryota > Metazoa > Chordata > Mammalia > Chiroptera > Pteropodidae > Cynopterus > Cynopterus sphinx. The sequence goes on from CM057379.1 coordinate 10,990,973, forward strand.
AACTATTTTAAAGATGTCCAAAAAACTAAAGAAAAATATACTTAAAGACCACATGACCATTTGTAAATATGTCTCACAAAATATAGAATAATAGTAAAAATATATAAATTATTCTTAAAGAAATAAAATAAAGGTCTTGAGTTGTAAAGTGCAGTAACTAAATTAAAAAGAAAGTACTTTGAGCTGGTAAAAGATGTACTACATGAGCATGAATACTCTCAATTGCGATTATCTGGTGTGAAAAACAGAAAGAAAAAAAAATAAGATGAACAGAGCTTCAGAGAACTTGCAGGCGGCATCAGTTGTCCTAACAAACATATAATGGGAGACTCAGTTTAAGAGAAGAAAATGGGTCAGAAAGACTATTTAAATAAAGGACACTCCTTTTAGAGGAATTGGACACCCAAGGCACCATCTCAGAATCTGAGTCAGAACTGCAAATGCTATTCCGAGACCAGGAAGGAATAAATGAGGACTAGAGGAAGACAATATAGGAGAAGCTGAAGGACATAGAGCTGGAGGAAGGGAGGCTGCTCCAGGAGCTGGGGGAAGTGGGGAAAACTGAGAAAGAGCAGCAGCGACTCTCAAGGCAGCCCAGGCAGAGACTGAGACATGGACCAGCAGAAAAGGCAGTTACCAGATGGACCACAGTAAATTGCAATGGCAACAGGTGTAACTGCATGGCAAGATGAGGAGCATGAGAACTGGCTGTAGGATGCACAAACCCAAATGGACTAGTGGAGAAAACCAGCTCCTCCAGGTAAACATCTGAGATCTTCCACAATGGCCCTTGGCCACCATCAATAACTTCAGATTTGGGCTGCCTCCCCACTGGCCCCAGGTGCTGGGATGAGATTAACCCCTAGGGCAGATGGTCTTGCTGCTCCTTGCCCTGGCTAATATAACTGGACTGGCGTTTCAGAGGTATTGACTCATTCCCTGCAGAAACCTTTCCAATCTGGTGTCTCTAACAGACGATGCCACTGAGCTGCTGCTGTTCTGCAGCAGGGGGCAGGGCACCATCCTGGACCACATGCTTGACCAGGCGATGATGACTTTCCTGACCAAATGCAGCAGTTCAAGGAAGAGTCAGAGAAAGATGAGTCGGGTCTCTCCATGCCCTACAGGATTCCTGTGGAGTAAGGCCTGATAGAAGACACTGGAGCTGGAGGTGGATTCTGTTCCATTAGAGCTCACTTGAACACAGAGGAGCAGTGGAAAAAACATTCAAGCTCACTCACACTTATAAGTTTTAAGTGGAGTCTCACTTGGATCTCCTTAAAGTATTGTCAAGTATATAATTTTTTCTATGAGAGGGGTATTTTTTTGCTCTAAAATATTTTATTTGTGAAACTCAACAGATAAATTATAAAACTGAAGAAAATAACATTTATAATTTTAATAATAAATGGCCACACAGACATTAATTTAAAAGTAGTGAACATATTGCCCAGAGCAAACCAAGTCATTGCTTTCTTCCCCAGCATATCTTTGTCCTCCCTTTTCATACCTTCCTCTTCCCTTCTTCCCCATCTGAATAAATTCAAAATGACAGCAAAGATTAAACCACAAGGTGAGAGGAGAGAGGTGGTATAAAGAAAGTTGGAGGTCTTTGATTTTTCAATCCGAAAATAAAAATTGAGCCACTGATGTATGCAGTAGAACTTTGAGAGGGGATATTTATAGATTATTAAGTTTTTGCTCAGTTGTATAGTATGAAATCCTCCTCTTTATCCCTGCCAAAGTTTAAATAAATTTATACACATTCTTCAATAAAAAATAAATAAATGGCTATATTAAAAAAAATGAAAGGTCTTGATTCAATAATCCAATCATCTGCCTATAGACCCCTTTTAAATACAGAGAGAGAGAGAGAGAGAGAGAGAGAGAGAGAGAGAGAGAGAGAGAGAAAGAAGCAAGTTAAATCCAAAACTACCTGAAAGGACATAGTAAACATTTGAGAGGAGACAAGTGAAGCAGAGAATTTTTTTTTAAAAGGAAAATCAATAAAACCAAAAGTTTGTTCTTGAAAAGATCAGTAAATATGACAAATTTTTAGCTAGATTGACAAAGAAAAATAAGAGAGGACTCAAATTACAAAAGTCAAGAAGAAAATATTGGACATCAATATGGACCTTACAGAAATGAAAAGGCTTGTAACAGAATACTATAAACAACTGTATAGCAACAAAATAAATAACCTAGATAAAATGGAAACATTGCTACAAAACCCACAAACTACCAAAACTGACTCAATATAAAATAGAAAATAGGAATTAGCCAATTACTAACAAAGGCATTAAATTAATAACTTTAATACTTCCTACAAAGAAAAGTTAAATTTCAGATTATTTCACTATTAAAATTTAACAAACATTTAAATAAGAAGTAAAACTAATCCTTTTCAGTTTTTAAAAGAATAAGAGAAAATAATTTCCAATTCTTTATATGAAGCTGTACTATTTAAACAGCAAGCTATTGTAAGAAAAAAAGGATGATAATAATAAAAAACTATAAATATCTCACTGAAAATAGAAACATAAACTATCAATGAAAAGCAAAGTGAATTAAGCAACATATATAAAAAATTATATACCATGATCATGTGGGATGTATCCAAGGAATACAATTTTGATTTAACTCCTGAAAATCAGTCAACATAATACATATTATTAATTAGAATAAGAAAAAATAAAACACCCATAATTCTCTCTCAATAGATGCGGAAAAGCTTTTGACAAAATGTAACACCCGTTTTTCTTTTTTAGGGAGTGGTGGTGGCTTTGTTAATTATTTTAATTATGATGATTTCACAGGTGTATACATATGTCAAAACATTAAATTGAACACTTTAAATATGTGTACCTTATTGTATGTCAAACATATCAACAAAACTGTTGAAGAATAAATACAGGTGCTACATCTTAAGTTCAATGTTAGCAACTTAAATTTAATATTTATTATTTCACTATAAAAGACTCAACAAACTAAGAATAGAAAAATTCTTCAAGCTGATAAAGGATATCTACGAAAAAAAAAAACACACAGCTTGTGTTATATATAATGGTGGCTTTCTCTAAAATCAGGAATAAGACAAACACGTTCATTCTCATTACTGTAAAATATGTACTGGAGGTGCCAGCTGAGATATTAGATGAAAAAAAAATTAAAAAATTGGAAAGATTCAAAACTGTATTTATCCCCAAATGGCATGGTCTGTTATATTAAAAAAATTTAAGAAATGAGCACACATTTAAAAAAATGTATTAGAGCTCATAAACAATTGAGCAAGTTTATAGGATACAAAATCTCTGTATAAATATCAATTATATTTCAGGAGGGCTGAGTCAAAAAGGTGAAAGAATTAAGAATTACAAATTGGTAGTTACAACAGTGACAGGGATGTAAATTACAGCATAGGGAATATACTCATTAATATAGCAATAACTATGTAATAACTTTATAGTGCCACGTGACTACTAGGATTATTAGAGGGATCACTTCATAAATTAGCCAAATGTCTAACTACTATGCTGCATACCTGAAACTGCTATAAAATAATGTTGAATATCAACTGTCATTGAAAAAATAAATTTAAAAAACCAATTGTATTTTTACACAATGGCAATGAACAATTTGAAAATATAATTAAAATATGTCATTACAATAACATCAAAAAGAATAAATTTTATGTGAAAATCTTACAATTTTTATACATTGAAAACTATAAAATATCATTGAAAGATATCACAGAAGATCTAAGTAAACTGAAAGACATCTTTTGGTCATAGATTAAGAGACAATATGGTTAAAATTATAATTCTCCCTAAATCTACATTTTTTTAGCAAAATTTCTATCCCAATCTCAAGTTGTTTTCTTTTTTGCAGAAATTGTTGAGATGGTCACAAAACTGAAGGGCTCTGAAGAGACAAAACAATCCTGAAAGGGGCAAGAAAGTTGGACCCACACTTCCCAGTTCACAACTTATAACTCAGTGAAATAAATAAGAAAGCATGGTACTGTTTTAAGTAAAGATACAGACCAATGGAATAGAAGTGAATCTAGAAATAAACCCTCACACTTACGATTAGCTGATATTGAAAAGGATGCCAAGACATTCAAGAGGGACAGAGGTTTTGTTGTTTTACTTTGCTTGTTTGTTTGTTTTAAGAAATGATACTGGGGCAACTGGATATCTACATTCAGAAAATGAAATTGGATTCCTTCAAATCATATTAAAATGCTACTCAAAATAGATCATAGACATAAATAAAAGAGCTAAACTTATGAACTTAAGGAAGAAAATGCAGCAGTAAATTTTTGGGAACTTGGATTAGATGATGGCTTCTAAAATGCGACACCAAAACACAAGCAAAAACAAAGAGTTAATTTGAAATTCACCAAGGTTAAAACATTTGCACCCAAGAATGACATCAGAAAAGTGAAAAGTTGACCCAGACAATGGGAGAAAATGTTTGCAAATTATATATCTGATAAAGAGATTTTATCTAAAATAATATTAAAATTTTTTTCTATCTCAATAATAAAAAGAAAACAACCCAATGAAAGAAAAAGTTTGACAAAAGATTTGAATGGTAATTTCTCCAAAGAAAATACACAAATGACCAATAAGCATACAAAAATATGCTCAATGTCATTAGTATTTAGGTAACATAGATCAAAACCAGTTCAGATAGCATTAAGTGGCTATCGTCAAAAGGACAAATCATGACAAGTGTTAGTGAGAAATTGATACCATCATACATTTCTAATGAGAATGTAAATTGATAAAGCTGATTTGGAACATATTTTGTTTCTCAAAGTGTTAAACATAGAGTTATTATATGACCTAACGATTCCACTCCTAAGTATGCATGCAATGGAAAGGCAAACATATGTCCAAATAAAAACTTGAATGTGAATGTTCAAATTAACATTATTCTTAAGTGCTCAGATGTATAAACTACCAAATGTCCAAAGTATAGTGTCGTCTGCTCATCCAAAAGAATATTATTTAGTAATAAAAATGAAGTATTAATATACGCTACAATGAGGATAAGACTTGAAAACATTGTATTAAGTGAAAGAAGCCAGTCATAAAAAGTCACACGTACTGTAGGAATACATTTATATGAAATGTCCAGAATAGGTAAATTTTTTAAGGACAGAAATAAAATTAGTGACTGCTCTGGGTTGAAGGGAGGGTTGAATGGGGAGTGACTGCTAACAGATGCCGTTTTCATTTTTTTTTTTTTTAGGCAAGGAGTAGACATGATGAAAGTATTTTTAACTCACATTGTAATGATAGTTGCTCAACTCTGAATATAACAAAAATGATTAAATTGTACAGTTTAATGTTTGAATTTTATGGTATGTGAATTACATCTCAAGATGTTTTAAAAAGTAAAAAAATAAATGCAATGGAGCATTGGAAGAGGACAAGCTGAATTCAAGGAGCAGATGAATGGATATTTCAGTAAACTGATATTGTTTTTAAGACAATGATGCTAAAGACCACATATCAAAGCTAAAATAATTGTTTATTAATTGGCTGTGGAGATAAAGATCACTAAGGCAATCCAGATGGCATTGATATATTCTTTCAATGTTACTCTGAGATCCAATAATGTCTATTAATACATATAGTAGTTAAAAATTTAATATATTACATTTATATGTATGATTTCAGATTATGAAAACAAAATAGGGCATTCTTTAGATGTTTAAAATAGCAATATTTAAAACAGCACATTACATTTTTGATTTCCTTACAAAATATCAACACAGTTTCTTTGAGTCACCAAAAAATTGTACTTTTCTTATATCAAAAAAGATATAAGTGTGCATGAAATATTACTCAGACATAAAAAACGAAGGAAATCTTGCCATTTACATAAAACTTATGCATAACCCTGAGGGTATTATGTTAACTGACATAAGTCAGACAGAGAATAGCAAATACTGTATGATCTCAATCATATGTGGGATCTAACAAAAATTCCAATGACTGAATACATAGATACAGAAATGAGATTAGTGGTTAGCAGAGCCAGGGGTTTGGGGATGGGTAAAATGGGTGAAGGTGGTCAAAAGGTACCATCTTCCAGTTATAAGATATGTAAGTTTTGGGGATATAATGTACAGTATGATTAATAATACTGTATGGTGCATTTAAAAGTTGCTAAGAGAGTGTATCTTTAAAGTGTTCATCATGAGAAAAAACTGCAACCCTGATGATGGATGCTAACTAGACTTACTATGGTTATCATTTCACAATGCATAATATATCAAATTATTATGCTGTACACTTGAAACTAATATAACAGTATCTGTCAATTTGATCTAAATCAAAAACAGATATTGTGACACAACTATCTATTATTGAGAGTGAAACAATGCAAGGTTGCAGTTATTTCTAAAGAACCTTTATAAATGTTGGCATTACTGACTGAAAGGCAACTTTCCTGATAAGTGACACGCTATGCCAAACATGCTCAGAAAACTCCTTGTACTCATCTCATCTCTAGGCAATACCAACAGGACACTGCCTTAAGGTAGAAGTTAACTACTTGTTACCAGCTACTACACTGAAAAAATCCTTCATTACACTTGCGATAATCACTTCAGAGAAAGGTAAACAGGAAACTGAAACAGAACCTAAAACATCTACTCTGATCAACACAGATGCTACAAGGTGTACCATAAGCACAGGACAAAGTACTCGATTCCAGAGTCAGGAAATTACCCAGCAAAATAGCACAGACAGCATCTCCTTTCTCATGATCAGCAGATGACTAAGGATCACGGTCTCCTGTAAGCCTCTTACAAAAAATCAATAAACTGCTATGTTTTATTTCTTTTCAGTTGACATAAGAGTTGTTTAGCTTCTTAATTATAATTGTCACAATTATCAAAGCATATTGAGTACATTAATGAAAAGTTATTCTTTTCTGATCAGTTACTATGGTATTCAGGGAGAAAAAAATAAGAGTCAGCAATATTACTTTTATAAACCAAATGGAAATTGAGTATAGTGCTACTTTTTCACCTTCAAGTTGTTATTGTTATCATGCTATGGTTGTTATTATCTTTCCTGAAAATGCATCTGGCAAAAAATAGTTCATATATCTTAAATAAGATCTGATAGAAGAACCAAGGAGTAGGATACAGATTGGTACACACACACACACACACACACACACACACACACACACACACACACAAATCATGCATCAGTTCCTGTGTGTCAGAAACTATGTTAGGTTCTGGGTTATGAAAAATCAATCTGACAATCATCAAGTAACTGAGAGTCTAGTGGGAAACCACCCTACCTAATACTAACTACGTCTTGATGCTAGAAATGGTCTCATAAAGTTACGAGAACCACTGAACACTCACCCAGTCAGAAGCGATGGCGCCATCAGGTCAGAGAGGGGCCTATCTCAGCAAACTGAGCATGAATAAGTAATAGTTAGCTATAAAGAAAAATGAAGATTAGTGGAAAGGACGTTTCATAACGTGAAAATAGCATCGAACACAGTAGAAGGCTGGGCAGCGGTGTGATGTGTGTAGAGGGGAACACAAGGAAGCAAGAATCCTGGCATAAAGCAGAGAATAGTGCAGGCAGTAAAAGTTGTGTCAGTGCACATGACCAGGGTCACATACAGTTGTGCAACCTGAATCCTAGTTCTGACATTGCCGGTAATTACTAATGAGCCTGGGCAAATTTGTGAAATCTTTCCGAACTGACATCTGACCTTTCATTCAAATTCCCATTGATTCAACTGCAAATCACCGTCTCAAAGTAGCCACTGTGCCACGGCCCATGGGGATCATGTGCAAACCTGCAGACTTCCTTGGACTAAATTACGACCAACAGGGCCCCAGACTGTTATCAGGCTATCAAGGGTTCTGCACAGTTTATGAGATTTAGAAATAACATTTTTGCTTCCCAGTTTCCAAGTCACAAAATCCTTGTAAGTGAACAGATCATCTCGCCTTTACCTGTTAAACTCGGTGTTCCAATTCTGTCTTCAATGATTAGCTCTGGTTAGCTCACTGGTGCCTGTGGTGACATGCTCCACTAGTAGAACACACAAAAAATTTTAATCTGATTCACCGCAACACAACTGAATCAGAATTTTGAGGGTGAGGCTGTCAAATATATATATTGTTTCAGTGATTCAGATGAAGTCAACCTATTAATGTGGAAGACTTAACCTTTAACTTAATTTCTGCAAATAAAACCATTTTCCCCTGTTCTTTTTTCATTCTTTCCAGGAAAACACATTAACTAATTTAACAAGTGTACCAACAACGTGTCAGATACTGTACTTGGTGCATGGACTACATACAGCTGTGAGCAAAATAGACAAAAATCTCTACCATGTTTAGCTTATATTCAAGTGGAAAGGGGAAGGCAGAGACAGAAAATATATAATGAAGAAAGTCATAACAAATTATTCTTGAATATCATGTTATTTTGTGGCTAACATCCATGACATAAAAACATATCCCCATTTGATTGTTTTGAAATAGATCCTTTCCATCACATTTTGCCCCGAAATTAGTGTTTTGTCAATCTCCATGATTGTGTCATTTTTGTTGGCAACCATTGGGGAAAAGGATGAAATTTCTATTTTTTCCTAGTTCTATAGCATGATCTAAGGTAATAGTATATGTAAAAAACCTTTGAAAACTACAAATAATTACAGAAAATCTAATATTATTTCAACATGTATTACTTTATCTTGAAATATATATTCTCTATATCCTCATTTTCTATAGGCCATGTTCAAACTACTTAGTAAAATCATGCTCTTGTTTAATTATATTCTTTGTCTCATTCTTTTTTATTTCTTTATTCTAATCACGTTGAGATACCCAGAATCACTTGAGCATGATATCTACACACTTGGCTCATTCCTATACTTATAATTTAAAATCTAATTTTTTGCTATTGTTAAATTCTCAGGAGTCCTATTGTCATTTTCTATGGGAAGAGTGTTTCATTTTCCTCAAATAGTATTAATTATTACTATACCAACAATATTGAGAAATATTAGATGATTTTTTTAAAGGATCATTTCCCTCTTTTACCTCCCAGACCCACATCTTATCTTTACGATTATCCAGGCACTGTTATGTCTAGCTTGGACAACTGTAACAGTCTCCCTGCTTAGTCAGTTGCCACCATTTATAGATTTTCAGAATCGTCTTTATAGAATGGAAAGCAATTATTTCATTCCCAGTTTTAAAGTACTTCAGTAGCCTCCACTTGAAATTAAATTAAAATGTTTTATTCTATATCTCTTTTTGGTGAGCCCCCTCTCTACTTCCTCTACCTTATTTCACCATTGTCTGCTATGTCTCAGATACACTAGACTTATTTCTTTTCCTTGAAAACACTGGGTATATTCTTGCCTAAGGCCTTTTACAGTAACCAAGGCTTCTGTTAGAATATTCTTCTCATCTCTTTTTACTTGTCTGGCTCCTTTTGTCTTTCAGGATAAGCTAAAGCAATGTCTCCACAAAGAAGCTTTCTAAAACCACTTAATCTAGGTTCTGATATTTAAAAATTTATTTTTCTTTGTTAACCTGTTTCATCACACTAAAATATAAACCCATGAAGGAGGGCCTTTCTCAGCCTTGTTCATTGCTGTATCTGTAGTGCCTTGAATAATGCCCAATTTGGGAGGAATTGAATGTATGTTTGGGGAAAATGAATGGATCTTACTTATGTATAGCAATCTCTGCTGCTATGCCAGCAACAAATATGGCCTCCAACTTTGTACCCAGCTCTGTAACCAGCATAGGATCTAAGATGCTGTAAGATCTCAAATATTTGTCAGAAAAATATTAAAGTCACGGTTTTCAAGAGAGAAATTCAATATAGTATTTATCAATATACATCAGTAATAGAGCAAAATAATGCAAATACTATTCTACAGAATTAGAATTTATATTGTATCCTTCTCCCATTAATAAATAAAATATTATATAAAAATAAGTAGTTTAACTTTCATGATTTACAGTTGAGCTAAAATTATATATATTTATATATTTCATGTCCTCAAGCTGCTAGAATAAAACGATTTGCTCACTGACATGAATATAAAGCTTTTGGGGTAACTTCTTTAGAAAACATGGTCTTTAAGTCATTTTGGTTCATTTGCTCTGATTTTCTGTGATTCATAAATTTTCTCTTGCCTATGACCTTGGAACGACATTACTTGGAAAAAAGATTCAAATGGTTTTAGGAGTGAATTCCATGGCATAGGTATTAAAGGATGGTAAAGAATAAAGTTCATGATATTTATGGTACTAAGCTAATCTTATTTGTGGGTATAATAGCTGTAAAATGAAAGAACCAAAAAATGTAAGTTATAGCAATAAAAAAGTCAAAAGACCTAGTCAAAAGTGTGATCAGTTAACTATACTTTATTAAAAGCAATTTTCGCATTCAATGTAGTTTACTAAGGTTTATATCATCAAAATATTGCTTTTTAATGGTTACTAGAAAACATCTATCAATAAACTTCCCAAAGTTAAAGTGGAACAATTATATAAAAATAAGTACAGACAAAAATTCTACATTGCAAGGCATAATTTAATGGTTATACACATCCAATTTCAACCTTGCCTTACTATTCAAGTTTTTGTCTCTAGAATTGACTTTTCTTATTGTTACTGTGCAAGTGAACAGGGTTCACATCAGAATTTATGTCTAGGATGCCCCATAATTCCCAGAGGTAATAATGAAAAAATAAATCACTTTACTTCACAATGTGCCTATGAAGCTTTTGCATTGATGCTTAAATCAAATTAAAGTAAGGTCACAGAGATACCTAACTCTACTAGCATTTAAAAAAAATGTGCAAAAGAGATCAAAAGGGACTGCAAATATTTAATAATATTAACACTTGATGAAATAAATCTGGCAACTCCCAATTATTTTCTCAGCCCGGAAGTCTATATTGAAATTACATAGACTCTTGACCTGAGAAGTTATCTGGTTTCACCTTAACATCTACTTACTATTGTGATTCACTTTTTTTAGGTCTCAGTTGAGCTCTTGAATTTTGTGTGATCTGCCTGTCATTGATCAAAAAGAGTTTCCTTTTGCTGCAAAAATTATATTTCAATGAATCAGGAAATTAGCAAATATAAAGTGAAAAGAGAATTACTCTAAATCTCTTCTAGCCTTTTGCATAAATACATTTTTTGGATGCTTATATGTAAATATACAAGAAATCTAGGTTCTATCTGGCAAAGAATTGTGGGTAATATCATACTAAAACTTATTCAGCACATACTTGGTGATGTTATAAACAAACAAGATAATGCCAAAAGAAGTTAAAGTTGAGTACACTATACATTCTGAGAGTTAAATAGCTCCTGAAAACTTGTAAAATAGATCAAAGAGATACATTTTCAAAACTTCTGCATTTAAATGAAGCAAAGGCTTTCTTACCCAGAGAGATATTTTGTAATAGCCAGTCAAGGAATGACTCGCATATGTCTTTATTAACCCACTGATAAAAACAAAATATATTGAATTATGAAAATGGAAAAATGCCACATAAAATAGAGTGTGCCTTCTTGTCTTTTCTCTCAAATACAAGGAATGGGGTGAGTGGAAATACAACTACCAAAAATAAATGAATGAATCAACCAATCTTAAAAGGCAGGTTAATAGCACTCAGGTATAACTTGGGTATGATTGCGATTTCAGAAAATAAGCTACATGACCAATAAAAAGTTCTGAATTATAATCATGCCCTTATAGTGATTAGCTTTGTAACTAAGTTAACCCAATATTCAGTCATATGAGCCTCTGTTGCCCCATTTCCAAGGAGATGATTAACTACACAACAAAAATTTCTTTTAACAATAGAATGATAGAACGTATAAGATGTCGCTTCTTTCTTTTGCTTCTTAAAACATCGGTTGTTAATCAAAGCAAGTATTAGAGCAACATTATAGATTCCAAAAAGAAAAAATCCTCAATTAGGGCTCAGGTCACAAGACTAGTTAATGAGATGAATGCAGTGCAATACAAATCTCCTAATTTCTAATTAAATGGCTTTAGAACACACTAAAATTTAAGAAATGGCATTTCTTTGCCAGATGCATTTAACACTCTTAAAAAAATTACCAAAATATCCATGACTTAGATTAGTTTATGTTCTTAATAAAAAATATAACACTTTAAAAACTAGTTACACATTTAATTTAGTATTACAAATAATTGATTATTTAGGAGAAGTAATGAAACTAATTTTCTGAAACTCATAACTCATAAAGTACTCTTTTCAATTAACTCAAGAAAAATTCAAAATAAATTCATGTAAAGGAAGCATTACTGGGGAAATAACTTCCTAATGCAAGTAATGTAAAGGCCCTCATTTACTTCTAAGTATAGAGAATATGGATTCCTGAGCCTAGTTGTCTGAGAACCTTGGCTCTCTCAAATTGCAAGATGGGGCTGGTTTTTGACAAGTTCCTTATCTTCTTTGCACCTCAGGTTCCCCATCAGTAAAATGGGAAAAATAATAGTGTTACCTCATGTAGTTAATGCTGCACGGTTAAAATTCAATAATGGTATATATTATTAATAATTAAGTCATAACATTTTCCAGCATGAAAACATTTTTATTTTGTCCTCCATAATAATTTAGTTCTCTGTTAGTCTGCTTGGGTTGCCATAACAATGTACCATGGACTGGGTGGCTTAAATAACAAAAAAAGTAATTATCAGAATCCCAAAGGCTGTGAGCCCCAAAATCAAGGAACCAGTAGAGTCCATTTCTGGTGAAAGCAATTTTTGTGGTTTATAGACAGTTACATTCTAGGGCTCAGAGAGGGAAAAGCAATCTGGTGTTTCCTCCTCCTCTTGTGAGAACATCAGTTCTGTTAAATGAGATTCCCACCCTTATGACTTCATTTAACCTTCATTACCCTCTAGAGGCCCTATCTCTAAAGACAATCACATTTGTGGTTAGGTCTTTGACACACACATTGGGGAGAAATGCAACATACACGTTAGGGAGAGATACAATTCAGTCTTATCAAGTTCCTACTAATTTTTTAGTGCTGATAATTTTATCTTCTATTGTAAGTAAAATATTTATTTGTCAACTACTTCTGAATTAATATACTACACTGATTAATTTCTAGGCAATGCCTGGACTCATATTCTATAAGTCCTACATAATAGTGTCATGTAAGTACTTTTATTCTTCTAAGTTAAAAATGATCCAATGTTTTTGCTGTTGTTGTTGTTGTTGTTTTTAAAGTAAATTTTGGCTTAATTATATCACAATCTCTGATTAATCAAAATTTTTGAAAGCTCATCTCTAACTATGAGATCTTAACAGAACACTTGTGAAAAGCCAATAATTCATTTTATTATAATTTGCAGTGATTCTTAAGCAGTTTATTTTACCTGCTGCCCTAATGTTGAAACAAAGAACAAATTTTGACAGGTCTGATGAAAATCTGATATTGTTGGTTTGAATGTGATTGTTCACCTAATGTATGGAATGGCATGACAGAAGTAGTACTGGATAGCTGACCTTTAATCACATATGAATTAGCTAAATATATTATGTCACTAATTTTCATAGTTAAATTCAACCCAAATTTTGCTAGATGCTATTAAACATTATAAATCTGGTTACTTTTAAACCTAATGTTTAATTAGCCTATTGCATTCACTTGCTGCTCAGAACTTCTGGTCCACTAGAAGCAACCCCTCCTCCAAGTATCTCTGGGTATTAGCAAGTCTAACTTAAATAGCACAGCTCTTTACCCAATCATCTCCTGTTTTTCCAGCATCACATTCAGTTCTCCTGTTATGTGGAGTAGAGCACTGACAGCCTTAAGGCCACAAAACAACCATTTCTGTAACAGTGATTTACAGATTGAGTAGGTAAAGTCTTAGAGATTTCTTGGTCATATCTATTACCTTACAACCAAAACAGTCATCAAAGGACCTGGCATTGGACAGAGTTGACTACCAAAAACTTTACCCCAATATGTAGGGTTTGATTCTCTCTTGAGCTTAATAACTTGTGTTTAGAAAAATTTGGCTAAATTATCTTTTTGGAGGTGCCTGGGGTCCTTACCATGGCATTTGCACAACTCTTCCCACCAGATTTTCACACATGCTCAGGTTTAACTGAAACCTAGCAGTGTGATTTAATTCTAGGTAGACACAGGTAAGGGTATATGATTGTACAAAACACAGTAGCTCATGTATTCAGAGGCCAAGTTGTATCTAAGAGTTGTTTTTTAGGAGCTTATTTTATCTATCATTTCAATGCAGTGCCCACTATTTATGGCATAATAAAGAATAAGTCATGACAACTTTTATCTTTCCCAAAATTACAGGACAGATCCATGGTGTCTTTCTCAATTTAAAAGATTTTTTTTCCCAATTACTTATTTTAACAACAACAAAAAAAATCTATGAATCATGAAACTAAATTTATTGAGATTTAGGTTGCAAAGACATAGTTCAATGAAACGCCAGTTATTTAAATATTACATTTTTTTTCTCTAATATGAATAAATGTATCCAATTTCAAAGCGATTTGTAGAAGGATAAAATAAAACTGGTCAACACAGGACAAGGAGAAAAAAAGATTGTCAAAAAACGTTAAAAGGGTGAAATGGGGACTAAGGTCTTGGATATGAAGTGCCAATAATAAAAACGTTAACTGCCTTTTATAACTGCCTGACATGCACCAGGCACTCTGCCAGGCTCGTGAATACAATATTTTCAGTGTTTACAACACCCATTATTATGAATAGGCTTTCCTTTCCCTTTACAGAGGAACTGGCTGAGTCAGTGAAAGGTTAGGTGATTACCTAAGGCTAGGAGAACTCGGATTCCGATGAATGTTTTCTTTTGCCAACACCAATTTCTTTCCATGCTCAGTGGTGTCACATGTGCGAGTGAGAGAGCACAGGGACACATATTTCTTCATAATGATACAAGCATGACAGTAAAGAAGAAGGGAGTGAGGAACAGCAGGAAAACAAAGTTGAGTTTTATCTCTGTGAGTGTCATTTGGCATTGTGAAAAATTATACCCTCAAAAATAAGACATGCCACGTGGTATTTGGTAATTTGACATTTGACTGAATAATATGATACTATCTTTCATAAACAAACCAAAAGAAACCCAACCTAGGTTTATTTGAAAATGACATGACGATGCCAAGTATAAAGAGGACACATGCCATGAATTGGCGATGGTACAGGTTTGCTAAAATTACTTTGGAAAGCCTTCTTTCATGTGATCTAATAAAATTGAAGAGGGACCATATAACATCCAGATCATCCACTCCTTTTTACAGCAGCAGTGATTCGATGTATAAATAAAAGTCACACACACACACACACACACACACAGATACATATGCAGCTAGACATATATGTCATGATTATATACTCATTTAGTTTATTTTAGTGTATGCATGTGTGTATATATTTATCTGTATATAACAGATCAATAGCAAGACAACGTGTGTGAAATTAAATAATAAAATAACACTTTTAGTATGATTCCAATTATATAACAGTTAGAAACAGAAAAAAGTAAACAGTATATTGCTTAGTGATACAACTGCATAATTAAATTTAAAAAATGTTAAAAAATGTTGAATGAAATATGCAGCATTAGTGGTTACCAGTGAGAGTCATCAAAAAAGCCTTCTTTGTAAAGAGGAATTTTCAAAGGGAAGAGTTTGTTTTATTTCCTAAGTGTGGTGCTGGGTATCTGCCTATTTTATTATTTTTTAAATCTACATATAACATATACAGTCATCAAATGCACACTTTTGTTAACGTTGTATAAACAAACAATAAAGCAGTGTTTGGAAATATTAGAGACATTTACACTGAAGAGCTTAGAGAGTAATCATAGTCCCCTTTAAGGAGACAGCTGCTTATCAGTGCTTTACCCCCTGAGAAGTGTTCTTCCACACAAAGTCATATGTATACATTTGCAAGAGGATAATTAGAAAGATGACATAATTGTTATAGACATTTCGATGTTGGAGGAAGAGGAATACTCTGCTCATTAAGCGCTGTACTCTGTCTCCCAGGGTGTTTTGCGCCTGTTAACCTCTTTCATCTTGTGCCCACCATTCATCAGAAAGAGATAACAAGTATGAGATGATCTGGGGTAATGAAGCATCACTCTGCACACTATCCATCAGAAACCTACTTACGATAGCAATAGTTACTGGGAAGGGCTGTCAGGTTCTTATCACCAATTGCAAGTAGGATAGAAGCACAACCAGCATTGTGATGTTAGTCCATTTCAATAAAAATCTGTTTTCATTGGATGCCTTTTTTGGAAATGGATGAGAAGTAACTGATAATATCCACATTGTATGTTTTTATTGTTATTATTGCAATTAATATTTATATTTAGTGAATTTCCAAACTTATTGTCAGAAAAGTCTTTCTAGAACAGGAAATTCCAGTTATAAGACATCTTTGAGTACTATATAGACAGAGAGACTTAGTCCTTTAATTTAATCAAGTGCCACCACCTAAAAGATTTTTAAGAGATTATGATGGGGGGGTCTTTGAACTTTTATCTCATTCTAAATAAAAGCCATGACTTATTTTTCACTTTCAAGTCTTGACTTAGATGTTACCGTTTCAGCCTTCTCTGATAATGCTATCTATAATTGCAAATCACCTCTCCCCACCCAAAGCTCACACTTCTGCTCCATTTTATTTTTCTTCTATATAAAATACTAGAGGGTTCTGGTGTACAAAGATCTTTTGGGTGGGAGGGCAAATAAAATGTTCTAAAGCTGATTGTGATGATGGCTGTGAATATTCTAAAAGCCACTGAATTGTACATTTTTAAATGCATGTGTATACTTTTACATGTACACTTTTAAATGAAGTGTGTGGTATGTAATATATCTCAATGAAACTGTTAAAAAAAGATTATGAAGAATAAATCTCTCCAAAGTCTATTTTCCAAGTGTTAAAGATCACAGGGGAGTTGATTGTCTGACATTAAGGCATTAGTGTCTTAGTTCAGGCCGGTCTAATAGGAACATCACAGATTGGGTCTTTGGGTTTCTTAAACAACCAAAATTTATTTCTCACAGTTCTGGAGACTGGAAAGGCCAAGATCAAAGTGCTGGCAGTTCCAGTGTCTGGTGAGGACACTGTTCCTGGTTTCATCTTATATGCTTTCCTGGTGAAAAGATAGAACAGAAGCAAGCTCTCTAGTGCCTCCTCTTATAATCTCATCACAGAATTATCTCCCAAAGTCCGCATCTCCAAATATAATCACTTTGGAGATGTGGTTTCAAGAAATTATATGTGTGTGTGTATGTGTGTGTAAATATATGTATATATATGTATACATGTATATGTACATGTATATGTGTGTATATACATGTGTATATACATGTACACACACACACACACACATATGGTAGAAGGACAAAATTTAGAATTCTAAAAACTAATGATCAAGTAGAGCTACAACAGTGAAGGTAAGATACAGCCCCAAAATGGCAGATGATTAAAATCTAAGTTTGGAATGCCTATTGAATCTCCTGGGATGAAATTCATATACATAATAACTACAAAATAGAGAAAGATTAAAATGTGAAGGCCAAGGTAATGAAGACAAGCTGTAACGGATATTCTGAGACAAGAAGGTAGCAAGGTAACAATATAGCAAAGCCTTAAGTGAGCAGATGGATGAATTTGTTATGCAAATGGTCTCCTGCAATGTACTTTAGAGACGTACAACCACAGAGCACAACGGTGATCAACACCGGTGTTTTCCAGAGTTAAAATTTCATGCGATATATTAAAACAGGAGCCTCCTCCTTGACATCCTTTAGCCCACGGTTATCAGAGTAAGTGAAGCACATCACCAGAGCTGTCAGTCAAACGGATTATATCCTCTAAAGCTAGTTCTTGAATTATGAAACAGTATTTTGAGTAGCAGCATTAAAGATCAACTCCTTTTAAACAACTTCAAATAATTCCATAAAATCTGCCTTGCCTTCTATTTCATCTTCATCACCATTTTTTATAATTTCATCTTGCAGTAACTTCTTAAATGCATTAAAAAAATGTAGTTAAAATTAAATTTCAATGAATTTGATTTTTAAACTTTGCATGTCAATGACATGGATGATATCAAATATAGGATTTCATGAGTACAAATTAGAACAAAAATTAAGTTTCTATTTAGTCAAAATATTTGTTTGAAAATATTTAAGCATTCCTCAAAAATGTGTTTGCAAGGAATAATTAAATAAACTATTTTTAGTTTGGAAAAGAAATTTTGGGGAAGGTCAGATAGTAAAAGGCAATCATCTGCAAAATTTCAATTTTTCTGAGAATTACTAGAAAATTCTGTGTGTGAGCACATTGAGACTGGTAATTTCATGATAGAAGAGGGCAAAGGAGGAAGCTGAATGGCTATATGCCCAAATAAAAAGCAGAGCAGAACCAAATATTACATGGAAATTCTGTTGGATAATAATAAACATGTAGCAATGTAATCAATTACTAGAAACACACAAATATTCAGAAAGTAGGGCTTAACTGTAGGCAGTAGAAAGGATGGTATATTTCAGATTGGTAGATTTATTTCCCATATTCTATAAGAACAAATAGCATCATCATGACTGTCATCATTCTCCTCACCAGAGCTACCGATGCCTGTTCTCATCTCCATTCACAGTCATTAACGGGGTCACCTTGCCCAAAACCATGGCTTTAAATAACAACTAACTGTAGTCTCTAATTAATATCACTCGCCTTGAGCTCTTCATTAAGTTCCAGATTTTATATATATTTAACTATCTTTTAACACCTTCATTTAGGTGGGATTAGAAATTTAAAAATTAAATTCTTAATTATACTACTTCCCAAACAACCCTGATTTACTTAAGCCTACAGTACTCCCCTCATTTATAAATAACTGAATCAAAAGTGAAAACCTTGGAATTCACTGTTGATTTCTCTTTTTTCTCACAAATGTCAGAACAGATCTACCAGCAAGTTCTACTAGTTCTACCTATATAACATGTCCTGGATCTTATATCATTCCCACTACTAACCCCTTTGTCATTCATTGTCATCTAACACCTAGGACACACCAATGTTTTCCTAAGGTACCTGTAAGGCAGCCCATTACTGCCCATGCTCCACAAAGCAGCCAGAAACTTGGAATGACTGTTTAAATATTCAAACCAGATTCTGTCAGAATCCTGATCTCTCAATATCCCCTCACAACATTCTCTGGCTAAAATCTAAAATCCATGCTATGGTCCACAAGTAGCTATGCAAACATATTTTATCCTAGCTTTTCGCTCACTTTACTCATGATACTCCATTCTGATCTTTGTATTCAGCACATTGAATTTATTCTCACCAGATTGTAATTATGTATTTCATACAAATATACATTCATACACATATACAAACTCTCTTAGATACTTTCATTCTCAAGGTTTGAAATATCACCAATGAATTATTCTAAGCTTTCATTTCCATACGATACCTCTCTTTTAAGCTTCAGACTACAATATTCAATTTACCAATAAGCAATTCCTCTTGAAAGCTTTAAAAAAAATGAACTCACACCCTCTCCTTTCTCCTGAACTTGCTAAACATTATTTGTTTCCATTTACCAGCACCACAATGAACCCAACTGCTTATCTCACCCCAAAATATGTCATGTTGGAATGTTATTTTTTAAAAATTTTAATGATGTCAATATCAATTATTAGGAAATATAGAAACAAGTGGAAGGTGCACACATTGTTGGTGGGAGTATAAAGTGGCAAAAAAATCACTTTGTAAAAATGTTTGACCGTCTCTATCAAAGGTAACCATAAGCCTACTTAGGAGCTAGAAATCCCATTCCTGGTATAAACCCCAAACAATTCAGTGTATATTTGCCAAGAAAAGAAAGAAAAAGAAAGAAAGAAGAAAGGAAGGAAGGAAGGAAGGAAGGAAGGAAGGAAGGAAGGAAGGAAGGAAGGAAGGAAGGAAGGAAGGAAGGAAGGAAGGAAGGAAGGAAGGAAGGAAAAGAAAGAAAGAAAGAAAGAAAGAAAGAAAGAAAGAAAGAAAGAAAGAAAGAAAGAAAGAAAGAAAGAAAGAAAGAAGAAAAGAAAAATCTGCACATTAAAATGTTCAGAGACATTTTACTTAAAATGGGCAAACTAGAAACCAAAAATAGTTGTTAACCCTAGACTGAATAAATATGACTTTATATTTTTAAACAATGGATTAATGCCTAGCAATGAAATAAACCATTTCTAAATAAAACAATATAGATAAAACTGTTAACAGAAGTGACAGAGAGTAAATATGGAATCAGAATAATAATTATATTGGGTGGAGGAGTGTGTGCAAGAATGGACTGGAAAAGTAAATATGGGGGGAGGTACTTTAGGGGTGTAGCAGCTGTATACCACAACCTGGAGGTTAATCACAGGAATTTATATCTATGAAACTATCATGGAGGTTTCACTTAGGATGTGCATACTTTGTTGTATGTAAGCGAAACTTTGACATTAGTAAACATAAAAAAAAGCACAGAGCTCTTTAAAACACAGAAACACCAGTTCTTCCTGTGTCATTCAATTTTATATTACTTATTAGTGAAGCCCCCTGGGCTTCTGGTCAATGCCTACAGGTGTCATGATTTAATTAGTCCACACTTTAAAACTAATCTGATAAGAAAATGTTTCTATGGTGACAGTTATTGCCAACTAACTACATTTATTTCATAATGCTTTCTACCATGATTTCCCAAAGTATAAACTCAAGTTGACTCAAAATAAAGCAAATTAAAAATGAGGAAGAAATAAAATAATAATCTGAGAATACAGAGCAATGAGAGTTGATGATAAAAAGCAAGAAATATTATGACCAATTTTTCTCTTAACTTGTCCTTCAAGTGCCTTTTTAGGTGAAAAGAAAGGGTATTGATTAAACATAATTTTGGAGAGCATTTATTATTTACAAATTATAAATAATAAAAAGTCATGAGAGCTCAGAACTTAAAAGAACACCAAGCTTCTTTAAATAAATTCAAACTTCCTAATCTAAAAACAACAAACATATAATCTAGTATTTCAGGGCAGTGATAGGATTTGCCAAAGGCTCATTTCACCTGTCTCTGACTCCAGAAGCAATTTGTGGTTGAAGTTATTATTTTGTATATTGTATTAGTATTCTGTGGCTCTCATAACAAAATTATCACAAACTTCATGATTTAAACAATAAAATGTATTATCATAAAGATACAGAAGGGAGAATCCTTCTAGAACGTGCTGGAATAAAGTTAAGTTGTCAGTAGGTCAGCTTTCCTTTCTAGAGGTTCTAAGAAAGCATCCATATTTTCAGGCTTCTTGAGGGAATTCCCATTATTTTGCTCATGGCCCCTTCCTCCATCTTCAAATTCAGCAAATTTGCATCTCTCTGAGCATGCTTCAGTGACCATGATGTTGGGAAATGTCCTCTGCCTTTAAGGATCTATATGATCTTATACAGGACCCATCTAAATAATCCAGAGTAATCTCCCCATCAAGGCCCTCTGCTTACTCAGATCAGCAAAATCCCCTTTGCCACATATAATAACATATCCGCAGATGCTGAGGATTAAGACACAGGTATTTTTGAAGTCACTGCTCTGCTTACTACACACATATTAAGTTTGAGGTGTCCATTCGACATCTAAGTAATAATGTGTGTAAGCCATTGAATGCATCAGGCAAATTTCATGGTAGACACTTTGGGACATGATTATACATCAGATATAAGCATGTATAATTTATCTTACATACTATATAAGAATCTTTTAGGTTCAGATAATATTTAAAGCTTGAACCAGACGAGACCACCAATAAAGGAAGTACAGACAGAAAAGAGGATTGAGGACCTAGTTTTGAGGAACAAGTAACATCCTCACATCAGGGACAAGAAAATCCCCATAAGAAAGTAAAATGCTCAGAAAGTGAGTAGAGGCAAAATCAAAAGGCTTAGTGACATGGAAGCTAAGAGAAGACTCTGGTTTAGGATGAGAAGTAGTCAGTTATTTCATTCACCAAGGAAGTTAAATAATGAGAACTGATCATTGCCATTAGGGAAAAACTATGACACTGTTTACAGGGGCAGTTTCAATGCACCGGGGAGAAGAAGCCAATTTAAAAGTGTTTTAAGTATATAATATAGTATTGTTGGCTACAATGATGGTGCTGTGCTTTCATCTTCTAGTTGCAAATTTATATCCTTTAACATCTTCCCAGTTTCCCCATCTCTTAGTCCCTGGTAAACACACTAAGGTCATTCAAGTAGTCACAAATGGCAGGATTTCCTTCTTTCTCGTGACTTAATAATATTTCTTTATCCATTGACAGACACATAAAGTTATTTTCATTTCTCGACTATTTTAAATAATGCTAGAATAAACATGGAAGTGAAGATGTCTTTTCAATATTCTTTTTCACTTCCTTTGCTTGTTGGATTGCTGGACCACACAGTAGTTGCATTTTCTTTTCGAGGAAACTTCATACTTTTCCACAATGTATATGTAGATGAAATCATGTTGTACACTTTTAATATACATGATTATTTTTGGTCAATTGAAATAAAAGTAGGTTAAGAAAAACATGAACTTAATCATTTCAAACAACTTTTTTCAGGAATTTTCCAGCTAAACTAGAAGTGGGTTAAGTGGGTTAAGAAAAACATGAACTTAATCATTTAAAGTAACTGTTTTTAAGAATTTTTCAGCTAAGCTAGAAGAAATGTGGTGGTGACTGAAAGAGAAAGGTTTGTTCTGTTTTGTTTTGTTTTTAAATTTATTTTATTTTTTTTTAAAGAAATGAATAATGCTATGTTAACATGCCAATAAAATCATCCAGTAAAAAGTGAAAAATTATTAAAGAAATTGTTGGAACAATGTCCTTGAGGATGTGTTAGATTTCTCAACATCTATGGGAAGTTCAGCCTCAGATGAAAGCTCAGAAAGTTTATCTCCAAAAAGAGAGAAAACACAGTGAATCTATCCTGATGGATTTAATTTCTATGATAAAGTTGTCAGCTAGGTAATTGGCTGAAATTGAGATGGGAAAGGAAGAATTAGAGATTGAGAAGAAGGATGAAGGTGTAAAGCAGTTGCAAGAGACAAGACAGCGTGGAAAAGAACAATCAATGCACAGCATGATACACCCAGCAGGAATTCATAAAATTGCATAAAACAGAAGGAGAGACACAGCCTAAGTGTTTTAATGTGTTTATACGTAAATGGATGTTTTAGTCCATAGATGAATTAAAATATGCTTAGAATTTGGTCTGGCTGTCAAAAAAGCTAACTTTATCTTCAGGTTCCGTAGTTAGAAATACAGTTATCCAGAATAGAAGTGACAGCATATTTCATTCAGTTCTGTACCACACTTTAAAGAATGATGGTTTCAGAGGGAGGCAAAGAAGGAGCAACACGCAGCTGGGTTAATAGAAGAAGAGGTGGTACACGTATGAAAGCAATAGAGAGTGTATTTTTGGTTCAAAAGTAATAGGATTGGTTCATGAAAATTTCTTGTAAGTCCAATGTAAATTTCAAAGAATAAAATATTCTGAGTTGAGAAGCACAACAGAGATTATTTAGTAAAAACTTTCACTCAAACAAGGGGTTGTGACTCTAGAAGAAGGACACTAGAATAAGAGGGAAATTTTCAACTCTATTTTCTCATCCACAATTTATGCCTGGGGACAGGAACTATTCCCCAGTCCCTCTTGTACTGCCCTAGGGAGTACAATAAATTTTTAAAAAATCACTATATAATATTCCTGAACCTCAGTTTTTCCCTCATTTAAAAATGGGAGAATACAAATTGCTTTATCTACTTTGTAAATATTCCGTGAGAACACTGCTGATGGTATACCATTTGTATAAACATTGTTTCTAAAAATAAAATTATGCTTTTATTTCCTCTGCACTCTTTTATTTTATTAGTAAAATATGAAGCTCTGTCCTCTAAGACCTTGATCATATTCTGGAGTCATGAGAGCGGAAATCTCTAATATCAGAAACTTTTGGATAAAATTTACAACTACTAATAAGAATTAATAATACTTAGAACATTTTTAGAATCTCCTGTCTAGACTAGAAAATCCTTTCTAATTTGCTTTCCATGAGTGTTTTTTTACATCATACATATATATATACACACACACACATATATATATATATATAATACACACATATATATATATATATATATTTTTTTTTTATCAAAACTATATTCTGTGTCTTCCTATCAGACTGATAACTCAAGTTTTTTTGCTACTCTTGAGACCCAGGTAAGGTTTAAAATAGGTTAGACATAGACATGCAAACAACATACATAGAAATTAGTGATGTTCTAGAAAGTTCTTTAGCTCAAGAGGTCCCCTAAGGGAGTATGATCCTATTTCATGATTCTCTGCTTATTTGTGTGTT
Organism: Cynopterus sphinx; assembly: GCA_030015415.1. NCBI lineage: Eukaryota > Metazoa > Chordata > Mammalia > Chiroptera > Pteropodidae > Cynopterus > Cynopterus sphinx. The sequence continues at coordinate 11,015,491 of CM057379.1, forward strand.
ATTGAAGGAACAGGGAGTCCTTGCTAAATATTTCTTTTATTGGCATTGTCCTTCCATTTATGCCCCTGAATCAGCTGTTGTAAACCACTGAGAGCAAATATATTTTATCATATACTTATTTTGCATATATAATTTTAATCTATCTTTTTTATTCAAAAAGTTGCATATTTTCTTCTGTACTATGTGCATAGAAAGTAGGTATATCATAGATATTTATTTAAATTCAATGGGATTTACAATTCTGTCTCAAAGAGAGCAGATTAAGAAACCAGCTGTAATAAAACAAGTGTCCTTATACTTAAAGAAATAAAGCAGTTCTCACCAATCTTTCATTTTCATTTATGCTTAGTATTGAGTTAATGCAAAGGCAGCAAACAGGATAATCCAAGCTGGTCAAAGTCTCTCTAGAAAAGAAGACATCCTCCCACACATCAAAAGCATCATCATATCTCAAGAGTTCTATTGCATCTTTATTGCCCAACACCTTAATAAAACTCCTTCATTGCTCTGTCAAGATCTGCTGAATGAGTCGGAGTCAGAGATAAAACAAAAAATAATCTTGCAGTGTAGCAAAAGTGAGAACTGCTTTTCTCCATAAATTATGTATATTTTACTGGTGGAAACTATCTTTCATGATATTTTCTCCAAGGCAAACACTTTAGAGAGGTGATTATTATATATTTTTCATTTAGAGTTCAATAGTTCAAAGGCATCTTTATTAATAAAATCATCAATTGGAGTAATAGGTGAATTTATCTAGTTTCTTTAGTACCCACTGGGGGTAATTTTCATATCAGGTTCCAGAATTAAACATCAGCAGAAATAAAAATGAAATGATGGATTTAAACAATGATATGAATCTGTTTAACTTTCTGTCTGTATTATTAAACAGGTTTGTTTCCATATGTGAATGGCAAAAAAAATCAGCCATATTTTAAGTGTATTGTTTGAAGTAGACTTTGATAGTTAACACACACACACATACACACACAAACACACACAGAATGTGGGAATCTATATTTGTCTATCAATACTGCTTCTGTTGTATATTAGCTTAGAGAAAATATATACTTCTTAAAGCTTGGATATTAAATGTGAATAAAGGCTATAATGCCTGACTCAGTATGTTGTCCAAAAAAAAAAAAAAAAACAGCAAATTAGAGAATACTGTGACACAGTGGACTTTATTTGGTGTTAATAAATTAATTTTTACACTTGAGGAAAATTTTCAGATGGCTTTGCTAGTTCTATGCATACATTGACTAAAAACTTAAGCCAGAAGAAAAAATGTATTTATTTACATGCATAAGTACTTAAAATAATTTCAAAACAAAAAAAAGCATTACTTTATTATTTTGCACACTTTCAGCAACTGCTAACTTTTATACAGTTTGCTTTTCATATTCTTTATATTCTCTCCTTTTCCTTCATATATATGCAAATATATGTAAATGGATATATGGATAGCTATATAGCTATCTATGTATATGCACATACACTGTTTCTCTGTATACAAATGCACACATACAAACATATAAGTACCCATAGGGCTTTTTCTGGAGCTACTAAAATTAAAGTTTCAGACATCATTCACATTTAGCCCAAAATACTTCAGTGATTTTCTAAAAATAGTAGTATTACCTTAGCTAACAACAACTGTGCAATTTGAAAATCAGGAATTTTAACATGATGTTACACTATTATCTAAGTCACAGTTAACACTGAAATTTTATCGTGTATTCCAATAATGGTCTTTATATCTGACTAGAATTTAATCCAGTATAAATGTTTAAAAAATGCATCATAGTTAAATGGATTCATATTTTATTTCTCTCAGGTTTTCAAGGAAGAGACCATGGATATATTAGATACATTTCTCAAAAGCATGGTAAGAGTGAAAATCTTTAGAAGTCATTTTGTTATCACTAACATCAAAACTGATAAACAAAGCAAGCCCATTTTTATGTACAAATCCACATACACTATAAACAAAGATACACACAAAATGTATTTAGAAAAGTTGCTTTATTTCAGGGTAATTTTAACTGCAAAGCTAGGCTTAGGCCAATCATTCACTGCCATGCATTGTCACTTAAATGAGAGAGCAGAACCTATAACAGGACAAGAACTCACACTCACTACATTAAAACTTCAGTCTGCTTTCTTATTTAGAGATTGGTAGTAACTATTACTTTTATTTCTCTCACATTAGTCTGCTATGTTAGAAATCATACATATTTGCTACAAAACATATTGACCAATTTTGTCTTAGCACCTTCCTACCAAAGTACTGTAATTTCAAAGATAATATTTGCATTGGGATAATAATGTTACAAAACAGGGGAAAAGTCTAACAAAAAAATAGCCAATTGGTTCCCTAACAAAAAATACCAAGAGGAAATTTTTGCTCCTTCAGCCTCCAATACTCATTTTTCCACATTAAATCACTGTTTTATTCATTGCTTTAATTTTTAAAACATATTTTGCACCTCATTACTCATGTATTTAAATGTAATGTTTCTATTTAGATACTTTAAAATGTGAGGTATTAAATAATACCACTGGTTTTCAGTGGGCCTTTAAAATTTAAATGCAATTTGGATCAGTAATAACTTTTCAAAATGCACTGATTAAATACACTTTGCTTTCGCAAGAGTGAAAACAAACATATAAACAAAAACAACCAGCTCCAAGTTTTCATTATTTTCTATTAAGGAATTGAGGAGTCTAAATTGGGCAAGCAACTTTCTAAATTCTTTGCCATTACATCTCTACAGACCTTGTATTGGAATTTGGATTTCTGCTTCCCAGGAGAGCCTGCCACTTCTAATGTGCAATTAGAGGAAGCAAAGAAACGTTGTTTACACAAATAGAAAGCTAATGAGATGGTACAATCAATGTGACTACATGACCATTTCAGAGCCACAACTCTACCACTTAATATAGTTCTTCAGAAAGAATTAGCTGCAGTCAAGGGAATATCCCGAATGGAATTAGCTTCTTTCCTGTTTGTCTTTTTGTGATCTGGGTTGAATGCTAGAACTTTATTATGAGTGACCATTCCTCTTTAAAGTCATCCACTTTGTTTCTCTTGAAAGTTTCTGCAAGGATCATTCTATTTAGTGCTACTCTAATAGAATTTTTGGAAATTTCCCAAGTAAGTATGCATTCTGAGTGTAGATATTAGTAGGTGATACTATATTACATTGTCAGCTATGCAATAGTGAGTGTTTTCCCTTTAAACATTAGAGTTAAGTCAGTTTATTTTCAAATATGTCCTAGGCACAGATTTAAAATCTTTAAATAAAAATCACATAAATCTCTTTCTCAATTTATACATAAAGGCACCAAAAACAGAATTATGCTACTCTGCCGTTTACTATAAGAACACTGGCCAGAAATTTAAAATCCTAAACTCCCAGGATAGACAACACGCTGACATTCTCCAACATCTTTCCCTAAACTTACATACAACTATTTAAAGTTGCTTTGATTTATACAAGTAACTAAATGAACATTTAAAAGTAAATGATATTTAACAAGAATCATTCATGTACTATTGAATAGAGAATAAACTCTACTACTACTCATTTCTTTCTACATTTTTTTCCAGTACAGTCCTAAGCATGGATTGTGAAAAAAGCTAAAGCACAAAAAGGAATCAATTGTCATTATTATTTACTCCTTTGTTTTCAGGAATGAGAAATCATCTTTAAAATTTTAAACTTACATTTAAGTGATGCTAAACTATGTTGTAAGCATAATCATGTAGATGAAAACTATCATTTGGGCTCAAAGAAGACCCAAGTTCCAGGCATTAGGTTATATGACATCAAGATTTAATTTAGAGAAAGATAAATTCAGGCAGAAGAAGGGGTGTGCAGCCCACTTGGACAACATTATGTGAAAGAAAAATGAGAAATGTGATTTTGTAGGAATGGAAGACATAACCAAGGAGACACAAAAGAGAAGTCAGACCTTAGCCGGAGTCTTGTAAAAGAAACAATGACATATTTTGGCTAAACCTTTGTTAAAAAAATAAATCAAACTGTCAGAAAGAAGAAAATCTATAATCTACAGGGACACCTGAACATTTCATTTCTATAGCGATGGCATTAAGCCAAGATAGAAATAGGTTATTTTAATGTTGCTAATTAGCAGTAACTTAAAAAAAAAGTTTTGATGAAATAGTTGTCAGCTGTTCCCTAAAGATGCAATTCTGTCACAGGACTGTATTTTTTCACTGGGAAACATTAGTTAATATGTTGAATTGGGCTGCTGGGTTAAAAAAAAAAAAAGAATAGAAAAAACAACTCTGATTGCTGCCAATATTTGTATAATTATAACTAGATAGTCACTCTTCCTCAACAGTGAGAGCACTCAGATTTTTAAACTCTTTGCCAATTCAGGGAAAACAATGACAAAACAATGTCACCTTTGCTCTAAATGTTCCCAATTATAATCTCTTGCATTAATAATATTTGTTAATATTATTAATATTTATATACCTGGCCTCACATTTTTACTCTGTGAACCTTGCCAGAGAAATTCTAAATATATATATATATAAAGATTTTATGCACAAATATGCTAATTTCAACTTTACTATAATAAAAACCTGGAGATGACTTCAGAAATTATAGTTTGCTTAACTAAACCATGAGAACCAGTTAAAAGACAAAGAATAGAACAGAAAGTAACAAAAATTTCTGAGGGTCACAGATATTCCAGATATCTTTTATTCACCGTTCCATGTTGTATACAGAAATCTCACATACTTCTCCCAACGACCTGAGTATTATTCTTTAAATCTTACAAACTAGACTAGTTCTCATACTGATCAAAGACAAAGTCATGCACCCAGTAGTGATAACAAATCACTTTTGTCCAAAAATTACATACTTCATTATTTTTGCAGTTTACTTTTTAATATTACTAAATATTATTTTTATTGAAAATTTAAATACACAATATGTGGCCATAGGCTATTAAGAAAAACAGTAAGTAATCAATATTCTCTAAAGCAAATTGCTCTATAAAAGTAAAAGTATTTATTTCAAGAATAAGTTTAGTGTCTCACATGAGTCTCATTGTAGTAATGTTTTCTCTTTTTTAAATAATATTTGCTGAATTAGAATATTCAGTAAAAATGACAATGTATAACCTACTTTAATGTAATGAAATATCTGCAGGATTCTTAAACTTTAGGGTATAATTCTGTAGAAGTCCTAATTTCATCCATTTAGAAGTTTGGAACATATCTAATGAGCCATGCTATATTATAAGAATAACGGTGTTTAACTCATTAAAGATTTGTTATTATAACAACAACAATAAAAATTACAAGTAGATATGCTTAACTATTTTAGATATTGTTTGTGGAAACCTGGATGAAAGAAGGCAAAAAAAGATACAGGTAATTTTTTAGTAAAAAGGCCAGTGTGGGGAGATGGTGGATCAGTCACAAGCGAGAGAGAGAAAAAGAGACTAAATTTATCCTTAACAGTGATGATGGGAGAATTAGATGTAAAGCATATATACACAGTGCAGTGTTCCAGGCAGCAAAAGTATTATCAAAAGAGAATTGTCATACATTTTTATTATTTAAAATATTTATTTTTTAAGAATTATGATTATAAAAATTCCCAGAATAAAAACATATTCAATTTTTTTTGGTGTGGAGTTTTGGCTGCTTACTACTTTTTGAATACCATAGTTACATTTAAAACCTTAACTAACTGAGCAATTACTCATTTTGGTCATATTTCTGCATTTTAAAAACTTGCTACATTTTTTAACCTAATTCAATTTTTCCTATATTTCTTTGTTAACTCGTGAAAGTCACATAAATTACTTAACCTTCAGTGTCTTCATTTTTGAAGTAAAGAACTAAAACTATCGTATATAAATCCTTTTTAGTATATTGATCAACATACATTAACAAAATGTTAAAAGACATTAAAAAATAACAAGCATTTAATTGAATTTCAAACTTCAACAATAAATTTTGTGTTCCAAATTAATCTATAAACATACACAGTATAATCAAAGGATTTACTTATAAACACTGATATCTACTATTAATAATTGTTTTTTACTACAGAGACACCATATTTTCTCATTAATAATAATAATTATTATTGATGTTTATTGTACTCTTTACATAAATTTTCTCTTTAATCACAACTGTATAATGTTATCTCCATTATGCATATAAAAAAATCAAGCAATGGGCAAGTTAAGCAATTTGTCCAAGATTATGCAACCAGGATGCAAACCTAGGTAGTCCAAGCATTTAAACAGTTCTGCTATGAATTTAGTAAAACATTTTAGATTTCATTTAAATGGATTTAATTTCAGGGGAGCTAAATGCCTACATGATATGGTAATATTTTTCCAAGAACAGTTTTTTTTATTAAATATATTGGGATGACAATTGTTAATAAATGTATACGTTTCAAGTGTATAAATCAATAATATGTCATATGCATATTGCATTGTGTGTTCACCACCCAAAGTTTCATTTCCTTTTGTCACCATATATTTGAATCCCTTAATCTTTATTTATCTCCTCTGTCTACTTCCCCCCATGTCTCCTTTTTCTCTGGTAATCACTAAACTGTTATCTGTGTCTATGTGAGTTTTTGTTTTTCTTATTAACTTGTCACTTTCAGTTTTATATTTCACATACGAGTGAAATCATACAGTTCTCAACTTTTTCTGTCTGACTTATTTCGCTTAGGATGATTATCTCAAGATTCATCCACCTTGTCACAAATAGCAGTATTTCATGTTTCCTTATGGCTGAGTAACATTCCATTGTATGTACATACCACATCTTCTCTATCCAATCATTTATCGAAGGATGCTTTGATAGCTTCCCTGTCTTGGTCACTGTGAATAAAGCTGCAATGAACATCGGGGTGCATATATCTTTATGAATAAATGTTTTCATATTTTTGAGGTAGATTCCCAGAAGAGAAATTGCTGGATCATATGGTAATTTTATTCTTAATTTTTTGAGGAAACTCCATGCTGTTTTTCATAGTGGCTGTACCAATTTATATTCCCACAAGCAGTGTATGAGAGTTCCTTTTCCCCACAGCATCTCCAATACTTGTTTTGTTAATAATAGCCGTTCTTACAGGTGTAAGGTGGTATCTCATTGTGGTTTTGCAGTTTCTTAATAGATAATAAAGTTGAGCATCTTTTCATGTCTACTGGTAGTGTGTATGTCTTCTTCGGAGAAATATCTGTTCAGGTCCCCTCCCATTTTTTAATTGAATTGTTTTTGTTGTTGTTCTTGTTGAGTTGCATGAGTCCTTTATGTGTTTTTGGTACAGCTTCTTATTGGAGGCGTTGTTTGCACGTATCTTCTCCTATTCAGTTTGTTGCCTCTGTTTTATTGATGATTTCTTTTGCTATGCAGAAGCTTTTACTTCCTTTGCCTTTGAGGTCACATTCATAAAATCCTCTCTAAATCCAAGGTCCATGAGATTAATACCTGTGTTTTCTTTTTTACAGTTTATTCTTTCAGGTTTTATATTGAGATCTTTAATCCATTTTGAGGTAATTTTGATGTATGGTGACAGATAGCAGTCCAGTTTCATTCTTTTGCATGTGTTTTTCCAATTTCCCCAGCACAATTTACTGAAGAGGCTTTTCTTTTCATTGTATATACACAGAAGAGTTTTTTGTTTTTGTTTTTGTTTTTTAGAACCTACAGTATTTCAATGAAACTACAGGCAAAAATACAAGGAGGCTAGAAATAAACCATGGCTGGCTTCCTGTCACAATCATCCACCCATCCAGAGTTCCTAGCCACAAGATTCGTCCTCAAAAAAGATGTCTTTCTATATTCTTCTCAATAAATTGATTGCATATGTTTGTTTTAGTCAAACTTCTCATGAGGAAAGCAATTTTCCTGGCTGAAAATTTTATTTCCCAGACTCTGTGGGAGAAGAATGTAAGAGAAGCAGGTGGAGCAAAAGAAAAAAAACTGGAGATGAAGAAAGCGTAAAGAGTAGAACCAGACAGATGGCAAACCAATCAGAGAATGAAAGCCAAAGCATAAATACTGCACAGAGAGAAATGTCTGATGAGCTGCACAGTTGTTTGTATGGGGCACGCAATAAGCATCGTCTACTTTTTTTTCTTCTTAAAATTGTCAAAGGAGAAGTTAACAACTAACTGTTGGCCTTGATTTGGGTATTAGTTGGCTTGTATCTGTTGCACATGGACAGTGCTAGGTTATCTGTAAGGTTAAAAGAGGCAGAGATCAAGGAAACCAGGATCATCTAGGTGTCGGGATTGCACACTGAATCCAGAAAAATTCAATCAGTGTTTGTATGAAATTTGGCTAAAAGAAATGAAAATGGATGCTTTTAGACATCCCATTTTCATTACTTAAAAAATAAGAAAGAATTTAGCTCAATATAAATCACAGATTATAGAAATTAAAAGTTTTTGTAGCATAATTAAAAATAATTATTTAAAACTGATTAATGCAATTTCTACACTAGTTGAATAACTTGCTCAACATCCCAAAGTTATCTTGAAATAGTTTAGCTGTTATGAATATTATGCTAAATTGCATAAACATTAGTTTGCATCTTTAATACATATTGAGTGACTTGACAAATTAGAAGTGTCGGCTCACAGCATATTGCAAATTTGTATATGCTCTATTTAAATGAATTTAATGACAATAACAAAAATAACACTATAGGAATTTCAGTTACATGCTAGTTTTAGGGATTTGGGGCAGTCTGAGAATATTCATAATATGCCATATGAATCCTGTTATTTTTAGTCTTATTTGGTTTTTAATTTGAAATGTTCTATTTACACAAGTAACGGTGTCTGGAAGGAGATGTTTCTCTTTCTCTTATTCTTTGTATCCCTCCTAAACCTTCCTTCTCAGCAATATTACGCCATGAATTATCACTCTTTCTCATATATTTTTCAAACCTTTTTCTTACAGCATCATTCCTGCCAGGATTTCTAATACTTACATGTTCTTCATTTTAGTGAAAACATTCTTAATTAAATATCCTCTTTTTAGATACATTTTCCCTCTCTCCTCCTCATCCTCCTAAATAAAAACATCTCTTTGAGGATGTCTGCACTAACTCTCAGGGTTTTATCAGTTAGGTATATCTTCCCACTTTAGAATGGCTTCTGTACACTGAAGCTACCAGTTATCTCATGTTGCCAAATTCCAAAAATTTCTGTTCCTTCTGGTCTCCATTAACCATCTGAACCATCTCCTTTTTTGAAAATGATTCATCTTTGGTCCAATACTTCTATTTTTCCTTCTATCTCTTAGAAAGCCTTTTCTTCACCTTTACTCATTCTCCTTCTTTTGAACAGTTATTTAATGCTCAGGTTTCTCACTACTTAATCTCTAAACAATTTCTCTTTCATCATACAGTCTCAAACAATCTCACCTTCGCTAACTGACACATTTACACTGCCTTCCCAGGTGTGTTCTGACTCATGCATCCAATTGCATATTCCAAATTGATACTCAGGTATCTTAAAGGAACCTTCAAATCAACACCTCAAAAACTAAACCCCTATTAAACCTCCAAAATATTTCTGATATTTCTTTAATATTTCTTATTCTGGAAAATGAAACCAATACCAATACAATTGTATAGATTATGCACTTGGGACTAATTCCGAACACCTCCTTCTTTGTCACCACTTATATTTAATCTATATCCAAGTTCTATCAGTTTTATGTATAACACTACTGGCTTTCTATATCTATCTTATCACTCCCATCCTAGGCTAACCTCCACCATTTTCTGTTTAGGCTACTGCAAGAGTCTCCTACTTGCCATTTTTTCTTAATCTGTTCCTACTTACTTTCAATATGTTTCACAAATCAAGAAAAGGGTGATATTTTTATAACAAAAGTTTGCCATACACATTGTATAAAATCCTTCAATGGTAAATGAAAAAATAATGAAAAATGTGTATACTGTAGTTATGTATAATATGAACATTAAGTAAATAATGTTTTATTAAATTTGCCAAAAAACTTAGTGATTTCCTCTTGCTCTTAAAGATAAACAATGAAATACTTAGCATGGCCTACAAGACCCTGTGTATGCTGTACTTCCTTGTCTCTAACTCCAACCACCTCTGCCATCCTGCCTCAGTCTGCACCTTGACTAGTTACCCATTCTGTGCACTGGCCATGTCACATTCCCTCCTCACACTCCTACATATCACGAAGCTTGCATACATTGGTCCTATACAGAACGTGCAACGGATTCTTCAGAATTAAATAATACATACTTTCTTTGTTCTGCATAGTTCTTCAAGAAGGGTTTCATGCCTACCTAAAGGAAAGAATCATTCTTACATATCTTGACACAGGAACACATTCCTTTTAGTAGGCCTTCAGTGGTATCAACTAAGACTTGCTTTTGTAAATTAATTGACACCTTCCTTTCTTCAATTTCTGCATTCTACTCATCATGGCCATGTGTGAGCTGGAAGTAAATATTGATAAGAAGACATTGGAACTGTATCCTAAGTAGTCAGCTTAGGCTTTGGGTTTAAAGTGAAACTCTTTAGCAATGGTTTCCACCACCTGTAGTTAGGAATAAGCAGCTTGGGACCCCCTTGGGCTCTGGGCTCTTAGGTCCACCTCCTGAAATCTGAGGTTCTGTGTGCTCAGAGTGACCTATCTAGATCTACATTACTGTGATTTCTGCTGTAAAGGCCTGATATCTGCATAATTCAATGATTATGAATAATTACTTTCTTACCTGGATGAGTGCCACAATGTCCAAAATGAACTAATTTTTAAGAAGACCTCCAGCATAATAGTTTAAAGTTTATAGAAGTTTAAAATACTATTTACTTATTTGCTTTGAAGATTGGGAGAGTATTCTAAGGATAAGTAAATATGTCCCAAGCCTGATGTACCAACTGATTATAATCACTGCCAGTAATTTACTTCATCTGCTATTGCTTTTTTCCCATTCAAATGTACCTTTAGTTTGTATAAGAAATTAAAAAGAAATGCACTTAATAGAAAAGTGATCACTTAATTCCGTGTATTATAAGAATATAGATAAATTTTAGATTATATTAAGAAAAAAAACATTTTAATTCCTCAAATCATTCATGGTTTTAAAAACCTGTAATGGTTCAGCAACAATGAAACACTACAATAAAAATTAAATCTTACCCTTCATTCTTTATTTAAATTGTACTATTTGGTATTATTTTATTATCAGCTTATCCTTTTTATTATAAAAAAATGAACCCTTGTTTCTAACCTTTCCAATTTTACTTCTATAATTAGGGTTTTGGGTTTTTTTAAATCCTCACCAAAGACATTTTTCTGTCATTTGTCTTCTGTCTCCATTTTGAAGCCTCTGATGATTTTTATCTATAACATCTCTGCTGTATCTCTACTCTCTCCTCCTTTTCTTCTATCTCTGTATCCCTTTATCTCTCTCTTTCTCTCTCTCACATAGCTTGATCTTGTACTTATATTTTTTACATACTTCAATATTTTTCAATAAAGCCAGTATTTAGTTTAACTTGAGGCGCCAGGATTCATTATCAGTGTAGGTGTTCAGATGTGTTATCATAACACTTGCTCTTTTCCTCTGGCTGATGAAAATAAAATTACATTTTCCCCAATAGCCATTTTTCATCAAAAATCCATTCTCAAACACAGCATAATAATGTAATTTCTCTGTAAACAGATGTGAGGATTCATCAAAATACAGTTACTAAAAGATAAAGCTTCTACCTAGGAACTGGCACTAAACGGACATTCTCTCTCATTCAAAACTGAGGGAAATTTTAATAGTTTTGAATGATTAAATATGCATCCAGGTTCAAAATTAGAGGCACTGTGCTGTAGAGCTGGACAAGGAGAAGACTCTGAGAAAAGAGGAGGTTTTAGAGATTCAGAGCATATGTATTCATGGCAGACACAGCTAGTGGCCTCTTCTTATTAAGAAAATTTAGGAGTGACAATGTAAACAACCCAAGAGCTACATTTATTTTTCTTTCTTGCAATTAAACATGGTCATGTGACCCATATCTGATCAATGAAATATAAACAGAAGTCACTGGGTCTTAACTCCAGCAAGGCTTTTCTAAATGGCACAGACTTGTTCTTTATGAACCATTGACCTCTTTCTCTTCTGATTATCAGCAGATTGACTGCAGTGTAAGAGCAGATACTGTGGAAGCAACCTGAAAGGTAACTAAATGATGGACATTTCTAGTCCTTTATTTTAACCTGTAACCCAGAACCAAAACAGGACCACGATATCTCCAGAATAATCCTTCTATGTCCCCTTCAATGACTCCTCCTTCCTTTCTTAATAGCTTTATTGATGTAGAATTGACATATAATGTATAATTGACATATTGAAGTATAATTGACATATTTAAAATGTACAAATTGATGAGTTTGGACATGATAATCATCACCAAGTTTCAGGCAAATAAACATATCCAACACCTCCTAATATTTCTTGGTGTCTCTTTGTTTTTCTGTTTGTGTTTCTTTTGTGTGTGTGGTAAGAACATTTATAATGTGACATTTACCCTCTTAAATTTTGTAGTCCACAATGCTGTATTGCTAACTATAAGTGCCATGTTGTACAGATCATTAGAACTTCTTCAACTGTTATAATTGAACTTTTCTTTCCATTGAATAACAACTTTCTCTATTCCCCTCCCCAAGCCCCTGGCAGCCACTATTGTATTCTCTGCTTCTATGAGACTATTATAGAGACTTCATATAAGTAGAATCATGTAGTATTTGTCCTTCTGTGACTGGTTTATTTCACTTAGTTATAAGAATTCATGAAACCCTCATACACTGTTGGTGGGATGTGAAATAGTACAGCAGCTATAGAAAACTGTACAGAGGTTTCTAAAGAAAAATTAAAATAGAGCTACCATACAATCTAGCAACACCACTTCTGGGTAAATGTTCCCAATGATTGAAATCTCAAAGAGATCTCTGCACTCACATGTTTGTTGCAGCATTATTCACAGTAGCCAAGAAGTGGAAACAACCCAAGTGCCTATTAACAGATTACTGCAAAAGAAAATGTAAGGAATATTATTCATTCCTCAAAAAGGACATTTTGCCATTTGTGACAAGATGGATGAACATGATTACTTCTTATATGAGCAAAATACATTTTCTACTGTGTGAATCACTTTATTTGGATCTTTTATTGAGAGTAGCTGAGCCTCTTCCTAACATGCAGTAATTCTAAGATGGTGCAGAAAGAGGTCATAATTATGGAATAGTATAGGCAATTGTACATAATATATTTGGTTATATCATGTCACCAATTCTTCTACACATTGATTTTCACTATTGATTAAGCCATTTTTCTTGGCCTTTAATATGACCGTCAGCAATAATGTTTATATCAGGAGTTAAGCAAACAGTAAAATGCAAGAAAATGTTCCAAAGCAAATAGTCATGGGTAGTATTGCAGGGGATGTCCCACAGCTCTTGTCTGAGGTCTCATACTTTGAGAAGAAATTGGACTCAGCCACTTTTTAAACCTTCTTTTTTTCTATAATAAGACTTTATCATTACCAAAATAGTGTATTTATAACATTTAGAATATAGAAATTTTAAAAAAAGAACCCCACCATTCCACACCAAAAAATAACCACTGCTCTCTTCCTGGATAATAAATTTCTTCTAGCTCACATGTACATATTTGTGTATAATACAAAAAGACATTTAAAAATACCAATAATATTTAAAGGTTAAAAATATTTTATTTATTGATATATACCCCAGGGAGTTATTAAAATATCTTATTTTCATTAATTGTGGTACTTAAAAGCATTCCCTGTGATAAATACTACTAAGATATAGTACATAAATCTTTCCTAGATATAAATTCAAACTTGACCATACACCGTTTTAAGTTTTGGTATATAATTAAAATAAACTGTAGACTTTCTATTTTAAATTGTTTTTCCTTAATGATGTGCTTATTTCCTCCCATTTTTCATTACAATATCACTCAAAATTAAAATGTCCTTACCATTCAAAATTAAAATTTGTGTTATAAATCAAGTGGAATTTTTACTTTGTGTTGTAGTAGTTTCATGTTTTCTTTTCTTTTAGAAATATTTCCTCTGGCCACCTTCTATTAGAGTACCTTATGATACTCACATGCATATCAAGTTGATCGATTTATTCTCTATTCATTAAGTTAGCAATACTACTCTTATTGAAATATTTTTTAAATGTAATGACTGAACCATAACAAAATTTACTTTTTCTACAAATTTTCTTAACATCTGGTTTCCAAGTTTCTTGTAGTCATCAATATACTGGAATAGGGAAAATAGAGTAGAAAATGTTTTTCAACCTCAATTCTACTGGCTTTCTGGATGAGATTTCTCTCTGTTGTAAGGACTGTTCTGTGTATTGTATGATATTTAGTAGCATTTCTAGCTTCTACAAACTGGAAGCAAATAGGTCATGTCACAGTATAACAAAATCCAGATATTTCCAAACATCCCCTATGGAGCAAAACCACCCCAGGTCAAGAAGCACTGATATAGAGGAAAATGCTTATGGGACAAGTTTGAAAATAGTACCTATCTTTTATATATCTCACTGGCTAAAATTTACACTTGAAGCAACATCCATAGAAAGGCTCACTGAGTCAAGAGAATTGAAAAGTGGACAAAAACAAGAAGTCTCTGTAACTTCGCTTTCCCCATTTTTATTTTCTTCTTTTGGGTGCACATTATAATTTCATAGAAGAAAAAAAATCTTTCGTTTGTTCTATTCTACCATAATCACTGCCTCTATCCCTTTTATAGGTTCTACCTAGTATGCTTTCACTTTCACTGAAACAATTTCATACTTGTAGGTGGGAAATCCATCTCTTTCATCTCCAACAAATGAAGCTAAACAATTGAACTACTGACTTTTAAAAATCTCATGCAGTCAATTACTGTCTGCATATTACTATAAGTAAAGACTATTTTCAGTCAACAAAAATAGGTAAATCTTCACAATCATGTGTTGGAAGGTAGACATATCAGATTGGGAATGATTAGTTGACAAGCAGTCGAAATTTGTGGGGCTTTGTACCTGTCATATTCCTTTACTACTTACAACACAATTATTATCATATTAATAAAGTCTAAATTTATTTCCTGAGTTCTCAAAATATTCCAAATGTTGCACTGTAACTCATACCTAAAATCATGACCACTGCCTAAAACCCACTCTTCTCATTTCTATCCAAGACAGCTGTAATCTTCATTTTTCTGAATTGGATACATTATTTCATTATCACCCTTGGACAGACATAATCTTCATTATAAACCAATTTTTCATATTTCATAAACCCTTTATATAAGGAGCTGATTGTAAAGACTCCAGCTCTCATTGTGCTACCTCCAGTTCTTCTGAAATCATTGATGTACTTAGAGTTTAAATTATACAACACATAATTTGATTTTATACTGTCAGTTGGATAATTTCTTTTAAAGAACACTTCATAGTGCTTTCATTAAAAACTTGATTATTTCTTTTTAAACAAATGTAATTATATTGACCCTACATGCCTGTCATAATATTAAGTACAGTAACAACTTTTGGCAAAATAAAGGATCTTCCCGGAAAGCTTAATGAGTGTAAATTATTTGTATTAGTTATTTTCTTGTTCACTTGTAAAAGATCACAGTCTTTAAAAGGCTGCCCTTGGTTAGTATGCTTCTGGTACTACTGATATCTTGATTAATATTAACTCTCTATGTTTTTATTTCTTCACTGGGTAATGGTAAATTTTGTGTCCAAGAGCAATTTTAACACAAATTTTACATTAATGTCCTTTCAATAAATTGATTTTACTAAAAATAATAGGCCTTGCAGAGATTTTTTTCTAGTTTACATCTACTAATGAGGAAAAATGAGATGTGTTGATTCCTTGGGTATCTAATTTATCTAAATTTACCATATACCCCCAAACTAAAGATAATTACGTGTACTTATTAGTGGTGCCTTTAGAAATTACTTAGATAAGTGAATATGAACTTAGTCTCCAGAGTTCTTGCATTACCTCTCTATCAATGAACTTGAGCATTTGCTTATACAGATTATTTTAAAGATTAATGATAATAAGGAAAATGTTACTGCATACTCACACTCTGAATCTGATAACAAAATGGTCAATTATTACATGGATAACTCTAAATAATGCACTTAGCTAAGAAACTAATATATGATTCTTTAGAGAGAATCTCTTTATCCAATTCCAGGCCCATGAGAACAGGTCTATGTAGTAGAGAACTGTTTTGAGAAATTTTCTCCTTGAAGAGGCCCCAGTAAAATAACAGAGCAATGCTTAGTGATTTCATGATCATGGAGAGGCAAATACCTGATTCCTTGTAATCAAATAATACTAATACTAAAATTCAAGCAAGCTAGAATGCTTTGGGGGCATTGAAACTAAATTCTAGTAATTTTACTGAATTTTGCAACTTTACTATTAAAGTGGAGTCTTCAAATACATTTAAGAACATGAAAAGCAGCAAAGCCATACAAGATAGAAAATATAATTAGAGATGATACTATTTACATAATTTACTTTATACCAACTTTTGAATTGGTATTACTCCCAACAAATTCACACACTCATAAAATAATATGTCCCCAGTACTATGTTGTTTTGGCTGTTATAACATCAGGTATGCACTTTTTATGACATGGGATAAATAAGGTACTGTGAAATTATAAGTATATTCTAGGCAAAACTCACCAGGAAATTAAATTACTATAAGTAAGTTATTTTATGTTGCCAGGAAAACATTAGGTAATTACTATGAAGATCCTCTCAGGAAATGTTCATGATAGGATATAATTTTTTTTTCCGAGAACATATAATAACTCTAATTCCCACTTATTTGCAGGACCCATGAGACTTAAGAACATAAATCATACCCATGTGTTATACTGTACTGTCACGCACTCTGCTGAGCACAAGAAATATAAAGAAGATAATACAGACTGTTTTCAAATTTAGACCATGTTCTAGACTCTGAATGGCAAGCAAGTCACATAAATATCCAGTGTGGTAAGTCCCAAAATAGCTATGTGCATGTTATGAGGGTACTTTGTTGAATGCAATACTTTCCAGAAAAAAAAAAAAAAGGAAAAAAAACGTTAAGACAAAATCTCACTAAACTCTACCAATAATGGCGTGTATATTTGAGTTCTTTAAAATTCTAAATGATAATAATAATACTCATATTGAAACACTAGAATGGTATGTGTATATATATATATATATATATATATACAACTGATCAAAGCTTGATATGGATTAGAGATTAAATAATCATAGTTTCATCCATCTGAGTAATTTTGAAGGAGCTAGGGAAACTAATTGAAAATAGAAATTCTGACTCCTCAAAAGTGCCTTAATGGCAGTTGAATGATGCTAGCTGATGCAAATGCAAATTAAACTGGGAGACAGATATATATTGATTTATGGATTGGTTTTATTAATACTCCTGACTCTGTCTCCTAAGCATAGATACCTAAAAAAAAAAAAAAAATTCAGACTTCTGTCTCAAGATAAACTATCAGAGACTGGGAAAACTTCAAGGGTGAGGGACAGATGAAAAGCAAGGGCAGAAAAAGAAAGGTCCCACAGTACCTGCTCATGTGATCCTGATGCATCCCTCCCTTCCAAAGGCTGCTTGTGAAGCTCTTGCTTCCTGCCTGCAAACACTTCTCAATAATTGTTTCCTCCACTAGCTACAATCAATAGGCATTATGTTGAATCTTAAACCAATCTTAATGGAATAACTAGTTGTTTTTTTTTTAAATAAAAAACCTCAATAAGCCAATATTTCTTGTACAAAAAATTAAACATGTTTTTTAGATGTTAAGCTCTTAGCATGTATAGAAGCAACTTTTAGGCACACTTTCTTAGGAGTGCTTTTAGCAATAGAATGTTACCAAATAGCTTAATAAAACTATTAGTGCTACCTTTAAGAAATACACAGAATAGCCTTAATGATGTTATAAGACTAATAAAGATATAGTTTTCCAAGATTAAGACTGAATCAATGATCTATAAGAAATGAATTAATGATGTATGAGAACTTTAGTTCTATCCTCTGAAATTCAAAACATGCTTATGGTAGGTGGTTTGAAAGAAAAAACTACAATTAACAAAAAGATGTACTTGCAGTGAAATCAAAACCCTTTGTATTATTACTTCATAATACAAGAAGATAATATAAAAGTAAACATATTTATAATAATTTAATTTATAAAAATAATTTTAATATTTGAATTTATTTAGAACTACGTATTTTCAAAAAAAAGAAGGAGGAAAGGCAATAAACAATGTGAAAAATGTACTGGCATCTTTTCAATGGTTAAGAATTCCAAATGCTAGTGTCTAGTGCTTTTAGTCTCACCATGCAGCATCCATGGGGAATGTTCTCTTTACCTCTTGCTGGATTAGTCATTACTTCAAGTACTTGAAAGACACGAGTTTTAGAGATCTTATTCCTACATATAACTACATCAAATGAATCCATTATTTTATATTACACAGATATTTTCCCTTAAATTAAGAAATCAATATATCTCTGTTAAACTTCAAGGTTTATGGAAGTGTATTCGAGGTTATCCATAGGGCAATCAAACAGGCATATTCACAGTAATGTGTTATGTGTTGCAATGAAAATTAATAACTACAGTGCCTTAAAATATATGCCTCTAGGATGCTGAAAGCATATGACAATAATTCACATCCTAGGTAAATACAGTGATATCATTCTTATAATCAAAAATGATCAGATAAAATGTTAGGAAATTGGAAGAAAATATGTTTATTGGAAAATTAGTGAATCAGAATTATTAGGCATATACATTTACACCAGGGTGAATCTCATATTCATGAAAGCAAATTCGGAATTTCATATTCAACAAAAATAATCCCTTCTCCTTTTTCTCTTTCTCTAAAAGAGAATTCATTTTGACAAAATTTAATGTTCTTTCTCTGACTGCATAGTTATATTAATACTTGAATTGGTAAATCTTTGATTCGTCTTCTCCAAGATTCTCAATTTGAGAAAAAAAGATATGTGACCAAAGGTCAGTCTTTATGTAAATTATCTACCACACAAGATTTCTACTGATATATTAATAGGCTCTTTTTATTCATTGCAAGTGTGTTGTTTCTGACATAGGGCAAATCTCTTGTGCAAATTATCTAAATAGTAAAAAAAAAAAGTCCATAGAATAAAAACATTTAATTAAAATTTAAGATAAATTGATAACTTTAATAACTTTAAATCTTGGAAATATATGAAGTATGATCATTTAACCTCTACTACCTAATTATTCCAGGTGGTAATATATTTTATAGATGCTACCATCTGGAAGACATTGCATGAAGATGTTACTACAGGTAAAATTATGGATACCCATTTACTTAAATATAAGATTTTAAATGTGAGAAACTATTTCTGTGTCAAATTTCATATATAAAATAAAAATACTTTTTTCCCTTTCCAAGATTTTTAAATTAAATTTATTGGGCTGATATTG
Source organism: Cynopterus sphinx (assembly GCA_030015415.1). Taxonomy (NCBI): domain Eukaryota; kingdom Metazoa; phylum Chordata; class Mammalia; order Chiroptera; family Pteropodidae; genus Cynopterus; species Cynopterus sphinx. The sequence continues at coordinate 11,035,103 of CM057379.1, forward strand.
GTTAACAAAATTACATAGGTTTCAAGTGTATAATTGGATAATACATCATCTGAATATTGCATTGCCACCCAGAGTTAAATTTCCTTCTGTCATCATATATTTGACCTTTATTATCTACCTCTCCCTTCCCTCTGGTAACTACTAAACTGTTGTTCATGTACATGAGTCTCTGTTTGTTTGTCTTGTTCATTTGTTGCTTTCAGTTTTATATCCCACATATGAGTGAGATCATATGGTTTTCAGCTTTTTCTGTCTGACTTATTTCACTTAGCATGATAATCTCAAGATCATCTATGTTGTTGCAAATGGCAGTATTTCATCCTTATGGCTGAGTAATATTCCATTGTATATATGTACCACATCTTTATCCAATGTCATATTTTTTGAATTTACCACTTAGAAGTTTGATGTGCCAGACAACGTGTTTGTATAGGTTTTAAGTATTCACTGCCTCATTTACTCCAACTTGATATTCATTGAACACTAAAGTAGAAGGCAAACTCCTTGAAGAGCAGACAGTAAACAGGTAACAATATTATCCTATGATGAGGTCTTTCTTAGAAAATACACTTAGAAATATACCTAACCTATAGGGAATGGAGAGGCAACACAGTGTTTAGCTGGCTTGGATTATGGAGTTGAACAAACCTAAAAGTTTCTGTCTCGTTCACTAACCATATGACTTCAGTAAATAATTTAATCTTTATTTATTTCCTTCACTCTAAAGTGGAGGAGCTACATTTAAATATCTCAAATGTTTATGGTAATGTAACAAATGAACTAAATAAACGTAATTTATCATACTAAAAATGAGTGCTAATTCTTTTTGCAATTGCCATTATTATTGTAATTACTGACATTATCTTTGATATTATCGTTATTACTATTATATTATTATTATATTGTGTCTTTTCATTTTTAAAAAATAATGGGTGACAATTCCAGTCAAATATTCTTTATTATTCCATGGGAAATGTGAAGAAATGAGCTCAGCATTCTGATGGTTCACCTGAAGAACACAAAGCTGAAAATTGGCAGAATTTAGAATGAAATCTAGTTGTTTAATTCTATGTTTACTACTCTTTCTATACCATAACTGAACACAAAAATAGCATGTGTTCTTGACAACCATTTTGAAAATTTGTGTATTACCATGTCGTTTGATTCAGCTATTCCTAAAAAAACACTCTTTGGACAGCTAGTTAGAGACTTTTAGAGTTAAATAGGTAGGTAAGGGTAAGAAAGGTCAAATAAATAGTAATGGAAGTAAATTTAACTTGGGGGCAATGAATGTAAAATGTATTATACTTGGGACATATTATTGAATTATACACTTGAAACCTATATAATTTTATTAACCAATGTCACCCCAATAAATTTAATAAAGAATAGGATATACTGTACATTATTCATCTATATTCTTATTCAAATACCTTTCACATCTATTTCTGAAACGGACCCTTCACTGATCCTCACCTTCTGTACCCCAAAAATTTTCATCTTGAAATCATGTCACTGTCCATTTAGTATACTCCAAATGTCATATACCTTCTCTGATCTACAAGCATTTTAATACTCATCTATGAAAAGCATGACTAATTTATACTAATTAAACTTTTGAAATACAGTTTTAAAATTCTCACATTAATATTTTGTTACACATGTGAAAATATATGTTTACATGCTGTGCACTCAAGTAGAAGGTGTCTGAGAAACCCAGTAGTTTTAATTACCTCCTGATTAAATCACTTGAATTATTTCTAAATAGACAATCTCTAAAATTATACTTTCAGACAGGAGTGTTATGAAATTATACCTTTTTATACTGCTTTGTGTTCCAACATCAATAACTGTTAAGCAGAGTAATTAGGTCCTTGAGTATCAACTTATAGAAAAAATACAGATTATATATATATATTATATAGCATATTATGTTTAATATATACAATGCCACATAGATTTTTATTCTTACTTTAAATATCATATTTTAACAATAAGCATGAAGTTGTAAAGTTCATTTTTAATTGTTTACCTTTCCTTCTAATTTGAAAAAAAACTGGTAGTGTAAAAGCATTTTAATAAGTTACATGCCTGACTCAATTTTTCTCAGGTAATTAGTAGAGATCATTAAATGCTGGGGGAAATGAGGGGTACAAAATCATGATATGTTATATTATTTTAGTTTTAATAAATTTAGGGAGTCGCCTTTGAGGGATGCTGCATATTTAGCTATAAAAGAGGTAATTTTTGTTTTAGAACTAATGACTTTTTAAATAACTTTTTAAATTATCTAAGTTATTCTGTATATTCCCCTTTTCCAAAGATATCATAAACAAGGCATAAAGCATATTTTCCAAAACTGTTGCTAGATATGATAAGCTTTGAAACATTGCAAGTATCTCAGATTTTGAGAAATATGATAATTTTTTATTCTAGCTTTCCCATCTGATTTACAGATAGAGTAGAAGGACTTTTTTTGTGGTTTGCTTGCTTGTTTTTGATAAATTTTGTACAAATTTATTCTTAATGCATCATTCACTATAGAATGGGGCAGAGCTTACTTGTAACAGTTCTTTTATTTTGGTTTCTGTATCTGACAGTATGACATGAAATCCATCAAACAGTAAAAGAGAAAAAATATTCCAAACATATACATTCGTGGACACATAAATCAAACTACAAAGTCTACAGTGTTAAGAAAATATGAATCTCTTTACTCAGTAACTGAATCACCTTGAATTCCCTAAATCAATAGTTCACTGAACCTGAAGAACAATTTTCAAGCACTGGCGCATACATAATCTGGTTTATGCAGTGTGCTAGAAAGAACTTTTTCAACGTGAGAACTGAGCCCACCTGTTAAAATAAAAATGCCTTTACTATAAAGACCCCGTGAGCACAAGATACTTCCAAACATCGCACCTTCAAATTATGTGTTATTACATCAATATTTGGGGACATTGCCTGGATACTTGAGAATTTGGGAAGAAATGAAGAGTTTGGTAAAATTTAAAAAGCATTCTAAATCATTTTCACTACACTTAAGCAAGTTTAATTAATCCATGTATGCTTGTTTTATACTTCACACTAAAAGGTAAACAGAATGCAAGGGATACTATGGAAGTCCCAAATATAATACTTGTACACAAGAGAGGTCTTATTCAAAATTATAAGTGGAGATTTGCACCCTTTCCAGAACTCAGAATATTCCAAAATTTCATAAGAACTTTCTAAATCATTTAAAGGTCTAACTTCTTAGAAACATTCTATTGTCTATTTATTTTTTTAAGTATAGTTGGTATACCATTTCAGTTTCAGGTCTCCGCATTTGTATACCTTATAACATGATAACCTCTCTAAGTCCAGGAATCGCCTGTCACTATGGAAGTTATCATAACATTATTGACTATATTCACCTTTGCCTTTTTCATCCATCACCCCACCTATCACCCCTCTCACAACCTTCACTTTGATATCTGCTACTGTGAGTCTGTTTTGGTTTGGTTTGATTTGTTCTTTTACTTTTAGAGTCCACATACAAGTGAAACTGAATGGTATTTCTGTCTGACTTATCTCACTTAGCACAATATCTTTTAAAGTAGAATTATCTCAACCATAATTGCTCTTATAAAATTCTAATTTTTCTACACTTGAAAAATTTTACTGGAATATTAATTTGGATGCAAAAAGTGGGTCACTGTGCATAGTTCTAAAGAATGAATCCACCCTATAGTTCTATTGCTCTTTTTAAAGTACCTCCTACTCCTTGGAACAAAAATCTATTACAATTGTCATGCTAGATGTTAACTAGTAAATAACATTTTGTTATCAACTAAAGAAGAAAAATTCATAAGTGGACTCTAATATTATCCAGTGAGATGATCTATAAACACAAAAAGTTTTCTATAAAAATGGCACCGAAAAACTCACATTGGCTTCTCTTTTCTTACAGTTTTCAAACTGTAATGAATTTTTTATTATCTTTCATTTAATTCCATGTAGGTTTATTCTTGCTGATAACATGATCTATTGTTCTCTGAGCCATGGTGAGACTGCCATTTCTTAAACAGACAGCACTTATTGGAAATTAAACCTCTACTAATGTATTATAATTATTACTGGAGGGTAATTTGCTGCTCCAGCAGGGAGTCTCAGCCAATGTGAAGGTAACGTCTCTTCCAGGGAACTGTTAATATTTCTGCTACGTTGAAATCCCACATAATGGATCTTGCCTAAGGCTGATTAATGATTTCAGAGCTGGAACAATGATTTGCAGCTAAATCAGTCCTCACTGGAGGGGATTCAGGGTTACTTCAGTCAATACTGTTAAATAAGTGTAAACAGTAACTTCAGTTAACACACATGTAATCTAGTAGGTAAGAAAGGGAGAGGCCATAAAAGGGAGTAAATAATGATAATCCTGCTGTCTCTGCATTTCATTTACACTTAGAACAGATACAGGGGAGAAACACACTGCAGTGTCATCAGACCCGTGGAATTACTTCACTGCTACACATTTTTCCACATTGAAAAGGCAATTTCCCAAACAAGTAAAAGCAAATTGAGCTAAGTGCCTAAAATAAATCAGCTTCTTTCCCTCCCTTCTTTGGCTTATATCACCTTCCGTGCTAAAGAAGAAATTGGACAAATAACTTGGAATGAAACTTGTGCAAGGCGGATTTAAAGTAGGTTTCTTTTAGGATAAAACCCTACAAGTGTACTGAGTTCCAAAATTATACATGCTACCCAAGCTCTGGATTCCATCAATGCAGGGTATCTAACCACAGGAAGAGATCTTGAGATCCCTTTATCCTAAGGCCTACACGAGAAATGTGTGGAATAGGTACTCTCGAGCCCCTCAATTTAATTCTAGTTTGTTAATGTAAAGTCAATAACAATAAAAGGCAGTACTATGACTGCAGTTAAAGACAATATTATGGACCAAAATGTGTGTCTTCCAACATGTATTTCACTAATGGCCCTGCTTCCCTCTGTTCCAATGATTTCTAAACATAAAGCAAGAAAAGTTACAAACATTCTGATATACACGCTGTTGGTCCAAGGTTCCTGGTTATTGACTAGAAAAAATAATTTAAGAACCGAGTTGAAATTATATAGTGAGGAGAAGAAGAAATGCTTGTGAGTTAGAATGTGTAGTCTGCAGGTCTAAACATACATTCATTGCAAGCATTGTCATTATAGTGATTTGTGAAGTGAAAGTGAGAACTGTTGATACCTTTATTAGCTAAGAAATATGATACTAGGTGAAATATAAAATGTGGGCCATACTCATTAAGTTTTCAAAAACCTAGAAGAACCTGGACTTCCTAAATACTTCAAAGAACATTAACGCATTTGTAATAGGAAAAATTTCTCTCTGCCCTGTTACTGAAGGAATGATTCTAAAAAGCTACAACAAGTGGCATTTGGCTTCTAAAAACTGTGTCTGAACTTCCATTCAACTGACTTCTACATGCATTACACAGCTCACACACACTTGTGTGCCAAATAAATCTATACTGTGAATCGATGGCTTTTAACCTTCAGTCAGAATCACTACCAAAATACATCTTACCCCTCAATCACATCAGTACCAAACAGTGTCCCTTAGTTAGTATTAGGCAGGACACATGAGGTTTCTTTTTTTCTCTGATATGTTTAAAAAGTCAAGTGTAAAATTAATTTTGCCAAGGGGAAAGTTTCTACCTTTGATGATAAATACAGGAGCTTAGTGGACCCTCTACACACATTTTATCTGGCTATTTGAAATCAAACTTCTTGGTTTCATATGCTACTACTTATTTTTTTAAATATCTTCATTAAATATAATTCATATGACATACAATTTACTCATTTATAATATACAATTTTATTAATTTAATATATTCACAGAGTTGTGAAACCATCACCATAATACAATTGTAGAACATTTCCGTCACCAAAATGAAACCCCATACTATTAGCAGTCACTCCCTATCTCTCAGTTATTAGACAGTTATTATTTTATGTTTCTAAAAATTTGCCTATGCTGGATAGTTTGTATAAATAGAATCACAGAATATATTGTATGTTGTGACTGGTTTATTTCAGTTAGCATATTTTTGAGGTGAATCCTTATAGCATCAATCGCTATTTCATTTCTTTACAGTGGCAGATAATATTCCATGGGGTTGAAAGCATACCAGTTGGTGGGCATTTGGGTGATTTCTAGTCTTTGAATATTAGGGATAATGCTGTTATGAACAGTTGAACTAGTGTTGGAGTGGACATGTGTTTTCATTTCTCATAGGAGTAGAACTGCAGAGTCATATGGTAACATTATGTTGGACTTTTTGAGAAACTATAAAATTTTATGCTAGGCTGCTGCACTATTTTGTATTCCCATCAGCAATATATGAGGATTCCAAAATTTCCAACTCCTCACGACACTTATAGCCATCCTAGGGGGTTAGAAATAGTATCCCATTATAGTTTCGAATTGATTTTCCTTAATGACTAATAATATCATTTCCTTTATCTTCACCTGAAGATAAAGACATGTGTTTACTCATCATTTGAGTATTTTTTTAAGATCATTTGCCCATTTTTAAATTAGGTTGTCTTTTTATTATTGAATTGTAAAAATCATTTTTATATTATGCATTGATATTTTCTATATATGTGGTTTGAAAATATTTCTCATATTGTGAGTTGTCTTTTACTTCCTTAACAGTACTATTTCAAGCACAAATATTTTTAATTCTTCAGTTTTTCTAATTTGTCTTTTGTTATTTCTTCTTATGGTAGCATGTCTAAGAATTCTTTGCCTAATCTAAGGTCATGAAGATTTACTCCTATCCAAGGTCATGACGATTTACTCAGTTTTCTTCTGAGAGTTTTAAAGTATGTAGCCCTTACATTTTTGCCTATGATCTATTAAGAGTTAATTTTTTAGTGTTTTAGTGTTTTAGCATGAGGATATCGTTACTCAAGCACCATTTGTTGAAGAGCTTAATTCTACCCCCAGTGTTGTCTCTTCACTATACCACCTGATACTCTAGAAAAAATTCTATTCTTGAAATGCTCTCTTTCCCCTTATTCCTTGACCCTGCAAAGTAAAGAGATAGATATATATCTAGCTAGACAGATAAATAAGTAAAGTTGTATCCATGTGACTCAGTTGCCTCTTAAGAAATCTCTGATGAAATAATTCATACTAAAAAATACTTAAGAATGATTAAAATGTAATATTTATAATAGAATTATATGGCTTTCATGTACAGATATAGTAACCTAACATTGTTAACATTATTTATTTGTGTACTAAAGATTCCTATATGACAAATATACCTTATTGTGATAAAATAGGAAAGAAACTTGGTCTTTGTCCTGGTTTCTAGAACAGAGCTCCTAAAAACCTTGGATATCCTGAGTGATTAAAGCGATAGGTGTATCTATTGTTTTAATGAGGCAGCTCTCAGAAACTAGACAGCTTCAGATGGAGACTAGTTACTAGCAAGACTAAGCCTTGATTAGAAGCTTAGAACTTTCGGCCTCACTCTGCTAACCTCTGGGGAGGGGAAAAGCTTAGAGATTGAATTGAAACAATAATTTACTCAGTCACATCTTGTAATTAAACCTCCATAAATCTTCCTTAAGCAAGGGGATTCAGGGAGCTTCTGGGCTGGTGAACACTTGGAGGTGCGGGGAAGGTGGTGCATTCAGAGCTGGCATGGAAACTACACACCCCTGCCCACCATACCTTGCCCAATGTACCTCTTCCATTTGGCCATTCCTGATTTTATCATTTTATATAAACTGCTAAAGGTAAGCAAAACACTTTCCTGACTTCTGTGAGATATTCTAGCAGATTATCAAATTTGAGAAGAGGATCCAGGGAACCCTTGATTTACTGCAGTTCAATCAGAAGCACAGGTGACTTATTAATGGTGCAGATAGCCTTTGCAAGTTACCAGCTCTGTGACCTTGACAAAATTGTTCTTTCCTACATATACTTGTCCATTTTGTAACATGAGAGGAACAATAGACATCAGTAGACATCAGAAATTTTATGAGAATTAAATGAGGCAGTGTATGTGACAATACTGTCAAGATACAAAGCACTAGATAAATTTTATTTACTTACCAGTTAATTCCAACTTGAGAGAAGAGTAGAAATAATTTATAATTAACTTGTGATTTGAAAATGTAAAAAATAATGATTTTTTTAATTTCTACAATATTTTAATAAGTCCTATGGGTACAATGATATAAAAATAATAGAATCTGATTATAGAATTATTCTCATAGCTTTCAAATAAATATAGTAGTGAATTATTTGAACTAGAAACTCTTTTTTCTCCCCACTTTGAATTCATCTAGTGCAAATCATTGACTTCACTGGCCAACTAATAGTGGATCCTTCAGTAATAGAACATTTCTATTATATTCCTTTCTCAATAACCAATAATACCATCTGCCAGCTTTGTGCTTTTCTCCTCATTGCAAATCAGAGGAGGGTGTTATTATCTCAGTGAAAGGAAATTTCTTAAGAAAAGCAAGGGAAAGAAACATTTTCTTCTTGCATTAAATGAAAAGAATGCCAGAAATGAAAAAATGTTGTATAACTTCAGATAAAGCCATAACATATAAACACAAATAAACATTATCAATAGAGGCATGATGCTCTCAGTTATTAATTACTGAAATCTCATATTTTAAAGGCTCTTAGCATTTGGGTTGGAACTAGATAATGACTGGGAATCTCACCCTGAATTAATTAGGTAGAGGGTGTTTTGGTGTCTTGAATAATAACAAAACTGCCAATTAGCATTTATTTACTTTTGGAACAGGTGTTAAATGATTAATTTCAAATTGCAATAATAGAATCTGCTTGGTATCTAGAATTGTGAAAAACATTCACAGCCTCAATTAAAAAAAAAGGTGTTAAAAAAGGGAGGTGGTAGTGTAGATAAAAGTAAACAACTCTGTATAATTATATTAACACCGTGAATAATCTCTGATATTCTGGTATGTATCAGTAGTACATATCTTTCCTTCAGAATATTCAGTAATATCCTAAGAGAACTTGCAAAATGTACTGGTTCAAACCTTAGAATTACAGAGATTCTGGTATAGACACAAAGTGGAAAGAGAATACTTAGGTAAGGAATGGGGTAATGGGAACTACTAGATTTCACTAATATCCACATGGCCATCATAATATCCTTACTCTTCAGCTAAGAGCAGAAATATTCATGCTAAATTATAACTGATGTACCAAGAAAATATTTTTTCTTGAAATACTTACAAAGATAACATATGTGAAAAAGGTACACACATTCAGAATACATTTTCCAGGTCCTTTTTCTAAATTAACTTTACATATAGCAAAATAACAGTGATTAATATTGGAGGATACTTTCCATACATTAAGTAGAAATATAATGCTAAGTAGTCTTTCTATATTTTTGGCTCGAATAGGTTATACTCCTATAAATTTCAAGAGCTTTACAACCAAAACAAGATTGAATTGATTGGGGGTAATACATGAGATTCAAATAGAACAGTTATGTATTAATAACCCAACTTAGTTTCCAAATATTCAGTTCCATTCATATAATATTTTTTAAAAATTGTCCATAGATTAGGTGCGAAGGTGAAATTATGGGGCTTGAAAATTTGCATCAGAGTCCAAATACAACATGATCTTGATTCTTCAATAACATATAGACTTAGGGAAAATTATGGCTACAAATTCAATAAAATGCATTTTATTATATTCTATATAATGATTGTTAATTTTATACATCAACTTGACTTGGCCACAGGTTACCCAGATATCTGGTTAAACATTAATTCTGAGTGTATCTATGAAAGTGTTTCCCAAAAAGATTAGCATTTGAACCAAAAGACTTACTAAAGCAAACTGCTTCTCTAATACATGTGGGCGTCAGCCAATCCCCTGAAGGTCTGAACAGAAAAAAAAAGGCAAAGGAAGAGAGCATTATTTTTCTACATCCACCCCTCTCTCTCATTTATTTAGCTGCATAGTCAGGGTTCTCAAAAAAAAAAAAAAAATCTGGACAACATATGTGTTTGTGTATATGTAGGTGTGTGTGTGTGTGTGTGTGTGTGTGTGTGTGTGTGTGTATAAACATATATATGTGCATGTATGTGTCTATGTGTATATTTCTCTGGAGATCCATGGCTATACAGATTTTGGTACCAGGATTGGGGTGCTACTATAACAAATATCTAAAAATGTGGAATTAGCTTTGTGCCTGAGAAATAGGTGAAACCTGGAGAAGTTTTATGACACATGCTAGAAAAAGCCAAGATTTTCGTAAAAAGATTCTAAAAGTGATTCTGGTAAACAGTCAAAAAATAAAGAGGAAAGCTGTAGGAAAAGCTTCCATCTTCTTAGAGGTGCATAAATAATGATAAATAAATGTTGGTAGAAAGATAGAAAGAATGCTATTCTGATGATGTGTCAGATGAAAATGAGAAACATGTTAATGGACAATGGAAATGTGATGCTTGTTATGAAATGGTAAAGAACTCCCTGAATTGTGTTCTAGTGTTTTGTGGAAGGTAGAAGTTGCAAGAGATGAAATTAGATATTTAGCTGATATTTTTAAGCCAGGTGTTAAAGGAGCAGCTAGTTTCTCCTGACTGCCTATAGTAAAATCTGAGAAAAGAGAAATGAATTGAAGATAGAATTGTTAAGCAAAAAATTATCAGAATTTGGAGATTTAGAAAAATTTCAGTCTAGTCATATTGCACAAAGTAAAGTGTGTTTGGATGAGAACACTAATGATGAGGCTGTGGATGCAGTCTCCACAGAAAGTCCCGTGGGTTGTGCCCCATCAAGCCATAGGGCAGGGCCACCCTTGTAAGCTGTAGGGGTGACCCTGTTATGACAGCGGGTCTTGTTGACTGAATAATGAACCAAAGGAAAGTAGTCTTAAGCCTTAAGATATTACAGATTTTGCCTTGTTAGGTGTTGGGCTTGCTTGGGAGGGATTCATTACCCCTCCTTCCTCCCTCTCTCCTTCCTTCCCTCTCTTCTTCCCTCCCTCCCTCCCACTGATTATCCTTTTCAGAATGGTAATATCTATCCTACACCAGTCCCAACAATGTATTTTGAAAGTGTGTAACTTATCTGGTTTTACAGGTTCACTTCTTGAGAGAAACTTTGCCTCAAGTCATACCTAGAGTCTCACTCATACCTGATTTAGATGGTATTCAGATGAGACATTAGACTTTAGAGTTGATGCTGGAATGAGTGAAGACTTTGGGGATGAAACAAATGTGTTAAGTTGAAGAACATAAATTTTGAGGGGCCAGAATGGTATGTTATGGACTGAAAATGTGTGTTCCCAAACTTAATATTTAAAGGTCTAAAGCCATATGTTATAGTATTTGCAGGTGTGGGGGTAACATTGAGAGATGATTAGATGAGGTCACACAAGTGATGCCCTCATGATGACTTAGTGTCCTTATAAGAAGAGAAAGAGACAGAAGAGCATTGTCTCTGTATGTCCCACAAAGAAGAGATCATGTAAGAATACAGGGAGATGGTCCCATCTATAACCCAGGATGTGGGCCCCCGCCAGGAACCAAATATGCCAGCACCGTGATCTTGGACTTCCCAGACTTCAGACTGTGAGAAATATCTATTATTTAAGCCACTTGGTCTCTGCTATTTTGTTAGAGCAGCCTAAGCAGACGAAAGACATATCATTTAGCTATAAACAAAATACTTGGAAGAAAAAAAAAACAAGAAATTATTCATTTCACACTTGAATTTTGAAAGATAGACATCAAAATGATGGCATATCACCTGGTTCTCAAAGGATGAGTAAGATTTTGACAGCTCTTTAAAAAAAATAGTAGGAATTGTTTTACTGGAAGAGGCTAAACCTAAAAATCTAATGTGGCTAGAAGTTTTTCCCCTGTGAAGGTTAAGGCTTGTAGAAAAGAAGTATGAATAAGTTGCAAAGTGCTATGTTAACAGAAGTTAGTTTTTTATATAAAACTACATGCTGTAGCCCATGAAACTTTTTGTTTGTTTGTCATTGGTTTTCTTTGGATTTAGTGAATCTACTAAGTTATCCTCAGACCTCAACTATAGAGTATGGGAATTTGAAGTGACTTTAAACAATATCTACTCAAAATTTTGAATGATGGCCTTGAAGATGACCACCAGTTTTTACTGCACTCTTCAAAAGAAAAGGCATAGTGAAAAACTCTAATTATTAGTAAGTTTTTTCACTAAGTTAAGCCCTCTGCTTACTCCCTGACTCAATCTAAATCCTGGAGAAACAGGATTTTGCCTCTTGAATATCACACGACCAGAACCAGAACAGGATGGCTGAAAGAGGAATGGGCTGAGTCCAAAGATGCACAATATGCAAAACCTTTTGTAAGATTACAAATATCACTTGACTTTTCTTTTGTGCCACTTGGGCAAGCTTGGTAATCCCTCTGTGCTTAATATTTGCCTCTAGGGGCATTATAAAGTTCTCAGTTCTGATTAAAAATCATTGGCTGGCATTTTCCAGTCATTTTCAATTTTAAGATGTTATTATTCTCTCTGTACACTCGTTCTCCTTTATACTGTAATTTCCAGTTACACAGTTTCAGTCTTTTCACCATTTCTCATGAGAAAGCTTCCAATTCAGGCAACATTTTTTTTTTTGATTCTCCAGTGGACATCATCGTTAATGGCTTCCAGACTGTGATTTCCAGAACTAAACTAAATATCACAGATGAGCTGACCGAGGCAGTGAGTTTTATCTCCCTTTAGTTAGAAACAATATTTTGTTAAAACCACAAGGGATGACTTCAATTTTCGTGTATTTGTTTGTTTGTTTTTTCCCTTAGCAACAACTTATATATAACTTGTAGGAAATTCAACACAGTCACAGAATGTTTTAAAGTCACAGTTGTGTAGCAGAACATGAAACATTTTAAATGGAAATACAAAAAAACTATGAATGTATTTTTTGACAAGGACAAGAGAAAAACATGTTTCAATGGGGTCATTACTCATTTTTTACTTAGTTATATGTTCTTTAGTTCTTGTAAACCCACTCGATACCATGTTAGCTAATAGCAATATTATCTAGTTCATAATCTACTACCCTTCCAAGATATGGTGAGAAGTCCCCCACAACTGGAGCAATATAACTTATTACAGCAGCTGTGATCTGACAAAATGGGACCATCCTTGACGCTGAATTTGGACCTTTATTCTGCCACTTACTATATGGGTTATACAGGTAGTAAGATAACTTGTTTTAATAAGACTTCAAAATAATTTCTTTGAATACTCCTGTTAAAATTGTGTCATAATGTCTTGTTCAAAGGTTTGTTTTGAGTATGGAGCAAAAAACATTTTAAATCTTTAATGTGATAATTTCCATTACAGAGGATATAATAGCACTTCACAAATCTTTTTTCAAAGAAGCCAAACCCTTCAGGCCTCAGGACTTTTGTAAACTCCTGAACCTGGGTCTGCACATAGCCCCAAGTAGAAGCCATTTGAGAGCTTTTGTGATTCACTTTTTCCTTAGAGACAAAGTTGAAACATCACCCATTTGTTTGCCTTCGCACCCCTCAACATAAATTGTCTTCTTTCTCTCAAAACATAGCATAGTTCCTGATAAACTTTAGACTAGTTTCATTAAATATCAGTAGAAGTACAAATAAAATCGCAGAAAAAAAAGAGATAAAAAGAAATGAAGAAAGGAAGGGAAGAAGAGAGGGAGGGGAGAAGTGAGAGAAGAAAGAAAGTAAAAAATAAATGCCTTTCCTCTCTCCTTTTTCATTTTATCTATCACAATTACTTATTATTCTTTTATTGGCATTTCAGTTGTCTCCATGGCCTCTTGACTCAAGAGGTCATGAGGCCACTAAAGACAAGATAGATTCTATTTAATTCAACCTTGTCATCCCAATACAGGAAAATGTCAAGTACATGACATTAAAAATAATTTTGGAAAAAAAAAAACACCAAAGATGGCAAATAGATTTTATTTATGTCAGCTCAAAAAAGAAAAAAAGAAAAAGAAAGAAAAGAAAGAAAGAAAGAAAGAAGAAAGAAAGAAAGAAAGAAAGAAAGAAAGAAAGAAAGAAAAGAAAAGAAAAGAAAAGAAAAGAAAAGAAAAAGGAAAAATAATAACAATGTCTCGATGCTTCTCTAGAAGTATTTTACAGTTTGATGATATTCAAACACTATTAGTTGATTACTTCCATGGGTCTAAAGTGGGACATGAAGAGGCATCATTCAAGGTATGAACTGTCACTGCATGCTCTACCGTAAGTGTTCTTTTGAAGTAGTGATATTATAACATTATGAAAAAAAAAAAATAATGAATTAATTGAAAAACTCTTGTGTGATTCTAGTGATTGCTTCATTTTTTCTCTAGATTTTTACATGTTTCAATACTACATTTGTAGAATTTTAATAAAGACTATGGTTAAACAGCATTTTTTTCCTAAAATAAGTCATTGACTCCTGTTTTTTGTCATTCCTTATATATATGCACATATATAACACTTATATATGTGTACATATACACATACAAATATATCTTTTATTGATTGATTCTCAAAGGTTCATAGAAGACGCTATGAGTTCATTCTCAAATGTTAGTAGGTTCTTTCTCTTTCAAAATAACAATGATTTTGAAAAATTTAGGTAAAAGAATCAAATCAATATTATTAATAAGCCACTACTAAACTTAATATTTGGTTTAGTTAAAACATTATATATATGTAATGTATAAATATATATGTATATGTATATATGTACATGTAATATGTATATAAATCTTCATGTGCATTTATTTTATTTTATACAAAATAAAGCATGTTTTACTTAATAGGATGTCATGCTATGTAAAAAACAAGTTTTATGCTGCATAATTTACAAATTAAAATATATTTAAGTTATATATTATATATATAATATGTATACAAATTTCATGACTTTGCTTTGTTATGAAATCTGTTTTCAGACTATTTATTTGAGATTTCATAATAGTTCACTGTTTGGTGACTTACTGATCTTTTTACCATGTTAAAATACATTTCAATATGAAATAATGAAATAATTTCATTAATAATAAATAATTTCAATATGAAATAACAGTATAATGGATATTTTTATCTTATGATAAATTGCAAAATTAGAATTACTGTGTGAGAAGAAACATTGTTAACACTTTGATAAAAATTAAAAATTGCTTTAGAGAATAGTTATATTTTCTTTGCAATATCTATACATGATTTTCTTCTTTGAAAATCTTTCTACATCTCAAAACCTAATAAAATTTTGCCTACACTAGATTATGCTGTTGATATGGACTAAATTCTGTACTAAAAATTTTAAATCCTTTTGAAGTTAATTTTGAGAATATTTTTCCAAATAATTTCAAATAATTGCTTAACACAATTTTTAATATTCTTTTTTTTTATCCTATTTCCTTAGGTGACACATTTAATGTCACATCCTCTGTACTATAGAATTTGTCTCATGATTTTTTCCATGATGGTATTTCTATTTCTGCACTTGTTCATTTAGATTATTAAAAAATTATAATACATTTTCAAATAAACTTCTTTGGGTTTGTTTTATATTTTAAAGATAGTATGGTTTCCTTACACACCTTGTACCTGACACTCAATTCTCCTATTAATATCTTTCATTACTATGGAATATTAAAAATATTTTCAAATTATAATATGGCATTAATCTCTGTTATGTTTCCTATTTTCTCATTGAAATTTTATTTATTATCTTTAATAAACACTAGCAATAATCTTTTGATACTTTTAATTCTAATCATTTGGAATTTAGAACTTAAATCTGCAATACTTGAAATGTAGATATTTTCTAGTGACATCTAAAAGCTTAATATCCACATATTCAAGTTTTCTTTATTTTCTTCAGAAAAATTTTATATATTTTTTTCTGTACGCTCTATGTATTTTTTAGTAACTTCTTATTTTTTCAAGGAAGACATTATGTATTAAATTTGTCCATTCACCATTTTAATTGGGCATAATTTTATGAATATTCATTTTGTATCCAACAACTTAATTAACAACATTTCTTTTAGTTAATTTTTAAATTATATAAATTTATCTGCAAGTAATATTTGTCTCTAATCCCTTCTCCCCCAAAATATGACTTAGGTGTTACTTCTTTGAAAACATGACTTATCCCCTTAATTTCACTTTATTTTCCTTTGCATCAAAGTAAAATAGCATAATGATTGTATCATGAGAAAATAAATTCTCTATTTTTGTCAGGAATAGATATCAAATTCTGTCAAATAACTTTTAGCAGTTATTTTGTGTTAACATAGGTTTTTTTCAGTTTAGTCCTTTTCATAGGCTAATCTAAAATTTTCAACATCTTTGTTTCCTTTTTACATTTCTCAGAGTATAGATCAGTACATATTTTCTACTCATATAACTATAGTTAACAATAATAATGGTGTGTTTCTTAATAAAATAATAAGCTTCTTTGTACAGTATAGGCTTCTAGCACTTAGAATGACTTCTATTTTCTCTCTTGCCACACAAATAAATGTTTCATTTTACATTTAAGTAGTACTGGTATCCCTCTTAGATTTTTTTTTAACAGTTTTGCATGCAGTGTTTTATTTAATATTCTCCATAACACTACAAAGTTGAAATGCTAAGAATTTCATTGCTATTGAAACAAAATAGCAGAAAGCCTATACTAGAATCCTGGTCATTCCGGCCCTCAAATTAAGTACATAACTTTTAAAGAAAAAAAAAATTCTTTTAACAATAGTTCGTATTTTAGAAAATAGATTGAAGTGATTTAAGGACTTTCCACTACACTTGAACTACCAATTTCAAGTCTAGGGTTAGATCCACATGGCAATTCGCCCAGGGAATTTCTTTAGGGTACTATTATAAAAACTCTCTGTCCATGACACATCATGCTACTGTAGTTTTTGATTTGTTTGTTCTTTGAAAAGGAATGGTAATGTAAATTATATAAAATTATAGAGAAGGGGAAATTCCAGGTGACAGTGTAAAAGGCTTTGATGCAGAGATGCTGCAGGGTTAATATTTGAAGGCAGACTCTATGGTGCATAAGCGTATTCTGAGGAACACGTTTTTGTCTATTCAACTACTCATTGTTAAGTAGATTCCAAACACTTTCAAAAAACATTGGTGTTATGGACTGAATTGTGTCTCCTCTGCTCACATTTACATGTTGAAGCATTAACCCTCAATGTGACTGTAATTGGAAATAAGGCCATTATGGAGATAATTAGATTGTAAGGGTGAGATTTTAACCCAATAGACCTCTGTACAAAGAGGAAAAGGCCATGTGAGGATAGACAGAGAGGCAACCATATATATAAAGAGAGCCAAGAGGAGAGGTTTCACCAGAAATCAATCTTGATGGCCCCTTGACCTTGGACTCCCAGCCTCTTGAACTGTGAGAAAATGAACTTGTGTTGTTTAAGCCATATTGTCGGTGGTATTTTGTTATGGCAGTTCAAACAGACTAATACAATTGGACTCATTTTATATTTGAGAACTATCACATAGAACATACTCTCTTAATTGGCACATAAATGAAGAGATTTTATTAGGCAAACGCAGCTTTACTGACATAAATAACCCTAAACTCCCTTAGTCAAGGAAACTCACTAGAGCACAAAAATACTTTGTCATATTTATGTGGAAAATCACAAGCTTGCCTTTTGCATGGATGACTAAAAGGATGAATCTGCTTAAATGTGTCATCACAGATGTTTTAATTGATTCCCTTCTCACTTACAAAGTATGTTATTGAAAAACATTACAACTAGCTGCGTGCATTCTCTAGGTGTATAGATGTATGTGTGTGTTCATTTGCACATAGATAAGTGAGTATGACTGTGTGTGTGTGTGTGTGAGAGAGAGAGAGAGAGAGAGAGAGAGAGAGAGAGAGAGAGAGAGAGAGAGAGAAAATCGGACAATTATTAGAAATATTCCAATTTAAGGAAAAAAAAACTAAATAATTCTTGTATATATGCTTTACAACAGGAGGAGGAAGATGAGTTTAAACCATTTATAGTTAGATACAGCTCCTCTCCATTTTGAAAATATAAAGAGTAAAGATAGAAATAATATGAGAGAAAAGAAATAATGACCTAAGATCCTCAGACAGTAGAACTGTGATACCTGTATTTCTTTGTGTTTGATGCACATTTCTTGTTAAGACAGAGAAATAAGTTGTGTACTCTGCGAACGGAATGCATGAGGGTGTACTGATCTGAAAAATAATTTGGTATATTGCCTCTAAAGCAGTGATGCGAACAAGAAAGAAATAAAAGGCTGTGAGTACTTACATATATCTTCTCATGTGCATCAAAAGCTAAAAGAGCAATAATAGAAGACATTTGTGTTTATGCACCAGGCATTTTTTTTTTCTTTAACACAATAGAGCTTGAAGATTGCCCACTCTTATTTATCTTTTAGTTCCTATTCCTCACTAGTGATTTCAAAATTGAAAATAGACCTTTAACATTTTGGTTACCTTTGTCATTTAAGATTCAGTTTAGAACAATTATTTAGAAATTATAACAATAAATGTGATAAGACAATTCACTAGAAAGTGGAATTCAGTGTGAAAGGGTTTCCCTGGGTCCTATCTAAGAGATATTGATGCATTTAATTTTCAAAAAGGCTTTACTATACCAAGTTTTAGATAAAATGTGGATTGTAGCATGGCCAAAGAGGAGGACAGTGGCCCTCAAGGAGGACTTCTTGGATCATAAGCAGGATTCAGTGCTCAGACCTAAGATCAGGTCCCTCAAATGTTTTGGCAAAATCACAAGTATGATCAATCATGTGAGAATTAATACATGTAAATCAAACTCACAAGTGTAAATGCGAATAGAAGACAGAAGCTATTATGAGAGTTACAAGTATTTTTGTTTTGGACAGAATGTTCCCTTCCTCTGGATATATTCTAATAAAAAGCCACATTATAACCGGAAGATTGCCCAATAAGCTCAAATTCAAGTCAAAGTAGGAAGAGCTGGAAGAATTATATTAATGTAGACTGCCATTATATTATGCTAACCCCATGCACACATGTAAGCTAAAGAGCATACCTGTCGGTGTATGCTTTTTCTCTGAGAGTGCTGATGACATGCTGACAAGTTAACACTCTCCGAGAGATGTCCCCAAGCCCTTCTCCTATTAACGTGCTTCTTTTTCTCTTCCCTTCAACTCCAGTGGACAAATGGTAGGTATTGAATGCTACAGGTGGCCTAGCATCTTTTCCCATATTCTTATTTCCTTCCAGAACTCCGATTTCGTTAAGGATTCCTCTGCACCACACAGGAACATGCTTGGGGTGGCTGCCTGAAGTCCCAGCACAAACAGGACCTGGTTTGCTCTCAGTGCATTATTTTACTTATCAGCAGTGATTAATTCAAATATGTTTATGTGATTTAGTTCCGACTCATGAAATGCAGAGTGAAATAGGTTGAGTGGCTTTTGGTGAAGTTTCTTACCTCCTAAGTGGAAACCACAAGAACAGAGTTGTTTTCTTTATTTATTTTTATTTCCCTATGAGCACTGTTCAATCTAAGTATTATGGGTAGAAGAAATACAACTGCTATTTTACAAGCCATTTTACTAATCAAAGGACAGTGCCATTATTGATGGTAACAAACATAGAAGCAAATGACCTAGATTGTTGACGACATTGTTAAACTACTGAATTCAGTAATCCCAATGGCCTCTCAGCATCTGAAAACCTGGTACATGGCACGTAACCAGAACTTAATTATGACCAGATTTAAAGTTGTATTTATATTAAAGCTGAAAATACTTTTAAAGAAAGAGAGTTGTAAAATAGTCTCAGGACACCCCTCTTTACATTTTCTTGCTTGCTTCTACTTACAGAGGAGAATAGGCCAAATTAATAGACCAAATTTCTTTCTATTGCTCTGAATATTCCCTTTCTTCCCTTTTATTGGTATTTTTCCCCCAGGATTTGGAGTCCACACTGTGTTCCCATCCATACTCTTTCTATAGCTAACCTGCTCAGATCCCAAGGCTTTAATTCTATCCATATACTGAAAATTTTCAAATTTATTTCTCCAACTACACCTCTCAGAGGCTCCAGAGTGCTGTAACCAGCTGCCTAGCTGACACTCCATTTGCATGCCTGATAGTCATCCTAAAGTGATCTAGAGCAAAAAGGTTTTAATAAACAAAGTCAGATTGTCACTCCAGAGCTTAAAATTTTCAATGATGTATCACTGTCCTGAAAATAAAATTGAACTTCTTACAATATCATGGAAAATCCTACATAAGCCTCTCCCTCTGACATCACCTAAAACTACATTATCCTCCCAAAGTAAATTCAACCGCTCTGGATTTGCTCTAGATCCCTAATATCCATTATGTTCTCAAGTTTTGCTTTTTCTTGCTGGTGTTATATATCGATCTGGAAGAAACTTTAACTCCCAGATCTTACCTGGCAGGCTTCTGAATTAAATCTCAGTTCAAACATTATCTTCTGAAAAGCTTTTCTCTCACTACTCAATCTAACAAGGTTTCCCATTCTGTGTACCTTCTATAAAACATTACCTATACAAATTTTTAAACTGTCCTGATGCCACAGGTCGCTGGGCAAATGTTCCATTTTCAGTGGAGCTTGGATGAACAATGCTGTTTAAAATATCAACTCACATCCTGCATTCCCATATTTCTCAAAATCTCCTATTTTACTTTTTTCCTTTTAACTTACTGGTATCTGCTATAACATTCATTACTTGTTCATTGTGGATCTTCTCACACAGATATCACAGTGCTCTGAGGGCTGGATTTTGTTGCTGCTTTGTTTACTGTGGCATCACCATGAAGGATGTTAGAACATAGCAGGTGATCAATAACTATTTTTTAAAAAGTAAAAAAAATAACCTTGTTTTTTAATCATAGCCCTCAACACTCTCTGAAATATTTTTGTTACCATTTAATTTTGGACTTTTTTCTACCTGAATATATACTTTTGAGAACAGGAATTAGCTTGTCTAAATCAATGTAGCATCTTCAGTTCAAAGACAGCTGTCTGGCCAATAATCAGCATGTCTATAAGTATATAAGAATGATTAATTTTTTTGATAGTGATTTGACAGAGGAGGCCTGTGCTTGGCATCACTGTTTCTTTAATGTTCCATGGTTTGTTTTAGGGTTTTTTTTTTTTTTTTTTTCATTTCTTCCTTGGCAATGTAGAAAAAAATAACAGTTAAGTGTACATTCTGGGGCTACAAGGCCTGCCCTCGAATCCTGACCCTTCCACTAACTCTGTGCTGTATGGAAAATGATTTAACCCTTATTCTCCTTAATTTCTCTATATAATTAATGAAAATAATAACATCATCTATCACAGGATTGCTGTAAACAGTGTACGGGGTAGTATTAGGCCACTGCTGAGCACAAACAGCTCAGTACAGGCTGAATATTATTTTACTAGTCCTTCATTTTATCCAGCTCGAGTAGAAAGAATCCTAGGTCCTTCTAGTTGGGAGGAGGCCCCTGCTCTGACTGGCACTCACAAGAGGGATGTTTAGAAATTTTCCACTATGCTACCCATGTAAGGAGAGGTGTGACAGACACAAGGCAAATCCTGACGGCTGCAAATCCTGTCTTCACTATGGTCACCTTCTTCCCCTGCTCAGCAACTCCCTTCTCTGGCATTTTCCTTTTTCTTTACCCCCAGGAAAACTGAGAACTAAGTGGTATAACCACCTAAGAAATTCATATTCTCACTCTCTCCCTCCTTCCCTCTATTTCTCCTTCCCATTCCTCCCCACCCCACCTCTTCCTCTCAATCTGTTTTGACTGCTCATGTAGCTGGTAAGAACGTGATACCTTCTCACATTTGATGATGGGCTAAGAAAAAAAATTTTTTTTTCTTTTTCCTCTGGCTTGATAATGTCTCCCAACCTAACATGTCAAAGCATATCAGAACACAAGCTTGATAACTATAAAAAGCAACCTTCACTTTCCTTTGCTAATTTTTCCACTGTGTATTTTTCTTGTAGAAATCTTTGGAGCAATTTGAACGTCATCTTGGTTGGACAGAGAAACACCGTGCCCCTCGACATGATGTTATTCTATAGGGCTACGTGCTTTACCATCTTTTCCCTGAAACTTTATCACCTCCATTTACAGTAATAACAAACAACTTTGTAACATGAATAAGATTATTCTTCTGAAATAAACAATCTTCTTCCCCTCCTTTCCCCTTCCCTGATTCAACCTAACTTGCCAAAGAACAAAGATGAATTTTATGGTATCTCTCCCCTTTCTATTTTATACCCTGCTCACCATCATTGCCATTTGAAACCAAATATCAATGGACACTCTAATCCTTACTAACATTTCCAGCTCCTTTTCTTGGTTTGTGTAAAAGTACCCTCATTTCAGTCAAAGGAATCTTTCTGCTACAATTCATAGACACTGTGCTATCTGTGTATGCATCTTCAGATAATATTTTCCCCAACGTGGATATATTGTCTTATCTATCTAAACTCCCAGCAGAAATGTCACCTCACCCTTTCTGAGCATTATGGCCTTGCATGATTTCTCCTTTCTCTGAATTTGATGTGTACTAACGCCATATGCCATCTGTATAACATTCTTTCATGATAAATGTCCTTCATCTGAGTTTGTTTGCTCTCTTCATAGAAAACTATTTTAAAATGACATTTTACAATCTTTAGCACACTTTTTCTCCAAAAAAGATATATTCAAAATTAATTATTGTTAGAGTGTCTAAGTAAAAAGTTTAATCAAGTCCCTGTAATTGTGAAACAAGATGCCAAATAAGACATGCTAATCACAAAATAATAGTTCAGAGCTAAAAAAATACATATAGTGGGAAAAAAATTTAAGTATTCTCAGCATTTTTTTAATTCACCTTTTCACTTTTCTTCTCTCAGTGGGATTTATTTACTAATCTTGCTATACACCTACCTATGTGTCAAAAAAAAAAAGTGTATGGAGAAATCATAGAACTGAGAATTATAAAAAAAGATAATATTTTAAGTAAAATATAATTTGAATGAGAAATGTTGAAACTGGTTTTCCATCCCAAATGTCCCTTTGATTTACTAGTGGTTCTTTACAAAGAAAATAAAATTATATATATATATATATATAGATATCGATATAGATATAGATATAGATATATAGATATAGATATAGATATGGATATATAGATATAGATATAGATATATAGATATATATATATGTATATAGTTTTCATTGAGAAATAACAATCAGATAGTTAAGGCTAATTTAGCAGACATTTTCTGAAGAGGCTGTTTAACATAAAACAGCCTTCTTTCTCTGCGAGCTAATCTCCCACCAAAAAGGAGATCTAGTTGGTTCTCAATGTTTTGTTTTGTTTTTTCTCTTTGTGCCACTTTCTCTCCTCATTATTGACTTGGGTTTTCATTTTTGCTACTTAAATTTTCTGCACCAGAAGTTTGACAATGTTGTTCAAAGACAATTAGATACTAAAAGTTGTTGCAACTAAGGATTTCTAAATTTGGGAACATTCTATGGTCATCTTCTTCCATGTCTATGCAGAGGCAGTGAGAGCAGCAGAAAGAGAAGCTGCCATGAGATAACACTCAAAGCGCTGTGCGAAGAGATGTCTTAAAGGATGCTACTGCCTTAGAGACCTTAAAATAGCCCCACACATTTATAATAAAATCAGCTTGCTTAAATCAGTTCCAGTTACTTTCTATTATTTGCAATCAAATGTGTTTTTAACTAAGCCAGAACTATTTTTGAAATACTCCTGAGGGAAATTACATAAACTATTAGGGTTATATCACTATGGTTCCAAAGATTCAGCAAGAAATTCATAGGCACGAAATGGTGAAAGAGTAAACCTGACTTTAAGGCTTTATTTTGTGCAACTACGTATTAATATATATATAGCATCTTACAAAAATGTGTTAGAATATTTATAGTATATGATAATAATAATTGTAGAAAATCCAGAACTACCTAAACTCAGAGGGAGAGACTGTAATATATTTAGTATTATAAAAAATTATAAATATTTTACCATTATTCATAAGGTCATCCACATCTTTTATGTTCTTTAGAGTACAATAAACGAAAGCTTTTTTTATTTTTTCAAGCAGGTGTTGAATTATCATGAACAGTAATGCTATGGCTTTCATCTTTTGGAGAGCTGAATTTCCTGGTGTACCCATTATAAGTTAGTTTTCTTTGGTCTCACATATTACAGTTTATAATCATAAAACTCTACTTTACCTACATCATGGATAAATGACATAATGTTAGAAATGAAGATGGATTGTCTCCTTGGTTTATACAAAAAAAAAAAAAGAAAACACCTAATTGAATACACTATTAACCTTCTTCGTATCTTGTAATGGATATAGTTTTTATATATACTTTTATATTTATGCTTATAGCAGTTCTTTGAGGTAATTATTTTATTTCCTCAAAATACAGAAGAAGGAACTGAGATGTAGGAAGTTTAAATAAACCTGCTCAGGGCTATAAAGCTAATGAATGATTGAGCAGCAGTGGTCTCAGTGAGGTCAGTAAAATATATTTGCTGCGTTTTCTTCACAAAATCAAAATCATAGCAGCTAGCTCTCAGCTTCAGATTCTATGGCAAATCAGTAGCAATAGAAATTCTCCAGCTTCTCTTTTGCAATACAGATTCAAAGCAGTTGAATTGGAGGGGGAAAATAGTTTACATTAAGAAAAATACACATACCCACACATACACACATACATTTTCAATGTACACAACTTGAAGTGGGAATTTTTAACACTCTTTCAATATTAAAATATTTGAGGGAGGAAAAAAACAGAGAGCACTCCTCAAATTCAATAAATGGCACAGTTGAGAAAATAAGGCTCTGTGTGCCACCAAGGGAGATGATAATTACTTTTTTCCTTTTAATATGCAAAGAGAAATAAAAAGATATAATAAACTGAAAAAAGAAAACATTATTACCACATTGGTATTTAATCATTGCTTTTATGTGTTTGTTAATATGACTAAAGTTGATAAAAAATTCCTTTAGTGCCTTATTTTTTCCCTCTCCTAATGGCATATTTTATCAAAATGCTATAAGATAAATGGGGAGTGTTTACATACATTTGCTTTACTTGCATTTTTGCTTGAATAATTCTAATAAAACTTGATATGGCATTGTTATTGATATCATTTAATTTTGGAGAGGCTTCAGATAGCTGAAAATGTTTATTATAGAATTAGTATCTCAAGCATTAAATGATCTTTGGGTAAAAGATCATTTAAGATAAAGATCATTTGAGATAAAGGGTCAGGGGTTCTGATTCCTTAGATCTAGAGCATTATCTAAATGAGTAGGTTTGGTCTGGCAGGTACAAACAGCAGTCTCATTTATTTTCTACACATTTTGCATCTTTTAAAGTATGTCTTTATATTGTGTTCTTAAATGTTTCTATTAATAACAGTTTTAACTTACAATTATTCTTTTGGCTAGCTTTGATTAAAAAAAAACATTTACGCTCATATTTTCCAATTTTAGCATTTAAAAAATATAATCTGGTTTTATTTAAAAACATAACTTATGCTCCATTTTATAAAAAAATAGAGTTGTTAAGGAATATATATGCAAACTAAAAATCTCAAGGAAAGTAAGCAAACCTTGTATAATAAATCTTGCTTTTGTAAACAATATAAATGCTTTTCATTCATGTCATTAATTTTTTCTATGATCTACTTACTGTTTTTGGTTTTGTATCCCAAATTCAATTGAATATTTCTGATTATACTTAAAATAAGTTATCCTATACATTAGAAAATGCATTATATACTGTTTAACTATTTTAATACATCAAAGTATATTTAGTTCTTCCTCCACGGATGGCTAAATAGTTATTTTGAATATTTTACTATTATAAATATTGCTACAACGAGCATCACTGTATACACATTTTCATTACTTTAAAGTTCTATCTGAATCGTTGAGCCAAAAGTCATTGGCATTTTAAGTGCTGTTCATAGGCATCAAAGCCAGAGAAACCAAGGTTTTAACTTCTTTGTAATACTTGGTCTCATTATATTCCTATGCTTTTGACCACTATTCTGAAAGGGGAAGAAAATCCCATTTTAATATCCCATTACACTCTGCATAACAAAATGAATGTAAGAAAGAACCAGACAAGTTCATTTCAAGATTGTTTCATAGATCCAGGTTTCCAAGAGCGAAGTGTCTTTTCTGCAGCTACAACATTTTTCTTTAGTGGTGTCCCATTCACACTCATCACACATCTGGACCCTCATTTCAGATGTACCACTGTGAGTTGGCCTTGTTACAACCTAATCACACCCTGCCCACATGGCACAGCAGAGTGATTCAGGATGACACAACATTAAGCCTACTAAATATGCATAAATCCCTTCAATTAAAACTCTGCAGGATCGTTTTCATGTTGAACATACCGACTAATTGTTAATGTCCCTTAACTGTGCTAATGTAATTATTTGTGCAAATTAAATTCTTCTTTGTAATTTTTTCCCTGAAATTTCCGTTGCTCACTTCCAACAGGGAAGAAACATCTTCCCTATTAAAATGTCAATTAGTCAGTTAACTTTTAACTATGACTGCACTGGTATTTCAACATTTACCATGATCTCCAATGTCACTTTTAGTTATTTCTGTTTACCATCTTCCATTTGTATTCTAGACATTACGTTCATTGAAAGGTAATATGAAGTATTAAAGTTTGTGTAGCATCATCAAAGTCATTCACAATAAAAGAAACAATCAAATAACAGCACCAACAACAGAATCAATACATTGAGAGGCTCCTCAAGAAAAAAATATTACTGTTTTGCTGAGGAAACCAATCTTTTTGACAATTTCATCAAAAACCATTGGTTTCTCCATTATGATATGTGACATATTTTATTCATCTACTCTAGGCTTAAATCTGAAATTTGATAAACCCATCTTTTTGAAAATTAAAAACCAGAAGGTCTGCTTCAATTTGACATTCTCTGCTGTCACATGTTTGATGTTAGTTTATGGTTTCTTCCAAGTTAAAGTTAGAATTAAGTTTATTTTGAGATGTCTTTTGATCATAACAGTATGAAAGTCACTAAAACAAAGTCTTTGAAAAAATACATGCTAACTCAGGGAAAATCTAGTCATTGGGAAAATAATCTAGTCTTTCTTCAATTTTTAATTGGTTCTATAACATTAAAACAATATAGCCAAACCTAACCTCAATAAAATGACTAGGCTTCTGATCTAAAATTAAGCTGAGGTAGCAAAGTTATACATGATAACAACTAGCCTTTTGTAAAGAAAATGCTGTGCATTCTAATGGAAAATATTGTCAAGGCCTATTTCTTTACTTTGTTAGTCAAGTAGATTATTCACACAGTATTTCATTTATAAAACTGATATGAGTTTACAGTTTGTGCTGTACTACACACTGTGGCAAATAAGGAAGGCATAAATTCAGCTCTGACACACAGGGCCCATGCCTTCACAACACTCTTACGCAAAACGAAACATGCACCCAGAGAAACACATTCTCCCAAGTCCACATAAATGTGAATTAATGATTAATCTAAGATCTCTGAAATTGTGTTCAGAAGTTATAGTCATGATTTGATAAGGTAAAGGGCATCAAAGAATTTTTTTTTTTTTTTTTTTTTTTTTTTTTTTTTTGAGAAAGTGTTGACCACAATGAGGTTGGAGGGACGTGAGAAAGGGAAGGATGTATGGGATTTGCAAAGATACTGTGACAGAAGGAAGCAAGACAATTCTCTGGTCAATATGGTTGGAGCACAGAGAGAATATGGCCCTATATGTGATGCTGTCTGGTCACGGATGTGAAATTAGAGCTATATAGGTTGGATTTGATGATGTCATCAAAACCTATGCTAGTTTTATTTTTAGAATTTAGTGAAGACACAGAAAAGAGATATTGAGAGTGAAATAAATAAATAGATAAATAAATAAATAAATAAGTTTATCATAAATGTAGACATGATCATTCTAAATGTAAATAGGGTTTCATATTATCAGAGAATAGCAAAAGCACAATATAATCTAGGGAGATTTCCATTTGTGACATTAAAAAATCAGATATCTTAGATGTGAAAATAATAAAAAAATACCTAGAAATGTTGGATAAACATGTTTATAAAACTAAATTAGCAAGAAATGCAGGGAAGTCCTCAAGAGACAAAATAAAGCAAAGAAGAGCTAGAAATTGATCTGCTACTTTCCAATAACTGAACCTGCTGCCTCTCTGGTCACTTGCTTGTATTTATACACAAGGAACTTAGGCTTGTGGCCACTAGAGGAGAAGAAACACATCTTTAGTACCAACAAGGAGCTTGAACTAAGACCTGAACACAAAGAGGTATACTCAAATATGAAAAGGTGGATTTGGGGTTGGGGGGTAGATTCTACCAACAAAGGAGAAATCAGAAAAGCTGGTTGTCCCTTGCCAGGCCCACTGTGGTGGTGGGAGAAAGACAGGAGGCACAAACTCTGAGAAATCCTAAATGCAAGCCAGTCCTCATGAGATTGTAGAAAAATAAAAACTGAGGGGAAAATATAATTTAATCAAATAATAACCAAAAGAAGGTAAATAGTCTTTATTCTAAAAAGCTATATTTTATATACAAGGGAGTACATAAAACTGGGCAGAAACATAGAGGTTGTATGTGTGTATGTACCTAAAAAATAGCCTGAACAAAAATACAAAAATTTGGTAAAATTACAGGGAGAAATTGAGCCATCCTTGATCTTAAAAGATTTAGTAATTTATCTCATTACTTTTACCATCAAACAGAAAAAAATTAGAGGTTTAAATTTGTGGCAGTTGAGCTGCACAATTAACAATCTTGACCTAATAAGGATTTCTATACCAAATCATTAGAGAATATTTATTCTTCTCTTGCATACATGAACTACTTATGAAAATTAGTCTTATTTTAGGTCAGTGAACATTCTCAACCAAGTTCAAAGACAAAGTGAGACCGCCTGCACTCAGTAGAATAGAGGCAAGTTAAAAATGAATAACCATTAAAAAGTAAAAATCCAATGTTGATAGATCACCATTGGAGTAAAATATTAATAAAGTTAAAAATACAGTTTGTTCTGGAAAAAACCGAGAGCTCACATCATGGAGCCTAAGGCAAAGGTTGAAAGCTAATTTTCTAGAAAAATCATAGACATATAGATCATTTTTCTTTTCCTTGCTGGAGTAGAGTTTGTATTTTCTAGCTCCCTTGTATGCCAATCTGATTACACACAGGATTCTGGCCAGTGGGAACTTGGCATAGATGAGTTACCTTAGGACCTGAGGACATGGCTGATACCTAAGAGAATGTGATATGACAAAATAAAGAGGTCAGGTTCCTGACAATTCTAAACTAAAATACTAGATTTCCTTAAGCCTGGATTGTTAAATGAAAGAGAACCAATCTTACATTCATTGCACTTTCGTGTTTCTATTAGGCAAATTTATTTCCTAATCAGTATAGAACTCAAACTGATTTCAATAATACAAAGTGACTATCTCAGATATTTCAAGCTCCTAGTGCTTGACTTTGAGGAATCAATATGCTATGTTTCAAATTTAGTTTTTGCTTCTAAATCTCGTCGGCATTTGAGTCAAGAGAAATAAAATATATTTAGATTTATTTAAAAGAGGGGTTGACTTTCAAAGCAAGTTTTTATTCATCACATTTAAAATTGTCCTTCTTTATGTGGGCTGTTTAAGATTCTAACTTAGGAAAAGGGACACCATCAGTCAGAGGGACTAAGATGGTAATGACTGCTGACACCTGAGCCACACAATATTTTTATAATGAGGTTTCTACTTAGGACCAATGAGTTGGTTTTTGCAGAACCACTTCTTAGGATTATTTATCTCAGCTTTTGCGGGGTTGGGGGGGAATTTTTGACTCCTATACACAGCATAATAATGGTCTTTTCTAGTACAATTATTTTTTTTTATATGTTTGGACATAGAAATTTGATTTCAGACACTTATATCTGAAAATTCACATATTCATGAATATATGATAAAGGTGTATTTGGCTATTAGAGTTGTATACCTTTATTGTTTTCTTTTAATTTTATGAAAAACATCAAATACATTTTACAAGTTTCTCAGTGTCAAAATCCCACATTTCTGCATTTGCTTTAATTAACAAAAGGCCTTTTGGCAACAAGTCTGAGGTTCCTGGATATTTGATTACATGGTAAAAATTTCCATGCTTTTATTCTTAGCTCTTTTGTTTACATTTCTTTATTATAACTATGGCATAAAAATAAGTAATGTTTTTGATGGCCTCCTGTGACAAATTCTGTTCTAAAGTTTAACTAACCTATGTGTGTATCATTTTGTTCTTAACAATAACCCTATAAAGTACACATTAAAGACATCTTTTTATAGATGGAGACAGTAAGACATAATGTTGACATTATATTTTTGATGTCACAAAGCTAATATGGAGTGGAGCTAGGACCTGTACAAAAGAAACTCTGACTCTCCAGAAATCATTTTCTGATGAATAAGTGATAAACAACCTCTCCAACACCACACAGACCCTAAGAAGAAATAGATATTGTGCAACATATTTAAATAACTAGAAATAAAGATGTGAGACTCCATATAAGCTCAATGAGAAAATTTAGGATCTACTTTATAACGAGGTCCACACCCAGGGATGTCTACAACAGGACACCATTCTCACTTGGTTCATGTCAGAGAAGAAGAGTTCAGATCCCTAAATCTTGACTGAATTGCTGCTCTATAAGTCACTGGTCATATGACCTTAGGCTGGTTCTTTAGCCTCCTTGCCTTAGTTTCCTCATCTGTAAAGTGAGAACAACAACAGACATATCTCACAGGCCTGTAAGATAAAGTGAGCGGACATTTGGAAAGTGCTTGAAAAAATGTCTAACACACAATATCCACTCCATAAGTGTTTTCAATCACTATATACAAATTCATAATTTTACCTAATACATGTATCTGTGTGTGCATGTGTGTGTGTGTGCAATAGATGGAAGATGGGAGAAAATGCATGTGTGTGTGTACTATAAGATATATTATTTTACTCTATTGGCCAGTCCTCTAACATTCTCCTCTTACTTCTTATGTAACCCAGAAGGCACATTATTTATCCTAACCTTGGAAACCCAAATTCTACATATTCCATGGTTTCTAGAAATTGTAATATCATCATCAACCTATCTTCAAGTCTGGAGTTATGCAATTGCCCCATTCTCACCCAGGGCTCTAAATCAGTATTCTTCTCTATCAATTAGATGCTAAGACAGAACTTGCCTTATTGTTGTTGCCCTATTCCACATAAGTCATTCTAGAAATAAAACCCTTCTCCTCTGTTTAGCTCCTCAGATATCTAACATCTTATTGTTAGATATCTGACTGTTATCTAACATGACTGTTTCTAAAATGCCCTGACTCATTCTTTCAGCTGCAGATCTGGCATCAAAACCATGGTTTGTTCTTTTTATTGTCTTCCTATCCCCTAGATCTGTTTCTTTGTTGTGTAAAGCAGTTCAAGCACCGGATTTTAACTAGGCCATTGGTCGACTCATGTTCTCAGGGCTGAGCTTGCTCTCCAAGAAGGTCCTTAGAGTTGTGGTACCTAGACAGAGCAGCCCCAGTGTGAGGATAAAGGGCTTCATTGGTTGGCGTGAGTAAGTGTGTCATAGGAACAGGATATCTGTTCCATGGTTGGGCACAGTTCTTCTCTTTTGATTCCCAGCCCTTTCCACATAGCACTGGCTTTTAAAGATGGTACTGGCATATTTTTAAATAAAACAATCATAAATGAACTCTATTATATAATGACAGCTCATAAGAAATCCATTTGAGAAGCAATTAGACCTTTTTGCTAGATGTGGATGTGGAAAAAGAAGCTGGGGAAGGAGGAGAAATTAAGGGGAGGGGAGATGGTGGGAAAAAATGAGAAAATATTGAATGCTAACTCAAAACTGAGATAATTGTAAACAGTTATATGATCCTGTGCTATTAAAGAACTCATTACCACCAAGCTATACATTTAGCATTTAATTTATCCCAGTAGGCCCAAAACAGTAGTCAAGCCAAAATTATCTGTTCCATGCTACTTGGAATCAAAGTCTGGGATTTAACCAAAAATTGTTGAGTACTTGTATAAATTCAGTTCTCATTTTTAAAAGAAATACTGGCTCAAACCATCAGCCTTTGGGAAATCCATCTCGTGTATAAGAGAATTGAATTTCTGTTTGGGTGAGGTACAATATACACTTCCAAACTTTTAGTTAACATACATTAACTTTGCCATCCTGAATATCTGTTACGTAGGCAATGGTCCCCAACTTCTTTGGCACCAGGGACCAGTGCTCCTATGAGAATCTAATGCCTGATGATCTGAGATGGAGCTGAGGTGGTGATGCTGGTGCTGGGGAGTGGTTACTAACACAGATGAATCTTCTGCTTGCTGGTGCATTGCTCACCTCCTCCTGTGCAGCCCAGTTCCTAACAGGCCACAGACTGGTACCAGCCCACAGCCCAAGGATCGGGTACCCTTGATCTAGAATATCTAAATTCCTCTTTAATGAGCTGCATGGGCTCTTGTCAATAATAAAACCATAAAATCACAGTATTACTTGAAACATCCGATATTAATCAGTAAATGTAAAAATTTCGTTAATTATCCAACACTTCAGCTTGTCTGAAAAATACAGATTGATTGTGTTGCCTCAGCTGCCTAGGCATACTTTCATGAATTATAATTTAATATTATTTATTCATTTTGTTGAAGAAGAATATGCCAATTCTATCTGAAGAACACATCTGCGTTCTTGATAAACACCTATTTGAAAGTGTTAGTTATTTCACTTACTCATTGATTCACCAATCACTTATTGTGTTGCAACTCTACCTACCAAACAATGTGATTGATATCCGAGCCAATAAAAAGGGATAAGAGAGAGTCACTGTCTCTCAGATTTCAAAACAGAATGCTGAAACTGATTCATCAAATTACAGGCAACTCAATGAAGAACACTGAGATAACAGCAGGCTAGAAGTGAAAACCAAAACACTATCAAAATCAGAGGGAATACAGCAGTTGAGCCATAACTTCTAGACTGGGGAAGGGCAGGATGAGGACACAAGTAACTGGAATATACACCCTAAAGAAGAAAGGGTGTGCAAAGGGACCCAAAGTGCCTGGAAAGCTTAGAACTGACTGGTAGATATATACTATTGGGGGGGAAATTTGTTTTTCAGAATTCCTTTCTTGGAGAGTAGGTGTCTTTGCTTGAAAAAATTATTTGGATGATTTGCTAAGGTGTATGTTGGGGGTGGGGGTTAGTTCTTTTGGTTTTACAGAGAGTTTTTCAGTAAATATGCTTCATTTCATGTTGCTACGTGGAGCTGGCAATCTGGGGACCACTTTCTGCCAGCCCTGTATGAGACCCAATATCCTCTTAATATCCTCTTAATTTTGTCTAACCATTAGCACTGTTCTTGATCTTGCCTCAAAGTTTAATATCTACCTTCATGAGAAAAATTGAGCATATTCTATACATGGGATTCTGTTTTAAATGAAAGAGTTTTCTATCATTTGGGTGTTTCATAAAATGTGTGTACGTTTAATTCACAAGCAGAGCCCTAGGCACAACTAATGCTTTTACATGCTGACTGGATTCTACATTTTAAGAATGGTGATTTTAGCTAATACATGTTTTCTTTAGATGCACAGTTATTGTGGAAACTACTCCAATTCACCAATTTATGTCTTGGGAAAGTAATGTGTATATCCAGTTACACAATGAAGATTGCAGGAAGCTATGTTGTACTTTGCCTTGAAAAAAAATACAATATTATAGTAAATACTAGCTTTAAAAATCAAACCACTCTTTTCATCAACCCCAAAACTCATCCTCCCAGTAAAGTGAGGGCTCTAGTGTTTTACAGATGGTAAGAATTTTACACAGATGTGGAATAAAAAGCAGATTAAATCTACCGTTGCTTGCATTGGGAAAAGAAGAGAAATATTTTTGTTATAGTTTACCACCAGGTTTTTTTGATCAAGGAATTAAGATTAATTTTTAGAAAGGTGTTCTCAATATCAGTTTCTTAAATTTGTGGAAAATAGTGTAATAAAGAATGTAGGCCCTAAGCTGCTTGGAAGGAATCTTGAGACTACTGGAATGTCTTGCCTGGTAGGAATGTCTTTATTTTACTAGGACTTTGACCATCAGACTGTAAATTACAATTAAGAATTTGAGGCATAAGATATCAGGGACCCAATATACAGGGACCTAAAGACTAAAGACATTAGCTCACATTTCTGGGAGAGGCTGCAGGCTAGGGGTCAGACAAGCAGATCATATGTGCTCAAGCTTCAATGAAAACTATAGATACTAAAGGAGTAGGTGGTCTTCTCTGGTTGGTGACACTCTCTGCATGTTGTCACACATCATGGTCAGAAGGAGGTAACCCTTCCATGACTCCACACAACCAGAAGCTCTGAGTTTGGACCCCTCCTGGATTCTGCCCTATATGCCTATTCTCTTGGCTGAATTTAATTTGGACCCTTTCACTATAATAAACTGTTAAGTCAAAATACAGTATTTTGACTGAGTTTTGTAAGTTGTTCTAGCAAGTTATAAAACCTGAGGGTGGCTGTGGGCGCTATCAAATTTGTAACCAGCTGATGTGTAAGGAGATTAGTTCTGGGACTTCCAGATTTCTGGCCAGTGTCTCATAAGAGGACAGTTTTATGGGAAATGTTGTTCCCTTAGCCTGGGTCATGAAATATTCCTCCTTGTAGGACAATTTCTGAACTTGCTTTGCCCATTGCAGAAAAATCCAAGGCATGAGACCCCTTTCCTGTAGGAGAGGTGTACAGGTAGGAAAAAAGAAAATAACTAATACTTCATAAGCTATTGTTCACTATTGTACTTAAAAGGCTTAGTAGACTTTATGGCTTCCTGGAAGATCCTTCCCTCCCCTGTTTATTAGCTGTATGATCTAGGACTTGCTACTTGGTCTCTCTTAGACTTAGTTTCCATATTCATGTCTATATGAAGGCAGTATTAGCAGAATTAGCATCTATGTCAAATAAGTGTTTTGGAATTAAATGACATGATGCCTATCAACATAGTTTTATTGTTTCTGTCAATACAAGATACTTAGTCTCACATTCTGAAGACACTTTCTCTGAGTATGTCTTTTTTTTTTTTCTCTTCTTGTTGCTCTTGGATGGGAAGAAATTGTTTCAGATTGTAAACTTCCTCCAGTGACTCAGATAAAATAATAGGGAGAGAAGTTCTTAAATAATTAAAAATTCTCCCACATATGGCATAATGGATGCTTTTCCTATTAAATTACAAAATGAAAATAATAATGAAAATACACTTAGGGATACTACGTGTAATATTAACTCAGAGAATGTCCACACTGACATTAAATTTAAATACTTGAAACATTTTGTTTAAATTATCTCATAGATGTTTCCAGTTAAATAAAAATGCCTTTAATATATAACATGATTAAATGACTTTCTTCTGGGAAATATGTTATTTAACAATCCTTGACATCATGATGAAACCATTCTATTTATCAGTAAACCTGCTCACAATTTAAAATACACATCCATATTCCTAATGCAAACACACAAAAAAATTATCTTTCTTTGAAAAGTCCATATTCATTCTTTGATTTTATAATTTCACTTATGCCATTACCTAATATAAAAAAAATTTTCTTCACCAAATCCAGTAAGATTCTTTATATTCTTTATAAACACTCTTAATTTCAGAACTTCTTAAACCCTAAAAAAACTATACTTTGACAACCCCCTCCTGTAAATGTAATGACTCCATTTCTTTGACTTCTGCATCTTTACTCTTCATGCCAATAATCTGTTTACATGTATATCCTGTAATGAATGGATAGCAGCTTCCTTGAGCCAGAGCTTCATTTTAGAGACACTGACTTCATAAAATGGTCTCAGGGACTGGCCTCGGCAGAAAGAAGCACAGCAGCCTCTCAGCCCCACTTCCTCCTGGAGCAATACAGTACGCGTGTGCCTTCTCTACTCACTAGCTGCTTCTTCAGTATTGAAATCTACAAAAAACATAAAGTAGAATAGAATGAAATGGAATGAAAAAGAATAAAAAAAATTAAAATTAAAATTAATCAGTTAATTAAATTTAAAATAATTTAAATTAATCATCTTTATAAAACCTCCAAAGTGGCTCTTCCATGGATAGGTACTTATGTAGCTATTTCCCTCCTGCACTGGATCATCCTAAGAAGGAGTAATATCTCATGCATCCCTGTATCCCCAGAAGCGATCACATTGTCTGACGTGTAGTCAGGATTGTTCTGTCTTATGTAAATAACTTGAAACATGGAGCCTTAGAGTGTGTGGTGATATCTTGCTCACTTTTAAGCCAATTATAACTCAGTCCCTTGCAGTGTCATATAATGAAGCCATGTTGAGGCACTCTATACTTTAATATCACTCCTTATTTTAAAGCAATGGTCTTTAAGAGATGTTTTCTTAAAAATATATATGTCCTTAAACTCATTATGTTCAATTACCCAACAACTTACCCATAGATTTTCTAATATAACTATGATAAATAGTGCATAGTGTCACTAATCCTAAATCAGGGTAAAATCAAGAGCTTGCAATTGATTTAAATATTCAGAAATTCAAGCGAGATACATAAATTTTGACATTAAATTAGGTAAAATAAATCCACTGAGATGTCTTGCCAAATATGAGTACACATAGCTGCAGTGTTTAGTTACTTCATATATATCCCCTAGAAGCAGATGCATATCCATATTCACACAGGAAATAGTGTGCTTGCATACCAACTATGAAAGAATAAGTGTACAGATGAAAATAACTGCTCTCTAAAGAAAAACTCTAAAACTGATGCTAGATTTGTGTTTCTGCCCATATGTATTTATGCACCTTGAGTTGTATCCGAGCAAAGTGTGTAATTCTGGTGTTTCTATTCCTGTTGCATCATTTTGGCACAGAGTTATTGTAAAATATCACCCTAAATGAAGCTGCATTTCACCGGGGGCATCCCTTAAATATAGCTTGTAAACACTGAAAAGAGCACTTTGTGCTTGAAGGGCAATATAAATCAACAAGTCTCTAGAGTGGCTCTGAGGAAGATCAGAAAATACAATGCTACTGTAAAGGATGTAATTGCTAATTCTTTCCTCTAAAAGGTTTATAAGGCTTTCATTTTTTAGCATTTTTTTTCTTATTCTGAATACAATGCTTGCTCATAGTAGAAAATTTCAAAAAGTCACTAAAGTGCAAAAGGTAGAAAGGGGTCATAAGAACAAAATAAACTCACATGCTGCTTCCCACACCACTCAGTCAAACTCACAGCATCATATCAGTTTTACACAAAGCACACTACACGTAGTATTTGGTATGACAAGTAGAAAGTAACTTATATTAGATTATGGGTCTGTGCATTTCTAGAAACTGCCTAAGACAGAGGATTGATTATAAGTGTTGATCTTAAATTAGGGCGAGAGAGTAGATAGAGAAAACATCTATAAGAATATTATGTATGAAGCAGCAGTTCAGTCAGGGGCTAAGATGGCTGTGAAGGCCCCAAGGACAGATACTGCCAAAAAGCCCTCACATTGGACAAAGACCTAAACCTTCAGGACACCTCCCAGATACTCACCATTCTTAAAGCCCAACATCTTCAAACCGGTCAGTATTGCTTCTAAACTGTGAGAGAATAACTTTAAGAAAAAGTGGTTTATTCTCCTTCCTCTCTGTTTTCTTTTTCTAAGTTGTGTGTGTGTGTGTGTGTGTGTGTGTGTGTGTGTGTGTGTGTGTGTGTTTTGATACCTACATTTATAAAGAGGAAGAAGGTAAAGTGATCCTCACCTGCTTGTTTGGAACTGGTAAGTGATTTTAGGTATAATTTCCTCTGGTTTCTTAATGGACAGTTTCTGAAAATGAAATCTGACAGAGAAAACAATGTCAAATCCATATTCTCCGCTCATTGAGTGATAACAAGTAAGAATACCATATTCTGGGAACACTACTAAGTTCATTATTCTCTCCTCAATTCTTACAGTGACGTGATTAATGTGTGCTACTATTTTCTCCCTTTTACAGTTAAGTGAATTGAGGCACAGAAAAGTGATGTAAATTGCTTGGCATCACAGAGATTAAAAATTGCCATAGATAGACTATATACTCAGGCACCCTGAAACTGTGGTCTGAATGTATAATCATTGCAACGGAGAGGTTAGAATTATTCACATTACTTCACATTTTCCCCCAAACTTGTATTTTTGATGTCACTACAAATTCTTTAAACATAATTCTAAATGACTAATGTTTCGTGTTTTAGAGGTATTGTGTTTTCCTAATCATGGTCCATTTTTAGACTGCTTCTATTTTCTCATTATCAAGAATTCAGGTATGAAAATGCTAGAATAAATACTTTCATGTTATTAAATTAATAACTTTTAACTTTAAAAAATTCTATAGATATTTTCAATTGCATCCGAATAGAATTTTACCAATTTTGCTTTCTTTAGGGATCTATGAGAATACTCAGCTCATCAAATTCTTAGTAATATAAAATATTACAAATTTAATTTTATTAAGTTTGGATTTTGTGATCTTTAAGGCAATTTTTATGTTCCATTTTTCAACTCGTCTAATTGTGTCTATGAAGTACAATATCAAGACAGAGAGAAAACTCCAGATTTCAATACAATTCTTACAGTTGTGAGCTACATGACATCACACATAAATTTTCTCTGAGCTTCCATTTCCTTATCTACTTAATAAATCTATGACCAGCACTCTCTAATTTAGTGTAATTAATAATATATGTAATAAAATGTATGCATGCTCTGCCACCTGTAAAACACTATCCAAACTTATGCCATTGGTTATTGATAATATAAAGAATAAATGAATTATATTTATTTTACTATGGGACAGAAAACTATGAAAACACTGATACTATTTATTATAGTCAAATCCGTGATGCATATTTCTAAATTAAAGGACATGAATAGATGCACATTCTGTTAGAGTCACGGGGAAGACAGCAGACTGAGATCTATAGAATTTGATCCTCTTTTAAAGCAGACATATTTTATAACATATACTTATTTTACACATGATTTTTAATTGTTTTTCAATAGCCTTTTTTTTTAGCATGGTTTTAGGTTCACAACAAAATTGAGCAGAAAGTAAGAGTTCTCATTAATTTTCTACTCACCCCACCCCTGACCAATATAGGCTCCCCAACAATCTTCACCAGAGTGGTACATTTATTAACAACTGATGAACCTACGTTGACATGACATTATCACCCAAAGTCCACAGTTTCACTAAGCTTCTCTCTGGTGTTGTTTTGAAAAAGGTAAAGTGACATGTATCCACCATTATAGTATTATATAGAATAGTTGGATTATCCCCAAAATCTTCTGTTCTTGGCTTATTTATCACTCCCTCTTCTCTAAACCCTTACAATTACTGTTACTTTTACTGTTTCCACAGTTTTTCTTTTCCA
Source organism: Cynopterus sphinx (assembly GCA_030015415.1). Taxonomy (NCBI): domain Eukaryota; kingdom Metazoa; phylum Chordata; class Mammalia; order Chiroptera; family Pteropodidae; genus Cynopterus; species Cynopterus sphinx. Next base: position 11,074,777 of record CM057379.1, read on the forward strand.
TAATATCATATTTGGAGTTGCACAGTATGTAGTCTTTTCAGATTGTCTTCTTTCACTTAGTAATATACATTTAAGGTTCTTCCATGTATTTTCATGGCTTAATGGGTCATTTTATTTAGTGCTGGATATATCCATTGTCTGGATATGTCATCATTTATTTATCCATTCACATACTGAAGGATCTCTTAGTTATTTCCAGATTTTGGAATTATGAATAAAGGGGCTGTAAGCATCCATGTGCAGGTTCTCTGTGGATATGTTTTCAGCTCATTAAGGAGCATAATTACTGGATCCTATTGTAAGAATATTTTAGTTTTATAAGGAACAGCAAACTGTCTTACGAAGTGGCCGTACCACTTTGCATTCCCACCAGCAATAAATGAGAGTTCTTCTTGCTCCAAATTCTCACCAGCATTTAGTAGTGTCAGTGTTTTGTATTTTGGCCATTGTACTGGGTTTACAGTAATATCTGGACATAGTGTTTTTTTAAGCAGAGAACACTTTAAAGTTCACAAAAGCTCTATGCCTATTTTAATAGACAGATTCTTGGAGTTACTGATGATTCACTTTCTCCCAGAACAAAAAGAATTTTGGTCCTTCATTCTAGAAATAGTACAAACAGAATCTACAGTTATTGCTGAAGAAGTAAATTATATATTCAAACTAAAACTGAATGTTTATTCATTGCTTTGTTTTATAAGCATTTTCATTTTCCTAAAATATATAACATTATAATAATATTATACATTTATTGCCTTTCGTGTCTCAAAACATTTTTTCAGGCACTACTTAATTATTTTAATAATATAACATAAATAAGTAGGAGATGCAATCATGTTTTTAAGAAAGTTCAGGTTTAAGGCTCTTGTTAATTAAATTATGAACATCATCTTGATCTTTATCAGTTGTATTACTAAAAATTAACAAGAATTTGCAATGTAGAAATTCAATGAACACAAATTTATATAGGTCTATCATAAATGGTTCCATCCCACACTAAATATATCTACACAGAATATTAAGTAGGATATCGATTGCTTATATCATCAGTCTACGTTAGCATATATTTTTATTGATTAAATATTTTCTAAGAAGATTTGGAGGATTCAAATTTTGACCCCTATTTTTGCTTTTTATAGCTAAAAAGAAAGAATGTAACTGAGTTCATTTGGTATTATAACTCACCCTGCCAGTAAAGATAGAAAAATAAGAACATTTACTGCATCCATTACTCAGATATTTTTTTCTATGCATTTTATTTTTATATGACATTATTCATCCAGTCCACACTCATTTAGATTTACTTGCATATTTATAATTCCATGCCTTTTCATTACTTCTAGTATCCTTGAAACATATTTCAGTATTCCCTTAGAAGAATAATCTATTGTTTAAGTTTGTGTTTCCTGGTATTGAAGTATTTTTTTGCTTTGTCTGAAAATGTCTTTAGTTTGTGTCTATTCTTGGAGAATATTTTAGCTAGGTAGAGAATTTTAGGATAGGAAATACATATATTTTCATTTGTTTCAACATACTAAAAATGTTCCATGGTCTTGTGGCATCTTAATAAATGTAGTGTATTATTTTTTCTTATGCAGTTTTTCTATTATTTTTCCTTTTGTTATGTGCATCCTTACATTGCTGTATAGTTTGAATTTCATTATATTAATTCAGTTTAAAAGTTGTTAAATTTTTATGAATCTGTAAATTATGGATTCATTCATTTCTAATAAATCTCAATAATAATTTTTTGAAATACAGTTACCACATTTGTTTTCTTATCTCCTATGAGATTCCAAATAAATGTGTAAGTTTTTCTAATGCAACTTTCAATATAATCTATCTTATGATTTTAAAAAACAAATTTTTATCTCTCTGTTTCTTTAATTCAGATCTTCTTATTAATCCTCTATTATTTGATCTAATCTACTTTTTAACCCACTAATTGAATTATTAATTTAACAATTTTTTTTTCATTCTAGTAATACAATTTGGCAACTTTTGTATTGGGCAATTCTGCTATGTAACTTTTTATATTTTCTAGTTCTCTGCCAAAATTTTTAATCTTGTAATTTATCTTCCAAGTAGAATAAGGTAGTTATGTAAGCCTCTGATGCTTCATTCATCAAGAATTTCTCTGGGTCTCTTTTGACTGTCATATTTCTTTTTGTTGTTATTCATGTTGTCTTCTCTTTTCAACTGCTTTATTAGTTTTTATTTCAAACTATTTGTAGTAATATCTTCAGGAATATCATAATATTAAATTTTTCCATAAAAGTATTATTTGTGTTTGCTTCATGGAGGCATCTGCAGGTGTCTGGGATCAACTAAACACAGGTTTTATGAACTGTAGGATTGCTGACATTTGAAGACAGATAAACATTTGTTATGGGAGGCTGTTCTATATATTGTGGGAGATTTTTTCTGACTTCTACTCTTTAAAAACCTATAGCATATCCTTTTCCTCAGTCGTGACAACTATAAATATCTGGAGACAATGTCAAATGTCCTTTGGAGAAAAAATTACCACCAGTTTAGATCCACTGCCTTAACCTAATTTCAGGGAATGAAATTCACTGTCACTCCCAAACTGATTGAAACTATGCTAGAATTCATGATATGTCTGTTTTACCTGTTCCAGTTTTAAACGTAAGGTACAGTCCTGTGTGTCCCTACCTCAAATTTAGATTTTTACCAAAGCCAGTAAAGGTGGTTAAGATCTAGTTTCTATTTTTGCTTTCCTTAAGATGTAAAATGTCATTACATTGCTTGGACTCCCAGTATCCTCTTCTGGCTTAGTTAATGTCTCTAAGATAAAAGCATCCCCAAATGCTATACTATTTCTCTAAATTTCATAATAACAGTTCCTCATTACCATGTTAGATCTCTGTGTAAATTTTATATTGCTGTCACAACAATTTATCACAAACTTAGCAACTTCAAAACACAGATTTATTTTTTCACAGTTTCTATGGGTCAGAAGTTGGAGCAAACATAACAGGATATTTTTCTCAGGGTCTTGTAAACCCAAAATCAAGGTCTTGGCAGGGCTGTGGTTCTAATCTCAGTCTCAGGATTCTTTCCAAAATCACTGGTTGTTAGTAAAAGTCATTTCCTTCTTACATTTTCCATATGGCCCCTTGTTACTTCAGGCCAGCAAAGGCATAATGCATTCTCTTCATGTTTCAAATCTCTCCGTCTTCTGCTTCTACAGAAGGGCTAATGTAAGGGCTTATGTGATTAAATTGTCCTATTTGGATAATACAGAATAATCTCTCTATCTTAAGGTCAACTGTTTAGTAATCTTAGTTGTATCTGAAAAGTCCCTTGAGCCTTAATAAATTCACAGGTATGATACCTCATCATGTTGACAGTCGCAGGGATTAGGGTCTGGAATCATTCTAGGGGCTATAATTCTATCACACTCACCAATGGTTTTAGAAAGATTTTTTTATATATATGTATTTTCCTTCCTTCCTTCCTTCCTTCCTTCCTTCCTTCCTTCCTTCCTTCCTTCCTTCCTTCCTTTCAGTTGTTCTTAGCTGAAGCATTAGACTGAATACTTACTCTGCTTTACTGAAAGCTGAGATCTTCTTGGAAAAGTTTTTGTTCACTGTTTTAAAAGTTCATCTTTTAATTTTCACCATTTGAACATCATGTGGGGTCAGAGTATCAGTCTGTACAATAGACTAACTGTATTAAATCCCAAATTTTCACTTTTTCCTCTATGAATTTCTACAAAGTTCTTCATTCCTCTATGACTTGGTGTCTATATCTCTTAATCTTTAATCACATCCCTTAAAATATTATTGTGAGAATTAAATGAAGGTACCTAGTCAATCTGAGCACTAAAACTGGTATAGTAAATGTTAGTTTTCAGAATGTTAGTTTTCATTGTTACATTTATATTTTATTCATATATTTAAAAAAAAAAACAAATAAATTAGAAAGTAGACTATCTACATTTCAAGCCCTTAGAAATAGTGAACCTTAGAAATAGTGGGCCTCATCATATATTATCTGTATGAATCCTAAGGATAAGTTACAGCTAGATATTTAAACACAAAGAAACAAAGAAACAACAAAATTAAAATTTTCTATCCTCCTTTAGACTTGGTTATTCTTAAAACTCTAAAGTAGATATTTAGAAAATTATTATCATAAATGAGACAAATTGTCTTATCCTGGGATCAGTTTTTAGTGAGGTATTTACATGCTTGCCAGTCTATGACAATACTTTTACAAAATGTTTCAGCAGAAGGCAGGAGACAATGTTAAAAAAATAATCTGAGCCCTAGAGCTACACATACAGAGGATATGATTACAGCTTTTCCTGCAAACAGTATTGAACATGTTTGAATTCAACTTGAAAGATAATGTTCCAGTATATTCACACCAACTCTCAAAGAAGAACAGTGTCACACGTAATTATAAAGAACTCAGAAAAAAGCACAAAAGGCCATCTGTGAGATCTGAACAGATGTAGCTGTTCAAAATACTTTGCTCTTTTTAAAGTTGAGAATTTTAAAGTTTAAGTAATTGGCATTTAGATCAGTAAAACTAGCATAGGGAAAATACCAAACATAGATATAATTATTTGTATAATTTTGGTCATTAAAAAGTTGTCCATTAGAATTGAAATAACTTTCCTTTTACTCATAAATATAATTCCTTATAGAAAAAATGTAATAATTTAGACATAAACAAAAATTAAAACATAAGAGAAATAGCAGTCACTAAAAATTATTTTGTTATATCTGTGGTCAAATGTATCACTTTTATTAGCCATTATACAATTAAAATATTAGAAAGCTGCTGTTGCTAAGAACTGGACAACTATTCTCTCCTTAATTTAGTGTTCTCAATTATTTTCTTCTCCTAGATATGTTTAGCCTTTCCCCTTTGACTTATTTTCACCAAAGGTCTCCTTTAAAACTGTGGTTCTTACTCTTTGCCACATCTTAGAATCTTTCGGACACACACACACACACACACACACACACACACACACACACACACACACACATAAGAATATATATGTAATTTTTTAAAAATCCTATGCCTGCCTTCAACTACAAAAAATTAATCAAAATCCTTGAAGAAAAGGCCTAGTCATCAATTATTTATAAACTCCCCAAGTGATCCCCATGTGAAACCAAGTTTGAAAACCAGTGCTTTACAAGTTATAGTAGGTAGTAAATGAAAGACAATTCTATTTAAAATACAAAAATACAGCAATAAAAATATGGATGTTACAGATTATGAAATTAATAGATGTATTATGGCCATTAAGTTTTAACATCTAAATGTTTTTAGAACTTAATATAAGTTAAATATCTCTTTTTTTGTTTTCAATGAGAAATCAAATATGCAAGTCAATATCCCACTGGCAAATCAAATATAAAACTTAAAATGCACATTAAAAAAAATTTTTTTTAAACAAAAGGCTAAACTCTGAGTCGGAGAATGAATAGAGGAAATCCAATTTAACTTTTTGCAAAATCTTAACTGTATTCTTCAACATCATTTGTTAATGAATATTTAACGATCTCTGAACATTTCAAGTTTATTTCTGAAAGTGATAGAAAATGTTGTGCCTGTTTAATTCTTGAAATTTAATTGTACTTTTGAATTATGATAATTAATTCTATTTTCACCTCCTGGATCAATTCACAATAAGAGAATTGTTCTCTAAGTTACACTACTTTTGGTTTTTCACACGACTTTAATATTGCTAAAAAATATTCCTCTTAAGTAAAATGCCTTAGATGAATTACTATTAACCATATTAGTACTAGTTACTATTAACCATATTAGTATTAGAAATTAGTATTAACCATAATTAAAGGCAAGTCAAAACAAATGACTATACATATAGTAACAATAAGACAAAAAATAAAAAACAAAGACAAAAGCTAAGCCTTTTGGGGGTTGAATTATATTCTCCCCAAATTCATATGTTGAAGTCTGTATTAGTTTTCTAAGGCTGACAAAAAACAAAGTACTACAGACTGGGTGACTTAGAGAACAGAAAATATTTGTTCTCACAGGAGGGTAGAAGTAAGAAATCAAGGTATTTTCTAGGGCTGGTTTTTTTTCTGAGACCATTCTCATTGGCTTGTAAATGGCCGTCTTCTACCCATGTCTTCACAGCTCTTTCAGCAGGACATATCTCTGTCATATTTCTTCTTATAAGAACACTAATCATACTGAATTACGAGTCATCCTAATGACGTCATTTTAACTTAATTACACCTTTAAAGCCTCTCTCTCCAAATACCATCACATTCTGAGATATTGGGTATTACAACTACAATGCACAAATTTTGGATGGGGGAAAACAATTCAGCTTATAACAAAGTCCTGGCCACCAGTGCCTCAGAATATGACCTTGTTTGAAAATAGGGTTGTTGCAGATGTAATCGACTAAGGTAACATGAGGTCATATGGGAGTAGGGTGGGTTCCTAGTCCACCCTGATTGGTGGCCTTATAAAAAGGGAAATCTGAATACAGTTTCTCACACAGGGAGATTGCTCAGAGAAGATGAACACAGAGCTCAGGATAATGCTCAACAAGCCAAGGAATGTTTAAGATTGCTAGCAAGTCATCAGAAACTAAGTGAGACTCAGAAAACAGTTCTCCATCACAGCCCTCAGAAAAAGTTGCTGACGCCCTCTAGTCTACAGAAGTATGTGATAATAAATTTTTATTGTGGTATTTTGTTACAGAAGCTCCAGAAAACCAATTCATTCTCTTGTAAAACAGCATTTGAACATTGATAAAAATAAATAATACTTGATTCATTTTTATAAAATATTTAACTAAGAAAATTATTTAAAATCATCTGAAATAATCTGTATATCATATGTATCATAAAATATTTTTATAATTCTTAATAATTAAAATACATATACTTATTACACAATAAAGGTAATTTTATAATACTTAAGCAAATCATGAAAAGATTATCTAAAAATTTGTTCATCAGGTGTATTATAGCAAAATGAGTCATTAAGAAATAACTGATGTCATCCCTATTGACACAGTATTGTACGGTATAAAAATGCTAAAAACTATACTTTATACCTGAAATGAATATAACTAATATAAGATTGTATGTCAAATTAAAAAAATTAAAAAAGAAAACACACAAAAGGACCACTATTATGTAATTAACACAGTTTTAAAAACCAGTTGACCTTAAATGAACTTTCAAATTAAACTTAAAATTACCTTACTCTTATCTGAGTTATTCATAGAGTTCTAAATGAGCAAAAGAAAATCATTTGTCATCAGTTTACTTAATTAGTTTTACGATGTTAATTAAATATATTCAAAAGTAAAATGTGATGTAAATTCCTTTATTTTTAGCTTTTACACATTTGTAATCCTAAGCATATTTTCAAAAGAAATATGCACAAAATCAGTAAAATTCAAAAACATATTTGTATGAACAGTGATTTTATATTAAAATTAAATTGCCATTTTCTTTGTGAATCATTATTTTTTTTAGTTCAGCATATTCATCCTGTGTGTCATGTTGTGATTCATTTCTCCCACCACTTTTTCCTATTTTAACTTTTATGAATACTGTCTTGGTTCATTTATATGCACCCATGATGTCATATTTTTGCCTATATAAAACTTAAATAAATGAACTACACATATTTTTTATGTAAAGTCAGGCTCTCTTCTTCCTTCATAAGTCCAAATCTATAAAATGAATAGTGCATGGTCAAAAGTCACAAATGAAATATAAATTATAAGTTATAAAGTATACTTGTTATTAATTAAGGGGACATTCATCCCAAACTTTTCTTATTTTCTTATGGAGAAAATTGTCTTCAATCTTCAAAGAACTTGGCCTCTCTAGTTTTTCCTTGGACGGTGTAACTTTACGGTTGGTAGAAGCAACCAAGGAACAAAGGAACACTGATTTCAGCCTCTTCTGTCTTTGTTTCAGAATCAGTCATCCCACAGATAAGGTGCATTCTATTTGCTATCATGTGATAAAATAGAGGGCCATGCCCAGACTTGAAGATGGGAATAGTGGTGGTAGCTCCATCTGACAATATCTGCAAATGTTTCTTATTCTCCAGGTAAGGATTTAAACAGATATAAGGTTAAACCTTTAAAGACACACTACCTAGGTATGATTCCTCCTCCTGTAACTGACAAATTGTGTGATTTTAGACAAGTTATTTAAGCACATTTCTGTTTTCTCATATGTGAAATAACACTATGACCTTTTTCTAGGTTTTCGTAAAATTTAAATGAGCTAAATTAAGCATTGAATTCTTAGAAAGTGCCTGACATCCAATAAATATTCACTCTTACAACTGCTACCTGATGGTCTTCCATGTTGCTTTTCATTGTTCAGTATTTGGGTATAGTAGACACTGAGGTTATTTCTTGACACCTTAGTTTCCAACATTTTCAGAAAAACATCATAATAAAAAAACTGCAAAAAAGTAAATTTTCAAAAACTTGAGAAATCCTAATCTAGAGGAAGAAAGGAAAAATAAATATAGACCGATTTCAATGTTCACAGCTTTTCACACTATCTAATTAAGTACAGTACAATTACCATCTTTTTCTAGTGTTTCGTTATCTTGGTATTAAAAGATAAGGACAATGAGGTACAAACACATAAATATAAAATGGAAATACATAGGATAACTACAACAGCATCACTGAATCTCTTACATGAGGGAACCATGTAAATTTTGCAACAGAGCAATAAGTGCACGTGTTTTGAAAAGCTCTGACATTGTTTTTACTTGAACAAAAACAATCATATTGAATTGTTTCTTGTTAACTATCCTTGCCTCATTTGAAAATTCAATTCAACTTCTTGAGTAAAATGAACATTGCCTAAGTCACATCAATGTCTAAATTGCTGGATCTGCAATCTAAGTATTGGGTGATCTTAAGGAAATTAGTTATCTTCTCTGGATTTCAATACATTTACCTCTCCAAGGTGATATTGCCACCTTTCACAACTAACTCAACATAACAGATTCTAGGTGATGTGTAGTAGCCGTGCAGGAAAAGTGTAGCTGTAATAATGCTAATATTTTTATTTCATTGCCTCATTTTTTCCTTCTTGATTAAATATGTGAAATATCATGAGAGACAAGCATTTTAATGATACTGGGATAACTGTTAGAATGTCTTAGTTGAAAACATATAAGATTTTCACAAAATATGTATATGTGTATGGGGAGAAAAATCATACACAAAATATAAATTTATATGGAAAATATCCACTTCTTAAAATTAGTCCATATTTAAATATTGTTTTTGAATTGCAGTCAAGTTTTCCCAGAAACAGAATATGCATTATCTTTCATACAGGTATACATGCATGCACACTCACACACACACATACACACACACTTTTGGGGGAAAGAAGAAATATTCTCTTTACAAATCAAATTATACCAAAGAACTAATCTTTTAGAACTTCTAAAAAATTGAATTTACCTATCTATACTTATAAAAGAATCTAGAAATTTAAATAAATTTAAAGTATTCATGACTAAAAATATTATCCATTTACTTTACTTAAAGATAAATAAATATATTACCCATGTGAGAGCTTGGACTTTAGTGTACAAACCTTTTTGCTCTTTAAGTTATTGCAAATCTATCTGAAGAAATGTCTATGCTAAAGGTTATAAGGTAACCCCTAAAAGATTAATGGCAGAAGTACTAGACTAAGTTTGTGACTAAAATTTTATTACATATAGGTTCAAATTCTTATTTTACATTATCTAACGATTTTTTAATCATGTTAATTAAATTATGTAAATTATTTAAATGTGTTGAGAACAGTTTTACTACAAAGCATGGTTGTAGAGATTATATGTGACACTTTACATAAAGTACTAGCAACATAATTTACGTTTTGGAATTATTTTACACATATAATCTTCCACAATAAGATGTGGAAGATCAATTATATGATATGCATGTATAAAGATATATGTGCATGTATATACGTATGTTAATTTTTTAAGTGAGATGAGATAATCCACTAATTGAATCCAATCAAATTCTCCTTGAGTTATTTTATAAAATATATTTATATGGGAGATTATTGTACTTAACCTTGCAATTACCTTTGCTTTTTTAACAAAAGAGTATATTCATAACACACTCTTTAATAACACGTACGAACTTACTAGTGATCCATCCATATTGTTAAAAATGTCTAACCAATGTATTATATACTTGAAACTAATATAATAAAACTAAAAAAAAAAACATATTTGTGATATTTTTTGAAATAAGTATTTGGTCTATTAGAATGAGGTTTTTTTTACTATAAAGTTTCTTTTTATTGAGGGATAATATTTCAAAAAAAGTTATGAATATTTTTACCCTTCTTATACTTGTCAGCATTTTTACATATGTATCAGAGAGTTTGGGGGTGGGGAATGGCAATAGAACCCAAAGGCTGAAAGTTTAAATTCAAGGAAGACTGGAAATAGAGAAGTCATAGTTGTCATAGCAACATAATCTTGCTATATTCATATTATTCTTTTTCTCACAAGAAGAATTTTCAAAGCTCTGTTGAGCTGTTCCAACTAGTATGGGAACACAGTCTGTGTGCATTTAATATAGAACTTTAGGGCATTGTTGATATAGCCCACATTCAGTAGAAGCAACACTATCTGAAGTTTAATTCAGGAAGTATAATCAGTTAGGGAGATTTCTAGCAATACAATCTTTATGGAATAACATACAGTTAAGACTATACTTTGCTTCTTTCTAGGAGACAAGAGACAAAAGTATTTCATAGTAAAATTTTGGAATCATCCCAAGGTTTCACTAAATTTGGTTTCATTTATTTCCTAGTGGCTTATCAGTAATTTTTATAATTAAGCAGCATATATATTCTTTACCAGTAAATATTGCATATTTGAACTTATGTATTTAACTCTGAGTATAAAGTGAAAATGTTGCTATTTTCACTTTAAGATATATCAGGAAATTAATAACAAACCAATTCAATAGTCTGATTTCAACCTACCTGATCTTTTGTTATAAAATAATTTAAAAAATATATTAAGGAAACAAGTAATTATGAAATTTAAAAGATCATATTTAGTTTTTTCAGATATATTTGTTTTTTAAATTCCTTTACCTACTGATTTAACTGATTAAAATTATTAGTATAATTAATTCCCAAACAACTATAAATTTTTCTGTAATAAACAATTATTGAGTGAGAAAAATATACATAATGGAATGTAGCTAAAAAAATAAAATATTTACTGTAGTAACATAAGTGACAATGAATGTGAGTTATTTAAAGGTAGCTACCTCTACTTAAACAGAAAATATCTAGGAAAAAATCAGCAACAAACTTTCAATATCTTAAGCATAGGCATCCTAAAATATATTTTATGGTTCAAACATAATAACTAAATGTTTAAAACACAAATCTCTCCTAGAACTTTTGGTGAGATAAAGATGTATTTCATTATATGGTTTTAATGAACATTAATGATCAGGTAATGTAGAATATATGGATTCAATTAGCTCATTCAGAATTATACAAATGCCAGCTAGCAATGTAATTTAATACATCTTATTCTTTTTCATATTAACTTTATCTCTCCAGACATTCAGCTTAAAGTTATTTGAAAGCATTTGTCCAGTTCTAGGTAAAATGAAACACTTTCCAGAGAGGAGTGAATTGCATAAAGGGCATTAGTTGTGATCATCTGGGAAGCAATGGCATAGTTTCTGGGGAGTCTGAGCATTGCACACTTGGACAAAATACACAGAAATGCCCAGTGAGGAGGGAGAATGTAGAACACTGAGTAGCGAGTAGCTGGAAGCCCCTCAGAATAAGAAAGAGAGAGCAACAGAAGAAGCACAGCAAAGTCCTAGGGCAAAGTCTATTAGCATATCGCAAGGTTACAATCCTTTTGACTCTTTAAAAGAGCACATTGCCCTATATCAGGTCAATGGTAATAACCTACTTTGTCTAACATTTAGTATGTTCCAGATGATTTATTGTTGATCCTGTGGTTACAGACATCTATCTATCTTAAGAAATTTCAAGTAAAAAAGATTTTCTTAAACTTAAAGTGCAGCCAAATTGACATCTGGTTTGGCCACTAGCAAAGAGACTGTTTGTTCTCAGACTTGAACCTGCTACTCTGATATGGTTACATCTAAATAAATGAACTGGTGAGAATGAAGAACATTTCCCCCTTAAATTATAACAAATACATAAAAAAAATGTCCAACTTTAAGGAGCATGTTTAAGAATTTCAACTCATTTAAAAATGATGCATTTTTTTACCGTAAGTGTACCAACACATTAAAAAAATATGAACTCATATGGAATAATACTATGAAATTCCACAACAGTAGGGATTAAACATATGTATATTACTTCAAGGGTATAACACAACAGCAGTGAGTTACAAATTCACATTATATACTATGTCAGAATGTTAAGTTTTTGGTTTTATTGCAATAGCAGCTTCACTTTGTTCTAGATATAATCAAATTTCACAAATCAACAAAAAGAATAATAAAAGTTTTCATATTACTTAGCTGCCATAGATAAATGTAGTTAACTCTGAAAAAGCTCTCCATTCATTCACCAATTCTAATGTGCTCTTGTTTGTTTTAGATGAACAAAATTATATATTGGTATTCATTAAGCCATATATATCTTTTGAGATAGAAATCAAGATTAAAATGAAAGAGCAAATGTCAAGAAAGAAAAAAATATATAAGTTTTGTTGATTAAGTTTAAATGAGAATTTTCATGTGCAGTTCTATTTTACAAACACTTTCTTAAAAAAGAGTAAAAATTTAATGTGGAAAAATAATTAATTTCTTTACATCCTACTGATTTTTTACTTCAATGAAATAAATATATTTACTACATTTTATTTAAATTTAAGAAATATAATTTTCTCTCATTTAAATTAAAGAATTGAGACACATAATATCATTACTATCTGGATCAAGAGCCACTTTCTACATTTTTTTTCCTGGATAAATGTTATTTTTTAAAATGTAATTTATCATTTTATAAATAGATATTTTAGAAGAAAATGAAGGTATTCCTAGGATTTCTGAACAGCAAAATAGAAAAATGTGACAAATAATCAAATACTTCTGTTATAGCTTAATTACAGAAATATTATGTGAACTGCCAAAATGATCATGCGAGGAATTCTATGGACCCTCACTCCAGAAAACTACCATAACTGGTGAAAAATAATAATAAAAAGAAAAGATTAAATTTCTGGAAAATTTCCTAAAAGCATATATCAAATAAAAAATATTCAAACATTTTCAAAAAATTTACTAAATCCATATTAGAACAGCCAGAGTCTATGGCATTTGAACCTTGACTTGCTCACTTCCTCTCTTGCTCCCCATTTGAGCAAAACAGAAGCTCATTTTGGGTTTAGGAAGTCATGAACACAGGGCTCCCTCTTTTCTTAGTTTTCAGTCCAGGGCTAAACAACTACCCCAGGAGGGTTAGGTCGCCACCATTTCTTATCATCTCAGGCAGAAGCCTTATTCTAGGCAAGAGCTACTGAGAGATCTTGGATCTCTTTCTCCATCCAGCCCCAACTGGTAGGGTTGGAAGATCTACCTGACATACAGCAGGCTGAGAATACTGGGGCTCTGATGGGCCTCATTCCAACTCATTGATAGCATAAAATTTCTTCTTTGGGAAAGGCAAGAAGAGAAGACCAAACACTCCTGCCCCACCCAACTCCTTACTCATAAATCAGGGTTGTCATTTTAAGAACATGTGGCTATCCCCACACCCATCTCTGAAGCAGACACATGGAAATTTGATGGGGGAGGAAGCAATCAGACAAAGTGATTATGCAATCCTAAAAGATAGTGTACATTCTTCTCCTTTGTTGTCTTACCTTAGTCAAAAAACAATTATAAAAAACAACGTATATAAAACAGCATTGTTGGGACTACAATATATAGACATGTACTATAATGTGACAATAACAGTACAAAGTAGGCAGATGGAAGCAAAGCTGCATTGGAGTAAAGAAATAACACCAGATGGTAACTTAAATTCACTGGAACTAATAAAAAGAACCAGAAGTGGTAAATAGCAAGGTTAATATTACAAACTCTGTAAATAATTTCTCTTTTCTTTTACTCAGCTTCTAAAGAAGATATAAAATTATACAAAGTAATCATTGTAATATTGTATTGTTGAGTTTCAAAATATGTAAATATAATTTCCACAACTATAATAACATATAAAAGTGAATAAAATCACAAGGGAATAAAATTTCTATTCTCATTACTAATATATCTGGAGTAGATTCTGATAAGATGTATGTGGTGAGCTCTACAGAAAGCACTAAGTGACTCAAAAATACAGTAGTGAAAAATCACTGGAAGAGTTAAAATGATACACTAGAAGTTGAGTCCTCAGTTCCTGGGCTATGGACCAGTACAGGTCCATGGCCTATCAGGAGCTGGACCATACAGCAGGAGGTGCATGGCCCCCAGCAAGTGAAGCTTCGCCTGTACTTGCAGCCACTCCCCAGCACTAGCATCACCACCTCAGCATCACCTCAGATCATCAGGCATTAGATTCTCACAGGAGCACTGGTCCCTGGTGCCGAAAAGGTTAGGGACTGCTACACTGAAAATCTCCACTTACAAAAAAAAATTGAGGAGAAAAATGAATGAAAAGACCTGAGATATACAGGAAAAAAATAAAATAACAAATGTGAACCCAAGTATATAAAAAAGATTAAATGTGAATGAATTAAACCATCTAATCAAAATTCAGAGTTGAGTGGATTGAAAAGCTATAGGCTCTCTGCAGAAAAAAACACTCAAGATTCAGATACAAATATGTTGAAAGTAAAAGGATGGAAAATATGTCATGAAAAGACCATCTATAAGACACTGTAGCTTGATATTAGTATCAATTTAGACTTTAAAACAAAACCTGTAGTGGAGATAAAAAGTGCTTGTGGTAATAGAAAAAAAGGTCAGTATATTATGAAGCTATAATAGTTACATAAATGTATATACCTAACAACACTTAAAAACCCCACAATCCATTGGATAGAATAATTACACACAGTGAATAAACAAGAAAACTGAAGATTTGGTTAATGCTAAAAACTAGGTACTAAACTTATGGAACTTAGATTTAGAGAGGATTTTATGAATTTGACTTCAGAAGCAAGGGAAATGAAAGCAAAAATAAATGAATAAGACTATGTCAAACTGAAAAGTTCTGTACAACAAAATAAACCATCAAAAAAGCAAAGAGGCAACCAAATGAATGAGAGAAGATATTTGCAAACAATGCCTCCAATAAGGAACTAATATGCAAAATATACAAAGAGCTCATACAACTCAACAACAATAAAAAAAAACAATCCAATTTAAAAATGGGCAGAGGCCTGGGACACTTCTCCCAAGAAGACATACAAATGACTAACAGACATATGAAAAGAATCTCAACTTCACTAGCTATTAGGGAAATACAAATTAAAACCACAATGAGATACCACCACACACCTGTTAAAATGGCTATTATCAAGACAAATAATAAGTGCTGGAGAGGTTGTGGGGGTAAAGGAACCCTCATACACTGCTTATGGGAACATAAATTGGTACAACCACTATGAAAAACAGCATGGAGTTTCCTCAAAATTTTAAGAATGAAATTACCAAATGACCCAGCAATCCCTCTTCTGGGTATCTATCCAAAAAATTTGAAAACATTTATCCATAAAGGTGTATGCACCTCAATGTTCATTGCAGCATTCTTCATGGTGACTAAGACACAGAAAAAACTGAAGTGTCCTTCGACAGATGATTAGATAAAGAACATGTGGAAAATATATTAAATGGAATGTTAGGACTATTACTCAGCCATAAAAAAAAAAGATGAAATACTGACATTTGTGACAACATGGATGGATCTTGAGATAATCATGCCAAAAGAAATAAGTCAGAGAGAAAAATTTGAGAACCATATGATTTCACTAATATGTGGGATATAAAACTGAAAGCAACAAATGAATAAGACAACCAAAAATGTTGTCATAGACACAGACAACAGGTTAGAAAGAAAGAGGGGAGGGAAAGTGTAGATAAGAGTAAAGGGGGTCAAATATATGCTGACGGAAGGAGATTTGACTTTGGGTGGTGAACACACAATGCAATATACAGATGACATTATTAAATTATGCACTGGAAACCTATATAATTTTATTAACCAATGTTCCCTAATAAATTTAATTTTCTTAAAAAAAGAACAAGGAAAATAATTAGACTTATGGATATCTAGAAAATACTCCACGTAGCAGTACAATGTACATTCTTCTCACATGCACAGGTATTATTCTCTAGGATAGATCACCTACTAGGTCATAAAACATGCTTTGACATAGTTGGAGGAATTTGAAAAATACAGAATATGTTTTGAACCACAAAGGAACAAAATTAAAAATTAGTAACAGAAAAATTTTGAGAAATTCAGAAAATGATGAAATTAAACAAAACTATCCTAAATAACCAATGGGTCAAACATATAACAAGAAATATTTTTAAATACTTTGAGAAAAATAAACATAAAGACACATACCAAAAGTTCTAAGCACTATTTGGATGAAGTCAAACCAGTACTTAAAGGAGATTTATAGCTGTAAATATTAGACTAAAAGAGAAGAAATATCTCAAATCAATAACCTAACCTTCCACATCAAGACACTAGGAAAATGAGCAAACTAAACCTAGAGCAAGCAGAAGGAGAAAAGTAATTTTAGAGAGGAGATTAATTGAAAATAGACTAGGAAAAAAAATAGAGATCAACAACAACACCCAAATTGTTTTATAGAAAAGACTCAAATTACTAAAATCAAGAATGAAAGATGAGACACTCCTATTTACATCATAGAAATAAAAAGAACATAAGATAATATTATAAACAATAGTATGCTAGCAAATTAGATATCTTTGATTAAATGGACAAATTTCTAGAAAAACAAAAACTACTAAACTAACAGAAGAAATAGAAAATTTGACTAAACTCATAACTAATGACAAGATTGAATCAGTAATTTAAAAACATTGCACAAATTAAACCCAAGTCCAGATAGCTTCATGGAAATTCTAACAAAAATTTAAAGAGATTACTAATTTTCACAACTCCTCTGAAAAAGATAAAGAAGCTAATATTTCTCAATTCATTCTACTTTGGCAGTATCATCTTCATAGAAAAATATGAGAAATTCATCACAAAAGACCTACAGATCAATATCTCTTAGGAATATAGACACAAAAATATCTCAACAAAATACTAGCTAACCAAATATACCAGCTTATAAAGACAACTATATATCTAACCAACTAGGATTTATCTTAGGAATCCAAGATTGATATAACATCCTATAAATGTATATATTTACATCAGAACAAGAGATCATGACACAATTGTCTTAGTAGATACAATAAGTTCGGTTGATAAAATCCAAAGCTTTATAATAATTTAATAATAATAATAATAATAATAATAATAATAATAATAAAGGACACTTACCAGATTAGGAATAGAAGAGAGCTTCCTCAACCTGATAAAAACAAGCCTAACATCAAATTTAATGTTGTTAGACTAAATGCTCTCATCCTAAGATCAATAATAAAACAAGAATGTTCACTCTCATCAACTCTATTTACCAATGTGTAGCCAGGGCATTTGGGCAAGACAATAAGAGAAAATAAAATACAATCAAGTTATGAAGAAGAATGAAATCTTTGTCTACAGATGACATTTTGTTATAGATAGAAAATCTTAAATGAGTTTGGCAAGGTCAAGGGCCACAACATTGTGGTACAAATATAAATTCTATTTCTATACAATAGCAATGAACAAGTTAAAAATAAAACTAAGAAAATGATCCTAGTTATAATACCATCAAAAGGAATAAAATCCTTTACCTAGAAATTATTTTAATAAAAGAACCACAAAACTTACACTCTTAAAAAATACAAAACAATGTTGAAAGAAATTATGGAAATCCAAATGTATGAAAATATACCCAACTGTTCGTGGATCAGATGACTTAATATTAAGTTGGCAATACTCTCAAAATGATCTGCAGATTAAATGAACTCTCCTTTAAAATTCTAGTTGACATCTTAGCTGAAATTGATAAGTTGGCTCTAATTGTAATGTGGAAAATCAAAGTACTCAAAATAGACAAATAAATCTTGAAAAAATACAATGGTATTAGAAAAGTCACACTTCTTAATTTCAAATCTTACTACAGAGCAAGAGTAATCAAGGCAGTGTATTACTGTGCTAGGCTAGATATACAGATCACTAGAATATAAATGAGAGGCTTAAGAACTCTGATATTGCCCTCATTAATATAAAAGACACGTTTCTGTTCTAGCAGGATGTGGAGAATCTGAAGCTTTACAATAAAGAAGACAGATGGTAGATGATAGATGATGATAGATGATATATAGATAGATAGTTGATAGAGATGATAGAGAGATGATAGATGATAGATAGATAGATAGATAGATAGATAGATAGATAGATAGATAGAGATAGACGATAGATGATGATAGATTAGATAGATAGATAGATAGATAGATAGATAGATAGATAGATAGATAGATGATAGATAGATAGATAGATAGATAGATAGATAGATAGATAGATAGAAGATAGATAGATAGAAGATAGATAGATAGATAGATAGATAGATAGATAGATAGATAGATAGATAGATATATGATAGATAGATAGATAGAAGATAGATAGATAGAAGATAGATAGATAGATAGATAGATAGATAGATAGATAGATAGATAGATAGATATATGATAGAGATAGATAGATAGATGATAGATAGATAAATGATAGATGGATGATAGATAGATAGATTAGATAGATAGATAGATAATAATAATAATAATGATGATGATGATGATGATGATGATCACAGAGGATAGATGATTGATAGATGATAGAAAAATGATGATAAACAGACGAATAGACTTATAGTTAGATAGACATCAAGATAGAAATGTAATGTGCGCAGGAAGTTTATTTATCACCCATTCTAATCCTATCTACATGTGTTGAAATCCAGAAATGAGATTAGATCAGAAATTACTGACATTGTATAAATATTGTGTGTCGATTAAGAAACAAAGCAATTAAATACTTAGATGGCTCTTTGAATATTATCAAAATGATTGTGTGATACTGGCATGAAGCCATGGATTTCTTTTTATTTCTAGAGTGAGTAAACATTTGCAGGGATCCTTCAGTCACTTTTAAAAAGTTGCCAGAAAATTATAATTATTAAGGGATAATTTTGGAAAAGACAATGTCTTATGCAGTTTTCATATCTGGTCTTGCTATCATGCTTTGCCTCTTTAATAAGTTTCAAGGAAACCTACTACTTAGCACATTGTAAACATCAAATAAATATTTTTAAATGACTGAAAATCACTACTGTAAAGAGAACGAGAATCACAGCAGTAGCCTTTTTAAAAAGCTCACCCTAAGACATAATTGGAATTGAGGTTTTTTTGTACCTAGTGAATATGTTAAGTATAGAGGGCATCTTCAGCATAACTATATTATTACATGTATATGAAAGAACAATATTCTGCTCATGTGGGAAATGACAATGATGCTGCAAAAAATTAGTAAAGTAATTCAAGCAAATCCCCTATAAGAATAGCTGAATTAGATCCATGATAAATAAATGAATGTCATAAAATTATGGACACTGAAGCTTATTTTTCTGAAAAACACAGTGTTAGTTTCCTTGAAACTTAAAGAGGCAAAGAATGATACCAAGACTGGATATGAAAACTACATAAGATATTGTCTATAACTAAAATTTTCAAAGTGACTATAAAATAATATATTATGAATGAAAATATTTCTATTCATTTGATTATTTGAGAAAATATGTAAATACATAAGCACAATTTTTTATAATATAAATGGATTCACGAAAATGGTTTCTCCATATATACTGTTCATGAGTATCTTTAGAGCTGACATATTTGGGATATTTTCTAACTGGAGCAAAGGTATGGCAAACAATTATGTATATTCTGAAATGTTATTGATTTCTTCTGCACATGTCTTAATACCTGGTCTTTCTAGAGTTAAGAGAGGGACAGGTTTAGCTGAACAGTTTTTTGATTCAAAAAACACTTGTATGTTATCGTTCAATTGTTTAAAGTTGTATAATCTATAGAACTCTGGTGTCTTAAATGAAGTGTCAGAGAGCTATTGTAAGAAAGATAACATGCCTTGACAAATAATGCATTAAATAATCATTGTTAGATTATTAAATACTTCTATTTACAAATGTAAAATATAATTCTGGTATATTTTAGAAGCAGTGAGATTTCGAGTGACTTTTCCACTCTAATTTGAAAATTTTCCAGTATATAATATTTTAGTTTTACAGAGAGATTTCATAAAATATTTGAAACTGATGTCTAGCATAACTCAAGAGAGATTCAATCTGAAAGGTTCTGAGAAGAGTCATGTATCTATTTGAAGGTAGGAAGCATCCATTGTTTTTCTTGGATTTTATCATCTTGTCTTAAAAAAAAAAAGAAAGCAAGCCCACTTGAAGAAAAAATGACTTTTGATGAAGAAGAGCAGTTTTCATGAAATGGACCCACCAAGATTAGGTCCAGGGATTGACTACTCTTTGAAAATTTATAGCAAGTATCATAAAGACTTCGCTTTTATATTATTAAATATATGCATTTATAGAAATCTATGCATTTTAATAAAACTAGTAGGTTACTTCCCATCTTTGCTATTTTATTAGCGTCCTATCATTTAGAAGTGGCAAATACCAGAAACTTTCAAATCTAACTGGCTTAAACACTAAGAATGTCCATTTGTACATCAGCATTCCTGTGCATGTCTACAGGTAGAGTGGGCTCTAGGATGGGATGACACAGCAGCAGCTTAATCATCCCATGGCGTACTTTTTGGCCTCCATTGACTCATGCTCAATGTGTAAAAGACTTTGATGTGAATCTAGCCTCCCTCAGCATCATAAGATGGCTTCAGCGTATGAACAAGTAACATCCAGACACATCAATGTTCAGGGGAAGAAGAGAGCACCATCGTGTATCTTCTTCATGGAAACAGTGACCCTTCCCCACAGACTCTCTCAGCATCCTTCCTTTGCGCTACACTGGTCAGCACTGGCCCAAACATCCAGTGATACTCCAGTAGATGGGCTTACCATGAGTTGGGATGGAACAGATATTAGGAAGTCAACCATCATGATCTCTATACAAAGATTTCCTTATTTTGAGTAAAATGCATTAGAAACTTTAATAACAATAGCAACAACAGCAAAAAGAACTATCTGATCTCCACTGTATCAAGGCCCTGGGGACCTAAGTGTCCTGAGTGTGCTCTGCCTTCTGTCTTAAGGAACAAAAAAAAAACAAGCTAAAATAATAATGAGAAAAAATAAAAAAGGGCCCCCACAACTTGTTCCGAGAAAGAATGCTGACAAAGAATCAGAGTGAGCTGGATCTTTAGGAAGTCTGTGGAAATGTCTTGAAGGAAGAGTAAATGAGCCATGGGTTACTCTGGCATTTTGCTACAGAGTATGGCACAGCAGATACCCTGCAGAAATTTCTCTGCTAAGAAAGTTTCCATTCTCTATCTTTGACATTTGAAGGAAGGAACAATCAAACCAAGAGAGTAAGCTGCTCAAATTAAACAATACTTATCAATGGAGATATTTAGGGTCTATTGCCTAATTGAAAAAGACATTTCTATATTTTAAATTATTTTATTTTATATTATTTAATTTATATTTTTACATGTGTATTATATACACACATACATAGATATACATATATACATATGCATTCATATTATTTTATGACATGGTCAATTTTATGTTTCAACTTGGTTGGGAAACAGGGTACTCAGATATTTTGTCAAACATTATTCTGGTTATTTCTGTGAAGGTGTTTTTGAATGAGATTAACATGGAATAGTGTAGAGTAAAGTTGATTGATTGCTCTACCAGATGTGGCCTTCAGCTTGCAGGCCTTTTGACTGTTACCACACCATAGGTTTCCCTGGTTCTCAGATGTTCAGACTCCATCTACACATCAAACCCTGGGTCTACAACTCATTTATTTATTGACTCACCCTTCAGATCTTGGTACTTGTCAACCTCTATACTCAAATAAGCCAATTCCTTACACAAAATCAGTGTGTGTGTGTGTGTGTGTGTGTGTGTGTGTACATTCCAACATACAAACATATATAGATACATATACACACATACTTTTGGTTCTGTTTTTCTGGAGAACCTCAGCTAATAGATGCTATTAGGCATAAAATCTCATGAAAGAAAGCTCTCAGGTGATAGAAGAAGTACTGATTTGATAAATTGCAACAGAAATGATGACAGAAAAATGGTCAGATATGTTTGTCTTCCATGAGTGCTAACATGTTAACACAAAATGCTATTCTCTTCAGCTTACACTTAGCTAATATTCTTATTTCTACAACTGTACATTCAGGTTAATATTTCTGGAAACACATATTATTAAAGACAGTTATACATGACGCATTATACTGCTTATTTTACTTAGAGTTCATAGTAGTTACATATTTTGAAATATCAACTCTATTATATTTTCATATTTTAAACATATATTAATGTTTTAAAAGACAGTGACAATTTTTAAAATCTTCTCTGGCATAGTGATTTCACCTCATGAAAAAAATACAAAATTTGTATTAAAATAGTCAAACTCTTCAATAGCTCACATTATTTCACACCAAATATAGCTAACTTCTTGACGAACAGTCTCTGACTGGTTGAGTATTTTTACACGGTAGATCACGTTCAGTTTATTAAGTCAGGGTTCTACTGTTGGACATTTTGTTATTTGAAATGCATTTATAATACTTCATTACAGGCAGAATTTATGGTTCAAAGAGTATGCATATGTTTTAATATTTTTGATGCAGAATGACAAATTGCCTTACCAGAATATGTACTGTCTTTTAGCACACCAGTTAAAAAACAGGCTCCTTGTCATCAAATCCTGGTTAATGCTCCTTATTAACATTTTAAAAGTTAATTTTTATCATTACAATATTCATTATTTAAATTTGGTTATTATTTCTAATTTTTAATTAATATTTCATCATTTTATACCATTTAGCCAATTGGTCTGAGAAATTGCTGTTTCCTTTTGAGATGTAAGAACTTTTTAAAATATAATTTATATAATTATATAATTTCAAAGGATTAATTATGTATCATTTTAAAAGGTATGCTTCTCCCCCAAAACTTTATAGATAACGATCCAATTTTTTCCTTCTGGCATTTAGATCTTAAATTAAACACATATTTATGACTGCACATGACTGCAGGTAAGCAGTTGATTTTTTTTTTCCAAATAATCTACAATCAACTAAAAAGTACTTGTTAATTTAACCTTTTTAAATTGTTTCTTTGTTTTTTATTTTTTACCATGGATTTAAAATGTCCATTTATCATAATATTTAAGTGTGTAGTGTCAGGAAACAAAGTGCTCTGTCTCTTAATATTGGTGTAACCTTGAGAAAGCTCAGAGATGCTGGTGTCTGTGTCTTCACCTGTAGATGGGACAATAATGGTACATATCTGATAGGGTTGATATGAGAATAACTTAACATACATATGAAGAAAACTTGAAAAGAACCTAGCACATAGTTAACACTTACTAATTTACTATGGGCTAGCTAAATATAGCTATGTATTATAAATATTAAATATTTCTAAATATTGGGTCTTCTAGAATTATTGACTCCTCTGACTTGTTTATACTTACACTGGAATAAAAATTTATTAAATTTATTTTTGCTTTATGATGTGTTTGCCAAATAACTGGGTCAGAAATGTCATGACATTCTTAGTCAAATATCTCTTCCCTGTTCTTTTACAAATGAAAATAAGCATCCTTACATCGAGTTCTCAAATAAAGAGTTAAGCAAACAAACTAAAAAATAAAACTAACAAACTAACAAATCCCATTGAGATTTTTACAACTATATTTGTATTAAAGGTAAAGATCAATGTGTGAAGACATGACATGTTTTTAAAAACAGATTTTTTTTTCATAGGAACATCAAAGTCATATAATTAAAAATGCAGTGTTTAATTTTTCATTGTAATAGCTAGGTTGTATTCTTATAATAAGAGAACAATTTAAAAGGTCAAAAATATTTACAGTGTGTGAAATATAATTGGTCCATGTGTGAAATATAATAATTGGTTCATAAGTCAATTAAAAAATATATTTTACCATTTAGTAATTAATTTCTCCAAAGTATAATTTGTATGTGAGTACAGCATGAATACAATTTGGGTATATGAAAGTTGATTCTCTACTGACTGACACTCAAAGTAGACATTTAACTGAAACACAAACTGCACATTGCATGTCTTTTCGTTAATTGGTCTTCAAAGCTCTGTAGAGATAAATGATTATAACTTCCACATACCACACGACAGTAGTAACAATTCAAAAAATAAATAAGCTCACTTTCCCTTTCTACTAATGAGTAAGGGTTAAAAGTGTTGTAGGAGCAAATATCACAGAGATTTATCCCAAAAGTTTGCAAATATGAATAGGGGTTTATTTTGCCAAAGTAGAGATTTTATTGTAGCTGTTTGCATTTGGGAAACTAACAACAAAAACAGTTGAACGTTACAGGTGTGCAGTATCTATTTATTTACACCAACTCATTTTAGAGAAATGCAATATATTTAAAGCCACATGCTACTGTCTTGAAATTTAGTAATCGTATCATGTTTGTCCACTCTTCACCATTTAATATTCAATACCTGTTATTGCAATGTGTTAAATTGTTATTTATTATGTACCTGTTAACCCAGCATCATAAGGTATCAAAAGAGCATGATATCTAGTTCAGTGCAAAATCCACTTGTAAAATTCTATGATAAGCTTAAATAAAATGATTTAAGTTCAGATGATTACATTAGAATTTTTATACCTTGAACTATAATTACTAAAAGTCAAAAACAGATAGTATTTATCACATGATGGACACAGACAGTAGCAGCCTTCCAAACACAGCTATACACAGGATCATTGACAGGAACTTTAAAAACTGAGAATTACACAAATAAAGTATGTGAATGTCACCTCTATCTCTTTGTTTCTACCTTGATTCTGATGTCTTAGCTCATCCTCCTCAAAGCTTCCAAATCTTGAAAGCAATGTGCTCTTTAACAAATATTTTTAAATACTGAGCAAGCATAAGTTAAAACTCAAAATGCCAGAACACATAAATAATTAATACATAAGAAAAATTATGGAAATGCTTGTTATTGTAAGATTCTCTTACAATAAGGTTTTATTCATAACCAATAACTTGTAATTTTTAGAAAATTATGATGATATTCAAACAATCAAAGCAAATGTCCACATAAATTCATATTGTACTTAAGTGGGTATTATGTTCTTTATAAGCAGTTTAATTATAAGTGAAGTTTCATACTGAGTTCTTAAAATTTCTTCAATAAGAGCATTACAAAATAGGTGGCTCTCTTAAATAATAATTTATAAGTCCTCATTATTCTAACTTTGCCTTATAACAAAATATAATCAATATTTTTTTATTAAATGGGTCTTCTGCTTTTCAAATTTAATTCAGTAATAAAGTTGTAAAAAGGTGTGGGAGTAGGGTATGTTTACATTTTCAAGAAACATATGTCTCCATCTAAAATAAATTAAAGAAAAACTGTTTCCCATAAAAAACACATGTATGTTATAATCAATGAGAGCAAACTAATAAAATGCGAAAGTGAAGATACTTGCCATTGTGATGCCTTTGGAAAAATAAATGTTTAAAACTTTTTCAAGGAATAAACTATTTGAAAAATGTCTTCAATAAAATGGGTGTAAAGCTAAACCACAAGATATAAAGTTTTGTTATGTTTTGTTTGTTTTAATGGAACAAATGTGTTGATGAGCATCAGTTCTATTTTCTGTATGTGCTGAATACATTGATTTCTAAGTGTCCTGCTGTTTTAAGTGAAATATGGGAGATAGTGCTCAAACATTTCAGTACTGGAAGTGGTTCCATATAAAGGAAGATGATAGAATACATGAGACATAAATGGGTAAACTGAATGCAGCAAATTGCTCCCGAAACATAGATAACACTGGCAGCACAGAAATGAGAACCTAAGTAAAACATTTGTGACACCTTAGTGGAGGAGGGGAAAAAAAGCTTAAGATAAAAGCAGGCCCTCAAAATCTTGACCTGCTCAGTATAAAATATTGTGTGAATGAGAATAAAAATACATTTTGTTTTCTTTTGGGCATTGTTTCCAGACGCTTGATGAAAGACTCAGGCTGTCTTTTATAATTCAAAGGGGAAAAAATACACTTTTAAGATCTAAACAATATCCTTTTCAGAGTATATCAAAGACTCAATTGTAAGTAAAATATCTATAGAAATAAAATCCTACAGAAATATTAGTAGAAACCGTGGATATTATAATGATGTCATAAATTTTTCATATTAAATTCACTGTTGTAAGTACCTCTCACTAAAACTCTTTAGAAACATGATTTCATTACATGTTAATGGAAAAAGAAAATAAAAAAAATCTCCCTCAAGGATTTATTTATTAGGGGTTTGACTTAAGTTTATTATTACCAGTGGCCTTCAGACCAAGTCCTAAGTGTTCTGGCACATGAAATTCACTGATTAGAGAGACAAACACAAAGTGATTTAGCACAGAATGACCTATGTGGAAGGCACATTTGACATAGAAAA
This sequence comes from Cynopterus sphinx, assembly GCA_030015415.1. Classification (NCBI taxonomy): domain Eukaryota; kingdom Metazoa; phylum Chordata; class Mammalia; order Chiroptera; family Pteropodidae; genus Cynopterus; species Cynopterus sphinx. Next base: position 11,101,659 of record CM057379.1, read on the forward strand.
GCAAGGCATGATACTGGCTTGGGTTTTGAACACATGCTTTTAAGACTCCAGCAAGAAGTAGCTAACTGCACAGTATTTTGTTCTGATGGGCATGTTAGAGCAAACAACTGACACATTGACATGTGAGTTGCAATTTCCCAACAGAAGTTGGAAGAGTAAGCAGAAGCAATAAATAGCATTACCCAGAGAACAGAGGCATAAGGGCTTGGCACTTTCAGGTAATGCAATTCAATGAGAGACATGTCTAAAAATTAGGTGAGAAACGAATATGGAAGAGACATATGGTTTATCCCAATGTTAGAAAATTTTCTATTTCTTAAACTTCTTTGATTTATAAAATGCCTAATGAATGCTCTGCGAATCTGGTACAGCATTTTATATTTTGATGAAGTATAAAATAACATAATTGGAATATCAGATATTTTCCCAAGTTCTTTTTAGAGTGAATAAGTTTAAAAGTCTGTCGATTTAAATGCTAAAAGAGAAACCAAATTTACAACCAAGAAATGAATGTTATAGATTTATTACACAGACAAAGTGATTTAATCTTTTTTAAGTAAAATAAAATTTGTATTGCTAGTATGAAAAGAACATATCTAGCAACCCAAAAAATGTAATTTGGGAAGGTTTTTAAATATCTTCAATGTATGTTGCTATTTCTCCATGAAGACTGAAGGTGAGTACTTCATGAAACAAAGGCAAAATTGAATTTTTGAAAATATAAAAATGGGTACTGAGAAGTAGCCCTCTTCACCTCATACATGTTCAGAAACCTATATTTTCATGCATATATTCTACTACAAATAGCACTTAATCATTACATTATAGTGCCATTACTTTCGAGTTTCATAAACACACAAACACATGCACTCATTTATACACACCATTTCCTAATGAGGATTTTCAAGGTCTCCTTCATTCACTACACATCACTTAACCATTTTATGTTTCATCATAACCCTCTGATAAAACATACTCCTAACATAGCACACACACTTTCATGTGGAGAAAAATGTATATCATATTTCAATTATATATATATATGTATATATATATATATATATATATATATATATATATATATATATGTATATAAATACTATAATTGATGTATTTTATTTCAGTTGTGGGAGTGATTTGGAAGGTGCATGGGTCTTCCCCCTACCCATTTACTCAGAGAGATTAGGAGAACAATTATAGTAGAATATATTTAAATTGGGACTTAAACATGGGGAATTACAAGAGGTGGTACTGAAGAGGAAAACTGAGCTCAAATTAAAGAAAGCCCTCAATATCATGTTAACAAAATTGAATTTAATATTGTAGGTATAGTATAGATATAGGTAATGTCAAGCCATTTGAAGTTGATAAACTATGAATATAACTTGATCTAATTTCTGTATCACAAAAGTAATTGGGATGGATAGGTAAGTACGATAGTAAAAAAAATTCAATTAGAAAACCATGGCAGTAGTCCATGATTTTGTAAAAGGTTATGATAATCTAACTGAGATAGCAGCAATGAAATAAAACTAAAGGTTGAAAACAAAAATTACAAGCCACAAGATATAGTAACAGGATATAGAAAAGAACCAAATCCAAAGAAATATTTCTAAGTCAGAATGAAGAGTTAGCAACTAATCTGCATTGGACAATGTAAAAGATGGAATAATGTAAAATGCACTAAAGTGTCTAATTTGGGATACTCACAATACTCTTAGAGAATTCAGATTTAGATGTAGAGTAGAAAAATAAGGGGGAAAAAAGGTTAGATTTTCAGCAAAACTGTAGCGAAGTACCTGCAAGGTGAGAAGGTAAAGCCACTGACACCAGCATAGGTGGCTCTGCAGCTCAGAGGAAAGGTCTCAACTGAATACAGAGATTTGTGGTGGCTAAAATTTAGTGGAGAGTTCATGTTAGGAAGTTTATATACTCAAACAAAATAGGGAGAGAAAACAGGAGGACATGGTTTATAACCCTGGAATGAGAACTAAGGTTTTAAAATAAACCTTTAAATTTTAGAAAGTAGGGATAATACATGACTTTACTGAGATGCCAAGACTCCTGTCAATGGATTGAAAATGAGAATAGTCAAATGTACTGAAAATGGAAGAGAAGTAAAGGAAGAAAAGATAAATAAATAAATGATTTAATTAGAAAGAAAGGAAATATTTGGGTCATGACTTAAAGAGAAACCTAAGAAAGAAAGAAATATGATTTTTTAACGATAACACTCATCCAAGAATATTTGTAAGATAGATCAAGAGAGATAAATGGTCTCATTTTGAGAATATTGATATAGAAATTCACAAAAATAAAATTATTATGTCATGATGAAGGTAAAATTACTAATATAATTAAGTATTTGCTCTTTTCTTTTCCAAAATGTATGGTCTCAGTTGATCTCTTTTGGTCATGCCAACATACTGCTAAGAGCCTTTTATATCCATGATTATTTTCACATAATAAGTTAACGTCATATATCTAGATGTCATATCAATTGTTGTGATTTTACAGATAAAGTTACCTGTTAACCTCTGGAAGATTTAACATCATTTTTAAAATAGAACGATAATATAGAATATTAATGTTTGTAAGCTGTTTACAAGCAGGTTTTTCTTTTTTGACCATTAAATATATCTACTGCTAAACCTGTGTCACGTGTTCACTTATAATTCCAAATTACATGATTGGAGTATGCTTCTAGCTGGCAAAATACATTTAATAATCTTACAACACTTTGAAGTGATATTTTGATCATATTTTATTTGAAACATTTATGATAAGATGCTACCATACACATTTATTATTTGTGGGATAAAAAGTATTATTATGTGTACATAAACATTATATAACCATGGTTTGAAGACTATTGGCACATAAAAATCTATTTGGATGGTATTCTCTACATGGTTACCCAGCAGAGCAGCAGAGGCTATACTTCTTTTTGGAAAAGTGATCAGCTATAAGACTAAACAAAGTCAGCTCACTAATGCTGTATAGTTTAATTGCTATCATTTACATGAAGCAATGTTCCAATATAAAGCAAATCTAGTATTAGCTATTAAAAACTAAATGTATTATATTATAGCTACAGCTGGTATTTATTTTGTTTTGCTTCATAGAAGGTACAATTAATATTGTTTTAGGCATAGATTTATAAAATTTTCTCCATGGGTAACCTCATTAGAGAAAATGTTTGCACTCAGATACCCACAAAGCTTCTTTCAATATTTGTTAATATAGAACATTAGAGGGGAGGTGGAAGGCCCTTAATGTACCATCTACTAAATTAATTAAGAGTAGAGTGATTTCAATAATGAGGCTTCCAAAGAAATTGAAATGTGTGAAAGCTATATTAACAATTATTTTCGTGAAGCATTATGCCTTTTCATTCTGCTCTTGTTTCTTAAATCTGGTGGTATTTTAAATCTGAGACTGTCCACATTTATCAAGCTATGCCTTCTCTTTCTTTTAAGTCTTAGGATGGAGTGGTGAAGAAAACAGAAAAGACATCTCTGCTGGAGTTCACATTCTCCTGAAGAAGACAGGCAAGGAAAACAACATATAAACACCTAAATACTTGATGACTTTTAATAGTGTTAATTTGCAGGGGAAAAAAAACCAAGGAAGTCATGGGGATACAGCAGAAAGTGGTCTTAGCTAGAAAAGAATAGCCACAAAAATCTCCTGAAGGGGTAATGTTTTGCTAAGATAAGACTGACAATAAAGAGGCAGTTATGTTGACACATGAGTGCACATTTAGGCAGCATAAACATCAATTATAAAGACTCTAAAATATGACTAATTTTGATGAATCGAAGGAAAACAAAGTTTAATGGATTGAATATATTGAAGGAAGGGATAAGTAGGAGATGAGTTGGTGAAATAACTAAAGGGCAGATAACACTAGATCTCGTGGGCCCTGGTAAAAATTTTGGGTTTTATTCTAAATGCAAAACCAAGGCATTAGAACATTTGTAGCAGGGAGATGATCTACTATGGTTTAAAAGAAAAATAAATACTTTTGACATTATGTATTGAACAAATGGCAGAGGAGAAAGTGTAGAAGCCAATATTGCTGTTAGAAACATATTGTGTGTAGGGAATCAGAGTAGAGTTGAAACAGAAGGCATGAAAAGGGAAAAAACAGTTGAAATATATAATTTCATATTTAAGAATATAATTCCCTTAGATTAATAATATTTCAGCCTTCTAAATATTAACTTTGAGAAATAGCACTACTATCTTAGTCCCTACAATTCTGCAGCAACAATTTGTCAAGAAAAGGCGAGGTCAGGATGCTTTTTTTCTCTAACCTGAATCTCTTCTGTTGCAATTATGATGCCAATTTCTTCATATTTTTCCTCTTAATAAAAAGGAAAACCACTGTTTACCATCATCCCTACATTTCTTTTGATAAACTTCAAGTCTGTTATTAAACAATCTTTATACTTATGATGCCTAAATCAAGTGTAATTAACCAGATTGTCTCTTTGAAGTCAAAAACACTGAATATAATTTTGTAATCTCAATGATAAACAAACAGACAAACAAAAACTGGCAATCATCCATTATGAATCAATAAAAAGTACCAGTAAACATGCAATGTTTTTTAGAAATTTGATTAATAAAGTCATTATCTTATAAACTAGTTGACCAGATGGAATTGTCCCCTGTTTAGTAAATGCATAGTCAGAATATTTGTATTATTTTAGAAATGGGGTGACAGCTTAAAACAGTGTCTACAAACCAAAAGAGCATTCAGACAAAAAAGAAAAACAAAACAGTACCATGAGTATTCCAGATAATGGGAAGAACAGGCTTTATGGGATCCTCTATGGAAAGGTCATTAATCTAGGTGGTGGTGATTCTAAGATGAGACCTGAAAGGGTAGAATCCAAGGAAGTGAGAGACAGGTAAGGAGATTGAGAAAATGGCATGTGGACCAGAAAAGGACAAGCTACACAAGGCTGCCAAGAGTGTGAGAAATGGCCTGGAGGGGAAAACACTGAAGTCAGAGAAAATAGTTATGAGTTTATAACAATAAGTTATGCATCTGTATAAATATTTAAATTTTACTGTCTTACTTGAGAACCTCTATTAGATGGAGTGGCAGGGAGGAGAACAGGACTCTGCATTGTGAATATAAATGCCCCTATTCTCAAACACACATTTTTTTTATTTCTATTTCAGTTACAGAGGATAATTAATCTCTGCCCAAAAATATTAGGTTTGAAATTAGATCATTCTGCAAGAAAAAGAAAATTTGAATCTAAGGTAAGCTATCTGGTACTATTTTCTAATGTCTTTTGCATTATGTATTATTTAAGTCAGTTTTATCCATTTCATTTTATGGTTACTGGTTTTATTCCCTAAATATTTAATGTATGACAAATCTGAGATCAATGTTTCCTAGTCCAGTTTTCTAATATCATTTCTCTTTATACATACTTATCTATTCCATTGTTAGCTTACTAGTTTTTATTAAAATTTTTATTAAATAAAAGTTTTATTTATTTAAAAACATTTTATTAAAACTTTAATAGCTTTTATTAATATGCTTTTTAAGGTGCACTGGTGTTTTTACATTATAATAGTTCCCTATAGTTGATAGGTCACAGTTTAACTGTTAAGTGTCCAACTTTATAAAGGGAATACATGAAAATTATAATAAATTCCAAGGTTCTCAGTAAAGCCTAAGTGTTGTGCAGTTTACATTTTCTACTAGGATAATATATTTTTCCAATTGTGTAACTTCTTTAAAATAATGAACAAAATATTGCATACTTCTGCAAAGTTTCCAACATAAAAAAGTGAATAAAGAAGTAAAATATTTTACATATTTAAAACATTACCATGAGTATCTAATTTGAAAAAACAGACATAGTTCTTAATTAACCATTATTCGTGTGGGCAGGTAGGTTGACTACTCTCAAATTCACCTTCCCCATTTGTAATTTTGGAAAATGGTACCAAATGAGTGCTGTTGCATTGATAAATGCAAGGTGCTAAAGGATCGTTTTTTAATAAAACAGAAGTCAGTAAATATTTTATTCCATTATAATTTCAATGTACACAATGAATCTTAGTTGTAATAGAAATTATTTTCCTTTTCCTATTAAACAACTTATAAAAATCAATGGCTTTGAACATAATTCCTTTGATCTTTTAGTCACATTATTGTTTGAAGTTTAAAACAATAAAACCTTTCAAATTCTACTTTGATTAATAAATTAAATGCATTGAATATACTTTTCCTGACACTAATTTTTCTAAAACAATGGGATGAATTTTGGCTTCTAAAAGAATGAGAAAGCAGCTCTCTGTGTGTTAAGTATTTTGAACTTTTAAATTATGTGTTGTTTCAGTGAAAGCAAGGGGAGACTAATGATAATTCAGGAACATAAAGTGAAAGAAATATCAGAAATAACTTGAATATAAAAATAGAATTGACTTGGATGAAAGTTATTATTTCTTCCCAGCCTGAATATCTGTCTTGTTATATCTTACTACAATGAGGTATTCTCATTAAAACAAAAACAAAAACAAAAAAACAAAAACAAAAACAAAAAAACAATAAGCATTGAGATAGGCAGATTATACTTCCCAAAGACACCCATGTTCTACTGCCTGGAAACTATAAATAGATTACCTTACATGGCAATGTGATTTCTAATGTGTGTGTGTGTGCGTGCATGTGTGTGTGTGTGTGTGTGTGTGTGTGTGTGTGTGTGTGTGTGTGTGTGTTCATTTTGGATTATCTGGTCTACCCAATCTTCTCACGAAGGTCCTTACCAGTGGAATAGGAAGGCAGATAATGACAGTCATAGAAAGACATGTATTAAACAAGCAGGGACTTCATCAGAGAGATGCCATGCCACAGGCTTTGAATGTGGAAGAAGAGGCCTAGGAGCCCAGGAACATGGAAGGCAGGAAAAGGCATTCATCCCCAGAGCCTCCACAAGAAAAGCAGTACTGTCAACACCTTGATTTTCATCCAGAGAGATTTGAGTCAGATTTTTAACCAATGCAACTATAAAAATAGTTGCTATAAACCATTAGGTTTGTGGTCATTTGTTATACCAAATAGAAAACTAATACAAGCATTAAAAAGAAAGGAAGTATAGTACTGAAATGCTGGACTTGAATGCACACTTTAACAATATTCTTTCTAATAATTTTAAAAGAAGATAATGGTAGGAAACAAACTAAATATGTTTATATGATACCTAAGAAAAAAGTCTCAGTTTATCAAGCCATTTTTTTCTCATATTCTCACTTGGTAAAGAGACTAGAACTATAAGTTATGGTTCTTTCATCAAAATAATTACATACGTTATATAAGAATATTATTATAATTTAAGAAATTTTAAATATATTTTTATGATTAAAAAGTAAAATAACTTTACAGCATAGAGATATGAAAAAGTGATATAAAACCATCAAAGAGTAACATATTTTTATTTGGGAACTGGCTGTTTTTACAGGCATTGTAAGTATGTTTCTACAAGCATTATATTGCCCTTTAGAGAATCTTTCTATTATAGAGTCCTCTCAATTTAGTGAATGTGAGAGATGTTGGGCTTGCTTAGTTCTTAATTTATAGCTTGCATCAGGAAGACACATCCTCAAGGTATTGGGGATGAGGAAGCAGGGAGGACAGAAAGTAAAATTAATTTTCAAGAGCTGCCAAATACTGTCTCTACCTCTTATATCTGGTCCGCCATCATGAAGGCATTGCCCTCCTCTTCTCAAAGCTCTTATCTAACTTATTAAACCAAAAATATCATATGATAGGCTGAATGTGTGCTCTGGAATACAAAACTTGTGGAACTCAAACAAATTATTGTTTCTTCTAAGTGGTTTCAATTTATTAACTAGTTATATTTAAGGACTATGTTTTAATGTAATAAAAGTGGTATAATTGTAAATAATGTGTAAATTTTTAAAAATCAGCCTTCATATATTCATGTATCTACAAATCTTATGTCTATGTAGCTACAATTGATTCTTCTCACCTCAAAACTATATTTGCACCTTGTGAGAACTGTACTATAGAATAGCTAATCTCAAATTCCAGTCTCCATATAAGGTTACTTTGAAAAAAAAGACATCATTTTTTTGTTTCAGAGATAAAGTCAGGGGTACATGTGGATATATAAATTCCCCCAAACAATAGCAATTCGAGAAAAAGATAACAAACAGAGCCTTCTATCCCACTTGTTCCCCTGTACAGCTCTCTGACTTTCAAGGGGACATAAATGCAAATTTTATCATTATCCATGTCATGGCTATTCTACAAAATGATTGATACTATCAAATCCTTTTTATTGTTGTACATATGTTGTACATAAAAAGTCAGTAAAAGTAAACTTCAGAAAATAAAACCAATATATATTCATTCATGTAATAAAATTACTTGTTAGAAGCTTTTAACTCAGAATAATATTGAAGTCATACCTTTTTTGTGTTAAACAAAGGGCATTATCAAATTTTATTTATTTTATTTTTAAACTTTGCTTACCCAAATATATATGTAGAAAACTTGGTAAGATTATATTTACAAAGTTTTAAAACTCTTATTATTTTCATTTTTTTTTGCTGTGTACTTGTTCACATATAGCCTGCAAACAATATCAAAGCAGCTAACAATGCATTTTAATTTGTTCAAAATGCTTATGCTACACTTTTCAGATAAGCAACTTAAAATTGTAAAAAAAAGGATGCAATGTATCTATAAGGGTATATTATATCCTATGCTTTTATTGTAATTTTAATTCTTGGCCTGGGAAATTCCAGTAAGACTTTCTTAAACACAGTTGATACTGTAAATCTCTCCTCTGAAAAATTCATTCTTTAACAATGACAGATTTTATAAGTGTCTTGAAGTAATGGGTCCTGCCCATTTAATTTCTCTGTATACTGGTCAAAGTCCATTGCAGCATATTCACATATGTTCAGCAGTGTTTCTTGAAAGAAGAAACACACATTGATAGCAGGTACTGATTAAACCACTATTATGTGATAGTAACAAACTCTCATACATTATATTTGTGACTTTCAAGGAGGTAAAAATGCTCTTAGAAGCATTCATTCCATTGTAAGAAAGGACACATTTTAGTAAATTTAAAATATAAAGAATACTTGGATAGGTAAATACAATGGTTAACTTTCTATTCCATTCCTTATTTCCTCCTATATTTATTTTATAGCTTTATCCAAATATCGTTTTAATATATGTTAATTATGTAAAAAGAGCATATTTTGTTTTCCTAATTATGATTTGTTTTCTATATTAAATTTCTAACTGAAAAGAATTCTTATTATGTGAAATATAAAATCATAAAAACTTTTAAGAAAAGTTAAGCCATTACTAAGTCTTTCAACTGGCTGACTGCTTCTTTTATTTTCACATTTCCTGTTGATGTTGGAGGTTCTCTTATATCCATCCTCTGCTTCCTCCATTGTAATAGGCATTTAGCTCAGCAGTAGTACTGGGCTAATACTGGTTAATGGCATATGAACAACAGGTGACATTTATAAGCTTGGGGTCCTATTTTTAAGGAAAAGGAAACATGCCTTCTTCCTTCTTGGAGGTATTGTGTCCCCACATATAATTTTTCTTCCCCCTGAAGATGTGATGGTAGGACCTGGGCTCATAGACAAAGCCATGTTGAAGATGAAGATAGGAAACAACCAGCCCTGGAACATCCTCCTCTGAAACATAACATGAAAGATAATACTTATGTTGTTTAAATCTTTGGATCAGTTATATGAAAAAATAAATTTATCTCACTGAAAATATTTGGGGTTTCTTTGTTCCAACAGTTTAGAATGGACAATAACCTTAGTGAAGAGAAGCAGAAACTCCTAGTGTCCAGTATTAGATAATTATTGTTTCTAATTAAAGGTAATATTGCCTCATTTTTTGATAGAAATTGGTAGTGGCTAGGTACATAGAGTATAAAAAGTTGATGTGATTATCAAATTCTTTTCTTATTAGCTATTTTTCTGTATTCAAGGATAAATTTTATAATTCGAACTGTCATTTAAAAAATATAGAGATTGATGCTATTCATCAATATATTTATACTTCTGTCATCTCCCTTCTCAAATCCACAGGCTTTTTAAAAGCATTCGATGTTGAACAACTATTAAAATGTGTAATTCATCTGCAAGTTTTCTGATAATCCTTAGTGACCTTGGATTTGCAGCTTTGTCAACCTCTCAAAAACTACTTATAAAACTTAGAAAGAACTGGTCTCTCAAGAAATCCCTTAAATGAAGTAAATTTTAAAATCCTTTCATGCGTTACACTGCCAATCACTGTGGCTAATCCCATTCAAGCTCCATAATTAGTATTCCAAGGTAGGGATTCCCACCTGTACCAAGTTGTACAACATCATGAAGTGGGGAGGGATGCATGAAAGAAAGGCTCCCAACAGACCTCTACATGACAGAATGTGTGAATCAATTTTAATTAATTCTGCCTCTTTAAATCTGTCTGCTCTTTAGGAAAGATTGCTATCTGCCTCAGACACTAGGGCAAGATAATTAACAGAACCACTGCTGGAGGCTGATAGCACAGGCGGTGGCTGATACCTGTGGCAGGACCTTCCTGTCTTCCAAGTGCCATGGAATTGTGCAGGTGAAGGATATGCAGAGCAGTGCAACATTAATGTTACTAAGTAAGCATATTATTTATAGACTACATTATAGAGTTTTATTTATCTAGCAAGTAATGAAAATAAAGAAGATTGTTTCTAAAACGCTTTAAATTGTTCTGGCAACTATCTTAAACAGTCCTGGCAAAACATCTCTAAATAAGACCGCCCACAGTATCAGCAGTACTGTGCTTATTGCCCTGCTTCCCAGCCCACAGAAAACTGATCAAACAAAAATGACTCCTCAGTGGAAAAAATAAGAATAAAAGTTATGAACTATAAAGGTAAAGATTACACATTATATTAAATTCCCTAACATACAGGTTTTTTCATTTGTTGATTTGCTTAGGCCAGAACCTGGACTCTTGCTATGTTCTTATAAAAATAAGAATACTCTTATGAGGTAGAATTAAGCAGTATTAACCAATCAGAGTAAACTTGGTTTAACAATTCAAAAATTCGACATCACATCTTCTAATTGTAAAGATTTACTCAACCATTTAATGACTAAGTCTTTATAGTTACTACAACTCAATTTCTACATATTTATTTACTTACTATTTTACTTGTTTAATTTCTTACAGTGCTCAGTGGAAGGGCTACAAAATTATATACCTGTGTGGAAGGAAAAAATGGAGAGTAACCTCACAGGGCAAACTGGCCATAAATTCCTAACTGGGCAGGCCACGGTGGGTGATATAACTTCTTTAGCAAAGGCTTGTCTTTGTTTTATGTAAGCCTCATCCATCGTTTCTGTGCATCTAGGGTAAAACACCTTTCCAATATGCCATAACCACTCTCAAAAGAGGACACGATCTTGTTAACTAATCTGCAATCCAATCCCCACCTTGCCTTCTCCCACTTCCATCCAATCTTCCTTATGAACTTCCTTCCTTAATCCCAAATGCATAAAATAAATTGCAAAGCAGTTATTCTCCAGAGCACCTGAGATGTTGCTTCCCAGCATTATGTCCTCAGTCTAGCCCAAATACTCTTATAAAAGTTCTCTACAGTTTTGAATGTTTGTTATATTAACACATGGCTCAAAAAGTTATCTTTATATTAGACATGCTTCAGTCACTATTTATTGAGAAACCTTCCATCCTCTAGATTGTTCCAAATTTTCATTTCCATGATTACTCAAACAGGCATCCTCTGAAGAAACTTAGAGCATATATTCATTATGCTTATTACCTATTAAGGAAATAACAAAATTGAATAATATCCTAGCCAGGAAACCATAGGAAGGTGAGTAAACTCAGAATTCAAAAGACTTAGTCCTAAAGTAAATGAGAGATCAATCAGAACTGGCAAACTGGTCTTCTGACTTGAAACCTGGTATGTATCTCACTAATGAGACTGCTTTGCAACCTAAGAAAGAAAAGGAAATAAGAGAAAATACTTAACCTGACTTCAAAGAGTCCACAACAAACGGATTCTCTCAAAGTCCTGTTTTACGTTTCCTGATTTATTTTTTCCAACTTTTGATACGCATATGTAAACCTTAGAACTAAAATTACATACTTTCCTGTCCCAGTTCTAAATAATTCTGAAAAAAACTTTTGTCCCTGTTTTTGAGCTACACACACACACACACACACACACACACACACACACACACACACATGGTAAAATAACTTTGCTGTTTGCTCCTTGAAGATGTAAACCTAAGGAAATAGCATACTTATCAAGACTAACAGCTTGGCTATCAGTAGTTGCCCCAATACTCTCTTCTCTATGTATCCATCAATCAAGAGCTATTATGCCATAAATTTTGCCCAATCCCAGCTAGTCCCTTGAGTTGTAAGACTTAACTAAAAATTATCCAAATTTATTAAGAAATCATTTTAATGAAACTCTGTATGTATCTGCCTTTGCTTTTTCCCCTCTGAGATGCTTTTAAGACTTATTTAAGATGATGTTGTGACTTGTATTAGTCAGGATTCTCTAGAGAAACAGAACCAATAGGATATGTGCTTGCATATAAAGAAAGATTGATTTTAAGAAGTTGGTTCATGTGATCATGGAAGCTGGAAAATTCAAAATTTGTGAGATGAACTAACAGACTAGCAACCTGGAGAAGAAAGGATGTTGTATTTCAAGTCTGAGAACAATCTGCTGGCAGAATTCCCGCTTCCTCAAAGAGCAATGTTTTGCAGAAGGCCTTTAACTATTTGGGCGAGTCCCACTCAAGTTATAGAACATAATCTGCTTTTCTCAAATTCTACTAATTTAAAAGCTAATCTCGTTAAAAATACTTTTATAGCAACATTCAGAAGTGTGTCAATGCATATTTGGATACTATGGCCAAATTGACACACAGACTTAAATACCTTATAGCAGTAAATTAAATAAACAATTTTTCTTGATAAAATATATACAAAATAAATACATACAATTTTGTTAGTGATCCTTTGAAGAAGTTGACAACTGATACATGATTTGCAAACATTATTCCTACATAGAAATGTCATGACTAATAAGACAATTCAGTTTCTCTAGAATCTACATAGATAATAAGATTCATAAGGAAAGGGAGTTTTTTTGTTTTGTAAATTTTGATATTCTCAGTGCCTAAAACAATAAGGAACAAATAGCAGATACTCCACAGATTTTTGAAAAAAAGAAATAGATGAATAAAAATAAATTAATAACTGAGATATTCTGGTATTATTATTTGTATAGAAAGAGAAAATGAATTTCAAAATGACCTTATCATTTAAACTCTCTCATATTTCAGTAATTGAAATTCTTCCTATACTAAACATACGATTTAACCTTATATGCATCCAACAGAAACATCCAGACCCACAACACACACAAAAAGCATCTCATTCCTTTTTGTTATGATGGACAATCATTTTGTTCCATATGAGAAATTAAATTTTAAAAACTTTTTATTATTCATGCAAATATCAGTGGCTTTGGTGATGTGTTTTGCATTCTTATGTTGTTTCACAAACAGAACTCATACATTTTTTATTCCTTAGATATCATTGTCTTTTTGTAATACATCTCCTTAACACTTTCTCTCATTTCTTAATGAATGGCACTTTAAAGATGCCAGACATATCACTTATATTCACAGGTTTCCATCTCAAAAAGCTCCAGGTGACAAAGATACCTGAACATTAAATTGATGCCATCTTGTTCATGAAGACTGAAGAAATATTCTGCTCTTTGATTTATATCCTGGGTTTTATTCTCATAGCATTTCATAGTTAAAAGATTTCTCACATGTCATCTCTTAAAACTTTATAAAAACTCATTTAAAGCAACTCATTTTTCTCATTGCAGTTAAGAACTGGAACTGCTTGGAAAGGGAAACCCTTAATAGTTTTATGAAGGATATGCATCCCAGGGTATGTTACCTAGGACTCCAATTACAGATGAATGATCATCTACAAACCTAAGTGATATCTAAATGTTTGTTAATCTAAATTAAACATCCTGGAAAACATTTTAAAAGACTACCTGTACTGAAATCTTTTATACCTTTGATTACACAAGGAAATGATATTTTTCTGGGTTTATCCTGTTAATCTGAACATTAATAAATGTTCTCATGGTTCATGATATGGATATAAATAATTATCTTCTCTGTAATTTATATGTAAAATCTCCTATGAAGTTACCAGTCAAAATAGGCTTCACAGTTTATACCTGCCATTAGATATGGGTGCAAACAAATAAATATTTTACTGTTTAATTTAGAGAATTCCTGTAAACCAATTTATCTATATCAAGAGTTTGCTCACCTGGGAAAGCAACTCTTCAATCCATAAAATTAATATAGTAATTGGTCATTCATAATATCTGCAAATTATTCTTCTTATTGTATTTATAGTTAACTCTAAAGAAAATTGAAGGGTTTTTAATGTCAAAAAATAAAAGTTGAGGGTGTTTTTCATAAAACTGTTAAAATATTGATGAACACTTTGATGTGACTATCCTTGTCTAAATGATAATTGAGCCTTAATATTCTACAGAATTCCTAAATTTATAATTTTGCAAACACATATGCATGTGCGCACACACACACATGCATGCACAAACTAGCTTTACAAAATGCCAAGAGTGAGAAAGGAATCTTAAAGATTATATGTTTTAATGCTCTAATTTTCCAGACAGAAAAATAATATACTTAGAGAAGTAAATAATTTCAGGTCAAAAAGCTAGTCAGTATTTAAAGGGGTAATCAAAGTCAATTGTGTCTTACTCTAAAATCAAGCCTATACCTTAAGCATTACTAAATGTGTGTTTGCACACTTGTGTCTATAAGTATTTAGGCTCAATTTTTTGACATGCATATATAAATATAAGCAATTCCTTTTTTTTAAGTGCAGGGTCCTTATATAAAAAAGGTAATAACAACTGTCAAAACAGATTCTTAGTAACAGATCCTGTCTTTCCTTTGGCCTTAGAACATAAAAAATTCATTTTTTTCATACAAGTTTGTTGGCATTTATGTTTTGCCTCAGTTAGTAGTTCTTAAAAAGAGTATTACATTTTTGTTTTTTAAGTTTGTTTTTAACAAATATGAGAAATGCATTATTCACTAAAAATAAACCAGTGAATAATTTATTTATTGTTAAAAATTTCAGTGATTTATCACTCTCAGTGATTAGATTTCAATATAATTTCTTGAATGGGACAGAAAGTTATACCATCACCTTTTAAGCAAATGGAACCATGTATAATGTTGAAAATTTAGGTGAGGCCACTTGAATCCACATAGCTTAATGATTAGTACTGAACTGAGATCATTTGTATCAAATTGATATAATTTTTGCTCAGGGCATCCTTTTTTAAGAAGATAAGGGTGTAAACTAATAATTTTACTGTTTGCTTCAGGAAATTCCTACAAAGAAATTTATCTGGAGAAAGAGTTTATTCATCTGAGCAAATACATATTTTATCAGGACACTAGTTATTAACCTGGACACTTTCTTTTCAAACAGTGGTTTAGTTATCATGATTTGCTTCAAGACCCATACATTTTCCTGCACACCAGTTTGAAAACTATTGTGTTAATCACTTTGCTCAAATCCCAACCACTCCCTGCATGCAAATATCCTCCTGAAATACTTGAGTTTAGATTCCCAAACACTAAAAACACAAAACACTAAAAACATTTATGTTTATATCTATACTTCTAAGGCACTAATAGGAATCTTCATGTTATTATTCTACCTTACTGCCACAGGTCTAATAAACTTAGCTTTATTACTATCTTTTTTAGAAAGTTAACAACTGACAACAAATTATATGTATTGCAACCTAATAATATAAGAAGTCTTTAAAAATATGTTGACTACTTAAACATTCTTATAACTTAAATATTTCTGTAGAAACAGAACAAAAGTCTGAGAGCCACTTCTTTAAATCGCAGCTTTCTTCATTTATAAAATGATACAAATCTGCTCAATGTTATGTAACTCCACAGAAAGGCATATATTTATTTGGTATATTTTTCTTTAGTTTAAGTAACATGATTGATCAAAACTATCAACATCAAAATGTAATGAAAAGCACAATGCATTTTTGTATTTTCCTATTGGATTGCAAAATTAATTTATAAAATTATGTAAAAAAATCATCATATACTCATAATTTAATGATAAACATAATTGAATATATTTAAATTGTTAAATATGATGAACTCTTTTAAATATAAAATATATATGTGAATCCTACAAACATATGAAAAATTAAATGTACCAATGGTCTTTTTATGAGTTTCAAAAAACTTTACTACTTGAAACTCTAAAAGTTTATTCAGTCAAACTATTGTCTCCTTAAATGAGGACTTGTTTAGTCCTTTTGTTTCTAACTATAAATAGAAGCAGAATGATTAAAAGACGGGCCCCCACACCCTTTCTTCCATTGTCCCACAAGAATGGTAAGCCACTGGTTGGAGAAGTCCTGAATTTAGATAAAATATGATTACTTTCTCTCTGATCAGTGAGTGATCACTTAATTTTTAAATTTAACTTACATTTGTTCACCAAGTGAAATTCAGTAAACTTTACTGACACAACATGGTATCTAAAAGGCACAAAAAACACACAGTGATTGGAAGTAAACAATAATGAAGATATGAAACCTCAATTAATATTCCTATTTGTTAATTGGCTAATTCAAGTCTAAAATATTTTACCTCTGGTTCTTTGGGGACCCCCTCTCTATGGTTTACCAAATTATTTAATACATTTTAATACTTTATAAAAAGCTGAGATAGCAAAAGCTTTACAGATTTACAGAAGACATCCAATGAAAGTTTAGTATGCAAACATATACACATATAAGGTTTTACATTTAATTTTAAAATAGCTGGATTTTATTGAAATGTTAAAAGGATGACCTTCAAAAAATTCCAGACATTCTTTATTCAGATTGTTAGATTAACATCTTACTTCACCCTACCAATTGTGCTCTCTCGATGCATTTTTTTTTACTAAAATATTTAAGAGTAAATTACAGATATTTTGTGCCTGTATTCCTATTCTTTAGTCATTTTACTTACACTAAACCATTCTACAGAAAGAAATAAATTTTTCGTCAATAATTACCAAATTCAATTTGTAGTTATAGTCAACTGTTGCCCTTCATGTAAATATACAGATTTCCCCCTATCTAGTATGGTTATATAAATACATAATTGAAGGAAAGAAGAAAAGGAGAGAGGGAGAAAGAAGAAAGCAGTTTTTCTATACAGTAGAATTTTAACTAGTAAATGTAGAATGAATTGTCAAAATGAAAGATGAAAGTAATAGATTAAGCCAGCTCTATCCCAGTAAAATCAGAGTTTATTAAAAATAAATAAATAAGTTAATAAATAAATAAGAAATATTTTATAATATAATAATCACCTGAATACTGGAATCTTACAGTCACTATGAAATATTTATTTATGTTTTTGTAATGTACCTATCCTGCTTTGCAAGGAGCTTTGAACCAAAATTAATAATTTAAATTATTATACCTAAAATTTCTTTAAAAATAAATTGTTTGGAGGGTAAGGAATGACAATCTACTATAGTTAAACAAAATATCATCTTCCCTTTACATTAAATATTTATATAAAAATAATAAATTATACCTGAAACTTTGGAATATTGCCATTTCAAAGGCAGTATTTCTCTTTTACCTCACATTTTCAATATAGAGCATAATCATTTAAAATATAGTCTATGATTTAAGAGCGGAAAGTATTTTTTAAAAGGCTGATTGTATAATTTGATGTGATTATCAGACATCATAGAAATAAATTCAGTAAATAAATTTAACAAAATTCAGTCAGTATTTGGAACTCTTATCAAACCCTGCTTACTATTTCTGGAAGACAGCAGAAAGACTGAATTTAAATCATGTTTCAATTTATTATAAACACTTAATCTTGGATTATGTTTTTGATATACTATAGAGTTCATATATTCTTTTTCTTCTACAATTTTTAATCTTAATTCAATTTAAGTAAAATGTAGTAAGATAATTCCATCACCTGGGAATTCAATATATCATATGTGTTTCAAAATATAAAGAGCGGACTTTGAATTCAAAAACTCCATTCAAAAACCTTTAATATGGCCCTTGAACTTGAAATACAACATCAACACTTCCCTGGGCATCTCACCTGTTGCCATACCTTATAGATTTTGAGTTGTCTGCCTCCACAATCGTATGAGTCAATTCCTTAAAATAAATAACTTTAGCACCTGCTCTCTCTCTCTCTTTCTCTCTCTCTCTCAGTCTCTCAACACACACACACAAACACACACACACACAACAAACAAGTAAACACAGCACATCTCAATATAAGGTAATTTCAGGTAGTGATGGATGGGACCGTAAGAAAGAAAGTAAATCTAAAGGAATAATGTGTGATTTGCTATGGTAGGGGTGCTATTTTATATAGGGTAATTGGAGAAAGTCAATTTAAAGTAGTACCGTTTTAGTAGAAACCTGAAATAAATGGAGTTCTCCATGAAAAGTTTTGAGGGACCATTCCTGGAATAGGAAACTATAAGTACCAAGTCCCTGAGAGATGCGTACTTAAAAAACACCAAGAGGGACACTGTGATTTGACAAGATGTTATATGAAGACAGGAATGATAAGTTCAGAGAGAAAGGCAAAGTAGGAAGTTACTGATCATATATTCTATCAAGTAAGGAGTGTGGTCCTTGGCAACTGTGCATGAACATGGTGGAATTAGAAATGATATATAGTTTCACGATGCTGAGAAAAGCTAGTGCTGGGATCTCCAAGCTTTATACCATTCCAAAAGACCACCCAGACCAAAAAAAAAAAAAAAAAAAAAAGTTGTCTTCAAAAGGGAAATGGACGGCCAGAAGCTAGGGGTCAAGGTTGAAAGTTCATTTGAAAATGAGAAAATAAGGGAGGCAATGCAGAGAAAAGCTGATTTCACTCAAGGGCAAAAGGATCAACCTTTAGAATAGGTGAAAGTAGAAAATCTATGACAAGCAAAAAATAAAGTTGATTTCTGCTTGTATCTCATAAATTTAAGGTCTTTAAATAAAGCAGCTACACAAATTTCTTTGATAATCTGAATTTAAATTTAGCTGAGAAGGGGAAATATATGTGAGAGCAAAATGCCATGCAAGGACAGAAATATTGCTTGATTAATGTGTAGAATCCACAGATAGTATATCTGTATAAAGTCTCTTTAAATCCTAATATATTCCACAGCTCAATCTCAAAATCCTTCATGTTTTACTAAGAATATCATTTGGTGATAACTGTAAAAATACTAGCACCTGGAGAAAGTCTAATGACTTTTTAAAATGCTTGTATTTTTTAAATAATATTGGAGATTCAAAAGGAAATTCAGGTTCAAAAAATGAATTTGCAAATAAAAATATTAAAAGCTAAAATTAATTATATTGCACAGTAATTATATATTACATAATTATATAAATTTGTATAGATGATATGCATATTATAGATACATATTATATAAACATAAGATGATTATATATTTATATACATATATATGTGTGTGTGTATATATAGATATATATATATAATTTCCCACATATAATTATTACTCCAATAAATTAAAATGAAAAAGCACAAGTTTTTCTCAAGGTGAAGTGAAATCTTCACTTGGTCATGTTTGGATGAATCAGCCTTGACAACAGAAGGTACATTATAACCTTAAAATGTATCACTGCTACATAGTAGTTACTGGTTAAAGAATGCCGCAATTAAAACTCAATCTGTGTCATTTCTAAAATCAATATATCACTGACATAAAATCATGGTCCACATTATGTTGGGGTCACGGTGGTTCACAATGATACACTTGAAAATTTTATTTTCGGAACAGGAAAGATGCCTGAGTCTGCCATGCCACTGAGCCAAACTAAAGAGTATATTTTAACTAATCTATTACATTCATTCTAATATATTCATTTTTATTTGATTCAGAGAATAGAATATCTAAATAATTACAGGAGAATTCTGGACCAAATCAGTATGTTTGGGCAACAGGGAACTATGGATAATAACATTCAGGTAAATATTACATTTCCTTCCTTCTGGTGAGATTAGCAAACATCATGTAAATTTGCTTCATGAGATCAGTGCAGAGGTTGGGAAAGAAAGGAAGCTAAAATGTAAGTAGCATGTTCTACATTAGCTACAAAGTACACATATACTTGTTTATTATATTGCCCCATTACTTCTTCATAATTACCCTATTTATTATCCTTAGACAGGCTTAAGTAAATTCGTGGACACTCAGCAAGGGAGTTGAACAGCTAAAATTTAACCAGATCTTGGACTAGCTAAAAACAAACAAACAATGCACCAATAAATCCACCACAAATAAATAAATATAATAATAATAGAGATCTGGGCCTTCTACCAGCTTACATTATATCAAAAAAATTGTTTAATAACTAATTAAATAAAATTGATGTTTAGCAACTACTACTTAAGTAAAACTTATGACATAGGAATAAAGGATCTATGTCCATCTCACAAGTAGTTCACAGCCTCTAGACATGTGTGTCACTGCTCATGTGTGGAAGTGAGAAAGGCTGGGGTGGATAATTAAACTATAATATGTTATCAATAATGATAATTACTTAACAGATTTCTATAGGCTACAAAGGATATATTTCTAACCACACTCAATGGGGAAGGATTTTAAGAGAGGTATATTCTAAATTTGGTTAGAGGAGCAGGATTTTTCTAGAAAAGCAGTAAAAATGAGATGGTAATTGTGAGAAATTTTAGAGCTTTAAAAAAGCCAAGGATATTTAAAATAAAAAAATAATTTGTGACCAGTATATTAAATCCGATAAGCATATTACAAACAACTTATTTTACTGTCCAATTTACAGCTTTATTCCAGAATGCTTTTTTTTTCCCAAAATTTTCAACCATCTAGAACACATACTAAATTAATAAACTATAAAAAGTAATATTTTGACATTATAGTTTCAGGCAAAGTTACAACCACCAATTAAGATAAGAGTTACTAATTAGAAATACTGCATGGGACTCACATGAGTTCTGTGTTTCCAAGTATTCTAATCTCTAGCCTTTATGTTGTCCTAAAAACATTTGTAATGATAACTTGTGTTTAGATGCAATTTAAGTGCTAGTGAACCAAGAGTTGACCTATTATACCCAAAAGGAAAAAAAAAATGATGAAATAGTACAGAAAGAGGAAAAACCTTCTAAAGAATGAAGCTCTTTCCATTTCTTTCACTAATTCCTACCCATTAGATCTTCTGTTTTTTCTTTGGAGACTAATAAAAAACCTTAAATATATTGCTTTTAATGTATCACCCATATTTATTTATAAATTATTATTTATTATGTATGCAAACTTTTGTTGCTTAATGAATACATTTTTCTGTGGAGATTGTCCAGATGTTTTTGTTATACAATCTTTCTCACTATTATGTATTGAAATATTCTTTTATATAATTGCTTCTCATTTAGGGTCAGGATTTTATGGGATGAGTTATTATTATTAAAGGACAGGCATGTGTACTAGTTAAGTATGGCTTTCTTTAAATATTTGAATCCTTGAATTAAATATCCAACGGTATGATGAACATCTTTCATTTGATTATTATGCGTGGGTTTTCTGTGAAATGACTGTTTATGTTACTTGCTCCTTTTCCTAGTGGTTGAGGTTCAGGGAAGAATGACATTCTTTTTTTTTTTTTTTTCTGGATTTGGAAAAAATTCTTGGGTTTAATAAAATCATTATAAGATTTGCAAATGTATTTTTCTCAACTGGTTATTTTTCCTTTAAATTTGCCATGTCTGTTTTGCCATAAAGATATTAAGTGTTTTCCTTTATGAGTCTCATTGTATATTTAGCAAAATTTTGACAATTTAAGAATTTAAAAAATATTTATGAATATTTTCACTTAGCCACTGTTGCTACTATTGTTCTGATCTATTAATGTAACTTAGGTCTTTCAGCCTTAGTGGCTTGCTACTATCTCCATAATCCCACTAATTAACTGTCACAGTTAAAAGCTACTGAAAATTTTTAAAAAATAAATGTCTTCCCCATGAGGATAAACAAGTGAAAAAAAATTTTTCCATTTGCTATACCTAGATGTATCACTAAAAGAAAGCAAAAAATCATCCATACTTCTCCCACCTTTGGAGTCATTCTGACTTACCCTTAAATTGTTCCCTCTTTGTTGAGAAAAGTTTGTGGACAAGAGGCCAGGGTCGCTATTTTAGAGAAGTCCAACTCCATAAAGAGAGGCTGAGTATTCCTCCTCCAGCAAATTAACATTCAGGAAAAATTAATAAAGACTAGAAGTATACTGAATTAAATAAAACATACTATGTACGTTTGGATCTATCAAATGTAATATATTTTCAAGTGAAAATATTTATCACCTTTAAATTTCTCTCATTTCTATTTTTATTCAAGAAGATAGGTTATTATTAATAAGCATGTAAAATCAATTTCTACTCAAATTAAAACTTTTTAAGCATTTTCTAAAAAGCTTGTATTTCAACAGATTTTACCGAATTGAAATAATTTGGTTGCAGTTATTTTCCCAAAGAGAAGAAAATTTCAAAAACTAAAGTATTTAAGTGAACATCTGTAAATCTGCTTTTTAAAAAATTTTCCTATTTAATATATCTTTCAACCGTTGAATGGTCAATAAGTTACAATTGTATGTTTAGAACAAAAACATTTATAAAAGGGTGTATATTCAAAGCAAAAAACTAGTCAAGAATTTCTCTTCATTAAAATAATATACTATACCTATGATGGTTTAAAAAAAAAACTATTATGCAACCTTTTGGTTTTTCATTTGATTTCACTCTCCAAGATTTGTATGCATTTAAATCCTCAAAGAAGTTCGTAGCACTAAATTTAACTGTCTACCGTAAGAACTAAATACTTCTACTTTTTTAGCAGAAGCTCTTCGATGTTTATCCAAGCCTCCTAGTAGAGAAATAGTTAGCAAAAAATGCTGAAATTGTGTTCCCAAATTATTTATATTTAAACATGTTTCAGATATATGAAAAAAATAATTTCCCTATAAACGCACATATTTTACATAAAGAAAAATATAAATTTATTTTTTTAATTTTCAATCACCTATTTTATCAGAGAAATTTATTAAAATATTTTTAAAATCATTATCAAAACAAGACAATTATTAACTATCATTGAAGACAGATATTATTTTATCATCTTTATATCCTCGGAGCTTCACACAGAATTGGATCCTAGTATATATAATATACAATCAATACATTTTAAATTATTGTACTTACATAATCATAATCTACCTTCTCTGTTAACAAAGTAAAAATTGCTTATATACAATTTATAATGCTGACTTTTGGCTTTTAAAATGTCAAATTTATGGTCAAATAATATATTTATGATTTTTATAAAGATTTTTTTCCGTATGCTTTTGGTAGAAATACTTGCTTTCATAGCTTGTAAATAGTAATTTTTGCAATAATAGGAACATCTTCCTGTCAGCTTAAACACTGTCACCACTGATACAGTACGACTTTTTGGGACAAAGTAAAAACTATGAAACTTTATCCATTCCTATAAATTCTCTCTCTTCACTATAAATGTGACTCACTGATGAAAAGAGTGAATATATGGATGATCAGGATCAGTCATCTGATTATTTCAAATACTCAAGTTGTTGCATTTTTAAATATACTTTGAATACTCTATAAATATAAAGTGTGCTTTCCAATTTTGAACGATATTATACAAAGTAGCTCTACTCAAAAAAATAGAGAGAAAGAAATGAAGCTTGATTTTTCTAAGCAAAGTTTTGCTGCTCAAAACTGTGGCAAGAAGTTTTGGTCACATTCAATCTCATTAATCATTCCAAAGATTAAATATTTTTGCATGGCCTAGAATTGATACAAATCTTCTGGTTCAGCAACAGGAATCGAAACTGAAAAGTCCTTGGGGCACAGAGTAAGTGTGCTTTATATAATGAGGCTGTTTGCCAATGCATCCTTTTTTCCTCCTTTTAGTCTATTTCTCCTGTCTCTGCAGTTACTAAGCTGACATTCCTCAAATGTCTTCTCACCAATGGACCCTTCATTTTTCATATCTTCCCTCTACCAACCTATTTTCCTTCATTTTAGCTCCAACCTGCAATCGAAACGCTTTGTTAGCTCTTCTTCTCAGCAGCAATGGCAGTTTTCTTCTGGAAATAAGTGAGTACAATTGTTCCCTAATAGACTTTGTACTCTTCAGTCTAAAGTAATCGAACCTATTAATTCCCCCTTGCTTCTTGGGCCAAAATGCACTTCCAGAAAAAAAAAAAAAATGGTGAGATGAGAGAGATTAGAGCTTTTGGGAATACTCTTAAATGGCAGGCGAGAGATTGGGGGAAAATGGTAAAGATGATTTTGGAAGGACTCTGTTTAAAAGGAAATGGGTTTCTTTGGACCTTGAGATATTCTTAGCAATGATCTGGGTTACATATTCACTATCAACCTACAATTTGAATGCTATTTGATGATATCTTCCTATGAAATATAAAATCCTGGAATTTTCATTTGTTTGCTAGTTTCTTAACTGTTCTTAATTGAAAAAATTATGTGAAAACTGTGGATTGGCTCTGGTAAAGCCACATATACTGATCATGTGTTAGAGGCTGCATTTTAAGTTTTCGCAATGAAACAAATGGGTTCTATCACAGAGCATTAATTGAGATAAATCAAACAGGAATTTCCAGGTACTTTTGTGCACTTTCCTCCAACAATGTTCACTCATGTCTAGATCTTTTCATTTGATAAGTATAATATACAAGCAAACTGAGGTCAATTTAGGTGTCATCTATGTATGTTTTAAAAAATGAATAAATAATCCTTGGCTATATTATAATGCAATGAAAAAATTAAATTTGGGAAATGTTAACAGATGCAAATGACTGAGTTTTACTTTTAGGACCAAAGTTCAAAATCAAACCTACAGTATGGACCTTTTAAACATTGAAACATATTCAGAAATATACATCTGACTCTTTAAATGTTGTATCAGGTGTAATGTTCATAAAATACTATGAAAAAGTTCATTTCTGTTTATAATATATGAGACATTATCACAGTGAATTGTATCCTGTGAATGGCAAATCTGTGAAAACTAGAGATTAACAGAAACGTGTTCAACTCAGTTCCCTCAGACCTTTACCGAGTTCTGTGACTCACTTTAGCATTATTAACCTATGTATAATACTGGGTTAGGACAGGCCTCATTAAAATTAGATGAGTCACTGAAAATGAGTTTCCTAAGGTAGAGGAGTTAAAAAGAATAAAAATATCTGATATACTTACAGAATTGCCAACTCACAGCTCTAGAGAATAAAGGCAGGTGATTTCATTTTAGACTACTTGCAAATACATAAAGTATTTCACAAAAATAAAATACATTGTTTTGCCATTGTTGATATTATTAGTTTAATATTACAAATGTATACAAATATGCCAAATTTGCTAAAAGAACAAAAGAGAGAAGCACAGTAAAAGTCTTGGTCCAAATAATACGTTTGCACACAGTAAATGTGCCTGTAAAAAAAAATATGAGCAAATGATTTAAGAGCCACAATTCAATGAGTTAATCTCAGAACCTCATTTGAATAAGAAAAATATGTGTCCCCAATGAGACCTACATCATCTTATTAGTTTATATTCCTCCTCCTTGCTTTTAAAAGCACAAATATTTGTGTATAGATATATTTTTTTTCACTACAAAGTTTTCTTCTTCTGTTTTGTATTGGGGGGGTCCCTCTTAATTATTTGTCTGTATATTTTTATTAATTATTAAATATATATTATATAGGGTTAATATGTCACCACCAAGTGCTTTTTTTTCCTTCCTAAATATTTCTCAAATTTCTACTAAAACTCCTGTAAGAAAGATTATCATCACTTCTTACCTGGAAGAAAACCTCACCATCTACCAGTCTATCTCACTACACTCTAAGCTGTTCTCCTTATCAGACCCATGATAATCTAGTTCTAAAAAAAACACCATTGTATTTTCCTGCTGTACCAAAGGCAGGTGTTTAGTCTCAGAAGCCTTGTCAGGCAATGATACTTAATTAAAATTTGAAAGAATCGTTTCACTGTGTACATTTTGGTTCATGTCTTCTATATATGATAAGTTAGATAAAGTTTATATTCAAAGTGCTATTATGAAGTTATCATAAAAGTTTTCTTTTAAATAAATTTGAGTAAACTTGTAAAAGTGTGAGAAAATAATAGGTAAAATAGTATACAGTTTGTGAAACACTGGCCTATGAGATAAATTCCGTGATCTTTTGCATGGTAGAAACAGCTTTTAATCATTTTTCTTTACTTCAGGAATGGCTTATTCCCACTTTTGTATCAAAAATGTTATTGCCAGTTATTGTGACTTTGATTCATACCTTAATTTTTTATTAAGTATAATAAGTATAAGATGACAATGGCAAGTTAAGCACATTCTTGATTTCCCAGTGCTATTGAAATTTCATTCCATGAAATTTGTTATTTTGCACCATTTCTAGTTATGTCTGACAAATATTTTCTGACATTTGGATTAACAGAATTTCTAAGAAAATAATTCTTAACAGATTATTATTTGTTATCTCCTAATATTTATTGCTTATGATTGAAGTATTAAAGGTGCTGATAACAGAACTTTAGGTTTAGAGGAGGCTTAAGTCAATATACAAGACCATCAATATTTCTGAAAAAGCTTTGAAAGAAACAGTAGTCTTTCAAATTATCATATCACAATTGCTGGACAAGTAACATCCACGAAGAAAGATAAATAACAATACTGGAAAAAACTTTATTTAATCAGTCATATCTATTTTCTTTATCAATCTCCTTCTATTTTCCAAGGGTAATGAATAATTTATTAAATATTGGTGCAAACTACTTTTTTTTTTTTTAATGCAGGGATTGGCAAATTTTCACTGTAAAAGGCCAGGTAGTAAATACTTTTAGCTTTGCATGCCACAAAGGCTCTAATGTAGCTACTCACCTCTGTGGTTGTATTATAAAATCAGCCATTGACAAACAAATGGATAATGCTGTGTTCCATTAAAACTAAAAAACTAAGAAATGGTTTGAATTTAGCCCACGAGCCACATATTTAGTCAAAGAGATAGCATAAATGACTATATTGTCTATTCTCAAAGAGTGTTGAGCAGATATGAATTTAATGTCTATTGTAACAAAACACTGAGTTAGAAAGGAAGGTAAGAATGAACATCCATGATAATAAGAGCTGTAAAACTCTAACATATTTCCTGAGGTATAAATAGCATTGTGTAGAAATTGAGAAGAAGGAATTAAGAAGAAGTTCAGAGATAAAACATAAACTCATCCTTGAGAAGAGAATATCCTTAAGGGTTTTTTATTTCAGACTTGATGAGAAGGAAAAGGCTGCCATTTACAAATGTGCAAATGTGTACACATACTGCACAGGAAAGAGTTAACACAACCACTCTGAAGTTTCTATCTGCTAAAGAGCCCATTTGAAGATCTGGTCTTGGCTAGCAGTTGAGAATCTGGGCTGTTTTAGCCAACCCAAGTTGCTAAACACCTGCTCTCCTTGAAATCTGAACTTTCAATAGTTGTGGCTGGTTTTGGTTCTACGTGACTAGTCCTCAAGAAAAACCGGGGACTCTGAGTGGCAAGCAGGCCTTCCTGGGCTGCACACATGTTGGTATATTTTGCTGTTAGATTAAGAAGTGCACTTTGTGTGTGTTTAGTGGGAAGGTGTGGAGGGAGACACAGGAAGTCTGTGCATGGATTCTTCCAGACTCAGCTCAATCCATCTGTTCCCCTGTTGGTTATGTTAGTAAAATAGAGCTGTGAGCACAACTGCCTCCAAGTACTGAGAGTCCTTCCAGCAGATTGTTGAATGTGTACAGGTTCTTAGGAACTCTAACACACACACACACACACACACACACACACACACACACACACCCCAAATATTCCAAAACAAGTAGATATTTTCTATCTTATTCTCTCCTACTGCATTTTTTTCTATTCCATTCCATTTTCTTCTAAAACATTCTACTCTAATTAGTTTAATCTTATTGTAATAAATTTAATTATATTTAAATTAAAAGCCATTTGTATCCTACTATATGATTGTCTGCTCCACTAATCGATACTGCTTTTGTTAGTCTACAGAGCCATCATTCTAACCTATTTATTTTATATTTTTCACTCAGTTGCAATAAAGCACACAGAATCTTTCCTTTCTAAAGATTTTAGTTCTTATCTATAAAAAGAAAGACATATAGCAATAGCATGTTGGTTATCATGGCTGTATAACAAAGTATCTCAAAACTTATTGGCTTAATATAAACCAAATTTTTAATTTCATAGTTTCTATGGGTGCCTCTGGCTCAGGGTCTCTCACTAGGCTGCAATAAAAAGTATAACTATGACTACAGACATTTCAAGGCCCAACTGGGAACTTGGTTTCCTAGTTCACTCACAAGCTTTTGGCAGATCTTTATTGGTCACTGTCCAGAGTCAACAGTCCTTGCCACTTAGGCATCTCTTTGAGCTGATTCACAACACAGCATCTGGCTTCCCTCAGGGAGGCCAGAGAGCAAAAGAGAATGATTAAAATATAAGTTAAAGTCTTTTTTGTAGCCTAATGTAGGATATGATATACCAACACTTCTTCTATATTGTATTCATTAGAGACAAGTCAGTAAATTCAGCCACACTCAGGAAATGAAAATTGCACAAGGGTATGAATGGCAGGAAGAATGGTGCCTGAGGGCCAACCTAGAGTCTGCCTACCACAGTAAAAAGAAAGAAAATACACTGTATGTACTGCCATAGATGACAGATAGATGATAGATTAGATAGATAGGTAGACAGATAGATGATAGATGATAGATGATAGATAGATGATAGATAGATAGATAGATAGATAGATAGATGATAGATAGATACATAGATAAATAGATAGATGATAGATAGATGAATGATAGATAGATGTGTATTTATATATAACACATTCTTTTTTGGAGAAAATCATACTATTATTCCTACAGATAAGAAAATGATGTTAAGTTCATTCTATCAAAACTAGAATTTAAACCCTGAAAATCTAGTTATGGAACCCACATTTATAACTCCATCAATCTTTCAAAAATTTATTCAAACATAGAATAAGCATGTATTATTTCTTAAAATTCAATTAATGAACTTTAAAAAATAGAAATGAAGGACTATGTTCAGTGCGTATGTCAGGTAATTAATAAATATTTGTTAAATGATTAAATGAATATCATAGATTACAATTTTTGGACTGGGTTTAAAAAAATTTTTAAGGTTATAAATTTCAGCCTTTGCTTTACATATGAGTGAGAAAAAATGTGACAAAGAAAAAAGAAAAAATACAAAATAAGAAAAAAATAAAAAAGAAAGGGGATAGAAAAACAAAACTCTAGGAAATTTTAGGTTTAATTTGATATTAGAGTTAAGGAATTAGGAAGGATTTTTATACCATGTGTATATTACATATTGTATGGAGTCAAAGTGCATCATAATGAAACACTGTAAAGAATAAGAATTGAAATGATATAATGAAGAGTAAAAAGTTTGTACCATAAGATATAACTGTACATTGTTCAGGAAAACAAGATTTGTAAACACAAATTGATAATGTTTACACTTTAAAAATATAGCAGTGGTATGTAGTAAAACTTATTATCAGCATACAAATGTTAATATAAATATTTTGAGTTAAAAGAGACAAATTTATAGTTAATTCACTAAAGTCTGCAGGGTTCTGGAACAAAGCAACTTATTGAATTTAATAGATTTCTCATAAATGTCTCAGAAGTATTAATTTCATGCTTGACACAACTTTTCATAGGCTTTGTGATTTTATACCTCTGATTCACAATAGGCTAGTTTTGTTGGATGATAAACTCTCAAATTGCAGAAAATTTAAACCTAAAAGATTTCTTTTTTTGAACATAACAAGGAAGTTTGATTGGTTCAATATGAAATATGAACCTATAAGTAAGCTCATTTCACCAATGATAATGTAACTATAACAGCTATATATTTATTTATAAGAATAAAATATAAATCAAATCATCTTTTCTAATTTTACTTTTTTTCCCCGCTTAGAGGACTTATTTGTAATAGAGTATAACCTCAAACAGCAAATTACCTAAGAGTTCAGAAATCTTTACACTTTATTATCAGATACAAATTCAAAAATGACCAAAAAAATGTAGTTATTTGTTGATATAATGACATTTCCTGAACTTTTAATAAATACATAACATACAAGGGCAAAACCCTATTTTAAAGTCAAGTGATAACATTGCTTGTGAAAAATATGTCTTCCCAATAAATTAATATGATCAGTAGGGTCATTGAAACAAGAAAAAAGATGTGTTCTGCTGGGCAGGTGACAAGTAGGAGAGGGCAGGCCTTACATTAAAAAAGAAAAGAGGAGGGAGGAAAATGCCTAGTTAAGGTAATGGGAAGTGATAACATTTAATAAAACAGATAATGAAATAGTGATGGGCTAAAGATGAATCAGATATTCTTATCTGAGAAAGAAACGCACACAAACTAATAGTTCTTAAGCATCTCTAAAGGTATTCTCCTCGCCAGCCTATAAATGGAATGGCCCACAGGCTTCTACTCATAAAAAATTAGAATTTACAAGCTAGAATGATAACCTAGCAAAATGATTCATACAGCTTCCATCTTATCAAAGATTTCTCAGTGCTGCAATCATCATACTTTAAATAGTACCATGTGCATAGTAATGTTTATTAAATAAAAGAATCTGATGCTTAAATTTTTTTTTATTGAACTGATCTTGAGAGTCTTATCATTGTATCCAAAGTTGTATTCATTACTATAGCAGATCACCTCATTTCTTAGAATTTTAACTTAAAAATATCCTTTTTATATGAACTAAGACTAGTCTCTAAAGAAAATCCATCCACTGGTTTCATGATACTCCCGGGAGTATGTGAAATTTTAAAAAATTGCTTTTTGGCTTGGCAATCTTTTTAATATTTGAAGAAAGCTATTTTAAGGATATTAATTGATGATTTTTCTGCACTATATGTTTGACTCCCTTCACCCTACATCCTTTTTCTCAATGCTAGCCAGATTTTTGTGGGTTAAGGAAGTTTGCAGGTCCAAAGCAAATTTGCTTGAATGTCTTTTGTCTTTTGTATATACCTAAACTAATTGGGCTGCTATGTGAAGTGTCAGAGACCATGCCCCACTGCCCGAGGGCAAGGATTATCGGGACACATGGCAGGAAGACAATCAGAGCCCCATTGTGTGTTGTTTAGCATAGGAGCAACAATCACTTTGCCTGAGGGATTATGCCAGCTTCTCCAGTGAGAACATGTACAGCAAACATGACTGAGTAAATGTAAGGGACCTTTCAATAGATACCACATGATTGTCTCAGAGTCTTATGTGACCCTGTAGAGAAGAGAGCAGCTCCAATTGTGGCCAATATTAGATTTTTCTTCAATTCTCTGGGATGGTGGATATAGGTATGAATTAACTTTATTCAAGTTAATATAACATAAAGAAATGTGAGTAACATCACACACTTCGTTTGGAGGAGAACATACACTGATGACATAGTAATGATATTCTACTTAAAACTAGTTGAAAAAATAACTCTAAGCTCCATTCAACTCTCCTCATTGCCTGCTGGTCTACAGAGCAATATGAGACAATCAAAAGCAGAAGTTCTAGTCCCAGAAAAAAAAATGGATTGTAAGCATATTACCCAGAAAAATATTCTTTACCAGAGTCTAAGATTTCACAGGTATAAACCAGGAAGAGTGATGCTATTTTGGTGCTATCCAGGATACAACCATGGGATACCAAACACCAAAGAACAAGAACGCAGGTAAATAATACTGCCTGAGAGTCCAATCTATACTTAAAGCTTCAGAACTGATATATGATTTATTCTAACATGAACATACACTTCTTCAGGCTGGCAGGACTATATGCAACATATTTCATCAAATCTAGGACACACCATTTTATTCATATTATCACAGCTCGAAAATTGAGACACATCTTATGATTGATAGTGTGTCAGAGATAACTGAGGACATTTAAAATTTTTTAATCATGTAAACTATGATGGTGGCCACAGAAACATCTTTCAGAGATGAGAATGTCATGAATCAGGGCTTGCATATGACAAATCTAGACCCTTTAAAGTGATAAATACATCAAA
The DNA here is from genome assembly GCA_030015415.1 of Cynopterus sphinx. Classification (NCBI taxonomy): domain Eukaryota; kingdom Metazoa; phylum Chordata; class Mammalia; order Chiroptera; family Pteropodidae; genus Cynopterus; species Cynopterus sphinx. Next base: position 11,134,096 of record CM057379.1, read on the forward strand.
CTGCCTTCTGATTACAATTTGGAGTATCATCTACACAGTGGCCAAACATGGTGGCCACAAAACAGAAACACCTGGCTCATTAACAGTTTTAGTCTATTTTTGTTTGTTTGTTTCCCCTCGGAATTATTGAATGGCCAAATTCGGTAAAACCTGGTTTTATGGACTTGGCAAACATGAATCAGGTCTGAGATACCTCCATTCTTGCTATGGAGATCAAATCCCATCTCTGGCCCAGAGTGCAGTCAGGAACCAGATGCTGGATCATCAGAGTATCTGTTCCAGAGAAGGCCCTTGGGTGACCAGAGGATAATTTCTCCTGATGTCACCCATAGCTATTGAATCATCATCACCTACCTCATTTTTTTTTTTGAGACAGAATAAGTAACTTCTATAAATCAGTTATGAAGTGGGGGCCCTCGAGAATTTTCATTCCTGGAGATGCCCTTCTCTGAACGTATTCCAACTTGACCAAGCACCTCAAAGTATGGTATCCAATGCTGACTCCTACATGCCTAGTACTTCTTCCATATGGTTACTATATTTCTGTTCATGAAATAAGATCCCATTAGCTTGGCTAAAGTTACATCATACTGTTGATTCATATCAATCTCACTGTCAAAAAAAAAAAACAAAACAAAACAAAAAAAAACACAATCTCTTCTACATATTATTGCTAAACGGTCCTATCATTTGAATGGTTGGTTTTTTGGACTTAGGAGGAAGATTTTACATTTCTCACTTTAAAATGTTTCTTCTTAGTTTTGGTCCTTCATTCTTTGTTGTCTAAATATTATGGATTCTCTATTCTGGAATATAATGTATGTACCAAGTGTCCCTGCTTTTTGTCATATTCAAATCTGGTAGTAATATCTGCTTTACGGGTTTCAAGTTATACAACTTGACTGGTTGCAGCTACTAAAATGGATAGGAATGAATTTAGATCCTGAAAGAATGTGCAAAAACCCTCTCTTTAGACTAATACTGTCCTTTACCTAGTTAGGAAGCCATATCTTTTATGAAGTTCACATTTATTTGTCCTATTCACCAGAATCTTGTGAGCAATACTTTGATCAAGATCAGTCTACTACATTTCTCTGATCAGTCCAAAATTCTTGTTTCAAAAGAAGGTAAAATGCCATGACATAGTCTTAAAAAAAAGTTTACTGACGTCAAAGAAACATAATAAAACCTAAACTCATTATGCGCCTTTACCTTTTAACTGCCTTTTTGTACATTTCCAATTCCCATTTATGGAACCAATCAAGAAGAATCACCAAGATTACAAAAATCCCTCCCTCCACACCATATCCTGGCAATACTTCTTAACACCTTATAGCCCTTACTAAAATGTTTATTAGTGTTACTAAATGTATTGATTACCATTAATGCATTCATTTCAACAATTTGTATTTATTATAAAAACAAGTACAAATTTTCTAGCTGGACTTAATGTCTCCTTTGCTGCATCATACTAACTCTAGAGTGTCACTGGAAGACTATGCTAAAATATCTGGTCTCTCTAGCACTAGCTGTTGTCTACCTCTCACAGTTTCTATATCTGGCTTTCCATGATCTCCTTCATACTAAAATGACAACTTCACCACATAGTTCATGTGTCCCAGAAAGCTCCATCCTGTTCATGTGTCCTTGTTTTCCTGCATGCCATTCCTTCTTCCTGAAAGCTTCTCCATCTAATCAATCCTTGTCTCACCTAGAAGCAATTGCACAAGCAGCTAAGGAGGTGATTGGCTATTTTTTTTTAACAACAAAGGAGAATTTGAGAGTTAAAAAAGAGTCCTTGAGGCTCTAAATGTCTGCCATGTCCACAGCTCCCTCAGAATAAAGCAGCCAACATAATTCTACATACAAGTTAACATGCTTTGGGTCTTTTCAACTGTCAACTCTGACCACAATTTAAGTGGAACAGGGCCTGAGTCCTGAGACAAATCAACCATCTTTAAGAGGAGGTCTTGTCTGAGAAATATGCCCAATAATGAGACCAACAAGCCCAGCCACTACCCATTTTCTAAGTGATTTTTTAAAAACAATAAAATCATAACAATATTTATTGTGATAAAGTAAAGAGCAGTGGAGAGAGTACAGGCTCAGAAGCTGGCTTCTGGGTCTAATAATGAAAGATTGTGCAAGAAATTATATATACTGCACTTGGCATATAATCCTAGAAGCAGAACAAAGAATAAAAATAAGACAAATAGATGTCTAGAAGTCACTGGAGAAATTTTGAGAAGAAATTGTAATCAGTATAGAAAAAAAATTTTGACAGCGTTCATAATCAAGTAAATATCCTTCACTTTGAATATTAGAGTACAATAAACAATGTATAGAAAAGTTAATTTTATATTATTGCACAAGTTAGTAGTTCTACATATTTTATGTAACTTCTTTGTTTTAATATTAGAAATACTTTCTCAAATAATTACATGTAGTATGGTTTCTAAATGCTTTCTGCTTACTTTTTAGTTAAAAATTACATGACAATGATTAGATTGTCTACATATGTTGGGTTCATTAAATCACTGAACTTATGCATTTTTCCTCTGTGTATAGAAAATTAATTTGAAATGCAAACAGTTCTTATTATTTGATAAAGAATTTAGAATGCATATCATGAAATAAAAATTAGCATAAGAACATATACAAATCATACAGTAATGAAATACTTCTTCCCTAAAGAGAATAGGCTTGTTCAGAGGTTGCTGAAACAAAAGCAACTGTAAATAATTTGTAATTTCTACCTTCAGAGTATACAGCACCTTCAATATATATATTTAATATATATAAAATAGATAAATGTGTTTGTATTAACTTGTTAGAGTTAATGGATTGGAAACTAATACACTAAAGGGGGCAGAGAGAAATAGCTGTTAAACTTTTACTTTCTGCTAGAGATGATGACATATTACAGTGAGAGAACTTGCACACAAAACACTATTTTTAAATACCTCTGCTCTTTAATTGACTTATTGCAATTCCAAATGACTATCTTATTGAAATCTCCAGCAGGTAATTACATTCATTAATCATAAAGTACTCTCATTACATTCATTTAATGAATATTCACTGAACACTTTAAAGTTACGTTATGCTACGAAGTATATATGTTATATATACACATTTTGAAATACTAGAATCTATAGACATTTACAAAATACAAAACACAAAACAGCACACACCCATATCAATGACACAACTTCAATTCTCAGAGTTTTATTTCTGGAAACCAATGAAAATTATATTAACTAGAAGACTACTTCATAAGAAATACATATTTTATTATTAGCAAATCTGAATGTAATTAAATTTTAATTCATAGTACTACTTAACGGATTTTTATTGTTAGACAAAGCATATCACTGGTAATCACACAATAACATAAGTTATAGAAAAGCTGTCTGAGGAAATGGTTTTCTAATCACCAAGAAGGTAGGAGCTAATTCAGCTGGAGGACTCAGGATTCAGAGCTTGTTAGAGAAGCTATATTTGTACTTTGTAAACCACCTGCTACAAGTCCTATTATAAATATCATTTTAGTTTTGACTTGTATGTTTTATTCTGCTATTACTGATATGAGGAAACTGCAGCAGCATCAGCAACAATAGTAACGATAAAAATAAATATACTATTTTGATCAAACTAACTCGCAATTTCTTGATTAGAGGAATTTGCTTACTTTCTTACTGTTTTCAATTGGTCAAAGTCAGGTTTCTCTTGTTTTTGATCCCTGTAGACTTTGGTTGCAATGCCAGTACATCAGGGGGCTGGACCCACAGGTCTGAGGAGTTAATAACAACACAGCCTCCATCAACTGAGTGACAGGGGAAGTTTTTGAATGAGCTATTCAGTTCGTCAGCTTTTAAAAACAGATTTTTTTTTTAAATCAGTGGTTTTTTTATGGCATTAATGGCATTTAATTATGGCATTAATGGCATTTAATAATATATTTATTAAAAACCAATTTGCATATGATTAAGTGCTAAAAGCTGTGTAAAGCTGAACCCAAAAGGAAAGCATGAGCCACAAACCAGAGCTGCTAGTTTAACAGCTTCTTTCCTCTTCTTTTATGTGTACATATGTTGAAAGTATTATTCTCAACATACCTTCCTTGATTACTGTCTGCTGTTATTTTCCTGTCATTTATTAACTGCATTTATATTTATTTATTAATTTTTATTAATGTGATACTGGTTAATGAAATTCAGTAAGTTTCAGTTGTACAATTTAACAATAAGGCATATATATTCACAGTTTGAATTGTGAGGCAATACTTAGACATTTATTTTGAGGGTACGCTTAGATAATAGGTTGAGTGACTTTCCATTTGTTTATATCAGGCATCTCACAGATATAACCAATCTCAGATTAATCTTGTGTTATTTTTTTTATCTAGGTGGCTACCAGACCAGGTAAGTAGTATAAATTAGAATCTCAGACACACAACAAGCACAAATCTATGTGGTTCGAGTTCTTAAGATAAATATTTTCTTTTTTTCTCTAAGCAGAATCTACAGAGATCAGAGATTTTACAACCTTATACTAGAGGTAACTTTTAAAAGTTTTATTTTTAGTCTATTGTTTCATTAAATTTGCCCACTGCTTCAAGGCTACAAATTTGTGTATAACAAAATTTGAATGAGAAACTCATCAAAATCATCCAAAGTTTTGGCATTAGGGGGGCATAAATCTCAAGGTTCTAGGTTTCAAATGTCAGCATTCCCTTCCAACCCCCTACTACAGGAACTTCCTCACTGGTCACCCTGTATGCTTTCTATAAATAGTATTTTCTCTTATTACAAATTTTTCTCTGCACTCAAAATATTATTTTATGTTAAATGACTGCATGCATAGAAGTTCCGACAGGCATTATTGCAAGTTAGTCTACCACATTTTCAGTAATGAAAGTTACAATTTTATCTAAAGAATTAATTTGTAAAATTGAACTCTTTTAAAATATGCTTGAGAATATGAACAGCCTCCTAATGATAAAAATAGGTATTGTAAGTTCAGTAAAATTTCTAAAATCTTGATAAGCAAGGACTCTTCTTTTTATCATTATAGTTACTCCAGTGTAGCTAATACTAGGATTATTGATAGTGAAATCCCCTTAAAATAAATTACAATGGCATCAGCTTATGCTTAATTTCTACATACGTACATAATAAAAAGAATAACTCTATTTTTTTAAATGTTTCACTGTTGAGAGCTTATAAGCTGTATTCTTTGGCCCATATCTGGAAAAGCTGATAAGGAAGCTCTAATGCTCTCTTCTTGACCATCAGCTGAAAGTTCTAACCACACAAAATGAAGCACACTCTAGATATACAACTTAATCACCATTAAAAACAAACAAACAAACAAACAAACAAACAAGTCAGCCTCATTTCCCTGCTCTCTCAAGCCATTTGGGTATACTTGGGAGCATCCCTATTCTCCCCCCAAAACCTCATAATTTCAGTGATAAATTTCAAACCCTCATGGGGTAATTGTGTGGTGTCGTCAGTCTTGATATCCAAATCAAATTTGGGATGGAAGTCTATACCATTTCTGTGGGGCACCTACACAACAGCAAAGTATTTATTTGACAAAACACTACTTACAAGATGTAAATCTTGCTATATAAATTTTTGAAAGTTATTCAAGTTAATATCAGTCCAAATGTATTCTATAGGAAAAATAATTAAGAGGCATTGTTCAAAAATTATTTAAGTTAAAGAACTTATTATTAGCAATGAAGACATTTATTTAAGCAGAGAAAGGTGTATAGTAATAAATTTTCAAGATTTTATGCCTTGATATAAATTCATTCTACTACAGAAAGATTTATTTTTATTCCTGATATTCTGATGACTCTAAATGGAAAATAAAATAACTATAGCACAGACTGATTAAATATGTTATAATTTCTACATTTGAATTCAAACACACATATTTTTTCTATAAGCAATATTATCTCTCTACATATGTATTATAATGTCCCAAAGCTTGTCCCCAAAACTATTTATCATTTATTGGATAAAGAAGAATTAAAGCTGTATGAGTATGTGTCTGTGGTGGCAGGGAGGAAGGGGAGGGAGAAAGGACAGAGAAAGAGAAATTTTAGGGAATTGGCTCATATGCTTCTGAGGGCTGGCAAATCCAAACTCTACAGGGAAGGACAAGAAGCTGAAAACTGAAAAAGGAGTGATATTGCAATCTTAAGTCTGAAATCTAATTTGGAGGGCAAGCTGGCTGACTTGAACCTCAGGCAAGATTTGATACTGTAGTCTTGAGATAGAATTTATTTTCTGTGAAACTCATTTTTTCTCTTAATACCTTTAACTGATTGGGTGAGGGCCACACATTATCACGAGTAACCTCCTTAAAGTCAACTGATTGTAGATCTTAATCACATCCACAAAATACTTTCACAGAAACAACCAGATTAATGATTGCCCAGCCAAGTTGACACATAAAGCTAACTGTCAAACTGGAATAAGATTAAGTGCTACATAATTATGAAATCGTACCATACGCTATTGCATAAGCCACTAAAATTAACTTGTTGAGTAAAAATTTAAGTGTGGAATTTTTTTTTTTTTTTAAAAACAATATTAAACATCAAAAGGTCACTGAAAAGCAATTAAAGCTATCAAGTTTGGGTAAAAATATCAGGCAGTAGGATCACTGGTGGGAATGTAAAATGTTATAACTTGGGGAAACAATTTAATATTATCTGACACATTTTAAAATGTACAAATCTATGATGTAACAATTTCTACTCCTAGACACTAATCTTTGTACATTAGTAGAACAAAGAAAACATAGAATAAAAACAGAGCAACAAATAAATTGAGGTATGTTTGAAAAATAATGTACTATGCAGTATTACAGTGAGTGAGATATAGCTTCATGATTCAAATGTGGTTCAACTCACAATGAGACTATTTGCAGAATGGTCCTATTTATACAAAAATGTATTTGAAGTTAAAAGGTATTGTTAATGTTCTATCTTTCACATGAGTTTTTTTTTAGTATATACTTGGTTAATTTGTGATCATTATATGTGCATTTTATGTTATTATATCATTTTGGTATAGCTAACATATTTATAATAAAAATATCAAATATTTAGCAATTATGTCTATTTTATTCAAATGTGTTTTAAGACATATAAAACAGTGAGATAAGATTCATTGAAAAGAGCTGAACTTGAGCATATAGAAGTACAATACAAAATCTGTTCAATGCTTCACTATGATATGTATAGGAGAAATCACATGGAGGCCTTATATCAGAATTTCAAGTGATTAACTTTGGGAGATGTGATAACAGACAACATTAATATTATTTTATGAAATTTCAGACACCCTTCCAAGTGCATACATGCTTATATTGTTTATATATTTTTACACTACTAACCAATATATCATATCTAGTTAAATTAATCTCAACTATAAGAAATAAAAATGGAAGGAGTTTCTTTCTTCATGTAAATATTTAAGCCATAACAGAAATAAAAAGAACCTACTGCCTCAGCATGTATTCATAATACAATCAAAAAGAAAAAACTGAATTAGATAAAAGACTATACAATTGTTTAGAGTTAGCTACATGAAGAATTCATTCGGATAAAGCTATAGAATTAATCACATTCATGCTATCTACTTTACTTGCTTCTTTATTCAATACTAAATAGTCTAGTAAACACAATGAAGTCAGTTAAAGCAGAATTAAATAATACTTTAGAGACCAAACTGTCTGCTTTACAAACTACCTTATTATATACTAAATGGATTCAAATCATGCTTGATGAATAAGAAAGGTGTATGATATCCTTATGGTCTTCTTTCAGAGGTTTGAAAAGGCTCACTTTGCTGAACATTAAAAAAATAGAATCAAATGAGCTTTTATCCTTATATTATTATGGGAGCAAAGAGCACAGCCTGCAATTTAATTACTTTGTTATAAATATCATACCTTTATATAGATATATTAACAGGCAAATCTTCACAAAATATTCAACTTCATATTGAGCACTTACATAATATATTAGTTTTGCTGATTTTCTTGGAGCAAGCAGTTGCTCTGAGAACTATGTTATGAGACCAGAAATGCCTAAACAATCAAATAGGATAAATTCTCCAAATCTATCTGATGGCCAAGAATCTATGTTTTAAAAAATGAAAAATTCTGAGTATCCTACAGCTACATCATTTGATTTTGGAGACCAAAGTAACTTTAATTTGAAGTACAGCCCTTTAAACATTTTAAAGACATTTTAATATTCTATTCATTAAGGCATATCAGTCGTCAGCTGTTAATCCAAGAAATTTATCATAATTTTACCTTTTTCTATTACAACAGTCAGTTATGTGAAAACAGACGCAAGTATATTTTGACTTCAGAATACAGATTAATTCTATGCTTATTCTCTGTCAAGCCTAATCATGTGATCCAATGTAAAAATGTAAAATAAGGGGATCGTAGAAAGGACATATTCTAAAAAGAAATACATGTATATAAATAAGATACACATCCCTTGAATAACATAATTTAAATATATGTATATATATATTTTAGAAATATACATATTCATGTATTCCATGCTTGACTTAAATAAAACATTAAGCAAAGTTGAATATAGGCAGACCGATATGGATAAAAATATCTAATATTAAAAAAAAGAAACTCAAAAACCAAAATCCATTTGGAAGACCAAAATTTGGAATCTATGGCTCTAATTTTCTCAAAACCAAAAGTTACAAGGAAGTACTTGCTTCATAACTACAGGGGTTAAATCTTGTTCTTCACCAAATAAATACTACTTAAAACAGTAAAACTTTAAAACAATTAAAATGTTCTTTGCAGTTTATCAAAGTAAATATGTCAATTCAAGAACCTCTAGAATATATCTGTTACCTTAAACTTTATACTGTTATACATTATTTTGAATTTTGGTATTATAGAACTCATTTACATTGATAGATTAAATTGACATCAGTATTGTTTATAATGGATATTTTAAAACCATATATGTATATGGTATTATATTTATTATATTTAATATTTCATATATATGTGTGTGTATGTATACACACACACACACACACACATATGTTTCTATATCTTTAGTTTAACATAGTTCATAGCCAGGATGAACCAAATGAGGTCTGTAGTTCCCAAATCATTAGGTTTCATTTATTCAATGACAACAGCAGACAAAGAAAATGTTACAACCCAAAGAGAAATAATTGTTTTTGGGATAAGCTCTAGATTTTAGCGATGAGAAATCTCTCTGATAATCTTATTAGTTTCTTTTTTCAGCAAAAGAATTATTAAATATACTCAAAGGTCAACAAACTGTGCTAATTCCTCAGCATACATAGATTAATTAAACACAGTCTTAAACATCAAGCAACTTCAGGGCTGATGGTAAAGAAGAAATGTAGAAATTTATCAGGGTTGTATTGGCAATTATTAATGTTATCTCTCACATCTTCTTTGTTTAACTCTTAAATTCCAAGGGACAGTTTTATTCACGCAGTGAACACTAAGTAAGAAACAAAAATTTAAAAAGTACTTTAACCTCACTAAGACATGGAGTCATTCCTACTCAGAAGTATTTTGCCTTCTAAACCCCAAAGAAGGGAATAGAGACAAGGAGAGCAATTAGAAACAGAAATGTCAGGTTCATATGAAAAATTATAAAATAAAAAACTGGAAGAGAGGAAGAGATTCTTTACACAGAATATAGAAGAACAGAGGAGAATGGTCTTGAGATTTTACAGTAGTGAAGCTGCCATTCACAGTTTTCTGTCAGTTGTAAATCCTTCCATAAACCAATGTCACAGGCCATAGCTATACTGTAAAGGTATTGGAAGCAAAAGGGGAAAACATAGGATTCTGACAGATTAGAATCAATGGAGGAATTTCATCTTGAGTTGGGGGATTGATTGACACATCATTTTTGTTAACATGGCGTATTGCATTTATTTTCTCAGTGATAAAACAGGCATGTGTAAGAAACTCTATCAAAACATAGATAGACAAAATGACTTACATGATGGGGATACAGAATTGCAGGAGTGCCTTTAAGAAAATAGAAATGCTTTCACTGTTTCTATATAGTCTTAAAGGAAACTATTTTACTTAGATGTGGTCATCATGCTAGGTTGTCCTGGCACTAGCAGAAACAGGACTGTCACAGGTTAAAGGGATGAGATGAGAGAGAAGTTAATAAAACCAGAAGAGGAGAATCATTTAGTAGCCACTTGGTTAAGACTAGTGACTTCTACAGAAAAAGTCACAAAAGGAAAAATGTTACCTATTGTCAGAGCTCTCCTTGGTCATACTCAATGAATCAAAAGAGGCCAGAGAAGGTAGCTGGAATAATAGAAGGAAGCCTTGTGCAATAGAAAGGGTGATAGAGAAGTAGAGAGTTGATTTTAAAGAGCAAATGGAAGGTTCCAACCATTTTGCAGGTCAGGATTTTCAGGGAATTTTTTGTAAGGTGAACTCAGGTTCTATCAGGATAAAGAATAATTTAATGCTTGTGGAATGAGTTATATGTGGTTATGAAAGTATGAAAATGTATGACATCCTCTATAAATTGCACATTGGTAGGCACTGTCAGGACATAATACAAGGATTAGAAGGGAGCATTTGTTTTGAAGGGGAGGACATAAGACTCGGTCATTGAACCTAATCTTGAGTGTATGTACTACTTACAAGTGCATCTCCTCTGAAAATACACATGCTCCATTGTCTCATTGAATACCATTTATAAAACTCAAGTTCAAAGATGATGTTACTAAAAATTTTGAGATGGGAGAGCGTAATATTAATCCAAGAACAAGGTCCCTTTTGAGGAGAGTCTAATATGAGTGCACAGATTGTATACCTGGCTAGTAGATGATAGTATTTGAATTTGGCATAGGAATCAGTGAATTCTACAAATGTTTCTGTAATCCAGCTAAAGCCTCATGTTTGGGAGTGTGGAAAAGTGCATTAAGGAGGATTCCTAAAACTGGAAGTCTGAATGAAGTTGAAGAACAGACTTAGTGGGTTTTGGGAGGGAAAAAAATCTAAAACAGTTAAAGTTTATAGTCCAATAATAGGATTTAGCTGTTATTATTTCAAAGAGAGCTAGTAGTAAGTAAAGTCAAAAAGACTAGAGAAAGTTAAATGTAATGGAGCAAATATGACATCTGACAGTCGATGAATACATGTAGCTGAGGATATTGATGACTGCTGAGGGAGAGTTGAAGAGATGGTCTCTGTGACTGGTGAGAAATGGAAGAGGGTCACCATCATAAATCTGCTGACCTCGACTGGTGGGAAACTGGTTTAGGTATGGTGAGGAAGACAACGATTCAGGTTACAAATTTTTACTATAAATTCAGTGGTGGGTCCAGCAGGTACATTGAAATTAAGGGGAAAGAACTCATACATTAGTAAAAAATAAGTTTTTGTAAATTGTAAATGAGTAAATGGAGCTATAGAATGTAAAATTCTGCAGTCTGGGAGATTTGGGACAAATATGAGCCTACATTCTAGAGGACAATTAGAGTTGTAGTACCATGGACAAAGCTCAAATTTTAATTATGGCCAGGATATGAAATGCTAGTCTTGTGAGAAAGCTGCAAGACTCTTTGAGTTTAATAATAACTGCTCTGTCTTAAAATACTCCATACTTTTTAGAACCTATGCTATAAAAAGTTGTCCTTTCTTCTTATGTTTATCACCATAGAAACTTACTTTTTTATCTCTTTAGTGGAAATACACTAAGGTGGTCCCCTTGAGCCCTGTCATTATGGTTTTCATACCTTTGGTGATCTCCTTACTGAGTGAGGGCAGAAGTTGTGTCTTCCTGTTAGCCAACAGAATACAGTGAAGATGGCATTTTTATTATAATGTTACATATGATTTAAATCCTTTTTCTAAGGTGATTGGCTCTCCCTGGTCTTTAGGCACCAACAGCCCTTGTTGAGGTAGCCCAGACGACAAGGAGATGAGAGCCAATTCTGGTTAACTATTCAACAAGAAACTGAGGCTCTAAGTCAAAGATCCCATGAGGATCTTTGAATGCTGCTGACAAGCATGTGAGTTTAGAACTTGATTCTTCCCCAGTCAAGTCTCCAGTGAGACTGAAGTTTTTTGAGACCCTGGAGCAGAGGCCCCAGGCTAAGCCATGCCACCCAGCTTCCAACCCACAGAAATTGTGAGATGAGAAACGTGCTATTTTAATCCTCTAAATCTGTGGTAATACTGTTCAAGACAAATAGGTAATAACTATAATCTCAAAATCTATTCTCATATATGTATATATGTGTATATATATATATATATACACACACACACACATATATACACATATGTACACATGTACATATATACATATATACATGTATGTATATATGCATTTATATATATAATTTAACAAACCCCATTTTTCATATTAAATTGTTTGCAGAGATATTAAGAAATGCTTGCATATTTGTTGATCTGGCCACTGAAAATGAGGTACATAATAGAATGAAGACATTTCTTTATATAATCTAAGTACACTGAGCATTATAAATGCATGACCTACAGAGCAGACCAGATGGGGATCTACACAGAAATTGCCCTATCAGTCAACCCAGAATGCCAAAAATAAACATATGTGTTAGTCTAACATTAAAATGCCTCTCCTGTCTCACCAAGATAATTTAAATCTAAAATGAAATTTTCAAAACTACTATATATTTAAATAGACAAATAGTTACTAAGAATTCAGTGCTTACAATTTCAATCATTACAGAAATAAAGATAAGCAAATCACAGAAAGATTCATAAGATTATGAATTTCCCAGCATTAGCATTTATAGGATAATTCATAAAAACATATTGCATTTCTTAATTAATTGATCCTTTATTTAGCAAATAATTTCTACATAAATAGATATGAAATCAAACTATTTCTAAAGAATGACTTAGATAAGGGAAATAAAAATTGCCAGAAAAGAAAAAAAGTCTAAAGTAAATTTAGTTTTATTCATAGCTAAGCATAATTTTTTCAGCATTTTTTTGTTTATTGTGATTATTTCTGTGTTTTCAGAACACAGCCACTGGCTGTTCTCAGATATTTTTTCAGCTAGTGTAACTACAGAGATTTAGTGTTTAATTTGATATGTGTAATTTAAAAACACTACTTACAACGATTAGTAGATCATTAAAAAATATGAATAAAATGCAGTTTGTATATGAAAGAGTGGTATTAATAAAAGAAAAGGCAATATGTTTCTAAAGATAAAGAAAAAAAACATAAAACCCTTACAACTTATACATGATCTTCTGCCAGATGATTTTAGGAGAAGAAAAGGATGTAGAAATAAAATATTAGAAGTGTCAAGGTTGTCAGAAAATATTAACTGCATACCTAGTTTTTCTGGCAGAGAAGTAAAGATATGAGTTTTGCTTGAGGAAAGAGAAATGAAAACCCAACAGAGAAGGCTGGCATTGGATCCTGGAATAAGTTGGTGATGATGACATTCAACTTCAGCTCCACCCAGGAGGGACCAACACATAACTCATGACAAGTGAAGCTGATTTCACAGAAGGCAACCTCTTCATGGTGAAATCTGAACAGCATTTGTAATGTAGTATTTGAATACACTATTTTTTTTGCCACTTTTCTGTATTTGAGTGTCTATTGAGGGGTTTTAGCATAGAAACTAGAGATGCAACAATGGACAACACTTATGAAGTCTTTCGCTTTATGTAAGTTATAATAGAGGGGATACAACTTTCAACAAGCAATTACTATTAAGAATGAAAATTATGAAAGAGGAAATAAGATCTATAAGAACAAATTATATGGAGACATCATTCTGGAAAGAGAACTTCTGAGAGGAAAACCTGAGTAAGCTGCAGCTTCATAGAGCAAGAAGAAATTAGGTGAGTTACAGCATCAGGGTCTAAACAAACTATGTTTAGGCTTGGAAAAAAGGGTGTGCAAATTGTAAAAGGGGTTAAAAACTTGAAAGGAGTCCTGTATGGCCAGAGTGTACAACAGGAGAGAGAGTGACAATTTTTAATTTTAATCTGATTTTACCAAAAATCTTTCTCTTTTTTGAGGTAAAAATAAAAACTTTTTTTTTTTGCTTTTTTAAAATTAAATTTATTGGGTGACATTGGTTAATAAAATTATATAGGTTTAGGTAGATAAGGATAAAGGGTGTCAAATATATGGTTATGGAAAGAGGTATGACTTTGAGGGGTAAACACAGAAATCTTTCATATGGAATAAAAGCAGCTTCTTCTTTAGTACCATGCTTCCACAAGTAAACTTCATCTTTGTTCCTTGCTAACAATTACTTGAAAGCTACTTTCTTATTTTAAAATTGACTTAAAGTTGAGAAACTTGAATGAAATTAAATTTTACATGTTTGTGATAGGTGGTTCTGTTATTATCCCCAGTTAATAGAAGAAGAAATTGAGGCTTAGGGAAGTTAATTAACTCTCCCAAGAAAGTTGTCTTGACAGGATTCAAACCAAAGACTTGCCCATAAAGCTTATAGGTTATTTCTTTCTGGAATACAGAATTCCTTTCATAAACTTTATAACAGCTAGATTTCTTAAATGCAGAGAGCTTGTCTAATCAGTGAGGCTGAAAAGGCAAATGGGAATATTTTAGCAAGCAGTCCAAGAAAGATCAATTTGTCAGTGTTGACACAACAGCATCTACTTTTCTTGGATGATTAAGCCAATATAGCTACTATTGAGTAAAACCATTTACTTTCTGCCATGTAAAATAGATAAATTAATGTACTAATTTTTAAAACACTTTTAGCATTGATTAGATGTGGCCCAAGAAAATAAATTAACAAATTTTAGCTAACGCAGCTATGGCAGAGCCTTCCTTAGCCTAAGATCCTGAAAAGATTCATCTGGCTTCACCCCAACACCTACTTTAAGTAAATGGAAAGGAAACTTCTGTCGAGTCTATAGACTGATATGGGTGAAGGGTGTTGTTTTACAACTGCAAACTAATAGAGAAGTCAATCATATCTCTAAGTATTTGCCACATAAATAGATAAGAAACATGTATTTCATGATACTTTATTTTTTAGGTGAGGCAACCTTTCATTGACCTCACAGATTGCAAGGACCTTGTCATCTTACAATACCTTATTTTTTACACTTACAGCACCTGGTCTTCCTAGGTGGTCTCCCATCCAAGTGCTAACCAGGACCAATCCTGCTTAGCATAGATCAGACAGGATTGGGCTTGTTCAGGGTGGCATGGCCATAGATGAGAACACTTTCATAACAAACTTTAAACAGTTATTTTCTTCTGCCTAATCAACATTTCTACTTGGGAAAACAGTTCTCTTTTAAACCAAACTTATTTAGATCAATCTAAATTGATCTATACCTAACCCCCAATAACCTCTTCCCAGGGCTAACAAAATGGAGTAACAAAATGGTACTCCTGGTCATAATATAACATTTTTGCTCAGACCAAATTTATTTTATTCACATTAGAAATCTGTAACATAATAAGCCTTCTATTTACTACATAAAAGTTTCGAAAGTTATATAATTGTGTTTGATAGACCAAATACTTCCTTCAAATTCATCAGACCCCTAGATTCTTTAACAATTTCAATTACATGAAAAATGAATTAAAACATCTGTTAATTATAAAAATATAAACTGCAAAGATTTGTCAGTTGACATTTTAATTATTTTTATACATATTTACTTAATTTCTACAATGAGATATATTGAACTGATTATTTAGCTAGTCCATCTCTGGCTCCAATAAAATATCTAAATTCAATCTTACTTTCAAAGTCCTTCATTGGAAAGGGTATAAAAACTGTGGGACATGATTTAAATATAAATCCTTAGTTTTACTCTAGCTAATAACTATTTGATTAATGAACATGAGTTGCAAAAATTAAAGGATTTGATGCATTATCGCAGAGAGTTAATATCTGTAGTCATAAAATAAACAACTCCACATATAAAAATTATAAAATAACACATCAGACAACAAACAAATACTTTGGCATTCAGACCACTCCTTGCATTTTCCTTCAAACATGTCCTATTAATTTATACATGCCCACACTTGATGATATTAATGCTGGATCCATTTATATTATTGGTAAGGTTATATGATATAGTCTGTGAAGTGTCACGTTAATGTTAACGGCCATCACTATGTTACAGGACATGGATAACATCTTGAATTTGTGTAAACCATTAAAGTTTGTTGAAGCCAAAGTTTACTCGCAGAAAACTTTAAAGGACTGAGCTAATATTCAACCTTAAAAAGAGTAAGAATAATAAAAAAGTCAATAGAGTTACATGTTAGTAGATATTTCACCTAAACTTCTGTGAATTCTGTGATGTCTCTTTGTTTATAATCTGAAAAAAAATTATTTTTAAGTGGTAAACATCTTTTCTCTTTAACATAATGATGATATTTTGTAATTATAAGACAATGCACTGTATTAGATAAAATAGAGAAACACAAATATCACAACCTCTTTCAAACAAAAATGATTTGAATAAATAAAATATGTATTTAAACTAATTTATTGATTTTAAATCAATAAATACATATTATCTTGTGCTAAGTACTCTCACTCTTAAAGATTTCATCATCTAATGGGAGTAACTATGTATCTGTTCCTGAAAATTTTATTAAAAAGCAAGAAGTGCTTAAGTGTCAAATTAATCTGTTTTAAAGTTTTAATAAAATAAAATTGATTTTAATATTACTACTTATACACTGTTTCAGAAAATTTTGTACTTTCCTGCAATCTCTCAAGTAGAACAAATCTATTTTAATTCTAGTAATATTAACCAGAAGTCCACAAGTAACATTTTACATACACCTTAAAGTTATGTGATCGTAATAAACCTATAATCCCCCGAGAAGTAATAACCATATATTATGCTGAACAAGTTCCTCCTAAGTACATTTTATTAACCATTTATATTATACGAATGTAAAACGGTATAGCTTAATATCATAACTCATGTAGAAAAGAAATTGCAAAGCACAAATTTGGCATTCTTGAATTTTAAGACTGTTCATCTTAAATTAATTTCAGGCATGCTGCTAGTTATGTTCCAAGTAAACCCTGAAATAGATTTTGTGGACCATGGAAAGTGAAAGGTATTGAAGAATGAAAAGTAGGATTGTGTAGTATGTGGGCTGTGCTTAAAAATAGAACATAAAAATCAAACTGCAGCAAAGCGTGGTATATATTCAACAATGCCTTTTAAATACCAGCAAACTAGACCAGAATCAAAAACATTCTGCAAACAGCAGTTTGTCCCTTCTAAAGTTACATTTTCAATTACACCAGATATGCTGTCCTAGTGAGGGTTTAAGAATACACTGTAAAGGCACCCATTCAAACCCACGGCAAAGGCAAACCTGGCATCTCTCTCTCTCTCATTCTCTCACAGTCCTAGTCAGCTCTACTCTACTGTAAGACTTCATCATAGTTTCACCAACAAAAGCTTCCATTTGTTTCACACTGTGTATTATACATCAAAGCTTTCCTCCAACCCACCAGCACTGCCATCATTCCTTCCCATCTTCCCTCTATCCCTTCCTCCTACCTCCTAGAAATGTTCTTTATTGAATCACCCTGCTTGATTTCCTTAGATCTCATATGACTTGTGTGTGCATGTGCATGCACGTGTATGTAAGAGTGTGTGTGAATGTGTGGGTGTAGTGAAGGGAAAGGGTGCTGAAGTTGGATGAGGAAGGCCATGTTAGCAGTCTGCTTATTCCTGTGGATGGTGGCATGATGAGAAGCAAGCAATGGCATCCTTTACAATAGAGAATGCTTAAATATCTAAATATTTAAAACAATTATTCTTGTCAAATATGCCATACTTTAACTTAAAAAAAAATTAAGCATTTCAAAGATTTGAATGACAGGAGAGAGATCAAATGAGTCTGACCAAGTATAAATTCCTTTTACTAGTAGAGATTTGATCAACAGGCAATAGCTAAGTGAGGTTCTAAAGTACTTTGACATTGCCTCTGAAATATGCCTAGAAAATGGAATCCATTGGCTGCTTTAAAGAGCTAACATATTGCTAAAAATTGCTTTGAGTAACCATATTGGTATACTTTGTCAACTAGAAGGAAATGCATGTGTTGAATGAGAGAAGAGATCAGTTTCAGGTTATCATTCATCATTTTATTTTTATTAGCACTATGGCAGTTTAGAAACCCTGACAGTTTAGAAACCCTGACTGGTTCACTTAATAAAAACAATTTTTAAAGTTTGATTAAAAATCCCTCAAAATCAAATCAGTAGATGAAAAAAAAATAATAATCAAAGACCAAGAATTAAGTGATATGTAAGTGAATGAGTCTGTTGTTTTTTTTTTGTTTTTTTTTGTTTTTTTTTGTGCTCGTAGGGCTAAAGGAACAGGTGACAAAGTGGTCCTGCCTAAGACAAGTCTGACAGACATGTTATGCTTTACATAAAGCGAACTGAAAATTAATCCAACACTTGAAGCTCAGCAGTGAATCTGACATGCAACTTGGAGCTGAGTGGAGATAGGAAAAAAGGGAAAGAAAAAAATCTTTCAAAAGATTCATCCAAAAGTACCCTTTGTATAAGTTTGTGCCCATAATAACTGAGTTTTTCAAAAAATCTACAACCGCAAATTCATTTAAAATATCCTGCACTAACTGGGTAACCATGGGGTATCTGGATGAAGAAAATTTAGAGCAGAGAGAAAAGTGAGCAGGGGTAGATCAGGTAGAATCTTCTAAAGCATTGTTAAGTCTTCTTTAGACAATTGGCTTGCACTCTAAATGAGAGGTGAAATCACTGGAAGCTCTAAGAAGGCTGGTTTAGTGACATGACCTAACTCTTACATTAGAAGGATGAATCTAGCAGCTGTGTTGAAGATAGATTACAAATGACAAAGGGCAGAAGAAGGGAAAATATTGCAGAAACCCAGAAAAAAAGAAACTGGTGGCTTGATCAGTAGATGCTAAGAATGGTCAATCTAGATTTATGTTGAGGGACACACCTCCCTCATTGACTAATGAACTAGGTATGATAAATAACCAACAAGCATAAAATTTCTGGAAAGAGGCAAAGAAGACCATCACCTCTATTTTTATTGGCTTGTGTAGTAGAGGTCTTAGATAACTCAGAAAGCATGTAAAATTAAAAAGCATTAAAAAGGAAAAAAACTTATTAACACAGATGATATAGCTCATTTTTAGGAAATATTACAATTCTAGATATATTATGGAGATAGGAGAATTTTGTAATTTCTAGGTATTAAATTAATATTCAATAATTGTGCTTCTATACATCAGGAACATTTAGTAAATATGCTTAAAACAGATGCCATTTAGAATATAATTAAAGAAGAAAATATCTAGTAATAAATTTAATAAAATATGTACAAATAAATGTAATAAAAATTGTACAAGAACAGTGAACAAGAACAAAGTACACACTTTGTTATAATGAATGAATAAAATCATAAGTAAATTAAGAAATACAAATTATTTTTCATCCAAACTCAGGTCAAAAAACCAATGTTCCCCAACTGAACCTATAAATCAGTAGATTTGAGTCTTTGTTTCGTGTTTGTTTGGTTTTTGCTTTTGTCTTGGAACTTGACAAGCTAAGAATAAAATGTACAAAGAAAAGCAAAGTATGAAGAACAGCTATTAGAGTCTTAAAGACATAGAACAAATTTGGGACTTCACTTATCAGATCTCGAGAACAACATTATCACATGTATCACTGCTACATATATCAACATGATGAAAATTAAGAACATTGAATTAATCTCAAAAAATAAAAGAGTAGAAATGTCTTACCTAGTATATACTATGTGCCAGCCATTAGTTTGTACCTATTAAATATTATTAGTCATTCAGTCCTCTCAGCATTATGAGGTAGGTCACCTATGCTTCATATTTTACAAATTAGGATACGAAGATACAGAAATGATAAGTAATTCATTAAAAAGTAGAGGAGCCCAGAGTTAAACCAAGGTTCTTTACTTAACAACATCCTGTCTTTACAAACCATACATACACTCCTTAAAAGGGCACATACAGCATCAATTACTATTGTAAATATAAAACAGGTTAAAACTAAAATAGCATACTGTTTAAGGTGATAGACATTTGTTAAGCCTATAAAGAAAGCAAGAGAATGATAAACTCATAATTGAGCGTAGCAATTGCCTTTAAAAGGAGAATGACAGATGAAAAATGCAAAGAGTGCTCAGGGTGCTTCAAAGCTAATGATACTAATTTTATTATTTACCCAGGTTTTCCTTGGGTCCATCTTCATTGCTTACCATATGGTTTACAAATATTCATTAGTGTCTACTCAGTATTTAATAAAACTATTTTAAAAGTAAAATTGCATGCATGAGATCTGAAATCCTGCATTCATAAAATCCAGTAAACCCTAAATTCTGAGGGAGCCTACCACAATCAGATCATATGGTTCTATTGTGGGAGTCAGATAACAAACAGAAATTGCAGCATTAAAAAGGGCAAAGAATTTGATTAGAAAATGTAAGAGAATTTCATGACAGTGGGCATAAATAAGTATAGACCTTTACTCTAAAAATATCACAAAGTAGATCTGAAAAGAATTATCTGTATATATTACCTCTATAGATTATGTTACATATCAGTAAACAAAATTTTTAAAATACCAGGCAAATATATTTTTTAAATTAGATAATTTCCAGCTGAACAAATAGCATTATCAAAATGACATTGATTTTTTGTTTAAAAAATTTTATAGGCATTTCTTTAAAATGTCACTGAGATCTTCCACAGATTTTATTAATTTCCTACATATTTAATTTCATTTTTAAAAGGCTTAATAAGCACAATTTGTTTTATCTATTATTGCATTGTAAGAATGATAAAACACAATGTCTACCATGTGAATCTACAAAACAAATTTCTATCTATTCCAAACACTGTAACAGACAATTAAATGTTTAAGGAAAGTTTTATTTAATATATTTCTATCTGGTGGGTATGTAAAAAAATAGCATAATTGATATTTATACTTCTAAAAAATTAAGCAATCTATTTAGAACACATATATGATAAATCATATATATACTTATACATATTTAATACCTTGTTACAGCCTAGCACATAAATATTATCCCATGAACCCTGATTAGTATTTTGACTTGAGTTATTTACTTATGTGCTTTTAAATATGATTATTTTTCCTAATTCTCTATTATAACTGAAAAAAATATCCTATTATAAAGAATATAAAAGAGGCAGGTTCTATTTTAATGTTTCTTTCATATTCACATATAATAGATCTCTTCCTTTTAATATACTTTTGTCTTATGTGTATATATATCTTTTATGTTCTTTCATCTTTCTAATTATTTTCCATGATTCCAAAAAAAAGCTGATTGTTTGTGATTTTCCAAATTGTCCTTAGAATTTAAATTAATATAAAACATACTTAAATTTTATTTTAAATCTAAATCCAATCATTTTATATTAATTTAGTTTTAATTAATTCTATTAGAAATACATTTTTTTAAATCTTTATGTATTTTCCATTCTTATCTAAAATATGCATGTACTACGTGTTACTGAATCACTGTTCCATAATATATATATAAGTTCCATTTCATTAATTAGCCACATCAATGACATTTTCCTTAAATCATCTATTTTATATAATTGCTATAGCATATTTTAGTTCAGTTCAGGCATAATTAAATGTCCATTACATGTCATATTCTGTGATTCAAAGATGAATCAGTCCCAATTGATTCTTTCAAGTACTTATGGTCTAAATTGAGAGACAAATCAATAAATCAAATACTATGTTACTAGGCAAAGGAGAGAAATATCACAGATTTTCATAAAGAGAATACATAGCTCCTCTTTCTGAAGATAGGGAGAATTCAAGAAAGGATTTCTTACAAAATGATTGAGTTGAGTATTTAAATATGAGTGTGTATTAGCAAAGAAAAATGGGAGTCATCTGAGAAATAAAATAGAAGCAGCAAAGGAATGCAGATGTATGCATTGGTGTGTGTGTGTGTGTGTGTGTGTGTGTGTGTGTGTGTGTGTGTTTCAAATGTGCCTGGAAAAACAGGAATTAGAAAAGATTAGGTACTATGCACAGGCTTTCAAACTTCATAGATGACAGAAAGTAAAAACAAGTGAGAGGGGCATGGCTAATTCCTCTTGGATAGATTGTATTTGCTATATCTCCAAAGATGAGTCATCAATACAGAAAACAATGACCAATTAAGATACAAGCTAACTTTGCAAGAAAAAGAATTAGAGCCCATAGGAAAATAATAGTCAACAGGAATATCTTTGGGAGATATTTAGAATTTAATTTATCTAGTCCTGGTTATTTATGGGGTGGGGGATTGGAGGAGAAGAAAGGATCACAGGTTTGTGTTGCTGGATGGAAGATGTTATTACAGACTGTAGTGAAAAATAGAGGAGGCATACATCAAACTTAAGAGAATGAGCTTTGGCAACAGACACAAGTGGCTTCCAGCCTCACCTATTCCACTTAATAGTTTTGTGACCTTGCCATTAGATTTATCTCTCTCAGAGACTCGGTGTCTTCATATATAAAATGGAAAATGAAATATTTCAGAGTGTTATGACCCATAAATAATGGCAATATATGTAAAGTACTTAGTATAGTACCTGACATTAAGTAAACATTTTAAGATATTAGCCAATATTTTTGTAAATATTAGGAGTAAATACAGGAGCACAGGGAGCCACAGGTTTATTCTCCTGTTTCAGCAAAGTCTGAAGTTCAAGAACTTGAACAAAGCTTTAAGTATATTTTTGAGAATATTTAGCATATACAAATTCATTAAGATTATTAGATTGATGATTTTTCTCAAGAGCAATGTACTGGGGGTAAGACAAGCACAGAGGTATGAGAACTGAGGGTGTTATCAACGTCTCAACGGGAGACGTTCGTGAAGGAAAACAAAGAAAGAGGTGCCTAAAGGAGGAGAGGAATGGTAAAAATTTAGTAGTGTAAAATGTAATCATACAAAATATTGTAAGTAGATTTGTAGGGCAGAATTAAAAATACCTTATCTTTATTCTATAATTCATTTCAATCCTTGACAGGCATGTGGTTTTTCAGGAGACCCAGAGACAATTGTAGGGGATGAGAAGGAGCAAACATCTCAGTTACTCATAAAAATTTTTAATACAAATATTATTATTGGTCTGAGACTTCAGAGGCCAATAACATTTTAAGTAAACATATGTTAATTATCCTTTCACATTTGATGAACATCTTCAGCACTTAATTTTTTTTTAATTTTTCAAGATCATAGTCTTAATTAGCAAATATTTTAGTTCCAAAATTCAAATTTACCCTTAAAAATATTTCTTCCATGTAACCTCTCTATACAGTGTAATTAATTTAGGTTTCATATGATGAATTTTCTTTTTTTCTAGTCTGGATGAACTACTTTTTAATGTTTCCCCAACTAGATATTTGGTGGTTCAGATTGTGCTTTTAACTTTAGCTAGAATCAAGATGCAATACATCACAAAGGCAAGAAATGTAGCTAATAAAGTCTATGTAATAAGATCCAGAATATTTTCTATGTTCATGGCAGTATCACAATGTAGCCTGCTGGCAGACAGTGAGTGGAGAGCAGTGGGAAGAAAGTGAAGATAAAACTGCATTTATTGTAATCTCTTCAGACCAGAGCACAGAGCTTGCCATATAGTAGAGACTCGATGGAAATGTCCTACATGCACAGATTTGTGAAATCATAGAACAGATTCAAAGTGCAAACTATACAAAATTAGTGATGTCATATCACAATTAACAATGACAAATCACCTTCTTGTTAAATAATTGATAATCAAGTATCTTATTAAAAATTGCATAGCAAAATAGTTTAACTTAATTATCGAGAACTTGCCAAAGTCAGAACTGGTACATATGTGGAATAATGTTATTTCAGAAAACAGAGAAACATTAGATGAGAGTATCCCAGATTTAATTTATTCAAAATCTTTACGTATTTGAAATACTCTCTGTGGGAATAATTCAATCTTTCAGAAACACGGAATTGCCAAGATTTGTTTTCCTTCTTGGTAATAGTCATAATGTATAATGTTTCAATGGTCATTTGATTAAATCAAAACACATTATGAAGCATCAGAATTCTATCATCACTTTTGCAAAATTACTTTTTTATTGACCAGTCAGTGCTGTAACACATAGTAATTTTCATAAATCAAATAAAGCATCAGAAAGTAAACTTACACTGAAAACTACTATTCCATATAAGACACATAATCATCCTCTTTAGTTTTGATTTGAACCAAAGGACCTGACCCTCCGTTAACTCTGCACTCATTTTTTCCCCAGGAGATATGCTGGACAGCATGACTATTGGATGTTTTAGTTAAAAATCCTTCACCTTCAACTACAGAACACAAAGTGTTTTTGCTGTGTCTATGGCATTTTTAATTACAGAATTCTTCTTTCACTGGTTAAACCTTCTTATGCTTTGAAAAAGATGAGTGGTAAACAGCAGTATCATTTCCACTGTGCCAGGCAGGGATGAGGGAAACAGAGACCAATGGCTTTTTTCAGGTCCTCTACGTTTGAAAGCCAGGGTGGTGATTTTCAGGGAGCACAATGGGAAAATAAAATAAGTGACTAATTTATAATAATTACAAGGAAGATCAGAAAAAATGGCAGGATATTTACTGAGAAAATTCAAGTACTTAATTAATTTGACCTCGACACTAACAAAAATGTTGCCAAATAGAGCTCTCCTAGGTATGTAGTAATTAAGTATGTTAATTGCAATGAGCACATTTATTACAAAAATGATGCACTCTTTCACCATGATTTTAAAACAGGTGTAGTTTGAAAGTTCCCTTTTCCAATCTTATTCCCTTTCAGTATAAAGCCAAGAAAAGTTCAACATGGCCCTGAATAAAGGTTATACTTATTTCATAGAAATCATAGTAGATCAAATATCCTGGAAGCCAATTAATTTCTTATGATATTTTAGGGACATTTTAAGAAACTACAATTATTTTCAACTATATATCAGATTTTACTATCAAGTATTCTAAATGATATTTTTATATATTACTTTTTTAAAAAATAAAGGATGAGGCATTTTCTGTCTACTAGGGAAGGAACAGGATAGAATTAGAAGGGAAGGGAGGGTGTTATAGTAGGTGGAATAAGTCCATCTTGCTCATCATTTTACTTGCAGTATAGAATGAGTAACTGGAAAAAAGAAGGTTCTTGATAAATAAGGACTGGTTATATGTGAAAAAAATAAAGGAGTTTATTAATTTATTATGTGAGTAAAACTACACAATAGATGTACAAATAAGAGTAAGAGATAGGCTGAAAGAATGGAGGGAAATAAGGACAAATACTTCCAAGGGAAATTTAAATCGAGTTGGAGTTTTAAATATGAAATGAAGTTATCACACTCCTTGAAAGGTAGTATTGCTCACTGTATAAACAAGTGTCTTCAAGGAACCAAGTTTAACTGGGATAACAATATTATGATAGAAAAACAGTTATTAACCTGATTTTGAAGATTTTAGAATACTCATTTCAAAAGAAAAAGCTAGAAGGAAGGAAGTGAGCGAGAGACAGGAGGATAGAAGGAAGGGATGTTGGGAGAGGGAAAGGAAGAAAAGAATGACTATGGAATATAAGCTTACCATCAGCAAATTAAAGAAAACATTTAATATACTTATGAAATAAAGAGCCACATGATCTTATTATAAAATTTTCATTTCTATTGTCAAAATAGTCCAATGAAAAGGAATTCTGAAAATTTCTTCTAGAAGAATTTCTTAGTCTTCTATTAAAATGCACAACTTTTTAGAGAAGAACTCAATGTGAATCTAAATATCATTTTACCATTCTTCCTACATTCCTATCCATACTCTATTCACATGGAACATATTTAAGTTTTGCTTTTCAGGACCTAAATTCTTGGGTCTATTGTTTTTTCCCGTTCATAAATGGGGGAAAATATTCTGGAAATGGAAAGCAATCAAGAGATTAATAGATTTATAAATTATTAAAAACTAATGTGTCCTCAAAGAACAATTACAGATGGAAAACAGCATTATAAAATACATTAATATTTAAAATGTATTGCACTATTTATTAGGGGAGTTAAATATTATTGGAATTTTTTTGTTGTTAGGAGTAAAAATATAACCTATCTTTCATTTGCTCTTTGAATTAGGGCTAGATCAAGCAGAATTATCTTACTAATAAGGAGATGGGTTAATTCAGTGATCATTTGTTAGCTGTCATTATCTCTCTGTGAATCTAACAATTTTCAATGGCATTATTTCACCAATTACCTATTTCTGGCAAGGGGACTGTATTTGCACTCACTATAGGATATTCTACTAATTATTAGTTCCACCTTCCTTTACTCTGTGTTTATTTCTCACTCATCCAAAGTCAACAGTGAGGCTGGGCAAATCTTAAGGTCAGCTGTCTCAGTGCTATGGCTCATTAGTTCATTTTCAAATCAGCTCATGTTTCCCTAATTACTGATTGACATGGCAGTGAAAGAAGGATTAAAGAAGAAAAACTGAGAAATTAACTTCTATAGAAAAGGGATGGTTCCTGAGGTTCAAATTATATTCGGTAAACTCAGCCAGAGGCTAGTTAATGTCAGTGATGCTGAAACTACAGCAGGTCCTCAAATAAAACCATTTCATTCAACCTCATCTTGTTATAACATTGATGTCTGTGTGGAGTTTGATTGCTGTCTGTGTGGGTTTCCTCCAGGGAATTCAGTTTCCTCCCATGTTCCAGATATGTGCATGGGAGGTGAATCAGCATGTATGACTTATCCTAATCTGAGTTTGGGTGTGGGCCTGAATGCCCCCTGTGATGGAAGGGCATCCTGTCCAGAACTGGGTCCCATCTTGTATCCTAAGCTGCTAGGAGATACCCAGGCCACCTGAGACCCTGAACTAGAATAACTGGTTTAGAAAATAATAATCTTGTTTTTATCCATCTTTCCTAAATATGTTTAAAGTTTATCAATGTTTAATATTAGAAGTATTTGGGGTCTTTATTTAAAATTTTGATGTTTTAAGACCAGAAATATGCTGTATGGACACAACTCATGTTTTTATCAACAAAAACTGGTTTTGTTATAAATCATTTTAAAGTCTCAGTTTTCAAGAACCTACAAATGACCTTAAGTTAGGATTTACTCTATAATCTTTCATTATTCCCCAAAACAAGAGATGATTTGTTGTTTAACTGTAACAATGTCTACATAGGCAGTGTATTATTCTTTTCTTAAAAAAAATTACAGATGTGTGCTTTGTGTAACAGTAAAATTCAAATGTAGCAAGAATAATTAGACCAGGAAAACATGTTTAATCTAAGAGACCTATTCTATGAGCTAGGCAGAAAAAATATCTGCTACCTTTAGAGGGATTTTCTTTTTTTCTTTCTTTCTTTTTAGACACCCAGTCTCTTCCTATAGAATGGAATCAAGTTGATTCAGGTGAATTAATTGTAAATATCACTGCAGTAGGAGGATACAGATGGCCTAGAGGTACAGGAAAAGGTGCTCAACATCACTAATCATCAGAGAATTGTGAATCAAAGCCATTAACAAAACAGAAAGACAATCTACTGAATTTGGAAGTTATTCATCAATGACACATCTCATAAAGGATTAATAACCAAAACATGTAAGGAACCCATACAACAATCCAATTAACAAATGGGCAGAGGACATTTCACCAAAGAAGACATATGAATTACCAACAGATATATGAAAAGATGCTTAATATCACTAATCAGAGAAATACAAATTCAACCACAATGATATCAGCTCACACCTGTCAGAATGGCTATCATCAGGAAGTCATCAAACAAGTATTGGTGAGGATATAAAGAAAAGGGAACCCTCGTGCACTGTCGGTAGTATTGTAAATGGGTACAGCCACTATGGAAAACATGTGGAGGTGCCTCAAAAAATTAAACTGATGGTTGTCAGGTAGAAGAGGGGTTGAAAAGTGAGTATAACAGGTGAAAGGTATTGAGAAATATAAATGGCCGGTTATAAAAATAGTTACCGGGGTATAAAGTACAGCATAATCAATAATATTGTAATAACTATTTATGGTGTCATATGGGCACTAGATTTATATAAAACAGTATGGAGGATCCTAAAAGTTAAAACTAGAACTGTCATATGATCCAGCAATTCCACCTCTGGGTATTAATGTAAAGAAATGAAGACACTAACTCTAAAAGAGCTGCCACCCCCATGGTCACTGCAGCATTATTTATAACAGCTAAAATAGGGAAGCTACCCAAGGGTCCACTGGCAAATAAATGCATAAATTAAATTTAGTATATATGGAATAGTAGTCAGCATAAATGAAATATTATTAAGCCATAAATAATTCTGTCATTTGCAACAATATAGATGGATCTTTACGGAATTGTGCTAAGTGAAATAAGTCAGTTAGGGAAAGTCAAATACTTTATGATGTGACCTATGACCTACATGTAGAATCTAAAAACAAAACAAAACAAAACAAAAAACTCACAGATTGATACAGAACAGACTGGTGGTTGCCAGAGGCAATGAGGTAAGTCAAAAGGTAAAAACTTCCAGCTATAAGATAAATAAGTCCTGGGGATGTAATGCATCTACAAGGTCTATAGATAATAATATTGCATCATATATTTGAAAGTTGCTGAGTTAGTTTTCAAAGTTCTCATCAAAAGGAAAAAATTATAACTATGTATGGTGAGGGATGTTAACTAGACTAAATGTGGTGGTCATTTCACATATATACACATATATCGAATCATTACATTGTACTCCTAAAACTAATACGATGTTACAAATCAATTATCCATGAATTTAAAAAATTTAAAAAAAAACTGTGTGTACAAAAATAATTGTGGTAATTTATTATAGGCTCAGGCAATTTTTCAAAGACATAGTAAACAAACTTCTTGGTTCTCTGCTACCAAACTGCCACAATTCTATTATAGAATGTCCCAGAAACTACCAGTAACCATGTAACTGATATGTTACCCCCACAAAGGACACTATCACTATTCCCATCATTTTCATGGAAATTTCAAAATTGTAACTAATCCAGAACTATCACTCTAGTTAATTTCCTTAAATTTTTTATCTAAACTTCTTTAGTTCCAATGGAGTTATCATTTAATGGGACATACAGATTCAAGACTAAAGAAGAAGGTGTATAAAGTCCTATGTGAACAGGACTCTATTGTTTTCATTGTTACATACACAGTTCTTAGGACAGGGTCTTGCATATATTATATTGCTAAATACATGTTTACTAAATTAAAGAATAAAATTTAAAAATATATGATCTTAGACATCATATTCAATATCAAATAATCCCAAATACATGAGGATAAAATTTCACAATTTTAAGGATATTATTACTCCTTCTAAACTGCTGCTATGTGTCAGATAAACATTTTTTCATTCCACATAAATACAGGTGAGAACTCCAATAGATTGTTGACATTTTAGTCATGCAAACATATGTTCTTTTTATGAAGAAAAAAGTGAAAGATCACATTTCATTTTTTTCTACGTATGATCTGGATAAATTGCTGTGTTAAACATCTTGTTAACTGCTGCTTTTCATTATTGCTTAATGTATACTAGGCCACAGAGTAAAAACAGCATAATTAAATATAATAAGCTATTAAACCTTAAATAAAATTTACATGAATACTACACTTAGATATTGAACCATATGATTATCATGTTAGACAAAAGCCCAATTTCACTGTTTCTTTTATGTGGGAGTTAAACACAGTTTAGAGGCATTTTGGATGACATAGTGATAAAGAACAGACCTGCTACATTGTACTACATCAGCTGAGTGAAGCTGAGAATATGTTTCATAGGTGCCCCCTCCAGATGGCTGCTGATGAGAACTGACCATAAGCACACCTCAGAAGACAGAAGTGAAGGAGCAATCACTATTCCCAAAGACCATTGTGGACAGATATTTGATGGGAATACCCAGAGCTGGTATTCACCCTAGTGTGTTCCCCCATTAGCTCATTCCTGATGGCTGGCCACACTGACACACAGCAGCTTCAGGTCCACCCACCCCTATTTTCTCTGTGGCCAACTGGCAGAGGTAGTGCTTTGGCTGAAGTAAGAAGTTCTTGTTGACCTCTGCAAGAATACTGCAGCATAACCTACCACCACAGTGGCTCTGCAGGCTTGAATTCTCAGCTTTCCTTGCCAGCTGTGACTGCTCACCCCCACTAAGTGCTTCCATCAGGATGTTAGAGGCTTCTGATCCTCACTCTGCCCTTCCAGATTGCCAAATCCCCAGCTTACCCTCAAGAGTGTAAATTCTCAATTAATCCCTATTCTCATGAAATTGAGAATTTGATCTGCTTCCATGACTAAAACCAAGTTAATACACTGATTCAAGTTAATTTTATCAATAATGAAGCAACAGTCAGGACACCATCCATTAAAGGCAGTGCTATAGACTGAATATGTGTGTCCTTCAAAATTGCTATATTGTGGTCCTAACCCTCCATGTGATGGTTTTAGGAAGGAGGCCCTTTGGAAGGTAAATATATAATGAAGGTAGACTCCCCAGCAATGAAATCCATGCCCTTGTAAAAAAGACATGAGACAGCTTTCTCTCCCGCCACCACCACCACGAGGGCAGTAAAAAGACCGCTGTCTATGACCCAGAAAGTGTGGGCCTTCCCAGACACTGAACCTGCCAGCACCTTGATCTTGGACTCCCTGGACTCTAAAACTGTTAGAAAAAAAAATGTTTATTTTTTAAGCACCGAGCTTATGGATTTTTTTTTTTTATGCTAGCCCAAATGGACTAAGACAGACAGGTAGCTAAGGGGGCATTTACCTAAAGGTAACAGACATTTCATAAAATGCATATTCTAACCTTTTATGCAAGTTTTCCATTTAGAAGTTTGTTTTTGTTATTTTTTTATGTTAACACTGTATTTTTTACTAAATATATTTGGTGGTTTCCTTTTTCTTTTGTTTTCTTGATGTATCCTACATTCTTTGTGTGCCAAGTTAGAAAAATTAAGGGGTTAAATATTATACTAATATATTTGTAAATGAAAGTTATTTTCAATTCATATTAATGGACATAATGCTTATACTTTATAAGCATCACTTAAAATTTCCTTTTCTCAATCTCTCCTTGTCTCTCCATCTTTCTCTATCTCTGGATGTGCATTTGTATGTGTATTCATTTCTATGTCTAGTTCTCACTTCAAATGATTTATTCCGCTGGGAACTTACAAACTCCAATTTGCTTTAATTGAACTTAATAACAAACACATAGACATACAGTAAACACTTGTTTGGACATATGAGATTCAATAAATGCACTCCCACACTTCTACCTTGGTTTGTAAGTGGCCAGACACTTAAGAATATAAAGAGTCAAGTTTATGAATATTTGATGCAAAAAGAGGAGCAGGTAGCGATAATTTTTAACCAGTCCATCCTCCACTGTCATTGAAAAGAATCTTCAAAAACAATCAGGTTAAAACTCTGATTTCGATTCATCAAATGCAATTGAAACCACAAAATTATAGTCACACACAAAGCAGAAAAAAAGTTAACTATTGCAGATGTGGTTGAATTTTAAGACTGTGAAATTAAACATTTCTGTCATAAATAAATATATGCCAATTTACATTTTTTCTTTTCCTTTTAAAAAAGTATACATGTGTGCTCATGCTAATGTATGGTGATATATTCTTATAGCACACAAAAGTCATACAAAAATCTGGAGTAATTTGGTTATATATCTGAATATAATTTATTTATTTACAAATACATAGCACATGTGCATGGTTCACCTCCTGAGGTATATCAGCACACAAGCTGTAAAGGTCCTTGCTCTCCAAGTATCTCCATCCCCCCAAAAAAGAGTAGAAATAAATAAAAAGCAGAAGATGGACAAAGAAAAATGCAAAACAGGATAAAGGGGGTTGTTTTGCCTGAGGATTCTGAGCAATTTGCACAATTAGAGTAGGGAGGATAGACCTCATAAAGGAGGGCCTTGAATAAAGACACCTGAAGGCAGCTAGCCTATAAGTATCTGGTAAACAGAAGCAAGAAAAAGAGATAAGAGAGCAGAATGGGCAAGGAGGAGAATGCAGAGAGAACAGATCAGAAATGAAACGAGGGGGGCTCAGATGATACGGTCTCTTGGCATTTTCTTGGAGGCAAATGGAAAGCCATTAGTTGGTTTTGAGCAGAGGGTTAGTTACATAATCTAATATGTTGTCGAAGGATAATCCTTGCTGTTGAGACTAATTCTTGGGGGGCTAGAAGCAAGGAAGTGAGTTAGGACTCTAACACAGTAAGTAAGGGAAGCAATTATTATTCCTCAACTCATAGAGAGAACAGAGAAACTGCTAGAATTGGTAGGATTCTACATATTATTTGAAAGCAGAGCCAACAGGATTTCCTGGCAGATAAGACCTGCAAAGTGAGTGAAAGAGGATATAAGAGTTTGAGAATTTTTGCTTGGATAACTAAAGGGTGGAATTTATCAACAGAAATGGTAAAATCTGAGAATAAAAGATATTTATAAGCGAAGGCCAAGAGTTCATTCTGGACCTGTGAATTTGAGGTGTGTGTTAGGTATCTAAGCATATCACATACCAAAAAAAGCACTTGGCTTTAGGAGATTAAATTTGGGGAGATCGGAGCGGGAGATATATATTTGGGAGTTGTCAACATATGGTGTTTAAAACTATGAACTTGGATTAAATCACTATATGTGTGGGTGTAGATAGACAGGAGAAAACTAAATCTGCTTCAATATTAAGAAGATAGGATAAGAAACCAGCAAATAAACCTAAGAAGGGATTGCCAGTGAGGTAAAAAGTAAAACCACAGGTATGTGGGCATCTGGGAATTCAAGTTGAAAAAAATTGTATTAAGGAGAGAGAAATTAACTGGGTCAAATAATTATTTAATAAAGCAAAGACAGAGGATAGTCTTCTATATGTTTACATGCATTCATCAGTTGACAGATAATTTGTAGAGAAATACATAGGAAATGCTGGTGTGAGATAACAGGTAATTAGAAAGGGAGATGATTTCAGTTTAACACGTTCAATAATAACTGATTTTCTTTGCCATAAGCATGTACACCACTTATAATATGAAAATATACTTAAACAAAAAAAATAATAAGCATCTAGGGGAAAACTACATCCAATGACAATTGATGAAAACACAAATTGGATACATTTGAAAAGAAACAAAAGTCCTCAAAATAGCATCCATGGAACTGTTATAGAATCCCAAATTGTTAGTCATTATTTAGATGAAACATTACCTTCAGATGACTTATTTTCACATGTAAATATGTCACCTGGAATGGAAAATGTTAAATAAGTAATCTCAAAAGTATTTTAAATGGCAGACGGCCAAAATTATTATGTGTACATAAGCAGCTGTACACAATGTAGAGAAAAATGAAAGCTTTGACACTCTGTAAACCTAGATTTAAGATAGGTTGTAGAGCTTAGGGTTGGGTATAGGTGTGCAATCCAATATCAGGCTGTCTATGAATTACATGGCCCATGAGAGTTTTTCACAATACCAAAATGTCATAGACTATCATGGACACTGAGAATAGTCAAGAGAACTAAGGTCAAGTAAATAACCTGGAATCAGGTATTGTCCTTTGAGCCATTGGCTTTACAGTTCAAGAGGACATGGTAAGACTGAAATCAAGCAAGATATCTCTAGTTCTAGGGCATCCCAGAACTATAGATGACATTCCCTAATAAAATTGGAAGTGTTAAACTACCTGGATTTTTTGGTATGGGAACAGAGATAAAGCTAAAAATATTTTGGGAGAAATAAAAGATGGGAATAGAGGCTGTGAGAGGTCTTGATATTTTTTGTAATTAGTCATTAAAAAAAAATTTCAATCTGATTTCTGTCATGGTAAAATCTAGTAATAAGTCAAAGGAAAACTGAAGTAATGCCTTTGCACATTTTGAAATTGTTACTTTGATTTCTATCATAGAAAGACAGGTACATCCTTTGTTTGCTTTTGTACAGAGAATTTTGGCTCTACATTTTCAGCCTAAAATTATCTCCTTACTTTCATGGCATTTGAAACTTTCTTTGGCATGAAAAAATGGAAGACTAAATGCATTTACAAGAATTGGTTAAGTAACCATTAATGAAAATATCTTGGCTTTGTGTTAAAGTTATTAATCAGAACTTTGTGACTAGAAAGCAAAATATAATAATTTTTCAGGGAAGTTCCCTGTGAATCCACAATACTGGGAAATTTTTTCTCAAGTCTATTTGTAAAAATACTCATAATTTACCAGTTCCCTATGGTGACATGGACTAATGGACCATCTTTAAATTAATTCACTTAGAGATCCAGAATATGGCAAAATGTTCTCTTTTTCTGTAGTGCTATAAAATTAGCATCAAACCCAGAAAAATTCACCATTCTTCACCTCCCCCATGGTTGTCATCCCCACACTATAAATCACTGAGCAAGAATAAATGAAGTTGTTTTCCTCCTGTCATTCATATTTCATAGCTTTCTCTATAGTGTAGAAGTATTTCATTTTTAGAAAAGATTAATGCCAAAAGGGTTTATTGCCTTCTATCAGAAACATTTAGCTAGCTTTAGGGATCTCACTGAAGTTACTTTTAACTTGTGTGTGTGCAGACACGTTCACACAGTAATAAACATGAAATGTGAGGGTATCACAAAAATGTTTTGAAAAGCATTTAAAATATATTTCCAGTGTATTTTCCTTAATTTTCAAGATTTCATAGAACAGACATATGCCTCTAGAGAGACCATAGATATAATGAGAAAACAGACATGTAAAGGAAGCAATCATCGTGTTAGAATATAAAACAGATTTTTAGCTCCTTGATATGACATTTATAACTGATGTATCATTGTTTAAAATTGTGGACTGATTCAGTGTTTACCAGTCTCTCCCTCCCTCCTTCCCTCTCTCTTTCACTCTGTATATGAAAGAATAAGGGCAGATAGTAAATTTAAATATAATTTTGAGGATGTCTAAGTATGAAAACATGTCAGTGGGTCCTCTATTCTTCATCAAGAAAAGAAAATGACAAAAAATAAAAAATAAATTTTAAAAAAAGAGATTGTCTGTCTTTCTGTTTAAGGAGATGCCCAGATGAACTCTGAATAGGCCACAAATACCTTATGAGGACACTGACCCTTAGCTGAAATTTCATATTCCTGGGGGAAAAAAATGTAAAAATTTCTGTGCAGTTATCAGGCATCAGGCTTTATGAACTTTCACACTAAAACTTCCTACAATGACTTGCAAATCTCCTGGAACAAGGGAAGGGGCCTGACTTCTTATTTGGATGTGATAACATGACTCACATGAATGTTAGGGCATAATGGGCAACTTAGCTCCCTGCAAATCAAACAGCTCCATGATCCATCATTAACCTAAGTGAGCCTTCGCTTTATTGAAGTAGCCCTCCACATGAAGAGGTCACAGCCTGTTTAAAAGCTCAGAGATTTGTTAATGATCCAAGGACTGAGAGTCTATTATTAGATCAGGTGACCTGAGCATGTACAAAATTGTACACTTTGGATAGCTCAACTGCTTTGATGTATACATAAATATTTTAAAGAATATTCTTTGAAACTTGGTTTCAACAGGACATGCTGCATTGGTGACATTATTCTGCATCAATGTACATATATATATATAGGTGTCAAGTCGAAAGGAAAATAAAGGACTCTGTAGACAGATACTCCACAAGAGGTAATAAGTTTCTACTCAAAACTGACTTCGTTAATGCGATTAACTCCATTAGAGAGAAAGGAACTTGACTATGGTTCAAATGCAGGTAGTACAGTTAGAAGCAGCAGCCATTCGTGAAGAATTAGCAATGCCCTTCTGAAGGGAGTACTGAATTAAACCTTGGAGGGTTTGAAGATTAAGCTATTTAATTGTTATTTTAGGAGCTCTGGACTTCCAGGGACAGGAGTCCAGGTGTTAATACCGATTCTCCTCTGTTCTTTTCAGATAACAAAACTGAATCTCAGAGCCAATTAAGACAAATCTGTAAAGGCCTTCTTCCCCCTTTTCAGTGTACCCTGAGAGTTGTATTTTAATTGTAGACACCATGGGGAATCGGGACATTATACACAGTGAGATAGTATTGAACCCTGAGTTGAACAGATAACTAGTACTCATCTAAATTATTCTGTCTTAACTTTAAAACCATTTTTTTTGTAGTCTGACATATTGTATTCTTTCTATTCCCTTAATCATTTTAGCAGAACACCGTTTCAGTACTGAATACTAACACAAATGGCATGACTAATTAATGATTATTACATTCATAGGCCAAGTTATATGCATAAATATATTACTACAAAGTCACAGAATTTACAAGAGTATCTCACTCTCCTCTGAACATATCATCGTGTAAATTGTCCAAACCCTTTTTATATGCATTTATATGTATGTTTAGGTGAATATATTCCCATATTTGTTCATTCATTCATTTACTCACCAAACAAATACTTATTGAGTTCTCCTATATCCCAGGCACCACTGTAGGGCTTTTCTCATGGGGTTTGCATTTTATGTTGTAAGATGGACAATATAAAGCAGTATCATGTAAGCTGAAGCAATTCTTCTGAGGGAGGAAGAGCTATTTACATACAGTGATTAGAAAATGTAGCTCTGCAATGGTAGTATTTAAACCAAGGTCTACTGGAAGTAAGGAGGGAAGCTGAAATGAGTGCAAAGTCCCTGTGGCAGGAAAGAACTTGCCATAAAGAGAAAGAAAAGGGAGAGGCTGGGCCAGATAATGGCTTTAAACCTTGGAAAGTACTTTGTTGGTATTGGAGAGTTTAAATCTGGCTACCTTGCAATGACCTGGGGAAGGCGTGGATAAAAAAAAAGAAGAAAGACCTGTTTGGGAACTGACCATAGTGATTGGATCAAAGGAATCTATGGTGGAGGTGACTGAATTAAAGACATATTTAGACAGTAAAACCATAAAACCAGTAGATTCAATACTGACAGTGACTGTGAGGAAAAGGAAGGAAAGCAAAGCCTCAGACCTGACCCTAAATTCTTAAGAAGGTGAATGAATACTCATATAATTTCCTGAATGAAGAAGATTAGGCAAATGAGTATATTTAGGTCATGGTGAGGAGGGGCAGAAACCAAGAGTTTGATTTTGAATGGGTTGTGTTTAAAATGATTATTAGATCGTGCTATGGACTGAATTGTGCCAAAAATCAGAGCTCACATATGTTGAATCCTTAACCCCAATGTGATATTTGGAAATAGGGCCTTTGGAAGGTAACTATGGTTAGATGAGGCATAAGGATGGGGTCCTCGTTATGGGATTAGGGCCCTCTAAAAAGAGACATCAGAGAGTTTGCTTGCTCTGTCTCTGCCTGAGCTCCAAAAAGAAGGCATGTGAGTATAAAGTGAGAAGGCAGCTATCTATCTACAAGCCAGGAAGAATGTTCCCATCAGAAACCAAATTAGCCAGCACCATAATCTTGGACTTTGCAGCATTCAGAATGGTGAGAAAATAAATTTCTGTTGTCCGGCCACCCAGTCTTATTCTGGCAACTCGAGCAGACAAATACAGATGTGCTAGTGGAAAAACTGAGTAGGCATTCTGAGATTGGAGTCAAATGCTCAGCAGAGGGAGTGGAAACAAAGAGACACTGGAAAGAGGCATTCACATGGCATTTAATCCCCCGCTGTTGAACAGGATTCCCTCTTCAGAAGTTTCTAGAGTGAGGGGTGAATAGGGTCTAGGACAGGGTACTGGGATACCATTCCTATTTGTAAGTGTGAAGTCAGAGAACTCAGCCAAGGAGAATGAGAAGCAGCAGTCAGTGAGAGATGAATAAAACCAAATACACCAACAAACACATGAAAAAAAAATATGCAGAAAATAGTATTGGAATTACTGGATTTTGAATTTTGATGGGTACTGACAGATTCCCCTTCAAAAAGATTTCAGTTTATATTTCAGTCTAACTTTATAAAATAGGCCTGTGCTTTTGTCGTACAATTTTGTATTTTGATATAATTTTTATTTTTAAAATGTAACACCTGTTTGACAACATATCTATCTGAAGGTACCTGCAAACATCAGGGCTGGGCCCGGTCCCATGCTCTGTATTTTCATCTATGTCCATGTTTTCCTCACCACTGGTGTTATACAATCATGGACATATAAAATTCCTGGTTAAATCAACATGTAAAATATTGAGATTTGAATGTATTATGAAATAATATCTTTTTTAATGCTACTGTTAAAATTTATATTATTTATATTTAATACATATAGGAATTCGCTGTGTATGCTAGATTATTTGACTCAACTCTAATTCTGGTTGCAACAGCCACAAGTCTAAAACATGCTGGATGTATACTTCCTTCTATGTTTAGCACAAATACTGGATTTAAGATAACTGGGTGTCTCACTGGAGACACTCTTCTACTTCAGAAAAATATTCTGTGCTTTTCATTCTTGCTTAAGTAAACATATGACATAAAATTTTGCCAACAGCTTTTTTTTTTGTTTTACTCACTATCCTATTGTTAGCAATTAGGGAGGAGTAGAGTAAAAACATTGCTTTTAAGTCTGCTTAAATCACATTCTTGAGAGTAATGGCTAAAGCTCATGAAAATAGACTCGCAAGTTGTAAGAATACATGTTATTTTGGATATATTGATATTTGCTTGTTACTTCAATTATTCTTGAAGTCTTTCATCAAAGATAGTTTTAAATGTATCATACCATTTAATGCTAATGGTAGCACCCTAAACTTTTTTCATGGCAAAATCTATTAATGTTAATTCCCTCTACTTCTCATCATTGACCAAGCATTTAGATCTCTTTTTGTTGCACAAAAAAGTGTTACTTTGTATAAATTCATTAGCATCACATTTTGGTTGATTATTTCCTAACAATCCTTTTTGGCATTCAAGATATTTTAGTAAATGTTGAAATGTCAGCTAAAAGTATTTGATATTTGGCTTCCAAATACTATTTCACTTGCTTTATTAAAATCAAGATAAATACCATATGATTTCACTTATATGCATAATCTAAGGAACAAAAAGAACAAACTAATCAAAAACAGTCCCATATATACAGAGGACGATCTGGTTACAGCCAGAGGGGAGGAGAGTTGGGGGGAAGGGAGCTAGGAGAAAGGGGTAAAAAGTTAAAAATGTACAAATTAGTAATTGAGAGAAGGTCAGGGGGAGGGGGAGCACAGCATAGGGAATGCAGTCAGCAGTAATGTAATAGCTAGGTAT
Organism: Cynopterus sphinx; assembly: GCA_030015415.1. Classification (NCBI taxonomy): domain Eukaryota; kingdom Metazoa; phylum Chordata; class Mammalia; order Chiroptera; family Pteropodidae; genus Cynopterus; species Cynopterus sphinx. Next base: position 11,173,545 of record CM057379.1, read on the forward strand.
AGACCCAGACGGAAGGTAGAGTAATCAGGGGTATAGTTTCATAAACTATATAAATTTCTAACCAACGTACTATATACTTAAAACTAATAATAAATTTAAAATCAATGACACCTAATTGTATCTGTTGCCTATGTCTTGGACACATTTTCATCTCTTCTATGTTGATTTGCAAACTCGGGAGTGTCCCAGGTGAAAGCTAAAATTGGCCACTAACCACAGAAGGCAAGGAGAGACTAAAGAAAGAGGTAGGCTACTCCAAACTCTATTGGGCAGCTCCAAGATGAGTAGATATTGACATCCATCCACCAGAATCTTAATAGTTTATACAGAGACCTTAATATGTCTTAGTCACATGTTTGATTCAGATGGTCTCAACCATTCCTTAATCTCTCAAGGCTGTGTACTTGAAACAGCTCCTAGTGTGGGAACAGTGAGAGAAACATACATTCCAAGGACAAGGGAAGGGGTGAGGAGCCCACAATTGCTCAGTTCCAGCTCAAGGGTGAGGTCCTGATGACCTCCTCCAACACTCCAAGACCTTGATTATCATTCATTTTCTTTTCTTTTTCTAATGATTTTCATCTGATCTTATCACATGCTCATCTTTATTAAAAAATAAAAATAAAAACAACAATCCCACACCCTTCCCTTGACGCTGTACTTTCTCTCTAGCTTCATCTCACTTCTAAATCTTTTGAAATATGGTGGTAAAAGTTGCATCATAATCTAAACTTCACTGATTCTTTAAGATATCAGAAACATCTATGTCTGTCTAATGAAAACATTCTTGCTGGACACAAGTGATTTTTTTTTTTTTTTTTTTTACCATTTCCATCCTAACCTGACAAGTAAATTCCTGCACATAACAAATCCTGGCTACATGTATTCACCAAACCCAGTGGGCCGGCTCTGGCTATAGTTAACCTCTGGAAATCTAACTTGCTATAGTCATAGAAATGTGAAAAAAAGAAAGACTTGATCATTGCGGAGTGCTCTCTATGGGGTAATAGTATACTAAATCAAAAGAGAAAACCACGGCTTAAAAAGTTAAGTAACTTGCCCATAGAATAATTCTCAAAATTTGGATTCAAATCATTGTCTGACTCCCATGTTTTGATCTTTTCACATCATGATGCAAGACAATAAATCAGGACTCTCATCGTAAAGATGGAGAGAAACATTTTTTGTAAGTTATAATAATTTTCCAGCAAATTGAAACTCTAGAACCCACTGATTATATGGCACACTTAAGGTGTGATCAATCACATTTGTAACTACCATGGTACTTTGTGAATAAATCTATAATAGCATCTTATATCTTAATGTTTAACTACTTCTTTGATACTTGGAACTAAGTTTCCATCCCGATGCCATTTGAATCCATAGATTTAGTTTATATGTAAGTCCTGTATTTCTCTAATGAGTGTCTGTGCACAAATTAGGCCCTCACCTTCTCTCACTAAAATCTTCACACATATATTCATGAGATATACGTATTGTACAAAGAATTTTAGCTTGTTTAAACATCACATCCCTTATATGCAAAGTAATATACATCCATTTGTAGCATAATGACTTAAATACTCACAGAGCAAAGGTTATGAAAAAAAACCATAGCCCTTTCGTGAAAAAATAACTGAAGCATACAGAATTTATCCCCTGGTACCATGAAGTATAATATAGACAGAGTGATACAAACCTGAGTGAAGCTAAATTCATAAAAAGAGTAACATCACAACTGTTTTCAATACCTTAATAGGTGCTTATTAAATTGCATTAATTAGTCATTGAATGCTTTTTCAATAAATGAATTCTTAGAATATCCAGGATTTCACAAACAGCAAAATAACATAATATGAAGTTCATCTGCTATTCTAGTTTTCAACAGTCATAACTTAATCTTAATCTTTTAAAAATATTTTACTCCATATTATTAGTTATCTTATCATGTGATCTTTACAAATAACTTTGAGTAACCACTATTCATATTAAACACAAACAACATTATTCAAATTCACACACACATACATGCAAATACATTTTTCCCCTAAGTTTAGTATATCACACTTTTAGCATAGGAATTCAGAAAGAAATGTGATTGCTGTAAAAACTGAATTAAAATGTTTTGCAAAACTATGAGTGGAAATTGTTCAATTACCATGTAATGGTAAAGCAAAAGGAAAGTTCTCTGTAAATATCATACATTTTTATTTCTGTTTAATGATTAATTTTATTTTTTTTTGATATAAACTGAGCTCATTCATAGAAATAAAACTTCATATTTGTTAAACAAGAAGGGTGAACTAATTTCTACCTATAACTTAATATAATAGAATCATGAATTTGTACCACATTATAAGCAAAATATCTATTGATGTGGTAACAGTTACATGGTAATACAGGGCACAGTTACTTAAAAAACAGCTATACTTTGTTAAAAGACTAAAAGAATAGTATCTTACCTTAAATGAGACATCTGTAATCACATTTTTACTCTGAAAGTATGAAGACATTTACAACAAAGCCTACTAGCAGGTCATTTTATTACACAAGTCCTTGGATTTGATATTTTTACAGAAAAACATGAGAGTCTACTAGTAAATCACTTTCTTACACAAGTTCTTAAATTTGACTTATTTTACATAAAAACATGGCTCAATTCTGAAGAGAACCATCACTCTATGCATCTTCCCATCACAACTGTTAGATAGATTTAATGATGTGACATCTAAATGATATAGGTGTGAATACTCAGTAATATTTCACATTTCATATAAGAACAGTTTATGTAAACTATTTGCAGTACTATTTCATTAGCAAGAGTGATTTGATGTTCATCAAAGTACATTTTAAAAGGTAGAAGTGACATTCTTATCAACCACTAAATGACAAATGATTGATTTCAACCAATATCACAGACTATTACATTAAATACATTCTGCCAAAATACCAGAAGCAAAAAATGCTTAACCTGAGATCAGTTTTGTGCTGCATCCTTAAAGGATGCAGTCATATTGAGGTGTAAGAATTTCACATGAAGCATTAACAAGATTTTTTTCAGATAAACTAAGCAGTTTTTCCTTTGATAAGAACATCATATGTATCATCTCACATGTATAACAAATGACCCTTCTCTCCCATAATAGTGCAGCTCTCTCATTCCGTGGAATTATCTAAAATAATCACATTACTAAGCAGATCAGTGAAAGGAAAGAGGTCTAGTAGGAAAAAAAGGGCTGTTGGCTTGAAAACTTCCCCCTACTGCTTGAAATGGTACACAGCAGTAGAAGTTAGGAATCCAGCAACTGGAGATTTGCTGAATACAATAGAAAGGAAAGATTTTATATATATATATAGGGAAGGGGCTTAACATTGGCAAGATTAAATTTGGAGGTTAATCTTCAAAGTCAGAGTTATTAATAAGGAGGAAATATCCCTTGGAAATGGATTAACATTCAAGTTAACATATAACCTCTTTTTATTCCAGTAGTTTCTGTAGCACATTGAGGAACGGTCACTATGTCTTGTTAATGAAGGAGCTGATACACCGGTGAAATTAGTTAAGTGGAAGCTCCTACTTTGTAGCTATGCTCCTGGGTATTCCACAACAATTTGTCAATCACCTGCTTATGGCTTAGGAAGAGTAACCATCTGCCTTTCAAGTCTGAAGAGACCTTCTGCTGAAATCATGGAAATATTTACAATAAAAACCTACTAAGTTAAATTCCTTTCTAGAAATAATTACAAAAGCATATAAAGGTAAAATGATTCTCAAACTGATGAGGATAATTTATTGAGTAAACCATGCCATTGAATGATGAGGTTCAATATCTCTGAACAGCTGTGTGTCTGCATATTATTTTATAAATCTTAAAACTAATCAGGTGTGCTGAAAAGGTTAAGCAAACTAATATCTGCTTGGCATGCTTGGATTTTCATGTTTCAGTCATGTATAGGATAACTTAAAACTATAAACACATTTTCAGAACCGACTCTATTTTTTTCCCCTTCAGTCAGTATATAAGGTAATTTTCTAGCTGAGCAGTTTGTGAATAAGCTTCAAAATACCCAGTGAGAAATTGAGAAGCATGAAATGGTCACAGAATCTGCCAAAAGTATGTCAGTCTCTTCTCCAGAGTACAGAGAAATATGTCTGTGAGAGACGGCAAGCACTCTGAACTACAGAGGTTCTGAAGTCACTGTGATGCACATGCAGAAATAAACAATGTCTTAAAAGAAAAAAATATATTTCTAAAACGCTGAAGGTCGCTTTGAAAAAATGTCTGGATAGTGTGTTTTATATGGCACACATTTCTTACTTTTTAAACGCACCACCAAAGGATTAATACCTTTAAGATAATTTTGAAATGCATATTATATAACTCACAGCAGCTCTGGTAATCTGGACCTCTTCTATTTGTCTCGAATTAGTTTTGTGGTAGGAAACTCAGCTGTATCCTGAAAGACTAGCCAGGGAAACATTTCAATTGTTTTGCAATTGTGTTTTTTAACGACAAGTGAAGTTTTCAAAGATACATGTCTTCATAAAAATCAGTGGAGAAGGGGCTGAGGAGGGTTTGTATTTTAACAAAAATCAGCAGAGAAGCCGATTAAAAATAAAGCATTAAATATGTTGTGATATTAAAAAAAGGATATCAACAAAGCCATTTATAAATCACCAGCTGACCACCTAACATACCTAATTATTTTCATTTGAAAATGTAGCCAAAGTCATTATAACCACTAAAATATCTTCAGTGGTTAAACCCTTTCTTTCTCTTCCCTTTTCATTCAATTGAACCTCTCGCTGTGAGCAGCAGGGACTTGTTTGGAACTTAGGGAAGTTTCCCAAAGCAAAACCACGCACCGGTTCCCAAATCAGATGGGAGATGTGCGTGCAGCAGCCTCGTTCCGCTTCTGACTACGCTGGGCAATACTTTTCCTTAAAACATGTACGAGTCTCGGTGCGTGGACCCCGAAGCGATCACACCCACGATGCGATCCCACTCACACAAGGAAGCCTTACCTGGTGGCAGAGACCCGGCAGCGGCAGGAACAGCAGCAGAGGCAGCAGCATCAGCAGCAGGATGCAGCGACCCAGCCTTGCACCGAAGGTGAGACCCTTCTCTCTCTGTCTCTCTCTCTTTTTCTTCTTCCTTTTAAATCACTGGCGCAACAAACTGCCTTGCCTGTCGTCCTCTTTCATTCACAGAAGGTTTTCCCAGCCGGGCAGCCAGCAGACATCACTTTCTTCCTGGAAGAGGCTGCGTCTCTTCTCAGAAACGGCTGGACCCCTTCTCTGTGGCTCCCTCCACGTTTACCCTTCAGATCAATGATGCTCTCGGAGAGGATGGAGCGCGACTGCAGCGGCGAGCGGCCAGCCAATGGGGGCCCAGGATTCCCTCCCAGTCATCTCCCCGCCCTCAAAACAAAACACAGCGTGCCTTTGACACATTGTCGAGTTGTGAAAAGTAACCGAATCCCGGATCTGGAATGTCTCGGGTCTGTTCTCTTTTTTTTTCCCCCTAGCGTTCATTGTAGGATGCTTTGGATGTCTGGAAGAACTCCGGAGTCCTCAGAACACTCGCTCACTGATGGCGCTTAGCAGAAGGGGAAGGTGCAGCTGATGAAAGTGCGAGCACTTAGCTTAGTTTGCACCTACAGCTTTGAGATTGAAATGCTGGAGGACTTGGAAAAATCAGAGAACTATCAGATAGGAAGAGGCTTGGATGCTAGTCCTCAGGCCACTGAGTAGCTGGATCCTTTTATTCTGTGGAACAGGAAAATAAAGTCCATGTTACCTAGAAGTCGTCTCATTTTCAGCAGAGGATGGATCACAGGCTCACGTTGCCTGAACAAAAATCAGCTGCTAATTGGTAATAAAAACCTTACCTAAGTACTTCCTACGAATCCATTTACCTGTTTCTATGCTAAGTGAACTTGGTTCAGATTTCACACGGAACTAAAAGTCTTCAGACTACATAAATTATTCTAGTTTGTTTAACATTGGTATGTTTATATACTGTAAGATTTTGTATTCATATTAATTTATCTTAGGGAATTTGTTAGAGATTGCTTGCAAGTTTGTATAATATTATAATGATTTTAAAAGCTTATAACAAAGAGTAACAAACACTATTGATAAGAATAATACCTTTTCCTCCAAAATCACAAAACAGCAATGTATGTTTTATCCATGGTGATCTTTCGTTATATTTATATAGGTTCACAAACTTCATAGTTCCCTTGTGGGAAATTAGAAACTGGCTTTTTATGTGGAAGGCAAGAAGAGACCTAAAAGGCAGCTTGCCAGATTGGTAAATGGCAGGTATAGTAAACCCAGGAATTTACAAGTCTTGTCTATGTGCCAGGAGCTGAGTAATCTCTGCACTGCGCACCAAATAGTAAGGGTTTAAAACAGAGGCCTACCTGTGTTCGGTCACCTACACACCATCCAGGTGAGCCCAATAGCTCCTTACTCTCTTAAGGCTTCTTTCTTGAAAATGGCCCACACCATGGGAGCAGTAGGCAGAAGAACACACTTCCTAAGCACAGGAGAGGGGTGAGGAGCCTTTGATTCCCCGAGTCCCACTATAGTCCAGTAGTGGTCATGTTGTCTTAATGACCTTCTCCAACAATTTCTCTATTAAAGTGCTAAGTATTGAATAAAAATTTACTTAAACAATTTCATCGGAAAACATTTATTTTCCCTCCAAGAAGCTAAGTCACTTTATCATTTATATGTCAAGAATGCAGCAATATTTGGGATAATTATTTAAACTAAGTAGGTCCAAAATGTAGAGTACAGAATGCTATGCAATTTTAAATATATATATAAATACAAGTATGATTGGTAGCTTAAACCGCAGAAATAAGAATGTCTTTTCAATGTCACTGTTGAATAAAAATAAAATGAATGTGTCTTTCTGAAATCTTTTTGTCCACTGAAGTAATATAAATGGGTTGGTGCATTTGGTATGGCCGAGCTTTGTGTGTCATGACAAGTTGGAATAGCTTGGGGACACTTTACAAACAAAACAATTTTGCTACCTGTCCATCATGTGATGGATGCATAGAAAAGTCCAATATTTACCAGTACTGTATGCTGTCACAATAAAAAGGGAATTCTCATTTAATTATAGCTCACTCAGGTAGCCAACAAAATTTTATTCAGGGCATTGTCTGGCAAAGTATAGTCACCTGGCTTTTGTGAAGAAAGGGATATGCCGATGAAATAAAAAGCATAAAAATTATTTATTTTTCATTTCATAATAAAGTGTATTTATTTATTTGAATTTATTTCTGATCACAAATAACAAGTCACTGAATACAGAACCCTGCCTTTCTTCTGTTGTCAATGGCTTTCAATATGTGGCCCAATCACCAGTAGCAAAGGAATCACCCAGGAATTTATTGAAAAGGCAAATTCACCAGTCTTTTCCCATCAGAAATTCTAAGAATTATATCTTGAAATCTGTTTCATTACCCCTTCAGATGATTCCAATGTACATTCAAATGTGAATCATTGCTCTAAAGTAGGGGTTTACAAACTACTATGGTAGATCAGCACCTACTACTGTAAGTAAAGTTTTATTGGGACACAGTCACACCCATTCTTTCCATATTTTCTATGACTGCCTTTGCACCACAGCTGCTGAGTTGAATAGCTGCCATGAGAACTACAAATTCAAACCTAAATGTTTACTAGCTGCCCCTTTAAGAAATATCTCTTGACCACTGCCTAGCTCATTATAACATGTGCTGTATAATTAGTACAGATGACATTTGAAGATAGTTAGATGTATATGAATTAATAAAATCAGTAGAATTTGAACTAGACCGAAAATGGTAATGTGATGAAATATATTGATGTGGGTTTTTTATAGATTTTGCTGTTCCCCCCTGAGGGAGGAATATACCTCTGTTCAGTCTAGGTATATGACCTGCTTTGTAACATGAACTGATGGTAACAATATCACCTCCAAGTAGAATACTGAAGATCAAATATGTTTGTATCCAGTTCATATAGAGGCTTTGCTCTCAGGCTAAGTTGTTGAATGAAGAGAACATTGGAGCCTTAGCTGTCTCAAGATGAACATGTAGCTTGAGAGGGTAATACAGCTTTAATTTGTAAGTCACTGAGATTTTGGGACCATGTTACCACACTAGAACCTAGTCTATTCCTGATTAAAACACATGAATTGAATTGAAGTAATTAGCAGTAAGAAAACTAGCACTAAAGTAAAAGTGATGACTGGGACAAGGCATTTAACTGGAAAGTCAAAAACCATTTTTTGGGAAAGAACACTGTTTAAACAAGTAGAGTTTCTTTAAGGAAGCAATGCCCAGAAAAGTAGGAGATGAATATTACAAAGTATTATGACAGATAATTATGGCTAAAGAGATAAAAGTTAATTATTTACCAATAGGGAACCATGGGAGACTGTTTAGAAAAAAAATGACAATCAAAATTATGCTATAAGAAGATTACTCTGTTGACAAAGGAGAGATGGAACAACAACAAAAAAAGAAAAATTCATCACAAAGCTGTGAAAAATTAAAATATGATATAATATGGGCCAGAACTCAAGCATTGCCAGCCACATTCAATGAGTCAAGTTCCACCAATTCGACTGCCTAAAGAAAGACCCTTAAAAGCATCATTTTATCACTGATTTTACCAACAATTGACATTGTTTGGGTTCAAGCTTTTACCTTTCCTCTCTGGATGTTTGCAGCCATCTCCTAATAAGTATCTCTGTGTCTTCGACATATCTATTACTGGTCAATTATAATTTTGCTTTACAACTTCTTTAATCCTGGACCGATGAAGGCTGATGGGACATTTCCAGTCTCACAGGAGAGGGAAAGGAGAAAGGAATCAGGAGCTTCTCATTCAAACAATAACTTTTTCTCAGAAGTGATAGACATTATCTCTGTTTATGTTTCCTTTCCCCAAAAAAGTCACAGACACATTACTCAGTGTGAGGTCAATGTGGCAGAGATACGTGACATTCCTAGAGGAAGAGAAACATTGGAAGAGCCAGTGATTATTGTGAAGCATATTACAATCTAACACATTCTCCTTTGAAATTAAAACAACAAACATGAGGTTGCCTACCAGCTGGTTTGCAGGTCTAGAATAAATATCACACTTTCTTCATCTTTCCTTTGCCACGTCATATGTGGTACTTGTTAAATGGAGATGATTTCAAAAAAGAAGTTATATATATACATATATATGCATATGTGTATATAAATCATATATATATGTGAAATTGCATAAGAATAATTGAGAATATTTTATTTAACTATTGATGTAGATAGTAGAGAGAATAAAAAATCAGAGTAGTTAGTGTTTTAAATCTTGGAGATTTTGCATCCTTGTTTGTATTCTCTTTAAAGCAGAGGATGGATTACAGGCTCATGTGCACAGTTTATAAACCAGAGATCTCCAAAAACAGTGAAAAGGGGCCTGATAAAAGTGGCTACTGTAACATGGCTCGATTCCACTGGAATGTCTAGAAAAATATACAGAATATCTCCAATAATTTTCCAGTGAAAAAGCCAGACTCTTCCTTCCCTGACTGGTTTAGACTGACCCCTTTCTTAGTTAGTTACACCTGTAGGCACAGTGACGCCCATCATTGTTTTCATTGTAAAAGGGACCTAAGGGCAATAAACAAAGACAAGCCCGGTTCACTTGAGGTTCACCACGAACGAGGAAGTGGATCACAACTACATGGATCTGTCTCTCTTAGCTGCAGCTGAAATCAGAGGGTTTAAAAATATATAAGCTGATACCCTAGGATCACAGTTATGACAATAACGAGGGGTAGAAGCAGAAGGTAACTTTACAGAACTGTAATGTTACATATTTTCAGATTCAGAATAAGGCAAAATATCCAGATTATCTAGGGCGAGCTGATAATTTAATATAAATAAACAGACCAATTGCCAAAGAGTGTAATGGGAAAGAGATTTAACTAGTTACCTGATAACAGTAATAAAAAGCTATGATGACTATTACTACTAATAATTGAGTTTATGTGTCCTGATCACTTACTAGATGTCAGGCATAGGGTTAAATATATCACCTATATTTTCATGTCACATGTGATATAATTTTCTTGTTTAAAATGAGGAAACAAAGTTAAAGAGAAGTTAAGCAACATATAATGGTCACAAACATAGTAATCAGTGGAGTCTGAATTTAAATCATAGAAGCTAAACTCCAGAGCTCATTTTCATAATTACTAAATTCTAAAGCTTGCCTCTAATATTTCTTTATTGCCACATGAATACAAAATCTAAATATAGCAACTTTATAGTTCTTGATTTCAATGGTAGAAAAGATCTTTATTAAGAAATGGCATTTTTTCCCTCATGAATTGACTGATATTTTAATAATTCATTGAACAAATAATTGTTGAATTCTACATTGTAAATTGCTTTGTGTTAGGAGTGAATGGTGAATGCAAAACAGTAAACATTATAATTTCTGGAGACCACAGAAAAAAGTCTTTTGTCCTCAGAAATTTATAGCAACCTAATATTTGACTACCAACTGTATATAAGCATTATCAGTATGCTTATAATGAAATACCATTTTGCCTAAGATTATAAATGCATCTCCATTAGGAATAAGAACAAATGCAACATTTGAAAAGGAGAAGCTGCAACTAGCAGAGGGCTTTGTCACAAAGCAGTGCACTTCAGACGCAGCAGGGTTGCTAACAGGTCAAGATCACACCTAATTCTTGTTTAGAAATATACATGGTACTCAGTATTGTCATAAACTAATGTTTAAAGACTGTGTGTGAATTTGACAGAAATATCTCATTTATGTCATACAATAATGCAATAAATTTACAATTGCTATTTTATAGATGATATACATGAGGCTCAGAGAAGAAATATCCTTTGCTCAATATCACACTGACAATGTCAGAATCATAGTTCATACTCAGGAGATCTCATTCTAATGTCTTTCTCTTTTTTTTTTTTTTCCCAAAAAGATGCTTTCCCAAACTGAGTTATTTAGTTTAACACCACCTAATAGTAATACTTTCTCCTTAGCCTGTGAGCTTCCATCATTAAAATCCCAATGCTCACCTTCCTACAAACTGCTACTCCCCCCAATGGAAAAAACTCTGGTTATGTATGTTTTGGGAACAGCCATGAGTATTAATGAATACATGAAAGTTAGAAACAAAGAAAATGTGAGCAATACTAATATGTTCTGAAGTTTTGGGGATGACCACAAACTATAGCTGGGTTTAAACTGGGTGCTAAAAGATGAATACAATTTGGATAGTAGAATGATTTACATTTTTAGGCTTGAATCTTCTGTGAACTAGCCGAGTTGGGGTCTAGGACTTGTGGAATGGCAATTTAATAAAAATATGAAGTCATAAACATATATTCAATCAATTATAAAATTAACAGTTGTTTAATTTTTCAATCTGATGGGAATTGAGGAAGAGGAATCAGAATAAATAAAATATTATTCTGGGATGGCTAGGGCATGAATTAAGATGAATGAGAAATAAATAAAAATGCAATTTTAAAATCAATTTGAAATAAGAAATAATAAACCAAAAATATAGATGATAATGCACAAAATTATGTTAGACATTAATTTGAAATTTTCAAGTTAAAATAACTAAAGAAACATTGGTGTCCTTGTTCAATGTTGGAAAATTTGGAGTTACCATAACTTATAGAAAGAAAATGGATCTAATTTATTATTTGTTTTTACAGAGAAAATTTAAACAAAAAAAAATGTTTTGGCAATCCATGACAAATTATACATCTGGATTTGAACTTCATGGTAAAAATAATAACATTAACAACAAATTAAAAGTGTAAACAAATTATAAATAAAATATAATGAAATGCAGTGGATTTCACTGCCATCATAGAATATGCACTCTAGAAATTCAAGCATATGTCAGTTTAGGAGTACATTATAAATCCAAAAATCAGAATTTTGGTATTTGACAATTATATTTCTGTTTGCCTATATGATACATCTATCATAAATTTAAAGATTTAAATTTTAAAATCAAATCTTACATAAACATTTGACATAAAAATTATAGTTTAAATTAAAATGTATTTTATATTTTTTCTATCAAATGTATATTAGACTAAATTTTTATGAAAAATATGTTCTGTGGTTTTGAACAATTGATTGGTTTGGTAACATTGTTTTCTTATAAATATTATATTGATTTTAAAGCAAAATCTAATTATTTCCTGATTAGTAGTTTACATACTATATCTCTGACGTCATATTCTCTAGAACTACAAATACTCAAAATTGGACATAGTAATATAAATTATTGAAATGTAGTTTATATCAATATCCTGATTTCCATCTTAATAGTTTTAATTTCCTATTTTCTATATGTATTTTCATAGTCCATTTAATTTTTGGGTTGGGAACATTATTGTTTTTGCTATTTCCCTCTTTAAATAGATATCTAAATAAAAAGAATCTATTTTAGTGCTTGTAATGTTAGGTTTCATGATCAAATGTCTGCCACTGAAATAGCGTGATCACCAGAAAAGGGGAAATCAGATTTTTACATAACTATATATAAGCTGGGAGGGAAAAAAAAGCAAATAGAAATGACAAACAGTTATGATATTTCCAAAACCATCTGTTATTCCCAGATTCATCTTCCTGACCATGGGTATTTAAGGGTAAACATACCTCCTGAGACACCTGCATTAATTTGGTCTTTGGCCATGTATGTCACTTCTTTGCTCCTGCAACTCAGACTGACTCTGAGTGAAAGAAATAAAACAAATCTAAAGTGATGCCGAGCTAAAGAAGCCCACAAACAGCTGCGGGAGGAGGAGGTCATCCACAGGATGTGACCTCCAGCTGACCTGAGAGCTGACCCGGAACCAGAGGCTCCTCACCCCTCCCCTGTGCTTGGAAAGTGAGTTCTGCCCACCGCAGCCTCCAGAGAAAAGATGTTATTGAGACCATCTGCATGGAATATGTGACTGAACACAGGTAAGGCCTCTATTTAAACTTTTAAGATTCTGGAGGGCTGATCTCAGATCTATTCATCTTGCGGCTGCCCGAGCAGGCATCTAAAATTCCCTGGCGTATTAAACCTGCCATCTACCAATCTGGAGAGCGGCCTCTGCTGTCTCTCCTTGCCTTCTTTGCGTGGGTGGCTAGTTGCAGATCTCACCAGAGAAGTTCCCAGGGTTTTGACCCAACAATGACTAATCTTGGATAAAATGATATTTATAAATAAGAAGCATATGAAGGCAGTGGGGAAGTAAAGGTCATTTGCCTTATTTAGTGATATTATTCACTCAGCATGTATAAGGAGGGCTAAGCCAAAGTTCCCAGACTATTCTTGAAATAGTAAAATCTTAAAGTCAGGAGAGATGGGTAAGAGTACCTCATTATAAAACAACAACTAAATGAAGACATAAAAATAATCCAACACAATACTGAGGGGTCCGCTTAGCATCATTCTAGTGTGGACATACTGGAGTTTTAGTTGAACAAGACAATATACAAGCTCACTCTCCTTTGAGATGTTTGCGGGGCTCCACATGATAAATTGCCCATTTGAAGTCAGCATATTTATCAAGGGAACCCAAGGATAGGCAGAGCTTCTGATAAATGGCCAAGCAAATTTCATTCCATTTGCAATAAAAAGATGATTAGAGCAAACTCTTAAGGGATACTGGAAATCATTACATCGCAAAATGACAAATTTTAGGATGTCGAATTTCTTTACTGCTGCTTAACTCACATCTCCAAGTCTCGGGTAATGAAGACCTTTCTAAATAGCATCATCATGCATCACTATAAACAAGAGTCTTACTTCCCTATAAGCTTGATATGATTAAAGTAAGCTAAGACTGCCAAAAAAAGCAAAGACCATCTGAAGTGGTTGAATAGAAGTATAGTCCAGACAAAAAGAATTAATACCTCTTTAAAAAGTTCCAAGACTTAATGAAGAACTTGGAGCAAACATAACTGAGACAATAAGAATTTTTCATTTATCTGATTTCATGTGGAATAAGCATCTGACTAGGTCTGCTTGCTTTCAAAAAGCAACATGGTACTCAGTGTCAGAAATTACAGCTTAATGTCAATCGTCTAGCAACTAGAATAGTCGTAAGATAAAGTCATCTGTACAAAAATATGAAAAGTTTCCCTGGCACTAGAAAGTGCCCAATAAATATGTATATGAAATGAAGCAATTTTATACCTGCGGAGTGGAAGAATGGTTGGAAGTTAGAATATTCATGCCAAAATTGACATTACAGAAAGAAAAAAAGATTATCTTATTCTCTCTTATTGCTCTGCTCTGTTATGCATGGTATGAATAACCGTTGATTTTAGAGGAAAATGTTTGGTTTTCCTACCAATAGTATTGGTAGGAAATAATATATATGTCAATGCCAGTTCTCATTTCCTTAACAATTCCTTTATGGAAAAAAACTCAACAATTCCTGATATTTTTTATTTTTAGCCTCTTTATTGAATTATTATTTACAGGCCATAAAATGTACCCATTTTGAATGTACTATTTATGAGTTATAATACATTTATACAGTTGTACAACCACCACCACAATCCAATTTGTAAACATCCAAATCACACTATATAATCCCTGATGCCAATTTGCAGTCAGTCAAACTTCCATCCCAACCCCAAGTAACCACTGATCTATCTCTATAAATTTGCCTTCCGTACATTTAGTATAAATGGGCTCTACAATATGTGGTCTTTTGATCTGAGTTTTCTTTTAAATTCGCATAATATTTTTGAACCTCATCCATGTTGTAGCATCAATAATTTATTTCATCTAGATTGTTGAATAGTATTCTATTGCTTGTATACATCTATTCTGTTTATTCAGTCACCAGTTGATAAACATTTGGATTCTTTCCATTCTTTGAGTAATGCTGCTGAATCTTTTTGTGAATCTTGGGAGATTCCTGGCCATGGAATCACTGGGTATTATGCTACACTTCTTATTCCTTTTTTTAAAAGGAAATTGCCATAGTGTTTTTCAAAGTGCCTGTACCAGTTTACATCCCACAATATTGGAGAATTCTAGTTTTCCATATACTTCTTAACAGTTCATACTGTCTGTCTTTTTATTATAATCATTTTAATAGAAAGAAGTGGTATTATTGTGATTTTCATTTGTATTTCTCTAATGATTAATAATGTTGAGCACAAGAATCTTTTGATGTGATTATTACCATTTATATGTCTTTTTAAATGAAATATTTGTTTAATTTTTTCTCATTTTTAATTGAGATTTGTCTTCTTATCATTGTAAAATTTCTTTTTTCATTTTCTGAAAATTAGGAAAAATATATTTTGCAAATGTTTTCTCCCAGTATTTTAATTTTCTTAATGGTGTTTTGAAGTGCAGAACTGTTTTTTTTTTTTAATTTTGAAAAAATTTTATTGATCGTTTTTTAAAAAAATATACTTTGTGCTTTTGGAACTGTATCTCAAAATATGAGGTCACAAAGATTTCCTTGTCTATTTTCTTAAAGTTTTATTGTTTTAGATATTAAATTTTGGAGTATGATCCATTTTTAATTTAAAAATTTATATAATATGAAGTGCTAAATTCATCTTTTTGCATGAGGATATTCAATTTTCCAAGCACCATTTGTTGAAAAAAGCTATTCTTTTCTTATCAAATTGGCTTGGCACCTTTGTGTAAAATCAATTGAAGTAGAAGATGACAAATTCCACACACTATGAATATCTTAGCATCATTTTCTTCCTAAATATAAGCTATATCTTTCAGGGAATAAACGAAGAAAATTAGCGAATCAGA
The DNA here is from genome assembly GCA_030015415.1 of Cynopterus sphinx. NCBI lineage: Eukaryota > Metazoa > Chordata > Mammalia > Chiroptera > Pteropodidae > Cynopterus > Cynopterus sphinx. Next base: position 11,189,393 of record CM057379.1, read on the forward strand.
ATTATTGTCTTTCTTATATCAACAATTCCTCTAAAGACATAGTAGCCTAGCATTTATGTAAAAAGCCTTCCTAATCAAAATTTAGTGCTTAGTTATTTAACATCAATTGTTTAGTGATGAAAACAAAAAAATTATTTGAAAAAATAGTTTTTCAATGTTTTACTTTTAAATGCTTTTTTTGGAATAAACTTAGCTTGAAGTTTTTTCTGTTGTTATTTTTGGAGATTTATTGTTTTTCTTACAGTGTTTAGAAATACAGTATACATTTATTAAAATGTCTGAGTTCTTACTATATTTTATTATTTTTGCTTCCTGCACTTACCATTTAGTAGGTTAATTATATGTTGACACAGTTTGTGATAAGAGCTGTAGACGTCCATACGGTAATAAGAGAACAGGGTATAATGGAGGATGCTTTTTAAAATATTTTTGCTAAGAGCTGCTACTTATGGTTGCCAAGTGTGAGATAGTACCCAACTTACGATAGTCCTCAGGGAATGGAGGGTGATCTTTAATATTACAGGCGAGAAAGCTGACTCTGAACTACTGTTATAGCTGCTTAATGGTTCCCAGTGGGAGATAGTTACAGGATTTATTTCTTACATGCTGATTTGGGAAAAGTCAGGCTTGTACCCATGTCATGTATAGAAAACTTTTTCAGAATAAGCCATTCAAGTGATATAGAGAGTAATGCCAGACATGAAATTTACTAGAGAGAAAAAAAAATATTCCATTGGCTGAAATCTTAGTATTCTAAGTACAAGGGAAATATAAACTTACATGGAAATCAAATGCCAGTACTAAATCAGTAAAAATGCCCAATAAAGCTATAAGAAACCAGAAAACAAAATTCAATGAACAAAATAGGAAGGAAGAAAGGGAGGAAGTGAAGGAGGGAAGGAAGGAAGGAAGAAAGGAAGGAAGGAAAGGTGATGGAAGGAGGGATGGAGGAAAGGAGGGAAGAAGGCAAGGAGGGAGGGAGAGAAGAAAGAAAAGGAAGAAAGGAAGGAAGAGAAGGAAGAAGGAAAGAAGGGAAGAAGGAAAGGGAAAGAAAAGAATGACAGCCACAATGTTTGGCAATGATAAGAATTTTATAACTGTGGTAGACTGCAGTAGTCATGGCTTCTATTTTGTTCAGATCTTTCTGTAGCCACTCCTTCAGTGGTCTCCACCCATTCTTATTCTTGTCTTGAACTACAAGATATGTCCTATGGTCAGTAGCAAATATAACACAAGTGATTGCTTGAAAGTGATTACTTAAAAATTGGAGCTTGCCCACTTGCTGCTCTTTGAGGCACTCTCAACTCTTGCATGTGCAATGCATGTGTGCTTAGTTTTCTGGTGAATAGAGAGACATGAGGAAGACATATGTTGTCTTAGCTGAGCCATCCTAGACCAACCACCCACGGCTGTTGCATCATTGACAACACCCGCTGAGTCTGGCCCAGACTAGAGGAACCAAGAGTCCTTGAATTTACTCCTAAACACATTTCTGACTTACAGAATTTTGAGCTAAATAAATGGTTATGATTTTGAGTCATTGTAGTAATTAGTCCTCTGTGATTTGTTATGCAACAAATGCTAACATGATTTTCTTACTTTTTTGGTATATAGGATATTGTAGGTACTTCTAAAGCAGATCTTAGTAATGTATATTTATATTGAGAAATTATCATTTTTATCTATGTAGTTAATAACTTGATTGATTACTTTAATACACTGTATAGTACAATATGCTAAGAGAAAAAATTGGCACCTTTAATTTTAGAATATTTTCAGCTCAGTACACAGAGGACCAACAATAATTTCATAATAATAACTAAGCAATCATAAGATTTCATGCACAAACATAATTGACTTAAATAAAAACCCCCACTGGCAGGCTTTAATACATGGCCCCAAACAATAATGGTAATAATTACATAGCATCTTTTTTTATAAGTTTCAAATGTCAACTTAATTATATTCAGCCTGAAAATATATCATTACATTTTTTGTTAAATCATATACAGATGAATATGTTAGAAAAGGAAATTATTACTTGAATTTTTCCAGCCACTAAGTAGAATTATATGGAATGGGAAAATTGTGTATTTAAAAAGTTAGAGGAAATGGTAAAGAATGAGTGTGTATTTGGTATACCAGTTATTTTAGATGTGTAGAACGGAATGAAAACAAATCATCTCTTTGTGTATTGTGAAGTAGCAGCTATATTTTTCTCAAGTCTGATCACGTTCAGTTTACATTTGTACTTTGGCAATAAATCACCTTCCTTAGCATGTACCTTTTCCTTTCATTTCCCACACTATTTATATTCACTCAGAAGTGCCTCCTTGAAAATCATATCCAATCTTTTTGATTTTGGAACAGATTGTACTAATCATCTATTAGCTACTAAAAATACTTGTGAAAAATAATAGTTTTAGGAAAATATAATAAAAGAGACATAGGGAGAAAGAAGAGAAAAAACAGAGTCTGAAAATAAAAATGCGCTTACTTTGGTAGATTTTAATAAGGAATACAACTGATTGTTAACTAAATGTCCATTTTCTGCTATCAAAACAATAAAGGTAAAATAAGCAGAAAGATGGGAGATGTGAAAGAGAAGAGAGTCCCTGGAAGTGTATAATTTACTGTAGGTGTTTACTCGTTCTTGTTGGTTTGTTTGTGTGTTGGAACAGGTCAAACAAGCATATGGTGCACTATTGAAAATGCACAAAATGGTGTGCAGGGGAAGGACATTCTCCTCCAACTCTGAATCTTAATATTCAGGTTTGTCTCCCAAAAGACAAACAATGTCACTATCTTTGATATTATTTTTTACAGAGATGTCTGAGTTCCTATAGTTTAGATTTTCTCCTATATCCCAGGGATAGTTTTCTGTGCCAAAGAGGACAAACTTATATATTTTCAGTAGGATTTTGATGGAACAAAAATCACAGTTCTATGTTTTTGATTTAATAGAAAAGAGGGAAAAAATGAGCTTCTCTAGCATCTTCAATGTTTATAAAATCTATGTATCAAATGTTCCAGAGACCTACAAGGAGTCTGTATCTCTTAGGTCATTCAATTGTTGACCTTAAAAATGAAAAGAAACCTAGAAGTTTTCTAAACAAGTTTCCCATGAAGTCATTTCTGGTTTCGTATGAATTACCTTGAATAGTTTCTTCTGGGTTTGAAAAATAAACATTAAAAATAAAACATCCCATACACTATAATTTGATAATGAAGCCATTTTCATTTGGCTTTTATAGAGATTCATGAAACTCTATGTTTTCTTAATTATTATTTGTAAAAAAAAAAGTTTGAAATCATTTTATCCTCAGCTGTCAGATACTTATGTATCCCTATTCGCTGCATATGTCATAAAGTACTTCCTATGGCAGAAATCAACTTTGCCATGCCATTGACATCAGGCTTGGTCATCTGCCTTTCTGGTCAATGAGAGCTATGAGGGTCATTACATGTTTGTACCCTTGGTTTTCCCCTTTCTCCAGGGAATCACAACACAAGATCCATGTAGAGCTTGTTCATTCAGTCTGGTTTCTGGCTTGTAGAAACAGAACTGAGTTATGACCAACTCAAAGGCAGCAATGAAACCTAGTGAGAAGCCACTAAAATGTTGGGACTACTTATTAGCATGACACAATATAGCAAAATCTGATAAAAAATGACTTTAAAAAAAAGATGTAATTCTAAAACTTATTTTTGCATATTTTAAATGACACAGATTTGAAGGTCAATATGCATCAGTTTGTATTTTTTGTAAATATAACACTTTTCAATATAAATGAATCAAACGTATTGAACTTACCTCATTTAGCTTCGTTTGACCAACTATGTGAAAGAAAATGTGTGTGTGTGTGTGTCTGTGTGTTTGTCTGTGTGTGTTATATTACTTAGGGATTGTCCATATTTAGTGCATCCATAATAAATTAGAAAAAACTCCTCAAGTAGGGCAAACAATATCATAAAAATGATCTGGAAAGTATAGCTTTAGTCAACAAGCAAACAAGCAAACAAACAAAAAACCCACCAAGGTTTAATATATACTTACAAGTACACTTGAAAAACTTGACCACTTTAATTTTGGAATAGAAATAATAATGTTAGAAGTGATAGTCAACTATAAACATGCTTTGAAAGACAGTGTTTGATTTTTTACATCATAGCTAAAACTTAAAATTTATGTACATCTATATTTCAAAATGAAACAGATATGTTATGCATTGACACTGAGAAAAATTCCAAAATAATAAAATAAATATATAACCTCTGAGAAATAAAACAATGGTGACAACTAGGGGTAAATATGAGTTCATTAAAACCAATATACCCCAGTGAGCTATTTTATTATGTTTTCTATCCACTTTGAAGGAAATATAAAAATCACATGTACTGATAATTTTAAGGAAGTTGGAAAAGTCTCATCGTATCATTGTAAATTTTATCAAGAAACACTATGGCCCAGAATGTGGAGATTTTGTCATATACCAGGCCTGAAACTGGACTACATAATTTCTGCTTAAATGTTATTGGATAACCTTTAGTTACATGGGAATACCCAATTGTATGGAAGACCGTGACTTCCATATCTCCCTTCTCAGGGTGTTGGCTTCTATGAGTAGCCTAAGCCAATGCAAGACTCTTGCCCATATTCAGGTGTTCTGGACACACAGCAGAAGGATAAATGTGTGGACACTCCTCTTAGGCTCAAAGACAAATGCATTTTAGTCAGTTGTGTGAGGTGCTTCCTCAACTCCAGATTTCATTTATAAATTCATCCTCAGAAAAATTATTATGTCCCCAAACTCAAGATCTGTGCATTTGGATAAGGTATCCCATTCTAGATTGTATGGAAAGAGGTTTGCAATGGAGAGCACATTTTCTTCTTTGGGACCTTGAGTATTAAACTTATTTCTAAGCATCCAGAATTATAAATGGATTTTGGAAATGTTCTTAAAATCTGTTGTGATGATTCAGTCAGTGCCACAATGAAAAGAGCAGAGGCAAAGGTCATAGGTATGGAAACAAAAGCTCATCTATTTAACATTTGACCCATCTTTAGTCATATAAAGTTACTACAGGATGGTTTTATTCTCATAGATGCCTGAAAAAAAATGGAAACTCTTCTGTCAGAAATATATTACAGCTCATATATGAGATATTACAGCTTCTTTCCTCCCTCACCCGTAATACCTATCCAAGTTTCTCTTAGTAATATGCTATCCATGGACTCCTTGTTTTGCCTGTTGGCTGTAATCTTCAATTGTTCATGTGGGTTTGGAGTTGAGTTCAGTCATTCTCCTCTGTTAAAAAGTTGTTGAAAAAACTTCTCCTGGCCTGTTTAACTCATCTGATGCCATTTTTCTGTTGCAGTAGTCCCCAGGCAATGGGAAAAATATGGAGCAGAGCCATCCCACCCAAGCCACAGGACTCTAGCTTGAGTCCCCAGCTGAATTGCAGACCTGTAGCCTGAAGCTGAGATGTCTCATGTTCTCCACAGATCTGTGAGTTTAAAAAGAAAAATATGTATATTTGTTATACGCTACTGAGTTTGAGTGGGGTTTGCTGCTTAGCAGTGGCTTACTGATATCTACGTCTGACATATTAATGAGAATATGAAGGAAACATTTTTGCTTCTTGATTAAAATGAAATTGAAAAGAAAATCATACTGGGGATTTCCCTGTGAAATGATTTTACAAAGAATAATACCATGGAATTTTGTCTCAAATCTTTAATTCTCAAAAATTTTGAATGTTTCAATAGATCTTCCATGAGATGAGGGTCTTTTGATGCATTATGATATTGAACATTTGTGTAGATATTCAATGAAAAATAGTCCTTTTGGAGTGTTTTAAGTGAAAGGTATAATTATTTGAATTTTATTTTGGTAAGAGTATAACTAATCAGATTATAAACAATTAATCTTGAGTAAATACCTTAAATTTATATGGTCTTTGGCTTTTCATCAGGCAGAAAAATGAACAGTATTATTCATCATTTTTGCCAAGTCAAAAAACCATGATTCTTAGTATGAGTCCTTATTGAGCATAAACTCATAGGTTCTACATGGACACAAAGATATATAGTCTCTGATCATAAAGAGGTACAGCATGGTTAGGGAAAAACAACAATAAATATGTGTCAAATTGTGCAGAATGGGACAGACTGTATAGGTCTTTTGTACTCTGAAAAGGAAAGGTACTTTCAGGATAGAAGTAAACAGTAAATCGCAATAATAAAAATTCTCTGAAATCAGTTTAGGTAGATGAAATAAGAACAGCTACTGGTTGAACAGTGTTCTCTTAGCTGGCAGGGAATTTTCTCTATGTTTTCTCAGGGTTGATATCATTTCTGGAATTTTAATGCATCACAGTCAAACTGCACTATTGATATTTCCACTTAATGAACTGCCCTTCATTGAGAATCCCGCCTCTTTCAGTCTAAGATCAAAAGGAAGGTGAATTCAATTCTTATATTTGAAGAACAAGGTTATTTTATTTTCTTCTAAAAACTTGTTAGGATTGCATACTGCTCAATAGGTCTAAAATAATGAATTTCTCCATTTTTCTATGATATGTTATGGCATTAATTGTAAGCCATTTTCCTATTGGATTTTTTGTTCTCACACTATAGGTAAAAGAATAGTGAGGAAACTAAAAAGTCAATGGATATAAATATCTTGAAGATATCATTCTCTATAGTATATATGATATAAAGAATTTTTCTATTTTTATAGTACAATCTACACTTGGAAATTAATAATAGTAAGATACTGATACACGTTTACCAGAAAGAAGAGGATACAACTTGCTGTCCATAATTTTTGCATGTTAATTTGATGGCTACAGTTTCTAAAAGCACATAATCCTAATGTTTACTTCTCTTCAATGCTGCAGATTGTCCAAAGATATTTTTTATATGTCAGATTTTTAAGACTGAACTTTCTATTATCTTAAACGTTTATTGTATGCTTATTCTTAAATATAATTTAGAGGGAAGCATTCCCTCATTCACCGCGTGAGATTTAAGGTACATATAATGAACAGACAGCTTTTAAATATAGTGTAGATACTGATACGTTCAATATTTTATATTTGTGTAGGAGACTTTAACACCTAGATCAAAATTGTTTTAACCTACAGGTTGCATAGGTGATACCAATTAGACTAGCATATTACATAAATTATTTTTCTGATATATTTTGGAAGACATCCCCAATTTCAAACACTTGACAATCAAATGTTCTTTTCTGATTCTACACCTTTAAGTATTTATGTTCATCAGTAATTCTACTTCCCTCTCTCTAAGCATAAATTACTTTGTCCTATCCTATTCTGTTTAAGGAGTTATTTCTAACTTCAAATTTTATTTCTCTCCTTATTAACCTAAAATTTTCTATCGTTTCAGATCCTGGGAGGTTTATTTCTTTGTTATCTTTCTTCCTTGCTGTGGACTTTGCCGTACTTTTTTAAATTATATACATAAAATATAAACCCATAGCCTCAAAAAATTATAATCAATTCTGTTTGTCTTAACTCCCAAATCCCACTCACTCTAGTTTTCTAATAACTTTATTACTGATATTTTTTTTCAGTATGGTCTTCAAAATATACAGTTCTAACTTTTTTTATTACTTTTCCTTGAATGGTGTCATAATGTAGATATTATTCTGCAACTCACTTTCTCACTTGCAATTATTTTGGAGTCCTAACTTGGAAGTACAAGTAGAATAGCTATGTAAATATTTTTCTAAAATATAAACTAGGAATTAGTCTTTTGATCAAGCTCATTTTATGTATGAATAAGTGTAGTCATGTTGCTCTTCAATATGACTTATGAATGAATATACGCTGTGACCAGTTCTTTTTGAGAATACCTGCTTTCTCACCACATTGTTAATATTTGATATTATCAAACATTAGAATTATACTTATCTTATGTTTAAATAAGGCTATTTGTATGGTTTTAATTTGCATTTCCCAATTTTGTTATGAACAAGAAAACATTCATTTTTATTTCTTCTTTGTGATTTGCTTGCTTATGGCTTTGTCCTTTTGTCTTACTAGTTGTTTTTTTTCTTTTAATACATATATCTTTATATATTCTATATACCCATCTTTAGACTACTTTACAAAACACATATCTTTTCTCTGGGTTATGTTTAACTGTGAATTTTATGTGTATGTGTTTTTTTTTTAATTCTGAAGTTTTAAATTTATCCATTTATTCCTTTAATGATTTTGTTCACACCTCTTGCAATTCAAATGTGTGTGTGTGTGTGTATTAGATCATTCCTTGATATCTATATGTACTTCTGGCCTTTACTGACACATAGATATGATGTAACAATACAATTTTTTTTAATATCTGAAAGAACACATCTTAAATGGCCTTATTTTATATCTCTTTATTGAAATTCTTTACATTTATTATATCATATAAATTTTAGGATCATTTATGAAAAACCTGTTTATTGGTTAGCACTGTATTTGATAGACTATTTGGGAGTAATTAATAAATTTATTTTTGAGCATTTTAAAATCTATTAGTAAAAGGAAATATCTTAAATCCTTCAGTCTCATTTTATTCATAAATACTGAAATATTTCTTTCAATTTTTACTTAATATATAATCCATTATGAATAAAATGCATTACTTAATTTATTTTCCCAATTGGTTAATGTGAAAGATAAAAGCAATTTTGATATTTGTAAGTTAATTTATATTAGTTTCAAGTTGTACCACTTCTTATACTGGAATCTCTAGGTATCTGATTATACAGTCTGCCAGTATTAACATTTAACATTATAATTTGCCATTATTTATTCTTTGTATTTTTATTGTATTGTCTAGGATACAATTAGGAATTAAATATTGCTGAAATTTAAACTTAAAGGTGGTCATAATGGTGGGGCCCTAATCCAACAGGGATAGTGTCTTTATAAGGGGACATCAGAGTGAGTTCTTGCTTTCATTTCCTCTCTCTCTCTTCCTCTCTCTTTCTCTCTCTCTCTTTTAGTGTGTGTTTGTGCACACACTGAGGAAGGGCCATATGAGGACAGAGTAAAAAAAGGTGGCCATCTATATATAATCCAGAAAGAGAACTCTTCCAAGAAACCGGCTATGCTAGCACCTTGATCTTGAACTTAAGACTCCAGGACTGTGAAACAATACATTTGTATTATTTAAGCCACGTCATCTATGCTATTATGTTATAGTAGTCCAAGTTGATTAATACAGATTTTTGTACCTAGAGTTGGAGTGCTGCCATAACAAATACCTAAAAATGTGGAAGCAGCTTTGGAACTGGGTGATAGGTAGAAGCTAGAAGAGTTTTGTGTTGCACATTAGAAAAAACATGGATTGTCATGAAGAGATTATAGGCAAAAATATGGAAATTAAAGGCCTTTCTGGTGAGAATAGACCACTAGAAAATGTACAAAAAGTGATCTCTTTACACTGTGGCAAAAGAACTTAGCTTAATTATGTTCCAGTGTTTTGTGAAAGATAAAAATTGTGAACAATAAAACTGGATATTTAGCTAACACCCGATGGACTGTATTTGAAGATAGGGCATGTAAGGAGGTAATTAAGATGAAATGAGGTCTAAGGGTAACTTTATAAGAAGGAGCCTTAGAGAGCTTGCCTTCTCTCTTTATGCACACGCACCTAGGAAAGGTCATGTGAGGACACAGTAAAAAGGTGTCCACCTGCAATCCAGAAAGAGAGCTCTAACCAGAAACTGACCATCCTATATCCTTATCTCGGATTTCCAACCTTCAGAACTGTAGAAAATTAATTTCTGCTGTGTAGGCCACACAGTCTGATGTACTTCATTAAGACAGCTTGAACCTGCTGATACAGATTAAAATGATCCCTTAATCTTATAAAGAATTTTCCCCTAATTCTGGTAACTGGCTATCTCTTGAGAAGATGAAACTTCTGCTCCTATTCAATTTTGCAATTATCAGATATTATTTTTCTTGCTTATTTTGATATACATTTATTGAAATCAAACTACAAATCGCACCAATTTTATTTTTTCAACCCATCAGCATCATTACTATGCCCCATTCTGTTCTTTGCACTGTCATTATCATTGCTAATGCTATTGATGTTTGTTTTTGCCCTGTCCAAGACTTTTCTTTCATAATCATTCTTTGATATTTTGTCATTCATTCATCTTTTAAAGAATTGCAATTGATTGTACCAATGAACAATTCTAGTGTTCTTTTTTGATTATTTGTTTATTGCATTGATTTATTTCTGTTTTAGTCTTTAATTCATTCCTGCCTGCATTTATTTTTAAATTTATGGTTGATCTTTTCCTACTTAAACTGAGAGCTTATTTAGTTTATTAGTATAAATCATCCTTTATTTTTAAATTAATTCATTTGGAAATATGCCCTCTCTCAGTATTATTTTAGTTTTTTTCCCCTTTTGTATTGTGACATGTAGACACTCATTATATTTTCATCCTAAAAAATAGATTCTACTTTGATTTCCTTTTTAAGATAAGAATTTCTACTTAATGCAAACTCTACTAGCATGCTTGTTCAAAATTTTTTTTAAGATTAAAGCCTTGTCAGCCTAGTGCATGATCAAATTATGTAGAGTGAATATTTATGGTATGTCTATAAGTTAATGTTCTATACTTTGGTATCTTAAATATTCATATACTAGTTTGAGCTTACTAAATATATTTTCAAACATTGTGTATTCTTAATTATTTTCTCTATTACTCTCAGAGGGGGGATTGTTAAGGGTTGTTGTCACAAAAATTGATTTAGCATGTCAGAACAGAACATCCTTTGTCCCTCTGGCCTTACCAATGTCAGTGGTTGCCTTCAGCTGTCAAACTCTAGATTGGAGTCAGCTTTAGATGGCTGATGAATTACAAAACATTGGCAGGATAGATTTTGAGAGTTTTATCCCTAAAGTGAGTCATTCCTATATAGGATCATCACTGGCAGAAGGAATTATAACACCAGTTATATTCACTGGGGATAAGAGATATATACATACAGAAAAGAACCAGTGTGAGAGGCAAGAGCAGGTTAAAAATGAAGAAGTGACTTAATGAAGAACCAATTCGGTCAGACTTTAGGATCCAACAGGTGAACCCAGATCCCAGCTTAAATCTTCCCAAAGGGACAACATATCAAGAAATGATTTGAGGCCTGGCGTGCAGCTAATTTTGAGGGAGAGTGTGGAGGAGATCAGAGGTTGAATAAAAGATCAGGGTGCAAAAGGGGAATGAAAAGAATTCTTCCGATGAGTCTTGAGGCATTAGAGTTCGAATTTATATGCATTTATTCAATGGGTTCATTACCAGTGCTTCTCAAATTCTAATTTCAATATCAGTCACCTGGGCATCTTGTTAAAAATGCAGATTCTGATTCCATGGATGTGGTTGAGGGCCTGAGATTCCAAATTTTTAAAACCCTCCTGGGAGATGCCTGTCCCCTGGTCTATGAGGAATCTGAGGAGCAAGACATTCTCTCAACTGCCATCACTTGGAGAAACTCAACAGAAATTTAGAAAACAAGGAAGGATAGGTAAGGGTGGCATGCATTCTGGGGGAAAGATTAACTTGTAGAATCTGGATGCTGACTTTTTTGACATTGGGAGAGAAACATACTGGGAGATATGCTGGCAGGATTCTGTAGAGAATTGTGCTGGTTCTCGTTTCTAAGTTAAGGAGAAACGGTGGAATCAGAGGCAACTCTCCATCCCTCCCACAGAACATGTGTTCCTCTGAATGAGGAGACTCGAGCTCCGTGTTCTTCAGTTCTAGTGTTAAAAACCTCATGATCTAAAATATCCCAAAATAAGTGATTGGAATGTACTACAGTTTACAGAAGAAACCATGTAGCAATGCTCCCTTGTGAAGGATAATGCCAGACCCTGGTTAAAAAATCAGATAGTTAAAGGAATTACAAAAATAACTTTCATGTCTTCTTTTTCTTTCTCCATTGAATACTCTTTACTCTCAGAATCAGTACCTGTTAATTTATTTAATTTCTGTTTTTCTTTGTTGATGGAAATTTCTTTTCTTTGCTAGGATCATTCAGACAACATGTTCATCATTACTCCTTTAAAATAAACATACTCTTGAAACAGTTTAAGGAAACAAGATCACTAGAATTTTTATGTAGACCATAAACTGTACACCTAAAACACATTTTCTAAAATATCCTTCAAAGTCTCTGACTGACACTGGGCTCCTAAATTAGGGGAGAAGTTTTTAATGAGAATAATAATGCGTGTTGTTGTCTCTGTTGAGTCATTTGCAAGAAAACTAAGTTTACCAAGCTCTGTTGTGTAACAGAGAAGCTGAAGTGTATATAAAGAAACAAAATGATGCAATTTAAAACAGTTCTAACATCTACCAACCCAAATGCTTCCTAAAGATACTAGATGCCTTCTGAAATCCACAGATGCTCTGCTCTACAAGAATCATAGGATCTATGACAGAACTTTTAGGGTGGAATAGTGAAACACGATATTGACACCTCAGCCTGCTGAGCTAATCTTCCAGAGAAGTACATGCTGAAACCTACTGCCTTTTCTGTCCCACTGTGAGGCTGGGATAAAACTGCCATGCTTCAGATGATCTAGGCTTCTGTTTCCCAAATCGGACATATGTTAAATACTCCCAGTGTCCCATCCCTCTAAATCGTCATACGATCCATACCATGAATAATTTCACTTATTCTTTACCAGCCATCACTAAGAACTCCTCCCAAATATATTTAATCCTGTATGTGAGAGAGAAAAGTCATGGAAATAAGAGAAGATAGTAGATCCTCTTCGATGAACACTGTGGTTTCTATTCAAAATTATTCAAGTTTACCTATAGATATTTTTTTATTCTACCCCTCTTTTGTTTATGCTTTTTCCCCCTCAAAATGATTATTTTAAGTCAATTCTTATCTAGAACATAAACATCACATATTTAATTTATTATATACAGTTGTCTACTGTAAAAAGCACAAACCTTTTTTTGCCCTGACTGTTAATTTGATTTCAGGTACCTGCTGTTTTGTTCAGGAATTTTACTGTAGTAGTCAGCCAGAGTAGAAATTGAATCTCAACTCTTTTACTTGCTAGTAATAAGATATAGCAGGCTATTTAATCATTCTCTATCTTAATTTTCTCATCTATGCATGAGGATAATATAATTTTTTTCATAGGATTTTGTGAGAACAAAATAAATTAGAAAAATGTTAGTATAGAGTCGGTGCCTTATCAACATAAAGTTTCTTGTCTTTGTATCGTCTGTTTGTCTGGAATACTAGAGCTGTTTCCTCATACATATAGTCAGAAGACTTTATTGTTGAAAGCTAGGAATCTAAGGCCTCCATAATGAATATATAATGGTTAGTATAAACTATAAATATTCCTTTAATTAGATTACCCTCCGGACTAATCCAGTTCACCATTGATTACATTTTGACCAACAATGTCAAATTCATCTGCTACTTAAGTTCTCCTAGACACTTGGAACTAAGCCAGTGCCAAAGAGGGAGACTTTCAAATTTTAAAGTTTGTAAAGACAATGGTGATTTCTATACTTGTCACATTAATATGTCTGTATGGAACAGTGGATAGATATGTTGCCTTTCTATCCTCTTTAGAGATTGAATAAGATGGACAAATGCATAGAACTTGACAAACGGCTAATTGGAATGTTCCTTAAGCAATGTCAAATTTCTGTTGTCATTTTTTTCAATTAAAAAATTAAAATCATTTTTTTATTGTTAAAATGCATCTCAGTTTGACATTATATCAATATCAATATGTATTTTACATATAGCTATTGATTTTACACATTATATTAGAATTAGTTAACACATGATGGATACCAAGTCCCAATTTTAAAATACGCAATTTTTATGAGATATACTTAAAACGAACACAAGAGGGCACACACACTTAGCACTGAATCTAAAGAGGGCATCTTAGAAAAAAGATTGAAGTATTTCAGTAGAAACCAAAAAGACCAATTGTTCATACCTAAAATTGTCATTTGAAGCACAATAATCTGTAACTAGGACATCAGTACTAATATTCCCATTTGTAAAATGAAACTCAATTTCAGCTTAGTCAAGGCTTTCCTAAATAAGATCACTAACATAAAACCTCTCAAAATTTCTCATTTTGTTCCCCAGTTCATATTATTACTCTATTCAAAATGTTCTCTGTCTTTATACTCGTTATCTTCCCATTTCCAAATTTCACACAACCAAAGGCATAGCTTATATTAAGGTTTTACATTTTCTGAAGCATTTTCAGAAGCATTTCTTTTCTTCTGTATTTTTAACTATTTAATTTTTCATCCAAAAACTTTTCACCTTGAAACCCCACCATTCTTACTTCCAATGAGATGGCTTAGTATGAAAAATGATAAAAATGGTGATTATACTATAATAAAAAAATATAAACTAAAAGTGATATATATATCAGGTAATTTGACTAGATAATTTTACCAGAGATATGACCAGATAATTTGACCAGAGATATAGACAGAGAAATTCAGGGTTTGGTATTATTACAGGAACAGAGACAGCCAAAATATGACAATTAATCAAGAAATACAAAATATGACAATTAACTAAGCTCTTAAATAAGTAATAAATAAGCAAGTAAAATAAAATAATAAACCATGAGATAAAGTGAAGAAGATTAGAAGGAAGCTTATTTAGTGAGTGAAGTCTGGATCAGAGTGTAGCTGAGGTACCACACCAGTGGATACTAGATTTGCCAATAAACAACCAGGCTGCTGAGAATGGATTTCTTCTTTTCCTGACTACAGTACAGTTCTTGATATTCTATTATGATAATGCATTATGATTTGACTGTTAAAATCATCTCATCTTTCTGACTTTTCTGTGCACACTAAAATAAGCCTTTATTAAATTTGAATTTGAGAGCGTGTCTCTGATTCTAAATATATGAAAAAGAATGCAACATGCTATCTTACCTTAGAAAGGTTTCCGGATTGCTTTAGACCTCATTCTGCAAGCAGTGCTTCACACAGTTACTGTTACTGTTTCCTGTTGGATTCCATGACTCCATATTCTCCTAAATTTTCTTTCTACTTCATTGGACATTTGTTCTTAATCTAGATTGCTGGTACATCCTAACATATCTAGTCTATCTAGTTTGCTAGTATGTCCCATGCTATCTGACTTGAAAAAGTGAAAATTTTGAGGCTTGATCATGGTCTGGCTTCTCTTTTCAATCCAGATTGTATTCCCTGGAGACCTCACTCGCCTGAATTGTTTTAATGTGACAGTATGGTGAGGAAGCCAATTTATGTCTCTGGGGTAAACCTTTCCTGTAAACCAATTGCTTTTTTGATATCTGTGCTAAGAACCATATGCATATCCAAGTGAATAAATGGTAAGAAGCATTGTTGATCCCTGAGTCAGTCTCCTCCTTTCCCATTCTAAGCACACCATCCTCTTGCTCTTCCTCCTCAAAAGAAAAATAATTGTTTCCTTTTCTTCATCTCTCCCGCAGTCCCCTGTGCCAATGTCTTCTCTTGCCCATTGTACTAAAATTACCACCTAATCCTGAATTTTTTCCTCCACTCCAAATCATCAATAGTAGCTGGAATCATATTTAGTAAATATAAATCTCATTATGTCAGTCTGCTAAATAAAATATTTTAGTGGCTTCCTTTTGCATTTAAAATTAAACAAAACTAACATGTCAGGACCTATGTATCCCTGTATGACCCTGACCCCCCCCACACACACACACATATAATTCTAATCTCATTCCAACCCTCTTGTTTGCTAATTAATCCAGCCACATTGGGATTCTTTCAGTTTCTGGAACACCTTAAGTTTATACATTCAAGGCATTTACACAAACTCTTCCTCAGGCAGTAAAACTCGTCCTAGAATTTAGGATTGCTGGCTTCTTCTCATTTTTTGGAGTTCAGTTTTAAAAATAGTTCTTCAAAGATGCATTTCCTGACAACTTTATCTAAAATTCCTTACATTAATCACAATCACAACATTTTATTCAGTTTCTTCAAAGCAACTACCACAATTGTAATTTAGTTATTTGTTTGTTTGCTTGTTTCTATTCTATTTACTCCAGGCTCCTTTAGACTCTACTCCAGGGAACTCTGTCTTCATCATCACTATTTAGCCAATCATGATATCTAGAATGTGATGCCTAGGGAGGAGATAAGATCATTGTAGGTGATCAGTAAAGTTGATAAAATCACAGACTTTCTTATCTGGAAGATCTTGTTTGGGTCCTAGCTCTAGAATATCTTTCACTCTCTAGATCTATTCTTGAACTTGTTTCTGAGAAAAATTACTTATGAGGGTTTTCATTAGTATAAAAAAAGAATTGCACAATCTTATGGATGTGTTCTGCAATAATTTTTTTTCTCATAATATTTAACTAATAATATTACCCATCTTATTGCCTAAGAGGAAGATAAAATGATAGTTTCCTTTAAGAGTTTAGTACAGTAGTAACTGCTGAAAATGAGCATTCATAAATATCAGCCATAGTGATGCTGCTGCTAATGATGACAATGATGATATTTCTATGACAGGTTTATGACAAGTCCTGGTGACTTCCTGAAGAGTATGTTGTAGACATCAGGGTCTGCTTCATGGATATGTGACTTGTTGAGTCACATGGAGCCCTTCATTTAGAAGGGTGATCACTGGTGTAATGTTCTGCTGTCACTGCTTTGAAATCCTTAATAATTTTGATCAAAGGATCCTGCATTTTCATTTTGTCCTGTGTTCCCTAAATCAAGAGTTCTCAATATCCGGACTTCAGATTGGTACTGGTCTGCAGCCTGTTCAGAACCAGACCACACAGCAAGAGGTGAGCGGCAGGCAAGTGAGCAAAGCTTCATCTGTATTTGCAGCTGCTCCCCATCTCAGCTCCACCTGAGATCATCAGGTATTAGACTCTTATAGGAGTACCTACTGGTCCCTGATGCCAAAACAGTTAGGGACCACTACTCTAAATTATGTAGCCAGTCTCGGGTGTAATATCAACCTCAAATTCAAAAACATTGTTTCTGATCACTAAAGAAATGTGGGACATGAATGTCACAAATAAGACAGTGAGAATCATATGAACAATCACTGCTTTTTTTTGCATCGGTAGCTATAAAGTTCATATTCAAATTTATCACTTAGTATTTACAGTCTTGCTGGAGCCTTTATTAATACATTTCTGCATGCTAATTTTACTATAAGCCTTTTCTTACTCTTCTACTATTATTGTTATATTAACTTGATTTTTCCCCCAGCTATATGGTTTCATTAAAGCTTTCTTTAATGCTCTTTGGAATGAGGCAATTGATAAAGTAAACATTGATTAGCACAGCTTTTGTAATTCTTACTTAATTTTAAGTTTCTATACATGCTTATTTAGATTGCTTCTCTCCTCCAAAAATTTTTGCCATATTAACATAACTTTTAATTTTTCAAAGGCATAAGTCACACAGATCCATATGAAAAATTTTAATAAAGTAAATCTATGCTCTAGTACTGGTCAACCCCAAACTATGATTCATAGCTTGAATGAGAGAAAATAGTAAATGTGTTTTCTTTTAATCAGATCACTCACTGATTTGTCCATAATACATAGCTATGAATAAAAAAACTTCAGGACTTTTTATCTCCCAATCTAAGACTTATAGTTTTTAAACTTAATGATCGAGTACACCTTAGAATCCCCCTGAGAGCCGTTCAGCTCAACAGAGGAGCCTATGAATCCTAATCTATTTTCAGCACAGCATGCCATTATTATATAACAAAACACCTTTTGGCTTATATTTCTAAAAGATGTTACCAATCTAGTATTTACTAAAACAGGGGTCAGCAAAGTTTTTCTGTAAAGAGCTAAATAATAAATATTTTAGGCTTTGTGAGATAGACTACCTTTTTCTTAACTACTCAGCTCTGTTGTTTAAGCATAAAAATAGCCATAAACAATATGCAAATGGAAGAGAATGGCTGTATTCCAATAAAACTTTATTTACAAAAACATATAGCTGAAAAGTGGGTCACTGTTTGCACTGAAAGATTAATTAACCAACTCCTGTTTTAGGAATTTACATGCTCTGCAAGGCAACAATATAAAATAATAGCAACTAAATCAAAAGCAACAATATAAAATCAAAAGCAGCTAAAACCTTGAGATCTTTTGTGTCCTTGACATTAGTCATTTGAGTAGTATACATATGCATTTATGTCTATTCTCACAATAGCCATAGCTCAAAACAAATTTGGGACTTCTAATCTGGAATTGAAAATAGGATCGATTTGTGAACTACTCAAGGAAAACCATTTCACTACTTTATAGTAAAGCTACGTTTGGAGTAGAAAACACTATTACCCAGCTTAATGGCATATCTCATTATCTAAAATTGGCTGGAATGAATTTGTCCAATTTTAAAAATCAGCTCTACCATGGAAAGATAAAGAGTGATTACTACTGAATCTCTAAAGAGATGTTTCAGGTAAAAATCAATTCAATGTAATTTAGAGTCACATCTTGTTTATTCCTCATTTACATATATTCGATTAGAAACAATGATGATACATTTACAGCTATTTTCATGGCAAAGGTGAGAAAAAGTGATATCCATATTGATAATACAAGGTTAAAGTACCACATGGCTGGTAAAGGTTACTGTAATTATATAAGTTATGAGAAATAAAGACAAAATGTGCAGAATTAGTTCAATTTTCCTATTTTTTTTTTCTATGAAAGAAACTTTGAGTAGGCTTGGCATCGTTTCATGTCTGAACTTGCAAATGAAAAAGTTGAAAAGACTAGAGATATTTCAGACAGGAATGATGGAGAATTATGTGAAAAATGAGAGACAATTGATGGTGAAAAATGTAAAGAAGAGTTAGACTATGTCAAAATTTATCTTTCCAAAATCTCTTTATTTCATAGGAAAACACCTTTTGCTTATGGTTTTTTGATTTCTCTAAAATTATTTTGAGTTCTTTAGGTGTTAAAAATTACCTGATTCTTAGCAAGCTTTACTTGACAGGAAATTATTTTTTTCTCCACTTCCCAGGTTTGTAACATATTTGAGTTAATAGTTTTTATTCGGGAAGTATTCCAATGGATATCATTGCTTCCAAAGGGTGTGTGTGTGTGTGTGTGTGTGTGTGTGTGTGTGTGTGTGTGTGTGAGTGAGAGCACACTGAGGTAAATGGGGAAGGTAGAATGAAATTCTAAAGATAAGCGATAAAATAAGTTATTTTTCAGATTCTAATAGCATAATCCTAGAGATTATATCTGTCACATCAATTTTATTCTGTAGATATTCTATCAGTGATTTCAAGGTTGACACAATCTTCTTTTGCAGAACTTGAAACTCACACAAGATATATATCATAAAACACACATTTGAAAATATATTTTCATTACATCTAAGCAAAAAAAAATACAAACAAACAAACAAAACAAAGACAAAACCACCTGGTGATTTACTTTAATAGAAAAATTAGTATTTAAAAGTAAAGCACCAAATTCTGTTTCTCATGCATGGGATCCCAAAATAAGTCTCAAAATTTTCTCTCCTTCTGTGCTTCTGAGTTGTTTTATACTCAGCCAGAAAAAATCTCCACTTTTTTTTTTAAATCTCTCTCTGTCATATTCTGCCTCAGTAGTCTCTAGTCAAAGATACTCCACTTGCAATATTATATAAATTCACACTCTGATTCTAAACACTTTTCTAAAACATGACTGATATTTGAGGTTCTGATGGACTCCACAATTACAGCCCCAAGTCTATAATTAGATGATTAGCTTTTATACCCAACAGACCTATGGTCGCAAGTCTGCTTTCTGCTTCACTTATTATCATAGACCCTCCCTTAAGTTCTCACACCTTTTTGTTTCCAGATTTTTTTTATACATTGTAGGAAATCTGCACTATTATTTATAACCTGTTCCATAAAATCATCCAATAGAAAATAATTTTAAAGAACAATTTCTTATCATTTAACATTTATAGAGAAATGGAACTATGTTACACCATTATTCGATTTATTTTTTATGTATGAAATGTGATCGGCCAATTTTTTTTTTATCCTTTAACTCATCTGCTATGTTTATTTCTTGTATCTTTTTTTTTTTTTTGAAAAAAGATCAAGCAGGAAAGTTTTGCTTAATAACAAAATAATTAAATGAGAGAGAGAGAGAAAGAGAGAGAGAGAGAGAGAGAGAGAGAGTATGTGTGTGTGTGTGTTTGCAGAGTGGTCTAGGAAAGGCCGTGTTAACTCATTTCCTGATGAGCCAAGCATTAATGTTTGTCATTTAAATCTGACCTGCCCTATTTTTGATTGAGAGTTTAAAGATTTTTTGCAAGATAAGACAGTAATACCATCTTACTACCTTAAAGACACCTATTAGTCATGTCCCAGGCAAATTGGAATTTATGACTCAGACATAATTCTTCCAAATATGCTTGCTATTTATAAAAAGGCAGAGATATATGACGCAAAAATAACACCAAGACAGAAATAATTTTGCACTTCACTTTGTCACATTGACTTTCCTCTGGAATGTATAGCAAAATCTCCATGTTTTATGAATAGGATTTTGTCAATACTACAGATGTATATTTCCAACTTCTAAATCAAGCAAATCCCTGAGTCAAATAAAACAAATGATCAGCTCCAGCAGAAGCAAGGGCAGATGTACAAATAAGAAATATGCATTAAAGATTGATGGGAAGCCATACACACTTTTAAATGTCCCACTGCTGATGTGGACTTTGCCATAAAGAGCAAGTTGAGAATGTCACATATCACTCAGAAAATATTAAGTTGTTCTTTTCTTTTGCCAGCCTCTCATTCCATATGATCAATTGTGAAGGAGCAGTAGAAAAGTTCTGAGGGGTGGTGGGCAAGATATGAAAAGAATGTAGCACAAAAAAATATATATTTCCCCAAAAAATCTGTACAAATATTGCCAAGGGTATAAGAAAGTGTCATGCTTTGTGTATACTGATTGCTCAGGATAAAGTACAAAATACCAAATTTTCTCATGAATGAAAATAATAGCATGTTCTTTTCTCTCTGGACTATCATGTCTTTCAACTTAAATTATTTGGGATTTTAGCAAGCTTCAAAGATGTAAATGAAATATTGAATCTACAATATATCCTTGGCCTTGAAGAATGATCAGAGTTCTTAAGTTTATGAATTAACATCAAATACATTTTCCAAAACTCCAGTAGCAATGATTCTATCCTTTTTCAGTCAGTCCTGACTTTTTAAATCATCTAGAAGAATCAGAAATGCCAGGTTTTTTCTCAGTGAGACATACGCATTATGTTAGGTGAATATTAAAATGTGGATCTTAAAATGCACAGGCTTTTGTTATAATTAAATGATTTACTTAATACCCCATGTCAGGAATTGTCCAAAGGGAATTAATAAAGAAAAACAAAGTGCACTTATAATGTTGTCTAAAACCATTACTGATTTCTAGTTGAGCATATAAATATTATACTCTCACTGTGTTTCAAAGAAGAGATTTTGTCTGTTTTCCAAGAGCCTTAGGAAATTACCCACATTTAAAAAGAGGAGAGTGTCATTTGTTTTCTAAACACTCACCTCTTCCCTGTTATGACAGATAGCCTCAAACTATTGTGTTTTATCATTAATTTTCCTCACAATTTTTTCTAGAAATTTAAAAAATTGGGTTAGATGAACAGTCAGGCATTTGAGGGAAGATTTTTGTCTCTGTGTAAGCAGTGTAGACAAAACACTGATTCAGTCCCATGTCACTTGCTGTGCAGTATCCACCTTGCTGTTGTCAAAATGAGAGTTGCAATTTAATTTGATTTTAATATTGGATATCATACACTAGAATGTGACTGCCAGCTGATATTTATTCTCCTGCTGATTTTGCTTACAGACCCCTCATTTTGTCTGAGTTGATGGTGTGCCCAAGTCACACAAGATGAATACGATACTGTGTTGTGTCTACATCAGTAATGACAGTCCTATAACTTGTCAGTTCTTTAATTTACCCAACTACTTTGTAGTCTGATATAGACAGTGACCCAGATATGGTCAATTAGATATTAAGGGAATTTTGTTGTATAGAACTTAAAAAACATGTGCTTTTCTAATAAAAAAGGACAGATGATAGTTGGTGATATTTGTTCTCCACTTCTTTCTGCTTTGAACCTGAATAAAGGTTTAAATGATGCCTAGAACTGCAAGGCCCATGTTTGACTATTAGGTCTCATGCTTTATATCAAAGGCACAACATGGAAGAGTGGGTAGCCAGATAAAAGTCTGTGCCCTGATAACACTGTTGCAGCTACACTGCTGACAACACCATGATCTCTAGATTTCTTTTAAAGTAACAAAAATGACCCCCTACTAATTTAAGCCTATTAAATAGAATTTTAGTTTCTCACTGTTATAAGTATTCCCAACTCTTGCTGCCCTCAGTTAGAAACTAAAATAAAATGAGCTTTATATAAACATAGTTCTTCATGGATTAAAAACAGTGGTGATGTTTAGCGTAGGTGTTACAATTTTATGTCATATTATTTTGGGTTCCTGGACCCAATTATAGGATGTGTGTGTGTGTGTGTGTGTGTGTGTGTGTGTGTGTGTGTGTGTGTGTTGGGATCAGGGAGTGGAGTTGCAGCTGTGCACACAGCACCAAGTGATTCTCTTCCTAGATACCTGCAGGGTATCTGAAAATTCAAATCAACTCTGATACTATCTACCTAGGGATAGTACCAGATTCCACAAGTTAAGAGTTCAGTTGTACAAACACACACACACACACGCGCACACACACACACACATTTCAGAGGCCAGTTGCAAGCCCAGGTTCTTACCAGGCTCCTGACCAACAGGCTATAAAATAGATTCCCATGATCTCCTCCTTGGGTTGAATTAATCTTCTAGAGTGGCTCACAGAATTTAGTGCAACATTTTACTTACTAGTTCACTGGTTTATTATAAAGGATACAATTCAAGAACAGCCAGATGGAAGAGATGCAGAGGGCAAGGTTTACAGAAAGGGCACTGAGTTTCCATGCCCTCCCCAGGCTTGCCACTCTCCCCAAATCATGTGTTCACCAGCCCAGAGCTCTCCAAACCCAGTCCTTTAGGGTTTCTATGAAGGCTATATTATATGGCAGGATTGATTAAACCGCTAGCCATTGGCGATTGATTCAGCCTCCAGCTCCTCTCCCCTCCTCAGAAGTCAGGGGAGTGGCACTAAAAGTTCCAATATTCTAATCACATGGTTGGCTCCCCTGGCAGCCAGCCCACATCCTGAGGTGTTTTCCAAAAGTCACCTCAAAAGACTCCTTTCTCTCTTTTACCTCTTAGAAAATTCCAAGGGTTTAGCCAGGACCCATGAAGGAATGTTAAATATATATTTTGTCATCTGACAAAATTATTCATCTGAATAATCAATTATATATTATATATCACAAAAATATGTATAAATAGAGATTAGTCATTATTTAGCTAGTAGTAACTTCTGTCAAAATATTAAATCATAATATTTCTATTTAAAATAAGTTATAATATTAGTGCATCGATAATATATTACAGGAATTATAAAAATGAAGTAAGATTGGATATACAGAGTAGTTGACCTTTGGTGTTTATTTCACAATAAAGTTGTATTCATGGTTAAATTTACATTCTCTATATTTTTATGTGTTCTAGTTAATTCTATATATCGAAATTCATTCATCCATTGTTATGAATTTTACTTTTACAAATAATTCACTATAGGACAGAAGCATACACACAATTCAGGTTTATGGAGGAAAAGTCTAGAAAGCTGTAACTTTTTCTTTATTAGAGAATGATGTAGAGTCCGTTGCCTTGAATATTGTGAGTGTGTGTGTACATTCAAAGACTTATGCCTAACGATTTACCAACAGGAGATAGGTATTGCACACAAGGTATGTGCTGGAATACCATCTTTTCATTCCATGTAAACACTCTTGGTCTCCCAATCATTCCAGTTCCAGGATTCTCATTCTTAAGAAATAAGCCCCAAGCATAAAGGATGGATAAAGAAAAGAAACAGATAACTAATATTAAATGACCATCATTTAGTTTCTAGGAGACTTAAGATTTAACTGCATCTTCTTCAGTTCCCATAAGGTCGTGGATAGAAGAGGAAATAAACAGAGGACTATCCTGGGAAATCTAATGGCATATGCACTGCCTATACCTAATTTATATTTCAACTCTTAGCCCTACTCATCTTTTTTCGTGCTATTTCACATTTCCTAGTAATAAAGAGAAAACTTTCACGGGGACCAAAATACCCATGCTATTTTTTGAGCTTATTATCACTAACAGGCAATCTTGATAATGTATTGGATGAATTTTCACCCATTCCTTCTGCTATGAGAAGCAGCATCTGTCAACTTGGTTTGGGTCTGGCTGAGTAATTTTTCTTTTGGCCATACTAACTAGTGAGATGAAAAAACAAACAAACAAACAAAAAACATTGTGACACTTGGTTTATCCTGACCTCATGAGAGGACAGAAAAGACACCTTTAACATCATCTTATTTCCAAGTTCTAATAATCAGTGAGAAGTTCCTTCTCTATGTAAATACAAGGAAGGAAAAATAAATAATGTTCTATATTATCTTGTGCATAAGATAAAGAAGTGTACTTTAGTGTTTCTTTTTTCGAGAATATTTTTAGGAAAAAAATGAATGCAATTCAGTTTTTTTCCCCCTAAGGGAAGCTTTTTCATGTAAATATAATGCATCATAGACCAGGCTGCAGTCTGTAATTATAAGTACTGAATATATGGCCATAATCTACTGTCCTTGGAAAAATATGAAGTTAAACCCTAAAATTAAATATTACACCAGTACATAGTTGCTATATAGCCAGTATCAAATACAACACATGTACTAGTAATAAGCCCTGTGCCATATTTTTGGTATGGTAAATATTAGTAACTCAAAAACTAGCCCCATAAAACTCTTTTTTTATAGTATTTCTATGCAGTACCATCGGACTAAACAAAAACACCATCAAAACTTGCTACAAATCAAAGTACCAAATACAATAAATTTAAGTAAAATCCTACAGACATAGCACAGTTGCTATGTAGTTGTATTGAAGGGTCATCGAGACCACTCCAGGTTTGATGATTTGCTGAGAAGCCTCACACTACTGAGCATATTGTTTTACTCATGATTGTAATTTATTACAGTGAAAGAACACAAAGCAAAATAATCAAGGGGAAAGGCATGGGGTGACGTCCAGAATAGCTCAGTCATAAGCTTCCCAAGATTGTTTCAAGCTTCAAGGACACTTTCCCAGCAAGGAGTAGCGACAACAGGTATAAACCATCGTATACCAGAAAAGCTCGTTGAGGTTCAGTGCCCACAGTTTTTACTGGGAATTGATCATACAGGCACCCTCTGTTAACATGTACCAACATTCCCGACTCTTGGAAGGGAAGCAAGTGTTCAGTATAATCCACAATATTTGTATAAACTGTTAAGCCATAGTGAGTTACTCTTATCTGTTCTGAAGATAGTGAGAACCCTCAGAAATTCAAGTTCCCAAGAGCAGACAAGGACCAATCCATAAAGAGACCTTCTTAACTTAAGAGCAGTTAAGGCAGCTAAAAATATTTTCTGTAAATAGTCAAATAAATATTTTAGAAAAACTATCCTAAAGCATTAATATTTTTAAAGAAATCTCAATGTCATGTCCATACATGCAATAAATTACTCAATCTTTTTTAAATATTAGAAAATTAGACTTTAAAAATTTAATTAATTCTAATAGCAGCACATATTCAATCACCATTAAACAATATATCAAAGAGCAAATATGTAAAAATATGTCATGAAAGCTTTCTTCTTCACCATCTAATCATCTTCAAAACCACATAATTGAATGTTATCAGTAGCTAGAAATCAAAATGACTCACCTGCTACTGTTCTGATGATTCTTTTTATTATTTGCTTTTATCAATTTGAAAACTGAATTATTAAAAGTTTTTTCATTACTTTTTGATAACTCTACTTAATAATTTCTCATTTATATTTGAACCATACACTTCATTGAGTCAATAAAAGTCATGAATGTATATTATTTTATAAACTCAATTTACCCCTGTATTCTTTTTTAAAACACTTTTCTTAAGAACTATAGTTTCCATATACACCATTGACCCATTTGCACTATACACTTCAATGGTTTTTAATATGTTTACAGAATTCTGCAACCATTACCACAATTTTAAAATATCATCATTCTCAAAGATCCCCATGCCAATTACTTTTTAGTACTGTTTTTGTCCCAGTCTCCCAAGTCCTAGGAAACCAGTAACCACTAATCTATTTTCTGTTTTTATATATTTGCCTTTTCTACACATTTCATAGAAATTGGTTAATATAATATGGTATTTAAAAGAGTTTGCTCTTTTTTTTTTCATAATTGCTTAATGTAGAATTTTAGGGCATTGACAAAAGTTTTAAAAAATGTGTTTAAAATTATACATTTTGCTTTAAAGGCTACTTTACCTTCATCCTATACATTTTGATCTTTTTCTGTTGTTTTCATTTTAATCTAACTCTATTTTCTAATTCCCATTGCGATTTCTTTTTTAGTTGTTGCTTATTAAACTCATTTAACTTCCATGTATTTGTGACAGTCCAAAATTTCTCTTTGTTACTGATTTTTAATTTCATTCAATGTGATCAGAGAACTTTGTATGAATTATCGGGGCTTGTTTTATTATGTATTCTGGAGAATTTTGCATGAGTGCTTTTAAAAACTGGGTATTCTACTCTTGTTGGGCTATTGCATATGAAGCAACAAAGATTGAAACCACGAGTTTTCTTTTAAAACAAAAAAAACAAAAAAAACAACAACAGTAGAATAAAAATGGGATCAAATTTCAGAAAAAGTGTCATGAGAGAAAGAGAAAGATTATTAGAGATTTAAAAGGCTTTCCAGGCAAAATTTCTATGAATCTTTGATATATTCATGGTTTTTGATGATACTATATGTTTCTGCTAAGCAAGGTAATATGATGTCATTATGGAGGTGATAGCTCTTCTTCTGTCTAGAAAAGTAGGTCAAGTGAGTAATTGTTTTGGAGGCTCTGTTTGTGAATCACATTTAACAATTGGGTGGTAGAGTCATTGGGATTTGACAAGGGAGAAAGGTCAGTCAATAGTTCTTGATAATACAGGAACCACTCTGGTCAAAGACTCCCATTTTCATGTGAGGGATCTCATACCCATTCAGCAGAAATCAGAGGAAACTAATTTTTCAAAATCTGGTAGACAGGAGCAAACTTTCTTGACTAATAGAAAACATATCTATTGACCTTCAGCATAAAATGGATCTCAACTGCTCCCCCAGGTAACAAGGTTATTTTAATATTGATTTCCTTGAAGTTACTTGGTGTAAGAATTGGGCATATTCATATGAGTTAGTTATCAAATGATAACCATGTGAGTTATCCTTTTTGATATTCTGAACACTGAGTACTTATGTATTCACAACCCATAAATATATTGTCTCATTGCTTTAAAACTTTATTACAAGCGCATGACATTCTCTATAGAAATAATAAATGCTGGTATGTACTAGGTTGCTATAACCCATCATCTAGAAAAAGTTCATTCTAGATTACCAATTACTGGCTAAATTTACAGGGTCTTCTTACTTTGCATACTTCCTACTTAGTCCAGACTCCTGGACTCCCTGGAGCATGACAGCCACTTCCTCATGGTGTACATGAACTAGACTGAACCACTAGTGCCTGTGTGTGGAGGAAGGTGGTGGAAGAATAACTGGAGGGAAGCTATATCAGATTTTGAAAGCAAGTTTAAAGTTTAGTTTAAAGCTTATTAAGTATTTGTTAGCTAATCAATTTATTTACATTTTTAGAAAATCAAGCCAGTTACCCTAAAACTCTCAGTTTGTACCTGAGAACATAAGAACAATTTCTTGTTACTCAGTCACAAGGTGGTAAGTGTGTACGTGGTGGTACACTGGCTGTGAATAAGAACAAGCTTCAGCTTCAGAAAGAAAAAGGTAGAAGCTGATAAGCTTGAGCAAACTTCTCTTTGTTTCTTTGTGTTCCTGGGACAAAGGTTAATTGGAAATACTCTCAGACACACTGAATGCTGAATCTTTGGTAAAAGGAGTTAATCCCATCTAAAGTTTTAGGTATAATGTAAATCCAGGCCAGTGCTGTGGAGAAACTGGATAGATAATCTTATAGATAGAAAACTTCATGATTCCAGTTGAATTCGGAAGGAGAAGGTTTAACATTGAATATCTCTACCATGTAAATCAAAAGAAAATACTTCAATGTCTTTTCAACTTTGAATAATGCTCATCTTCCTAGTATTGCTAATTCTGGCTTAATTTAAATCCTATAATTCTCTCCCAGATGCAGCAAGTGTTGTAATATCTGAGTAACACATGAATTATTATCTAATATTGAACTCTTTAAGATGCACACTTGAAGTACAAGTAAAATGTGATCGGTTCGCTAAGGTCTGAAGCAATTTTTTTCATTCTTATGAAAATGTGCCTATTTTTATGTACAAGCAATACTTCCCCTAAATTTTGTTCCTTTATCTAGGTTTTTATCGCACATTGTAAGCCAGCCTCTGCAAGCATATTCATATAGGTGTGTGTCCATAGGCAAATTAGTCTGTTCAGGCTGCCATAACATAAAACTACTGAATGGTAGACTTCCACAACAGAAATTTATTTTCTCACAGTTCTTATGACAGCTATCTTCCTAGCTTGCAAATAGCCTTCTTCTTGCATTTTCCTCACATTACCTTTCCTCTGGAGAGGGAGAGAGAGAAAGAGAGAAAGAGAGAGACAGAGAGATAGAGAGACAGAGAGACAGAGAGACTAAGCACATGACCTCTGGTGTCTCTTCTTTTTACAAGTATACCAGTCCTATTGGATTAGAACCCCATTCTTAGGACCTCAATTAACCATAACTACCTCCCAAAAGACCCTATCTCCAAATACAGTCACCTTTAGGATTATGGCTTCAATATGCTAATGGGGAGGGAGAGCAGGGAGTATATTTCAGTCCATACAGTAGGTAGAAATAGAAGTTTCTCTATAAGTCAAGGGCTGCAATGTTGGTCAGTGCCATTTCTCAGTACCATTTCATTTCTCAGTGGAAAAATAAGTTCCCATTAAAATTTAGTGGAAGAAATGGAGTGGATATAGGAAAAAAAGTAAACTCACTAATGTGTAGTAAGTAGGTGAAACACTCAAGTAAATTGGCAAATTTCTGAAACCTAAGTCATGAATATTTAAAAGGCATTTATCTTTAAATTAGATAATTACAGTTATACTAAAATTATATATGTAAAGTGAAAGTGATATAAATTTGAGGGTTCTTTTGTGGTTAAAAGCTCAATTTGATAAAGCAGAATGCCACAGCGGCTGGGAATCAGTCAATGTAGTATCAGGGAGAAAAATGATTCCCAGATCACAGGAAACTGATGCTTTTATTTGAATTAAATTTCGAATGCCTGTTAAAATCCAGGGGAGCTAAGGACAGACAGCCATTGCACTCTTGGACGGCCTTAGTGGCTTGGTGGCACTTAGTAGAGAGCTGTTTCATAAGTCCAAGCTAGACCCACAGAGGATCTCAGCTGCTTCCAGCAGCACTGGTATGAGATAAGCTCCTAAGCTAGTTTCCAATCAAAAAAGCAATCCCTTTGATCAGAAAACACTCATTTTTGCAGAATTGACACATGATTTTCTGAACTCATCTCACTTTCCATGTGCTCTGATGGAGCACTTCCCATTATGTGCTTGACCCACCCTCTCCTTTCTGTGGGTCACTGTGCACTTGGGTGATTGTGTGCTTCCTATTGTTTCTCTGCTTCTCAGATAGTCACAGGAAACCTCGTTGCTATGGCCATGTAGTCAGGCCTTTTGTATGTTAGATATGGACAAACTAGAGACTGTATCCAGAATAAGAAGCAATGTGAAACCATTAAAAAAAGAAAAAAGAAAGAAAAAAAAAAAAAAAAGACTCATGGAATAACTAACCTGACATAGAGAAGGCAAAACAGAGGGTGAAACATTTAAATGTTAAGGGGTTGGTATTTGGAAGAAAGAATGTTTCATAAGGCTGAACTAAAAACAGGAGTTAGAAATAAAGAGGAGGCAGTTGTCAGCTCAATTAAGGAGGATCTTTCCAATGTTAGGGTTGTTCATTAATTTAATGATCTGCTTCATAATGGTAAGAGTTCCTGATGTGGGATATTCTCAAGCATAGGCTAAATGACAATTCGTTAGGAACATTTAAAAGAGGCTCATAGTGGAGTTTAAGTTAATGGGCTTTGAGATTCGCTTCTATTTATTCTGAGGACTCACAATGACTCATAGAAGGCTAACAGGTTGCATGGAAATAGCCACAAAAAAACTAATTGATCAAACATGTATTAAATCCTTTGTAAGGGATACAAGATGTGTGTGGCAGACCATAAAGAATTATTTTCATGCCTTTGATAAATAGGTTACATATAAAGAAATATTTGCAACTAACTTATAGCTTAAAGATAGTGATTTATTTTGACATTTAAAAAAAAACTCACATGCTCAAATTGATTTATAAGAAATTTATAATTTTTGCTGAAAAATGTATAATAAGCAAAGATAAAAATCAGGGCAATCCTTCTCTAAAATTTTTCTAATTGGGCATTGTGTTAATATATTTTAGTTATCACATTTAGCTGAGCATCTTTAAAAGCAGGAGTATATTTCCATTTCTTATATTTTTAGCACTGACTAAAATCCAGGCTTTTAATCACACTGTTCAGTAAATGTCATTTGAATTGAACTGAATTGATGCATAATCTATATTGTGTCTTTTACAGATATAATTTATTTTATCAATATTATTAACAAAAATAACAGTATAGAATCGGACATTCAAGCACTGCACATTTGAACAGCAAATGTGTTTTGTGCCATACGACTGGCAAAATTTAGGCTGACCTTTGCCAACCCCATTATTAATTCTTCAGGTACTGAAAATAGCTGCAGGCTGCAGAAAATAATTTACACTGAAAAAAATGGCACATTTAAAAAAGATTATCAGAAAAGGAGTGCTTTTAGCTCAAAAAAAAAAAAAACAACAAGCAAACAATGGTTCTAAGGAATTACAAAAAATATCTGAAAGCAGAATAGTGCTTATATATTTGTTTTCTGTTAATTTATATTTAGCTACATTATATGTCTTGCAATGTGCGTGTGTGCTAAAACCTGCTGATTTTAGTAGTGATTTTTCTCTCTTGCTCTCATAAAGTGTCAAGTAATTCACCTGTCCTTACTACTGCTGAAACAAGAAGTTTTCTATAGAATTCAGTTATCGTCACCACAGAATTTTGAGCTTGGACATTTGCTGAACCCTGAGCAAACTCAGGACAATTTATTTGGCAGACCATCAAGGTACATTTTTAGCGAACAAAAATATTTTAGTGATGATAAATATTGTCCTGTTTTCCATTGCTTCATTTTTTGTTAAAAATTAAAAATAAAAACAGCTTACATTATGATTGAAGCAAAAAGCTATATTCGGGGGAAGAAAAATAAATCTCTCATGTGAAATGTAGCTGAAAATAAACATTCAATCATTACTCAACGTTCTCAATGAACTCCTAATGAGATATGGGACTTTGCTTAATCATTTCAAAACTACAAGTAAAACCTCCTATTCCAGAAACTGAGATAGAGGTACAATGAGTTATTAAGTTTATTTTGTTTCCCAAGGAACACCTGTGCTTTATACAAACAAGGAATGTTGTTTTGGGCACATCCTATCCTTTCCAAGTGCCCTCTCATTTTTTAGGTCTTAGTGAGTCTCTAATAGCCAGGCAACTATATGTTGGCCAAGTTAACCAGTGCATATTTATGCACAGGACCTTAAGAAAATCAAAACGGGTAGATTTCACATTGGTAAGAGTTTTTTAGAGCTACTATTACAAAATACCGCACTGGGTGCACCAAACTTCACAAATTTTTCTCCTAGTTCTGGAAACTAGAAGTCCAAGATCAAGGTGCCAATAAGTTTGTTTTCTCCTGACCTTCTCTCCTTAGCTTTCAGATGCCTGAATTCTCACTGCTCCCTCACGTGGACTTTCCTCTGTGCACCTGCAAATCTGGCGTCTCTTTGTGTGTCCAAATTTCCTCTTCTTGTAAGGACACTAGTTAGATTGGATGGATTAGGGCCCACCCTTAAGGCCTTATTTTAATTTAATCATCTCTTTAGAGTTTCTGTCTCCAATGTAGTCACATTCTAAGGTCCTGGGGATTAAGGCTTCAGCATATGAATTTTGGAGGAACATAATTCAGCCTGTAATAGTGAGCTACCATATATATGGAGGATAAATCTGTTTGACCATTATGTGTAATACCTTTATATAAGTATGAACCAAAGATAGTCTCTGGGATCAGGAAAACCAAATTTAGGGAGCTAGAATAACAATTTGGAGAATACCCAACAATGGTCAATGGAGAATTCAAGAAAGAGTATCCTTATCATTTTAGATGTCATGAATCAAGTAAAATGTATTAGAAAGTATAGAATTTCTATGTCATAAGACATTTTTAGATCTTTTACATTATCTCTTTAACCAAATTTTGTTATATGACATTTTGATTATTAAAGTTCTTTCTAAATAATGCAATTACAAATCTGTAAAGAGAAGGGTATACAATGCTCAATATTTCTAATGCTTCCTTTTAAAAAATAACAGTTCATGTAAAAATCTAAGAAATTAAAATCAGTTACTGGTAAGAAAGGCATGCTTCCATCACCCTCTTAAGTCAAGCTTACCATGTATGCATCAGGAATTCCAGTCAGATAGGAAAGTCATAAGTGTGTGTTCCATAAAGATCAAACTTAAGAAAATTAGAATGTAAGAAAAAAGTTTTACATGTTAGAGTCTAATATACTTTGTCCCAGTTGCTAGCTGCTTTATTCTCTTTTGAATACTGTAGGACTCCACCAAAGTGGAAAACAGAGCGTTCATGTCATTTTTGTCCCACACTAGGAATAGATGAATAGAATGCCAAAAGCAATGAGAAAGAAAATTATACAACATGTCCCTTATGAATATCTATAAAAATACCCAGTGTCTTGTAGCACACTCTAAGTGAAGTATAATGAGTAGAAACAGACAACACATGCACAATGTGGCGAATAGGCCATTTGGGGAGAAGGAAAAGGGTTCTCAGCTGGAAACAAGTGTTGGATTGACCCTGCTTCCCTTCAAGCCACGATTCTCTCTTTCCCTACTGTATCTGACAGAAAGTCATATTCTCAAATGTGTGGCATACGCCCACTATCTCTGTTCTTAAAAAGTGCTTATTTTGCAGAAGCCATTATTGTACATGTGTATACATGTATATACCCAAAGAAAAATTATTCCGATAATACAAAACCATATTCAGTATAAAATCTAAGCTTCCCACTTTCCCTTTCTTCAACATCAACCTCAGAGGATTATTTTTTCTTTTTAAAATTTTTTATATACTTATCTAAAAATTATTCTATACTTCTGAATATTCTCTTTAAAACCTTATTTAGTAACATGGCAAATTCATATTAAATATATTGACTTATTTTGAAAGAAGGGACATTTAGCACATTTCTTTATGTATAACTTTCCAAGATTTTACTGCCTAAAATATAGTTTATTACGTATCTGTATGCACATATCTACACCCATGAATAAATATGTTTCTACACTACTATTATTAGATATATATATTTTCATATTTACTAATTTTTTTCTGTTAGATCTAGGAACTGTTGCAAATATAGTGAAATTGGAAAGAAGAAAGACAATCAGCTTAAAGCAGTTGTCAATTTCAGTGATGATGCTTCATGAGAAATAACTACCCCCAAAAGCTCAGTGTTAACAAACACAAATATTTTTTCCCACAAGACTACAGTCAGCTGGGTCATTTTTCTGGTAGTGACCAAGTTTGCTAGGACAGTGCTGGTCAAGAAGTCAACTTTGCTGATCTTGGTTGGGTTCCCTTAGATACTGGGGTTTGACTGTAAGCTAGTCAAATATAGCTTGACTCCTGGATAATTTTTTCTTCTCTGTATTATTTGTTTTATTAGTATATTTTGATATTTTGCTTTGGTTATTCATGATCATACCTATGCACAACATATGTTGATTAACATAGGCTATTGCAAATATTTTCTGACTTTACCAGTGTCTCTAATTTCTGGTCACAATATGTCAAGGAGACTTAACATTAGCATGTAAGAGCATATTTAAGTTAGCCAACCACTCCTTTCCCTGTCAAAATAATAACAATTCTACTCAGGGATATAAGATTTGGGAGCCCCCCAAATTAGATAGGTCAAATGTATATTATCTTGAAGCAAATCCTCTACTACACATAGAAGGATGATAAAATTGGGTAGAGCTGGTCACCCCATCCAAGTGCTGCAAGATTAATTGTCTAATCTATGGTCTCAATTAGTAACACTTTCCTCACACTTGCTCTTGGTTTGTGCTGACTAGGTCATATGAAGAAAGGAAGGATTGAGAGAATATATAATATGAAAAAAAAAGTTTCAATATGAAAAATGAGCAGCTCACATTTCCACTTCATCCTTTTCTATAAGCTCTGAGCTGCTGTATCTCTCATTATGATTATGTCTGCCACTTATTATTCAGTATTCATTCAAATTTTTTTCCTATTCAACCTCCTTCCTATAAAGTCAGCCCCTTCTATAAAGTTTTTTTTTTTTCTTGGAAAGGGAGGGAAGAAAATATGTGTGCTCATTCTGCCTTTATCCTTAGCATAATATTCGCTACTTAACCCTTGGTCATCTGGACTCTCTATCCACAACACTCCACAATGCCTTACTTATTTTATTTATATTCAATCTGAGGGTCTCATTCTACTTAAATTCTCATGAGAGCAGTAAATAAAAATAATTTTTCTCTTTTCAAAAATACTTACTGCCACAATCTCTACTACTCTGGAACAGCTTCAAATATGACAATCAGATTAATTTTGCCTACTCTTTCATTTACCATAAATTACATTGCTCTGGAGGCTGAACTTGGTCAGTGTTGGTATCCTCTTCAATTAAGAGAGATATCTCAGTATAGGGAGTCAGGTATATATATTCCTTTGCTGAAATCTGAAAAGTCGTGCCTGTTATAATTTTTATGCTAATTCTCTAAGGTAGAAGATAAACACATGGTAAGACACAGGGAGACTTGGTGGAAAGACACTCTGAGTTGAGATCATTTCTGATCCCCACCTTCAGTACATCCATAGAACAATTTGACAATTTAACAGTTGACACAAAAGGAAATTCAGATGGTTCACCTCAAGGGAAACTGAAATAGTTTTCTGTAGGAAATTAGAATAACTAATATAGGCTCACCCATAGAGAACCAGTCTGACATTTAGTGCACATGATAGTTACTATCTCACACTTTCATCCTAAAGGAAATTCAGAGTTGATAAAATATAATACATATATAAAACATAGTCATCTTTCTTTTCTTTTCATTCTTAAAATTAACAGATTCATAAAAATCACCTGATATTTGAGAAATTCTGAAATCTAAACTAAACAAACAAAAAAGCCCCCCAAGATAAACAAAGATGAAATGCCCTTAAAGCAATCTGTAGAAGAGTACATAAACAAAAACAAAAACAAATTCTATCGATATCTTTAGATTCTTAATATTCTTACATTCATAAACCAGGTATGTTAAGATGAAGCAACAATAATATATTAAACAATATTTTTCAATTAAAAATAAATAATACAATTAAAAGAAATGGTGTATCTTCCCAAATCTTCAAAGATACAGCCACCCCTCCCCTCAAAAAATTGTTTTTTTTAAGAAGGAAATGATGTAAAGATAAATCCAAGAAAAATGATCTATATATAATAGAATTCCAAAAAGAAAAAAAAAACTTTAAAAAATAGTTAAAAATTTTTTTAAAATAGAAAACTTTAAAAAATAGTTTAAAAATTTTAGAATGAGAACAATTTCCTGAGCTGAAGGAAAATGCAAAGCTTCAAACTGAAAGAATCTGGGCATAGCTATGTAAACACTAGGTAATTTTAGAAACATAAATAAAAGTTTTTAGAAAATAAGTTAAATAAAAAATCCTAAAGTTATCTAGAAAGTAAACAGTTTACTAACAAATCAACATGAATCATCCTGACATCAGAGTGATTAAAAATGGTTGATGGGTGAAAACAATAAAACAACACCTTGAAATGTATGAAGGAACATGACTTATAATTAGTCAAAATATTAATCATACATGTAAAAGACAAAAGACATATTTTTCATTTGAGACATTCAGAAAATTTACCCTCACAGTTTTCTAGAAAAGTACTTGAGGATACATGAGGCAAAATAAGAGAGTAAGCCAGGAAGATGAGATAGTATCCAGAAAAAGTATAAACGACCCAGCCACTAGTCAAAGAAAGGCCCAAAATAACAGCTCCACTGAAAGCCTTGAACAGGAGGATATGTATTTCAGTAAGCAGGTTGCCAGAAATCAATGAAATTCTTAAAATAGTGTTTCTGAGAGTTTGGCTCACTCGAAGCTATGGAATACTAGGCAAAGAATATAGAAATAAGAAGTCAGCTATAGAATATACGAAGATAAAAAAAAACGCATGATCCAAATGTGAAAAAATAAACTTTGTCCAAATTAGGACACGGAATTAACTTACTACAAGGTATGCTGTTGATGTTAGTTGCATGAAGCCAATAAGAAGCTGGAAGATATTAGAATTATGGCAAATAAGACATGTTTCTTCCCCCAAGATTAAAATAAAAATTGAGAAAAAAAAAGCTGCATAAGATTGTATAAACAGTGTCATTCAATATGGTTGGCCACTAGCCACATGTAGTTATTTAAGCTTATATATTAACATAAAATGCAGTTTGGATTTAGCTCTTCAGTCTCACCAGCTGTATTTCAAAGTTCTTACTGCCACGTGTGGCTAGTGACTACTGGACATTGCATAAATAGATATCATTTTTATTGTCACAAGTTCTATTGTGCTAAATAGTGCTGAAATAGAGTATTTAGTTAATAAATACTCTATAGTTTAGGTACAGTATATGTCTTAGTCAACTTGGGCTATTATAACAACATACCATGAACTGAGTGGCATAAACAATAGTCGTTCACTTATTTTTTACTTCTAGAGGCTTGGAAGATCAGGATGAAAGTGCCAGAATATTTTGATGAGAACCCTCCTCTGATGACAGTGCCTTTTTGCTGTACTCTGGTCTGGCACAGAGAAAGAGGATGATGATTTCTTCCTCTTCTTATAAGGGCAATGATCTCATCACTGGGACTCCATGTCCTGATTTTATCCCAACCTAATCACCTCCCAAAGTCCCCCTTGCCAAATACCTTGGAGATTAAGGTTTAAACATATAAATTTAGGGGGGACACAAACTTCAGTCCACAGCAGTATATCAAGATCCAAATCTATAAAGTGTAATAAATGCATGGGGATATTTACAAATTGAGTGCATTGCATGACTTATGATATTTTATAATTACCTCTATATATTTAGTTCCATATTCATGGCCTTTGGTTCAACTGGGCTTCTTAAAATAGAATGCTTTTCTCTATCCTTGAATTTTATTAACCTACAAATCTATAATCTTCCTTTCCAGAAGAGTCCTCAATTCTGCTTTTTTTATAATTATCTTGGAGCCATATCTCTTCTAGTTCTGATGTTTCAAACTGAGTCATTTTTGCTAGGGCTTTAACTCCAGCATCCCTCAACAGAAAGTCTCTTTTTGGGGACTTTCCTCTTCCTGTTTGCCTCTGTACATCACCTCATCTATTCTATCCCCCTGGGTTTCTAGTAGAGCTGTCTCTGGGATCCTGGCAGTTAGAGATGAGAATTCTTCAGAACTTTCTATGACAAGTCTTAAAAGTCAAGACTTAAAAGACAAGTCCTGACTTCACCAAAATTTAAGCAGTATTCTAAGTCACTCTGAAAGAAGCTCCATGTCTTTCATCTTACCCACATTCAGCAAGTTTTCCATATCCCTTGAGTAAACTTTTTCTATAAAAATGAACTGGTTAAGATTATCCAAGATTTAAAAAGTTTGTAGATTTATTACCATGTGGATAAAGTACATAAAAGTTTTTTTGGAATCCATTCATAATCAATCTGTCCAGGGTCTTCGTTTTAGTTCATGTTCCTTCAATCCAGCACTTCTTTCTTACTCTAGTTAGTACTATTTATCTCTCAATATTGAACTCCAACATTATTCTCTGAGGTTTTACACACTATGTAAAATTAATCTCTCTTTCTCCAGCAAAATGTTATGTATCATTTATTATAATCTACAAAAGTTCATTAAGATAACTTTTATATGTTTTCCTAGTTAGAATGTACATTTCTATAATGAAAGGAGTTTTTACAAAGTTTGTTTGTGTACAACATCTAGTGTAATGCCTTAAAATACTGTGGGTTTTCAATAAATGTCTAGAGATAGACAGAAAAAAAATTTAGAGTAACATCAAGAAGACAAAATTACATAATCTTTTCTTCTTTGTCCTTATATTATTTCTATATTTTCTATACAAAATTTGTGGCACAATATTATGGTATCTCTCCAAAAGACTTGCAGCTCATTAAATGCAGGAACTATGTCATATTGTTTTTGTATGTGACTGTGAGTGACATATAGAAAATGAATAAAATGATGATAACAAAAAAAAATCTAATCTGAAAATAGGAAAAAAATTAGAAATAATCTATACATGTAAAACTTTTGGAAATAAGCTCTATTGTATAGAAAACACTCTACATAACTATACAGAGAAAATTTTCTGACAAATGCCTCAGGACATTATTTATTAAGCAGTTTTGTTTTTCTATTTCTATTTTAATATGGCCCAAGGATACAATAACAATTCTTTTCATTAACTATCAGAAGAAAATATTTAGGCTATTCATAACATTGGAAGCCAATAGAATACTATTATGTTCTGTTGACTTTTGAGGAAATATTTACACATTAAAATCTGAGGGGATGAGACAAAAGTTTCATTTAGCAATATAATTAGTGAAATGTCAGAGAAAAGCAAATATCATATGATCTAACTTATATGTGGGAATTTAAAATAAGAACAACAAAACTAAACTCATAGATACAGAGAGCAGATTGGTGGTTGCCAGAGGAGAGAGAAGTTAGGCAAGTGGGAAAAATGGCTAAACTACAAACTTCTAGTTATAAAATAATTATCATGGGGATGTAATGTACGGCATGGTAACTAAAGTAAATTATACTGACTTGCATATTTGAAAGTTGCTAAAAGAGTGATCTTAAAAGTCCTTATCAGAAGAAAAAACTTGTATATTATATCATGTATATTATGAATATATGCAAATCATTATGTTGTGTACCTGAAACTATGTCATTTCAATTATACCTCAATAAAAAAATGAGTATTTATACACTGAAATGCAAAAGAATGAGACAGATAGTCAGTGGATGAATATCATATAATTTAGATACAATTCAAAATGAAAAACCAATAGGTACTGAGCACTCACCATCGTCAAAGCCCTCTGTCTGCCCTCATTGGACTTCACGAGATCAAGAAGGCACTCCACTAATTCCCCTGCTGTAACTCCACTCCACTCCCAAGGATTCTCTTCACTGCATTCGATAACACTCTGAACACCATCTTTAATTAATAAGATCAAACACATGTTTTCTTCTGAAGAGTTATTCATTCTTCATGCTATAACATAAAAAACAAGCAAATATAAAATAAGTTAGAGTGTGTGTGTGTGTGTGTGTGTGTGTGTGTGTGGCACATCCTTCCTCCTTTCATGTATGAGCACATTTAAATTTAACTTACGTTTTAAAATTTTAAAAAATGTAATGTCCTGTTTGATACACTTCAGCTGCTGCTTTAATTACAAATCTTGAGTTTTCTTATTCAATTTGTCCAAAGTACTATCATGCATAGAAGTTGATCTTGACTCATTCATGTGAAAAGCTTTAGTCTGGATAAGGTAATAATGATAAAAAAGATAAAGAAAGAAATAACCAATTTATTAAACAAATAGATTAAATTTAATGATGAGTGCTGTAACCACATAGGAAATTTGAATGAATTAGGAGGATAATATTAGAATTTATCCAGAGGTAAAAACAGAAACAGACATCCTTTCTCCACCGTTAGAACTTTTGTAGCTGTATAAACTGTTTTTGTTTTAACCAATAGGCATATTGATGATGGTGAAGGGTACATCTGTTTTTATGTATTTATTTTTTAAATGTTCATGGAAGACTCCCCACTTCCCTTTTCCAATCTTGAGTATAAATTCAAGAATGAAAAAAATTAACCTTAGAGTCATATTTTTTGTCTCTAGGGAAAAAGAAGAGCCAAATGTTAGAAGATTGGCAGGGGATTTGTACTACTTCTAAATCAAAGGTGAAAAATAAGAATTTTATGCTTCCTTCTAGGTTAACCATCCTAATTTTAGGATTTTAATAAATCAGCTTAGTTGTAATAAATCTTAAAACATATCTCTTTTTCACTATTGCAATATAATTCTATATCTGATTTCAATTTTTATGGTGACTTGTACTTTTATTAAAACAATCTTTTATTGAAACTAGTTTTATATAAACATAAAATCTAATACATGGAGGAATTAGAAGATCAGCATTTAATGATGCAGTGTCAAGGCATATTAATATAAAAAAGTTTAGACAAGTTAAAGAAGACATACTTAACCTCTGAATGGCTCATTAAACCACATAGTGAGCTCTGAATTGCAATGGAGAAATTATACTATACTGCTAGGTAAAGTCAATCTTATCAATTATCTCAGTATTGCTTCTGTTTTAGTTTAGGATATCAAATAAACTCACAGCAGGCAGCAATCTTGGAGAAAACAATGATAATCAGACCTAATTTTCCACAGTTGTATGAAATATTGAATCCAGGAAATACATAGCCAACAGCATAGTTAATAATTATTGACGTATATCTCATTTAGTTTAAACTGATTATTACATAGTCTTAAGAATATAGACATTTGAGTCAACTCTTGCCTTTCTGATCTTTGTCCTTATTGGATACTTAAATAAGCAAACAAATAAAAACAGTAGAGTGGTATGGCTAGGAACACTGGCTTTGGAGATTTAGACCATAGGTTGGATTCCTGTTCCACTATTTTCTAGGTCTGTAATAGTAGGCGGGTTATTAAGTCTTTCATAGATTTCATTTTCACAGCTCATCTACACCATCATCCTTTACACATTGGCGTAGCACACCATATTGGTGCTCTGAACCAAGTCTGTTTGATCTCTCACCTATTTCAGCTCCATTTATGGCTGAGAGGTCTCAGGATTTCTATTAGTGTCTCACCTCATGAGCTTGTTGACTCATCTTTCCTGCTTCTTCTTTTGTAAGGAAGCTTGCTGAGGTGTGATGCATCCAGGAAAAATGCAAGGAGTAAGGATGGGTGGGCACAGGAGTAAAAGTGAGCACCTGGTTCCACGTGACCTCCCCTAATTTGGAGGTACATATCCGTGGCACATTCTATACACTGTTCCTCACAGGGCCCACGATGGGACTGAGCCACTGTTGCCCACAGTTCAGGATTGTATTTGCAATTATCTTTTTTATTTTTGTCTCATCACCTCACCCTTCCACACCATTTCTACTTCTTTACTCTTCCCTTTTCTCAAATAATCTACCTGTTTTCAACTATTTGTCCCAGGTTCCAGTAGACTTGTACTACAGAGCTGTTTCTTGTCATCTTCATTGTCATGATCATCATTACAATCACAATCATCATTGTCATCATGATTATTTGTTTATTTCTATGTTTCCCATATTGTTATAGGAAGATATTAATTTATTAAAAGAGATAGGAATGTCAGTGACAGATATATTTATTCAACATAATAGAATGTAAATAAAAAATAAGACAATTGTAAAGATGCATAGCCCCCTTGTAGTGCTTATGGTCCTACTTAGTTAAATAACATATACATAATGTAGATTTTTATGACTTATTGAACTATTATAATATTCTTTTTCTTTTCTTAATTTAATCTTACTATAATGATGAATCATATCAAATGATT
The DNA here is from genome assembly GCA_030015415.1 of Cynopterus sphinx. Lineage (NCBI taxonomy): Eukaryota > Metazoa > Chordata > Mammalia > Chiroptera > Pteropodidae > Cynopterus > Cynopterus sphinx. Next base: position 11,231,609 of record CM057379.1, read on the forward strand.
TTTTTTAAAGTATTTTTAAAGTATAGAAATAGGCAAACTAATTTTGAAAACACTAAAACACATTGAGAGACCACATTTTTATAAAACCAGTCAGTCTGATAATTTTTAACTCTCCATCAAATATCCATGAGTAGTTGAGTTCAATGAAAATATATACCGGAAGATGATCAAATTATATGCTATAAAGTATTATATTACTTGATCTGTTTATTAATTCAGATCAGTCTTCTTCAGGATTACTATATTTCATCTGCTCAGAATATAGTGACCTACATTTTGATTCTCATTGCTTTGTCAAAACATTATCAGTTGAAGTTATACTTAAATTTAATTGTGTTCAATAGAGAAATTGCTTACACAGAGATGTACTATACATAATTTTTTAAAATAATTGAAGCTTAATAATTTCAGTTGAATCATATTTTATAAGGTACAATATATTAAGATAAGAAAGCAAAGCCACATTATAGTAAGAACTTTAAGATAAATTGTTTTAACATGTAATAAAAAAATGGTGTGTTATAAGAACATATATTCAGTACTAAAGATTTGACATAAAGAACATGAACCACTTAAAATGTTACTGCTCTCTGTTCAATAATTTCCCACCCTTACCACACCTGACCCAGTGCCCACTGTGTCTCCTGGGCCAGAGAAAGAGCCTCTTAACTGGTCTTCCTGCTTTCACTCCTTACTTCCTCCTTCTAATCCATTCTTTGCTCCATTAAAAGTGTGTTTCAGTTTTTCTGATACCACTTTTTCTTCTGTCCATTTTTCTTAAGCCACACCATTTCTATGGTTATTTCTTAGGCTCTAATTGTCTGCCCAACATATTTTCATGAATATCTCTTTCTCATAAATAAGTTTTTTTTTTTTGCTTGAGAATTGCTTCTTAAATAAAGCCTACTCAATAAAATGTGTCAATTATTTTTTTTCTTACACAGTTATTCTCTGTTTTACTAATCATCTACCCATTGTTTTATCTTCACCATGGTATTCATAAATAGCTTAAATATCTTTTTACTATATGTCTATTTTTTAATTGTCATTGACCCCATCATCTAAAAAACTAGAATGTTAACCTTATGACAGCAAAAATCATATTTATTTCACTGCTATACCTCTAGCATCAACAAACCATAAAAGTATGGAAAAACACATTTTATAGGAGTAACCCCAACATCAATGCCACTGCAGGCTACATGAGGAATGTCTCCAGAGAAAGAGATTATAGCACAGTGTTCATTTATATTGGCCAAATATCTATAATAATAACCTAGCCCACAGAAGGTATTCCATAAATATCCATGGAAGAACTGAATATCCTATGTTCCAAAGATAATAGATCTCCAAGATCACCTGTATGGGACACATATCTGTTCTCAGAGAGCAATTGTAGACAGTAGCTGAATGTTGAGTCATTGGGTATCATCTTTGGCTTCCATCGTAATAATCAAATGATGCTATAATAGGAGTCATGAAGTAAACATCATGAACTATGGCCTCAGCCATAGACAGCAACATCAATGAGGAAGCCAGGGATAACAGAGACAACACAAAAGCCGACACTCTAATTTTAGGATCCTTTGCTACTCTCAGTGAGAAAAACATTAACTTTCTCATAAACATGCATTTTGTATAAATAGAGAAGAGCATTTTCACCTCCAATTTTAAAAAAAGTGAAAATGTCTAGCCATTAGTATGTATGTGACTTTCTGGATTACAATTTCTTTAAGGAATAGTAGAATGATGATGTGATGATGCTGTGATGATGGTGATGATGATAATGATAACAATCTCATTCAGTTGTGATGTAAAGGGAATGCTTTATCTTATGTAAGTGCCAACAAAATTCTGTCTCTTGTTTTTGTATCTAACAAATATTTTGTCAGAAAAAGAGTACTGCCCTACCTTTCTGTCAGATGTCATCCAGGAGCATATACTGCAGTGATAACTCTGCCTTGGCTTCAGTTAAAAATAAAACCCAATCATTAAGCATTAAAACCACTCACTTGGGTTAATTGCTGTACTTACATGATTTCTCATTATGTTTGACTGTATGGAGACATTTGCTGATGAAGAAGGACTTTTCTTTTTATGTCTGTTCATCACCTGCTCTGAAACAAATTTGGAGTCATAGAATAAAATGACAGTTTTTATACCCTAATTCTCGCTCGGTCTAGTTCACAAGAGGGTTACAAAATAAAATTCCAACAAATTAGCAAAACTGAACATTACCATAATCTGAGACTATTTTAAAGAACACAGCACAAGTTTTGGTTTACGTACTCAATGACATTGTCATCAACACGTTTTATAATTTTCTTACTACCCAGCTTTGTAATTGTGTAATTATTGATTACTTTATTAATTTAAGATGGTTCTAGTTATCTTATATTTCACTTATATTTTGAAATTATTTATAATCTCATATCATGTAAGTTTAGATTTTCATAATTCAAATTGCCATAATTTGACATTGCAGTATATTTAGAAAATAAAGCACCCCTAAACTCTCATTTTTTTTATTACACGTATCTATCTGTTCCTGGATACCTCAGAAGTTAAGGGACACATCTTAAATATAATTCAACAACTGGATGATATGAAAAAATGTTACGTGAAGTGAAGCAATACTAATTAGATGAAAATAAGGAGAACTATGGTGGGATAAAAAATTATTAAATTTCAAATATATACTGTACTGGTTCTATGAATTTTAAAAACTCTATTATTTAATCCTTTCAATAATCTACACATATTAAGTAGTTCATAAATTACTGAACTTGATTGAAATTTGTTCAAATAGACCTTAGCAGAGCTAGAATTTTATCCTAGATTTATCTAACTCCAATTTCCATTTTCTTTTCAATATACAACACTAAATTAGCTATCACAAATACCTTTAATACATGGTAGGAAAGCAAGTCATATATCTGAAGTAAAATAACATTATTCAGCCATGTAAGAATGTGGATTTATAGAAATAATAGAAGAAAACACTGGAATCGGAGGGTATTTAACAATACATTTTGTTTGAGGGAGGCAGGGAGGACTAAAAGATTATTGATTACATATTTTTTGTATAAATCTGTGACAAATAGCTATTATTTTTCCCCTCAGAAAAAAACTTTAGAGAACTGCTGTTAGCAATTGTTTGTGAAAATTAAAGGAACACACTTTCAAATTTTTGTTTATTGTAATGTTTTGATATCTCACATTTCAGGGGGCAATAATAAGTGGAATTCATGTGCTCATGTTAGAAATCCAAAATATAGAATATTGAACAAAAATTTTTATTTGAAATAAGTTGAAATCATAAACTTTACATAGCAAATTCTACAGAATCAATGGAATGACCTGAAATATTTCACAGGTCTACTATACAATCAAAGAATTTCCTCAAAAGGATTTTAATCTGAACTGATTGATTTACACAGTTAATAAATGTAGCAACTCTTAGCTATAAACACATATTAACTCCAGTATGACTGAAACTCCTGGGCAGACTGAGACATTAACAGTTATCAAAAGAAAAAAAAATAGATTGCATGGCCTGAGGTTACATTTCAATGATGTATGTAAACTGGGTCATGAAGTTAAAAATTATAAACTTAGCCATTGTAAAAGTACCTGAAAACTAACTCACTTTTAGTTGCTAAATGAATGTTATCAGCCCTGGATGAATTCATGGTTCATGTGAACAATTTTGAATCATTCTTTGAAATTAAAAGCATCACATATAGATAGCATTGATTTAAATATTGCCACATGACTGTAAAAATCTGTTTATAGGTTTGGATTTTTTATTTTAAGACAAGTATTTCCATACTTCATAAAAGGCTATACTACTTGCTGTATAATAAAACTACAGGAACAAGAGCAAACTAGCTATAGTCACTAGTTTACCCAATTAACATCAATGTTTCATAGGGTTTTTCATGCAAATTATCAAAAAACAAAATAAAATCACTTTGGTATGTGACCCTCATCATAAAAAAAGTTATTTAAAATGAAATATAATCAACAATGAAATAAAATGACATTTAAATTACTGCTTCATGGAACGTAACAAATTTAAAGCACAAGGGATGTTTTCATTTTTGGAACAAATTCTATAACACAGTAGAAGTATGAAAAAAAAAAGACCTTGAACAATTAAGTAAACATGAAGTTAGAACACCATAGTTTTTTGGAGTATCTTGATTGAACTGTGTATCTGAGCCACAGAAAGAAACAACTTTTTCCCAAGAGTAATAGTAATAATTCTGGTGGAAAAAGTTTTCCTATCTTATGGACAATAAGTGGGACATAAGAGAATAAGGAGTTAATAGGAGAGAAAGAGAAACAGATAAGTGATGTTCAACACTTTTAAAATTTTCTAACATATAAATATTAAGAGGGTACATTCAATTTTTTAGAGATTCTCAGAAAAAAAGTAAAGGAAAATAATTGTAATTGTTATGAGATAATCACTTATATTGAAGGTTAAGTGAAAAATCTCCTCTTCCATTCCTTTTGTTAAAAAAATTAGACCATTTTTTGTTTCATATCCACAGTCATAAACTCTCAATATTACTAAAGTAATTAAAGCCCAGGGGATTAAAATAAATGCACTTTTAAAAGTTAAAGTTCTATATATCAAACGAAAAAGCTTCTGCACAGCAAAAGAAATTATTAACAAAACAGAGGCAACAAACTAAATAAGAAAAGATATTTGCAAACAACAATTCTGATAAGGTGCTAAGATCCACAGTATATAAAGAACTAAGTATATAAAGGACTCACACACTCAACAACAAAAAACAAACAGTCAAATTAAAAAATGAGCAGAGGACCCAAACAGACACTTTTCTCAAGAAGACATATAGACAACAGACATATAAAAAGATGCTCAACTTCTCTATCTATTAGGGACATGCCACAGTGAGATACTACCTCACATTTGTTAGAATGGCTATCATCATCAACCTAATCACAAGTGCTGAAGAGGTGGTAGGTCAAAAAGAGCCCTCAAACACTGCTGGTGGGAATGTAAATTGGAATAGTCACTATGATAAACAGTACAGAAGTTCCTCAAAAAATTAAGAATAGAATTATCACATGACCCAGCAATCTCTCTTCTGGGTATCTACCCCCCAAATACAAAAAAAAAAAAACATTTATCAGTAAAGATAGATGCACCCTGATCTGATGTTCATTGCAGCCTTGTTCATGGTGGCTGAGAAATGGAAACAGAAATGTCCTTTAGTAGATAATTGGATAAAGAAGATGTGGTGCATACATACAATGGAATATTACTCAGCCATAAGAAGAGATGAAATACTGACATTTGCAACAATGTGGATGATCTTGAGATTATCATGCTAAGCGAAATAAATCACACAGAAAACGATAAGAAATATATGATTTCTGATATGTGGGATGTAAAACTGAAAGCAACAAACGAGCAAGACAAACTAATAAAAATTTGTAAACACAGGCCACAGTTTAATGGTTACCAGAGGGATGGGGGTGGAGGGATGGAAGAAGAGGTTGTAGACAAGTTTAAAGAGGGTCAAATATATGGTGATGGAGACTTGACTTTGGGTGGTGAACACACAATGCAATATACAGATGATGTATTATACACTTGAAACCTATATAATTTTATTAACCCATGTAACCTCAATACATTTTTAAAAATCCAACTGGAAAAAAGTTACAGGTCTATTTTTCACTATATATCTACTGTCTTTTGATGTACATTTGTACATTTTAGTACACTTCGGCAAAAATTTAGCTGACTTTTTTTCCAACAAATCAATTAAATGTTCTAGTTGGCCTCTCTTCTTTGTCTGACAGATGTTATGCAATTATTTTTATGAAACAGATGATAAAAATAAAGCAAACCAAGCCTGTGGATTTTGTACAGCAAGCTAGTTTATTATGTTGGGGTAAAGTGAGTGGTGGGAGAAAAACAACTGTTGTTCTATTATAACTTGTACTTTAGAGTAGCACAAACAGTAAAATAAGCAAAGACTTTGAGGTTAAAGACCAGCGTTTGAATCCTGACTCTTCCTCTTTTCCTCTATGGGCTTAGGGAAATTAATAGCATGAAGTATTTTACTTTCTGCGAAATTGGGAAAACAATAGCTGCTTTTTTGTTTTTGCCATCCTGAAGATGTAGCAATTCGGTTCTCCATATTTTATAATCTGCAACACAATAATAGGAAGTTGGGGAGAAATTCTGAAGATCTCAGCATTGGTTTGGTGGCTGTGGTTCATACAGACTGGCTCATGTGCAGATTAGTAAGAGAATGAGCACCAAAGGCTTGGAATCGTTCTTACTGGGTTTGAGCATTTACTCATGGTTTTGTGCTTGAGATATCACTGTCTACGATCAAAGTTCTCTGACAACTTATCTTCATTTTTCCCACCATGTAATCATTTGGCTTAGGTTTATTTTCTACTTTCTGTTCTTAAAAGATTTTTTTTTAAATTGACATAGTCATATTATCTCTATTTCAAAATAATTTATCCATGATTCAGTAAAATGATTTATAATTCTCTAAATTTTCTCTGTATTTTTTTTTCATAATTTTGTATATTTCTTTTCTTTGCCCTCTTTTTCTTGAATGTAGTTCTGATATTTTTTTCAGAGAATTGGCTTCAATCTACTTAACCAGTCATCCTCTTTATAAGAAAATTATGACTTTTTTGTTATTGTTTTCTAATATGCATATACACTTATGATTATGTATATAGAGATTATATGTAATTCCAAATTGATAGATGAATAATACATATATGAAATAGGTAGGTTATGCAAATATGAAAACCTATTTTAATAGTTGTAAATTATAAAATGAAAATATATATTTATATGTGTATGCATGCAAAAATAAGAAAACTTTGACTCTAAATCAAAAAATAATACAAATATGATTAAAAATGCCCACAGCACAATAAGGAATCTAATAATATTTATTTGTTTTCTTACTGACTGTGAATTAATTAACAATAACTGAATAGATTTCTCTCTAAACGTGTTGAGGTCCCACCTTGGATGCATTTCCCTTTCTCAGTTTTCCTCTTTTGTCTCTATGGGGTGAACAGGAGGTCAGACTAGCTTGCATTTAATACCCTATTTTTTGAAAATTTTTATGGCGATTTAGTATATATTTGTCTCTGCTGAGCTGCCTCTGTGTGTAGCTACTGGGATGCATGCTATTATGTTTTTCTCTTTTCTCTTTCATTTTTGAGATTAATGCCAAATGAATTATGTAGGGACTACAGACAATAATGATGGGATCTTGTGCTTTCTCCTTTTTAATTTTGATTCTCAGCTGTTTCTGCTTTTCTGTGTTCTGGGATGTGGATAGCAACAGAGCTCTTCTTTCTACTCTTGTGGCCCATTTCCATTCCTGACCCTTTGCTGTCTGACAAATTGATGCATTCGAAAGATTGCTAAAAATTTAGAGGTGTGACTTCTGTAATTTAAAAAGTTAGCTCTATTTTCAGTTATTTATTTTTATCATTTTCTGATATCTTCTTCAAAGAAAAATCTGTATAATTCATAAATTTAGTAACATACACAATGACTGTCACAAGGAATATGTCCACTGTTTACCTACACACCATCCTTCATTCCATCATTTTTAGCCAGACTATTAACCCACAGAGTTTAGTAGTCCTTATCTCTAAAGTCCACTGGAAAACAGATGGGAAGAAATGGATTCACTATTTTAAAAGGTGGAAAATAATTATCTTTTTATATATGTCTTATGATATCAATATTTGTAAGGAATGCTAGGCACATGATAACCAAGCATTTTAAGATCAATTGAAGGAATAATTTTTAATTTATTTATAATTTTTTTTAAAAAGGTCTGCAATGTTCTAAGTGTAACAAGAGAATGTGTCTCTACCTGGCTTTTGCACATATGGGTGTGCAACAAATTAAAACGTGTATGAATTAATTGGTATTTGTGAAACCTTATTACTTTCACCTCAGTTTGACTAAATCGGTTGTTTTATCATGGTAGAGGCATACACTGAGTGCTACATTAAGTACATAGAGAAACTGGAACCACACTTTCTACAGTTTAGTTCCTTAAATGCAAATTTTACTTTTTCTATAAAATAAATGTTAAAAGTTTGGGAATTGCTGAGTTAAACAATTTCTCTTTTGCAATTATTTTATCAGGCTTCTAAAAGACTGGAATAGAATCCCAACAATGGATTCAATTTTATCACTCAAGTGGATTTTCAGTTGATCATTTGAAATTATTTTTACTCTTTTGACTGATAATCATAAATTTATAGAATTATAGGGAAATTTTTTTTTGCTTTTAGCATAAATTGTATGTCATTATTTCTAAGTAGGGATTTATAGCCAATAATCTAAAGTAATATTCCTTCCATGCTATAATGAGAGAAACTGATAATACATGGGTAAGCAAAATTATGAAAATAATATAATATCATAATTTTAAATATTTATATAGCAAATAATGTCATTTCATATTAAAATAATTATTTAAGGCCTAAACAAAAATTATAAACTATAATAAAAGTATAAATTACTACCTAATTATTAGATAGTCTGCAAAAAATACATAAGGAAAGGGAGGGTTAATCCACAGCATACCAAGAAAAATGGTCATTAACATTTTCTATCTTAATCCAATGGACCAATACTTTTAAAAAATGTCATACTATGTATAACCTTTTAGAAGTAGTAGAGGGGTAATGAAAAGCAGTTAAAACTTTTCCTAAGATTATCAGGGAAACTTTTTTGTATCAAGAAAATCCTGTCATTTAAACATCACAAAAGATGAAATGAGTCTACAGCTATGCCACCCTGAACAAGCCCAATTCTATCTGATCTCAGAAGCTAAGCAGAATCAGGCCTGGTTAGTACTTGGATGGGAGACTACCTAGGAAGACCAGGTGTTGTAGGTGTAAAAAATAATACAATAAAATAAAATAAAATAAAATAAAATAATAAAATAATAAAATAAAATAAAAAAGGGATTGTAAACTGACAAGGTCCTTGTAATCTGTGAGGTCATCCAAGGGTTGCCTTGCCTAAAAATAAATAAATAGATGATAGATTAGATTAGATAGATAGATAGATAGATAGATAGATAGATAGATAGATAGATAAAAAGATGAAAGGATACAAACATAGAGCGTCTTTTTAGCAAAACCAGATGTTACAGATGTTTTTCAAAATATGATGTGTGATAAAGCCTTTCTTATTGAATGACTAATTGAATAAGAATATCATATTTTCTTCTCTCCTTCAAAATATATAGCCTACCTAATATTTCATTTTGAGAAAATTTATCTAAGATATAATCATTTGAAGGGTCATAGTTTATAGTTTTGTGATCAAATTAACCATTATTAGTTTCGAGCTGAACTGTCTATTGTACTAGCCACTTGCCACATGTAGCTATTTAAATTTTAAATAAAGTTAAGTAAAATTTAAGAATTTAGTTCCTTAGTTCTATAAGCCACATTTTGAGAACTCTATAGTCACATATTACTGGTAGTTGCCATATTTAACAGCACAAACATAAAATATTTTCATCATTACAGAAACTTCTATTAGACAGTAATTTACAGAGTATTTTTGTCTCTTAACATGTGTCTTCTGAGTTGTCTAATAATTGTGATATCTTTTCCTCTGTCATTTTTTTCCCTTTTGCCATTATGGTTGGAAAAAACTTTATTCTTAGTTTTGTTCAGTAAAAGCTAAAAGCAGATTGGAAAGATGGTCTATTACCTTCAATCTTTCCTAATATTACAACTCTGCTGTTATGTGAAGTTTTTAAAATTAAAAAATGCTTCTCTTAGAAAATGATATAACTTCAGAGTGCTGATTTAGAATTTTTTCCCTTGTTACTACCATTTCTTTTGACTGCGCTTTGATAATTTAAATGCTATTGTAGTTACTTTTGTCTGGCTTTTATTGTATTGTAATATTCTCATGCATGTTATTTTTACATCTCAAATACAATGTCTTACTTAAAGTGTCAGTCCTAAATATGTCTTGGAAGGAAATGCATGAAAGAGAACAGAAAAATAAAAGAAAAAGAGAATAAAACATAAAACAATTTTTTAAAGGAAAATTATTTTAGATTTAGCAAAAACTACAGGCATTTGGATACAAATAAGTCTAACCACTCATTTTTCAAAAGAAGAAAATTGTATCAATGATGCTGGAAATTTTCCAAAGAACATGGATTAATTTCTTATTACTGTTGGAACACGTTACCCCAATCTCAGTGACTTAACACAAATTTATTACTTTATAGTTCTTTAGATGAAAAGTCTAAAATGGGTCTTAACAAGCTAAAATCAAGATTTTGGCACTTCTTTTTTGAGTCTTAGTGGAGAATCCATTGCTTTGACTTTTCTAGCCTCTAGAGATTGTAGACTTCTTCCAATTTTTTCATTTTTTTTTTAAATCTGTGGCTGTCCTGAAGTCTTCAGCATATTGATAACTAATTTAAATTCACTTTCAAATAACTCCACAGCACTTCACAGGTGCTGCACATAACAGAGCGTTCCCAATTTCTCCCCTGAGTTATTTATTTATACTCTGTAATCACCAAATACATATATGCTATTATTTTTTAACAAATTGTTATCAGTTAATTAGCAATACAAATAAAATATTTTATTTTACCTTTTTTAAATCTTTCTCTACTATTTTTCCTTTATGTAGATCAAGCTTCTGACATAATATTTTTTCTCTCTTAGGACTTTTTTTAACATTATTCACAGCAATTCCCTTCATTTTTGTCAGACAAAGTCTATTTCTCCTTCACTTAGCAGGATAATTTCGCTAAATACAGAAATATAGATTGGTGTTTGCTTTTCTTCCAATGTTTTAAATATGTTGCTTGCATGGTTTCTGAAAACAAGTGCAATGTAATTCTTATCCTTGTTCACCTGTAAATTCATATTTCCCTTCTCTGGCTTCTTTCACAGTTTTCTCTTTGTCTTTTTTTTTTTTTGCAGTTTGAATATGGCCTGCCTTGGCATGGATTGGTGGTTATTTTTCCACAGCATTTCTGAGCTTCTTGAATCTGTGGCATGTAGTCTCATTAATTTTGGAAAATTCTCAGCAATTAATAATTAAAATATTCTTTTTTAGTTTTTTTCTCTGTTTTTCTGATATTCCTGTTACTCATATGTTACACTGTTTATAAGTGCCCCACAGTTCTTGGGTATAATCTTTCTTTTCATTCATCGTCTCTTGCTTTTCAGTTTAGGAAGTTCTTTTGACCTATCCTTTATCTCATTGCCTCCTTTCTCATTTTCAGTATACTGATGAGACCAAATGGCTTTCTTCATCTGTCGTTTTTCTTCTAACATTTAAAAATTATTTCTCAAAGTTTCCATCTCTCTGCTTAATTTACCTTTCAGTTCTTCTATGTTTTCCACTTTTTTTTTTTTCCTTACAGAGCCCTTGGCATACTAATACATAATAGTTATTTTAAATTCCCAGTCTGATGATTCCAAAATCTCTGCCATACCTAAGTCTGGGTTCTGATGCTTACTTTGTATCTTTAAACTGTTTTGTTTGTTTGTTTATTCTGTTTTGTTTGCCTTTCAGCATGTCTTATATTTTGTTGAAATCAGACATGATGTACTGGACAAAAGATACTGAAGTAAATAGGTCTTTAGTGAGAGGATTTATGTTTTCATGGTGAGGGGTTAGGCTGTGATCCAATAGCTGTAGGTGTCAGAGGTTGATATTTACTCTAGTGTCCTTGTTGTTGTCTCAAGTTTGTCTTCTTAAATAGAGCATAAACCTTACAGTTCTTTTAGATGTAATCCATTATTATAGGATTTTGTGGTGAGAAGTGAGGGCAGGAAGAGTGTTCTGTAATTCTAAGATTAGGTCTCAGTCTTTTAGTGAACCTGTGCTCTGGGGCTGTGACTTTCACAAGTGCTTCTCAGTGTTTTGTTTTGTTTTTGTATTATTTTTTTTTTCCTTTTCCTCCATAGGTGAGATAGGAAAGTTTGATAGATAGACTTTTCCTTTCTCAAAGTTGGTAGACTCTGATAAAATAGTTACTTTGGAGGGTAGTTCTTTATAAGGAGAACAGAAAATTCTGGAATATTTCAAAATGGTTACTTTTTCTGTCTCCCTAGAGGAAGCATGAGTGGATCTTTCTCTGATATTCATCATGAGAACCTGATAGAACCCCTGGAGGTAAAACTCATGCTTATGTGCCATGTCCCCCAAATTTGGTGTCTTTAAATATCAAGTTAGTCTACACTGAGCCTTCAGCATTGTCAATAACAGTTCAAGTGTTCCTATGTGTCCTGGATCCAGCACTGGGTTTTTGTTCCTGGCTCATAACAGAAAGCTGTGAATTTTGTCATTCATCTCTCTCTCCCCTGTTTTCAAGGAAGACGTTTATCCTTGATGTCAATTTTCTTATAGATCTAAGAAAAGTTGTTGATTTTTACTTACTTCAGCTTCTTTGTTTTGAGGCGGGAGTGAGAACTCCCATGCTCTTTCCACGTCAGGCCAGAAACTGAAAGTAGAGACCTTTTTCCATCTTCAAAGCCAGCAGTGGCTGTGAGAGTCTTCTCTGGGATTAACAAGTGAACATCTTGAGGGAGCTATTATTCTGCCTATCACAGCCCCAAGCTCATACGTCAAAGAAATAGGAATTTTAACATCCTGGCCCACACCATCTCTTTAAATGCCTTTTAAACTCATTCTCCCCCTTTTTTTTTCTCTCTCTCTATTTCTCTCTCTGTCTCTCTTTGTCTCTGTCTCTCTCTTTCCATTCTCTATCTCTTCTCTCCCCATCAATTTCTCAAAAACATTAGCCATGCAAATATTTTCTAATTTAGGTAACTTTTTTTTGTATGCCATGATTCTTATTGAAACTATACAAATATCATTTCAATTTGGATTTAGTCTCTCTGCCTAAGATGATATAAAATGTCCTAAAATTATACCTAGCAATAAACATCAAAATTCGTATGGTACCCCCTTACCTGAAGGCTGTGCTTAATGTATTACAAATTGATTTAGCCCATGAAGCCACCTCCCTCTGTGAAATGAAAAACAGTCAGTTAATATTGGAACTTTATAAACTATTATTATGAACATTATAGAGATGAAAAGATAATTAAAATAAACAATGGATATTTTACAAAATAGAAACATATGATGACTGCTTGCATGCTACCAGGTATATAAACTCACATAAGTTCAGGTACTGCTCTGTTAAACTCTATTGGAAGTAACATCAACATTTCAAGTGGCCTCAGGTTCTTTCAGTGATTCTTATGTAGAAATAAATTCTCAGTAAACAATTTAATATTATTTGTAAAAGTAAAAATAAGTTTTCAAAGCTAATTTCTTCAAAATAACATTAATGCAATCTGAAATAATACACAATTTTTGAAATCTGAAAAATAAAAAGGACTAAATTTGTCTAAATTGCTAATAAATTTTGAAATTTTTTGTCTTGGGCATGAGCCCCAAGTCTGGGTCAATGGATATTCAATTCAAGTTGCCATCTGCTAGATGTTTTTGAAACTGATTTAGTATAAATTTGTATTTAACTGTGTTTTAGTCCTCAAAATGTTCATACCACAAAATCACCATTTTGACAGGCATTAATTAGAATCTTTGTCAGTCTCTGCAGAAAGACCAAAAGTTGAACATAGCAATGATTCAACTCAATTAATTGCCTACCATGATGGACATGTAACATCAAATTCAAAGGGCATCTTCTACTTCTTTCTCTATGATGGCAGTTTTGAGGCATTAATTTCAAATAATGCATTCATTGCCAACCCCATTTCAACAGAACAAAAGAATGACAGAGGTAAGAGAGTTGAAGAAAGTTCTTCCTGACTATAACTAGATTGTATGGCACCGGCCATACAGATCAAAAACTGCTTCTAGTGGTTCTAGCAAGCAAATCTGATTTTCTACAGGAATTATATATTTGAGTGTAGTATAACTACAAATTGTAAAAATAATAAATTTTACATGATCCATATTTTTAGTAAGATGCTATAAAAACAAAAAATATAAGGATGTATATTATATGCTATTTCATAATTTTTATATAAAACAACTTAAATATGATTTATAATTGTGTAAAATTTATGTATTGTGAATTAACAATTATATTTATGCAGTAGAAAAAGCAGATATTATATCCTTGTTAAATTCTATAAACTGTGATAAATCATATTCTTTTGTAACAAATATTAGATATGCAATATGGAGGCAATAAAGAATAATCTCTATACTTTCAGGAGAAGAACAGCTATTTAAAATGTCTTAGACCTATTATAAATATTATAATCTAAAAATAATAATGATAAAATTAAGATAGAGATTATTTCATGCACTTTTAGGTATAAAGAAGGAGACACTACCAACTATTAGCTGTGGTTTCTTTGGAAATATGGATTTTTAAAATTTTAATTATTATGTTTTTTGCAATATGTATATGGTAGATATATATCCTCTTAGAGCTAATTAAATAAAGATGTAATTTATTTTGTAAAAATATTTATTGTGCATAACTCCTCCATGCAAACACTGGACCAATTTTAAAAATTGTGTTTCTATGGAAGACACAGGTCTTATAATATCAAAATATTAAAGAATTCTTGTAAATGCTTGTTCTAAGTGGTATTAAATATAGCTAGACTAATATAAAATAATTTGACATAAGAACTGAATATAAACTTAACTAAGTTCTTCATTATCTATTCTATTATCTCTAAATATCTTCTATTTATTTTTTAAAATGGGGAGGTTGTTATAAAGGACAAATGAGAACACATAATTAGAAGAATTATGAATACTGGCTTTTGAGACTCTGTATAGTCTTACCTCAACATATCTATCTATTCCTGCAGCTACATCTACCATTCTTGTCCAGGTAATTTTTTCTAAGTTATGGTGTTATTAGCATTAACAGAAAGTACAGAAAACCCAGTTAAATTTGAATTTTGAATAAACAATGAATACTTCTTTTAGTGTAAGTTTCTCTCAGATATTACACAGGGCATGCTTACATTCAGAATATTAAGTAAAGTAGAGTGGAACAGAATAGTGTATGACATTTGTTTCATGTGATACTTGGGACATAGCTAAAAATAATGTTAATCTTTTATCAAAAATCTAGAAAGATTACTGCCTTTGTTTTATTCTAGAAGTTTTATGGTTTCAGGTCTTACATTTAAGTCTTTAACACGTTTTGAGTCTATTCTTGTATACGGTATAAGAAGGTGGACCAGTTTTAGTTTTATTTTTTGCATATATCTGGCTGGTTTTTCCAATACCATTCATTGAAGAGACTGTCTTTAGTCCATTGTATATTCTTGCCTCCTTTGTCATATATTAAGTGAGTGTATATCCATGGATTTATTTCTGGGTTCTCTATTCTGTTCCATTGATCAGTGTGTCTATTTTTATGCATGTACCATGCTGTTTTGATAACTGTAGCCTTGTAGTAGAGTTTGATATCAGGTAGTGTGATACCTCCAACTTTGTGCTTTTTTCTCAAGATTACTGTGGCCATTCAGGATATTTTGTGATTCCATATAAATTTTAGAATTCTTTGTCTATCTCTCTGAAAAAATGCCATTGGTATTTTGATAGGGTTTGCATTGAATCTATAGATCACTTTGGATAATATGGCTTACATTTTATAACTAAGTAAACCTGCCAAGACGAGTATACTTATAGTCTAGAAATACCAGCATTTCCCTGTAAGAAAATTTTGCTCATGATTTTTGTAAATGCTCATCTTTCTTCAAATTTTTTAGCAAAACTGTCAATGCATGTCATCTGTGGACACACAGGATGCATTATTCAGCACTACAGTATTCTGGATAATCTTGCTACTTTCTAGGCTATTTAGTTTGCAGTGAAAGAAGGATATAAATGAACTTATAGTCATGGGATTTCTTGTTCTAACCTTTGGTCTTAACTACCTCATTTAAAGTATCACTGCCTAATAAAACAATGAAAGGTGCTAGACAATACTTTGTGGGGTTAGGACAATACTTTCCACAATACAATATATGATTTTAATCGCTGAAGAGCAAATGGTGCTATTTCTTCCATAACTTACATTCATGCATATGAGGCTCAAGAGGATAGAATAGGAGTGAATTCTCTTATTGTTACACCTAGCAATCCATTGCAGGGAATGTTTTGTTCCTATCTTGCAATTTGGCAGCTGTTTTAGAGATATTATTCCCCAGTGGAGGAAGAATTGCTCCAAAAGACACAAACAATTAATGGAAAAATAAAAATTTGAGACTGCCACTTGACCATATTAGCATCCTCACACCAGCTAACCAACAGGCAAATAGAAGATTAATAAACTGGTTGGAGTAGCTCCTTCTGACTTTCCAAAGGATCATGTGATTACAAGTGAAGAAGTGCAGAGAATGTCTGATATTCAGAAAATCCTCTAGGACGCTCTTAGAAATTCTGTGTCTTAAAATAGAAGCTAAAGAAAAACTTTAACAACTCTGTAAAGATGTGACTGCTAATCACTCAGACATTAGATATAAAGATTTGGATCACTCCACTGAGCAAAGATGGTCATTCCACTGAAATGGTTTCTCAGATAAAAGGGAATATGGAATTGGAAATAGATAAAGAAAGTTATAAATACCAGTTATGGCCACATTATCTGTTGTAAAATTGAGAATTTTACTATTTACAGATATTTATTACTTGCTGTGAGTCCACTTGTATATTTACTAAGCAACTATTTTTCTTTCTCCATGTCATAGTCCTAATATCTAACATATGAACTTTGTTAAAAGAATATTTGGTTAGATTTCAATAGTATAAAAATATATGGTCTTTAAAATTTATTCATCAAAAACATAATATTTACTGAAAAATCAGTAATCAAGGAAATTTTTAGTATTCATAATTTTAACAAAATCAATAGTATATTTTATGTAAAATATTTTGTTGAATTTTTAATGAGAAATTTATTTATGTTCCACTTTCCAATGAGAAAAATTACAATTTTCTAGAAAGTTGAGAAACTTTGAGAAAGCTGTATACTATTTCAAAAATAGAAATGGCTTACAATAATTTGTATGATTGTGACAACTGATATTTGATAAACTGTAATAAATTCAATTTAGTGTTAAAATACCAAACACTAATTTGCCTTTAAAACATACAATTAGATTAAAGTATATAATGATATTATCTCATCTATCCACTCTTTTCTCCTATATAAAACAAAGCTCAGAAAATCTCAAAGTGCTTTGTAAAATAGCACAAAATAACTTAATTCGTAACAAAAATATCATGGGACTAAAAGCACTATAAATAACTACAATTGATTACCAAAATAATGATATAATAAAAGGATTCATAATTGCAATTTTTTATAGTGTATGCCAATTAACTTTTAAAAATCCATTTTCTGAATATATACATATGAAACTACTTTTAATTTTTTCAGTCTAATTATTTTCTGATTAAAAAAAGGCAGCTCTCTTAAATTTTAAAATTGAAAGCTGACTACATATTAAATATATACAAGACTTGAGAAAAGCCTACTAACCCAATCAAGTAAAATGGTTTAAATATGAAAACATATTGTATAAATATATTACTAAACTGCAGTTGCCTTTGGAGTTTTAAAGACTTCAATTAGACTTCAATCAAAGACTTCACTCAAGAGGACATTTTAGGAACAAAATAAAGATTTAGATAGCCGCCAATAAGTAGGTGTTAATGGCAATGATTTTATTTCAGAACTAATCTTTTGAAAGTATACTTTAACTAATGCGCGTCTTGCTTATTATAGTGTTATACATATTTTTAAGTGTTGATAAGTTTAGATGTTTTAAAAAAGGTATTAAGAAAATCACATTGCAGTGCTGAAAAATATATTTAAGATATACTGTAAAATACAGTAAAAAAGTACTGGGCAAAAAATCAGAAGCCATACCTTCTGCACATTCTCACAAAATTATTAACTATTTTATTTTAGATAAGTCAAATATCAAATGGGATTAATATAGAATTAAATATGATAATTAAGTTGGTTTTAAACTGCTCAATACTATTAATATTAAATGCTTAACATTATTTGTAAATGATATTTATTTGCACATAAATTTACAGACTACTTCTGTAAAGTAAGTTAAAATTTGTGACTAAATGCTATCAGATATATTTTTAAGCTGATTAATTATATCAAATCTATAAACATAACATTGGTAACTGGATATAATTTAGCTTGTACATACAAATTTAGCTTGTACATACATGATGGAAAGACATTCATAATTTGGTATTAATTTTGCAATTGAGTCTAACTCTTTCATTATTTTTTAGATACGGTGTCCTGGACTTTTAGGATTTTAGATTAGGAATGACTTAATGTACCATCTCTAAAGTCTAGCTGATGAAGATTAACTTTTAGTGGATCTCATGGACATAAGATCATTCTTAAAATTGTATTTTCTTATATTGGACCCTGGATATTTTATAACATTTATCCTTCAAATACTTATATATTTCTAGTTATTTATATACATTTCCCTCTGTTCCATGTGTGTTTATATGTGTATATATGTATGTATATAATTGTTTTTATATCTTTATGTTTATATGTATCCTTGTATCCACATTTCCATCTCCATCCACATCTCCATCTCTATCTCTACCTCATTTATCAATATATTCTCTCTAGAGAAAAATTTTAATAGTCTTAGCCTAATTAGCTTGTCTATCCCAAATGTTATGGGGCAGGGCGAATTGTTTGAAGCTGAATTACAACTAAAGAATTGGAGGAGAGAACTCTTGGAAGAAAAAGTCTTATTTCAAATGATGGTTGGACAGACCAAATATTTGAGAGGAAAAATACCACACACATGTTTGAAAAACAGGGCATGAGTTGGTACCAGGAAATAGATAAGTCAAAGGACAAAGCAGAGGCGAAATCACAGAGGCTGTTGGATTTTATGGAAGTCAACAGCAGAGCTGGGTAACTTATGGATTTTGTTAATTGAGATGCCATGAATAGAATTTAAGGAGGAGAATAAGCCTTGTTTCTGTCTTGAAAAATTGGATGTGTAATGTGCTTTTCGTAGACAGTGAGACAGAGGGAAGAAAAGACAAATGTAAAGATAAAATGACAAAAGCAAATCTCATTATAACAATTCTGTATTGTTTGGAAGACTAATATATATTTTACTAAATATGAAATTGATAGTAAACTATTTAACATAGAAAATATTTGTAATGAATCAATCTTTCATTATTTTGAAGTTATTTATAAGAGTATTTTAGAGATTTATATTTTGTAAAAGGAATCCAGTACAAACAATATAATTATCTCATTCCAGCTTTGAAAACTAATTTCATCTTGTAAGAATAACATTAGACTTGTAAATGAAGAATACATTTAAATGATGCTGTCAAAAGAAAATACTTTCCTGCTGTTAATTGGGTGCTTTAACAAAATTCAAGATTTTTAAAAGTATGAAATAGTGACCTTCAATTAACATGACTGTAGTTTTATTATTAAAAACTATCACATTGATTTAAGGAATTGAGGTTGATAAATATTTGTAAAATAGATGCATGGTGTTTTCCCTACAAATATTGACCTGTTTAAACAATATATGGCTGGAGAACAATTCTTGTTTTTCCTGTGTTAAGCTAATCACTCTGGATGCTCTTTTTGTGTGTGTGTGTATGTGTGTGTATGTGCACACACATAGTACTTGCATTAATTTCTTTATAAAAGTAACACAAGTTATTTTAGAATGACTCAACAATATTCATTTTAATAATTTTAGCACTTTTATGTTTCTAAAAATCTGACAAATATATTTGTAATTTTCAGAGATGAACAATTTCTTATAATTTGGTCATTCATATCATTGTTCATTTCATATATGTACATTGTTCTATTCTAAGATCCAGTATTTAAAGATTATAGAGATATAGCAATGAACAAAACAAAGAAGAAAAGTTACTTTTATATGCATTGTATGAAATGAAATATTTTTTATTGTATCCATTCTTAGCACATCAATTATACTTCTAAATTTTTTACTGGTTGCCATAGAGTTCGCAATACATATTTGTTAACTAACCTAAGCCCACCTTCAAATAACACTATACTGCTTCACAAACAATGTAGATAACTTATAATAGAGTAGTTCTAATTCCTCCCTCCTATCCCTTCACATCATTACCATTCCTTTTCATTTATTTATGTGGTATAATTACTCAATATATTGTTACTCATTATTTTTTTAAATTACCTTTTAGATCTCTTAATAAAAGATTTTATTTTACCTTCATTCATTCTTCTTAAGATGCTCTTCTGTCTTTATATAGATTTGTGTTTTCCATTCTATTTCATTTTCCCTTCCCTCAAGAAGTTTTTTTTTATCATTTCTTGTAGGGAAAGTCTGTAAGCAATACATTCTTTCCATTTTTGATTTGGAGGAAGTCATTATTTCTCCTTCTCTTTTAAAAACAATTTTTCTGGATATAAAATTCTAGGGTGTTTTCTCCCAACACTTTAAATATTTCACTCCACTTTCTTAAATATGAGGTTTCTGATGACAAGTACTCTGTAATTCTTGCCTTTGTGCTTTTATTTATTTTTCCATGGTTTAAGATGTTTCCTGTATTTGGTTTTCTATAGTTTGAATGTGATATGTCTGTGTGTGTTTTTTTTGTTTTTATTCTGCTGGCCTTCCTTTGAGCTCCCTTGGTCTGTAGTATGGTCATTATTATTTCAACTATTTCTTCTCCTATCTTTTTCTTCTCCTTCTAGAGAAGTTACACATATGTAACAGGTTTTGAAGTTGACCTGCAGTTATGGAGAGAGCAAGATGATGATGATGATGAGGAGGAGGAGGAGGAGGGTTTTGATTTTTTACACCTACAGCACTTGGTCTTCCTAGGTGGTCTCCCATCCAAGTACTAACCAGGCCCGACCCTGCTTAGCTTCCGAGATTAGTCAGGATCAGGCATGTTCAGGGTGGCATGGCCATACACTGGAGAACAAGTTTGGTGTGAAGTTGTTTCAAGCCTCTGTTTTGTCACATCTACCTACATCCCATTGACCAAAACACTTTTCATGGCTGAGCTCATAGACAAATGCCCACGGAGGAAGGGCAAAATAATGTTATATTATAAAGAAGATAAATGCAGGAAGTGGAAAAGATTTTACATCACACTTGCAATCTCTCAGACTCCATTATTGATTGCATTTGCTCTGGATTTTACCAAAGTAATTTGGGCTCATTACTTTGTTGGTGTGTTGTCATAAATAAAATCATGGACAGTCTCAGTATGTCCTATATCTCTCTTGCTTTTGACTGTCACATTTTAGATTAAACATTTTAGAGTAGTCCTTAAAATATGAATGTGTCTTTATTTTCATTCTTATTTGACAATTTAGATTTATTTATGATTTTACTTTGTAAATAGTTTCCCTTAGAACTCAAATGGCTTTTTTCCATTTTCTTCTAATTTCCAAGTTTCTGATGAGAAGTGTAACACTATTATTATTTACTCCACAGTGTAGAGGTACTAGCTATTTTTCTCTAAGTCTTTAGGCCATTTTCCACAACTTGGAATTTCCAAAAATCATAAAAATGCATTAAATGCAGGTTTCATTTTATTTAATTTTTTAAATCTGCTGCTTTGTTAGTTTTAGTACCTGTATTGATAATCAATATTTTGGTTCAAAAACAATTGTATTATTCTACAGTTCTCTCTCTTTAACCGATAGTGATTATTCTTCAATTTTTGTCTTCTATATCGATTTTTTTCTCAATATTTTTGCTTATTTTGCTTTTTGTTCTATGCCCAGAGCAATATTCTTGACATTTTTCTTCCAACTGCTGTATCACTGTATTTTATTTATTTATTTATTTTGCTAATTTTATGAGTTTTTTCTGTTCAATTTTTCAGTTATTCATTTTTCCAGGCCTCTTGTGCTTTGCAGGTAAAATATGGTTGAATTTGAGGACAGTATAACACATTTTAAGGACATTTTTATATTTTACTGTCTGAATCATCTTGCTAAACATATATATATGTATTTTTTTATATTCTCCACTAAATTATCTGTTTTTTCTTTTTCTCCAGAATATCATGGTGCTTAATTTCCCGTGTATCTTTAAAAATGAGGGATTTGCTTAAATTTTTCTAAGTAGATGACTGGATTTTCTTTGCTATTTTATATTTATAACTATTCTCCCACCAGTTATCACCCTCAAGTAGGAAAATAAAATAATTAAAAACTTTTTGTTGGATATTGATACTGGCAATTAGCACATTACATTATAGGGTTAATAAATAGTTATGAGAACTTATGGACAAAGTTTACCTAGAGTTGCCATGATTTATGCTTCACACTTGTGAGAATATGCTCAGATATTCTACCCAGTTATAAAATAAAGCTGTACATAGGTGTTTGGTGGTAGAGTTGTTGCATAGTAGGCATTTAGCAACTCCATTCTGCCCGCTATTTCTAGCCTTCATTTTATTTTCTGCCCTCACTACCTACATTATGTTCAAATTTTTCCTACTATTCTATTTGGCAAATGAGTTTGTTCTTCTTGGTTTCATTTATTCTACATATGAATTCATTTACTCTGCCTCAGTGGTCAGTATCCTTCCATCCTCATCCAAAAATTTGATGCCATCATTTGCCTATTCATATTTTTTCATTTTTGTGATATTAATCCTGTTAATTGTTTCTATTTTATTTAAATAAGATCTCAGAAGGAAGAGAAAATAAAATCATGATGAATGTTGGCTGCATAGAACTAGAAATCAATGTGATCCCCCAGTTTTCAATGAGTTACGGAGCCTGTTACTGCTCAAGGGTTTAATTGTTTAGCACAACTGCCACATGAACATTGTCATCGATTTAACATGGCATTACATTTCTTTGCTTCACTCATCAGTGATTTTTGAGCCACTGCCTAATTAGATACAAAGAATGTAACAGTGGTTTGTTTTCTCCCCCCAGTCAATAGGCAGTTATACAATAACTGCTTTGTTTCCATACAATAATGTATCTGATGACATGAAAAAGTAATAGATATTTATTAATCACTTATTTGTTCAAAACACTAAGTAAAGCACTTTATAAACAATACTTTATTTAATCCTCATGCCACCCTTTTGAAGTAAATGATGTTATTATTTCTTTTTCATGAGAGGACACTAACATTCACCCAGGTTGATTTACCCATAAATGGCAGAGTAGGGAAGGAATGCTGGCTTTCCTTTCATCCAAAACTGTGTTGGTAGTCAGTTTTAAAATGTTCAGATTCTGATTTCAAATAATATGTAGGCTAGAGAAAGACTCAAGAAGGTAAAAAACAATCGTTTAACATGAATGTTGCTTGTTTTCTGCCTTCCCTAATTTCTGCCCCTTTACTTATACCCTATTATTTGTTAGAGGAATAGAAAATGATGTTTGGGGTTCCAAAGCAAAAACCATCCATATTTATTTTTCTTAGGAGAAGCAGAGCCTTAAGAAAAGTCATCATGCATCATTTTCCTGAAGATAGGTCTGTACATTAATTTCACCGCAAGAGTCAGCAATTTTTTTTCAAAAGAGGAACATATCTGTACATATTGAGATCAAAATACGAGTTCATCTTTCCTGAAGTTAAATACTCAGAAATAGAATTTAATAGGGCAGATTGAGCATAACCCTCCACCACATTTTATTAAATGTGACCATCTCTAATCATTTTAGTAAATGAGAGTGGGATGGAAGTATATTATCAGACCAGATATTTTGATGAATTTGAGGAAGACGAAGAGTCAAAGTGGTTGACTGGCATTCAAAGGAGAGACAATAAAGAGGCCACAGTCCATAACATTCCTAGATGTTTGTTTGTGAAACATGGAAATAGAGAAAGAATATTCGAGCTGAGGTACTGCCTTTTTTGCACTGCCTTTATATCATAAGTAAATCCCACTAATCACCACACCATGCTTACAAACATAGAAACCTTTGTCAAACTCCCAAGCTAGGCAAAGACCTAGAGTATAACTATATTGGCACAATTACTAAAGAAATCTGCATAGTTTTCAATGCTAATATTTTAAGTTCATTCATAAGTGTGAATGGACAGCAGAACTTATCAGATATTTAAGGAAAATCAAACCATAAATTTAAAAACAAAACAACCCAAAAGAAGCATGAATAACATAATGAAGAGCCTAATCAAGAAATAGAAAAAAATTTAAAGATGTTATAATTAGTAGTTTCAAAGAGATTCAAAAAGATATTGGATACATAAAAATTAAATAAGCTTATTATAAAAAGAAGAAATAAAATTATGAATGTTTAGATTTTGAAAATGTGTATTTAAATAAAATTCTTAATAGAAGGGATAGAGGAAAAACATTAAGAAAATCTCCCAAATATAGAATAAAAATAGAGAGGAATAATATGAAAGAAATCGTGAGAGGCATGAATCATTAATTTAGGGAGTTTAACATTCATCTAAATAAGTATTGCAAGAAGGGAGAACAGAGGAAATGGAAAGGAGAAATTTTTCAACAAAATAATAAAAGTGGTTTTCCTGGGGGTAATACATATAACTTAAAGTTGCAAGAACTCACCTAGTGCCTAGCACAATTGATCAGAGAAAGGTATTCAAAGGATAATAAACTACTGTACCTTGAAGAAGCCTGGAAAAATCCAGAATTATAAGAGGTATCTTAAACATTTTTTCTCTTTATGATTTTTCATTTTTTAAGTTTTTCAAATTTTTTAAAACTGTAGTTGACATTCAATGTCATACTTGCTTCAGGTATACAGCATAGTTTTTAGACGTTTGTATAACTTACATAGCAGTTCCCCCAATACGTCCAGTACCCACCTGACACCACACATAGTTATTATAATATCATTGACCATATTCTCTGTGCTGTGTTTTGCATCCCTGTGACCATTTTTTAACTATCAGTGTGCCCTTCACCCTTGTAACCCAGCCCCCATCATCCCATATAACAATAGTCAGTTTGTTCTCTAGCTATGAGTTCACTTCTGTTTTGCCTAAACTTTAGTTTGTTATTTCTTTCATTTATTCATTTACTCATCTATCATTAAAGAGTGACATACATTGGATATAAAATAGTGAATAAAATAGAAAAATTCACTGCATTATTGAAGGTTATACTGTGTTTTAATGGCAGGAAAATACATGTAAACATAATTGTATTCGTCCACTAGGGTTGCCATAAAATATTATCATAGAGTTTAACAAGAATTTATTTTCTCAGTTCTGGAAGTTAGAATTCCAAGATTGGGTGCTGGCATGGTTGCCTTTCTGGTTTGCAGATGGCTTTCTTCTTTGTATGTCTACACATAGTCTTTCCTCTCACACACTCCTAGTTCTTCTTCCTCTTATTGGGTTAGAGCCGCACACTCACAACCTCATTTAACCTTAATAATCTTCTGAAAGATCATATCTCCAAATATAGTCATATAGGGCTTCAACATAAAAATTGGGAGCGGGGGGACACAATCCAGTTCATAAGAATAATATTGGGTTACATGAAGCAAAATAAAGCATGGAATAGGGTAGGGGAAATGTAGTGGCAAATATTTTATGTAGTCATAATTGCAACTTTCTATGACCCAGGGATATTTGAGTGAGAGCTCAAATGAAATGAGATAGTTAAAGACATAAGGGGTAGAGTATGCCACATGAAGGAAGCAGTAAGAGCAAAGATGAGAGGGAGAGAATGAAGTTAATTGTTGGGAAAATAGGAATAGAGCCAGAGGGTTTGAAATACAGACAGAGAGAGTGGTAGTGGTGTTGGTGCTGTGGCCAAAAGTAATATCAAAAAGGGATTCGTAGGCCAAGATTAAGAATTTGTATTTTATCATAGGGGAGTCATAAGGGCTTGGGCTAAAAGCATCATCATCTCTGCTGTGTTCTTTCAACATTCACTTTAGTTGCCTTATAAACAATAAAGTATAAAAATTAGATTAAAAGAAATAATTTATATGAAAGGACAAGTCCATGATGCTAAGATAATTCAAGAAATACAAGAGAATTTTAAAGTATTCTATTTACTAGCTGCAGAGAGACTCAAGGACCTATTATACCCATAAGAAATTGAAAAAATTACTTTACAAAGGAGCAATGAGAGAATAAAAGAGAATTTTGGGGATTTGAAAATAAGACAGACTAAAACCTCTGCTACAGAAAGAAAGGAGACACTAGAGAAGGCATATTCACCTTACTATGATGTGGAAATGACAATCACATTTCTCATCTGGAAAAGAAGTGGGTGGAAGCATCAAGTACTAGTTACTGTTCCAGAATGTGTACCACGTCCTACCAGTTAGCAGATGAGACCAGAGGATTCTACTGACCTCTATTTATTCATTTTGTTTCCTTGTACATACTTCCTTTGTTCTTTCTCTGTTTGGTTTGGTTTTGTAGATCTGGTTTCCCCCAGTTTCTATCTACTAGATTGAGCGAACAGAGATTTCTATTTATCTTAATTCATCTTGAAATTTTTTTTTTGTTTTGATTTGTAATCATTGTGTTTAATGATTATTCATGTCCTTGAATATCTTAGCTTAATGCCTGTTGATGTCTACTTGTCAACAGCCAAGTGCAGAAACATTGTTAGGTCATTCCGGTCAAATACCCAGGTCTGTTTAAGAGAAGTGTGAGAAAAAAAGTCTACTCTTTTATGACACCTGTTTCTTAACAATTTTTGAGTATTCTGCCTGCTCATTTGACTATAATGTGGGTTTTTTTCTCTATAGATCTGTGGCTGTACCCACAAATCAGAATTTCTGTGATGGTATTCAGGAAACAGAAGTGGAAAGCAGTATATTGGATTTCTCTTTCATGTATAAAGACTAGAAAGGTCAGAAACAGATTTGGTGCAGATTCCATCATTACTGGCTTAACTACTCTTTAATTAAATTTTAAAACAATACTTTAAACTCTGATGTCTATTATTTCAAGCAATCTTTACTTAAGCTAAAGCTATATATATTTAGCAATATACGTTTGGTTATTTTATTTTTAAAATGTATTTAAAGTGTTTTAAAGAAAAATTTAGTAGTTAGGATATATAAATCATGATATATATCTGTATTTATTGACCATAAGCCCTAAACTGGTTTCTGCTCTAGAAATAAAAGGTTTTTCATCTTCCACTTCAAGCTAGTCTGAAATATTGAATTGTGTTAAATGATGTGCTGCACTTTCTCAGCTGTTCATTATTGCCCTATATCATTGGGCTGAGATGAACAAACACACTTGCAAAAAATTCTTTATTTTAGATGCATGTATGGAGCCATGAAAACTTGAGATTATTGCTTTGAAGTAATGGAGACATCTTTTTTTAAATAAAAAATAACATTTCTCAAAAATATTTGGTATATAAAAATATAACTGCTCTAGGCCACAGCTACCCCTTATTTTTTAAAACCATGGATTAAAGCAATTTGTGTGTTCAAATTATATATCTTAGTGGGCATTCTAGAACATACTGCTAGATTTTGCTATAAACTTGTATCCAACATATATCAAATTTATAAGAAGTTCTACCCTTTTTACTTCATTTTCTGTCCATATCATGCTATGTATATTACCTAGCTACTGGGATCTTCCACACAAATAAGATCAAAAGAGCACACACACAAACACATGTATATGTGTGATAGTAATTCTAGAATTGGAATTGTATTCTTTCTTTACTACTAAAAACTGTCATTAATGTTGGTTAGAATAACTAATATGAAACCCTCATATTTGATGATAATTGACTTATATGTCTGAGTACCACATAGATTATATTCTCAGAGTTTACAAGCATATAGACATGAATAAAAATATTAATAAATGACGTGGAAACTGTCAGAGGTAGTGTTTTATTCAAGAGGTACTATGGAGAGGGACTTGTTGAATGCCCCCATCTCTTGTAACTAAACAGTATGTGGTACAAGAAATACTTGAATATTAATGTTGACACACTAATTATGCTTCTGAAATATGAGCAGGAAAAATTAAAAATCTGAACAATGTCAAATGTTGAAAAATCTACCTTAATAGTCATCTAATGATTTTTCATAGGCGAAGAAAGTTCAAAAAGACTTAACGTTGGTTATTTAATTCCTGCAAGTGACCACAGATTGTCGCAGACTTTATATTTTTCTTTAAGACGTGAATATTCTTTTTTTTTTTAATAGAAGTTTATCATATGGGTCTTAAGAATCAGGTAGTCACCATCTAACTCTTTCAAGTTCATTGAAATTCTTATTTGAAAAATAAGATGTTCAGTAGTCATGGCTGAATTCACAGCAGACAATTCACTAGATTACATAAGAATTAAGAACTCTACACCACTGATTTAAACATCCTAATCTATAGCTATGAGAAAGAAAGGAAGATGCTACCAAAAAGAATTGCACATCTCTATACTTCCCCAACCTTGCCATGGAACTTAGAGTTCTTTATGCCAGTGTTAAGACTTACAATTGGTTTAATTAAATTTAAATATCCCATTTTAAAAAATGCAATATGGCAGAATATCTCATGTAATAAATTAAAACTTATTGCAGTAAAATCTTTTATCTTAAAAACCACACAATGAAAATAAAGTTGAGGCCTAGAACTAATTTTATATATGGGCTGCAGACGTATACTTAAATAACATTTCCATCTGTTACAGGCTGTAAAAGTTGCCTGTTTAGCAATAACAATCCAGCACATTCTAAATCTTCCTTAGATAGGTCCGAACCTGGCAATGCTCCCTTATCATTGTCATAGATTAATATTTACATGTTAAATTGTTGAAATTTTCCTATATTTTATCACAGTTATTACATCTATAAAGATTTTTCATTCAGAATATCACCTGATAATTTACATTGTATAATAATCGAACTGCTCAAAAATGGAGAACAAAGAAAAAGTCAAGTTCTGCTGAAACACTGCAGAATAAAATGAAAATATATCAATACAGATAAGCACTGTAGATTTCCTTGGAAGCCTAAGATGGTTTTCTTTACTTCTGAGGGGTCAGTTTTCTCCTCTTTCTTGAGTATCGTGTTGCCTGGAGCAGAGAAAGGACAGAAGGTGACAGTTACTGTGAACTGTTTTTACCTATGACTCTCCACTGTCAGGCAAACTGTCTCCAGGTAATATGAAGATGGACTAATTAGATCATAAATTGGGCAAAGTTTTCCTTTTTATTTTATAGAGGGAGAGAATCTTACATCTGCCCTCCAGTGGAAAACTGTAAATAGAAAATGAAAAATATATGCCAATTACTGTTTTTATAATAATGTTAATTCAAATTTCAGAATGCTTAAGGTACTCATTCCCATTTTAAAGGCATTCATTTAAGTCAATTTCCCAAATTCAGCTGGGAACTTATGGAAAATCATTGCATTTTTTTCCCCAACTGCTGCAGAAAACCATATGTAGAAGTGAGAATAGGGGAAACTTCTATAGATGGATAAATTAAAACAATGTACATTTAGCAATTGTGAGAAAAAATTTAAATCAAAACCAATGTTAAAATTATCATGCATATCAATACAATTACCTATACCTGTGCAAATTTGAACCAATAGCACCAAGTATAATGAAATTATTTATTTACATTAACATTTAATGTCAAGATACAACCTGTTCTGTCAGTTCCAAATGATTATTTAAGTTGTTCAAATAGTTAAGAAGTAAATTAATTACATGTAGTAGCTGAGTTTTTACTTTGTAGTAATGGTCATATTAATTTTAAAATAAAGTGTTTAATCAAATGAACAAATATGAAGTAAGGATGTTCAAAGAGGTATCTTAAGCTTAGAAAAATTTTTTAAATTATTAAAGAGATTTTGAAATATATTGAACTTTGTTATAGGCAAAGATTTCAAATTTTACAATATAATTTACATGTAGGGTTTTGCTAAAATAAACTTTATCTCATTATTGCTATTTAATATTATGTATACATTTTAGTTCACAGGATAAACATTATTTTATTATTTGATTTACTCCAAAATATGTATTCATTCAAAAAAGCCTGATTCATTAATATATTAGAAAGCATATCATATATAACTAACCTATATTAACATATTTAAATTATAAATCAGTAAATTAGTTTATTATTTTCAGTTTATTTCTTAAGATAAAGTATGTTATTATTATTGTTATTTTCTGTATCAAGTCAAAATACATTATTTTCAGAATATGTTAAGAATCTCCAGGCTAATATAACTTAGTTGCAAAGAAAATTCTAATTTTACTATATAAAAATTTAAAGTAATTTAGAGTAGTTGAAATAAAAATGCCCTTGTACCTGACTTAGCCCTATATTTATGTCTCCCAAACTACATTCAGAATGTTTTAATCTTATTTGTATTGACTCATTTCCTGCTGGAATAAAACCACCAGGTTCCCTTATGAGAAATAAAGAAGGATGTACTTTGCTTTTGTCCTGTGGCAAGAGATGCTGATGCGATGAGCAGATTGATTACCCCTAATGCAGAGGTCTTCCTGAACTGCCAAGTTATTTATTCTTTATGCAATAGTGGATATGTTTAGCCCTTTATTCTTTTGATTTTTTAATCATAAGGATCAATTTATTGAAATAATTAAGATGCTGTCATACCTAATAAATATCTTTGATTTTATTCAAAAGAAAAGTACATAGAAACAAGAGTCATGCAAGCAAATTAATCATTCATAGCCTACCTTGGAGTGTGAACAGATGTTTTAATTAACTTTGACTGTGAGATAAATTATCCCTTGGTGTGATTTAATAAATAGCCATTGGTACAATAAATTACAATACAAATATTTACTTGGCCATTATTGCTTGCTTATTGCAATGAAGACTGCATTTACCTTAATGCCAGACTTTAATCTTTTTATAAGAAAAGTGATATTATTTTTCTTCTTTTCTCAACAATGTGTTTTTCTTAGGAAGTCTGTGATCGTCTGCTTTATCATCCACTCATTTTGTCAGTAAATGTTCAGTTATCTTTCTGAGGTGAATGGGAAACAAAAGAGGCCACTAATGCTAATCATTTTTTTCTGGAAATATGATAAAAAAACATAATTCTTCCTCTTTATTTTAATTTAGATTTTTATTTAGCTGAAACATTTGCAGAGGATTTTCATTGCTTTGTTAGTGTTTATGTGTAGTGGAGGTGTGTCTGTTCTGTCAGTTTTTTGGTTTTATTTTGTTTAAGAAATACATATCAAGTGATGCATTCATCTGATAGCACTAAAAGAAAAATATATTGTTTGAGGATTAATTATTTTCATGTAAACACTTTTTTTGAGTCATAAAAATCTATTTGAATTCTGTAATTACATAGAGTTAATAGGAATAACAGGTTTTTGAAACAATATCCAGAATAGTTGTTTATCTATAAAACATAAAATGATTTTTTGTTAGAAAGAAGTTTTTCTTTGGAAGAAGCTTTAGAAGAATCTTACATATTCCTAATCTATTTCATATTTCTCTTTAATTTTGGCTAAATCCATACACTGTTCAGATGGTTTCTCTTTTTAACCCCTCTACCTCTTTTGTTCATGTCATCAATTATTTATATATTGTTTGCTTTGTAAACATTTTAAAAAGTTTTAGAGATTGCTTTAGTTTTGTATATTAAAAAACAACAACAACAACAACATTCCAAATACAGATTTCAGGGATAGGGAGAATTTGTGAGAATTTTTGCATGACATATAATAGCTCAAACAGGACTTATTTTATTACACTAAAATATTTCTAACATAACACAGTGTCAATATTAATAATACTTTTTACTTCTAATGTTTTGCAAAATTTGTCAAAATCATTTTTGCATTTATTAGTCTATGCAGTATATAATTCATTTTTAAAACATGATATTACATCCTATGAGTTATAATCTTTAAGTAATTGCAGTTATATATAATCCTTTAAAAACATTAAAATAATCAAAATGTGTATGCATAGTAGTTAATTTGCTGTTATTAGAAAAATATTATACCATGAGCACTTGTTTTATTTAGTTAGAAAGATGAAAGTTAGCAGATGTTTAGTAAATACATGCTTTTCTTTCACTATCACAATTGTATTTCTAAACCCTAAGTGTTTTCCAGCTTTGAGGTTTGCAGGAGATTTGCATGCAAAAAAAAGTTATTTCTGAATGCTTTCATGAGACAGTATGAAGGAAACAGGACTGGACAAAAGAAAAAAATTGTACTATGATGGAGTCACATCAAGGTCTTCTATTCTAAGGTAGCATTAGAGCTGGCATGGAACTTCGATCGTCTTTCCAGCTGTAACAAGGCAGGAGGGCTTTGTACCACATCTTCACATCATCTGCTGATGGGATCCCAGCTGTCCTGGGAAGTTTGCCTTAGACCATGCAGCTCACTTTAGGTGAGGATAAGTCCCAGGTTGAAATTCAGCTGTCAGTATCATTACTTCCAGCAGCTGGGGGAAGGAGTACCTCTCTTATTTGGGGTGGGGCCACCTGGGCGACATTCCAGTGGATTTATTTATATGTGTTACACTAAAAAATGACTGAGAAATAACTTACTAAAATTCCACAATCTCTTTTTAGCTTCTAGTTCTATCAACCTTGGATTGGGCATTTGTCCTTTTAAGCTCATGATGACAGTTCTACTCATATACATGTGCCAGCAATTTAGACCGAATGTGGGAGTAGGTTAATTTCATAGACTTCTACTTTCACCTCTTTTGAACAGTTGAGCCTCATACCATTTTCTCCTCTATTGTAAGGGAATTTGAAGAAGTGATTACTGATGGATAGGCCTATAACCAGCATAAATAAATTAGACTTCTCTTTATAAGAAAGGTGAAGAGAATGGATATTGGATGGTGGTTAAAATAATTTCATTCTATTAATATTTTAGATGTTTATTTTATAAAAACAATGCTCTTTTAAAAAGAATTGAATTTGAAAAAAACGACAATAATTTTATTTTTCCTAGGAATAACACATAGTATATATCATACAGATATTCATTTTTCACAGTATATTTTATCTCTACATATATAAAATTACATGACTTTCTTTCCTATCCATATATGTAATCCTCCTCCCACTAGATTACTGCTAAAGTTGAATGTCTTCAATGCCTTTGATACTGTTACAGCATACTCTTTTTATAAATTGGGCCAGAAAATTTAGAGGGTTGGGGAATTTCCAAGGAAGCTGGCTCTCTTTTATAAATATACAGAGAACTCACACAGTTCCTCAAAAATGATTAGGCATTTAAAGTTGTTTATCAGCCAAGATTCAAATAAATGGTGATAATTCATGGCCATTCAATTTTTCATATCACATTTTATAGAATACATTTAGGGAAAGAATTAGGAACCTCTGTCTAGCCTGAGGATATATACTTTAATGATGAAATTTTTTTTCTTTAGTAAATTTGTAATTTTGCTATATTGTCTATAACATATCTTAATGTTGGAATCATATCTACTATTTTTTTAAGTCTTACTAATTTAGGAAACAATATTATTTAATTTATTTTTTCGTATATTTATAGTGAATTCCATAAAGAGCCATTTTATTGGTTCATTGCAAATTTAGGGAGTTAACTGAACATAAAAGTTATTGAGAATTTAGAGATTTTTCTTAGTACTTAATATATAATTTTTTTAGGTTATTATAATAATGTCACTTTATAGCTGTGCTAATACTTTTTAAATGCTGTGATGAAATACTATAACTCCTCTTTTTAGGAATTCCTTAATGTTATTTAAACATTTGATACGACACTGATGAACATTGTCCTTCAAATTTAAACTAGAAAATGTGTTTTGATTAAAGTGAATATGAATTTTTTTTATAAAATAAAACAATGCTCTTTTAGTTTCAATAGTAAAGACTGGCTTTTAGACTCTTGTATAATCTCTTTGCAAATATAGCTTTGTTAAATTTTAAATGAGTAATATATTTCTTTTAGTTGAAATGTTATAAATGGTATTTTCTTGAGAAACATGGCCCCACTATTTCAAGTAGTGATTGATGTTCAAGTTACTTTCTCAGAAAGATAGCATTTGTATGCTATACTTACATTATTATTTTATTTTTCAGAGGTAGGAATAGAGACTGAAACTACAGGAGGCTTTCATATTTATATGATTCTACAAAAACTTTAATGTGCCAGACAGAATATAACCAAAAAATGAATATGCAAATTAAAATGTAAGACTTTCACAGATACATTAGTTATAATTTTGTAAAACTTTGGTAGAGAAGAGCTACATAAGTTTGAAAATTTGCAATTAACTTTCTGAAAAGAGTTGATTTTTGTTAAGACTGTTCAACAGAATTGCCTATACCTTTCTATTTATAACATATTATTATCAAGGTCTACTATAACTGTTGGCCTACTTTACTATATTGCCCACCAGAAGTGAGTGATTATAACTAATGAGATCTAAAAATATATTAACTAGTTGAACTAGCTTCAGTAATGCTGCAATAAAAATATTATTTATAGTTTGCAGCTCAAGGACATTTATTAAGTTTCTTTACCATGAGCCTGATGTTGGTTCTTTTAAGGATCTGATTCTACACTGGATCAAAAATTCTTATGCATTGTCCTCTATATTAGATTAAATGAATAAGTTGGAAGTCATTCAAGAGATAAAATGCATTAGTCATAATTTTTTGTGTGTCAGAAAATTGGCTCTAAATTAATGATTATTTATGGATTTTTATAAAGAAAGAATATATGGATTCTGCCCCAAGAGAAAATTCTTTCAAATTAGTATATCCACATTTGCTTAGTTTGACCTTAAAATGCAACCTTTTTTTTATGTGTGAATAAATGGGTTCAAGCATACAGTGCACAAGTCCTACACTTTTGGATTTTGAAATGTTCATATTTGTATGTGGTGTCTGAAAGGAAAAAAAAATGTCCTGGTCAAAAAGATAGAATAAGCTTCTCAAATCACAAAATAAATATTTAATCCAGAAAGAAAGGAAAATGCATTTACCAATCGAATACTATGGTTTATGTCTCTGTATTTGCAGTATGACAGCCACCATACCCTGATTCCATCTCAATTTGCTTTATAACCCTTTCCTCATGGCAAAACTTTTTTCTACTACTTTCAAATAGACATATTTTTGTTAAGATCTTAGAATGCCCGAAGGCATTTTTAAAGTTTTATCACCAGGAAAACAGAATATTTCTTGGTTTAAATATTTTGATCTTGGCTGAAATCTAATTTTAAATTGCACTAAATGCTTGGAATCTGACCTCATTTTTCTGCATTGATAGATAGATGACATGATAGATGATAGCTAGCTAGGTAGAGAAATAGATAGATGATAGATAGTCTATTGAAAGGGCTTTTAATTGAATGACATGTTATTTGTTTTGAAATCAATATGTAAAGATAAACTTAATTTTTTTAAAAGCAGACACTGTTCCATCTTGCTTGTTGCTTTTTCTTGAATGCGTAGTAAAGTACCTGACACTTCATGGACAATAATTACATGTTAGATTCAGTAATAATATTTTGAATAAGATTTTTCTTCTCCTTTAGAGTCATTACATGTATCAGGAGACAGTAACATAAAAATAAGTAAAGCACATATAAAAATGGTTTGAAAATCATTTCACATAACTAATACTTAACATACTTAACATCTGAATTTATACAGATTATTGCCATTAATCTCTAGTCAGAATGATGGTAAATATTATCCATCTCTTAACACAAAATATCTTAAAGGAAAGAAAGGGACAAGATTCTTAGAAGGATCTTTGAATTTGTTATAACATCTTATTCTCTCATTAGTAGGTGTGTTGAGTGAACCTTTGAGAGGTGTTCATTTTTATAATAACTTACAGTCATTTTATCTTAGCTTTTTTATTTTACTTAGCCATTTTACCAAGTCATATATTACTACCTCTTAAATATAAGATTAGAAATGTTGAAAGACAAATATATAAAGTTTATTAACAGGAAGTAAACTACATTTGGGTAAAATCAGATTTATGAAATACAAGAAAAGCAAAGATCCAGTCTATGGCCATGCCACCCTGAACAAGCCTGATCCTGTCTGATCTCGAAAGCTAAGCAGGGCCAGACCTGGTTAGTACTTGGATCAGAGACCACCTAGGAAGGCTAGGTGTTTCCGGCATAAAAATTATAAAATAGCAATAATAAGGGATTGTTAAGTGGACAAGGTCCTTGCAATCTGTGAAGTTAACCAAGGATTGCCTCACCTAATACTAGTGAAATAATAATAAAGCAAAAGACTCAAAGTAGTGTGAAGTGAAGAACTCACCGTTAAGGCCATGTATAACACTGCTACAAACTGCTAGTGTTGGAAATTTAATGAAAAATATAGAGAAGAAAGATCTGACATTTCTGAGTTAGAAAGAAACATATTCAGATTGCATTCACTAAATTAATTTAGACCAAAGCATTTAGTCCATCAGGAACAGACTAGAGATAAGAGACTGAAAATGCCTCTGGTAAGGATTTTGTTCATTTGCACCTACCAAATTTACCCAGGAGTATGACTTTAAATTTTGTGCATTTTGACAGAATGCTTGTTACTTTGAATCACATTTCTCTAACGGCACCTTTATATAATACATATCATATTCCCGAACATTTTTTAGCATGTGATTATACTTGATTATCACATTTTAAAAATCAAAAGCTGAAATAAGTTTATCAGTAAAATAGCAAAATGGGCATTGAAGAATTATCTAATTCAATAACCTGAGGAAAGTAGAAAGAAAATAGAAACTCCTTTATTTTCACTCCTATCACATGTTCTTTCACTGTTGCATGACCAGTGCAACAGATGTGCCCCTAATTCCCCTATTTAATCAGAGATCCTTAAACACATTCTGCAAATATAAAACTGAGAAACCTAGGCCTCTGATTTATTTGGGCTTGCAAAGATAAGAATTGATTTTATATTTGGTATTGTCCAATGAAGCCTTGATCTGTGCTTATTTGCAGGATGCCAATCTGCATTTTCAATTTAACTGCTTAAAAGCAAAGAGACCTGCAGAAAACCAACTTTTTTTTTTTGACTCATTACATGCAGAATGCAAGTTTTGACTGATTAACTGTAGTAAAAGAAAGGCAAGGTCATCTGTGAATGTATCTATGATTCAAAATTCAAGGAATCAGGGCCCATAGGAATTTCAAAAACATTATTAAAAATGTGAGTCTGGCCTTGGTTTACTTTATGGACAAACCTCCAGATTATTTATACATGTAATGTAGCAGCAGTATCTTCTTTTTTAACAATTGGCAACTAGAGATATAAAATAGTAAATTATTTCCTATAGTTCACTTGACATAGACAAGAATCTCTAACTCTCTTCTACTAGAAAAAGAAAAGGACATTATAATTCTAGCTGTTCTATGTTCTCCCGACAAAAAATCAAAATTCATCAATTAAGATTAAGTGATTTTGTTCATTCACAACTAAAATTCAAATAATTTAAGTATTTGATAATAAGTGATTGTCAAAATAGTTTAGATAACTATTAACAATTTGTATTAATGGCATTGTATATGCATATGTGTGTGGGGGGTGGGGATTAACTATGAAACTGACTCCTTTAAGTGCTGGATTTCTTTAATAGGTATGATGGTTAATTTTATATGCCAGCTTGATTGGCTACAGGGTGACCAAATGAAATTTTATTTCTAGGTGTGTGTGTATGAGGGTTTTTCTAGATGAGGTTAACATTTGAAGTGAAGGACTCAGTAAAGTCAGGTGTACTGAATGTGGGTGGCATACAATCCACTGAGGGACTGAATAGAACAAAAGGCAGAGGAAAAAGAAATTCACCGCATTTTTGTCTTCTTACTCTTTGAACTCAGACATCTCATCTCATCTTCTTTGGACTCGTATTTATGTCCTTGGCTTTCCTAATTCTCAGGCCTTGGATGCAAACTGACTTATACCAAAGATTGGTCCTCATCTCCAGCTTGCAGACAGCAGATCATGGTACTTCTCAACTTCCATAATCATATTGGCCCATTCCTCACCTCTCTCTCATATACACTCTCTCTCTCTTTCTATATATACACACATACATGTGTATATACATATCTATATAATTTATTTACACACATACACACATATACACACATACATGTGTATATACATATCTATATAATTTATTTATGTTTATATATTTATATGTGTATAAACTATGTAAATGTTTTCAATTTTTTCTTTCTTTTCTGATATACTTATAAGTATAGCATATTTATTTTTAACAAAAAATTGTAACTATTTTAAACTACTTAATATTCTATAAAAATACATTTTTAAACTAATAAATGATAAACAAATAAAAATTATGATAGGCAGAATTGGAGGCATAAATCTACATCACTATGCTATAGTGAAGGATAGAATTAAAAAGTCTTAAGTTGTTTCCAGAACCTGCAAATAGAAAGAATTCATAAGAAACAATGCATAGAGACAGGTAAAATATAAATATACCTTACACATTCAGCACTTCCAATGCCACTGCTGTCCTGAGGGAATTTATATATCAGAAGACAAAATTATATGCTGGGACTCATTCATTCAAATACATGTAGTTTTCTTCTTTTGAAGATTGGAGATTGAGAAATGAAGAAATATGCTGACCAGCAACATGGGGATTATTGTTTATCCTCCTGTTCTATGAAAATAATTGTTCATTTATATATTTCAAGCAAATTAGTTCTTAAATATTGGAATATTAATGTTGGCATTCTCTGCTAGAAATCTTTGTTTGGCAAATATGTTGGACATTTTTCACAGAGATCCTCAGATGCTTTTGGCTTTGCCTGTCTTTGTAATGTTCAGCCCCTTGCTCCACTCCAGTTACTGTGGCATCATCACAAAGGATCAAAGTCCCATAGCCACTTCCTGACTCAGTTGAGAGGAGAGCAGGGTGTGGAATTGGGCTTTCTGGTGACTGCCAAATGGACCGGTTGATGCAATCTCACAACAGGTGGTCATTAATTCCTGCATGGGACACTGACTAGTGTCACTTTGGGAATAATGAAAAATGGACAAATGAACAATCTGTTTTCCTCCCTCTGTAGAACTAGTTCAAGTCATGGATGCTCCATGTAACCATCCAGTCTTTTGATGTTTCTGCAGCTAAGCAGAAGAAAGTGCCCAGCAATTACCAGGCTCTCTTCAAGGCTCAAATGAATCAATAACATATCACCTTGTATTCTCTTTCCAGTCTAGCCTGTCTTGTGTCCCTTTTTCTTCTCTCTTCTGTATTGATATTATTTTTTACTACTTTAGCATTATTGGTGGTTTATAATCTCAGGGACCATTCTTTGGGGAATCTGGAATAAAACAGCACAGAGTCCCTAGATCTGAGAAAACATGAAAGCTTACTCCCTTAATATATTTCTACTTCTCCCAACACCTTATCTGGAGCTTTACCTACCCAATCTGTGGGTGTAAAGCATTTGGAGTATGACAAAAAAAAATCATATAAAGTAGGTTTGACTTTTTTATGTTTAGAAATTGAGGAAGTTAGGGCCCAAGAAAGTTATTACTTGTCACAGATGACACAGATGGAAAGAAGCAAAGCATGTAGATCTTGTCTGACCACAAATTCAACCTGTTTCTATAGCAACACCCTTTTTTTTTACCACACTCATGATATCCCCACTTCGAATTTCTGCTGAACTGTCAGTCTCACAGCACTGTAATTCATTTCAGCTCTAAAAAGAGCTGTTCATAAATGAAGCATATTGCCATGCTCATGGCCATACTTACTTAAAATTAGACATATCTAAGATCAAATTCTTGGACAAATTTCTTTCATAAATTTTAGTTGATCACTAAATTTATCATACTCTATAAGATTCTTTTTTTAATTTTTTTTATTTTTCAATTAGACTTGACATTCAATATTTTATAGCAGTTTCAGGTGTACAGTATAAACATTTATTTAATTTACAAAGTGATCTCCCAATTAGTCTAGTATCCACCTGGCACTTATACATAGTTATTACATTATTATTAACTATATTCCCTAAACTGTACTTTGTGACTACAAATGTGGACTTCTTAATCTCTTCACCTTTTTCATCTAGACCCCCAAGCTCCCTCCCATCTGGCAATCACCAGTTTGCTTTCGATATCTACGAGTCTGTTTGCATTTTTTTGTTCATTTATTATAAGATTCTTTTATTTATTCATTTTGTAAATTTTTCTTTTTACTTTCTTTTATTCTCCAGTACTTTTTTGACACCAGGAATGTAGAAATTTAAAAAGCATAATAATAATAAACGAGTACAAATATAATGTAACTTCAGATAACATTAAGAATATAAAATAAAGAGAAACACAATAAAAGGTACTAAATGAGAAACTGAGGATGTTTTGGCCCAGGCAGCCAGAGACCTGAGGAAGAGGACTGTATGGTTACCTGTGTGAAAAAGCATTTTAGGTAGAGTGAGCACTAAGCACCAAGGCCTCAAGGCAAGCCCCCACCTGGCACAGAGGGCTTTGTGGCTGGAACACATTAAAGAGAGAAGAAAAGGTTGCTGGTGCTTGAGAGGTAACCAGACACCCAGTCATTTGAGATTTGCAGAGCATTTGGATTCATAAATTATGAGAAAAAAAAGTCACTGGAAGCCTTTGGATAGAAGTCAGACAGACAAAGACAGTTACTCTATGATAGCACTTATATGTGCAACATAAAAAAAAATTGAATTTACAAAAACAAAGGGTAGAATGGTGGTTACCAAGGACTGGTGGGTGGGGTAATTAGAGAGAGGTCATTAAAGGGTATAAACTTGAAACCAATAGATTAATAAATCCAGAATATCTAATATACAGCATAATGATTACAGTCAACAATACTATTGTGAACTTCAAAGTTGCCAAGAGACTGGATCTTAAATGTTCTCACCACAGAAAGAAATAAGTGAAATCAGGTAGAGCTAAGGTGGTAATCAAATTATAATGTATAAATATATCAAATTAACACACTGTATACCTTCAATTTACATAGTGTTATACAACAGTTATATCTCAATAAAAGTATTCTAACATTTTTTTAAGGATTGTTCTGGCTACTGTATGAAGGATAGATTATAATGGGGAAGAACTGAAAAAGAGACACTGATCAAGATGGTATTATAGTTGTAGAGGTTGTTCTGGAGATTATAGAGAGTAAGAGACAAAAAACACTGACACACTGTAGGTGTCAGCATGTGTCCAGCATTGCACTCTAACAACTCTGGCTTCATCATCTAAAAGTGCCTTCTTAGGTTCTTTGTCTGTATGTCTGTCTGTTCATTTTTATTGTTAGTTCTGCCCTTCTCTTTTTTCACCTATTTTTCATATCTCTGCTATTTGCCTTCTTTATATGCTCTTTTCCTTCTTTGTCAATTTTTTTGGTCAGTCCATTAGTATGGACTATTAATTGCTCCAAAGAAATTCCATTATGTTCTTCAAAAAAAAAAATAGTCTTGCAGCTGCAAGGAATATTTTCTTTTCTGAAACAAATCTTTCATTTCTGGAATTTTCTAATTCTACAAATAGAATAGAAACAAGTAGGGATTTTTTCACTTTTTATTTTTAAAGAATATTCAGGACTGTTCTTAGCAGCTACTGAAGAGATTAAGAAAATAATATTCAGCACTCTCTATTATCTATTTTGTGGGTTATAAGTCATCTAAATAATGCTTTCTTCTTCATCTGAATTTTTCATTTAAATTTTTAAATATACATACTGTTAAAAAATAGGTAATGTAATCAATATAACATGCTACTCATTTTTTTTACAGTTATTTCCTAATTTAGTATAATTGATGAGAAGTTCTATAGTCTTTACCCTCAAGACAAAATAAATCACAGTGATAACTAAATGGCATACATGTAAATGAGAAAATCCAAGCCTACAGGAAAAGAGCACTTACATCTGTAAAGGCTCCAGGGGGTGCATTTCAGATGACCACACCTGAGCTGCATTCAAGACAAAATCAGCATATTGAGGATAACTAGAGGAGGGGATGGAAGGGAGACGTGATCAGGTGAGAGAGTGTTCAAGAACCGACACTTCCTTCTTGAGAGGCTATTAAAGGGGGAAGGAGGAATTGTCAAAGATGACAGTGAACACTAAGTGATCAGAAATGAAACACTTTTTATGCTGTAATGTATTTTAAAATTTTATGTGTGCAGATGTTGCAAATATTTTTGGTAAATTTGAATGTGATATTCTTTGGGCGGCTGTGTGCAAGAGAATCTGCAGGGCAGGGCCCCGAGGTTGTAGTGATCATATGACTAGGTCTGAGTGTCTCTCTGCCTTCGAAAGACTTAAGAATTTGGAAGTCCATTTCTGGCTGAGAAAATTATGGCCTGGTCTAGATTTGCAGATGAGACATCTCCTCCTCCAACTTCTGTTCAAGCAGGAAAACTTCAGTGGTTTCTGTGGTTTTGGTGGACAAAATGACATAACTGTGACATGATGACATAGGTACTCACTTTCAGTGGACATGGGGGGTATTATAGCAATTATTTCTGAAGTGCAACCGTAGCAGTGGAAAAGAAATCAGAAAATAAAGAAATAGCAAAGTTATTTAGGAAGTAATAACATAGTATTGCATGTCAAAGATGTATAGTAAAAGGAACTAAAGATAGTTTCCAAAATTTTGATATATTGAGTAAGTGTGCAGTGTTACCAATAATGAAGAAAAACAGGTTTTGGGAGACCACTGGCACTTTCTATTTAAAATCATAGATAATCTGACGCATCTTTCTCTTATGCCATTCGAGAATTACTTCTCCCCTTACCTTCTCCATGGAGATTTTACTTTCTTAGCAATGACTTCTTTGATTTGCAAGGCTATCCTTTTAAACACTCTCATATAGCACCCTTGAATTTTCCTTTCATAGCATTTCCAAATTTTAGTGCAATTGCATTTTTAACATACATATTTCCTAGTAAACTAAGATTCTGTCAGGAGGTTACTTAGTTCGGTTACTTGTAATCTTATAACTTTGGCAGCACTTAAACACTTAAAAACATTCTAAGAATGTCCATGTGAAGTTGTCCAGTAGAATTTTTATAGTCACATCATGATCATCACAAGTACCTAGTCCAATTGTAGAGTGGTCCTTGGTTCAGTTTTGGAGGGCTGTTCAGTCACATTTAGAATAACTCTTGGTCATCCAGTCTAGGTTCTCTAACACACTTTTCTGATTAAGTGTACTAAAGAGTTATACAGTCTGTGGTAAGCACCTATCACAGTCATGGCATAAGGTAAGGAGTCAATGACTATTTATTGAATGAAGGAATAGACAAAACAATATGTACCTGCCTTAAACTTCCGATTGTAATGTATATGGTCTCTTAGGTTTTCTTAGTTCCTTCTGAACAAAGCTGCTCCTGACTCTAGGTGAGTCACACAATACACCATCTTAGACTCAGATGTGGATTCAACCACTCTTTCCATAGGCTCAACAGACATATGGCCAGCTGAAGATGCAGACTTGTATTTTCTAGTCATGAATATATAACTTTTTTAAAAAATTATTTGTACGCAATGTTAATGACAAACCGAGGACTGCAGAGCCCTAGAGATCCAATTTTCGATGTCATTTTCAAATGCATATATCTACATTTTAATAATTATCCTAAATTAAAGAGTCCTGATGAGAACTTGCCAATGTGTAAGTGCATTTGGCATTTACAAGCACTTTGATACCAGTAGTATGTTAACTGTAGAAAGCTACTTGGCAAATAACAGAGAAAGCTGGCAGACTTCATATCTACTTAATGGCAAGTGAAGACTATTAAAGGAAGATGTCATCAATCAAGATCTAAGAAAAAAAATGATTTCTATTAAACAAGAAGGGCTATACTAATAAGTCAGTCTTTTTGAACAAAGCAAACTCTGATCCCATGTAGAGTTTTGGAAATGTTGAATTCAGAGACAGATAGTCTTTAAGAAGCCAACTTTGAGTTGGTTGACCTTGGCAGAAAAAGGATGTTAACTTGAATGAGGATGTTGTTGATATGTTGATTTTCAAGAATATGTGTCTGTCACTTATAAGCCAGCTTTCAGAGGTGTGTGTTAAAAGCTGTCACTGACTAACTGGGGTAGGCTTATTACCAGGCAGGCAATTAATTGTTGCTCTAAGTAATAAACCATCAGTCATTTCTAGAGTTGAAATGGAGTACAGAAACATTTTTTTCATCACACCCTATTTTTTTCTCCTAGCATCAGGGATGAATTTTCATTACTATTGTTGACTCTCATTTAAGTTAATATTTCACTGAGGATATCTGATTTTCAGTTTGAGTGCTGATAAGCATAATTTTATTTTATTGTTTATTATTATTATTATTATTTTATTATTATTATTATTGTATCTGTTGACTTTTCTGTCAGGGAGGAATCTGGAGCTTTCAAAGCTTTGCACAGCAGACGTTCAATGGCTGAGGCATACCACAATAAGTAACGTATTATAATGAGGAGCTGAAAGCTCTTGGGAACAATGCTTCAGGATTTTCCAGGTTTGACAAAGAA
The DNA here is from genome assembly GCA_030015415.1 of Cynopterus sphinx. Lineage (NCBI taxonomy): Eukaryota > Metazoa > Chordata > Mammalia > Chiroptera > Pteropodidae > Cynopterus > Cynopterus sphinx. The sequence goes on from CM057379.1 coordinate 11,276,217, forward strand.
CCAGAGGCCTTAAAGCCTCACTAAGGCCATCTTAGGTAGTCAGGTTACCTTTCATCTTAGCTTAGATATGAATAATTTAGCTTAAATATTAAGTGTTCTACTCATTGATGGTGTTACTCCAGGTCCCACATGAAGTTTAGCAAGTTTATTTTACTATTCATAATTATTTAAGCAAAGGAATTTAATTGATTCTTGTGTCTCTGAAGGATTTGCTGTAGTATTTACTGCTAGGAAAGTGTGACATATTTTGAAGAATGCCTCAGTTTTCAAATTCTCTGTATGCGATGGTTATGGGCTCAGCATACTGCTCCACAAGTTTACATGCATACTTTCAGAAAGCATTTGGCCCTGCAATTTATTGATAAGGAAACACAATCTGCTGTGGAAGTTGGAGATTCGTATATTTTAGATAATTTAATTAATCATTTTATGGAACAATGTGTCATGGCCTGGATTTGACATCATTGAGACTGTGTTGTACAAAAGGGAAAGGAACTTGGGAACTCCAGGAACAGAGTCACTACCACATGTATTCTGGGTGCTGTTGTCAGAACACAGTCACCTTTACATTCCAAACACGGCAGCTGTCTCTTCCAGGGCCAAGGAATTTTACTGGATTTATATATTTGCTACAAAGAGCATTATTTTGGTATTTCTCATATTAAGTTGCAAAGATTATTTTCTTCTATAAGTTTTATATATTTAAGATTTAAATTTAAGCCTGTCATCCATTTCGATTACCTTAGGGGTATGGTGTGAGGTAAGGAACAATATTTATTTTCTTACATAAATAAATCAGATTTGTCTATCTCTGTATGTTGAAATGACTTTCTTTCATCACTTTACTCTTTTCATACCTCTGTCAAAAATCAAAGGACCACCAAACGCAGGTCTATTTCTGAACTCTATTTTCTCCCCTTGATTTATGTATTCATTCTTTCACCAATAATATGCTGCTTAATATCTGAATTTTTATATTAAGTATTGAAATCAAGTTTCATGAGTCCCTGAGTTTTATTTAGTTATTCAAGTTATTTTTTAGGGAAATAAGGGAAAACAATGATTTTGATTGGGAGTATTTTTAATCTATAAAAAGTTTATTAAAAACTAATATCTGAAAAAATGTCTGTTTCAATTCAACAACATAATATATATCCACATTTACTTAAGTCTTTAAATTTGGTTTATCAGTTATGTAGTTTTTACTGAAGAGATCTTATACTGTTTTGTTACTTTCATATTTATTTTATATTTCAGCATTTTTAATATTTCTAATTGTTGCTAATATATAAATGTAATTAATTTTTATACATTAATTTTTTAATTTTGTGACTTTTCCTCCTTCCTTCCTTTTTTCCATCTTCCTTCCTTTCTTTCTTTCTTTCTTTCTTTCTTTCTTTCTTTCTTTCTTTCTCTTTCTTTCTTTCTTTCTTTCTTTCTTCTAACCTTGTCTTCACTAATATATATTGTGCTTATACTATATATGCATGCACTGTACCTCTAGTCAACCAGGAAAGGCAGATTCTAGTTTAGCAGTCAAAGGATATTCAAGTAGTGAGTAGCTGAAGGGGTAATTTATACTATTTATATACAATAATAAATAGATGGTTCCAAATTCTACTAGGAATAGAATTGACTTCAGTTAACAAATAATCTCAGATAAGAAATTTTCCATAGTCTTTTCCATTTCTGTATTTAAAAGATAACATTTTAAATAACATTAAAAAATTTTGAACTATATGTCTTTTACATCAATGAAAGCCTATGAATAATAGAAAGTATAAGAAATTAACAGAAGACATCAGTTTGGGGCATTTTCACTTTTCCATCTAAAAGTGTCTTTTTACATTGTGCTGATGTAGTGTGAGCTTCACTTTTTTAAAAGTTCCAAACTCCAGTCAAAAGTAATTTACATAAAAGACAGCAGGTAAAAACGTTTTGCAGCATATTTTTTCTTCGTGCAGGAAGAGAAAGAGAGAAGGAAAGAAAAGAAAACCATCAAAGAGTTTATGAGGTCGTTTCTGAAACAAAGTTGAACATTAAAAAACAGCCCTTGGCTTTTGATGGAAAATCACTTAAAGTTATCCAGGTTCCATGGAATGCATTTAAGGCAATACAGCAGATGGGGTGTTGAGTAACATCTTGAGTTAATTTATTTTTGAAGTACACAATGAGTTTTTATGATATAATTGAATTAGAGCATCGGGGGAATATCTTTCTCTTGTTATTGCATAGTTATCTTATAAAAAGTATCAGAATATTTGTGGAATTATTTTTATATATGTAGGCTGTATACTAAAATGAACATCAGGCATATAATTTTTTTAAATGTTCTTTTTAGTTTAATTCTAAGAAGATGCAAATACAGTGTATTGTAAAACTGAGCTGGTGGTATTTCTGAGCCAACCAGCTTGTCTGGCATTGAGTTTATGTTAAGATAGAATTTAAATTTCTTATTCTATTTTACTATTTGTATATTAAATAGTGAAGCAACTTGACTTTTTCATAGGAAAAGTAGAAGTAAACCTTTAATCAGATTCTTCTGTGTAGAGATAGAAAATAATGATCTAAGTTAATAAAAATTAACTACTTGTGGCAAGTTTATTAATAAAATGAAAAGAAAATGTCAGGGGTGCTTAAAATCTCAAGTGCTCTCTTATGCCTTTATTTTTTATAAGAAAAAAGTAATATAATGATATAAATAAGGTAACATCAAAGTAACAATCATTTTACTCATGATTTGTCCTCGTATACTTCTTTGAATGTTCTTTTTTTAAAAACTTTTATAATTTGGGAAAAACAAATAATAGCAACCAAATATACCTTGAGAAATACTTTTCTCCAAATTCAACTTCCTATTTTCCTTGCATATTGAAAAACATAAAATAATGAATTTTCTTAGAAAAAATTATATTAAAATCCTGTAATCTGTTTGAGCAATCTTGGAAGCCAAAGAGACTGTGGAAGAACATGCATTGCTCTTTTGTGCCAGTTACATTTTGATACTTCATAGCAGAAACTCTGAATGTTCACTATTCTTTTTTTGGAGTCCAATTCTCTATTGAATTTCCAGAAACATGAGGTTCTTCCTTGTGTACAGAAGTTATTGTTAACACATCAAGTACACAGAGGCATCTATCATCAACTACTTGGTAGAGTTGAGGATGACAGGTAACTTGTCAGCATACATGTTCCTTTCCTTCTGCTTTTGCAGCCTGACAGTTTCCGTATACTTTTATTGTACAGGTGCTTTCTTTTGACAGACAGGCTCAAAAGATTGGATAATAGAGCAATCCCATCAAAACATCAGTGAGACTCCTTGACAAAACACTTGCCGCTTTGAAAGCATTTGCACTTACCAAACAGCAAGGGCACATTACGCTGTGAAATGGTGATCATTTAAATATTATTCTTTGAAAAGCATGCAGGATTTATTCCAGTGAAAATGCACAGCTTTTTAGACAATTTTATAAGATAGTTGCCTACTTAAATCAAAGAGAAGTTTGAGTTTAAATTTCATGACAGTAAAGAAATGAATTATCAGCTTTGGTCATTCTTCTTTTCTACTTAAACTATTCCTAAAATTATAATGATCTAGTCTAACATTCAAAGTTTTCACATCACATAAGTTTATGCCAAGTTATGGTGCAATAAGAGACAAGTGACAAAAAAATCATTGGCTTAATATATTGGTGCTTTATTTTTCTATTAATTAACTCTCTGTAGTGGGTATTTGGCTCCATGTCAGCTTTACTCTAGGAAGCAGGCTAAAGATTGTCACGGTCTGGAACACAGTAAGTTTTCTGGCAGAGAGAAGGGAGATACTCAGAGGATCTAACACCAACTGAACTTCTATTGAGAAATGTGCATGTTCCTTTTCCTGCATATAACTGGCCAGAGTAAATCCCAAGGCAATCCTGGTGCTAATCCATGTGGCTGGGATGTTTATTCTTCCAAAGGAAGAGATCTAAGACTTATGTATAAGTTTAAGTTCCACTAAGGCAGAGGTGTATACCAATTTCAGGGAAAAAAAAGTGTACATATATATTTGCAGGGGGGTCATTATGTAACGACATAAAGACATATTTGCAGGTGGAATATAAGTTAAGCAACTTATGTCTGATTTTGGACCTTGGCTTTGCCACTTACCTGACAGATGTCTTTGGAAAATCTATTTATCTATGCTATCAGATGTTCACCTGACAATATGTTAAAATCAAATAATAATGATTACTATAATGGTTTGTGTTTGCATCAAAGCCATTAAATTACGTGAATATAGCAAGTTTGGGAGGCACCTTTCTGATATTGTGGATGCTAATCCTTATTTCTTATTTCAGAGTTTACAGTATTCTTCATGTTTTTAGTTAAATGTCTTCTATCGTAAGATGTTTCCTGTAATTTTGTTCCTAGAGAATAACTGTAATTTATAGTAAGAGCTTTTGTCAAGGAAAATAAAAAATGAAATGAAGTTTGTCTTTAATTCTGAAATAGTTATGCTATCAGTCTCAAAAAGTTATGAAACAGAAATGCAAAGCTTTGGCAAATGTGACACATTCAATACAGAAGTATCCCAAGAAAAATTACTTTCTGGGATTTAAACTGCGATTTTTCTTCTACTGCATCTGCTATCATAAAATTCTTTTAAGAAAAGATTATGTTTCTGGTAAGCATACTTTTTGTCTATTTGTAACTTCATTTATGGGTTATATTATTTATCAAAAATATTGTACCGTGCAATATTTGTGATTAATTTTTTGAATTATTTTGACAAATGGCATATAAAATATGGTTTTAAAAATGATTATAAGAATTATAATATCAAGCAAAATCAAAACGATAAAATCTGAAGAGTGATATGCTCACTCACACATAGAAGGCATTTTATAAATTATTTTGAGAAAAGATCTAATCACTCTTACACGCACATACACACACAGAAATAAAAGAAATAGCATATATTTAGTACAACTAAACTTATTTTATTTCTAATAGGTTTGAGGATTCTTAATAGGTTTAAAAATATTGAGTAAAGATCAAACTTTACCATAATTATAAGACATGTTAGATGACCGAGGGATGAAAAAAAAAAGCTGTTCTGTTTTTAGTACTTGTGTTCTCCAGTTTAATCTAGAATCCTTTCACAATGAATGTTATGGAATATGCCTGATATGCATTAGATACTGAAAAGGACACATCATGTCTGCTAGAGATTTTCATCACCCCAAGAGTAGAAAGGAGCAGTGATGATCAGCAATTTTTTTTCAAGCACATATAGTGTTAGCAAGTTAGTAGTGTCTAATATAACCTTCAGCCTGAATTTCAAATTGCAGATGATAACTCAGTTATCAAAAGGATATTTCATAAAATACATTTTCAATGAAAAGAGTTAGTCAACCCTCAACTATATTAAGTATCCGGTGTACAGTCTGTTGAACATTTTAAAAAATTCCATAGTATGTTGTCATTTAAGCATCTACTCATTGGCCTACAAAGGAGGCAATTCTGGTATTCTAATAGATGTGGTAAAATATTTTCGATGAATCTCATCAAATCCTTTCAGGAAGCGCTTAAGCATTATAACACATCTGTGAAGTCAAAATGCAAAACCACCACCATGAAGACAGAATGACGATTACTGGTTTCCAGGGATTATTGGAAAGAGGGAATGGCAGAGGGGAAATGGCTTCGTGAGTAAGAGGTTTTACTTTTGGAGTGATAGAAATACTTTGAATCAAGGTAGAGCTGGTGCTTGCACAGCATTTGGAATGTACTTAATGCCACTGAGTTATTTACTTTAAAATGGTTAATATTGTATAATATGAATTTCACCTCAGTAAATTATTTTTCTAAAAATGTAAAGTCTCCCTCAGAGTCCCACAGTAGCCCAGTTCTATCTCTCCTTCTAGATGCTCTCACACAGTGCATGCTCATTAAGTCAACTGTCATCTTTCCCATTTCTTTCATTAGGCCTGGGAATTCTCCTTTTCATTTAAGAATTCCTAACACCTAAAAAAATGTTTGCTATAAAAAGAAAGAGGGGTGGGTGTTCAATAAAGGATATACAAATGAATGGTCATAAGTTTGATTTTACTAGTTGAAGACTCCAAGTATGTGTCTACAAATAAATGCAACAATTACCTTTTTTCAACTACAAAGAGTAGTAATGGCATATCATTCTAAACATTGTGATGCTTCTTGGTTTTCAAAAATGAAATAAGAAATAAAATATATATTGGTATATTCACTTAATTTAATGGATTGGATGCCAACATAAACTATGGTAGTAGTCATTGTTATTTGATTTTAACTTATCATCAGGTGACCATCTGATAGAATAGATAAATGAGTTTTTTAAGGCCACTTGTCAAATATATGAATGACTTCTAAGTACATCCAAATTTCTTACAAGTAGAAAGAGAGAATGGATGAAATTTTCTTATAAAACTTTCAGATTCTATATAATTAGATTCAACCTTTACATTTAATAGCTTTTTCCCCCAAGAATGGGCCAAGAAAGACAGAATCACTATAACAGAGTTCTGTGGTCAGAATTTCCCAGTGCTGTATAAGGTATACAACATTCAGTTTCGTTATCAATAGGAGATATGTATAACCTATGATTTTGTTATTGCCTCTTCTACCATCAGCCATTCCCTAGAGAGGCCAGCTACCACTGATCTTCTTCAGGATACAGGAGGCCCTGACATCAATACATGCCGCACGCTGTGTCCTGTGGCCAGTACTATGGCTCGTAGGAGACAGACTCATAGGAAACCCTCTAGTGGTTTCTGGCCTGACATAATAGATCCTCTCCATTCTGACCACTTCCCCTAACCACTTCATTCTTCTCTTTAGCATACTCAGGCATTTTCACTTCACTGAACTTTGGCCTTCACTTTTCCCAGGCTTTCAAGTGCCAGCATAGCACAGAGTTAGCTCGTCCGTAGGATCCTGGCCAGAAGGTTTAATCTCATGTCTTGGAGAAATGTCTAGTCTTATATTCTAGCAGCCAGCTTGATCAAGCATCCTCAAAATCCAGTTCAGAGCTATCCCTCTGGCTCTTACCAGTACCTACAAGCTAATTCTTATAATTCCTTCAGTTCCTGGCCTGTTTCCAAACTTATCAGGCCCAGCATATCAATAGGTGACATATGTTATGATCAAATCCTAAGAGGTGGCCTAGCGGAAGGGAAGGAAGGTAATAGCAGCTTCAGAGGGGGCAATTCTTGCCTTGTGGGGAAAGGTATCTGCAGCAACTGTCAACATCGTGGAAATGCCCTCCCTTCACAGGGAAAGATGTACCAGCTCCGCAAGCTCTGGTATTTTATGGGTACCTGAAATGTCAACATCCTCAAAGATATTCCTCCAGATATTCTCATCTCACAGGTATGAGGTTTTCCCAACCAAAACTCTGACCTTACTGATCTGCCTCAGCTCAGCATTCTGACATCTCTGATGCTCTGTGCCTCAAAATATCCATTTCACCCTCTTTTTAGCTGCGTCTCATTTTGCACTATAGGAGATGAAGGTCTCTTTGTAAGCTGCCAGAGGCCTTCTGGCTCTCACACTCAGCCATTAGCACCTTCTTAACCACTTTTATTCTCTTATGATCTCTCTTCCCAATGTCAAAACAACTTTTCAGTACCCAGTTAATGTCTCTGCCTGTGGAGGCATCATGTCCTTTTTTTTAATACCTGGATCATTACAACTGAGATCTTTCTCTCCATGTGGGCATTCAACTAGGACGACAATACTGAAATCTTCAACAACTGGGTCCCACCTGGAGGGAGGGAGTAGCTGTGTCCCACTACCATTCAGGCTAGTGTCATCTCGGCCTGCTGGGTGGAAAGTGAGCCAGGCTCCCTTCTTACTGATGGTTAGTGTAGGCCATTTGTCAGACAGACACCAACATGGAACTAGAGGTCCAGGAGATTGACTGATGTGAAAGGAAAAGGGTGGGACCTGGATGGGTGGCAGGGCCATCAGATCAGGATAAAGGTTTGACCTCTGTGAAGAAGAGGGAGGAGGAAAAGCAGTCTCAGATTTCATTTCAATGATTCAGCCAGGCTGATGAATTGTCCTTAAGCCAATGTCATCTCTCAGAGGAATTCTCCATCTTGCAGGAGTAGGGCCTGCTTTGGTATCCCGGCTGTTCCTTGCCTTGGGCTATAAGCTTCCTGTGGCAGGTGTGGCCTGAGCCTGAAAGTGGCAGTGGATTCAGCACACAGCAGCTGGGTCCCATGTCATTTATGCTTCCTACAGTGGGAGTTTTGAGGGTGCATTTTGATGGCCTGTGTCCTACGAGCCATGTAAAGTATGACATCTCAGGACAGGGCTGTGCAGCAGAAAGAAGGGAGAAACTAATTTTCTTCTATTTGTCTAGGATTCTCTCCATGGATGTTTAATGCCTACACATTTAGGTTGGATGCACTTGGGTGCATAATGTGTTTCTTAGTGTCTCACGCCTTAGCAACAGCGGGGCAACAGTACTGTGATGCCAACCTGAGATAAGTTGTCATCGCTCTGTGCTATTGTGAAATTAAGGGAAGCTGGGCAAGGCACAAACAAAGTTGGTTGCTCTCAAGTTGGGACAGGTGAAGCTAAGAATGCAGAGTTGCCTGAGGATGAAACATTGAATTGTGCAAAATAGTAAAAGGCTCTTCACTGGGATTTGATAATTTTATCTTCTCCCATTCTAGTCATCACTATTATATCTTAATCAGAGTAAATATATTCCTCAGTAGATCTAAACTGAGATTAATTATATCACCTGGTTTATTTTTAATAAGCAAACTCAAATATTTAAAACATCATGTATTCATTGGAATATATTTTTGATTTAGTTTTTTTTTTTTTTTTAGATAACCCCCTAAGGTTTACTTTGAAAATTTCTAATCCTTCATTTAGTTGTGAATGGGAAGTGACCTACATCACATTTTTTTCCCCCTTAATAGGAGGTAGTAGGAATAGAACAGCATGTTCGGTCTGAAAATAAGCAGCCTGATTTGTCTGAATATATTTATAGCTGGTATATTATCTTTTGCTCTTTATGTTCAAAAGATTAGAGGTCAATTTACTTGAAAGCAGAAAAAGTAGAACTACCCTGGGAAGTAAAACTATTAAGAGCAATAGACTTTCCCACCATGAAACTGCACAAAAGACATACACATTGAGACCTATCAAATGTGTCTTTAACTTCTACGTAGGGGGCAGAAGGCTAACAGAGAAACAACACAGGCACTTCAGAAAGTAGCCTGAGACCAAGGTCAAGCTATCAAGTATGAAATGGTGGAGCTTATACTAGTTCTAAACAATTTCCCGCGGCAGGTAAAATGAGATCTGAGAGATGGAAGCAGTTAAGACGGAAGATTAGAAAAAGAAAGACAGGAAAAGCAAGCATCTCTACATCCTACTAAATACCGTGTGCTTTATATGATTTTAAAATATCCTCATGTGCATTTTCACACCCATGATCACACATTTATATTTACAATAAAGGTGCCTATCTTTTCCTCAACGCTAGGCCTCCCTCCTACTTAAAAAGCCTCCGTATCTGAATCTCATGGCATCAGTCTATGGGGCTTAGTGCTCCTCCATGTGGGCATCTGCTGGCTGCTGGTCAAACACCTCGGTTCTTGCAGATTTTAGCCCTGGTTCATTATCATTCTCTCCAGCCTACTCCTATCTCCATTCTGTTTGGTTTTATTATCCATAAAAATCAGTTCCCCACACCTGGGTCTCTTAATTCCTTACGTTTTTCTCCTCCATGCCCTTTTCTATGCTGCCTCAGCTGTTTTTCTTTTCTGTGTAATAGCCTTGAACATCCCAAACTGATGCTCCCTTATAATCTGCTTCAAGCATCACACTCTCAGTCTAATGTTCATTCCCAAGCACTCATCTTTCTCACGTACTCTCTGCCACTCTGACTTTAAAAAACCAGCAGCAGCAGCAGCTACAGTTCTTTTTATCCATTGTTGTCCAATAACCCTTTCATGTCTCACTCTCCTCCTTATTTAGCTTAAATTTTATAACCATTTTCTAAATATGCTCTAACTCTCTTGCCCTTTTCACTTTTTGAAAGCTATTAAAAAAAATCAAAAAATAAACCATATTTAAATCTAATTATTTATCTAATTCAAGCCTGCCTTCCTGTGGCCGAAAGCATGGAAGGGAAAAATATCATTCTTGCTAGTAATTTTCAATTTTTATTATGACCATTATGACCATCACTATCTCAAGGACCCCTACACTACCTAGCATTTTCCTTTTCCCTTTTTCTTTTTTAAGAAAACTACATCATATGTTTTTCCTTGATATTCATATCTCTTGTAAGACCTGTGCAGCCTCAGCTAATGATCTAGTTTTCTATATGACTTAGAGGAGAGAAACATCTAGAAAAGAGCTTCTAGACATTCCTACCACCTGAACCATCTTCCACCATATTCACTGTCTTTGTTTGTTTTCTTTTCCTGCTATGAGGGGTTAACTATGAGGGGTTTTTTTCTCTCTGAGGCCAAATCTCATTTTTCTAAAATCAACTTCTTTGTTCTCACTTCTCTTCCTTGCATCATCAGTTTCTTCTCCACTACCTCATTTCTCATTCCCAAGAGTATACTGACATAACATTATTTTGCCCATTAAAAAAAAATCAGAAACAGAAAAAAAAAAACTATTTTATCTCCCTTTTCTTTTCTAGCAATCTATCTCCTCTCTGACATGGAAAAAGTCCTGAACTGTGTTTTCTGTGTACATTCTCTCCAAACCCTCTTATACCATTCTCCCTTATTTGCTCTTTAGTCAGTTCATTGTCCATACCCCACTATTAAAACTTTTCATACCAGTTGATAAATCCAATATTCATCTTACTTGGCAGATCAGCAGCCCATTGGCCCAGATTTTTATTCTCTCTTCCTTGAAACACTTTCTCCACTTTTCGGGTTTGTATTATACCTCCTCCCTCATGTCTTCTCAGTCTCTTTTGCTGGTTCTTCCTCTCACATCTCAGGTCTTATAATAGAGGAGAGCCTCGGGTTCAATTTCGGAGATGTTTTTTCCTTTATATTTTCTCCTGAGGTGATCCCATCCAATCTCTTCCTTTATTAGATGAAGCTGACACATTTACTCCTCCATCCTACTTTTGATTCACTCTCTTGTCGAGGAGAAGGGTTGGAGAAAGCTGCCCTGTTTACTCTTTTTTACCTCATTTAATGCCTGATCTATCAACCTAGTAGTTCTGGACAGTACTTGGAGTCATCCTTTTGTCTTTGTTTCCTCTCACTTTGAACTTTTCATCCATGAGAAAATTCTCATGGTTCTACTTTTATAGTATATTCAGAATCTGTCCATTTCTCACCATCTCTATCATGAGTTTTCTGATGAAGCTAACAGACTTCCTCTGAATAAATGCAAGGGTCTCTTACAACTTTCAGAGATTTCACTGGTATTTGTCAAAAAATAACCAAAGACTATACAATTAATTTTCATAAAGGCTAAATTATTTTAGCTTTCCAGGCAAGAGAGTCTGCCACTCTGAAATGAGATGGCTGAGTCTGTCTGAAAGTGTAGGGCAAAATGAAAGGAGAAAACGCCTCTGATTAACATAAATTTCTGAAAATCTCCTCTTAGTTGATTATAGGGGATGGAAAACTCTGCCTGGGGATTGGCCATTACTCCATAATGATGCTATTTATATGTAGCAACCAGGGCACGGTTCCAATAAAATTTTAGGAGGAGTTTTTTTTAAGTTCAAGCAACTCCATGTCAGGCAGTGAATAGATGCTAAGGTCAAGCAAGGATTTTCTTAATCATATTTACATCTTTTATTTATTTCTCACAACACTTTAATTTTTGATTTCAGTCCTTAATTAATACCCTTAAATATTGGAAAAGATGCCATCCCTTACTGGAAATGATCCAGCACTCAAAAAAAATGTCATCTACAGTTTGAATTTTGAATTATAGAAAATTATGTGCTTAAAAAAAAGTTAGCTAAAAAATTCAATTGGTTTGATGCTAAGAAACTGCCCTCAGCTGCCTAGTGCAAAATTATATAAGGGACAAGGATGACTCTATTTTTTTCAGCCCCTTATAAACTGCTTATCTGATCTACCCCATTAACTCTTCTTATAACTACCTGTTAAATCCTAATGTCTGCTTAGCACTATGGTGATGTGGCTGCAGTGCTTTAATTGATATCATTTCTGAGGATTAAAGCATTTGCAAATATATTACTCCAAATTACTTTTCCATAAATACTCACCTCAATGAATATCTGTGCTGCCACTTTCTGAGTTTACATTTAATCATTTCTGCAGCTACCATTGCTGCTAAAGAAAATACTTCTGTGCCAACATAGAGCTAGCCCTAAATTTACACTTTCACTGGATGGGACCAAACAGTAAGTTTCAGTGGGTTGTTTTAGGAAGAGTTGTGCGAGGGGCAGGAATAGCAGTAATGGCAGTAGAGTGAATCTATTAGGAGTGGTCACTTGAACATCAGGAACAAAAAAGGTGCCTCTGAGACCTATAAATGTTCTTATTGGGAACATACATTTTAGGAATTTGAGTTCTGTTGTAACACATTTTTGGGAAAAATGCAAATCTTTGTATCGTTCATATTTTCTGTCTTTTGTGGAGCTACTTTACTTTATGCCTGCCAAAATCTCAGCTAGAAATTCCTAATGTGCTAAATGAGCTAATCTCTGAAATTTCTCCCAGCTTTAAAATTCTACAACTCTGTGGCAGCTAGTACTGAAAATGTACTCATGGTTATAGTTTGTTCTCTAAAATAAAAATGGAATAAAACAGATGAAGATCCAGGTGCCACATGAAAAGCGAAATGACTAACTGTATCAACATGAGGTACATCATGCTCAACTACAAGGCAAATTTTGTTTTGCTTATTCTTGTGCACCAATATACATGTATCCTGTGTCTGGAAAAAATAATTCCATGCCAGAAATTTAAAAGCATGTTAATCAAGAAAGTTATGAAATCTGGTCACTTTGATTATTTTATGAATTTTCTCAAGTATTTATCAATAGATATTATCTCTATCAGTTGAAGGTGGTTGAAAAGTTATAGCTACTTGATATGAAGAGAGGTAAATTTGGTACTAGTGAACCATAACATTTTCTATTAATACACTTAAAAATTTGATGTGTCCTAATGAGATTTTCTTTCATGAATAAAAAATATATAAATTGGGAACTAACAACAAACATAGATACATATAGAAATTTTAGGAGGTAAGGAGATAATTTAAAAATGATCTTTATGCATGTTGATTGTATAAATCTTTGACTTTAGACTTTCCACTCACTGGGCAAACATGAATTTCATGAAAGAGTAAATTTTGAAGTTGGATGTACATTGTAAACATGACAAGATGTTCAAGTAAATATTTAAAACATAGATGCAATTGTTTTTAATGTTTGTTTTTAATTATAAAAGGAAATATAGAAAAACCTGTTGATGGTAGCTCTGTACACCTAAATGAAACAGCATTAACTCAAATAAAAATGATATCTTATCTGCACAGATATCTTCTGTGTAGGGCTTAATTTACATGGCAGGTTGATTCTAAAGCTTGCATTTCCCAGTTGGTTAAAGTTTTCCTTCCCAGATAACCATACATTTTTGTCGTTTATATGTTATTTAGATGTCTCACTATGCAAATTTAATTACCCTTTAGATGGAGATTCTATCAGGGTTGATGGGAAGCTATAGGCCGAGACAGAAGAGAGAATGCCTGAACTCTAAATGATGAAAGGTAGGCAATATTCAAAACTCAGTTGACAGTTTCTAAACAGGAATAACATTTTCAACATAGAACTTATAAGGCTAATAGTGTCTGTATTGTCACTTTTCACACAGGGGCTTCTGTATTATTGTCTAAATAAACAGCAGTGTTGCTTACATATTTAGGAGAGGGAGTTTTTGGGTTAAAGAATTTTAAGACTACAGAGAACAGCCTCACCAACTACTTAAGTTAACGATTCTATAGAAAACACTTGAATACCATTAAATGCAAAAAAAAAAGAAGAGGTCAAGAATAACAGTAAATTTACCTATAGAAAACAAATAATTATAGGCAAAAGAAATATTAGAGGGAAATTGAAACTTCATTATTATATTCAGGTATATTTGAAATCATATATATGTAAATATAATGTATATAATATTACACACACACACACACACACACACACACACACACTATTACTGCAAGAGATCTACTAAGAAAGAAGATAAACTTTTTGAGAGTGTGTTTTTGTGTGTACATCTGTGTGTATACATGACTGTGTATTTGTTGAAACAATTAGCAATGCATAAAGAAATGGAGATGACTCTGTAGGCCACGTTGATGGTGTAGAAGACAAAGTGGAAGTTCATAGAGTATAGAACAGGCAACAAAGCTTATAAAAACAGAGAAAATTTAAGGCCCGCAGAAAATCAATTCAGCAAGGGTTACATCAATCAGATCAGAATTCTTAAATGAAGGAGTAGAGAAATTTACAAGACGAAAATCATCAGAACATTAATAGACAAAATCAAGATTCTAGAAGAAAAAACAAACCAAAGAGCTTTACAGAGAGAATGATATGCTAAAGAATAAAAGAATAAGGGTCACATTAGCTAGGCTTCTATCTGCAAAATACATTATACAGAAAAGATGATTGAGAAAGAAAATGGGTTTAAACACTTAATTAACAACCAAACAGGAGGGAAATGTGGAAATTTTTAGAACTAATGCCACTGGAATTTAGATAGAGATTGAACTGAATCTATAGGTGACTTTGGTTAGTTGTAAACATTTTAACAATATTAATGAACTCTTCTGACACATGAAAATAAGACATTTTTCTATTTATTTGTCTTGATTTTTTTTCCTCAATATTTTCGAGTTTTCAGTGTATAGATCTTTAACACCCTTAAATTTATTACTAAGTATTTTGTTATTATTATTGTAAATGGAATTTGTTTTTTTTATTTTTCAGTTAGTTCATTGTTAGTATATAGAAATGTAAAAGGCTTTTGTATGTTTATTTTGTATCCTGAAACTTTATTAGAATTACTTTATTTGTTCTAATGTTTTTTTTTGTCTTCAGATTTATATATATTAAGACTATGTCATCTGCAAACAATTTTACTTCTTTTTTTCTGATTTGAATGTCTTTTATTTCTTACCTAATTGATCTAGCAAGGACTTTCAATTCTATGTTGAATAAGACAGGTGATAGAGGGCACCCACGTCTTATTCCTGGTACTAGAGAAAAAGCTTTTCCGCTTTCACCATTGGGTGTGATGTTAACTATGGGCCTTCATTACACTGTGGTATATTCCTTCTAAGACCACTTTGTTGACAGTATTTATCATGAAAGGATGTTGAATGTTATCAAATGCTTTTTGAACATCTATTGTTGACCGGCATAAGGGCCCTTATGAGATGAATGATAATGGGGAGAAGTGAGCACAATGGAAAGTCATGTATAAGACAGGTTTAACTATGAAGAGCAGGCTCTCTATGGGGCTGAGATTTCAACAGAAATTGCATAATGAAACAAGACAAGAAAAGAAAGTTGAGAGAAAGGGGGAGATTACAATATAAGGGTTGACCATGGAAGTTAAGCTTGCAGTGGAGAGAAGTGAGGCTACAAAGGGGGTGAGAGAGAGTAAAGATATTATAGGATCAATGGATTGCGGTTCAAAATTAATAGAGGTAAGTAAGCAAAGTGATGAGAATTGGAGAGTCTTGTCAGACTTTGCCACAGTTTATACTTGATTTTTTAGCTTGTCTTTTTTCAATTTGACCAAAGGAGAGAAAAGTAAAATTTAAAATATAATACATAAAATGGATTTTTGAATAAAAAAATATTGGTAAATGGGTAGTAAGAGTGGATACATAGGTGATAGATAGGAAGATAGATACATACATACATAGAAACAGAGAGATGATAGATGATAGATGATAGATAGATAGATAGAGATAGATTTAAATAAACTAAGACTAAATAAAATCTATAAATAATATCATCATATAAATAATGTCATTATTTTGTTGAATCTTTATGTTTTGGAGAATAAAAACAACCATATATTTGTTTTAGCCTACCTTCTCTGCCTTGGGTCTGTAAAAGGCCACACATCTGCCAAATCATGAGGCAGTAGCCAATTTGATTCGGAAGCCCTAGGAATAAACCTGGTTACTGACAAAGAATTATATTCTCATTTTCACAAAGTCTCTGAGATGTCCTCTCAAATAAATATTGTAACTGTGATAGCAACAGATGCAGTAATCCATGACAGAATAGACTTGGTAGTGGAAAGTAACAGGGTTCAGACAATAATAGCAATTCAACTAGAATGCATTTAAGCACCACATTATTGATGGCATTTGGCATTGAGAGTTAAAGTGTAACTGAGTAGTCATTTAAAACTTTCAGTTTCAGATGCAAGGCAAAAGTGAACAGTGTTGGTTTACAAGGAGATTAAACATTTCATTCACCTAAAAAATAAATGAATTAGATGTTTGATTTTGACAAAATATCAAAAAGGAAATGTGTTATTTTTTACATTTTGGTAGTTGAGTTGGTTTTCTTATGCCCATTTAAAATTATCATTATGAATTCTGACATTTCTAATAATAAAATGTGATAAAATAATTGGAATAATACAGCAAATTTTTAAAAATAACTCCCAAGTCAATATTTGAGTATATATTCCTGTAGGAAAATCTAAATAATAAAATATGACATAATTTGCATTTTCTCAAATATAGCCAAGATTTCAACTCTTACACACAACTCAAGAACTGTTTTTTCCCTGGGCATATAGAGTACTCTTAATTGGCATCATTATTGCTATTGTCAGAGGGATAACTACTGTAATGAAATTTTTACTCTGATGGTAAATATTAAGCTCTTGAAATAATGTATGATGTAAAGATGCTATTTCAAATTGTTATCCCCAGCCTTAGGGATAAATGAGATCCTACGTTATAGTATGAATCTGCAACCAACATATTGTCAACTAAACTTAAATTCTTGCAAAAAAAAAAATGAGACAGTTTTTTGGAACATAATAAGAGTAAGAAACTGTGCAAGAAAGAAAATAGAAATGGTGAGAATAATTTTGTTTAACAGGAATCTGATTGTCCTTTCGATTATGTAGAATGAATAATTTTCAAGTAGTTATTAGTTCTAAGCATAGTACTCAACATAAACACTCTTGTATTTTAGAGATGAGTCTTTGCTGGATTTTGCCTAATTGAGTGTGAGTGAAAATTGTGGATTCTTAACACTTCCTTCATACTCTTAATAATGGTATTATAAGTTAGTAAGTTCTAAAGTTAGCAGGTTCAGGTTCAAACTGATTTTTATCTCATACTATCTCTATATGTAAATCTAGTGCTTGCTCACACTTTTACTGCTTCTTGCTTCTTCTAAGTATATGGTAGACCAGATTCCCAGTTTTCTTGCTTTTGAGCAGGGCCATATAAGGATAAAGTAGGAAAAGAATGCATGTCACTTCCTGGATAAAACATTTAATTTCTGGTGGAAACTCATCTGTCTCTTTCTTTGTTGCCAAGATGGTGGAGGAACCTTAAGGATAAGATGAACAAATGCTTCATAGATAGAGGGGAATTAACAAAAGGTGCCCTTCAGATCTACAGTAAGTGTTACATAAGTAAAAATTAAATTTGCTATGCTAAGTCACTGAGAAATTTGTGTTTTTTTTGTTACCTCACAAATCCTTAGCTATGTAATTTAAGCTATAGTTGGTATTCCTCAACTTTAATTTTCTCTTCTGTAAATAAAAGACTATGACACACAGATATATAAAATGATAGCTATTTTATTTTGTACATTTTAAAAAAAGTTGTTAAATTACCTAAGGAAAGAAAATTTATGTGGAGTTTATTTATTTGAATTTTTAGTTTCTTGAGGTATCACTATTCTGCCTATGTAAAATGAATAAAATATCATCTTTAGTAGTTAGTGGGAGGTTTTATTTATTTATTTTTATTTCTTACAAATAAATATTTGGCTTTCATTATGATTCAGTGGAATGCAAAGTGACTCACAGAAAAACATAACCCATGACCTTTTTAGCATGTCTAGAAAAGTTAGGATGAGATCTCAGATTACCAATTTAACATCATTCATAGATAAAAGTTAAGTAACTGTAAACCTTAAGAAAGAGGACATGGCCTATTAAAGGTGATGACAACCAGTTTTGGACTGATTATTTATGTCCCTCCCAAATTCAAGCATTGAAAACTGAACCCCCAATGTGATGGCACTGGCGATGAGGCCTTCAGAAATGATGAGGTTTCTGTGGGATCCTGAGACTAGGCCCTCATGATGGTATTAGTGCCCCTTTAAGAGGGGGCAGATAGAAGAGCTCTCCCTCTCTCTCAGCATGTGCCTGGAGGACAGTTCATGCAATTATATCATGGAAAGGTGGCATTCACAAGCCAGGAAGTCACTCTGAAAACCAGTTAGCAGTTTCTTAAAAAATTAAACATAGCTACCACGTATTTAGCCACGTCACTTAGTATTTACATAACACAAATAAAAGCATATATCCATTAAAAGATATGTGCAAGTATATAATAGCAGCCTTATTTGTAAATGTCCAAATTGGAAACAACACTAATCTTCACCAAGAGTGGATGGATAAACATATAATGAAATAATATTCAACATAAAAAAAAAAATACTGATGCATACAACAAAATATAATTAACTCAAAATAATTAGCCCATGAGAAATGTCAGATAAAAAAAAGAATACAAATTTTCTGATTTCAACTATATAAAATTTTAGAAAAATGAAATTAAATTATAATGACATGTCAAATTATTGGATGTCAGGGGTTTGGAACAAAGGGATGATTACACTGCAAAGAGCTACATGGAATGTTTTGGGGGTGAACAAAATAGTCTGAATACTATTTGTGTTGTTAGTTTTCAAGCTCATGTTTTGGTATCATTCATTCAATGTTGTATTTTAAATATTTTCAGCTATTGAACTTAAATTATTTCTCAATACAGTTGATTAATGAAACTAAAAAAAAAAAACCTTAGAGAGATGATTAAAACTGAAAATTCAACTTCTGTAGTCTCAGGTACTCCTGTAATTTAAAAAATAATCTAAGTAAATAAATGATGAGCCAAACTCAAGAATTCAGGAAAAGAGAAAAATAAGCTTTTGAGAAGCAGAAAGACATAGTTAATAAATATAAATATGTATTAACAATTAGAATATACAAATACTAACATTGATGAATAAATTCAATAGCTAGTATTTTGAAATGAACTAATTAAATAGATAACCCACTAGCTAATCTAATCAAACAAGGGACTAGTTACACAGCCATACAGAGTAAACTATTCATAGAACAACTATATTCAAATAAATTTGAACAACTATATTCATATAAATTTGTTCTATTTCACTCAACTATATTCAAATAAATTTGAAAGTTGACTTCAAATCCTCAGAAAATCACCAGGAAAACATAAAATGTAAACAAACCAATTATCATGGTAGGATTTGAGAAAGCTGTCAAACAGCTCCTCTCCAAAATAAAACAAGACTGATTTTTCACAAGTGGTTCTATCAAACCTTCAAGATATAAATATTTCTAGTGTTATTTAAATGTTTCCAAACAGAGACAGAAAAATAAAAAACTCCCTCTCTCTTTTCTACCAACCTCCCTTTTTAAGAAATTAACATAACCTTTCATTACATGTTCTCAGCCCTCTTCAAATGCTTCCTGATTTCATTAATGGACTAGATGGATAATGAGTAACTGCCACAGGGTTTTTCTGCATGTGTGTAGTTTGGACTGCTTCAGATGGCTTCTTATCTGTATTGGTAGACTGACTGTAACCTCTGTAGAAACTCTAGGGTGAAGGTATAAACATGCTTTTCTTTGGGGAACATAGACTGGCAGCAGGCAAATCTGGCTTGGACAAACTCCACAACTATTAAACTAAGAAAAGATTTTTCTCTGTAGAACAACAAAAGATTGTCACTGTTGAGTGAAGTTGCTGACATATTTTTCCCTTCTCCTGTTCTGGACAGGATTGATGACCATGTTAGTTAGCTACGAGTTTATATAATTTCCTTTTTTCCTATTTAAATGATTAAGTCAATCCATTTTTCTTAGATATGGCTAAATTCACCCCATCCATTATTTAAATATAAGAATAAAGTGACTTATGATGAATCAGTTGACTTTTACTCAACAAAAATTGTTTATTGATTACTCTTGATAATTTTTAGAGTTTTATCTACTAAAAGAAAACATGTATTTTTGTGTTTCAACTTTGCCTACCTGAAAAAAATTATAGTTTAATTACTGCTGAGGAAAAGGAAATAAAAGATAAAACTGAATCCTAGTTAACAATGAATGATAGACAATTTTTCCAGTTTTTTTTATTGTGATAAAGTATACATAACAAAATTTACCATTTCACCCCTTTTAAGTATATGGTTCTGTGGTCTTGAATACATTTATTTACATCCCGTGCAATTTTACTTTAGAAATTTCTAAAGCATGACTGGATATTTTCAAAAATAAATAAATACAAATATCCATTGATCTCCTTAACCTTTTTGTAAGACAGAGGTATAAGAGAAATATTTAAAATTTTTAAGAATAGCCACTCAGAGTTTAAATTTTAATAGTTTTAAGAATCAACTACAGCTAGTTCTACCATTTTAATGATAAAATAGCTGAAAATAGAGATTTCTTTTTTTGGAAAGATTAGTTCACCACTGTCAAACAGTGACTATACAGATGTGATTGAAAATAACGCAACACCTTATGATTTAGGTGTCATACACAAATATTAATTATAGAAAAAAAGCAATTCAAAATTTTAAACAAAATACATAAAATGACTCATTCTTTCTGCAGATGGTCTCTGCTTTGAAGTCAATTGCTGCCAAGACATGTATAAAATTTTAAAATAAAAACCTGTATGTGTCATTTCAAAGTTTTCTGAATCTTTGGTTGTTATTGATGAAATGAGAACTACAATTGATACGTTCATAAACGTAAATTGGTATTTATATTTAGTATATGATAAATTGATATCTGTTAGTGTCCGATCTGAAATTATAGGTTTTAAATAATTTTTAATCTTTTTGTTTGGCTTTTTTTTACAGTATAACTTTTTTATATTTTTAACCCATAAAACATAATGTATATATATATTTGAAATTCAGTTTGTAAACTTCAATATATTTTACTTCTCTAAAAATAAATGTATTTCTATATAACTATTTTTTTCATTTAACTATAATTCTAACAAGTAGTTTTTTTCTCTCATTTTTTAGTTATCTTACACAAATCATAGATATTTTAAATGCAAAGTGTAAATGCTGCCTAGAAAAACAGAAAAGAGAGAGGTCAGGGCTCTGACCAGTAGACAATTTAGAGCATTAAAAGCCATTTTCTAAAAATTAGTTTGCTTCTTTATTTTCAAAAGTTCCCCTCATCTTGTCTCAAAAACTGCTTTAAAGCTTAGTAAAAATGATTGCATTTTTTAAAAGTAGAAATTTAAAAGTATTCCTCCAAATCATAAAGCCCCTTGGCACAAATGTGCATACCTTCTCCCATTATTTCCTACATCAGGCAGATTCAGTCAGAGAGACAGAATCCACTCTAGGCCCACTATTTCAGGCAGCTAGGGGTTGAATGCAGGTAATTAGTCCTTTATCTGACCATTGGAAGACCTGGAATAGTAAAGGTCAGGGAGGCTCTGAGGAAATACCCATAAAGAAGAGATGCAGATGAGCTGATCTTGGTTCCTGCTGCTTGACACATTGAAGCGGGTGGCTGTGCTGAGGACAGCAGGGGACTTTTGGTGAAGCCCCAAGTTGGCTGCTGTCAACATCCATGAGCCTGTTCACAGCTTCCACTAGTGAATAATTACTTAGGATTCCCTTCCAACTTCCAAATCTTACATGAGTGTCTCTCATTAGGAGACTCAAACCTAAATTCTGAGACATTGAGATCTAGGCTTCTCTCCTAAGATAGAAAAATAAATGCAGAAAATGCAGACCTGCTAAAGGCCACTCAGCACTCTTTGGAGGGAAGTAGAAGAGGAATGTTTATAGAAGCTAAGACATAAAAATTTTTGCCTGAGCCTTCCAGAACAATGAGATGCAACCTTAGATTATTCCCAATTTATCTGAGTTACTTGTTTAATTTACATTTGAGGAAATGTCTAATCATGCTGGAAAGTCTAATCTATTTCCAAAGTAATTAGTATTTCAGGAGTTCAGAGCAAAACCCTTAATAACTGGCAGAACATATCACAAGCATTAGATATACAATGACTTCAGAGTCTCTAGGTATGTGGTAAAGACGGGACAGAAATACAAATGTTACTAAACAGCCTTGTGAATGATGTATTAAAAAGTGTGTAAAGGGTTCCAGGAAAGCATGTCAGTAGCCATATGTATTTTGCCACCAAATGAGTAAGATTGTAAATATTATTCAGGTAATAAGGCTGATTTTGCCAAATAAAAATTAGTTTTATCATATTCAGCTTGAAAATGAGCTGGTTTGTATCTGGAGGACTTGTGAACTTAGGCACAGCTTCAATTTGTATTCAGTGGTGGACATTTTCAGGATTAGAAAATGAGGGAAAATTTTTAAAAATCATATTGATTATTCCTTTATCAGATAGTTTAAGATCTCAAATCTTTTCACTGGCCCTAACTAGCAAGCTGGATTCAATCTTTCTTAGTCACACCCAGATATGTAACTATTCGTGATTTGCACAAAGTAGAGACAGGCACGTAGAATCAGGACCAACCAGAATTCATAGAGCAACTGTGATGACCCAGAGTGCCAATGGCTTTGCTATGCACATCCGTTTGCTTCATTTGACATCAAGGACAATCCATAGAACATAATGATGTGTGTGTATGTATGTGTGCACGTGTGTGTGTGCCTGCGCTCGTATTACAGTTGGCTAAGTCTTCCCTCCACTTCTCCTCTATTGTGACTCCTAAGTCTAAAACAAATTATGTTTTTATTTACTTTCAAAAATCTATTGATATTGCAACTATTTTTATTTTACATTTTAGCATAAATTTTGTACTCCAAATTGGGCACCCTAGGTAGCTCTTTACACTAGTAAAAGGCATATTTTTGTAGATTCTAAGTCCTCTGATGGTTAAAACTTAGGAATTGTTCCATTTTTAGCTAAATCTCCAGGCATTTTAAAGTTTACAGTATCCCAAATTATTCTCATTATTACCTTAATACGTGAGAGCCACTAAACCTCACTTACTCTTCAGTCTATCTCAGGTCATCATGACTGGGGCTGTTATCTCAGATTAGGTTGCCTAGAGACAGACTGTGGGATGGGGAACCTGTATGCAGAGTTTTATTAGGTGAAGTTCTGTGAAGAAGTGGGGAAGACACGATGTGAGGATAGCAGAGCAAGAAGCCGACCTATGAAGCCCTTGCAGTGATCTGGCGCTGAGATAGCCTTTCCAAGATATCTGAAATTGAGCTCTTTGTATTTCTGCATCAGCTAATCATGGCAGGAGCCTTCCCACAGGCACAAAAAAGCATTAACACAGCAGGCCTGATTGCCATTCTATGAACTTTACAAGGTTGGCCTTTGGCTGACTGACATCCAGGAACCTGTACTTCGGGATGTCTATCACCACCTAACTGATAGGAAAGGTTCTCTGTGCCTAAACTGTGTATGCAAACAGCATGATCTATGCTGAATACCTGCTTTTCTTCTGGGTGTCTGGAATTTTGGAACTTGCCAAGCAAAGGGTGCCTACATTATCGGTCTCTAATAAAAACACTGGACCCCTAGATTTTAATGAACTTTCCTGGCTGACAACATTTCACACATGTTGTCACAACATTGCTGGGGGAAATCAACACTTCCTGTGTGACCACTGGAGGACTCTGAGGTTTGCGCCTAGTTTTCATGTGCCTTTTCCTTCTGCTGATTTGGCTTTGTATTCATTTGTTGTTGTGAATCATAGCTGTGCTGAGTCCTGTGAGTCTTTTTAATGAATCATCAACCATGGGGGTGGCCCCAAAGACCACAAATACAACACGGAAGTGGACTTAAACTTGCACCAAGCAATTTCATGTGGCTGAGGATAATCCCCAAGAAGAGGTAGCAATGAACTATTTGCAGCTGATATCTCCAGGTGCATGGAATATGAATTTGTCAGACTCAAAGAGGGGAGTGAGATGAAAAATCACAACCAATAATGTGAATAGCTGTGCGACTCAGATCCACATGATTCTTCTATCAGCCACACCTCATTTGAGAAGAGCGTCTCCAGAATCTGGTTAGTCTTGTTTCCTGCATCACTAGTAAAAGACAGGTTAGTGGGATGGAACTACACCCTCTATTTCTTCAGTTGAACTCAAAGACAACCACTCCTCACTCCCTTTTTAGGGTCCCTCAAATTTTGCTAGCACCTTTACTCATCTAGACAGCTTACCTGGTGGAGATTACCCCTAATTCATCCCCAAGGGTCTCAAATTTCTTGTTAATATGCCTTTCTCAAACAGTATCTACTGAAATATTTTTTTTTCTTTAGAATAGAGTATGAGATCATGAAGCGATTCACAGGTGCATCACCTAAGCCCCCAAACTATTCTTTGTATAATAGCAATGTTACCTCCTCATTATGGTAAAACAAATTCCCACATCAGTAAGGCACCTTTTAACTTGTGTGCTGTTCTCTTCAAATGAGGAGCCTAAAATGACAAGGCAATAGCTATAACTTAAAAGTCTATAGAACTCTTGCTTTATATCTTGGCTGAAGCCTTAGGCTCTGAGAACTAAGACCTCTCATCCTATGGAGCCCAGATTTAAGGGGTGGAAAGTACAAACAACTCAACTAATCACTGGGAGTTATGCTAAGTGAAGCCTCTATTACTCTTATCCTTTGGTTCCCAAGCCTCTATAGTGTACCTCTTGCAGGTACTGAGCCATTCACTATTTGTTGAGTTTAGTGCATACCACAGCCTTTGGGGTGGTGCCCCATAATACCAGGTTATGATCTCTCTCATTCATCCAACTGCATCTTTAAAATGCTGTTCCTATATTCCATCAGGCTGGCCATTTCTAGATGGGCCACAATGGTGAAACTAGTAGATCTCATGTTTATGGCCCATTGTCACTGCTCCTTTATATAAAGTAGAGTAAACTTCCTGGGTAATGTCATTTAAACTCATCCCAATGTTACATACCAGTGGATGGCAGAAGTCTAAGTATTCTTATGGTTATGTTGGCTATGGCTCTGAAGGAAAGACAGAAAATCCTATTCTGGAATACATCTCAATCCATGGTGAGTTGCTGCTCCTTCCAGAGTAGAAGTAGTTAAATATAATTAACTTGCCACTGAATGACTGGCTATTTTCTATAAAGGATGGTTTTATATTAGAGGCTCAATGCTGGTCTTTCTTGCTGACAGGTTGAATAAGTAGCAGGAGCTAGATTAGACAAGTGATAACCTATATAATGTCCCTATGCATAGCATCCATCACTGTCGATATAGCTGTTCCACTCATGTGTTTATTGTTTCATCACTGGGGTGGCCAATAACCATATTGACTAAAGTCAGTGGGCTGAGTCATTCTATCTACTTGGTAGTTCAGTTGTGGATTCTCCCTTGTGGTGTGAAACATGATACAAAGATTTTTATATTGAATGTCCATGCCAGCAGATTTATATCCATGCCTCTCCCTCAAAAATTGTCCACAATCTTCCAGTTTTTCTCCTTTTATGTCTGTGTTCAATAATCTAGTCCATTTGCTACTGCCCGTGAGCCAGATATATTCTTTCCTTAGGTCACATTTCTTATTGCATAAAGTGTATCACTATTGGGGTGACTTTCTCTTCCTGTTTTCCTGAAAGCCCTCCTGTTTAGAACTATAGTGTGATACCAGTCTATTTTTGGCTTATACTTGTATATTCTGATTGTCATCACCCCTAATCCCAAATATACATCTTTATCTCAAGATTGCTCAGGACTGTCTATGGACTGCTATTGGACTGGTCTGTTATGCCTTGATGGATCAGACATAACCCACTTTAGCTTCATGGTTTCCTGTCATTGGAAGTTCTATCTCACCAGTGAATCATTAACTACTTTTCCAACGTGTGTGGTTTTTCAGTGTATATAATTTCCTGCTTCAGTTTGCATGATTTAGCTTTAATACCCTAAAGTACTACACTGTTATTCTCTTATTGAGAATTGATGCTAACTCCACACTAAATTCACAGATATTTTAAGAACCACAAGGTCTGCTGGACCATATAGACCAAGAGCAGAGCATGGAGCTTTGGCAAGAAGAACCACATATAAACTGTAGTCTTCTGTGTCATCCCATAGTCCCAAATGTGAAATATGGTGTTTTCTAAACCTGAAAATGTCTACCACATGTTGTACTTCCTTCTTACTTATTGGAGGGAATGCCATTTATATCTCAGTCCACTTGACTCTGAAAAACTTCACTGATGTGGCAGCCCCTGGATCTTTGTAATATTTATCTCCCACATATCTGTCTTTAGATTTTCCCACCTTATATAAAATCCTCTATAAATCATCCTATTAGACTTCTCTTGGCTCCCCCTGATGCGTGTTGTCCTCATTGTGCTGCTTCTTTACATATAGTCTTTATGTCACATTTAGGGTCCAGAGGATATAGAACAATGGTTCTCTACCAGGGGCAATTTGCCAACTGCAGGGAAGCATGCTTAGGTATCTCTGAAGACATTTTAAACTCACAACGAGGGTGGACATGTTGCTGATATCTAGTGGTTAGAGCCCAGGGATATTGCCAAATATCCTACAGTGCTCAGAATAGTCCCATAACTAGGTATTCCTGGGTCTAAAATGTCAATAGTGTTGAGGTTAAGAAACTTTGGTTTAAAGAAATATGACAGTTTGATGTATTTCCTGCAGCTACACAGATATTACCTTTTCTAGTCTCAAGGTACCAATCTTTCCTCAAGAGTTCATTCTTCTTTAAATCTATACTTCTCTTATGATTAAATCATATGTCAGATTTCTACTCCATCCACCCAACAGAGAGCTATATGTATATAGGTGACTTATGAGAGAGTTTTCTCAGGTAATATACCTGAAAGTGGTATTGGACAATGGAAGATGCTCACCTGCAATATGGTTGGAACTGCGGTGAGGCCTCAGCCATTACAAGGAGCTCCACACCCACGTGGCCTTTCCAGGGTAGCCTAAATTAAGTCAAAGAGATGGATGTTTGTATTCCCACATGAGCCTGCCATGGTTGTGGTCCATCTCCTAGGAGAAGGTATCACATTGGTGGAAGGCAATGACCTGCAAGGACTGCAGCTGTGAACCATCAGCAGCAACCCTTCCAAGGATTTGACTGATGCTCATGCCAGCCTTGAAGAGGGCATAAGTACATAAAAGTACAAATACATGTTATGGCCATCAACAAAATTGGCACATGAAGGCAGCATCCTAATATCAACAGAAGAACTATCCCAAAATGTAGACACCAAATCTAAAAGAAATAGAAATGATATATAAATGAATAAACAAATAGACAAGGCACAAATACATACTTCTTTTTAGAATCCTAAAGCATTAAGTGGAGATAAGAACAAATCAATGGTAGAGGTGTCTACAGCTATTTGTTGGATCAAAGAGAAAGGAGAGGATGTGGGTTAATGAGTTGTTACTGAGACTTTTCTATGCGTCAGGAAATAAGAAAGGCAAATGAAAGGTGAAGTATTGATAATGAGTAATCTACATACAAAGTATATTTAGAAGAGCAATCCCTTCCTAGTTTTTCTAGAAAAAAAATACATATATGTGTATAACATATATGTATTTTTTTTTTAATTTAGTGTGTACCAGGTGGTATCAGGAATTATACGTTGTTGTGGAAAACTATGTTCTCCACCCACTTTGTTAACCTTTTTTATAAAAAAAGATTCTGCCATATGTCTTTCTCAAGCAGGTTGGTATCTGAGCAGGAAAACAAACTATAAGAAAACTTTGAATTTTCAATTCGAAGTAATGAAGTATAATTGTAGTTACTTAGCTATGTTATAATGAATAGTTTGGCATTCCTCATTTTATGTGACCTTTTATCTCTTTAGAAGAAAGTTTATATCTGCCTTGACAAATGGTGTTTTGATATTGAGGTCTATTGTTTGTAATTTATATATCTCCTGTAATCATGCTAATATAAATATAATAGCTTTTCTATTTGTATTTATTTGATCTTTGTCAGCTCTTCAAAACTATTATGGAAAACATCTATGAAAAAAGACTTTATAAACACAATTCCTGATCGTTTTTTCTTTCTACTATGTTTGAAAAAATATTGTCATTTATTCATATTCAACTTTGTTGAATTGTTCCTGCTACTTCTCTCTTCTGAAATTTGATTCTTAATACACATTACACACACTACAAGCTACTACTACCCTCATAAAATGCAGCCAAAATCGATTCAATTACAAACATAGATATCTTTACAAACATTGTGTATATAGCATAAAATTTGCTGAATACTTTGAAATATTACCTATGAAAATCATAAAGCCAATTGTGTATATTTAATATCTTAAACATTAATAACTTTAAATTGGTGATTCTCAACCCACAACTCTCAGATTCTGTGTGTGCTAAAGAACATTTGGCAATATCTAGAGACATTTTAAATTGCCACAACTGGAGTGGGTGCTACTGCAATCTGGTAGATGGATGCTAAGGATGCTACAGTTCATAGGGTAGCACTGCTCCAACCAAGAATTATTTAGTCCAAAACAGCAGCAGTCCTGAAGTTGAAAAGAACAGTTTTATATGTTTTCATATTGTTAAAATAACAAAAACTTAATTGAAAATTCCAACTTTAACAGGATTAGTAAGTTAAATTTTTGAATACTCTTGCTGCTGTTAAAAAAGTTTTTGAAGTTTTGTGCTTTGCTTCTGTTTTTAGGTTTTTATCTTTTAAATCTATTGTTTTCATAGTATTCTGAGTTTATTCTTATAATATCAGGAAACAGCATTTCTTCATTAAATTCCAATTTGACTTGTGCATAATATACAGGATGTTTAAAAATATATATCGTTATATTTTACAGCTCAGATTGTTCATTATTTAAAAAACATACTAGAATAAATATTGCATTATACTATTTAACTATAATTTTTTTATTTCTACTATTTAAAATTCAATTTTTTTTCTAGTGTATTGTTAGCATTTTTGAAGTTGTGTTGAAATGCACTATTAATTCATAGCTTGTATGATAAATGCTACATTCAGACTAATTTACTTATAGACAGGTAAACCAAGTACTAAAATTAAAAACACAATAAAACAATAAATCATCCCATTAGGGTAGTAGGCATAATAGGGTGTGCAGAAATTTATTGGGTATTATCTAAGGCTCGTAAGTAAGATAGAATGTTCATAAGGTTGTAAAATACATGAAAATAGAGATTTTAATTTAATTTGAAAGTGACAAGGAAAATTGCTACTGAGTTTTGAAAATCGCTTTCCTTTTAAGCTCCAGGATACTTATATTTCAATTTGACTAATTCTTCATGTTTTTAATCAGTTCCTTTCCAGACTTTCTTCTGAACTGCTTCCTTCTTTGTTCTCTCAGAACAAAGATCATATTTACAAATCATATTAATGCATCCATATTCCCCAGTATGACATTATCATACTGGTTAAGTTCCTCTTAAACACTATTTTAACAAACATTTTCTTAGCAGATATTAGCAAAATATTTATAACAAATAAAAATATGATGAACAAACATCAAACAAACTCAAACTCAATTATTTTTATGAAGAACATTTCATATCACTAGATCAACACTAGAAATGCATACTTTTTTTCTAAACACAGCTAAGTGTTGATAAATAGCTAGGAATATATTTTGTATATAAACACTTTTAACAGATTCTGGTTAATTTTCATATTTTCACTTTTAGGCCTCTGGAAAAAATATGAGAAAAATAAAATTAAATATTTTTTTTATTTAAAAATACCTTTCTCATTAATCCCATAAAGATCTTCTTAATGCCTAAGTAGCTATTTTAACTGATGTTATTATGCAAAAGTATGCGAGAAGAAATTTTAAGATCAGGGTTGATCAGTAATCACTAATCTATTTATAAGGTTAAACAAATAGCAGTTTCCTGAATGAATTAGAATTTCTAAGTTTTACTAAAGAAAAAAGAATGAAAAAATGAGCAATTCCATTATACTGTCATTGTTGAAGAAATTATGAGTTAGATATTCTATAATATAACCAAAAGAACTCTAAATATTTGACCAAATGTTGATTCTTAAAAAATGTGACAGAATCATTATCAACTGCATGTAGAAGACATGAAAGAAATAAAAAGACTTAGTGAATATATGGGTTAAAGCATAAGGTCAGTGTTTATTAAGGGAAAAGGAATGCTGGCCTGCAGGCGAAATCCATGGCTTATTTTATGGCTCTATCCTTTTTATCATTTCTTCTCTTTACCTACTTTTCACATGAATCAGAATCCATGCAAAAGGTAATATGTTGTGGTAGAGACCAAGTGAGTTATGAGGGTAGAAAGAGCTATGTGAAGAGAAAGAAAGTTTGAGACTGGATCTTTGGACATATATCTTTCTACTTATGTAAAAATACCAAGTTTCTTCCATTTTCTTGTTCCAGAAAAGCTTGGGATTGATAATCAAAACATGTTTCACCCTAGCCTGTGGGAGAAAATTCTTATACTTATTTATTAAGAACCTGGTCTTCTTGAATGGATAGTACTGTAGAAATTTCAGGATTGGATATGGAACTAGCTGAGAAAGGGGACAGATGAATTAAATGATACTGCTTTTGTTCTCCCTCTAGGCTTACTTTCTTGGCCTAGTTGACTAGAGTATTTAATTTGGGGGGACAGTCCCACTTCTTTGCCCAAACTTAAGCCACTTCTTTGCCCAAATTTAAGTTGTACATCCTTTTAGTTGTGCCTGTATCTCCTTTAGAAACTTTCAGGATTATAGGAAACTAGCTAAGAACCAAATTCAAAGAAAGTTAACGTTTTACAACATTGTCTAGCTTACAATTTCTTCCTTTTACCAACAGTTATCAAACAGATAATTAAAGAAATGATTATGATACATCTTGATAAAATAAATCTATTTGATATAGTATAATATGTTTTTGATAAAATGTCTTACTGCAGATTTAATGATAATAAATGTACAATTACATGGATCCATACTTGGCTGAGTGACAGAATCTAAAACTCTTGACAAATAGGTTGATGTTAATCTGCAAGAAAGTATTTAAACATGTGCAAACAGAACCTTTTCTGTTCACATTTATATCAGTCCCTGAAACAGAGATGGCATGATGAGTGGATTTGAAGGTGAAACTAATTTAGGATATATTAGTAAGTATATTAGATAACAGAATTGGGATGTGAAAGAGTATTGATGAGTTAGATGGACCAAAGCAAACTGAATAAAATGTAATGAAAATAAATATAAAGTATCAGGCTTAGTTCCAAAGAAACAACTGCAGAAACATGGAATGAAAAAAAATAAGTCTTTAGAACAGCACATGTGAAAAAGATATATGAGTTCTAGGTGACTGCAGCTTTTATATGATTCTATTGCATAGTGTGAAAAATGCAAATTTGATCTTAGGCTATATTAATATAAATAAAGAATACAGAATGGGGAATTTTATGGTCTCTCTGTAACCTCAGACTGAAAATGCAATTAGGATAAAAAAAAAATATCCAATTTGCATGTTAGATTTTTTTAATGTGATTCTAAAATGGATAACATTCAGAAGAAAATGGGCAATTTCAGAATGCTGTTTTCAGAATGAAAGAGAGAGAGAAGAGGAGAAGAGTGGAGAGGAAAGAAAAAAATGGAGAAAAGAGAGTTTTCATATGTGTTAAAAATGACTTGCTCTAGAATGATGAATGTTATGTATATATCACACAATTCCAGAGAAAAAATTTGGCACAATAAAGGGAAATATGGGTAGTGGTTCCACATAGATATACACATTTTTAATTGTTCAAGATGTGTTAGTTTGGGTTTCTGGAAAGCAGACAAAAAGTTGTAAGCGGAATGTAAGAGAGTTAATGGGGGGAATGCCTGTGAAAGATAATGGAGAGTGAACCCTAAGAGTGGACAGGAAGAGCAATTAATCCATGATACAGGTCTGACTCCTCTGGAATGAGAAAGGTAAGGAGGGAGGATTGACTAGGAAAAGGCTCCCATTACAGTATGTCTTAGAAACCTCAGTCATGCTGAGGGCAAGTCCCAGAGGATCTGTTAGATGAGCCATGAGAGACATTGCATTTGGGGAGACAGGACAGGGCTGTAGGACCCCTGTCATTGGCAAGACGCAGCTCAGGCGAGGCATGGCTTCAGTATGAACATGGGCAATTTCAAAAGTGTGGCGACTGAGGACTGTGTGATAACTGGACTCTTTACTCTCATAGTTTACTTTGCTTGAGAGTTGGATAATCTTTCATCTTGTAAAAAACCAAAACCTGACTTGTTTATAATATGCCTCATTTGAGCTACCATCATAGAATGCAGCTTAATCCATCGCATCAGTTAGGCCTTCCAGAAAACAGATTTGGAGACTAAGTTAGGAGTAAAGCTTTATTAGGAAGCAGCACCTGCGAAAGGAAAAGAGCAATAATATGAATGTGTGTGGGGACCATGGATCATGACCAGCTCAACTCAAGAGAGGTACAGCAAAGACTTGCCCCGTCTCACAGTCTCATATTGGGTGGGAACAGCAAGACCCTTATAGCATGGTCTTATTCAGCAATTGGCTGGAGCCACCTTGAGAAGTATGACCTCAGCTCAATTGCTGAGGAATGAATAGCCATAGGCCATCAGCAAGCCACACTTTCAGCGTGTTCTTTCTTAAAGAAGAATCTGGGTGCTACCTAGCCCACTATTTGCCCCATGTAGTTCCAATTCTCCACTCGTGTTAATTCAGCAGCAACTCCGGCCTTCCAGTGGTTGTCCCCTCTTGGGTGTGCATTTAGAAGGGAAAGGTTGGTGAGACAAATGACAGCTCTCTTTCCTGCAACTGGCTTTGGGGCTGAAGCTCATCATATCCTTCCTCTACGATACATTGTAAATTCCACTTACCCCCAACTAAAACCTCTGCTGGTGTTTTGAACAGGCTCTGTTGGTAACACAAATCTTTATTTTAGGGGTCATTTTCCTTAATAATCATATCTTCTCAAGCTGGTGTCGCTACCCATATCCGTTCACAATCACAACTGACAACCCAGGGAAAGCTAATGGACAGCCAGGTGCATCACCTACATTTCACATGTATTCTTCATGGCTCTGAGGCTGTAACAAAATCCCTACTTTTTCCTGCTAGACAGGGTCAGTACCTCCTGAAAATATGATAGCATCTATTTTTGCCTACTCCTCTCCTAGAAAAGGGACATTTTCTTTAGGGATAAGGACCTCGATCCCAACAGAGGCCAGAGTTCTGGAAATGAGAAACATAAATTAACCAAAAGTACCATGAGGAGTAATGCTTTCACTCCATGGTCCCTGGATCCATGCATTTTCCTATAGAGGATGTGGTAACATACAGACCCTCTGATTCAGTCAGAATGGGACCCCATCCTCAGAGTATTTCCTCAAAACTAGCATTTCAGATGCACTTTTATCTGGTCTTTTCAACTCCCTCTTAGTCCAGCTGATTCTGAATGGTGCAAAAACTCAAACTAACATATCCCTAATTATGAATGGGCTTGCTTTCTGATACTCACTTGAATTGGATTTCATTCCTAGGAGCATGTGCTCCATAGGTTCCTGAAGAATGGTCTTGGCTGAGGCTCAGCAAGTAGGCAAAGCGAATTCATGCTAAAAAAAGTGTTTGTTCCTATGAGAAATCAATGGTCATTCCAGGACATTAATATCTAGTTGATCTCCTTGAGGCATGGTGTCTTACCAGTCATTCTGTGTTGCTTTCTGTTGTGCAATAGCTAGATCAGCCTTGATAAGAAGGGCTGCCTGCTTATCCTTCATCTCTGCGGCAATGCACACAGAACTCATATGCTCACTTTGCCAGTACTAATTGGCTGCAGGTAAAATCTGGTTAACATCAACTGGCTAAGTCATTAATATGTATTTGGTCATGCAGTGCTGCTTCTGTGGCAGTTGTTTTCTGTTGCATGATAATTAATATGTTGTACAAAGATCTCCATGCTTTGTTCCCATTTCCATCTTCCCATCAATATACTCTACCCCAGACCTCCTGTCTCTGATTTCCTAGTCTCTTTCCTCTGGCCTCCTAAACAACTATCCAGCTCATTAACCACTACTCTTAACTTCAGGCACTTCTTCTTCAGACAATATGGATAAGAAGGTGTAACACCCAAAGCGTCACCCACTGGAAAGATTTTTCCTTCCTCTGTCTTTCAAGTCTACCTACAAATGAGTCTACAATGCAGCCACTCTCTAGTATCTACTTGAACTAACATATTTAGCTAACCCACAGAAAATCTAGGCTCATACTTTTTACCCACCTTCAGGTGTGTTAAGGTACTCCCCACATGGGCATATCTGAGGGAGGACTGCTGGTGCAATTGCTCTGTGTGACATAGAAATCCTGGTCACTTGCTCATGTCCTTTTGTCTGCTTATGTCCTCTAGTTCTGCTTGTGCTCAATCCTAAATGTATTACTGTTATTTTTTAATGAATTTGCTGGTGGCCCTGCTTGACTTGAAAGGTCCAATAGAATTTAAACCTTGATGTGTAGTCCAGGCATAAGGTCATTTGTGTCTCATTATAGGTCATCTTACTCTATCAAGGAACAGGTACATGCCAACAGCTGTTTTTTTTAAAAAAAGACATGTAACTTTGTTTCATAGGGCATGGTCCTGCAGCATAGGCTTATGCTACAATCCTACAATAGGGCTAGCCATAAACTCCACGGTACATCTTTTGCTATCACTGATCCTTATGGCACTTGAGATACACGTAAGTGCTGCTTCTACCACTCCCTGGACCTCTCAGAGTCCTTCCATGTTCTAGGCCTCACTCAAAACAAATAACTTTCCGTAGCATCTGGTATATAGTCCACAGAAATATACTTGAAGGGGGAATATATCACATCCAGAACCTCAAGATGCCTACTAGATGTTATGCATGCTTCTTTGTGATAGTGAATGCTTTCTTATGATAGAGGATGCAGCATTTTGCCTTTTACTCTGGATGTAATAGCCTAACCATTTGAACTAGTACATCCTTGAAATAGCACATCCTTGATATCCATAAAGTTTATTTTACACACTCTGGATTTGATATATTTAGTTAAGGTCTCTGTCATGCCAACCACCTGTTGATATGCTGTCCATTTTTATTGATGTCCAACATCAATATATTGAATCAATGTGATGTTCTACACAAGAATGATTGCCTGTCTGATACAGCATATGCTACTGGGGCTGCTACTTGTGATCTTGTGGCGGTCTACAAAATCCATCTGGTTTCTACAGGGGTCAGACTGGTGAATCAAATGGAGACATTATAGGGTCCCTCTTCTATAATGTGTATTCTTTAGATCTTTATTGTTTTGCTAATCTGTATGAATCTGCTACATCATGCATTATTATGTTTTCCTTACTACAGTGGCTGGGGCAAGTTTTAGAAATTTCTACTTGTCTTTTCCTACTATGAGAGCTCTTACTTCAAAGACCACACTCCCAATGAGATTACCCTAACTATATAGTGTGTTAGTGGCAGTTACAGATTCAGCGAAAGATGACATGACCACCAGATAGATTCTCTAATTCACTAGACCCTATACTCTGGGTTTTGGCAAGGTTTTAATTTTGGCGTGGGCCAGAAGAATTGTGGGGACAGAGAGGTATAACACATCACATATCTGAGAGTCAGTGTCAACTCAGACCCTGTGTTCCATAGCTATTGAATTGTCATGTAATTTTCTTTGAATGTTGTACCATCATCTAAGTAAATAATTATAGGCACTTGGAAAAGAACTGGTACTTTTATTCAAATGTGTTTGTCGTGGTGTTGCTGAGTCCTTTTTCTATGGACCTGGAAATCTCTTCAGTCATATGTTCCAGGGATCAAAATTATGAGAACTATATTAGGACTGTTACTGGATTACTTCTCTTGGCCTCCTGTTCTCTCATTATTGCTTTATTTAATCATATATTAAATTATGATGGCATTACACAGTATCCTCATTGGCTTCTCACCTCTTTTGCTCTTGGAGATGCCATGTTTCATTATCAGTTTCATAACACCCTGCAGCTTAAGCTCCTTTTGGCTGTCACTCTGATCTAGACACTCACTACAAAAATCGCATCTCCCTGAGGCTACGGTACTCGTTAAATAAACCATCCTCCCCTTTGCCATTAATAGACAATCTCTGTGAACTTCCTTACCTTCAGCTTTAACCTGCCAAGAGTTGCTACTGAACTTCTTAATGGCGCTGGTGTCCTTACTAGTGTATCCCAGATGACCTTGGTAAATGGCGTGTCCTTTGGGTTTTTCCATGAAAGAAAATTATCTGATGGGTCTTCTTATATGTTTCCTTCATTTATTGTTCTCCTCCTTCAGTGTCTGCTGTGGCAATTAAAACATTTTAGCTTCATTCACCCTGGGGCCTCACTTTCTTCAGGCTGATGTGGCAGTGAGTCTGTACCCATCCATGACATCCTTGTTAGGTCATTAAATTCTACGAGCTGAGAGATTCCCCTTACAAGTGAGTCAGGAAAACTGCACATTGTGGGAGAATATTCTCCCACTGGACTGCTCTCATTTTAAACACCAACCATAATGTTGTGGGTCCCCAGGGTCCCTTTCACTTCAGACTAGCTGGCGACAAAGGTGAAGGTCCCCACAGAGTCCTTCAGGTTCAAAATTTACTATAATGACTCACAAAACTCCCTGAGAACCATTATACTCACAGCCATATTTATAACACACTAAAGACACACATTGGAACCAACCAGATGAAGAGATGGATAATATAGAGTCTGTGAGGAGGCAAACTTGAAGTTTTATCATGCTCAGGGACATGTTACTGTCTCAGAATTAAAGTGTGACAATACTCAAAGAGTACTACCTCCTAGGAAGTCTGACCCAAGCCTTTAAGTGTCCAGTTTTTGTTGGATCTCAATCACAGACTGTCTCTGTGGCTGAATTTTAGTCTCCAACTCCACCTCCCCTCCCCCTTTACAAAGGTGAGTCATCACTTCCTCTGAAGACCTGAACTGACATGGCATGGTTCAAAGCCCCATCATAGATTACACTTTCAGATTGTCTTAAGGCCAGAGACCCCAGGGAAACAAAGACATGCCACTAGACATGCCACAGGACTAGAAACTATCTAATGGTAGCTGAAAGCAAGAGACCTCTCTTTGGGTAAATAGAATTCTTCACTACCCACCCCCGTGTTGCTAGACCCATCCATCATCTTATGTTCTGGCCCCCTTCATCATGCATGCTCATATTCCAGGTCCATGAGTGCTTCATGGTTCTAACATGCTGGCTCCTGCCAGATCTTTCAATTATTTTTAGGAATAATTCCTTTCTTTCCTTCTCAGGCCTAGCTTGTCTTAGCCCAAGGTATCCTGAGATTTAACCCAAGTTGTTAATGTGGAAGATGGGAGAAGAAGTTCATGCAGATATTTAGGGAGAATCTTTTACTTCTGAAAAGTCTCCCTCCATTGGGGTGGTGAGAGGGGTCTGTTGGCTTCTATCAAGCAGGAATGGTCCACTTCTAGAGTCTCTGGTAGGGGTCACAGGGGTTTGAGGAACAAAATTTTCCCACGCGGTGTACCAGGATCTCAGCTATTCTCAAACAGCATTCTACCTTTAGTACAATAAGACGTAGGCAGTTGAATGTTCAGTCACCTTTAAATTTCCTCCCCTCCATGTATAGAAGAAAAGGCCCTCTTTGCAAGCTACCAAAGTGGTTCTCTGGTCTTTGCACTTAATTTTCTAGGCCTTAGGTTTTCATTATTCTTCAAAAGGCAGCAATGCAACTTTATAATAACCAGCCAATTCCATTTTCCTGCATGCTTTGTTTTCTGTGCTTTTCAAACATCAGAATTATCACAATGGCTAGGGTGTTCCCCCTACCAGAACATTTTCCCAAGTGAAAACATTAGTGGTTGGGCACTCATCTGTGCCAGAGAACTATCTGTGCCCTGAGGTGGGGTTTTCAGTGTCTGCTGGCCAGTGAGTGAAGCGATTCCAAAAACTCTCCTTACCATCTGCTCAGTCAGGCATTGCTCCCATTAATATTATGTCAATCATCTACTTGGGTATCTCTCTATCCATTTAGTTTCAACCACAGCATAGAGAATGCAGGAAATTTATACTCTACTTTGGTAGGGGTATTCTTTTAATTGTTGGTGTGCTTCTATTTTTAGAAAAAAACTATGGTAAAATTAGATAGCATAGCCTATATCATTTGAGTTAAAAGATAGTATATCATTTATAAGTTAAACATAAAGAATATTATAAGGCCACTCTTAGAATGTGATGCTAGAATACAAAATGTTATGATATGTGCTAAGAAAAAAAATGCCATACCAAATATCGACTATGTTCGTCTTTAAAAAGTAAAAGGCAGGAGTTTACAATATATATAATTGTTTTAAAATTTAAACCTTATTCTTTATGAAGATTTGCAGTTTTTGCAAATATCTAAATATCTTTTATATATATATATTGATTGATAAAGATAGATTAGATTAGATAGATGATAGATAGATGATGATAGATAGATAGATAGATGATAGATAGATAGGTAGGTAGATAGATAGATAGATAGATAGATAGATAGATAGATAGATAGATGATAGATGATAATCTAGATCTAAATCTGCCTTTCAACCATATATTGGCTCCTAAACCAGCATACCCTCTGAATCTAGACAAGCTATGTTCACGTCTTCCTATACTAGCTGTGCCGTCATTGATCAGTTATTTAACTCCCCTGTTCTTCTGTTTTCTCCTTTAGAAAATGACCATAATAGTGATAATACTTAAGGCAGTTTTACTTTATGTGGACTAAATGCTTTAAGAGCTTCAAATAGTTCTGGGATTAAGTAGAATATTATTATTGTGTCAACACTTTCAGTGGGAAAACAAGATGAAATGATAAAATTTTAGAGTTTTTTAGCCAAAGGTTAACCTGCTTCTTCGATATGTAACTTGAAAGAAATGGGTTAATATCTATGAATCTTTGTTCAATATCTTCAAATTTGGAATAATTATGGAGATTTTTTAGGGTTTTGGAGAATACTGAATACGTGTTTTCTAGTAAAATGGTATAATAAGCCTCTATAGCAATGATGATGATGATGATGATGATAATTATGATTTTCATTTGAGAAATTTATGAAGTAAAATAATTCTTATAGCAGTAATACTCATGGACTTTTTCTTCTCAGTGAACTGAAACTTAAGACATCATCAGTACTACCATTAT
Organism: Cynopterus sphinx; assembly: GCA_030015415.1. Classification (NCBI taxonomy): domain Eukaryota; kingdom Metazoa; phylum Chordata; class Mammalia; order Chiroptera; family Pteropodidae; genus Cynopterus; species Cynopterus sphinx. Next base: position 11,315,763 of record CM057379.1, read on the forward strand.
AATTATTATCATTGCCATCATCTTCAGTATCATCAACATTATTAGCTTCACTTCTAATTTTATACTTTGAGCCAAACTTAATTTATGCAAGAAATTTTCTGAAACACATAAATCAATAATTTTTTCTGAGGAAAAAAAATAAGTTTTATTTTCAGTTGATCCTCTGACTAGTTTTTACTTCAAAAAGGATACTCATGTTTGAAACAATATATATCCCAGCCTTAGATTACAGTTTCCTTTGCATGTGCTTAATTGCCTAACTTTAATTATTTCATGGGGTCAAAGAGATGAGAGAGAAAATACAGTCAATTAACTAGAAGCTGTGCATACATGTATTTAAATGATGTAAGTAATTATTGTTTAGAAATAGTTCATTATCATTTTTAGCTTTGGAAATTAGTACTTTCAATTTTCTCCAATTAACTTGATTACGTGAAAGATGTTATTCTCTATAATAAATCACACAACATACTATTGTATGCTTTGCTTACTCCATAGTAAATTAACTATTTTTGGATTTATCTAGGACATCTAAAGAACTGAAAAAAAAAGTGACTAGCCTTACAAGAGGAAATATTGTTTAGGCAGCAAATTAATGAGTTCCAAAATTATGAGTTTTAAGAATTCATAAGACAACAGAGGTCAAATGACTAACAAACATTTGTTTACCTTGAGCAGAAGCTGACAGACACCATAAAAGTCTGTGGGAACATTAAACTAGTAAATGTGATTTGTTGGAGGCTAAATGTGTTTGCATGAGCATACGTAGCTCCTAGGGGCACAGTAATGGGGCATTTCCCCATTTGCATTCTTTTTCCTATAGACATACCACAGGGCTTTCACAGGAAGGATCAGGGATGCTGATTAGAGAGAATAGCATCCCTGGAAACCCATCCTGACCCATTGCCATAGGAGGCAAAGGCTTCATCTGTAAGGCTCTCTCTGTCTGAGACTACTAAAGGATACTTCCTTTAGGTGAGGAGAAAAAAATGCTGATATGTAGCTTTATTGGAATCCATATGTTTGATATAAATTTACTTTAAATTATATTTATGTTTGAATGAATTTACAGACTTGTGTACTTACAGATAAACACATGATAAAATTTTGATTGTGGATATGTGCATTACATATCATTTCTGTTGATTTTCATTTAGCTTCATAGTTTGTAAATACTGTACCATAACATTAAATATTATTCAAATACTTATATTTTAGCAGATACATGAATTAGACTATATAGGATATTTAAGTTTATTTTTCAAATTTTAGCTATTATAAGTTTTTCAGTTTTAGCCCTTTACATAAAATTTGGTAAAAAATTATTAATAAAACATAGTAAGTGCTTATAAAACATTATTGAATCACTCTTCAGAGAAAATCTTAGAACTGAAATTGTTAGATTTAGACTTTTTTCTGGACCTTTGCACTATGTTTTCCAATTACTTTATATAAAGCTTGTACTGGATTACATTCATGTTAGCAGTGAATCAAAGCCCCTGACCTCCACCCTCACCTTCTCTGTAATCTGGTCAGTAAACCATTCTTTCTATATACTTTATCTGGAAACCCCTAAACCCAATACACACACAACAAACAAACAAAAGTGACATTAGGTGAAAAAAAACCACACACACACAATATGGAAGTCTTGTATTTTAATTAGTTTGTTAATTAACAGTCATTAAAAAGTGTTCAATATTACTAAATATCCATTTTAAAAACTGAAAATAGTATTTTTTGTATTTGTTAGGATATATTTAATTTAAAAAGTTTTTTACAATGTTTCTTATCAAGATTTTACTTATCTGAACAATGCTGTCTCTAGGTTTTGCCTCTTCTTTTTCATTTTTTTAATGGCGTACAGTATTTCTAACAGCTAGATTTAATTCCTAACAAGCTATAAAATGTGAGCCATAAGTTTGGCAATCATAGTATACATTAAAGTGTTTATTCAGCTTAGCTTTTCTAGTAATGATTGCTGTTTAAACCTGGGAAATTACTCTGAAGTGACCCATTATGAAAAATTGTGTTTTGACCATGGCTTTGCTGCAGAGTGAACATTAGGTTCATCAGAAGATGCTATTTTAGAGAAATTTTGAATTCCATTTTAAGTTCTTCTAAAATAAGAGATGCCAGTTTATTTGGGGGAGAAATAGCTGCTAAGGTCTTCAAAGTTGATACAGTAGATAAAGTCCTACACTTCCCCCAAGATATTATCTCTTCCTATTTTATTTCCTCTCAGTGTATATGAACCTACTGTTTGAAACAAGACATAACTTTTATTACAGCCCGGGAAAGTATCTCAGAGGTAAAATGTAATCTAAAATTTTAAAGCACCTACCAATGTGGCCATGTTAGGGATCATTGCCTCCGATGGGTGCTATCTTGTGATCACAAGTGATCATCACAGATTGGCCCTTCCCAGGCTTCCAGGGGTACACAGACATGGGCTGAAAAAACAATGTGTAAATCTCTTCTGACTTCATCCTTAACCATTTGGTAAACAAGAGTTATAATTTTTATTTTATCTGATGCAGAAAAATATTTTTTAGAAACATTCAAGTGAGTTGACAAATTATTAGGTACCAGGAACTGAAATGACTTTAGTGTCTAACCCCTTTGTGGTAAATGAGAAAATGAGGGCCTCTGAGGTTGCATGATATGCCTGTAGTTCAAGACAATGCCACCTGTTTTCTTCAGAAACTCATCATTCCCTTTTGAAATTTTACTTAAATTTTTATTGTTTTTCTTTACTTTTAGGATTTCTTCTTTTTTAGTTGTTATGAAGTTGTCCTTCAATTATTATATTCCTTATGTTCAACATTGTTTTTCTAAAACTGTGCGAAATAATGTATGAGAATAAAAATATTATGTGTCATAATTTCTGAACAACCAAGATAAGAGATTGATATTTTCTACTTTGTTTTTCTACCATTTACTTATACACAGAAGAATAAAAATATCATGGAAAATGGAAATTTAAAAATAATCTTTTATTACCCAAAGAAAATTTATGTAGGTGATTATATTCTGTCTCCACTGAAGAGTGAACATAAAAGGGATTAGTCTTCTTATCCATAGGCAATCAGAAAAAATTCTTTGATATTTTGATTTTTCTGGATAAGTAGCTCAATGCTCTATAAGAAGAGCATAGAAGATAGTCAGAATAATTCATTCAAACTGGGAAAATTTATTGACTATATCCAAAATTGTAATTGTGTTTGTGTGCACATATTTGTGAACATAAGCATGCATATTTATTTTCAGTGTACATAGACAGGATGACACAAATTTGTGTTTTAACTGATGAAAGAGAACTTAATATAGTTTACATAAAATGAGTACTTTCATCTCTACAGTAAAATTTATTGTGCATTCTTATTTCTTGCAATTTTACAATCCTCCACCTACTTGAGAAGTCAGGTGTTACTATAAATCTTTTGACTAAAATGACTGAAAAACTTTTTCTTTTTCATTCAGTTCTTTCCAATGTAATCAATTCCTCAGAAAAGTTAAAATTCAATCTGATGTTCAAACAATATTTTAATATATTACAAGTCATAAGTATTTGAGGCTCATAAATTTTAGGAAAATGAGCATAATTTATATGAACTTATACATTTAAGTAATATTCTGATCTCAATTTTATATTAAATAAAATATGTTTTCTGAAATTACAAGGGAAACCATTATATTGAAATTTGAAAATTCCAAATACACAAAACTTGATCTGGGGCGAAGTGAAACATTTAAAAAAATTGCTTGATATCTTTACAGATATTCAGTGTGTAAGAGATAAATACATGGTCTACTATTCTCCAGAGGTTTGCTGAATACACTTTTCCTAATGCTACCACAGAGATAGTTATCGAGTTTTTCAAACATTACGGAGTATAAGAATAGAGAAACTTTTACCTCATTATCAGCTTAAGGTTTTCAGATTGCCTATTTCTTCTTCATTTCAAAATATTCCAGTATTGAGAAACTAATTGAGTGGAGGAATTTCTCATCAACTCAGCCAGTGTAAAATGATCCCATTGCTTAACATTGGGATAAAGCCTATTAAAGTTAATGGAAGAAAAAATTACATCACTGAACTAGAAGTGATGGCGATGACTCAAATAGAGGCGAATGGGGAGAACAGGAAAGTAAGGTTAGGCTTACCCAGGATTTCCCTTTATATAGCTTTTGGGGAAGGAGGGAGGCATGGAGGCACTCTTAGATACTGAGAAATTCATTTTAGATTGTCGTGTGTATTTATAAGCACTTTTAGTTTTTAATTATTCTTACTTATTTAAACTTAGTTATTGCATAATCAGCTTTTTGTGTGAATTTTTCTTCTTTATATAGTATCAGATCAACTTCTCCACTATTTCTGACTTTCACCTCTTCCATAAGGTGTGATGGGTCATTAATAGTGATTTGAAAATAGGCTTGTCATTGCCATGAGTTTCAGAATAATAGTGACTAGATACAGGCAATGCCAAAACATTGATTTTTTTTTTTTTTTTTGTCTCAAGCACCACTGGTGTCTTCTCTTTATTCACACCCAGGATACAGTACTCCAGCTCTGTAGACATCAGGGTTCTCTTCTCAACCCAACTCCTTAGATCCTTTACCATGGTGATCCATTTTTTAATCTTTGAAATAAACTCATATCTAAATCACCTCTTTCTGAGGCATTTGAGAACAATTCTCTTGTGTCTCCTGAGCCTCCTCACTTGAGCAAAACATATTTTAAAAAATCATATTTACAGGTGTTTATGAAGTTCAAATGTCTCATTTAACCACTAAGATGGACTTCTCTTAACTCCTGAAACTGAAATTATTGTTTTTATCTGTTCCACAGAAACTGTTCAGCTTTTGTGGACAGATTTAGTAACAGGTCTAAATTTCTCACCGCCACTTCAAAGGTATTAATAAAGTCACACTTCATTGCCTCCTAAGATATAAAATGTACTTGTGTTTTATTTTCTTGCATATTTTATGTTGGAATATATTATTAAAATGCAAAGCTTTAAGCCTGTTTGTTTAATAACGACAAGTGATCCGAGCTGGTAGTTGATGTCTCTGCATCTAAAATTTATATTGTGTTATGCATGCAAACCTCTGTACGTGCATAATTGTCTAATGTTATTTCGATGCACACGAGTATGGTGGATGTTATGATGCACAACTCAGATCTTCCTTAAGGCCGAATGTCTATTTTCAAAAGTTGATGGGTTTGTTGCTGACAGAGAGCCCTTAGCTGTCGGCACTCATCCTAATTATCTTAGTTAAAAAAGGTCATAGGATACCCTCTCTGGGAAGCCTGAATCCAGTCACTGATTATGAAGGACATTAAGGTCTGATTCTCTTGTCCTCACTGTGGACATCTAAGAAGGGTTATTGAAGCTTCAGAGCTCCCTGGAGGCTCACCTAGGCCACCATCGAAGTTGAATCTCCTCTGAACTTTGTCTGACCAATATTTCTTCCTCCTGTTCCTTTACATGGGTTATGATCCTAAAAGCCCACCCCAGTGAACATTCTGCAGGTGAATTCAAGTCTCAGAGTCAGCTACCAGGGAACCTAACCTCTAATAATCATAGTCAAATAGATATATGGAGAGAAAACTGTATACTTAGGTAGCAAATACACAGTAACTAAGTTAAATTAAACAGAATTTTCTGCAAACGTATCTTTTCATCAAATGATTGTATGTGTGTGTGTGCGTGTGTGTGTGCATGCGTGCACACACGTGCATTTGTGTTTATCCATCTTATATATGGAGACGTTAGTCTGTATCCTAGTTCTACCACCTACTAATTGTCTAAGCTCAGGAAGCTATTTACCCTCTGTAAATCTCAAAATCCTTATTTTTAAATGATTATAATAAGTATAATAGTAGTTAAAAGTCAGTGAAGGAAGTCATGTTAATCACTAAATATCCTTTCTGGAACACTCACCATTTATCTATTTTATCTTCCAAAATTAGAATATAATTTTTGATATAGAATCAGAATATGGTAGGAATCATGAAGCTAGATAAAGTCATAACATGGTTTGATATTACCTAATCGACTTTTTTTCAGAGGGAAATGTGAATATGAATGCAGTTAGGGCTATAGCTCAAATAAATCTTTTACCTGGATTACAGTTTATTATGCTCTTAAAGAAGACTAGATCTGTAATAAGCTTCCTAAAGGAAAATAAAAAAATACTTATGACTTCAGGTTGGGTCATTTGTACAGACATCAGGCTTCAGGAAAATCTGAAATAACTTTTCTTTCCTCTGCCTTATACACATTTAAGGTAGAAGAAATTAAATGGAATGTGGAAGAAAAATTATATATATCAGCAGATTCTTTGTGTTGCTTCAAAAATAAGAGAGGGTTTGGGTGTGGGGATCAGAGCATGTAGTAAAATTTTAGTTCAGTAGGGGCACACATATGTTTCTTTTTGATCAGAAAAAAAGTCTCCTTTGATTTTCGGTTGATGGAAAATTTTGCATATCAGTGGAAGAGGGTATTGTGCCATTTTACACTATAAAATACATCTGGGTAACCTAAGGCAAGCTATTATAAATCATAAAGAAAGTCACATTTATTGAATATCAGATTTTCATTAAATCACATTCATACACAAAGAGACAGTTCAAATTGTAATTGAAGTTGTCAGCTTTCATTCATTTTGTAGAAGATTATTCCAGCTGCACATTATTCATTTTTTTTTGTACTTTGAGTCAATTTATCTGAGTCAGCTTGCCATAAGAAGATGAAAAAGGATAGGCTGAGTTTTTTGTTGTTGTTGTTGTTAATTCTAACAAAATAATGGTTATCTTCTAATCACAAAGATAATACTTTTTTCTCATTCAAAAAGTAAGTGAAATATAATTCCATTTTAGGTTTCACCTGTAATCCATACAAAAAGACAAACAATAAAATTTATGTGCCATAATGATTTAAGATGCAGAAAATGTCAGCTCCCCAGGAACTGTCTGAAAAATAAATTATTTTTACGTTAAAAAATTTTTTGTTAAGGTGCTATGAGAATTATTAAAGTGATTGAATGATTCCTAATGAATACCAGTCAACTTTTATTCTGAGAAATGCAGGCTTCCTGTGAAGTAAATATAACAACTTTGAAATTGCTGAGAAAAAAATGTGAAGGTTTCAAAAGGTAGATCTTAAAAAAGAAGGTTGAAGAAGTCTTTTCTTATTTTTGACAAAGTTTAAATTATACCATTATCATAAACCTCATAGAAATTGCATATAGCACTGTCATTAAAAGACATGCTATGTTGTATTCAAATTATATGTAATTTAGACATAGGACATGAGCTTTTTCAATGTTACCTCAATTACTCCAACCACAAGATAGTATAAAATGGAATAACTTAATTATAAACTTATGGAGATCAAAGTTACTCGGGTCTTGTGGAATGCAGAAAGAAAAATATCCAAGTACCTCACTTGTTTTCTTTTTGTTTTTCCTTTCACGGTATGCTTTGGCATAATTTTCACTCTGCATTAACACAGATATCTCACATGAAGGCTCATTTAACATTTTCAAGGACACAGACTTTAGAAGCCATTCAAACCATGCATGTTCTTAACCAGTTTATGGACTTCACCATCCTACAGCTTGAACACTAGCATTATGTATCTGCATCAGCCAGGATTCCTGATGCTCTGGATGGACTTGCATGCCTGGTCTTCTATCTAGTGCAGTTTGTCATTCATTCATTTCATTTACTCATTTGCATTGGTTCATTTATTTATTCTCCAAATATTTATTAAATCTTTATTGTGCAGCAGGTGTTATGCTAAACCCTGGGATCTCATTTGTTTATTTATAGATGGTTCTTCTCCATGTAGTTTACCTCCTGCTGTGGAGATGAACATTAGTCAAACAATCACATAAGTGCAAATTCATTCTTTACAGTGACTATAAAGATCTACCTATGGAAGGAAATTCTGCGTTGAGTATAAACCATCAGTGTAGCCTGATCAAGCCTAAGGGAATCAGGAGAGACAGCCTTGAATTGCAAAAACTGAGCACACACTAGCTAGATCAAATGTGAGAGAATGTGCAAAGGAACAATAAAACACAGTTATAACAGGAGGAAATGTATCTATGAAGATTCTGAGGATTTACTCAGTAATTTTAGAAGCCTAAGGGCAATGAGAAGATTGGCAGGAGATAGTTTGGAAGAAATTAGAAGTATCCTAGTCATTTCAAATGTCACTTCTATAGTTCCTTCACATACGTTTCTTGTACTGTGTATTGCATGAAACGTATTTAATTTGTGTTCTGTCATTATTGTTCAAAATGATTTTTTAAAAATAAACTATTTTTTATCCTTCATTTTGATAACTTTTCTTATTAATTCTCATATTTTTGTTTATTTTCTTGAACTTTCTAAGTATAAAACATATAATTAAGGAAACTTAATATTTATGCCTCTTTTTTAAAAAAATATAAACAGAAACCTGGAAGCAGAGTTGTGCTCAGCCTTTATTCTCTTTAATTACATTTGTGCTAATTTCAAAACACTATTAGTAATAATGGTGATAAAAATTGTGGGTATTCTTGCATTGTCACTAATTCAACTGAGGACTTTTTAAGAGCAAATCTTGGTTAATTTTATTCAACAATCATTTATTGAGTATATCATGTATCAGGCACTGGGATACAGGGCAACAGACCAAAATCCCTGTTCCATGGGGCTTATATTTTAATAAGGAAATGTATATGTGTGTGTACATATATATTTTTATGTTTAATCTTTTCATAGAGGCTTACTCAGACAAGAATAATAGCTTCTAAATATCTTGCAGAAAAGCTAAGAAATCATATTTTTTTAAACCATAGGTTTCTGCTTTCCTTACAGATTATAAAAAGAAAATGGGCATGTTATTGATCAAACTATCATAGGTACTAAAACTTTGTTTTAGGGTTACAAGTATGTAAGGATTACTGGGCAGTCTCACGTCCTCCTAGGAAGAGAACATACGTTTTCTACTTCATGGCAAGCCAAAGAGGGAACTTTGGAGCTTCTGAGAACTAATGGAATTGATGTATCCCCAGCAGTTTGGGTGGGGCCATCTGAACGAAGGAGGTTGGCATATTTATAATGCAGTTTTATTATTTATTCAGGAATCTGTCTCCATTCTTGGAGACATCTTAGTGAAATTTTTTTGCAGAGAGTGATTATGTTTTAACTGTACACACATCTCACTCTATCCTTAGCCATAAAGATGCACCTCAAGCTTCTTTCTATTGGAATTAGTTTGCTCATCCAGGTGTGCTTCTTACACAGAAGCTACAATAACCCGAAGACAATTTGCCCTCCTGATTGCAGTCCACACTTGATCCATGAGACGCTGTAACCCATTTTCTTGGGCACAAATTTTCATGAATCCTGGTCACCCTTACTTCAGCCACCTCTCTAATGGTGTGACATCAACTTAATTAGTAGCACCTTTGAATTCCTCCAATGGGAATCAGGCACTATCTACTGTGCCCCTCAATCTCCAAGAAAAATATATTTTATTCTCTGAATTGCAGATTTTTTTCTCCTTAGTACTCCCACTCACTGCATGCTATAATTTCCTAATATTTTGTTGGTCCCTCTGAACTTAATAATTAACTGGATTTGGATTGTCAGATAAAGACAAAAATCTGTTTTGGTCATGTTCATTGCAAACCTGCAGAGTTATGTACTGCACTTTAGATGACAGCACACAATCTAAGTAGAAAGTTCCTGTTCTAAAACTGAACTGTGCCAGACATTATGGTTTGTATGAAGTTTTAAATACATTAAACTTCTGTGAACTTTCTTTATCATCACTTTAACAACTATATAGAGAGTAATAGTTCACCTGCTGGATATATGCCAAGTCTCTTGTGAGCTGCTCATTTCAAATATGAGCAAGGTCACAGAAAAATTCTAGCAACTGTGAAAGCTCCTTGAGTAATTCTCTTTCAATAGTCTTAGGTTTAAGAAGCCATCTTCCACTTGTCCTTGTAGAAAACCTATATTTATGTCCTTCCTAACCCTTAAGCACTACACTTAAGTGCTTCATATTATTACTGATCAACATCTGCTTATCTTATCCATTTTTATTTGTTTACTAATTTCTTCCTCATCTGAATATGAGCAGTGACTCTCTTGTTCAATGACATACCTCCAAGTACTAGCACAGGGCTTGATATATAGTGAGCAACCAATAGGTAATATATTTAAATATGACCCTAATATTGCACTTAATTGTTGTATATTTTTATCATTATTAATACTTTGAGGATCTTCTTAAAATTAATTTTTTTGCTTTTATTCATAATTAAATATTCTAAATAGATTCTTAAAAGTGATCATGACTGACTTAATATATGCTTTTAAGATTTTTAATATATGTTTAATATATGCCTCAGTAACACTGTTACCTTTTAATTTTTTGACAGTTTCAAAGGTATTTGTTAATTGTAATGATTGGCCGCTAGTAGAGTAAATGTAGTTTTTCTTTGTTTTATTTGTTTGTATACAACTGTTTTCAAAGTCTCCTTTAGTAAACTAAGTTTTCTTTATTGACTTTTTCTATCAGATTAATTTTTATTTTATTGACTTACAAAATTATTTTAGATATTAGTTTAGATATATTGCCTTTTGCGTATGTGACAAATGATGCCTCATCATTGTAAAACTCTAATTTTTTGTTGTGATTTTCAGTTTTAAAAATTGTAATCTTTTTAAGCAATTTTTAAATATTTTGGCTTTTAGTATCCTAAAAAGACATTTCTTCCCATTATATTTAAATATGACTTATAATGCTCTATTATATACATGTTTTCTATAACTCTTAAATATTTACTCTAATTGACATCTGCTTATTACATACTGTGGTTTCTTCAGTGAATTTATAACTTGAAACACATGCACTGAAGTGATCTCCAGATATATGTTTTTACAGTTTTATTTGCCTTCATTAAACTAATCTGTTTTTAATCATTCTATTAAGATTTCAGGGGGATAGTTTGGGCTCTAGTCATCTTTCCTGGGCAACAAATTTCACATATTATTTTGAGATACTTAATGACACATTACTATCTTCACTTATAACACATTTTTGCGCGTATGGTTAATTAACTCCCACTGTTCTGTACATTTTAGGTTACATCCTAAATTAATGTACATTCTAGTTTAGAATTTCATCTGAGTAGTTGACTCTTTCTGTCCATGTTCTTTGCCCTTTAAATCAGTTTCTTTCATACCTTGTTTTTATTTCTTTCACAGCAGTGAACACCATATAAGTGATCATTTGTTGACATTTCTATTCCCCAGTAGAATACATGGTTGAGGTATGTTTTCCTACTTCTCTAGTTCTGAAGGAGATATTGAACCTGTTCCATTGATTTCCTCCCAAGTAAATGTGTGATTTGAGGATTCTTTTTCATACCATAACTATTCTAATAAATTAATTCTGTGTTCCTAATTTTGGGGATATAAGTCTTCTTTTGTCGAAAAGAAATTTGCCAATGTGGAATTAGTAAAATGACATCATAGTGATGTCTCAGGGAACAAGTGGGTGAAAATTATGCAAGAGAGTTACCATGTAACCTACCTGCTGCAAAACCACACAAAAATTTAAATAAAAAATCTACAGATGCTACTCTGAAGTTCTAATGTCTCCTAGATCTTTATTGTACTGTCTAAGCTCAGTGATGCTTAAGTGGAAGCAGAAGTTTGCCATGTGCCTCCTCCAAGACCTAGTCTCTTCCTAAGATGTACCAAATTAGATTTCTCCCAACCCTTATGTTGTTTTTCTTTTCTGTCTTCAAGAATATCTTCTTGTTTTGATAATATGGTTAAAGATGTTCTACTTTTTAAACTGTTCCACCATTTTCTTGGTATTCGATGTATTGGCTACTCCTGAGATTAATGATATTGAAACATGAAAGTTAAGAATCAATTAATATATTTTTCTTTCTGAATATTTTTGTGTGCAATATTCTACTTGGGGTAACACATGCACAATATCTTCATCACTAAATGGGAGAATGGCTATATAGTGGCAACAGATCTTGTGAACACTATCAGATTAAGTATTCAAAATTATATCCAACCATAGCAATTAGTAAATTCCAATGTTGTGTGTGTGCACACATGCACTTGTGTATGTGTGTCTGTCTGTCATTCTGGGACACATAATTGGTAAAACACACATAAACATGACCTTGTGTAGTTCACATTCTAGCAGAATTTGATCTATCATAGGAACTTGGTATCTTTGCTCAGCCACCATAAATAAGGATTTAATGATTAATTTACTAATGTACACATGAATTAAAAGTACTTATGAAGTTCAAAATGAAGAATGAAAAATAGAATAAATACATTTTTACTACAAAACCAAATAAAAACTGTGTAAAAGAATTGCAGCAAAGTACAGAAGAAAGTGATACTTAACCAAAAAAATGACCCAAGGTAGTTTCCCCAGTAGAGGTGACATAAAGATACACTTTGCAGAATATATACTTTTTTTATTTCTGGAAAGAGAATCAAAGAAAGAAATTCTGCATGTGAGGAAAGGCATATTGTTGTGGAACAAAATGTCCCAAATAAAACCACAAAGATCATTATGGCAGATGGGAATGAACTGTACACCTGTCTTTCTGAGTAATTCTCCTGTTATCTTCTATACTATAGTTCCTCCTACACCTTGACTTCCCAAATTTTGAAGAAAATTTTTATTTTTGTAACCACAATAGACTGAAAAATATTTTTTTTATTTTTTTAAATAATTTCTCATTCTAAAAATTACCTTTAGTAAATAATAGCCCTTGAGAATTTTGAAAGCTCAAATAAGAAAGCAATTTTTAGGGTCTTCTAATGTATATTTTTTTGTGTGTGCAATTCCAAATATCACATTTTGAAGATATTTTCTATGTTTTTATATTTTCCAAATCAGATAGAAACTTGCAATTTCACATGTAAACCAGACACATTAAAAACTGTCTGAAAAAGAATTTTTCCTCAGTTGAAGAAACTGATGAAAGGCATTCCAAGGGAAAGGAACAGAACGAAGTTGTAGAATTTGAAACTGCTTAGCTATTTGAAGACTGTTGACTAATCCAGTGTCATTGGAATATGCAGTGGGTGTAAGAAATAGTTAGGCATCTGGAAAGAGAAATTGAGAGCAGATTGTAAAGGGAAATTTTTGGCACACTATTACTTTTATTCTAGAGCAAAATCTGAGTAAATTAAAACTTTAAGTAGTGAAAGTCCTAGTTAGGATGACTGTCCTGGAAATGTGCACTTAAAACAGAGATAAAATAAAATATTTGAGCTTATGTTTATCTCAGTCTCCAAGGTAACAACCGTGTGGTGTAAGTATTAAAGAAGTATGGGCATCATTCTGATCGATCATAATAGATATAAGCATATAAAGTTCTGAAATCTATTCAAATTTGGACCACTATATTTGGCAATTAGATTACATGGCTATTAGCATACTCAATAAAATGTAAATGTGAACTTTGACATCGCTAACTTATTAATTAGGCATTAAGCCAATTTAAATTAAGAATAAATTACTAAAAAATTTAACTTGGATCTGGTTATATTTGTATGTATGCATATGAGTAATAACATGACATAGCTAGAGCAGCAGAGTCAAAATAATATTCTAGATCTTTTTTCACACTTTGTAGTAATCTGCAAGTAGAAAAAAATTTAGATTTATAATATAATTTCCAAATTACATTAGAATATCTATTATACAAGTGATGGAAAGGAAAAAAACATCCTAATGTATAAGAAATAGGAGAAAAACAACATTTATATCTTAAATTGATAATTCATTTTGGATTTCTTGACTTAGATTGCAGATATTCAATTTTTTTTGATTGATGAAACTGAAAAAATGGAAGATAAATAAAATTAATGATAGAATAGAGAAAATTTTTTAATGAAATATAAGCAGAAAAAAGTGGCATACATTTATGAAAGTTTGTTTTGTGTGCATCTTATAAAATTAGAATATTTATAATTTAAAGTGAAAATGCAATCTAAATAATTTAAATCCAATGAAAATGTCATTGGTTTAAAACAATACAGGTAGAATTGTTATGCAGTTTTATTTCTTGCTCAAATAAAAGGATGAAACACTTTATAAAGAAAACTTTGAAGACAGCACAGTTTCTCAGTGTTCATCAAGGAAGTGCAATTAAGAATAATGGGAAGAAATTTAGGGTAGTGCAATTAAGGCCAGCACTTTGTTGGTGAAAACTACCAGATAAGAGTCTAGATTTCTCATAGAAAGAGAAGAACCATCCTCCCATGAGGCATATAATGGCAGAGTAGACATTACACTAAAGGGCTTATTAGAAATAGTTTTTCTCTACTTGAAGAGAAATGGACTCAATGGTCTGATTCCCACACTTGTTCTCTTATGTTCAATGAACCTAGACCCATAAGGTCTGATTTACCATTTGCTTAAAAATGCAAAGAACTAAAAGAATTCTCAGAACTCCTATACTCAAGAATGATTACTTTTTTCCTCCATGCCCATTATTTGATATATAACAAAATTACTTATTTAATTTTTCTTTCAAAGTATGAGAAGAATACTTAAATATATAGTCTGAGAAAACAGTAATAAATTGAACATAAGTGTAACACAAGTTCAGAATTTTTCCTACCTAGTTTAGGTTGTATCTTTTGTTTAACATTGAGTTTGTAAATTTTAAAATACTATTAATAAATTTAAAAAAATAAAAGATATTTCATAAGCACACTTTATTTTGCTGAATGCTACTTTGTCTGCTTGTGGTGGCCAAAATGCAGTTCATCTTTAAATTGTGAGGTGAGAAGCCCTGAGAATTAGCCAACACATGAAAGAGCAGAAAGATGAAAAGAAATAAATAGCAGTTCCAGGTTACTTTTGAATCATCTTGATACTGTATAATAATTCTTCAATTTATATATATATATATATATATATATATATATATATATATATATATATGTTATCAAATAGGCCATGAACTAATGATATATTTGAAGACCCAAACAAGATTTCTAGAATTTGCAAAAAAACACATACTATATTGAGGGGCTCCGAAATTGTGACTACAGAAGAAATACACAACTCTAACATAGACGATGAGGACCTTAAGATCATTAAAGGAAGTCTTGCTTACTTTGGTTCAGTCATCAATTCAAGCGGAGACCACAGTCAAACACTCCAAGAGAAGGCTGAGACTCAGAAGGGCAGTGATGACAGAATTAGGAAGGATCACCAAGACCAAAGATGAGCCATTACTAACCTAAGATCATCCACGTTCTCATATTCCCAATGACTGTGTAAAAATGAGAAAGTTGAAGAGTGAAAAAAGGCTGATAAGAAAAAAAATTCATTTGAAATGTGGTGTTGGAGGAAACCCCTATGGATAACTCTGACCTGCCAGAAAAACCGAAAGTAGTTCCTAGAGCAAATAAAACCTGAAACTTTGCAGTAGGCAAAAACAACAAAACTGAAACTGTCCTACTTTGGGCACATGGTGAGGAGCTAGGTTCTTTGGAAAAGACAATGATGCTGGGAAAAATAGCAGGCAGCAGGAAAAGAAGTGACCAAATACAAGAGAAGTTGACTCTATAAAGGAAGACATGGATGTGAGTCTACAAGAGCTGAGCAGGGCTGTTGAAGACAGGACACTGTGGACATCATTCATTCATAGTGTCTCCAGGATTCAGGACCAACACAATGAAACATAAAACACAGCTATGTTCTAGGTTGTCTCAGGCAACTACAATTTATTTCATTTAATGGTGCTTTTTCATTTTTCATTTTAAAATACTTATTTAATAGGTAAATGAAGTGAGACAAATGTCAGAGGGTGTTTTGAAATAAAATCAATACTTTCTAACATGTTTTTAACCAAATTTTGTATTTTTAATAGCTTTTTAGAGACGAGAAGTAGTAAAACATTATTTCCCTATGTTTTTGTAAAGTATAATTATCTTCATCAGGAACAAAAGAAACTGCTTCTTGTAGTTTACATAAATTTTTACCAAATCATACTATAAAAATCTCCTAACAAAATACAAAATTCAAATATTTAAAATCCTAATATAGAACTTTTATAGTTATCCATTATTTAACCAGTTAAATATTCTCCAAATTTATGAACGTTTAAGTAATTTTGTAAATACTCCAATAAAATAATTTGTCCCTCCATTCACCCAAGAGTGTTTATTTTACATGTAGAGCTGATAATTTAAATAACATTTCTAAAAGCTCTTTAAAAATGAAAATACGCCTTATGAAAATTTGTCTGGAAGCCTCATTCAAAATGGATTCAGGAAGACATGCAGAGAGAGCCCTCGTTCCCTACCACTCACTGCAGCTTACATAATCAGCAGAATGAAAGATTTCCACTTAGCCTGACAACAGCAAGCTGCCCTGGCCTGCAACCTATGAGAAGCTGCCACCACTTCACACTTTTATCTTCCTCCAATGAGCTTTTTGTTCAAAACAATCCCTCTCAGTAAAAGAATTCTTCTCCTTTGTTGTCCAGACTTGCCAATGCTTTGCCATAATTTGTTTATGAAAAATTGCAATTCTGCTATTCCCAAATAAACTCAATTTTCCTAGTTGAATTGCTTACCATTTAATTTTAAAGCTTGGCAACCTATAAGCCAATACCAAATACCTATATACTATGGTATAATTATAATACATTTATAAAAAAAAGAGAACAATGCTCTAATAAAACTATCCTGATGTAAGCCATTGAGTAAATTCATTCAAATGCATTTTTAAAAAGTCCATCTTAACTGCTAAAGACTTACCATGTGCAATGCAATGTTTTATAAAGAATATAAACAAAAGAATAATAAAAAACAAGACTGCACTCAAAAAAATAGCAATATTCTAGGCAGTTAAGACAGAAAAAAATTCCAACATTATGAGATAAAATAAGAAAATTTTCAAAAAATTGTACAAGTCCAATGAGTGTCTAATTAACACCAAAATTACTCACATTTTAACTTAGAAAACTGTTGTGAAGAAAGTAATATTTAATGAGGATTTAAAGGTCAGGTAAAATTTTTATGGAAGGAAAATGTGACAGTCCTAAAAGAAATTAAATGTCTATTGAATAAATGAATGAGAAGATGGTACCAACTAGAAAGAACATTTATGTTCCAGGGAAGATCATTAACACAGAGAGTGGACTATAACCAGAAAACAGGGAGCATCTTCTATTTAGCAATCCTGCAGGGTTATTATAGAGGATATAAAAATTGGGGAGGAAGAGAGAGAGGGAGAGAAATGAACTTGGTTTCCAAACTAAAATTTGTTATTCAAAAACTGGGAGAATATGAGGATTTCTGCAGATTAATGTTGAAATTGAATTTTCGATTTTGGAAATATTGAGCTGACAACAGTGGGCAGGAAGGATTGGAGTGAGCAGTTAGGAATCTATAAAACAATGTAAAGTTCTCTCTGTGTTATATGAAAAACTCATAGAGGGGAAAAAAAAAAAAACCAAAATGTAGGATTTGTAAAACTGTTGAAGATACTGGGTGTGTTAGATGTATCTTTCTTTCTCTCTGCTGCAAGCAACAAAGGACCCACATAAACTTGCTTAAATTACAAATGAGATTTGTTGGCTCACATAACTACATAGTCCACAAACCGTTATTGCCAAATTCAGGCGAGATTTGGAACAAGGGTCCAAACCACATCATTATCATGTTTCTAACGCAATTTTCTGCTGTATTTTTAATAAGGTTGGTTTATTTTCAGGTTATAAGTGATAACTCCCCACCAGTAGCTCCAGGCTAGCATAATTCTCTATTTCAAACACATTAGAAAGAAGAGTTCTTATAAATAACTCCTGAACAATATCTGGGATCCATATGCTTGCATTAACTTGATATAAATACTGTTCCCTGGAGTAACTTCTATAGCCTGGAAGATAGAATCATGCTGATTGACTAGGAGTGGTGTTCGATCCTTCCTCAAAGCTAGGGTGGAAACTTTTCCAGTGTGGGGGGTGAGGGGGAAACCAAGCATGGAAGCATAAATAGATAAATTTTTCAAAAGGTTAAAGAATACTGACATTTGTTGTATCAAGAACGATGAAGAATTTTTAGATATTTGTATTTCTCAACCTGAAGTTATATATAATCCTCAGCAAAGGAGAACAGTGGCAAATTTAGTATTAGAGTTGATAAAAAAAAAACATAACTTCAGGAATGTAAAATGTTGAAGCAAGTGTATATGCATTTTTCAAAAATGTAATGTTAAACAAAGGGAAAAAATCTAGTCTCTTTTCTTACATTTATTGCACAAGATATTTGATTTCATGGGTTCACCCTCCTTTTCTTTCAGTCTCTTACAGCTTCGGTTTTTCCCTCTAAGCAAGCCAGCTCTAAATGTGCTACATTGAAATGACCCTCTTGGAACATTGTCACTACATCGTCCTTCATTCTATCCCTCCCTCAAGGGAATACTTTATCTCTGATCAGTCCAGCTATATGTCCTGTTCTCTCACTTTGGAGTAGTGAGTGTCAGTGAAACAGACTGTATTGAGATTAGAGACTCTAGAGGAAGGAGCCAACAGCATCTCTTAGGGATAGATTTTGTTCTTTATCTTCTCTTGAAAAGTCCTCACTCTTGCCAAACACTCTATCCCAGCTCTATAGACTTTTCTATCAAGAGATTACTGAGCTTCCTAGTTCACAGATGAAATTGGTCTGTCAAGAAGATGAAATGAAATACCCTTAATTTTCCACCTTCCCTTCTTGTTATAGCTATTGAGTACCAATTCTTCTTTAGAATTTGGCCAGAAATTAAAGGACTGTAGCCTAACATAATTTATGTACACCTAGTAGAGAGAGAAAAGATGATTACAACAGAGCAACATGTATGTTATATTAGAGGTATGCAGAAATGCACCAGAGGCTCTTTGCTAATCTTGAGTCAGAAAAATACATCTGACCTAAACGTTAAGTACAAATTGAAATTATACAGATTAATACCAAGTAATAAGTATTGCAAACTGAAGGGTCAGCCTCCTTAGGCTTCAGAGACAGGAAGAGTATGACAGAATCCTGAGGGTTGTGAACATTTGCTTTTAACCAAAGGCAGGAGCTGTAGAAGGGAGGATAAATAGGAACAAATCAAGAGATTTTTTTTTCTTTAGAAAAACAAAGTAAAGGTAGAGTGTCGAACAATAAAATAAACAATAAGATCTCTGAATTCATCTTCAAGAGTTGTTGATTGCTTTAGCAGTGAGCTGTCTATCAGGATATAATAAAAGCACAGGCCAGATTACTTGGAATAAGGAGAGAAGAGGAGATAAGGGCATATTTATAGCAGGCATCATGAAGTATTTCAGGAATCTTGGTTGACCCAATAAGATTTAGGTTAAAATAGTAGCTATATGGGAATGGTAGTGGGGTAAATTTATCTACTTTTCTCCTTTCAATTAGAGAGCCCCATTTTTCTCTAAGCCATGTGGCTAATGGACATTGGTCACATGGGTGACCATACACCACAAGTAAGCCAATTAGATTACCTTGTTTTAGGGAATTCTTTTAGGCTTTGGGATCGATCGACTTTTTCCTATGAAACTGGTACTATAAGAAGGATGTATCTTTGAATATTTCACAACTAATCTTTCCTGCCGTATGTGGAGAGACTGCAGAAATAAAGGAAACACATATTCAATAAGAGCTTAGAGATAGAAATGAACAACAAATGGCTAACAGCAGAGTTCAAACACCTGACATCTAGCAGAGCAGAAATGCAGAACAATCTTTAGACTTCAGTTAGTGAGCCAAGAAATTCACATTGATTCAGCTAGCTGGGGTTGCATTTCTGTTATATGGAACTAAAACAATTCCTGCTGAAAATGGATATCTACATTCCAAAGGAAATTTTATTAAATGGTTGAAAAGGAAATCTCCCCTCAAAACCTGTTAAAAGTCTTTTTTCATTCTACTTTCCCAGGGAGTCTGACCCATCAGTGTTTTTTGTTGTCATTTTTCGTTTCCTTTTATTTCACTTCGGTAATGGTTCTGTTGAAATAGGACACACATAACACAACATAAATACAGGACTCAATAACTTACCACAATAGAACACCTTTTCTTTTATACAAAAGTATCCACCACACAGATTTTCTAACTAAATATTTAATTTTGCTTCTTTTTGAACTTTTTACAAAGGGGAGTATACAAATTTTTTTCTTTGTGTCCGTGTATTAGTTATTAATGAGTCAGCTATTTGAGATACCTCACTTCCCAGTTGCCATGGAGTTCAGTTAATTCTAGTCAGTGAGTTGTAATCAGAATATCACTTCTGACTTGAGCCTTTAAATTGACCATCAGATGTGCCAGGGCCGTGGACCTGGGGGGCTCATGCAGCACATGCGAGAAATAAACTTTTGGCAAAATAACGAGCTGTTTGTTTCTGCAACATAATGTGATCCTTTCTAAGAGAAACATCAGTAACTTTTAAACATGATTAATTAATCATGTTTAATTAATGTTAGTATGGTATACCTCTTTCCACACTTTTACTGTCAAACTTTCTGTACTCTAATATTTTCTAAGTTTCACCTATAACAAGAATATTAACAGATTAATGTTTTAAATCCAATTTGACAAGATTTTGTTTGGAACAGTTAGCATATTTCATTTAAGAAAATTGATGGTATACTTTGCTTTAAAAATAACTTGTCACCATATGATTTCTAACTTTTTTTCTACTTGTTTTCTTTTACTAAGGTATTTTTATATTCTCACTTTTGACTTCCTTTTAAATTATATTATTTTGTGGCCCTATGAGCTTTATAATTTATGCTTTTCAAAACTAGACTTTAATGAATGCCTTTGACTCTATGTGCATCTTTGATATATTAAAGATTATTATAAATTGATGAGCTTCCATATGAAGTCATTTTCTATTGAAGTAACTAGCAAGTCTGATAGTGACAAAATATTTCAGCTTTATTTTTCCAAAATCTCTCATTTCTCATTCTTTCATTTTACATGAGACTTATTGTCTTTTCAACAAGCTCTATCACCTGAAAGTAAAAGATTTATATGATTTTATATATAACTCAGCATAATCATTAAAAAAAAAAAAACAGACCAAAAAAGTAACGACATTTAGGAGAAGTTAACTTTGTATCTCAAGGTAACACCTCACAAATGCAAGTGATTTTTAGCACTCATGAATATATGCCTCAAGGTAAAATTTTAAAATAATACTGTTTTAATGACCTACAAATAATATTATGGATACAAATTTTAGGATAACATAAATAGTTTCTGAAGAAACTTAGATGATAGTAAGATTAGATGCTTAGAAAATATATTTTATGATGTAAAAGTTAGCTCTGGAAATAGAAGTCAATATCAAAGATTCTTGTAAAGAATGTGAGTTAAATATTCATATAAAATATGAGGATAGATAAAATAATATTGCTAAATTTATATATAAATAGTTTTATATGTAAAATGTATATAGATAGAGCTGTCTAAATTTTAAAAAAATTGCCATAGGCATTTGTCCTATTATTTGATGTTTCTAAAAGTTTAAATAACCAATGTGTACTAAAACATAAAGAAAATTATTCCATTGTGAAAGTGGAAAAATCAACTGTCCTCATTCGAGATTGTTATTTATACCAGAACATATACTAAACCGATTTTTGTACTAAATACAACTTTCTTTATCTTACTTGAGAAACACTTTATGGAATGGGGTCTATCAAATCTTTGATTTTAAATAAATGCCGAAAGATAAAGTGATACTTTTCTATAAAAGCATTTCAGAACAAATATTCTCAGGGCTCTGGCTATATTCATTCCATTTTGGGTCTCATTATGAAATTTATGACTTC
Organism: Cynopterus sphinx; assembly: GCA_030015415.1. Lineage (NCBI taxonomy): Eukaryota > Metazoa > Chordata > Mammalia > Chiroptera > Pteropodidae > Cynopterus > Cynopterus sphinx. Next base: position 11,337,669 of record CM057379.1, read on the forward strand.
TCTCTTCAGGAGGTCAAATGCCCTCTAACACATCAAAATTAATCAGATGTACATGTTTGATTAGTTCCACTGCCATAGCTGTAGGCCATCCACCTTGCCATCACACAACCATGAAAATGCAGGTATCATACAGTTTGTCCTTTAATTCTTTCTGTGCTATGACCTGGCCTTTGCCTTTTGGGGAGTCTAAAATAGCAACACTCTTGCCTGAGGCTTCTAAAATAGCAATGCATTTCTTCCACAGTGGGTGGGGTATTATTCCATTACAAATTATTTTTAATATGACTCAATTATTAATGTATAATTGCTCTACTGGCTTTAAAACGTATATTTAAAATGTACAAATAATATTTATAAATTAAAAATTGCAAAAAATACATTTTAATATATTCTTTTGCTTTTTCTTTTTTCCCTCAAGTGGTGATTTAGTGTGACAAACATAAATGTCTCTCATTTTTGTTAATTGGAAATTTTTCTATTTTGGTTATATCAGAATTACAGTTCACCTGCATTTTATGTGGCATCTTCATTTTCTGATAACTGTAATTTTGCTGTTTACTTTTTATCAATGTTTTTTTTCTGATTATGTGTTTCCTGTATTGTGTTATACAGGTGACCCTTGAACAACATGAGTTTGAATTGTGTGGGTGCACTTAGACACAGATTTTTGTCAATAAATACCTGTATTGTTTTTGATCAGTGGTTGGGAGTCTCCAAATGCGGAAGGCCAATGGGGCTCATTATTCTAAGCCATTTTATACAAGAGACTTGAGCATCAGCATATTTTGGTATATGAGGAGGTGCTGGAAACAATGGTACTGAGGGACAACTTAACTTTTTGTGGAGTCAAAAGTTAAACATGAATTTTAAACTGTGTGTGGCGTGAAGGTTTATGTCTTGGAAACCCCTTGTTGTTCAATGGTCAACTGTATACTGATTTCTTCCTTCTGTCAGTGACTCAAATGATGCCATTCACTTAGTTTTCAGGTCTTTTGTGAATTTTGTGTATTACTTTTAACTAAGGGTGATGAACAATCTCTGGGACACCATTAAAATGTACCCTTCTTTATGTCTGTATTCCAAGACATCTATTTTTTTATTTTTTTTTAAATCACAATTCTTTTTGTTAATCCATAGTGACAATATTCAGAAGAGTCATGCAGATGTGTAGCTATGACAGATTTTGGATTATTACAGTTTTGATTCCAGTCACATATTTCATTATTGCATGGCTTCCTTCTTTTTTTTTTCTTTTTTCTTTTTATTTTCTTTCTTTTTTGTTTTTTTTTGTTTTTGTTTTGTTTTTTTTGTTTTTTGAGATATTTGGCCAGCATTTAACGTGGGAGTTTTTTTTGTTTGTTTGTTTTTAAAGAACACATGTCAAATGTGCATAGTAAATATTTAGAAATGAATACAAATTTTACTAAATAGATCAACATAATTGTTTTATACATGCATTCTGATTAGCTGTAGATAATATCACAATTCTGACTGTTTAAAAATAAAGACACATTTTTTACTGTTTTTATATGCAAGTTCCATCATTATCTATCTTACAAATAAAACTAAAAATTTTTAAAATAAATTTAAAAAATGAATACATGACCCAAGTATTGTCTTAGAAGATTTGTGGGATGTTTGATATTCTCTATGTTGATAGATGAGAATTAGCAACAAATGATTAAAGTTTTTAAATTACTCAAAATATAATAAATGATTAACAAATAATTAGTGGTGCTCAAAACAACATAATCTGAAGGTGAAGAACAGAAAATACATTTTCCAAAAATATTTATGAACCTTAATGAACAGTGAGCATGGCCCTGCTGTGCAGAAATAGCTAAGAATCAGGACTTCCACCATGCTTCCAGAAGGCTACCTGCTTGTTGATAAGTTTGTTTCATTATTAGACTTACCAAATATTACAATTACAATAGTTATTAGAACTAATGATCTCAAATCCTAATTATACCAGCTATATAAATGTGAATTTCATGCACTCCATTGAAAAAAAATCCATTTAGGTCTAGTTGACTCAGAATTTATGCTGCAGACATACTGTTCACTTTTTAAAAGCATTTCACAAAGATATGTGAAATATTGATGGTATTAGAAAACAGTTGAACGGAAAAGAAAAAATCAGCACTTTTGTGCATAGGAACAAAAAAAGAACACTGGTAACCAAGGGGAATATTTAATCTACCTTAAAAAAATTTCACTTTCATTTTTTTGAGCAATAACAGCCTTTTTGTTGCATAATTCTAAAAGTAATATAATAAAAAAAGCTTGACTCATCACTAAAGTTCATTTAATTATCATTTATCACTTGAAAGTTGAAAGAATGTAAAACATAGTCTACAATTTGGGGAGCTAGCTCTAAAACACAATTTGCCTATCACATGTGATAATAAGAAAATGACATTTTTCCATAAATTTAACAGTGTTTAGATTAGACACTAAGAAAACAGAGATAATCCTAAACTCTTCTACTCTGCATAAACAATATAAACATGAAATGTAGCAGCAGCTAAATAAGAATTATAATTGACAACTAATTTTTCTTTTAAAATATCAAGTACTATTATCTTCTTTGATTTAAAATTACTGTCAAAGACATTTAAATGACAAATGGTATTTAATGTGGGTGCACATTATCTTATATTCAAAAAATTCATAAAAATGTTAATGCAGAATCTAGTTTGGAGATTGCTCCAAAGGGGATACTGTGGTGAGTAAAAAAAAAAAAAAAAATGCAGCATATCAAAAATTTACTAAATGGAGTTTTAAAATTTCTATCATATTACTTCCTACCAGGCAGTCACAACATTTCTACATAATTGCATATTTTTCATTGTAGTAGGCAAATTATCATTCTAAATATAACCTACAGAGAAATGTTATACATAGTATTCTAATCTCTTGTTTTAGCTATTATTGCCAAATATAATGGTGGTAGTTTAATAGAGAATGTCATAGAAAAGTTTGAAAAACCTACCAAATCTTTTCTTTTCTATGAGTAGAAGTTTCAAAGGCTATTTTTAACAGAGTAAAGATAGCATCATCTTACCTCAGTGCTTTGACTTCAGAGAAACACTCAAGGGAAGGACTGATTTCTTACATGACTGAAAAGAAGACATTTTATTCAAATCAATTTTAAATTACATGCATATTACTTTTAAACTTGACTGTTAGTAAGGCATTAATTATTAATAATCAAAATTAATCATAATTATTTTATGTTATATATATTGCTATTTTTTTAATGGAGTGGTCTTATAAATCATCTAATCCAATAATATTGATTTACCTATAAAAAAGCCAATAAACTTAAATCACTTTATAAGACACAGAGTTAATTAGTGTATAAGACTACTGGTAACATGTCTCTTAATTTCTAATTGAAAAAATTAGATTAGGTGATTAGGAGCCTGAACATAAAACATGTAAAAGATAATGGGTAGGAGACATGAGAAAGGATTACAAAATCATGTGAAACACAAAGTCTTAAAAACTTTGTCACTATACTCTCAGACTAAAGAAAAGAAAAGAAACATAAATCAAAAAAAGTAAAAAAAGAAAGATATCCACATTCTAATCCCTAGAATTTGGCAATATGTTATGGTACATGGCAAAGAAGGAATTAAGATTAAAGGTAGAATTAAGATCGATAATCAGTTTGCCTTATAGTAGGATGATTATCTCGGGTTATGTAGATATGCCCGTTACATTATCAAGGGCCCTTAAAAGTGATAGAGAGAGAAATAAGAAAGAGATCCAGAAAAATGCTAGTGTCAGAAGAACTTGACCCACCCTTGTTGGCTTTGAAGATAAACAGTGCTATGAGCCAAGGAATGCATGTAGTCTCTAGAAGCTTGAAAATGCAAGTAAACAGATTCTTCTCTAGTGCCCCCATGTCAACACCTTGGCTTCGACCCAGTGAGACCCGTTTTGGACTTATGAGCTCCAAACTGTAAGATAATAAATTTGTGCTGCCTTTAGGCATTATTTGTTATTTTATTATACCATCAATCGGAAACTGATGCAAAAGTAAAGACAGTGTTGAGTTAAAAATAGCTAATAGTTTCTATCTGAAGTGATTGTCAGAAAAAAATGAAAGAAGCAGGAAATATGAGACGATGCCTTGAGAATAAAATGTTCATTAGCACTTTCAGTTTGAGACAAAGAGGAAAAATATAAACTTCCAGTATAAAATAAGTTAAATGGGTATTAAACTCAGATGCAGGGGTTAGAAGTGAAATTCAGATATAAGCCTTCTGAATATTAACATGGATGTGCTATCTGGGGCCCCAAAGTAGTGCTTCTTTAAATGAAAGAGAAGAAAAGCATGGAACCAAGTCATCTGACCATAGGCAGGCCTTGAGATGGAGACATATATCTATATCCACATATTTAATATCTATTTACATCTCTGTCCATCTATCATCATCATCTATCATTTATCTATTGTCATCTATCATCTTTTGGTTAGATGGTAGACAACGTGCCATTTCCAACAAAGGAAAAAATCATGATTCTATTACTAATAACTTTTTTCTGCATAACCTTATTCTCAAAATGAAGCAAAGATATTCATCTGTGAGGAATCATTTAAAAAAAAAAACTATGCCTAATTCAGTATGTCTCACTCAGAAGTTTATACCTGCCAAATACCAAAATTGAAAACAATTGTGTTCAGAATTGGAAGTAGAGCTTATCAGGAGTTTATCAAGATTTCTAGCATGGGTAGTTACATTGAGCTTCATATAACCTTTCAGTAATCTGCATAACATGCAAACCTTAGCAGTATGCATTTTCCTAATTTCTTCAAATGTACTAGAATGTCTAAGAACCTGAGTGTCTGGAAGCCTGCTCCCTAGATACAATTTGCATTGTTTAAGGTTCATATTCTTATCTACCTGCACAGAGTCCTTTCCTAATTAGCCTTTCCCAAGGAAATTTTTTCTCAAGAATCAGGTAAAAACACATTCTATTTATTATATTACATTTATTACCAACATATTAACCTGAAAATTTACTCTAAATACACAATTAAGATTTGCTTAGAATAACAAAAATTAAACCATGCAAACTGATTTGACCAGATGTATGTCTATAAATGACAATTACAAGTGTTGAAGCCAATATAATAGCTTTTTGTGTTTAATACATTTTGTGAAATAGTTTCTCAGCTAAGAAGATATGTATACAAACAGGTGAAAACAAACCACTTCAATAGAACTATTTCCCCTTAAAAACATCAACCTAGAAGATTGATAGGGATTATTACACCAACATCTCCGTACTTTTCAATATAAGAAATGGGATTTATGAATTTTATCATCTTTCCATTTGAAAATTGAAATTTAAAACCAAACAAAACGGCTTTCAAACATATCAAGGCATGCTCTCCAGATACATTACCTTACTGAAATATAGAAACTGGAATTTTATTTAAAATTACTTTTCAAAGTGTGAAGATTTTGGAGTAAGTTGCCCAGGAAGAAATTGCCTTCACATTGAAAACAAAATGTATGTTTAGTGAGGGATTATAATAAACAGATCTTTGGTTGTGTGACAATAATATGGAATCAGTAATAGTTAAAAAGATTATTGGCTTTTTGCCATCTTTACAAAGGAAAAAAATTGTGGAGAATTCTCTATATATTTTTAGTAAAGCAAAATGATAAAAACGTAGATATGGTGATGCTATACAGTCTTATATATGCTTAGAATTCTTATATACATATTGGTAATTTTTATTTATTCTTTACTGACATCCACATTTTTGCATGCAAGTAAAGAAAAATAACATCTCAAAATTTAGTGCCATGATAAATGTATATATTTTTTCTCAATGGAATCTTTAGTAGTTTATGTCAATCCTTGTAAAATTGTGTTATCATTCCTTTTTTCTCTTGTTTTCTACAATTTCAAACCATCTTCATTTATCAAATTTTCAGCCTCATACAAAATCTTAAATCTCAAACAATTAATGTGTTTAGTCATCTCCCTCTTAATAGAATAAATATTCTCTCTCTTCTTAGAACTTTAAACTTTCTAACACTCCATTTCTCTCACCAAATAAAGTTCTTTTTATCTCTCTTCAGACTTCTCAGAGATTATTATGTGACTGACACTTTGCCTTCCTTAATCCACAGCCCTTTCACTTTACCCTGATTAGATTGTAGAAGCTGATAACAGGACCTCAGATGCCCGCCATGCAGACAAGCCTATGGGAAGCCTTTTAATACACAGTCCAGTACTTGTTGACCATGCTTCTTTTAGCTTTTTTGAAGCTATGATCTGATGGTTTATTTTCTATATCTTTGATTTCATATTCTATTCATGTTTTACTCTCTATATTATGCAATACATATATTTAGTATGAAAAGAAGTCTCATTTCAATCCTAATCGTCCTCATAAAGCAAACTTTGGATTACTAAATACCATTGAAAAAAATAGATAACAACAATTTGAGGGAATGTGGTAAAATTATATTTCTTAGTTGTTTTAGCATAGAGAGAGAACAAATAAAAACAATCAATTCTACTATCAGGTGACAGATACCACTCCACAAACTATAATGTTCCTGCGAATATTTTGAAATGGGTACTTAAGAATCAGCTGTTAGCATCTCTGCCATTGTCAGCCAGCATGCACTCGGGTGGAAGTTTAGCTATTTCTCAGTGAAGGTAGTTCCTTAAGAGCATGCTGGCTGACAGCATCAAAAAAGCATTTCAATTTTTGAGTTTCTTTTAAACACTTGAAAGGCCATAGATGTCTCTTGATATGGTGGCACAGTTCTCTGCCAAGAAAAAAGAAAAAAAAAGAGTGGGTTAGAAATTATAAAGACAATCTTGGTATTCTTCACTCAGACGGAACACCCCTGATGTCTAGTTTTGCTCCTTTGGTGGAGAAAGAAGCTCCAAATCAATTCATTCAGCCCACTTCTGAGAAATCATCAGTGATCCCCAATGAAGTCTTACCTTCTTTTATGAAAATTATTAAATCACTTATTTAAAAAATTAATATTTTAAAAAAGGTGTTTAAAATAATAGATTAGGATTCACATTCTACACAACAGAGATATGATTTAAAAGATATCTTCAAAATCTTGTGCCTTTCTCAGAGATAGGTTTGCAGCCGCCCGCAGTGTGTTCTTCAACATAGTCTTACGTTCCTAATAGTTCTTGAGATGTTTTGTTCTTTTCTCTACATTTGTATATATATATATATATAAAAAAAAAAAACACCATATTTGAGTTTGGTTAATTTTATCCAGGAGTGTTCCTAAATCTCATGCCAAGGATATAAGGATGTACTTAGGATTTGTACATAAGTGCCATCACAACATTTGCTTTTCTTTATTCTCTAGTGCAACAAAATTATGCATCATATATACTGTGTTTAAATGGCAGGTGCAGGTAACCCTTGTTAAATTTATGGTGAAAAAAGTAAGATAAATTTTTGATAGTTATTTTTAAATCTCACAACATATTTCCCTCAAATTGTAGCAGAGAGATTAATAAAATAATTAATACTAATTAATACACAATTTGTCTCAATTTTTTGGAAAAAATTAAAAGTTTTTATTTTGTTTGAGACTTTTTGGGGTATGTGATACTAATCGCTAAGATTAGTTACCAAAAAAGTTTATAGAGCAAAAGCAGCAAGAAAATAACATGTCAAAAGAAATCAATAAAGGTCCAGTTTAGGCTTTTGAGAACTTACTTGTCTGAGGCCACACAGGATATCTAGCAGTGAACGACCGGGACATACACAGAAATATCTCCCCAGGGAAACCCAAATGACTCTCTGGGTCTAGAGCTTTTGTGGGTTCTGGTCTTAGTTGTGTTTTTTAAATTTAATTTGTACGAGAAAGTACGATTTAGTACATACCTCTCAACAAGAAGATAAAAGGAGTTAATAACTAATAAAATAGTTCCATTTAATAGCAACATATACATAGTTTACCAAAAAAAGTGCCACTTAAAAACATAAGAACCATTTATATCTCTAGTCTTTTTAGAGCTTTGTCCTGAGGTGGGTTCTGTGCCTCTGGCACCAAAATAAGAATGAATTTTCCCATGACAGAAACCATACCAAACTTTCTGAACATAGAAGTGATTGTCAAGGTCACACTCATACAGAAATTCTAAAAGGAAAGAAACAAAGAACTTTATTAGAAATAAAATAGTGGAAAAATCAGGCAGAGGCAATGAATAGGATCTGATGTAGTGATTTTATTCCTGAAAGCCACCCTAACTGGAGCTTGAAAGCTAATATATAATTGCCATAAAACAGGCAAGCTAGAGACAGCTCTAAATACTGAGCCTCTTCCAATAATCCCATCTCACTTTTCCTTATAGCTACTGCTTCTGACTCACTTGGTCCTTTCTATCCACAGCTCCCCTTTTTGCTCCTCCTCTGCTCCCTTCCACGCAGTGTCTAATTTTGACTTCCACGAGTAACTGTTAACTTCCTTGATTTAGACCTGCAGCCCATCTATTTTGTGAGTTCCAGACTTGGCTAACATTTCCTGATCCCATTAGGGAATATTTTGTTGTTTATAATGATGAAAAAAATTACATACAGTTTTTGAAGATATATATCATCTCTGACTCTGCAACCCCATAATGAAACATAAACATTGCCAGCCATAAGAACTTTCAATAATTTTTAAATGTATTTATTTACTTATTTATTTATTTACATATTTATTAATTTATATTTTTGGACACTGAACTACAATAATATTTTGCTATTAAATATTATAAAATTATTTTATGTTAGTAAGTGCTGGAATCTTTGATATGAGTTGGGTGTTTTATAAAAAATACAAAACTAAATAAATTTCACTGAAGAAATCAGTAATTCAGATGTGCTATAATTTCAATGTATTTTTTGTTGTTATTATCAAATTTTTCTTAATTCAGAAAAAAAAATAAGCACTAAATCTCAAGTTATCAGGTAGTGGGCAGAGATAGTAACAGATGGAATTTACAATATTTCTAGGATGGAAAACAGAGTCTAAAATCCAAGAAACCAGGCAACATGGATGAGGACTCCATATAAAAATAACAAAATACATGAGATCTATTTAAACAAACATTTATCCCAGAAAGGCAGGAAAGTGGAAGAAAATGATAACTAGATGTTGTTTTTTTTTTCACTCCAGAGGTTATTCATTCAGCTATTTACAAAAATTTAGAAGTATTTGTAGATGTGTACACTTAGTCCATAAAATTTTGTTTTTTTAACATAAGTATTATCCATAATTGAGAAGAGTGTAAGTCACCATGTTTGATTTTAAATTAAAAGCCTGCTTGTATATTTATGAATAAATATCACTCACATTTAAAACTTTTAGACTTTAACAAAGAAATATATAGAGCCAATGTAGGCTTCTGTTAAGATTTTATAATTCTAATTTTTTAGAAAGAATACTACATTGAATAATAATAGAGATAGTAAAGTACAGAAAAGAGCAGGTTGGGGGGAAGGGGGTGGGAAAATGGAGAGAATTTTAGAATTAGAAATTTCATAAAGTTTGAAATGTATTTCTGACAGCTAATCAACTTGTTCAGTTTACTTTTAAACTGACAGGAAAGTGGCAATTATATTAGATTATATCATGCCCTAGTTTTTTCCTATTAACTATTATATAATTGTCAAAATGAATGAACTGATATTGATCAGAATTATTAATTGAAGTCCATACATTATTAAGATATCCTTAGTTTTGACTTGTCTTTTCTTGCCTCAAGATCCCACCTAAGTTACCAAATGACGTTTAGCCATCATATTTCCTTCCAAAATTTATTTGTATAATTTTTAAATATAGAATATAACAGAATGCATTGCATACCAGGACTGAAAAACTATTTATGCAAAACAATTATGTTGCACAGGTTATCAAAGTGCTAATATATCAGGGCACATAAGTAATGCATATATTCAAGATTACATTGGAAATCCTATATATTGATTATTGAGACTAAAACAAAAAAAAAATATATGTAACATACTTTCAAATATCCAAAGGTAACATATTTCTAAAATTGGATAAAGTAGTTGTTACTTGCAGAATAATATTTTTTCAATTTTATCAGAGAAAATAATATTCTATAGTTTGAATAGAATGTTGAACTATGAGAACACTCACATGGTTTTTCTCATTCAAAAGAAATGTTTCCAAATGAATTTTGAAAACATTGTGATGCTATTTGCTTAAAGACAATAGAAGATTAGTTGTCTTCAAGTTTATGATTAGTGAAAATATAACAAAAACTAAGGAATGCAGATTTCTTACACTTAAACAATAATGTAGATGTTGCTTTGGGCCATTAAATCTTATATGTCAGTTACTAGTTCAAAACACAGGAACATTTTAGTATCTACTAATGAAAACTTTGATCAGATAAGTATTATATGCAAACTATTCTATATAGTCTACAGGTTTTAACTCATTTTATCCTCTCAACAACTTTGTAAGATAGGTACTATTGTTATCGCCATTTTAGAGGTAGGAAAACTGATAAACAGAGAAGGTGGCAAATTGCATAGAACATTTTGGCTCTAAAGACCTTGATCCTACATCATGACATTCTGTAGACTCACAAAAAAAGAAACAGCACAGTACCACATTTCTAACTGTTGTAACTTAAGCTTTGAATCCCCTTAACATCTGATACATACTATTTCAGAGCAGTCTAAAATATATCATGTATATGTGCATATATAAACCATGCCCCATTACATGCTACATAGATCTTGATAATACTGTATATTTTGTGATAGATGACAGTAGCAAAAAAGTTCCTACGTGTTTGAAGAGCATTACTTTGAAGAAAGTAAACTTTTCCATTTCAGTGGAGTCATTCATAACTGAGAATTACAAGACATTTTATCATCTCAAGATTCTCTGTACAAAACTCCTATGAACTGCATTTTATCATTCCTTAGGTTTCAGGTAAGATAATCATATATTTGAGCAGGAGTTATGACATGACTTCATTTATTCCTCATAATAACACAAGAATAAAAGAAGCACTATGCATTTTTACAAAGTTCCTTTAAGCTCACCTGATATTAAATTTAGAAAATCTAGTGTTTCAGAAATGATATTTTTTCCTGCATTTTTATCACTTATTATAATGATCATAGGATGGCTGTATTTTCAAAATAATGTGTTGAAAATATCTAAGCAACATAACAACCTCTTTTTCGCCAGTCACCCTGTTAATTGTTTGTGATACAATAATGAAGGGTCCCTGCACTTAGGAAATTCACAATCCTGAGGGAAATATTAATACATAGTATCATTAATATGCATGAATTGTGAAGTAGGCAATACTAAGACCCCCATCTCAGTCCCACTGAATCAGATTCCAGTCTTGATCGTCTGAGAACAGTGTTATGCAAATGAAACATAATGCAAGGCAAATATTTCTTAAAAAGATTTTTTAAAAGTAGCTACACAAACAGAAGAAAACAAATGATATCAATGTTTAATAATATATTTTGCTTAACCTAATATATCAAAAGCATTGTTTATTCAACACAAAATCATAAAAAATTATTTATTGTTATATTTTACACTCTTGTTTTTCTGAGATTTTAAAATATACTGTCCATTTTAGACTTATAGTACCTATCTATTCTGACCAGTCTCATTTTAAGACAGCCTTAGACATCTACAGAATTTCAACCGTGACCCCAAACCTACATTAGAATTTAGAAAATATCCTCAGGTGATTTGTATGCACATTACAGGTGAACAGTACTGTCCTAAAAGAGGACACACATGACAAAGGCCTTAGGGAATTGGAAAGTTGGGAAAAATTGCTCTAGTCAACTGGACACACAGAGCCTCACTTACTTTTTCAGACTTAATTTGTGATTCAAGGAGATGAATTCAAAATAATAATACCTAAGGAAATAAGTGAATCAATTTTAGAATTTCGTCTCAAAGATGTTTACAAGTATCCTCCAAACAAATGTCTGAAAATTTTCTAGAGCAGTTTTGACATTCATTCCATAATGCAATCTTGTGTATGTATGTATTTGGTACAATCTATATGTTTTTTTAAAAAATAATTTCAGACTTATTTCTTGTTAAATGTGTATCTTCTGTTTGGACAAGCATGTTTTTAGAAGAAATTATGCAATAGATAAACTCGCTGTGCTGATTTAACTGTTATCCACATATTAGATTTAGCAAATAATTCATGACTTCAATGACAGTTCTGAGAACAGATGGAACTTGAGTAATCAATTATAGATGCATCTCCCTCAGGCACCTAAACAAAGATGGGAGTTTATTCCACAGTGTTAAGAATTTTTATTTTCCTCAGTTACCATGCCACATCAAATCACATCTTTGAAATTGTGACCAAATTCCCAGAGTTATGGCATGTTGCATGGGCGCATAATCAGGCAGTCAAACTTTTATCTGCATGAATCTCTTGTGGCTACTTATCTAGTTAAAATAAGTCCAAATATTTTAATGAAAAAGCAAACATAAGTTCAAGGCATAAAAATAGTTTATTATTGTGTCTTTTCTTCTAGTATTTGTTATGTTGGTAGTTAAATGAACTAAAATTAAGAACACGGGCTTTTGAATCAGCCAGGTTTGGGTTCTGTTTCTGACTCTTCTACTCCTGCTTGAATAATCCTGACCAGATTAAACAGCATCTCCGAATTCCCTTCTTCTCATAGTTAAAAATGAATGATCATGTTTACTGATTTGTTTAAGACTTGAATAAAACATGAAAAGTTTTCATATAATAATTGTTTGTTTAGTGGTTCCTAAATCACATCAGATTTCACAATGTCAAACTCTAGAAAAGAAAGCCTCAGTTTGTTATCCATTACTCTTACTAAAAAGAAGAAGCCCTAATCTTAAATACTCCCAGTATAATTTTCTCTTTGGAACTTATCTCTAAACTATGTGATTCTGTAACCTTTGCAACAGTAGTATATCATCATCATTCACATCAGCACCAGCATCCTACCTCACATTTCTTGTGGGGTACTTTGCTAAGGGCTTTATAAGAATTTTGTTATTCATGTTTCTCAACAACTCCAACTAGAAAATTGCTAATATCTTCAAAGAGGAGCTTTATAAGCATTAAATCACTTCTCCAAATTTACATCATTTGATGACAGGGATAAAGGCTTGAACTATTAACACCAAAGCAGCCATCTTATCAACACTAAAACATTAAATAAATGTTAGAAAGGAGACTACTTGTGCCACATAAACACATTTCAAGGAGAGATAAGATTGTAAAAGCACAACTATTTGCTTCAGATAGTTTCAGCAGATCAAGTTATCTAAAACAACAATCTGCTCACCTGAGTCAATACCTTATTTATCAATGTTATAGGCTGGGTTGCATCCCCTATAATTTGTACATTGAAGTTCTGACCCTCAGTATTTTAAAATATGATTGTAGATAGAGATAGGGTCTTTAAAGAGGAATTAATTAAGGATAAATAAATTAAGTCTAAATGAAGTTATGAGGATGGGTCTTAATTTGATATGAGTGGTACCCTTATAAGAAGAGATTAGGATGCAGACATACCCAGAGAAATGGTCACATGTGGGCATAAAGAAGAAATAACTATTTGCGAGCCAAGGAGAGATCTCCAAAGAAACAACCTTATTGACATCTTGATGTCAAACTTCTAGCTTTCAGAATTGTAAGTAAATAAATTTTTTGTTTTTCAAACCACCCAGTTTATGGAACTTTGTTATGGTAACCTTAGCAGACTAATACAATCAATAAGAGTTTGCTTCCTGAGTTTCACTTGAACCTCTTCTGACTATACATATACATCCTAAACTATATAGTGTCTAGAAATTTGCCCAATTCCAATCAGCTCTTTAACCTGAAAGACTTCTCTTAAACTGTTGAGGCCCAGTTCTCTCAAAACCTATAAATATTCCCACTTCCAAAAATACTAAGACTTAAGAGTCTAGAACTAAGACTATAGTTATATTCTGTCTAAATCCCTGAAATGTAGTTGTTTAAATTTAGTTTGATTCATTAATAGGTTGGCTGATGACATTTTGAGATATTCAGGAATATGTAGGTTTTAGGAACATTTATGAGACTCTCTTGTGGTAGTAGCTCCAGATCTTCAAATTTGAAAACAAAGGCTCAACTAATGTCACTTTGCCAACTAAGGGAACTGTCTGACAACAATGGTGTAATACATCCCACATTGGGTCAGGATTCTGCATTATTTTCAACAAGGTTTCAAATGCTTAATTTTGTTTCCTAGGAAATAGGATTGCTTCTACTTATCCTGTGGTCATTTGACTGTTTGAAAACACTCATCTTTGAGGAAAATATGTCTTACTCCCGTGTTTTCTTGTTACTTTGTGTTCTAAGTCTATAAAAGAGAGTCTATGCAAAAATGACAAGCAAAAGACCAAGAAGGCTGCTCTTGATATTCATTAAGAAACCTGTTCTTTAAATCAGATGTCACCTAAACACACTCTTATCATTTTTGCTTTTATGCCTTTGAAAACTATTTTGCTCAGTTCTTTCTGCTGGCTGTTAAGACATTTGCTGGGATTTTGATTAATGATGAATTGTCTGTTGATTAGTTCCCAGAGATATGAAGTTGGACAAACACCACGGTTACTGACTGCTGCAGTTGTAGTGATATTGTATTGATATAAACTCACTCTGTGCCCCTTTGTGCCAGATACCTACTATTTGCATGTATTTACACTAAAATTCTAATTTGTAGGGATATCTATCTAAATATTACACTTACATCAAGGATATTTTGGAATTACAGTAGTCACTTTGAAGACCTTTTATTATGAACAAAATTGTTAATATGAGAAGCATCTTAGAATGAAAGGGAAAAAAATCCAAATATTTCATTGTCTGCATTTATGGGAGTAGAATTGTAAGTAGGCTTCAAAAAGAACTTCAGATTCCAAAATTGTTTCCTTGGATGAAGCAGATAAAAGATGTGAAAAACTCAAAACTGCCTTTATGTTAGATCCTCTAAACATAATTTGAATTCAATGGCTATCACACTGCAGTTTCTCTTACTCCCACATATGCTTTAATAGTAGCTTTAGCCTGTATCCCTCTTTCTAGCTTAAATCCCTTTTTTATGGCTATTCAAACACTTACAAAGTTAATTTGCCTCTTGTTAAATTCCTTTAGAACAGGGCCAGCAACCTAAGGTTGATATTATGACCCAGTTTTCTTCTGAGCTGAGATTCATAATCAAAGTTTGCCCAAAGCATAGACAAGATAAACAAAAGTTAACAGAGGGACTTAGACAACTTCTTAGAATATATAGTTTATTATTCCCAATTCTATCTCATTGGTTTTTATGTTAACAGGAACCTCAAACAGAGTAATTAGAAGGAAAACAAAGAATGAGCACCTAAAATTGAATCAAGGGAGGGAATATTACATAGCACACATGGAATTTAGATGCAGATCTTAGACAAAATCTTTTGGAGGCTATTTCCAAAACCTTTCCATAATAATAGACTTGACCTTGATCTAGTCTGGCAAGCAAGGGAAGGATACTCCACAGCAGGCTTCAGGGATTATCCCCTTTACATCTTTAGACAGCAATCATTAGTAAATCCTAAAATAGATGTGACTCCAGCTCCCTCTTCACTTTCTGTAAACAGACTTAAGCCAGCCATGGTGAATTTAATATGTAACCAAAAACTAGACTAGGAAATGGCCCCAACTAATATCACAGAACATAGCTTGAGAACCTAGAACAAACGAATAGTCTTACAGATAAAATAGATTATTCTACACTAGTCATTAAGTCCCAGAGGCTTATTAGCCTCTTGATTAAGACACCTGTTAGATACTATACAGACAGGAAATTATTGTAAAAACAGATGATTTGTGCTAACTTGAAATTGAAAGGGCTATATATGGGAGTTAAAGCTGCCATCAGGGTGATTTTAGTTCATGTTTTCCTATCATACTCAATATCAGGAGGTATTTCTATAACTATTTATGTACAAAATTCCAGTTCTTTTGTTAATGCAGGAACTATGATATTAAACATAAATCTTGCAACCTCTACATAACCTCTCTTTCAGCAAACTAGTATGTCTGGTAATCCACAGACACTCTCCCTCCTTCAGTCTGTGACTGTCACATATGAAGAAACATTATTTTCTTCTCTGTCACAGCATATTTGCTCTCATACTATGTACACACCTATTAAATAAATCTGGTTTCTAAAATAAATCATCTAATGACCTTTTCTTGATCCTTGAGCACTCCTTTAGTCATCATAAGATCATATCTATTTTCTACATTGATTTACTGGTATCTCTGTTTCTAAATTAATCAAAAATTGAAGGTTCTCTGGCAAAATAAGGAGATCAGTGGTATCCAAAACAAAAACTAGTAAAATTATCTGACCCTCTTGAAATTCCTTGGCCAAGAGTGATGTCTACAGCTTTCATGCCCATGGGGTTCATAACCTCTAACACTCATCGACTCCTAATTTTTTTTTTCCTATAAACTTATACATTTCCCCTTAATTTAGATTCTACCACACTTCAGGCAGAGATAGAAAACTACTGCAAGATCCATCTAATATATTCCTTAGATCACCAACAGTATAGGTTGTTTTTTCTTAACTGGTTACCCAACAACTTTGATGTAGAGGCTTTTTCTTATGAAAAAACACTTCAAAGGAAAAAAAAATTGCTTTGATCCAGATTGAAAAATACCTTATCAGGTATATTTGACTACCAGTACACAATTAAGCTTCATGGTGTAGAACCCGGGTTTCATGTCTTCCTACTAAAAACCACACAATTTCAACCTCTTACACTTTAACCGTCCCTTCATCAAAGATTTATAACTAAAGGTGAATTAGAATGCTTCAGAATTAGACCAACCTTGGAACTAGGCAGTTTCCACCAAGGACCTTAGATCAAGGAGATGATTGAACGACATGTGTTGTGTTTACCTAAAACTTTGAGACAAGGCCTAGGTGACTGAAGCTACAGATGAGCATGCCTTAGTTTGCATTTCATGTTTTTATTCTTTATTTTTTAAGCTATTTTATATTTTCTTTGATGCTTTAAAATTTTAGATAAAAAAAACTTGTTATTTTTTGCACCATGTAACGTATAAGATCCCTGTTCTTAGTATTACTTTCTACAACCTTAATCACTTCTTAAGATGGTTCTAATACATACGTAGCTGCAATTTGGTTAAAACTTACAAGTAAAAGAACTACTTACTGTCTTTGCATACATTTTCCTCTGTGTGTCAACAAGCTTTTTGTTTTTTTTTTTTAACACTGATACCTTCTAATAGAGCACTTGGTTTCATCAATGATGGAATCAAACATTTAGACATTTTATCTGGCAGGTAGAACAATACACTGTTTAACCAATCTATAACCACCCAACATACTCCACTTAGTAAAAGAAGTTAATGCTTTAACAGAAACAACAGCTAAGGACAATTTGTAGAAGCTAGAGTACATAAGCAAAGTTTCAAAGAAATAAATCTGAGAAAAGAAACATGAGAGACGGCATGTTTTATAATTCTGTCTCGTATGTATAGACCTTTGTAATTCTGTCGCATGTTTATAGACCTTACTAAATAGGTGAATCTTCCAATTCTCTGTTATAAATAATTACTCTTCTATTTTATAATGTATTCACTTTATTTTTTTTCTCATGTAACTACATGTTAATGGCTCCAAATAGTTCAATATCATTTAACAGCTCTATATTGTTATTTTGGCTCCTTGATATGTGGTATAAAATACTGTTGTCTGCTGGCTACTATCAGCAAACAGAAGAAAACTTCTTATCCTAGTAAACTAATGACTCTCTTCATGGAGTCTCTCTCTGATAACAATCTAGGTCTATTTTGGTTCATTATTTCTGATGCTTGGGAAAAGTTATTGTTACATAACTTGATTAAAGAAGAAGAAAAACTTAGCCATGATTTGTGATACAAAACTTTACCCTCTTGTGGAGAATTCTGGATAAATATTCAGTCTCTTCCAATATCTATGCTTTGCAAAAACAAAGTAAAAAATGTCATGCTTTTTATAACTTATAGCTGGATCAAATTTGAGCTAAATACTGGGATAAAATTATTTAATTCCTCACCTGAAAAATGTTAGTAGTTCAAAAAAAGAAAAATGGTACAGTTATTTAAACTAGAGCAGCCCTAAACATAATATCGACCTCTGAAGAAAGTACAGGTACTATTTTGTGTGGACAATGTTATACTTTGTATGGAATTTTTTGAGGTCTTTGCTATTACTAAGACAAGCTTGGGGGCAAAGCATTAAATTATATAAAATGATTAATACTCCTATCTCATTCTGCGAGCTCTTCAGATAAAAAATGGAATCTGTTCTCTTGAAACACTCTTTGGCTCCTGGTTGAGAAATGAACTAAAACACAGAACAAAACCTTTCTTTAATATTTCTTTCAGTGCTGAAATATGTGACTTTCATAATTTGAAAGTTGTTCTCTCATCAAATGATTCAACAAAAAAAAAATGATCCAACAAGAACAGGGAAACCTGACATATATAGTAGTTGAAATTACCACCATGAGAAATATTATATGCAATTATGTCTCTAAAGAAAGTATAGATCCAGCATGGTAAAGCCCCCAAATGATGATAGTGGATCCCTCCCCATAGGCTTATGGAGGACCACAAAGAGGAAATGAGAATTGAGAGCAGCTGCATCAACATTTTAGTTCATGAAACAGAATGACCCAGAATGGTATGACTATACAACAATGAATAACTTCATTGTTTGCTTCAGGAAATCCTGGGAGATGAAACTATCTTGGAAAATAGTCTATTATGCTGAGCAGACCTCTTCCTTATTAATCAATCAATTTTTTAAATCAAGATCCACTTTAAATTGCTCATCTCACTATGACCACTAATCCTAAAAAAAGTATTTTTCTTAAAAAAATATACACACACACACGTGTGTGTGTGTGTGTGTGTGTGTGTGTGTGTGAAATTTGTGAACTTTGACTAATTAAAGCCAATCTGCCATCTTGTTAGACATATGCCAAGGATATCTTGAAGAATGAAGGCAGTCCCAGAATACCCAGCATAAAAGGGAACTATCCAAGACAACAATCATTACTCAATTATTAGTATTAATTTAGGCATCGCTTTTATTTTTTGGTAGTAAAAAATAGCTAATCACCACCACCATTAACAATGTCAATAAGAGAGTTTTTTCTTTTGGAAAATTCTTAGGAAAACCACATCTGACTTAATTTTATTGCCACGAAATGAATTTAAATAAAGCACCAAAAAGAGCTAAATACAATTTTAGTGATTTCTGTCTCCTGGCATTTCAGGGTTTTTTTTTTTTTTTTTCTAGTATCCAGGGCAAGTGTTCCAAATAGATATTTTTAATAGCTAAAATTTTCTGTAGTATTTAGTTGAAATTAAGAAACAGCTAAATGTAATAAAATACTCAAATGTGTGCAAAAAAAAATGAGGCATGAAGAGACATATTATATAAATGATTTGCATACCAGATAACAGGTCTCTGACAAATAGAAGTTTTATTTTATTTTGTTTTTGCTATTTCAATGTGCATAATTTAAAAATTGAGTTCACTTTTTTGCACAACAAAATACTTAATCTTCTTTAAAATGACATTGTCAAGCAATGTCATATTTCAAGTGGAAGCTGAAACCAGGCAACTAAAAAATAACACACACCATGGAAATGTTAATCACATATCTTCCTTACTCTAGAATTTAAATTGTATGCAACTAAAACGAGAACTAAGCATTTATTATATTCTAATCCTTTTTCATACCTCTGCATTTTTAAACCCACCAAATGGCTTATATTTTCTAAAACTTCTGTTGATTATTTTTAATTGTTAAACTTTGAATATAGGTTGGATGATAAAAATAATTATACAGAATGTTAAGTCAACTGCCTTGTTCTCTTTAATTTGCAATGCTTTTCAAAATTGATAAATTAGAAACAAAGGAAACCAAAGTATTTTGTTTTAACATATTTTGTTTTATCAACTGCAATATTTTAAGAAGAGTCAAATTAAATTAAAATAAATGATAGCAGATCTTTTGGGAAGATAGTACAATTAATAAAATCTAGTAATAAGCATCCAAACTGTTTAAATGTTCTATAAAAATATTGTGAGGTCAATAGCACCTAAGCTAAAAGAGTCACTAAGGAAAACAAAGCAGAATTTATTAAAAAGATATGAAGAAAACTTCTTAGATATGTGCATGTGTGTATGTGTGTGCATGTGCACTCCTGATTGAGAGCGAGAGAAAGAGAAAAGCAACTCAAGAAGTCAGGAATGGTGAAAATGTGATAAATATTGCACTAAATAATATAATAAGAAATAAATTGTTTTACTTGTTCTAAAAGCAATTTCTGTTTAATGATCAAGTTACTGAAAGTATTCATATATTCTTAGACTTAAATATAATATAAAAATGATCTCTCAAAATATACTTTAAAAAATTTAACTCCCCATTTTCTTATCAAAATGTAGTTAAATACCTATTTTACATAGTCATTTGAATTTTGGGGGTTTTATTTATGATTAATGAAAACAAATTTTACTGCTACTCTTATTTCTCCTTTCAGCAAACCAACATACCAATTCTTCCTTTAAAAACTATTATTTTTTAAAATTCTAAAATTTAGATAAACAATTAGTCAAATGATGTCTTCCTAGATTATACAATTTTACAATAAGCAGTAGTATTTAGGATATTTACAATATCTATAAAGTTTAATTCCTAAAAGATGTTGAAACTCTTAGCTGCAACTCTAATTTATTTAGAGACAAAGCATTTCACATTCCTTGTTTTTAACTGACATAATTTTTCTAGAGAAACTGTAAAATGCATCACTGTATTTTAGTCTAACAATGAGAGTTGTATTAGTCACTAAGTGAAAACCAGCTGGTAAATGAAAATTAATTTCATTCTCTGATTAAGTGATGAGAAATAAGTAAAAAACACAATTTTATTTTATTTTTTATTTTTTTATTTTTTTAATTTTATTTTTAGTTTCAAGTATACTGTACATTGGTTTAGCATTTATATAGTTTATAAAATGATCCCTTTAAGTGCTCTTTCCTCTGGCTCTCCACCCAGTCATTACATTAATACTAACTGCATTCCCTATGTCGTGCTCCCCATCCCTCTGACATCTATCAACTACTAATTTGTACTTCATTAACCCGTCACCCCTCTCTCTAAGCTTCCAACCCTTCTTCCTTCTGTATATCACTAGATTGTCCACTGTATTTGTGAATGTTTGATTAGTTTATTCTTTTTGTCCCTTAGATTTCACATGTAAGTGAAATCATATGGTATTTATCTTTCTCTGACTTACTTCACTCAGCATAATAACCTTTAGGTCCATCCAAGTCATTGCAAAAGGTAGGATTTCATTTTCTTAATGGCTGAGTAATATTCCATTGTACATATGAACCATAACTTCTTTTTTTGTTTGTCTGTTGATGAGCATTTGATTGCTTCCATATCTTGGCTATTGCAAATTGTGCTGCCATAAATATCGGAGCGCATAGATCTTTACAATTATTGTTTTGGTTTTCTTTGGGTAAATACCCAGAAGTGCAATTGCTGGGTCCAGACTGTTTTCCTTAGCAGCTATACCATTTTGCAATTCTCCACATCCTCACCAAATTGTTTTTTGATTTATTGATGATACCCATTCTGACAGGTGTGAGGTGATATGTTATTGTGGTTTAAATTTTCATTTCTCTGATGATTAGCGACCGTTGAGCATCTTTTCATATGTCTATTAGCCATCTGTATTTCCTCTTTGGAGAAGTATCTGTTCAGGTCTTCTGCCCATTTTTTAATTGGATCGTTTGATTCTTGTTGTAGAATTGTTTGAGTTCTTAATATTTTTTGGATATTAACCTCTTATCAGATGTATCAAGGGAATATCTTCCCCTAATCAGTCAGTTGCCTTTTTGTTTTATTGATAGTTTCTTTTGCTGTACAAAAACTTTAGTTTGATGTTGTCCCATTTGTTTATTTTTTCTTTTGTTTCTCTTGCCTGAGGAGATATGTCTGAAAAGAACTTATTGTTAACAATGACAGAGTTTAATGCTTAAGTTTTTTTCTAGAAATTATATGGTAAAAACATAATTTTAGAGAATACTGAAAAATATGCTATTATGAAAATGACATTAGGGAATTTAGACTTTGAAAACACTACATTTTTCAATTGCATGACATTATAAAATTCATTTATAAACAGATTAGTAATAAAATGTGATACATATATATTTTTTTACTTTTCAATAATTTGTATTTAAAAATTAGTATTCTAAAAGAAGGCAGTTAGCCCTTTTCATCTATGAATTATTTTAAAATCACCCAAAATTTTTTAATTTAAATTTTTTATCTTAGATAAATTAATTCAATTACTTCCTAAGATAAAAAAAAATAAAAAAGAAATTAAAAAAATGTTTTCTGTGAAATGTAACAGGAAGGCAGCTTCTCAAGAAACTGCTTCAAAGAGAATTAGCATGTAAGGATATTTATAAGGATTTAAGTGTTTAGAGCTACTCTGAGGAGCAATAGCAAAATGTGAGAAGGGAAACCCATGCAGAGTTTCAAGCATACTGACATGTACATTTTCAAAAAGAAATATATGTGTTGTGAGTTAGAAAATGGGACACTGACACTATTATTCGAAAAAACTACCATTTGTTACTTCCCAGTAACTCAGGTTTAACTCAGGGCCAAGTGAAATTTTCCACATGGAGGCCAGGGAAAAATGTTTTGAGACCATGAAAATTCAAGATAGTTCAGAAAAATATAGCCTTTCATACTTACTTATGTAAGAATTCATAACTGTCTTTGAACCAACTTGATAATTACCTTTCTTTGTACAGCAGAAAACTCATACCTTATTCAGATATGAATAATTTTAAACTTTAATTGTGACATTCAGCTTGAACTCTTAAGTTTTATGTTATAAAAACTGTTAAATCCAATACATTGTGAATGTTCTCTTATTGTCTTATGGATGCAGGTAATTTCTCTGAAGGAGTTCAATGACAAATTATTTAGAGTAATCCAACTAAATAATTCCATTATAAATTATAACTGTTGATACTTATTTAGAAATATGTTATAAAAGGGAGGGAAAGTCACACATTTTTATCTCTGTATGTGATAAAAAATAAGGTTTTCCATTTTGACTCCTTGTTCCCATTATTTCACAGTATATTATTTAAAGAATTCAAGAAGCATATTTTTTTGTGTGTGTGTCAGTACAGTTCTCATTAATACCAGGAGCCAAACTGTGAAGAAGTTCTGGGTAGACGCTAAAGAGTAGTAGACTCCTGATGGTATCTGTGGACATTGTCATTTCTACTATAAACACATTTATTTAGATACCCTTAAAGTTGCACTTCAGGGTCTCTGTACTCTAATTTCATTGCCATTCTTTGTAGCTAGAGCTATGACTATTTCATTCTCTTTGGTGTCTACTGCCATGTATATCTGTCATACGAACAATAACTAAATTATTCTTCCCAAGTGCTGGAGAAGCTATTTAATGTGAAAGGGAAAAAAAATCATCCATCAAAAAGTGAATGGCTATATAACTATAGATTTAATTTCTGAATTGATTAAACACATATTTTTAATAATTATCCTATGGTCACCACTGTGCAGCAGACATAAAGAGATGAAGACAGAGAACTTCTCTCATGCAAGCCAGAAGATTCAAAAATCAAGTACATATAAAATAACATGATAATTCCAATTAATTTTGTCTCTTTTGGATGAGCAGGGGTCCTTCCCGAAAGAGAGGACTCAAGATCCTAACCTCCATCCTTCAGTAGATTCATGTTTGGCTTTCATGAAACAAGTTGCAGTGCTGTGGATGGCTATGTAATAAAGAACTAAGTAAGCTCGGCCTCTGACCTGCAGCCAGCTAGAAGCTAAGCCCCTCAGTCCAACACCCAAAAGAAACTCAATTCTGCCAATAACTGTGTAAACTTGAAAACTGATCTCTTGTCCACTGAGCCTTAAAATGAATGGAGCCCTGGTTGGCATCTTGAAACCAGTCTTGGGACAGGGCTCACCTAAGCCAGGCCACAGAAATTATGATATGTTATCTGTGTGTATGCATTTTTAAGTCACTAAATTATCCGGAGTTTGTTATGCACCAATAAATAACTAATACAGATCTTTTAAAGAGTGTCACTATTGATTAAGATGTTGAATAAATGGTGGAATTTATTGATGGGACTAAGCATACAGTGAAGAAGAAAGCTCTGTGCAGAGTTAGTTAGCAAGGAATGGAGATGAGAAGCAGCAATATTCTTGTAGGAAATTGGAAATGCCTTATGCTGCAGAAAGTTTCAGGTGAAGATAAGAAGGCAGCCAAATCCCAGAAGAGGTTATATATCACTTCAGGGACTTGAGCTTTTAATCATTCCTGTCATATAAGAGTGTAGATAGAGCAGCAGAGAGAGAGGTATGGGTGTGATTTAGATAGATAACTCTTTAAAGAGGAAAAAAATTAGGACAGGCAATAAGATTAGTAATATATCAGTGATAGCTAATATTTATCAGACACTTTGTGACAGGAGCTATTCTACCTCATTTAACATCCGCAAGCATCTTCCTTAAATTTTAGCTGTTATTCCTGATATAAGAAAGTCGAGGTAGAGTGAAATTAAGTCAAATTATGAAGGATGCAGAGTTAATAAATCGCCAAGCCATGGTTTGAATTCAATCAGATGTACCCCAGAGATCATGTGCATGATGATGATTCTGTGCCGCCCTTCTGTGGTGGTTCCAGAAACTACTGCAGTGATAGACCATCTTTAAAATGGGGAGGGAGAAGGTAGAAAAGAGTAAAGGGATCAAAATATGGGGTGACTGAAGATTTGACTTTGGGTGGTATGCACACAATGCAATATACAAACGATGTATTATTGAATTGTACATTTGAACCTAATTAGTTTTATTAACCAATGTCACCATAATGAATTTAATAAAAATAAATTTAAAAACTAATATGTATATATATGTATATTATATATGATATATACATAAGAGAAAACGTAAGAAAAGCATCTTTTCAATTTCCAACTTCTTGGCTTCATACCTAGTTATTCATTCCCCTCCCTTGTGCTATCTCATTTCTCTTCTCTACTTCTTAGTTCTGTCTTCTCTCCATTCCTCAGTATTCTTCCCATTAAACAGAATCACCAAGTTGTTTCTCTGTTTTGCCTACTCCCATTAGGATTTAAAGTCTAATTTGAAGTTCAGCAAAACTGTTTTAATTTTTTTTTTTTCAGCATAGAAAAGAAATACTATTCTTTATCTTCTTTCACCGCTGCCCATTCCTTTTCTTGGACCATACTCACAGGGGATGACTTGGAAGAGATAAGAATATGGACTAACGGTGCCAGTGCATTTGCTGTCTAACTTGTCTGTTTCTTAGAGTGGGTGTTTAGCCACACATATCTTCTCTCACTTTCAGAGGAGGGACATTTAAATTTAGACCTAATGGGGATGGACCAAAAGCATTTGTTCAGTAAAGGGGCTTTCTGTGGGATTCAGTTTAGATCAAGCTGGAGGAGGAGGGTGAAAAAATATTGTAATAAAAGTGTCCTGTTGCTTTTTATTGTTTTTGTTTTTGTTGTTGTTTCTAAATCTTTCCCATGGCACTGGTTTGGCTCCCAGGTTTCAGATGCTAGATCTGCTGCCTACCAGTAATGTAATTGTGAGTAAGTTACATGTTCTTGACTTCAGTTTTGTCAACTCATAATAATGCCTGTCTCATAGAATCTAGATGATGAAATGTATGGTAAGAAAGACTCACCTCAAGCATTCGAGTATAAAAAAAAATCACAAAAATATTAAAACTCCCTCCAAAAGTGGTAAAGTTCCATTTAGTTTAGAGATAGATTGTTTTAATATAGTTGAGCAGCACCGGTTTTT
This sequence comes from Cynopterus sphinx, assembly GCA_030015415.1. Lineage (NCBI taxonomy): Eukaryota > Metazoa > Chordata > Mammalia > Chiroptera > Pteropodidae > Cynopterus > Cynopterus sphinx. The sequence goes on from CM057379.1 coordinate 11,363,690, forward strand.
ACCTTCTGTTTGTACTCTAAACAGGTAGATGTAGAAAGGTAGAGTAAATTTTAGAGTATGTATTCTAAAAATCTAAAGTGTTTTTAAAAAACTAATAATATATTATAAATACAATAAATTACCTTAAATGAGTGTCAAACTAATTATGATGTATTACATTAGTTGCTCTGAAAGTTGAGAATAAACTTCAATCACTATCAATATCATTTACTACTATAAAAAATTGTTAAAATATATATTTACATACCAAATGATATTAACTGAGATTATTTTTATTCTGTTGTAGAATGTTTAGAGAGACTTAGACATTATAGTAAACAGATTTATAATAAGATCATTTAAAAATTTTTATTTATATTTTATAAATACAAGATCTATTTTTCTTGGATTGATTTTATGATCTGTGCTTTTTCTTACTTTTGATTTGGTTATGATTTTTCTCATATTTAACTGTGAAGCAGAATTAAAAAGAAAGGCAGTATGTTTAGCATCCATATCTTAATGACTGAACATATTAAAATGTATAGTAGCCTCCTTATCTGTGGGGGATACATTCAAACACACAGTGGATGTCTGAAACTGTGGATAGTACTGAACCCAAAACATATTTACTATGTTTTTTCCTATTCATACATACTATTGATAAAGATTAATTTATAAATTAGGCACAGTAATAAATTAACAACATTAACTAGAAATAAAATAGAACTATTATGACAATATACAGTAATAACAGTTATATAAAAACAGTTTCTCTTTATCTCTAATAACCATTCTGAAAACTGAGATGGCTACTAAGTGACAAATGGGTGGGCAATGCATATAACATGGATATGCTGGCCAAAGGGATGATTCACATCCTGAGAGGAGTGTCATGAGACAGAGGGAGATTTCATCAATTTAAAATTTATGAATTGTTTACTTTGAGAATTTTTCATTTAATATTTCAGACCATGGTGTACCATGGGTAACTGAAACCACAGAAAGCAAAAAAACAAATAAGGAGATACTACTGTGTATTGAAAACTCAGATCTGGGCCTCTACAAGAATTATACTTAACTGAGAAAAACTTACTACATCCACACGGAGTAGAAGATGACTATTTGAACTAGGGGCTCACTCAAAAAATTCTTCAACAGCAACTCCAGTATATCCAGCCAAGTTCATTGCTTTGAGCTTCATGGTGAGGGCGGAGGGCAGGGGGAAGTGTTACATCTCACTCTAGACTTTGTAACATTTATTTAACTTTAAAAGTCTTGGTTTCTTCATTGCTAAAATGAGAATGATAATTGAACCATCTCAGTGAGCTATGGATAAAATTCCACCACGTCATATGTGATGTATTTGGCAGAGCGACTGGCATAAAACAAGAAAGCAAATAACTGTAATTTCAGTCAGGACACACACACAGACTGGTGTCAGTGAACTAAGATATCCCTTCTAGTCTTATAATATAGAAAATCAACATGATTTTCCTGTGCTTCACAACCTATTACATGTGAATAGAATTCAGACGCTAAACAAAATGAGGGGGAAATTAAAGCAGAGAAATAGGGTGAGAATGAGCACAGATAAAAGCATACCATGGTTAAAAGATTTTTTTAAAAAATGAATATTCCTTTGAGAGAGACAACATGGATGCCTTTTCACAGTTTAGGTTTAATTCTAACTTTTCATGCACTGACATTCCTGTTGGCTTAAAAAAAAACTTAATGAAACACCTTACAATGAAGAAAAGAAAAATGCTGTGCACACAGCTTAGGTTAGTGTGAACCACTTTGAAGTTTAAAAGCACCATGCATGGGTAAGTTTGATTTTACTTAGTCATAGGATTCTTTAAGATCTTCCTTTTTAGAAAGTTTTTCATAATATATAAGTGACACTCTAATTTATCAGAAGATCTGTACAGTGAAGTGGCAAGGCTTTCATCTCAAAATAAATACAGAAATGAAATAAAACTCCTTGTTTAGAGATGATGGGCAAAGAACTGGATAAAGACGCATAACCCAGAGTAGCCTGTGATAGCTTTATACTTGATACAGAGGATAAAAATAAAATTTTGGGAGACATTTCAAGACAAAAGCGAAAATGGGATGATACAAATATACTCAATGATTTGCTAATTTGAGGATATTACCCTGAAGAATATATTGATGATTATAAAGAGTCTGTTAATTTTACATACCGTTCCTTGAAAACTGTGAATAAATTGAATATGGGAAAGACAAATAACAGAATCACAAGTTATTAAGGCAAAGGTGTACTCTCAGTGAGCATGCTAAAAATTACTGTACTTTCTATTTTACCTTGCTAAGCACAAACTAATATAATGTATATATTATTCTAAGCCATGTTTTATCATTAATTGAATGCATATCCTACCAATTTTAAATCAAATAGCTGCCAAAAAGTTTATTAATGTCAAAAATTTTAAACAAAAACAGGAGTGTCTCATTATGAAATAAAATATTTTATGTCCTTATACTTCTAACACCTTCACCTAAGGCACATCTTTTGTTGGCAAAATCTTGAATATGTGTCCGCAGCTCAAAAGGTAAAATAAAAATGATGAAATAATTAATAATTATAAATATTATTTTACATTTTTAAACATTCATTTAACTATAGTTTTGCATTTTTGTAGCTATATTTGGTGGTGTTATTTTGAGTTTAAATGATTCCCCTGCTCATCTTTAAATTCATTTAATAAATCTTTCCTATTGCAAATTCTTAATCAATTGCTCAGTTAATCAATAGAATTCAGAATCAAGTAGATTTTGTTATAAAGGAAAAAGAGTATAGTAATATAAAAAACTTAAGAAATGGTGAACAGGGAAGCAGCATTTAAGCAGCAGCTTACAGGATGAAAAGGATATAGTCATGGAGTGAATTATGAGAATGAAGTTTTAAGCAGAGGAATGAGCTAGTCTAGTGCTTTGTCTTTTCCTGTACTATACAAGGCAATGAAATAAAAGCAGACAGCTCTGCTTTCACCTCTTGTCAGAAGAGTAATCACTGTGGGCAGTGTGAATTTTCTTCTTGTGCATAGATAAGCTAGCACAGTTTTTGTTTGTTTTTTATAAACTCTTTTTGAGAACAGTTTTAGGTTCATAGAAAATTGAGCAGAAAGGAGAGATTTCTCATATACCCCCTTTCTCCATATACACACAGCTTCCTTTGGTATTAAAGTCCACACCCACGTGGTATATTCGTTGTAATAAATAAACCTATATTGACACATCAGTGTCATCCAAAGTCCATAATTTACATTAAGGTTCACTCTTGGAGTTGCACATTCTGTGAGTTCTGACAAGTGTACAATGACATGCGTACCTCATGAAAATGTCATCCAGTGTAGTTTCTCTGTTCTAAAAAGCCTTTGTGCTCTGCCTGCTTACCTCTCCTTCCCCTCACTCCCTGAAAACCACTGATTCTTTTCCTGGCTTCAAAGTTTTATCTTTTCCAAAATGTTATATACTTGGGATAATACAATATGTCGTCTTTTCAAGGAAACTTTTTCCATTTAATAATGTGCAATTAAGCATCCCTGCTATCTTTTCATGGCCTGACGGCTTATTATTACCACTGAATAATATATCCCATTGTCTGCATGTGTCACTGTTCACTTATCCGCTCATCTACTGAGAACTGAAGATTGAACTGAATCTATAGGTTGAAAGAAGAACTGATATTCAAAAATGTTGAATCTTTGTTTCCATGAATGTGGAATCTTTCCCTTTATTTGTTCTTTTTTCATTTAGTTCATCAGAGTCTTGTTTCTTTACATAGATCTTGTGTGTATTTTGTTAAATTCACACTTAAGTGTTTTATTTTGAGGGAGTTAATATGCATGGTAATGTGTTTTTAACTTTGAATTTTACTTGCTCATTGCTAGTATAAAGTGATGGACTTTTTTATATTAACCTTGCATCCTACAACCTTACTATAACCTCTTAATTCAATTTTTTTGTCAATTTTAGCCTCAGAAAAAATAGCCCAAAGCACTTTAAAAGATGTAATGATAATACTGTGATTTAAAGATAATGAAACAAAGTAACCAATATTCACTTTTCAGCAAGGTTTAAAATACTCTTCTCCCTAGACAGTATGTGGGCTGCCATAAGTGCAAAGACTGGTGAACTGAAGACCGTGGGCCATATCTGTGAACTGTTTTTAAATACTGTTTTATTATAACAAATTTACACCTATTTATTTAAGTATTGTCTTTGGCCATTTTGGCTTCATATGGCAAAGGTGGAGAGTTGTGACAAAGACTAACTACATGGCACACCAAGCCTTAAATATTTACTAAACTGCTCTTGAAATAAAAAGTTTGTAGGTTTATAACATAGATCTGTGTTTTTATTTTTGTTTTTTCCTTAACTGAAATTTCCGTTAACAGAGGAGCCTCATTTTATTCTTTTGTCACCTGGGACTAGTAGAAAACAACAATCACAAACTAATTATATACCCCTCAAACACCTACAACTAAAGATATGTGGTAAATTTCAAATCTATAAAAGAAAAATCCAGTTCATTATCAGTTCCATTTTCAATACCCAAATTGAGTTATTTTGTAATTGTGTTAAATAACTTCATCATCAGATGTTCTTTAGAAAAGTTTATTCTTTTATTTTTCTACCAGGTAGGTTTAATTCATATTTTTATCTAGTAGCCATTTATATTATAGCTAAGATAAGATTGTGTTTATTTGTTTTCACAGTCATCAATAACACAATAACTAACTGATGCCTTTAAACTGGAATTCTTCTCCACAGTCTCCATAATTTATTTGCATAATACAAGTTTTACAAACAAAGCTAATTATTCTTAATCTTTGTATTTTTTTCACTATACATTTATCATTGTAAAAATAATATTAGTTTTGACAATTTAATTGCCATTTGCTTAAGGAAGCAAAAGAAAATAGTGAGGAAATAGAGTGGTTAGAAAGAATATATCGTGATGCCAATTAAGTGGCGTGCTGCCAACGAATTTCCAGTATAAAGTGTCTGAATTTCTCACAAATTATATTTAACATGATTAACTCAATAGAAAGCATAAATTTTATTCAACATGATAAACAACTCAATATCATACTTACACATTAAAAAACATGAAACCTGCTTAATTTTCTGGGTTTATCTTTTACCATAAAATTACAAACCAAACTCAGATTTAATAAATTATTTGTCATTCTGTTCTGCTCTGGACAGGAGCCAAAATTCCTAGCCTCGATTTTAACTCTTTCCCTGAAACTGTCCTGACAGCCAGACAAGAAGTTTAAGCAAAGAGTGGGGCTCCAACTCTCAGTGTCCCTCTCTGAAACTTTTCTTTCCAACACAGAATTTCAGGTTAGGGCCTACGTAAGTTCTCATCAGCAAACAGCGGCCAATAATTATCCTACTTGCTGCTTTATGGCAACCTCTACCCCACCTAAATGAACGTGAATAAAATCAGATGGTCTTTGTACTGACTTTAGTGTTTGCTGCTGTGGCAGTCAGAGAACCCCATCCTCTGATTTATGTACCTCCCAGATGTGTTCTTTTCTTACGAGGACCTAGGAGTCTTAGTTTTCTTACTTCTAGCTTTACTAGTTTTTACCAAAGTCTCAATTTTCCAAATATCCCCATCTCAAAAGGACTTGGTAAAAGTTCCATTTTAGGCCAAATTGAGAAATAATTTAAATGCCACACTGAAAATTGTCCTCTTTAAAGATACACCAACAAAAATTTTGTAGAGGTTAGCACAACTTGGTTTCTTTCTGCTTTGAAGGGAGACCTTTATGTCTACTCCACTGTAGGAAATTGTGGGCATCTGTTTTTTCTTCAGTATTGTGTCACAGGTTGCTTCTGGTGACGCATCTCAAATTATCTTGAAGGACCATCCTCTCCTACATGTTAGGGATCTGAGCTCTGGCTGGGGTTCTATCTCTAGCTCCAGGGGAAAACATATGACTCCATCCAATAATCCAGTGTATTTCAGTTTACACACACACACACACACACACACACACACACACACACACACGCACAGGCACTAGAGATTGGTTCAGGGGTGAGACATTGTCCTAAATTGGTTTAATTAGAAAGATACCTGAGCTACTTATCAGATATACACACACAAAAAAAGTTATTTTTGGATGTTGGCTTTGAACCTAGTAAGCTATGAACATTGAATGGCTGGACACCATATAAAGAGAGAGAAAGGATATACCGTAGAAAATGGTGCTTGAAACTAGGCCTAAATACAGATTTTTCAGTTTTGAACCAATACATTTGTTTTTGTTTTTGTATTTGCTTTTGTTTACATCTGTTTGCCCTCAATTATATGTCACTTGAAAATGAAAGACAGTAATGCAGATAGTAACAGATAAATTTGCCTCCCGGCATGCTGGCCACTGTAATTCTCGAGCATTCCATTACACCAAGTAGGGGCAGGGAGGGCTGCTCTAAAGCTGGGAAGAGGTGGGCATGATCCATTCATGTGAGTCACTGCAAGTCACCCTTAGCGCATAACACAAATAGTGTCTTCAGCCCTCCCTGGCGTTCTTCACTCTCTTAGAGGTTATACAGTTTTTAAATTCAGTAGAGGAATTTCTGGTTTCCAATCTGGCATGTAAGGAGCTTAGAAGTCATCATTTCAATCTATTGAACACAAGTAAAAAGCTAAACAAACTGAAAAATATTGACAGCTCTTCTTAAATTCAGCAGGAAAGTGAAATCACAGGGCAAACTGCTGCCCCCCCAAATTGGCAAGACAGACAGGTAGATACAGAGATGCACACTTTACCTGAGTGGAAACCAACACACAGATGTCTCCACAGGACCCAGTGCTGGGGTAGGAAAGCCTGGGCTGTAATTGGTGCATTACTGGAGGCTCAGCGGGCACAGGTCTGAGCATTAATAACTCCAGGGGGGCCCAATCAAAGGAGGCTCCCACACTTTCATCAGGTTTACCTCCAGGAGCTCTACCAGGTCCTCAGAGTGACTATCAGAGAAAAATCCCTTCATGCTTCTGGCAGTGGGAGGGGAAAAGAAATACTCCAGAGCACTTTGTTCTTTCTAACAAGGTCTGCCCTCAGGAGAAACTACTTCACCAGAGCCTAACCTACTGAGATTTTCTTGGAGACCAAACTAACTGGGGTGGGGGATGGGAATATCTGGCTCCAGCTCCCTTCAGGCATCCTGTCTTTCCCAACTAAGGGGAAGTGGGCAACTGAGTAGCCCTGGTGAAGTTCGCAGCCAGGGTTGGGCTCACCAAAAGACTGAGACCAAATCATAGGACTAAAATCTGCTCCAAAATAGTGTGGCCACCACACAGTCACCCCCGTGACTCAGCATAATAGCTACCATGTGAAAGACCATCATACAGGGGGGTTATATATGCAGGCATTCATATGTACATACATGCGTAAGAGATGGACTTGAACTAGAGAATCTCTGGCCTCTGCTTCTCTCATTCTTCTCCTGCAGCCCTACCAACAATGTTCACGATTCTTCTATTATCAGAGGCCCATCTTAGTGCCAAGTAAGGAATCAGTATATTTTTCATGCTTTGATAGAAACACGTTGTTAATAGGTATACAGTGATACTTGTTTGAAAATAGAGCAAATTTGTTTCATTTGACAGAGATAGAAACTGGAAGAGAAAAATTAAACAATCCCCTAGTTTTTCTATTAGTGGGCAATATTTAATACATTTTTATTGGCATGAGTTTAAATTATAATATTATTACTAATCTAAGTCACCTTTTGGTCCCTTCAGTTGCCAATTTCAAAAAGTTGCATAGTGGGCTATGGAACCATTAAACTCTCTTTCTTTCTTTCTTTCTTTCTTTCTTTCTTTCTTTCTTTCTTTCTTTCTTTCTTTCTTTCTTTCACAATCAGATACCATATGTGAAGGAGCATATTCAATTTTGAAAAACCTGTTTGCTTACAATTCAAGCAAAATGCAATTCACACTAATTGCTTTAAACTATTCTACAATAAGAAGGCTATAAAATCTTGGTTGCTCCCAATATGTGTTTAATGTGAAAAGTTAAAATGAAATTTTAATATAAGATATTTTTCTACTTATTCCAGAAATAATTATTCCTTGATATTCGCAAGAACCAAATACAATTAACCCTAAAATATAATTTCCGATTTGAAGAAAAGAATAATAAAGGTAGTATTAAAAACAGTAAATCAAAGCTAATGAAGCAACATTAGCACTTTTATGTTGTAGGTTCTAATTAGAAAGTCTGTTAATGAAATTGGGGCATTTACTTAATTGCTGTGAACAATTATTTTCAAATTACGCCTGGCAATTAAATAGCATGATTAAGCTCCGTGTAGTGGATTTAGGTAGGCTGTGCTGACTGTTCCGCGTGCTGCATTACGTGTAGCAGTTTCAGCTGAGTATCTGCTGATTAACACATGCAAGTGGCATGTGGTACTTCTTCGTCTTGGCAATTTATGCAAAGAATTTTCTTAGTGCTTTAGATGCTGTGCCTTGCATAGTAACTTGGCACTGCTGGAACCCCAACCTCCAACCTGCCCCATTTAACTTAAATAGCTGTTTTTCCTTCATGTAAATGTCAACCTTCCTGAAATATGCTTCTGAGTTTATAGGCTCCATTTGTTCCTTCTTCATGTAACACTCTTAACTCTTGCTCTCAGTTTTCAGGAGCATCACAGACAATACTAACTGCCCCCAAAATAGAGGTTCCAAATTACTTTGACATGACTAGGTTATTTGATTATGAATAATGAGCTTTGAGATAGATATTATTAATATTTTTATTTTCCAGGTAAAACTGATTTTTTTTTAACTCTCTCAAAGACACACCATTGATAAATGACATGGTGTGGATTTGAACCTAAGTTCGCCTATGGCAAACCCCATGAATCTTCTTTAAATAGAACTCCCTCCCATTGTGTCTACTAACACTGGTTTCTTCCAATTAAAATATGAAATACAGTCCTCATTCTACAGATTTCTCTGCGTCTGATACTGCTGAACATGCTCTCATTTTGAAATTCTCTTGACTTTCAAATTCATCCACTTTTTCAGCGTCCTCTTCTATATCTTCAATATCTCAGTTTCATTTCTTTTGCCAAGTTTCCTTCCTCATTCCAGCTCCTATGGGTTACCAAAGCTCCCTTCCCAAATGTTATATTTTTCTTAATGCTAAATCCTGGAGAGGCCACCATAAATTATCCTGTGCAGGTGCCATTTATCAAATTATCTCTCAGATTCAAACTTACCCTTTATTTCCTCTTCTGAACACAGAGCTGGGCCTTTAAATATTTGTACATTTTTGGCTGGCATAATTTTAAGCTTCGCCAGTAGAGGGTACTAGAAGAACAGTGAAGGAAAAATAGGTATTTAAGTTCCGGGGTATTTCTCTGGCCAGATTCCTTCAGTGGGTTTTCTCAGGCATTTGACTCTTTCAATAAATGGCTTTTTTCAGTACCTGTTTCTGCAGTGCTAGGCAGCCAGCAGTTTGCTTAGCAAAACCTCTAGCTTTGCTGAGTCCCAAGGTATGGCACTTTCTTGTAGACGGCTTGGCCCAGAACCACAGTGGGCCTATTTCCAGGAAGTTCTGCCAGGCTGGTGCCTCAGATTTCAGGGAGCCAAGGTCATGCCTTTTCTACTGAGATCTGGATTTCAGGTTTCGGGGGTTACACAAGAGGGACTCTCCATGAGTGTTCTATCTCAGCCGAGGTGTAATGATGATTGCATCTCTATTCTAGTACTCTTCAGAGTTCTCTTTCTTCATATTAGCAAATCCCCAGTAGGCATCAATCCCCTGGGATAGATAATAATTATTTATGTTAACTGTTCCCTGTTCAAAATAAAGTGTTTTCTGTCTTCTAGTAAGACCCTGAATGATACATCCAAAGATACCTAAAACATATTCTCAAGTTCAAAATTAAACTCATAATCCAACCTCAAGATATATCATCCTAAAAAGAAGCTTTGAACAAAACTTAATTTTTGTTGCTTCCTCTTAATTAAGCCATACTCCCACGTCATATATTGGTTGTGTGCATATATACAACACACATGTACTCATCTACTCAATCTTCAGATTCTGTCAATTTCAGGATAACAATTTTAAGATAATTCTCAAATCTGACACATGTGGCAGAAACTACAGATCATCATTTCTTTCAAAGATTACCGCCTTTTGATTTTATTCCCATTTGGGCCACTTTTGCCAATGTTTTGCCTCTTTGTCTGTGGTCAAACCATTTTAGCAAAATGCCTGAGAAAAATAACACAATTAGACCATGTAGTACAAGAAAAGTATTGGTCTTTCAGCTTCACTGGGGTCCCAATGATTCAATGCTAGTCTCATATTCACCACCAAGGATTTCAAAAGTGCTCTCTGGGGTTCCTAAATCTTTCACACATTTTTCTCTTCCTCCACCTCCTGCCACACGTATAAAAGAGAATCTTTTTGGAAAGGGTACCAATAAATCACTATCTACATAAAATGATCAGCTCCATATTGTTTTTCTTGATGTGTCTTCATACTATTTTTTTTTTCATTTTATTGGTCTTATAGATGAAGTATCTCACAGTTACATCTTTAAACTTTAAAACCAGTTTCTGTTTTATAGTCACATTTATTTCCTTTTCTTACAATTTCAAAGGCTCTATAGCTATCCCTTCCCATAAGCATTTCTATATTTTCAAGTCTATTTTATTGTATATAAAAATACAATAACCATGACCACCAACACAACAGTAATCCTCTTCCATCTTATTCATTCTCAATCAACATTTTTTTTTTCTCAAAAAACCTCACTAACATCCAACTTGTTGATCAACCCAGGAATCAGGGATTCTTTTCTCTCCCACATTTGAATAATTACAGAGACTCTAGCTTAAACCTTTTTCAAATCTATTTAATTCTCTTCATCTCCACACCAATACATAAAAACCCATCTTCTGCCATATTTACCTAAAATTTTGTAAAACTTCTGTTCATTCTTAGCTAACAGATTTATTTTTGAATCTTCATGGAGAATGTCTTAATGAAAATGCAAATTAGATCATGCCAATTTCAGGTTAATAAATTTATATTGTGTTATGATGGTTACAGGAAAAAGATTAGAATCTTTCAAAATGTCTACTGAAAGTTTTAAAATATCCATTTCTCCAATATATTTCACAACTTTGTTTCTTCTCTTCTCTTTTCTTGCTTCTCTTTTCCACTTCAATAAATTGCATTTAATTTCTCTATATTCTATTGTTTCTGCATCTGAGATTTTCCCCACATCCAGATATTTGCAAACATGTGTCATTAGGTTTATGTTTCTAAGGGTAGCGATCACATATACTTTATTGTTTTCAATAATAAAATAAGTACTATAAAAATGTTCACTTTAAAGTACAATGGTATAAAGTCCGAGTGAATATTAAATGAACTCCTGTTATATAAGATTGCACTGACTTCAGATAAACTTGCTGATGACTCAGGCAACCATTCATCTGAACTATTTTATGCTCTGTGTCACTCTTTAATATATTAGTTTGTTTTATTGCTTTCTTTTTAAAGTATTTAATTCATTTTTTTATTAAACTCCTGGTTGAAGGTAGAAAGAATAAGCAACAATGATGTTGAATTGTAAATCAATAATAATTCTAGAAAGACAAGATGACCACCATTAGATCTATCTGTATCAAAATCATGTATATCACATGAAGCTGTCTCAACTTTTAAAATTGCTAAATGCCAAAACTATGCTAATGCTAAAAAGAGAAAAAATATTAGTGATTATATTTATATATTTTATGTATTTTTTGGGAATAAAATATATGTACACAAGAACTGTTAATATGCTATTTGTGCTTTTAAATAACAATCTAACACCCTCTCTACTATTTCATTATTTAAAAGTAAATCTAAACATTATTAAGGTGAAACACTCATTTATTTTAGCCAAAAATATGTGAGAAACATAAACAACTGCTTATGAAAGCATTTTATCAATATTAAATACCATAAAATACAATTATATTTTTATCTACACTTTGTTATATTCCCAGTCCTACACCTTCCTTCCTCAAATGATCTATGCATAATAAATTGTTTATTGCCATAGTATTTATATATTTTCTTAGATAATTATTTAAAATAAACAACATTTTATGTTGCTAAATGGTTCAAAGTTGCCTGTCTAAAATATGTATAAATACGCCAAGTACAAATTGCTGCAAAAGATTTTATTAAAATACATCCACAACACAAAGTTTAATTTAAAAAATGTTTCTCTATACTTTATATCAAAAATGACAAGAATTCTTAAATTCTTAAGAGGATTTATATGATTATATTGTACTATTAAAGAATTCCTCCAGCCTAAAATAAACAATACTGAATCACTCCAAAAGACCATGTTCTTTCCATGCCTTAGGGCGTGCAATGATTATGTTTCCTCTACCTTAAAAACTGCTCTATTTTCCTTTCAGGCTTCACCCACATGATTTCTACAAATATCAGTTCCTGCCAGCTTTCCGTGGCTCACCAGTCTTGGGCAGGTTAGTGTATATTTTTCCTTACAGTACGTTGAACATCTGTTTTAAAAATACACATAAAATTATGTTACCTATATGATTTTCTGGAAGAATATAGGTACCAAGAGTTCAAAAATCTTATCTGTTTTTTTTCCTACTGTGTGTATCCATCATCTAGCAGGTATCTTTTTGTATGAAGGAATAAATGGCCTTCTAATTTTTCTATCTGCCTTTTAATTTTTCCTCCTCAAACTGTTTTTTTTTAGTAACCACTAAAGTCATTTACCAAAAATACTAATTGGTCAGCCAATGGCTCCAGCTCACCTATAGTAGAAATTGCCGTTCTGTCTATTTAATTGGGGATTTGCAATGGAGATTTAATTACAGGAAAGAATTCTTAGTTCACACTCCCAACAGTTCTGATTCTATGGGTGGGGTGGAAGCCTAGGTGGTTTTCTGATCCATCTTTGACAAACACTATCCTACAGAATAAAACCTAAGTTCCTCTGAATGAGATTTATAGCCTACTGTTTTCTCTCTTATCATTCATCACATGCCACCTTATACAACTTTTTGTACTTTTCCATTAATGCCATGGACATTCATGGCTCACTGTTCATGCTTTTTCCCTCTTAAAAAATCAGAAATTTTATTTCAATGTTGAGATTTAATACAAGCGAATTGTCTACACATTTTCAAATTTGTTTTCACATTAAAACCTTTCCCCATGTAGAAAGGCCAGGAAGACTGCCCTATGCAATATTCCATGTTTTCACAAAAGTGTTGTGTATGCCTACAATATTAGACACCACCATCTACTAGTTTGACTAGTATAATTATACTCGTAAGCTGAGATTTAAGATAGATTTCACTCCCAAGATGAATCACCTGATATGCCAACCTCTTCACTTTGGTATGCCTCTGTATTTACCATATTATATAGATATGTGTTCCTCTAGTTTAGAAACTGTTTTATTCATCTGTGCATTCCTAACATCAGGTGCAATAATCTATCATAAGACTCCAATAAAGCATAGTTGAACCACACTAAATATTTGTTACCATTTACAAGGGCTGAAATAAGTAATATTCATGGAGCATCTCACTCATTTCTCTTACAATCAAGGTAATTCCAGATAAGAGATAGGACAATTAAGGTTTAGAGAACTTTAAATTACCTAAGAATATACAGACAATTAGAATCTGGATTCTAACTATTCTAGCTATAAACTATAATATCTAAATATTAAGCAATTGTAGAAAATCACTAACTTTATCTAATGGGCCACTTAATTAATCACTAAGCCCTGTGTTAGTGTTACATGGGGGAATTAAAAGGGTTTGTGCTTCTCTTAAATAACATAATTAATATCAAAGATGTTTTTACTTTAGGTTATTGTATTAGAGATTATTGGTGTAATGATTTACTCTGTTGTCATGTTCTATCCTGGAGCATGAAGCCTATGAGTTTCCTTATGTTGAACTTTCTCAAGAAGCAAGCAGTCATTTTAGATGTAGAGTTAAAGGAAGTTGCAAAATCTTGAGAAGTCTTAGGTCAGGCAGAGGGACAGGATTTCCCTTGAACTCTAATTACAAGAAAAGTGAAATTCCCAAGAAATGAGTGAAGAGAGCATATTGGTTACTCTTTTGTGTCATATAACTTTATTATATACTCTTTTTTTATTAAGTTATTTTTAAATTTTTCAATTTGTTATGACATAAAATCAACCCTCACTGACTTTCTACGTATGTATTTTTTTACTCTCCTCATTAAAGTTATTTCAACTGTTTCTGATCATAAAAATAAACTTAATGAACCTGTGGATTACTACAGGTCTTTGTAATAAAATAAAGGCATAGTCATTATGACTTTGCATATAAAAAAGGTCACACATGTTTTAGTAGATATAGTTAGAATACAAATTAATTTTCTCAAAATGGAATTAATATTCAAAACAAAAATTTTTATGATCTAAAATAGTAAGCAGTGTTTATTGATACTAAATGCAATATGCAAATGTGCTTCCAAATCAAGATGTGTTTAAGAAACTTCATTAAATTTAAATTACATTATTCTTTATAAATTTTAGGATAATTATACCATTATATTTATTTATTTGCTGATTTTTATTTTCATCTCCAAGTTCTTTTAGTCTAGTGATATGTAGAAACATCCAGTGCATACCCATTTTTCAGAAAAGTACCATGGTGTTTTATATGAACATAGAGTGTTAGAATAATTAAAATTTGAGTACTAAACCAAGTTCTCAACATTTATTATTTGAGAAGGATTATTCATCTCACTCCTATTCTCTGAGTCTGTTTCTTCATGAGATAAGAAGTATGCTTTATATCAATCATCATGCATTGAGGGATTCTCATGTGTTGAACCCAGTGCTGAGGGCTTTATGTGTTGCAGAGTCGGCCACAAGTCCATGTGATCCTCCTACAGCTCTAGCTTGGAGGTCAAGAGAACAGACTCTCAAATCAGAAGTCCTTGGAATTCAAATTCCCCAGTTCCTGGTCATAACATCGCTTAGCTGTGAACTTGAACATTTAATTTAGTCCCTGTCCCTTAATGTGCCCATGTTCTAAGGGGAAGTAAGCATTATAATACTTACTTCATAGGGAGGTGGTAAAGATTAAAAAAGAGCTAATGTATGCAAAAAAGCATTTAAATTAGCCCCGCCTAATAAATAGTAAACACTAACAACTGCTGCAATTACAAAATATATAATATGTGCAAACTTATGTTCTCTTAAGGAAAGCTAGTATATTTCTAACTGAAAAAAAAAAGTTATTTTAACGAGGTAAATACATTGATGAGAGTTCTTCATGAGTCTCCCTTTTCTGCATGTCTTCTGAGCAAAGGCCCTGGCTACCTTTCTTTTGGACTATCTTTTGAAAATTTTATATAGTGACTTTCCGTGCAAAATAGAATAGTATCTCTTTCTAGAGAAAAAAGCAGTTTTTCATTTTTTTTTTTTTTTTTTTTTACTGTCTAGTATACTAAAAGTAATGATTCTCTCCAGGAGAGAGGTCGGGTAGACGCATCAACCATTACAAAAATGTATGTATTTTTTTACGTTTGAGATTGCTCCCCTGTAGTGCCACCTACTGCTTTAGAGCTTAGGGGATGCTGATTCTCTGTTACTGCTATTTATATGTGTAATAAACTGTCCTTTGTCTCTAATTCAGATGTCCCGTACTTTCTGCCAGCATCCATGAACTGTAACAAGCCAATTTGTTAGCTTCCAAGCAGATGGTCTCAGATCCATCACAGTTCTTGACAGTTTTAACAAAATAATCAATAGAAACATGGGTTTCTGGAATAGAAAGAATGAAGATTTGGGGAACAAATTATCAAGTCTTGGGGGAAGTGCATAGGAATATGTAGTAAATATGTCAACTAAATTTTACAGTCCACTGCTGCACAATAAATGGTCCTTCACTCTTGCCTATTAATGAGGAAGAATTGAGTAGGTGCTTGCAGGGACCCCAAGGTATGGATTCAAGGACAACTGTTGAAATGGCCTCTGGTTACTGCTCATGCTCCTTAGGATATGGGAACCTAGTCGATCTGGTGGTCAGCATCAGGTCTCTATCTCTATAAAAATTATTCCTAAGGTCCCTTTCACAATTAGTAGTTACAGAGATACACCTATGCTGAGTACCAAGAAGGAAAATTCATGACTTTTGTAGGCAAAAGACAAGGAATTCATTATAACTTTAGCTGGTTTATTTGGTAGACAAGAGAATGAGCATGTGACATGTGATAAAGAGCAGTGACAACTGGTTTGTCTGAAAACTCAGTCCCTCCTATAGTCTATCATATCAATTTTAGATTCATTCCAATATGGCAGTAAAAGTCTGAGTTTTTGCTGTGGCACCTGGCTGCTACGCTGGAAATTCAGCCTTCTAGGAGAGACTTCCCTGACACAGAAAATCTCCTGTGAGGAATCACAAAGGAAAACTGATTTGTATTTAGGCTCTTATTCCTCCTGTGAGTCACTAAAGAATAACTAACTGTCCCAAAGAATTCTAGCTAAATATTGGGGGTAAGCCCTATATCTGTGGAAATATCTCCTGGGCCTTATACTGAAATGAGGCAAAAATTTAAAAGATGTTATTGTAAAAATGGGGCAGCAGATGTCCTGGATCAAGGTGGACTTCTTTAAAAAAATCACCACTGTGTGAGTCACTTTTAGCACTTTTAAGTGATTCTCTTTCTTTCTTTCTTTCTTTCTTTCTTTCTTTCTTTCTTTCTTTCTTTCTTTCTTTCTTTCTCTCTCTCTCTCTCTCTCTCTCTCTCTCTCTCTCTCTCTCTCTCTCTCTTTTTTACAAGGTTACTGGGAATATACTTCTTGCGTAGTAGGCAGACATTAACTCACCTCTGTTCTGAAAACACCATGACTTGAACCTTAAAGGTAATCATAACAGACAAAAAAGTTTAAGTAAATACCACCAGGAGATCAAATATGTTAAAAATTCTCCCAAATCAGATTACACTTACTGAGGGGAGGTTTCAGAGGATAACTCATTATTTATGCGCATGCTATGGGCAGTTTGCCCTGAGAGGGATTCATCCAATTAGAAAAGATTGTATGAAATTTGTTCTTGATTTTAGCTTAAGAGATCAAAGCCACCACCATGTCTCTAGATATGCAGGTCATTTTCAACTCTCTGACCAGTGTTGTTATAGATGATAGGAATATCTTACACTTTCTCCTTGCTTGGCAAGGTGGAGTCTGTATAATCACTAACATATCTTGCTTGACTTGGAGTAAGATGTTAGGCTAAATGAAAAGTCAGTGGAAATACTGAAGGAGGAAGCCACCTGATTTGGCAAGGTAGACCAAGGTAGAAATTCATTCAGTTGGTTGGATTTAAGATGTTGGAGGAGTGGTTTGAGGTCAATATCATAGATTAGCCCCATCATGCTCCTTGCAGTGTTACTGGTAATAAATTTTATTAAAGAATTTGTGAAATGAACTGAATGAATATTGCCTCCACCTCTATCAGTAAGATTAATCAGAGAGGCCAAAGTAATTGTGGAAAAATTCACTAGAAATAAGAATGATCTGCAAAGAAGAAGTGAATAGTGTTTGTTGGGCAATAATTCCCCATGGATTTCTCAAGTTACCACACACCTTGCAAAATAAAACCTTGTCTCTTGTGTTGAGGGCTATCGTTTCAAAGATGGCTGTATGGTTATGTGACTTGGAAAATAGAGGTAGTATCTTTCTATAGGGAAAAGGGCAGTTTTGGTTACTTTCGAGTATAATTAAGATAATATCTCCCTTTGGGACAAACACCAGGCAGGCTTATGTCTAGTGTAAGAGATCAGATCTGGTTCCCCAAAGTTTCTTCTCTTGAAAATAATCCAACACATATACACATATCACATGGCCTTCTTTGCATCACTCTATAGGAACTGAGGCTCAGAAAACCAGTGCAAATGCTGATACTCCAACTACTCTTATTTCTATAAGTAATAGATTGTCTTTTGTCTCTGACTCAAGAGTTTTGTGTCATCTTCCAGCTCCCAAGAAACTGTGGAAGGCTACCTAGTTAACTTGCAAGTAAGATAAAATCTCACACGTCTCACAGTCTTGACATTAAATATGATGTCTAAAAGGTGTCAGCTGAAACTCTTCTTCATTTTATAGTCTAACATAACATAATGGTTGTTTCCCAACAGGGAATTTAAATATAGATTGCCTAATTCCGATTTCTTATTAACTATGTAATGTGGGGCAAGTTGCTCATCTTTTTTTTTTTTTAACTTAGGTTTTATGGCAGTTAGGGATCTAAGTTGGACCCCAAGATTTCTGCCCCTGATATGTACATCATGTTTAATCCCTTCCCCTTGAGTGTAAAAGAGGCTTGTGAATATCATGAGACTTTATTCTCATGATTATGTCACTATTCAGTTGTCTTTGAATTAATCAAAATGAGGATCATTTTAGGTGGACCTGACCTAATGTGGTGAGCCTTTCTAAAGATGACCTAGAAGTCAGACTAAAGAAGTCCATCAGATTGATCTAGAGCAACAGCAGAAAATAAAAATTACGACATGATAAAGAGAAAAAAATCAGAGCAGTAACAGACATTTTCCTTTTGGCCTGGGAGAGAGCAAACAAACAGCTAAGCTGCAAACTGTGTAGGAAAGAAAGAAGTCATCTCCAAGACCTGAGGGCCTCAGCCCTTCAACCACAAGGCACAAAATTCTGTCAACACGTGAACGAAAAGCGAGCCCTGAGTTTGAGATGGGAACTGTCTCAAACAGGATGGTGACACCTTGCTTTTAGCCAAATGAGTCTCTGAGCAGTGGATCCAGCTCAGCCATGCTGGACTCTTGGCACTCAGAAAATGGGAGAGAATAAATCTGTGTTATTTTAAGCTGCTAAGTTTGTCACACAACATAAACAAGTAGTTTTCTTGTATCCTGAAAATGCGGTTAAAAGCCGAATTTACCTCAGAGGTTCTCTGGAAGGATCAAAGGAGTAAATGCACATTAAAATTATTTCGAAAGCGCTGGCACATAGTAAGAGGTAAATAAAAGCAGGGTCTTGCTATGCACAATTGTAAGCTGGCTAACATTTGCTTTTATATTTTAATAACTCTAATTGGGGGCACCGGGCTATAGCAGTTTTTCAGTTATGTAAGAAAATAATCATAACTTTTTAAATCATTTATAATACACTGTGAAGAAGTTTGGCTACGAGTACAACGCTAAGCAGAAAAACTATTTTTGCTCCTTACAAGCTTCCTGGAGCTCTCCAAAGTAAGCACATGCCTGATGCAAACTGTGAAGTAGGCAGAGCTGCTCCTTTAGTTTCCAGACCTCCTCATTCCCCTCGCCACCTTTTACAGCTTTTTAAATATATAGATATACATATCCTTGTATATCTGTATATTCCCACACAACTGCATAATTTTAAATATGTGCATAAATATGATAAAAATGTAGATGCTTTCATTGCAGTATAATTTAGCTTCTTTGAGTTTTGGGTTTGGACTTTCCTTTCCTATCACTTTGCCACCTCCCCAAGTGTCTTCACCCTCCTCAACTTCACCCACAACCTCAACCACAAAACAGCTAGCATGCCTTCTGCTACACACACACACACACACACACACACACACACACACACACATTGTCCTTTCAGGTTTCTACAAATGTATTCAAACTATGCACATGATACATTTTGTTAAAATATAATTTATGTATATTTTGTGAATATGTGTTATACACATACATACAGAACACATGTATATATGTGTTTTATATATTTTCCATTTCTCAAAAAAAAAAAAACCCTCATGGAAATGCCTTCATGTAACTTTCATATCTTTCCTTTATATGCCATTTTTAATGTCCACTCCACTCCAAAAAAAAAGTAGATTTTGTCCTCCTTGCTCATGCTCTTTTAGTGGGGAGGTGAGTAGGGTTGTATCATACAGGGGAGGATGTGGCGAAGTGGTGCAGGATCTCAGGGAGTTTTCAGTTCAGATGCTTGTGGTGTTCTGTGTGTCTTCTCGAGACAGCAGTTGTCAAAGTGATGAAGAGTGTGACCACCATGGCTATGTTCCAGCCTTGAATCCCTTGACCTAACAAACCAACCTAACAACTAATAGCCCAGAGGCCAAATCTGACCCAGTGAGTGCATTTGTAAATAAAGTTCTATTGAAATGCAATTGTAGATATTAGTTAACATATTTTGTAGGCCTACTTTCACACCAAATAGGAGTATTGAGAAGTTGTGAACTGAACCTATATAGCCCTATAATATTTATTAGCTATCTCTACAGAAAAAGTTTACCAACTCCTGACACACAGAAGTCTAATCATACCATTTTTCATGTCTCAGAGGCCTTTCAAGTCATTCATCCTCGGCCAAATTCATATTCCTACATCTCATTGGATAAGATATAATTCTTCCTCAGTTTCTTCTCTATAAGTTTTTCAAGGTACATTCTGGATCCCATTACTTACCATTCAAGACAATCTTCTATAATGTCAGACTCCTCTCTGAATGTTCCTTTATCTCTTGCACAAATGGCCAGTTATTCATGTCTTGTTCAGCTTTCTCATTTTTCCCCAATTGATAAATGCACCACACTAAGCACTCTTTATGTATTAGGAAAATCATTCTTCACAAAATGTTTCTGAGATGAGTATTACTATTATTCCCCATTTGCATATGAGAAATCTGAGACACAACATGTTCACACTTATAACATAGACAATGTCACACTCTGATGAAATTCAGCTACAAATCCCAGTGGTATGTCCACGATGCTATGCTCTTACTTGTTTTGATGTAATTTTTCTCATTTTTCCTCCTATGCCACACAGAATTCAAGGTATGCAGGTGGGATAGTTATACTATTTTCTTATTTTTACTGGTAAATTATTTCTCTTTCTTTATCTCTCAAAATGCTTTATCCTCTATTCCTCCCACTATTTACATATAATCAAGAGTATGCCATGAGTACCTGACTATATCTTTACTCATTTGTCCTTGTATTTCTAGATTATCCTTACATAGTCAAAATCTAAGCCTTGTTCAGCCCAACTACCACTGCATCGGGTGCCTGTGGTCTCTTCAGCTATCTAAAGCAACCACCTCATCCTTGCTTCCAAAAAAGAGAGACCATTCCTTCTATTTACTGAGGAAATAGAAATATAGTTAAAAGGAGCCTCATCAGCTTTTCACCACCAAATCTACTGACATACCTGCATCTGTACCAATAGACTCTGCTTATGTATGTGGGAACTTACACCTGTGGTGTCTAAGACCCTTCTAGTTTTGTATGGAAGCCAGCCATTTTTTTTTCTCAAAACCTTTGCACCTGCAATTACCTTTCTCTTGAGTGATCATTTTTTCTTCTTTTATGTAGCATTTCCATAGCTATGATGTGATCATATCTATATACCCAGTTAAAAGTAGAAACATCTTTCTTGAACTTAAATCCTTTAGACATCAAAACAATTTGTATGGCCTTCTTTTGAGCAAAACTCCTGGGTTTCTCTCTAGACTTTTGCTCCAAGCATGATAAAATAACTCCTCCCACAGAAAACAACTGAAACATGAAAAATGTGTTGGAGAAATATTTTTCTATTGCTGACATTTTAGTACATGTGATACATATTAAATACATCTTTATTTTAAAGTGAGTAATAATTTTCTGGCTTATTTTGTAACTAAGTAAATATGAAGATGTAATTGGCTTTATTAAGCAATTCATGAATAAAACAACATCCCACCTAGCAACTAGAAGGGTACTCCAAGGAGTGGTACAGAAAGTTTTTGTGAGAATAAGGGTGGGGAAGGAAAGCTATTAACAAAAGAAAAAAAAAGTTATTTTTAGATCAGAATATCTTTTGGAGAGAAGGGACTGGCAAGGGATTTTATCATGTAGATGGCCTGTTCTCCCCCATGGAAATGGGGGAATGGACAGGGTCTAAGTGACAAATTACCTTACTGGTGCTTGACTAAAAAAAAATCCATACCAGTTGATAAGATCACATTTCTGGGAGAGGATGAAACTGCAGCTAGATCAGATATTAAATCTAAGGGATCATGGGCTTTTAGTACAAAGTAGTGATATTCTGCGCCTGTGGTTTTCTCTTTAACATTTTTCTGTGCTTAATTCAGCCCTCTTTAGTCTTGATTGTCAAGGACTAGTTATCACCACCATCAGTTGTCATAAGGTTAAATAAATCAATGTATACGAAGCAATTTATCAGTCACAGTTCTCAATTGTCCTTAATTCAGACAAAATTTTGCCATTCGAGAAAAACCTTTTCAATTATTATTACTTTAAATGACAAATGATATGTGTTCATTCTTAAGAAAATATACATAAAAGTAGCTAAGAAGAGAATCAATCACATAAAAACCAACCATTCATAAATGGTCATGGTCAATGTTTGGATGAAGATACTATTCCAGCTTATCTTCTATGAATATATGATAGGGTGGGGATGGGACCTTACCTCTAGTGCTATGGCTTGCAGTCAAGTCAAAATCAAAAAGAAAAAAAAAGGTTCTAGTCACCATACATTCTCATGCTGATGATTTTTTCTACTCTCCAAGGGGATGGAGATAGAGCAAGAGCAGGAGGAGGTTCCCAAAGTAATACTGTCACTAAAGCACAATAAGAATGTTCCCTGCCCAGAAGGCCATGAATTTTTGAGGGTCTGTTCTGACTGTCCTCAAAGATTATAATCCCCACTACACACACACACACACACACACACACACACACACACACACACACACACGTTGAAAATTGTGCCTTAGAATATTTCCATCTAAACCTTGAGACCCATAGGAAGGTTAATACAAACTGAAAAATTCTGAAAAAAAAATTCTCCTTGTTGAAACTAAGGGAAAAGACACCCCTCCCTTTTCTGGGAGCATTTACTTAAGAAAACTTCTAAGTTTTTAATTGATCCTGTAAAAATAACTAGAGCCAGTTCAAAATGGAGTCAGAGCCGCCATCCCTAGGAACTGTCTTACATGTCTCATTCCTCAAACCTTTGGAATGGTAAACTGGACAAAATAACCTTTGGACTGGACCTGAAGCAGCATTTTATACCAAACAATTGTTTGCATAGCTGACAGGGAAGCAGACATTATGACTACTGAACTGAAAAGTAAATATTCTTTAGAATAGCATTACTTTGTTAGCTTATCTACAGCCCTAGGAATTTCTCCCTTAGCTTTGTGACACCCATTGAAATCCCTTCCTTCTAGTCATGTAACGACTTCCTTTCTCTTTTTCATAAATACCCTTTGCCTCTTAATCAGAACACCATTTATTTTCCTGCCTAAACAGGTGCTTCAGCAATAGCTATTCTTTGGTATCTCAAATAGATGCTTGTTGCCTCTCACTTTGGTCTTTTATTTTTAAGTTAAGTTTTCTTTTTTTTTTCTTTTTGAAATGTGTATAGATCTTCTTAAAGGCTAAATAATCTTTTTCCAGCTTTAGAAGCCAAGAAGGTCTTTCTCAAGGACCTGGAACCATCCATCTGAAATATAATCATCAAGGGAGATATCACCTGATTTCTGTGGGAAGGTAGAAGCCTAAATTCTGTGGGCATCTTGCTCCAAGCCATGAAACCACCTCCTATTATAAACCTATGATAATTTTTTTCTCTTTTGGCAAAAGCCAATTAGCTAACAGAAATGGTCACAACTACCAAATGAATTTAGGATGAACTGTGTGTGACAAATGGTGTTGTCAGGTCCTCCTACTTGGGGATTCGTTATGCTTTATTTTGAGAACATGTCTTTGTAATCACTTAGTGAATTGCTTGCCATGTATAGCACATTTCAGTTTAATGTTTATTCAATATTTAAACTGTTTTCTTAGCCTTCTACTTCTGTGGAGATGTTTTCGGGGTTGGGAGGAGATTTTGTTTTTGATATTTCTCAAGCTCCCAACTGACCTCTTCTTCCATATGTCAAAGAGCAGAAATGATGTAATTTTTAGCATAAAGTCCCCAAGCCTATACACTACAGCACAAACAGTTCACTTCCCAAGATCTGATGTCCTGAAGACAGATTGTAAAGCAAGGTTCACAATCCCAAATACATCAGCTGTTTAAAGGTTGTCTCTTGAGGATCATCTTCATACTGGTATTTTATTATACTCAGGAAAGCCCTGCAAGTGCTGGAAGTAGCCTGGATACAACAAGGGAGATGAGCCATTGCCTGGAGAGGTGGTGCCGGAGTCCAGCTCCGGCTGACCAGAGTCCCGGAGGGAGGTACAGGTGCGGCGAAAAAGTGATGAGCATTCAGACGAGATGGTGGGTGGAATGCTACAATCTTTATTTTGCAAAGCCGTTATATAGTGCAAAAACAATTTATCACCCAGGGCAAGTTGTCAAACATAATAATTACAATGGTTGACTTATGGGTTTAATTGATCATATCTCTTTCGTTTGCTGTTCTTAAGAATAGACAATGACTTCTGTCCCTAAGCATGTGCGGGTAGCCACATCACTAGGGTATTATTTTCCTGTTCTTTTCCTCGTTCTTGTTAAAGATTACCTTCTACCCTTTTTTCATTCTGTCTAAACACAAAGATCGATTTTTCTTCTATTCACTACCTGTCAACCCATTGGCCAGGGGTGCAAGTGGAGGAATGTTTATAATTACTAGTCTATATTCCCATGACGGTAGCCAAGCAATAATTTTCAGCTTATACACAAGTGATTGTTTCTTATGCTATGTAGGTAAGCAGAGTCACTCAGGCAGTTAGCGTCTGAGCTCATTGTTACAAGTTTCATGATTAACAGAATGTGGTAAATTCCTGTAAGATTTCTAAGTAATTTCTACTAATGTTTCTCTTTCCCAGTCCCCTATTTCATCGTTATAAAAATTCCTTTCCTTCACTATTCCCTATTAATGCTATTAATAGCAAAGTTACAAAACATGCAAGGAGAGAGAGGAAAGCCAGCCCACATATCTCGCTGCTCTGCAGCCGAGACTGTCCCCCGGTGACTCTGTCATGCCGCAGGGGTATTTTGGCTCCCGACAAGGTGGCTCTCTCCTCCTTGCCACATTCCAAAGCCTAGGAGCAGGAGAATTCTATGTCACACTTCTTTGTACAATCTCAGGTTCCTATAAAAACCTAAAGGTGGAAGGGGTGGGTTCCCGTCATGTACCTGGTAGTCAGGTGTTGTCTGGCCTCTGACTTGAGGAGAGGAGGAACAGCGATTTCTGCCTCTGGACATTTTTCGATGCTTCTGAATGGTGGAAATGGAAGAAAGGTGATAAGTGGGGAAAAAGATGTGCCTCAGGAGGAAGTGGAAAAAGCCCCCTGCAGAGTGAGAGACAATGAGTGTTTATCCCTAAGATTTTCTGATTGGAAAAGGAGACTGAGAAAGCATGTGGTATAGCCTGTTGCTTTGCACATGATGTCTTATTTTGTCTTTATGAAGGCATATTTATCACAGCAGGAGGAGAGAACAAAATATATTTCACAGCCATTTTCTTAAAACTTAACTATTTATACATACGGTATAAGGGATTCGATGTGTCCTATTCATATTGAACAATAAGGACAGGCTGTTAAAGGAAATCATTGGCAGACATGGGCAGCCACCCATGTGTGAAGCAGAGTCTGGCACATTGCTCCCTGGTCCAAGCCTTCTGGGGTTTCAGAACTGTTAACCTAAAAATAAAAAGACAAAAGAAGAGGCATCAGATGTTCATTTGAGATCAAAGAATAAGTATTTGAGAAGTAGGTTTGCAGGCAGAAACCCTAATACTGTTTCGATTATGGGGTGAAGGTGAGGTAGGTTTGTCTGTTTTACTGAGAAAGGGAAGTATTTACATGAATAGAAGAAAATAATTTTTCTTGAAGGAAGGAATTTCTAGTTCTAATAAGCTGTTATTCTTTAATAATACACAATTCTAAAGAATGTTCTTAATTTTCAGGATCTTTGCTTTCCTGTTAGCTTTACAAAAGTTGTTTGGAATGCAGTGTTGGTTTGGCTCAGTCCAAAGATGACTTTCGCTGAGTTTTAACATTCCAAAACTTTGAAGAGTAAGATGTGCAAGGCAGTTCTGGAACGGTGGCCCTAGTTCTATTTTTAAATGGCTCCACTTATGGCAACTTTTCACAGAGGCTATAGGCTTTCTCTAAGGAAGATATTTGGGGAGGAAAAACAGTAGTGAGAGACTTCTAGAGGGAGCTAAACATGTGGGCCCTGGAGTTCTGGGTTTATGTTAAAAAGTCAGTGCCTAATTACTTGTCTGCAAGTTTAAGATGGAGAGGTTTATATTATTATGGGGCATAAGGACCTGAGAAGAAAAGTGTAATGAAACCCATGTACCCAAACTTCCCTGCTACACTATGCAGTTCTCTGAGGCATGGAAAAGCCTTCAGGTTTTCTGATGGTCCAGAGGAGCTGAGAAGCTAGAAGAGGTGGTAGGAGGGCAGGGCCACTCCAGCGACTCCTGACAAAGATGTACAAAGGCCACTAGGAGAGTGAGTTTACATGATGATGCTGGGTTTAGGGGGATGAGGCTGTACAGTATTATGTGTTGTTGGTGAGAGAAGTGACTGAGACAGAGAACATAAGCCAAAGAAAACCGGCCCCTGCACTGTTTGGAGAACATCTGAACAGCCTGAACAGATAGAATAAATCTGAATGAGGCCAGGGACTCCCCTCCCCTAACAGTGACCACTCACAAGAAAAATCTCTACCTCCATTATTCTACCCTCCTGCCTCCTAACACTGAAAGTGCTTAACTCAATAACACAAAAGGAGAAAATTCCCTTTAGGAAAAATGCAACCCCCCCTTATATGCCAAAGTCTTGGCACATGTATGGGGTAGAAAAACTGACCATACCTGGTCCACAAATCAATTCTGTGCGGAGAGTAATTTTTATTAATGGAAGTGGTCCCAATGCTATGGAACCTGCCAAGAGAATGAGTAACAAAAATAAATAAAAATGAGGGGGAGAGAGAGTGAGAGAGAAAGGGAGAGAGAGAAAGAGGTGGAGAGAGAAAGAAAGATAGGGAAAAAGGGGGTAGGTGGAGAGAGAGAGATGGGGAAAGAGACAGAGAGACAGACAGAGAGAGATTCTATAAAACAGTTAAAATTAATAACTTGAGAAATATAAAACAAATATATCATCACATAAGAGACTTCAGTAAGACAGAAAGGGATTTTGAATGTATAAATAGCATCACACAAAAGCATTGTTTTTGCTCTATGGTTGTATAACTTTTTTTTCATGTTAATGAATGCTAGATTTCTCTAAATTTTTAACTCTTGGGAAAATATTTATATTCTTAGATTTCCCTAGAAGATGGTTTATTTCAAAGTGATTTCCATATTACTCCACTGGCATTATACATTCACCTGCTACTTTAGTATTCTTACACATATGTTTCCCTCTCTCCTACAATAAAAGAAGAATATATTTCGACCCACCTATATGACATCTCCTTCTAAAGTGCCTGCCATTGCTGTTAACACAATCGAAATTCAAATCTTAACCTCTTCATTCCTCCCATCTCCTGTCTTCCAGGAACCACTTTCAATCTAATATCTCATTTCTGTGAGTGGTCTGCAATCCCACTATCAGGCTAAAGTAATAAAGTCACTTTTGACACTTGGGTTTTTTCCATCTCAGTAGATAATATATCCCCAATATCTTTTTATTTCAGCTTCAGCTATCCTGTAGTCACACTTGCTCAAACTGACCACAGCCATGACCACAACAAAATTCAGAAATAATGGATTTTTTTTCCCTATTTATACTACTCTTCCAGTTGGCCTAACCATCTTACAATAGCAATATATTATATAATTTAAAAGGTATCATATTGATTTTCAAGGTCTTCCATATCTGTGTAATACAGGTCAGTTAGTTTATTCACTTTATTATAAAGCCATTTATTTCTTATAAATAGAATTATCTACAAACTTTCCAATTGTTTGCTTCTCCAACTTAGTTTCTAATATATCTCTTCTGTCCTAATTAAGTTAATCTCATTTTTTTTCCAACCCCAAATGCTCCATTCATTATTTCTGTTATATGGTCCATGTCACCCCTTCTTTCCTCTGACACCCAAATCCTATTTACTTTTCAAAAGGCATCAAAATTTTATGTCTTTATTAGTGTCATCTGATTCTTAAATCTATATTGACCCCCTTTAAAATAAAAATAATTTCAGTGATTTAGACACAAAAAAAATGTTTTATAAAGAAGTATTTAATTATGTATGGGAGGAATGAAAAAGCCAAAAAGAAAACTAAGAGTATCACAGATAAAACAATTGCGGACTCCTGTGTCTGCAGGGGTGGAAAAACAGAGAAGAGGTTGGTGTTATTAAAAAGCCAGGGTATTTTGGTCTCAGACTTCTTATGAAGCCTCCTTGCACCCAAGGTCAGTCTGTTCTAGTATCTTTGAATACAAGGTAATGAGATTAGTGCTGGGAGTTTGGGGAGAAAAAAAGAAATTGGAATTAACTGCTACTGCAAACAACTGCGTTGTCAGGGTAAAGGACAATAACTTAGGTAATGCTGAAAGAAACAGGGAGTAAAGAGCCTTCTAGTTCCAAGCATCGCCTACTATTGGAACAACCTTTAGTTGAGTCAGTCAACATAGGAAAAATGTGATTTGGAGAGTCTTAGGTCTAACATCGTAAAACATTATAGAAAGGTGATTTTGCAGCTAAGAAAAAGTTGCTGTATAACCTGAATGCTCATCAAGCTTTCGACACACCAGAAAATTTCATGTTAAATTATATATTGCTTATGTATTTAAATATTTATTCTTGCTTAGAAACACTGCAGACAATGCCGAATACAATATTTTAATTGAACCTCTGTATTTCTAAAAATTTATAAAATTTTTAAAAATATTAAAAAATAATAATTGCATGTTTCATGTTAAGCTGCTGAATGACAGATTGACTCAACTGCATCGTATATATTTCATGCTATTTTGGGGGTATTCTTCAAACTCAGTCACTCCCTAAACTAACTCTCTGTGTTACATAGATTTACTATACCTTCATTATCTTGATTACATCAGTTTGAATGGGCCTTGGAATTGAATTACATTTAAAATTGGGATCAAGTTTCTAAAATTATTCCAACAGTATGTATATTGCCAATTAATTCCCTGCCCTTACTGGAGAATTCCAGATTTACCATTTAAACTACTCTCAGCAAATTTTAACATTTTGCATTACTGTATGTTCAGCATTTTAAAGCCTATCAGTAGTGTATGCCCATAGGAAATATATATTTTAAGATGCAGTATTAGATCATTTCAGGCAATAAAAATATATTAATGTTTTAATGAGAGCATTAAATGGCTTCATTTGGCATTCCTGCTGTCACAAGGTCATTTAATCACCCTCCAACAAACTGACATAATATCATTTTTTTCTATTTCTTATGTTTAGTCCAAAATAAACACTTCTAAATTTTGGATTCGTTCCCAAATCTAAGTGGATAAATCTAAGAATTACATAATTTTTTTGGCATATTAGTCAGATATTTTAAAGAAACAGAACCAATAGGCTATAAAAAGAGATTTATTGTAAGGAATTCACTTATATAATTATGGAGGCTAAGAAGTCCCAAGATCTGCAGTCTGCAAGCTGGAGACTGAGAAGAGCTAATAGAAGTTTCAGTCTGAAAACCAGCAAGTTCCAGACCCAAGAAGAGCTCATTTTTTTGGTTCAAGTCCAAAGGTCATAAAAGGTCAATGTCAGGTTATACAGTCATACAGGAAGACTCCCCTCTACTATAAAGTCAGCCTTGTGTTCTATTCAGGCCTTTGAAGAATTGGATGAGGCCCATTCACATTGCAGAGGGCAATTTTATTTACTCAGTCTGCTACTTCAATGTAAATCTCATCTAGAAACACCCTCACAGACACACTCAAAAATAAATTTTATCCAAATATCTGGGTACACTGTGACCTAACTAAGTTGACACATGTTATAGACTGTATGTATGTGTCCCTGAAAAATTGATATATTGAAGTGCTAACTCCCAAGGTGAAGATATTTGGAGGTGGGGTTATAGGGAGCTAGTTAGGCTACATGAGGTCATGAAGGGAGGGACCTCATGATGGGAATGGTATCTAACTTCTAAGAAGAGATGCGAAAAGCTTACTGCCTCTTTCCACTGTGGAAAGGGAGAAGGCAGCCAGGAAAAGAGTTATCACTAAAAACTGAATCAGCTAGCACTTTGGTGTCCATCACCTTGGACTTCCCAGCTAGAATGTGAGAGATAAATTTCTGTTATGTAACCCACCTTATCTATGAACTTTGCAAGGGCAAGTGAACTAACACATAAATTAACCATCGAAATATGTAATCATATGTAAATGAGGACAGAAAGAAAAGTGCTTAAAACAGAAATGCTAGTGGGTTCCATGGAAAGGGTCATTACTAGGTAATCTGGAAGTTGAAAAACTAAGATTTCTTAAAGGTTCTTTTTTTTTTTTTTAAGAGAGAATTTAGAAGCACAGATGGTCTTTTCTGACTCAACGGCAAAACATTAAAAGTTATAGATTCTAATGGCTGCTGACTCAATGCAATCAAAACTTAAACCCTAAAGAGTCATCGATTCAAATATATTTTGGACTCACTGCAGCACATACACTAAAAGTGGGGTGTCGTGCCATCATGAAAACAGTCGACACAAAGAAAATGGCTCTGTGACTTGTCCTGACTTACTTCTCCAGATATCTGTAAATAGATTTATGCTCTAACTACATTGCTCAAGACAAGAGATTAAAGAAGTTCTTTCTGTAAAAGCTTATTTGCCAATGAGAAAGAACTTCTGAAAATTACATTTAGACTCCTCTATTTAAAAAATAAATCCTACTAGGCTCTCAGAGTGTGCAATTAGCATTTTAGTCTCTCATTATAATTATGAAGTCACAACTATGCAATGTCTAATTTTTCATAAACTGTTTAGTTTTTTTCTCCTCTTGGTACATGGCAGGATTGTATTTTTCTGTTGATTGGATTTAGGCATGATTATTGCCTTGGTCAACAGTTTATAAGTAGAAGTAGATTATTTTTTTTTTATTTCTGGACAGAAACATTAACAATGTCTTTCTGCCTCCATGTTGAATATGATTCATAACTGCCACTTCATCTGCTAAGGCTGCACAGTGAACATGATGATGATACAAAGCAGATCCCTGACACAAACTTCAATAAACAGATAGCAGAAGACTTAAATTAAACCTGATTTTGTTGCTAAAATTGTGGAGAGACTTTTTTTTAAGTATTGTGTAGTTATCTTTACTGATGTACAATGAAATTCTCAAGATATTGGAGCAAAGTGTCTAATAAAAGGCATATATCAAAGCAAATAAAAGAGAAAAAATGATTTAGAGGAAAAACACATATACTTTGAGGAAAAATTTAGTAAAATAGCAATTTCCTTAGTCATAAAAAAAATGGTGGGCAAGCAATAAAATAAAGAGCATTTATGTAACAACAAGAATCTCTTTAAAAATTAAAAATGAGAAAGAATAAGAAGACATGAAAAATATAAGATATAAGCTGAGAAAATTCCCAATAAACTAGAAGAAAAGAAGATGTAGTTGAATGTAAGAGTAATATTAAGAATGCTTGCATTCTCCATCATATGAATCATAGGATACAGTTAAAAAGAAAACAAAAGTTTTAAAAAAAATAGAAATATGAAGAAATACAATTTTTTAATTAAAAAAGAAATTTTTTCTAAATTAAATAATATAAGTTATGTCATATTGAAATAAAATGACTATTCAAAAGTAGACAGCTCACTAAAAAGAAAGAAAGAAATTTACATCTTCATATCAAGGTATATCGTTGCAACATTTGAAATTATCAAGGCAGGGACAATTTTTATCAAGAAAAGATGAGGAATCAAAGTGGCTTCAAACTTCTTAAGATCACAAATATACCATAGAATGTCAAGGAAAATAAACTTTTACAATTCTAAAAGATATTCTGTGCAGCCCAGAATTATGTATTTGATAGTCATCGGTCAGGGGGAAGTGTTAACTAACTCCAGTGTGAGTGTTCTCAGGAAGCTGCTGAAGCTACATGTTCACTCCAATTGAGAGTGTAAAAAAGACAAAAGTAAGGGATCTTGGCATTGGGAAAAGGTGATCGGCATAAAAACAAGACAACTGAATTTTCAGAATAATGAACAATGAAAATGCTCAAGGAAAGCTGCGTAGGAGGCAAAGGGGGACATGAGGAGATCTATGTTTAGGGGAAAATAAAAAAGGAAGGAAGAAAGAAAGGAATGAAGAAAAGTAAGGAGAGAAGAAAGAAGGAAAGCCTTCAAAAAACTGTCTTTGAAAATAATGAGAGGAGATGTTTTATAGCTATCAGTGTTTGGAAATTAATTCATGCTAAGTACATAAAATTAGCAAATAAGAGAAATGAGGTAATCACAGTCTTTATGGAAGACATTTAAAAAAATCAATAAAAGCAATGTAATCATAGCATACTCCTCCATCTTACATTTAAATATTTGCTCAGACAACATAATATAAAAATTGAACATTGATATTACCAAAAAGGTGATATAATTTTATTGGGAGAATTATAAAAATGGTAATAAATGTATTTGTGGAGGTCATAGAGGATTTAAGATATCTTAAACCTCATTCTGTATTAACATCAATATATAATATTTAAAGATGTAAAGAAAAGCAAGAAATGGCAGTGAATTTAGAATTATGGAAGCAAATAGCAGAAAATGAAAGTTAATGAACTAAAAGTGATTGTAAAAAAATGAATTTAAAATGAGGAGAAATAAAAGAGAGTTATCAATGCTAATAACTACTTTAAGCTAAGAAGTAATTCATTTTATAGTGGCAAGGTATACAATATTTTACTTTTAAAATTTTTCTTAAATGTTGCTATACAATTATTCTGCAAAAGATTAAAATAGAAATGTCAGCTGAAGAAAAATGCATGTAGAATTCTATCTGGAAATGTAGGCTCTGTTAATGATGTTTACCAGTGTTTGGTGGTTAAAGTCTATACATTCTATTTTATGTAGTTTCTAACATCACGTTTTTTTACAAGGCAGTTTTACATCTTAAAAAATAATTTGGGTGGAGGAAATTTGGCAGAGTGAGAGATATCCACAGATCTCTCCCCTTGGAACAATAATACCCTGAACATCTAAAACTCAGCAAAAAACACCCAAACTACACACTAGCACATATGAGCATGGAATCAGTGCATAAGAACTACCTCGGGTCAGAACCCCAGGTGTCAGGTGGTGTACTGAGAGGAATAAAGAAGCTGGCTCTCTAGAAGTCTGAGCTCCCTGAAGGAGGAGGGTGAGGGGAGAAAGGGTGGAGTGTTCCCTGAATAGCTCTGCCTGGGAGTGCTGTGAGCTCCACCAGCTGGAAGCAGTGCCCAGTCATCAGGGCAGAAGGCAAAGAAACTGTGATGTCAGAAAAGCAGGGATGGCAGAGAAACAACAGTAGATTTTTACAATATTGGTTGCAAAACCAAGGCTGAGTCACAGCCCCTAACTCACAACCTAGAAGGCCCCTCCCTCCAGACCCTTTGACACCAATCACCAAGAAACCCCAGGAAAATCTGAGCAAATGATACCAAAACTTTTGCTAACACTAACAGGGATTGAAATTGAGAGTAGCAAGTGTGATTTAATATCTACAAAAAAATTAAAAAAACATTTAGGCTTTATATAACACAAAGATCCAAGAGGCTTAGACGTCACCTACTAGAAAACAAATAAAAAAACTTTATTTGAAGCAGGCTAAACAAAGACCTTTATATAATTAAAGTTCTTCCTGGAAAAAAAAAAAAAAAACAGAAGGCACTTCCATTAATGCCCAGGTGGAGTAATAGTCTATTAAATATTATAAGCAACCAACATGACAAGGCATCTCAGAAAGAGAAAATAAGCTTATAGACATAGAAATATGTGAGTTGGATGACAGAGAATTCAAGATAGTACTTCCGAAAAAAACTCAGTGAGTTCTGAAATGAGTCATATCAACAAACAATTTCAGGAATTAAAAAAACAACTAGATGAGCAGTGCAAGGAGATTGAAGCTCCAGAATAGACCTTTCAGAGATTAAAAAAAAAAAAAAATACACTGCAAACACTGAAAAGTGAAATAGCAAGCTTGGGAAAGGATTAGTGATGTCAAAGACAGAAATCTAGAAATAAATCAGAAGGAAGAGAGAAACCAAAGAATGAAAAATAATAAAAGAGAAATTGCTGGTACCATTAGAAGAGGAAACATAAGGATAATGAGCATTATCAAAGGTGAGGAAAAGGAGCAGAATTAGAAAGCATTTTCAGACAAATAGTGGATGAGAATTTCCAAATCTAAGGACTTGGAATTCAAGAAGTCAACAGAACACCCTATTACCTCAACCACAAAAAGCCTTCATCAAGACATATTGTATTAAAATAATCAAAAATCAATAACAAAGACAGAATTCTCAGGGCAGCCAAGGAGTAGAAAATGGTAACCTATAAAGGAAAGCTCATTAGATTATCCTCCAACTTCTTAGCGCAGATCTTACAAGCCAGCAAGGAATGGAATCAAATATTTAAACTATTAAGTGAAAAAAACTACCAGCCTAGAATAATGTATCCAGCTAGCTCTCCTTTAGACATGAAGGAGAAATTAAGACCTTTCCAGACATATAAAAAATGAGGGAATTCTTCACTTACAAGGCCTGCACTATGGGAAATACTGAAAGGGGTCAGCTCACCAAAAAACAAAAATGCCAGAAATAAATAAATAAATAAATAAATAAATAAATAAATAATAAACAAATATAAATTAGGAATAAAGTGACTATCAGACAAATAGAAGTAGAGTGAAACCCTTACTAAGAACAGAGCATTATAAGCTTAAATAATAAGGAAAGAATTGCTATAGCAAGATAATAATGAATGTTCAAGCATAGGGACAAATTGAGATAACAATGACTGAAGAGGGGAGGATTCAAAGATACAAATTTGCAATTCTTTACGTATTCATAATGGTAACCATACACCAAAGATTCAGAACTGAAGTATATAACATAAAACAAGAAGAACCAGAAAGAAAACCCACGGAAGCCAACCAAAATAAAGAACACAGAACATAAGGACAAGGAAGCAATGGAAATACTGAGCTACCAGAAAGCAAAAGATAATATGGCTATTAAAAGCCTTCATATTTCAATTATCACCCTAAATGTAAATGGACTGAACTCATCAATAAAAAGTCATAGAGTTGCAGAATGGATCACAAAACAAAACCCAACCATATGCTGCCCTCAGGAGACACATCTCAGCTCTAAAGATAAATATAGACTCAAAGTGAAAGGGTGGAAAATGATATATCAAGCAAATAGTATTCAGAAAAAAGTGGGAGTAGCAGTACTAATATCAGATGAAATAGACTTTGAAATAAAAAAAGTAAAGAAAGATACTGAGGGACACTTCATAATGATAAAGGGAATCATGCCTCAAGAAGACATAATACTTATTAATATTTATACTCCAAATCAGGGAGCCCCAAAATTTGTAAAGCAATTACTAACAGAACTAAAGGGAGAAACAGATGAAAACACTGTTGTAGTAGGGGAACTAAATACCCCACTGTCAGATATAGACAGATCATCAAAACAGAAAATCAATAAGGAAATGACATCTTTAAATGACACATTAGACCAACTGGACATAATTGACATTTACAGCTGTTTATACATTCTTCTCTAGTGCACATGGAATATTCTCAAGAATTAACCACATACTGGGAAAAGAAGATAGCCTCAACGAATATGAGGGCTGAAATCATAGCAACCATATTCTTTGATCATAATGCTTTGAAACCAGAGATTAACTGTAAAAAGAAATCTGGAAGAACCACAAATACATGCAGACTAAACAACATGCTACTGAAGAATAACTTGGGCAGAGAAGAAATAAAAAGAGATCAAGAGTTACATAGAAACAAAGGATAATGATAATACAACATTTCAAAACTTTTGGGACACAACAAAAGTGGTCATAAGAGGAAAGTTCATATCATTACAGGTCTATCTCCAAAAATAAGAATGATCCCAAATAAACAACTTAACACTTCATCTTAAAAAACACTAGAAAAGAAAGAATAAATGAAGCCTGAAGTCAGCAGATAGAAAAAAATAATAAAAATTAGAACATAAATAAATAAAATTGAAAACCAAAAAATAATAGAAAAAATAAATGCAACTAAAAGCTGGTTCTTTGTGAAAGTTAATAAAATTGACAAACTCCTGGGTAGACTTGCTAAAGAAAAAAAGAGAAAGGAAACAAATATACAAAATTAGGGATGAAAGAGGGGAAATTACAACTGACATCACAGAAATACAAAGAATACATGCAAGAATACTGTGAAAAGGTATATAATACCAAATGTAATAACCTAGAAGAAATGGACCAGTACCTAGAAAAACACAGTCTTCCTAGACTAAATCAAGAAGATCTGGAAAATCTAAATAGGCCAATAAGCAGTATGAAAATTGAAGCAATCATCAAAAAGCTAGCAAAAAGTAAAAGTCCAGGACGAGATGACTCCACCAGTGAACTCTACCACACATTCAAAAAAGATTTAATACCTATTCTTTTCAAACTTTCCCCCCAAATTGAAAAGGAGGCAATAGTTTCCAGCTCATTTTATGAGGCCAAAATTACTCTAATATCAAAACCTGATAAAGGTAACAGAAAAAAAGAAAACTACAGACCAATATCTCTCATGAACCAGATGCAAAAATCCTAAATATGATACTAGCGAACCAAATACAGCAACATATTAAAAAGATTATACACCACAGTCAAGTGGGTTTCATCCCAGGGGCACAGGGATGGTTCAACATATGCAAATCGATTAATTTGATACACCACATAAACAAATTAAAAATAAGAATCATATGATCATATCAATAAATGCAGAAAAAGCCTTCGAGAAGGTACAGGATCCATTTGTAATAAAAACACTTAACGAAATCAGTATAGAAGAAAAGTACCTTAACATAATCAAGGCCATATATGATAAACCCTCAGTCAACATTATACTTAATGGTGAAAAACTAAAAACCTTCCCTCTAAATCAGGGACAAGGCGAGGCTGTCCACTATGACCAGTTGTTCAAAATAACATTGGAGGTCCTAGAAAGTGCAGTCAGGCAAGAGAAAGATATAAAAGGCATCCAAATAAAAACAAAGAAGTTAAATTATCACTATTTGTGGATGACATGATTCTCTATATAGAATATCCTAAAGATTCCACAAGAACACTACTAGAAGTAATAAGCAAAAACAGTAAAGTCTCTGTATACAAAATCAACTTTTAAAAATCCATAGTATAGTTCCTATACTCTAATAATGAAGCATCAGAAAAAGAAGTAGAAAAAAATAATTTCTTTTGCAATTTCAATGAAAAGAATAAAATACCCCGAAATAAATTTAATGAAACATGTGAAAGACCTATATAATGAAAACTACAAGACTCTATTTAAAGAAATCAAAGAAAATACAAAGAAATGGAAAGATATTTTGTGTTCTTGGATTGGAAGAATCAACATACTTAAAATGACTATATTACCTAAAATATTATACAGGTCTAATGCTATCCCCATCAAAATCTCATCAGCATTTTTTAAAGAAATAGAACAAAAAAAATCATAAAAATTTATCTGGAAGCACAAAGGACCCAAAATTGCCAAAGCCATCTTGAGAAAAAAATACTGAAGCTGGAGATATCACTCTGCCCAACTTCAAATTATACTACAAAGTGACAGTGATCAAAATGGCATGGTATTGTCAGCAAAACAGACATATGGACCAGTGCAACAGAATCAAGAGTCCAGAAGTAAATCCATATTTATATGGGCAAATAATTTTCTACAAAAAAAGCCAACAACATACAGTGGAGAAAGGAAAGCCTCTTTAAAAAATGGTGATGGGAAAATTGGAAAGTCACCTGCAAAAAAGAATGAAACTAGACTGTTGTCTATCTCCACACACCAAATTAACTCAAAATGGATTAAGGACCTGAATATAAGAATTGAAACAATAAAATGTATAGAAGAAAGCATAGGAACTAAACTCCAGGACCTTGTATTTAAAGAGGATTTTATGAATTTGACCTCAATGGCAAGGGAAATAAAAGCTAAAATAAATGAATGGGAATACATCAAACTAAAAAGCTTCTGCTCAATAAAAGAAACTGTCAACAAGGTAAAGAGACAACCATCCAAATAGTAAATTATATTTGCAAGCAACACCTTCGATAATGGCCTAATATTCAAAATATACAAAGGACTCATACGACTCAATTATAACAAAAAAGCAAATGATCCAATGAAAAAATGGGTAGAGGACCTGAAGAGACACTTCTCCCTAGAGGACATACAAATGGCCAACAAATATTTGAAAATGTGTTCGATATCACTAGCTATTAGAGAAATACAAATTAAAACCACAATGATATATAATCTCACACCACTAGAGTAGCTGTAATCAACAGGACAAGTAATAACAAATGCTGGAGAGGATACAGAGAAAAAGGAACACTCATACATTGCTGGTGGGACTGCAAACTGGTACAGACACTGTGAAAAACAGTATGAAAGTTTCTCAAGAAACTAAGAATTGATCTACCATATGATTTAGCAATCTCTGTACTGGGTATTTACACTAAAGACTTGAAAACCCATATCTGAAAAGATACTTGCACACCAATATTCATAGCAGCATTATTCAGAGTGGCCAGGACATGGAAGTGACCAAAGTGTCCTATGATAGATGATTGGCTAAAGAAGCTTGAGATTACACACACACACACACACACACACACACACACACACACACACACACACACTAGAATATTACTCAGCTATAAGAAGAGATGAAATACTGCCATTTTTGACAACATGGATGGACCTCCAGATAATCATGCTAAGCAAAATAATCCAGAGAGAAGAAGTTGAAAATCACATGATATCACTTATATGTGGGATATAAACCTAAAAGCAACAAATGAACAGAACGAACAAACAGAGACTCATGGACATGGACTATAGACTAGTGGTTACAGAGGGTAGGGGTGGGGAGGTGGGGGAGGTGGATAGAATAAAGGAGGTCAAATATAGGGGGATAGAGGGAGGGTGAAGTGGATAAAGGGGATCACTATATGGTAGCCGAAGGAAACTGGACTTTGTGTGGTAAACACACAGTAGACTGTACAGATGTCAAATTATAATGTACACCTGAAAAGTATATAATTGTGGTAACCAATGTTATTCCAATAAACTTAATTGAAAAAAATAATAATTTAAAATATTCTAAGGATCAAAAACGAATCATAATCAAAAAAGTTTAAACTTTTAAATTTTGGAGAATCTTGTGCCTTTATTAAAGTCTTCACGATTTAGGAAGAAGTAGTGATCTTGAAGGCTGATGGACAGCTCACTAATTACAGACAAAAAGAACCACTGACAAGAGTCTTAGATGAGGTCTCAACCCCTTCTCTGCATTTCTGACATTCTGTAGTAACTCCAGAGGTAAGATACATCACTGGAAAATAAATTTAACTAAGAACAGGATAGAATTATATTCCTTTATGCCCAAAATAATTAAGTTGCTATGAATAATAAAGTATCATAGATTACATTTCTTAATTATGATTCTGATATAGAATCATACTTGTTAAACATTGTTCAATTTTATATTTAATTATTAATTCAAGTTTATTAACCATGGATAAACTCAGATTTTCTGTAAATGAAATCATAAATGATTCCAATGAAATATTCTGAATATAAATTCATACAAGGCCTGTGCTATATTAAAATTTGCCTGTGTGTATGTACTTATAAAAGTAAATATGGTTTATCATTTGCATACTAGCAATTAAATTGTAAAATATACATTAATAGTGTATATGAAGTATTGTCTCTAAAGAATACTACTGGTTAACCTAGCTTCATAATTATATATTGTGATAACTCTATAATTAACACACTTGGTAATTCATCTAACATTTTTCTCGGTCAGCCTGAATGGCTGACATATATTATAAATGCTATTGTAAAAGTTGTAGCATGTCTATTAATTGCAAATTATGCAATGTGTAAATGCAAATATTTTAATGAAAAGAATACAGAGTTATCCAATAAGTAATAGAAAAAAAGAGTAATAAAAATCAAGACCCAACAAAGAAATATATTTCAAGCCTAATAATATTTTTTTGCTAGAGTCACAGGTCTAGTAAATATTTCACATACCATCATCTTATTTAAATATGAGATTGAAAACCTCTAATATTTGTAAATACAGTATATTTACATGTATTCATTTTTATGGTAATCTGACATATATACTTTTTAGATTTGTTGTGAATACATCTAATAAAAAATTGTTAGAGAAATATATTACAATTGTGTTCTCAAGCTCAACAGGCAAACTTTCAAGAGTTATGGAGCTTTCTGGCCATACTAAAAGATCAAATATTCTATATAAAAGATATATTAGTTTTTCATATCTATTTTTTAATTTAATCAATTCCATTAAATCTATTTCTCCCATTATAATATTATGTTTCTGAACTAAGCTTTTTTTAAAGTTACGTTTAACTTTCACCTCGTATTTTAATGGTTGATTTATTACTACCAGCTTTAGCCTTATCCATGAGAGTCTGAAAGGACTCAATTTTAAGATACATATTTACTTCAGAATAGATACAAATAAGATAGAATTTGTCATATGTGAAAGAAAAAAGATCAGTTTCATAGGTTTTCTAAATAAGTAGTAGTGTGAAAATACCAAATGAGTGGTTAAAGACTTATTTGCCTATTAATGATGGATACTCATAACCCATTGCTTTGGAAGAGCAAAGACTAGTCAGGTATTATCATACCCTTGACTCCTATTATCTTCAGAATATATAATGACACATCTTTTTAATGAATTGGGAAAGTGTTATGTTTCAGGAATGGTTAAGAGGTTGCATTCTGCTAAGAAGACAATGAAGATTATGGCTTATAATTGTTTACAACTTTATTTTATAATTTTTGTAATTGCAATTGGAGATGATAGGTAGTTTTAGCCAAAACTTTTTAAAGGAAAGACGTATATAAGAAAAATTATGAAAGAAATAGTTGAGCAAAACGATGATGAATTTAATATAAAGTTGTAGGTATAATTCTAAGAAGATTCATCACATTTCTGTGCTGTGGTATACATATTCTGTATAATTTCCTCTCTTTGAGTGTGTATGAGGCCTGCAAACATGATGGGACAGACACTCCTACAATTAGGTTATGTTATATAACAGAGATGTTAAGATAGTAACTCCTATGATGACTTTATGTTATATAAGACTATTTAGTAGTAGACTAGATCGAATTGCAAGACTGCCTGTTTTGAAGAGGTAAGGTGTTATGTCATAAGGCAGTCTGTGGAGGGAGATATATGCCAAAGACTCACCATAGTCTTTAGGAGCTAGGAGCAGGTAGAAGAAAATAGGGACTTTAATCATGCAATCTCAGAAAGTGAATTCTACCAACAATCAAAGGAGTTCAGAACAGGACTCCACACCTCAGGTGAGAGATAAACCCAGATAATCTATATGTGGAAATCAAGAGATAGTAAGTTGGTATTTTTATAATCTATGAAATGTGTAATAATTTTTTATGCAGAAATGGAAAAGCAAGAAATATACAGTACAAACAATGGATAACTCTTTTCCTGGGAAAAGAGTAGAATCAATCTGTCCCTCAAGTGGAAACATTTGCTTTAAATAGAAAAATAAATAAATTTCAACTAGTAAATGAATAAGGAAGGCAAAGTGAATGCCTTGACTTTGCTTGAGGTTTGAAGTGGAGAAAGGCAACATCAAGTTGGAGAAATCTTTGGATATCTTCAAAGGCACATTTGTAGCAACCTTGAGAGACTGAATGATTTAACAGGAGGATAGGAGAAGTAGCAGGAATCATAGAAACAGCCCCCTACATTTGAAGCAGGGATATTTGAAACCCTGTTTTCTCTATGGCCTGAGAAGAGAAATAGCCCTGTAAATCAATACGGTGGACTCTGTATATAATACACCATCCAGATTCTTGTTCAGCATGCAAGGATTATTCTCCCAGATGATGGGAGAGAAGCTGGATGACATGCCTTAGCTTTCAGCCCTCTGTATGAATTGCCCTTTTCTTAAGAAATTATTTTGCCCAATTCCCCACCCATTTCTGGTCATTATGAAAGTACAAAGATCTGGCCCTTTGCCACACACAGTGCATCCCCAAAGTGCCATCTAGTTTTCAGTATTCCCTCCTGGGTCAGCTCTATTGCAATTCATTTATTCCCTTCTGACCCATCATGCTTTCTCTCCTTCCTCACGGATGTTGATCTTTAGAGCACTGGCTAATAAATGTACCATAAGTTCATTTTCTTCTCAAAATTTGCTTCCTAAGGAAACTTATAGTGATGGTCCCAGAAAAAGGCTGAAAAAATAGACACAAATATAGGATGTTAGAGCTGAATCACTACTTGTGGGCTGGTAATGAGAACCCCAGAACTAATGGGTCAACATGAATAGTATTGACCCCTGACATCTATGTTAGCAGTGTATTTGTTAAAATTTTCATCAGTGGTAAATGTTGTTTTATGCCATTGGAGGAACATGCACTGGCAATTGTACATATCAGTCATTTGAGAAATATAAGGGAGATAGTAATTATAAAGACCATGAAAATGGATTGTAGTGGAGGACGAAAACATAAAAAGCTGAGAATAATTAATCATTAAGCGAAGGCTTTAAGTAATAGCCAACAATAAATTTGGCAGCAAATTAAGAGACATTCTTCTCCTCCAACTAGAGAGCAGACAAAGTTCAGGGCCTGGCTCAGAAATAATTGTAGGGAGAGCTGAGTTCTAGAGAAGTTTATATCTCAACATAAGCATGTATGCTATCCTGGGGTCTAGTACTTGAATAGGAAAGAATGGGACCCTGTGATAAGAGGTGAAGATATCTGGGTTAAGACGTGCAATATTCTTGAATCCCCAGATTATCTTGAGTCCTCTTAATCTCAAGAAATGGCTCACTCCTTGCTTTCAGTGCATAACAGTCTATCTTGGCATGAAGAAAATATAGAGGCCTCTGAACTGAAAGTCAAAACAGTCGACTCAAGACTGCCTTCTCTCTCTCTCTCTCTCTCTCTCTCTCTCACACACACACACACACACACACACACACACACACACACACACACACACACACACAGTGGGGAAGGGGCTTATACAATAGAAGCCATGCAGCTTCTGTGGGAAGAGTTAATTTAACATTGATGTTGTTTACAAATTACCATTGCTTGGGTGGAAATATAAAGCAAGGAACAGCATTTTATATTGTTTTGTTTAGTGATTGCAAATAATCTTTACAGCAGTCTCTCAACCAGTTGTTCTCAAAGTGTGGGTAGCATCAGCATCACTTGGAAAGTTTTAGAAAATGGAAATTATTCAGCACCACTTCAGACATACTGAATTAGAAACTCTGACGGTGGGGCTTAATCATTTTTTTTAAAGACACCCTGAGGTGATTCTGCAGAAATGCTAAAATTCAAGAGCACTGATGTAGATAACATATATATTTTCTCATTGTTTATTTTTTTATGACTAACCTGTTTTCCCTTATCAAGTTAGAAATAACATTAGCTCCAATAAGTAAATTTTTGTTTTAGGTTGCTAATTTAAAAGTTTACTACTTATTTATGTCTGGATAAAATTTTATTTTCCTTACCAAAAAAAACAACAACATAAGAATCATTATATTTAAATATAATTGAGAATGCTACATGAGTTTTTTCAAATATGTTCCAAATAATTGTGCAGTTCTTGTTTTTCCATCATTTTATAATTAGCTAATTCTAGCAAATAAGTATTTTTAATAGTTCATAAAAATAAATGTAATTATACTCAGGCAAAGAAACACTTTTAGTTACTATTAATATCACTTTCACTTACAATAAAAGAGTAATGGTAATTAGATAAAAGCAATTTCGATTTTTAGTTTAGGAGTTTAAGTAGCTTTTGAAACAAAATGGAAACAGAAATAGCTTATAGAGGAATTAACATTGGAAACAATGAAAGTATCTTTCAGTTATTCAACTTGGATCCGGAGTTAATACTGTATACAACCACCAACAAAAGGCAGGATAAAAATCAATTTATTATCCACTGGGAATAAATTCATGCTGTGTCACATCAAGACAAGTCACTACTACTGAATAGTAATTGGCAGCCAATGGTGGGATCCCACTGTTTGTAATCCTTATTATTTTG
The DNA here is from genome assembly GCA_030015415.1 of Cynopterus sphinx. NCBI lineage: Eukaryota > Metazoa > Chordata > Mammalia > Chiroptera > Pteropodidae > Cynopterus > Cynopterus sphinx. Next base: position 11,408,080 of record CM057379.1, read on the forward strand.
GAGGCACTTTTCTGAGCCCTCGAATTATTAATTCTTTTAAAATCTTAACATGTTCTATAAAATAGTCTTATTGAATCATCATATAATTTAGGTTCTCTTTATTTCTATAAATGTCACAGAGAAAACCATAATTCTTTTTATTTTTTTTCACAATATGCAAAGGAATTAATATTTCAAGTATCACTCAGTTTCTTCCAATTCTAATACAACTACAAACATTTCCTGAAACCTGAGGGGGGATTATTTTTTATTCATATTTTTTACTTTTATTATTGCCTCATATTTAAAATATCTTTACAGTTTCATTTGTCAGTTAAAAGGTACATTACTTGCATACAGAGCCTATGTATTTGGTTTTATTTTTCATTCCTTATGCTCTAGGTTACTGATAAAAATATTGTTTGCATAAAGAGGAATTTGTTATAATTTGGATTTGTCTGCACTCCCTCCCAAAGTATTTAATTATTGAAATATGGAAATTCTTACTTGTGGAAAGATTACAGGTTTTAAAGCTTCAAAAATTTTCTCCCAGAAATCAGCTGATCTAAACATAGAGAAGCAAAAACAGTGAAAAGAGTCATCATCATTTTAACAAGAGCAGGCTTCAGGAAAAGCTGTTCTGTAATTAAGTAGTATTTCTGGTGCTCAAAGTAGAAGATGCACTGCACACCTCTCATGAATCTCTTGGGAACCAGAGATTCTCTTTTGACATCCTGAATAAGACTTCCCTGACTTGCACTAAATTTATGACAAAGGCTGAAAAAAATAAATAGTGCCAAGTTAATTATACCTATGCAAATAATGTTAAAACACAAGGTTAACTGCGTGTCTCAAATTTTTTTCTTCTTTATTTTTTTTGTAGCCTCAAAATACAATAAAATTTAGCTGTTTCTTGTATTTCCCATGTTAAGAAATTTAATAACTCACATGTTTAAAGAATTAGACACTGCCGAGAGAAAATAAACATCTTTGTAATAAAACAATATATTCCAAGTTTCAAAGATTCGATGAGGTCTGTAGAATAGCTTTTACCCATAGATGAAAGCTTTTTCAAAAACTGGCTATTTTGGTAAGCCTCTTTTTGAATCCATTTTAAGGCATGCTGTGAAGGTATAATAATTGCCGGATGCTAAAACGAAGAATCAGATTTTGTAAACTGACTTAAATCTATAGTGTTTATATAATAAAAAGGATATTTCACATTTTGAAATTAGCAGACAATAAATGGCAGAGATTACCATTAGAACATGGTTCTGATGTTATAGCTGCTTTTCTCCACAGCTTTGAGATATAACTGGCATTTAACACTGTATAAGGTGAATAATACATTGATTTAAAAGACAGTAATGGGATGTTTCTTGATGATTGTACTTGATTTAGGACATTTTTTCATTATATTTATAATTTGGATGAATACATAAACACTTATCAACAAATTTAGAATTGGAAATGAGAAGCTCCCTACTTCTCCACTGCAGCCTCTGTGGGTGGAGAAGACCTTTGAAGCCATTTTTTCAGGTTCTAGTTTGGTTTACTCACTTCATTTCTTCTCAGTGTCCTCATTTTGATCTAACATGTATTATGAACATCATGATCAATTGCATATTTAACCTTTTATTTTGTGAAATGTCTCATGGCTGTATTAGCTCTCCTGAAAGTATTTGGAGGTTATTATCTGCAGTTTTGACTGTGCGTAATGCCATTACTATTTCCTTGGGTAGCTTCTGCATGGATTTTAGATTCCATGTCATAATAACCTGGTATTAGTCTCCTACATGATTTCACTTCTATAGAAAATTCATTATCTCATTATTTTAATTTTGCATTATTTTAAGTTAAGTAAGTATTTTCATGTTCAGGAAATCACTTTCTATCACTTGGATTTGTGGTAATGCAGGGTACCCAGAAGTCATTAAAAAGCTTAGAATCCAAAAAAGACAAAATCACATTAGTGATTGTAGTTGTAGGAAAAAGCACGCCTTATATACTTTTAGGAACTACAACATAGATAAATAAATTACAACATAGTACAACATAGTACATAAATTACATAAGGCCATCTCTACCACATAGTACAACATAGTACAACATAGTACATAAACTACAACATAGTACATAAATTACAGAAGGCCATCTCTACCACAGCACAAAAACTGGACTGTTTGCCTAGAAATTATTATGGAAAAGTTAAAATACTGACATATATGTATGTGTGTGTGTGTGTGTGTGTGTATATGCATGTATCTACAGTCAATGTAAGTATATTATGTGGTTAAAAATAGTCTTATTAATCTAGCAATCTTAAATTATACTGAACACTGTCTCATTATATTCACACTTATTTCATCCAACTTCTAAAGCATTCTCTCTCACCTAATAGTTATGAAAATGGGGTCAGATATTTTGTAATTATGTACAATATTTTTATTGTTATAATATAAAATGGATTTTCCATACGAACAAGAGTTTGAGTTTTCTCTACCTGTAAATATCTTTTCATTATTTATATTTTGATTATGTATAAGATCTTTTTTATTAAAATATTTAAACTTGACAATAATATGAGGCAGACACATAAATCAGCTCTCTTCATTAGATACTGAGTTTTTAATGCAAACATTATTTAATTTTCACCATACTTTCAGCTTAAGAATTTACTGTTGTCATGGATGAAAAAGCAAGATGATTCAGAAATTCATCTTAAGGAAAAGTAAAAGGGGTAATGTGTCACATAACAAATTAAATTCAGATGTCAACCAAATTGACAGGTTTAAACATGGCCCACTTGTCTTGAAAGCTGATATTTATTCAACAGATAGTAGGGGAAAACGTGGTGATAAAATACTTTTAAAAATGTAATGAGTTTAAGGTTTTCATTCACAAAGAACAAAATAAAAATATCGTTTTCACAAACAGCTTATACAATTTGTAGATTAAAGATCCCATAAAACACGCTTCATTGTACTTAGAGCAATAGCTGGGATTCCAGTAAAATGAAAATACCTGCAGAATGATAAAAAAATTACACTTCAAATGAGTATTTTATTCAAGAGCAGTCACCATTGAAACACAAGGACCAATAATGTGTTAGAGCATTTTCCTTCAAAAGGACTTCTGTTTGAAGCACTGTCCAAATGCTGGTTAATAAGATTGACAGCAATATTCTCACAAAGAAAGCAACATTAAAGCAAGAACTGCTGGGAAAGATAAATGGCAACTTTTTTCCCACAATAATTTAAATTTTATTTTGCAATATGTTCCTGAATTGATAAACATTGGAAAAGAGAATATAATATTTACTAATAATTTTTGTGTTCTTTTAATATAGTCATTGTATACAATATATTTAATTTTAAGGCTTTGACCATTTCAATACATTGTTGGTTTAATTGAAGTGTCTATTTTAGTATGCTAATTATTACTTTGCAACTCTACCTAGATATGTAGGAGCTTAAACTATTCATTTAAAAAATTAAACATACTTTAGATTATTGAGTTTCTTTAAAAACATCACTATGAATAATTTTAAAACAAGTTAACACTTAAATTATTTTTTATATTTGTATAAGCAACTTTTGGGTTGTCATATTTTTTAATACAGTTATACCTAATAAAAACTTCTCTATTTTAGAGGAAACTTTGTTAAACTAGAATTACAGGGCTTAAAATATTGTCTGCATGAAGTCTTCATTATGATTGATGACATTAAAACTGGATTAAAGATAAATGAGGTTGCCAAATAACATTGCTATTTGCAATCATCTTGAAAGATGGGCACAAGACTTCTGAATCACAGTGAGTGTCATTTGTTCTAACGATTGTAAATGTTACTACTTGAAAAGTCTAAAGAAGACAACTAGGGACAGGTGATAGACTCCCTATGTGTAAGCCTAGATCTACATTAGCATAATGATGTTGAAAGCTCTCTCAGAAATCCCCTACCTAAGCACAACTCATTTCTAACAGGGTGTTGATAGACCCTGGAATGCAAATCCCTTTGGAAGCTCAGTGAGTGTCAAGCTCCAGACAGAGTTAATGGATTATGGAATGAGATCTGAGTCCAGCATTTTAAGCCTCTAATTTTGAAAATATATTATTAATCATTTTTAGACTGTAACAGTTTCATCACTGTCAAAAAACAAGTCATACTAACTCTGGGTGATGAACGCAATGCAATATATATATATATATATTCAACTCACTGTTGAATGATACACTTGAAACATTTGATTTTGTTAATCAATGTCATCCCAATAATTTTAAATTAAAATATGAGAAAAAATAAAATAAAATCTCATAAATATCCAGAAAAAGAAGTCATACTAAAATTAAATGGAAAGTCAGAATCATCAACAAGGTATAGATTTCATTTAATTCACAAAGGAAAGACTTTATTTCAGCACAGCCTGATGAACTAAACCTTGAGGAACCTCAAAAAAAATGTGAGTGAAGTATCTGCCAAATGGTGGTTCTAAACCTTAATAAGTACAAGTGTCATCCAGGCATTTTTATAAATGCAGATTCCCAGGATCTAACTCCAAAGACTCTGTTTTGCAGTGAGACCTAGGGAATCTGCATGTTTAATATCCACAGGTTATTTTGATGCTGGTGGCTAATGGGACACAGCTTGAAGAATGCTTTGTGATTCATCTGTTTAAGTTAAACAACTAGTTTATATAAAACCCTGTCTATACAGAAATTACTGTATATCACCTGTCCCTCCATTTATCACTTTTCTGGCAATACCATTGCTACCTTTCTCATTCAGGATTTCTGAAAGCAAGATTGATTTTCTGTGTAAAGCTTCCTGATAATTGACATGGGCAGTAAAATTGATAAGAATGTATAATATTCATTTATAAGGAGACGCTTTAATCTTGCATAGAACATAGTTGATAAGGGCCTAAAAAAAGATAAAGGACAAAAAAGAGACTGAATCCATAATATAAAGGGAAATCGTTTCAGAAAGTGTAAGAAACACTAAGTAAGACTTCATCACATGTGGGTTGAGATGGTGAAATAAAATTGAAAGAACTCTTGTCAGCTTCCCTATTGTAAAAGGTCTACCAGTATGAGTGGAAAGTGAGAGCGAAGAGAGGAGAGATCAGGGATCTGTTTTCAACTTCTTCCATTGGACCTCATTAATATAGTTATATATTTTTGTCAGTGTAAAAACTAGTAATGGAAAGTGCATAAAAAACAAATATATACCCTTTATAAGCCCAGGTCCAAGAATGTTAAACCCCGAATGTATTATTTGGAGTTTAGTTTCTTTGAAATAATAATACTTAAATATAAATGAGTTAAAGTGCCTTAATATTATATGTCACTTTGTATTTTATAGTCTTTTATATTATATAACACATGCATATTATGCACAGATTTATACACACATGCGCACATGCACACACATACACATATACCACATAAATATTAATGTCAAAGCCCATGCTTTGAGGCACTCCTAATTAGTCTAAATAACTATTGAATTAGACTATTAAAATATCATGATGTAATAAAATAAACAATAGAAATATTTAATATATTTAACAACCTGTGGTTACTGACCACTCAGAATAAATGCTCATTCTCACTTAGAATTCAAATATTAATCAGATGTTACTTATTAAACCTACCATATTGCTACACAAAAATCTTTATGAGCATGTCTGATTATGCCTATAAATTAAATATTAAACATCAATTTCGAATACTTCTTAAAAATAATAAAGACTTTTTTAAATTGATCCTCAGAAAATAAAAGAATTTACACTTTCATTAGTGTTTAATTATGGTAGACTTTTATAAAGGACAAGGATGGTGTTTCTTCAAATAGTTTGTGCAGATTCAAAATATGGAAGGGGTGCTCTTCGAAATAAAAGTAAGCATTATAAAATTTACTGTTTATAATTCTATCAAGATCCTGTCTTTTTCTTTTTTTTTCACTCCTTATTCCTCAGAACATCAGCTGAGAATCATTGGAAGTTTACCCCTCAGATGATGTTATTCCCACTAATGTGTCTCTTCATTAGTGTAGATAATCAGAAATTAACTGTAAAATGTATCTTTGATTAATCTCAGAAGTATGTAGAGATAATGAAATTTAAATGTGTTTTTTATAACTTTCTTCTAAAACTGACCTATGAGATTTCAACAGGAAACAGTTTATATATGACTACATACAAGGTAATTATATTTTCATCAAACCTACCTCCATAATTTCCAACAAGATTATCAAGATTGAATTATAAAATGCAAATATTTCTTTCAAATATTAATCAGTAGCAGTAAAAAAATTATATTTTTTTACTTCTAAGTGAATATTATTTTTGTTTCATTCTCCATGTTATTTCGTATAGACAAAAAAAAATAAAAATATATAGGGAGTTAATTTTCTGATTTAAGAGATTATCACTAGTAGTGTTCCCCAAATTGAGAATAGCATATAAATGTTTGGGTTATTTTTTTATTTTTATTTCATTTCTAATGACAATGAGTTTACATAAAACATCTAGTGTCTTAAGCACTTTTAAGAATATAGTGTATATCTAAGAATTTGTTTCTAAAGGAAAAATCAGATCTTAAGGAGAATAGCTAGGCTACAAATGCATAAGCGATTGAAATATCGTCTATGGTGACAAGACACAATACAATAACAAATTTCAGAATCTTCGTAGTTCTGTCATTATTTGTGTAAGAGAAGTGGAGATAATTCACCACAGCCAATTACAGAATTAGGTCTTTAGGATGGGCCGTCATTTAAAGGCATAAGTCATTTTTTAAAATTCTGCTTTAAGGTGTCTAAAAATATAAGGGTAAGTTCATTAAATATATATTTATGCAAATAAAAGTTTATCAGTGTAATTTTGGTACTTCCTAAAAAATTTGATATCTATTGCAATGGTTTTCTTTGTATAAGGAAAATTTTTCGGCAGTAATGAAAAAGGATTCATTCAGATCAAAATGACATGAAAATATAAATCTCAGTGTCTTAACTATAAGATGCATAATATCAGATATCTTTTATTGTTCAGCTTTACATGTGTTACAGTAGTTTGATAGGTAGTTACATCAAGAGAGACATTATTTAGAAAAAAGATCCTATATTTGATTTGGGAAATATCATACAAGTTCATTACTTCTACAGTTTAATAAGATTTTTTAATTTATATATGTGTTAATTGTATAACTTATAATTCTGTTTAAAAACTGAAATGCCCTAGTTAAAAAATTAATTAATATGGAATATCAATTGCTTCATCTCACAAAAAAAGGGAATAGATGAAGGTATTTATATTCGTCAAATAAATGTAATATTTATAAAAATGATACAACTACGAACATTTTTGTATTTATAGCAGGCAGTATACATATACAATTTTTAACAGCTTGTAATTATTATGTTCTTACCATGTGTCTGGCACTGTTCAAAGTTCCATTTCTGTGCTATATTATTTAATTATTTTTCTAGTCCCATCAAGTTGATAGAATTTTCATTATCCTCACTTTATAAATGAAGAACCTGACTCAGTGGAAGTTTCATTCATTTGCTTTAGGCAATAGAGCTGGAAAAATTTAAAGCTATGATTTGAACTCAAAAAGTATGACTAAAGAACTTATTACTATATTATACTTGTGCATGCTCCAAGAGACAGTTACTAAGCAGATATTTATAAAGTATTATAAGTTAATGTGAGAAAGTAGTTCATGCAGGTAATTGTTCTGGTCCCAAGGAAAGATAGAATATGTAATATCTTTCTATAGTATTTAGTATTTAGTAACTTTCTACATAAATGATAACATTTATTTATTTAAAATTGCAGCTATACTTTTTTTTCTCTCTACTATAGGAGACAAGCTTATAGCAGGTCATTCATTCAATCATGAACAGCTAGAAAATCTGTATAAAATATACAAAATATATCTTTTAACCATGAGCCCCAAAAGAAGAAAAGTGAAAGGAAAGTCAACCACTCTTTCCCCTCAAGGACTTCACTGATTTACAAAATGCCCTAAATGACCGAGAAGATGAATAGAGCTGGCAGCAGCACATACCATAAAAAAATCAAAACTTAAAGTTCAGGATTCCCCAAGAATAATGTACCTGGGTCAGCAAAGGTAGATAGCTAGGCAAACTAGAAATAGACAATCTCACATAAAGATTGATACCCAAATCCAAATTATATCACTTGCTGGTTAGATAAACTTGGTCTGCCTTTCTTAGAGTTTATCCTAAGTTTCCTGGCAGAATCGAGGACAAACTCAAAAATCATGTAGAGGAAGATAACCATCATCAGCATCTCAGTATTACTCTATCTCTTTTAATATTTAATTTCAGAATGCGATAAAAAGTCATCAGGCTCAAGACCATGTGGAAGAATTTTACTAACCATAATGCTCCAGAATTTCCTGCCTTGCTCACTGTCAGCAGTATAGCTCCCCTCATTGCTCTCTGGCCAACAAGACATTCAATTCAAAAATCCCATCATGCCATTCTGCTCTCTATAACCACTCCTGAACCAATTGCCACTGTTTGGATTTTCCCAGAAGCAGATCTTAACAAAAGATTGAAGTCATTTATCAGAGAGGCCTTTGTTCCCAAGATACACCAACAAGAGAGTGAGAAGTGAGATATGCAAGGAAAGAAATGAGCACAACTTTATCTATGGATAAAACTGCAAAAAAAGACTTAATGAAACTGAGAATGCCTATGAAATGGTGTAGGATGTGCTCCTCGGAGTATTTCTCCTGAGAAGAAAGAAAGATGAACATTTGTTCACAGGCACTATAGAGGTTGTTGAGACTGCCAGAGCTCCCTGACTGGCCTGCCTCACCCAAAGATTGAGTGGGTTCCCCAGCTAGTGACAGACCACAGATGAGATGCTGGGAATTGAAAAATAGACTAGTGTTTTTAAAAAACATAGCATATTAAAATATTAATGGCAGGAGGGGTAAGGAGAATATGGATAGAGTCTGTTCCATAGTACCAAATGATAGTCATCCCATCATTTTTCTCATATTACACCTGACCCAAGGATTTAGTCAGGTCTACTTAGTCAACTATATTACAGAGAAAAAAGAGAGGGTGCATGTGGTTACTGACACATTTTCTCTCTTTTCTCTCTCATTCATATTTTTCACCCAGAGTCTCTTATGCTTGTTTGGGAAAACCACAACCTTAGTTGCTTTTGCATGAGCCACTTTGCTTAGCTGATAAAATTTATTGAAAATTATCAATCCCTTCAAAATTTTATTAATGGGCACTAGCCATCTGATTTTAGATCCTATTGCAAGACTTAGTCACAAAGCTCAAACACATTCTCCAATTAATTTTTACTGATGGAGGATAATAATTGACCTCCATTTTCAATCCTACATATCTAGACTTGCCTCTACTTCCTTCCCATTGTATTAGTTTCCAAACTGATCTTTATTTTTCTCCTTATAGAATCTCTCTTTCTTAATTTACCTCATTGTAAAAACTGACTGAAGTGGCCAATGGGACTAAAATTCTGCTTTCCACTCTTCGCCACCAAAGTTACATGTTCTTCCTAATTTGACTCATTATTTGCTTTTCAATTTAAAACAGTCAAAAAATGTAAACAAGTATATCACCATGGAATCAATTACCATTCTTTTACCCTTGAACATATTATTTTAATGTCTGACATTCATCTATACAACCTATTAAACATTTTAATTTGTTTATGACATCATGTCACTGCATACAAAAAGGTGAAACATACCACAGGTAACGAGACCCTGCAATGATATACACTGGACGCAATGTAGACTTGGATTAAAGAAAAAAACAAAGGAGATGATAGGTCATTGTCACATGAGAGGTTTCCAGCAGCATTTGTTGGATTGAAGAGGAGAGAGAGAGAGAGAGAGAGAGAGAGAGAGAGAGAGAGAGAGAGAATAGAGGTAAAAAAGTGACTTCTATGTCTTTGTTTGGCACCTCAGAGGATGCCAGTGCCAATTATTATAATGGTAAGACTAGGAGGACAGTGAAAGTTGAAGGTGTGGGAAAATGTAGAGAGCTTTCTGGTGTGCTCAATTGTGGCATCTAAGTGGATATTTAAAATAGGAAGAAATAGTAGTTTATAGCTTGAGATAATTCAAGAATAGGCATATAAATTTAAGAGCTATGACCAACAGAGATCTTTTTAAAACCAGTAGCCTTTATGAGACCTTGTAGGATGAAAATATAGAAGAGTAGGGGTAGTAAACCAAGCCCAAAACCTAGTTCTTCAAATTTATAAGATCTACCAGAGAAGAAAGAAATAAGAAACAAAAAAGGAGTTATCATAAATGGACATTGGAACAGTGAGAAAATATGGTGATGAGAAATGTTTTTGTTTTGTTTCATTTTGCTTTTGTTTTTAGAATTGCTGCACTAGAATGTACAGAGAAGAAAGTCTCTTTCATATTCAGTAAAACTGGGTGTTTCTCTTAGAAGTAAAATTTTAGTTTTTCCTAATACTCCTGTGACTAAAAGTGCTACCTTTCTAAGAAAATAATCACTATTTGTTTCTTCTGAGCAAAGCATTATTTAAAAATAAATAATGGAAGAAATATGCGATGCTGCTTTTCACCAGAGCTGAAAAGCTTCACTAAATTTAAAGGAAAAAAAAAAGATAAAAACAATAGAGTTAATTGAAAAAAATATTATGAAACAAATTGTGTAATTGCTTGTTGAGAAAAATCTGCATTTTAGTTCTCTAAGTATCTTGCCTTTTCCTGTAGCTGATGATGTGCATTTTTCCTACTTTCTTATTCCCCTCGGGATCCAGCTCTCTAATGTACAAATATGGTTAGTGGTGGTAAATGCAACCAATTATTCTCTGTTAATTCATTAGCTAGATAATTTGTTACCTCTCCAAGGAAATGTGATGCCTAACTCTCTCTATACATCTCCTATAAAAAGCACACTGGGGAAAGCACTAATGCTGAAAATTTAAAAAGACCCAACTGGGAGTAAATTTATTCAAAGGAGACTTTTTAGAGTCCTTTAAATCACAGTAATAGAGTGGCTGCCTGCTCTAATAATGCATAAATCAATCCCACATGCTGAAAGTTGCTGAAAGAATGGGAATATTTTCAGTTCAACTTTCTTCTAACAATCATAAAAAACAAAATGCTTTTATTATTATTGGTGGTAATGTTTTTCACTATCATGGTTTTAATAAATAAAATTACATTTGAAGTTTTAATGATATGGTAGATTTGTAAATAGAGTCCTTTTTATAATCATGTGTAATGATCTATGGATAATGGTCTATGTGGCTAAATATAAAATAGAAAAAAAAATCATCTCTAATTAATTTTTGATGAACAGATAATCTATAACCATCTTCATGATTATAAGACTTGGCTATATTAATTATTATTTGAGAAGAATAGATAAATACAAGGAAGATAGTTATATTAATAGTCTTGTTTTTCTATATATTTTTCGTGATGGCAAAATTTCTGCTATTCTCAAACTTCAATAATCTTCTCTATGCAAATTATTTTTCATCTGACTTAAGGCTTTTTTTTTTTTCAAGTTATGCATGGACAATCTACTCATACTGCTCACCAGAAAGTCACATTCTAGATAAAACTTGTAACTTTATGCTTATTAAACATTTTTAAAAAACAATTTTCTTCTTTTGCTATACCAATCTTAAAGTTAGTCACTGTTAAATTTTTTATTTCACTCTCTTCCTCATATCCTATATCTAACAATTTCTTAAATCCAGTTGGAATTCTGGTTCAAATACATGCCATCCATCTTTCCTCCTTATCCCACTCCAATTACTATTATACAATGTACTCTGTGGGTGATGTCCCCTACTGGTATATTTTCTCAATCAAATCTAATTAAATGTGAGTTCTTAAACCCACATTTCACAATTCTAAGAAGAGGAGTGTAGATATTGTTCTTGTTTAATAGCACAGGTAATAAAATAGTGCTGTAAGGAAATGGCGGTGTTTTCAATACATAGTGCTAAGTCAACTGGAAGTCCATATTGAAAAAAAATATTAACCACTACTGCATATCATATTTTAAAAAAATTATTCAAGATGGATTCAGATTCAGATATAAAAAGTAAAGAATAATGACTAAGAGGAAAATACAATATTTTTGTGATCTCTGAGTAAAAGTGTTCTTAAACAGAGATTTAAAAAAAGCATTAACCTGAAAAGTAATTGATAAATCAGGCATAAAATTTTTTAATTATGATATAATTAATTATATATAATTAAGATATAATTAGAACAGTAAAAGGCAAGGCATGGTATCAGAGAATATTACACTGTACATATCTTCAACAAAGTATGTTTAGACTACAAAAATAATTTCAACAAAGGAAGAAGAAAAAGACAATTCAATATGGACATGGGTAAATGACAAAAAAAATGTTAGAATTGTTATGAGGAAATAGCATATTGAAAACACAACTATATGCTACTACACAAACTCAGCAGAATGGCAAAAATAAAAAATAAAGGCAACACTGAGTATGAAAACAATGTAGAACAACTGGATTTCTCACATTTGGGTGGTGGGAATATTGGTGTAACCATCTTGAAAAATACTTTGGCTGTATCTACTAAAAGAAAATATATGAACTAGAAACTATAAATATAGAAAAATATATTTATCATAAGACACTTGTTAGAATATCTATCACAGTAATATTCACAGTAGCCAAAAATTTGCAAGTTGTTCAAATGCCCAAATGCCCAACAGTGAAATAGACAAATTATTCCTATAATGAAATGATATACATCAATTAAAACAATTATTTATTATTGCATGTAGCAATAGGGGTGGATATCCTAAATATTGAACAAAAGAAAGACACAAAAATGAAAATTAGTATGATTTCACTTATGTAAAGAGTAAAATCTACATATGCATAGGATGGAATGTTATTCAGCCATATAAGAGAATGAAATTCTGCAACATGGATGAGCCTTGAATTCTAACACTAAGTGAAATAAGCCAGACACAGAATGACAAATTTGTATGATTCTACCTATATGAATTATATAAAATAGGCACATAGAGCTGAAGAGTAGATTAGAATTTAGCAGAGGCCTGGTGGAGAGAGAACAAGGGGGTTTTACTTAATGGATATAGAGTTTGTTCTTGAAGAGATAAAAATTTTGGAAATGAATATTGGTGTTGGTTGCACAACATCGTGAACACAATTAACACCAGTGACTTGTACACTTAAAAATAGTCTTTAAAATAGCAAATTTTATGTTATACATTATACCACAATAAAATATTTTTAAAAGTAAATAGGCAAGAATGCAAAGATTAAACTATGTTCAGCACAAATAGCAAAGAAATATTATTAAATTTAAACAAAATATGTGTTGTACAACCACTGTTCTGTTTTAAAGTTATATGTATGTTTGGAAAAGAAGAATTTACACCAAAACTTTTTTCTGGAGAGTGACTTTTATTTCCTTCTGTTTGTTTGCTTGCATATTTTCAGCTTAATATAACACAAAGATGTATTACTGTTACGTACAGAAAAATAGTAAGATTGTGGTTTCAAGCAAACAAAACCTATGTTCTTAAAAGTGTAGACAGTGATTACTCATGGAAATCGGTAGTAAATAGAAGGACACAAAAGAAGTAATAGTTTGCTTTTTGATATTGGTATTGGTCATACAGGAGTGTTGATTTTGAATTGTGTACATAGTATATGTACTTTTCTGTATGCATGTATATTATACTTTTAGAATTTTTTTAAAGTAAGTAGGGTGCTAATTTAATGAGATATTTATAAAATGAAAATGGTTCTGACTGCATTTTAGATATACTTATCACATTTTTTATAGGCAGCTTACTCAAAATTTCAAATGGAATGCACTCTTCAAAATCTTTGTTTATCTTTCAAATGGTAAATTCTCTGAAATATTGTGAGTTGCATTCTACTCCCTTCTCTTCATTTACCTATTCAACTTAGAGAACTCCAACATATAATGTGGAGATATTGCATCAGGCACAGGATTCAAAGGCTGAACAATTTGCACCAGCACGGTCTTTACTGGATCCTCACAGAGTAATGGAGCTTATTACTCCAACAGCAAAAAGACAAATATTCAAGTTTGTGTTGAGAAAGTAAAGTCTGGTATGTTGAGAGAGATTGCTGAGGGGAAGGATGCTAGTGCATTAGCAAGGAAGCTTTGCCAAAAAAAAAAAAAAGAAAGAAAGAAAGAAAAATTTAAGCATTTACATTTGAAAGTTAATAATTAGTTGGCATACAGAAATTGCTAGAGATATCTAGGTCAAGGTACTTCATATGGTCAAGTGTGACAAGAGAAGTGAGCTGGAGGACAGTTCCACGAGAGGTGGTTTAAGGGGGAGGCAGGAAAGCACTTGTACATCTTGTTAAAGAGTGTGAATTGTCTAGGAAGACCTTTGAGGTTTTAAGAAAACCACCAACATATATGCTAAAAATGTTTAAAGCTGTCTCAGAATGCTGTATGAATAAAAAGTTTAAGAGGACAAGTGCAGATCATGAAGAAGAATTCAAAAAATATGTTAGCTGTGTAGCTAACAGCAATTAGTTATTAATTTTGGTAGTGTGGATTGAGGGAAATATCTATGTTCTCGACATATATATTTAAGATATGTTTGGGGAGGTAGAATGAATAGAAATTAGTAACAAAATAGAAGTTTGAAGAATGGTAAGTTCATGGCTTAGAAAATACCTAATAAGGGAAGACTGAGAAAGGAACATATGTGGCAGCCAAAAATGTAATAAAAAGCAATTGCAGTTATACCAGGGCCTATGTAAAAAATTTTGGAATCTTGTCAGGAATCTAAAAGTAGATGTCAAATATGAAGTTGAAATAGTTGAGGCTAGATATACATATTTGGAATTTTGCAAAGCATTAAAAAAACATGACCTGGAAGAGATAACCTAGGAAAGATATTGGAGAGGTAAAAGTAGAGAATCCAGAACTGAGGCCTAAAAACAAAAGCAAAAAAAAAAAAAAAAAAATTAGATAACAGAACAAAAATACAAACAAAGCAAACAGAAACTAAAAATATTCATGGGTCTAAGGGAGACAAAAAATAAGTAGGGAGAAGAGGGTAGAGAGGTCAGAGGCAAAACAAAGAGTATGCTTTCAGAGAAACTGAAAGAACACAGGTTGAAGGAAGAGCCTTCTGCAGGGAACACAGCCAATGAGGAGCACCGAGGAACCAAACTGACATTCCCCAGGCTGCCCTTATGGTTAAGTGTGCGAGCAACTTCGCAGAGTCAGCACACCCAAAAACGCACATGAAAAATAAACAAAACATGAGGTCACCCTTTCCAGTTACGTCTTTCAGTCAATGAAACTTGGAGCCTTCCATCTAAGTCAGATTTCAGAAACCAACTTTACTCTGCTTCTGGAATGTTGATGTCTGTAGATATGTGGCCACTAAGCACATGTGATAATAATGTGAGAAATTCTTTTTTTCTGTCATGAACAGACATGAGCCTGCTAACTGTGACAACCTTGTGATAGCTTTAAAAAAGATTATTTAGATATAGATAGATATAGATAGATAGATAGATAGATAGATGATAGATAGATAGATATAGATATAGATGATATATAGATGATAGAGATAGAGATGATAGAGATTGATAGAGATAGAGATAGATAGAGAGAGAGATAGAGATGGAGAGAGAGATAGAGATAGAGATAGATATAGATAGATAGATATAAATGATATAGATAGATATAGATATAGATATAGATGATATAGATATAGATAGAGATAGAGGTAGAGATAGAGAGATACAGAGATAGAAATAATTATGGATGATATAGATATAGATACACACACACACCTGTGTGTGTGTGTGTGTGTGTGTGTGTGTGGCTGGGACCATCTTGTTCCCTTCTCAATCTTTCTTTGCAAGTAAATCTGTCCCCAACCCCTTCTTCTGCAGTAATTTTTTCTCCTCTTCGACTATTCTATATATTCTAAAATGCTCAGGGGACTCAGCTACCACATCTGATTCAATTCTGATTTTTCCAACAGGACCAGTAAAGGTCTCTTACCCCAGGCTGGTGGGCTTGAGCTGAATCTCTTGTGACCATAGGTCTCTTACACTCATGGACTGGTTTTTGCACTATTCAAAATTCAAATATGGCTCTAAAAATAACCATTTAGTGCCACATAAATAACCATAAAAAGTATTAATTTTAATGTGAATATTTAGATCCAAGAAGTGTTAATATTTTCAGTGGTTGCAAAGATATTTCTTAGTGACTGAAAATACACAACAATACAATTATGCAGAAAGTTTCTTGACTGGCTTTAAAATGTTTTTAAAGTAATTATTTGTGAAATTGAAAGATTTAGAATTCATTTGCACAAACTATTTTATTTTTATTAAATAAACATTTCATTAAATGTGCTGATAAATATAAGGGCAATCTGTTTTCTGTTTTTTATTTTTTATTTATTTTTAATAATGGTGCTTTGCTTGGGTAATAAATATTGTAGTATTTTCTTCTATAAAAATTATTACTTATTTCTCTTGAATGTTTTCTTCTTTTCCATACTTACTTAAAATATTCAGCCTTAAAATTAATATTCAGACATACTGTAAATTGTGAGATAATATTTTCCATTTTGTCTTACAAAAATATTTACTTTAGTTTTACTTTTAAAAGTGTGAATAATAAAAATAGTCTAACATTTTTCTGTTATAAGAAGTAAATATATTTCAAATAATATTCTTAAAGTTAAACACATAATTTCTCACCACTCTGACACTTTGTTATTTGGGATAGGAAGTCTTATTTTAACAACTTTGAATTATTAAAAAATAGCATTGCAATATTAATTTATTACTCTGTCCTTTCACTTTTTAAGACATTTTCTGAAAATAGCCTATTTGTACCTTTTTTTTCCTAAATTGCAGATTAAATACCAAAAAATTAGAACAAATGCTGAATATTTAATACTATCAGTGCTTTAAAACCCTAAACTTTCAAAATAAAATATTTTTTATGACTATCCTGATTCTAATGGTTAAATCTAGACTAATTATATATATATATATATATATATATATATATATATATATGCATACATACACACATACATGCGTGGACACATACTTAAATATACATACATACATGTATGCATTCATGCATACATATATATGTAATACTTTAGTTGTTATACCCAAAGTCTTATATTAAAGCAAGAAACAACAGAAGTAAAGGAGAAAGACTCTTGAAAATAGTTTTTAAATGGTATAATATATAATTTGAACTAAAAAGTTTCCTTGAATTTCAGGCATAATTTACATGAAATCTAATCATGGTTATTGGAATTTTGTAACAGATTATGAGATGTAGTACATAATTATTTTTTATTAATATTAGATAAAACTATACCATTTATATTAAAATATTTCAGGCCTTATTGGTTATAAAGCTTTACTTACATAATAATAATAATATTAACAATAATAAAATATTCAGATGAAGGCACATCTTTGTAGGAGGTGATGATGTATAAAACATTTTTTGAAAGGCTGTTCAACATATAGAAATTGTTTTCTGAGACATTTATTTGTAAATCTCTGGATCTACTTTTAGGAAATGCAATTTATTTATTATGGTGTAGGTTTTAGAAGGCACCAAGCTTATATTAGGCCTGCCAAAAAGAGTAGAAACAGATATATTAAACATAATTTTTTTCTGAAATCACCTGTATCACAAAACAAATTTGGCTTCCAGTGTATTAATTTCTCTAAATCTCCCTCTTCATGCAGTCATTTCCATGTACAAGTGCAAAAATGAGAAAACATGGAGACTATTAAAACCCAAGAAGCAGCAACAAAAGCCCCAGCTCCTTCTCCTTCCAGGTATGTGGATTATGAGCTATAATATGTCATTCGAAATATCCGGTGGTGATTTGTTAGGGCCATCATGGCTTGTAACTACCAGAAAGTTTAATGTTTCAATTTCCTATGGTTTAACACCCCCTTAAAGTTGTCAGATATCAAATGGTTCACCTGATTCAGTGAGTTAGTGGCATTTAGAATTGTACATGTGAGTTCAAATACTAGTTTTGTAGTAAAAGTTGTCTTTTTAATTTTTTTCTCTGCATTGAACATTATGGAAGCAACTTCTCTTGATATTATTAGTTAATTTATTTCTATGTATTTCACCATTAATAAGGCTCAAAATGCCTTGCTAGGGCTATATAACCATTAAAAACCCCATGAAGTACAAATGTCTGTTAGTGGCTAATGATGACAAGTATGGGATACACTGTCCACTTAGAGAAATTAGGAAAATGTGATTTTATATGTGAGCTCTATGCACATTTATTAAAGAATACAACATCCCTGCTTGATGGTCTGTGCTGCAGAATTCCATCTCTGTCCAAAACTATACAGTGCTGATGTGTGAATGTGAAATTTATAATGTGAAGGTGCATTTGGCAGAGTGTAGCTCCCACTAGAAAAAAGTCCCGTGGCCTCAATCAATGACCAGAGCAATTTTCAGTACTAGTGAGTTAATCAATACTAGTGACAAAGATTAATTTAAGTATATTAAATATTAAATAATTTGAGTTGTATGATGATTGAATTAAATATTAAATATTTCACTTAGCTATAGTAATTTAACATGGTCTTACTATATGCCAGGTATTATGCAGATTAAAAACATTATCTCATTTAATTCTTTATTCAATTCTATGGTATAATATTTATTACTGTTATTTTATAGATGAGGAATATAAGGGTTAAAGAAATTAAGTAGTATTTCAATAAACATGTACTAAATAAATTGTTGTTTTAGGATTCTAGCTACACTATGTCATCTCTAGAACAGCTTGATTGTATTTTCAATACATCTCAATACTCTAGTAATGTCTAGTCATATTAATCTATTCTATCAATTATGAAAGATATATCTATGACATATAAGTTTAAAACAAAACAAAACAAAAACCTTCATATGACTTAATTGTAAGCCATTTAAGGATATTATTATATTGAATAAAAACTCAGCAGTAGGTTATTATGTAAACAATAGTTTAGATTTAAGCAGAATAAAGTTGTAGAGATAGTATATACCTGAATATGCAGAGTAGAATATTAAGGGAGTAAAGAAATGTATCCAAACTACCCTCGTTTTGAAGTTTAAATGTATTCACATAGCTATTTATAGTTTTCTTTACACACATCAGTTCTCTAATATGTTATAATTTTATTTTGTGATTTTTTTATACTTTTTACTCAGAAACTTGTATGATAAAAAGTTAAACCACTTATAGAATATCAGGAGCTATACTAAGAAGCATTCTAGAGATCCTAGGTTTCACATACACCCCCACAGAACCCACATGTATAGTAATCATCTTGATATTTATATTTATATGTATTAATCATGCTGCAGTCTGAATGTTTGTGTCCTCCAAACTTTTTATATTGAAATCCTAATGCCTAATATGATGGCATTAGGAGGTAAAATCTTTGGAAGAAAATTAGATCATGAGGATGAAGCCCTCATGCATGGAATTAGTGTCCTTTCAAAAGAGACCCAAAGAGCCCTCTCTTCTCCTCCTACTATATAAAGACAGAATGAGAAGACAGCAGTCTGTAACCTAGAAGAGGACTCTCACCAGAAACTGCCCATGTTGACACCCTGATCTTGTACTTCCAGCCTCTAAAACTGTAAGAAACACAATTCTGTTGTTTCTAGGTCACCCAATCTATAGTACTTTGTTATAGCAGCTGAATCTAAGACAATGACCATGTATATCAGATACTCTATCCCCACAATGACATATTACTGAGTTTCAGTATAGTACACATCATTTCCAGTTAAACTACATGACTCAATGTGGTTCAAACAGACTCTGTTTCTCTGTCCTTCTGTCCTGGCTATCCACATTTGAGCTGAACATGAGTGGGAGACAGTTGAAGATGAGTCACTCTGACCCCAGCACATAAGAGTGTGAAAACTGGTTCCTTTCTTACACAGTTTTTATGTCTTTCCTGAGAGGTGTATAATACAGTGACATCTGTGTTCTTTGAAGATTTTCATATTCTCTGTCATTCCAATATTTTATTTTCTTCTTGGAAAACCATATTTGCTGTTACTTAAATCCAAAACATCCTAACACAACATACCATAGAACACAATCTTATTATTTTTAATTAAATTTTTCTCAAATTTTTTTAATTCTTATTATGCACTTAATATAAGCAAACTATAAAGTAGGAGCTAAGCTTAAATCCATAAATTAAGAGTAAGGCATGAGACTAATAAGTAGTTTACAGTAGGAGAGACTAACATGAATTCATTATTTTAGCAAATAATTACTAAACCCTGTTTTGTGTCAGTTATATATTTAACCTACACTTTTGTGACAAAGCAACTTATTTGCAGAACACAGGTTTAGTGGTAAGGGGTAGTCTGGAACTAAATGTGAAATAGTTCATGCAAGTATGGACCTAGTATGATTTCAGTTAAAAATTACATTATTTCAGCAGGCATTCTTTAAATACCTATTGTATATGCCATTTTAAATGTACCTTATGTCAAAACCACACAATAAATCCTATATTGTATTACATTATGAATTTAATTTTATAATGAAAATAATACCTTTTTCATAAAACTATATAATATACCCAGACCAAAATACAGAAACCATATATCTATTATTATCTTACATCTCTATTATAATGTTATACATTTGACTTGCAGCAATGAGACAGACCTCTAATGGAACAATTAATAAACAGTATACACTGTTAAACACACCTCATTTTGAAGTTATCCAAGTGTTTCATGTCTCTGAGATCTTACAGATCCACTTTCTTTAAGGAAAAGAAAACCCAGTGAGAAAGCCTGTTGGCACCATTTTTCCATTCAAAGATTTGCTCTGAAAAGGATGATCATTTAAGAAGCTAAACAGTCACCTAAATTGAGAGACTGATGAATTTACTAGAGTTTTGGATACCTGCCTAGAATTGATTAGAGAACCCGAATTGGAATTCGAAGCCGACCTGGAAGGAGAGTCCTTGCTCACATGCCCAAACTTTATGTGGGACCTTATAGACATATGCCTTAGATTAGGTGAACAGAAAATAGGTCAGCACTCACAGTAACTGAAGCCAGCTTCAGATTCAGTCACAGTTCAGGGTATCTGCCACTGCTTAATTGCCTCTTGAAGCAAACACTTTTGGAGGAAAAAACAATTAGCATTTTAAACAGACATGTTTAAATTGAATGCTTCATAATTTCTGGGTTTTAATGCAACAAAAATCAGGCATTCAACAAGGAAATAAATAAAAGCAAACCAAATGGGAGAAGAAAAAAATAACAGAAACAAATTTTATAGTAAAACTGCCAAAAACAAAGACAAAGAGAAAAATTATAAAGGCAGCCAGAAAATAAAAAAAAAAAGACAAATTGCCTTCAAAAAAAGACTCCTCAAAAAAAAAAAAAATAGAGGCCAGCAGATGACTGACATCTTTAAAATGCTGACCTATAATTCAACACTTTGTGAAAATATCATTTATAAATGAAGACAAAGTAAAATTTTAGAAAGACAATAACTGGGAGAAGTCAGCTGTGTGTGGTTCTCATTAAAGGGAATGTACAGGAATATTTTCTGGCATTGAAAATGATCAAAGAACCATGGGAAAGAGGAAGGGATGAGACAGTGTTGCCCAAACACAGGAGGGTGCATCAAATGTAATTTAGCTAAAGAAACAAACATGTTTTGTGGAGCTTTATATGTACTATTTGTGTATATAATATATTAAATATATTTACAGTGAGGTAGAGTATATATTAAAGCATATATATATATATATATATATATATATATACACACACACACACACACACACACACACAATAAAACCAAAGTTATGGGAAAATAATTAAAGACAAAGTATTGTAAGAATTCTAAGACCTTTGTGTTGTTTAGTGTGTAAACATTCTAGTTTTCTTTTACCTTCAATGAACCAAGGGAGTAGTTTATAATTTTAGATTAATGATCAACTAAAATTAAAACAATACTGACAAATTATCAGAAAGAAAAATTAAAAAATGAAAAAAAATGCATTTGTAAAAATGGAGGAAATTAGTAAAAACTTTTTTTAATATAACAAGATAATATATTTAAATGTACATGTGTCAGTAATTAGAATAGTTATAAATAAATCAAACCACTGATTAAAAGGAAATGTTTGTAATAATGGGTTCAAAAAGCAAACACATTTATTCTGCTTATAATCATGACAACTTCCATATAAATATGACAGGTATACAATGACAATATTAATCAAATATATCTTATTTATCAATCTATAAAAGTATTTTAAACTGTGCTGGTGTATGGCAAACATTCAATAAATAATACAACTACTTTTTATTATATCATATGATAGACCTTGAGATTTTATTATTTGGATTTTTTTCTTTCACTACACTATGTTCAAGTTTATTTTTCACATTGCTTACTTCAGAATTTTCCTCTTCCAGAATTATCTAACAATGATATTAAAGCTGACATATATTTTTTAGATTTCTACAATGATAATGCTTCACAACAAACTGAAAATCTCAATGTCTTATAACAATTAGCATTTATCTTGTCTTATTTGTGAGTATACATTGGATTCAAGTGCCCTGTAACTCACTCAGTTAGAGATTCTCAGCAATCTGGGTTATGATCTTTAAGATAGATGGTAGAAAGACAAGAGCTAAGCTAAAGCACAAAATTAAAGCTACAAAAACACATTTTATGCAGAATCAGTTTGTATACAATTGATTATTTTCTACAAAGATCTATATGCTTTAAAAAGGAAAGATTGTCTCATCTTTCTATAATTTATTTCTTCACAGTTGAATAACATTTAAATTTAACAGTTGCCTTAAAATCATGATGAATATAAAGAAACTAGATCTCATATTATATCTATGTATAAACTGTTCAGTTTATATTTATCTAGTTCTGAGATCATTTTTATCAGGCTTCTGGCTTCATGAGGACAGGGACTGGCAGTGCTTGGTGCATGACTGCATTCTTAATGACTGACATTGAGTTAGGGGCATTAGAGGGTCTAAATAAACATTTATCAGATGATTAATTTTGGGTGCTTGTGTCAGCATGAATCAAAAAGTCCTGAAATTGCATTTTTAACACTCTTGAGTGTAAAATAAGTTTTGAAAATTCAGGGAATTCGTGTGGTAAAAGCCATTACATGCACATCATCCTTACTTTTTTTTATTTTATAAATAGTTTTCGTGTATTTTAAAAATTTTATTAAATCCATTTTTGTTGCAGCTGCCAGTGATGTAGCATCTAATTTTCTGGTAGTGGTGGTGAGGTCCCTGGATGACCAATCAGAATACTACTGAACATGACACCCTAGTCACAGAAAACAGGACAGCACAGAACAAAAGATATTTTTAACAAGTATAACCAGAAAAAACTGAGTTTTCATAATTTATAAGTAACTCCTCAAATTGATTAGAAAAATAAAAACTAACAAAACAGGGAAAGTTATAAAAAGGGCGTTTATATACATGAAGATCTGAATTTCTAATAAACATAAATAAATCCTGAATTTCATCAGAAATAAGTATAATGTCAACCTTGAAAATGAGATAGCATTCCACATCAGACACACAAAATTTTAAAGGCAGCCACAAAAAATTCCATGAGCTTATAGCAATGTGAACTGTAATATATGTACAATTTTGGAGACCTATTATCAACATTTAGTAAAGTGAACTTTGTTCATATTTTTGATATAGTGAATTTATATTTATGTGTATAACCATGGATTTCTGATACACAACATATTCATTGTATAAATATCTATAATAACCAAGGTGTAGAAACAACTTAAAATTCATCACCTATGGAGTTAACAGTATGTAGTGATTTTTTTTAATACAAGGTAACATAAAGCCATTCAAAGGAGTAAACCAAAGCTGAACATTGAAAAGTGTGAGCACATATAGAAAACATGATATTGAGATAAAGCAAATTGATCCATATTGGTACCACTTATATCAAGTTTGAGACATTATCTATGGATAAGCCAGTATAAATTAGCCATATTGAAACACTCATGAAAACCATATAGATGAAATTAAGAATAGTTTTCAGTTCTGAGTCCTGGGAGAGGTGAAAGACTTTGGAAGAAACATGAAGAGCTTACAGTATCTCTACACTCTTATATTTCAAGTCATTAGTAGCAAATATGGTGAGCACTACAATTTGATAAAGCTATATTGGGTTGATCAGTATTATATTCTTCCTTCAGAAATTTGAATAAATTATTAAAATATAAGGAAAAACATGTAGGATGCTCATATTTATGATACATGGTAAAAAAAAAAAAGGATTAGGGATGAGAATGGGATCTTATTCAGAAGAATATAATTCTAAACAGAGTTTTGTACTTTCCTTCAGACACCTTGGCCAAATAGGTAGCATAACCACAATACCATAACACACCCACAAATCACCAGCAGCAGCAGCAGCAGCAGCAAGAACATTTTCAATAATTTTATGATAAAAGCTAAAGGAGGTTTTAAAATGTATTATTAAGCATAAATTCTCCAACTGAAGTTTGCAGAACATGAGTGTGGTGATTGTGTAACTGAGGATTTTATCTTCATATCATCATTTTTGTCACCAACTGAGTCTTTCTCTCTGTGTGCTTTGCAATTTTTGCAGTTTATATAATTTCTCTCTCTCTCTCTCTCTCTCTCTCTCTTTCTCTCTCTCTCCCCCCACTCTTTCTCTCTCTGTTTCTCACATGAGTACATACACACCCAAGGCTCTTACATCCTCAATCAAATGAACTTTTATTTCTCTAAGAGGTAATTTATAATTCATATATGAGACTTACCATACTCGCTCTCCAACTCCCAATTTTCAAGAAATTAAAACTTAACTATTTTGTTTTTATTTTCCAGAATAAAAATAATTTTATAATCTGTCAATATCTATATTTATTTATTTTACCATAAATAGCATTAAAATGATCAGATTTTCATTTTTACCAGTAAAGATTTGGAAATATTATATTAGTTTAGTTTGCATCTGAGCAGTGTTAAAAATAAAATGTTTTCTTGTAATATCTTAGGTCAGTGTTTAACAAAGATGATCCATGGTGTTCTAGAATACTTTGAGATATGTAGTTTCACAGTCAGGTTTCCAAGACCCCATTCTAGAATATATAATCAGAATCTCTGAAGAATGCATTTTTTTTTTTTTGCTGAATTTCTAAAAAGCATCTGCAAAAATCTCCGGGCACACCAAAGTTTAAGACGATTGTTTCAAGTCTTAAATTTAAACATTTATAATATCCTGTTTATTCTTTCAAACTTATATCCACAAACTTTTATTGATTATTCTCCTTGCTATTCTGCCACATTCACTGAAATATTCACATAATTTGCTATTATTAGAACTATAAATGCATTTTCCTCAGTGTTTTGAAGAGATTTTCAAAGAGATTGCTATTTCCTGGGATTTCTCCATTTTCATAATATTCTTATTATACTCAGATGGGAAGACTTTCAAGTAGCTTTGTAAATGTGGCTTTAATTAGTTGTCACCTATGTGGTTTTGAATAATTTTTCGATAAAATAGATTTACTGTTTGAAATTTTTATTCATCATCAAATTACTTTGAACATATTTATTATTAAAATAGAGGACAATAGACTTAAAGCATTATTATACTACTTTATAGATATAATTTCTAAATTAGCTTAATAGAATCACAGCAGAGAAGGTGCAATATTTAAAAAAAATAATTTTTTTCAAAATAGCCTACAGAAAGAATAAGGAAAGTCATAGAATAATGGGGAACACAAACTGCATCGTCTTCTGTGTATGTGTTGGGTGTTTGCACAAGTTTTAATTATTCATACATTCCTCTTGAAGCTTTGATAGGTTATAAAAAAACAGCATGACAATATCTAACATAAAAATATACTAAGATCATTCCTATGAAAAATGTATTCAAGCATTAAACAATATTTAATTTTCTAATATTAAAAATAAATACATTTTATTTCTATGATCTTTAAAGTTATTGGTTATTGTCATCTCTTTTTAAGTCAATGTAATAATATTTTTTACCAAGTATACAATATAAATAATACCAAATTACATTCCATTTTGAATGCCTATAGAAGCAATTTAATGTTTGTGTCCTTGAGGCAGACTGAGTGCATTTTGCTTTGCTTGCTCCTCCTTCTGCTAAAGGTCAGAGTGTTCTTGATGGACCTTGATAATTAGCCCCTTCTCTTCTCTAACTGCACATTGTGACCAACACATCTCGTTCACTTCTAATTAAAACATTAAGCAGACCATATCACTCCCCCGTTTAAAACCCTCCAACAACTTCCAAACACACACAGAATACAAACCAGTGACTCTGCTCTGGTTTAAAAACTTCTATACAAATCTAAAACTTGTTTACCTTACTAGTTCACCTTTTGTCACTCTCTCACTCATCATGACTTTACTGTCTCACTGAAATTTTTTCCTTTCTTCAACAAGGGAAATTGATTTCTACCCAGGGGCCTCCACATTAGCTCTACTTCCTCTTGTATGTGCCTTCCCTGTCCTTCACTTTGCTCTCTTATTTTTTAGATCTCAACTCAAATGCCATCTTCCTTCAGCTTGCTATCCTCTCTAACCTCCTAGTTGATTAATATTCCATCTAATGATTTAATCATCTGCTAAAGCTTCACCATGTGATGTATGGCACAAAATTAAGTTTCAATATCATGTGCTGCTTTGACTTCTGGTAAATTCAGGAGGGCTTTGAATGATCTAATTGTAAGTTCCTTTCTTCATTCTGTTTCCTAGAATGAGGCCCCTCAGCCAAACAGTCCTCCTTATATCTAGGAAACCCAGCACTATTTCCACTGACCCTTGAGTAGTGGGTTTTACTTCCCCACCAGCCTGCAGAATTATTCAAATGACAGAATCACATCCCCCTGTAGAAAACAGGAGGCACCCCACCTTTGTGATACTAACAAATCCAGCCTTCTGTGGTTCCTCGTTCACTCTGTTCCTGAACACAATTTCTGCATGTGACCTTACAAGGCATGTGGTATCACATGGTGGCTTCTATGGCTAATAAACTGCTTTGGCTCACTTCTATCCAGTGTTTGGCCAACCTCATAACCATAAGGTGGGGATCCTTCCCACATCCATGAGCTGAAGAAGAGGCAAATAAAAAATACATATAGTTTTGCATTTTTGCAAAATTTTTGAACTATTGTGCCTATCACCATAGTGAGATCCACGTTAAAAACAAACCAAATACTTTATCAGTTTCCTTATCCTCATATCCTTGGACTCTTTAATAACATAGCATTAATAAATATTTTGAATAAATGCATGATTGTTTAGATTTCACTTCCCACTTTAATTATTTAGAAATTATTATAATATAAATATTTATAAACATACTTACGCACATATACACGTACATATAGGTTTGCCAAGAAATGCATCCATATCAATGTCCTAACATGAACAACTTATGTTGGTAAATCAGTATTCTGAAGAGTCTTCAAAACTCAGAAAACAGTAGGTTAGTGTAGCAGGTCAAATTTCTAAATTAGTCGAAGATTTCCCAGTCTAATGCCCAGAACCTAGGAATGTGATGAGATATGACTCTCATGATTGTTTTATGATGTTAATATGGCATAGTTGATCATAACATAGGAAGATTACCCTGGGTGGGCTTATTGCAATCACCTGAGCT
Source organism: Cynopterus sphinx (assembly GCA_030015415.1). Classification (NCBI taxonomy): domain Eukaryota; kingdom Metazoa; phylum Chordata; class Mammalia; order Chiroptera; family Pteropodidae; genus Cynopterus; species Cynopterus sphinx. The sequence continues at coordinate 11,435,888 of CM057379.1, forward strand.
CTAAAAAAAGCAGTTCATTTTCTCCTGCTGGTAGCAGAAGACAGTGTCAGAAAGATGTAAAGTACAAGAAAAATTCCTGTCATTATTGGATTTGAAGATGGAGAGGGTCATGATCCAAGGAACGTGTTGATCTCTCAAAGCTCAGTATGACCACGAAAGACCTCCAGTGAAAAAACGGGGCCTCAGTCCTAAATCTCACAGAAACACTTTCTGCCAACCACTGAATGTGTTTGGAAGCTGATTCTTCCCCAGAGCCTCCAGAAAAATATGATCTAGGTAACACTTTTGATTTCAGCCTTGAGAGACCCTAAGCTAAGGACCCAGTCAAACCTACTCAGACTTCTGAACTGCAGAATTGTAAGGTGATAAATCAATGTTTTTTTCAGCTGCTACAGTTGCTCACTATATGGCAATTTGCTATGCAGCAGTAGAAAACAATATGGTCAGATTTATGAAGGAAACAATTCTGTACATCAGGCACAGATAAAAAAAAGAAATTAAGTGTCAGTTCCAAAATGCAGACAGCTTGGTAGTGCTAGATATAGGATAGAAGGGTGCCCTGGGGCAGCCATTAATATTTATTTGGGCCATTGAATATGAGCATTAAGCTTATTTAGCCTTATTTTAGACTCTATTCTCATTGCTAGAGTGCAGGAATCCAGATAATGCCTAACTTATTCTTGAGAAATCAATATTAATTCTTGAGATAAAGAGGAAGCCTGGGGCTTTAACTTGTTGGAAACTAGCAAAAAAAAAAATACAATGTGCTTCCATCATATTAATAATTAGTCATGTTCATATTCCTCATTGAACATGGCATACTTCTATAATCAAAAAACAGTCAGTAAGTTGAAAAATCTCAGACTCAGTGATAACTATAAAACTGTGAATTAGTAAGTAAACAATCACCTTAAAAGAGAAACAGTAATTCACCCTTCACATTCAGAAAACATTGTGATTAAAGGAAACATCAATTTTGTTATTGTCTTTAATGAACAATATCTTCAGAAGCGCACACTAAAGAGCATTGCATCCATACAAGTGTAACAGATTGTTAGAAAGATAACTGATTAAACACAGTAAAAATGATTGTCAGGAGTAAAAACAAAAAAACAACACAAAAAAAGCATTTAAGGTTGACTGACAGAATGTTCTCAGGGACAAGATTAAGAACCAATAATTGTATATATATTTAAATTATGCTAAGACTGTGAAAATAAGACATAAGAGCAGCAGATGAAGAAAATTTACATGAGATAGAAAAAAGAAGGGTCAAGTGAGTTGTTTTTTTTTTTTCCTCTAGTGGGAGTTATCATGAGCGCAGTGCAGTCCTGGAGGCCATGCAATAAAATTTTGACAAATGCACAGTAACAACCACCTACAAGATCTTCTCCCCAGCATATATCTAGAAAATACCTCACTTGGCATGGATACAATTAACTTCTTAGTTATTATTCTCCTTATGCCTTATTTCCTTAGAGCTAGAAGTCTCAAGGCAAAGCTTCAAGTCTTCATAGTCAGGATGAAGCTTCCACTAAATCACTGTCACTTCCCAATTAGCTGAGAAAAATGCTCCTGCTTCTCTGTTACTCTTTTCATCATTACTCTTCACATGATGGATATTTGGTCATTGCAGAATGTCCTTAAAGACATCAGGGGTTTTCCCTTATCTTTGACAGGAGTCTTCCTGCTGGGGCAATTCTAACGTGGCTTCCCATACAAATTGATATCTTCTATATGATGAATACCAGGTGTTTCATCTGAAACTGTATTTTCTAAAATTTATTTTTGGATATAGACCCAGTAGAAAACTTTGGAGTAGAAGGCTGCATTTTTTTTTTCTTGGTTTTAACTGTGATATAATAAAATTAAATTTATTTTCATTTTATTCCACCTTTAAATTTATGTCATATATCTATGAATTCTTTCTTTTGTTATGCTGGAGCTATATGTTAACTAAAGACAAGGAAGTTTAACTAAGATAATAGCACCCTGCTTACTCTTTTTATGATAATGAGCTGAACATCTCATGTAATAAATATATCTATAATCTGTGAATAAAAACATGACAGAGGCAATTCAACTTTACCAAATATTAATCTCTAAAAGAATTAATAAACAATATACTTCACCAAAATAAAATAAAATGTGCAAAAGTCTAACCCAAGAGAAACCCGTGAGTAAAGGAAATGTTATTAAACAAACAGATCAATGGCATTAAACAAGTAAACCTAATAATGCTAAAAGTATAGATATAAAAATATTATTAAGAAATAGTACTCCAGAAGAATCTTCAGCCAAGGAGAAGGGCTGCTTAAAAACCTTGCTTGGTTTATTATCTTGCTCAGTGGGGAAATTATAGATGTTGATTCCCTGTCAGTTTGGCTTGTATATTTTCATACTTACTTTGTATACAAAAATCTGCAAATTTGCATCCATTTTAGTTTTATTCCAGGAGTTTACAGTTATAAACAAAATTTCAGTGTATTCTAGATGTATTTAACTTTTGGTTACTTATATAGAATATACATTTTAAAATACATTTGTTAGGTGAGATATGTGTACGTTACAAGGTTACATAAGAGAGAGAATTTTGAAAGTACAGCTGGTTGCCTCCAATCAAATGCTACTCTGAGCATGGCTGTATTTTGACCTTGTTGTGCCCTCCAACTTTCTACTTTTTATAACAAAGATATGTAATTTTAAAACAAAATTGAAGACGATGTCCTAAAGTCATTTTCAAAAAGATAAGAATGTTTTTGTTTGTGTGTTTGATTAAAATAGTGGGCAATAAAGTTGACATTTTTAGTAACATAAAACATTAAAAATTTTTTTCTTATAAATTTCCCTATAATGAAAGACATTTTTGAGATAAACTATTAGAGAATGTGAGAAAACATTGACAATAATTTTGAAGTCAAAATCAATGGATCTGAATATCTAAAGATGCAAATTAGTAAGAAAAAAATTCAAAGGTGGGTAATGAAAAATTATTTTACAAAAGAAGACACATAGCAAAGAAACTTAAAACAAAGATGCTCAAATTTACTCTAATCAGAGAAGTATAAGGATAACAGCAGGAACATTGTTCTCGGATCAGTAAACATTACAAAGTCTGATAATTTCTAGATTTTGATGACATTAATGATAAACAGTCACACACATAGAAAATTGGGAGAAGAGTTTTAAAAAGTTTTGGAGTAAAATCTGATAGTATTAATTAATATTAAATAAGCACCTCTAACCTGAATAAACATTCTCTCACCCAACAAACATATTTTACATATACAGTTAACCCTTAAATAACATGGGGTTGAGCTGCCCTTGTCCACTTATATGCAAATTTTTCTCAATAAATACTACAAATGTGTTTTATCTTTCTTACAATTTTCTTAATAACAGTCTTTTTTCTAGTTTATTGTACAGATATAGTACATAATACACATAACATATAAAATACATATTAATAGACTATTTATGTTATCCAATAGGCTATTAATATTTAGGTTCTAGGAGAGCTAAAAGCTATATGCGAGTTTTTGACTGGCATGGATTGTAGGCTGTTCCTAACCCCTTCATTGTTCAAGGGTAATAACAAAAAGTTAAATATGTTCATTATATAAAAAAATACTATTCAAAAGAATTAGGCGTATTTGTATTCACTGATTGAAATGATCATTATATACTTCTAAAGTATATAATCATTATATACTGAGAAAAAGTTTCAGAATCATTACATTACCATTATAATTTTGTATGTGTGTGTAGTTATAGGTTCATATACATTGATTTATTTATGTATGACAAAATATAGAAGTTTTGTACCAAATCATTAACTGTGAATGACTCTGGCCATTAAATTAAGAAGAAAAAAGTGCTGAGAAACATTTAAGTTATTATTCTATACATTATAAAAGTTATAGCTTTAACATTTATGCAATATATTTTTATTTTCTTATTCAACTATAATTTTAAATTAAAGAACAGTGAAAAGCAATCTTTAAAAATACAAATTGAATTATATGCCTTATAATAAAATGAATTATAACACTGCATGTTTCTTCTGTTTTTCTACTTATAACATAAAAAATAAAGTTTTGCAGAATGATTGTGTATTTTGGCACATAATACATGTAGATGTTTAAAGAAAAAAAGTTATTTCAAGGGCAAAGAAAAAATAAAAAATAGATTTGATTGCCAAATTTAAACTCTATTGAGAGAGTATTTTCTTTAAAAGAAAATTAAGTTCAGGGATTTATAACTTCACTTCAGTCAATACAACTTAAATTTAGAATGTTAAATCTCCATTGACTTAGAGGAAAATACATATAAACCTTTTTAGGCCAGATAGTAGCCTAGGATCAGAAGAAAGTTTAACATTAAAGATAATATGAGTTATTTGATCAAATAAACCATATCTATGAATATATAAACTTTTCAAATATATTTCCATTTACTTTATATAACAGCATTTGAAAAGAAACAAAAATTAAAAGAGAAAGAAAAAAGCAAAACTTTAGCCAGATTAGCTTTCATCAGTTCAGAAAATCTATGCACTTTGTAACTTAAGTAAAATAGTTTGCTTAAAAGATGACCTTCCAATGTTTTAAGGGTGACTCTGTTTAAACTTCCTAAATGACCAAAAATATAATTTCTTGTAAGATATGTATTTACAACAAACCAAATTAGTGTAAGATTCCTTCAGGTGAAGGCAAGCAAAAAAAAAAAAAAAAACAGTGTACAGATGTGGATCTGCCTAGTCCTACGACAAAAGAGTCAAGCATAACTTTATAGAAAATTGTTTTTCTGTTTCAGGGGAGAAAACTAAATTACTGCTTCTTGCTTTAATATTTTCTAAAAAAAAAACTTAATTTTTTGAGATTGACTATAGTTTATTTCTTTTCTTATCTTTGATATAAAAACTGTATTAGATTTATAAACTTGATTGCAAGGGAGAGTGAGGATGAGAGGTGGGAGGAAAGACGGGCAAAGAGAGAGGAATAATTTATTAAAGCAAAGAAGTGAGCATCTGAAAATAATTAAAAAATAATAATTTAGCAAGTGAATCACTCCCTTTCTATCCTCCTCATTTATATAGTCATTTAGAAATTGTGCTAAATTAGTTTATCCTTTTCTAGTATTGTAGCTTTAATGGGTCTGTGTAATCTCACCTTTATTTCCTTTATTTTTTTAAATTTTGGTTCTGGGATTTCTGGATCACTCTCAGAGTTAGATTTAGAGTATAATATTATCTGCTCACCCTAGCCAAACTGTCCTGCCACTTCTTTCTAATCTCTGTTAGTCTTTCATTGGGTGGATTCTGATGCTAAAGTTGCTTTTTCATCTCTGAGAGGAGGCATATATACGTGTCGAAGATTTTTATTTTTATTTTAACATACTTTGCTGCTATACCTTGGTCATCTTTATTCTTTTATTGCCATTTTTCTAACCAAATCTTGATTTTTATCCAAAGCTCTTTATTACTTGCTCCAAAATCTCATTCTGTAATTCTATAGACCCAGATCTTTTGAAATCTGCCATCCCTCCCTCCCTATTTATGTGTGTATATATATATATATATATATATATATATATATATATATATATATATATGTACATATGTATATATACATATGCACACACACATAAATCTGTCTTTCTACATGTATCTGATACATGCACATATGCACACACACATATATGTATGTACAATATACATATTAATAATTATGAATAAATCACAAATCAAATTTCTTAAATTATTGGATTAATTCTTATTAATACTTTATTGTGGGTGTCATAATTCCTCATGAAAGATAAATTAATGGTTTTATATTTTAAAATAGTGGTTTTAGCAATAGAAGTTACGCACTCTAATTATGTTTGTTCAGTTATAGTCTTTCACTAGCTTTCATGTCATCAATGCTTATTTATTTTTTAAGTTTTTATTTTGAAATAAATTCACTTGTACAAAAAGTCAAAAAAATTACAAATAATTTTCATACATCCATTATTCAGCCAATTATAAATGCCTGAAAATTAAATTAATACAATACTAATAAGTAATCTATCAATCTTATTCGAATGAATTTATCCAACTAATTTTTTTTCTTGGTCTAAAATCTGATTCAAATAGATCAAATAGAGTATTTAGTTGTCATGTCTCCCAAGTGTCTTCCAATACAATTCTCATAGTTTCTTTTTGTTTTCATGACCTGAAATTTTTGAAGAGTATTGGCCAGTTATTTTATAGAATGTCCTTTAATAAATGTTTATCTTATGTTTTCTCCTGATTGTGTTTTATATTTTTAGTAGAATACATAATAAGTAATGATATACCCTTTTTGATATATCATCTCAGCAGATAAATTATGGTAATGTTTGTAATTATTAGCATATTGACTTTGTATGCTTGGTTAAATTAACATATGGTAGGTTTCTTAAATGTAAAACTTTTTTTGCCCCTTTATAATGAATCTTATGTAGTAACTTTGAAAGTAAACAAACATATTGTTTCTGTCATACATGTGCTAATTTTGACAAACATTAATCTCATTTTTGGTTTACTCTTATTTTGCTTGAATATGTTAAGATGTTTAGCTCTGTACATTTATATCATATGATAATCAATTCAATTAACTGGAGCAATATGTCCAAGATAAATGAGATATAGGATGTAGCTTACGGTTTAAAACAGCTGCAAAGTACATGGCTTCTAGGGACATTTTGAAAACCTGCTTAAAATAAACAATAAAGAGTATTGATGACAATGGAAACTGAAGGTTAGTATTCATCTGATATAGAAGAAAAAAATAGTAGCTTACTGTATTATTTCTATTGTCTCATAGAATATTAAAGAAACTGAATCACTCTATAATGAGAATAATGATTTGGAAATGTTTATGGAAAATAAGGTGTTCAGTATTTTTTATTACAAGAAATATTTTCTAATAATGATTATAAAAATTTAGCAACTGAGAAGATACCAAATTTTTCATATACTCCACAGTATTAGAAAGAAAAGAGGTTTTAAATTGATCTTAAATCTGAGCATCTGAATTTACGTTTTAGACTATGATCATACATAAATGATGGATGCCAATATAATTGAAATTCAGCAGAACAGCTGAAAATTACCCAATACACGTATGCCCTAAGTGATAATAATATCCTTTTAGAGAATAATTCTATTTGCAAATTTCAGCATTTCTCATAGTCATGAAAAGGCATGCCAGCATACATTGCAATCGCTTTAATTACCATTAAGTTTTTATCTATGTTCCAACTTAATGAAAGCAACTAAGAATGGTATAGTGCCCTTCACAAGCAGTTCCCAGGCAGCTCATGGTTTTTACGATTTTTTTATATCCTTATTTTCAAGTCCAAAGAAGAGCTCTCAGCATCTCATTTCAGGTCAATGGCTTGAAGCAATGGCATAAGGGACATTCTTTTGGGTAAATTGTGTTCCATTGCACAGTTTAATCACTCAGGCAAGTGAGTGCCTGCTTTGCCCACACAGAAAGGTGGTTCTTGGCTACGTAACTTACTCAGCACTCTCTCTATAAAGGGTCAGACCTTAATATTTAGTATTGTGAAGTCAGTTAATCTATTCTGTAAGAGAGAAAATGTCATAGAAATAAGATGAAAAAGAAGACTGCATAGGGACCAGATTTAAGACGGGTTAGAGTAAGGTCAGCCACAATCATCCGAGGGAATTCACATAAGTGATGATGGAAATGAATTATGTTACTTTAAGCCTAATGTGACATTGTGAAAAAGCAATTTTGTTGGTGTTTCCTTAAAATATGTATCTATAATTTTGTAGTGGGTTGAATTGTGTCCCCCACTAAAAAAAAAAATCTATCCAGAATCTTAGAGATTGCCCTTATTTAGAAATAGGTTCTTTGCACATAAAATTAGTTAAGGATCTTAGATTAAATCATTTTGGATTTAGGAAGGATCCTAAATCCTATGACTTCTTATCCTTGTAAGAAGAATAGAGTGCCTGAAATGACACACAGAGAGACCATTTGAAGATGGAGGTAGAGATCACAGTTTGGCTGCCACAAACAAAGAAATGTCTGGAATCACCAAAAGCTGGAACAGCAAAGACTCCTCCCTAGAGACTTCAGCAGGAGCACAGAACTTCTGATATTCTAATTTTGAATTTCTAGCCTCCTGTACTGTGAAAGAATGCATTTCTTTTATTTTAAGCCACCCAGACTGTGGTACTTTGTTACAGCAGCCCTAGGAAATTGATACAGAGAGTTTGGAACTAAATGTGTGGGGTGCTCTGTAATGAACAGCTGTAAATGTTGAAGTGACTTCGTAATTGAGCAATAGGTAGAAGCTAGGTGAACTTTGAAGCATGTGATAGAATCTAGATGACCTTGAAGAGTCAGTTTGTACAAGTGTGGATGCTCTAAGTGATAGTGGCAAGGATTCATCTGTTGTGAGGAACATGACAGCGAATGCTTCTGTTACCTTAGAAAAATTATATACATATATATATAATTAAATATATATATTCTCTCTGTCAAGGGAGACAGAGAGAGACAGAGAGAGGAAAGTTATTTAATAGGTAACTATTCAATGGAGAATATGAGTTGAAGTTTATTTGCAATATCCTCACTTGTTTTTGGTATAATAATACTAGAATATAAATATACCTATACTCTTAAACTATGACAAATGTGTTTGAACATGAAATTCACAATCAACATTTTCAAAATGTAGGTATGAATTCTATCACATAGTACATATAAGGAATACACTTCTAGAAACTCTCACCTTTCTCAATGATTACGTATTGACTAGGAAGAAACTATATCTGTAAGACAGCATAAAGAATATAGGAAATATTATAATTTCTCCTTAACTTGAACAAACATTAGAGTAAATGGTCTCAAAATACATGCATCATTTAGTTAGTTCTGCAGTTAATTATCATTTAGGTTTACTAAATTATTTACTCACATGTCTTTCTTGTATTTTTCCTTTTGATTAAGTACATGTTGAGCCATTCTTTCTAGGAGGATCTGGAGGCCACATCTTCATTTTGCTTTTTAATATTTCACAAAAATCTTTATTTTACCTTTACTTTAGAGTGTTAATTTAGTTGTCTTTAGATTTCCTATTGGATATTCTTTATCTTACTATCTTTGAATATATCATTCTATTCATCTCTACCATTTATCATCTGGATTATTCCATTATGAATAACCTGTATCTTCTATTGTTTTTTCTATTGTTTTATGGTATCATTTTATTCTAGAATTTATACTTAATTATTTAAGTCTGTTCATTTACAGATACAATTTCTAATGTAAAGATAGATGGTTTAAAAATTTGATGGGATAGATTGCCAGATGTTCACCGAAGCATCTTTTATTGTCTTCCATGATACATTGTGCAATAGATTACCCATACTTGACATTAAATACAGCAATGAGACTAATATAGTCAATCAAGAACAAACAGAAAATTCATGCATAACTTTCAGACCTTGGTTATTAAACCTTCTCACATTAATTACTTCGTTATGTCACTTTTGTCAGTAGTAGGTATATATCATGAATGTTAAGCCATATGTTGAATATGACAAGTCTCAGTTTTAAAAAAATTGCATAATTTCTGAATTTCCACTAGGAGGATAGTGACACACAGTCAAGTAAAACTGTTTTGAACATTATGGGTCAGAGAAACAAACCTCTTTGTTTTAACCTTTAAGAGTTTGACTACTTATGACGTTGACTAGCATTACTAAGTTCACTTTTTTCCAAAAGCTAAATTGTATTTATTTACTGATCAAGGAAGTCATTTTTCTCAAGTGTGCTTAACTCACAAGTTGTCTGAAAGTTGCAATTGAACATATATTATTATAAAATCAGAAATTTTCAAAATGTAGATAGTTATAAAATGAACAAATTAGTGCTGATAATTACAGAAATTATAATACTATGAATGATGATTTTTTTTACTATTTTTAAAAATTCCAATATTAGAATACTTTTACCTGCTATGCAACAGATAATTGCATTCATTATACTTTTACCACATGTACTAAGCAGTGATTCATCTGCTAATTTCATTACTAGAACTAAAAAGAAGTTTTTCATATGGAGATCATTGGCTTAAATACTTCATGTACCTTAAAAAGGTCATTTATTTTTTTTTTCTTCTCATGTACTTCCAGCAGGTAAAGTAGCCTTATTGGCAGAGAGACAAACATGAAGCCAAATATTAACGTGTAACAGTATGTGATGGATATTTCTTAAAATATAAGTATTTTCCTCTATTTGCCAGGACATAACTAGACAACATTTTCCAATTCCCCTTATCCTGGTGGTGATATGTGCAGTGTCTCACTATTGGAATATTGGATATGTGAAGTCTGCAGAAGCCATGTGGGTTACTTTAAGATCACAGGAGTTAAAAGCAAGTGTGACTTTTTTCTCCCATTGTTTCCCATCCATGGGTTTTCTACTATGAGAAATGGTACCCTAAAACATAGCACAAACTTCAGATGGAAGAACTGTAGTCTCCTGAATTATTATACTGAGCAGTAATTGCCTGACATCTTCCACTACTGACCTGCACTGAACTGTAACATGAGCAAGAAATAAAATCTTTACTTGGTGAACCTACTGAGATTTTAGAATGTGCTTATCTTCGTGCCTAGAAGTATTTGACCAATCAATTACACGGTGCTTAGCTACCATGTGGCTATTCAAAAGATAAAGTTGAGTGTTCTTATATGACATTTTAAAAATTAAAATCTAATGAAAATAAAAAGTTATAATTTCAAAGAAAAATTACATATGTGGGAAGAACTGACATTGAATATAAAGTAGAAAATGAGACTAGACCTAATAATGGATAATTGGAAATTGTAGAAAATGAAAATTTCTGCCAGATTTTTCCTATAAAGTAAATAAAAATGACTTATAGTATTTTAGAAGAAGACATAAGACCAAGGAGCAATAGACATTAAATTGCTAATGAACAAAATAAATATTTACTGCATAACACCAGAGAGCATTCAAGTCGAATTTAAAAACTGCAATAACAAGAGCTTCCAGGTTGATAAACACCTAAGGTGCTGGCAAGGTGATGTACCTGAAGAGAGAATAGAAGCTCCTACCCCCTTCCCCAATACCTTACTTTAGTCATCTATTTCTCTTGGCCATTCTTGAATTGTGTTCTTTATAATAAACCAGTAAATTGGTCAAAGGACCAGGGCTGCAACTACAAGTGCCAGAAGCAGGGATGACTGCTAAGCAAGAAATTGTTTTTAAGTCAAACCATACAAATTTAGGACTCTGATTGCCAGCATGGGCTACATTCTATCCACAACTGATGCTCTCACAGCAGTTGCAATATTTCACCTGGTTTTCATGAGGAAGATACCTGCCTTCTTGCACTGGGGTGTCTAATAACATTCTTGGGAATCTTCTTACTCACAAGCTAACAGAAAGAAGGCTATTTCATTTGAACCTATATTTCTGTAGATGTCACGTCAACAATGAAAATCATACATGACAGGGGGATGACATTTCAACCTTATTTCAAAGCTTCTTTTCCTTATACAACCATGGCAAATGACATTTCTGAGATCCACATTCATACCACGTTGCTGGTCATGTAAGAAGAATGTGGCTCCAGCAGTGTTTCTGGAGTTCCCTACTGAATTCTAGAATACACCAAAAAGGACAAGCCACCTTGAGTGAGACTCACCTTTTTCTCTATTTATAATTTTTCAAGCCCTGCTGGCAGTGGTTCAATTCTTAATTATAAAACTTGCCTTCTGAGTCTTTTTTTTTTTTTAACCAAGAATTCGTGGACTGGGATCTTGGAAAATGTCTCTGGCAAAAAGTATTATCTTGGTTTTGAAAGTTTCAGATGATGAAGGTGAGGAAGTGGGTGGATGAAAGCAAACTCTAGGTGGGCAGATGGAAGCCAGTTTATAGAGGTTAGCCCAGCAAGATTTGAAAAGCCTCTTTATCATCCTGAGGTTGGAAACTGAGTTCCCTCAATTACTGACTAAAAGTTACCACTTTCTTCAGACCTAAAGAAAGACAGAGATTTTGCTCTTATTTTTTAGATCCAGTGAAAGGCTGAGACTTCCACATCTAGTCTTCACCTCAATACATGCCTGATCCCTGCCCATCTCACTCATGAACCTATACTTGTGAAGACATTCCTATCACTTGACATGCATAGTGGGCCTGTCCTGAGTAGGACATATATGACTGCCTTCTGAATGCCTATGCCCCTCTGATGAAGGTTTGCTTGATGTGTTTATATTGCATCTACTTTGAAAACTAATGAGATTTTCATTCTATGAACTGTTTGATAGCCTTTCCTTCACCAAGGAACTGAGAAATTTTGAGAAGGGGAAAAGTAAGAAGGATAGGAGTAGAGGTAACCTTACTTCAGCTCATAAAGAAAAATTCCCTTTAATCTTTCCAAAAGAGATTGCATCACTCATAAAAGGATAGAAAAAAATGCAATAAAAGAAGAACATTTAGGATGTAACTTTTTAAAATTAAATCAATGTATTGCTAAGTTAAATAGGTTTTATAAAATGCTTTTAGATGTCAAAAGTGTTATTTTTACATAGTAACATCATTAACATACAATCTCAGGGTCACTGTAACCAAAACAAATAAAAATAAAGTTTGTATGGTTAAAAAACTGATATAAATTTTGATACATTCCAAAAAACTAGTAATTATAATGTTAGAATATGACATGGGTTGAAAATAATCTTATTTGTAATAACAGCCAAAAGGGAAAAGTGATGTATTTATTGTAAGTTTATAGAATTAATTTAAAAGAATATGTGTAGGGCCTATATGAATAAAATAATAAAAATCACAAAACCTGTATGAAAGAAAATAAAATAGAAGCACTTTCCATGTTCCTCTGTGGAAAACCCAAAACAAATCATGTGTGTTCTCCCCAAGTAACATATTTTAACAAATTTTAACAAAAATCATACTAAGATTTAATATTAAAACCACCAAATAAACTTCACTTGGATAAGTATGTTGTTATAGCCCAGGAATTCTTAACAAAAATAAAGTTATTAAAAAATATAAATTAAAAAAATAAAAATAAGAAACAAAATATAGAGTATTTGGAAAAATAACATTTGTAAGTGTTTCTATACAAGAGAAATGTTAAGAAAACTAGAATGCAAAGAAAAAAGCACATTCACACCATTCATGTTTTCCATCAAGTTAGTAAAATATTTTAATGGCAATACTATATATTTTCGTATATGCCCAAAACAGTCACTCTTCCTAAAGGGAGAAGTGAAATGTATAAACCATTTTATAAAATATGTATTACATTCTTTTAAGATTACAGGTATCACATGAAATGAGCAAACAACGCCATTCATTATGATAAAAATGATGAGAAATACACAGTTGAGTAAGTAGTTTCATTAATGTGAAATTCTAAGTTTCAAATAAATTAGTCTAAATATTCTATACTTTGAGATTAGGTAAATACAAAGTCTGCAACTATGTAATACTACACCTTGGAGTAATTAGAAATTATTATTTAATACAGTGAATAATAATGGGCAATATTTAGTATAATACTAAGTCAGTTACATAAAAGTTTATATAATAGAAGTATATAATACTCTATATGTCATCGCATAGATATATGCATTAATAGAAATAAAATGTATCACATAATGATGCAAGAATAGGTGATATAGCATTTTTAAATATGAATATCCCAATCTATACCACATCTTAAAATTAATGTGATTATTTTGTTTAATATTTATTATTAAGACTTTTCCAAGGAAAATAAACATTTATGTCTTTAACAGTATACTTCTCATTGCAACAATATATATAAAATAAAAAGCAAAAACAAAACACAAATTATTTCAACCTTAATGGTAATAGAAATGTTATATTATGGTTCTTTCTTACAATAAAATAAATAGAAAATTGGAAAACATTCAGGCAAATATTAATAAACATTTTAAAAAGGCAAATGCTCACTATATGAAGTTATAGTCCAAAAACAGAATCGGAAATTGTGTGTGTGTGTGTGTGTGTATTGCATATTATATATGTATATATTATATATAATTCATAGTGCACATACATAAGATGTACACCATGGTTTGAAAAGATTTACACTAAAGCGGTAAGGGTAGTTTCCTTTAATTAGTGGAATTTACAGTACTTTAAAATATAGTGTATTAGATGAAGTTAATTTTTGTCAAAATTATAAAAAGGAACAGATTGATTTTTTAGGAAGAAAATAATAACTTAAATTTAATGAAAAACAATTAAGTACCAAGGAAATGTCTATCCTCAGGCTACATAATTTTATAGGAAATATTTAAAACTTTTCCCAGAAAATGTCTCTAAGGCAGAAATAAATCATAGATGAATCTTATATCATTAAGTTCAGTCTATCTTAACTTTATAGTAAAAACTTATTAGTTTCATTTATTTTTTCTATTATTTACAAGAAATCTATTTTCTGACATTGATGTAGATGATAGATGATAGATTGTTTTTTCTTTACAATAATATTATTTCATCTAAATGGAGACAGTTGTGAAAGGAAATATAACTCAAATGGCATTCATTTGGAAGTTAATGAACACATAGATGGAATCATTCTTAATTGTTCCATTAGTTAGTAAGTTTAATGTTTTAAAACATTATTAGTTCATCACTAATATGCTGATGTTCAGTTACAAGTTACTATTAAATTTATTATAATATTCCAACGTCTTGTCTTATGTTCTGTGCATGTTAAACAAAGCCTTGTCACTTGTAAAATTGTTAAATGTAAAAAGTTAAGCAGAATTATTCAAAAAAGAAAAAATATCCTGGATAAAAAAAATGATCAAAGGCCTTGAATAGCCATTTCTCCAAAGTAGATATAAAAACGGCCACAGGGTACATGAAGAGATTTCACAGCACTTATCATCAGTAGAGTGTAAATAAAACCATGAGATGTCACATACTATTAAGATTACCACTATCAAAAAAGAAATGAACAAGCAAACAAACAAAACCAAACAAAACAGCAGACACAGGTACAGATGTGAAGAGAATGGACCCTTGTGCACTGTTGAAAATGTAAATTGACAGCCACTATGGAAAAAGTGATGGAGGTCCATCAAAAAAATAAGTAGAACTATTATATAAGGCACCAGTGCCACTTTGTTTTTATCCAAAAGAATTGAAATCAGAATCTTAGAAATATCTGCACTTCCATGTCACTGCAGTGTTATTCATAATAGCCAAGAGATGAAAACAATGAAAATGTACATCGATGTCTGAATGGATGAAGAAAATGTGGTGCATACACACAATGCAATATTAGTCCACCATAAAAGAGAAAGAAATTCTGTCAAATGCTAAAACATGAATGAATTTGAGGACATTATACTAATTGAAGTAAGACAGTCTCAGAAGGACAGATACTACATAATTCCACTTACATGAGGTATTTAAAGCAGTCAAACTCAAAAAGTGAAATGCTAGTTGCCAGGGGCTTGGGACAGGAAAAAAATGGAGAGTTGCAGTACAATGAGTGGAAATTCTAGACATGCAAGATGAGTAAGTTATAGAGTCCTGCTGGACAGCCTTTGTGCTCATAATTAACAATACTGTGCAGTGCACTTAGAACTTGTTAACAGCACAGATTTCATGTTCGTGTTTTTCTTTTTTTATATATAACAGAGAGAGAGAGAGAGAGAGAGAGAGAGAGAGAGAGAGAGAGAGAGAGACAGCTAAAAAAAATAAATAGTATTAAAACACCATCTAGAAAGAACATTTCTTCTGGGTTGTTAGTATAGTATTATTCAGTGAAAGAGCTACCTTGTCTTTGTCTCCAATGCAGTTAATTAGGCTATATGGGCATTTATTTTAATTGGATGGCTCAGAATCACCTTTACATTTTTCTCACTACAAAACAATTTTTAGTTGTTGGCAGGCTTTCCTGATTACTGTTACATAGAAATTGTGGGGTATGTTTTTGGTTGTTAACTGTTTTTTGAGCCTAAAAGTGTTTCTCATTATTTTCTTTACCATTCAACAAGGTTTTCATATGGCTTCACTGAACTTTAGATGAAATCTATTGTTCTTTTTGCTGAGTCAATACAAACGTGTTATCTGTTTTCCAGTAGATAACCTTTTTAAATTGTTTTTTTAAAGAAGCATATCATAATCAAAATAGATTTTATTTTTCAAATGGATTAATGTGATATCCACAGCAGTTCTTTTTTAATTTATATTTTGGCATTTTTAGTGTTTTAACTTGATTTTTTGTAGTTACTTATTTAGTATGTACAATAATTTTATTTAAAAAATGACTTTGTTGTTGAACTAGGAAGTAGAGTAGAAAACTAAAAAGCAAAAAAAATTAACCAGTTAATAAATTATTAATATTGTTATAAATATTTGTAATATTTTATATCTTTACATAATAAATTCAAATTACTTTTAAGATAATCCTATTTTTTCTATGTAACAAAAATAGAATATTGCCTACTGAACTGAAATGGGAACATGGCTGAGTTGCTTAATTTTAGAATAAAATCAAGGCTTAATTTATTTGAGAGATTTACAAATATGTCTTTTTCAGTTTTAATAACATTAAAATTAATTCATTAGTATGTACACTTGTACAAAATACAGTAAATACTAGATTTAAGTTTGCAAGATTGTACCACAAAAAAAATTATCCCACTATACTATATTTTTAATTTTAAAAAATAAACATTATTATAAATTTTTTGTACAAAAATACACACATTTTAGTTATACACTTTGATGAAGTATAAAAACAGATTTAACCATGGAACTACCTTGTTAATAAATGATTATAAAACATTTCTATAACCCCATAAGGTTTTTTTAAATTATCCTCATTCCTTACATCTTGTTTTTCGGCCTGAGGCAACCACTGCTCTGCTTTCTCTGATTAAATATTAGTTTTGCCTTATATAAAATCTCATATAAATAAAATCTTAAGAGTTATACTCTTAAGTATCTGGCTTCTTTTACTAAGCAGGTTGTTTATGAAGTTCATCTTTGTCTTAGTGTTTAGTGGTTCATTCCTTCACGTTACCAAATAGTATTCCTATGTTATATGCAACATTCATTCATTCACTTGTTAGACATTTGTATTGTTTCCAGTTCAAAATTTTTACAAATAAAACCAACAAGAACATTTCTATACAAGTCATTTTTTTATATGTCAGTTTATATATCCTTTGGTTAAATACCTAGAAATAAAACTACTTCATCATATGGCCAATGTATAATTAAGTTTATGTAAAATTTTCAAACTATTTTATGCTCTAACCAGAAATTTAAGATAATAAATTACTTCACATCCTCATCAGTACTTGGCAAGTCTTGATTTTAGCCATTCTAGTGATTATGTAGTAGTACTTCATTGTAAATTTTGTGTTTCCCTCTTGATTATTAATTTTATAGCTCTTTATTTGATTATGGGACATCCATCTATCTTCTCCAGGCAAATGTATGTTCAAGTATTTGACCCCCTCCCTTTTTTTGGATTCTTGACCATCTTCAAGTTATAGAGGTCGTGTAAAGTGTGTACCCAAGTCTTTTGTTTAATAAATTATGTCAATTATTTCTCTCCATATAAAGCTTACTTTTTATTTTTAGAAAGATGTCTTATAGAAAAGGAATAATACGTTTAACAGTTTTGAATGCTTAATGTTTTTTGTCCTATCTAGAAAATCTTTGCCTAATCAAAGGTACAAAGATGTACTCTTAAGTTTTTTATTTTTTCCAATGAAGATATTTATGTTTCCTATCTTTCCTGTGTTTATGGTCTTTGTATTCCACACCATGGATCTTCATGTCTATAGTTACAGAAAATCTTAAAATCAAGCAGTGTAAGTCCTCCAAATTTATTTTTCAAAATTATTTAGGTATTCTATATCCTTAATATTTAAGCATAATTTTCAGAATTAGTGCCAATTCCTCTATAACATATTCTGCTGAGGTTTTTCTTGAGATTGCATTAAATATATATAAATCATCTTGAAAATAACATCTTAACAAGATAGAGGCTTGTTATCCTTGAAAAGCATGTATCTTTCCAATTATTAAGTCATCTTTAGCTTCTCTCAGCCATGTTTCTTAGTTTTGTGTATATAGTATTTGTATAAATACTGTTAACTTTATCCCTGTATAGTTTATGTTTCTGGATGATATTGGCAGTGGCATAGATTTTTATTTTCTATTTGTTTATAGCTATTATTTATAAACTGCAGTTAATCTGGTATATTGACTGATTATGATATGGACTTGTTAAATAAAATTATATATTCTAGTACTTTTTATAGATTTGTCACAATATTTCATACATGCAATCATATCCTCTATGAACAAAATATATATATTTTTTTAAACATTTTCTTTCTTGTACTTGCTATACCTCAGTATAATAATTTAAAGTGCTGAAAGCAGACGTCTTTGCTTAGTTCTTGGTCTTATGTGAAATATGTTTTTCTTTTACATTTTTCATTTTTAAGTATGGTTTTAGATCTCAGATATTAATAAATCCCATATATCCAGTTTAATTAATTTATCTTTTATTTCTAGATGTCTGAATTTCTTTTTAAATAAATGGTTGATTTTGTTAACATTTTTGAGGCTTGTTTTGGGAGAATAATATGGGTTTTCTTTTTTCTTCTGTTAATATAATAAAACATATAATTTTTAAATATTAAACCAACTTTATATTCTTAAGATAAACCACAGTTGTTTACTTTGGAGTCATGGAAATACACTGCTTCTATCTTCAAGAAGACCTGTTTCAGGGAGCTTGGTTGATTAAGCCTCAGCTGACACCACAATTTTTTTTTACCAAATTAGTGACTTCAAATCCCCAGAATAAATAGCAGCTATAAAGCTGAAATATATTCAAATATTAATAGTGAAGCTAAAAACCGAAGACTGAAAGCCAGATGTTATTTTTTTTTTTGCTTTCTTTATATAGATTTTTTTTACTTGTTTTATTTTTATGAGCTATCTACTTAAATACAATCTCACAAATTTTCCAAGGAGAAGAAAGAAATCTGATGAAATATATCAGTGGTAAACTTATATCTGCATGGACCTTGTCTCATGCCCTCCAATCTATGCTTCACAAGCTACAACATTGATTTTCATGAAGAATATATCTTGTAAAGGTCGCCAGTTGCCTCCGAATAAGTAAGAATGCGTGCATTGCTGCCCAATGCCTACCGTGCTTTGCTGACTATGCTCTCATTTATACTTTTTGTCCATTTTCTCCCAACTCTCAGCCTTAATAGCCTATACTCCCACTTCTGGAAGTTATTCTTCCCTACTCTTTCTTTAACAAACTTCTACTTGGCTTTCAGGACTCAGATACATGCCAATTTTTCCAAGATGTTTAGTAGCCTCTTATGTCATCCTATAACACTCTGAATATTAGTCTATCACAGCATTTATTTACTCTAAGAGAATTGGCAGTTAACTTTTCTGTACTTGGCATTGCAGTGAAAATATCTTGAAGAAAGGATCATAGTTTATTTATTGCGGTATCCAAATTGTCTGAACAAAATAGGTTTTTGATAAATAACTCTTAATTCAATGGAAAGGTATTCTTGGATTAGCAGCTAATATTAAACAGTGAACTTCATATTATTAATGACCTTGTCTTTCTTTGCCTCTCTCGTTTTATTTCAAACTTCACCAGGCTCATCTCCCTTCAGGATTTAAGCAAAGCTTGCACGATGTAAAATTCTACTTAATTCACACCAAACACTCTCCTGAGAGGAGTCTGAAATCAACTTTCCCTGATTGCTCTTCAAAACTCACCTGTCATATTCACAGTTTACGCTGAATCCTAAGATATAGTGCCCAAAATACATTCCTCTACTCAAACTGTGTGTAGGTACCACATAATTACACTTCATTGAGCATTAGCATCCTATAGAATATATAACTTAACATTCATCTGTATTTCAAGTTTATATCAGAGACTTATCCTGGGTATTAGATAGAATTTTAAAATATAATGTACATTCATATACACAAATTTTATTTTCTCCATAAATGATAATATAGTCATCACAACACTTTGTAGGTATAGAACCAATGTCATAATTTCATGTATCTGGTATAAAAATAAGAGTATTATTTCATAGACAAAATCCAGACTGACCAAAACAAATAACATTTTTCCACACAGTGATTCACCAGAATATGATCTTTCAAAAAAATGTCAACTAAGAAAATAGTTCACAGGTGTATTTTATAAAGTACATCCCATGTGTTTTAGCCAGAAGCAAAACCACAGTGGAAAAGAGATCCTTGCATTCTAATGAGAACACATATTAACACTGACTCAGGTTTTTGTTAAGGTCACTTCGCTTAATCATCAGAAGACATTCTTGTAGCTCACTGTAAAACTTAAGAAGAGATTAACATTTTCACCTTTTTGAATGAATATCTACAAGACATGAATCATACCCTAAGGAAGGAGTTTGAAGGAAATGAAAGTGGTATAGTTATGATACTTCACAAATCTAATCTTAGAGATCAATCTTTGTTCTCATTGGGTTGATATAATGTACATCTTATTCAGAAAAGAATAATAAAAATTATTATAAATTGAGGTTTTTCATGTTGACATCAGGCAACAATGTTTGTTCTTTTCATGTTGGTGGACAGTGTTTTTCAGTTGAGAGAAACAATTAGGACTTTTATTTCTATTTTTATTATTTTTATCTTTTTAGATTATATTTTGTGTGATTTAAAATTTATACCATTGATTGTTTTATTATTCCATGTATATGATTTATCAACAAAAATATATACATTTATTAGAAATAAATATAATTTTTTCCTGGTTGTGTATATGTCCACAAAATATTAAACTTCTAAAGAGGATTCCACTAGGAATATCCAGCTATATATATATATGTGTGTGTGTGTGTGTGTGTGTGTGTGTGTGTGTATACATATATATATATTTTTTTTAATTCTTAGTCTTTCCCACATGATTGAGATTACATAGCAGAGTCAATCAAACATATGCAAGAAAATAATAAACTAAAGAAATTTGTCACCACCAAGCCAATATTACAGAAAATGTTGCAGGGACTTCTTTAAGAAGAAAAACATGTATCAAAAATAGGAATAAAAAATGGTCACAAGTACATTCCTATCACTCATTACCTCAAATGGAAAAGAATTAAGTGTTCCAACTAAAAGATAGAGTCGATGAATGGCAAAAAAACCAAGACCCCTACATGTTGCCTACAAGAAACTCCCTTCAGATGAAAAGACATACACAGACTAAAAGGAAGGGGATGGAAAAAGATTGCTTTTTAGACCTAGAAGTTATTTAAGTCAGACAGAGAAAGGTAAACACTATATGATTTCACTCATATGAGGAATCTAAGTAATAAAAAGAACAAACTAATCAAAAACAGACTCACAAATCAAGTGGATGATTTGGTGATGGACAGAAGGAAAAAAGGTTGGAGAATGAGAGAATGGGGTGAAGTATAAATTAATAGCTGATGGAGAGTCACTAGGATAGGGAGAATGGCATAGGGAATGCAGTTAGTATTAATACATTGGCTAGATGGAGGGTCACAGGAGGGCAGAAGCAATTGGGGGGATCATTTATGAACTATATAGATGTCTAACCAATGTACTGTGTACTTGAAACTAATTTAAATAAAATTTTAAAAAACTATTGCAATTAACGATTTAAATTGTTTATAGTAAAATGTACTGCTTATCTGGTCTTCCTTACTTAGATATCAAAATCTTACTGTAATATTTAAATTAATTAAAATATGATTATTTATTCAACAAAATACATGGAGGACCCAGGATGAATAAAGCACAATTTTATGTACTGAACATACAACTGTGGATGAGATCATTTCTACCTCTATCCTCGTGGGATATAATAACCATCTTTAATTAGATTTCAGTTTATGAATTTCTGAATATGACAAAGAAAAGTAGTTGAGGACACTGTAAACAATACAATCTAAGGATAAATGTATCCCTAAAATATTAAATATTAAAATATAATAGCATTCAGAAGGTTTTCAATAGTAAATTTCAGTGCTATTCATACCCAGTGCCATGACATACACAGATGAGAATGTCTCCTTAGGTGGATCTCAATTTCATCCCTCTCAAAAAATTTCAACTTTTCACACGCATATGTCAGTGAGAAATTAAAATGTATGGTTATATAACACTGATAACCTGAGTTTATTATATTACATCAGCATGACTTAATTTAAGCTGAGTGATAGAAAAATAATTATATATTTTCCCCAAATTAACAAATTTACTTTATTATTTCTGCAGGCATAATAACTTTCATTATTATACCATATGAATATAATGGTAAGGATTTTCAGCATTATTTTCTATATAATTAGAACTGATTGGAGGATTGTAAGCAGAGATGATGCCAGGATCATTTTTATGTTTTACAGCAATTCCTCGGAGTGCTCTTTCATAAGGTTTAGAAAAAAACAAGAGCCTAACCAGTAAAATCTATTAAGAAGTCAATTCAGTAAGTGATGATCAGAGCTTGATTCATGTTAACAGTAGTAGGTATATTAGAGAAATTAATATATTAGACACTCAATTTAAAAATAAAATGGACAAGAACCATTATTATTTATTTTTGTCAATACTTCCTAAAGTTTGAATGTACTAATAATGTGTATGTGTGTATATATACACACACTATTATATATATACACACACTGTTATATATGTATATATATACGCACACTATAATATGTATATATATATATTTTTTTTTTTGCCTAATTTCTTACCCATAAAACTGATATTAATTTCAGAGAGCCTAGACATCCAGCTATCTCAGGATCTTTTTTCTTTCTTTTTTATTAACCAGGATTAATTTATTTGGGTAGAGTTCTAGAAAACACTCTCAGACTTATTTTAGCCCCTTAGATGTTAACTCATGGTTTTTAATATGCCTTCTCTTAGTAGCACAACTACTGCTAAGCATCACGTACACATTAATATATATCTTTGTGCACTTGAGTTTCTGAGACCATCTTTATAGTGAAGTTTATCCAAATTCTATGCAGATTTTTCTAGCCAGGTTTTTTGTTCTGTTTTGTTTTAATTGTAAAACTTAAGTATTATGATAGGTAGGTGGGGTAAAAAACTAGAGAAAGGAAACTATTTTTGAATGCTTGAAAGTCACAAGCAGTTTTATTTGTGAGACTCAATATAACAAAAAAACCTAACATCTTGAAATTATTGAAGTTATATGTTTAATAGATTAAGTCTTATAAATAAGTACTTTTACATATAATTAAAAAGTTAATTTGGTATTTCTCAAAGCCAAATGCTCATTGCCATACACACAATCTTCCTAAATTTGTCTTTTAAAAGAGCTAAGTTAAAGCTGAATATTCAAGTTTCTAAATAAGATTTGGTCTTACTGAGTCACTTGATTTCTTCATTTAATTTGTTAACATCAGTACTCTACATGCTGTGGTTGGTATTAATGTAATTTGTTTGCATTTGTTAGTAGCATATTTTCTTAAATAAAATGAATTTATTATTGTAGCATTATTTTCTCAGTGAAATACTTAACTCACTGGCTATGTTGTTTCATAATTATCACACTATTATTACTTAAAAAATGAATGGGAAGTTTGAAAATAATCTGACAACCAAGAACTATGCTGCAAACTTGTTCCCCAACTAGGGTAGAAATTAACCAATATAATGGTTTTGGTAAATGAGTGAATAGTTTTTCTAAATGTTTTGTAATTGATGCATGAAAATATGTCAAATGAGAAAAAAAACATCTGAGAGTTGTCTGGCAAATTCTAAGATGCCTCTTGGTCCTAATTTAGATCCACGATTTTTTGTTTGTTTTACCCTCTTCCTGTCTTTTATATGAAGTAATTCATTTTAAAAGTAATGTTATAATTAGAGATTTTTTTTCAAATTATACAAATGTACTTAAAAATGATGCATTTTTTAAATGGCAATTTCTATCAAAATTTAGAATCTCTAATGAAAATTTATATGTTCATATACTTATTAATAAAACTTATTAACAATATGAGCCAAGAATAATGTATATGAGGAACAGTCTTGTTACTGTTCTAGGTATAAGCATTTTAGTGAGTGTACTGGAAATTTTTTTCTGAAATGACAAGCAGGATTTGTAAATAAGAAAATATAATGTTTAAAAAATTACTTATGTTAAAAATTTGATTTAATTATTAGACTATTAGATAGTTGTAATTTCAAGACTATAAACCAAATACTAGTAAATATTTAGTCATAAATAGAAAAATCATAAAATAGATATATGGGATTAAAATTTTTCTAACATAAATAAAATATACATAACAGATAATGTCCATAATCTCAGTTTTTAAAAATAATCTAATTTGAAAATACTAAATAGAAAATTGTGTTCTTTCTTGAATCTACAGGTTTTATTCACTATTAATGTTTGTAGGAGTGGCATTTGGATGAAGCCTTAAATTGAAGTTTCATCTGCCTGTATTTATGTTATTAACAATAGTAAAATTTCTTATTACTCTGGTTTAGATTTGAAAAAGGATGTATATACTTGTGTCCTTGCTGACATTGCTTTTTTTTCTGAAATAAAATTATGGATGAATTGTCACTAATAGAAATGTTCACTGAAAACAGAATATTGCTGAGTGCACCGAGGCATTCACAACTGCCTATCAGAAATGTAAAATATCACTCTAGAAAATGCCATTTTAATGTAGCATAAAATAATGCAATTTAATCTCTAAGCAGGTGTGACACTAATGGGAAGTGAGCATAGTTACTTCTCTATCTCATTCAGTCAACAATCTCTATAATATTTACTTTATTGTTAAATTGTCATTTTATTACACAAACTGACTCATTGATTTATAAGTCTTGCCTTTTCATTTTCCTATAAACTGTACAGCATATTTGCAACCAAAGGAAAAGGTGTTTGATGAATAATCTTTTTTCATACATTAAAATGTTAAAATGGCAAATAAAAGTATCCTGTACCAGATGGTTAAAAATGGCCAAATGAAGAGCTTTCTCTGAGCTAGATTAGGGATGCAACTACTGAAAGGAAGATATACAATTAACTGGCAGTCTAATACTTTATTTTAATATATAAACCAAGATTAATTTTAGACTGTAATAAAAAATAAAACACATTTATTTGGCAAAATGGACTGCAGCAAGAGAGATGCATATTTAGGTAGCAACCTTTATAAATTGTGCTCCACCAAGACAAAGGGGTGGCTACATTTTTTTTAGCAAAAGCTCCCACCCAGGTTCTCAATTAGGTCTGTTTTATATAAATGAGTTGTCTAAATTGTGCAGTTCTGGTTGGTCAGTATAGATGTAAGTAAGAATACAATCTGTGTCATTCCGATAGTCGTGGCAGGTCTCAGGTCTTCATTCCTTTGATAGAAATAGGAAACATTAGTTGACTCTCAGGGCTTAAATATATTAAATAATAGAGCAGGAAGCCAGGAGTTTTCAGTCAGTCTGAGGTTCTTATGGAATACAGAGCATATGAGGAGTATGGGTCATGAAATGGCCACGAGGCTCTGACTATTTATGAAATGTGGGCCCTCATTTGACCATAGGGAGTCCGTCTCCCAGATAAATTCCATCTGGGAGTTCACATCCAGTAACTCTTTCTTTTAGGCATCCACAATTACATAAACTTTATTTTCTTTAATATTAAGCCTACTTCTGTGTGTTTCAGTACCTATTTTATCAAACCAATGTCAGGGAGGAAAAGTTTTCTTCTACTGTTTGTAATTTCTCCTAGCTGATCTAATAATCAAATTGATATAAGACAGATGAGGAGAAAAACAAATTAAAGTTTAATAACATGTATACTTACTGTATACGTGGGAGAGACCAAAGAAAACCTAGTAACTCTATAAAAAGACTGAAGAACTGCCTTAAATATCGCCTTCAGCTAAAGACAAAAGAAAATGTAGAGGGTGGAAAGTCAATTATGGGAGATGATTAGGAAAAGCACAGTAAACAAAGGTTTGATTGATATGCAGATTTCAGTTCCTATCTTCCCTTGTTAATAGAGAAGGCAGAACAAATGTCTTTTTTTTACAAAGGATAACTTCTACTTGGCTTTCGGAGCTTCTTCCAGGCCTCCCTTGGCTTTCTGTCTCTTGGGAACCCAGGAGAGCTAGTTCACAATTACAATTGTCAATATCCCAAAGAGGCATATTTTGGGGTGGTGTGGCACAGTCTGCTCCCCGTTCTCCTTCACCAGATGACTGCAATGCAC
Source organism: Cynopterus sphinx (assembly GCA_030015415.1). NCBI lineage: Eukaryota > Metazoa > Chordata > Mammalia > Chiroptera > Pteropodidae > Cynopterus > Cynopterus sphinx. The sequence goes on from CM057379.1 coordinate 11,462,264, forward strand.
TTAAAAGCAATCTTCTTGTCATATAGGTGTAAGAACAATTTTTAAGAGTTTATATGACAAATCTGTCATTGAGAAAGCACAAAGTTATACGGCATATTTTTATTAACATTTATTGTTTTTAAGATAGAAATAATGTCAAATAAGAAAGTCAAACCTGTAGAGAATTTTTGTGAGTTATTTGATCCAAACTGACAATGGCAGGGAAGCAAGATTTCAAGTGCTCGGGGGGAATGATAGTTTTGCAGTTCTTTTATGCATTTGAATTAGGGAGGGAACATAAAAAAAAAAAATACTAACAGGTGAGTGAAAACAGGGTGGAGACTGGATTACAAGATAGTTAACAAGATTATGTGCTTTCTTAAAGGTTATTTCAAAGGAGAGTTAACCTAGATGCACAGAAACAAAGAAGGAGTCTCACTGAAGGCAAAGATAAATCTTTTGCTAAAGAAGTTAGATGCCTGGGGTATGACTATTCACATAGCCTGCCAGGTTAGGAATTTATGATCAGATCACTTTCTGAGGTTACTTTCCGCAGAACCACTTTATTTTCTGAATTGTATGTATTTATGTCACTAGTAACTTTTGTTTTATAAAATGAAAATTCTGTGCAAGTCTATAGAACAATGAATATAACTCAAATATATTCTGAATTATGCATTTAAAGGTGTATTTATATTTTGTTTCTATATATGTACCCACATTTTAAAATAGCAATACTTTAAATATCTATCCATGCATATGTATTTTTTTGATACATATAAAATAAAGAACAAAGTACCTTTCTTAACTAACACTTTAAAATCAGAAAAAAAGGAAAAAAAAGAGTATTTAGATAAGACTTATTTTTCATTCCATGCTTCTTTATAGCAGTATTTGGGAGACAATTCTCTACTAATGGCTTGCATTTCTGCATGTCTTATGAGCACAGGCGCTGTCTGACCTTTGTTCTAAACTGCCTTTTCAAAGATGTTCACAATGTAGCCAGCTTTGAAAGACACGGTCTTTCTGGAGCAAAGGGCAGGTGTGTTTACTGTTCAGTGTAGTAAATTTACTTCTTTTCCAGGAGGGAAGGGTAAGCATGCTCACTACTCATTATAAGAGTTCAGTGGCCTAAGCTCTGAGTTCTCACATTTAATAGAGCCCAGTGTGTATGCAGACATTTATGTGGGCCTACCTGGATCTCTACTGTGAAGCTCAAGGCAAGGGAAACTGATGCAAACAATGTTTATGGTGCTTGATGTGCCATGAGTAACAAAGGCCTTTGTCTCAGGCCTTAAAGTGTTGTGTCTCATGCCATCATACATGTTAGCTGTGGCGGGCTGAATGTTTAGCTTGAAAACAGGTAAGATCCAAAGCTCTTCACAGAGCTGACTTTGTCAGTGAGGATGGGATACTGATTTCAGGAAGAGAACAACAATAGTTCTGAGGCCTGAGTTCAGGGATAAAAAAATAGTTTTCTGGGATTTGTTAACCAATGGTCTCAACTAAATGAAAGGTGGGTGCAGAAGTGAAGAAGTGGCTGGTAGGGTCTTCCACTGGCATATTTAGAAATGAATAATATCGTAAATTAAATGAATAATTAAAATGAATTAATTAAATTAAAACATATATGAAAATGAATGATTTAACGTGGAGAGGCTGGTCCCATGAGAAGTACGATTGAAATGGGCTGCCCAAATGGTGTTTTTGATTTTGTTTACTTTTTTCTGGGTCGACAGAGAAAAGGACATTGTGGTGACATTGGAGTAACAAGCTTCACAGCTTAAGCCAAAAAACAATATGACTGTGGCTACTGACCCAAAGAGACTCTAAAATCAAAGTAAATATTGAAAACCATTACAAGTTAATATACAGCTTTGAGCACATCAGAAACTTTATTTATTTGGTTAAGCTATGAGCAGTGTATAGACAAATAAAAACTGACAAGAAATGTGTCATGCCTAAATGGCATGAAGCTCTTCCTCTTCCATCTCTGCCTCCCCTGATCCCTCCATTTCTCCCTAACCCAATTTCAGTCACTTTAAGAAAAACGAGGATCGAAGTGTGAACAAGTTCTCCTTGACTCCAAAAGAGACAGAAAACCACACCCACCCACCTGCACATATACTGGTGAACTTCAAGAGCTGCAATTGAAATTGCTACAGCTGTGTTGGGTTACAGGTACCAAAGTGGCCAAGCAGGTCTCACAAGGGAAGGGGACACTCGAATCTAATGAAGGGGAGTTGAGTGGAGGGCACCGAGGAGAAGAGAAGCTGAAGTGACTTTGTGGGCGAAAATCCTAGAGCAAAGTTAGTGCATTGCTATTCTGATCACCACTGCTGAGTACACCTAAAGGAGCTAAAGCATTGATGTGTTAGGGTCTGGACTTCCCCATGCCAAGTTTTGGAGAGGACTCTCCCATTAGGGGACTGCCTTTTAGAGAGAGGTGCTAATGAAATATCATCCTCACTCCCCACCCCAACCTTCTCCTTGTTCTGCTCACACCTCCCCCCACCCGTTGAACATTCAGGAGCTATAGGGTCTCAAGGACAAGAGAAATGAATCTCAACTTTATTTAAATTTTTAATGCCTGCTCAAGTACTGAAAGCCATTTCTCAGGGCGACAGTGCCACCTATTGGGCAGAGCCATCATCTACTACACTGGCCTTTAGGGGGGAGAAAAAAGGATGGGCCGACCTGACCTTTGTGACTACTTACATTTACCTGAAAAAAGTGACCGCTATCTCATCGGGATAAACGTTTACCACCCCTGCACTGCATGAATCAAAACCACGGGCTCAAAACCTTGATTCATAGAGCTTCCTCTAAATACCTGGGCCTAGCTGACTGGTGCTTTAGTTCACCTGAGATCTAAGGTAACAGGGCTGTTGTAGCTTCAGCTTCAACAGCAACTGTACAAAAGCAACTATTGATTTGAGTGCACGGCTAAAATGACAGAACTTAAGGTCATCCTCCTAGCCCTGGTCAATTGTCCACTAGGAAACCTCATTACTGTTGTATTGACGCTTGGGCATTGCCATTGCTACCTTTTTTTCTGTCATTCGGAAAACCACCAACTGGCAGATGAAACATTCCCTTTTGGAGCCGAAAACTGCAGAAACAGATCATTGCTGCTGATTGAACTGTCGCTGTCACTCCTGTAGATGTCCATGGCAAGGGTCATTTTCAAATGAGACTGAGTAGAATTGAGTTGCTGTCACTAGATCCAACAGCATCCTGGACATGATGATCTACCCTTCATCGTGGAAAAACTCTGTGGTTCCCGCACAGAGGCCACCACTTCGTGTCACACTTGTGACTCCGACCAAAAGGGGACCAGTTGTTTTGCAGCGATGGGTGACACCTTACATGAGGAATTAGCCTCTCTCACTCTGACGCTTTGGCCTCCTCTCAGACTCTTAGTGGTAGCTTTTCCATGTGGGTACTTTTCCAGATTGTAGGGCTGTTTCTTGTTTGTTTGTTTTCCTATTCAGTCAGCTGACTCTAGCCACAACCCTCTAGAATTTCATTTGTGTTATGATTTTGACTCTTCAGATTATTTGCAGGCTGACTATGGTGTGTCTCTTATTATAAAAGTTCCTAAACAATGAACTGATAGTGAAGAGCAGTGAAGGAATGCAAGCATCTGTTATTGTCGAAGGGCATAAAGACCGAAAAATTCAACTTGAAATGATTTCTGACTTTCTCTTCCTCACCATATCCTTCCCCACACATCTCAGTGAGAATGCTAGGTCAGTGCATGCACTGTCCCCAGTTAAGAATTGCTTTCTCATAGTTATGTCACCATTGGGGCTGATGGAGTTCAATGTCACCCCAAAAGTGGGGGGTTAGGGAGAGGGATAATGATAGTGTAGATATGTAGTTAGCATTTTTCCTCAGTTCTTTCTCGAATGACACAGTGAAGAATCACAGATCATTAAGATTTAAAAGTTTGATTAAAAATACAGTTTAGAAAAACAAAGTATGTCCCCAAGGAGGCACATGGTCCCAGCTCTGTAACCAAAAAAAGGACCAAAATGGCTACAAAAGGGCAAAAGGCCACAAAAGGACACCGAAAAGAGAGAGAACCCAGAAGGGCAAAAAGGACCAAGAAGTGGAAATGTCTGCCTTATATTTGGGCCGTGATAGGTGGTTCCAAAGGCATTCCTTGGTAATTGGCAAGTGAGGTCATCTTGATTGCCATCTGACTGACACTAGGCAATAACTGCCTAGTGCACATGTGCTTACCCCCCATTGGGATGTTCTTTGGGTGGTCTCTAGGCTTGGTCCCTATTCCTTTGTTCTCCTGTCACTCATGTCTGACTAGCTACCTAACAGTTAAATGTGTTGTTGGCTTTTCTTTGTTTTCCCATCTCACTCACCCCAGCTTCTTTATTCCTGATCTTGCCAAAAAAAAAAAAAAAAAGAAAAAAAAAAGAAAGAGAGAGAGAGAGAGAGAGAGAGAGAGAGAGAGAGAAGCTTTAATAAGCACCTCAGATTTTCTGTAGGGAATCAGAAGATAACACATTGGGAAAAAGGTAAAGGAGGATTAGAACAGCCTTATGGTTCTGAAACCTAGGTTCAAATCATTTTAATACTTGTTTGGATTAAAGTAGCCTTGAATATAGAGTCATATCTTCAACAAATTATTAGAAAATAAAATCAATTTCTCTTGTCACAGAGAAGGAGAATATGCTTTAAATAGATAAAAACAGACAAAGAGGTCTTATCTAGGCTATGTAAAGACCTCCTATAAATCAAAAAGAAAAAAATGGACATAGAAGAAATAGCAAGACTTCGACAAACATCTTTCAAAAGATGCCTAACTGGTCAATAAATCTACGAAAAGGTTCTTATCCAGAAAGACAAGAGAGATGCAAATTAAATCTAAAATATCTAAATGCTACCATAAATCAAGTAAAATTAAGAAGAAGGAGGAGGAGGAGGAGGAGAGGTGTAGAAAGAGAAGAAGGAGAAGAAGAGGAGGAGAAGGAAGGAAGACAGCAAAAATTTAGCAAGGATGTGCAAAGTCAAATAACCACTTTAGAAAGTTACCTATGAAAGTTCAACCTATGCAAATCTAACAATTCAACAACTTCGTCTTCAGTATATTCCATATATATGTATATATCATAAAAATATCCTTACTAATGTATATAGCATAATTATTCATAATTGTCAAAACTGGAACAACAGTATTTTTATCAAATGTAGTATGAATGCAGCGTATGTTTGAAATAAAATTGAATGCAATGGTGAAAATAAACCCACTATTGCTACTCACAACAACATGAATGACTTTCACACATATAAAGTGAAAAGAAAGAAAGCAGGCATTAAGCAAATGCACACTGTGTGATTTCATTTACACACAATTTAAAAAGTAGAAAAACTAATGTGCAATATATGAAGGTTAGTATAATTGGTTACCTTTAGGCTGGAATGAGTAGTAGAGATTTAGAAAGAGAATTAATATTGGTTTCTGAGATCCCAATAACATTCAAATTTTTGATGTGGGCTAGAGTTACAGAGGTGTGTTTTTTCTGTGATTATTGAGCTGTCACGATTTCTGCATTTACTCTTTCTAAGTTATATAGAAATATAATAATAGATATTTTTTAAAAAAAGCTGTTAGAAGTTTCAGAAATAGCTAAGCCCTTGAATATTTTTTTAGGTCTGGCAACAGAGGTCTAAATGCACATTCCTAGATTTCAGTTCTCATAAAAATCACACTTTTTAAGAATAATATCAGAGTTAAAAGTATTTGAAGAACTATGCTGTATGTGGATATATAGAATGCACTTAGCGTCATAAGTGTTGATCCTGCATGGCCAGTAGGAACTGAGAAGACTCTGCTGAGCTCCAGAACTTTCTTCAAGTCTATGTGAAGTCAAGTCAAGCACTAAATAAGTGGACCAGATTTATAGTGATACTAACACTAATATGAGCATTAATCACATCCTTACTTTGTGAAAAACATTTTTTAATGCAGAATAAATTACAAATTCAATGTGCCTATCTTATGAAAGAGTTATTGTTAATATCCCCCTTTACAAATGAATAAATAGGAAAAAGAGACACAGAACTTATATTTATTATGTCAAGATCATTTGGCAACATGTAACATATTTTTTAAAACTGTGTTGCATTATGGTCCGATGTAACGCAGCATGTCAGATGACATAAAATTATTTAGTTTAAACAAAACAGCTTTTTGACTAATTTCATACTGTATAGTTTGAAAGTTATATAATTTTGGTTGAAAATTTTAATTTTCTTTGTTTTTTAATATATTAATATTAAATTATCAAATAACATATGCAAACTCTCCAAATTAATATTCACATAAAATTAAAAACTACTACATAAGCAAAAAGTAGTTATTTCTGAAATATTCTCAAAGGCAGAAGTAATGCCACAATTATAGTCAACACATATCAAAATAACAACAAAACAAGAAGCTGATACTTTTGATTTTTTAAAGTATTTTCTGAATCATTTTCTAATCTTGATAGTTACTTTTGTGGAGATGGATTCCTTCCTTCTCTTGTGCTGGTACAATTATTTATAATTAATTCTGCTGCATATCCTTAATGATAATAAATCATTTTCTTTTTGGTTTGAATTTGGTTTAATAAATACTTTTGTGAGGAGTAAGGAGAGTGAGACTGGACTTATTGCTTTTCATCATGACCATATGTAGCATCAGTATTGAATACTAGTAGCAATGTAAAGGGAGGAGTCAATCACCCCGGAGAAGAATTGTCCACATGATCACATAAGCTGGTTTTTATTTTTTTTTAGTAGTAGAAACTTTCCAAGGGCAGCTGGCTTTTGTTGAACAGATGCTGCTGACACTCTTTGTTTCAGGGTCTCCATGGGCTGTACAGCTTGGGAGCACCTGGAATTGAGAACAGAATAACCTAAGAATTGAGGCAAAGGCATTAACACAGAGAGTTTCAATTCCAGTATGCAAATTATTGTATATATAATTGTGGGCAAGTTATTTAAGGGTTACTGTAAGCCGTGGACATAATAGATACAACCTTTTTTTTTTACTATAATTAATAAATAAGGTAGCTTATTATAATAATGTAATAATTTTTTCTGTAACTTTGTTATATTACAAGAGTAATTGGATAAAGTATACCACTTGCTGTATTACAAGGTAGCCAGGCTTTATTTCTACAGTAAAGAAAAGTTGGCTTTTTATCCTTTTCCATTATTCTGTACCTAAAAGAATTTAGAAAAAGACCATCTTTGTTATTGTCCTGCTGCTGCTTCTAGTTAATTAGAATGTTTGTTTCAACAGCATCCTTTTTCCCAAGCAGGTTATCATTCATCAGACTTTGCCATTCAGCGGTGAATTGAAGAGCTAAAACTTTCAGATTATTTTCAAACCATTTCATCTAAAGCCAAACATGGCTAAAAATTATATATCTTTGACCCCAGTAGAGAAGCTTAACTTGTGTATGTTCAGAGCATTTGAAATGATTATTTGAGTGTTTAAAGACCACCCACCTGGATGGATAACACGGAAAGAATGAGAAAAAGGCTAATTGTGTATTTAAAGCATGCAGTGCCTAATATATTTCCTTAAAGAAGCATAAAGAACTGCAACTGAAAATTATTTCTGACTTAAAAATAAGGAAAAAAACTTGCCTAAGATGCAAACATAGTTTGCAGGAAAAATGTGTTTGATAGAAATACAGCAGGAAGAAGAAAACAACTGTTGTTTTTCTCTTTAAAGCAAAAAAAAAAAAAAATCAATTTGCTTCTATGCTAATTGAAGATAGACATCAACAATCAAGCTGTGTTGTTTTTATTGTGTATTTTTAACTGCAAGGGAAAAAACAGATAAATAATATAGCTTCATTCTATCTCAACATATTTTGAATCATGTTTACAAAATGACTGATGAAACCAGATGTCATCATGCCATAATATTCTCTAATTGTTCACATTATATAAATATATATGTGTTATGTATGTGTGTGACTCTACAGCCTTCTTTTTTCAAATAAAATAAAAAATACCATTTCTATGAAAATAAAATACAATTTCAATATAAATACAAGTGGTGTGTATACTTTATGTATAATTTTCCATCTTGTATTTTGAGGCAATAAAGTGAGAAAACACACTTGCCCAATTTTGCTTTTACCATCTAGCCTAAAGCCCTATAATAGTTAATGTATATTTATTTGAATATCTGAGATGTGTAATCAGGTTCAAATTATAATAATTTGTAATTTGTTTTCAAGGAACAATTTAATTATCTTAGACAATCTAATCAAACTTTGGATTTAACTCTGCGTAAATGTTTCATTCACCATTTTAGTAATTTTAGAATTCTTAGAAGAAAAACTGTGTTATAAAGTAAGTTGGTTGCAAAACGGTATCAATACCTTCTCTTTACTATAGGACCATTGCATTAGTTCCCTATTGCTGCTATGACAAATTACCAAAAATTTAGTGTCTGACTCAGTTATAAAGAGCCCTGTCCTTACGCTGGGTCTAACCAGATAATCCAGGACAAACGTTCATCTGAAAATCCTTTATCACATCTGCAATATTTTTTTGTCACGTAAAATAACATATTCACAGGGCATGCAGGGGAACTCATTGCTCTGCTGACCACAATTATAATACATACTGTTGGATTTCTTCTACCCCAAACCCATTGTGCCTTACATATCTCTCATTACAGGCGGAGAAAAACCAAATACCCTCTTGCCTCATCTATCCATATAGCGGTACATCTAGAGGTGATAATGTGATCCACGTCTGGTCAATACAGAGCACATAAGAACTGGCATTAAGAAAGATGAGATTCTCCTGATAAGACAAAGGGAAGTAAAGCAAAGGTCTGCCTTCTGTGGCCCCTGCATCCTGCCTTTCAATCTCCCATGAGGGCAGGACACTCTCAGGGATGTGAGCATGCTTTGAACTCTGAGAAAGTTAAGAAACCCAGACATGCCCTTGAACCTGTTGAGTGTGACTGATGTAGGCAACCATGTATCTCTGAATCTAGTATTATGTGAAATAGATCCTTCATTTTCAGCCTAAATATTTTGTTGTTGTTGTCACTGAGCCCTCCCCCTACATATTTTTTACTACTTAACTTTTACTTTTCTAGTAAGCGTGATGGTTATCCACAGTGGGAAAGGATGGCAGATGACAAAGTTAAGAATATTTAATTCCAAATGTAGGTGATAATAGAATACATTTATTGTGACTCATCCCTACAGGAAAGAGACAAATGTTGGAAAATGCCATATCAGTTTCAGACAAGAAGGTTGAGAATTTATCTTGTTGTACCATTTATGACATATTGAAAATTGTAACCTTCATTTTACTAAATTGTACGTTATAAATTCAACGAGCTCATCTATCACCATAGAATTGTTACGGAACTCATTGATGTCACTCAAAGTTAAACATGTTTTAAATCGTTACAATTTTCTCTACACACTTTAAAGTGAAACATACTTTCGTATGCAAAGGGATTCACACATTTTAGCATTGTGTGCTTTTAAATCTAATACCGAATTCTTTAATATTCTTTCCACTGAGAGTGAAAGCCTTATTATTGTCTCATTGATAAAATACGGTAAAAATGATGCTACGTGTCATAAAAGCCCAGGCAGCTTTTGACACAATCTCATGGAATGCTCCCCCTTAGGAATGTCCTCAGTTTGCTCCCTGTCAGAATACAATTATTTCCAAAGCACAGGTGTGGGCACCTTGAGGTGTTACAGTGGGACATGGATACAAATACAAATATATGAATGGTAGAAGCAAAATAGAAATGGATTCACCAGCTCCAACTATCCTGTCCCCATATTTACATCTTCTCAGCTGAAGTCCTGAAGATCATGAAGTTCAGACAAGCCATCCTTGTTATGTTCTTTTTGAATTCCTGTCAGAATCTGTAAACATTTAAAAATTATTTCTATTTTATTTCATTAAGTTGTGGGGTGGTTGCTTCAAATTGATATATAACTAAAACATATCCAGTTTAAGAAAATATTAAATGGAGATGTCTTTACAGGAGGGAAGTTTTAAATGGCTTTTTAAATTTTGAAATAAATTATTTTAATTAAAAAATGTAGTGTGATGACCAAAAGAAAATAATAATAATAATTGCTTTGATTTCTTCCTATTGCTCAGTGCTTTCAGTGTTGTTTATAGGTTGACTTAGTTTTATTTTCAAATAACTATGATATTTTATTTATTTTTGCATTTTCATAATCTAGCATTTCTTGTGCACAAAATACATCCACAGTTTGTGGGTGACGCTAACATATATAGATATAGGAATTTTAAGAATTCTGATGAAGATTGTGTATGTGTATGTGCATGAGTGCTCTTCTGCAGAATTCCACTTAAAAGAAGCCCCATATATATTTTATCCTCACCCAAAAACCATGAATTTCATTTGAAATTGTGGCCAATGACTCAGATGTCTCATATTTAACTCAGGCAGTTCTGTTGTTCTTCAACAGAACAGCTTAGTGTTAACACAAAGAGTAAATAAATTACAGGGTCACTCTTAGGATAGGTCACCTCTCCATCTTAGTGGCAGTAAGATGATTACTTGCCCAGTCAATGAAGAGCAGCAGCTGATCAAGACCAAGCGTCAGGGAGAGTTTTCAGACTCATTCCAGCTGGCAAAATGAAAATCTATATTGGGACCCCTGGGACATGAAGAGAGAACAAAATTGCTTTGAGCCACTGCAGTGGTTGATAAATAGTGCACTAAGAGAAAAACATTAGTCTCTTTACCTACCTGCCCAAATCTAGATAAATTCAAAGAAAATATGTACCACTCTGGTATGCAATTGAGTACTTAATTTATTTCCTCTCGCCAGCACAAACACTCTTGTGTTCATAATTCATTGCATACATTCAAAGGGATAAAATAATGTGATTTTCCAAAGTTGGGTATGAATAGCTCTGCAAAAAAGTTGCATGTAAAACAAAACATAACCCCAAGTATAAAATATATTATAATTAATTTTTAAAAAATAAGTTGCATGTGAAATAAATATTTTTGAGATGATAAGTAAAGAGTATGTTTTATATTTTCAGAATTTTCATTGGTGTGAGATTTAAAGAAAAAATAATCAGAAAAAGATCCATGGTTATACTCAATCAATGATTTTTTTATGTATGCAATAAATGCATTAATTAATCATTCAATGCAATTGGTCATATAAGTTGAAATTAGTCAGAAACAGTCAAATCAACCTAAATATTGAACACATTTAGATATTTTTGGAGGGATAATTCAACTATATAGAGTCATTCAGTCTCTGATTATTATTTTTAATATAAATTTTGGGGAAAATAATATTAATATAAAATAACAGTTAAGATTGTTTATTTATCTGCATGTAAGCTTAAAAAATAGAAATGGCAAAAAAACACATTTTTTTATTCAATACTCTCATTACCTAATTTTGGGGAAATATAAATGGAGATTGAATTATTAATGATTAAATTAAAAGACATTGTTACTGGTGATTAAAAATTTTATTATGTTTTACTGTTTAGAGCTAGAAAGCATAATTCATATAGTAATGAAATACATTAAGAGAAAGATTATTTTTCTAAAATAATTTTTGTTTCAAAATTAGAAGAAATAATTTAAGAAAATAAAATTGATATTTAATACCAAAATTCTCCCCTCTAAGGGTTTTTTATTTTTTTAAAAAAAGCTATCTTTATGTATATGAAACCAACAAAAAGTGAGCATAAGAGATTAAGTTACCTCTCTACCTGTCTGCAGTTCTGTCTTATATAATTAATTGAACAATTACTTGAACAGAGTCCTTTTGACTCTTAGGTAATTGCTTCACATTATTTTTTTTTATTCCACACTTACCTCTAATTAATATCTTTGGGTTTGGCTACTCAATTGTATTATATTAAAGTTTGGCTGAGGGTTAAATATTTGATATACACTCTTAAATGCCCTATATCTTCCAAAGGCTTAAACTATAGTAAATATTATAGATAATCCTTAGTCCTAGTTATTATTTAAATGATTTTTTTCTGTTCATCTTGCCCTTGGTTTCTCATACTTCTCATTAATGCAAAACTAAGATAGTTGAGATGACTCAAATACTTTTCTAGGATGCATTTACTTATGTTTACTCCCAAAGGACTTACAAGATAAATACAAAGTATAGGGCACAATAGAAGGATGCAAGTGGGAGACTGTAGCTTTTTCTTAAAATTTGCTAGTCCTGGCATCCTCCATGAAGTGAGATGTCTGACAAATCACAGGGATAAAGAATTGAGTATTTTCTACATATTTTACACAAGGGTATGTTGCAATCCATTAAATTATTATCTACTAGGCAAGACAATTGTTCTGCAACTCAGCTAGCCATATCAGTGAGTTCTAACATTTTGGCTTACTCTTCTTTAAAATACCACTGCTAAATAATGAGAGTTGAATTCATATATCTGGAGCTCAGGAGAGGAAGGTGGGGTAGTCAAGTGAGATTTACAAGTTTGTGAAGTTTCTTTTTGTAGATATTATTTGAAACTATAGATGAAAATGAGATAACTTAAGGAATAATATAAACACATATACACACTCACATACACACATACAGAGTGATAATATAAAAAAAGCCTAAGAAGAAATTTTTCAAATCAGTATTTTATGGGTAATAAAAGGGACATTTGAAGAGACAACCTCTAAGTGGAAAGATTGAAACAGTGTCTTGTCAAAAAAGTCAGTTGAAAATGGCATTTCAGGAAGTAGGTACTGAATAGCCAAAAAAAAAAAAAAAAATGATGAAGGCTATTTATTTGTGTTTTACTGATAATATTTAGTAATCTACATCTTCTTAGGAAGCAAATGTCTTAGTGAGATGTTGGCAAACCCCCACTTATGTTTCAGTATGTCAACAAGGAAAGATATTAAAAACCATAACTTCTAAGAATTCTGATTAAAGAATAACCACTGAGAGTCATAATCATATTAAGGTTTTACTTTGAAATCAAGCAGATAGTTAAAAAAAATTTGTCATGTCTAGGAAAAGTAAAACTTGAGTCTAATTGCATCCACTGGAAAACATAAAATATCTTCCAAGTATGCATCCATGAGAGCTGTTTCTGAAACAGAGTTAATCATTTATCAAAGCAACAGAAATGATCAAAAAACTTAAACAGATGAATCACAATCTTTCCATAAGCATTAATGAGTGTTTAAAATTCACTTATTAATTAAAGCAAAAAATATATATATTTTGCTATATAGGTTAACATGACCTCAAAAGTGCCAGTGTCTCCTAGAGCAATGTAGTTGACTTTAGTTAAGTTCACAAGAGATTTCTGAACATAAAAACAAAAAAAAGTAAAATTACAAGTAATCTTTATTAAAGATCAACAAATTGATATTTAATCAACCCTTAGCCAGATTAAGAAAAAAAGAAAAGACTCAACTGAAGTCAAAAATAATTCAATCTCTTTCCCGATTAAAAACACGCTACAAACTGAGTATAGAGACAATATACTTCAATATAATAAAGGCCTTGTATGATAAACCCACTGATTTCATCAAACTCAATGGTAAAACACTAAAATGTTTCTCCTAGAGGATCAGAAACAATACAAGGATGACTGCTAGTTCCAATTATATTCAACTTAGTATTGAAAGTCCTAGTCAGAGCAATTAGGTAAGAAGAAGAAATAAAAGGCATCCAAAATAGAAAAAAATAAAATTTCTCTGTTCACAGATGACATGATCTTCTACGCAGAAAACATTAAAGATTATACACATACATGCACACACATAAATTTGAAGAACTTATAAATGATTTCGGCAAAGTTGCAGGATACCAAATTAACACAAAACAGTTTCGTTTCTGTACACTAACAATAAACTCTCAAAAAAGAAATTAAAAGAAAAATTCCATATACAACAAAATCCAAAGAAATCATACTTAGTAATAAATCTAATTGAGGAGATGAAAGATATCCATGCTAAAAACTGGAAAACTTGGTTAAAGAAATTAAAGAATAAATTAAAGAAATAAATGGAAAGACATTCTTTCATTGATTAGAAGATTTAATATTATTAAGATGTTAACACTACCCAACACAATTATCATCAAAATCCCAATGGTATTTTTTTGCCGAAATTAAATAAAAAAACTATCTTAAAATATGTACAGAATCTTAGTGAATCCCAACATTTCAAAAACAATTTTGAAAGAGAAGAACAAAGTCAGGGAACTCACATGTCCTTGTTTCACAACATATTACAAAACTGAAGTTATTAAAACAGTTTTGGTACTGATGTGAAGAAAGATATATAAAAGAATGGAAAAAGATAAGCAGTCCAAAAATAAATCCTCACATATGTGTTCAAATGATCTTCAACAACAGTATTAAGGCTGCTCAACGCAGAAAGGACAGTCTTTTAAATTAATGGTGTCTATCTACGAGAAATAGTACAGCTGGACTCTTATTTTACAGAAAATACAAAAGTTAACTAAAAATGGATTAAAGACATCTATAACTAGGGTTGCTGCTATAACAACAACCCTAAAATGTGGAGGAGGCTATGGAACCAGGCAGTGGGCTTTGAGGATAATGTTAGTGAAAGCCTAAAACATTTTGAAGAAACAGTCAATAAAAGTTTTATGGTTATAAGGCCACAGGTGAAAGTTTGCAGAGAAATGATGAATATGTTACTGGCAACTAGAGGAAAGGGATTCCTTGTTATATAATTCCAGAAAGTTTAGCAACAAGGTCACTTGGAGTTTTGTGGAAAGAGGAAAAGATGCCTAATGAATCAGGTGATGTAGCAAAGAAAATTCTAGTGAGAGTTTTCATAATGCCTGCTTTTTCCTCGACTTGCAAGAAGAGAAATAAGATAAAAAAGGGGAAAAAATCTATTAAAATGGCGAAAGAACTTGCTCATTGAGAGTATTCCAAATGCCTCTACATAGTGAAGGATGCTAAAATTAAAAACTGTCTTTTGATCTAATTCAAAGTATTCTCAGGAAAGTATTTTTAAAGGTGAAATGGTAGTAAAATCTTTTATAATTGTGTTACACAAATCAAAACTGGTGAGTGAGCTACTGTTCAGTCAGATGAAAAGAGTCTAATAACTCTGAAGGTACACCTTTATAACATCAGGATTATTTATGACATAAATAATGATATTCTGAACATCAGGAGTTCTAAGTTTAGGATCACTGTTATTGAGCCATCTCCACAGAATCTTATTGTATAGAAGGGTTAAATCAAAGAAATTTTTTATCATGATGAAGTGAACACAAAACAGGTTTATAGGACAAAATTTTAAGAAAATTATATTAGCAGAAACACTGACAGATTGAACTGAAAGAGGCAGAAAAGTAGTGTGTATATGACCTTTGGAACCCCAAATTCTACAAGTGGGAAGCAGGCTGAGAAGATGCAAATGTGTTCCAACTTTTGTGAAAAAATACAGCTGACAGGGAAACAATCAAGAGGTCAGAGTAAGAAACCACAATTCACGAAATATAATTAGCTGGCTTAGACACCTAACCAAAAAATTTCCATCATTTGCCCAACTCAGTTTCAGTATTGTTATAAACTAGGCTAGGGGCTTCTGTTTTTCTCCTTTTTTCAGAAGAGTGCTTATAGCAGTCATCTTATGCTTTTCCCAGCTTTTATGCAGAGAAGAGGTACCAACTTTCCTCTTTATTGATCTGCAGATCAGGAGAACCTATATTTGAGAAGTTACACTTAAACTATGATAACCAAGAAGCTTTAATCATACCTGAACTTGATTTAAGTGATGTGAGTATAGATTTTGAGGTCATGTGGTATGGGATGAGATGTAAAATTTCTGGGCACTTTGAGAATGAGTGAGTATATTTTGTATGTGGGAAGAATATTAATCATTTGGCCCAGATGGAGAATAATAGTAGCTGGCCTTTAAGACTGCCTCTGATCATTCCTGGGTTCTGAAATTCAGACATTCATCTGATGGTCCTTGTGCCACTTTGGAGCTAAGTCTCAAGAGAGACTTAAACCAGAGCTACCAAATAAGTCACTCTTGGATTCCTGACCTTTAAAGATTATGTTTCATCATAAATGTTTGCTATTTAAGCTGCTGTTTCAGAGTAATTTATTATGAAGCAACAAAAAAATAGACAACTCCCCTTTCTAATTTCTCTGTTTCCCAGTTGAAATTTGGCTTAACTCTGATGTCCTCTTATATCTTTACTCACAGATATAAAAAAAGGAGTTTAATGAGAACAATACAATTCTAGAAATATAAAATCTTCCCAAATATAAAGCATAACAATATAGAACTCCTCTCTTTGTCAAAATTGCATTTCTTGAGATAAAATGAAGTCTTGGGAATAAATTAAAGATCCATCTAATAAAAACTTTTTTCTGTTTCCTAAAGAAAAACAAAACATAGCAAAAAATGAAAACTCCCCCTGGTTTCAGATATATTACAAAAAAAAAAAAAAATCTTCCCCATTTCTAATTCTGCTCTGGAACTGACGAATTTCATTCAAACTTCTAGTCTCATGTACTGCAACTCAAATCTTTCCTGTGTCCTATGTGGTGGTAGGATAAACAAGCCTTATAGTCATAACATTTAGAAAGAACAAACAAATCCCAGAACCACCACAGTAGCTTGAAAACAAAACAACAATGCCCTTAATCAATTTAATTTCACAAAGTAAAACAGTCCCCCTGGAATGTTACACATTTGGCTAATAAAAAATAAATAAATAAAAAGAAGCAAAAAAACAAAAACAAAACTCTTCAAAAAGAAGCATAAGACCAATTCTCTTTGTTTCAACCTTTTGAGGAGACTGACCAACCTGTTCTATTGTTTTCTTGACTTGTGCTTTTGAAATTCCTCAGGCCAAGTCTTTTACAAAGTAAATAAGATAACCTCAACTGATTAGAGTAACTTTGGGTGTTGTAATCAACCCCGTTTCAGTGAATTGATGCTTCCAAGTTCCAAGATTTCTGGAGTCTAATAAAAACAAATAATCATTAGCTTTGAATGGTCCTGAAGCAATTCTTCATCTTTCAGTGAATTCAGAAATGTTTTTCACTGCTTTGAATACAGGACTGAGTTTAGAGTTTGAATTTCTCTCTAATTTTTGCCCACTCATTGTGGGTTTATGAGAGTTGTTAAATGCCATAAATGTATGCATTGTTCCTTTTTCATCAGCTACAAATGCAGGTCTATTGTTTTTGTGTAATATTGAGGTTCCCCTTACAGTTTTTCACTTTCTATTTCTTCTTCATCACATTTCTTTCTTTTACATTTCTCCAAAAACTTGCCTTGTGGGTTGATATTTAAAGACAGAGAAGATCAATAAATACTGGATTTGCTTTTAAAAAAATGTATTGTTCTAGCAAATCTTGCCCATTTGCAACCCCCTGTACAAGGTAAATCTACCCTGAAGAAATTATTTTAATATCAGTGATCTTTTAAAAATGTAAATCTGATTACATGAACTTTTGTTTCTCATTGCCTTTCAGGTTTTTCACACAGGTGTAAAATTCACATGATTAGTTCTCTGTTTATTTTAGCAACAAGTTCTCACTAAGGAGAAATTTATAAGGTAGTCCCAAAATCAAGAGAGGAGGTTAAAAAAAAAGTTTGCTGCAGAAATTTGAAGCTGTTGGTATCTATAATTACAACAAAAAATTAAATACAACCTATTTCTTTGGATACTTGGAGTTAGATCTTTAACATATCTTTTTTGAGAGACTCAATTTAGCCCATAACATTCTCAAACCATATGGAATCAAAGTAGATAATAATAACATAAAGATAACTAGAAAGTTTGAAAATAGTTGGAAATCACAAAACATACTTCTAAGTAACCTATAAGTTAACAATATATTTCAGAATTATTAAAAACCTATCTTAAGCTAAATTAAAATGAAAATACAGCTTATTAAAATTTTCGGGATGCAATAAAACAGTGCTTAGAGAAAAAAAATGTATGCCATTAAATGCATAAATTAGAAAATAATAAAGGTCTATAATCAATAAACTAAACTTTGACCATAAACTAAAGCAGGAAACATAACTTAAACCAAGAACAAGAAGAGAAAAAAAAGTTTAAACAAATACATGAAACTGAAAACAGGAAAACAAAGAGAAAATCAGTGAAACAAAAGGCTGATTCTCAAAAGATCAAAATTTAATTGTGTTTCTATACATCATAAGGATGTCAAGTTTTTCTAAATAAACTCTATAGAGTCAGTGTAATCCTAGCACAGTTTTTTTAATTAAAATGCTTTCATGCTTATACATTAAGGCCATGGTTCATCACCACCCTTCTTAAAAACAAGGCGAGAACATGTTACTAGATACAATTATACTAATTGAGACAATAAGGCTGTGGTTAAAGAATAAAAACAGTGACCAATGAATGGAACATCAGGAAGACTTTAGAAACAAGCCATGCATCTAGAAACTGTTGACTTATGACAGAGTTGCCTTATAAAGCAGTAAGGAAAGAATGGTATTTTAAAAAAAATTATCCTAGGTCATCATTGTATTTATATTATGAAAAAATAAGTAAAAAAGCAATTGTTTTTCAAACCCTATATAAAAAAATTAGTTTGCAAATAAAAATGATATATTAAAGAAACAAACTTTCTAAACATGGGATGAGATCTATCTGACTTTGGAGTAAGAAAAGATTTCTTACATATGCGTAAAAAGTCTTACAAATTCTTGAAAGGACAGGTAGATTGATTACATTATAAATAAGAACTTTGCTATATTAAATGTAATTGGGAGGCACAGAATGAGAAACTATATCTATAACACATTTGTATCAGCTCAGGGTCAAGTCAGGAAAATTGAAACTACAGTTATTTTTGGAGAGGCAATTTAGTGTAAAAAATATGGTTTAAAAAAAGAAAAAAGAAAGAAGTACAGGTGTTGGATGCCTAAGCCAAAAGGAAAAGACTATACTGAAGTACCACAGTTACATTAACTCCAGAAAGCATCGACCACCCCTAGAACTTGAGCAATAATGGTTGGAGATGTGACTTTGAGACTATAGACACATGTAGCAAAGGCTTCAGGACCCAGGATTCTGTAAAAGGTCTGTTTTCCAGCCGATTCTGTCACTTGTAGGGATGAAAGGAGGGGTCCTGCAAAGTTGTGATCAAGTAGGAGGAGGGAAGACCCCGCCAGATAGTTCTAAGAGGAAAATAAAAATGGTGGGAAAAGAGATACAGGCTCCACCCTCTCAAATAATTTATCATCTGCTCACAAAGACAAATATTATGATGGAAATGTGTCTTTAAAAAACTTTTTTGTGTACATTGTACTCATGAGTTGGTAAAAACTCTTTCTAGGATGTACCCAATGGGATGAATTGTCCACCACTGGAAATGGTGTACCTGGATTTCAGGAGAGAAAATCTTCACCAGAGTTTCACCCTACAGGTGTTTGTTAGCTAACGCTGTGGGAGTGGATTTGCACACTCAGGTGGTAGGAGAAAATAAGAGTAAACCTAGATCAATAAAATAAGATAAGCCAACCAGGAGTAATTAAAAACAGAAGGAGACTCAGAAAGAATTAATGGTCAGAAACAAAGTCTGGGAAGGGTGTGGATAAGTGAAATAAAGAAGTATTTTAAATGAGAAGTAAAAATCTCCATGGTACCAGCAATTTGGGCATTAAATATTTTGTAAAACAAGACCGGTAGGCAGAACCGAGGTTACACAAGTTAGATGTCCAACATATTTAATGATCATAACTAATATATAAAAAAAAACTACTTTAATTTTTAAATTATTCCAAATCCTTTACACTTACACTCAAACCCAGAAACATCTGGAAGGCTTGATTATTTTTAACACATCCCTGTACCTCTGAGTAAAATTATTCAAAGTTTACTTCTGAGTGTAAGTGCTAATTAGCTCTATGTTTGTAGCTGTTGATTGTCACAGGCTCTCCTCGCCCTTCCCAAATGTTATCAACTTAACAAAGCCGAAGACTTATGTTTCCAACTCATGTGCTGAAAATCTTAAAATTATGCTTGTAACTGTATAAAACCTCTTTCTCATCCCCCAGTGCAACAGGTTAAGACATTTTATATAGTTCAGGGAATTTATCAGTAAGCAAATAATACCTCTTTTCTTCAGAAGGCAGTGTGTAGAATAAATGGAAGTAGATATTGAGAATTGTAAAACTGGTTAAAAGCTTACCTGCACATGAATTAAAGATCATCCTTTTGCATCAATATTGTAGAAATTGGTAGAACCAAACTATGGTATAAACAGTTTACCAAATTGTCTTCTTTCCAAATTGTCATTTACTCATATAAAACACAGAGATATTTGTCCTTTGGCTTTTATCTTGTAAAAAAAACTCAGCTTTCTAAAACTAATCTTTAAACATATACTGAAAAATGAATTAAAACCTGAAAAACTCCAATCCAAGACATACTTTGGAAATATTAAATGGTCTAGATATTTCTAGCATTCTTTGAATTATGTAATAAATAAGCTGCAATGATCTTTTTTGTTTTGCTCTTTTGTCTTATTTAAATAACCCTTCAGATAGAATTGTTTATCGTTGTGATATTAATTCCTGACTAATGTATTCAGGTGGAGAAAGTGGAAGCTAATGACTAAAGGCCACGTCTTAAACTAGCAAATAAAAGAGTCTGTCAGCTACTTAAATTATGTTCAAGTGTTTTGGCACATCTCTATGTAAAAAATGGTTATGGTTTCAAGAGTTTGCCGCAGATAGAATCATTTGTCAAACTGTAACAAAACTTTTTCAGTTTTTATTAGGAAAGTTATGAAGCTGAACTACGGAAGTCACTTGCACTAATCTTTTGGTTAAAAAAATATATCTAGAGACAGCAAATGCTTTCACATCTCTGTACAAGTGTCAGCATAAGTGTATGCTCAAGAACGCATTTGAAGCACCATTAATGCCGATAAAGGATGGCATTGCAGTTATTTTTCATGAGTAGTGGTTTCACTGATGCAGTCCCTCTGAACAGTCCTCTCTAACCGTTCATGTGTGTCACAGAAATAGCTCAGTATGTTCTTTCATGATTTGAATGATAGGTGGTAAAATCTTCACTCTTTTGTCTCCTGCAAACCAGTGTACTTTCATGAACTGTGCTTCTTGAGCTCATTAGTAGTGGTGATTGTTGTATGATTCACTCCAGATCTTTCCATGGGCTGCTGTTCACATCATAGGAAGTAATAAAAGGTAGGAGGTAGAATGTGGAAAGGCGTGGAACCCCTGGTGAGTTGGGGTCTTTAAGCTAACAGCTCACTACTTTGCATTATCATTAATAAGCCAAGGAATACACAAAGGGAGGATGAATAGGATGAATCAACGTTTGGAAACATATAGAATAGCTAGCTCGCCAGTGTTCTCCCTCCCTCCTTTCTCCCCATCCCTCTCGTATTTAGAGTACAGTGTAGCTGCGAGTTTTCTGTGGCACAGAAATCATTGCAGGTGGGACATTATTTTCAGCACACTCCACACTAGATCGCGGCAATATGCTCTATTTGGAACTCCCTTGGAAGACCTCCCAGAAGCCTCAGATAATGCAGAGTGCAGCTGTTGGAGATCGTTAGCATAAATAGATTTGGCTTAGCTGGAAGCCTAAGGCTTAGAACAAAAATACATATCTGAGCACAACTGTTAGTTCAAAAGCTCTGAAATTAAAAATAAATAAAATAATGAAAAATAAAATGTTTTTATTGTACAAATGGCAGATGTGGCAGATAAAAGATTTAGAGACAATTTACTTGCTTTGTTCCAAAAATAGAGAAAGGTGGGGATTGTATGCATTGTTTTTAGTCAGGTAGCATTTTTCCAAATCATGAGCGTCCTGTCATGTTTGAGAGAGACAGAGAAAGAGAGAGAGAGAGAGAAAATGTGTGTGTGTGTGTGTTGTGTGTATTAGATTTGAGTAAAATATACATATAAGTTGGCAAATAATGCAAAATCAGTCATAGAAAAATAATAATATTCTTATTTGTTACACTAAAATTGATAATGTTATGTATTTAAAAGTGAATTACCAAAGAGCACTCTATTCTTTTGAATTATGTTTTTTAGGCATATTATATAAAATCAATTTGTTTTGTAGTAAAAAATAATATTGAAAAAATTTAAGGTTGAAATAAAATTCCTGTTATTTAGTATCATTGATTCATTTATACTAAATTAATAAAAACAAATATTATTTAAATACTATTTTGCAGTGTCAAAATAGCTAATGTCAAAAATTTAAGAGACCAGACAAGAAAGAACACAATAATTTATGTTGGTCCTGTTTTTAAAATGGCTTTGATAAAAAAAGGAATGGACTTTGCATTATGAAATTTCTAAGTCCTGAATTATATGAAGTATACAGCACAAAGGCCCTCAGACTGAAACTCAAGGTCTTCTCCTTGAGTAGAGCTTCACACTTACTTTAACTGTAATTTTGGCAGTCAATCTTTTACCTACCTTAGTTTGTGACTATTTTGTGATCAATCATAATTATTTTTTATAAATATATAATTAATCACACTTACAGTAAAACTTCTTTTAAATGCATAAATAAGCCTCCAAATTGAGACTCCGTATTTATATATCTTAGTAAAAAACTAAAAAAAAATACCTCTGGAAATCTGAATTGAATTTATTTTATCTGATTGAACAAAATAACATTGTAATCAATACTATGTGAGTTATAAATTGAGGGACAGATTAGCAATTTGAAAGACTAGTTATTGGCCAAAATATTTATAATATTTGCATTGTAATAAATTTCATAATATTGTTCCTGACTAAACAACAATATAAAACAACCCCAAATTTACTAGCATATTAATTTCTAAGGATTATCAAAAATGATGTATGTTGTTTGCATCGAAACTTCTGAGAAATTTTAATAATTCTTTTCCTTTCCAACATTCTTAAGACCTTCACATGGTTCTTATCTAAAAGCTTTCCACCATAAGTCAATATAGACTTAAAGAACTATTAAGCACTATTTTAAGTTTGGCTTTTCACGAATTTATGAAAACAATTTTTCTAGTCAGTTGAAATCTAAGTGGTTTTAGTTCTAGTTTCTTAAATATTAAATTGTAACCTAATCAATTTAACTTCTCATCAAAAAATACAATTATTTTTATATTAAGAATTAAATATCTTAATTTCAGTTATGAGCAACATGAGTCTCTTTTACTTTTCCTTATACTTTGCTAACATGTTTCAAGCTCTTTTTAAAATATTCTGGTGAATATACACCAACTCTATCATTTAATTACATATTAAAGTATATCATTTAATTATATATTTAAGTATTCATATTTAATGTTGTATGAGTGGTTCTTTGTACAATTGTAATGTTAGAGACAAACTAATTTTGCATTAAACACATGGATAGAATTGTGTTTTTCAAATATTTGTTTTTTTTAATATAATAATATGTATTTATACTTTGAGCCAAATAAAATTTTAAATTATAAGAACTTTAAAATAAAAAAAAAAGCGATGAAATAAACTCACTCTGTAAAAATAATTAAAAGCTCTAAATACATTTTCAAAATTATTCCAAAAGACACAGTCATGTATATTGTTTTGAGGTAGAGGAATGGAGATAGACTCGAACAATTGAGGACAATGTATTCATCAATAAATCTCTCGAGTAAAGAGACTAATTTATTCATATGTATTAAAATAATAGAAAATAAGTAAGAGGTAATTTGCATAAAGCTTGAAACAAGTAATACCACAGAGGATCATATTATATAGAATATTTTATCAAAATAGTTAATAATTAAATTGCTTAGTGTTCAAAACACTTCTGGTTTAATTTTATATGTTGAAATGTCTTTCACCCCTCTTTAATAAAACTAGTTTTTAAAATAAAAACAAGAATTCTTATTCACAAATCTATGCAAATTAAAGTTAGTGTAAAAAAATTTCTCTGGGAATGCAGGGCTTTTAATGAAAATCAAAATTATGACTCTTAAGATTTTGTGTGGGACCTCCTGGGTCATGTCTGTTCATCAATGTTAGTAAGAGAAAGTATTCTGAATAGTCTTGACTGACAAAACCTGAAGATTCTAAAAATACTTGAATCTATTTTCCAACAAATATTTAATGTCTAAAACAAGATATGTTTCCTAGATGAATATTCTTTTTGTGTTAATTAATTTTTTTATTAGTTTTCAATTTGTAGCAACTGGTATGTGTTCTTTTCCCAAGATAATAGACTATGTGCAACGATCTCTGCTTTTTTCACTGATTTGATTTCACTAATTTATTAGCAAGCTGTAGGTTTGTGAAATCCCAAGGAAGCTTATTTGGTAAGCTTCAACATATAATTAATAGAGCAAACATCATCTAGCATACCACTGTAGTTTTACAGTGGAAGATGTCCAATCACCACTAACTGAAATATAAGGGGACAAGCTGCATATGAGTTTCACGTTATATACAAGTCAAAGGTAAATGTATGCATTTATTATTTATGTATTTCTAATCTGGCGAATTGGACATATTGTGTGCACACACATAAAATTATATTAGAATGACAATTTCTAATAACAAAAGTTTAAGTTGGGCTCTCAGATGGAAAGAATCATTGACACCTTCATAGAAATTCATATAAATGACGCCTTTCTCAAACTGGACAAGAATTAAGTATTTGTGTTCTATTACTAGGATAGTCATGTGTACTTGCTATTTGCATCCATGCGAATCTTACCCTTGAATTCAATATTTTCCTGCTTATAACATTTGTGCGTTAATCTATCTTGGTTGTAAAACTTTGAGCAAATTATCTTACCTTTCTGATTTCTCATTATATAATATACATAATAAAACTTGCATCAACTAACAATACATTGAAGATTAAAATAAGTAACTGCTTTCTAAACAAGAGAGAGAGATTTTTTAAAAATTATACACTCTTCTGGTTTAAAAATCTCTGGCCTCTTCTCCAGCTCTCCTTTCCTTCCTAAGGAGGAGGGCTGAATTTCTGTTTGATGAGTGTTAGCTGGTTTGGCTTAAAGTTTTACTTCCTCTCATCTTCAGGAAACACCTACCTGTAAATATATTCTAGTTTGCTGCTCTATACTGTGAATATTATCAAGAAAGAATATGATTTGGAGCGCCCATGGATTTTTAAAACTAACTATAATAAAGTGGCTAACTCTATATATTTAAGAACCTCAGAATTAAGAGGAGTAAGTTAATCAGCTTCATCAGTAATTTGCATTATTTTTAGTTCTGCGTCAATCTGATACATCTGATAGTGTTTGTCAAATAAGTGCTTAACAAATATTTGAGAATTCAAATGATATAAAAAGCAGTGTCAAAGAATATTTACAATTTCAGAATGCTCATTAGTGAATTGTCTATTAAAATAGATAGATAATAAGTTTTATATTGAACTACATGTACATCTGTCACTGAGATTAAAAAATAGTATCTAGATTATTACTATTTAATATATTATATTATATACAGTTACAGAATTATAAAAGTGAATAGTGGGTCAACATTCTTCAGTGTTTCTTGCACAATGCACAAAAAAAATGACAGTAGTGAATTGAAAAGTCAACTAATTTGAAGTATCTTAATAGTCAAAATTAAATTTACTTATAAATAACAGTGATAATAATTGCTATTATCAGTCATACAAATATCAGAATATAATTATTAAGACTTTGGCTAATTATATGTAAAACATTGTTATACTCATTGCACTTGTTTATTTCCCTTGCTTAGTGATAAAGCTATTAGAAAAAGATTATTAGTTAAAATTACAAATGAGAAGAGTAATGTTTTCTGCAATAGATGAATACAATATTAAAAAAAGAAAAAGATAAAATAAAAATGCCTGTTATATATTGAGTTCTTTGTCAAAGAATGTAACTCTAATTCTCATTAAATATCTTTTAATATGTATAATATTTTCTTACCTTTTTTAAATACTTGGCTGAATTAAAGTTTAAAATCTTTATCTAACATATCATATTTATATAGATACAAACTGGTAATGCTGGTATTTAAATACAGATTAGAGTGTTTTGAGAGCTATATTTTTGACACTACACAACTCCTGCCTATGATATAGAGATGATTCCTTAACTAAAAATTTCTCTGAGTAATCTGGGCATTCTAAAGTTTTTTTTTTGTTTTTCATTTGTGCAATAGATCAAAGATGTCTGTACAGTAACTAAAATCTCTGTTCCTCATTGATTTAGAAGACCTTACATACTTGAGTCAGTTCAATAACTGCTCGTTTTAATCACAAACAAATGAACTGCACTGACAGAGCTATTTTTAACATTTGGAACCCCACTATCAACATGATTTCAACTTTTAATGACTACTTTTCAACTCTGATACTTTACTTCAATGTTTTGAATGACCGATGTCATATAACCACACTGATTAATGCAGTCAACAAACATTAATTTTTTTTAACTTTCAGGTAATTTATTTATTATTGTACATAAAGAGGTACGTCAATCAGTTATGTATTCCATGAGAACAACTTCCTCATAGAACTTTCAGCTACTGGAAGAGAAAGACCATACATAAATAAAGGAACAAATGAATGTATAATTTCATTGTGGGAGGTGAACTAAAAACTAAAGGAAGAGAATACCTGAGTAATTATAACTAATGATGGAGGGGTGAGGGATATCTTTCTTCATTTGGTAGTGAGATAGGATTTATTAAGGGGTTGAAATTTTAGTAGACACTGAAAGAACAAGATGGATATGCCAAGATTGTAGAGAAAATAATACATACACAAAGACTAGTTGAAAAGGCCTTGGTGTTATGAAATAACTTTTAAAAAGCCAGTACGTCTAGAGTTTATATGAGCAAAAGAAAAAGTTACAGGTAGTAAAATTGGAGATTTCTGGATGATTACATCATTTGGGGGGATCATATAAGTGTTGAATACATATCTAAATATGGTAAGTGAGGACTGAACTGTACAAATAATTGTTGGCTATCTTTAAATAATTTACATTCAATAGCATAAGATTAAATGAAATAATCCGAGAGAAAGTATAGAAGAGGATAACTGTTGCACTTCACCTTTATGTTCTTCCTCCCCTAAATATATAACCACAATCTAATAATAAGAAAAAATACTAAAGAAACCTCAGTCGAGTGAAAGAAACAAAATACTTTATCAGTACTTGCTATCAATTGAGTCGTGTTCTCCCAAATTCCATATTTTGAAGCCCTAACCCCCAATGTGACTATATCTGGAGATAGTGTCTTTAAGAAGTAATTAAGGTTAAATGAGATCATAAGGGTAGGGCTCTGGTCCATTAAAACTGTAGCCTTATAAAAAGAGGAAAAAATCTCTCTCTCTACATGTGCAGACATAGTAAGGAAACAACTGTCTGAAAGTGAGACTATGCTGATGCTGGGATCTTGATCTCAAATTTCCATCTCCCAGAAGTGGGAGAAAACAAATTTCTGTTATTTAAGCCATCCAGTATAGAGTATTTTGTTATGGCCATTCTAGCAGACTAATATAGTCCTTGAAAGTATCAAGGTTACAAAACAAACAAACAAACAAACAAACAAAGAAAAAAACAAGAAAAGTCTGAGAAACTGTCTCAGGTAAGAGGAATATGAAGCATGAAGACTAAACATCATGTGATATCCTGGATAGGATCATCAAAGAGAAGGAAATGTTAGGTAAGAAATCTGAGTAAAGTATGGACTTCAGTTAATAATAAGAAATATATAGCTTTTCATTATTTGTGACAAATATGCAATGTTAATGTGAGATAGTAATATGAGAAATCAGATATGCAGTGTATAGAGACAATACTGTTACACTTTTTTTAGGTCTAAAATTGTTTTTAAATACAGTTTTGTTTTTAAAGTAAATAGAATTTTATTTTATTTATGTATAAATAAAATAGCTTATAGATTGAAAGGTGTTCTGATCATTTGATCACTTCATAAACAATTGAAGAAATATCAGAAAAGTTACTACAATAAATCTGGAAATTAGAGGTGAATAATAATGTTCTTTGGAGATCTCACAGTGTAATGAAAAAGAATTTCCATATTTTGCTACATAATAATTATTTTATTATACTTAATTTCTAGTTCATTCATTTTTCTACCAAATAAAATGGTGCTATACATATTGATTCATGTTTTCACTTTTTTCAGAAGCCAGAAAACAGTATTTTGGAGTATATATAGCAAGCATAATCCTGCGTATAAAAAATCTTCAGAGAAAGGAACTTTTTAATGTGTCCTACCATGAGTCAGAGTTGAAGAAATTTTTCTAGTCCAAAAAAAATCCAGTTACAAATTTTTCAAATTTCAAAACAGTATCAACTAAAAATTGGACTACTTTCTCTTATTTGCATTCATGGATAAATATAAAAATAAGAATTTTAAATGTTACTATCTCTGAAATACACCACATTTAATTATGTTGCATGACTTATATAAACCTTTGTCACAAAATGTTTTGACTTCACTTCCCTGAAATCTTAAAAAAAAAAACATATTCAACAATTTGCTGACTATTTTCAAGTAAAGGTGAGGAAAGTTGCAATGGAAACTAACAAAAATCTCTGCAACAAAGGGAATATTTTTTTCCTGTAAATTAATCAAGTACTTAGAAAAGGAATTTATAAGAACAGTCAACTTGGTTATATACTATAATCATTTCTTAGACATTGTGTCTCTATGACCATGTGGCATTTGATGGCCATGAACCTCTACATACATATTCTTAAAGCCAGCCATTGAGATACAACTTTAGAAAAATTGATGGCTCCCTCCTTTGATCCAAGAGAAAAAAGTAATAAGATTTTGTAGCTAACTCCCCAAGCCGCTGAGCATAGTCGTTTTTCTAAGACTCAGAGAGGTACAGATACTATGTCTTTTATTTTAAAAACAATCCTCTTTGGTATTGGTTTCATGGTTAATAATATGTTAAGATCAAAATAATTTCCAAGTGGAAAAATAGAAAGATGACACCTGAATTTGAAAAGTCATCAATATCTAGAAACATTGTCTAAATTAAGAACTAACACTTGTCTCATATAGTGTATATCTGATACATATGCAAATATGTAATATTATATATACCTATTCAATATACTTATTCTATATCTTTTATATATCTATAAGTATATTATACATTATATATTATATATAAATAATAAATGCTACTATTTTATATATAAATGTATATATTACATGGATTATATCTTTTATATATACCTATTATATACCTTTTACATAGTGATATATTATAAAATATATTATTCATTGTATATTACATAGAATTATATATTACAGACCATTTATATCCGTGATCTCTCCAGGTACAAATCTGTCCATTAGGATGAGAGAACAGATCTAGTCACGGTCATAGCCTTTCACTCATTTCCCTTTTATCCTTTCACTTCAGTAGAGAGAAACAGTTATGGACTGACATGTGTCCCTCAAAAGGATATGTTGACATTCTAACCCCAGCACTTCACAATGTAACTTTATTTGCAAATAAGCTCTTTGTTGAGATAATCAAGTTAAGATGAGGTCATGAGGGTGGGCTCTAATCCAATATGACCGATGTCTTTATAGGAAAATTCCATGCAGAGACAGAGACCCATAAGGGAAATGCCAGGAGACCACAGAGACTTAGATTGATGTGCTCTACCTGAAAGGCAAGAAATGCCAAAAGTGGTCTGGGAACCACCTCAACTAGGAAGTATCAAGGAAGCATTCTCTGCAGATTTCAGAGGGAGCATGGCCCTGCTGATGCCTTTGTTTTGTATGTCTTGCCTCCAGAAATGTGAAACACTTTCTCTTGTTCTAAGCCTCCTAGTTTGTGGTACTTAGTTATAGCAGCCGTAGGAAACTAATAAAGCATTGATAGATCTTTTTTAATAGAATGGAATTAGAAGTCCTAATAGATCAGAAGTGGTGCCCCATCCTCCTTTAGGGCTTTTTTTTTTTTTTTACCTTTTGGTCACTGTTTATTGAGCTAAAGAGCAGAAACTGCTTTTTAGAATGGGAGATTATGGACCCCTCCAAGCTGTCTTTTAAAATTTTTTTTTTCCTAATGAGTTTTTAATAGATGTCAAGCTTTGAGAAGCAGTGTATATGTTTGTCTATATTGATTTTAGTCTATTAGTGAGTTTCCCAGTAACTTCCTGTCATTGACTTGGTACCACTTACTCTCCCATGTGGAGAATAAGTGAAAAGATTAGTCAAATGTACACCAACTTAAAATGCTCCAAATTCCTGAGAGTAATATACAGTCATTTCCAGACCATTCTCTGTTTATTTGCTTGATACATTACAGCAAAGTATAAAGTAAAAATATATTTCTCTCTTAATCCTCACTCCCTAATTTAATTTGTAATCATGTAGTGTCTTTTCAGTTTTGTACTTGTTATATTTTTTAGAAGAGAGATACTGTCATTTATTTCTCAATCATCAGTTCTTAGTATGGAGGCCAGCAACATCAGCACTCTAAAACATTTTAGTAAATGCTTAGGTGAATGAATACATAAAAAATAAAGATTACATTTGTGTACAATGAGGCTTAGTTATAATTATCATCACATGAGAAAATGTAGTCGCATTATCCCCACTGACAGAGAAACTAACTATGGGATGGGTCTGTGTGAACAGACCTTGAGTTGTGTTTGACTTTTCAAAGCATGAGTCAATTGTTGCAAGAAATTAACTAACCACTAATCTCTAATTCTCACAATCATTTTATTAATTATCCAGCAGCCACAAAATTCACTTTTTTTGGTCTAATCCTTCATTCACAGCTGGCACTCTTGTTATCATGATTTACAAATTTACACTCCAATTATTTTCACTCATTCTGCCTTGTCTTTTCAGGGAATGTTTTATAAATGTTAATGTGATTAAATGTATCTTTTTTTTCTGTGTGTTTTCTTTAAAAAAACACTTATTTAAAACTAGGTCAGAGATATCTTCTTACAATTTAAAAGTTTTAATGTTGGCATCTGCATTTTGTCTTTAACGTGTATGTTGAAAGGGATAAATTTAAAAAATTATTTTCATTTTTTGAAAGTGAATAACTAATATTTTTTCAGCATCACTAATGTAATAGTCTATCCTTTTTCCACTGACCTCTCATATATCATCATTTCATTTCATATGTATCAGCTTCAGCTTCTGAAATTTATATTGTTCCAATGGAGAAATATTTTCATTATTGAAACTTATAAAAAGTCAAAACAATGACTTGATATTGTCTCCCAACCTTATTTTTCGCCATAGTGCATAGAATGCTTAAAATATTTGTATACATATTATTCCAGGGCTTTCAGTCTTCAGTTTTTTAATGGTGCATATAATGAGGTTGATATTTTTGCTTCTAACTGATGGGAACCTTTCTTGAGAGTTTTTAGAATATTCTCATTGCCTTTGAGAGTCTTAAATTTTACCAAAACATTTTTTGCTGAGAACTTTTCTTTTGTTCCCTCATTTGACATTTTATGGGTTTACATTCATTTTTGAAATTTTTATCTCTATTATTTCTTCAAATATTTCACCGATTCTGTTATTTTTAAGCCTTTGATTTTTTTCTAACCAAGTTATTGACCTTTCAGTGTCTATTTTACTTAAAACTTGTTTTATAAAAAATGTATTGAAATTTTTGAATATCCTCTGTGAAGTACATGATTTGTTCTTCCAACCTGTATATGTTTATTAGGGCTGGGGGGTTGAAATAATAGAAATTGATTTTCTAACTCTTCTGGAGATTAGAAGTACACAATCTAAGTGCTCCCGGATTTTTTTCAGATGCCTCTCTTTTTGGCTTGCAGATGGCTACTTCTCACAGTGCACTCACCTGGTCTTTTCTCTGTATTTGCATGCCTGGTATTTCTGTGTGTCCAAATTTCATTTAAAAAAATAATAATAATTATAGTTGATATAAACAAATTTTCTTTTCTGAGAGGACAGCAGTCCTGTTGGATTAAGACCCACTCTAAAGGCTTAATTTTAACTTAACCACCTCTCTCCTATAGACTAACATTTTGAGGTAGCGGTTTTAGGCCTTAGAAGTATAAATTTGGGGAGAACACAATGTAGCCCACAACACAACTCAGAATTTGTTTCTCAGATATATTTTCCTATTTTTGTAATCATTTATTTTTTTTAAATATTCTATTTTTCATATGTAAATATCTATTAGTAAAATTATTTCCTTATCTCATTTTACATAATAATATATTTTAATATCCATCCTTCTATTCTAATGCTTCTACATTTAGTGGTATTTTTAACAAAAGTTTTCCCTTTCGCTTTTTAATATTTTTGTTATCTCATTTGTAAGTTCATTTTAAATTAGTTTGTCTCTTTGGATGTCTTGTTATTTTAGTCCATGACTGCATGAAAAATGAAGAAAAATATTAACTCATTTTGTTTGCTAAAACCCGAGAGGATACTACTTAGGGTCAGAGTAAGCCTTCCTTTCCCAGGAGAGGGAGATTTGGGCAGTGAGCTCTGAACTACTCTTTGGGGTTGGAAATGGAAAGTAATTGAGAGCTAATATACCCTGACTTCAGACTCCGCCTTCATTCCACTTTAAATGGAAACTGTCTCTAATGTTGGTAAACAATGGTTGTGTTTCCTTTTTTGAGTCTGATAGCCAAAGGGTTTAGGAAGAGAAGTAATTCAGTGTAAGGAGGAGAAAAAGAATGGGGGATGCAGGGTTATGTAAAATAGCATGGTTGAAAGAGGCTTCTTTGTCAGTCATGTTAAACAGAGGCCTGAGTAGAGTGATAGAGTGATGCATTCTTGTGGAAATGATTCCGTTCAAGAGCAGCAGCTATCCCAAAGCAGGCATGCCTTCAGTGTGTTGAGAAATAACATAAAAGCTGGCATAGCTAGAGCAATATGATAAAGTAGAGATGGCTTCATAAAAAGAGCACAGTAATGATGTGTGTGCATGCGTGTGTGTGTGTTCAGGGAATGATGTAAGGACATGTAAGCCATATGATATGAAGGGAAATAAGACCAAAACTCTAAACAATTAGAAAGGAAAACTTCATATTTTCTAAGGACTAAACTGAAGTAAGAAAGAACTAGATGCATCCAGCCAGTAGCTGGACCACTAACCAGTGAATGAATACATCCAGGGTCCTACTTTTTATTTATATGAGTATACATTAAGAAGACCCCTCCTCTCCAAGAATTACTCTTTGATCTTCAGAAAAGAATTAGGGAAAAGAGACTAATGACACTTAACAATAGAAGGAAGGATAAACCTTGGTACTTTAGCTAACTTAACAATGTATGCTGATAACATACATTTGACAGTACTCATTGTATTGTATAAAAAATAAGAATCCATAAATTTGTACCTTTTTCTAGAGGACAGAAAGATTAAAGAGCTTTTGGTAGCAGCCTCCAAAAAGTACTGTATAATTTCCATCTCTTGGTATTCGTACCCTTGTATAGTCTCCACACATATTACTTCTGGGTCAGTGTGATCAAGAGAACATGGTAGAAGCGATGGCACATCACATCTGAGATCAGGTCATAAGTGGTATTCTCTCTCTCTCTCTCTCTCTCTCTCTCTCTCTCTCTCTCTGTGTGTGTGTGTGTGTGTGTGTGTGTGTGTGTGTGTGTGTTCAGATAACTCTCTCTGTGGAAGGGCAGTTGACATATTATGAGGACACTTGAGCAGCTCCATGCGAAGGCCCATGGGGTAAGAAATTGAGGCCTCCTGCAAATAGCCAACAAAGAATTATGTCATCCAGTAGATAGTGATGTGTGTGAATACTCATGGAAGCAGTTTCTCCAGCTGCAGCCAAGCCTCCAGACACTGCAGCCTGGCTGACATCTTGGCTGCAACCTCATGAGCTCCTAAGTCAGAACCATGTTGCTAAGCCACTCCTGAATTTCTGACCCACAGGAACTGGGAGGAATCAGTACTTATTTTCTAAGCTGCTAAACTCTGGAGTAATTTTCTTTCCCAATGATAATTAAATGAGACATGTTTTAGGATTAAGAGTGTCATGCTGTCATAACAAAAACAACATGTAAGGCTTGCTTTGGAACTGGAGAGTGAGTGGAAGCTGGAAGAACTTCAAACAAGTGTTGGTGAAAGCTGAATAAGTGGTTTGTAACAATATGGTGGCATTTGAGGATGCTTAATAAGGGAAAATGTTGGTTTAATATACCAAAAGAATGACTGGAAATCAAGACATCTGAAGAGATTGAAGTAAAAACCCTAACTGTAGCCAGAATCAGGTCTATGTTTCATCTCTACCGAATCAATAAAATTATCACCCATAGATAAATATGCCATCTCCTACAACACCCAATTCCTACTTGCTATAAACATTTGTCCAAGAGGAAATTTTAGGGCTCTCTTGTACTGCCGATGCCATTCCAATATTATTCAGTTGGTGAGGCAAGATGGAGCATGCTCTTGCCATGTGATTTGTATTCTAGCTTTAGGTCTTTCTTAAGCTCCTTAAATTTACTTTATTTTTTTTTCTAGTAGTTTTTACAAATATGAGGTCAAGAATGATGGACTAGGGTGGGGTGTGCAAAGTCTGTCTTAGCTGGATGCTTTAATGAGAGTATCTTGAAATTTTTGAGAAAAGAAAAAAATCATGCAAAACATTTTTTCTCAATACTTTAGAAACATGCACCTGAATTGCAAATATTGAAGAGGTTCTTGTAATCGACCACATGTTACAAAGGATTTGGTAAGAAATTGGTACTACTTTAGAAATAATGTAAATAAAAGAGTGAAGTCTTTATGTGTACACATTCCACATTTTTTTCCCTCTCATATTCCAGACATTCTGTTCTGTGTGTTTTCACCACACCGTGAGAAGGGCAATGTGTTTTTTCTTCTATTTGTGTATTCTGTATCTGTGTACCATCTGCCATGTCTCATGTGATTTCTGTGTTCCCCACTTTTTGGTGGTCAAGTTAATATCTTCTTGGACCCTCTGATTTAAATGGAATTCTGTTTTTTACAATGTCAAGATTTTTTTTCTTAGTGACATCCATGCTTCCAGCAACCACAGCTCAGGGAAACCAAGGGGCAGGAGCCAAGGGCAAAAGAGACAAAGATGATTAAGTTTTATCACTAGATTTTAAACTCCTCCTTTTTACTCCTCATGATTACTTTTACATTATCAAGGGCTTTACTTTAAAAAAATACAAATAAGTTTTATACAACAAATAGAACAAATATTTTTTTTGATCCTTGAAGAAAAATGACCGTTTCTTTAGTGTTACAGCTTTGTGCTCAGAAATGTCACTTGGCAATGCAATTCGATATAATCTATTGAGTTAAGAAACCTAAATACTCAGCATAATTAAACTGTCGTTAAATGTATATCTTTGAATTCACCCGTAGGCATTCCTCTGATGACAATATAGATTTTTTTTTCACTATCTTGATGTAAATTATTTTGGTTTTATGTTTTTCAACTATAAAAAAGTATCTAAATAAATATTGAACCTAAAATGAGAAGCAATGTTTTCGAAACTGTCAAGTAACTAACTTGTTTCCCATACGCTTTGCTTGTAAAGGAAGTACACAGAGGAAAGTAGATCATATTTGTATAGTAAATTTCTTGACTCTTTCAATTCAATTTATTTTATTCAGAATGTGCCTTCCTTGGAAGATGTTACATTTAATTAATTAACTTGTTTTTATTAGCCCATTTGTCAAACATTTGCTATTTAAAATTTTTGCTCCAATATATATTAAAAGTTCTATTTAAATAGCATTTATAGAATTTGCAGAAAACGAGTATTTTTAACTTTTCCCTTGTTGAAAAAGATTATTATTATTATTATTATTATTATTAATTTTCCATCTACTCTCAGATAAGTGAGTTCAGGGATATTCAGTTGAAACTGAGATAGAGAAAAGAAAATGGGAAATATTTGTAGTAAAAATGTAGATGCACAGACTTTTAAAAAGAGTAAACTAAATTGGAGATGTATGGCTGAAGTGATTGAGTTCCAAGCTCTTCATTTTAGCTATTTGCATGGAAAAGTAATAGCGCATTGACAAACTAGTGTGCAATCTGGAGTAATTGCTGCACCCATGTAACCCTGATTCACCAAGCCATGGATGTATCTGTATACAAAGTAACTATGATACTGGCATAACAAAGAAATAAAACTTTAAAGCTGAATTTAATGTGATAGCGAAGAGAAATCAAAAAAATTATGGAACTTAGGTGGGGTTTTACTATCTTGTCTTCTTTCTGGAGCTGCCAGTTGTTATGCTCACACAAATAGATTAGACGAAAAATACATTAAAAAGTACAAATTACGTCTTTACAGTGAAATTAATGAACAGTTCATCCACTATAAAAGATAATTTTACAAAGGAAATGCTGCATCGTTAAAGTTAGCATTTATGAAACCCAAATGTGCAGAGTAAAATGACAGCAGCTTTCTCAAAATGGTGCTATATCCTACTAAAGTGCCTATCATTTAAAATGAAGAGCAATAATGCAACTCGTCTTTTAAGGAGGAAAAAAAGATGCTGCTAAAGTCATTCATCTCGTTCTAAAGAACGAGAATTTTAATGGTCTTTAAATCTTAAAACAGCACATTTTTGTTTTATTGTTGTAGTATATGACATCAAAATGATGCATTAAAGGGACATAATGATATGGTGGATATAGTAAAATTGTTTAATTTTGAGACAAATTGGCATAATTATATTGGAGTAATTTAATTTATGAGGTATTAAAGTACTTGGATACTTTTATAAAATTGTGAAACCCACTGGGTTAGGAAAAATTAGTCTTAAACTACTATTGTACTCTATGACTAATCGAATCAGCTCTAGTGAACCACCTCCAAGCAATGTTTACAGCATAGAACACCTACCTTTCATAAAGTATGGGAATTGTACAGCCAGTTTATCAGGAAACTCGGAATAAAAAATGGGGCTAATCTTTTGCTTCATATCAGTTCTCTAGATGCAAAAGCAGTTAGAGTCATACCTACTTACGATTACAATAAGCCTCTATAGGGTCAAGTGATTCTTCCATTAGTTTCAGAGAGATGGAACCCACTATTAGTTGTCCTCTTGTCATTTCATTAGTCAGATATCAGAAGCATGAACTAGTGCTTTTATATACCT
This sequence comes from Cynopterus sphinx, assembly GCA_030015415.1. Lineage (NCBI taxonomy): Eukaryota > Metazoa > Chordata > Mammalia > Chiroptera > Pteropodidae > Cynopterus > Cynopterus sphinx. The sequence goes on from CM057379.1 coordinate 11,499,418, forward strand.
GTTTTCCTTTTTTATTGGGAGGATGCTGAAACTTAAATTTAGCCTGCATTTTGACACTTGGAAAATGGAAGCTGTTTCTAATTGTAAATAGATGAGTAATTTGAAATGTATTTGATTATAGCCAAAGAAAGGAGGAAAGATTATAATATAGTGTTTACCCTTTTTGTCTATAAATGTTACAGTTTGTTTATTATTCACACTCCAACTTCTGCTGTCCAGAACAGCCTGTATACTAATAATACAGTGCGATAGCTAGGTATGCACTGGATATAGATTTCTTGGGAATATATACTAATGATACTGGTATTATAGGTGCAGAAGCAAGACTTAAAGAGTAAGTTTACATAAGGAAGGTAGCTGTGTGGTTTTATAAGGACACATATCTCACCTGAAAAGTTTCATTGTTGATGAAGTATGACAAATTGGCTTCTTGGGTATATTGAGGGAATTAGTGGTATGGTAAGGTTTATTTCTCTAACACTTCGTCTTTTCATATGATGAACTTTAGAAAGCTTACAAAAAAATGGATGTAATTCACATAGGATAAAACAGAAGCAAAAATACATAAATAAAAATAAAAATAAAAAAGCAGAGTTTCATCTCATCTCCAGAAAAATACATTTTAAATTTCTATACTCTTGATGAAAGCATATGATAAAATTAGATCTGAACAGTCTAGGTATTAATCAATTAATAAAAAATGAACCTGTTATTTATAAATTGCAGACAGTGTATTTTCCATATGAAGTGATGAATAAAAACACTAAAATACCCTTGTGTCCAAGAACAGTTTTAAATGGCTACAACAACACAAATTGAAGGCAAACTGATCAGCCAATGGCTAAAGGAATGCTTAATACTACACTCCTATTTCTGATGGCCAGTGTAATCCAATTTTAAGATGAAATATCTTTTAAAGGAATGTAATTTATATTTTGCAAGTAATGCTTATCTTCTCTCTCAAATCTCACTTTGTAGAAACTTCCTAGTAGTTGACACTAAACAGTTTTTTAGAAATACAAAGCTTATAGGAAAAATCTGTGTTAGGAATTAAGGACATATATCTCTGCAGTAACCTAAATGGGAAATGTCATTAAGTGGCATGTGAACTTGATGTAATGTAGCTTAAATGATTGATTTTCTCTGGTGGTGTGGTAGTGACCTGAGGACACCCTTGGCTGGATAGCCAAAAGATCTCAGCACCGTTGAAATGGCTTTTCTAAATGACTAGTAGTGCAGAGGATTCCATGTTGCCTTTCAGTTTATTAATTATCCCATCAAGTAATTATACATCCTAAATAATGGATAAAGTTGAGGCATGAATAAAACACTACGAGTTTTTATGAGCTTTATTATGTCTCATATAATAGTATGTTTTAATTTAGTGTAGTTATAATTTCTAACATTTTGTTACCACCTATGTAAGTTGTTCCAAACACATGGAGATTTTTTATATTTTTATATTTGTCATCACATTTATAACATTTTACTAGTAAAGTTCAGTGTTTATAATTTTAGTGTTTTTGAATTTTATACCAATTGTTACACATTAGTAAGTTATATATTGTATATACTATTCTATATTTTTCATAAATGATCTCATTTTTTTGGACTTTAATATTATTCCAACTTCAGAGAAAAGTTGCAATAGTACAGTAAGTCCTCACTTAATGTCATCTACAGATTCTTGGAAACTGTGACTTAAAGTGTAATGACATATAAAAAAAACTGGTATTTCGATAGGCTAATTGATAAAAACAAGAGTTAAGTTCCTGTGCCATATTTCTGGTCACAAAAACATCAGCAACCTATTAAATAAAGACCCAAAACCACTTCTAATATTAAACATTGAAATAAATGTGAGCTATACATGCATTTAAGATGAATAAAAACAAGTAAGATAATTATTTTCAAACCCACTTATTCCAGTCCAGGGTCCTAGATGGCCAGAGCCTATCCTGGCAGCTGAGAGCACCAGGAGGAACCCTCCTGGATAAGGCATTTTCTAATCACAGGGCCACTTACACCCACATCCACACCCATTCTCACACTCAGACTGGGACAATGTGCATGTGACAATTCAATGTGCACATCTTTGGGATGTGTGAGAAAATTGGAGAACCCAGAGAAAACGCACACAGACATAGGCAGAACGTGCTAATTCCACACAAATAGTGGTCCTGGCCAAGAATTTATTGTTTTTGTTTGTTTGTTTGATTTGATCAAACTTATAATGAAACAAGGTTGAGCAAAACAAACAATATTGAACAAAACAACATTACTCAAGGACCTGCTATGCAAACATCCAAGAAACCCTTAAATTGTTTACATTTTGTTCCACTTACATTATCATCCTGTTTCTTTCTCTCTATACATATATTTATCCATTTATATGCATGTGCATTAGTGTGCAGCTTTTTATTTTCCTTAAATTATTTGAGAATAAGTTAGAGTGATCATGCCCTTTTCCTCCTAAATACTTCAGTGTGCTCAGCCTTACCTGTCTACATCGCAGTTTCAAAATCAGGGAGTATGACATAAAATACTATTCCGAGTCTTTATATTCAAATTTCAAAAATTTGTCAAAAGTTATTTATAGCTATTTCTCCTCAGACGGAATGCAAGCATAATCATTGAGTCTCTAGTTTCCACAAAACAACATATATTTTAAAACACAGAAATTAAGTGGATACCTGTTAAAGATTTTCACATTTTCCTAGACTATTATCTGTTATATAAACATTTTACAAAAACATTACTTTTGTCAAACATGTTGAGAAAAAAGACCTTTCAAAAAATCCTTGAACTTGCATTTGAATAACAGTATCTTACAAATGATGCAGAGTAAACAGAAATGTTTCAATCAACACCTTTATTTTCGGCAAGATTTATGTTAAATTAATACTTCACTTGTAAGATGCTAAGATAAGTAATCTCATTGCCTCATTTATTGGGATCAACAATCTTCTGCATCCTATACTATTATCCTTATTTAAAGTAAGCAAATGGATAAACAATAAAGATACCAAATTCTAACTTTGAGTGTTCTTATTTAATACTGTTTAAACTAGAATTTAAATCCAGGTACAGAATTCTACTTAAACAAATTACTGTAGGCTATAATAGACAATAACAAGGATCAGAAGTAAATGGAGACTAAGTTCCAGAAGGAAGAGATTATACCAATCTTGAATATAAAAAAAGAATGAGAATTTAGGCTTTGAATATAAATATGCATAAGCATGTATAAATACAAATGCTCATTCAGAGTATTAGTTCTGAACGTGATGCATCCTACCCCTGGACACTTATGCTGTACCAGGTCTCACCAGGAACAGGTTTATTACTTATGGGTGAGAATCACCTGTAATGTCTACTCCTGGAGAAATCATGTCTGTGTTGGTTGAGATGCTACTCCACAAATGTGAGATAATCTTATTCTTTAAGCAGGGTGCATTAACTGTTCATTGCTTCAAAAGGAATTACCACGAATTTAGTGGTTTCAGACAGTACCATTTATTAGCTCACAGTTCTATAGCTCCAAAGTGTGGGTGGGCTTAACTGGATTGGAGGCTCAGGGTATCACAAAGCCAAAACCAAGGTGTTGACCAGGCTAAACTTTTACCAAGAAGCTCGGGAATAAAGTTCATTTCCAGGGATATTTAGGTCAATGGCAGAATCCAGTTCTGTGCAGCTGTAGGTCTGAGGTTCCACTTCCTTTGCTGGTTGTCATCCAGGTGTTGCTCTCTGCTACTGGAGACGTCCTGTATCCCTTCTCACATGACCCACTTAGTGCTCAAAGCCAGCAACTCTGTGGTTAGTCTCACTGGATTCCCCTTTTGCTGCAGGCTGGAGAAAAAATGCTTTGCTTTTAAAAAGCTCGTGTGATTACATTTGGGTAAGTAATTACATTGGAATAATTACCCCAATGGGAAGGTCAACAGATTATACACTTAATTACACTTGCCAAGTGTGTGTGGTCATGTAAAGTAACATATTCATGAAAATGATATTATATTGACATTCTCAGGAATTATGGTGACACTTTGGAGGGGGGACACTTTCTAAATTCTGCCTACCTCCCCAGGAAATGTTAAAATATGTTCTAGACATATTTCTTTTTAGCCTCTTTATCAGATCAAGCACTACCACTTTTGGAATGAAGCTGCATATTTGGAGTGACTGTATTTGAAAGCTGAACACATTCTCTTGGTTTCCCCAGAACTATTGTTTTCTAATTTAATTGTACCTCTGACCACATATCAGTCTGATTTTCTTTGTAGTTGCTTTTTTATTTTGTTTTATTTATTTATTTTTTTTTGGTCAGCCATGAGTGAAATGTCCACCAAGCCACTAGAATATCATCTTTTCTCATAGTGTATTTTTCTCCTGTTAAATGTTTGCTTTCATGGATTCTATTATCATCTTCCAAGATATATTTCTAATACTAATTTCCATCTTGCTATGTAGTCTTCTGCATATATTTGAAAGAGACTATTATAGTCTTCCGCTTCAAATGTTCAAACTTTTTTCTTCTCCCCCAAAATGTTTCAGTTAGAAAAATCACAGCATACTCAGATACCCAAGTCAGAAATTTCCAATATATATATACTTTTCATTTCCTTTCTTATATAGACCTGCTAATTTTAACCAAAAACAAAAACAAAATAAAATAAAAAACTATTTTTATTACATCATGAATTTGTTACTTGTACACCTACATTGTTCAAGAATTTTTCTTATTTAATTTTCTAGACCACATTGTTACCTTTATACTCCATCAACCCTAGAGATTTTAGAGTTGTTGAAAAGTCAATATATCTGTGGGTTACAAACAAATGAGAACCTAAAATATTATATTCTTCTAAGGTAACATAAAATAGAATTTTAGTATCGAAGAAAACAGACAAAGAAAATGAGAAATAATTTTGTCCTTACCTGTTACACTATGGAATATGGTCTCATAACAAATTTTAAAACATAGACTGAACAGTAAATTTTTTTAATTGCAAAATATTTGAAAGTTGTCCCAAACTTTTTAATGATGAATGTCCAAAGAAGTAGAAGGCATTTAAACCTTTATCTTATATTTTAAACTTATCAAAGCTGATAACATGAATTGTGGGTTTGTATAAAGGTAAATTATTGGAATTGCATATTTAGAATATTGGCAACTGACAGCTCAAAGATAAAATCCTCTCCAGGAAATTCCCTTGGCCCAAGAAAGCTGCCTTGTCCAACTTTTTGCCTGATTCTAGGCAACTGCTCATATCCAATGACTGGAGGCTAAGAAGTCATAGAAGCTCAGCACATTTGACTCAAAGCAGAATAATTCTGAAGGAGCATCCATACTCCATACTCTCTGTGTTCAGCTGTGGCCTTGGTCGCGAATACATTATTGTTTTACAATCTTTTTTCAGCCATTATATTTATAACAATTTTATACAGTCCTATTTGTAACAACTCCCTCTCACCAAGCATGCTGTTTCACTATGCTATAGGTGTTAAGAGCCTTTTGCTACTATTTTCAGAATGCATTAACTGTTTTAATAATTATTAAACACTATAGTAGGACTTTTCACTGACCATCTCAGGATACCTACCTGAAAATCTATTTCAATGAAATCTGCTAGTTAGTTTTTATTTAATTACCATAATCGTCAAACAGTACTATTACATTATTTTCAAAAGACTGCATAATTTGTGGCTTTATTTTAAAAGATATTGACATAAAACATGTCTGTTATGCATTATTTAAAAAACTGGTAACCTAAACCATGCCCTGTCTCCAAGATTTGTTTGTGATTTTTCTCAAAATGAAAATGGATTCCCTAAAGCAAGCTATTTAACAAAATCACCATCTGCCTGCCCTAAGGTTTATGATCTAGAGGAAGGCAGAGTCTACTGGGGAAATTTCAGTTGAAAAGATAAGACTTTTTCACCTCTTGTTGTCTTTTGAGCTTGGGGAAATGGAGTACCACTCAATACTGCTGGCTAAAGATACGACTGGCTGATTCTGACCTCCTGAATTCTAGCCAGCAGCAGTCCAATCTGTGCTCTGCCACCAAGGGGCTTGAAAAGTTCAAGCATCGTCTTCTGTGCTGCCATTTCCACCCTAATTATCTCAAACCTCAATAATCCAGTCCTAATTATCTCGTTTTTTTTTTTTTTTTTAACCAAGATAACTGGGGTTACATTTCCTCTACCAAATTTGTAGAACTTATTTATAATTAATAGCTTTTTGAATAAATGTTTTAGATTCTAATATTTATGAATTCAGTAAGTCTATTGTCAATATTACATATTAAAAAAATAAAGCACAATCTGAAAACTTTCTATTTAAGAAAAACAACAGTAGTATGCCAGTTAGCAAGTGATTTTTGGAACTTACATTAAGTTAAAAAGTAAAATAAAGGAGAGATATAAGTAGCTCTAGTTTTATCAAGTTTACAAGAATTGTTGCTCTATATATATTTTTACAAGAATTCCTTAAAATTTTGCTCAGATAACTATTTTAAATAAGAAAACTTAAACTAAATGTTTTCATTTGTTTTTTCCAGGTAGCAATAGGATCGGGTAATGAAGAGGACTAGTGCACTTACTCAGACATCAGGTTATTTAATACATTGAAGAAAAGTGTATTTGTTCATATTATATTTTAAAATACTTTTAGGAAGTCATATTCCCAAGTGTTTCTGTTTCTTAAAGTATTTTCACATTTTTTAACCCCTAGATGTCCCTAAAAACTGTGTGTGCCACTTCTCCACAAGACAGTAACCACTAACATATGACTTTGACATTTTTTTTCTAGTAGTGACAATGGAAATGAGCCCACTCTGTTTGCTCCTTATGTTACCAAGGCCATCGTTAAGTTACATCATAAAGGAGAATAGTGGTAACATAATTCCACGTGTATTAAACCTCTGTGGAGTAATTAACCCTATAGACTATTAGATTATGATGTGTAAGTTTAGCATTTTAGTTTGAATACACTAATATTCTATCTGGTGCTCTAGCAGAGACAATAGATAGTTGTTATCATCTATTTAATTGGTCAGAATGGGGTAACATGGTTGACAACTCATGTTGTCCATATCATATCTCCCAGGGGTATCTTCAGTATTAACCCATGCAGGTGTGAAGGAATTAGAAATGGGCAAAGGGAGGATTTACATTTTGGTGCAATGTCAGTGGAGGTGTGGGAGCAACCCCATGGACACTTTCTGACATGGCCCTTCAGAATCTTCCCACTTTGAGGAAGGGGACCATGTATTCACATGATCACACCAACCAGTCATGTGATGCTGAATGTCCCAGAGAGAGTGTGTCTCCTTGGGTAAGGCAGCCTTATTTGAGTGAGGAAAATTCATAAAGTGGAACTTGCCAGAAAGATGTCAGTCCCCAAAACTCTCAATGGCTCGGTAAATAAAAGCTCCAGCACACCGGAGCAGCCATCCAGCCCACCTTTTGTTTTCAGTTGCACATACTTTATGTGATAAATGATGAAAACTCTTCCTCTAGAATTTATATTGTTTACATTTCCTGAGATAATTTATGACAAGAAGTTCAAGTGAGATAAACTTCAATCTCATCACTATAGCTGGTTTTAAAGCTGTGCCTGAAATCAGTTACCAATTCTAGGATCCCCTCACTTTTGACAAGTATCTCTATTGTCTTAGGAACTTACCCAGTATGTTGACCCAGAAATTCTTCCCGGTGGGACCTGATTTCCTGGTCAACATATCTCTCTTAGCTTCCTGTACTTATCAAAATTTGTTAAAGAAATACCAAGGAATACCCCAGATGTCACATGGGTACAAAACATGTTTTCTACCCTCACTGCACAGCAACATTTCAACCTCCTCTGGTGATCAAGAGTAACACCTTTACTTGATTTTAGTTTAAGGTTTAAAAGGACAGTTGCTGCACATTCTGGTGAAAGTCTTCTCCCTCAGGAAGCTCAGATTGCTAAAGCTGGAAAGAAAAAATAAGCAAAAAATCTTATAAATTGGCCACTGGAAGTAAGGGTATGCAGGTTCCATTCTGCTCCAACCCTCGGTTCTCACATCTATTTATTGTATTTTTAGGGGCCACAGTACCATGTAAGGGTTGATTTAGGGAATAACTGCATCCTGGAGGACTCTATTCTAGGATGGTGTCATCTCCAAACTGGTTCATTAGTTGTACCTTCCATAAGCTGTTAAATTTGCATTGTTCACTTTGGCCAGCAGTTTCTGGTGGTGTGTGTGTGTGTGTGCATGTGCATATATGATAGGACCAGTTGATATCACGTGAACTGCACACATGATATACTGCCTTGTTCTAAAGTGGGTTCTGTGGCAATTTTAATCCCAGATCAGTTTATAGTTCTTCGAAATAATGGTGCTGATTGAGGCCTTGCAGGCAGGCACTGTACCAGGAATAAGCTTTGATTCTAGTCAAGAAAAGTTGTTTCCTTATGGAATGTGAGAGGATTGACTCCATTGCAATTAGCATCAAGAGGCCAGGTCCTCTCTTTACTCTTGGTGTCATATCAGGCCTTCAGCATTGAATGTTCATGCTTGTAGTAGTAGCTAGGACCACCTTCTTAGAGACTATGTTCTATTCATGGTTTCCACCTTGGCTACTCCACTTATGCTCCCATTATTTCAGAATTATAGTGATCAGTGACAGAGGTTATCTGATGTCAAATGTTTCATGTCTGTTATCATTCTGTTTGGTTGTTTAGACATTCTTAACTATGTGCGCCTTTTGATAGGCATCATCTACAACAAAATCATATAGGATAGCCCTTCCCATAGGTCCACTGACATAAATATTCCCTGGACATCCTTAATCTGTTTTTTATTTGTTTGTCTTTTTGCAAGCTACTGACAAACTTGCTAAGCCATAAGCCATTTGCTACTACTCCTGATTCTGAATCTATTCTTTCATTGGTCTGCTGCTTTTCACAAAAAGTGAATAACGAAAGCTTTGCTTATTGGGAATGTTTCTTCTTTCTATTAACTTTCAGGGATACACCTGAGTGGAGCTCTAATAAAGCAGAAGTAGGCTTTTATTGGCTTGTAAGCAATAGTCAGTGTAATAGACCTAAAGTTTGAGAAAAACAGAAATTACTGAAAGTAATTCAAGAAGAAATAAAAACTCTGAATAAACATATTAAGGAAAGAAAATTAATTTGAAATTAATTTTTTCCCAAAATATAAGTGGCTCTTCTCCCAAAAAAAAAACAAAAACAAAACAAAACAAAACAAAACAAAACAAAAAAATGCAACAACAATAAGGCCAGCCCAATAGCTTCACTAATGAATTTTGTCAAATTTTAGCCAAACAGTCACAGAGGCATAGATTTGTGGGGAAGGACAGAAAATTCTTTCTCTAAATAATGTCAAAGAATTTCAAAGCCATATTTAAAAAATTCTGCAGTGTGATTGCAACGATCTTAAATCTGCTTCTGAAAATATTCTGAAGGCATCTTTTATCCAGCTTTGTACACAGCTTCAGAATGTGAGCACATTCTCAATACTATGACTGCTATAAGTCAAAAAGTTGAACAGGATTTAAGTCTTTAATTTGATTATTATTAAAAATAAAATTAAGCTTATAAATTGCTGGCTGTGTGTGAGCAAATTTAGAAAAAACATTCTTTTCTTCTTTACTATTCAGGTCGTTAGGTAGCTAGTCAGATACCAGCAACAAGGGGAGCAAAGGAATAGAGAGGCCCAGGTGAGAGACCAACCAAAGAACACCCTGTTGGTAGTTAGAGAATTCCTCCTGCATCCTCAGTGACAAAGGACAGGGGGGGCCGTAGTCTCAGCTGGCCTAATCCAGCTACAGACTTTCGCACAGAAGGTACTACCCTAATTTGCCTACAATTTGAGCTTCATTATAATACTGTTTATGCCTGGAAGTTCATGAATCTAATTACAACAGACTGACTCTGGGTAAGCACATGCACACTCGGAAGAGTCATATAGCAACCAAGTGTCAGTCAAAATGACCTCACTTGCCAATCACCTAAGAAAGCCTTGTAACAACCCATCTCAGCTCTAAATATAGAGCAGACCTCTCCTTCCCCCAGGGTTACAGTGCCCCATCTTCCCTGGCTGTAACCCGTACCCCCTCCTTAGTGGTATGTAACCTTGTTTCCACATGTCTAGCCAGTTTTAGGCTTGACCTATCATCTACCTCATAATGTGTTTTGAATAAACAAATATTTCTCACATTCACTGAGTTGAAATTCACTTCTTCAGCAGTGAAAAAGAATTCTTTATTATCATGTATTTGCAATATAGTGACTACAGAACAATCTAGAAGCTGACAGACCTGAAGACATTTTTTTCTACACTCCACTTTTAAACTATAAAAAGTAACTGTGACCTTTTTAATACTGAACTTGTAATGATAATTCATCATTTTTGCTAAAATTTTAGGTTTGCCTTTGTATGTCATACTAATAAGCTGCTAAAGTAATTACAGATATTTTTGCATTTTCTTTTCCTAAAATGTTAACTTATACAAAAGATTCTGGGCAGATGTCATTGTTAGAAATGCACACCCATAATTTGGTGTAATATAATGAGATCATGAAATGTTTTCTTTGATTTCTTATAATGAGATCATGAAATGTTTTTTCTGATTTCTTACCTTACGCTCTGACACGTTGAATAATCTAACCACTTAGAGTAGAGCTATATTGCGAAATTCTTGCAGAGATCTCTACATGATGTCAAAGCTCAGACAAAACACTGAGCTATAGTCCAGATTAAACATAAATCCCCTCTTTGTTAAAGCTCTCATAGGAATATCTGCGTCAATAAATTTTCTTCCATATTTCTGGCAAAGTCCCAAATAAATTGAAATACAAAATTTTGCATCTTCAATTTTACATTTTTCATAGATTCAGCAGGTTGAATCCAGTGATTTCCCCACAAGAGAAGAAAGGAGCGGCTCTGGGTCCCTCTTTGATTAATACTGTTTTGACAGTCAAAGCTCCTTCAGGAACTCAGACTAAATAGAGTTGGATGGAATTGCTGAAGGTGCTATGAATTAAATCTCATGCCCCAGTTTTCTCAAGTTTCAAACAATAAATAGAACAACTAAGAATAGCACCTCATTAGGAAAAATTTCAAACATAGTTGGTAATATAGCATGTTCCACCTCTCATTGCGTTGTCAGTCATATGCATTTTTATGTATGTATATGCACATATGCATAGGTGTATACATTTCATATACATAATTTTCATATTATTTTTCAACCGTATGTCATTTATCCAGTGTACACAAACTGCATATTCTAAAGTAATTCAGAGGAACTAAATTAACCACTTCAAATTTGCAAAAGAATACTAAAAAATATGGAAAGAGAACTGAAGGATTGTAGCTCTGATATCCCATGTCAGCTATGGACAGTGTTTCAAGAGAAGTTAATGGGAGCTCTCCAGGATAAAGGCTTTTAATATGTAGAGAAAGAAAATTAAGAAGTGTTTTAGTGACAGAAATGGCAACACTAGTGGCTTCTGAGAGCTTGGTACCTCCACAGAAACCACCTGACAAAAACAAAAACAAAAAAAAGACCAAAAATGATCAGAATAAAATTTGTTAGAACTTTGGAAAATAGCCAAAGGCTTATAGCAACCAAAGAAGCACAGACTCAAGAATTAGTTGGCTTAAAAATCCTAGGAAGCATTGCAGCAACTTTGCTTACTTTTGCTCCCTAGCTGGGCAGCAGTCTGAAGACAGCGGCCTGCATTTTCCAGTGAGGACTCTCCACTCTGGGTTTCTAGTTTCAGAGGGAGCAGAGCAGACCTTGCTCTCTAAAAACTGAACCTGTCAGTTTTGACCAGTTTGATGGTTGCCTGAAGGAACGAAGCAAAGATTTGCATTTATTTCACCTAACTTTTAAGTCTCTCAGAGTAGAAACAGAGCTTTGCACCAGGCATTCTTCAAAAACGGTGAAAAGCAAAATAATCTGCTGCTGCCTGGGGCAAAGATAACAATTGAGGAAACAATCAATATGCTGAAAGCCTGGGAGAAAAAGCTGGCAAACAAGATTTTTTGAGAATTAGGGCATTATAAAGTACCTCTGTAAACTAGAAACTTAAAAAAAAAAATGCACAGCTCAAGAAAGAATGCATGCTCAAAAACAAAACAAAACAGAGAACACCCTAAATTTTCATCTATGCTTGATTTTTATAACATAGGAAGGCATAAGAACTTATAAAAATTGACTAAATATTAGACCAGGTTGTATTCAGAGTCTGCTACCTGCTGCTGGGTAAGGGAACCTGGCAGATCAGCACGTGGCCAGACCACAGGGAACCTTCAGGAAGATTCTTGCTGAGATTAATGACACTTCCCCATGCCTTTAACACGGCATACCTGTAACTCAGAAAGAAAAACAGATATGAACCCAGTTCCTCAAACTCTAGGGGTCTCATTCTCTGACTTTGAGAGACCATGTCTCTGCCTGTGCAGGGTTGTTCCTTCTAATAAACTTTTCTTTTGTCTCTAACTCGGGCTCATGCTTGACTTCTTTCCTGTGCAAATCAAGGACCCTCTATGGTAGGCGTAGGGCTTGAGTTCTCATTTGGAGATTTACCTTGTCTTGCATCATTTAGGCTGAATGAAAGCAGGAAATAAAGGCAGATTCGTGAATAGCCTGGCTAAGTGTTGAAGAAGTATCTCAACACAGAGCCAATCTGCAAATGTAAAGAATTTGTATTTAATTATTTATAGTTTTTTTGTTGTTTGTTCCAGACATTCAGGGAAATCTCTACTCAAAACACTAGTTGATTATAAAATAAACAAATAGGCTTCAGAGACTACATATGACAAATAATGTAAATGTATTTTATGAAAGTCATTAAACAATCAAACAACTACACCCCAGAAGAAACCAACCAACCAACAAACACTGAGGTGAGAGAGGAATCTGATTTCCAGAGTTAGCACATTATAATATTTAATGTAAACTTTTTCAACAACAAAAAGTAAATGAAAAAAAAAAAATCAGACAGTATTGTTACCAGAGAGTGGGGTCCCATCCTGGCACATTGTCCAGGTTTTTGACATTTCTAACAAAGAATTGAGCAAGACACAGAAATACAGTAGAAAAGCTGTAAAAGTCCACTTCCAGATTTGGAAGCAGGACTGAGCAAGAGAAGCGTGGCTCTAACGTCCTGGTAACCAGGTCTTTGGGATTTTTATTCTTTTTTTTGCTGTGGGTGGTTACTTTTCTTAGAGGAGTGGGCTTCCTTGATTGGAAACTAAGATTGACAAGACTCAGTGATTCATCATTTTGCTTTCTGCTCATGTTGATTCCCAGAATTCATTCTGTTATAATGATATTAATGAACTTCTGGGCATATGCATCATATTATAATGTGGCATAATAAGTTGAAGGTCTTCGGGGTCTTCATTGCACAGGTGTGAATGACTGGGTCAAACTGGTACCTAAATCTCTGCCTACAGGTTTCTTTGTGTGAGTTTTTAAAAAATGCCTTCTGGTTTACTTAATTGTGGGTGGATTAGGGCGGACCCTATCTGAGATAGGAGGACCTCAGTGTCTTTGACGGCAGACACTCTTTTCTGCCCTTTTTATTAGTATGGATGTTGAGGGATGGGAGGTTTCTTCTTTTGTATCCGCCACCTGCTGAGAATGTCCTTAGTCCCTGCATAGAAGGGTTTCATGCAGCTCTTTCTCTTTCTGCCTCAATCAGGATAGGGTCTTGGGTTTCCTTCTGAAGTGCCACCTGAGTCCCTAGACAAGGAAAGAAGACACAAACTTGTTATTTAAATCATACATCTATTAAATTCTATTATTGATTTGCCTATTAAGTGAGTAAAGAGAAACAGCTTTGGTTAATACGTTTCTTAAAGAGTGAAAAGAAAGATCTTTGGCTTCAAATCCCCTCCCCCCTCAGGGGCCCTGCCTGGCTTAACACCATTTCTGCTTAACAATGGACTGATGACCCTTATCAATAGCCAGAGGATCTGAGTCACCAGGGCCATTATCAGGATTTGAGGGAGAGGGCCTTTTTTTCTAAAGAAAAGAGACTAGGTTTACTAAAAAGATTAACTCTGCAAGAGATGTCCTATTTCATTTCCTGCTAAAAGATTAAGAATTTTACAAGCCATGCCCCATCTCAGTATGGCCCATTCGCATAAGAAATGAACAGAAATTGTCCCTAAAGAAGTACAGACATCGAACTTACTAGGCAATAACTTTAAATCAACTTTCTCATCCAAAAAGTTAAACAAAGATGTTGACTCATCAAAACCTCAAAGAATTATGTGACCCAGCCACTTCACTGCTACGTATAAATCTAATGTAGGGAGGAGGCAAGAGAAATAAGTGTTAAATCAAGCTACGTTGAGAGACTGCAATATGCTGATCGGCCCTGCAGCCAGGCCAGGAGGACATCTGCAGAACAAGAGAAGATTTCTGGGGGATTGCTAACCCCCTATTTCCCATACCTGTGAAGGGGAAACGGGAACAACAGAGGCATTAAGTGGCTGCCTTATGCAAAATAAAATCTCTATGGCTAAAACCATACGGAAACTATGAATTAAAGGCTGGGAATTGCAGGCAGGCCTTTCACTCTACATATTCTTACCTTTTCTAGCTGCATACTCTTTCCCTTCCTCACTGTATGTCCATGTCAAAGAAAATGAGAAAACAAAGTCTTTCAACTGTATTTCACAGGAACTAAAGGATGATATCTATATTCCCTGAAAACCAGGGGTCCCTTTCACTGTCTTTACTCTGTCTCTCTCAGTGTCTCTGTCTTGGTCCATCTCAGTGCCTTTACTCTGTCCCTCTCACTGTCCTCATCCCTATTGTCTCTGTCCTTCTAAATCTCTCTCAGGCTCTCTTAATCTCTGCCTCTGAGAGATCACGATGCTCTCTCTGTCTAGGGAGTTTAATCTCCAATAAACTTTTCTTTTGACTCTAAATTTGGCCTGTGTGTTGAATTCTTTCTACACTCTCTAAGAGCCCTCTTCTAATCTCATTTTAGGGCTTGGTTTCCCATGACTCAGGGAAATTTGCCCTGTCCTGCATCAAATCCAAAAGAAATAAAAACAAATATTCTAACAGATACTTGTACACAATTATTCATGGAAACACAATTTACAAAAACTGTCCTTATTCACAGTTTATATAATTGTGTACTATGTACAATCCAAAAGAATCTAAAGACAGATGTTTGAATCTATGAGTGAATTTGACAAGGTTCATGGCACAATTCCTATGTTCAAAAAATACACATTTGAAAATAAACCATGGGTTAAAAAATTTAAAAGAAAATTAGAAAATATTTTTAAGTGAATGATAGTAAACATCTTTATATAAAAATGTATAAGATAAAGCCAAAGAAGTACTTATAGGAAAACTGAAAGTAGTACATACCTAGATTAGAAATAAAATAAGGCCAAAATTAAATGACTTTGCTTTCCCGACATGACAAACTGAGTCTTAAACTTGTATGGTAATTCAAGAAGACCAATTAGAAAAAGTATGTATATATTATTTTTACCAGATGTTCTCATTCAGAGGAGATTTAGCCCCCAAAACGACATCTGACACTACCTAAAGCCTTTTTGATTCTCTCTTCCTCAGGGACATGCGGAGGGGAAGTATCTAGTCAGCAGAGGCCAGTGATGTGGCTAAGCATCTTACAATGCACACAACAGCCTCTACAAAAAAAAACATTATTTGACCCAAAATGTCAATGACACCAAGGTTGAAAAACCCTGACTTGAACAATATGCTTTTTACTAAATTT
The DNA here is from genome assembly GCA_030015415.1 of Cynopterus sphinx. Classification (NCBI taxonomy): domain Eukaryota; kingdom Metazoa; phylum Chordata; class Mammalia; order Chiroptera; family Pteropodidae; genus Cynopterus; species Cynopterus sphinx. The sequence goes on from CM057379.1 coordinate 11,515,208, forward strand.
ATGTTTAATAAAACAATGAAGTTTTCTTTAGCTCTCCTCTGTTGCCAATGGTAATTCCCAGGACGCTATATTTTGAGAGTCAGTAGATGTCACATGCTTCTTGCCATATGCTTCTTGACAAAATCTTGCCTCCCCTCAGTTTTTAATTCCCTAAATATTAATTAACCTTCTCAACTGCAAGTTAATTGCAAATGTGCATTAACACCACACTTTTTTTTCCTCCTTTCTCTGACCTGACTTTATTTGCAGAAGCTTATCTTTTCCTCAGGCCCAAATGAAAAGTCAGATTAAGAAACCAAACAAGCAAAATTTTGTTCAAAATGAGGTAAATAGTGATGGAGGCTTTTTCCAGCTGTCAATTACTAATGGACTGAAATCTTCTTAATTTTTTTTTTTAGTTTTATAATCTTATTTCCATCTCTGTGAAGTTAAAAAAGAAGTTTGAGGCAGAATTTTCCTGACTCTAGCAAAACTGTTCTCTCTGAAGTTCACAAGAAGTATGTATGTTATACTAGAAATTCAAGTTCTCAGAGAAGGTTAAAATAAAACAGCGAAGTTTCCATCTCAGTCAAAACTAGACCCCTCCTCTCTGTTTTATGCACTGAGCCGTTTCCTTGTTATAAAACTGTCTATTTTAAAAAATTCTGACCATCATTACAGTCCCTCTGATTCTACTCACAAGACTACACAACAGACTATAAATTGTGGTGGATTTTCAGTTCTATTTGACACCAATAAAGCCAAGTAACCATGAATTCCTACAAATCATTTTACTTCATGGCTTCACGAATTCCTGGAGATGATTCTGTGAGAAAAGGAATAGTTCAAAATAAATCAAAGTATAAATTTATTATTTGTTATGAAAGTCTTACAAACCTAAATTACACATGTTCTTGTAAAAGTCAATTTAGTTTGGAGAATAAGCAGAAAATTTATTAGACAAACCACATCAGCAGAGGGATTATGGTGTGTGTGTGTGGGGGATAACAACAAATGTCTGTTCTCTGAAAAGAGCTATCATTTATGTGGCCCACCCTGGAACCTGGAACCTGTGGCAAGAATTACATATGAGCTTGTGCCTTGCAAGATTCAGTGATTTCAATCACTTCTTAAGGTGGTCTAGGCCATTGTCCTAAATTTTGATCATTCGGATCATTCTATAGTTTTTCTGGTGCCATTAATTTCTGTGTTTTTCTAATACTATTGTGGCAGACAGTTTACAAAAATAGTTGCAACAGGTAATTTTCAAGCTCAGTCACCGGATGAAGTACTGTAGCTACAAGGCAGAACCTGATGAGAAGGGGTCCCCCTAAACTAGATCTAGTTGAGCACTAAAGGGTTGAGGGAGAGTGTAGAGAAGCCACTGTGGCAGACCACAGCATGGCCACTGTCTTTGAAGATTTGTAGTGATCTCGGTGGAGGCATCTGAGATGGAGGACAAGCAATGTTCAGACTGGCAAGTCTCACAGCAGCCCTCCAACAACATCTTCAGGTTGCTACTAAGCTTGGAAACACATTGCTGAATCAGACATAGAGTTGGTTGCAGGATTCTCTTCAGAAGTCCACAACCAACCAGGAGCACTTACAGAAAAATTCTGACCATCATTACTAAGTAACTAAGTAGGTGGAGCTTTTACAGCAGATGTGTGAGCCACATGCAGTTTTACCAGCAATTAGATGTCCTAGCAAGATAACTGGAAGAAGAAACCAATCCAAAGCTAGCTGGCTGACAGCAGTTCTCATAGCACAATGTCTTAGTCTGTCTCAAACAATTCAATTTCTACAAATTGACACCAATAATCTCCAGGGCCAGCTGGAGGAACTGAAGGCATTTGGCACAAGACGAGAAACCAAAGGAAATATTGCCAGTATAAATTGGGCAAATAAATATTGTTTCATTTTTCTCTTTTCTTATAGAGAAAGAGAGAATATCTCTGTAAGTGAGATAATATGCAGACATCATCTTGAGTCTGTTGAAGAGGCCTTAATGGAAGACTTGGAAGAAATTTCTAACTAGGAAAAAAGAAAACGGTTTTGATGTCAAAATTTGTTTGGTTAATGCTATGACTGAGATCCAGGAGAGACCCAGTTTTGCTCTCTGAAAGAGGAATTATATCACGGTTGCTCTTATGTTCACAGCACCACACACTGACTAGGCCTGTATCACAAAGATACATGTTGTCCACGGATGATTGTGACAACAGCAAATTCCTTGACTTCAGGTGTTATTCTCATGTTATTAGACAAGGCCACAGGAAAGAATACTAATATGCTTACATAGTGGTGCTCAATTTCCCTGTACATTTCTAGGCAGGCAAGCTGTTTGGCAATTTTTTCTTGTTTCACTATAAATTACCTTATGTTGCGAGAAGCCACTAAACACAGTATTTCTACTCTTTGTTCATTTAATGTTTATGACGAACAATGACTAATCCTTCCCATTCTCACCTTCAACAGGCTGACTTTCTAGACCCAGCAACTGATTAATTAAAATCTTCATCAATATAATCTACAGTTAGCTTTCGCTCAAGGACCGAGATGAGAATCTGGTCACCGTGCCATATCCTGTCTTGAGGTCACAACTAGTTCTATATTTATTTACAGTGACCATTCTATTAAGGCCCCTTTACGTATGGGTGTTTCTCTCAGTAAGGTTCCTTTAGTTGTAAGAAAAAGTAAATGTCTTAGGAAAAGAACAGTCAGTATAAAGATACAGAACTTATTCTGAGAATGAAAAGTCATTTGACATCTTAACCAGCTCCTGGAGCTACCTGGCATTTTTTTTCTCACTTAGCATCCCTGTTTCTCTAGACAAGTTTGCTATCTCATTCATGTATTTCAAAGGGAAATTAATTTTTTTTTTCTAACTAAAGAGGGAGTTAATTTTATAAGCTGAACTAATTGCCATCATCCCTCTTAGATGGACCAATTTATTGCAGACCACCTTGTGATTTTTCTGGGCCCCGTTGTTCATTAGCACATCTTTATCCAGTCAACTCCATGATACTCCTTGAGACTCAAGCCTATGGGAAAAGGAATTTTTGTCAGAGAAGAACTTTAGGTTCATAAACTTCACCCGTGATGGATTCATTACACTAGGGAAGCAAAGAGGCATCCTGTGTGCAATGGAAGCTAAAGGTTTGTTTGTTTGTTTGTTTTTTAACACAAAAAAATATTCACAGCTGAATGATTTTTTTTTTAAGCAAGATTCACCAACCCAGATGTAGTTGTGAAATCAGCATACATTTGTATCAACACATTAAAGAGAAGTTCTCATACAAAAGGGGTAATGCTGGTAACATTCTTCACAAACTTAATTATTATGCAATTTCTCCAACAGGAAAGCTAAATACTTGCTTTGTATTCTAACAGCATAGCTGGTGCCCTGATAATGGCATTCTGATTGCTTCCCATGCAATATTCCACGTAGACTTCAATAAATACATGTTGGTTCCATCCAGCTTCCCTGTCTAGCAAATGCATATAGTCTCAGAATTTGAAAAAGGATCTAGGTGAGGTCATAAACCATTATAGAAAATCCTGATATTTCTCTAAAGAATTGCACATTTCACAGCTTATTTTTTTATGTGTTATACTCCTTGTTTATCAAAGTAGTCATGTGAGGAAATGTTTAAGTTAGACCAGAAGCATTTAAATAACTCCACCATTTAGAATGAGGTTTCTCATGAGAATCAGACAACACTCCAGGACTGTTAAGACAGTTTGGCTCTATAGAGTCTGGAGGGACTGATGTGTCCTCAAGTTTCTGCTTTTTCTAGGTGGTCTTTGTTATATAATTCAAGATGAAACTGCAGCCACATATAACTTCCTAAACTTAACATAAAAAAGAGTATAAGATACAAATATTAGTTATGTCTTTGAAACATTCCTGAAAGCTGTCATATGACACTTCATTTTACATCTGTTGGATAGAACTGGGACACTTGGGAATGCTTTGCTTCAAGGGAGTTTGAAAAATATTATGTATATTTTAGGTGACCTTATGATAAATCTAAATCTTCAGGTTTCTATAAATTTAAGAAGAAAGGATATATAGAATCCTGAAGGATAACTGTTACACCACACAAGAATCAAAGTTATGTGAATAGTTACTAATACCAACTACAATAGGAATAAAAATATAAATAAAAGTAATATTAATTTTAAAATCTTTTATTTGGGTACAACTATATTTCAGAAACTGAAAGGTGCAGAAATTGTGTGAGGCTTGCCAGGCTTCTGTTATTTTTGAACTTGGAAATTATTTTTCATGGAGAATTATACAGGACGGGCCTCCTTAAAGAAGGTGATCCATATTCATATGAAACCCCCAGAAAAATAATAGTCTTTACTTTGGTCCTTGTATGATGATGCTGAACCAAAATCAAAGGCTGAATCAGACTTCTAGGAGCTATGTTGAAATTAATGGGACAATAATTAAAATTTAGAAATGGTGCTCTAATTGTATGACTGCATTCTTCATAGCAGCACCTTCTACAGTTTATTCTAATTTCAGAAATTTACAGAGTAAATATTCTAATCCTGTTAATCATGCTTTCCTTTAATACTCCTCTAAGGATAACATATTTTGTAGGGCAGTGCATTTTTTGAGACTACTGGGAAAGATGGTATTTGTGTGTTCTCAACAGGGTACAAAAATGTGGACAAAACAATTATCTATTCTTCCCATTTATTTTTTTTTCAGTTTAATTTCCAAATGAATACTAACCATAAGTAGTTTATCTTTGTTTATTCAGTGACCTATCTAAAATTAAATTTGTCCTCATTATAGCTATTGTTTCATTAACAGGAAAAATAAATCTCACCTACGTGTGTCTATGTGTGAGGGGTAGAATATCTCTGATGTAAATGAGGGCCCATGTCATATGAGGAGGAATAGTCGATTGGGGGTTCTTACACAAGCAGATTTGAATGATGCCTCTGTAGTCTTCCGAGGATGCATTCAGCCTGGCATGGACACTGTTGCTATTGATAAAAAAATACGTTTATACTCAGGAGTGACTTTCTTCTTTTTATGTTCATGTTTTGATTTAACTGGGAAAAACAACCCATTGTAGTTGTAATGTTTCTGGCCATACTGCAGAGATGAATGGATTTTGAATCACTTAGGGTATCCTTTGGTCAAGAACATTAGAGAAATTAGAGCTCAAAGGTTGAAACAGGACAGTCAAAAGAACAACCAAGCGATGCCAGAGGAGAATGTTGGAGACACACTGCTGTTCAGAGAGGGCATTGCTCTGTTTGCATTTTGTATGTTGGTTTGTGTCTTAGTTTAGAAGGCGGTGATGTTTGCAGGGATGTTGTTCTGTGCTCATGCTCGGGAGATTTGGCTTTAAGGAGATAAACATGTCTACAAGTTTCAAATAGAAATTTTATGAATTAATGAAGATCCCAAGTGTCTCCTTTGTTTAGAATGCCTCGTTTTAAGAGCCGTAGCAAAGGATAAAGGTCAAGGAGCCAGATTTACTGATATTTGCAATTTGTTCAGTTTTATTTGTTCAGTTTCAGAAAAGATACTTTAAGAAGTAAAAAAAGAATTTATTTGTTAATGCTAAATAGAATAAAAGGCATATTTAAGAGAAAAACTGCTTGGGCTTCTCTCTAAATGTCATTTTCTTACCTGAAAAGTATATAAACTGTTATCTAGGTAAAAATTTCATACTCAAAGTGTTTCTTATAGTTCAACTGAAAGTAAATATACACTCTATCTTAGTTATTCTTACCTTAATTAAAAGGAATTATCTTTATTTCTATCTTTGTTGATAGCTTTCGTATATCCATATATATATAGTTGAAGTTATTAAAGGCTTTACAGAGAGATAAAATTTTTCTGTTGTTGAAAAAAAACAGTAGGGCCCTCAAATTTTTGATTCTTTCCAACTAGAAACAGCAAGTCACCACTTTAAATAATTAATCAAATAGAATATTATGTATTCTAAGTACTCATATACATATATTATAAATAATAAACTAGTAGTAAAATAAGATGCATTTGTATGTTTTACATATACCTTATTTTTCTTGTTTTATAACATTTCCTAGTTTTATAACAGGCATGGGTTTATTACCTCTTTGGTTTCTTTGAAATTTATCTTAGATGGAAACATTTTAAAACACATTGTGAAAGGTTGTCCATATAAATCCTGACAGCATTAAAGTAACTTACTTCAACAGAAGCTCGTTTCTTCAGCAAAAATTAATGTTTTTGGAATAAGCGAGTGTTCAATTATATGAATGTGTATCAGATACAATGTTAGTTTTTACTAATTCTTATTTGGCTTGGGGTAGCATGTATTCTAAAACACTTTAAATAACTGGAGTAATAAACATATAGCTCTTCTGAAATTTTTGTGTTTATAAATCTAATCCTTTGATAATTGACAAATGGCCCTGGTTATAATAGTCTGAGAGTAAATGTAATGTACGTCTCCCATTCACTTTAATGGTTCAAGAAGTGACATTCCTTGTATTTAGTAGATGATCAATACTTTCTAAGTGTCTGAATTGTTCTAAAAATCTTCACAAAAAATAAATGCATTAGTTTATTGACTAACATAGAAAGTAATACAAATAATTGAAATTTAATGTCTTATAAGTTAATCATACAGTATTTATCTTTTTTTGTGATTGTTCTTTTTCTCCCACTTAGCATAATATCCTCCAGGTTCATTCCCGTGGTAACTTGTGACAGAATTCTCTTCTTTCTTTAAGGTTGAATAATTTCATTATACTTATGACTCATTCATCTATGAATGTTTAGGCTGCTTTTATCTCAACTATTGTGAATAATTCTGCAATGTATCTAAAATAGTCAAACTTATAGACATAAAAAGTAGAATTGTAGTTTCCAGGGCCTGAGGGGTGAGAAAAAGGGGAGTTGTAGTCTGTGCGTACAGAGTCTTGGTTTTCCAAGAAGAAAAATTTCTAGAGGTCTGAGGCAATATGTGAATATAATAGTTAACATGACCAAACCGTATACTTAAAAATAGTTAAAGTGATAAATTTTGTTATATAGGCTTTATCATTAGATTAAGTATATGAAAAAATAATGTCTCATATAGATGCCTTAAAAAAATAAAAAATTTAGAGTGCATTCTTAAGCATAGCTGAGATTAAGATTAATGCTACCTTCGGTCACAATCTAATTTCAAACACAGTGATCTGTCCCTCAGTGGTGTGGAATGGGAGAGCAACCTGACAGTGAGCAGTATTGAGGGAGGAGTGGATGAAACATTGCTCTGCAGTTTGCATGTTTTAAGTGAAAGGAGTAATGTCCTGTCATCTTAATAAAAAACTGATCTTTATGTTGGTGTATTGTGCAGTAATTATTATTCAGTTGGAGACTTACATTGAGCTGAAAGTAATAGAAACAAACAAGCAAAAAGGAATCACAATAGGACATATATCTTATTTTAAAAAAGATTTTTCTTTTTCATAATTTCAACCCAATCTCTTATCTAGAACAATATCTAGTAGTAATGGTCTCACTGGATTTGAGTGTTTGAAGACATGTTCTGAAGAATATTTTTAAAACGTACTGATTTATTAATTTATTATTAATTATGTTAGAACAATTTGTAATCGTTTTGTAATGTTCACACATGTTAAATTAAAGTCAAATAACATAGCAAGGTCTACTATCATCCTGAGACTAGAGTAAATAAATGATTGTCTATTATTTACTCATCTGTGGGGAAAAAAAATACATAAAAAGTCACGTGTGTATACTGAAAATATAAGTGAATGAACAGAATAATATGGTAAGTTATGGTAACATTATAAGTTGTTACTAATATCTCTGTAGTAAGTATTAGATGCAGCATAAAGAAAAATTAGGCACTTACACAAGTTTTATTAGTAGTGGCAAAACAATCATATAGTATACTAATTTTCAAATATTTTCAACACAACTGTGTTCAAAATACAAAACGTGCTGATTAAGAGCCACATTATGAAATATAATGTAAATATTTACATCTAAGGCCAGTAAGTGAAAAGACTTGGATGACATCATTTTATTTCTGATAACAAGGGATGGGAGGAGTAATGGGGGACTTTATTAAATCCATTAATAATCAGTTTCCTAGCAAGGACTATAAAGCCCAGCCTGGCTAGAAATCTGAATAACATTTAGTGAAGGGTCTGTTTACAGAGGTCTGGCTGGCTTTAAGGAAAGTGAGAATATTGAAATATCCAGGGCATATCAAAAACAGGAAGCATTTCATACCACCCTGAGGCCTGCAAAGGCAAGGGAGAAATGGGAGAAAAATATTTTAGTAGTTCTCACATATGATCTCTGATCTGTAACTCCCCTTACCTGAGCCCTCCAAATTAGCCAGAGGGCATATGGGCTGATGCTCTTAGAAGGAGTTAAAATGCTCTTCCTCACAGAGCAAGGCAGAGAAAGGTGGAAAATATCTAAGAAAAAGTGAAAGAAGATTAATAGTCAATATAATGCAATTATTATGTTATTCTAGATTATTAAGATGTAATGTTACATAATAACACTTTTCATCAATATGGCATATTGACAGAGAGACTATCTAATTAGGACAAAACTTAGGACAAAGGTTAAAGTATTCTTCTGTCTTCAAATTCACTAAGCAATCAATCAGAAAAAGTTCAGCATGTTGCATTTCCATGACTATAGGGAATACTACATGCAGATTAAAGGTTTCAAGAGGCCAAAATATAAATGATTCATGTCGTAGGTGTTAAATATAAACAGTTAATCTGCAAGGACAAATTATTTTCCCTACGGCACTGGAGTGGTCAATAAAATACCTGAGAATGGTTTCAGATTCAAATACTGGATATGTAAGAAGAGAAAGGCTGTGAGTTTCTGATTCTGAATTATGGCAAGGAGAGTAAAATGTAGAATTGAAAATAAAATATTCTTAAATTACTTCCAAATTTCATATTATAAAATTTACATGCCTATGGGAGAATTTTCTTAAAGATAGCTGTAGAATATTTGATTTTAAAATTTTTATCCCAATTAAATCTCCAAATTAGAAGTTACTGCAGTTAGAAAGAATAAGACATGAGGAGTAAAACAATTGTTGAAGGCTGAAAATGTTTTTTTCTATTTTCCAGTACCTACTACTAACAACACATTTTTCTAAACACTTGCTTTTATCTGATTGATACAATTATATCAAAATATACTGATGCTTAGTTAATAAAATAAATGATCAGATTTATACATTGTGTTACTGTTCCATATCATTCTACACAATTGAAGTTTCAATAACTTTAGTGATTTGTGACATATAAATAAAATTTTTTATCACCAAGATGAGGAAAAAGAAAACCTAAAAACTCTTAGAGTTAACACAAATAATTACATAAACTACTAAAATTGAAAATAGCATTGCAAGAGGAAATGACAATTCATGTTAAAGTCCAACCGCTTTGTGACTCTAAAAGCAATTGCTAATGTCTATACAATTCATTGAAAAGACATCAATATTTGTGGAATATTATTAAAGGCATTGAAGTAATAAGAAATTAAATGACACTCTTCATCTCTGTCATCTGTAAAATCTAAGGTTGCTTCAATTTAAAATATGTCATCCAGGGAAAAACATAGATCCAATCTTTTTATTTATTTTTTTGGCATTGCTGTCATTACAAGTTTTAATATTTTATATGTCTAGTTCAATGTTTATTAAAGTGTAAATATTATTGGATTATTTGCAGAAAAAAAAATGCACAAGTAATTTTAAATGTACCATGCATACTACCCTCACTGTCATGGGGAAAATGCAAGCTAAATTATCAAAATAAAAAGTACTGAAATATACCGTAGCACCTTTTAAAAAGTAGCAGTATACTATTTCTAACTTGATAGAAGCAGAAAAAGGCCAAAAAACTTTTATTAAGATAGAAAAAAACACCAAAAATTTTAAAAAAACAAAATTTAGAATTAGTAAATATTAACCATTGTAAACAAACAAATACATGGAAAAATTATCCACAATATCAGTAATCACAATAAATATAAGTGTACATATTTGGCCCATTAAAATAGTAGATGTGTTTGATATGAAAATACATCTATATGCTGTTTACCAGGGACATATTTATTTATACAAAAGAGAAAAGAGTTATTCAAGAAAGGTAAAGCACATTTTGAAAAAAATTTAAATTATAATTTAACCCCTAAGCTTTTTGCACATATAAAATGCTTATAGCTACTTGAAGAGAGAGAAAGGAGAAAAGAGAGAATTTTTTATTTCTGAGTTTAATAAAATTCTTTAAAACTGGCCCATGAGACTTGTCTAGTAACTTTTCTCCTGGGCCTGTATGGAATTTGGTCAAAAACATTTAATTTTTTCTTGTTTAAAAAAAAGCTACGTGCAAAAATTATTATTCTTATTAACAATGATTTGTTCCTAGACCTTCTGAAAAATTACAATGGCGTATCAATATAAACAAACAAAAGTTATATTTGCCAGAATAAAAAATTATGTCACCTATCAGCTCCTTTTAGAGTCCTTTGTTTTGAGTAGATGGAAATTATTGAAATAAAGCCATTTCTATACAGACCCATTGCCAAGGTACACCAATTTTTTCTAATTTCATAATAAAATAAAAATATTAAGGACAAAAGGTTAGGGTAGCAAAATTAATATTAGAAAAATGTAAGCAAAGGGTTTAAAACTTAGATAAAAGCATACAGTTAGAGTTGATTCTTATTATTCATGGTAATAATGTTATATAAAATTTCTACGAATACTGAATAAGGGATCATGCAGGTGGAATCAAGGTCCCTTATTAGTAAAGCCTAAGTTAATTAAAAGGAATGCCACCAAGAGCAGCTGGAGCTTAATCAGTTGAGCTTTTTAAAAAGGAGAGACTGGAAAAAAGAGACAATCTCCTGCTGTCCTTGAACAAATAAATTACCACAAGTTCTGCAGCTGCAAAAACCTGAATTCTGCTAACCAAGTGAGTTTGCAAGAGGACCTTGAACCTGAGACCTACGCCCAGCATCTTGAATGCAGTCCTGTGAGATCCTGAACAGAGAATCATGAGAATTGTGTGATCTTATATATTGCTTTCAGATGTTAAGTTTGTAGTAATTTGTATACAGCACCACAAAAGCAATGCACCCACTTTTTACAAACAGAAATATTAATGTTATTCAGTGAAGAAATCTCTGGAACGTGATACATTTTGCTTTTAACTGGTCATCTGGTTATGTGACCTTAAGCAAGAGATTTGATTTCACCAGGCCTAAACGGGTGATTTTACATTAAGAGTATCCAAATCACTTAATGTTTGAAAAATTTATCCTCTACATTAAGAGTTGAGAGAGAAAGAATCATTTTCATGTTTAAAAGAGTGAGGTATTTCCAAGTATTGATTATTAGATTAATTAATGTATTGGAACAGTAATCATTTGGTTAGTGAAGATGGTAGTAAATTAATTTACTCTGTGTTTTTACAAATATTTCTTAAATATTTATACACGAGTCAGGTGATAAAGACATACTAATAAATAAACAGTTACTCCCATTTTTATTGTGTTTATTACAATGCTTAATACTTTGGATGAGCACTAAGCTAAAATGCAGAGACCAGAGAAGAATTTCTCAATGAAATGGAAGCTAAACTGAGATTAAAGAAAGTTTACAAAATCAAAACGGGACACTGGAAGAAATGAGAGATGTTTCAGGTCAAGAGAATACGATATGCCAACATCTGAAGTTGTAAATGAAATTGGTAAAATTAAGAAATCACTATTGCTTTTAATTTGGAAAAAAAAAAACAGCTCAAATAGAAGAGTGTTTACATGTGAAATTTAAAAAGAAAAGCAGATAAACCTCACGAAAGATTATAAAGGGCTTGGTGAGATATTTTAAGAAAAGTAAGTATTACCATAAATAATAGTAATATTTTTGATATTATTCTGGTATGTGCTGTTTATTTACCTGTCTTGATTAAGTCTCAATTGTTCATGTTAGGGAGAATTATTAGTGGATTTTAAAACTATATATAACAGAATAAGCTGTATCATTAATATAGGTGAAAAAAACCTATGACATGATAGATTACAGAAGAATAGGAATGAATCTAATTTAAATATATATATATATATATATATATATATATATATATATATATATATATATATATATAAAGACATGTGTCTTAGAATGAAGTCAGTGACAGTGGGAATGGAGAAGAATGCCTTAAGAAAATAATGAGAAAAAAATCACTCAGTTTATTTAGCTTGCTAATAAGGAAAAATTAAGAAAGTGTAAGTAGATTTAGAAAGAGAAATGCTCTATCCAGTTTAGAGCATGCTGAATTTGAGGTACATTTGGAACATAAATCAGAGATTTTCAAAATTTTTACATGGTGTCTCATGGTCTGTCAGCAATCTACTTAGTATTTTACCATGGAAGGATTTAAGATCGAACCATTTAAGGCTTCCAGGAATGTCAGGGTTTCCAAGGCAGCCAAAAGATGATGAATAGTCAGGTAGCAGGAGAACTTAGAGGTTTATGGCCACCACAGCCTTTTAGATCCACATCTAATTTAAATGCCTGGATGTTAACCGTTTAACTCAGTCTCTAATATGTGACATTAAAATGTGATATTTTTCTTATTTTTAAGTTTTGATGAGACACTGAGGATGAAAGTGGCCTCAGTTTCTTAAGTAAAAGATAAAGTGACATAGTGAAACCTTTCAGAGATTTAAGTATGTGTTCATTATACTGGACCAAGAGTGTTTTGTTTACATGTAACTGAATAATAAAACATCTGAAAACAGTGGATTAGAAGAACCATTTAATTCTGTTCCCAATATATTAGGAATTTAGTTAAGAATTGCTTGGTCATTCATCTCTGATTCACCTGTCATCTAAAGTTCCCACTTCCAAACTGCCTTCTTCTCTCGCTTGCTAGAACTTTTGTGTCCCTTGTCTCATTTCTTTATCCACATAGTGCCTGATATTATGTCTTCTTTATGTGGCTTGGGCTTCTCACAGGCCGATGGTCTCAGGTTAGTCATACTTCTTACGTGAAGCCTACTTCCTCAAAAGCTGGCATTGAAAGAGAAAAAGAAAAAGACTAATTGATAGTTTAATATATAAATATACAACACATAAATAGATGCATATGTCATTTAATATGTGAAAAGTTAATATATCTAATTTCAGAGTTTGAGAGTGTAATCATTTTAAATAATAAACCAGAATATGAGAATATGAGAGGAGGAAAATCTCTAAAAAATAAAGGCATTGTTTGCTATAAAAAGGTCATTTAAAATGAATATCAGTGCCCAAATGGTATTGAAGCTAAAACACAGAGGATCATTTGTAAATACCTGGGATTAGAGATCCAAAATGAGTGTATTAGATAAAGCCAGAAGCAGATCCACAGGGACTGATTTTTTTTTACCTTAGATTTTCTTCATTTCTCTGCTCATCCTAACATAAATATTTCTCCATTGGGAATCATCTAACCATACTTTAACCTATTTCTTTCTGTTAGCCAGAAAAATCAATGACAATGTCTGTTGCTTGATGGGCCGAAGCCAGGTATGTACTATATGATCTATCATCTCAGATTGTCATAATTCATCCACTGTTTGGGTTCTGAATCGTTCCTGGACTTTGCTTTTATTATATTGTTTTATTTGACTTTGACACAGTTGGCAAAACTGAAATTTCCTTTCTTTATCAGTCACTAAAGGTAAATTATCACATTTCAGGGGAGCGATTTCTTTTATAAAATTGTTAACAGAAATTTTCTTCATTTCTTTAAAAAGTGACAGTATCCTCTTCACTGTGCTAAACAACGCTTTGATGTGAGAGAGATTTACATATGCAGTGAAAACCGTTTTTTCCCCAAGGTTATCTAGATAACTGCCTTATTGTTCCCTGGCAACAGTACCCTCCCAAAGTGCTACTGAAAACACTTCAGATGTTAAATAAACTGTTAACTGTTGTTCTACAGCTGATTTCTAGATGCTCTGCTCTGTAGTGACAGGAAGTATGATATCATCTACATGAAATTCTGCTGAGAGATCACTCATAATAATTCATTGCATTGTTCTCTTTCTCATTATTGTATCTTGTTATCTGTGGCCATAAACACATGCACACCTTCTTACAGTCTATGCCAAACTGTAAAGCAAAACATTTCAAAAATATGCAGGGGCTTTGGAGTACTAACTGCCTCATCAATGATGCAAGTATGTAACCAAGAGCCAGCTGAGATCTTTTGATTCTCAAAAGCTCCTCTGTTTTATGATGCATCAAAAGTGGAATCAAAAGAGATTGAGTGCTAATATATGCAACCAAGTCACTCTGTTTACACATTTTCCAGCTATGCTCACATATGATCAAGTGTCAATACCGTAGTGCATTTTCTGCTGCTTTTCTTTAATAAAAACTACCGATGTATACGTTTTCTAAGCTAAAAGTGAAAATGTCATTATACATTTGCAGAAGATAAATACACCTCTTTCAAAATGTACTGATGACTTGGCATTTCCACAATCCCAAACGGATTTCATTGTATCCTAATGTCTTTAGGCAATATGTGATTATTAAGGTTTTCATTAGCAGACATTCTAGACCTAGCAGTTGAGAGAGTAGTAAGTCAAACCTCTAGCATTCAATAATCAGCCTAGTTAGAGATCTAGAATTACAAAACCTCACCACTATCCACAACAATACAACTAGCATTGTTTATCTCAATACTTGTTGCATATTCATCAGCATACTTATTTGCATCTACCTCTATAAAGACAAAATGCACACACACACACACGCACTTGATTAATATCAGCCTGTATCTACCTTTCCTGAGACAGAAATTTTGTTCTGATAAATGGAGTTATTTTTAATGATTCCAGCTAACCACTTGAAGACCCAACGATAAAGTGAATTTAAAATGTGGTAGTTTTAGTGCAAAGAATGTACTATATCTGCTTCTTCTCCTTTTTTTGTACATCATAGTCACATTCATTTAGCTTTACTCTGATTCTAACTGTAGCTACAGTGGTCAGTTCATGTAAGCTTAGCCTCAAAATTGGCACTATCACCCCAAGCACACACCGTGCGTCTTATGTTTCATCATAGGGTTTTCTTTGAAATTGTAAAAACCTGTTCATCTCATAAGAAAACACAGCTTGGAACAATGTGGAACTTAATATCCTCAGGAACAATCCTTTCAATTAATAAATGGCAGTGATAGTGGGTAAACTCTTGTGTTTCATCCTTTGCACAGACAGATATGAGGGGAGATACAGCATGCTTCTGGATAATGCAGCAGATGGAACTTCTAGCGTCTGCAGCAGTAACCTTAAGTTTGATCAATTGTATTGCTTTTCTTCCTTACCTCTTTTCTAGAATTACCTTGTAAATAGTCTGCCTGCAATTCCATTTCTTGTCTTAGTGTTTGCTTTGAATTTCATATCAGTCTGGAGACAACATAGTTAAAGAAAAGTAATGTTTTCGAGACCTGAAGATTATTCTTGATTTTAACCATTGTAGGATAAATGTAGAGTCAATGATCACTTTCTAAATTTTTTATTTGTCTGTAGATTTCTGTTAAATGTAAAATAACTTTATTTTTAGTATTTTATTAAATATAATGAAAATTACAGGGAAAATTTTAAATGACTTTAAGTCAGGTTAAACTTTTACAATCTTAAAATTGCCAGTATCACTTTATTATTTATACACTATAACATTTAGTTCATATCAGTTAAACGAAACAACATTGAAGATTTTCTACTTTATGGCTTAACAGGTACATTGGAAACTACAGGTTTCCATTTTTTTAAATCTAGAGGATGTATGTGTGCATACATACAATTAATCTCTATAGTTTTTTAAAATTTAAACTGATAATAGATAAGAATAAAAAAAGTTTCACTTTCATCAGTTTCAGAGCTAACATTATGTATCACAGTCCAAATAAATAATTTCCTCTAATATAAATGTGCTATCAAAGCTTCCAATAGCTACTGTGAGATATTAGCAAAACTTATATTCCTTTTATGATATATAGTCTTCAATATTTTTAATTCGGGTATTATTAGAAAAAGGATATCCCTGTATTCTGTTTTTATTTTTCAGGTAACTTAAAGAAATGGCCATATTCATCATCATGGAATTTCATAACCTAATTTGTTCTTCATATGATGCAAATGAAGCATGAAACATTTATATAACACTCACTGGATACTCTTCCTACTGAAACTATATACAAATAAAGAAGATGGAGTATTTTTATAACACACTCTGGGAACATTTTACCTAAAATTGAGTTTTGATATTAAGCTCTGCATTGCCCTAGAAAATCACTTCTCTATAGCCATAGTGCCATAGTCACATTTATACACAGAATTACTGGCAACGTTTAAAACTTTTGCAACTCTTTTTTATTACTTGCATATACAGTTTGGGTAGCATTTTACAGAACCTTTTCTAGCTATCTAAGTTTGTAATTCAAGTATCATCATTTCAAACTCTAAAAGCAGTCTATTAAATATGTGAAAATTCATTTTTGTTTAAATATTTCAAGTTAGTGTAGAGAAAAATGACTCTCTGTGGTCTCTCATGTGTCTTCATGCCTTGTGAACAGAGGCAGTGCCTGGCTTTGATCTAGCCTGTCATTTCAAGGATGCAAAAGAGAGATACAATGTCACCCAATAAGGCAAATAACAAGATTGTTTACTGTCCAATAAAATAACGATGTCTCTTTAGGAGCAAAATTCAAGCAGGCTAATAGCCCATGATGGTTAACTTTATGTGTCAACTTAACTGACCCATGGGATGCTCAGATATTTTGTCAAACATTATTCTGGATGTGTCTGTGAGGGTGTTTGAGGATGTGATTAACATTTGAATCAGCAGATTGCCCTCTCAAATGTGAGTGATCCTTATCCAATCAGTTAAAGCCCTGAAGAGAACAAAAAGACTGACTCTCCTGAAAGTAAGAGAGAATCCCTCCTGCCTGAAAGCCTTCAGACTGAAACACTGGCTTTTTTCTGTCTTTAGACTTGGTTCTTGAGCCTTCCAAGATTCTGACTAGAACTACACCATCAGCTCTTCTGGTTCCCCAGCCTGCTGACTCGCCCTGCAGATCCTGACACATGTCAGCCTCTATAATCACGTGATCAACTTATTGTAATAAATCATGAGTCATTCTCTCATATATATATATATATATATATATATATATATATATATATAATTACATTGTATATAAAATTTCCTATTGATTCTATTTTTCTAGAGAACTTTGATAAATACACAGCTTATTATAAAAGATTCATGTTTCCTAAGTTTGAGATTCCTCTCATGAAATTCTCTTGACTGTGAGTACAGGCCGCATTTGATCCACTTCATGTCTCACGGAGGGAATTAGACCTTTAGGAACTGGTGTGAAGGCTGATACTGTGTCTACTGCTATAGCAGTGATAATAAAGTCATTTGTCTCCGACCTAGGAGTACTATGTCTTCTGTCAGCATTCATGACATTGTAACAAGCT
Source organism: Cynopterus sphinx (assembly GCA_030015415.1). Lineage (NCBI taxonomy): Eukaryota > Metazoa > Chordata > Mammalia > Chiroptera > Pteropodidae > Cynopterus > Cynopterus sphinx. Next base: position 11,532,747 of record CM057379.1, read on the forward strand.
AACTTGTTGCTTTGCAAGTATGGAAAAAAGACACAGTTCCTTTATATATCTTGACAAAATTTAACCTAGAATGTCTACTACTGCAGTAACACTAAGAAAAATAAACAAACAATATCTATTTTCAATTTATGTACATATGTGCAACACATCATCACTAACATGTAACTGAGAGCTTTACATTTAAATGTGATGATGACTTCATTCTATGTATTACAGTAATAACTTATGTTAAGTGATCACATAATCTACATTAATGGCAAAAGAAAAAGGCATTTATTTCTCTTTTTTTTGTTAGCCAGTAATTTAATTTTTGAAAATTTATTTTCTTAGCTACTTTCTTTTTTTCCCCATGTCATTAATCATTATGTTTCCCCTCTGTGCAAAAGGCTGCTGCGTGAGGCAATGGACAATGAGACTGGAATAGTCATAAGTCCCTCCTATTACACCAGACAGCTGTTTGCGGTAGATAGAAGGCAAGAGGAAAGCACGCATCTAAAACTTCCCAGAGGTCCACAAAATTTAGTAACAGTTCTGCAAGAATGGCCAGGATCTTATTAATGATGATCCTTTGTTAAAAAAAAACATACAAAAACAAAAACAAAAACAAACAACCGTTTTATTTTAATAAAAATTTTTAGAACTTTAGAATGAAAAATTGTTTTAAGATGGTATGCATAATTTATGGATAACCAAAAACTATACACAAATTAGTGTATAGTTTCCTCTATTATAATATTTTAAATAATTATGATAAATATTCCATACTTAACGAAACAGTATTTCTACATTGTTACATTATTGTTAACTAAAGTCAATACTTTATTTTAAATTTCCTTGGCTTTTCCTAAATTCTTTTTTTTCAAGATACCATTTAGGATATCATACTGCATTTTATTTAGTATCAATGTGTCCTTAGTCTCTTGATTGCGACAATTTCTCAGGGGCCTTTTTTCTTTTTTCTTTCTTTTCTTTTCTTTTCTTTTCTTTTTTCTTTTCTTTTCTTTTCTTTTTTTTCTTTTCTTTTCTTCTCCCTCCCTCCCTCCTTCTCTCTCTCTCTCTCTCTCTCTCTCTTTGTTTTCTTTCTTTCTTTCTTTCTTTCTTTCTTTCTTTCTTTCTTTCTTTCTTTCTTTCTTTCTTTCTTAATTCCTTTTTCATGACCTTCATGACTAATAGATTACTGGTAAAATATTCCTGAATTGGATTTTTTTTTATGTTTTACTCATGATTAAACTTATGCAATACATTTATTAATGGTCCCCCCAAAATATCACATCCTAAAAAGTGGAGCTTGTAAACGTTACCTTACAGAGAAAAAAGCTTTTGCAGTTAAAGATCTTGATATGAGAAAATTATACTGGATCTCTTTTCCTAGTAAGAAACTTTCACCAAAATGCATTCATAAACAGAATGATTGGGTTTTAAATATTTTATAGAGTACATTATTTTATTTTTAAAGGTAGATGGATAAAACATACATGTTCATTTGCTGGTAACATTTAAGAAAAATAAAATAATAAATTTATGCACGTGGGAGTGAGTGGCCAGAATAAGAGAAGAGGAGGAGAGCATAGGGACACAATGTCTATGTTTATTCTCTTTTTTATATTGGGATATAAGTTATGCTTGTATTCAGGAAAGCACATTTTATATTTTAGAACAACAGGTAGTGAAATAACAATGATCAACATTTATTGGAATTGGCTGTAAGCTAGGTATTATTCTAGATGTTTACGGACAATGATGAAAAAATGGGGACAAGAAAGACTATGTCTTTAAAGCAGAGCTTTATTATACTTAATTCACGGTTTCTTCCTGCTCACTGAAAACTTTTCTATCAATATTTTAAAATATATTTTTATTTCTTATTTTAGTGTTGCTAAAAAAAAAATAAGAAAAGCAACATTTAAGCTAGTTACTTAATACAATGAATTGTGTTGGAGGCTGGGTTTAATGATTACCTATATGTGCTGTTTATTGTCATTCTTCATTAACCTAAAAAAAACAAAAACAAAGAAAAGTTATATTTTATTTTTATTCAAAATATGTTTTTTCCCCTCATTGATAGCCCAGTTTTCCAATTTTGCATTGAGAAGAATGAGAAATTTTTTTCAGTGACAGACACATTATGTACCTGAGAAATTTCAATGGAAAATTATGATACCCTAATTTTAATGAGTGATTTTCTATTTTCCATATACCACCGATAAATTTGAACTAATTTTAAAAATCTACTATTAAAGAAATGCTATAAAGTGATTATAAAATTGCATATTTTAAGCCAATATCACCACATAAAATTATGACACAAATTATAGTTATTAATATTAAAATATGTCTGTTTTATTAAACACAAAACTCACAAACTCAGTCTTCAATCAAATTTATAAAAATTAATGCATTTGTTCGAAGTATTTATGGCACAGTCATAGAGAAATTAAGGAAATATGGTCCCTAACTTAAAGTAGCTTCTGAATTACTGGAGTGTGATTATTTATATAATTCTTTAGTTGCAACTCTTAGATGATCTGTGAGGATGTGAGAACTTACGCTCATGTCCTTGGCTTCAAAAAATAATTTTTTCATCTTAGAATTTTCAATTAGAACATCATTGTAGAGGTGTAGGTGGGATGACATTTGTAAATAAATAAGGTTTCATGAGAAAAAGTGGATGTGGTAAAGAAGGGTCATAGATCTGCATTCCAACTTACTTATATCATGACCCAGCTGTCAGATATGACACGATCTTCGACTGGAGACATGCTTTTTAGTCTGGGGAGAAATTTTGAGTAAGGGATTATTCATCATGTTAATTAGTCCAAACAAGTGAGCCTTGTGTATAAAATATCTACAAGCAAGCAAGCATAAAGAAATGTTTTTATCTTATTTTGCTGCAAGCATGTGTGTGTATTTGTTATTATCATTTTTGAAATTTTTGGCCATGTCAGTAGAGGATCTACAGTTACAGACCATACTTTAAAGTCTTAGTTGTTATTGTGAGTGATTGATATTTGAATAAATCATAATCCTTAAATTCTCCAAAATCTAAAAAAGTTCTAGGGTATAGTGCATTCAAATTCAATTTCTCTTTAAATGCAAACTCTGTTCCACTTTAGTGAGAACCTGCTAGAAGCAAGATGCTATTTTAAGGATTGTTGACAAATAAAAAATAAAAGAAACATCATCTTCTTTAACATATTAATCAATAGAATAAGCAGTATATTTATTTAAACAGGACTGTAATTAAACCTTTTAGTTTATTCTTTCAAGTGAATAGTAGCATACAATTGTGCTTATAGTTGCTACTACCTTACAAGTGAGGTTTGAGTCCTAGAAATTTTTAACTTAAATTTCAATAAATTTTGTAAATATCTTGTCATATTTTAAAGGAAATTGTACAATAATGGTGAGGAAGACTTATTTTGCATTTTGCTTTTATGTAACTTTCTTTACATAAGAGTAAGTTTCTGTTATCTAAGTTCTCTTGCAATTCACTTTAAAAATATGCAATGAGTTGACTAAAACATCTGCTTTTCCTTATGTCCATTTTCTGCATGTCTTAGAAAGATTAATCCAACTGTGAAAACAAAATTAATGCCCTTAGAACACTTTCCTGGGAGAAGAGGGATGTACAGGTCTTCAAATGAAGATTCATGGCCATTTTTTTCATCTCTTTCCTAAGAGTTTCCTCGACAAACAAAGAGTATACAAAGATGTTAAATATCTTTCTTGTCATCACCTTCTAAAAAGGAGAAAATATGTTAATCTCAGACCTAAATACCAAAAGGCTTTAATTGTAAAGACCATATTGTATAGCATGTTGAATAAACCGAGGAAATAAATTGTTACTCCCCTAAGTTATAAGTAAAGGCACTAAAGTATGAATAAGTAAAGATAGTGCTGTATAGTGGCCTCAAAAAACAAAAAGTAGAAGAATCAACAGAATTTGGAGACCAATTAGATATAAAAATTAAAACAGGTGTTATAATCAAGTCCAATTTATGTTTCATCATGGCTCATCACTTGGACAATTTTTATTGAAACCGAATTTTAAAAAGGAGGAGATATGTAAACATTGTTTCAAATTCTTCTGTAGTAGGCCTACATGCATAGTAAATCTAATGCTTAGTAAATAGCTACACATAGATGGAGGCTAAAGTTATTTATTTATTTTGGCAGTACGTTAGTCAAACATTTCCCAAATATTTATTGAATGACTATTATGTACCAGGCTTCAAGTTTGGTTTGGGAAATAAATAGAAAACTGAGTCACAGGTTCTCTTCTATTTATATTGCTTGCATTCAACTCAGGAAAACCAAAAGTAATCAAATCATCACCCTAGGAAATTTGTGTAAAATGTTATGAAGGAAGAGTTTACATTATGCTGACGATTCATGGCTAAAGGAATCTGAGCTAGTGTGGAAGAGTGAAGGGTATAAGACTTTCCAGAGGAAGTGACATTTGAACCAAGACTCAAAAGAGGATAATATCCTGCAGGGTGGAATCTGCCTTGTGGGAGGGAGAGAAGGAGGTACAAAGCATTTCACGCAGAGTACAGCATTTGTTATTATCTGTGCCTAGAAAAAACTAAAACAGTGTATATTTGAGAAATTGAAAGAAGACCCCCAAATTAGGGGGATATGGAAAGAAATAAAGATAAAAAGGCAAGGTAGGCCATGTGGGGCTATGTAGGCCCAGTCTCACACCATTGTATTCTAATTCATTCTTTTAAAGGAGAAAGTAATATTCATAACCACAGTTTATGTAGATTACAAATGTCAGAAACTGTAAACTTGGACCATTCATGAGAGTAGATCTTACCTGAAATTTATGATAAATAATCAAATTTTTACAGAAGAAAACTCTAAAAACTCCCCTTCCTCACCACATTTTCAAAAAATGTCACCCTGTTTAAAATTATACATAAAACTCTTTAAAATATCTTTAAAATATAAATTCTTTCTGTATGTTCAACCAAACAAAAAATAAATAAATTCAACTCAATGAGAAGTGAAAAGATATAGTTAATATGACTAAAGAAATATTTTTATCAACTTATTCAATAATTTCATATTTTTAAATCAAAATTTTATATCTTAAAGAAACACTATGGCATATTTAACAGCCATCACTTAAAACAATTATTCGTAAAACACTACTCAACTAATCTATTTTGGTTTAAAATTTTTCAGAGTGAGCTTTCGATGTAACGCATAATCATTTTCCCTTTTTTGTTAAAAATATTTTATAGTATAAAATCGCCTTCTACAGAAGGAATGACATATAGCTATACTTTGATTAATAGCATTATTACCAATATAAAAGTGTCTCTCTAGTATTAAACATTTAGAGGAATATGCATATATATCTTATTAACTGATAATTTTATAAAGATAACTTTCAAGTTTACTTAATTCAAAATCACCCTCATTTAAAAAAATGAGTAAATGGAAATAAGATTAAATTATTTTCCTCAGCTTCTTATTCACAGAGTTAATATGTACACATATCAAATTCCTGCTCTGACTCTCCTTTCTCTTATTCAGTTTGATTCACCTGGTCAGGAAATATTTGTTGAGTGGTTTCTCTATGCTGGAGACTGAGACAGGTGAGGAGACAACAATAAACAATTCACTTTCTCATTGTTCTTCTGTTCTGAAGAAGGTAGAAAATTAAAACATAAATTGCTTATTTCATATATTGATAGATTTTCTGAGGAAGACTTAGACTAATGTGAAGGAGCAAAATGTGGGTTCAAGTTCAGGGTTGTGCTTTATAATGGTCATAAGAAGAGGCCTCTGTCATGATCATCTGAGTTGAGTTCAAGTGCTGAGAAACAAATACCCTTGTGAAGATCTGGGAAAGAATATCTTCCTTAGATACAACAGGTAGTACAAACATCTCCTGTTCAAGAAATACAGCTTTGATGAATAAAACTGTTGTGGGTGGAGCAAGCATGAGGTGTAGGGTCATGAGAAATCTTATCATGGGGCCCTTTATTATACCCTCAGGAAGAATGTGGGCCTCCTTGAAATGGTCACTTGGGCTCCTGTTTGGAAAATGATTGTAAGATGACAAAAGTGAAAACAGAAAGAACAATTAGAATGCTATAATTTTTCCCTGAGACAACTGCTCCTTTTAGAAATGTAAACTCCTGTAAAAACTAAAGAATATAGAATAGACAAAAATAAGAATATTTCCTCAAAAAAATTGTCTTTGAGCAACATAAGTTGCATGTTACTAAGTACTACACTTTATATATCGTAAAATAAGTTATATTAAGTAAATAGAAGACATATTATAATTTACAAATCTGAAAAAATGAACAAAAATTTTCTAAATACTGTTGTTCAATTAGTGAAGAGTATATGTATGCCCAGAACATATTTATACCTATTTACAAGAAAGTAAAATAATTTAAATGTTACATGTAATGACTCATTTTAAAATTCAATCTGTATTTTGAGTTTCTTAAATATAACTTGGAATTAGTTACTTTGCAAACTTAACTTTTATCTTTAGGATACTAAACATATAGCTCTTGTTACATACAGAGAGGTTGCTCAATAGCATTTGGAAAATGCAATGTGGGTTCCTACACTAGCTAAATTATAGTACTTGCTTCTAGCATCATGAATCATTGTGCTTTAAAAGTTATGCTATTTTGATATCATGGTTACTATGTCTTGCCTTAATATAATTATTACAGCATACTTCATGAATTATTCATACTTCATAGGTAAATATATGAAAATCATTTGGATATTTGGTTTTTTTTCTTGTGTTTTAAGTAAGATTCAGCTTAAGAATCTTATGGGTCATAACTTTGTCACATTATATCATTTTAGTAAAGCTTTAAATACTGATGTTCAGAAAGAAAAAAATTTTGAAACAAAACTTATGAAAAATAATTTATTGGATCATGTTAATTGTTTTTAAATAGTTTCCATTATTAAATGTAGTGTTTGCCCTTTTTTGGTAATATTGCCCTTAATTTAAAATTTGACAAGTTATGGGTTCCATTGAGTTGTGATATTTCAAAGCTTTAATGAACAAAGCAGCATCTACTTTTCGATTTTAGAAAATATATTACATTATAGAACATTTAGAACTAAAAATAATTTTAAATTGCTGTTTAATTCTGATAGTAAATATGATTTATTTATTATAACTTGTGAAAGGAATTGGTTAACCCTGTGTTTCTTCTTAACTAATAATATTTTCTACACAGAGGATTTTCAGCCATTCTTAAAACTCTCATTAGTTATAGATGAGGAAACCCAGAATTTTAAATTACATGTATTTTGTTTATTTAAAGGTCAAGAAAATCCAAGTAAAAATAGCTTCTCATATTCTCCCAAGGGTCGTCAAAAATTTTCTTTATATGACTACATTTAGAAAAGTAGTTTCTAAGTAAATGTTGTTGATTTCCTCTAAAGTCTTCGCTCGATTATTACATAATATGTAATGGAAATATCACAAAATTTTTAGCTGGAATATGTCACTCTATTATATTTCTGAAGCTGATCAATTTGATCTTTTAAAAAAATATATCAGTGGATATGCAGGAGAGAGCCAGTTAGGTAACTATAATCATGTCACCAAATCATCAAAAAATTTAAATGTATTACTTCCACCATATGTAAATGCTTTCTCCAATTATTGTAATTAAACTGAAAGAATAACATTTCATAACTTTGAATGCAACACAGTGTTAGTTTTTGCACCTTTGTCTGTTCCTCTCTGATTTCTTACTTTTTTTTTTTTTACATATAATAAGGTTTTGGATAAATATTATCAGTGCAAAATTATTGCATTCCATTATTATTAGACATTTAAAAGTTTAAATGTATGCCAACCTCTAGGATGCACTTGATTCTCTCTGCCTTGTTTTTTTTTTTCAGTGCTGTTTTACCCAAACCTCCCATAGACCCATGATAGAAACATCATTTAAAAAGGTATAAAATTGCAGATGAAAGAGAAGCAGATACTACTGTGCTTCTGCCTTCATAAAGAATCAGAGCTCAATAATTTTGTTGGTTTGGATTTTTTATGAGCCAGATTGGAGAAGGAACGAGCATCAATTTACCATTCCAGGAAATGGAAGATAGAGTTTAATGAGATAAACTATTTTTGATGATTTTTTCCCCCAAAGATTCAGCTCAATAGAATTGAATAACTTATAGCAACTTATTTCAATCTCCAGCAGCCAGTGTTTTTTGAAGACTTAACATTTCTTATTTTTGTGAACTTTTATTATTTGTTGTTTCTCTAGGGGTGTTTTAACATGAAGTGACTGATTACCATACGCTGTACAGATTCCAGAACAAACTAAAAAACCTCATTTTTGTTTTCACAAATCAAAGACAGAATTTTGCATTAAAGTACAATGATGTTCAAGTTCTTTTTTCATGTATTTTATGCATTTGCTTTCCTTGCTTTTATTACAAGGATGAATAAAAATTATTGTAAGATACTTTCTTATTTTCATTCTTAGCCTTCATATCTTGTTATTTTTAAAAAGGTGGAGGAAACTAAAAAAATAATTTTCCAGATTCATAACAGTAATTTACTTATCTAATTTTATTATTTGTATTAAAAATAATTTTACTGCTCTACTTGGAATTTTACCTAAGCAGCATCTTGGGTTTCATTCTCTGTCTTTTGTTTCAAGGGTTAAATTTAAAACATTGGCATGTTCTGTCCTTTTAAAAAAAACTCTTTCATGCTCCTGCCACACACACATATTGAATATTGTTGTATTGGCTTTCTTATTGCTGTTATGGGTTGAATATTGTCACCCATGAACAATATGCTGAAGTTCTCAGAATGTGACCTTAATTGAATATAAGATCTTCACGAAGGCAATAAAACTAAAATGAGGTCATTTAGGTTGCCCCCAGTAATGACTGGTATCTTTATTAGAAAGAGAAAGTTGACAAGACATGAACAAAGTGGAAACAATATGAAGGCACAGGAAGAATATCATGTGAAAACAGGGGAAAAAAATACTAGAGTAAGGCCAAGGAATGATTGATTTTTAGCAAACTATCAAAAGAAAGGAAAAGACAAGTAAGGGTTCCTCTATAGGCTTTAGAGGGATTATGTGCCAACACTTTGATATGAATTTAATTTGAGAAGACACAGTTCACAGGACAGCAAGTTTCTAGTCCCTGACACCTCTTTGAGTGGCCCTTAATCCCAACTTCAGTCTCACTCTTGGAAGTAGTGTAGGTTTTCCTGAGGACAAAGGGCTTCAATTATCAGTCTTCATTCCACTTCATGTTCTATTTCTGTGTGATAGGGACAAGAATATGACTGTCATGAATTCAATCTCTTCAAACAGAAGCAGCCTAGAACTCACTTTCTTTGTACACTTTTCTATCTCATTAAATTGACCACAATATAGATTATATATGCATATTATATATACTTCTTGTACCTAAAGCTAATTTAGTTCCTTTGAATTTTGAAGTATAAAACATATGACGATCATTGTTTTGTTTAAGCAGGTAATCATCATTGATCTCTGCACACAAATAAATCTCTTTGCTTTTGAGACTCACATGTAACTATTAAAATTCAATGTCTTGTTCATCTGCTTGAAATCAAAAATCAGGCGTAAAAGTTAACTTCTGTTTAAAAATACTGTAAAAATGAGAAACTTTGAAGTTTTATAAAAAATATTTTCATAAAAATTACATGTGTCAAAAGCAATTACATGGGGGTCACACAACTTTTTTGTGTGACTAGTTCAGAGGGATAGAATAGCAAATTCAAGATTTCTTTTGAAAGCACAGTACCTTTTTTAATGTGAAGTTGATGAAATAAATCCAGTTGAGATATTTAAATGTATGTGATAGGCCTTTGGAATGACCAGTATTGAGCTTAGAGCCCCTGGAAGTATTCACTGTAGAGGTTATCATTTTATTGTCACTACATGGGTTATGATCATTACATGGTTTGAAATAATTTAATTCTACATTTTCATTTAACATACAGAGTGTTAAATTAAAATATATGATGGTATGAGGGCTGGGATATATGGGAAATCTCTATATTTTCCACTCAATTTTGCTGTGAACCTAAAGCTGCTCTAAAAAATCAAGTTTATTAAAAAATTAAAAATAAAGTGTTTCTATAATTACTGTGATTCTTAAGACACAAAATCTTAATTGATAGCTATGTTTTATACTTTTTCTTCAAGTGTACACAGACTGTTACATAATAAAATAAATAAAATTCTATTCTTTTCAAACTTTTGAGTGGTAATTGACTAAAATTCCAGGAAGCTATTTTATTTGCTTATAAAATAAAGAATTTGAAATTAAATATGCCAATTTAGTAGTAATGAAAACACATTTTTTCAAATTTTTAACTTAAATACATATAAAAATATACTTTTTTTGGTCTTCTATATTATATATTTTAAAATCTATTTGCATATAACCATTGAAATGATTTAATGAAAAGCCATTTAATACCAAAGTGTATGCCATTCTCATTCATATTTGCTATAATTTCATTTCATTCACATTGCTATAATTTAAATATTTTCCAATGTGATGTTTTATAAAATTAAAATTAGAGATAAATATAATGATGGTTTTAAGAAACAATATACATTCATATACAATAGTAATAGAATATTAACATTACAGTATACAATTATTATTTATAAATACAAAAAACCTAATTAATTTTAATTTTATATTTTGTTGAGTGTATTTATCGTTTCACATTTAGTGAGATTCATAAATACAATAAGTTTTTTTAACAATTTGTTTTATATTAGATTTATTTGTTATTTAATTTGTGTGTAATGTCTATACATCTATAGAGTCAACATATTTAAATACTTATTATCATAATAGAAAACAGGACTCATTATAAGAACTTTTAATTTTAATGAAAAAGAAACCAAAGTTCAAATTTACGAACAAGAGGTCATATAAATTGGGTGAATCCTGCATTTCTAAAATAGCATCCAAAACATGTAAATTAGGCAAGCATAAAGTCCACAGAAAATTGTATTGTATTTCATTTTGAAAAAAATTAAGTTGTCCCTTCTCCACCTCCCCAATATTTATCTCTCTTTTTTTCACACAAAATAACCCTGGAGAATTGTGATCCGTTTCTTTCTCTTGTCCCCAGGAGGACATCTAGGACCTCAAAGCATGAAATTTCCAAAATAAAGATCAACATTCTAAAGTTGCCTCTATATTATTTGAAATAACAAAATATTTTACATAGCTGCCACAATGTGAAAAAATATCTTTATTACTAAACATTGATAATTAAAAATATAATTATAAATATGTCAGGGGGATTTGAATTTGTCTGAGATAAGAGATTGTTCCTCCAAAAAGCATTTATTGTTCCACTAATGTAGTATCTTATGTGTTTAGCATGGCTAGTGGAAATCAAGAGTATGTACATAGAGTTTTTCACAAGTTTTCCATAAAAGCAGTTATTGCCCATGTAATATATGTTCTGAGGAAGTATAAAATATTCAGATATTTGAGCAAGCATGAAGAATATAAGCATAAAAATAAAACCAATTATTTTGAAGTCTCATCAGTTCATCATGGTTTTCCAAGGAAACTGATTCATTTATTTATTATTATTTCACATCACATTCAAAAGACATGTAGTAGAAGTGCATCAAACGTGTACCAGAAAGTTTTAAATATTTAATCATAATAGTATTCCTAAAAGCATGTGTGTGCCAACTAAAAGTTCTGATGTTTTAGCCAGAAACTTTTCAAAGCCCTGTAATTGCTCCATGAAGATATGCCTGGTAATAAATTTCAGGAATGACTTTGTAATTAGAGAACACACTAGAAAGCATAAAACAAAAAAGATAATTTTTTAGTTTCAAGTAGGAGGATTGACATCATAAAGAGGAAAAATATTAAGAGGTAAAGGACAAATAACTATATGTGGGAAAAAAAGGGAAACAGTTTACAGCACGAATGGAGGAAAGAGAAAAGTTTGTAGTCTAAAGGTATTAAATATCTTAATAACATTAATTTTTTGTTTGTTTTCAGATATTGAGTAAATTGCCTAGAAATGTTGAAACAGTGATAGAAAATTAGACTTTTGAAAGTACCACTTGTGGGTGACTATTATGTCTAACAGGAGACTCGGTTGAGTGATGTGGAAAGTGTAAAAAATATATATACTTGGATGTCAATGTTTCTAGAAACTCCCTGATCTATTCTTTAGTTATCTCAGAATCCTCTACTTTTCAACTTCATTCAGAACTTCATTTCCTTGACTTCAAACACTTTCTTGCTAGTAATATCCTCAGCTCCCTTTCAATATTGTATCTTCCTGTCCAAATCCTTCCACATACTTTCTTTGCTACTACATGCAAGTATTTAAGAATTGCTGTAGAAAACCATTTTAATGTAACAATAAAAATGAATAAATGTCACTGCAGATTCATGGTCTTTAATGACTCCTGGATTTAAATTATGAAAAACAGCAAATTCTCTCTTGTTTCTTCTTCATGTAGTTATTTTGACATATCTACATTTTTTCAAATTTTCTTTCTCTTTCCTCAATGTTATACATGATGCCTATTGTGACTTTACAAAGAAGCTAAACAGTATCAAATGGATCCTTAGAGACTAATCTTTATTTATAAGTATAAATTATCACTTGACCTTTATATTAGACTTCCTTGCCTTATTACCTCTTTCTGATCACCATCTGCTTTCCTTAAATCTATCTATATTCTGATGACATGATAATTTATATTTTCATCTTGGAACTCTTACTTGAGTTTCTGGCCCACAGGCAAAAATTTTGTCGCCTTCACTTCTTCATTTCCCAACCTTCCTAGCTCACAGTAACAATCTCTTATTTGGTTTCTGTAACCCTAACCATGTCCACTTTAATCTAGTTTCCAATATTAGCTATACATATCTATATATATTAATATATGATCATTTTACTTTCCTAATGAAAATTTTTTTAGTGAATTCTAGTTACTTTCAGTAAAAATCCCAGTTCCTTAGCTTGCCTAGCTTCATTTCACTATACTAATGAAATCTTTTCCAATCTCTAAAACATCTTCCTCGGCCTTTTCAAATGCTATTTCTTCAACCTACCTTTCAAAGTTGACCAAATCGTGCTCAGAGTTTGGTAATCTAGTCAGCTATCATATCTTCTCTTTAGCTTTTTCTGACTACAAGAATAATTACATGCTCATCAAGAACTCATATGATAGGTAACCTGTACTTTTATATTAGAGTTCTTTAAATTTTTTTGTTCTATACATCTCAGTATAAAAAGATACACCACATTTATTTTCTCTTAGTTGATGCTTTCATGCCCTAGTTTAAACCATTAAAGACAGTTTCATGAGCACGGTGAGGAAATTAAGTGCTTTTCCTGCCATCTAATTTCTCTTCCTGCTGTTTTTGAAACAAATTTTCTCAATCATTCTGACTTCTACACCTGCTGTTCATATACCAGGTACTCTTACACATCAAGGTAATTTTAAACTGATTACAGACTTTCTCTCTAGTGAAAAATAAGTTAGGTCATTGTAGAGAAATAACAGTGATAAATATAAACAGAGTGCCTACCCCTCAGTGAATCTTTGAAGCGGTGTGCTGCTGTGTTCCTGCCTCATTCAACATGAAGGTTACAGGGGACCTGTTGTCAGCTTACATCTAGTAATGGAAAAATACCTTTCTTCTTTTTCTTAAAAAGCTGTCTGTGATAAATAACTAGAGCAAATAATTTTCCATTAAAATGTATCTGATGATGACCAAACAGTTATTGTCACTGCATATAAACAGACCTAGATTTTTATTTTTTGTAAATTATAGAGTACCTCTCTATTATCAGTGCAGCTCACTTTCCTCAATATTCTCTTTGATCTCCAATAGCAGAGTCTTTCAAGCTTATCTAATAATATTTATATTAACACAGACTACCTCATGGTATACACTTTCTCTTAAGTTGGTAGAATATATCCCCCCAAAATGGTGTTTCATGCTTATAGTAACACTCAAGTATGAAATCTCTTTGTTTAGACCCATGGTAATGTAGAGAAGCCTCACTTATCACTCTCACTTTCCCTCTCCTTTTGCTTCAAATTGATTTTTTTAAAGTTCATGTGTAATACAAATTGTTTGTTAGCCATAATAATTCAGGCAAACTGTTATTAGGGATATTGCTTCCAAATTAGGGTGACCAGTGGTTATTCTATGCAATTTATAGTAAAATTGACATTTTACTATATTTGAAATTACAGATGCCATTTAAAAGAGCAAATATATTTAGATAATAGATAATTAGATAATGTCTTATTTTGTTGAAAAGTGTTAAAAGACAGTATGGAATTCGTATTTTAAATCTGAAGCTCTAATTCTATCATGCACACACTCTCAAAGTCGTTACGGTTACTAAGGTCTCAAACAGCTGCAACAAATGTAAGGCGATACTGGAAACAAGGATTCCTTACCAGAGATAACAAGAGAATTTCTAGTCACTGACAATAGAATAAAACTTCTGTGATAGGTCGAGGAGACCTTTGGGAAAGTAATAAAACAAGTGTTAGGCGAAGAATAACCGAAGAGGCAATAGTAAATTTAAGTATAAGGAACAAATCACTGTGAGATGGAACTCAAGAAAGACAACTCACTTCATGAAGATAAAAAAATACTCAGAATGTGATGCTGTCTAACAAAATAAAATGATGTCACATTAAAGAATAAGGGATCACAACTGTTTTTCATTTTTTATGAGAAAAATCTATAATATTAAAAAGAACATATTTAATGTAAATGTTTCTGTATATTTTCTCATATTATCAAAGGAAAACTATAGAAGAAAGTTACCTTCATAAATCAAATAGAGTAGACACATACTATTAGGAAACAATGTATAAAATAATTACTTTTATTATTTTTTAAAATATGTCTCTCTCATTGTCATTTTTTCCCCTAGTCCTAGGTTATTACACTGTTATATATCAAGCATGAAAAGTCATTTTTATTTACTGATAATGCAGATTGTTTTTTCTTAGTTAAGTTCATAATTATTACATTCTCATAATATAGTAATATTTAATAATTTCCAAAAATATGAAGCCAATATATACACATATATAACATCAATTTCTGGGATTGATATAATTTGTATTTCTTCCAAGTGTTCTTAATACTTTCTTTTTTTTGAAGGGTAAAAGAGTTATGTTATTTGGCTTCATATTTATATATTGCAAGTTCTTATTTTCATTATTTAATGTCTGTGTTCATTGAGAGCAGACCTTTATAAAAGTGATGATGACATTAAGTAAAAAACCTCGTTGAATTACACTAATATTGAAAAATATATAGGATTGATTATTATAAAAATAATTCTATTTTTAAATACTTTTTATTATTTAATAATTATTTTAATTATTGTTCTTTAACAATAACAATAAAGTGAAAAAATATTCACAAATCCATTAATCAGTGACAGTTGATCATTTTTTTCTATTTTAAATAAATATAAATGTTGTATTATCTATTGATACATAAATATCACCCTACATTAGTAGCTTAAAACAATAAACATTTATTATCTCACAGTTGCTGTGAATCAATATTTGTTGAGAAATTTTATGGCAACTGACCATTCATTCAACAAATATTTTGTTATCAACATGTGCAAATTATTAAATGAAAATAAAGATTGACCTCATATTCAAATTTGCTTACAATCAGATACAGAAACAAATGATGCACATATGCAATAAAACTATACTTAGGATGTATATACCATTGATCCCTAGTTAAAGGTACAATGCTTTGTGTCCCTTGGTCATTTCCCACAGGCTTTAATATAATCAATATATTCAACCTATCCAAAGTTAGAATGAGTTTAAAATGCCATAATTTTTATTTAAACTAATATTTGAGTGCTTATTTTTATTAGGCCATGTTCTGAAGACTGTTATACAGCCAGTCACAACTTGCTCCCATGGCACTTATATTCTAGCGTGGAGACAAATAACCTACATGAAAATGATTTGAGACATTTTTAACTAAAGGTATATGCTAACAAAGAATTGTAATTAATTATAATTTTTTATTCACAATCCGAGCCATGCAAGATATTAATACCAGATAGATTTTAGACCTAAAAATAAAAGTTAGAAGAAAACAGGGAAATATTTTTAAAACCTTGAGATAAACAAGACTTTCTACAAAGGATTTAAGCTTTAAATGTTTTGATAAACTGAACTTCATTAAAATTTAAAACTTCTGCTCATCCGAAATAGCATTAAGATCTGTGTATTTCACTATATGTAAATTTTAACTCAATTGAAACAGATTGGAAAAAATAACAAACAGGAAGGATAAATAACATTATATAACTATTGAATGAAATATGGTGCTTAGCAGTTGAGAACAAAGGAAAATAGGATCCTGTACTAAAGAGAACAAGCACACCCTATGTGAATATATAGCATAGTGGTGACAGTATCCGGGGACAGTGATGAGGGCTCAAATAAAAGCACAGCACAGATACTATAGAATATAATAAAAAGAGCTTAGAACTTTGAATGATGGAGAGATGAAAAGAAATACTTCTTAGCATAAACATCCCTCAAGCCTCTAAATTGTTTGGACTTAACAATATGCTTGATTCCCATTTTTTATATTTATCAAGTATAAAACCATTGCTGGATATAAAGAATATAGTGAGATATTTGATTGTTTGTCATGTTTACACTTTATAAAAATATTTAAATTAGAAACTTTTGAATTAAAATACATTGCAGACTCATAATGCCATTTTAACACATATTGAGCTATGAATGGATTCAGCAGTTTAATCCTTAGTGATCTAAAATACTCAGTACTCCAGGCATCATTTAATTTCATTAGAGTAATTGCTACTTACTCAAATCAGGTAAATACACCGTGCCTCATATGTCCAAAATTATTCATTATCATCCCAATATAACTTACTTTTAAGGCCCAATATTTCTCATATTTTATTCCTTTATTGATATCTGCATTGATATCTGTCTCTACCATCCAACCTCTCCTTCCATATCTCTATTCTTCTTTTAATATTTTATGCTCCAGAATGCTAGAGGCAATTTCAGCATAATAATTGAATGGCATCTTTCTTTTAAGTGGGACTTGAGTTTTCTTCGTTTGTTTGTTTTGTTTTTGTGGCCCTGCTGGAAGGAGCTTGTTAATTTTACAACTAACACATCTCTGAGGGGAGGTGGAGTTAAAATTGATACACCTGCTTTCTGTGTATTGCAGACTGTTATTCTACATGCACATAAAATACTTGTTCCTTAGAATCAGGCTCCGTTGCAAGTCCTGTGTTTATTTTGTATTGATTACCAGTTTATAAAAATAACTTCTTGATAATGATAACCACTCAAGTAACCTTAACAAGGTCATTTCTAATGTTGTTATCCGCTTCTCTTCATACTGCAGTTCTAAAAGAGACTCAAGTCTATTGTCATTACTCAGAACTTTCTACTTCAGCTATCTTTGATACACTCTTTCTCTCTTGGTCTTCATATATCTCTTCTCTCAAATTTGTATTCCTCCTCTAAACCGATTTCCTGGTTTTATTAAAATATTATATACTTTGATTATTGTGCCTTTTGTTTTTCTCTTGTCTTTCTGTCACTCAGGCAAAACCGCTTTTAGGTCCCACAGGTCACAACATTATTCACTCTCTTGACATACTTCTTTCTCTTTCTCTTACATTTCCTGATACACTAGGAAACTCGTAGGTATGGCTGTATATTTAACTGTATCATCATTTGATTGTCAACCCATAGTTTTCTGACTTCCACTTTCACAATTTGAACTGCTCTTGCAGAACTGACAATAATCTATGTTTTGTTACTCTCCATATAGTCATATATTTCACTGCTCTGTACTGTATATTTATCATTGTATGTTTTTCTTAAAATGTTTTCCATTTGCTTATTGTGTGTGATTCTGTCCCTGATTTGTTCTCCTTACTACTCATTTTGCTCTGCTGTCCAAATAACTGTGTATCTGTCTCTGCATATAAACACTTAAAAATTCCTATTAAAAATTTGTAAAATTTACTTTTCTAATGAGCATGTCATTTTAAGAAAACTTTAAGCCATAAATTGTAATGAAAGAAACAGTTTAAAGAGGTAAAGATGAACAATTTTGGTTTAAGGCATTTTTTCTTTTGGTATCTGCTATTCTATTTACTAATTAGCTAACTAATATCACTGAGCATCTGTTTCTCATCTGAGTAAATTAGATACTAAAATAGTCTATAAAATAGTAGAGTTAAAACAAGGATGTATAACATACATGATGTAAACAAATCACTTAAGAAATAATCACTCTCTTGGTATTTATTTGGTTCTAAAAATGTCACAATGAAAGGATGTAAACATTAAATTTTAAAAGATGATGTATCATATGAATACTGATTTTAAATTTTTTTATGAGTCTATTCAATGCAGTTAAATTGCTGTGCCTCAGTTTAATTGCAATTTCTTATTTGAAATTCCTTCATTTACCAAAATATATATATAAAGTGTTTTCATTCATTTTATGAAGTAGTTAGATTTGAAGTGTTATTGACAAGCATATATAAAACAAATGTAATATAAATTCCAGATATTGTCTTGAAACAATTTAGAATTTATGGCTGAATATTGGATATTTTATCTTTATAAATTAATTTTTATACACGGTATTGTCTGTACAATGGTACTTTTCATTATAAAAGTGATTCATTTCTAATTCTGCAATATGAAATGAACACATTCATTTCATAATAAAGTATTATAAAGAAAAATTAAAAATTTAAAATGCCACACAGAATTTTGTTTCTATATTTTATTTTCAAAGCACATATGATAAAAACTTCTCAGTCAGATCTAATGATTTCTAAAAAAAATATCAGTTTTAGACATTTAGATATAGTAAATTATATTTTTGAATAATAGTGTCCTTGGTCAAGTAAGGTTTTTATAATATGACCTTACAGCATAGGTTCATGCATGCTGTCATGATGTATTCAGTTTTCACTGTATAGATTAGCCATTAGATTTATATATGTATGAATGTGTGTGGTTATATGCGTATGCTCATATATATATATGTATATATATATCATGTATATATTTCATTGTGATGGTTTAATTCCTTATACATTTATACATACTAATGAAAAAATATACTGTTTATTTTAGATTTGTAACAAAAATGTATAAAATAGAATATCTCTATTATGAAATTAAATCATACTCAAGACAAAGAGGACTTCAATTACTTGAAGTAACATATAGTAGATTTATTGGTGTACATTTTCTGAAAATTATAAAGTGTTGATTCCATCAAAATAAGTCCATTTTTTGTTCATCCAGTTTTGTTTGCCTTTCTTCTTGAAAGTCCACATGCTGTGGTCAGGGAGAAATTTTATTATTTGTTTCTTTTTAAGTTCTATTAGAAGCTCACCCTGCTGATTTTTAAAGTACTGCTTTTAGATGTTTCTAGGGCTATCCATTTGCAGATACCCAGTTTCCCATCTTAGATCTTACTCAACTTTATTTACTTTCTCTCTGTCTCTCTCTATCCCCCCTTTGAAAAACACTTTTCACTTGCTATTAATACTAATCAGAGTAGTTTTATTCCTAGTGACAAGCTTCATAGAACTGTACCTACTGCGTAGTGTCATATCTTTTAAGGAAGGGAAAATGATAAAATACATGAAGACAGATATTGAATCTCAGGGTAGACATGATAACAGCAATTATAGCATTTATGTGTAAGATTTCAAATTTCATTGATTAAATATTAATGCTTATGATGATTAAGAAGGAACAAATTTTAAACATGTAATTAAACTAGTACACCACAAAAATGGGAATCTACACATGGCTACAGAAATTAATGAACATTTCGATGCTCAAACATTAGTTTCAGGGAAAAAAAAAAACCCAGCTGTTTCAGGTATCATCAATTGAGTAGGTAATTTGTAATTAATCATAGATACATATGGTCAATGTTACTCATGCACAGATGTGCAGAACGAGCATTTTTAGGTAATAAAGGAGGCAAATGTTTAATTATTTATAACTATTAAAGACTATTTTCATTGCCATATTGTGAATAGTTTGATATAATTATCTGACCTACATTTTATATATACATAACTTTACAAAACTGATAGTTTTGATTTGGAAAAAAAATTAAAATACATTTCCATAGAACAAATAATAATTTCTTTTGATTCATATGTTAACATTTAAAAGGTAGTTCCATGATAAAAACCTTCCCAAAGTTGTTTCACTCATTTTCTTAAGATGTTTTTGAACTTGTTGGTGATAAAGATAATATTCAGCAAAATTACTTATTTTTGTTATTGTGAATTATGCTTTAATTAATGTGTATATGTTATATTTATCTTCACTTAAAAAAAAGTTTTCTTTTCCTGTGCCCTGTGCATTATGGTTGTCTAACACAATCCTTTAGATATCTTAATTATTCTCATCACTGACATTTACTCTCCTTTAGCCTTTGCTAACAGTGTGGATACCTTGGCTACATTATCATGTAAGACTATATCTAAAGAAATGTAAAACTATTTGCTTTGCTGTTTTATTATTTCTTAGATTTAAGATTATGTGTTTGATACTGACTTAGTATAGCTTTCCTTCTCAATTTATTGATTTAATTATCACACAGATTTAAATGAATTTTTACGTATAAATGACTCAAAAGGAAATATTAATGTTCAACTTTCTCGTTTGTACATAAACAGTTTCCATTTATTTACTTAAAACTGACATTACTTATTTATTTTTAAATATATGATTTATTTTAGATACATTATAGTTTTTACTTCATAAACTACCATAAAAATGTATCTAATAACTTGTTAAGAACTATGCTTTGTATATAATAGAGCATTATTTTACTTTTGCTTATAATTTTATTTTCAATTTTGGTTTTACAAAGGACTCTGAGTATACAAAAATTTAATTTGCTTCATTTTTAAATTTCATGCATTATGTGTTTAAAGAATAATGTTAATTGTATTAAGATTCTTATCATTGATGTGTAGCATAATTGTCACTTGGTATAGTATGAAAAACAAATATAACATACAACTTTTTTCATGTTGATATAAAACAAAAAAAATATCAAAATATTTATAGAAAATGATTAGGCATCAGATGGTATTACTCAGTTGTTACTTGTTTTCATCTCCACATCTGAAATTTTATGTATGATCTGTTATCTCCCAATTCCAGTACCCACATTAACTAGACCAGTAGACCTGCTTTGCAAGCAATGTTAAAAGAAAAGAAAAATCACATAGGTCAGAAACTCTGATCTAATAAAGAAATGGAAAGCATTGGAGAAGGAATAGTGATGATAAAATAAAAACTTCATTTTTCTCAAATTAATTGATGTAACTGTTCAAAATTATAACAACAACCTATTTGATTATTTATTACGTTTATGTTTAAATATAAGTGAAACAAGTAACAACAAAGATAAAAGAGATAGAAGGAAGGGGTTATAATTATTTTGTTGCTATATGGTTCTTACACTACCTATGAAGTAGTGTTATTTTAAAGTGGACGTGGATTAGTTTTAAATATATATTGTAAACTCAAGGACAACACTTAAAGTCAAAAAAAGGAGAACAACAGATATGCTAAAAAATAAAATGATATGAAACCATATAAAATGCTCAATTAAATCCACAAAAGGCAGAAAACAAGTGAAAGACAAAAATTACAACAAAGATAAAAAAATAATAGCAACTATAATAACTTAAGAATATGTATAATAATTATTCAGAATTCTGGATGAAACATTTGTTTCTTTTTCTCATAATATTATTCAATCATTTGTTTGTATTTTATAGATATGGGTATTTATTTAACACTTTAATTTGTGAACCAATACTACTTTATTTTGTTGCTCAAATCATTCTGGTTTCAACCTTTGGAGGTTCTTTCAGCTGGCTCTTGTGCTCTTTTGACATATTCTTATAACACGGTTTGCTTGTTTGTTTTTGAGGAATTACTTATTCTGGTACTGAAAGATGCTCCAGACTCATATATCTTCTGTCCTACTGCTAAAATCAGTCATGTGTCCATGGAGTCCCATTTCCTTTTATCGGACAATGATATTACAAATCCAGAACTGGGTTCATTGCTGTTCTGTGATGTTTTGTTTCAGGCCCTCTCAGCTGACAGAAAAAAAGAAATGTATGGTGTATGTTAACCTTATTATATGTATGTATTTATAAATATTTCTATATGTAACTATCTATATCTACATTATGGTAGACATGAGTTTATTCTGCTGTCTCCAACTTTAATCCATTACTATTAGATCATTCCAGCCTCTTTGCCTTGCATATGTGTGAACTCTAACTTAAGCTGTGTAAAACTTGGCTCCAACCACACACCACCCATTCATTTAATTGTTCAATTCTAGTATACATGTATAGCAGTATCAGCATTTTTAACCCATAACTTTTTATTTTATTGCTTATATACAGTTTCTCGTCTTTAGTTTTTAAGACGACTTATTTGCAAAGTTACTTAGTCAGCAACTATTCTCCCCACTGACTGCACAGAGGTGCTTTTATACACACATTTGCAATATTTTCTGGGGAGAGGATCACATTCTGCATTTCATCCTGGGATTTTCTAAACCTCCCAAATAATTGTTTTTAATTTAGATACATTAAGATTCACTCTTTATGCTCTAAGTGTGCCAAAAAATGCAGTGTTATGTATCTACAATTATGCTATCACATAGAATAACTTCACCACTCTTAAAAACAATCCTCTGTATTCACTTATTCAATCTTCTCTTCTTCCCTACCCCAAACTCTTAGTAACCATGGACCTTTTTACCATTTTTATACTTTGCCTTTTCCAGAATGTCATGTAATTGGGATCATAGAGTATGTAATCTTTTTAGACTGACTTCTGTAATTTAGCAATATAAATTTAAAATTCATCTGTATCATTTTTTGTGCCTTGTTAGATCATTTTTTATTGCATAAACATATATCTAACATGATCTCATTTTAACCATTTGTAACTATACAACTCAGTGTCATTAAATACATTCACTACGTAATTATTACATCTATTGGACACTCTATTATCATCATGGTTTTGCTATATTTTAAATTCTCGATGAGCCGAATTTGACCACCTTATTTAGTATTCTATCCTACTATCAACTCTTTCACACTAAAAAAAACACAAAACAAAAAAAACTTTTAAAATACTACTTTTTTTTTTATTCTTACCATTCAAAATCTAACCCATGATGCAATTTGCTTGTTCTTCTATTTGTTCTTTCTGATAGCTCCCTGCTAAATGCAAGCTCCGTGAAGGTGAGGACTGTTGTTTTGCTCGCTGATATATGCAAGATCTTAGGAGAGTACCCTGCACATAGTAAGCACTCTCTCTTTATACACACACACAAGTGTGTGGGAATAAATCATAAATAAATAATTGTAAGAATAATTACAGGGATCACTGTGTGAGTCAACAGCACATGAAGATTTATTTTAAGTATATTTTGGCCAGGAACTAGCATCAGAGCTGGGGACCAATTAGATGTCATTTGTTTTTTTTCTTACTTCTTTTCCTGGGTAAATTTTTGCAGCTGGTTTTCAATTCATGGGGAAAGATGAGTTGGATGACCGGTCTGGCTATCACTCATGATTCTGTAAAATACCCATGACCTAATTTTATAATTCTCCCTTAACACTGTAAAGCTCAGAGTTCTTATAGCTTACTTAAGGTTTCCTCTCACTTAAAAAGTATCATCTCCCAATCATGTTTAGAATTTTGAGTTTTTATGCTTAATTACTCAATAGTCAGTTTTTACTATTTTTATATTTTTACTTCCAAGGATTTTCTCAAATAGTTTGCCTACTTATGTTGTACTCGCTATTTCCCTGCTCCCTTCTGGACTTATTTAATTTTCTTTTTAGTATCTATTTGTATTCAGTCCAGTTGGATAGTAGATAAACTCATGTAATCATGCCTGCCGTGTGAACTGGAACACCTGAGAGTTCAATTTTATTAAAAGTGGGGTACAAACCTATAAGCTTAAAGGGCATTTCACATAGCCCCCGATATATGATTCACAGATATTTTTAGTCTACATAAAATGATGCCACAAATAAAAATGAATAAATATTAATATATTTGAAGTATTAAAAATTTATAGTGTTAATAAATTTATAAAAATTCAAAGTGCTTATAAATCTGTAGAAGCAATATATGTGCATATCAACCAATTGAATTCTCATTATAAAGGGATCTTTATTTATTTTGACATTAAATCTGATTTTTATTTAAAAGTAGGTAGAGAACCAATAGTTTATTTTAGAGAACCAATAGCTTATCATTTCTACAGACAAAAAATTTAGATTACATTTACTTAAATTGTGAAATAAAGGACTAAAACAATTTACCTCAACTATTTCAATAAAAATTAAATCTTGTTTATTTTTTAAATACCATATTAGAATATCTATGATGATGAGTAAAAATTAGAATTATAAAAACATGAGTTTTGATTATATATTTTTTAAAAAATATTATGGATTTATGGGGAAAAAAGAAAATGGGAAGTATTAGAGAGTGATAGTATTTGACCAATTAATTATTCTATGACTACAGAATACAAAACAAGTCTTTATTATATTAAGATACAAAATAGATTTTATAGATGTTTTAAACTTGAAGGCCACATTTTAAAAATGATGTTTTTACTAGTTTATGGTTTATAAGGAATCATATTACTTATATATTTAAGTGGAGAGATTGTTATGAAAAAAAATAATTGGACCATATTCATTTTACATAAATTCAAATAAAAATATCTCCTTTTACACAGCTCAAATAAAGCTCCCTCTAAAACACTTATTTTATCTAACACTATTCTTATATTTAAGTCACATGTTCTAGAAAATAGTTTGTACTATACCACATGGAGATGATATATTTTCTGAGGAAATGTTCTACACCTGATAAATTTTTCAATGCCTAATCAATTTTGATATGAGAGTCTATGATTTTACATTTGGCTTTAATGATGTTATTCATGCTTAAACATTATTTGGTTACTGGAGGGAGAGAATCATCCCATACTTTTTCCCAATCAAAAATAGTTTTAAGGTCACACCAGGCAAATGATTATTTAGTATTTGCCTGAACACAATTCATAAACATTCATTCATTAAATATTCATCATGCGCTATTTTTGACTGAAAATATGCCAGGATAGAAGTTTAAAGTTCAACAGGGACCTTGTTCACAAGGAGCCTACTATGTAAATAACAAATTAGAACATTTGCTTTTAGTGAGTTATGTACAATAGCTGGACTTTTCCAGTCAACATTAAAAACTGAGCTGATACATAGATAGCACATTACAGAAAGCTGAAACAGAATAAAATAAAATTCAAGGTATCAGAAACTGTCAGTGGAACTTTGTTTGTTTAACCATAGACTTGAGCAAACAGCATATACATCCAAGAAACTGAGTTTATAATAACCACTGGAGGAGAGCCACTAAAATCTCAAGCCTCTGTACCTGAAGAAAACTAGGAAGAAGACCCTTGCATAAATAATGAACCTGGTTAAAAAGTCAGCCATAAGCATGAGGGTGTTCCAAAAGTTTTTTAATAGTAAAAATTGAGCAAAGATATTCTGTGACATACACTGTCTGAAGAAATAACTAAAAGATGAACTCAAACATAAATGGTAATTTATCAAAAGGAAAGAGTAAGATTTAAGGAAAAAAAGATAAGAAAATGAGATGATGGAATATATTTGTAAATTTAAAGAAGTACTGAAAATAAATAATAATGGTGAAAGTAAATGCCATACTGATAAATACATTTAAAGAGTTTAAAGATATTGTGAAATTTCAGTAGCAAATAATAAAAAAATATGAAAATTTAGTGTAAGCAAGGAATTACAAAGAATAAGAAAATTTAAGGTTTATGTCTTATTAGAAGAAAAATATTAATTAGCCTCATGCTTTGTAAGAGAATTATAAACTATATAGGCTAAAATTTTAAGATAAGCACTCAAAATTTTAAGATAGTCTAAAACTGAAGAAAAGAGGGAAAAAGTCTAAAAGATAAAATAATTGTCAACACTGTGTATGATTATACATAAATTTTGCTGGACTATTTGGTTAACTGAGTTATTTCTTTACAATACTTCATTGAATAATATGTATAGGTTGTATTTTATTTTTCCTTTTGCTTTTTCTGTTTTATAAAAGCTACAGACGATGCAGAAAGGGAGTGCTATTGGCAATTTATCATTTAAAATCCTTGATCAAGAGCAGGAAATTAGACTGTATAACAGGGACAGCTCTGTAAGTATTGCCAGAGGTATTGGAAGTTTGCTACTGACTCTTGGCCAAGATAAGGATGTGATAGGCTGCCAGTGATTTATGAAGTGCTATTTAAGATGTGAAACTTCCCTGTAGGTACTTTGGGGCTAGACTGCCTATCTTGCTTTTGAGATATACAGATATATATTTGGATTGCAAATACCCAAGTCCAAGCCAGTATTTGCCCGGGTCTGAAATAGTAGAGGAGTCACATAAATGTCTCCCTGCTTCCCTCATTGCCTCTATTCGTTTTTAAGCACAGAAAATCAGTGTGTAATAATATAATATTCTTCTGCTCACCACTCCTTCCCCCCAGTGACTTCCTATCTCACTCAGAAAATTTAGGTCTTCACAAGGGCGATGGAGGGCCTATCTAATTTGCCCGCAGTTACCTCTCATTTCAACTCCTGCTCCCCTGATTGTATGGCTTCTTCAGTTTCTGGAACAAGTTAATATGGTCCATTTCTAGGTCTTTAAATTTGCTCTTCTCTCAGCCTGGAATGTTCTTCTCCCAGACAGAAACAAGGCTTACTTCCCTATTTCTTTCACGTCTTTACTCACTTGTGGAAAATCAGGTCTTTTGGGTTACTCTATCTAGAATAAAAATTGCATCCCCTCTAATGACGTATTTTTTTCCTCTTTTATTTTCTCCCACAATGTTACCATTGTCTAGCTTAGTAAATATTTGCTATTTATTTATTTATTTTTATTTATTTATTTATTTATTTATTTATTTATTTATTTATTTATTTATTTATTTATTTTTATCTCTTGCTGGTAGATAAGAAAATTGATTTTCTTGTTTACTGTTGTGTAACCTGGATTTAGAACAGTGCTAGAGGCAATTCACAGCAGGAATGGACATCTCTTGGATCTCCTGGATACCAGACTTAACACTTGGCCAAGATGAGAACACTGGGCTTTATGATGTGCTATTTAAAGTCTAAAACACCTTTAGAAGTTTGTTTATTAATGATTGTAAACTGCATACCTAGTTAGAACATCTGGCTTTACCACATAACCAAAACAGGTAAAAAATCTCTGCTTGGAGCTTCTCTCTTGAGACTTCCCAAAGCCAACTTTTTTTCTATAAATCATCATAGTCAATGTCAGAATCAGGGCACTGGGATTTATGACTGGCTAAATTCTGGAAACCCCTAATGTTTCTGTTCCTTATTTTTTTCTTTCTATTCCTTATCCTTTGCTTTGAAAAAATGCCTGCTATGACTATAATTTTTGGAGTCTTGAATTTTCAGATATCCAATCTGAATTTTTGTGGCGATGCTCAAGAAATGTTTTTTGAGTAAATAACTAAGTCATAATAATTTAAAAACCATATATGCACTTTATGCGTACTAAAACTCTAAAACATTCCATGTCAGGATCATCAAAAATTTGGTTCATCAAGATTATGTAACCATTCTCTTTATATGTCTTACATTCCTTTGAATAATATTGTTTATCATACATTTAAAATCATTGTCAAAACAGGATAGAATCAAGAATACCATAGAGACTTGACTTATTTTATTATGCAACAGCTCAGTTACGCTTTATTCATTGTAATCATCATGGGTATTTTCCTTTGGACTGGGGAAACCCAGAGCAACAACAAATGAGAGAGTTTAACAGAAGAACCACTGTTTTCTACTGCATTTTGCATTAACTGTCTCCTAAGGCTCATTTCCCAGAATAGATTAAAGGTTCTTCAAGCTAATCACAAAAGGAAGGAACACCTGTTATGAAACTCAAACATTCAAGCTTTTTTGTTGTTGTTTGTTTTTTCCCTTATCTTAAAATACTAATGAATGTACCCTTGCCAAACTCCACCAACTTACTTTACATATTTACTAGTTTTAACACATTATATTCTGAAACTACAGTGCTTTTTATTGGATTTTTCTTTTCCACATTTGCTAGTATATGCATTAGAAATAATGCAAGTGTTCTGCTATGTAAAATATTCAACATCTAGTTTTTTAGCTCCAACCCTCCTAATTGTATTAGTCAAATCTTAATTCTTCTTGCTTTCATTTTCTTCTATCTGGACTCATAATTTGTAGTAAAGTTATGCTAATTTTTTTTCATCATGAGATTATTAATATATCTATTTTTCTTTGTCTTAAATTTTACTTATCTAAAATTAAAAGCTCAATTTAAGTGCATAATATTCATGACTTAAATCTCACCTTTTTAAGAATATTAAATTATGTGTGAATCATTCCAATTATTATCTTATTTTATAATTTTATACATACACTTTAATTTTAATACTTGTCTGTTATCTATTATCATTAATAAATTTTAATTTTTTATGATGCTAAATTTTTAATATTCCCAAATATATAAATTATACTAAAAAAATGGAATGTTTTATATGGTTACTTAAAGGTTTTCATTTATTTGTTTCAAATATTATACTGTTAATTTATTTCTTTTTATTTTTGTTTTCACTGGGAGATTTTATATGTATGTGGATAGATGATATAGATAGATGGCAGATAGATGACAGCTAGATGATGATGATCAGTGATAGATAGATAGATAGATGATATATATCATGTATCATCATCTTGACTTTCCTTAGGATTGATTTTTTTAAATTTTATGTTTGGACGAGATAATAGAATACAAATTGTTTTTTTGCATATCATTTATTTGCTCAAAGTCACACAAAATCAAAATTACTCTTAAAATGTTCATGTGTTGTCTCCATGTATAATATCTGAAATTTCTCTCATAAGCCTGGCAAACAGCTTTAGTTACAGCTTAAAAATTTGTAAGAGATCATTCCTATGAAATAGTTTCTGTTTAGAAGCTGTGTAATGCCATATGTAATGCTGAGTCACATTTAATGAAGCAACATTATCATACATTATCATAGATATCATAAGCCAAATGAAAGAAAAGGAGATTCAAATCTCTAAGAATCTCATTTCATGCTCTTTTCAGAATGTATGGTAATGAATATAAAGAGAAAGTATACGGTCTATGTTGATAAATATATTTTTTGTTTCTTACTCTTTTTTTTTTTGCTAAATGCATGTAATTAAGTTGTATTAATTTATCTATTTTTATATCATTGTGAATCAAGATGTCTTATTTCACATTTCATATATTCCCAGGCTTACTTCAAAGTGAGGCTATTTAATCACCAGTATCCATGGAAAGATTTTTTTTTTGTGTGTGTATGAAAATTCACAAAGAACTGCATAAAAGGCACTACAAAATGTGTTTATTGATTTGTAAATCTATTAATTTGTATATTTTTATGAAAACAATATGAAAATGATTTTAACAATATTATTAGAAGAAATTTTATTTACTCTCTTTTACTACCCAGTCCTTAATAATAATAAGTTTAAGACTTTCTTGTGAATTTTATCACTCATTCTGTTAAAGATATTGGAGGATCAGAAATTAAAAATCACATCTGCTTTCAAAATCAGTCTTGTCCTCTGAACTCTTGTGCTTTCTAATAATTTTTTTTATTCTCAGACTAAAAGTACTAATTAAGTAGCACTACCATATATTTCCACACAAATGTGTTTTGATTTCTAAAAACAAAAAAAAGGTAAATATAAGATTATTCTATGATTGCTATAAATTATTTCATAGCAATAAGAAAATATACAAATGCTCAGTTCTAAATTAATTCAGATCATAATAATTAAGATTTGCACACCTGTACCACTCACAGAAATAAATTGCAAATTACTATTCTGTTTTCTTACTGAGATTACAGTTAGAATATAACTACAGTTTTGTAAGCTCACCCACCAAAATAAATTTTTTGTGTTTCTAGTAATCATAGAATGGATAGTAGCTTTTATTTAAGAGTTTGAAACCTATTTATTTTTCTGTCAATAAAATTGATATTTATACAAATACTAAAAATTTCTCAAATTTTGAAACAAAATTAAGCATTTCCATTTTTTTACTAGAGATCAATACAGAATTTCAAACTTTATTAATTCTAATAACTACTTTTATCTCCTCTGATTTCTAAACAATTAAAATAATAAAAGTGTTCAAAAATCCAAAATTCTGGAGTTTTGGGTATATTACAAAGAAAGATAGCACTTATATATAACATTTAAAAATTCCTCTTCTGTTCATGCTTTTTCCAAATTCAGACTTTTTAGCCTATTCATAGAAAAGTTAAATTTCTGAGCTAAAATATTAAATATTTTTGGTGTCCATACAGAAAATATATTTGCTCCAACAAAGAATGAATATATGAATGTTCGTGTGAATTTCTTTGCTTTCCTGTTAGTGTAATGAGGGACCGTTTGATACCACATTTCCCTCATTTGCTCACCCAGTTTAACAGCCTCATTTATATCGATCTCTTGTGGATGAGCAAGAGTAAGGAAAAATAAGCCAGAGGGAGAACTCCAGTACTACATTCTTCCTACTGCAGACTGACATAGAATTCTTCTCTTTTGAAGAAAAGTTGTTAAAAAAAAAAAACTAAACAAACTTCTTTTGATAAAATTTAAAAATTTTTATACTTTTAGATACATTTTCAGGTAGTTATGTAAAGTATATAAAGAAAAATATTATTTAAATTGTTTTCTCCTATCACACATTGATGGAATTTTTTTTTTCTTTATATATCCATAAAACATCACACCCACTGTCACAAAAAAGACTTATGTGCTAGGTATCAAAGTTTTATTGAATCTATAATCTTTGCTTTAGGTGTAGACTCTCCATTAAAAAAAGTAGTAGCTATTATTTAATGGGAAATAGAAATATATAAACATATATTATTATTTTTATAATATACAGTCACACATGAGGTGTGAAAAATGTCCAATGACATGTACAAAGACATGAAGAATACACAGGAATCAGCTTATAAAATATGTTAGCAAATCTCTGTGTTTTGCATAATCTTGTCTTCTAAAGCATGCTTAGTATGGTGTTCACACTCTTAGAGTCAAACCAACAGGCATTAGGGTGATTATCAAAGAACAAAAAACACCATGAAGAGTTACTTCAGATCCAAGTGCCTTCATGTGGAGCAATGGCATGCCAAAAGGAAACTGTGAATATAGACACCTGATTATTATCTGAAAGGAAGAAGTGCAATAAAGTGTCCCATGCTGTGGTTCATGCTTAGTAAAGATGTATTAGGAGAAAACCTTAGCAGAGTCGAATAAAAGTTGAACCCTCAACAACCGGGGAAAAAAATTATTGATATGTTAAGGTATTAATGGATGGTTTGTATAATACACAGGTATCATATAATTACTTGCATAGGGATCTCATAAGTAAATACCATAGTAAATAGCCCCATATGAATGCTTCAAGTGTTTATCCTTCTTCCAATACCAACTTCTATTTGTTAAAACAGGACAAAATTAAATTATATACTACTACATGATATGATTTTATTTTGGTCTTTTCTTCAACGCTTCTGTAAAACCAATATGCCTTTTGGCCTGTTTAAAATAGCACACTCCTTAAATGAGAATATATGCAAGAATATAAAAGATGTATATCTTAAACAAGCTTTTGTTGCCCATTAGTGATGCAGGAGTCCAAATTACCAGATTGCACAACAGAACATGACACAATACAGCAGAATACAATAGAACAGAGGGCAATAGAAGATAAATCAACATAGGATTTACCCAGGTCCTTTGTAAGAATTGCACATATTGCAACAAATTCCAGGGAAAACTAGGAAGTGTGAAGTTTTTAGACAATAAATGGTATGCTGTATCAAATTTGTCCTCTGACATTTCATATTATACGCTATATGATACTTTGGGTCAGGTCAGCTGGGACTCTCTAACTCAGGTGTATCTACCAGATCAACGAGGCTGCACGTGTGAGCCAAGGTGATTCCAGTAGAACATTCTTCTGGACAATAGAATATATTTGAAAAATAATAAAATAAATAAAATATTGGAAATAATTTACTAATGGTGCTAAATATGTATTATAGAAGAATATTTAGACATGTATTTACAAATTTATTGAGCTTTTATGTAGGTATTATTTGTTTTTCAGGCAGGTCCAGGATGAAAGTCCTACTTTACATGAAGTAGAAATGATAAAATTAGTAATAATCTACTCTTTCAAAATATCAACGGACAATTTTTCTTATAACATAATCTAATTTAATAGCATTATTATATTCAGTTTCAGTAAACTGAAGAGCTAAACTACCAAAAAAAAATATTTTCTATCTGAAGCAATTTAACCTAACATTAAGTTTTGCTTTCTATGGCTATGATGTTTTCTCTTTTGACATTTTTAATCCTTTGCTGTATTAAATATATTGGAAAATATAATTTTTTCTCCATGTAGCTTCAAATTTAGCATGTTAAGTGTTCTGAGAATACCAGATGGGAACATGACAGAAGAGCTCTGGTACCAGCTGGAAGTAGCTTACTTGGCCAAATCTGGAACAATTCGAACATCAATAAAAATAAGGATAGTAATAGATTATAACACAATGAATTAAAAATTTAAAAATGGGACTTTGCAAAATCAAATAATATTAAGCATATAATATTTTTGTCAAAAATGTTGAACAGATCTTTATTCAGAGTAACAGATTTCCAAATTTGAAAGAGCAGGTTCTATGTCAGATTAATGAATTCCTGTCTGTGATACACTCTGTACATGACTACTTACTTTACCTGTATGTCTTCTGTAACACTGGAAATGTTACTAGTTTTTCTTCTGGAGTAACCTAAAAGCAGGACACAAAACCATACTTGTCATATGTATTGCCTACTCTAGATACATAATTGTTACTGTGTTACTGGTGAAAATTGTACTCATGGAAACTTTAACACATAAATTAATAAGTATATATCAATAGACATATAATAGCTGCTGAAAGAAAGTTTTCAGTGAATAATATTTTCTAGGCAATAAGAACTGGTGATTAGTTAAAGATAGACCCCTGTGTTCAGTTTTCAGTGTGTCTGTATACAAATGTGCAAGCTTAAGAACTGATTTTACCCATCATCTGTAAAATAAGAGTGATTAATATTTCAAAGTTATGTGTGAAGAATACAACTTTCCAAACTTAGAATAAGGCTTACTATCTGATCAATCCTCAGTAATCCTTCAATAGCTAACCTAACCTAACCTAATAATAGACAAAAAATGATCTCTTTAAGTACTGGAGCACCATCTTATAATCTTTGCACATTTCAATATACTTAATCTTCATCCTCAGCTCTGTTTAGTACTAATGGGACTATTTCTGTTATAAGTGAGGGATAGAGAAATAATGCAATCTTCCAAGTTTTACTGAATGACTAACTGGATAACCGAGGAGCAAACTCATGTGTGCAATGACAAATTTTGAATCTTAACTATCATAAAATGTTCTAAGTGTAATGGATTCAGTTCTGAAAATGATGACTTTGAGTTACGTGTGAGATAGCCAAGTACTGGCAGTGTCATCCTAATTGCAAATTGTAAAACAAATTGCCTTAAATTTTTTCTAGAAGTTCTTGGAAGACTGTTTTATCCCAGATAAAAGACTATCTCAACTTTTAAAATTAACAGATAATTTTTTCACCTCATTTGCATATAATATTCATTGGATTTGGCCATTTGGGGCCAGAGTTACTGAAAATGGGACTTTTTTTCTAAAACACAATGAACACAGAGTGTCTGATTCCTCTGAGTGTTGCCAGCTGCTGGCCTAAAAATTCAATGTGATAACTAAAATTGTAAAATGTGGCTTTTAATTTGTTGTTATGGTCTGTTGAACAAGACATTCATCCATGACAACACCCACCTGTTCATACCTAACGTTGTTTTTTTGGCTTCCCATGGTTACTGCACAAGATTCAGCAAGACATAAATCATTTTTTGACTCTCTGAAGATTTAAACCCATATACTCAAACAGAATCTTCATTCGTGTTAAAGCTAAATAATTATGGAGAAAAATTCTTCACTGTGATGACCAATATAGATAATGTAAGCAGAAATTTTCATGTTCTAAAAAAAAAAGATCTTATATGGTTAGTTAACAAGCTAATAGAGTTAAGGCAAATGTTGAATTTACTTGTTTCTGTATAGTACAACACTGCAAATGGAAAAAACGATCTCACTTGTGATACTTTCCACGAGCTTACCTTGCTGTATAACAAAACCATAAATACTTGTAATTTTGTAGTGACTTGTCTAAAAAGTTTAAGAAATATGTATACATTTTCTCATTTAAGAAGTTCAATTACATTACTGGATCACACTAAACTTATAATTTTTTAAAGATTCTCAAAAAAATTTCAAGGATGATTTAGGCTCTAATTATTGTTATTAATGTATATTGATGTCAGGGGGAATTTTAATTATTTGTGTTTAAATCAGTCATAATTCTTTTAGTTGTCAATTTTATAGTTGCACTCACACAAACAATCTTGCAAGCTAAATAGAAATACCAACAGAAAATGTGTATTTTTTGTGACATTCGATGTAAAATGAATTTTTGATTATTCTACTGTGAGGCTGATTTACCCTTGCATTTTTTTTCCCATAAAGGTGACTATTGATAGTTTTTACATACAATCACAATTTAATTAACATTGAATTCAATGTTAATTAAGGTCAATAAAAAAAATTTTTACAGTCTCCAGACAGGGTTAATTCTGAATAAAGGAATTAGTCCCAATGACTGAAAACAGAAAGCTTATTTTGATTTCTAGGTCTCATATTAGTTAAAATACATTTACTTTAAAAGACAGAATTATGTAGCTTATAAATTTTGAAACTAAAGAAAGAACGTGCACAAAGGAGTTAAAGATTCTTTATGACCTCAAATGTGGATAGATTGTCATTCTCTGTTCCATGGAAGCTGGGTATGTCATTATTATATGATTTTGGCTAGTGTACATGATATTCATTCAACGGGTTTACGATCCTTCTCTCCATTGCTCCATGATGAGAAAAATGTATCCCAGATAAGCTTCAGCACTGATTCCAAGATAAGACATGTGGATTTAATTTGAACTACCTAGTACACCAAGATCAGCCATAACTAAACTTCAGATGTGTATGTGTGAAAATAAAGTTTTTCAGAAAGACATTCAAACTTTACAGTAGGTTTTTCAACAAAAAATTATTTAAACAGATATTTTAACATGCATAATTTTTAATTGTAAAATTTACTTTTTGGAGGAATCCATGAGGCCATTTTTCTGTTTTCTCTTGGCTTATATATTCATCATGCTTTTATTTATTTATTTTTGTTTGTTTCATCTCTCTTATTGATAAATTAACAACTCTATTCATACTGGTTATTAACTTTGTAGTTATGAGTATTAGTGAGTTGAGAGGAAACACAAGAAATAATGTGCTAATTCATTTTCATGCTTAATATTACATTCTTACTAGTAATAACCTTTACTTTAAGTAGGATTTCTTACGTAGTATCTATAGTACATTTTTGATACCTCTCATTAGAAATGGCCAACAGTGGTTACAATTTTTTCAACAATAAATCACCAATCTTTCATCTGTTTCTGGAGGCATATGTTTGAAAGAGAAATATATTAATATATGAGATGTTATATTAAGTTTTAATGAATACAGTTTTGTGCAACATGGCTATCTCACAAGAGCAATAAATATTTCATTCAATTGAAATAGGACAGAGTAAAAAGATCCATGCATTCCTTGAGGAAATATGAAATATAAATTGATATGAAGTAAACCTTTTTCTGTAGGTGAAAATTCTTCTTGTAAATGTACTTGAATTGATTTATCGGTTGTTTACAGTTTTTCTTAGAGAATCACTTAAGTCAGCTGTAGTTTCAAGGAATATAGCAATTATTTGATTGAAATGAATGAAATCCTGTGAGATCCTGAACATTTTCTAAGATTTTTTTCCATACTTACAACTGTGAAGGGTAGCATAACTTCAAAAGAATAGCTCTGTATTAATGAGTATGGTTTCAGGAGATGACTAAAAATGTTCATCAGACATAGAGGGCTTCTTTTCCATGGTCTGTTGTCTGAATAATTAACTTTCTTGGAGTTTTAGGCCTTTATGTTGAAGCTTAAGTCTCACACTATGTGATAAATGTATATCTCATTTATTTTTACAAAGCACTGATTTTGGAGTCAACTTCAAAACAGTAATTGTAGTGATCACTATCATCTAAGTTAAAAATAATGGCAGCATTAGCAACACAACATTATCAAACTCTTTGAGTAGTTTTTTCAGTTTGGGGGAGAAAAAGTTGAAGGTTCTAAAATATCCCTTGTAGCTAATTTTTTTATATCACTTTGGTCAATTGATTGGTTTATTGTATACATTAAGTTTATTTCATATTGTCTGCTTTCTCACATCTGGTAACTATATAACTAGAGAAAAACAACCATAAATTTTTCAGAGAAATAATTTCCTAACTTCTCACTTCTTTTTCTCCTTAGTAAACAATTTCTTAAACATGCGCCACACAGCCCAGCTCCTATTTACATATTATTGAGGTGCTTTATCATTGAAGCATCACTATTTGCTCCATTTCCTTTTAAAATTTGACAACTAGAACTGGATGCTAATAGAAAGCACACCATTTACATATAGCTGAGGTACTACTGATAAAAAAGTCAGTAAAAATGAAGGCAGAAAAGGAGTCAAGGGCTTGTTTGCAACTTTGAACATTCTCATTTTAATGCGACTTAGAGTCATTTTAACAATTCTAGCCAGTTGAGCATACTTTTCCTCTGCATATACTAGCCTGCTATACTAGCACAACAGACACACAAACAAAAAGATGGTATTGATTTTTACAGTTAATAGGACTAATAGAAGACATTTTCTTTCAAATTTTTAATAGCCAATTTTGAAAATTTTAAAATGGCCTGAGAACCTAGTTATTAAAAATAACTAAATATTAAATATTTAAAAAATTTTAAATATATTTTTAAAATATTAAATCTATTTGAAGCATATTCATAATCAGTTTGAAAATTATAGATAAAGTTAATGTTTCTATTTATAGCCCTAGATTAATAAAAAAGCAGGTTTATTATTCTTATGTTTAAAGCATTTTCCGTATACACATTAATCAACTAACCAAAATGATGAACCTTTTCTCAGGTGATTATGCTGTGTCAAGAAAGGATATTACTCACAAACAATGTAATCCCTCTAGAGGCCTCAAGATTGACTTTAGTAATATTTAAGTCTCTCCAACACATTTCCTTCAAAGCTTTTCCAAATTGTTACTTTTTCCTAGTAAAACTCATTCAGTCTGCTATTATGAATTTAGTTAAATCCATTTTCATCATATTCAAATTTATTTGCTCTGCAAATTTGGAGAATTTTACATTGGATAACTAATATAATTTATGTAGAATATTCTTAATATAGTTACTATTTATAGTGTAGCACTAACATTATTCTACAAACAGTGATTTTATTCATTCTGAGTTTTATCTCTTGGTGTCAAATACACTGTAAGCTTTCAAACTTAATTTTTTAAAATAAAAATAAATACATCAGATATGATGTGGCATGTAATCAATTTTGTCTCCATAACAATTTGGTCTAGAATTAGTTTATACCAAATGCAAAAACTACAGAATACAACATTGTATATTTCACACACACTACCAAATCTTGGATATAGCATGAAGTTTTATAAATAATATTGCCCCATACATATATTTAAAAATTAATCATCGAATTTGTACCATGTGGAAAGTACTCTTTTAGATTTTGTAATCAACTGTTTGAAACAGTCCCAAGATTTATACTTTTCCTTTCCAAAATAGTATTATATTCACTAGTGTTTAGAACAACTAACTGTATGGGAAAACATGCCATTGACAGAAAAATACTAAATTAGTTTATTGCTAAAGTGAGTTAACAGTAGTTAAGTAAAAAATAGGTTAAACAAAAATCTGTCTCTCTCTAGATTTAACAAATGTTTAAATAAAAATGTGTTATCTAAATAGTAGCAATCTATTAATTGTCAAATATTTATTTATTTATTAATTCCTCTTAAACATAGTTTTCGATCCACATCAAAGGTGGCAGAATGACTTGCTCTCTCCAACAATACTTGTAATTGAATTTTCGTTGATTTTTTTTCCAGTAGAATAATATTATCTTGGCTCTAGTCAGAGTTGACCTCCCTGTTCCCAAAGTCTATTGTCCATGCTCCTTTCTCCTCTTCTATGTCTATGCTGGTTGCCTGGAGTCCATATTTTTAAATGACATTATATGAGTTAAACTTCCAAATGTATGTATCTCCAGCCAATCTAATCCTCCCCTCTGAATAACAGAATTATATATACAACTCCCAACTTGCGTTTCATGAAAGCATTTTTAACTTACTACGTCCAAATTTAGCTTTTAATCTTATCTAACCCTGTTCTTCTCCCTGCCCTCTATCTATATTTTTCTAAATGGCAATTCTCTTATCACCAATACCAGAATTTGGAGTTGTCCTTGACTCTTTTTTTTCTCTGAACCCAAAAACAGATTTTGAGTGCTCTTCTTCAAAATAAATTTAGTTTCACCATTTTCACTTTGCCCACTATCTTGATCAATGCTCCTGCCACATATTGCAGGATAATTAAAAGTCTCCTTTCTAATAGCTCAGCTTCAAATGAATATTCCATACTTACTACATAAATCAGAGAGAATTTTTAAGAATGTTTGTCATATCAGAAAAATTGTCTGCTCAGACCCTACAATAGCTGCAAACTCAGAGTAAAATGCAACACCTTTACCTCTACCTGATCTGTGTCTAATGACATTTCTTTAATGTTGTCTGCTACCACTGTTCTTCTCATTTATCACCTTGTATTAGTATCTAGTGCTGCATAACTAATTGCCCCTAAATGTAATGGCTTTAAGAGACTCACATATGCTATCTCTTAGTCTAGAACTAGACACAATTTAGTTGGGTCTTCTGTTTTTGATACTTTCATCTGGCTACAATCAACATGCTGGCCAGGGCTAAGGCTGGGTTGAGGAAGGATCCACTTCCAAGTTTACACATGCATTTTTTTTTCATAGATTTCATTTCCTTGTGACTGTTGAATTGTGGACATCCGTTTCTTATTGACTGTTAGCCAGACACAACGCTCAGTTCGTTATCTGCTCACAACATGATGATTGTTTCATCAGAACAAAGTTGAGATAAAACTGAAGGCTGGAGAAGAGGAGGATGAGGCTGAGGAGGAAGAGCAGAAAGCAGAGGAGAGACAGAAAGAGGATGTAAAACAAAGTCACAGTGTTTTATAATCTAATCTTGGAAATAATGTTCTGTCACTTTTGTCACATGGTATTATCAGAAGCAAGTCACTGGGCCCTGCTCTCACTCCAGGGGAGGGTACCATACTAGGTCATAAATCCCCAGAGCTTGGGATGATTGGAAGTCATTTTAGAAGAGTGCCTAATGCTCAGCTCCACTAAACACCTGACTGTGCCTCAGACATAGCAAGGATACTCACACTTGAGACTTTTACAATTGCTACTCTTGCCAGAAACTCTTTCCTCAGATTATAAATATTTTGCTCTTTGACACCAATCATGTGTTTGCTCAACTTTCATAATATCAGAGACATTTGTAGAACTTTATACTGTAAATAATATCTAAAATGTCTATTAGCTCTAACAACAGCTTTGCTTTCTCTTTCTCATAACCTGCCAACATTTTACAGTCTGTAGTACCACCTGATACGTTTCATATTTACTTATATATATGGTTACCCCAAGAACAGAGAAATAGCAACTATTGATCCATTGTTGAAGCCTCAACAATAAAATATTGAATGAATAATTTAAAGAAGAGTCTTAAACATTTATCACCTTTTATTTTGTAATTATTATTCTGTGATGTTATACAAAGGAAACAATTCAAGTTTTCTTTAGCCATACAGTTATCATTTTGTCTCTATTCTTTATAATACCAAAACTTCAAGATAGTTTAAATGGTGTATGTGAGAAACGCCACTGTTCAAAAACAGATAAATTCTATTACTAGAACATTTTTATGATATAGCAAAAAGTTAAGAAAATTTTATATAGAGATAGTATTTGTTTATACAGTTAGAGATAAATGCTCTTATGAGGATTTATTTGTGAGACAGATCTGAATTTTAAAAATGTATCTGTGTTTTCTAACTTGTCTAGATGTATGATGTTGCATTGCATAATAAAATGAATGGCATTTACCTTTTAGTGGCCATAGGAAAGTATTTTTAATTATTTTCATGTTGAAATAATTTTATGTATGATATAAAAATGAAAGGGAAGAAAAAAGGAATAGGAAAATGAAATACAGAATAATATTTATCAAATTTCCTAGTAGATTCTGAATGCTGTTATGCACTTTACATGCATTAACTCTTTTAAATCAAAAGCAATCTTTGATGTAAATATTATTCTACTTAAGTTGATAAAAAAATTGGAGTTTGAGCCAATTGAGATTTTTTTCCCCAAGCTGGTAAAATAACAAAACATTTTTATCAAATAAATTATTTAAATACAACCTACCTCATGTTTTAATCTCTTAATCCACTTATCACCTCTGTAACCTGTTGCTAAGATTTATTCAGAAAATTGATATTAATCCAAAATATATCAGTCATTTTCTAAAGCATAATAAAACTGATTATCAGTGAATGAATACTCCAATAAAAATATTTTAAAACTTAATAAATAATAAAAATTTAACTCTAAGTTTTTAAAAGAGATATATTTAAATACAAGAATATAGAAAAAGATTAAAAAATAAGAGAATGGAAAAAGATGCACTTTGTTTATTGGTCAGAGATAGTTAAGAGAATGAAAATACTCAAAATATTTTAACAGAGGGTTTAATAAAAATTATTTTTAACTAGGTTAAAGCTATTAATTAGTTAACTTGATAAAATAGAGAGCAATGATGTACACCCAATGTTGCGGCTGCTAGAGCAGGTATCAAACTTAAGACTGAGACAATAAAGGCATGAATTTGGAATTATTAAAACTTAGAAGCTGAAAAAGGTAATGCTGTGGAGGTGAAATTCAACCTCCAGTGAACTTTTGTGGAAAATTAGTTGGTTTAGGGGATTATAATGAGCTGGCATTACAAACAAACAAACAAACAAACAAACAAACAAACCCTTCTGTTGTCACAGGAAATGACTGGCTGCAAAGGTTAGAAGTATTGTAAAGATGAATCTCAGAAGAACAGGAAATAGATGGGATACCAACAGGAAGCAAATAGTAGGACCAAGTACCTTTACTCTTAAACTTGCAATCTCCCTCCAGTGTGCCTTGTTGACACCACCTGGCAGGGGGAGAGCTGAAAAAGCAAAGATGCGGTCTGTAGCCTCTCAGCTCAGCATAACAGAGCCTAAAATAGACAGGTGCATTTGGAGTTGAGACACAATAGCTTCATAATTGAAATTATCTATATTTTGGCAACCCAGAATCCATGCACACACCCAACACAGATATCTGAAATTCAGTTTAACAGTAACAACCACTGTCTGTGTCCACCTCACAGGACATGTCTATCTTTGACATAAATGTAAGAGAAATCTATCTTTTCCTTCAGTGAAAAATAATGAAGTCCTACCCTTGAATCTGTATCTGAGAGAGAGTCACACTACCATTTCTGGGGTATGTTATTTTCTCAAATTCAAACACATTCCAATATAAATATCTTTTTACCTAAAGTTCATAGAGTAGTTGAATAAGAAGAAAAGAGAAGAA
The DNA here is from genome assembly GCA_030015415.1 of Cynopterus sphinx. Lineage (NCBI taxonomy): Eukaryota > Metazoa > Chordata > Mammalia > Chiroptera > Pteropodidae > Cynopterus > Cynopterus sphinx. The sequence continues at coordinate 11,574,883 of CM057379.1, forward strand.
AAATATATAGTGTATGGTGTTTGGTGCGGGGTGTGTGTGTAATAGCTAATACATCTTAGCTATTACAGTCCTCAATTCAGTGACTGGTCATGAAAATGTAGGTGATACTTATCATTCATTTCTTCTTAAACTGTACGTTCTAAGTTCCCTTTCCTTTGAGCAATGACCTCAGCTAATCAGCATTCTTTTATGGTAAAATGTTCTAAATCTTCATTCCTGAAAAATCAAAGTGATTTTTATTCGTCATACTTAAATTTCTCTTCATTTATTGGTGAGGCACCATGCATAATTCCCTAATTGCAGACATAGCCCATTTTATTTATCCCTTTAGCAAAGCAATCCAATCTCTTTTTAGAAGTAAGCATCAATTACTTCAGACTGTGGAGTAGCTCAACTCTTTGCCTGTGGGTTCAATATACTGAAGATCTCACAATGACCAGGTATGAAATTTAACTTCCAATTCAATGGAACCACTGCTTTGTCTCCTGATAGAAACAGCCCCCATAGTCTTCCCATAGCCTGGGAACACATATACCCTGGCCAGAAAAAGCAGAAATTCTGAAAGTATAGTATTAGGTGTGATAGTGAGACAAGCTACCCTTACTTCAATAACTTGATGCCTGGATTCACATATTCTAGCTGTGGGATAGACAGTATCTATAATTTCTTATTTAAGGTATAGATACCATCTGAATCTACTAGATGTAATATATATCTAGAGAATCGTTTCTGACTAGGTGATGATAAGACAGTATATTTTCTTTCGAGTGGCAAGTCACTGAGTCTTAAGTAGGCCAGACACCTCTGAGCAATGAGTGTTTGTTAAGATCAATGAATTCTATTGGACCAAACCCATTGCTGCATTTATTTAGCTCAAAAATAAAATAATCTTCCCCCAGCAATGTTGTTGTCTGAATATTGTGAGATAAATAACATATTCCAAAAGTTCACAGATGGTAATTTACAGAAACATTATGAACAAAAAAGGAAAATGTATTTTCAGATTATATGCTTATTTCACAGAGGACAAATATCTGTACCTTTCATGATGGATGATTCCAGTATGATTAACCCACCACCACATGTCTGTCTGGTCTCCCTGAGGAGTTGGGGTCCGTATTTTACTCTGTTTTGGATAGATTATAAAGTGATGGCACTTAGCTTTGGTAGAAAGAAGTATATGGTTTTTGAGCCCATACATCTTTGCCACCATGGCTATTTCTTACATAGGCATATCGAATAAGTGCCAGCAAGACTGGGAAAGACAGGCTGTTTTTCCACAAAATCAGTCATTTTAATCACCTGATTATTGATGGCCTCTTCTGACAGTTTCCTTTGTTAATCACACAAGGGACATAATTATTTTCACATTTAGCCCATTCTGAGAGTTCCATCCACATACCTCTTTCTCACAAATCCTTCTTACCTATTTTTCAAACCTATCCTTTCTAATAAACTGATCATTCAGTCAAATAATTAGCAATTGTTCAAGAATCCTTATAGATCCATAATTCTGGCCATCTTTCAGTCCAAAAAAAATAAGGTGGCTTTGTATGTTGATTTTTTTATTATTAAATAAAAAGTAAAACACTGAATAATTCTTTGATAAAATTGTGTAACAGGTGAAGTATTATGATTAATTTGTGAACCAGTGGTCCAATATATTTACATAAATGTTTAACTCTATCTGTAAAAAGGAAATTATTAAATGTTTAGTTGTTTTTTTTCAAAGTAATAATTTATCCTTCAGACTGATAATTATTAAGTTACACTGTAAACATTGTGTTAGATCTCTGCTTTTATTTTATTATTGCTGTTATTATTTTCCAACTTCAATATCTCTAAGAAGGAATGAGATTTTTAATATGAAACAAGTGCCTACCGATATGAAAAGTTTTCAGATCATCATAAACTGTATTTTTCAGGAGAAATTTTGTTCCCCAGAATGTCATGAACATAATTGTTTAAATTTTTGCCTTATGTTATGCTCAATTATAAAAAGGAAAAAAAAAAAAGAGTCCTCCCTTCTGACCAGAGGACCTGAGAGTTAGATAGGAGGTAACTTGCCAGACAATTGGTAAATCTTTCAACCAGCCACAAGATCAACATGTCACACTGGCATGGGGTCAGGCCCCCAGGGCAGAACTCAGTGATGCCTATTTCCTTGCAGTGGTTCATGAATAGCTTTATGATAACTTGTTTTCAGTCTTCCTAAATATGTTAGTGGAATTTTCTAAAAACTATTAACATTTATGAAAATTATCTTAAAGAAGTTGCGAAGAGATCTGAATCTATTAAGACTTCATTAGTGCTAAGGCTTTGATTAAAAACTGTATTATAAAATGAATAGAATTCAGTAATCATAAAAATTTACCTAGAAGTTCATCTATTTTTCTGGCTTCTAGAGTCCTCAGCATTTGTAATGCTCACCTAAACTTTTCTTCAATTAAAACCAAACTGGAGTTGTAAATATTCCTGACCTATTGTTAGATATGAGCAACATGGGGAACAAAGGAATAGGGGTCCAGCCTCGAACATCCCTAAGATCTCCTCTATTGGTAGTTAGGGAATTCCTGCTCTATCCCCAGAGATATAAGACAGGAGAGTCATAGATTTAGCTGGCCCAATCTGACCACAGATTCTTGAGTAGAAGGTACTACCCTAATTTGGCCACAATTTAACCTTCATTATAATACTATGTTTATACCTGGAAGTTCATGAATCTAATTATAGCATTCTGAGTTCTAGGCATGCACGAGTGCCGTAGGCAGAGTTATATAGCAGCCAAGTGTCAGTCAGAATGAACTCACTTGTCAATCAGCTAGGAATGCCTTGGGAACCACCCATCTCAGCTCAAATATAAGGCAGACATTTCCACTTCTGGGTCCTTTTGTGGCTCTTTTGTCCCTTCTTCTGGTAAGTACAGTTGTTACAGCTCTTCACTGAAACTATGTGCCTCCTTGGGGCATGCTTTGTCTTTCTAAAATATACTGTTAATAAATCTTTTCTAAACCTCACTGACCTGTGATCATTCACTGCATCAGTGAGAAAGAACGAAGGAAAATTGCTGACTTCACATCTGTGCCACCATTTTTCCTCTCCGTCCCCACTGCCGTTGGGGCGACACCAAACTCTGATCGACCCCAATGGTACACTATCATTAAATTAATAATAAATGTCATTACAGATAACAACATAGTGCTTCTGTAAGTATTACAAAATATAATTTTTATTTTACTTCATGTTTTTAAATATTGAAAAGACCTAGTAAAAGGTACTATATGATGTTCAAACTGGGCCATTACTCACCCATATAATGTGTGTACTTGAGTTACCAATGAAAATTACAAATAAACACAGCTTCACTAAGACCAACATTGCAAAAATGCTCCCAACTTGATTGTTTTTGATTAACACATAAAACTGTATGTAAATCTAGAGAATTAATTTTAAACTTACAATTTTTCACAGTTCCTTTCTATAGTAGTTTATTTATTTTCCAGCCAAGTATTTTATTCCATAACATTCTTAACAACCGTATTGTATCTACTTCATAGTATATATGCTTCTTCAATTTGATATCATAGAAAAAAGTTTTCTCAAGTTTGAAATGAATTATTTTAAATCTTACCTTTTACTCCTTTATTTTTAATCATGTGGAAAAATTAAAATAAAATATATTTATCTGAAAAATTCCATTATTTCTTATTTACAAAAATTGATTATTAAACCAGTTATTTTGTAATTTTTATCTGTAAAAGTCAATAAATATAATTTAAAATGTTTTCTCAGCTTTCATACCTAGAATCAATGCCTGCTCACTTACACTTTATATTTACTATTTTTTAATTTTTCCTTGGTGGAAGGAAAAATTACTTATATAAAAATTTTTCCAAAAATGTTAAGATATAGTATATTTGAGATAACTATTGTCTACTTACTTTTTTAAGTAAGCAATATTCTTAATGTTTGATACATATAAAATACATAAAAACATAAATCGTAACTAACTTGATAATTTTTTAAAAGTTATTACAACCTCAGATCCATTCTCAAGATCAAGAAAACAAAGAAGTTTATGTTGAAAGCATTTTTCACATCCTTTGCAATAAATATCTACTATTCCAAATTCTATAGATAAGAATTGCTAGTTTTGACCTTAATATAGACTCAAAGTGTAAACATTATTTTGTGTTTTGGTGCTTTTACACAGTGCTGTGTTTGTGAGATTCTTCTACAGCCTCACATGTAGCATTGGTTTGTTAATTTATATTAATATATAGCATTGCTTTTTATTTTTATTCATTTTACATTGGAGTATTGTCATTTTGGGACTGTTAATTAATATTTATTCCATGTATAGTCTTGCTCTTTTGGTGCACAAATGTATTATTATGTTGAATATATACATGATAGCAAAATTCTGAGGACTGAGGTTATGTTTATACTCATGCTTACCACTAGTTTCAATGTACTAATTACATTCTAAACAACAGATAAAAGTCTTAGTTGTTCCATATTCCAGCCAATATATATATGTATATATATATTTATTTTTTCAGTTGTTTTAATTTTAATTAGTCTAACAACTGTTTAGTGGTGTCATATATATGTATATATATATTTATGTAGATTTTACATACATATATAGATTATATATGTATATATATCTTGCATATTGTATATATAAAGTAGATTTATTATGAGGAATTGGTTCATATTATTATAGAATCTGAGAAGTCCACAATCTGCTGTCTGCAAACTGGAGACCCAGAAAAGCTTATGGTATAATTCAGTCTGAGTCCAAAGGCCTGAAAACCAGGCAAGGTGATGGTGTGAACACTAGTCCAAGGGCTGGAAAAGATGAAATGAGATGACTCAACTCAGATAGTGAGGCAGGAAAAAAACAGAAGCTGAAGGTGAGTTCTTTCATCCTCCCCTTTTGTTCTATTTGGTTCCTCAGTGGATTGGAGGATGCCCCCCACATTAGAAAAGGCAATCTACTGAGTTCATTGATTCACAGGTCAATCTTATCCAAAACACCTTCACAGACATACCCAGAAATAAGGTCTAATCTGAACACACCATGGCCAATCAAGTTCACACATTAAATTAACCAATACATGAAGATTATGGTTATTTCATAAAATAAGTCTCAACATGTTTAACTGATGTGAGGTATTGTGAAGTATATATTTTGCCGATATTCCACAATGACAGAATTAATTAGAAATTAATCATAGAAGGTATCTGAGATAAACTTCAAATATTTGATATTAAAGAAATCACTTTTTAAAAATCCAGATATTGAAGAAATCATGAAGAAAATTGAAAATATCTTGATCCAAATGAAATTGAAAACACAAAATATCAAATATCAAAATATCAAAATTTAAGAAATAGAAAAGAATGGTCCCAATTCAAGAAACTACAAGAAGAGCAAATTAAAGCAAAGTACATAAAAGGAGGATAGGATAAAAAAAAATAATCAAGAAAATACATTAAAAATTGAAAATTAAAAAAATAATGAGATGCAAAGCTCATTTAAAAAAGTTAAATGAAATTGAACTTCTAGCTTGATTAATCAAGCAAAACAGTGGAGACAAATTGTTTTATATGTAATTCTGTATCTTGGCCATTGCATTATGATAAATAAAATAAATAAATAAATGATGTACATACTGGAAAGAAAGATAATTGTGTATGTAGAAAATCCTAAAGAATAAAATCAGCCATTGTAGTAAAGTTGCAGGTTATTATAAACAATTAACTATATTTCTTTATAACAAAAGTAAAAATGTTGAAAATAAAACTAAATCATTTAGAGGAACATCTGAAAAATGTTAAGAACACATGAAAGACAATATGTGCAGGATACATACATTTTAATATAAAGCATTGTTGAATGACTTTAAAGAATTCCTATATTAATAAAAAGATATACATTCCATGGCCATTAAATAAAGGAATCAATACAAGGTATCAATACTCTCTACATTAACATGTAAATTTAATGTAATTCCAATCAAAATCCTATAGCAGGCTCTTTGGAATTCTGTGCAGTGAGCAAACAAAGTAGACCTCTGTTTCAGTGTTGTCAATTTTGGCATCATTAAACAAAATTAAAGAGGTGAACCCTTAATAATCAGGACTCACTTCACATTAATTCATGGGAGGACTGCATGTATAATTAGCTATGTTCCACTGCTTCTATTAAAGAAAATTTGGAATGGTTCATATAAGCAGCTGTGAAAAGACTTAAAATTTCAAAACCTTTTTTCTAGGCTAGGGCGGTATATCATGCTTTAAGTCACCTTATGTTTATTAAATGATGCTTTGACTTTATTAGTAAAACAAAAACTGCCTAGTCATAATTACAGTATGCTCTAAGAGTGTTCGCTCAAAGCACCACAGCTGCCAACTATAATACATGGAAGGGAGGGTGATTGAATGAGGACAGCATTCTGTTTTAGGATGAGAGGTGGAAGATAAGGCAGATGCGTGTTTCTAGTGTTTGTTTGTTTGTGTATTTGTTTATGCCTGCTGTAAGAACCTAGGTGTCATGACTTATTTGTAGAGGCCACATAGGTGAGCTAGGAAAGAGCTGCTGAGGGGTCCTCCCTCCACCTGTCTGCCAGGATGAAAATCCATGTGTCTCTCAGGTTTCCTCTCAGTTCTCCTGTCCTCCCTTGTCCTTTGTGGGATGTTAAACAAGTGGTGAGGACCCTGCATGTCAGGAGGGGATCTCTCTTAGCTCTTCCACCATGTCATATCCCAAGGTAATCCATGACCTTGCACATGGAGGTGAAGCATGGTCACCATGGGTAGGGTTTCTCCCAGCCCTCCTGCTCTGCCTTCCAGGATGCAGTGCACTGAGACTGCAGAAGGTTCTGTTTAACTTCAGGTTTTCAGGCTCCCACTCCTCCTCAAGCAGGTTGCACATGGCTACTAAAAACGCATTACAATTTGGCTGTTCCTCCTCCTCCCCTCTCTATGGTGTGTCTGCTCCTCAGCTCAGCCAGTGGCCATATGGAAGGAAGTCCCCACAGATCTTGTTCCACCGAGAACCTGCACATCCCATTCTGCAATTTTTTTGGGAGTCTCTGTTTGAGTCCTAAGCATTCTAGAGGAAAAAAATAAACAGAAAAACAAACGATCAACACATGCATACGCATGTGCATATATAAAACAATAAGATGTTGTAATTTGCATTGCTTTTACTCTTTGTTAGAATGGAAAGATTGATCCTTGCAACATTCTACCTTCTAATCCAAATTCAAAGACCCTGAGTGATGTTTTAATTTCTATTTATTGGTATTTAAAAACATTAAATAAATACAATTGCCTTTCTTTTGGAGTTTAAATTGAGTGCCTTTTGTTTACTTGATGTTTTAAAGAATATTTTTTATTCATGCATGATAAACTGTCCTGGGATTGCTTAAGACATTTTAAATTACTCTCTTTATCCCTGACAGTTTTGTAATAAATACCATTATTCTAAGATAAAATGTTAGCTAATTCTAAAAACAGAATTTAATTATTTAGATTCAACAGATTGAATAAAACCATAATCGAGTTAAATTACAATAAACCCAAGATTAAATTGTTAAGATAATTGAAATAAATAAACAAAGTCACCTGTCTTAAACTAATTTGATTCTGAAGCTTCTCTCAGCAAAAATAGGTTGGCTTTTCCTCTGTCTTCTGCTTAAGTATCCATGCTAGAAACAATTATTTTGCCAAAATAGATACAATCAACTTCATTTAAGTCATTTGCCATCATTAGTGGTCACTTTTGAAGCTGATTTCACAGACTTTGGAAAGATAATAAATAATATTCTGTAAAGAGTGTTTATCAATGGTCTTGATAACATTAAGGTAGCATATTTATTAATAAAACCACACAGAAAAAGAAGGGAGTGAGAAGTCATGCTGTAGTGGGGGTGTCCTGACACTGCAGAAGAAGGTACAGGTATCCTTGATTGCAATAACACAACAGGTCAGGTACTATCTATACAAGAATCCCTAACATGTCTTATATCTTAAAACATGATACTAAGAAGTTAACAAAATAGCTTATTTGAAGAAACTGAAGACATGATGTAAAATACTATTTATTTCATTTATTAATCTCAAATAATTTTATATACTATCTACTTATATTTAGCAGTAGATTTGGGACATAAATTTTTCTTTCTTCTCATAACTGAAGACAACGATAAGTTTTACATCTTTAAGGAACCTGAATCATTTATTTCTATTTCTGCTGTGGAGGGGGAGCGGTCAGCAAGAAGACATGACAACCAATAGACTTGTTAATCTTTGAGTTGGACCTGGGCAATCAGAAGCTCCTCATACCTCCCCTGTCCTTGAAATATATGTTCTGACCACTGGTCCCACAGTGGAAGCCAATTTCAAGGATGCAGCCTTAAGAGACTAAGGTTGTTGAGACCATGTGAACTATTGAGATGACTGATCCCCATTCAGGTCTCCATGTAAACTTTTAAGGTGCTGGTGTGTGGGTGCAGAGATCTAATCATCTTGCAAATGCCCAAGAAAGCTTAGCAAGTTTTCTTACTTATCAAACATGCCACCTACCAATCTTCAGTCTCTTCTGGTCCTTCGCATATAGATGCCAATTTTGTATTTCACCTGGGGAACTCCCAAGGTTAAAATCAACAGTTTCATTTTATAATATTCTTCTTTTATTACTGAATTTCTCTCACTCTTAAGAGTCCCACTTTGTACTTGACCCACATTGGTCACTGAGAAGAGGCCATTTTTTTTTTTTAATCAGATATCTTAATACTATTTCCATGATATCACTCTTTCATTTTGAGTTGCTGACAATTCACTGAAAGTATAGTCATTATTAACTGCATTATACAAGAAACTCTATTTCCTTCAGTAACACTATAAAAATGCTCATTGAAATAAAGACATCAAAGTTTTCTCTTTTTCTCTGCCTTCTGCTTGTGTATATTCTGATATCTCTTAAACTTGTCTGATATACAATATAAGATAGTTTTATTTAAGACACCACACAATTTATGTGACATGTATCCCTGTTGGATAGAAACAGAATTTATGACAATTTCTGTGTTACATAAATGCATATCATCACTGCTACAGCTACTCAGGATTGCTTTTAATCTTCAAAGATAGTGCATTCAGTGAATTTTGGACTATGCTAAATCTGTTTGAATTCTAGTTCCACATTCATAGATGCTGCAATATAACAAGTACACAAAGAGATACAAAAAAAATATCAACTATACTGCGTAGACATAATGCTGTCAATGTTGTTTCTTTTTTATCATTATTTAACAAGACTTTTTGTTTTTAAAGTGGTTTTAAGTTCACAGTTGACTTATATTTTCAATAATACATAAATAATAATTAAAATTTTAAATTAATGAATTGATGATAATATGATGTGAGGCATGATTAAATCTTAAGTACTCATTTAATTAAAAAATGTACTTCAATATTTACTAAATACTTAACATGCCGGTGTTTTTTTTCAATCCTGAGGATGCAGAAACAAACAAAAAAGACAAAGTCACAGCTCTACTGGTGCTTATATTCTATGAAAGGAAGATGGATAGTAGGAAAAAAAAGTAAGTTTGCCAGACATTGTGGACTTCCAGAATGATGATGATGATGATGATATTAGTTTAAATGCTGTATAAAATAATTTCACCAGACAAAAATTTACAGTGCTGTGTTATCCAATACCAAGTCATCATTATTGAGAATATTTCATGCTAGATGTCCTATACTACTAAAATCTGTAGTACTTTAGTCTAATCTAGATAAGTGCTTCCGAAAGTCTGTTCAATTGATCATTCTTATCTAGGAAAAACCACTGATGTGAAGTGAGAAAAATAAAGACATTATTTTATGTATTTCATAAATATGAAGCAATCTGATTTAAAATGTTGTCCTTTATAATCCTTTTTTTCTATTTTTTTTTGTTGATAGAACTTTGCTTACTGAAAGCCAATTGGTAGTTTTCCTTTAATACTGATAATTAACAGATTTAAAATAGAAAACTCTATGTTTGTTACTTTTGAAATTCAAAAGTCTAGAAACAACTGGAGATATTCTAGAGCACATATAACATACTCCAACAAATGTTTGAGAACTTTTCAAATAATTCATTAATCTAGTTGATTTAGAAATAAACCAATAATTGTTCTGAAGTAAAAAAACAAAAAACAAAAAACAAAAACAGAAAAAGCAATACTATGTGACTATTTAGTGAAGTCCACACAATTATTCATGTTATACATTGGAGTCTAATGATATGAATCCTTTTTGCCCTCAAAACATGCATACATGGCAATGAAAATAAATAGGTAGCAAGAGGTAAAACATCTTTCTATATGGAATAAAAATTTGTGTGTATTCTATAATATGTATCCTATAATTGTAAGAAAAAAAAACATTGAAAAGTGTCTAATACTAAACCACATTAATGCTGACAGATAGTTGGTTTTTGTTAACTAAGTTGTATGAGCTCATGTCTGAGAAATAAGCTTTCTTTAACTCTTTGGAGATACTATTTTTAAAAGATGACGAGAAGATTAGAGACTATGCATGTCTTATTCTCATGTGTGTTTACTTTCACTTTGTTATCTAAATTTATAATTTTGTTACAGTGAAATTGAACCATACTATACTCTTAGTTCATGAAAACGAACCTGTTATGTCAAAGGTAAATATTATTGTGCTGTAAATACCTAAAAGGCATATAGTATGTAAAACATCTGAGTGATCTCTGTTCAGCTTTAGAGTTAGAAATATATGCCTTGGCTTTCTTATTCCGCTGAAGCTGATATAAATCACAATAGTAACTTTTGCGCACAGGTTGCAACAAGAGAGAGAGAGAGAGACCTGTGACAAAGAGGTTGAGAAGAGTATCTGAGATTGTCTTTAGTAAAGCTGGGGGAGAGTACAAATCACTAATACCGAAATATGTCCTTTCTCTCAACATAATTCCTATATAAAAATGGTTGAAATTTGGTTTTAGATTTGTTACCATTCTATTTACAAGAACATATTGGTATGAAGTGAATGCAATCTTGTATTCACAGTTTTCCAAAAAGAGTGAGATTGTGTGTCTGCCATTCCTGCATAAACCCAAAGTAATATTTTCCCTACATGCTTATGCAAGCTTTGTTTATAAAATGATTAAAACATAAAATGTGTTTATATATAATATATTCATCCTTGGCATTGATTATTTTAGTTTCAAAAAGATGATCTCTAATAATTATTATTTAATAGTAAAAAATAGCTTTTTATAAATTCAATTTATAAATTCACTATTGGTTTTTCAGTAACTAGCATTTCCTTTCTGATTACACATTCCACACATTCCATTCATTGATTACTTCAGTTATGATGTGTAATTATTTAAGCACTATTTCTGAATAAATTTGCAAGAGGATGAAATTTAAATCAAGCACTTAATATTATTTCCTTTAACACAGTTATCTAAGCATGAACACAGATTTTGAAGTGTTTGTTTTAAAGAGATTTAAATTGCTATCTAATATATTCATAAATTAATGATGGGTTAATATTGAGTTTATCATTTGGATATCATGAATAAAATCCTGTTGTTAAAGAGTAACCAAAATATCTCATTTTAATATTCTTCTATAAAGATAAAGCGGTTATCAGTTATGTTTTGAAAGCTAAAGATCTCATGTGCTGTTTGCATATGCAACTATCCAAATGTTAACCAGACATACCAGCTATTTTCAATTCTTTTCATCTGGGTTCATTTGCATGAAGCATGCTATTTGGAGAAGAGCCAATTTCAGATATTCAGCTGCTAGAGTTGGCTTAAAAACTCTAACATTGGGAGATAATTACAAAATGTTTTAGTTTGAAAACTGTATAATTTTTGGTGAGTCTGTAGGTTATATACTTGTTTAAGACTACAATAAAAAGTATATTTTACGTTGTTTTAACATCAAACTTTAAGCTTATATTATCTCGTTATCATTAGATAAAAAAAACTGCCTACATAATACAAGTAATTTCTATATGAGGTTTTTATCAATCGTTATAGAAAATATAGCTATAGATTAATATTTAGGTTCTCAGCATGTGTATATCTCTAAAGCGGTAACTGAGTAATAAATCTCACCTTAATATTTCTATCCCATTTATTCCTATTTTTTCCTATATTTTGTTATTTTCATTTTAGTTATATTTTCTGATTAAACTAAGTCAAAGAACACCAAAATGTTTATGAATATCTTTGAAATATATATTTTATTTGAATTTGGATATATTCTAAATATTTAAAATAAAATGATGATGGTATATTTGCATGTCATTTATAAGCTTTTTTTCTCACTCCACCTAACCTGAATCCAATTATTTAGTAAAAATAAATACCTTTACATATGATAATCAACATTAAAGTTTTACATTCAAAATGTGAAACAATAAAATTGTTACTTTAATATTTTTCTGAAGTTACTTTCTTTAAATTTTTATTGTGAAATAATTTTAGGCTCAAAAAATGTTGCAAAGCATAATATTAACTTCTTCAAAATGTCCTCATGGATGCAGAATTCCTTACTTTTTTGTATATAGAAATTTTTCTATAGCCTTGATCTTTGAAGGATAGGTGGATTGAATGTAAAATATTTGAGTTTCAAAAAAATGCTGCTACATTTGCATGTAACTTATTTATATGTGGCTTCTGAAAAGTCCAATGACAGAACACATATTTTGCATTTATATGTTCTTTTTGCCACTGTGCCTAGGTCTTGAGGGCTTTATTTCCTTTAATAAATGTCTTAGCTATATTAGAATACACCTTGAAGTTGATTGTTTGGGTTAATCTTCCTTCGTATCCAGCGGAAACTTTAATTTTTAATTTTTTTTCAGAATGAAACAAACTTTATGTTGTTTTCTCTTATCCTAATAGAAAAAGCACATTTTATAAGTGAGCTAAGAAAGGAAGAAAGCATTTTTAAAAGTTTCTAGCTTCCTGGTGTCTTTCCAAACTTATGCTACAGCAGTATTTATTCAAAAGATAGAAAACATAATCTAAAAGTTTAAGTCCCACAAAATCTTTACAGCATGATACTTTCGTTTATCATTGACTATGCTGAAGACGTTATTTCTTTTAACACACTGGAATTCTCAAATTAACTGTACTTAAAGATGTTGAGTTTGATATTTTTTCCAAAAATTAAATAATTTTGGTATAATTTATACACAAATCTTAATTCTGAAATACATTCCATGCTTTTCTCCTTTTGCCTTTTACACTGTCTAAAAAAGTAATTTCAATACCCAGTTTTGAAACTAAAACTTAGATTTAAAGTCTGTTTTACTTTTAATTTACATTTTTATTTTTCTCCACAATTCATCCTTTCAAAAATATAAAGACTGGATGTGTTTATATTCAAACAGATGGACTGGATGATGTTCCCTTTAGTGTAATGTAGAAGGAGTTAAAACTCATGGAAATTCTTTACAATAAAATTTGTAGCTGTGTCTTGCCTAAATATTCAAGCGTTAATATGGCCCTGTTGTTCAGTGTCTTCTTCCTAAAGAGAACTTTTGTATTGTAATTTATTTTTACTGTGCCTTAAACATTTAAGTAAATAAACTTTTGTAATAAAAATTATCAATTATATAATTTGCTTATATACAAATCTAAAATTTTGCGTAATAGACAACAGAAAACAGATGACTGTATATTTTGCCTTTCCTGAAAATTTTCCTTAGAAGCAACCTGGGAGTCTTAATGGATAGAATTCATTCCTACTGGATAAATAAACCTATATGGAGCTTCACAAAATTTTCACATTGCTTTGGATAACTGGGAAATGGGTACAACAAACAATTTGAGAACTCTTTCAAAGGAACAGCATCATCTATTCCATTTGGCGCTCTTACATTACTTTCTTAATAGTGAAAACTATCAGCTTTCACTTGTTTATATATGGCTGTTGAAAAGTCTGATGACAGAACAAATATTTCGTATTTACATGCTCTTTTGAAATGAAAGTTGAATAAATGGAAAGTTATTAACTTTCCCAAAAGCTGAAGCATATTTTGTTCCCTTCTTGCTTTCATTAAATATATGTAGACTCCAGGAGAATAGGTTGAGCAATAATTAAAACAGGACACTATTCCACCTCTTTTTTGAAAGAATGTGACACCATCTCTTCATTTAATTTAAAACACTATGTAAGCATCATTCTCTCTTTTGCAAGCAAAGGATGTACACATCTCAGTTTCTTTTACCTTCTTTTATATTCTGTAATGATTTCATCATCGTCATTGTCAATAGCAGTTTACTAAACACCCAATTAAGGTGGTGCTAAACTGGATTATATAATAGCTATACCAAAAAATAAAATAAAACAAAACAAAACAAAATCCCCAGGAACCAAAGAGACTCGTAGCATAAATTAGCCATAAAGTCTTAACGCATATTTAGCTATTGACTGACAGATCCTATAAATCTTCTAGGCCCCTTTAAACTCTAAATTTATAGAAATCTATTCCGAGAGTGTTCAAAAATAATAATAATCAGGTATAGCGTCACAAAGTCAAGAGTACTTTGTGCTGTTATTGTATAAAAATAAGTAGTGACTTTCTCAAAGTCTATAGCCTATCTCATTTTCAAGCAAAAAAAGAATAAACAACGCCTCATTGACAATGAATGGGTCAGAACTGACAAGAATCACAGGTCAGTGAACAAGCCCAGGTGTTCACACTGGAAAGAACCCATGTTCCCATGGCAACTTTGAAGCACCGCTTTAAATGTTTCTGCTGACGCTGGCTCTTACGTCACTTCCTGTGTTGATGGCTTTGTTTCCTGTTTGGAGAACGGAAGGGATGCAGAAGAGGGGACCGCTGGAGCCTCTGGCTGCATCTCCCCCCGCTTGGCTTCCTGTTCTTCCAGGGTGAGTGCGCGACCGGTCCTGCCCACTTCTGGCCTGGGGGTTAGGGATGATCCATTGGGACATTTTAATGTATAAATTCAGGTCTTTTTCTTCTCCCAGAACGTTTTGTTGGCTTATAGTTTTAAATATTAATTCTATTCTATTGTTTTGTTTCTCAGAAACTTCAGTAACTCAGATGTTAGCCCTTCTTGCCTGTCTTCCACTTGTCCTGCTTTCTCCTGAACCATTTTCTTTCTCTGAATTGTTTTCATTCTCTTGGTTATTCTCTTCTCTCTCTATAATGTTCCTTGTTAATTGATTTTGAGTCACCTCTGTCTTGGGTATCTGCATTATATTATTTATTTTCATAAACTGGTATTTTCTCACTTCTTGCTTAAATTTAGTCAATTCTCTTTGTATTCTTAGTTTTTGAATTTATTATTTAAGGTTACTGTTTTTGTGTTAGATTATTTAGTTGGGCATACTTAAATCCTTTGGGGTGATATCTTCCAGTTTTCTTCTGCTTTATGCTTGTATTTCTAGGCAGAATTTTACACACTTGATAGGTGTTAGATTTTGTTTTCTGATTTTCATTGTTATTGTTTGATGTATTCATGGTAAGAAATTCATATTATGTGCAAAGGCACTGACAGCTTTTCCCAGAGAGCAGACTTTCATTCTGGAGGGTCGAAGGAGAGGCTGGAAAGAAGAGAAAAAAAAAACACAGAAAATGGAAACTGGAAGCTCTGGAAATTTACTTTTGTTTGTTTCACAAATATGCCTCAGTAGAAGTCATAAATTGCTTCTACTATTGGGAATACCTGTGCCTACACACATTTAAAATAAAATAATTGCTCTTTTAAAACATTTTTAAGTTATCTAAACTAAATTTTAGATAGTGGCTTAATTATGAGATTTAAATAAAAGCTTTGATGAATGTAGTCCCACAGGGACAAATCCATTTCTTTTATCAAACCAAGACCTTGAAGAAAACTATATAAACAAAGTAGGTGTTATCAGCACTTGACTGCTTCTAAGTTTGCATTTTACTACTACTACTACTACTGCTGCTGCTACTACTACTACTACTATTACTACTACTACTACTACTACTACTAATAATAATAATACCTGTACTTCGATTGCTACCTCTTCAACACTTTGTGGATCTAATCAATTTATTTGAGCTTTGTTGATGGTCGAAGGTATAGAATGTAGTTACATTGGGAATGTTCAGCCTGCAAACATAAATAATTTTTATAGAACCAAGTGAAACAATTTTCTGTTTTTCTTGTAAGTATTCACTAGTTTATGTACTCAGTAGCAAAATAAGGATTCTTATATCTTAATATAACATGATTATAAGTATTTCATTATATTAAAATGGATTCAGCATATTGACATTCATTTTATTATTTTTTAAACTGTACATTCTGTATTTTCTTGAATCTTTTTATATTTCAAAATCAGTAGGAGGTCACCATAAAACAGTCCTCACTTTTGAAGTGTGGACAAACCCAACATTCTGTTTCTTTGACAAATTTCTTAATTTACATTCACATTACATTGCTTTCTGATAGTGCAACACCGAACATAGAAATTTCAATTGCTGAAAACTTTGAAAAATCAACTGTAAGTTTTTAACAGGGTAAACTTTAACTTTTTCTTTTAATAAGCTTGTGAATACTTTCCTTTGAAATATAACACTGCCTAAATTATCATAATATTAAAACATGAAACAGTTTTAATTATGCTACTTTAAAATGATGTCATAGTGAGATTTATAAGAAACTGAAAATAAAGTGTTCACATTTTGGGTGAAATATTTATGTCTATACTTAATGATAGACACCAATTTTTCTAGCATGACACTCGATAGCAGAGTGTCTGAAGCACGATGCTTACTCTTATTAGAATATTAACTTAAAAAGATTGCCTTAAAAATACCGAAGTCAGGTTTCAGGACTACTTTGGGACAGGAAGTAAACTAGGGGCCACAAAAATAAGATTCTGATTAGTCTGACAGGGCAGTAGGCCTATCTGATATTTTTACTTGGCACCATCATCCTGAAATACAGTTGTCAGAACACAGAATTATCTGCCAAATTTTATTATGCTAGCAAGCTTGTTTCTATTTTCTCAACCCTCATCTACTCTTAAAAATTAAGGTGTGGAAAGTCTGCTAAAATTTATTAGCTGTAACATTAAAACTCTCTTTATTCTTATTTTCTTTCGTTATTTCTGTCAAACGACACAATTATGAACATTGAGAATAGACATGTACTTCATCGAAACAAATGAATTTGGTAAATTCCTTGCACAAATACTAATTTAGGGTGAGAATATAATTTGAGCATTAATTTACAAATATATTCATCAGATAATTATGTATTTATTAAATACATAAACTCAGATATCATAAGGTAGTTATACTTTCCGAATTTGAGAAATTTTGAATTTTGTGGGAAAAATTGACTTGTAAACATATAAATAATAGCATAATGCAGTGTATGAAGCTGGATCCCTGAGATTTATCAATAGTAGAGCCATGGCTATTGTAAATAGGTAGAGAATAGCAGGAATAGTCAATGATGTGATGAGTCTTACCGTCTGAGGATCAAGAAAACAGTTAATGAAATTTCAAAACCTCTAGATAATTCTCAGAAAAAAATATTTGCATAATGTATATATTTATTTTTATATAATTGCAAAACACCCAAGCTCATATATCCAAAAAAGAGTTGGAAATATGTATTTGAAGCCTCAGATTGTCAAAAGTTGTAAAGAATAAGTTATGTTGTGTAGACCTTTAGGTCATATGTGAATCCCATGGAAATACTTTAAATTACTGGTGATGATACTTGGCATATTAGAAATTTCCTCAGCAAATGAGTTGTTTCTACACTTGTAAATTGCTGGTAAAAAGCACTAGATAAATAAATGGAAAAGGCAAAACTGTGGAGACAGTGAAAAGACAAATTGTTGCAAGGAGTTGGTAGGAAAGGAGAAGGACAAAGTGGTGAATTAATAGGTGAAGAGTGGGGAATTTTAGGGTGGCAAAACTAGTCTGTGTAATACTGTAATGGTGGATATAGGTCATTATACATTTGTTAAATCCATAAACTGTACAGCACAAAGAGGTGACTCTAAGATAAGCTATAGATTTTAGTTAATACGTCAATATCGGCTCAGTTGCAACAAACGTATCACACTAATGTAAAAATCTGTGTGTGTTGGGGGGGCATGTGGTATGTGAGGACTCTGTACTTTATATTCCATACTTCTGTAAACTTAAAATTTTTTTGAATAATAAAATTTATTAATTTTAAAAACAGGCCAAGGAATATAGGAGTTTTGAGAAGTAAAGAGCCATACGGTTTCCTTAATTCAACAAATATTTATGGAATGGTATCTGTGTACCACACACCATTTAATTATCTGAAAAAAAAATGAAAACAGCATAGACACATTCAGTGATTTCACAAAGCTTACAGGTCAATTGTTGCCACTAAGTCTAGAGTAAAACTGAAAAATAAAACACTGGATTATTTATGGATTATTTATTCTTGCTATATGCACTGAAAAGACTACATAGTCCTCTTCTTCAACATTAATTATATTTGTGGTTACTTATTTAGTATTTACATTTATCTCCAAGATGACAGGATCATCATCTGTCTTTTACCACAGTGTAGATACCAGGTAGCATAATGCCTATCACACAGCTGAAAAACACATATAATTTTATGTGTATTTATGTGTATTTATGTGACATATGTGTGTATATGATTTATATATATATTATAGCTAAAGTGCTTTCAAAATCATGATGAAAAATTCAGACTAGAGATAAGCTTTTATGTATGCTTTTCTGTTCCTGCGCTCAACAAGCAGTTAATATGTACATGTTCAAGTACACCTATTGTGTGTTCCAGTAAGGGCCGCAGTGGCATCGGCCATTCACCTAGTCTTCTAAATCATGCCAGGCTCTCCTCAAAAAGAAATTCTAATCTATTTCCATTCCATCTGAAAATTGGCTATATTGCTTATGTCCAAGAGAATGTAATGACATGTGACTTCTAATGTTGGTCAGTAGAAGTCATGAAGCTTCTCTTGGCCTCTGTTGGAACACTTGCTCCCAGATCAGTCCCTCCTGGGACACTCCCTCTGAGAACATAGCTTTAGGGCAGTGAGACTCAGGCATGAGAAAAGGCCACACTCAGCCAGTTCTCAGTCTGACAGTCCGAGCTGAGTGTAGTAGGCTTTGGGCCATCCAGTGTGAATGCCAAGCATGTGAATAAGGAGGACTCCAGGAGTTTTGAGCAAATCTTGCAAACCTTCCCAGCTGTAGAATAAGAGCAGTCTCCCCTGATGTGCTCTAGTCTAGCTCCTGACCAATAGGGAAATAAAAGGTTGATTATTTTGACTGCATAGAACTACAAAAAACACATGGATTACAAATGCTGGTATAAAACAAACTATCAAAAATTCAGAAGCCACTAGATCAATACAATATTTAGTAACAATTTGTGCATATAATAGAATGGCTTATAAAGTGAAAATGAGGAAATTGTTTAACATTTAAAGTGATTAGTTATTACAATGAGGGTTTTCTGATAGTATGCAATTGGTCAAAAGTAATTGTCTTATACTAATTTTAGAAACTTAGCTTTCTTTTATGTTTATCAGAGGCATTTCCAAGAAATAACCTAAGTTTTGCTTATGTTCATGAACTAAGCTAGATTTAGTTTTGTTTACATGGCTTAAATGGTTTTGTCTGCTCAGGGAAGTACCAAGTTTGGTCTCCATTATGCATTTAAATTTAAGTGGCCAGACATATTTGGAAAACATATGCAACAAAGAATCTGTATTATTATTACTCATTTTATACATATGATCCTCCAAAAAATAATGTCAATAGAAAAATGGATAGAACTGTCAATTTAAAGCTAATGGAACCCATATGTACAATGCTAAAATGGACATGTGAAATTGGACTCAAATATATATGATGCTCAACATTGTTTAATAAGAAAAATATAAATTCAAATAAAAATAACATTAATTTACATTTCAGAGGGCTAGTCAGTCATCAGCTCTGTCTCTATTTTTATCATTATTAGGAGTAAATTACGAAAATTGTTTTGCAAAATAAATATTTATTTGCAAAATAAATATTGACACTCTTTTCTCAAGTGAATCTAAGGACTTTTAAAAAAAATTGTCTATTTTTTTTTGTCCCATGATAATTGTGTACATTGGTGTTCGCTCTATTGCTCCCTACATTTTTCTCTAGTTTTAAAACACTTAATTTTAAAAAGAAGAGCAGACTTTTTTTTTTTTTGGTCTCACACCACTGAATTTCAATTGGAGATCTTTACATCTAGGACATCTTAGTTGAATTAATATAAAGCATATTTTACCAGCAGATGTTCACAAGCTACATGTAGGCTTTTTCCCAGTAACATCCAACACTATCAATGGAGCAGCATCTATAATTTTCCTAGAAAAAATTGTAGCTTAAGGATATGCTATCAAAACACATTCTCAAACATGAAAGGTTTTGAAATAAAAATACCTGTGAATTTTTACACCCAATGTATTTTTAAATTTTTCTCTTAAAACCACATTCATGTACATTATTCAAGGTTTCTATTTAAATAATATGCCAGCTTTAAAACTTTAATATCTTGAAAAAAGCTTACTGTGTGTCAGGTACCATTACGCATTCTTACAAATTTTACTGAATTATTTAAAAACATTATGTGGTAGATACTGTAATTTTCCACATTTTAATCAATTATATTTGAAGGAGCTATGATAGAGAAATTATCAGGATCACAAAATTATTAAGTGGTAGAGCCCAGAAAGTCTGGTTCTAAATTTTATGTTCTTTACTACCATGCTCTGTCTCTCTCTTGGATTAAGATAAACAGGTTTACATAGTTGGAAAATCCCAAATCTTAAGAGAAAGCAATAGATGAATTATTTCATATTCTTTTCAAAAATGACTCTGTGGAAAAAATTTAATTGCCTGTCTGTTTAGGGACAAAAATCCTCTACCTTTGTTCGATAACCTGTTACAGCAGTTAATCAGGTGTTCAATTATAAAGTCTGTTCTTATTTGGATCCAACACAGCTTTTCTACAACTTAATCTTTTAACTCTAACTTCCTCTCTGGAGATGGAGATCAGGAGATTGGTGCCATCTCTATAAAAATACTTTACACAAGTGAAAAATGTAATTTAAAATATTATCAGCTTGCAAGGGGGAATAAAAGAAACCACAGTGAGAACTGCAAAGAATTAAGTTGATTCAAACTCAGTATAATAGCTCAGTACCTTTGACATGCTTTTCTCGAGTGAATGTAAGAACTTTTTTATTTTTTAAATCTACTTATGTCTATTTTTTTTGCCCCAAGATAAAAATATGCTATGGAATATTTTTAATGCATCTGAGTTATATTTGAAGAGTTATACTGCTAAAAATATCCCTTATGAAATAAATTATATTTGAGAATAGTAAAATGTGTCAGAGACTACCTTTTCTCATTGATTAGGGCTTCCAAATGCCACTTTATCATCAATATAAATTGTGACTAATGGAAATGGAATTTGGGGGAAAAAAAGTTAAAATTAAGAAATAGGGAACAAGGTTTGACTAAGTTGTGGGGAAAAAAGTAGTTAGGTTCTTCTAGGGTGCATTATTTCATAACATATCTGATGGTACACGAAGAAGATCAAGCTGGACTGAACATGGAGGAAGTAATATTTACAGAAAGAGAATAATCATATTCACCAGGAATCTTGTATCTTTTTATTTCTGTAATAAGCATGGAGTACATAAGTAAAGAATGGAAAAGACATTTAAAAAAATTTTTTTAAGTGCTGCAGTTTTTTTTTTTTTTATTTTCCAGGAATATGGTAGGAGGATCTTTGTATAAAGGCAAAGGTCATGAAGGCGAGGAAGTGGGAGGTTAAAATTATCCACAGTAGTCATAATTAAATAAATTATGTAGAAAAACAAAAATCAACACTTATTTGAACACTAGGCTTAAAATGATTTAAAAAGTACAAGGTCAACGTTACAGGCAAAAACTAGAGTCCAAGCTTCCTTGCCTTCATGAATTTCAATGAAAACAGCTTTTTTCTTCTGCCTTCAGTGACCTCTCCTGACCCATGTTCAGGGGTCACATTTCTACTCATCCTTCACACTTTGGCTCAAGGCTCATTATCCTATTTATAACAATTTTCTTAGGAATAATTTCACACTTATTCTTCACATGAACTTTAAGATGCAAAAGAGCAGATGATATGCCTGTTAGTGCAATTGAAATTAGCCTATACTATAGGTTAAATTATCCATTAGATAAAGGATAAAGCCAGAAGTGCTATGTATAACCTCATGTGACTATCTGTATTTTTACACACCTCTAGTACACATTCCTCATTCTCAAGAAGGTTAAGATACCCAAATTAATTGTAGTATTCTTCTGGCTTCCCAGATGACATATCTGTCTCTGTGTAAAATTCCTTCGGTTAGCATACTTCTGTGCTAACCGAAGGAATTTATTTTGAGGAGAAAAAAATAAGGATAATATGAGAGGAAAAGGTAAAACTGCCACCAACATGATTATTTAACTTCACTTTTCAAGGAGAAGTTTTAACTGGAAAATAATTAGTTGGAGAGAACAAAATTTGCTTATATAACTTGTATTATAGATTTTAAAAATGTAAGAAACCCTCTACGTTATAATGTCCTTGAACAGTGTGGAATGGCAATGCAGAAAGTGCTTACCTAAATTTAAAGAATCTAGTTATGTGCATGAGTGATTCTCAGAGTAAAAATTTCTAATGGGAGTTCAACAGCAAGAAAAGAAATATTTCTAAGCACATGTATGTTGCAAGTCTTCAGGAAGCATGATTTTTCAATTCCAAATTAACAGAATTTATGTGAATTCTAACTGGTGAGAGAAAATAAAAGTATCTTTAAGTAGAGAAATATGCAAAATTCTGTAGGTGAGAGGTAAAGATACTTTGAGGAAACCGAAGTGGCTCAAAGGCCTGGAGTTGAGAGTAGAGGGTGACCAAGAAGGAAATGTGGTCAGCAGCAGGGTTATGTTAGTGTCCTAATCCCCATCGAGGAGTCAGACTTTATATGCTGGGGTTGACATAAGATTTTTAACATAGGATTTACTTGGAAGCTATATTAGTTCAATATTTTGAGATAATTAAAAGTAGACATGTTTGCATCAACAAGACCATTTAAGAGATTGCTGTATTAATTTGAGATAGACATATTTCAGTGATTTAGATTAGCATATTTTCATACTAAAACTTGAAATGCAGATAAGGAGATGGACTCGAAAAGCGATTTAGAAGTTGGGCCCATCAACATTTATTTGGCAGAGAGTCCAAGAGGAGGACGAGTCAAAGTTACGGCAGTTATGTTAGGATCCCATGTACTCTGTTAGCTACAGTGGCTTAGAAACAAAGACTTACATTGCAGGTGATTTTGCATAGTGGCACACAAATTTTTCCATCTCGAATACCCAGACATCATGCTGGATAACTGCAGTTAAAAATGAAAGGTCTAGAAAATAACATTAATTCTCATTTAAATGATACCTCTCCAACAACCAACTTTCAAAGCCAAATGTTGGACTATTTGAACACTAAAACTATTTCTGTTATGAAATCAGTAGTTGAAACACCTAAGTCTGATCTCATCTTACAAACCTCCTCACTCAGTTGTTCCACCACATCTGTTCCAAAGGGTTACTGAAAGTGCAAGACCTGGACTGTCCTATGCTTTCCATGTTTACTGGTGTCTTTCTGTCTTTTCTTGATGGCATGGACTCTAGAGCCACCCTGCCTGACTTTAAATATTGATTTCCCCCTTATCCTATGGGGCATGTTCCTTAATTTCTCTGCTTATTGGCTTTCACATCTGCAAATGGTTATTATGATGGCATCCATTTACGAGGGTCATTGTAAGATGTAAAATAAGCTAAACACATGAGCACTATGCAACTGAAAGCTCTTTTTACAAACTCCCTGTGATCTATAACACTTGGTTTAGCACTCTTGCAAAGTATGGGTTTAACTGATTTATAATTAGTCTGTACGTACTTCAATAGATTACAGGTTATTTAACGAAGTCATGCAAAGTTTTATCTCTGTATCTACTGGGCCTCATCTTTCCCCACATCTGTCAATAACTGTGTATTGAGTGGTTCTATTGCCGATTTATAGCTAAAGTCATCCTCCATAGGCTAGTTTTTACCTAGCTTGCTTTTCCCAAGGCATTGCTGCAAATGTTACAATGGCTAAGTCTTTTAAGAATGCCTGACATCCTGATATGTCTCTGGATTTAACTTAATGATGTCAAGAGAACTTCCAGAGGCTTATCTGTATGTGTCAGTCCCTTCACTAGATTGTAAATCCTTGTATTGAAGAAACTGTATTTTATTCACTTCTGTATGCTTCACAGCACCTTAGGAGAGTACTTTGAATTTAATAAGCCTCAATACATGCTGAGTTGAACTGAGTTATTCACTTCAGGTGTCACTTTGTAGACAAGACTTCCCTGAGTCTTTCATGCAGAACTATTTCCCATGCATGCTGTAGTAAGAATGAATTTTTGAGGTGGCCTTTTAAATGGGAAATTTTCCCACTTACATATGAAAATGGACATATGACCAGACTGATCAATCTATAGTTCCCTTGACTGGACCCAGTGATTCATTGATTAGTCCAGAACAGATATTTGACCCAAGCCAGGCCTTTTGAAGACCTTCATGAGAAGACAGAAAAAATACCAGTCAAGTAATTAGATATGAATATAGAGACGGGAAGAGAGAGAGGGATAATTCAATTCCTCAGTTCATTTGTTTCTTGCAATTTGCCTTTGTTTCTGTATACTGTACAGGATAAATCAAGCTTATTCAAATGCCTTTGTCTCCTTCCTTCCTTCCTTCCTTCCTTCCTTCCTTCCTTCCTTCCTTCTTTCCTTCCTTTGTATTTCATCTTCCTTAAAGTGTTAACAAAATGTAATTAAATCTCTAATATATTCTACTCCTCTCTTTTCTGCTCATGGTATATATGAATGAACTATCTAACATCAGAACATATTGTTTGGATGTAATGATTTTCCATGGAGTGTTCTGAGAGGGTCTGAATAGCCTGGACACTCAGGGTTAACATTTATGAGTGATGTTGTACAATATGATTATATAAGTAAATTTAGCTAATCAAGTCATAGTGACTACAATTTTATGGGTACAGCTTCTATTTGTGAGCCAAAAAATAAAATCCTAGAAGAAAGATACATATTATCTTTATTATATTTTATAGTACTGTTAAAATTCAGAGACTGGCCTTCAGTATTAACCAAATAACAATATAAAACTAAGGTAAATTAGTACCTCTAAAGAGATGTTTAAAAAGTATTTAAGACCATACATTTGAAACTCAGATACTTAAGCAGGAGTCCTAGCTTTGCTTCACTTCTAGACTGTGTGACCTTGAGAAAATTACTCAACATTTCCAGATCATTTGATTTTCATGTGTGTAGTATACTGTTATGAAGTGTTTACCATCATGATATAAGGTATTCATTTTGGGAGCAGACCTGTCATTATTAAATCTGTGACTTTTCAGATCCCCCTTAGGATTTCTGGTCACATATCCAATAATCATTATAGGAAGATTGTCCTTGGCTTACTGGAAACCACTCTTTGAATCTACACACAGGGCAGAAGTGACTGGGAAGTGATAGAAGTGCAGAGTACAGACCTTCAGCAATGCCTGGCAGAGGTCAGATTATGCATATTCCTACTTGCATTTATTTTGGCTACAATACATCTAAGGCATGTGTTCTGCCTCATGCCCCAGATTGGTCCTGCAGGATTAGTCCATGTCACTGGCTGCATCATGGATTCCTTGTGTCTGCGTTCCCTTCTTCATACCACCTTCTCTCTCACCTGCCAATGTGCATGTTGATTGACCCTTCAGATATACCGTATCTTAGCTTCTGCTTCTGGTAGCAAGAAGTAGACCAAATCAACGACCAAAAAAAGCTACAGAAAGAACTCAGCATAAAAGGCTCTTGCAACAGTCTGCCACCTTCTCTCCACCCACACACCCATTCTTTTAAATTACTGACTGTATTATTATCAATTCTATGACTTTGGGTAAATCATCTGATTTCTCTGAATTGTTACCTCATCTGTAAAGCAAAGGTATTAATATTAAAAACTACAGTGGCTTAAATGTTCAAAATATATATATTTATATATTTATATATATATTTATATAAACTGTGAAAACTCATAAATCTCTATATGATGTTCCATAAAGTTATTACAAAATTAAGAAAATCTAACAGCATTGGTGACAGCATAATAAATAGAAAGATGAGACTTTCTTTCATATTTGTACATTAAATCTGAATTTGCTTAACAGCACGTGTTGCTGATTCTCTTTGCATTGCTCATTTTAGTCAAGTGCTAGCAAATATAGAATCACATGTACGGGACACTAGGTACATCAGGAAAAACACCTAATTCAGAATAGTCAAAGAAAAGTGTGGAGGCCAAACAGGAAGATGACTTCAAGCACATGTCTCTGTTTCTAGAATGATTGCTTCTGGCCTTTCTTTTTAATTTTATTCAGTCAGTGCACTATGTATTTTCACCTTGACATTTAGAAAGTTGTCTCATTGGGCAAATGAATGATGAGCATCTACAACATCCGAAAGTGTGCTAAGCTTTGAGGGGAAAAGGATAATTAATATATGGAAACAACTTCTGGATAATCCAGTGGCTGTTTGTCTGTACTGTCCCCAACCTAAATATTAATTGATTACATTATTCATGGTTTCCTTATTGATTGTTGTCACATTATTTTGAGCTTGATTCTGCCTATAAATGAATTCCTTGATCCCAAAATTTAGTCTTGAATTTTCTGTTAGTTGTCCATGGTATTATATTATTAAACAAACAAAATATGTGTGTATGTCACAAGAAACAAAAATACTTTGAAGGTGACTTGAACGATGGAATTATTTCTTTATGACCAATTAACTAATAAGCTAAAAATACTCTGGTCACTAGAAATTCTTCTATTTCTCTGCCTAACAATTTATTTATAAATTTAATATGTATGAGGAGTTCCTGATTTTTATCAAATAAATAAGGATAGAAGATTACAAATACCTAGATGATCTCATCATAGCAGCAGTATGCAAGCAATCAGCTTAAACTTTTGTCTTTATTCTTTCTCAAAAATGAATGTGTGTCATTCACTATTCCAGAATATAAATAATTTAATTGGACTAAAGTTTTACTGGAAATGACACTATTTGTATTGCTTACCTTCACACATCTTTGCAAATTTCTCCTCTTTGTGGGAAATTTCCAGTCTGAGAGACATTTTTTTATTTTTGAAAATTGTAATTAATATAATTAAATAACAAGAATGCTTCATAACAAGACAGTAAAATGGTATATGTAAAGTAAAGAATACAAGAACTAGGTCTGGCTGTGTTTGTAGAAAAATGACATAGTTCTTTATTATTTACTTAAACTTGCCAGAAGTCTTTGCAAAGTATAAGAAACATTTTGGCTTCATGAAACTTAGAATTGGAATTAAATGGACTGGATCTATATAATAAAGATTCTCTATTAAGAAGAAAACACTGTACGATGTTTAGCCTAAAAAGTGGTAGCTAAGTTATTATTGTTCTTGAAATAGAAAAGCTAAGCAACTGGAAAAATATGCATTACATAATCTACAAAAAAAAGCATATGCTGGGACTCTGTGAAGTTTTCATGCTTACAAGTCAATAGAAATTAAATATTGGTAATTTCGTATGGTTCAAACAAAGCACCAATAAATGTTTGGTGAAGGCAGAAATCAATGAATGAGCAAATGATTTGAGTTGTACAAGAAGTATCCAGATCAAAAAAATCTCTAGGTATAGCAGAGTGTTTGTTAGAGATTGTGGAGTCATACACTGTTTTAAGTGATATCAAGAATTAGTGGGCAAATACTGGGGGAAACACTCCTCTAATTTATAGCACCTGGATTAATTGATAATTTTATTTTTTAAGGCAATGAATGAAGTTCTAATGTAATCAGTCAGAAAGATGGTTTTAACAAAATTTATGCATTTGTTATAGTAACAGCTTTTATGGAAAACCGTCAATATTTCAAAGGCCTACCATGAAAGAGTGTTTTCTTTCCTCATTTCCATAAACAACACTCAGTCCATTGTGTGACTCTAATATCTTCAACACACAGCTTCCAAAGTCACCCTGTGCTCTCTGTAAAGGTGGCAGAAGGAGGCAGAGCATGGAGGTGTGCCAAACCTGGAAACCACAAATTTCATTCTATTGGCTACAACTCAACACATGACTGGATCTAGTTTTGTGGGAACCAAGGAACTGTAACTTGTGTCCTTGCAGAAAAGAAAACTGGTTTTAGTAAATAGTAACCTTTGCCATGTTACCTTATTATCTGCTAGATTGTAGTTGGTGATAATCATGCACCGTTTGCAGGAGATTCTCAGCTAATTATCAGTGAGGACTTTATTCCTTAACAGATTGTTGTACTTTATGGTATTGCTTTTGGGGTGGAGGGATTTAACAAGTAATCTATATAGCATAAAATTTATTATTTCTATTGTGCATTTCTCTGAGTTTTAGCAAGCATGTGCATTTATATATATCTACCAACACAATCACTGTTTATAATCTGAATCAACTCAAAAGATTGTCTTGAGCTCCTTTGCAGGTACTCTTTCTCCCATCCTCAACTCCTCTCAACCACTGACCAGTTTTTTGTCTCTACATTTTTGCTTTTACAAGAAATTCTTAGGAAAAGAATTATGCAATATGTAGTAGTATTTTATGTTGGGCCCCTTTTAGCATAATGCATCTGAGAGTCGTCCTTATATTTTGTTTCTCAGTACTTGATTCTTTTATATTACTGAGTGATATTCAATTACATGAATCACTGTCTGGTTACCCATACACCAGTTGAAGGGATTGGCAGTTTTGAATAAAGGTATTGTAACTCTCCACACATAAGTTTTGTGTGAATATGAGTAATCAAGATTGCTGGTTAATGGTAAGGACGTATTTAACTCCAAAAGAAAGTGACAGATGGTTTTCCAGTGATTCACAATTTTTGCAGGTAATAATTTTAATGCAAAAGAGTAAAACACCCAAGGATATATCATTCCTATTTAAGAGTGCTAATTCTTGAACCAACTTTGTTAAATGTGCACATCATATAATTCACCCCAATATCATCATTTAGTTTTAATTCTGTTGATTGTGGGATATAACTTAATTTTAGAATATATGGGTTCGTCTTTGATTTCAGATGTATGCAATACCGATATAGGAAGGAAAATGTATTTCCTAGGCCATTCAAAACACTTTAACAGATCAGTCTCAATTAAGTGCACATAAAATGAGGGTCTCAGAAGTAAACCAACTCTCATTAAAATTAGTCATAGGACACATGTTACCATGTCAACCTAGACATTCGTCAAACATCCTAGAAACTAAAAAGATATTCACAGTAGCACATTATCCCAGCAGGTAAATTCACTAGGGCTGCTAATGGTGTCTTGCTAATTGAATAAAGAGCTCCTGTCAAATTTATAGCTTATTCTTACGAGTAATCATAAGGGGAAAAATTACATATATAGAAATGATTTAGAGTGGAGTTGACTGTCTATTACACAGTTTCTGGGCTCATTCTTTCTTTAATTGGTTTGTTCTCTTTTCCTTTAGATAAAATTCTGAAAACTGGCAAAATTTCATATAGAATTGCCTGTTGTCACGTCCTCTAACTGTCTCCCTGGCTCTTTCTTCAAGCTCTCAACCTCACTTCTGCTCAGGGTATCTGTAATGGAAATTCCCTTGATTCTGGACAATTCCTTCTACATGGACTTGGCCTGCATCCTCACTTGTCGGTGGCTCTGTTCAAGTGCTACCTTGTCAGAGGAGTCTTCCATTTATACCAACAAATCTAGCAGAACTTCCCTTAAGAATCAGTCTCCCATCCATTTATGACATTCTGTTTTACTTTTTAGCACTTCTCATGCCCCAGCATATATGACCTCATGAGTTGGGTATGTTTGTGTATTAACTGTTTTTATAGCTTGCCTTCACAAGTCCTTGCAAATTCATGGGATGGCAAGTTTGTGAGCTTGTAATGCAACTTGCCTTGTTGCTTATTTCTCATAAGGCCTATTTTTTGAATTAATGGATAAATGAGATGAATATGCAATATATTGATATAAAAAATTCTTAGCAACATAGAAAATAAATTTACACAAACAATTATGACTACTCTGTAGTTAAAATGTAATTGCATTTTCTGATATAACACCCTCTGAGCTCAAGGCAGCCATTGAATGAAGGGCTTTTATTAATATTTTAATTAAAGTTATATTTATTGAATGTCCATACTAACTGCAAGATATCAGTAGTTTCAGTGGGATACAGTGTTGAACAAAAGAACCACAATTTAGCCAGATAAATAATTATACAGATAATTATAATACATTTTGAAAATTACTGAGAAGGAAAATATTCAAATTGCTATGAAACAGAAATGATGAAGAAGATGTGATTTTACATATCACTTTAGGAAAAGTGAGAGTAACAATTCTGTGTTGTATTAGGGGAAAATTGGAGTAAATCAGAGAGAGGGTAAATAAAAAGCATTGTAGTCAGTACCATGTGTGGGATAGATACTGAATCAAGGCTAGTAGGCTAGAGTCTGTTCAGAAAAGTGATGTCTAGCATCATAAAGAGATAGAAAATGTAAGGGCTTGTGTACCAAAAGCAAAATATTCTTTCATTGCAAGAGCTACTGAGTTGATTAAATTGATTTGAACATAGGATGTCTGTGTGTGTATATGGAAGCCATATCAGGAGAGAAAAGCAGGGACTGTTGAATCTTGTAGTGGTAGTAAGTGTTTGAAAAACATGATAAATTAGAAGTAATTTATGAAAAAAACACATCTTTGAAAGGACAATTTTAATCTGATTTACCAAAGAGAGAAGAAACTCTTATGGACACACAAAATGTCATTTAGATTTTATTAAACTTTTTCACAAATGCAAAAACAAAAGGAATATTAAAAAAAACAACAGCTATGTACTCATCACCTAGTTTCAACAATTTTTAGGTCATAGTCAATTGTGTTTTATTTATACCTACTTTGACACCATCTATCCCAGAAAATAATTAATGTGAAGCAGCAGATTTCACCAAAGATGTCATTTATTCTGTGTATCTTTCAGTATGCACATACAGTTTTGTTTTAGAAATTAGGCACCTTACGATTGAAAAAGAGGTCTTGCTGTTTCTGTAGATAAACATTTGTATGACATTGTTTTTCTGTAGTAGAAATACAGTCCCCAAAATTGTGATTAAAATTTCATTTAAGACCCCCAGATGGAGCATGAAACACAATCTTCACCCTGCTTAATACTGTATCCTCATTTAAAATTGAAGGAAATATTTAAAGCCACTGATTTTAGAGATGAAACTTATTGAATGTGGTCATACTGTCTGATTTTACAAAATGCATACCTTTTGGAATATGTAAAAACTCTTTTCCTTTTAGGTAAACTATATCCAGGCAGCCCCTTAAGAATTTTCAAAACTGATCTGATTATTATACATTACATTCTATTTTTCAATATAGTGAAATGTGTTAATGAGTGTGTTCATAACTTCAAATTATAGCATTTGATATTTTTTTAATTCTGTGGGAACATAATTGAAAAGTACTAGAAAATTAGCTTATAGGGGTATGGAGAGTAAAAAATTAAAAATTGAACCAACAGAATATAAAAACTAAATTGGTTCTACCTATCCAATTCTAAATATTTATGCAAATAATTAATTATTTTAAGACTTTAAAAGAAAATTTAATCACTGTAAATCAACCATACCATCTAGGTTACCCCCACCATGCAATTCTTTTAGTAATTATGTATTTACTGAACATAACATATGGTCAAATATTTCTTGTATTTGCTTTCCTCCTGTCAGTGAGCTCTGGTTATATCTACCCAGGTTCACACAGATTAGTTTTATTAATTTTGAATTCTAACCAAATTTGTCATTTTAATATTTTACTCCCATATGAACTGTATAGCCTCATACAAATTTGCTTGATAACTTTTCCAAAAACGTTCAGCTTCCATGTTTGTAGTTGCCTAATAAGCTTAATACCTATATAAAAAAAAAAATTATTCTGACACTTGTGAAAATTAGTAAGGAAGATTTTATTTATTACTATTATAATAGATCTCAAGACTTTGGCAATATTTGGGGGGAGATTGGACTCAAGCCCATATAGATTAAGAACAAGTAAGGATTTATGTTGAAGGAACATGCTAAGGAGTCAGTGGTTGGAAATTACTAAAGGGATCAAGAGAAACATCAGAAATAGGGAGAATTCTTGCTCGACTGAACTCAGAATTCTTGTTGAGGGCAAGCCAAGATGATAAGATAAGGGTTGGGGGATTCTCTCTAACCTGACTTGGTGGGATTCTTGATAAAACTGTGGTATGGAGGCCTGGCAAGAAATAGAGCAAAGGTGGAAGGAAGTCTGCTTGAGAAGAGGGCTTAGTAGAGTCAGACTAAAGTTTGGTCATATAGAGCCTCTTATCACACTGTATATAATATCATTATCAATTATGTTTCTCTGAGTTCCAAAAGAGTGAATTTTACAATTACTTTTGACATAAGAATAACTTGTAAATGTAAATTACATTTATATTGAGGAATCTACTTTTACTAATCAGCCTTTTAATGGAAATCTGGTTGAATTTCTTATGTCCCCTCAGAGTTATACGTCAATTTGGCGGGTTTTCTGGAAAAAGTTTCTTTAACATGAAAATCTAAATCAAAAGATGTTCATTTACCATGCAAATATATCTTTTTCTTTGATTCACAAAACTATAAGATATCATATAGGGGTTTTAATCAGCAACCAGTACATGTATACAATAAAGATATGTTACATAAGTATTTTTAGTGTTATAAAGATATTACTTTATTACTTGTGTATTACTCAAGTGTTACTTAGAAATATACGCATGAACAAAAAATAGCACAAAAAATTTCCATGGATTAAGAAAAATTAAAAAAACAAAGCAAAACAAAAATATTTTAAATGCATAGAGTCCTACACACTACACTAGGAAGGGATGTATAAACTAATAAGATAGACTTGCTTCCTGACCACAAGTACTGCATACTTGTTGAAGGTTATTACATAAGCATTTTCTCATCCCTTTTGATATTATTCACTTTCTACATTTTACCTGACTCTATCTCAAGGATCTAAAACTTCATGGGTTTCCATATAATGGTCCAGTGTGCCCTGTGTTAACAACCCTTGCAAATTTCTGTATCTGCTGAGAGTTTAATTCTCTTAATTAACTTTGGTGCTTTATCTAAAAAACAGGAAGTCACCAATTTAGAGAGAGAACTCTTCTGTTTCTCTCCTCATTTTTGCTTCTGCTCACAAACTCTATACCTCTAATTCTCTGTCTTTGTAAAGTATGAGTTTAGTCATATCTAAAATTAATGAAAAAACATTTCATTTATAAATTATTTATTTTTAAAAATGATGTCTTTTAGCCTCAGTATTTTTATCTGTGAAAGGGGAAATAATGCCTATTCCAAGAAATTATTTACAAAACTAAATTAAGTAATACCTGTAAAAGGACATAAACAATCCAAGAAATAATAAGATCCTAAATGATAGTCAAATTCCCTTTCCTCTTTATTGATGGAATTAACTCATCACTAGTTCTTTATTACTAGTATTTCATTTAAGAAAGAGTTGTGCTATAGTTGACAGGTGTTGCATTGAGGGTAAGAAAAAAATTATAAAGATTGATAAATTTTCTGAATGCCTATGTTTTAGGCATTATACTATGCTTTTCTGGTTCTAACTTTCACTATAACCTTGGACAACTAATCTAGAATAGCCTACTTTAAGTTTGTCTTCAAAATGAGTTAATAGCAATTTTCATTTTCCCATAGATGTTAGTTTGGATTATAGGGGTGGAGAAAAACTAAGTTTTTCATTTTTTAGTGACTTGAGGAATTATAGATTAAATAAAATTAAGCATCTCTCTTTTCTTTTTTCTTTTTCTTTCTTAGATTTGGATATAGACAGACCTAAGTCTGATTACTGTATCCACCCCCTACCTATGAGCCACATAACCATGGGCAATTAAAAAGGTAGTTAATGTTATTAATATTATTTTAATTAGTCCTCACCTCTTTAAAGATATATAATAGGACGATGATTAATTTTCCTTCTGCCTTTCTGAAATAGATTAGACAGAATTTTAAAAGGCAAGAAGAATGGATTCCTCAGAATGTGTGAGATTTCCTCTTCTTCATGTTCTAAGTCTAAAGGTAGCATCTAGGCAGGAGTTGTACAATTAGCCTGTCACCATTTCTTCTAAAACATCAGCCAGTTAGAAACTGATGAGTTTCCCATACCTGACTGTATTGTATTCTACCCCATACAGTTTAGTACATAAATAGGTAGATAAATGCATGATTAATTATAGAAGTGCTTTTTGAATAATTTAGAATATACATGTTTATATTAAAATATGAAATATAAATGCAGATTTATTAACAATTTTTATAGTTAATAAACTCAGATTAGACAATTTCAAGAGATAATTAGCAAAAATAATTAAGCAAAGGAGCATCATTGAAATGCATACATACTTTTTACAATAATTGCATTGAAAGAAAACATTTGAATACAAAAATATATAAACATACAAAATTTCAATATTTTAAATCGTATCTTTCATTTTTCCACTATTTTAAATTAAAACTTTATATTATAGATTAGTTTCTAAATATTTTTAGAACTTCCTCATAGCAGAATAATTTTTAAAGAATGTATTTGTTAGCATTTTGATCTTTAAAATAACAATGATAAGCATACCCAAATGCAATGAAGAGTCTAAAAAATATTTTGATCAATAGAATCATCACTAGAATAAGTGCCCAGAAGCCCAGATGCCTCACTTAAAGGGAAAAGTGAATTTCAAATTATGTTATATTATGTTTTTTTAAAAAAACAGTTATATTATATTTTTATATAATTATTAAAGTCACCTGAGAGGGACTAAAGTTTTGGAATCAAGTCTATTTGACCTTGGAAACCTTTCAAAAGCCTTCTGAGCAACAAGCCCCTAGTTTTTAAAATGAAAATCATGGTATCTAACTTGAAAGGTTTTTTTTCACTGTGGAAATAGTGAGATGTGGAAAACATTCTCACATAACTAGTAAACCAAATATTTCTATTTGAACACCTGTGTAAATGGTAATGGCATTTCTTGACTGACGGGGAACAAAATATGTCATCCTAAAATATACCACTTTGACGTATTATTTTGAATCACAGTCACTTAAGAAATAGTCAGTGCAAGAAGGACAATCTGACCCTCCTTTGTCCCCCTCAAAGCAGGAAATAAATCTCCCTCCCTGTACCAGGAGAGAGTGAGACATCCTTATAACCAGACATAGGGAATTCAGGGCTGAGAAGGCTGAATGAATAAACTGTTACTTCTGTACTGATTTACTACCCTAAGCATCGAACCCTTTGTCCTGTCAATTCTTCACAAATTTATTGTTTCTTTATCTTAAAGGTATAAAAGCTGCTTGCTTTGGTCACTTGTTTGAATCTTATATTTCTATGGGCTCCTATATGTACAAAATTATATTTGTTTTTCTCCTGTTAATCTATCTTATGTCAACTTAAATATTAGGCCAGCCAAAGAACCTAAAAGGGAAAAAGAAAAAGTGTTTTCTCTCCTGTATAACCATTACCCGTGACCTCCAGGGAGAGAAAGAAGTCTGAAGGTTTGCTAGGTTATCAATGGCCAATGATTATTCAATCATGCCTAAGTAATGAAGGCTTCATAAACAAACAAACAAACAAACAAACAAGCAAACAAAAAGGACTAGGTTCCGAAACTTTTCAAATTGGTGAATGAGAATGTATTCGTATGTCATTGTGCCAAACCCCAAAATTCACAGGGCCAGAAGCTCCTGAGTTCAGGAGCCATTTGATCTGGCTATTAATTTGTATCCTTTATTATAATTTGTAATAACATGGTTTTCAGGTAAGTAAAGTGTTTCTCTGAATTCTGTGTGCCACTCCAGAAAATTAAACTCAAGGAGAGGTCATTGAAACCTCTGATCTATAGCTGGTTAGTCAGAAGCACAGAGTCTGAATTATGGAGAGAATAGTCTTATAAGGCTAAACCCTTAACTTGTGGAATCTGATGTCATTTTCCAGGTAATAGTGTCAGAATTGAGTGAACTGTAGGATACCCGTCTTATGACAGAGAATTGCTTGGTGCTGTTGGGGTGGGGGAGGTGTGGCGAAATGCATCAGAATTGGTGTCAGAATCATAGCAGCCTTATTCATCATTGCCAAAACTTGGTAACAACCAAGATGACCTTCACTAAGTGAATGGATAAATACATTGAAGAACATTAGGACAATGGATTATTATTCAGTAATTAAAAGATTATTAAAAGCTATTAAGCCACGACAAGGCATGAAAGGAACGTAAATGCATATTACTAGCAAGGAAGCCAATTGGAATGGCTACTAGACTATATGATTCTGACTATATGACATTATGTAAAAGACAAAACTGTGGAGACAGTGAAAGGATCAGTAGTTGGAAGGAATTGAGGGTGGGCAGAAAGGGATGAATCAGCAAAGTAGAGAATTTCAAGACAATGAAACTATTCTGCCTGATACAATGGTGCATGTATGTCATTGTACTTTTGTTAAAATCCATAAAATTCACAAAACCAAGAGAGAAGCTTGTAAACTATGTGCTGTGAGAGATAATGATGCATTAATGTAGGTTCATTAATTATAACTAATGCACCACTCTTGTGTAGGCTGTTGGTCATAGGAAAGGGAAATCTCTACTTTCTGCTCAAGTTTTCTGTGAACCTAGAACTGCTTTAAAAATAAAGTCTTCAAAAAAGTTAGGTGGTAGAATGTGGAATCGATTACTCATACAGATCTCCGTGTCTCAAGCTTAATGATGGAAGCTGGTATCTTACATGTGATAACAGCCACTGCTATAAAATAACACTTTTAATTTTAAGTTCTAGAATTTTCATATGGTATCCTCTTTTGTTTTCTTTTGAGCTTTGTTGTAAACTGTACAATGTACCCCAAGATGTCCATCTCCTAATTTCCAGAACCTGCTAATATTGTATCATGTAATTAAAGGGAATTTGCATAGATGATTTACTTAAGGATTTTGAGATGGAGAATTTTCTAGACTATGTGTGTAGGCCCTACATATAATCACCAGTGTTCTTTGGCAGGGAAGTATATCGAGATTTGACACAGTAGAGGAGGAAATATGAGCTCAAAAGCACAGATTTGACTGATAGGGCCAAGAGTCAAGGAACCCCAGCAGCCTCTGGAAGTGAGAAGAAGGTCAAGGACTGAATCTTCCTGGTGGTATGTAGGGAAACCAGCCCTCTTGACTACTTGACTTTATCCCAATAAACTGATTTCAGATTTCTAATTCCTAAAACTGTAAGGTAATACATTTGTATAATTTACATGACTAAATTGGTGGTAATTTGTTATAGCAATAGGAAATCAATAAAAATTTTCTCAGCTCTTTCATTATCTTGATATCTTTCTCTTAAATTTTTTGGACATTTTATAAATATTTATCTACAAACTATAAAATCTGGGTAGCTATTGACTGCATTTATTCCCCCTGATAATAGGTGATAATTTCTTATGTGTTTTCATGTCTAGCAATTTTTAGGCTTTCTTTGCAAAAACAGTCACTAATTGTAAAGTTACAAAGTTCACTTATCCCCAGGAACTTAATCTACTGAGTGTCCTAAGACTCACTCATTCCGTTAATTATTCTTAGTCAAGAGTCATAATGGAATGACTTCCCACTAGCATCCAGATGCCAGGATTATATTTATCTTCTTCACATCTAACCACATAACATACTTTTTACTTTCCTACTGTTACTTCAAAAATTTTCAAGCTGCGAATACTAAATGTTTTGGAGAATGGAGATGTTAATACTCTGAAAGCTGCATTTTATAGACTTCTAATGTCTACCCAAATTAATGCAGTTATATAAGTCACTTATCCTACTAATCAGCACTTATTATTACATTTAAAAAAAATAAATTTTGTAGATTCAAAGAATTAAATGTTAATTTAGAAAAATAAAGATAAAATTAATCAGTCAATGCATTTATATTCTAGAAAGCTTAGATAAGTGAAGAAGATATGATATTGAATGTAGACAGTATATAGGTAATAAATTTAGTCAGTTGTGATTGGTATTTATTAAGGGTATTTTTGGTATCTGAGATCACACATCTTAACAGTAACAGGATGATTTTTTTAAAATAAAGAAATAGATATTTTTTTTGTTGCTATCTCAAATAGACACAAACTTTTTCCAATTATTTTATTTTAAACTCAAAAGAGATGAAATAAATTGGCTGCTGTCTTTGGGGCTCATGGTCTTTATTTAAAAGGAAAATCAATAAATTACTGCTCTCCTCTCCGCCTTTCAATTCTAAACCCTCTTATTTTGCTTCCTTTAGTTTGTAAAACACTATGGAACCTAAAACCCACAATGTAGAAAATATAGAAAGGGCATATTTTAAAAAGTTGTTTGCTCTCAATATAGCATATATTTCTGTTTTATATGTAATCCACTGTGTTTCATATCATTAAGTCTAAATATATAACACCTACTTTAATGATTTTTTTTCTGAACTAATTACCTATAATTTAATAGTAACAGATTAGGAAGTAGTTACTTTATGACCACATAGAGACTATAAGTGGATTTGTATATAATATCTCTGCATTTGAAATATTTTGATAAATTTACCACTATATAGAAGTAATTCAGTGAGTTGCTGACCATACATAAATCAAGTGCACAATACTATACATGCATTTAGACAAGATGAGGTTTGCTTTTAAATTAGGTCTACTCATTTCTATACTGCTCTGATATTTTTAGTTTTTTATCTAATACTTCAGGTAAATAATGTAATACTTTTAGTGTTGTTGAAAGTTTCATATAACCTCTCAATATCTCTCTTACATCTACTTCTGGAATCAACCACTTTCAACCATATAGGTGTATTAACTGGTATTTACCTACATATTTCTAAATATTTTTGTTCTCTTGACTCAATTTTATATATATCTTTTCTGAGAGTGAAAATTCTAGTTCAAATAG
Source organism: Cynopterus sphinx (assembly GCA_030015415.1). NCBI lineage: Eukaryota > Metazoa > Chordata > Mammalia > Chiroptera > Pteropodidae > Cynopterus > Cynopterus sphinx. Next base: position 11,614,168 of record CM057379.1, read on the forward strand.
TATGAGTCCACTTCTTCATTCATATTAAATTGTGAGGCACAAATCTAATGAGAATATCTGCCTGTGTATATGAGCGTGTGCATGTGTGTGTGTGTGTGTGTGTGTGTGTGTGTGTGTGTGTGTGTGCTGTGTTGAGCGTACACTGCTGGTCTTAAATATAAGGCATTTAATCTATCGGTTAGGTTCAGAAAAGATTATATATTATGCTTCCGATTCCTGAAACATTACTTAGTTCTATGGAATAAACCAGTTTACACACACTCACCAGGCTTAGCTTCGTCATCTCCTTGTTATCTGTTCTTTCTCCCTCCCTCATCTTTTGTCTTCATGTAGTATGATTTGGGGGAAACAGACAACTTTTATTTTCATCAAATGTGAAACAAATGGTTTATTTTCTTTTATGCTGCGTTGGTTTTAGAATGATTTGAATGAGGAAAAAAAGCTATATAAAATCTCTGCTTTGCTATATTGAACTCAGAAATCTTCAACATTTTTACTTGGTATAATTGTCATTCTGTGAAACTGGCGAGAGAATGAGTAGTCCAGATGAGACTGTAAATTAGAGGTAGTTCACAAGCACTGGCAAAATGAGTTGGTCGTCTCATTCATTCAGCAGCATCAGAGTTCTAGTGAAGGAAGGGGACTTTGTTCTTCACAGCTTTAACAGCAGAATTTAACAGGATAGCATTGAGTTATGTTACTGATCTATGCCTGAAACATCGGGCTGTGTCTTCAGTTTTGAAGTGCATTTAAATTTTTTTTCAATTTGAGAGGTGAGGTTTTTTTCAATATACATATATGCAGAATATATGGTAAGTATGCATATATGCACCACAAATGTTAAATTTCTATTATACTTTGCAATGCAGTCAATAGGAATTTGAAGCTGTGACAAAAATAATGTAACTTTATAACAAAATAGAAACCCAGTAACCAACTGAAGAAAACAGAAACTTAAGATTTGATAATACCATTAAATTATCTGTGAATATTATCATCTGCATAGTATTTCAGATTTTATTTTGAGTTGATTGCCTCTACAAGCTATATTAATTTCAATTAAATAAAAGTATGATGATTTTAAAATTTATTTCTAGGTTACTGTGGAATAAAATTGGTGACATTTTTCATTAAGTCTCTTAATTGCTCTATCACTGAATTTTTAATGTTTATAAACCATATTGCATTTTTTTATAATTTCTCACCATTTGCTAATTATCCTATACATTGTAAAACAAATATCAAACACAGTAGTTAAATGACACTGAGTTAATTGATGGAATCATAATATTATTTTTCTTTTGGATTGTGTTTCCCCCGAATAGCAAAATTTACTTATTTTGGAATGGTAGGACTCTAGGCATTATTTAGAGATTAGTAGTCATTATGAAAAGAATACTTAATCTAAGTTTTTAATTTCCAAAAGATAAAAAAAGTATATTTTAGTTTTTCATGATCTTTTTGAAGTATTAAATTTATTAATTGTAATGGTTTTATTCAGTTAAGTTAAATGATTTGAAATTTTATTATATATATTTTATTAAGAATTATTAACCTTGTTTAAAATTTTAAGCTGCTATAGCAATGTTCAACAATTGTCATAATTATTTTATATGCTAATATAAGAAGAATGCAAATAATATATTTTATATTTATATGGACTTGTTAAACCAATGTGTTTAAGTTGGTATTCTTTTTTCAAAGTTGTTTTTAATGATTTCATCGAGTAAGTAGAATTTGAAATTCAATTTGAAATTTAGAGTTTGCCGTTTTACAAATAGCTCATTTACCTCTTCTTAAAACTTTAATCATAGGGTTTAACTCTTAAAGAGTATTGGATTACAAGTATCAAACTCATCCGCAAATCATTTTATTGCTTTATTGTTTCCCCTTCACTTAATTGAATTCTCTTGAGTTTAATTAGGTTTAAAGCATAGATTATAGAAAGACTATGCTTGTTTAATGCACACATTCTCCCAAGTGGTTTTTACAAATTCCCTAATTTTATTTAGTGGATATTCAATCACCTTACTAATTACTAGAAGAAAATAGCTCAAAGCACATTCCCTACTGATGGTTGATTAGTACTATCATCCTATTATAGAAAATACAGCATAATTAAGCTAAGAAGTTAGTAAAGCTTACAACGTAATTATTATTCAGTGTTTTTAAAGAAATGCAATAATATCCTACTTATCTTGTACTTATATTCCTGTCCAAGTGTAAAATTGGTTTAATTGCTAATATACTTTAAGAAATTCATATCCAAACAAATGAAATAATCTAAATGTCCCACAAATTTATAATTACTTTATAAAGAATCTACAACCAGTGAGACTATTATTTTTAATAGTTCAAATATATATGAAAAAGCTGGATACCACTTCTTGATTTTTTCCAAATGAAATTATATTAGAGATTGTCAATTGAAATAAATAGGCTCCTAAATAAAACCTCCAAATTTAAATAAATTTAATTTTTGCAGACCACTTTTAACTATGTTCTTATATATCTGCATACATATTTACAAGATGTGTAGACTCTGACATGTTAAAATATCAACTCAGATTAATAAAAAAATAAAATATTAAAAACCTGAAATTAAAAATATATATAAGGAATAGAATACGTGCATTGGTTTTTAGAATTTTTGTCATTTTAATAAATTACTGCTTTAACCCATTCCTTCATTTTTATTTTCTTCTAAATCCATGATTCATAATGTAAGAAGGCATAATTTTCTAAAACTACAGGTATTATTCATTATTTTTGTTATAGTTTTGTAGTTGTATAATCTACAGGAAAAAAATATTTTTTATCTTGAGATTTCTTTTGTAGCTTAATAAAAGAATTCAACTGGTGAATATTGAGAATTATAAAATGTCTATTTTCAAATTGCTGCCTGTAGAAGTATATGATATTCAATAGATCATATTTATATTTGCTCAAAGCTTACATAGTCACTACTAAGTTTAATTAACTAAATTTTTGGTATAGTTAACTCAATCTCTCACTCTCTGTATACACACACACACACACATAATATGTACTCTTTGTATACATTATGTATAGATATATAATGATATATACATATAATAATGTATACACTCATAATAATGTATACATGTATACATATCTATGTATTACATAGAATATATACAATGAGTACATATTTATAAAGTTTAATGTTAAAATTTTAATATTGATGAGAACTTTCTCTTTAATGGTAAATGATTTTATTTTGTGCAATTATAATTTCTTCTCCAAGTCTTTCAATTTTATCCAAAATAGAGTAACACATAATTATTTACCCTCTGATTCAAATAACAAATAAACTGAACTACCTATGAAATAATCATTGTCAGATACTGAATATCAGGCAATACAGAACAATGATCCCTAAGATAGGAGAAATAAACTAGGTGAAGTCTATGATTGATTACTTAAGCCTACTTCTCAAAAAATAGTTTCCATGCTAAATCAAAAGAAAAGTTACTGAAGCCAACCTTAATGATCTCCCTGAGTTAAGAAGATGGAAATAGGAATTAACATGGGGGTGGGAGTGGGGAGAAGGAATAGATTCTATTACCTCTAGAGGTAAGGCAAAATTAGAATAAAGGCTCTATTTTTTGCCTAATAATGCTTGAAAGCAAGCTTTAAAAGGACCAAAGTATTTCAATGTGATTTATTGCATCTCAGAACAAACTTAAGGATTATAGAAATATAAAAATATCCAGCATTCTAAATCTGAAATTCACAATGCCTGACATCCATTCAAAAAATTCAGGCATGCAAGGAATTTGGAAAATATGACACATATTGATGAGATAAATCATTCCATAGAAACAGACCTAGAAATGACAGATGACAGGGATACTAGAAAAGAACATTCAACACATTCTATTTCTGCAAGAAAGTAAAGAAAAAAGCTCAGCAAGTTAAGAAGAGCTATGAAAGATATAAAAAAACCCAAATCAAACACCTACAGATAAATAATACTATGTGTGAAGTGAAAAATACATTGGATGGTATTAACAGCAGATACTAATCTGGAAGACCTAGCAATATCAAACTGGGAAAAAAATGAAGCATCGGTAAACCATGGGACAAACTTAAGTGACAAACTATTTTGGTAATAGAAATTTGAAAGAAAAGAGTGGGTGAAAATTATTTAAAACTTAATAGTCAAAATAATTTTTTACTTTCTTAAAACTATAGAACCATATATTCAAAAAGCTCAACAAAGCCCCAGCACAAGAAACATGAAGAAAATTTTCATAAGGAATATCTTAATTAAATTGCTGAAAACCATTGTTAATGAGGAAATCTTACAAGCAGGCTGAGGAAAGCACAAATTAGATATACAAGGAAGATAAAGGAATAAATGCAGATTTACAGTTGGAAACAGTGTAAGACAGAAGACCTAGGACATGTATCTTAAAATCCTAAAAGACAAGAAGTTCTCAACCTAGTATTCTCATGATATCATTCAAAACAAAGGCGAAAAATTTATATTGCTAGCAAACCTGCACTGAAAGAAATTTTAAAAGAATCCCTGAAGACAGAAGGAAAATTGTATGTGATATTGATCTTAATCTGCACATGAGATTAGGAGCACTGAAATGCTAAATATGTAGATAAATATAAAAGAGATTTTATCTTACTTTTTATCTTTCTAAAGGACAAATAGTCACTGTAAAACAACTGTTACCTTCAAATTCTACAAGGTATATAAATTTTTCAGTGTTGATATAAAATAAAGAAGAATGTTTATAGAAGAACAAAGACAGTTGATGTGGTGGCTCATTAATAGAAGCACTAAAAAATATGATGAAAACAAAATTGCTCTCACAAGGTAGAAATCATATTTGAGAAAAATGCCGGAACAAAAAGATAAGATTTTGGTACACGGAAATATTCCTTTATTGTAAAGCTATGAACAATACTAATTAAAACACAGATTTTTACACTGAGTAAATATACTATTCAATACTACTCAATAAATCATGGAAAATTTATTTTCTCATTTATGCTTTCAACATATTAATAATGATTACATAATGGTGAAACAAAAACAAATGTTTCTCCCTCATGAATCTTCTAGACAGAGAGAATCAATTCTAGAAAACTGATATATAGATAAAAAAAATATTCATTGATAAGTGCTATGGAGAAAAATAGAGCAGAGTAATGTTTATTAAAAATAGCAGGCATAGGATGGACAGGGGAGGCCTCTCTGGAGAAGTGGCATTTGGGCAGAGACCAGAAGGAAGGTGGGCTTCAGGTTTGGAGAAATAAAATGAGCTTTTCAAATGCAGGGGTCCTGAAGCATGAGCGGCATAGCAAATTAAAAGCAGCAATCCATGCAAGATTGTGGAGGCAATGAGAGAGGTGAATGGGGTAGCCAGGGATGTAGTGATGTGTTGAAGGCTGGGGAGAGGGGAAAGAAGGGTCCTGCAAGCCCTATTGATCATCATAAATATTTTCATCTTTACTCTGAATACAATCAGTCGTATTTGAACACTTTGATTAGAATTACTACAATCTGTTTTATGTGAAAAGAATCACCATTTTTTCTGCCAGTGAAGGTATGTGAATGCTTACCGTACCCTGGGACAGTTGCCAGCTCTCGGAATGCAGTCAGACAAGGTTATGATGAGAGCTGTGGTTGCCATGGCTGCCACTTGACCAACACAGTCTCTGAGAAACATTTTCATTTGGTACAGAGGCATCAGGGTTGGGATGTAGGCCATGAAGCTCCAATCTTCCTTTCCATCCACACTCCAGTCTCCTTCCAGGGTTTCCCATTAAACAAGTATGATTACAAGCCGGAGGACAGGGGTGCCAGAACAATGAAGTTCCTGGAAATAAGCTTTGCAGGACTTGGAATGGAGCAGAGAGGATGGGCGGTGGATTTGAAAGAGCAAGTAGAAATTACCTGGCACAATTACTATTGACTATATAATTTATAACAGGAGAACCATGAGCTATTAATAATCATCATGTTCCCAGCTCCAAAGACAATGCACAATAAATACTTCATGTCACAAATCTCTGGTTTCTGTACTTGATTAACTCCATCCTCTTTCTATCTATTTATCCAGACCCCTGCTTTATTCCTTGAGATACAGTATAAATACATTTCTATTTGAAGTGTTCTTAACTCCTCTCTCCTTTCCTTTCCTCGTGTCCCTTATAACCTCTGTATGTGGAGATAGGGTTAATTTTTCTTCTGTTCTTACAGCTTCATGCTTACCTGCATTTTATGTGTATGCCTTGGCATGCTGTAGGATATATCCTAATGGAAATTTAATTTGAAACCTATTTCTGAACCTCTTAAGAAGTGAAAAAGCTTATTCTAATCTTTGAATTTTCAGGGCCCAGTACCAGTATGAGTAGAGAAGTAGCTCAATAAATATCTAGCGAATTATGTGTATTAATGAATGAATGAACAAATAGAACAGTAAATCTAAAAAATAGTAACATTTAAATATCTAAGGACCTCTTACCTCCCTATCTTACTTTTGACTGTACTTATGACATTTTTATTTTCTTTTAGAGATTTTTAACAATCTAGCATATTCTCAGGATAATTCAAGTCTTCATTTGCAGGACAATTTTAAATTAAAGTTTGTCTCCTTATTTGATGTTCTTGCCTCTTTGCTCTAGTCCTTCCCATGTGATCATGAGGCTGTTTTTTGGGAATGCGGTGTGATTGATTGTATTCATTCTACATAGCAAGTATCCTCCCACATACATATGCCACTACCTGAGAAAAAGCCAAGTAACTAAAATAGACACAATTTTTTACTCTAAAAAATCACCATATATAATGGATAAAAGTGGAACTGAAATTACATATTAAGACAAGACAATGAAAACAATTTTTCAAGCACTACCAATAAATAAAATAAATGAAGCATTTATGTTGTGAAAACCGGTAATATCTAGAATAAATTGCATGTCACAAAGGTTATTAGTATTATTTACTCTCAGATACCAAACTGATCTCTTTAGAGAAAACAAACCTTACAGTCAATAAAATCAAATCTTTAGTAAGCCACTGGGATTTCCATTATCCAAATGCGTGGATATGTCAATATTTGCAGTTGTTTAAAGTTGTTTAGAGTGAACTGTGTTTAGAATTGAAATCAAATGAGCTGCTTTTGCTAAAAGTTACTTTAACTTTTATATAAAAGTTAACATGTAAGTCTTGTTAACAGCCTTTTTATATTCTGTTAAACTCTTATTTTTAATTTTTATTCTTAAATTGCAGTCTATAAATGGTTCCATTAGAAAAATATAATGCCTATAGTATAAATTAAGTATTGATATTATATATTTGAACCCCCATGACAAATTTGGTTCTGATCAAACACAGCCACACACCAGCTCTGAATCCTGAATGTTAGTTTCTTTTCTCTTAAAAGAAGGAAAAGGAAAAGTTTACATTTCCTACCTCACAGAGTTAGTATTTAGATTAAATATAGTAATGCTTGAATTTGACTATTGTAATGATGACCAACAGTAGACATAATATGTGTATTTCCTTTTAAGATAAGTATTTTTTTTCAAATGGGATTTTAATTATATTTTCTTATATTTTTCTTTACTATTTTTAGAAATTTTTCTAAATGCAATATTTGAATTATTTTATATTTTCTCTCTCCATTTTCAAATATTGACCAAACAGTAATAACTATTCATTTGAGAAAATATCCTAGATTTATATTTAAATAGCACAAATTCCACATTGGTTAAGAAATGTGCAGCAGAAATGTTGTTATTCACTGGTTATAACATAATTTGAGGGTACCACCATTAGTATTAATTGGATATTGTTCTGTGATTAATGAAAAATTATCTACATATAGTAAGTATTTTAACATAAGTAGAACATCTACAAAGTAAAAATATTTTAAAAATTATTCTCATTTCTTAAAATACATATTTGCATAGTTGTATAAGTTCCCTAATAATACCATCCTCATTTGTAAGGCCTCAGTCTATAATACTCTTTCTTATATTACATAGCACTTAGATGTTGAATCATCTCAAGCCTAGGAGTCATGCTAGTTGACCTTATCGTTACTATTTTAAACCTAAGAAGAAATAAAGAGAGAGGCAGGAAATAGAAATAGTATTAAACCCTCATGGCCCAAGCAGCATCCATGTGTTTAGTTCTTACGTCAGCATTCTGAGATGTTTAACTACCATTATTCCCACTTTACAAATGAAGAACTGACAGAAAGAAGCTATTCTTTTAAGGTCACACAGCTTTTGCATATTTGAATAGGGCTTCAGATTCAGACTCAGTCTAACTTCAAATTTTACTTTTCACTTTTATCTTTTTCCATCCCCCCTTCCCATGTTGATAACTATTTTTTTATTTTTACTACTTTACTAAGGAAATGCAGATTGCTAATATTTTTGAGGCAAACACTTATGCATTTGATACATGTGATCACCAATTAAATGCTCTCTTGGTGACTGTAGTAGAATAGTTAAATATCCAGTGAAGTGAAGCAGTAGACAGTGAGTTTAAGAAGAGCGTGCTTACTGTCCAGAATGTACCAGAAGACTGCAGAGGAATGTCTGTATAAGTACAATGTTGGAGACATTGATGCAAAAAGCACTAATTAGATTATATTTAGATTCCAGGACTGAACTTCTGTGCTTCTTATACAAAACATGTCCTAACAGGGTAAAAATGCACTTCCCCAAACTAGGCCAGGAATAACTGGGACATCTTCCACCACTTCCTCTAACAAGGAAGCAAGAAGAGCACACCTGGAAAAGGGATAAGGTAGAATCTGCCAAGTCATAGGACAGCAGGTAACAGAAACCGCAACTATGTGTGTATAGGCCGTCAGGAGACTGGATGGGTAAATCTCCCATCCCATGCCTACCCAGGAAACAACTGCATACTTGAGGCATCACTTCACCAAACAAGTGACAATTGCATCTACTATACATTCTCAAGCTCCACATCACTTGGAGAAGAGGGTTGGAGGCTTGGTAAATAAATCAACTAAAAATAAAGGGCCCAGGGACAAGCCTTTTTTGACCCCTCCTGGGGAATTTCATGTCAGGCTCTGGAATCTGCGTCCTCTCATGCAAGGCAGCTGGGGAACCAAGTGGGTGGATGAGTATTCAAAGTGACCACGGCATTGTTTTATGCCAAATATCTGTGCCAGGTCCCATTGCAAAGATTAGCTATGCTGAGTGAAAGCCCTTCCTTAGGTTTAGAAATGTATCTTTATCTGTCTAAAGTAATTATTTTCCTGGACCAGTAATGGGGATTCAAGTGGGTTGATTCTACCTTCTTATTTCTCAGAGATGACGATTAGAATAAATTTCAGTAGACTTGCCCTTTACTGGTAAATATTGGATAACTTGATGGCCACCTTGTTTATATTCTTTATGCCTATGCCTATCGACAGATAACTTCTGATCAGAGTTACGAGCATTCAGTGTTCATTTTTCTGCCTGAGGTTGCACACATGGAACAATCTTTTGGGAAATTTATAATAACCATAAAGTGAAGTAGGAAATTAGAGAACATTCCAAAATATTTTTCAGATAATGGGTTATGAACATGGAAGAACAATTTAGGATAGATTTAGTGCTATTCTACCTTTCTATGGCATCTGAGGAGTGTTGAACAAAAACATAAATAATTCATGGTACATATTGTTGGCATTACAGCTAAATCCCAAGTATTACTCATTTCTAATTGCGGTGCAGAAGACATTGTCAAAACACACATGTGTGGTGTCTATTATACTCTTAATAATACAAAAATTTGATAAGTATACTATGCCAAGATTCTAAAAATGGGTTATTTTCTGGGATGGCACAGGTTTTCATTATTGAATTTGAGTGTTGTTATCAAATCTGTATGACGTGTAAGAATGCAGATTAAAACTGCCATCATATGTCATCTGGGTTGTGTTAATTTTAAAGTGTCAGAGACACTGAGCTGCCAGGTTCTGAGGTGATCAATTAGGACAATGAACCAAACTAAAAGCAACTGCCAAGCTTCATTCACTGTAATGATGCAAGCAAGAGGCCAAAAGAGAAGGTACCAGCTTTTCTTCAATGTTATACTTTATTTTTTCCCCAGATTAAAGAATTTGATATACTGATTCAGTCAGGGCCAGAGGATGAAATTTTTGACTGTATGAGTCTTTCATTGGCTAAGTCTTGTCTGAGATGTCAGGGGTGGCTTGTCACATGTGTCTCATTATTTTGCAGAATATATCATGGCTCTTCACAGAGTGGCCATGGCAGGGATTCTTAAGCCCAGAAAGAGATGCTGTCCCAACAAGCAAGTAAACAGCTTTATAGCCTTTGGTTGTGTCTTGTCTGGTCATTGATGAAAACTCCTTATGTGGCAACTTAAGAGATGGAGAAAAATATTATACATTTTATTAAGAGAGGAAAAACTGTGGCCATATTTTTTTTTAATGTACCAAAAATATAAAGGAAGTGAGAGAGCAGACTAAAATTATTTGACCAGGATAAGAAGAGGGAAGATACCAGAAAAGAAGTTGATAAGCACCTTTGATTGTCACCAGCAGGAAGTGAATTTATATGCTACCAATAACTAAACATACCTCATCACTTCGAATGAATATAATTTTGTTTATTCAGAAGGAGAAAATCAGCAGTTAGTTATCTTCACTATCAGCTAAGAGCCTTCTCTCACAATAGCTTATAAATACCTTGAGTTCTTGAAGTAAAAAGAAATCTGTTAAGTCCTGGGACTTTATGAAACTTCATGATTTTAAAGTTCAAGAGCCTAACAGAACTGTACCTTTAAAAACTGGGGGACATGTATAAACCACTGGAAGCTTAGGTATGTATTCTTAATCCCTAGAGTCAGTGGAGGTATAAAAGTGAAAGTTATAATACTGGTTCTTGGGTTTGGTTGAACATGAATGAAATATATTTTCTTCATGGAATCATTAAACTAAACAGTGTGTGTTTTCTTTTTGTGTCCTTTAAATCTTAGACTTGTATTTCTAATATACAGATCTCAAATTTTCAGAATTAGTTTTAAAAAATACATATTTATATATTGTATATTTATGTTATGCACTATATAGTAAATATAAAATGTTATATTACATATATATTATATATAATAGCATATAGTGAAAAAGTAAAGAAACAGGTTTAAGTAAAGTTCTTCAAACTACTAGAAGCAGTTTGAAATAGTTTTATCTTTAAGAAGAGCATAATCAGTCGACAAAGAGCAATGTACAATTTTGGAGCTTTTGCTGTTCTCTCATGAACTTTTGATTGTGTACTTAGGTACACTATGTGTGCTATTGCACAGTTTTTTTCTCAGACTTATGTCTCTGTACAGAATTTTTCAAAACCATCAGCTCAGTTCTAGACCAATAATTGGAGTGACTAAGGAAAATTTTCTAAGGGGAAATGCTCTATTTGATAAAATATCAATTATATTTACTGAGGCTGTGTATATTAAAACTTATGCAATAAATTGCTTAAAATTTAAATTCTTCAGAGAAGGGAGAGGAATGATTTCCTTTTCTTTGGGAAGAACTTGGGATTTTCTTCTGTCAAAGGAGAATTAGACACAATCTTTCTTTATGCTTTAATACTGGTAAAATTAAGAACATTGGATACTCAGGAAAAATAAGAATTCCTCTGAAAAAACTTATAAAACTCAGAATATGTTAACATTGAAAAGGAAAAATTGCTGAACTGTTCTGGAATAATTCTTCAATACTCAGGATATTTGGGTTATAAAGGTGACAATTTTAGACCTTTTTCCATCTCCTTTAAGCAATTTATTAGAAAATTGAATCATTGACAATTCTCTTAGATGCTAGCTTTAATGAAGACCCACTGAGTCAGCTGTTTTTGGACTCCCAATTGAAGTAGAGAGCAATCAAGCTATTTTGCATATGTAAATGTAGGTTGGCATTCTTTTCACAGCCACAGTTCTTTGTCAAATAATCATATTCTATAACAAGGGAGCAGGGTGTAAACATGCTTTTCAATAATTTCTCTATCTCTGGATATCTGATTTTTTCATAGAACACAAAATTCTGATGAGTTTTGTAACTGCAGTGTGTTTCCAATTAGATATTTAATAAAAGGAAAGCGAAGATCAGCAGTGATGTATTGTAGGGCAGTGATTCGATAATCTTTCTGGTGCATTTTATCTCCTACATTTTCACTGAAGGGTATTCCACACCATAAAAAGACACTACTTTTCTGCTTAACCCACAGAAAGCACAGCTTCCATTAAATGTTACTTTATGGATGTTCTTCGTACCTCGAACTTAAATATATCTTTGATCTTTAACTTCATACCCCTATAATCAGAAGAATTTAGGTCATGTTATATAACTTCTGGCGTGCATTCCTTTGATTAACTTCTCATAAGAAATACATTAAAAACCGAGATCTTACCATGGCATGCACTGTCCCACATAACGAAATCTGTCACTCTCTCTCCAGCCTCACTCTACTGTTCTCACCTTTGTATCTTGGGCTTTTGTCACACAGTCTTTGCGGGTGCGTCTTGCCATGCCTGAAATACCTTCATTCCTGAAGTACACGTGGCTTGTTTCTTTACTTCGTTTAAACTGAAAGGCTGTCACCCTAGGGAAGATGTACATCCTCCTGATATCTAAAAAGTTATTAGGACACGGGACATTAGGACACAGGCACACACAGAGGAAAGACCACATGAAGACACGGAGAAAAGATGGGCATCTACAAGCCAAGGAGAGAGGCCTCAGAAGAAACCAACACTGCCAACACCTTAATGTCAAATCAAACTTCTAGCATCCGCTAGACTGTGAACAAGTAAATTTCTGTTGTTTAAGCTACCCCGTCTGGTTACCATAGAAAACTGACATGGTACCTAATCATTACAGTTGTGTGCTGCACAATGCTGTTTTGGGCGATGACAAGCCACAGAGATTACCGCGGTTCCATAAGATTATAACAGAGCTTAATTTCCTGTAAGAGGTGGAAGGCTATATGGTTCAGGAGGATTTTTTATTTATTTATTTATTTTTACAGAAACAATATCTGTAGGGCTTGGCAATAGATTCACACTCACTTTTAACAGCATCTCAATGTAGAGTGCAGAGCTTCCATCCTGGTTAGTAGTCAGCCACCAACCTGTTCCTGCACAGAGGAGACTGCCCCCTGTGCTACATATCCTGAGGACACTACGGCATGTGGGCTTCACAGTACATTGTTACTAATTCTTTGTTGAGGACCTATGATCTTGTATAAGGACACAGTTCACAGGAGCCACAGTAGCAAGTACTGAGGACCCCTGCCACTTTAGTGGAAGCTCTCTGTGGTAGTGTGGAGCCAGCCTGTCCCCGTACTTTGGAATATTTTCAGGTTGTAATGATGTAAAGCATAGAAATGTTTTATTTCTTTTATCAATTCAATGTCAGAGAGGCCCTTTTGTGCCAGATAGGGTCAACGGAACCAAAAACAAATTTCTTAAGTCAAAATATTGAGTCCTCTGTTCTACATGCTTTCCAGGTTAAACACCCTCTTTTTAAAGGAATATCACAGATATCCTTAATCCGACTACTGCTGCAACATGCAGTAGCCAAGACCACACTGCCGGGAGGATCCCCTGTGTTCCCCATCTTTCCTTTATTTCTCACTACTACTGATCCTCAGGCCACCTTTTGCTCCCTCCTCGTAGTCACTATCATGGTGACCTATGCCTTATCCAGCCAGTTCCTCCTGGATATTTTCTGTCAGTCCAGCCCACATCTCTGTTCATGTAGCAGCACTGACATCTTCCACGGACTATATCTGACATTGTCAGAAGGCAGCAGGGTGAGGACTTATGGGGCAGTGTTTATATAAAGTCTATGGATATAGAGTTGTGTCCTAGATCTTCATATTCAGTTACCACTCACACACTCACTCACCCAAAGCAACTTCTAGTCCTGTAAGCTCTGTTCATGGCAAGTGCCCTATACAGATGTACCATTTTTTATCTTTTAAAGCATATTTTCACTCTACCTTTTCTGTGTTTATATACATTTAGATACACAAAGGCTTACTATTCTGTTACAATTGTCTACAATATTCAGTATAGTACTGTGAAGTACAGGCTTATAACCTAGGAGCAATAGGCTCACCATACCATACAGCCGAGGTGTATTAGGCTGTACCATCCTGGCTTGTGTAAGTGCACTCTGTGATGTTTGCACAATGACAAGATAACCTCATGACACACTTCTTAGAACAGATCCCTGTCATTAAGTGACACATGACTGTATGTGACAATTTAGTTTTTTTTTGTTGTTTTCCACCTTTTCCTCCCATTAGAATGAAAGTTTCCTAAAAATAGCTGCTCCACTCAGCAATTACAGAATTTCTGGCAAAAAAAAAAAAAAAATCGATGGGCAGAGATTATTTGTTGAATAACTACATAAATTACAAAAAGTTTTGTGGGTTGAACTGAGGTTAGAATGATTCCACCCACTTACTTTCTTCTGTATGATACCAAATGTGATTTTATTCATTCACTAAGAAGAATGATTTTATCAGGTTCTTTCCTGGAACTCATTTCTTAAGAGTCAAGAAATATTAAAAAGACTTATGTAAATACCAGAAAATATTCGGCATATTGAAATCCAACTCGACCTTTATAAATTATACTTGTTTGAAGTCTGCAAACAACAATCGACTCCAATATGATAGTCAGCATCTTTAAAAATGTATAAACATATGGAGATGTGTGTGTGTGTGTGGGTGTATGGGTGTATGTGTATAAAAAGAAAGATAACTCATGGTTAGATAAAATTATTAGGTTCAATGATGGCATTTGTCATATGAACCTATTCTGTGGCCATGAAAAGCCACATAGAGTACTGCTTCTTTAACTCTACAGCAACATAAGGCAATACATCCTTTTCTCTTTTTGCTGATTGATAAACATTTGAATTCAATATCATTTAATGTCATATATTCTTGAGAAATTTATTTGAAATCTTATTCTTAAAGAATATCAAAATAAATACTATATAATATATAAGGAAAGAGATGTTGCTTTAAAATACTGATATAAAATATATAATTGTTATTAATACTAAAGTTCATTTTTTAAATTCTATATGAATTTTATAGACAGATATTTAGCTCGTATAAAAGAGTAGTACAATATATAAATAAAGCTATCATTAGCTGGATTATTTGCAATATGGTATGCTATGTTCTATTTTTAGCTAGTCCATATATCCCCTACCAAGAGAAATTTGTTATATTTCCAGAGTCATTGTATCACAGGCCAAACTGGGAACTCAAGCACTGACAAACGCCTAAGAGACTTTAGCATAAAATTACAAAAATTTTATAAAGGAATATAATTAGAATCATGACACTGCATAAAATAAAAAACACAGCATTTTATATCTGAGTAAGGAAGCAATGTAGGATAGAAGGAGCAAGAGAATTCAGTATGATTTTGTTTCACTTAATATTGATTGAGTCCTTTTCTGAGCTTCATGGTGGGCTTAATGGTAGAGTAGGCACAAATGAGATATCCTTGCCCTCCTGGATTGTAGTCAAAATACCTGACTCCTTCCATGTCACCAATTACATGTATGAATTTTATAATATTCTCTCAATTTCCTCATCTGTGAAGTTGTAAGGTTAACAAAATCTCTAATATGATTGTTGTTTGGAGTGAAATTGAATGTTACAATGAATCTCGAAATGCAAAACACTATGCAAATATCAAGAATGCATAAATTAGCTAATTTTCAGAAGATGTACCAATCTGAAGAGTGGTTTAGTGGCTGACTTTTCAAAATCATATTTTTAAAAGTTAAATTCAATTTTACTCACATATATAAAGTTTCTTATATATTTGAATATTAAGTCAAATAATTATTTACAATTTGATGGCACAGGTGTTGTGAAGTATTTTTTAATTTTTGACTGAAATGAGAAAGTAATGTGTGAACATAACTGCAGAAAAGCATTAATAGTTATTATGAATATATTTTTAGAAATTTTGAAGGGATGAGGAATGTCTATTAGATCTCATTCTAATTTCTTGTCTACTCTCCTATTTTTGTCTCCTTGTAATAGATAGACAAGAATTTATTTAGCTGATGAACTCCTGCAATTGAATATCTGAGCTGCAGTAGATTACAGGTCTCTAATGAAGGCAGATTACTATTTTTGTGACCTTGAATAGTTTATTTGACTCTGTATAGCTATTCATCTTGAACTGGAAAATTAAATCTAAGTAGAAGCTCAGTGCCAAACAGATGCTACCTTTGGCTTGAATTGTCTTGGGTAAATTATAAAATAATAATTAATAACTAAGAGCCAGTGCCTAAAAATTATGCAGGCATATCCATTACCTCTGTACATAAACAAAATCAATTTTCATTAAATATGCTAATTCCACACAATATCACTATCAAAGCTATGCCAATGCCCGATTAGGCATTATGCCTTATTTTCCAAATCAAGAAAACCATTTTTCATTATTTGTTTTGATTATCTTCAATTTGGCTCAATCTAATTCAGTTGAGAACAGGTGCATTTGTGTTGCTAAAGAAATCAAAATAGTCTGAATATAAACCTTTTATATGCCATGTGGTGCAATTATTTCATAGGAATACCCAGTGGAGAGAATTCTGATAGTACTCTTAATGTAATTACAGGCCAAATGGGGAATCAAAACAGAGCAGGAGAATTATAAATGATGATTTGCAGCAGACTCTTTTAGCTGAATCAGTGGATAGTAATATTTGTAGATAACTGATCATTTTTTAGAATAAAACCACTGATTATTTAGAATTTATTATTGCTCTGCATTTCTATTTTTTCAGGTAAATATATTTAAAAATGATTTAACTTCAGTCTTAAGTAATGAAGCACATAAATTGAGTGAAATTTGTATACCTATTAATAGGATTCAGGAATTTTTTAAATTATTGATTTAAATAACAATAGTAATTGATCTCTCAAGTGTTCACTCTTATTATTAGTATGCTGTGATTCTTTTCATATAATCTTTATATCAATTATATAAGCTGTCACTATTATTTTCATCTTTAGAATCAGGAAACCAAAGCTTATCTAACTGAAGTAGTTTGTCCAAGGCCAAACATTTAATAAATTGGTAGAAGGAAGTTCAAACATCTTTTTTTTTAAATAGAAGTCTAAGGACTACATCAGTACACGCATATTCTTCAAGACTGATTAATATTGCATATCATTAAATATTGCATATATAATTCTCAAATAAAGATTGCTGGAGCAGATGTTAATGTTTTTATAAATGTTATTTTAAGTGTCTTAGTATTTTACAAGTTATAATTTATTTTTCACTGGAAAGTTTAATGTTAAAGTACATGCTCTAAACTGCAATAAATTATTTTTTAGGATAATAATGGGAAAACATATTTAAGTTTAAATTATGTATGATGTATGGAGACATGGATTATCAAATAACAGACATTTGAAACCCTCATTTCACTACCTGGTTCATTTCTTTCCTCCATGTAAATGATATGCATGCCAGTAACTTAATTAAGTAATTTGCATTTTATACAGTTTCTTTCACTCTGCAATTCAAAATTGGAATTAATAGTAATTAATAGTTATTGTCATAACATGTTTACTTAATGAATGAGGTGAGTCTTTAGGTAATGGAATATCCTATTCAGTTCACTAAAATATTTAGGCAATTTGTTTAAAAGAAAAAATATGATGTAATCTTTGTTTAATTTATATTTATGAAGTATTTAAATTGGCCAAGAACAATTAAAATGTAAATTATTCAGAATTCTATATAAAATAACTTCTCTAAAAATTTTATATACTACTACATATACGTCTCATTAGTTTGTTTCATGTGACTTCAGTGCCTCTTGAATTTTTTTTTTCGTCTGATTTACCAAATACCAGTAGGCAATAAAACTATAATCCTGGTGTTTTTGAAATAATTAAAAACTCATGGAAAGTATAAAATCTCATCTTAAGAATGCATGTTTAATTTTACACTTGAATTTATAGCATATTATATTTCAAGTATAAAATAAAGATAACCTACACATCTGAATATTAAAGATTCAGTAAAATATATATCTACTAATATTGGTACAATAATAAAAGTTGCATTAATTAACATATATTAGAAAATATCTTAAGCCTTTTACATATAATAGTCTTTTAAATCTTCAAAATCACTACAAATACAAGAATTTCTTTTTCTATTTTATAGACTAAGTCATTGAAGCTTCAAAGCATTATATTTCATGGAGCTTGTAAGTGGGTGGTTACAAACTAGCCTGACAAGCTCTACACCCCATTTTTGGAACCATTAACCTTTATTAATTTTTACCATTGACCTACACATTGAAGCATGTTTTGGTTAGATCGATAACGGTTCACTTAAGAATTTGTTTTATTGAGTTTATAATCTTCTAAACATGCTATTATGAGACAAAGTAAATAGATCTGATTATAAATCACCTATTTATAACTCCAGATGAGTAGCAAATCATAGCAAATGATTTTTACCACTTATTAGTTTTTTAAGATGAAACAAACCATTTACACTATTTCTACTGTTATAAATGGATTATATCCTCAACAAAAATATTTTAAATATATATAAATAAAACAAAATTGTTATTTACTGTTACCATGTGTCAAATATTAATCTAGGAATTGGATAGTCAGTGGATAGTAGAGTAATAAAAATCCCAACCCCCAGAAAGGTTCCATTTTGGTCTGGAAAACACATACATAATATCAGCTAATTATACTTGCTCTGAGGATGATAGTGTAACCTGGGAGATAGTAGCTGAGTGAGGTATTGTTAATATTGGCAGAGTGGTAATGAAAAATTTTTACAGAGAACTTGGCATTTGCCTCAAAGTCTAAAATGACAAGGCAATGGGCAGAGAAGCACATTCCAGTCTTAACAGCATGATAAATATGTTGTGGTTTTGTAATTGCAATATTAATTTCAAGAAGTCTCATGAAGATGTAAACAGTAAATCTTTCTCAATATAACTATTCAATTTTTCAGTCCATCAAGTCACAATGTAGACAAACCTCACTGTAGACTGTGGTGTCTGGGTCTTATTTATATTTAACCCATTAAAGGAAGGAGAAATTTATTTTATAAAGGTATTTCAGGATATTAGAGGACTATAAATCTTGGATTCATACAGCCTGTGTACCATATTTGGCTTTCCTTGAAAATTCACCCCTTGCAAACCATTCTATCATGCACCCTATCAGTTTCTTCTATAGCTATTTGGCTTTTACTTTTTTAGCTAATTTTTTTAAATGTGTTTTTATTTATTGTAGCCACATATAATCATTTGACTTTAGTTTATAATTTAGATACTATTGCAAATTTGTATGCAACCTTAATAAATAAAT
The DNA here is from genome assembly GCA_030015415.1 of Cynopterus sphinx. Lineage (NCBI taxonomy): Eukaryota > Metazoa > Chordata > Mammalia > Chiroptera > Pteropodidae > Cynopterus > Cynopterus sphinx. The sequence continues at coordinate 11,633,608 of CM057379.1, forward strand.
TTCTAAAACCTGTGAAATAAGGATGGCAAGTTTTATTGAAGTGCAAAGATTTATAAATTTGCATTTTAAAAAAAGAATACATACTTTTAAAGTTTAGGGATTAGATCTTCAGCAGTCAGCTGACTATGAATCATTTGTTCACAACCATGATGCAGTGTTAAAAAAAAATTAATTAGAAGATTTGAAAGGTGTAAAATCAAAAGGAAAATGAAATATTTGGTAATGTAAAGCTAAATGTTTCAGCAATGGAATTATTCATAAACATGAACTGACTAGGCTTTATGAAAATTCAAGTGAGATATCTCTAGGATGATTCTCAATCTGAATACACAGAGGAAGCTGAGAAAATGTACATGGAAATGTTGAAATTTGATCTATATTCTTTAAAGAGGGAATCTGCTATTACTTTAGAATGAAAGGCTAGTAGTACTGGCAGGAAATAAACAGGAATGTATGGTTCACTAAAAACCACTCTCTTCTAAGCACTCGTTCCTGTGTCTAATTAATCTTTTATTTCTTTATTATTAAAAAAATTATTAATTAAACACATGCTGTACTCAAGCCTTGTTGCTAAGCACTGAAATAAGTAAGGCAGACCTAATTATATACTCCATGAAGCTTATTGTCTGACTGGAAATATAGCAAAGAAACAAACAAAAATGACATATGCCTATACTCTTACTAACGCTATGAAATCAAGTACAAAGCTAAGGGATTGCATAATAATATCTGTAATAATTTAGTAGTTAAAAAGCATCCTTAAGAAATTGATGATTAAGAAGAAATATGAAATATTTATATGAACTTTCAATCAAAGAAAAAATATGCAGAATATTTCACCCCACTCAGTTGAGTCATCTTGCAGATTAGGCACAGTGAGTGAAGTAAACGTTATCATCAAAAGTAGCTTAGATTGAATGGATTTTTATTTTTTTAAATGTAATGTTGATAGTAAAGAAATGGAGAAATATGTCTGTTAGTACTTATTTACTGTTGCCTAGATGAGCTCTAGCACTTTTGAGTTTACAGAAAATAAACTGAAAATAATTGAACAGTAAGGTAGGCAACTTAGACAAATTGCAAGGGAGAAGAGTAGACATAGTCAAGAGATACGTGATATATAGCAGTTAGAAGCTCAAGATAAAAATGTTCAAGATGCTCTGAAATTTTGAGTTTACTAATTTGAGAATTGTGGTGAATGATTTCTATATTTGTCCCGTGTTGTTCACTATGCGTATCCCAAACTATTGAAAGAGTGTCTGGCACACCATAAGTACACAATAAGTATATGTTGAATGAATAATAAAGTGAATGCACAAATGAACAAATGGTATTTTTTATTGTGAACTGGGAATATAAAACATGCATGTATATTTTTTATATTATTAAATATTATGAGTATAAAGTTGATACACATTTATTCTATATATAGCCTGAGAGACAACATATTAACACATTCAGTATAGAATAACTGATATAACATAAGTCATTAGTATTCCATTAGGTGTCAGTTTTTTTGAGGTATCATCTTTCAGGTTTTACCTGCTGTCTTCAGGTAGATTCAAAGCTGTTTTTCTCCTATTTTTTTAATTTAAAAAAATGTTTCATTTGTTTTTATAATTTTATTTGTCAACAAGATTGGGCCCAGATATTTGGTCAAACATTATTCTGGATGTTTATGTGAGAGTGTTTGCTGAGAAATACATTTAATTCTGTGAACTCTGAGTGAAGTAGATTACTTTCCATAAGGTGAGTGGGCCTCATCAAATCAGTTGAAGGCCTCAGTAGAACAAAATTATGATCTCACCCTAATAAGAAGGACTTCTCCAGCAGATTGCCTTTAGTCATGAACTGCAGATCTTTCCTGAGTCTCCAATCTCCTCCTTCAGATTCTGTACTCACTAAGCTCTCTCTCCCCACATCTCTGCCTCCCTCTCTTCCCAGCTCCACTCGCTCATTCAGTGTTCACACTCACTCTCTCTCAGAAACACATGCATGCACACACACACACACACACACACACACACACACACACCCCATTGGCTGTGTTTCTTTGTAAAATTCTGATTAATACACCAATATAATCTCAGGTTCCAGAAGCCCCTATCACATCAAAATTTAGTCACATTTGTATGTGGGTGTGTGTGTGTGTGTGTGTGTGTGTGTGTGTGTCTATGTCTAAAGATGGGGCGAACTGACAGTGTATGATACATGAATCAGTTCATACAGAAGAGAGTCAAAAAAGTTGAAAAGAGAAATGCCAAACCAAGTCAGGACCCTAAAAAAAAAGTTACTTAAGAGACACATGGAGGAATACAATAACATTGGTGTTACAGTCTTTCCCAGTAAAACTACAGATGATTTTGCAGTTGGGCTGTACTACAATGCCTAGATATTTATCAAACAGTCTCTGACTGGCCCATCATTTTTGATCCTGCCCTCGACTCCTTTTCATACCCCGTGGATGACTCTGTAGGTGAATATATCCAAGGCATTTTGTTCCATATAGATCACAAACTAAATCTCTTTCTGTAGAGTGGTAGTCATTGAGCCATGGTTTACTTATGTTGTACTCCAGAGCATTTAACTCTAAGAAGCTCTGCAATAATTCATATTTTCTTGTTTTCTTTTTTAAAGTCCTAAAGTGCTGGACAATACTTTGTAATAGCTCTATAACTCTGCCGTTACATAGAACATCAGTCAAAGATGGTATGCATTCACTGCACTTTTCCCTTCACATCTGATCAAACTGCAGGCTGTAAATACAAATCAAATGGCAGAAGAAACATGCTTTGTTTGGTTGATAAATTTTCAAGCAATTGATGAGCCTTTAAATGCAATTTGATTATTTTTCTTCCTCCTCCTTCACTCATCCACTTCATTTTGAATTAAATTTTAGTTTGAAGTTGTATTTTTTAATTGAGCCAAATTAAAAAAATCTTCATGTAGTAAAAATGTCAACTAATAGAAGGTAATGCTGCAATGATTTAAATATATGGGGATGTTATGATAGGTGCTATAAAGAGTAATTAAAAGGCGCACCTATATAGATACTCCACAAACTTTAATATGCATAGGAATTATTTAACATTTATTAAAATTCAGAATGTGATTTAGGAGACTTCAATAGCATCCCAAATTTTGGATTTCTAATAAGCATCTGCTTGATGCTTATCTTCATGGAACAAATTGAGTAGCAAAGAGCTACACTGCAGTCATGAGATTTCTCAATGTAATAAAAAAAAAGATCAAATATGAGTCTTTAAAATGTCAAAACAACATACTCTATCATTTCATGAGACTGTACCATTTGTCAAGCACCGATTGATAAAATCACACATTTAATAATCACAAGAACTCAGGAGGTAGATATTGTTATAAATTCCCTTTCCAGAGGAGGAAACACATTCCCGGAGGTTGTCTTAAATTTCCCCCAAACTCCTAAAGTTCCACACTTAGAGTCTATGTCACTTTTAATAATTATGTTTCTCTTTCTTATTAGCAAAACACTACTAATAGATTTTATCATAGTTTCTTACAAAATTAAACAAAATGACCTATTACCAAAGGATGAATTTGACCTTAGTGAAAAGTTGAGTATGTTATAAGCATACTGTACTAATACATGCTGTTTTTTAATCATATAAACCACATTAGCTTATTCTGAATACATGTGTAAATCAAAGACCTAATGTGATGCCCACCAAAATCTACATCACCTATCAAAGCCATAAATCATACAAAAATCCATAGAGACAACACCACAGAAATTTAAGTAGCAGATACAAAATATTTATTCTTTTCAGGCCATAAATATTACTTTTAGGACAAAGTTAGATGCTGTCTTACACTTGATTGTTGTGGGAGTTTTTGAAAAAGATAATGTTTCTCTGGGACTTCTTGAGGTAGCAGAGCTCTGAGGATTCAGATACCTTATTCTAACCTCTAATAATGTACGTGACAATACCTTTCCTCCTCACTGCACAGATCGTGATGAGAGAGGCTTACCTTACAATGTGGAGTCTTCAGGTCATTCTCTGTTATGGTCACAGTTGTGCAAACAGAGTGATTAGGTTTACGAATTGCGCCACCTTATTTATAAAATTGTATTAACAAATTGCTATTCAATGGAAATCTTTATCATAAGAAGAGAGGTAATCTTGAGGACAGGAATTGTAGAGGAATTAAAATATTTCCTGGGCGCTCCTGTCTGAGAAGGAGCAGGAGGCATGGACAGCCTACATTTCTGTGGCTTTAACTTTATAATCAATATCTGTCATGTAGCAGAAGATGTTTGAAATGACTGAAATTATATACAACCAGGGATATTAAATGAAAATATGAGTATGTTTCTAAAATCGGCTAGGACATTCCTGCCAAATTAAAAAAAAATCATAATTAAAAGAGATAGAGTGAATGAACATCTAGTTTCAGAAACAGAAGAGAGGATATAATTTTTCTTTTGAAAATTTCAGCTAAAATCAGTAGGTAGAATATATAAAACAAACATACGGAGGTTCTGGAAACAGGAGAAAATGATTCTGTGAGGGTTCATAGCAGAAAGAGATTGGTATGAAAAAGACAAAGCTATGTAATTTAAATAAATGTGCTTCTGTGAGATTAACCATTGAGAACTGTATATGAAACAAAAGGTAGAAAGAGGGAAGGAGAGAGAGGATGAGGAGAGAGAAAGAGAGAGAGGCTAGAGAGTGAAAGAATATGTGGATACATCATTGAATACTGAACATTTCTGAACCAACCATGGAAGTCTGAGATGGAGTAATAGTCATTACTGCATGCTGTTCTTAGTAGCTGTTTGTTTTGAATTGATTTCTACCCAGGGATTTTAACCAAAGAGGGGAAGAAATACAGGTTCTAGTGTCCTAAAAACTATGACAGTGGCTTTTTCCTAAAATAACTTTTGTATCTGATTATTCAAAATTTTTGTGGATTAAGGTGCTATCATTTATACCAATTTTAGCTGTGGACTTTGAGAAAGCTGTGTAAAACCTCTCTCCACATTGATCTCTTCATCCACGAAGTGGTGATAAGAGTAGAACCTACTTGATAATGTTATTGGGAAAATGAAATAATATATATAAAATATTTAACACAGTGTCTGAAATTTTTGCAGTATTGTTATTGCTACTCTTTTTTAAGTTTTGATTCAGTTGTATTGAAGTAATTTCAGTTTATATGATGCCCTGTTGTTTCTACATCTAATTGGGTACTATTTCCTTTGATTAGAAAGTTCCTTTTTCTATCTTTCCCCAGATAAATATGTTTAATTCAACATTCTTTTTTGTTCTCAACTGTAATAGTTTTCTATTGTAGTGTAACAAATCACCACAAACTCTGAATCTTAAAAAAAAAAATCCACAGTGTCGTTTCTGTAAATCGGGAGTCCAGGCCAACCTTAGCTGGGTTCTCTGTGTAGGGGCTCAGAGGGCTGTGATCTAAGGGTGGACCAGGCTGCTTTTTCCCTGGAGGCAGGGCCTTTTCTAAGCTCATTCAAATTGTGGGTAAAATTCAGTTCTGGTTGTGAGACAGGCCTCACTCAGCTTCCCAAGCCTATAGCCCTCTGCACTGGAAGTTCACAAATGGCTGTTTGCTACTTGGGAAGCCATCAGTAGAGTGACTTCTAAACCAGCAGGGACACTCAGGGTAATTTCCCTTTTGATTAACTGAATGTCAGGTTATTAAAAGTCTTAAAAATATCCCTCCTCCATGTAGCAAATTCTTCCCACAAGCAAGTGTGGGGATTATACAAAGTATGTCTTAGAGATCAGGCTGCTATAACAAAATCCTGGGTGACATATAAACCACAGAAATTCGCTTCTCACAGTTCTGAAGGCTAAATGGAGAGGTCATGGTGCCAGCATGATCTGTTCTGGCGAGGACCTTCTTCTGCATGGTGGACTTCCAACCTCTCATATCCTCAGGTCGCAAAGAGCAAAGAGAGGAAGCAAGCTCCCTCCTGACTCTTTCAAGGCCACTGCTCCCATTCTCTAAGGCTCCATTCACATGATCTCATTCGATTCTAATTAAGGCCCCATCTGTTACACCATCACCTTGGGGCTTAGGATTTCAACATATGAATGGCGGAGTGCAAACATTCAGTGTTTAGCTGAGTACACACTGGTAAACAGAAAACAGGAATCTCAGGGTCATCTTAACCATTCTAACTACCACAGGCCATAGTCTGGTCATAATGTTTTACTTCTACTTTTAGAATTTATTAATCATCAAAGTTTCCCAAGAGTCTCAAGCCATCAAAGCATCAACTCAAAGTCCAAAACTGTATCATCTCTAGATCATCTAAGTACAGATCCTGGGGCACAAAAATTAGCTTCCATCTTTGAACAGACCTAAAGGCCCCTAATGCTCCCAACGTACAAGGATGGGCATAGGATATCAGTTATAGACGTTTGGTTCCAAAAGGAAAAGAATGAAAGGTAAAAATGAATCACTTGGCCTTAAGAGTTCTGAAATTCAGCTGGATTTTCCTTGATTAGGTTTCAAGACAGAATAATTGTGTATGATTCTTAGCTTAACTTCTGGAATTTGGTCCTACCCTTGGAGTCATTCTTCCTTTTCTCATGAAAGGTGTTCTGCGTTTGAAGTTGAGGAGTTTGTTTTATCAAGTTCCTTTCTGCCAAAAGGATGTTGTGAGACTGACAGCCTTATCTTATAATACCCTTACTCTGTCCCTTTCAGGCCAAGCTGACAGTAGTTCTGATGAAACAATTGTTTCAAGAACTCTGTGAGCCTTCATGAATTTCAAGAGGATTAAATTCATTAGACAAAAGCCAAAGTCACAAGTCTTTTTGAGATCATTTGTTTCTATCTTGGGCTCCTGCACAGATGTCTGGGAGACAATGTCTTTAAACTTCCTAGAGACCCTCTGGTTGATTTGAGAGGTTCTGTGAGGCAAACCCTAAATCTCCTCAAGGACTCTTTGGGTCACCTGTTCTCTGTGCCATGCTTTCAGCAGCGCAGCCATTTCTAAGTTTTAGAATATTTTGCCTTCTTGCAAGACAGAATTTTGAAAATCTTCCTGTCCTGGTTCATTATATTTAACCATTCTCTCCTCAATTTTTCTCTCCTAACGTTTTACTGTAAACAGAAGGTAGAAACCAGGCAGCATCCCTAACACTTTGCTTGGAAGTCTCCTTAGGTGTACCCAAATTAATTTCATACAATTTTTCTTTCCATGTAACTGCAGGCCACACTTTGTTAAGTTTTCTGCCACTAAGTACCAAGGATCCCACCTCCTCTAATTCCTCAACAAAATGTCCCCCACTTCCTTGAGTCTTTAGCATCCGAATATCCAAATTTCTGCTAAGCATCTGTCAAATTGACAAATTTCTCCATCTTGCTCTCTCCAATTCTATCAGAGCCCATTTCTCGGTTTTGAAGCTTCTCCCAATTTTAAGTATTTGGTGCAACATCGCACCATTTCTTACACCGACATCTGTATTCGTTTTTTACTTCTGTGTAACAAAGTATGACAAACCTAACTTCTTAAACACACGCTTTATTTTATAGTTCCTTGTGCTAGGATTTCAGGGCACATTCAGCTGGATCATCTGCTCAGGTTTACACAGGGCTGTAGCTAAGGCATGACTAGTCTATGCTTTCATTTGCATTTAAAGGTTCTCTTTCGAGATTATTCAGATTGTCGACAGAATTAGGTTGTTTGTCTAAGGCTCTCAATTTCTAGAAGCTCGCAGCAGCAGAAGTGTTCCTATGACTTCTAGACCCTGTGTTAGTTGATTAGGTTAGCTCTCTGTGAGATAAAAATAGCATAATCATGGTAATTTTATCCATCAGAGTCACGGGTTCTAGCATCACTCAAGGGGAGGGGATTATACAGAGGATAAAGATCTTGGGGACATATCAGAATTCTGCCCACACGTTAGCTAAACTCTCACTTCCATTTTCAACCATTCTATATCCTCTAAAAGTGTCTGGAACCCTGAATATCTGTATCAACCCCAGGGACTGATTGAATATATAATGACTTGATTCCTTTTTGTACTTTTCATGTGTCCTAGTGAGTTAATACTCTCAATTCTCTTAATCTAGCAGTTGATGATTATATGAAACTTCCTCTCTCACAAAGAAAAACAGTAATTTTTTTGTAATTTTAGGATGTTTTAAAACTTATGGCAATTTCTTTTATATCTTCACTAAAAGAATGTTAATAATATCACTGTTTATAATAGACCCAAATGAAAAGATTCAGATATCTGTCCATCAGCAATAGAATGGATAAACATGTGATGGTATATTCTTCACAAAATAGCTTAGTGTGCTATAATGAGAATTATAAAAAACTACAACTAAACACAAAAATATAGATTTTCTTACATACCATACTGAAAAAGAAAGCCAAACATAAATTTGTATAAACAGTCGGTTTACATTTATATAAAGTTTAAAAACAGTCTAAGGTAATATACAACATTCAAAATCAGTATAACCATGAAGGGAGGAATGTTAATGATTGGAAGGGACATATTGTGCTGTTGTTATGTAATGTTCTATTCCTTGATCTGGGTATTTTTTATATGTTAACTTAGTTTGTGAAAATTCATTAGATTCTATATTTACAAATTGTATCATTTCCTGCATGTAACTTACACTTTTATAAAAAGGTCAAGAATATATACATATAACATAGATATATTAACTACAAGGAAATATATGGAGGCAAATATCTTCAAATAAATACAAACACAAAATGAACAAATATCATCCATATGAAGAATGTTTGTGATAACATTCTTTGTACATACAATGCTATTGACTTAAATTCTTTGACAAAAACAGTCAAATTACAAGGGATTTAAAATTATCTATCCAGTTCTTTGTATTGGAACATAAGCACATTTTCTAGAATAAAGCTGTCTCTTTTATTTCCCACAGATCAAGTAGAAGAAGTTCTGCCCTGAGGCTTTTTGTGTTGTCACTTTCATTTTAACAGAAAATGGTGGGTTTATTATGATAGAATCACTGTGGCATTTCAGCTTATTTTAGGGGGTTTGGCACAGTTTTTTTTTTTGTATAAACCATTATTAAGGTGCAAAACGTAAATTATATATATATGCTATATATATGTATATATGTCATATATATACATATACATACATATATATATATATATAAAACTTTGTAGTGTATTTCCAATCACAACAAAATTAACTGTTTCATATCATATGTAACCTAAGAATAATCTCAAAAGATGCTTGCGAATGCCATTACGTGAACACAGATACATGATTTAATTTAAATATTAATTGTAATGTACCTTAGAATGACATCTGTTTTGACATAAAATTTACATTTCACATTTATTTCTGAGAAATCGTCATTGGCCTAACACATTTCTTATTTGTATAGGTATCAGTAACTGATGATAGATTTCATCATTCCTGTGATAGACAGATATTGAGATCGATTAAATATAGGATAGTCAGGGGTTTTAAACAGTTAACTCTTTGCATTTTGTTCCACCTGGTCTGTCTGAGACTTTTCATCTTTTCATTTTATATATGTTCCTTAGGTGATCCAATAAGAACATGGGTCCACAGAAAAAGTACATGTGGTTTAATGGTTATGTGTTTGCCACTTTATGTGATTTGTTATCTTGGCAGATTTCTTGGCAAACCCATTACTATGTTCTATAAGCTGTATCTAAGCTCTTGACTTTTTTTTTTTAATAGTATGGTAATAGATCTACAGTAGACTACCTGGATGACCAAGATTTTAGATACACCATGTATAAGTAGAGTTATAGGAATGACTAGCTTTTTTTCCCTTGCTGCTTCTTAGTTTTTTGCTTCTATAGATGTCAGTAATATCTGTGTATTTGTCAAATACTTAATAATTGAATTGCCCTTATTCAAAACATTTAATAAATTAATGTGTTGTTATGTTTTTTCTTCATAGAAATTCTCTAGTTCATCCATTTTCAACTTTCCAGTGACCTGTGTATCCCAGGCCACTGTCTAACTCCTGGATTAAAACCACATCTTGCTTATTCTCTCAGATGCCAATTTTGATATTTTCTAATATGTTATCAAGGTATTTCAACATTCTCTTTATATTTTATTAAGGTATTACTGACATATAATATCATATTAGTTTTATGTGTACAATGTAATGGTTCAAAATACATTTATATTGTGAAATAATTACCAAAAGAAGTTAACATCCAAAGATGTTGCAGAGGATGCTCTTGAAAATGATCATTTTCCACTTAATTTCCCCCTCCCCCAATTGCTTATGACTTTTCAATGTCTTTCAAGTTCACCTGGAATGAAGTGGAAACTCGCTAACAAGGCACATAGGTAACTTCCTTTATCTAGCTCCTGACTAGCATGAACCTTACTTACCTTTTAACTCTTTTCCTTCACTTACTTGATGACTTGCAATGAGTCTTCACTTTAGAGGATAGGAAGATTTCTGAGGATCTAAAAATGTGGGTCTTCTTGGCTTTTATATTTGAATTGGGTTCTGAAGATAATATTTTTCCAGATCCTTTCAGTGTATTCAGAACAAGTTTCATTTCAGTATTATTGCATACCTGGCTTTGAGGACCAGAGAGAGGCAAAGAGAGAAAATGAAATGATTTTCTCACCATGAATGATCTTTATGTTGCCATTTGCACTGTTATACACTTTGACTGTCCTAAAGAACTGTGTAGAATGGGGCTTTGTGTTTAAAACAAATTGCTTTTCTGGTAATAAGAACATGGCTCAACAGAAAGTGCATGGGGTTTAATGAATATGTATCTGCCACTTTATGTAATTTGTTGTCTTGGCAAATTTCTTAACTACTCTGTGCCATAAAATTCTGGAAATAAAACCCATAATTGTCAGATCATTTTTAAAATTTTTCCATGGGAAAAAAGAGTTTCCTGACCTATTTTTTTAAAAACATTAGAGAATTGTATCAATAAAGTTAAATAAACTAAAATCTCCATAAAAGTAACTATTCAAAGCTCAACTTAAAAGATTTATTTCATTCAGAATTGCTTTTCCTTTTCATGTTGAACCCAATCATATATTCTACTTTCACACACTTTCTTGCCTATGCAACATATCTTATAAAGTGTAGCACAGATTAATGAGAAAAATGCAGAAAATATTTCATTATGAATAAATGTTTTATCTATATTTCTCATTCTGAAATTACAGTAATGTTTTCTTGTTGCTATTATGGATTTTTATTTTGCTTACTGCATGGTTGACTTTTTACATAGATTTATGTTCATGATTTAAAAAATAGGTTTTGTGTGAGATATTTTACAGTTAATCTATCTTTGATAGAGTTGAACAGAATCTTGGAAAACAGTAAGACACTATTTGGGTAGACAAAAGAGGAAAGTTCATTATAGGCAAATAAAGTAAGAAGAACAAAGATAATAGTAGGGTTTGAAATGGTATTGCATATTTAATTAAATGTGTAAATGGTTAAATCATTGAGAATAGATGATGTACAGTTGGGAGCTTGATAGGAGCTGCATTTAAAGGACTGCCAATGGATAGATCATATACAAATTATGTAGGCTCTTGTGATTCTAACGCATTTTTAAAAAATTAAATAGACCAATGTGCCAGTTATTAAGCAATTTTTTTCTCAGCTCCAAACCCACTCTTCTATACTCTACTTTGGTTTGCTAATTCTAGGATTCTGCAAACCACATTTCTTTTTTTTTCCAGCAGAATTTATGCAAGGCTTTGCCAACAGGGAATATCAGACTGAGACTGTAAGAGTGAAAAAAGGAAGCTGCGAATTACATCTCCCATGTACTTCCTATGAGTTCCTTGTGGGCTTCCTCATTAAATGGACAGTAGCCCAGCAATGCTTCTTTATCTCAAGGGCAGCATTTCATGTCTATAACTGTTGCTGAATCAAGTCTTCAGTGTTCCATTGCGCTCAACCTCAGAGGTACAAGCACGGGCTATTGTCCTTCAGAGGGGTGAGTGTCAGGTCTGGGCCACAGATAACACCAGCCAGGATATCACCTGTGCTTCAGAGGTTTGAATTATTACAACTACCATACTTCCTTTTATTCCTTTTGCACTAGGGTAAGTGGCTGCTTCTTGCACTTGATACTTCAGTGGTATCTTAGTGTTATCTTTTTACCTTTTAGTTACCTACATAATGACCTTGTATCTAATTAATAATTCTTTATATTATTTTTTTCCCCTCAAAATATTGTTGTGGTCTCTGCTGGGGCTTCTGACTTGGCACAGACTGGCATAACCAATGCTTCTGAAAATGTTTTTATGTGGATCCTTTTAGAAAGATATTTTTACAATCCATGATCATTTGAAATAATTTTATTGAAGGCAAGGCTGGAAGCTTGGTGTTTAATTACAAAACTTCATGTGGAAGATCTAGGCTGAGTGATAGAATTTGTGCTTGAAGGAGCCATTCTCAAATATAAGGCTAAAAGATTAAGATATATTTAGTTAAAAAGCAATTATTTGTTGTTAAATTATATTTTAGGAAAATTTCTTTATGCCTAGCTTATAATATTTGTCCTACAGTCTTTCTACATAAATCACTGTCTCCTTAAAGGGACTGTGTTCTTATCAATGACAAGAACTAGGGACTCAATTCTGTCTTTTGTTTCCCAAAAGATTAGATATAAGTATATGGTAAACACTTAATATACATTTGCTGAATTTTTAGAACACTGTAAGGAAATAAAGATACATATATAGACACACATATACACACATTTATTTAACACAGTGCCTCATATTTATAATTTGAGTTCTTTAAACAACATATGAAACATGCACAATCTTTATTATACATCTAATCTGGATTGTTTTATGCCACAAGAGGGATTATTTAATCAAAAATTACCAGGATTCTACTAAATAGAGCACACATGTTTATAATATTGTATTTGAGATCTAATTAGATTTTGGTACAATTCTAGAATATACTCATTCTGAAATTTTTTCAGGCTTTACAAACTCTCCATCTGAGCTTAGCCATTAAAATTTCTCTTTAACTGTGCTAACATTAGTCCTAATTTATTCTCCTGAGCTTAAAGAGTCCCCTACTGCTTGTCTGTTTTAGTGTTTAATTGCTTCACAGACTCCCACATTGAATTCTGTAGCAATTTACTTTGCTCTCCTGGTGAAACAGTGAGATTTTCAGCATGATTTAAATGAAAAATGAAAATCATGATATGAAGAGAAATCTATGCTAATGAGTAAAAAAAGCATGGGTTCCTAAAGCCCTCCATCCTATGTCTTGATTGAAGAATAGCAGTGAATTAATTAATATTCTAGATTTTGTGAGCAGATTTACAGTTTCATTTCAAGGACGTAATGATCAAAAGTCTCTAAATTTAAGTCATCTCAGTTCAGCATCTCCAAGAATGAACTTAACTACTGAGAGAGATCAGTGTCTTATATTACAAGTGATTCAAATCATTGTGAAGTTTTTCCTTACGGTTATCTACACCCACTCCTCTTTTTACATTTTTTTTCTAAGCAGTAATTAAAATAATAAACATGCATTGGACTCACTTCTTACATCTATCAAATAGTGTAAGTTCTGAAATTTTGGGTATCACGTCACCAAATTAAATAATCGATAAACTTTCAAAATAAATTGGAATAACGTATATGTAATACAAATCTCTGAATTCTAATGACAAGAGCTATCAAATAATAATTTTTACATTTGAAAGATAGTTGAAAACATTAGACTCATAATTAATATTTTGCATTTCTGCCTATTCTGAGTCAGTCCCAAAAGTTCACAGAATGACACTCTAAGTTGATAATCATGACTAATTAAAAGCAAATTTAATGTTAATAACCTAGAGTTACAGCTGCTATCAGGGTTTTAAGAGTAACCACCAGCTGTGGACTGGGTCATCACCCTCTCTGGAAGGCATGGCTGGTGCAAAAGCTCGCTAACTTGACATTTGATGAGAGTGGGGTGAGTCTAACTTAATGATCTTTTTATATAAAACTTTCATACATAAAAATACTAATTCAGTTTTAACCAAACTCCACATGAAAAGAATGTCGAATGAATTCATATCTATCATACAGATAATTTTGTAAATCAACACTGAATCACTGAATCCAATCGTTGCCTTAATTTTAATTCTCATTACAGATTTTTATAAGTCTGAAACTTTAGGAGCTATCATAATATCAAAAGGATCCTGTTGGTTTTTAATTCTATTGATGTTCTCTTCCAAGAGAAAGTACTGCCGTGAAGAAAATGTTCTGTATCTGCACTGCCCTCTACCATAGTTTCTAGCTACATGTGGCTTTTGAGCTCTTGAAATGTGGGCTAGCATGACAGTAAAAAGTGAATTACTAATTTTATTTAATTAAATTAAATTTAAATAGTCTCATAGTCATTGTATCTACAGGACGACATAGCTTTGTATTGTCAGTTAACTCTGTATTATTTATTGTTTCTTATTCTTCTGAAGTTCTATAGCTTATAGATATGTTATTTCTGATAAATTATGTAAAATAACTTTTCATGATTTATTTCATAGTGACTTCCAAAATTCAGTTATTTTTAAAATATACAACTGTTTGTTTAAGTTTAAATAGAAAAAGAAACAAATGAAATTTTAATCTTGAGATATTTTTTTTAAATTTGTTATTGTTCTCTGTGTTATTGTAAGGCATACAAAAATGAAGTAATTTAAATAAAAAGAAAAAATGATCACACACATATTAAAAACACATGTTGAAAGTGTTAATAGGGAAAGATGACACAATAGATCTCTTGCACACATAATTGTTGGATGGATTTGGTATTAAAGATTTTCAGAACAACTTACTCAGTTCATTTCTATATTGTAGACAATGAAAATGCAATCTCCAGATTTCACATTTGATTAAATCACTCGACCAATTGATATGACTACTTAATTTCAAAGAAAGTAACTTAATCAGGTTTAATCATTTATAATTAACTTAGTTTTACACAAGATATGTTATCTTTGTAGTCCAGAGCCTTCCAAGTTTTTACTGTGAAGAGGCTTTCTTCAATCTTTTTTATCCCTGTTCTGAATATATGTACTTAGAATTTGCATCTTTGTCCTGGAATATACTTCTTGGAAGCATTTCTTAAAATCTAATTCTCAGTGAAACTCATGCTGTAAGCTCATAGATACTCTCTGAATTATACTATGATTAAGTTAAGCAGTGTTTTATTTTAATTTATAAAAGAATGAAAAATCTATATATACAAAAACATGAACACATGTACACTCAATTCTACATATATACACAAAGGTACATATATATAGAATATATTAAACTAATAATTCAGAGTGATTATCTTATACAAATGGAATTATAAATACATTGATTTACTGTTCTAATTGAATTCCCACCCCAGCACACTCAAGAGTCTGATTGGGCCTTTAACTTTGTGTAAAATTAATGCTAACATATATGAGAAGCAGAACATTATGGCCAGGGGCAGGAAACTTGTTAAACCCACTTCCCCCACCTTTCATGTGGGTCAGTCAACACAGATATTTCTAATGTATGTCAGTGGAAGTAAGGTGAGTCATTTCTAGACTGAGTGGCAACATATGTTGGTGTCTCTCTACACATTCTCATCTGTCATTTGTTTATTTCTACAATGATCTTGGAAGTCAAATGTTTAAAATGAGATAGCAGAGTGATTGAAACAATTGGTATTAGCTATAGTGCATATTACCTTTGTTTTCTGTTCACAATATCTTTCAACTATAGTATCATCTGCACAAAAAAAAAAGATATTTTCTCATTCTGATATTTTTTGTTTTGACAGTATACATGTCATTTTACTAATTTATACAAATCAGTTATGTGATTGAGGACTTGTCCTAAAGAATAAGATATAAAGCACACAAAATAAATTATTACCCAAATAAGAAAACCATTTTTAAAAGGCTATGTCAGCTCAGCCACCAGATTAAAGTACCAAACTATTGACTACTGATATTTGTTTAGATTTGTTGATTCATTTTTTTTAATATTTAAAATGATTGTGAGATCTTCCAACTAGGGTTTTTATGAGGAGAAGAAAACAATTCGTTGAAATAAGTGGATAAAATAAGTATATTTGTATAAAATACAATATAACAAATTTTTAAAAAAGTGTGCATGTGAGTGAGTGTGTGTACATGTGTGTGCTGCTCCTACTCAGGGACTTCTGTTACTGAGATTATGTAAAATTTATATAAGGCACTTATACTTCAAAAAAATGCTATAGAAAATGTGATATGTTACTGTGTTTGAAAATAACTTTGATACATTTACCAAAATATGTATTCCAATTATACTAAATCTACAAAATGTCTTATGTTTAGGACCTATTTTTTTTTACCCTTACCAATAAAATAAAGCTGGCCAATATAAGAAGCAGAAAATTATAGTCTCTTTATTTCAATATGTCCTTGGAATATTATCATTCTATTTTCTATTATCCATTTGTTCAAGAAAGAAATAACTATCTCTTAGAAGGTGGAACTATCTAAACTGTTTGGTACTTTATACTTTAAATTAGTTTTTGAAAAACCAACTAGGTCCCCCCTTTGGTTATTTAAGTTTAAAAAATACAAACTTGTAAAAATATATAAATAAAATGGGTAAGGGAAACAAAAAACCCTATTTAAAATAGCTTTATTCGTGATTGTCCAAACTTAGAATAAACCAGGATTTCTTTGAATAGAGAATGGGTAAACTGTCATGTATTCAGACAGTGTAATATTATTCAGTGCTAAAAATAAATGAACTTTAAAGCCATGAAATGACATGCAGGACTTTAAAAAGCATATTACTAAATGAAATAAGCCAATCTGAAAAGGCTGCAGAGTGTCTGATTCCAACTATTGGATGTTCTGAGAAAGGCAAAACTATAGGTTCAGTAAAAAGTTCAGTAGTTGCTGGATTTTGGGATTAAGAGAATGAAAGTTGGAATGCAAGATTTTTCGGGCCATGAAAATACTCTGTATGATAATATAATGATGGAACTATGTCATACATTTATTTGTCCAAACTCATAAAATATACAACACCAAAAATGAATCCTAAGATAAACCATGACTTTGCGTGATTATAATGTGTCAATGTAGTTTAATCCTTAGTAAAAAAAAAAAAAATGTACTATTCTGGTGGATGAAGCTGATAATGGGGCGAAGTTATTCATGTGTGGTGCAGGAATTATATGAGAAATCACTCTGTTTCCCTCTCAATTTTGTTTTTATATCCAAAACTGCTCTAAAAAAAATTAAAGTCTCTCTCTTTAAAAAGAAAATAATGCAATGCACAGACTTTTTGAAAAAGCTAAAGTAAAAACTAAATAATTTTTACACTACATAATGAAAATCTTTGCATTTACCCTCAGAATGTAGTCCCTTAATAAAAGCAATTTTACATTCCAGAATCTCCCTTGCCATCAGAACCATCCTAAATGTAATAATAAAAATGGAATCTCTTCTGCATGTCTTCTGCTATGGATAGAAAAACTCATTTCCTGACTTAAAAAAATAATAATAAGGAAATAAATTTATAGTACTGTAAAGAAAATCCATCTCATTCATTAAAATAAAATGAAATTATAAAAAATGGACTATACTAATGCAATGTTAAAATTAGGGGGAATTGGGGCTTTTCTGAAGGGGAATATGGGAACTCTCTATACTATTAACTCACCTTAAGCTGCTCCAAAAATAAACTTGGTTAATTAAAGAAATAAAATCATTTGATTTTATAATTTAATCTACTTATAAAATTGTATAATTAAAAAAAGACAATGGAAATTTCTGTGAAGCTTATTTTATTCAGATGCAAAATTACCCCACTCCTGGCTTTGTGTCTTCTCTGTGTCTATCCCAATCTCTCCTACTGCCTACACCCTTTATACTCCATTAGAATGGAGTCTCATTTAGAAATCTTAATAGAAAATTCTAATGTACTAACTTAAGTTTTGTGCTGGTTCTTATACTCAGTATGATCTCTCTAGGTGCTCTTACTCCTTACATTAGCTACTAAATGTATATTTCTTAAAAAAAACCTGACAGTCTTATCTTTTAACATTATGCTATATTTGTATGTATTTATAGGGTTATTTACTAAAGTACATTCTGTTCTTTCTCATTTTAATATAACCTTGATATACAGAACCATATATTTTTCAAATTTGTGTATGATGAGCATGGAGCAAAAAAAATAAAATTTGCAATTGAAAAATAACTTGTCTCTCAAAGGATTCAGTGTAGAATATCGAGTGTAGGATATCCTAAAAAACAAAATATCACTCAGGTTACTCAAAACATGGTTAGCAATTATTTTTTCACCTTTAAAGACAAATGTAAAAGCAATACTAATCATTTGGCTTAATATTCTAAGTATTAGAGTTATTATAGAATTAATAATTTTCTACATCTTAATATATATATATCTGAAGAATGATAAACAAGGGATAGGTAATTATTTTAACTTTTCATGTCTTTTTAAAGAAACATTGTTGGAGTAGTCATTTTAATTCAGATTTCTTATTAACTTCTAGTTAATCTAGTTTATTGAGCAGATAATTTTCCAAGTCAGTACTACTTTACAATGATAGATTGGCTAAATAAAATATAAGAGTATAGTGTTTTCATATATTATTGAAACTATAACTAAGAGAAAAAAATTCTACATGTCTGAAACAAAAAAGGAACTCAAAGTAAGGCAGGAAAGAAGGTGTTGATTCCAAGAGAGCCTACAGGTATTGGAAATAGATATGTACCTTAATTTTTCTAATCTGACCAAAACTTAGTGTCATGGTCAAAAAGTTCAGGAAAACCCTGTTACTTGCAAAGCATTGAGTTAGATCCCAAAACACTCTACGTATGCGTTGGAAGCACTCAACAAAAAAATAATGCTGGCGCAAAAATTGAATCAGAGATCTTTAAAAGTGGGAGCTTGAAGATAGGCAGCTCCCAGGATAGATGTGTTTACTTTCACAGGAAACAACACTCATTGAAAATTAGCTCTTACAACTCCTAAAAATATATGCTAGTATGACAGAGTGTCAACAAAGAAACAATAAAGAAACACTTCTAGTTATTTAAAGTGCAATAACTAGAAAAGAAATAGAGTATCCTAAAAGACTTAAAAGCAATTATGCTAAATATGTTAACAGGGACTTTTGATACTGTCTAAAAAACTAAAGGTTCTAAATATTACTAGTTTATTCATTCGAAGGCTGTAGAAAGTTGATGAAGGATAAGACATGAGGAAATTCAGCAGAAAGCAAACTCTTGGAGGCTAAAGAATTATGATCTCAGCAACTTCAAGATGCTAGCAAGAATGAAGTTGCTTTTAATCTGAATCTGCAGACACCGGCTCTGGGAAACTACTCACGTGCAGCCATTGATTCCAAGAGTCACATCCTGTGACCAAGACAAAACTGAAAGAGACCACCAACCTCACAGATACCCAAGATGATCCCTCTAAGATTAGAATGACTTGTTAGTACTCAAATTGCTAGCAAGGGATAGGGGGACCCTTAACTCTCTTAATAAGAATATTTTGTCCTCCAGCACATCTATAAGGTTTAAAACAAAAAGTTTGACAAAAGAAAAGTATCCATTAGAAAAACCAAAATCAAATCCAAGAAAGAAAGAAAAGGGAGAAAATGGAAACACTCTTAGGGAATCCAGATAAAGATATGAGACAAAACTTCAAAATATCTATCGGTTTTATGTTGAAGAAACAGAGAACTTTGGAGATTCTACAAAAGTAACCCAATGAAAATTCAATGTGTTTCTCAATATTTCATGGCATTAGATATCATTTTATATGGAGCATTTTGTTCATTTTATGTTATCTTTGATTATTCATTGATTTCATGTAATTTTAAATTATTTTTAAAGGATATACAATAGACTTTTATATATCTATCTAGGTCCTGTAAACTTGCTATATTTATTTATAATTCCAAACAGTGAATTTACATATTTTTTTGGATTTTCAAAGTTAGCTTCCAGGGCACCAGTGTTTTCTCTGTGTGTATGTGTGCTGGTTAGTCATGTGTAGTCCTTTTATTTTTAAAAAGTACTTCAAAAAAAGTACAAACAAGCTATATATGATTAAAATACCTAAAATATACCTCAGACATTCAAAGAGATAAAAATATAAGAGCAAAGTCTATAAGCAGTTATTTAAGAAAGCTGTGCCATCAGTAGAGAATGTGGGAAATCTGAATATAATAAATGTAAACCCACAACAGAAACAAGATGCCAAATTTGCAGGGCCTAAATGACAAAATTCAAACCTTAAAAGTCACCAAAGGGGAAAATTACCCACAAACAAACAGCATGAGAATGACAACACACTTTTACTTTAAGTAAATATAAGGGCCAAAGAACCTGGAGTAATATACTCAAAATATTTATAAGTAGATATCAGCTGGAGCTTCTGTATTAAATGAAACTTTCAGTCATGAGGAATAGTCAATTATAAATATTTTAGGCAGAAAAACTATAATTTTCCACAGTATAGATCTTGATTGAAAATTTTTAAAACTTTTGTAAGCAATAGAATGGGAAGCAAGAAGCAGAATATGAATACAACTTAATATTTGTATTGATGTTTTAAATATTTACCAATGAAACAATAATGAAACAATGAAACATTTTGTGACAAAATAGAATAAGTAACCTTTCCTAAACAACCACAAAGAACGTGGCATTTTTTTCTGTGAATCTTTAAATAATGCTATAATCCTTATATTATTCCAGAAAAAGATAGGAGATATGAAATGCCTTTAAATAACTTGATGGTACACATTAACATTTTAACCTAAACTTATAAAAACTTAAATACAATCTATTTTAATGTTCTTGAATAAAAGGAGTAGAGAATTTGTAAACTTGATAGTGCATAAATGAGGATGGGGCAACTAATAAAGCTTGAAACAAAAAATACCTAAAAATAGTAGATTTGCCAATTATTTTTATAATCAAAGTAAACTTTAAATAACTAAATACAATAAAGTATGTAAGGGCTACTTAGAAGAAAAAATGCATAGACTCAAATGTAATATAAGAAACAAGTATGTAACATATGAACTTAAAAGATGATTCAAATATAGTAAATGACATGGTGATGAAAGGAAATATGAATGAATCACAGCCATTATATAATCAAATATATTTCAGAAAATAAAAGAAAAAACATAAACATCCCTAAAATATTAAACTATATAAATGAAAATAAATTGTTATAGAAATAATGATTTTTATATTGACTCTAGATAAATTGGAAACCAGAATTTAATATAAATATCAAAAGTTTTAAAACCATCATACAGAAACACACACACAAACACACACTAATCACTTAGGCAGATATTTCCATGAGAATTCAAAACATGTGATCTCATCATAAAATTCTAAAGACTATAAAAAGATAAGTTTCAGTGTTGCTTTAATTAGATAAAGTGCAAGATCTCACTTATAAATATATTTGTAAAAAATAATAGGACTAGAAATATGACTTCATCAATTATTATTAATCATCATAAAATAGGTATGTTCCAAGAATGAAAAAAGTTAATCATGAGAAATTTCATCAATAAAATTTACCATAATGAGAAGACTTTGAATAATGAAATATTTTCTAAACCTGCATTTATATAGGTTTGCTTGTACACTTGATTTGCATATGAAAAATTACGGAAATAATGGATGCCTGTGATAATTGCATCTTCCTCCAGAAGAAAAGGAAGTTTCAAGGAAGTTTTTTTCTTTATAATTAATATAGTGGTGGATTGCTAAATAATTAGTTTGGTTTGGGCTTGGTAATTTTTTTTCATCTTAATAAAAATGCATATTATTTATGGAGGGCTAAATTAAATTTCATTATAATCTAATTAGAAATTTAGAAATTGGAAACTTTTTTTAGAAACTGTGTATCATGGAAATGATTCAAGGTCCAAAGGGACAAGGAAGAAGCTAGATTTCTCCGTTTTGACCCTCATACCCTTGGTTTGATCTGAGCAATTTAACTTAAAATGCTGGGATTCATGTCTGATTTATACACTTATTATTTATGGTTGCATTTATATAGTATATAGCCATATAGCTCATGGACATCTTGGTAAAAATAAATTAAAAGTTTAAAAAATTTGTTTAAAATATTAAAATATTAGAGCTACTAGATGGAAATTTATTTTAAATATTTTTAGCTTGCAAACTAAAATAATCTGATTCTATCTAATTCTTGTAAGATTTTTTTCCTGTATGGAAAATATTCTTCCCTTTCCCTAAGTTCCACAATGCAATCTGTGGACCATTTTCATCAGTATTTTCAATGATATTGTGAAGCAGATTCCTTGATCCAAGACAAAACTAATTTGGAATTTCAGAGAATGAGCCCCCAAAATCTTCATTTTTTCATTACAACTATTAATTCTTAATTACTTTGAACATACATAAAACTAGTTTGTGAATTATCATTTAGCCTTTTTAATTGCACAGTATTAAGAAATTACCCAATCCCTGGCAAAATATTTTATGTGGCCAGATTCACACTTTTATCTTCTTTCATCACTGTTATTACTTAAGGAAGATTAGTCAAAGAATGGAATTTATTTTTTAAAGGATGAAGTTGTTATCTGAGAAAGGAAAATTATATTTTACCCCATATTATTCATCAGTAATTTAATTTGCTTAATGTTTGAAGTTAAGAAAAGCAAAGTAGGAAAAGCCTTACAGAAGCTATCGAAGTAAACTATAACTTTTTTTTTTCTGAAAAAGATAAGTAAAAGAAAATCATAGATAGGAGATAATCTTTTTCATCAAGTTACAGTAGAAGATGATGTAGAGAAAATATTCCAAATGATTTTGTTAACATTTTTAAAAGACAGGACAAATGTTTTAAAGTAATATATTTAGCATATTGCAGTGCAAAATAATAAAATGAGAATCTCATATAACATAAAATTTCATAATTACCTTTTAAGAATCTCTTGAAACAAACAAAAAAATCTGAACACTATTAAGCTCTCATATTACATAATAAAGATCATTTAAATGGACGTTGTTATCAATTTTATGGACTTTCATGAAACAACTGGATTGCTTTTTATGTTTATGGCACCAGTCATCCAGAGTTTTATACTCACTATCCTGGCAAATGCCACTGGCATACTTATTAATGAAAAATGCTGCATTTTGCACCTTCATTTCACATAATCTGAAACACATGGAAAGAAAGTCACTTTGAATTGTTTTTATTGTCAACAGGATGAGATTCAAAATTTGTAAGTGTCATTCTTATAATCATACATATGCACAAACCATGTAACCAAAAGAAGCATCGTTATATGATTACAGTAAACGTGATATGGAGAGGAATCAAATTTATACATTAACTACAGACATGGGTTTCTATCAACAAAGTCACTGTGAAAGAAACTAAATTTCACCGTGGATATCTTCACTACATTTCAAATATGTCATTAATGACTGTGTTACCTTGGTCTAAACATTTCACTTCTAAGCATTTAATTTTTCTCATTCGTGTAACCCCAGGGGTTATTTTTAAATCCTTTAATATTTCTTCCAGCATTAAATTTCTGTGGTACCACACAGACAATAAGAACAATATATATGACATAAAAATGTATCATTGCAATAGTTGAAAATGGAAAACTAAAACAAACCTCTAGCTTATATTAAAATTGTAGGCTTTATTTAATGTAAAAAAGGTTACTTAGGTGACCTGTATTCTCCATATCAAAAAAGTTATCTTATGAAAATAATATATGCTATTTAAGAGTTTGTCTCACTACCTGTAGGTTTTATGATAGAGGGAAAATATTCTTCATATCTGTCTTTTCTTTTCTTAATGTGGAACAGAGAGCAAAGCTGTTGTTATCCAGCACTTTGATTATCATTACTTGTTAGTCAGGAGCCCCTGTCGGCATATCAGGGAAGATTTGCACTGACATCCTGGCTGGTGGTATTGAGCCCCTCACTCTCAGGTAGTGTCAGAGGAGGCCAAATGGAGAGTCAGGATTTTTACCACCAGCCAAAGATAGCAAGAATCAGGAAGCTTTCTTTGCCTTATCCATCCAGTTTGGTAACCTTGGAGGATTAGTGAGCAGCCTGCATTTTAATATGCTCTCAGCAACAACAAGAAGCCTCTGCCAGCACCTCCATGAGAGTGAAAGCTGAGAAGAGAACCGAGACTTCCATCCCCAGCTGGCATGAAACAGCAGTATTCTCCACCAAATAGGATTCAGTTTCTTATAGTCTATAAATGTTTAGTTTTCAATAATAACTTCATCATACCTAGAAGCAGGCAAATCTAAAGCTGAGCAAGAGAAGACTGTCAGTAGATGACAACCCTGAGATTACACAAATGTTAGAATTATATGACAAGGATTTTTAAAACAACCATCCTAAAAGTGCTTCAGTGAATAAATATGAACATGCTTGAGGCAAATAAAATGATATAAATATTTACAAAAAGTGAAAGAGGAGTCTCATCAAAGAAAATTAAGGTATAAAAAACATGCAAATGGAAATTTTAGAACTGAAAAATTCAGTAACCAGAATAAAAGTCTCAGTGGATGGGGACAATAGAGGAATTGGAAGGACTAGGTAAAAAACTCAGTGAACTCGAGGACAGAAAATAGAGCTACCTCATCTCAACATAGGAAAGAAATGTATTTAAAAAGCAAAAACAGCAACCACAACAAAACACTGAGTTTCTGTGATATGTGGGACTTTAAGAAAAAAATTTAACATTTGTGTCACTGAAATCTTGGAAGGATAGGAGAACAGGGCAGCAAAAAGAACTTAAAGAATTAATGACTAAAATTTTCCAAATTGGCAAAAAAACATTTGGCAAAATTTAAGAAACTGAGCTAATCCAAATAGGATAAACACAAAGAAAGTGATGACAAGACTTCACAACCAAACTTAAGAAAACTAAAGAAGAGAAAATCTTGAAAACAGAGAAATGACACTTTATCTGTAGGGGAAACATAACTCAAACAACAATGCATATCGTTAGGTACTTTGGAGGCCAAAAGGAAGTAGCCTGACATTTTTTAAATGCTGAGAGAAAATGACTGCCATCCCATAATTTTATATACAGTGAAAATGCCCTTCAGGAATGAAGGAGAAATGAAGACATTCTCAGATGAAGGAAAACTAGAGGGTTATACTAGATATTTAAAGCAAAAATTATAACACTGTCTACTGTGATTCTCAATGTCACCAGAGAAAATAAGATAATTATAAATGGGAAAGAGGGAAGGGCCTTTAAAGTGAGGCAAAGTTTTTACAGTTCAATTGAACTAGTCTTTTAAATAATTTTGTGATTAGAACAAAGAAACCTTAAAATTATTGAAATTGCATAAAGCATAAATTAGTAATAAACATGATCCATAAAATGTTACCCTGTAGGCAGGAATGTTAAAAACACAGAGTCGCATGTTAGTTTTGTCAAACTTAACAAAATTTGCAAATGACGTTACCTCAATATTGCACATATATTTTATATGTTTAATATGATATGCATCATATATAACATAATACATATGCATATGCTATTCAATACTATTACATAGATTTTTTTATTCAGATTCACTTTTAAGAAAATAGCATATTGTCAATATATTGTCTATTTACTACAAAACTTGAGCCAAAAGTAGGGAACATTTTTATCTCTTAATTTATTTCTCAAATTGATGGTTTGAACATATTTATGGTTTTTCATTTTACTTAAATATTTTGTCTTTTTAGACATTACAATTCCAAATTATAGGACATATGAAAACATAAATATTTGTGTGTGTGTGCATGTGTGTGTGTATGTGTTGGACATTGTGTTAACTTAAAAAGAATTATTGAATACATTCATGATTGAAACTTTATGAGATTCCAAAATACATAAATTACCTGATTTTTCCTAATTGTCTAAAAACTTAGTGAACTTTCCTAAGGTTAGAAATTTATTTATTTATTTAAAAGATCATCTTCATATAATTTTAATAGTCTTAAAAATAGTATTTGTGGTTTTTCTTTTTAATTAAAATTATTGATCTAGTATATTTATATTGCAATTATGTTAACTGTACAGGAGAAATATCTATTTTGTATACTCTTGCACATAATAGTAATATTAAAAGTTCAATATTTTCAGTTTGTTATTTCTGAAATTCAGTTAATAGGAAAATTTATTTGGGACATCATTAGTAGAATCGCCTATATTTATAATGCCATCATCTGTATTGTGTAGTTTTAAAATATTTTTTATGTCTCAATTTTTAGGAAACTGAGAAAACTGTCAAACAACGTGTAATAAAGGCATATTTTTTTCAAGACACACAGTTCTTAAGAGAACTATTGAATGTTCCAGTTGGGTGCTAAATAGCATTATAGTAGTTCCTACTTTTTCCACCTAATTCTATCTGTTTGGATTTGCATATACTGGAATTTTCTCATAAATTACATAATACAAAATGAACTGACCTATAAAAAATATATGTAGCTTGGAAAGCTTTTAGAAAAGTTAATTTTTTCTCTTATTCTGGTCATGATTTTTTCCCCCAGAAACAGTCACTATCCTGTTTTTTAAGATTGTTGAATTTTATGAGTTAAAAAATCATTTGCCAGGGAAATTAAAGTATCTTTAAAAGAAATGAATCACTTTTCAGCAGATTTATAAATTTCCTATAACTTAAAAGACCTTCATGTTTTCCTAACTTCATGCATGGTCTCAACACTGACTTTGGAAAGCACCTTTGTTAAGTTATCATTGATCCATGAAGATTTAATTGCTCCATATGTTGCAAATTCTTTGCTAACTGAAGTGTAATCAGTGCTTTGCATTTTTCTGATTACCATATTTCTTTGGGAGTATTTCATTAATGTTTTAAAGTATTTGAAAACTGTTTTTAATTGATAATGGTTCCCTTCATTCTTTATTTTATGGCCAGCACTCCCTCATGTGCCACTCTATGTTATGGTTACTGACCTCGGGGAGCACTTGAATAATTTTCTAAAAGCAATTTTATTCACTGGAGTCAAGTGAATTTCACTTAAACTTTTTCTAGCTGAAAAAAAAGCAGCAGAAAGAATCTTTTAAGAGAATAACATCTCACTTACATTCCTTTATACTCTGTTAAATGAGAAAATTAGCATTATACTACTTGTAAGGTAAATATTACTGCCACTATATTAGCAAAACTCAATGAGCCTTATGAGTTAGGTAGCATAAAATATAGAGCATTATTTTTTAAAAACATTCTGACAGTGATTATATTACCTCTATGCTAACCCCAACAAGAATAACCCCCAAAGGATTTCTGTGTATAATTAGAATTCATGAAAATGTGTTTAATTTTGCATATCATCATTTTTTGTAACAATAGCTATTTTTTAATTGCAAGAGACATACTTTAGATTGTGCAACTTAAAAACCCAGGAAACTAAAGGGGAATATTAAAATTCACCTATAATATTAACTTCTTAATAATGAATTCTGTTCAAATTTTGGTTTGTTTTCCTCCAGACAAAATTATGCCTCTCTGGCTTCGACAGTGCAATATGTGAAATCTAAGAGTGTGTCATGGACCTCTCCTGAAGGCTATGTCCACATCACTTTTGGCAAGATTAAAAAGGGAACCCAGATAAATAGTATATTAAAGACCATATTAAAAAAATACTAAAAGTTTTGATAAACAGCCATGACTGTGGTGCCCTAAACACTACTGAAAAGATTTCTTGTCTAACGGGAATTGACCATGAAATATTCTCTTTCAAAAAAGGATATTAAGATCGCATTTTGCTCCTACCATCACTAAGACCACACAACACCTAGTAAAGCTCTCCTTAGGTTATGGAAGAATCATACTCAACACTTCAGAATGCTGCACCAGCACATTTACAGGATGAGAAGTAAGTCTGCCAGGTTTGGGTAAAGAGTTCAGTGCAGTAGGTTCTGAAGCAAGTGCATACTGAGGAGCAAACAGTCATATCTCTTGAACTATGCAAGTGGAAGACTCTATAGACTTAGAAATATCTCTGGTGGAAACAATTTCATGAATATAAGAGAAGTATATGGCCAGCCTCATAAAACAAACAAACAAACAAACAAACCCTAACTGGCTTTTGGAGAAAAGCCCTATTTCTGCCAAGAGAATTATAGACTATTTAAGAAATACTTTCTTGTTTGCCCCTGCACCCAATTAACATGGCAGATTAGATAATGAAATGACTATGTGCCCAGAGTTGGATTCTGTTAGGCCTGCAGTATTATAAAAAAGGGCTGAATTAGCAGAAGTAAATCCAAATCCAGAATTAATATCTCATAGCTGGTATGTGAAATGTATATCATAGATGAGAGAAAACAAGAAATTTTCAGAGGCAAGTGGCTCAGTCTATGAAATCCATAATTGTTGAACCATTGCCTCTTCCTCAGCTCATACCTGTGACTGTGAAACTTTCTATGATGACCTGATGGAAGCTGAAAAACACCAAGACTGCTTCATGTTCATGAGTGAGTCAGCTTAGAGTGTGAGTGCAAGATGGAAATGCTGTGTGACTGTGCTGTAGCTGTACTCAGGGTTGCTCCTGGAAGGCAGAGCCAATGAAATATTCTGCCAATACGTAGAGCATTTGTTGACACACTGTGTGACAAAAGAGATGTGACTTGTGGTTAGAATGTGTGTGTTAGATGAGCAGTTGTAAATGTCTTGAATATTTGGTCAAGTTTGGTAAAAGAAAGCATGAAAGGTTATTAGGACATATTTATAAGAGATAGGAATATGGAAGAACCTATGAAAGTGCACCCGAAATATGAAATTACTTGTATTCACATGTTAACACCCTCTAAGAATACCCACCACATGATAATTAAATAAATTGGACAAAATGGAATCAGCTTAGGTCAGCTAGTTAATGCCAGCCAGTCCCTGTTATTGACTATCCAAACAACTACACAACAGGTTTATGAGTGTTGTACCGTGGTGACAAGAATAAGTTTATGGGTCTGCCCACATTGATAGTCGCTTCACTCACCAAAATTGTGTTAACTATTGAGAATGTCAAACATACAACTTGGAAACAACTGAGACAAACATGAAGAGCCCAAGGTATCTTGAGAAAAACAACTGGCCACTTGCTGACAAGTGAATTGCATTAAATGCCTTCACTAAAAAGGGATGGGATTTGCTGTCCTTGTAATTGATGCATATTCTTGTATGAGTCTGACTTTCTGACCAGAGAGGCTTAGCCAACTCCACTACCTGAGACATAGATAGAGTTTGATACATTGACATAGTATTTCACAAAACATCGCATTCAATCAAAAAACTTACTTTAACCAGGCAATTTTGGCAGCATGCATATAACCGTGATATTTATTGGTCACATCATTTGTCACACTACCCGGAAGCTACCTGTCTCAGAATGATAGAGTGACTTTGGCAGGCATAGTTGACAAAATGGCTTGGAGATAATGCTCTCTAAGAAAGAAGCCCCATCCCCTAGGATACGGTGTAAATCATTTTATGAGACATTTTCTCTAATAGAAAGAATGTGCAGTGTGGGAAATAAGGGGTGAAAGTAGGAGTAACTTCACTCACCATAACTCTAAGTAACCCACTTAAGAATGCAGGCTTAACTTCCCCACAAATCAAGGCTCTGAGGATCCACAGACACCGGTTGTTGGAAAGGAAATACCTGCTTCAGGAGCCAGCACGAGAGTTCCATTAAATTTAAACTATATTTGCTGAACTGTCACTTAGAGCCCACTGTGCCAAGAGGCCAGCTGTAAAGGAAAGGTGTTGTCATTTGTCCCAGTTATTTGCTGCTGTATAACAATTTACCCCACAACTTGACAGCATAAAACATGTATTATGTTCATGGATTCTGTGGGTCAGAGCATAGTGGGATGGCTTACCTCTCCTCCATGACACCAGAATTCTCAGCAGGAAGACTTAAGTGTCTTAGACCAGAATCATTTGAAAGTCTGCTGACTTTTGTGTCTGGAGATTGTTGCTGGCTAAAAGCTGGGATTCTCAGTGTTCCCCCATGCAGACCTCTCCATGTGGTATTTTCCCCCATGTGGTCCTCTCCATATGGTATCTAGGCTATAACTAGGCTTCATTAAAACATGGGGACTGTTTGTCACAGAGCTGCAAGCATCCCTCAAAGAGGGATACTTAATATCAGAAATCACACATCACCATTTCCATCATATCCTCTTGGGGAAGCTGTCATATGTCTGCCGGTTTCAGTAGAACTACAGTAGACGTTTTCTTGATGGGAAATGGAAAATTACAGAAAGAGCATTTGGAACTAGATGTACCACTGAAGCTATTTTTTAAAAATAAAATCCACAATATTGCCCTGGGTACTGGGGACATATAATTGAAACTGATTATCAGGAACAGGTAGGGCTGCTGTTACATAATGGAGTCAGAGACATTTTATTTCACTTTATTTCTAGGTGATTGATCCACTGAACTGTTGCTTCAGAATTTTCTAGTTACTCATGATAGTGGACAAATGCCCAAGCAAAGCCTGGGAAGTTATGTGATTTTAGAGAGCTCCCTGATGAGGGCGTAGTTGGCCCTGTTAGATGAGTTGTAGAGATTAGCAGAGATGCTGCATGAGGATGAGGGGAATCTAGAATGGTGGCTGGAGAAGGGGTATGATGAGTATCTGTGATGGTTAGTTTTATTTGTCCAGATTAAATATCATTTCTGGATGTCCATGAGTGTTTCTAGATGAGATTAGCATCTGAAATTTTGGACTCAATAGATTGCCTTTTCCAATATAATATGAGTGGGCATCATCTAATTAATTGAGGATTGAATAAAACAAAAAGTGCAGGAAGGAGAAAATTGTCCATTATTTTTTTTTACCAATTAAGCTGGGACATCTCTTCTTCTGCCCTTAGACTGGGGCCTATACCATCAGCTCTCCTGGTTCTAAGGCCTTCACACTCAGACTGAATGATATCACTAGTAATCCTAGGTTTCCAGCTTGCAGAGAGCAGATCATAGGACTTTCTCATCTTCCAGAACCACATGGACCTATCTATACATATATATATATATATATACATATATATACATATATGTGAATTATATTATGAAATTATTTATTATATATATAAATTTATATATATCATATAAAAATTATGTCCTCTATTATATATTATCCTCATAACATATATATTTGTATATGTGTACATAGCAATATCTATCTATCTCTATATCTATCTAATCTATCTATTATGTCATCTACCTATCATCTATCTATCTTTCTATCGATCTATCTATCTATCTATCTATCTATCATCTATCTAATCTATCATCATCTATATCCTTTTGCTTTTGTTGTTTAGAAAACCCTGACTAATCCAGCATCAGTTGCAGACTTGAGATAGTTTGTTCTGGTACCTTACTCATATCAGTTTCCCCTGGGAAAGAAAGCAAAATCAAAGAGAATTATCCACTTTAGCTGTGTATGATGCAAAGTATGTGGTTCTAAGCAGCACAAAGGACAGTGTGTGGTGGATTCTGTAGTGTACTGTTCAGACCTTCTAAAGGGCTGAGGCAGCTTCTAGAGATAAAGACTCTCATCTGAATCTATGGAAATCACTTTTAACTAAAAAGAGCTCCTTCACTCAAGAGTATAGGTCCTCCCCAGGAGCAGCTTGGATGCAGTGACTATGCAATGTTTGAAGTATAAGGTCAAATTGGAAAGACAGAAACTGAGACTTATGTTTGGAAGGAATTGCTATTTAAGTGCCCTGCACTCCTAATATTTCCAAGATCTGTTTGTTATAGCACCACAGTGTGTGTGAACCCTATAGTCTGTTTTCCAGACTGTAATACCACTTCAAGAAATAAGATGACATTTGGCAAAATTAAAATAAAATTAAATGACATCCTATAAGGAGAATATGGACAATATTTATTAAGGATTAAGAAAGAGAGCTTATCTCAAAATTATATAAACAGTATGATCCCAATAGAAGTTTTTTTTGTGTGTGTCTGTGTGTGTGTGTGTATGTGTGTGCATGAGATGCAAATCCTTGTAAAATACATGCAAACTGACTAGATTATACATCAATCATCTAGAAAGAGAGAGAGCCTAAGAGATTTTTTTCAAAGAAACATTATTTTGAGTGTCAGCCTTTCTGATTTATTTGATTTCTAAAACATTGAGTTTTTAATTTTTAAAATGAAGGAAAGAAAAAATACATTTGTTTTGGTCAGGCACTTTTAAGATTTTTTTAAAGTTTAGTCGACATACAATATTAAATTAGTTTCAAGTGTACAACATAGTTTTTCTACATTTATATTCCATATAACGTGACCACCATGATGTCAAGTAACCATCTGTCACCATACAAAGTTTTTGTGATGTTATTGGCTATAGTCCCTGTGCTATACATATCTCCATGACTTACTCATTTTATAACTGGAAGTTTTTAGCTCTTGTATTTCTTCACCTTTTTCACCTATCTCCCCCACCACCCTCAGCAGAAAACCATCAGTTTGTTTTTTCTGTAGTCTGTTTCTGTTTTGTTTCATTTGTTTATTTTTTTATTTTGTTTTTTAAATTCCATATATAAGCAAAATCACATGTTATTTGTCTTTCTCTGTCTGGCTTATCTTACCCGGCATAATACCCTCTAGGTCTATCCCTGATGTCAAGATTTCATTCCTTTTTTGTTTGCTGAGTAATATTCCACTGTTTTTATGCACCATATATATCATCCTTATCCATTCACAGATCAATAGGTTGCTTCCATATCTTGGCTATTATAAATAGCATGGCAATGAACATAGTGGTGCATAAACTGTTTCAAATTGGTGTTTGGGATCTCTTCAGGTAAATACCCAGAAGTGGGATTGCTGGGTCGTATAGTTCTATTTCTAATTTTTTGCTGAACCTCCTTAGTGTTTAGCGTAGTGGCTGAACCAATTTGCAATCCCACTCATAGTGCACGAGAGTTCTCTGTTTTCCAGTTTTACTCAATGCTTATTATTTGTTGACTTTTCAACAACAGCCATTCTGCTAGGTATGAGGTGATATCTCGTTGTGGTTTTGATTTGCATTTCTCTGACGATTAGTCTTGTTAAACATCTTTTCATATGTCTGTTGGCCTTCTGTATGTCCTCTTTAGAGAAATGTCTGCCTATTAATTTATACTTTTTGAAGTACTAATCTGTCTTCAGTCAAGAAAAGTTTTCATTCCGCTTTAATTTTCAGGTGCAATATGCAAATATCCTTAATAAAGTCTACTGTGACAATGAAGTTGAAAGCAAGGTTATACCTTTCCTCACAGAGAAAGCAATTAAATCTTCTCTAGAATGCCATTTAAAATATTAATGTAAATGTAGTATTTAAAAGAAAGCCATGCATTGTTATCAAAATCATTTATTATATACAATTCTTTAGATTTTAATAATTGCCATAGAATCTACACCAAGCTTTCATGTCCTTTCTTAACAATATTGTGATAGAGAAAAATTCAAAATGTTGTAAGTCAATAGGAAAATGTTACTTTCAATCAAGAATTACTGCAATAAGTTATTAAGAAATGAAAATAGCAACAACTAACCAGTTTCCAGAGCCTTTTGTATTGACCTTGTATTAAAAGCTAAGCTTGTTCTGTCTCTATCTGTCTCTCTCTCTCTCACTCATACACACAAATACACACACACACACACACACACCACTTCATTTTCTACTTTTTGATTTTGTGTACTCTTCCATAACAGCCAATAAGTGAGAGTTGATTATGCATAACTTAATAGGATGTTTTTCTCAATGTAAAATGTTCAGTGTTAGTAATTTCCATCTTCCCTGGATAAAAGTGCAGCACACTAATTTAACAGTCTGTGTCACAATTAGGAAAATGACAGGTGGTACCATGCTCTGTGCTTGAATAACTAATCTACATAAGCACAGTAAGAAAACTCATTACATAACAACATATGTGGACACATCGTTTCAGGGTGCCATATGTCCCTAAGACACATATAAAGTAATCATTGTAGCTAACTCTAGATCATGTCATGTGTGTTTCATTGAGCTTTAGCAAGGAAGCTTAAATTATGCCATCATCTCTCTATTCCTTTTATGTTCCTTTCATCTCAAGTCACTTTGTTCTCATTATCATTGGTAGTTTTATTTTCTACCAATAACCTTTTCTCTTTATTCTTGGAGCTGGAGAAATGAATTAAAGCATAAATTATTATCCTTGAACCATAATTTTAATTTATTGTTATCTTAGTTATTTTATTGGAAATCTTTTTTTTTGTAGATTTTTTGGGTAGAATTTATGTATTTTCCTGATTTTTCCTAGCAACTTTCCTTTTATTATTTGTCATCCTTGTCATTTGTTAATATATATATAATATATATATATTAATATATATTTATTAATGTAGATATATGAGGGCTACTTGTATTCTGGGTTTAAAATAATCTAATAGGTACATTAACATAAACTAAAAGGATGCTGTCTAAAAAAAAACAGGACAAAGAGGAACATATAGTTACAACAACATGAAGTCTATTAAAATTTACCCCAGAACTTCAGGTAGACTTCACTACTGGGTTTAGTTTTAGTCCAAGAGTTTTAGTATTATAACTAATACCCAAACTCTGGTCATCTCAAATGACATTGTAAGTGCCAGAAGACTTCCTTTAGGTTACATGTGCAAAGATAGTTGTCAGCAAATCTCTTTTCAGTTCAGAACTTCCATCTATACACAGCCTGAGAACGTGCCTGCTCCCAGAAAGAGAGATTCTATATCTCTACCATCCCTATATTGATGACCTTTTCCTGAATTCATATAGAGAGGAGACTCTAATTTGTCCCAAATGTGGTCACACTACACTCCATTACTATCTCTAAATAAAAACTTCTGGCACGTGAATTGAAAAAGTAAATGGCTGGATAAATTTGACCTTTTTCATACCTATTAATTTCTAGTTTTCTTCTGTCAAAAAGTAAAAAGTTCTAAAGATGCTGTCAGTGAACAGAACCTTAAATAGAATTTTGATGGTAAATTACTATTTATTTAGACACAAGATTGGGAAGAATTTCAAATAATTGAATGTCATTTCTTAATCAAATCCCCTTTTGCTTCCATTTATTTACTTATATCTAAGTGCCAAAAGGCCACCAGGGACACATAGTACTCAAACAAATTTAGGTTTCTTGACTTGCTTCAGCAAGCAAGAAAACACTAAGGCAATTTAAGTTATCTCAAAAGGTAGGAGTTAAAGAAGGTTCTTCAAGGTGTCAATGACTGAAACGAGTCATATGATGATCTGGCCCAGATTGGTCAGAATTTGTAAACTAAAGAGATACTGGAGAGTTTAGTAATCTTCTACTTAAAATACACAATCCATGCAGAATTATTGTTTTGATCTTGTCTTGGAATATATGAATCTGAATGAGTGTTAAAGAGTTCAAGGGCATCATGATTTGGTCAGGCACAGTTTATCATTTTTATGTGACTGAGCAATCCATTTGGAAAGGTCTGGTTTCAAATCTCAGTGCTACTTCACAAAATCAACCCCAGTAAAGCTGTTTTTTTTTCAATTTATCAAAATCCCTCCCCTTCCACTTAGTTTCTACCTTAAAGTAAAGGATTATACCATTATTATTTTTTTTACAGACATGGATCATTCTGCCCTGTACTATTCCACTCATCAGAATATTCTTAAGAGAAAATTATCTGCTGTTAAACAGACATAACTCCCCCATCTTTCCTTTGTTGTAGGTTGATTTAGGAAGAAAAGTAAAGAAAAAAAGGCTTTGCAGGTGCACTTAAGTCTCAAACAATCACATATGTGACAAATTCAACAAAGACAACTAATTAGCTTCAGGATTTGAAATGTGTTCCATGTGTCTCATAATCTTTTTGGGTATTCTTATGTAACCAAGAGCTCCAGCCATTTTTTAGCTGGGGTATGAATGGTTCTTTGTTTTTTTTCCCTTTTAATTTCTGAAGAATTGGTCTATGTTTGGTGATTGTCAAGCATAAGAGAATATCATGGAGGTATCTTGCTGCGAGGACACATTAACTGCTGACAGTGTAGACCTTGGACCAGCCCTTAGGGAAGAAAATTACCAAGAGGGTGAAGGAAAAACACATGAGATGAAGATTATTACAATAAGTGGTATCCAATATCTAAGTGCTCCTATTTCTATGATCCAAAATCATTTTGGGCAGAACTAGTCAGATCTTTGTGTGCATTAAAATATAATTTATTTTACCTTTTTTATTGAAAATCTGTTGTAAAATTATTTTCTAAATAAACAAGGTTATATTTTATCAACATTAAAACATCCATTTATATTTTTCTTTAATCCAATTAAACACGCTTCTATTTCCTGGATGTCATTTCTATTATATCAGATATTAGTCATATTTTATGTATATAAAGAATTGCACATTTACTTTTCATTATTTGACATAAATTCCAAAAGTACAATCTCACAATCATAGGAATAGGTATTTTAAGGCTTTTAATAATTACAAAAATGATATTCATAAAGTTTATTCAAATTTACACTCCCATCAGTGATATTTGCACAAACTGTCACAAACTGTAAAGCATTGTGAATTATTCTGTGCCATTATACTAGGTGACATTATTTCTGTTTTTGTTTCAATTATACAATTAATTTTTATAATACTAAAGTTAGCTATTTTTTAATCTTTTTTTTAATAAGTAGTATGTAGAGTTTTATCTGGATTCTATATTATCTAATTTTGTTATGAGGATTTTAGCATTTTGTTTATTTTCAAAAACTGTACAATGTAAATATTAATTCTTTGAGAAGGTTTTTTCTATCTGTTCCCAATTTGAAATTTCATTTGTATTTGACAGTGATTCTTTATTTTTGTTCCTGTATGGAAGACTTTAATTTTTAAGTAGTGAAATTTATTAATTTTTTAAAATTTTCTAATTATAAGTTATTCTTAGAAAAGAAATTTTGTCTCTAAGTTTCTAATATTTACCTATTTTTATGATGTTGCACAATAACATATAACATGTTATAAAAAATCCATATTTTCTACATAATGTCTACAGTTAAAAAAGATAGATTACTAAATGGTATGGTAGACTTATGTGATATAAATTATATATAATATACATAATAGAATCAAATTGAAAAAACAATAGATGAATAAATACATGTCAATAGTGACTGGTTTCTAGAATCATTAGGATTTTAAAAATCTTTTAATATTTTAACCTTTATACTTTATATTTAACACATTTTTATAAAACTATTTTGTAAAAAATAAATAATAACACCATGAAATCATTATTATGATAGCAAAATTAAAAATATATGGAGTCCCTCCTCTGTATCAGGTATTATTTCAGGCACTAAAACTGTAGTGGTGAATTTTACTGACATGGTTCCTGCAATCAAAGAATATATATTTATGTCATGTAGGGAAAATAATAAGCAAACACAACAGAAAGATAGTAAGAAATATGTGCTACAGAAAATAAAACAGGGCTATGTTAAATATCTTGTTAGGAACAATTTTTACATTTGATTATTTGAAGGACTTTCCAAAAGGTGACATTTGAATGAGATAAAGGGTCCACTTTATTTAAACAAAATCTAATGTTGAATACTATGATGAAAACAAATTATAAAGTATTTTTAAGATGTGTTTCATTGTGTGATATGAGAAATTACATGGAAAGTCTTTTTTAAAAAAAAATAAAACTTCCCACCCACATATACAAAGTTAACATTAATATTATACCCTTTTATTTAAATTTAAATATGACTCTATTGAATCAGTTAATAAAGTCACAAGGCAAGATGTGATTTTTGGTACATAACTGTTATGGACTGAATTGTGTCCCCCTAAAATTTATATGTTCACTCTATTGAAGATAGAGTCTTTAGGGGGGATGGTAATTAAGTTTAAATGAGGTCATCAGAGTGGGGCCCTCGTCCAATGGGAACAGTGTCTTTATAAGAAGAAGGAAAGACACCATGAGTGGGCACACACATAGAAGAGGCGCAGAGAACACAGCAAGAAGCTGACATCTGCAAACCAAGCAGAGAAGTCTCACCAGAAGCTACTCTGATGGCACACCTCAATTTGGACTTTCAGCCTCCAGCTAAAGCC
The DNA here is from genome assembly GCA_030015415.1 of Cynopterus sphinx. Lineage (NCBI taxonomy): Eukaryota > Metazoa > Chordata > Mammalia > Chiroptera > Pteropodidae > Cynopterus > Cynopterus sphinx. Next base: position 11,671,822 of record CM057379.1, read on the forward strand.
ATGTAATAAATGCTAAGTTCAAAAATTTCCTCTTTTTCATTTTTACAGTATTCTTACAAAGATTGATTCACCAATCCTCTCTTGATCACCAAATGTAATTTTCTAAAGACTTTTTTCTCCTCTCTTGACTCTGACAACTGTTCTGGAGTTCCCTGTTCCCTTACTCAGTAAGGTATGGGTTTGTATCAGCAAGTCAGTTGTCTGTCTTGATGCCCAACTGAGAAATGGGATTTTGGTCCCACTGTAGGAAATTAAATTTCTGTGGGTGATTCTCTTTGAATGCTACCCCAACAAGCAAGAAAGAGACACACTTCTTGGCATAAACCCTGAAATCTCCTCTCCAAAATTTTTATATGGATAGAGGAAGGAATGTTGTAGATTGCAAAGTGACTGAGGCATTTAATAAGCCCTGGATAAAGCTGTTATGATTGAATTGATAGTTGTTTGCAGGGAGCATGGAGTTAGATATATCTCAATTTTAACTGTGGGTTCCAGTGCCAATACCAGGACTGGAGAATGCCCTCCTTAACTTCCTGCTGCAAGTATGAAACCAATCTAAAGTTTGATAAATTACAAGTATTTGCATAAAACCAATCTAAAAGTTTGATAAACCATTCTAAAAGTTTGGCCTATACCTACATGTTATTTAAAAGGGAGAAGCATTTTAAGGTCCAAAGTGTCATCAAAATCTATCCTTATGAACCCTCCACAATTTTAAGGCTTCCACACTTTCATAATCAATGCTTAAACTTAACACTGTAGACAATACATGCCTGTAAATTTAATTCGCATTTATTCAGGCCATATTTTCATCTTTGAGTTTGATTTTTAGAAACTTTAGTTGTGTGGTTATAGCAGGTAAGGCATTCTTTTAAGGCAGGCATAGCAGCTTTCTGGTCTCTAGTGTGGACATTGCCCTGAGAATTTGCCCTTATCTGATATATTGATTTCTCTAAATTTCTCAATGTACCTCAAAACAGCCCCCCAACTCCCTATACAATTTATTTACATTGTTATTCTATTATGCCAGAACCTAATTGATAAATTAAAACTTTAGTAATTGTTTTTGCACTGTTTGCCATGGACTTCCAATCTTCCTTTGAACACTGGCAATTGGGACGTGTGGCTTTCAAATCCAATCAGATGAAAGTACAAATGAGAGTCTTGTCCCTAATCTTTAGTTCTTCTAGAATTATTTCTGGCATCAATAACCATTATCAGACAGTGCTGAATCAAGAAAGTTGATGACTTCACTTCTGAGTTTGGTGGTGGGCCTGGGGTAACTGATTATGTACCCCAATAGCAGTTGGGGAAAGGAGCTGGATGCTGAGTGTGTGAGAATAACAGAATCTTGCTTGTATGTATTTTTTATCTGTTACACATGGAGTGGAGCAAAGACAAGCTGGAAGCTGATAGCACCTCTAAACTTCTTTTTTGGCTCATCCAACCACAGCAACCTTCAGAGACTAGTGAATGCTGGCGTAATCTTTGCCCTCCAAATTTAATTCAATTTTCTCTCTCTTTTTTTAACTCTTAATGGGAACCATGCAAAGGAGCAATTTCCTGGAAAAGTCACTCCAGACTATCCAAGTTGACAGTATAAAAATGTGAAAACTAAATAAGAAATTTACTTGAAAAAAAAATATATATATATATTTAAATTTCAGTAATTCCTTAATATATCAGTAATATTTCCACTTGATTTTAAGTATATGGCTATTTCCAGTGGTTTCTATGTCGTCTGCACATTTTTATTCCTGATACAACATGATTCGTAGTTGTTCAATTTGAGGTTGATTGATGTATAGGAAAATAGAACTAAAACTTAAGATCAGATTTAATTAGGAAACTTCATAAGAAAATATGTATGAACAAGAAATCATCTTTTTGATATAAGGAAGTCAACTGCAAGCATAAATTGTAGTTTAGAATGTTCATCTAATAAAAAAAAAACAAAGACATGAAGTTTAACCTAGCACATCTAATCTGTTTACCTTTTCAAGAAATGCTGGCATCTAATCAAAATAATTGAGGATTATTATGTGTAGCAAAAATATGCTAACATAGCATTTTCTATCATTTTTATAACTAATATTTTTGCATGAAACATATCTTTGTACCCGTATAGTTTAATATTTTGATAAAATCAAAAATTTACTTTCACAGCAAAAAATGACATTGTTATTTTTCATTTTGGATTGGTTAAAGAATAAATGTGAAAATTCAATTGTTTCTCCAAATGTGAACTTTCTTATTTTAAGTTGATTTTCTTTTTAGGATGGTTCAATGGTACTTACTGTGACAGTGGAATTTGTTTTAAATTCTTAAGGAAATTTTTGAAATGAGGAAATGTAGAATTAATTGCTTATTTGTCGAGTGGGTGGGGTTTTGCAATATCTTTTAAATAACTTTGAGAAATTGTGGACTATAAGAAGTAAATCAGATCTTCAGTATAACTGTCTCTTAATTATAAAACTTTTAATTGTATCCTCTACTGGAAATGTTTATTTTTAAAAAAATTATTTGTACTTTATATTATGTTTTTAAAAATTGTAAAAACTTTCAAACAACTTAGTGGCTGTTATTATAGTCACAAACTTGTTGTAACAAACTAAAATTGAAGAGACATAGGTCTTCTAGATTATCTGATGATATTCCTAGGACTTATTAGGTCAAATGAAATTATCATGGAATTGTATTTTCTCAAGAGAGGCCCATTTTAATACATTGAATCTGCCACCCCAAAGCTGATAAGCAGCTTCTGCCTTCTCAAAAATTAACTTTCTTTTTCTATACAGCTAGAACACTAGTTGGCTCATTTTAAATATTTGATTAATATTCGGTGAATTCATTAATACATTAGTGAATGATTATCATAGTCTATAGCATCCCATGAAGTTTTAAAATGCTGAAACCTACTTAACTATTGCCAAACAAAAAAGAGCCTTGTGAAATATTTAGTCTTAAAATAAAAGAGAGTGGACAGGTTTAATTTTTGTTTCATTCCTATAAATTTCCTATTCCTAATTATCTTGAGATTCTGGGAATTATTTCTTACATGGATTTATAAGTTTTAATTTGAGCAACTTTTCTGGTGAAATAGGTAATAATGCTGAAAATGCCACCTATGACAAATTATTTTTTTTGACCTTTTGTTATAGAAATGTCATGCTTGAAAAGGAATTTAGAAATTATTCAACCCAGTCTTATTATATTTCTGTGAAATCTGTGATCTGAGCCATCTAATGTTTCCAGTTCTGAGTTTTTTTCACTTTTTAGGTATGCATCCAATACTCAATGCTATGTCGAGACAGAGCTACTGGTTAATACACTCACATGAATATAGTAGATTTCATACACTGGCTATAATTACATTTATGAAATGTCAATTAACCTGGAGTGATATGTGGACCTTGCAATCTACAATTTAATTAGTTGACTTATTTGTGCAAGGGACTATTGTAGATGCTGAGAATACAGCAGTGTATTTAGTTATCTATTGCTGCTTTAATTAATTATCAAAAAATTGATGGCTTAAAACATGACAAATTTATTATCTTACAGTGCTAAAGGTTAGAAGTCCCAAATGGGTCTTGCTGGTTTGAAATCAAGGAGTCTTCTGGAAGCTCTAGTAAAGAGTTTATTCCCTCTCATTTTCCACCCTCCAGAGGCCACCTGTAATCCTTCCTCCATTTTCAAAGCCACAGCATAGCATCTTTATTTATTTTGTTTTTAATTAAATTTTTTTTCTGGTGACAGTGGTTAACGATATCCAGTAAGTTTCAGCTATAAAATTTAACAGTAAGACATATATAGTATTGTGTGTTCACCTCCTATACTTAGATTTCTTTCTGTTACCACATATTTGACCCTTTTTACCCCATCTACCTCCCCCCTCCTCACTACGCTCTGGTAACCATTAGTCTATTGTTCATGTCCATGAGTCTCTGTTTATCCTGTTTGTTTGTTACTTTTAGGTTTATATCCCACATATAAGTGGTATCATGTAGTATCCAACTTTTTCTGTCTGGCTTATTTTACTTAGTGTGATTATCTTAAGGTCCAACCACGTTGTTGCAAAGAGCAGTAGACAAAAGATGATTGGATAAAGAAGCTGTGGTACATTTTTACAATTGAATATTACTCAACCACAGCATTGCATCTTTAAATCTATCTCTTCCATTTAGAAGGGCAGCTATGATTTCACCTGACTCTTAGGTAATCCTGGTTGCTCCCTACACCCCAAGTTCCTTAATCACATCCTCAAAGTCCCTCTTGCAGGTAAGCTAACAATAGTCACAGGTTCTGTTGGATTAGGATGTGACATTTTGGGGGACCCATTATTTTGCCAATCGTAAGCAGTAAGTAAAAAAAGAAAAATCTTTGCTTTTTTTAATCTTTAATTTTTACTTTTAAGGTATTATGTTTTATTGAGAAAGGCAGACAAAAATAATCACATAATTTGTTATTTTTTTATTTCTAATACTTATTTGTAGCTTCAAGCTTTTTCTTTATAGTTTTACCAGGGAATTGTCTATATTATTACCCTTTTCAACTAATTAGTTTTTACTTTTGCCAACACACTCTATTTCATGCATCTACATTTATGGATATTTATCTTTCCTTCTAGTTGGTTTAATTTTATTATTTTTCACCAAACTTCATAATTTTATTAGCCTTTTAAAAAAATTTATGTGAACTTTTACATAAAAATTTGCCCCAAAGGTATAGATTTAATGGCACGTCAACATTTTCGAATGTGATCTTTTAACAGTCATTTTACAGGCAAAATTATTTAATTTTCCTTTGAACCACAAAATAGTGGAGATGTTTGTGTGTGATTTCCAGAAATTGGTATAATTTTATCATTTTTTATTGTGGTAAAATATATATAACAAAATTTATTTTAACTATTTATAATAAATGATTCAGTGGCATTAAGTACATTCCAAATGTTATCCAATCATTATTACTATTTTCCAAGACTCTTTTTTATCATCCCCAACAGATCTTTGTATATATTAAACAATAACTTGCCATTCTTTCTTCTACTTCTCCCTTCTCCCCTGACAATCTCTGTCCTACTCTGCGTCTCTATGATTTTGGCTAGTCTAGTTACCCCATATAAATGGATTAGTACAATATTTGTCTTTTTCTGTCTGGCTTATTTGACGTAACATAATATTTGCAAGGTTTAATTTTTTAATTTAATCATATTAAAATAATCCTGGTCTGTTATGCTACCATGAGTGAAATATATTGAGATTTGTCTTTGTCTTGAGTTTAGTCATTTTCTGCATGCAATCCCTATGTGCTCATGACAAACGTGTTTTACCTAATAGTGAAGATAGATCAAAATTATTATTGTGTTGTTCAAATATTCTGTATTTTTGCTAATTTTGGCCTTCAGGGAAAGAAATATAGCATGTGCACTGTAACAGAGCTATAAAGAGTAAGTGCAAACACTTCATGAGTTATTGAAAAGAGCAAGAGAGAGCAAGGAAGGAAGAATTTACCATGCCAATCAGACTGCATTTTCTCTTTCACAGAACCTTTCTCTGGTTGATCTCCTCAAACTTCCACTCTTTACTCAGCTTTAATTCAATAAACACACACCGCCCCCCCCCACACATGCTTTTTAGATCATAAAAATCTTCACAGTACTACCCAACTTTCTTCAAAATTCTGCGCATGTACACATTCGTGTTTATATTTATACATGTATATATACATATTTATGTAGAAATTCAATATTTATGTTGAATACTTATTTCATGAAAATCGCTTTTTAAAATCTATTTTCAAATATGAATTAGAATTCTAATTTTGATTGCAATTGAAGGTCTTTGTGTCTACTTAAAATATACAAGTTTGTTTTACCAAGGGAAGGCTGAGGAAAACTAGTCAGCCAGTGTGGAGATATTTCAAATAGTCTTGAATTAAATTCTGATTCTATTAATAAAAATTTTTTTTTACATCACAGAGGTCTGTTATTGTGGTAGGCAGAGTAGTGTCCTCCTCTAATGGTGTCATTGCCCTAATTGCCAGAAATTATGAATATGTTATATCATTTAGCACTTATGAATTTTCAAATGCAACTAAAGTCATGAGCATTAAAATAGGGAGATTAACTTGGATTGTTTAGGTGGTCCCATCTAATGACATGAGCCCTTAAATATAGAGAATTTTCTCTGGCAAGAGGGATGTGGCAGAAGGTGAGTCAGAGAGTGCACGCGTGAGAAGGGTTCAAAGCACCATTGCTGGCTGTGGGATATAGAGTCCCATGTGCAGGGACTGGAGTAAAGCTTCAGGGAGCTAAGGGCATCTGCCAGCTGACAGACAGTGGGAAATGAACCTCAGTCCTATGTCTATAAGGACCTGGATTCTGCCAACAACCTGAGGAGAGGCCAGTTGACTGACACTTTGATTTTGGCTTTGTGAAATCCAGAGCAGAGTTATCAGTGGAGCCAACTAGAACTTTTGACCTACAGAACTATGAGATACTTAATATGTGTTGTTTTAAGCCACTCAGTCTGTGGTTATTTGCTATAACAACAGTAGAAAACAAATACAATTATTTTCTTCAACTTAGGCACCAGTCTGGAAAATGAGAGGAAATAATGTTACAAGTATGTGTGTGTCTTGCATATTCAAAGTGATTGATACATAAATTATTTTTTATGTATATTTTTAAATTTTAATGTAGTTTAGAAAGATTACTTTTTCTGTGTGTGTGTGTGTGTGTGTGTGTGTGTGTGTGTGTGTGTGTAAGACATTGTTCACATCTGATTGTCCTTGGGAAAAATATTTACTTTCTGATTATTTGATGCTTCCATTTATGTATTCAAATCCAATACGGCAACATGTCGCAGTGGAAAGTTGCTGACATAAATGGCACCATGGTGAGGGTGACTTTAATGGCCTAATTCCAGAGAATAGAGGTATGTGCCTCAGAAGGCTGACAAAAATGCAATAAATTTTGATATATTTCATTAAAATACTGTACACTCTTATTAAACCAGCCAATTTATTACCTTGCAAAATGCTTAAGAACGTTCTTAAATCATAAATAAAATTATGAGAGCTCTCTGTTGTGCATTAGAAAAAGTTGCTCTGGCAACTGCTTGTCCTCTGATATTTTAAAACATAGTCTTATTAATGAAAATATAATTTACACTTTACTTGGTGACTTTTAAATAGATATAACGTGTGTGTACTCAACATTTCAAAATTATAATTGAATGACTCCATGTTTTGTGTACAAACTATGCCAGAAGAGAGATCACATGGCTTATAATAGATTTTTAGTGAGTCCAGTGGTTCAATTTTATTTTCACAGTTGCATTTTTTTTTAAAGCACGAATCAACATGGTTTCATTTTTAAAAGATAATTCTGTTTTCTTCTTTGAAACTTTAACTGTTTTGAGGATGCTAAAGCAAACACATATCAGAGATAGTATCTATATATAGTTATGTGTCTTAGTCCTAGGATAGTTTTCTTTATTGATTTACTATTAATTAGGTAGTAAATTATATATTATTTGTCATACTATTTCTTCCTTTTTTGTTACTATTCAGTTACTCTCTGTTATTCTTTTCAGGGTAGTGTTGATAGTAATAGAGTTCTTTTTTAACACCTACATTAACGTTTGTTCCATATGAAAGTGATCATGCATATTCAAACTAAAATAAAATATGTAAGTGAAAACATGACAGTATAGTTAACGAATGTACTAAAATTAACATCTAAGTTTAGGATTTTACAAAAGAAGCAATTTTATTGGTTTTCTATGATTTATGATTTACTCTTGCTGTTTATTGCTTAGCAATTAATTATCATCCAGATGTTTAAAACTCTTTTTCTTTTTTATTTTTAATTTAGTTGGAACTTTTGTCTTATGACTATTCTCAAGGAAAATATAATTTCTTTAGTAGAGAAGAATATATATTGGAAAACTAAAGCTGTTCGCTGAGATTGTCTTAATTTCATTATCATTATACCTATAGAAGTTTTACTAGCAGTTGTCATAGCCCCAGCAGCAATAACACACCATAATCCCTATCATCTTTGGTTAATGGCACTTTCTTTTTTAACTATGTCTACAATTGTTGTAAGACCTATTGTAGATATTTAAAAATTTTTATTTAGCAAGCAAGTTGGCAAGTCTAGCAATTATGACTTAAACTCCATTTTATTTGACCATGATGTAAAGCAACTTTAACATTTAAATAGATATTTTTTCTCCCCTTTTTTTCACTCTTCAAAAGTATCTTTCTCAGTCAAAATAATTTAATAACATGAAATATGAATATGGTCAGAAAAAAAAAATAGATCTGACAGGATAAAAGAGTGAGCAAATTTAGTAAGGAAGGTCTAGTCAATTCAGACATGAAGAGGTAAGAGTAATAAAATATTTCCTTTTTGGCTAAAAAGTAAAGATAGATTTAAATCTTAAATTTAAATTTGGTGTGTCTTCAGATCATTGTGATTTTAAGGGGGTAAATTAATCATGAAAATAGTGATACTTAAGAAATGATATTTAGAAAAAATAGGGAAGAAGGATAGAAAAAATAAAATTTATAAAGCTATGACAAACACATAGATTGTTTTAAACACTCATTGATCTTTATAAAGTACAATAAAGAGCAAAGATTTTTTCATGCTTTTAATAACAGAAACCAAAGAGAGAAAAGCAATGAACTCCAAAATAGTAATAACAATAAAAGTACACTCAAGACCAAAAGGCTGTACAGACTACCTTTAAGTTGTGCCTTGTAATGTCATTAGATGAAAATAAGCAGACATAAATACAAAACCCAATTCAGGATCTTATTTAGTAGACACTATTGGACAATTCAGAGCATAAAGATCATCTCAAGGATTTTTGCATCTGTGTTTCAAAGATATTAGAATGTCATAATCTGCTTCTGTACATTTTTGTATGGTTTTGGTAATAAAATAATTCTAACCCAATAAAATTAGTTAGAAATTGTTCAACTCTTTACCATTTTTAGAAAGAGTTGGGTAGAATTGCCTTTTTTCCTTATGTATTTGAAACAAACAAAAGGAAGTAATAAGCTGTGTGTGGTAGATATAATAGCAGCCCTCCAAATGTACCCACATTTTAATCTTCAGAACCTGTGATGAGCTTCAGGATATACACCTTGAAATGGAGAGATTCCCTCAGTTATCCAGTTGGGCCCATTATAATCATGTAAATCTTTAAATGTAGAGGGTTTTTCCGGGCTGTGGCTAGAGAAAGAAATGTGAGGACAGAGGAAAGGTCAAAGAGATGTGAATTCCTGGCTTGAAGATGGAGGAAGGGATCATGAGCCAATTAACATTTGGGAATCTTCTAGAAGGTGTAAAAGACAAGGGAACAGATTGTTTCTTTCTTTCTTTTTTTAACACGTACAGTGCCTGGAATTCCCATTCAAGGCCCGACCCTGCTTAGCTTCTGAGATCAGATGAGATCAGGCACGTTCAGGGTGGCATGGCCATAGACCAAACAGATTGTTTTCTAGAGCCTCCAGAAAACACTTCAGCCTTGCCAACACCTTGATTTTAGCCTAATCTGACCCAAGTTGGACTTCCAACCCAATTTATCACTGATAATTATTTTGTGTTGTTTCAATACACTAAATTTATGTTAATTTGTCTGACAGCAATAGAAAACAAACAAGCCCTGAAAAATAAAACATTTCTAGGATTATTGGGATATTGGCTAGTGAACACGTAATTACCTTCTTAAGTGGTAATAAATTTGGAAATTCAAGAAATAGAAATCTTGAATGTATAGATTGAAATGTTGTACCACATAGAGAATAATTAACTCTAAGCATATATTTATAAATTTCTTACACTTAAAAGATAAGGAAAATTTTTGTCATGGATGTAGTTGAAATGGTATGCCCTAACTAAAACTAGAAAATTATGTTAGTCCAGAATTTTCCAAGGTAACAGAGGATATGTATTTACAAAATTTTCAAGGAAAATATCTGATAGATAAGTGGGCAGACCAGAGCAAATGACTGGCTTTGTTCAAGGAGGTTATCCTAAAATTCAGGTTTCTTTAATTATTTTGTAATTCTAGCATGCCTTAGGATGTTTTATTTATTTACATGGTCAAAACTGCATCATTCATAATATGTTACTGTTGTGCCCTGCGAGGGGAAGAAAAAATGAAATCGATGACAAGCAGCTTTCTCTTAGTCAATAGATGCAATGGAGAGCGGAATTGGACCAGTGTTCTGTGGCCACGTGCTCCTTTGAATCTTGGGAATTCTATTTGTAAAAAAAAAAAAAAAAAAAACAGTCAAAAACAGGAAACAAAATTAATTTAAAAGGTTTGCTTCAGTATACTCAAGTTTCTATTATTGCTTTTATCAGTAACTTTCCAAAGAACTTACTAGTTAACTGATTGCAGCTCACTTTCCATATTCTTGGAGGGGGCATTGCAATTTGCAGCCAGTCCAGACATAGCTCTTCATTTCCTGGTGATTGATAAATCAAAAGACAATTTATCATTCCATTCAATATATATTTGTGAAGAAGGAACTAGAAAGCTGCAAAAACAAAAAGTGTGTGGGGGATGGACTTGGGAGAAGAGTTGAAAGCATACTGCAGTCAGTATTGTATATCAGTGATCCATCTCTGTTGGCAGAAATTGTGAAAAAATCCTGCCCTGCATGGAAAAATTTTTATGATTTTCCATCTGGCAGCTTTAGTTCTATCCTTTAAGGAATTTTCTTTTCCATTATCCTCCATGGACTCTTTTTTTCCTGTAGAAGGAGCTTTCTAGTTCATTATCCTCTTTGGCCCCATCTAAAGTGGGCATGAAAGACTATACACTGAACAGCATTTTTAAGCCTAGTGATTGCAGGCTTATGTACTTTGGGGACATAGATTCCCTCAGAGGTTTTGCTTTATTTGTTTCCCATAATTTCAACAGTCGCACATCACATCTGGTCACAATTCTTGGGAGGCTAGATGAAACAGCAGGCTTGGAACTAGTTGGGGCGAGCAGTGCCATTAATCTCTTGTTTGCAGCTGAGCTGGCTGCCACTGTCTGGCATTGAACTGGAGGCTCTTGAAAAAAACATTGAATGACAATCCTATCTCCTGCTGCTTGGGCTTCAGAAGCTTTGGCTTTTCCAACTCTGAGGCTCAACATTACCAAAATTTCAATCAATTTAAATTGTAGCCCATATGCATAGAAATTTTCCAGCAGGACTGAAATCCCTTTTATCTCTGCTTGCAAATTAACTGATTTTTTTTTTTTTTTTTGCCTAAATCCACCACTTCCTTTTATCTACCTACCAAAAACATCAAGGAGCAGCAATAATATTAATTTTTCTAATCACTTTTCTAGAACTACATGTTCAATAAGCACATGCTCTGTCTTCTAAGTTCTCATAGATGACAATATTACCAACTATTTTGCCAAGTCAAAGATAAGCTTCCTATCCTGCAACCTTATACTGCCTGTGTCCCAACTGCTAAACCAGAGCCACATATTTTAGATTTCCTTTTTGTTATGAAAGCATCATGTTTCCCAGTATCAATTTTGTGTCTTCACGGAGTGTAAGTTAAGCCTCTGTGATAAAGAATTATAACACAGGATGGATATTTATTTCTTCTTATGTAATACTGCAGAGTGTATGTGATGGTCCAGAGTATGTACAATGTTCTGCTCCACAAAAACAGCTAAATTCTTGGGAAAGGTTTATTTTGTAAAACACTCCCTAAGGTATGTTCTAACTTAGTCTACATTGCCAACTGACTCAGCATTTCTGCATTTTAGCCCATGGAATAGAGGATACGAAGAGCAGTCATCTTTTTAAGGAGGTGACCTGTAATCTATTCATTTCTTTCTCATACAAACCCCAATGGCTGCGATTAGTTATAAAGCCATACCTGTTTCAAACCAAGCTGAGAAATGCGCTTGCAAGAATTCAGTGGTTCTATGACATTAAGAAGAAGACTTTAGTGGAAAAATCATCAGTATCTGCCGCATATTAAGAAATCAAATTATTCATTTGTTACTATGTTCCAGGAACTATATCAGATCAACATCTATAATGAGTTACCCATTGGATCTGAGGGTGATCTGGTTGTGACGTATGTCACCCCATTGGTCACCAGGGTAGATTCGGCTGATTTGGCTGGTTAAGTGGGTGTCCCCTTCCTCAGTGCTCCCTGTGCATCCCTCCTGAAGGTGGGCGCTGGGTCAAAAAGGACATCCTTCCTGGATAGAGGGGACCGTTGGCTCAAGGGTACACAAGTAGCTGTGTTCCCCTGTAAGAAACTCGAGAAAATGAGGTATTCATTATTTTCCCCATTTAAGAAATGAGCAATCTTAGCCCAACATTATGGACACAATGTCCAGATTATTCTACTCATCTGAATTTCAGAATTAGGAACTCTTATTTATTATTTTATATATATATATATATACACACACACATATATGAATATATACATATATATATGTGTATATGTATATGTGTATATATATATATATATATTTTTTTTCCTGGCATAGCATATAATTATAGTTTTTAGAGATAAATAATATTAATGAATAGTTACATTCAGTGGATCATTTTATACATTAGAAAATTGATTTTGAAAAGTTGAACATTTGAACAAATTCAGGAACTGCAATGAGGAAACAAGTATTTTAGAATCTAAATTATTGCTATTTAAGAGATGTTATTGGCTCTTAATTATAATGTATGTGAAAATCATACATGGAAAGCATTCACGCATGATATGCATGAAGATGACTGTCTGGACCTGCACTGCACAAAATAGTAGCTACTACGTATTTGTAGCTATTATAAATTTAAATTTAAATGAGTTAAAATGAAAAAAATTAACAATATAGATTTTTAGTCACTCTAGCCACATGTCAAGTGCTTTGAAGCTGCAGAAGACTGGCAACTACTATATTGCACAGCACAGTACAGACCATTCCTATCATAGTAGTATTTCTCCAGATATTTGATAGTTTGGTAAATATAAATATAAATAAGTCTTACAAGAATGTGATTTGATTAATAGCCTGGGTAACATAAAATATTTTGGAGAAAAATGTCTCTCTAAGTGGCAAATATAAATAACCTAAATCTCCAATTTCTGAAACCATTGTGCCAAAGAAAGAACAAAAAATCTTGAATTATATATATTAACCACTTCTTTCTAGAATGTCTATTTAATTTTATGTTGATATAATCTCTAATTTAGACACTTTACTTAAAAAAAAATTTTATGCTATTTATCCCTAAGCAAAAATATAGAAAATAAAGAATAATTTAAGATTGTTCAGGATTTATTTTCTTATAAGAATAATGATATTGAAAATTGCAATGTATATATAAATACCTTTACTATTTAATTTTATATGCTTATAAAATTAGATAAATTTAATACCATCATTATTTATTGTTTTTATGATTAAAACATAAATGCAAGATTAGAATAGAAAATCTTAAGATTTAAAACATATCTTACTTTCTTTGCCTATGAACAGTATCCATCTATTTAAACTCCTTCTAAAACTAAAATAACATTTTTATTTTTTTGTTTTGTTTTGTTTAAATCCACAACCTTCTTTTGGTTCTTTTATGTCAGTTTTTTCCATAGTTCATTAGAAAAACAGTAGTATTGAAAAAAAGAATGAACAACTGACCTATTTCTAAGGTTCCAGATTACCAGGTTCACCTACTTCCTGAGCTACCCATGCATGAATAATCACTTAAACAAGGAGTTTGTTTCCTACACAAAGATTTTTTTAAAAACACTTCTCTTTCATGCCTGAAGAATATCTGTATCTTAACTGTTCATTGTGTTGAGTATGCATATTTTTAGCAATCATAAATGTATCAAAATAAGGTCACCAAAAAACTTCTATGATAAAGTTTTTAGGTGATCACCAAATTCCTAGAAAACGGTATAGCGACTCCTGGAGAGAAAGACATTAACACCCTCCAGAGAAATCAGAGGGAGAGAGAGCCAGGGGCTTGGAAACCATGGCAACTTGAAGGAACCAGCACAGAAATCCAAAAGATTGGTGTGAACCTTATTGTCAATGTTCAGTAATAAAACAAAGGTCTGTTTAAAGATAAGGAAATAGAAATTATTGTAGTAGAAATGTTACGCATTTATAAATTGGAAAGTTTTGAATTTCATTTTAGATTTCTATGTAAACAGAAAAAGTTTGAATTTTGGAGTTAATCATAACCCTACAAAGATAAATCATATTTTTGGATTATTTTGAATGCTAGAATAACCAATGATATTTAAACAGAGTAAATAGATTTTAGGTGGCTGTAGCAATTATCCAAATAGAAAATAGAGTCAATTATACTACATTTAATATATATTTGCAATGGTAATTCATCATAATGGCTGAAATCAACAAAGAAATCCTCCGTATGACATCCACTCTGTGCATGTTGCATAGATGACCTGAGTTTTTCCAACATGACTCCCGTGGACCTAATATCACAATCACAGTGATATGCCCTGGCATTGTTATGAACTGAATATTAGTGTCCCCCATGATTTGATGTGTTGATGCCCTAACTCTCAGTGTGGCTGTGTTTGGACGTGGGATCTTCTAAGAAAGTAATTAAGATGTGTGTGTGTGTGTGTGTGTGTGTGCATGCATGTGTGTGTGTGTGTGTGTGTAATGGTGACATTGGTTAATGAAATTTGATAACTTCCAGCTGTATATTAATTAAGGTTTAATGAAGCTCTAAGAGTGGGGTCTGATCCAATATGATTAGAGTTTCAATAAGAAATAATGCCAGAGAGCTCACTCTCTCTCTCCCCATATGCATGCACCGAGGTAAGGTGAGAACACCACATGAAGATAGCCATCTGCAAGCCAGAAGGAGAGCTCTCACCAGAAACTGACCATGCTGGCACCCTGTTCTCATACTTCCAGCTTCCAGAACTGTGAGAGATAAATTTCTGTTGTGCAAAGCACCCAGTGTGTGACATTTTGTTATGTCAGCCTAAGATGACTAAAACAGGCATTTATGTTATCTCAATGTTAAGTATATCATCTAAGCTAGTCGGTGATAACAGCATGGATCTCTTTAACAATTGGATACATGAAAAAAAGTACAAAATTATACAAACATTATTGAAGTTTTTTATTTATTTAAATGTATAGAAAACAAAACACATAAAAACATCTTTCTTATGCTGTCTACAGGCCCCCACTACAAATGCCGTAAATCCATAGGAGCTGCTAATATATATTCTTTAAATACTCAAATGATTGCTATTCTAGTAAATAATTCACATATTAAAATAGTTTGCTTCACTATTTGCATATGTACATAAAACACTTATGAGAAAGATTTGAAGATAATACTTGCCTGTGCTTAAGATAACTTGATCATGGCTATGCATATTTCATCAAATTCCTCTGCCAATACATCCATGGTGCAAAAATTGAAAATCCAAAAATACGAGATAATGCTTTAGGAAACATCATGTATTTCATGAATTTAATAAATTTGAATTTAGATTTATTTTGAAGCAATCACATAATATTTAGCTGTTCGTGATTCAGCTTCTAATGCCTTCAAATAGAATAGTGCAAAAAATAAAAATCAGTATTGTGACCAATGATGTTCTCTATCTTAGCTTTAAGTTAATGCAGCCATGGATGCTAAGGGTTTTCTCTGTGTTGATAATATAATGTGAATCTGATTATTGAATTGTATTTTCACCCTATTGAACATCCAAAACTAATCACAGTAATCCAAGTTTTAGCTGTTCATTTTACATTAGAACATAATAAAGTCAAGGCAACATAAAAAGTTATCTATATTGCTTAGCATTTCTTCCTCCACCCCACCCTACAGTTTAAAAATATTGATTCCTCACATTTCAAATACTGAAATTCAGGGTCTGATAACATAGACTGTCAGTCTGCAAACTCTATAAAAGAAAAGCAGTAAATAGTATCATTATCTGTTCTATGAGGTAAATAATTTGATTCCAGCTAAATGAAAATCAAGGCTAGATAATAAAATTAAGAAGAAATTCTCATAAAATCAATTATATCTATTATTTCACTGTCCTTACTCAGGGATATTCTCTTCTGGTAGAAGCATTCAAAGAAAAAAGATTTGATGAAAATGAAGATGGAGCATGCATTATTTTTAACTATAATTAGAAAATATCTCCAGTGACAAAAAATGGTCATGACTTCTAAAGAAGTTCACTATCTCCAAGGTCTTTAAGGCCAATCTCAATTGTGCTTTCGTTCTTTAAGCCTCAACTCTTGCTCTAAAGAAAGGTCTGACTAGCAGGGGTTTATTAAACTATTCTCAGTTTAATAAACTCAACAATTCTAATCACAGTTTCTCTGCTTGTTGCGTATCCTTAGGTTTTGGAACACAATGTACTCAATGCTTCTCTGAGAAAGTATTATGACAGGCAGAATGACAATAGTACAATATTAAATTCTTGAAACTTGAACAAAACGTTGTTGGGAGGGGTAAAAAATATCCCACTGATATTTCTAGGGAGTGAGGGGGTGGAAATAGATTTCTAAAAAATAATTATTATTTTCTAAGGTGAACTAGTAATGAATGCTATAGAGAAAACTAAGACTAGGCAGAATAAGAATTTCTGGGAATAAATTTCAATCTCAGATTGGTTATCCAGGGAAGGCTTCACATTCAATTTGTCAACAAGTGGAATCCTTTTCCTCTCTGGCTTTCAGCTCCTTTTTATGAATCTGTCCCTTATGGACTGATTTCTATTCTTTCAAAAATCACACATCATAGAAACTATACAATTTCTCCCTTTAATACTTGGTCAGCTCTCATACCCCTTACTTGCTTCTTTGCTCTTACATGGAAAAACCTTAATCCTGATTAAATCCAACTCTTTTGGTAACACCAATTCACTTAAAAGTGGCTGGAGAACACACACACACACACACACACACACACACACACACACACTACTGCTGGTTTCATATTAAACACATGACTGTGGCCACAAGCAGGCAATTAACTTTGCTTATGAAGTACAGTTGCTCCATATTATTCATAATCTTCCTTTGCACAGTTTTAGTTACTCATAGTCAACTGTGTTCCTAAAATATTAGATGGAAAATTGCAGAAATAAGCAATTGATAAGTTTTAAATTATGTGCCATTCTGAAGAGCATGATGAAATCTCATGCTGTCCTGCTCCATCCCACTTGAGGGCATGAACCATCCCTTTGTTTATCTGTCTCCACATCCCTTAGTCACTTAGTAGCCACCTCTGTTACCACATTGACCTCTGCAATATTAGAGTGCTGTGTTCAATAACCCTATTTTACTGAATAAAGAGTAGTGATGCTGGCAATTCAGATATGCCAAAGAGAAACTGTAATGTGTTCCTTTAAGCAAAAAGGAACATACTGATAGGGAAAAAAAAAACATAGTTCATAGAGTTTTAGGTATTCACTGGGATTCTTGGATTCTATTTCCTGCAGGTGAGGGGCATGAAATTTCTAATTCATTTGTTTGAGATGTGTCACATGTATCAGCTGTGTGTAAAACAAAAGACTGTGAAAAAACAAAATAGGAAATATTTCTGTGTTAGTGCTTATACATTCCTTACTATTTAGAATTTGTAAGCCCCCTTTAAAACATACAATGGGATATTATTTAGACTTTTAAAAAAAGGAAATCTTGCCATATGTGACAACTTGTGTGAATCTGGAGGACACTATGTTAAAATAAGCTAGTCACAAAAGGACAAATACTGCATGCTTTTATTTTTCTGCGGCATCTAAAAGAGTCAAACTTATAGAAACAGAGACTAAGATGGTAGTTGTCAGCAGCTGGGAGACAGGGAAGTGAAGCTGCTGTTCGATGGGTACTAAACTTCAGTTATGTAAGGTGAATAATTTCTAGAGATCTGTTACATCTCATACTTACTTAAAAGTGCTGCATTGTCCACTTAAGTTTTGTTAAAAAGGCAGATCTCATGTGTTTCTACCAAGATTAAATGAAAAACTCCCTAAATTCTCATTTAATGTATCTGATCCCTCTATGTTTCCAAGATTGCTGACTTCCTATTAGAATGATTAATTTAGTTTCTGTTCATAGTGATTACTACAAGTTAATTAAAATGAGACTACCTAATTTTTTAGTAATATTTGGATTTTTAAAAATGTTTTATAGTGTATTCAGAAACTGATATTCAAGTAATATATATTTGTTATATAATTGGATGATATATTTGGTAATATCTCATGTTTACATTACCTTTACACTATATCTTTGAAATTTAAATCAAAATTTTATTTTATCCTGACATTTTTATTTAAATATTTTGTTAGTGGAACACCTTTTTTGAGATTTAAAACTAAAAAATGATTACATTCACTCATAATCTATTTACATTTCAAAAGAAATTTTTTATATAATCAATACATTTTTAACTTTCTGATATCATCTTGCAATTAAAATAAGAATCCAGAAGGCAAGGATGTTATCCTCATTTATAACTATGACATTATTCAATGGTAAGCATAAGAAGACTCTTTAATCTCCTTGTTAGGGAAGAGACACTAAATCAGAACAGAATGCTAAATATGTAATTTTGATAGATTAAGTAGGATTAATACTTAGCCTAGGAAACACTGTGTTTGCACATTTAGCAGATCATTTGAGCTATAAGAAAGTTAGATTTAATATATCATTTACTTAACTTGTCACTTCTAAAACTTTTTAAGCTAAAACACTAAACAGTAATAATGAAGAATGAAGAAACTACATATGGATCATACAGCAAATTATTAATATAGTCAGCTTTCGGCTTACACATCTTTGTTATGCAGTCCATGAAAAGTGAAGGATTCCATGCCAACAGTTCCCTCAATCTCTATTCATCTGAGTATAACTTTTTGTTTTGTTATTGATACCCAGTTTAAGTACTCAGAAAGTTGATTGAGGCTTATAAATGTAAGTAGATAAAAAGTGTCTTAATTGAACTACCAGTTGACACTGAGAAAGAAGCCACCTGGTTGGGCACCAGGTGGATAAAGATTTGAGAAAGGCAGACTAAGGGCAAGGCATGATGGAGGAATGAAGACAAATGTTTTGAAGGCAAATGAAGCAAATTGTGAATATTTTGTGCTGTGTACACAGTTTATAAAGCTCGGGGTGAGCTTGGACTGGGATTAGAGCCAGAAATGTCTGGTGTATGCTTTCTCCCCTGTCTTTGTTGAGAATCCATATTCCCTCAGCTCTCTTTCAACAGAATTCCTCCTTATGATTTTGGTTCAACTGAGCAGGTCTTAGTATTCAGACTCCATGAGCATAGACCCTGACACCAGTGTGCCTAAGGTGGCTTCCTAGACATTTTGTCTTGGGCAATTTTCTTAAATTTTCTGAGCCACAGTTTTCTCTTTTGTAAAACAGGGCTAATAAAATACCTAATTTATAATAATTGAGGAGGATATTAAATAAGCTTCTAATTAAACAGTGTAATCATTAAAAGCAAGAGGTATACACATTACAATGCTATCATGCCACTTCAAAAAATTAATAATCATTCAGTAAGAAATTATTCTTTCGTTTTACTGACATAACAATATGTTAGACTGCAAATCCAAGCTACCTCAGGGAAGCCAAGAAAGTTCTGGGGTAACAGTTATCCTCTAAGTATGTTGCCTTCATATGCAAAAGCAATTTTATGGGGAGTCTTCAGTCTGTGGTTCTGTCTGAAAGTGGTCAGACCTGTGTCCCATTAGCCCAGAGACTAGAGCCAGATTTAGCACACAGGGCTTTTTCTCTATATGCTGACTGCAATCACGTAGACTTCCACCCGTTGGAGACACTTATTTCCAGAGTATTTTAGACTGATGACACCCTGGAGTTAGCAGATGGGTTCGTGTTCTGGGTGCCAGGTAGAATGACACACAGTCCAAGAAATGTGGCCACTAGTAGGGTCTCCTAGCTGGTTCACTTTCAGGAGCAGTCCTGTCTTTTTGTAGCTGCTATCATTTTAGTCTTTTTCAAACAAACTTTCAGGGTTATCACTCTGTCAAGACAGATGTACTGCAAATCGAGTCTTATCATTTTGAAATTCTCAGTATTAGTACATCCAAATAGGTTTAATGAAAGCATTAAATGGATTTAAATTTGTTTACAAGTCCAAAGGAATTTAAATATGACAGTTGCTTGTGGAAGGAAACTGAAGGCATTAAATAATTTTAATTTTATCTGTTGTAAACTTAATTTTATAAATTTAATTTTATCTGTTGTAAATGTTTAAAAGATAGCAAAAATACAGATTTAATGTTTGTACTGATTTTAGTAAAAATGACATACTTGTGTCTATATCCAAAATTTAAAGAGACCATTATTAAAATTTGTGGTCAAAAACTACATGTAACTATTTCCCGTGTAAAAATTGACTTGAAAAATGTGAATTAGTGGAAGTTGCTTTAAAAATATTAGTAATTTAAGTAAAATCCTACTTGCATTCAATATTTAGTATATCCCTCAATATTGTGTATTTTTTTGTTACCATAATATGTAATGCAAAAAAAAGTTAATTTTTCCCAAACTCCATTAGTTTATTCCAGGTCCCACCAAATCTTTCTAATATAACCCACTATAGTAGATTATAATTTTATATACATTCCAGAGCATTGGAAAAGTAAGAAAGTTGTCTCTCAGAACTCAGACATCAATCTCTGACCAAAAAATTGGATATATAAACATAGTTTTCTTAGCGAATGCTGAAATAATGAACATGAACTCAAACTTTGATTACCTAAAACTCAGATCATTCTTAAGGAGAAGGTTATGTTCTCCAATAGATAACGCTGGTTCAAACTGTAAATTCTTTTAAATATAGTTAAAAATTGAATTTCCCTGAGCTTCATTCCAGGTGATATAGACATTAGTTGTTGAACATTAATGCAATCAAACTGACATCTTTGCATATACTTATAACACCAGATAAAACCTGTTTAAGTTTTTCTTATCCTTAGGGAGTAAGAAGAGAGGAAGATTTATTACATACATTTAGACTATTTTAAGCCTCTGTTTAAAATGTTTAATCTTATATCAAACACATGCACTTGTCAGAGTAATTAGGTGGAGTAAGCAGACTTACACAGAATTAAAATAGAACTTGGAATAGCTTGGAATAAAACAAACAGGCTGCAGAAATACATGTTCCTTAACAAGAAGAAATAGTATATTTATTGATCATATTTTTAAGGGTAAGTATATCTGCATGTCAATTCAGGAATAAGTGTAAAGTTAAAATATGTACGTACAAATACCCCAAACTATTTTACTTTTTACTTGTACAATTTGTTCTAGTGAATTAAATATAAGCATGTACAATGTACAAATATTTATGAGGTATTTTATAACTAATGTCAAAAATAGAGTGTTGAAAAGGTGATTATAGGATAGTCATGTGAGTTAATAATGATACGATTAGATGTTCTAAAGAATGAGACTAATATTAGTTTGTTAAATTTATAGTTACTAAATATAATATTAAATTTACTGTATATCATCTTTTCTTTTTAAAGTAATATTTTGGAAGATAAAAGCCCCTTTCCTTTTCACTTTATCACCAGACAGACATTTGAATTTAATTCCAAGATGAAAAGTTGACCAAAGATGGGATCATTTTAGTGCATATCTGAAATATATAAAAAGAGAGAAAGTTTTGCTGTTTTCCTATCTTTGACTTGATTTTAACTCTATTTTTATTTCAGAATGGATGCCAGATTTTCCAGGGCTCAGGGAAACCTCTGGGAAAATACTCAGAGAACACTAAACTGATTCTCTAGACTTTGTGGGAGATAGTGACCTGAGGTCTTGCTCAGGGGAAGAGCACTGGGAGGAATCTGAAGCCTGCTTAGGCTACATCTGTGGGTTGGAAGCAAAGCAGTTGATGTTCACTGGCAATTATTCTGGGACTCACTGATCCAGCCATCTGTGCATATGAGACACAACCACATAATAAGTGTGGGATCAATCTAGGAAATAGATCCAATTTTAGTCGTCCTAATATCAAATGGTAACTGTCGATTTATAAAGCAAATTTCTGGGTATTGTTTTCTTTTGTAGTGAGTAGAGAAGGGTGTTAATTTGTAACAACTGTTTACCTCTATTCGTTAGTAATCTTTAGAAACTCACATAAGAAATGTTTTATTTAGAACTCTTAACACTGCAAAGAGGGATATTTTATTATTTCATCCTCAATAAGGAAATCGCTGAATTTTATAAAATCAAACGTCTGGTCTGCTATGATTAACAACAACAAAAAAATTAAATCCAAGAAATCTATAAAATTTTAAGAAATAAGTTGACTTTGAGGAATCTTCCTCCTCTTCTTAATACTTTTTGAATTTTAATGCTATCATGTTCTATTGTTTGTATCTCTTTTTTCCAGGAGTTTATACATTGGCTAGTGCCATCAATCAATTATGCAAAGACTTAAGTGGCAAATTTTCATGGCCACCACAAAGTGATCTTACTGTGTTTCTTCAGTCAGTAACACCTTCCCTAATGATATAGCCTTATTATAGATTTTAGTGTGCTGTATAAGATAGTGCCTCACAATGTTTTACTTCACCCAAGGTTATAAAAGCCTGCCACTGAGAAACCTTATTAAAGTAGCAGTCATGCCAACTACAAAATCTATGCTTATTCATCTGTCATAAAGCATATTTATAGACCACAAATCCTTGCACAGTTGTTTCTAAATCATTTCAAATGTGGAACAAAGAAATAAGCATGGAAAATTTCAAGGCTAGCAGTTTGTTCATCATCTTTTTTCTCTGAACTTCTCTAATACTTCAGATTAGAAAATGTGATTCAATGAAATCATTAAAATGTTACTGTGTTTATTACTATGGCTCTAAACTTGAAACTTAAGTAGGAAACTTCAGATCCGGTTTGACACATCTTCAGTTAGAAGTGGGTTGGGTTATTCATGTCATATTATTTTTCTTTTTAAAAGAATAGTCTCAAAAATCCTATGTTTTTAAATATTGTGTTACATTGCAGTTATTGTCTTTGTCTATGGCACAGTTAAGAGGTATAAATGAACATCTGAAGAATATTAATCAAAATGTCTGTATTAAAAATGTCTGAAGGCAATGTGAGATTAAAAATGAAGTATTGAGAAAATTATCTCATATTTGGCCAAACATTGCTGTTTACATCTTCTACACAATTAGAGCTAGAATGACATACTATACAATTTCATCAAATAATTGAGCCAGAATACATACTTTTAGATGTCAACTTTATAATTTTTTAATTTGATGACTATGGGTAATATGATATCTCTTAGTTTCTCATTTTCAAAGTCAGTAGAGTGATATAAACCACTCAGAACTGGTTGAAAAGACCAACTAAAATGTACAGCATACTATAAAGAGCCCTACCACCATTTTAATTTTAAAATATTATTCTAAAAATTTGATATAAACTATTTTTAGATCACATAGCATATGTAAATGATTAACCTTATGTGATAACAATTCACAATATTGTCATTTTGCCAGTGGGGGGTCATTAGATTATAAGTTCATCTATTGTCCTAAAAAACCTTATTGCAATGAATGATATTTAAAGGTAAATAGACTATATTCAACTTTTTGTGATGATCATTTCACAATATATATCAACATAGAATCATCACGTTGTACACCTAAAACTAATATTATGTTATATATCAATTCTATCTCAATAATTCATATATGTGACATTTTTATTAAACTTTAAATATTTTAATAATACTATGAATCTGAGAATAGCTTGCTAGTGGAATATATTTAAACCAGGATCAGTAGTTCTAGGTAAGCACACATGAGTCTGTTGGAATTAAGGATTATTCTACTCTTCTATAGAAGAACAAACTAGTGAGGTTAAGGATAGTCTATCAGTTTGGCCCACTTGGATATATTTTCTTCTCTTCAGACTTCAAACTTTACTACAACCAACATACTGAAATGGATCAAGAAACATTACAAGAAATATTACAGGGGCATAGTACACTTCTTATCACTTTCAATTCAATGGACTCATAGAAAGTTTTAATAAGCAATTAAAACATGTGTTGTTTGACTCAGAAGGGGAGAAGGTATTGAATGTGACAATGCAAATGTGGTCTGTGATTAAATATGAAAGGAGAGAAGGTTCTCAAAGATTGTATGTAGGAATAAGTGATGGGAATGACATAAACATGCTACTTGATTATGTTTAATATTTCTCAGAATTTTTACTTTTGATTTGACTGACTTGATTGTCTAAGGATAGCAGCTACACTAGTTGTGGAGGGTGTTGCCAAGAAAGACACAAACTCATACCATTGAATTTGGTTTATGCCTCATGAATAGAACCTTGGAGTGTATCTGCCCATGTATCTAAAATAGGTTTAGTTGTGACTACATTAGCAAGTGGAAGGACAGCTGTGCAGTTACTTTTCAAGTCCTATGACATCTTCCAGGAGAGGAGGGAAAGGAGAAATCATGTCAATAGTTATGACCACTTCCTCCTTAGATAAGCAGCACTGTCACATGAGGCTAGTGTACCAGGGTGGGTTAAATGACATAATAAATAGAAACTGATGGAGAATGTGGCAAATGGAAAGAACACTTAAGCCTTCCTCAGAAGAAAAGAACAATACTCTTAACACCATTTTCAGATTTGATATTGACAAATGGCTGATGCTAAAAGAAGTTTCTTAAGCTCTGTTTTTTTTTTTTTGGAAAAAGAAAATTGGACCACTGCTTACTTCAAGTGTGTGCTAAAGACTCCACCTGTATCATCTCCTCCTGGATTTAATATGTGAATTGCCATTGCCTTGTTAGAGCTTCCATTTGGTTAATTGCCTTTTTGGAGCTACCATTTGACTTTAGAATTATTTGTTATTTTTTAAATAGTGAGAGAGAAATATTACCTTTGAATCACAGAGGGCAAAGGCTGTTGGATAGCTGAGCATCTGCACATTGTGTCACTGTAAACTGAATGATAGTGCTAAGGCAGATGACTGGATATGATAAGAAGCAGATTTTGCCACCTGCCCAGTCTGTGTTAGCCTTGCTATTTCACTTCTACCGTATCTGGATGTGGATGAAATGTCTTTAAGAAAAGAAATAAGGAACCTTGATTGCCCTGAAAAGTGGGCATTCAAAAAAGTGGTCAAATGTCAGTAGTGACTGTCCAGTGATGTTTCATATGAGCCATTAATGAGGAGTCCTGTAGAGTACTTAGACTGAGCTGTTTTATCTGGGACTGTGCCTTATTAAAAGTTTCAGGGAGCATCCAACATAAAGGTTTGATCAAAACTGGCCCCAAAATTAGTTCTCAAATTGAGGAGCTATGTTTGGATTACAATGTCAACCCAAAGTGCTGTTCCTAGATCAGAGAAACCAAATAGGGGCACCAGAGGGCGATCTTTTGTGGGAGTTTGTAAAGGTTATGAAGTGGCTCATGAAAGGACAAGACATGCTTCCAAGATGAAAAGTTTACCCAAATCATCAGCAGCTCTGGAAGAGGCCTTTACTGTCACCGGGGAGGAATGTTAAAGAGTTATATTACTACAAAATCTTAAAAGTTAGTCAGGAATCCTAACGGCCCAGTTTGGGACAATTCATTTAAAAGAACCCTACAGTAGGCCAAAGCTATGGAAAATAACAAAACAAAACAAAAACTGCTGGAGAGTGTGGCTTTAAGTGAAATATATAAGATATTGTGTCTCATGGATAATTTCGGAGACTAATTTGAAAAATCTATCTCAAATGACAACAAACTTGATTGGCTAAAAGCACAGTGCAACGAGTCTTATGAAACATACTAGTAATTATAGTCAATTTAAATGGACTGAAGATTCTATGGAATTTTCTTCTCAAAACTTAACCAAAATTATATACAGAGGCTATTTTTCACTTTCTCTTTTAGAAATCTATCTTGTGTTTCAGGGGGAAACATAATAGAAGCTTCTTAAATACACACAAAGTTTACTATATAAAGCTATGATGCTATTGTAAAGTAAAAATCCTTAAACAATTGTCAAATTTCCTAAGATGCAATAAAAATGATTTTGCATATTCCAGCAGCAATTTTTACACATATAATGCTATCAGTATTTATTGAACCTACTTAGATATGTGGCTATTTCAATCCATGGGCTCCTGATGACTTTAAGATAGTTGGTATGTATAGATTTGTAGTCCTCTGGTTATAGAAGGGCCATATTGAACCTTACCTGATTTTAAGTAAAACTATTTGTCTTAACATTTATAGCTTCTTGATGAAATTAGTCCACTGTAACTCACAGAGCCTATCTCATTCTTACCACCTCACTGAACCCTACTCCTCTATCAAGCTGAGCATCTGTAATTACCTGAATATTCTCTGTGTTTGCAGCAGGGCCGTGCCTGGTGTGGCTTTATGTTCTGCCTATGAAGCCCCTTGCCACGTTATCTCCATTCATCCACCTCAGTAAACAATTTGCGTGACTCTTCTTGTTTGAACTGCTCTAGCACCTTGCTTAAGTTTTCTTTCTTTTACTACAGTTGTTATTCTGTCCTACATAATTATTTTCCTTTTTTATATCATTTATACTCAATGAGAGAATACGTATTTTATTCACAGTTGTCTCACTTCAGTGGTTAGTCTAGTGCCTTATACATATCAACTTTTCATAACTATGTTTTATTTACAAACTATAATCCCATCTGCATCGAGAACATCATTTCTTATTTTTACTATAATAATGATGCTTTTAGAGGTCTTATTGCTAAAATGATTTTGGGAGGAATCAACGACCTTCTCTCATCCATAATTTCTAGACCTATGTAATGTTCATCTAATAAAACTGGCAAAGAAACAAACTCGAGTAGGCTTAATGCAATTCTTAAAAAATACAAGAAAAAAAAATAGTGAATTGTATTCTAGCAAACAGCAATTCAAATGATAACTACCATTCTCCTTTCTCATTTTATTTGGTTTTTCAATATTGTGTTTAATAAATGCCTATTTCTGTATTCTGATCAAGTTACTAATACAATGTTTAAATCGATGGTCAATACTCCTACAGCCCTCTGCTGTTTGCTAGAAATATAACAGTAGAATACATTGGCTTCAAATGCATTGAAAAGAACAGTGAGTTATGTGTCAATAGCAACTTCCTTCATGCTTCACAACTCCATCTTTTAGGTTATCTGGGATATGTGACTATAGCTTGAGTGACTCATCTGAATATTAATATGCTGTAGTAACTAACTAGATCTTTCTCTCTGAGACTGCTAGTTATAAAATCAGGCTTGGTGTGAGTGTGAGTGTGTGTGTGTGTGTGTGTATTATACATGTATACGTGAAAAAAATCAAGATCTAATTCCTTCTCAGATTTCTTGCTAGTTCATTTCTGTATTAAATATTCTTTTTTTTCTAGACAACTAGAATCTTTCTGTATTTAATGTATTTAACTAACGACTGAGTTACTCTATTTTGAATATAGTGCCAAATCCACTAAACAATGGGCTCCTTCTTCTTTCCCTTTCTTCTTTGCTTCTTTCCTTTCATTCTATTCTTTCTTCCTCTCTTTCACAGCATCAAAAATAAATATAGGAAATATATAAATTCAACATCAATACCTGTCTTCAGTCTTGTAAAGAGGGGTCAGAGAGGCAAACTTGTAAAATTCCAATTTTCTTTGCATTTCAAGAGTGACACACTATTTCAAATAGCATTCCCATTGCATTAGACAGAGGACATTTAACAATCTTGGGCACAGTTTCTATGTGACTCATAGATCAGAACTTTAGGCAGAATAAATTCTTTCTAATGGGGTTATATTTTTGAGAAACACTAGTATTTTTACCTTGATTTGAGGGAAATAAATGGTATTGATACTACATTAAAAAAATAACCCTAAAATTCAAATGTTCTTTGAGTTCAAGGGCTGGCTTTGGTTTTTCATGTCTGTATACTCAGTGTAATACATAGTCCCGACACAGTAATTAATCAATAGGTAAATTATGTGAACCATTATTAGTATTAACCATTTGTTAATTCTCTAACATGCTCGCACAGTGTGGTAATGCACACAGAAATTATTATAACCTGAAGTTGACTCAAGAAGTTTAATTTCTCAGTAAAATAAAATCCATAGCATTTTTAAAAAAAGTTATTGCTACAAGCTCAATGAGGCTGTAGTTCTATAAAGTGTAAACAGTCAGTAATTTCTTATAATAACAAAAACAGAGCATGTCTTAACCTCTCAAATGACAAGGAAATGCTTTTAGGAATTAATTATACAGATTAACGTCATGATATTATCATTCCTCCCCCCACCAAAAATAAAAAACAAAAACAAAAATACTCTCTACTAACAGAGGGGGTGGATGTAAACAGTCATCTACATCTTTCTCTTCCCAGGCTCTGGATCTCAAGATCATTTAAAACCACTGGACTTCATGGTGTTTTAGGGCTTGCATTTATTTAGCTCCCTTTGGGTGAGAACATCTGCTCCTCCCACCAGCACCTCTTATTTTTTTTGAAGCATAAAATTTATTCTTGACTAATTCTCTGGAGGCTCATATTAAAAGAAGTTCTCACAGAAAAGTAAGCCTACCAAATGTGAACAAAAATTAAACGTGTCATTAAAACCTTATGAAAACACAACCGTCTATGATCGAGAGTTACCCTGAATGCAGCACAGATGGGTGAAATGCCAGAAAATTGAAAGACTTTTTAAGAGACCAGGAGATTAGGGTGTGAAATCCTATCTGTATGTTACTTGAGTCGCAGAAGAAGAGCTGAAGAAGAAAATAAAGGCTGTGTTGTTAAAACAGCAATAAAAATAACAAGTGCAATACATGAGACAACAGAGAATTTACTGTTCACAAATTTGCCTTAAAAAAATTTAAGATGTTTTTCATGAAGATGGGGCTGAAATCTATTTTCAAAAAATAAAATGCAAGAAGCTATGGTGAAGAAGTAAATTTGTATATGTGTGGGTAATGTAAACATTAATTTTCTAATATGAATAATAATAATAATTTTCTAATATGAATAATAATAATAAAATAAAAATTTTAAAACTGGAATTCAGGTCAATATTACTTTTAAGTGGGAGAGATGTGGAGATAAGAGCAGAAGTGTATTTTGGAGAAATAGAATGTATTATTTCAAACTAGTACAGCAAAAGAGTACAGAATCAAGAAAAAATAATCTAATAGATGAGGGGGAAAAGTACAACAAATAAACACTAAACTAGATATTAAAAATCGGATATTCAATATTCAAACAGTATAAAGAGATTAAATATACTTTAGGAAACTTTTTTTCTGATTTGATTAAATGTTTATACAATCTCCCTATTTGTTTTTTATGAGCTAAAAACATAACAACAGAAAGGTGGAAAGTGAATCATTGCAGGCATTATGTGACAAGAAAGTTTTTACCTAAAGCAAGCTACAACCTCTATATAGATACAGGTATTTAAGGTAAAAAAGAATTATAAGAGATACAAAATAAAGAATAAAGAACTTACCTTTATTTCTGCAAGATTTCTCACTCTGCAGCACTAGTTAAGAACTAACGATCATATGGTTCTGAGTAACCCACTTGTAAGTTCTCTAAATTACATTTTTCTCAATTATCAAAACAAGAGATTTGTATTAAAAGATCTCAAAAGTCCATTCATGTTTAAACATATATAATTTAGCTTAAGCAATTTTTTACTATTTATGCTAATTATGTCCCAGAAATAAATAACAATAACAGATAACCAGTTAATCCCCAAACCTCAATGTGTACTTACTTCTTAACTTATTTGTCCAATAAAAACTTTTGCAGTAATCACTAATTAGCACCAAATTTGATTGCTATTTCTTTAATATTCAATCATTATTTTTCCTTTTCTAAATTCTCTGGGATAACAAGAATAAAAAGTAAGCAGTAATATAAAAACTAAACAGCCAAAAGGTAAGCTATAGAGTTCATAGTTGTTTTATCATTTTGATAATACAATGAATGAACAAATACTAATTTATGTATTCATTCAATAAATACGAATCAAGGCCAGTTGAGTTCCATAAGTGATGCTAGGTGTCGAATGGACATGTTTCACTGTTTACAGATCTGAACTCCATGTTCAGAAATGTCAAAAATTCTAGCTCCTAAGTTAGATAAAAATTAAAAATCAAGTGTCCTTCCCCTGCCTCTCATTATGTTGGAAGGAAATGCACCCTGGTAATTAAACCAGGTTTTTCAAAAAAAAAAAGCTCTAATTAATTCATAATTCCCAAGTACCTCTTTATCGTGAAAGGACATTTGTTAAAATAAGCAAATAGATTTGTGAACCATTATTAAATATTTATAATGTGTTTAAAACACAATTTGTTGTAAAACTTGCAGTTTTAACTGATCAATATGCTCGTCTTTATGCATTCTCACTATTTTAGTTAAAGCAATTCTACCATACCTTACCTCACCAAATCTTAGAATATCCCAGGTCAGTGTGCCTTTAAGTGAAAAAATTAATAGAATTTCAAATTGACTGTTAAACTCAGCAACTGCACAAATATTCCAATTCCGAAGTTATTAACAATGGGAGTTTTATTGCTACATTGATAATAGCTCACATTAGGACTCAGAGAGCTGTAATTTGCTCAATAATGATGTTGTCCTGACTGGTATGCTGCCCTTGAAGATCATTCCTGCCACAATGTAGAGCTCATTTCTCAGCTGCCTGGAACATTGGATACTAGAGGATCATGGCTGCTTTCCTTTTTAGGCATTGCTTTCAGCTAAAGGGCATTGCCTTCTATCAGGAAGCCCTCATCTACATCTGCTTGTGATGGATATAGAGCACGAGAGCTGTCTCAGTTCCAAAGCATCCTGTGACATTTGTGGCCTCTGTCAACTTTGCTGCAGCTCAACTTCTTCCTTCACTCAATCCTAGTTTCCTCATCCCTGACTTGAGTGTCTCTACACACATCCCCATCAGATAGTCTGTTTCCTAGAGAACCTGACCAAATACAGCTGATGCTGGGAGTTATCACAGAAGGAAACTCTAAAAATGGGTTATTAAAGTTAATGAATGAGCAACCCATCATTGGCACTATGTAGACAAAGTCTCTGGAAGCTTGTGCAGGTGCAGCTGTTAATATTTTCATTGGTGGTGTATCAGGGTGACATAATGTTAGAAGGGAGTGCCCTGGCAGGCATGCTGCTTCAGGGGTTTGATAGGTTCAGGGTAATGGTAGTAACTAACTATAAGTACTGAACAGCTTTTCTTGAACACACTCAAGGAAAAGAAGAAAGGTTATGGATGATTAATTACCAAATAAAGAAAAATATGAAAAGAGTGGTCTTCGTGGCCACATATTAAAAGTTGTTCATCTTCTATTGTCAGAGGGAGAAATGCATTTAAGAACAGATCTAGTACTTAATTATAAAGTTAGCACAGCCTCAGAAGGTTTCAGAGAAGGTTAAGTTCTCAACACTAACTAGTAAGTCTTCTGCAGCAAGGATGTAACCCAGATTTGAAAGGAGTGAGACCCTGAAACTTGGTATAGGGACATACAGGTTCATTCACCTGAAAAATCTTAAATCTCTGGATTTACAAGGACCCTTTGAACCTGCAGACATGTCTCACTCCTCTTGGTTAATGTCTAGCTTTACTCTCCAGTTCAAAAACAGTGAAGAGGCTTCTGCATTCCATGAAAATATGCACTGCCTCCAGAATCTCCGACCTACTCTTCAGGCCATGAGACTAACAACTAAGGGTCATGTCATATCATAATCCACTCATAGAAGTGTTTACCCTGTTAAGAGAGGATGGAAACAATGCACCAAAGATTCCTCAAGATCTAACCAATATTTATCAGCAAGATCTGGTAAAAGAGATGTGGGTTAAATCTGATGAGAGCAAATCCAAGGAGGCAAAATGTAATATTGCATAAAGGAAAGTGGATGCTAAATTCAGGATTTAACAGCCTTAGAAGGATCCTGGGAGATGACAACAAAACACTGTCACAATGGATTTTGAAACCTTGGAAAAGAATGACTCTACTAAGTGACATTTAAATGCCAAGAAAACACTGGAAAAATGTATCAAACTTCTCAAACAATGGAATACATTAGCATAAATAGACCTTGATTTAGGTAGAGCTGCTTACAAAAAGGGCAGAGGGGAATATCTTTGACACAATTCGGGCTGTTAGAATGGCTCTTGATACTCCCTGACCCATTTTGGTAGTCTCTGGATAAATGGAAAAGTCTCAAGTAAGAAAGGGTTGGTGAGCAAAGGTGCAAACACAGCAGGGATGGCTGCCTATCATTCGTTCAGACAAGTCACCTAGGTTAGCAGAGGTACTAACTGAAAGATGGGGATTGAGAAAGGGTAGGAGAAGAGGGAAACAATGAGTATTCTTTGAGGCAAGACAAATTTCACAGGAGGGATGGGGGTTAGTCTTTTTAAGATTTTTTTGTATAAGTTCTCCCCAGATTCCTGAAAGAGCTATTCTCAGATGAAGTGAAATGATTCTATGAAGCCAGGGCTTCCGCAAAGTGCCAAAAGTGGGCAGAAGTGAATGATTTGATGGACTACTCAGACCCCCTTTCAAGACAGGGCACTCATTCGCCTAGCTGTGAGTTGCTGACCATTGCAGCTAAGTTCTCTCTAGGAATCGTCTTCAGATGAAGAAAGCTGCCTCAAAATGCATTCAAAATGCACTGCAATATTTGTGTATATTAAGGGATTTTATTTTAAGTACATACACATTACTATGGCATGAGATGAGCTTGAATGTGTGTGTGTATATATATGTGTGTATGTATGTGGATGCATGTGTGTATACATATACACTTCTATGTTCTTTAAAATATTTCTTTTTTATTTTTACCAAATATAATTCTTCCATTTCTTTGAAACATTCTTTGGAAATGTAGCCATTAATTGGGCACTTGTAATTTTGAATATATTTGAATCTTCAAATACATAATATATTATATATAATTTATATATATTATATACTTATATATTACAGAGATAATATATAATATCTATATGTTATTTATACATATTATATAATATATAAATATTTTATGTTTATAATATATATATCTATATATGATTTATATAATATGTATAAATGAGATGGTAATATGCAAACCTATTTTATTTTAGTATGGTTTGAACATTTCTTACTTGTTTCCTCTTTACTCTCATTTTTGTCCCCATTTTTGCCTCCCTATCCTCTGTACTCATGGTAAATAACCAATTTATATCCTTCACAATCACGTAATTATTTAATTGTTTATCTTTGTCCTGTGTGCTTTACAAAATAGGTCATATTGCTTTCAAAACATTGGAAAATAGAAATGAGGATATGTAATTAGGAGAAATAATTGCATAATTATATTACAAACCCTTGAAGTTAAAAAGTGTAAGGAAATGTAGTGGACATTTATCAAAAACAATTTTCAAGTTGACTGAAAATGATTTTTTTTACCTCTGAAACTTCATATTTCTATTCCTTTTGACTTTTTCATCAGATGTGGAGAAAATCTTTTGAAAAGAGTATTACCCAAAGCATGTGGCAACTGTAATGTGGTAAATCAGATCCTCCCATAAGAACAAAGTATGATGGTACCTTGATTATCACTAAATGATAATGTCATTACTCTCTGGTTGTCCACTAGGGCACAGTGACAGTCAGATAAATAAAGTATATAGTGCATATTTGATAAACTGAGTCAATCATTTTCTAGCAATAAAAGAAGTAACTTTTCTGACATCCTGCTCTTCATCTCCATCCTTAAGAGCTTCAACAGTAGTTCCTGATGGCTTGTTTCAATCTGACTTTTTAAAGACAACATAATAACAGCCCTGATGAAGATGAAACAGTAGTTTTGGCCTGAGTGTTAAATTAGGAATACAAATGAGTGATATTCATCTATCATTCTTTTAACATTTGTTTAATTGAATGTACCGTGAAAATCTATGGTACTGAATTGGTTAAAAGGATTGGGTGACCTCCATTTGAAAAATTTGCTAAGAAAAATATAGCTTGATAAGTTGGAAAAAATATCTAAAACATATCTCAGTTATCTTGTAAAAATTTAAAACTATAAAAGGGATATAGAATACAGGAATTAAAACTGAATATTGACCCAATTTAAATGCTAAAAAGGTGTAACAGGCCTACAGTCCGAGAAGTGTAACTTTTTTAAGATATTGAAGTAAGTGATGCCAAATATATTTTTCTTTAAATGTAGGAAGAGGCACCATTACACATTATTTAAGATGTTAAAATCTGTTTCGAATTTTGGTTACACCGATTATTAACTTCATTACATTTAGCAAGTGATTTAACTTTTATGTGCCTCAGGTATTTCTATAAAATTGGAGAAAAGACAGTGCTAAATATATAGAGCTATTGTGAGAATTTAATTGGGTAGATCATGTAAAATAATAAGAACAGTACCTGGAAAATAGAAAGCACTCACTAAGTATTACTTATTATTAGAAAGTTCAGGTAATGGTTGAAATTTGCAGCAGAGCAGATAATATTTCTTTCTTTTAGGTCTATGAATAGGAAGCAAGATACAACTTTCTCCCTTGAGAAGCTGGTTGGAAGAAACTTTGAAAAAAAAAATCACTCTAATACCAAAGTTGACGCATCAGGCATACTAGGTAAAGAAGGAAAAATTTATACAGTATGAAATTAAAAAGTCAAAGCTCAACCATGTACTACATGGTATAAAAAACACAGAAAGAGAAAATGAATTTAAAAAGTCTTCCTACCTGTGGCACTTTAATGAGAATGTTCCTGTCCTTTTTAGTTGGGTTGTGGAAACATGGGCATGAAAACAGCCTAACATCAGGTCCTAGACACAGCATCCTGATTCTGGAAGTGCAATATACATCCGTGGTAACTTGAGTTTGGAACTAGAAGATACTGATACTTTGCAATGCTTTTTCTAGACTTGACTATTAATAAGAATCCCCTAGGCAGTTAAAAAAAAAAAAAAGCAGGAGGAATAATAACAATAAAGGGAACAAAAAACAAGTGTGGCCATCAATAATCAAAATCCTTTAGGAAACTCATCAGATTAGACCCTGATAAAAAAAATTAGCATTTTTTGAGAATAATATCATTACTATATATATGTGTAAATATACAGATATAGATCTGTGTGTATGTGTATGTTTTTATCTCCTTTACAAAATCAAAGCTAATTTGTTGGCGAATGGTTAAATTGATCTTGGATACATTTTTGCTAACTATTTCTCCTGTAATTAAGGACTTCTCAATAGATACAATTCTCTTCTCAGGATCTGAATTTATCATATTGCTATTGGTCTCTTGGATGGAATAATATCACTATAGCATGAATGCCCCAGATAAATCCCATCATTTATCAGAATAAAATATAATGTGGAGTTTAGCTGGAATCAACAGAATGTCCTGAGTATAACCAGGCAGCTACTAGCAATAGAAACAGAAGAACATTCAAGATAATGTGACTTCTAACAGTAGTTACTTTTATTTTCTAGTCCTGCAAACTTTCTGTGGCAATCCATTGGCTTTTAAATCTTATAATTTACCTTGAGCACTGCATGAAGTGTGATGCCTCCAGCTTTGTTCTTTCTCAAGATTGTTTTGGCTTCTGAGTCTTTGGTGGCTCTATCAAATTTTAGAATTTTCTATTTCTGTGAAAAATGCCATGTTCAATGCAGCATTACGCATGATAGCTAAGATATGAGAACAATCTAAGTGTTGTGGGTGAATGGAGATTTCTCAGTCACTGAAAAATAGAACTACCGTATGACCCAGCAATCCCATTTCTGGGTATATATCCAAAGAAAGTGAAGTCAATATTTTAAAGAGATATCTGTATTCTGATGTTCAATGTAGCATTATGCACAATAGCTAAGGTATGAGAACAACCTAAGTGTTGTGGGTGAATGGATAACAAATCTAATTTTATACACACGCACACACACACACACACACACTCTATTATATAATAGAATGTTACTCAGCCATGAGAAAGAAAAAATCTTTCCATTTGCAGGAATATGGATGAAATTGGAGGACATTATGTAAATAAAATAGGCCAGACAAAGATAAATTCTATGTGATCTCATGTAAAACCTAGAAAAAAAAAAAAGAACTCAAAAAACAACAGTAGGATGTTCATTGCTGGGGAGCTGGGGAGTCAGAGAAATGGGTAGGTGTTGGTGAAAAGGTACAAATTTTCAGTCATAAGATGATAAGCTCTGAGCATCTAATATATAACATGGTGACTATAGTTAGTGATACTGTATTATATCTTTGAACATTGCTAAGGGAGTCATCTTAAATGTTCTCACCACCCACACACAAAGGTAACTACAGAGGAGATGTAACTAACTGGATTGTGGTAGTCATTTCACAGTGTATACATATATCACACCATCACATTGTATACTTTAAATATATACAATTTTGTCAATTATACATCAGGAAAGATGGAAGGGGAAGAATTAACCCCTCCCAAAAGGTAAAGAGGGCTACTGGTCAGTGACAATGAGGAGCCAGCTGCTTCAGTGCCCACATCACAGACTAGCAGGATGTCACAATGGTTCATGGTTTTCACACTGACCTAATGAAACTGAAATTTTACTAATATTATGGACCCCTGTATTAATCACTCTTTAGCAAAGGAAGAAAAATTATGAAAGCTAAAAATATTCAAAAGATAAATTAGAAAATAGGTCTAAGTGATTTTCCAGGAAATGGAAGTTAACTTTTTTCTTTGATCTAATTTAATGCAAAGCAAGAGGACATATGGATAAAGGAAGCATGAGAAAATTCACCGTCACCATATCCTTGATGTTTCTTCCCTCTTTGTTTTAGGATTCATATCCACAATCTCTATCTTTCCCTTTAAACTTCATGGGCCTTGGTATTTTTCTGCATCTTCCTTTCTTCTCTCGGTTGATACATGTCTCGCATCTCATCCAATTTTTTCTGGCTCCTACCGCTTTTGTGCACAAGAGCCCAGAATCTCCATTTTCAGTCTCAATTATTCTCATAAGTTCCGGATCTATATGTCTAATGGCTTAGGAAATGTCTCCTTGAACATCCATTAGGAAATTATCTAACCTCTCATCATCTTACCAGTCTTTCCCAAACCTGCTTTCTCCTGGCGTTCCCCATTTTGTTACTTGAATTAAACCAGAGACCATACTTGAATTTTACTCCCCCTCGTTCTTAATCAGTCACAAACTCATGTTGATTTTGCCTCTTATATGACCCTCAAACTGTCCATTTCTCTCTCTTCCCAGTGCTACTGATATAAAACGCTTCCTTTTGAACTCCCACCTTGCTTATTGTGGTCACCCATATTATCATTCTTCCTTTAGATTTATATTAAAATATTAGAAAAATTAGAATACTTTAACAGTTTCTAAAACCCAAATATGATAAATGTTTGACTTATCTTTCCTAACTACTTTGTTTTTTAAAATATGCCATAATTGCCCTTTCTCTCTGTAACTATACTTTCCATACCCCTTATGCCAAATGAATCTCCTAGACCGTCCTATGTGTGACAAGAAGAATAACTACTCTGTAGACCTTTGCATTTTCATATTCCAGTGAATACTGGTCACATAAGAGATTTCAATAATCTTTAATGAATAAATAATGAATTGTAGTACACTTTTGCACAGTAAAACTGTTGACAACCTCTACTTTAGCCATAAAAAATAAGATAAATGTCTATTATCTGCTTTCAAGTAGCTCTTATTCTTAGCAAAGAGAAAGAACTAGTTCTTAAAGAGCTTTACACACCTAATATTATAAAATGTGTAACTAAAGGCCTCCTCTATGCTCCATAGCAAAAAAAAAAAAAAAAAAAAAAAGAAAAGAAAAGAAAGGAAGAAAGAAAAATGCTCCTCCCTGCATCTTTGACTATGTCATGCCCTCAATGTGGGCCGTCCCTTGACACTGGCTTGGCCCCATGACTAAGGACACCAGCATATGAGAGCAGCCGAATTTCCAGTGCACCAATTCAACCATGGCCTGAAAAAGTCTCATGTGTTTCCACTAACTTGCTTGGACCTTCGACTTCACCATGAAAGGATCAGGAACTCAGAAGGAGAAGAGCAATGGGCCATAGAGCCACCAGAACTGGTCTGCCTCAGCCAAGACCTGCCCAGAATAGCAAACCCCCAGTGACAAGCAGCTGCATTAGCAATAACAGATGAAGGTGGTTACAAGCCACAGGGTGTTGGGTGGTTTTATGCAAAAATAATAAGCTGAAGAAGTTTTATTATACTTCATTAAAAGTACAGGCAAATCTGGAGCATTACCGAAGCATTCATTGTCAATCAACCCCTGAGGCTAATCACTTACCTCATTAATAAACTTAGTTTAAATTTAGTTTTATACTAATTTCCCAAAAGCTGATAGGTGAAACTGTATTGGTGAAATTGGGGAGATAAAGCTATAAATACTGTTAAATATGTGAGCTATTTAGAGAACTACACAAAGTGTGGCTTCATGCCATAAAGAATACAATGTAAATAGGTTAAAATTACTTACAGTGATGTGGAGCACTATGTTTCCCTGTAAAAAATTATAGATAAAATTTCAATTGGACCTTTGAAGTATACATGCACTTCTAAATCCTCCTTGGAAAAATGATGCTAATGGCAATTAATTGTGAGCAGGAGGCAGGAAATTATGTTATTTATATTATGTTGCTAAAATTTTCTTTAATTTTTCTTATAAACAAAACAAGCTTTAGTAAATGTGATAAATTTATGTTTAATTGTGCATTACCTCAGTCTATGAGTAGAAAATGTCCTGTAATTAATCTTTACAAATTCTCTTAGTTCTTTGGTGTGGAGGTGAACAGGTTCTACTAACAGGTTCCAGATGTGAGTTCATGATCTATTTAACCAGGCAGCAAGAAACATGCAGTTTCTAAGTGTAAGGGACAATAAATGTGTCTGTATTTATTTTTATTTAAGTGCTATGACATATTTTGTCTTTTTATTCCTTAATGTAATAGCATCTAATACTTTTGTGTACTATAAACATAAAGTCTGTTTGATAACTATTATCAAAACATCTGTTCTTCTGTATATGCCATTTCTAAAATGGGTATTTTTATTGCTCCCCCAGCAAAATAATTGAATCCGAGTTTGGCTTCTGGCTTTTATATGAATTTCTACCTCCACTATTTCAAGAGTTATTTTGTTCTTGACTATTATCAGTTTTAAAATTTATCCAGTGTGGATGGGAGAAGATAAATCATGCTTTACGTTCTGCAATAAAGTAAATGTGCTCACACAGTTATAGGCTGCAGGCTACTCTAGTAAGGAGCCTGAAGACAGTTCATAGGAGGGACTTAGATTAAAATGGGCATTCATCAACATTCCCAGAAGCCAGTGAAGTCGCATCTCTGTCTTGTTGGAAGATATGGAAAGAACACCACAGTATATTGCAACTTGGCTTTTTTGTTTATTTATTTTATTTTGAGAGGGAGGGAGAGAAAAAGAGAGAGAGAGAGAGAGAGAAGAGAAGCAAATTGTGGCTTGAATGTTTCCTTCTTTACAATTTGAGAGCTATCTGCTTAAAAGTGATATAAGATGCCAAATGGATCTAATCAGTATTAAGCTAAAAATATGTGTACGTTTGTTGTGCATAGAGGTTACCCATTTAATGTTTTATGTTTTCTATTTTATCAACTTTTAAGATTTTTTTGTACATAGTAATACTTCCTAAATGAAGGTAATTTAATAACCACTTCTAGCCAGGTTGCAGCCATTCTTGCTGACATTGCCTGAACATGTTTAAAATAGCTTAGAGCTATTTCTATATTATCACTTCAACTGATATATGTGCATCAATGATTTCACTTACATTGACTAAATTATTGTTTATATTGTATAATATCATGATCAGCATTAACACTTTCATAAGGGTTGTCAAGACTGAAAGAAAATGTTTGGAAGAATACTGGATTGCTCTTAAGAAATGATGCAACACACACACCACATTAACAGAATAAAAAAATAAAAACCCACAGGATCGTCTCAGCAGATGCAGAAAAGTCATTTAACAAAATTCAGCATCCATTCATGATAAAAAAAAAAACTCTTAACAAAATAGGAATAGAAGGAACAAGACTATTTATGAAGAGCCTGCCCCTAACAAAATAATCAGTGCAGAACAAGTGAAAGTTTTTTTTTCTAACATCCAGCACAAGTCAGGGATCTTTATTTACTCTTGCCTTTCTATTTAACCTAGTATTGGAAATCCCAGATAGAGCAATTAGAAAGAAAAAGAAATAAAAGAAATTCAAATTGGAAAGGATTAAGTAAAATTACCTCTGTTTGCAAATGACCTGATCATATATGGAGAAAAGCTTAAATATACAACAAAATATTGGCTAGAAGTAATAAATGAATTTAGTAAAATCACAGGATACAAAATCAACTTACAAAAATAACTCACATTTCTATATGCAAACAACTATCTGGAAAAAAATTTAAGAGAACACTTGCATTTGAAATGCCACTGGAAAGAATAAAGGAGGAATAAAGGTGGAAGACTTGTTCAGTGAAAATTATAAAACAGTGATAAAGGAAATTAAAGAAGCCACGGATAAATAAAAAGATATGTTATTTTCATGGAAGAGTTAATATCCTCAAAATGTCTGTATTACCCAAAGTGATCTATAGATACAATTCAATATCTATCAAAATCTAAATAGGGTCTTTATAATAATAGACAAGACAAACATAAAATTCATATTGAGCCACAAAAGACCCTACAAAGTCAGAGAAATCTTGAGCAAGATGAACAAAGCTGGAGGCATTACACTTTTCAACTTTAAAATATATTACAAAGCTAAAGAAATCAAAACAGTATAGTACTTGCATAAAATACATATAGAACAATGGAACAGAAAAGAGAACCCAGAAATAAAAACACCTGAGTATGGTAAACTGATTTTCAACACTGTGGCAATAATATGCAATGGGGAAAGCATAACCTACTTAATAAATGGTGTTGGGAAAATTAGATATTCTCATGTGGAAGAATGAAACCCGATCCTTATTTTATACCATATACGAAATCAACTCAAAATGGAATAAAGATTAATAAAACCTATAAAGAAAACATGGGTTAAAAACTTCTTGATGTTAGTCTAGTCAATGATTTATTGGTTAAAAATACAGGTATCAAAAGCAAAAATAACAAGTGGGATTGCATCAAACTAAAAAGCTTTTATACAGCAAAGGAAACAACAGAGTGTAAAGGTATTGTATCAAATGGAAGAAAATATTTGCAAACTGCCTATTCAATAATGGGTTAATATTCAAAATATACAGGGAGCTCATAAAACTCAATAGCAAAAACCAAATAACTAGATTTAAAAATAAGCAAAGACCTAAGTAGACATTTAAAAAATATATATACAGATGGCAAACAGGTGTATAAAAAGGAGCTAAAAATCACCAATTATCAGGAAAATTCAAATGAAAACTATAACAAATTTAGAATTTATTAAATAATAATTTAAAGTTAGTCATAGTTTTACCAAAGTATAGGAATAATAAAATTGGGTTAAATTATAGAATATAATTATTAAACTTATTATTTTTATTAAAAAATTTTGAAAATAAAAAAGGTGAATAAGATATAATTAAAATTAGCTAAATTTATTGAACTGCTCAAAGAAATAAATACATCTAAAAAGATGTGAACATATATTTTTTAAAAAGTTAATAGAATTGATTTTTTTTACCTTTGAATTTTATTTTTATTTATGGTAATCTTGTGAAATAAGAACAAGGCTGGAGGTACCATTCTGCATGACTTCAAAAAACTGATTTAAAGAAGCAATTTTTAATTATAAAATAAATATAGATAGATCCTAAGCTACTACTCCCACCTTGAAAAGAAGGTAAGAGAGGGAGAGAGGGAGAAGGGAAAAGAGAGTGAACAAAAGAAGATAAAAGATTTTATAAAGCTTTGATAATAAAAATCTTATGGACCTAATAACATGCATATATTTCTAATATAAATATTTTATATAATATAAAATTGTTTGAAACATTTTGCATTTTTCTGAGATTATCTTTTAAATTTTATTATTGGTACTTCACATAGAAAAATAAAAGTATATTTAATTTGATTTCTAAACATCATTTGACATTATGCAAGATACTTGGCTATAAAAAATATACTGTTTGACAGTGAATACACAATGCAATATATATACACCTTGCTGTTGAATTGTACACTTGAAATTTACTGGATTTTATATGTGTGTGTGTGTGTGTGTGTGTGTGTGTGTATACACACATATATATACACACAGATATATGTGTATATATATACACACACACACACACCATTTATATATATATATATACTGTTTGAATATATATATACATATATATACACATACACACATACTGTTTGAATATATACATATGTATTGTTGGAATATATATATATATGTGTATATATATATGTATATATGTATATACACACTATTTGAATATATATGAAGCAAGAAAAAGTTGCCAAGTAACTATTAACTTGAAAAATTCAACATTAAGAATCTAAAGGAGATAACCCCTTACACTGATATAAGAGCCCAGGGAACATGCAAGAAAACATCACTGATACAGTTTCGACATATAGGACATGGAAAGCAAAGTCTCCTAAGAAAAGAAAGCCAGGATATAAGATGAGGAACAGCAGTAAGAGGTAGAATGTTGCCTTGGGCAGCTTGCATTTGTTTTTTTGTCTGGTGATTTGCAAGCTGATTCTCATCCCTGTGGCTCACAAGATATAGAACAGCATTGGAAATGTAGATCAGCAAAAATCAAACCCTGGTTTAATACCATCTTGAGGTAACCCTTGGACCAGATATTTAAGAATTGGCAGGTGGGTGTTAAGAAAAAATTTTTCTTCTACATATTTATTTATTTGAATCAATAAATAGCCTTCACATTTAAATTATTATAAATATATGTTTATTTTATTTGGAAGTAGGAAGTTAAGCATTTAAAAATAATTATACATTATTAATTTTTATTTATTTAAGTTGGGTGATTCTTCTAAGGAGGACTGGAATCCAAATCAAGGTTTCCTGAGGAAGATGAGGGCCAATCTCATAATCGCTCACAAAAAGGTTATAACAGTATGAATGTCTTCTAAGGAATAATTCATTGAATTCAGGGATGCTATAGAATAAACTTAAAATGAAGCTTACTTTTTCTAAGACATAGAATTGCTTTTATTTTATTTTTATTTTATTTTATTTTAATTTCATTTTTTG
Source organism: Cynopterus sphinx (assembly GCA_030015415.1). Classification (NCBI taxonomy): domain Eukaryota; kingdom Metazoa; phylum Chordata; class Mammalia; order Chiroptera; family Pteropodidae; genus Cynopterus; species Cynopterus sphinx. The sequence goes on from CM057379.1 coordinate 11,715,207, forward strand.
ACGTCTAGTGTAATGTGGATAGTGGAAATGCCTGGAAATTCATAGTGTTCAATCTTTTCTAACAATCTGTTCCAAGGCATTTGTGATATTTTCCACCATATTTCAACCTTATTCCAAGCTTGAAATGTAGCACGATACTCAACATGAGCAATTGGTACCTCATGGCCATCTGGCATATTTTGGCAAGGTACAATGCTAATTTTATAATGCTTTAGGAAATAGTGACATATGCTTTGTGTAGAATTCTATCCAAAATGGATAAACCAATTCATTGAAATACTGAAATTGTATTAATCCCGGTAAGTTAATGTTGTGCAACACCTTTTTACCATTTGTGTGTGTGCATGCGTGCGTGTGTGTGTGTGTGCTCTGGTGACACTTTAAAAACAAACACATTTCTATTTTTCTATGAAAGTAAAAATGCACATTAACTACCCCCCCCCCACACACACACATGCGAGTTACACAAAGCTTTAAAGGGAAAAAAGAGAATACTGTCTCTTCACCACTCCCAAGCAGTTTTCCAGTCCAACTCCTCAGAGATAACTGCAACATATTTAATGTATCTTTCCATATGCATGTACTCAATTATACATAGATGCAGACCATACATGCAAAATTGCAAATGCATTTTAGATAAGCAAGATTACATTCTGAATATTTCTCTGCAGTTTTGCTTTATTTAATATATATTTTCATTTTTTGCATCAGCATGTATAGATTTACACGACACGATTTTCTTTATTGCTTTGTACTTCTCCAGTGTATGGCTATATTAAAGCTACACAATTTATTTAATTCAACTAATATAACTTGTTATTAATATTCTTTCTATAGTTTTGATTTGGGGGCAATTATAAATACTATTTCAGTATATATGTAAGTGTATAATTGTGTCGTTGGTGTGGTGGGTTGCTTTAGATTACATTTAGAAGTAGAAGTGAGAATTCTCCTTGCAAATATGTTACTGGTACCCTTTTGAACAAAATTAACTGAGTAGGCCCACAAAGATGGGTGAGTTTTACTTTAATTTATGAACTACACTCAGGCATAGATATAGCAAATATTGAACATCTACCATATATTTGACATTGTTCTACTTTATATTATAAAATTAAATATAAATACACTCAGCCGTCTTTAGCACTGGTATTTTCTTAACCTAAAGCCTACTCTGTACATATGCAAAGATTTATTTTGGCTGGTGTTTGAGTAATATATTTTATATCTGTTGATTCTCACATTTTCTGTGTCAATAAAAGAATAAGTGTTCTTAACATATAGTGTTTTTCTTCATTTTCTTTGAATTTCAGCAGCTTTATGATGATGTGCCTAACAGTGATTTTTCTTTTTATCAATTCTTATTGATAAATTCTTATAGCACTTCAGGAATCTAGGGATAAATATGCATCATAAGTTTTGGAAAACTTTTAGCTAGTGCTTTTTTAAAAATAATTTACTAAAATTAAATGTATTTTAGAATCTTTTCTGCTTCTCACATGTTTCTTGCTCCTTTTCTTCTGCACAATATGTTCTTTCCCTCTATTTCTATGCACCTGATAAAATAATCTTGTCTCATATTGTGTCTAGCCTGCTTTTAAAATGACATATTGAGCTTTAATTTTACTTATTAAATCATATTCCTGCTGTGATACATATACTCTATGAAGAAGCCAGTTCAATGGCCCTTAGTAGTACTTGCCAATCCATTCATTTTCAACGGCAGTCACTAAATATATTCTAGAGAGTCATGTTCTAGTGCTTCATCTCATCCCTTACCCGCTTCCCCCTAGTGATCTGATAGCGTAGTCCTTTGCAATAGACCAATGAGCCAACTTCTGTCAGAGATTTTCGAAAAATATGTTTGCTTTCCTGACACAAGTGCCACTTGGAGCTTTACCCTCTTCAATTCTTCTCCCCAATTCTTCTTGCCTCGAAAATAGATGCAGTAGAGCTGCAGTATCCAAGTATGAGGGTGAGGAAAAATGCCACATGCTAAAGGATATTGAAGAAAAAGTACTCATCATTGATATTTAAAAAGAAATATTTTTTTGTAGGTTAAGCACTCTTAATCAATCTTTCTGTTACACACAAACAAATGCATTATAAATTGATATAATTAGAGTAAATAAATCATTCAGGGATCCTGAGTATGTATGTAAGTGGTTCTGAGCCTATCCTCACTATCTAACCTTTTTTTTTTCTTTTATTATTCATTTCATACAGTACATTGTTTAGACATTTATATAGTTTAGAAGACACCCCCCTAAGTGCTTTTTCTAACCTTTTAAATAAAAGACACACATTGAGAACCTAATTGCATCTAAACATTATTTGTAAATAAAATGTAGGGCACACATGGCCTTTTAGATGTTCTGTGAAATAAATGCTCTGTGGGATGAGAACGGAAAAAAGAGTTAGAAAGGCCGGAGGAAGAGAAGAAGGATGATGAATAGGGGGTGATGAACAAGAGGGAAGAAATAAGACATGACTCATTAGTCATCAGGAAAACACTGTATAAAATCTCTAGGCAAAGGATAGGACAATTTAAAATGCATATGACAATATTTGGGAAAGTAAAAGTTTTAAGTAAACCAAGAAAACTGAGGAGCACATCTATGCAGAATGACATTTTCTTCAGTGACTTGTCCATTTGGAGAGATCATGAGACATAAAAGCAATTGGATTGCTCTCAGGAGGAGGGGATGTGACACTCCAGAGACCAAACTGAGAATCTTTAGCTTCATATTATTTAATACAAACGTCATGGACATTTCCTTTAGGGTCCCTGTGGGCTCTAAAAGGAGCTGTGGCATGAAAAACATACTTTAGTAAATTATTCTAACTTGTTATTTTGAGGTGCAGATATTTTGGAAGTACTGGGGGAAAAACAAATGGATTCCCTGTTATCCAAGTTTATTATTGGGTTGAAGCAATAAGAAGACTGAGTCCAATGTCATACTAGGGTCATTTGTCATATGAATATAATTGCCTTCTGGATAAAGTAAAAGATCACAAAATTCTCTAGTGAACATTCAAGGTTATGACTCTTTGGAAAAGGAAATGTATCTTTCCCAGCCTGCCATATGTTCTGACAAGATGCTGTTCCCATTAGTGGCATAGTATGAAAGCACTGAGAGCACAGAAGCTTTTAGGGATAGCCAATAAAAGCTGTAGGAACATTAGTGAAAACAAAACAATACCTTAAAAAAACAAACCAATTTATCTCAAATAATCAGTTAAATGGCTTCTTGTTTTCCTGTGCTTATCTGTGGAAATATGATAGCAAGCAGAAATTGCTTAACTAAAGAAATGCAACAGAATCTTAAACTAATGGGTATGTTGTGCTATGCTTTAACTTAATGATGTGGCACTTTTTGGACTACCCTACTTTATATGTAAATTTCTCTAACCCTTGTAAATGCAAAATCTCATATAGACTATGAAACATTATTGCTCTGCATAAAAATTATATCAAAATGGTTTTTCTTGATGACATGCATCCATTAGAGGGAACTCATAAAAATGTTATAAACATATTTGGATCTGCTAGGTGATGATTTTTCTTGACAAGCTAATGTGCTGTGCTATGAGTCGAAATGGAGTAATAGTGTTGAAAAGAACAAAATGGCTTTAGTATCTTTTATGCCAAGAAAATTTCAAGATAAACGTTGTACTCTCCCAAATCCCTGTGTTTACAATACCCCTTGCAAATTGCAAGTTTTCACATGATATTTTTATACGTGCTTTCTAGATTGATAGTAAATATATAAATTGAAAATTTTCTTAAATTTTATTTAATAAATGATAATTTATTAAGATTGTCAGTGCTTCCACAATAAATACTTTTCCGCCTGAATTTTCTATAATTGTAATTATAGTTTTGCACACCTGAAAATTTTAAAATATAGATCAAGTTTCTGTGAATAACGTCTCAACATCTATAGTTAAAAATTTTTTAAGGAGGCATATACAGGATTTAGTGTAGCATTTATGTATGATAACTTCTTAAAGTTTGACTAAACTCTTACAGTCCTGAAAAATAGTTCAGTAATCATTAAGTTTTTGTTATTTAAACATATTGTTCAAATTCTAAGTTTAACTATGGATAAACCTGTTAACCAACCTGTGTGGAAAATATTAAACACTTTTTAACAAACAAATTTCCAATTAAGTTCATAATTATAAACAGAAACATAAAAGACATAAGAAGTATCGTATATGGCAAGGCCTACGCAAAGTTTAATTCAACATTGTTTTAGATTTATTTTTAAAAATATTTACATGGTTAGCAAAGAAATAAAACAGTCTCTTCCAATTTGGAAAATGGTAGCGCCTGATCAAAATAGATGCTCATCACAAACATGTAAAAATTATGAGTATACCAGCTCCCCTATTACTAAAGTAGTCATTAAATGCACTGATTTGGTGGAGAGGATAATTAAATTCAGACAACAGGCTATGATCCAATCTGGTGTGATGATTTGGATTCCATGTTAGCAACCAAGGGCTGGAATTTGAGAGAGATAGAAAGTCAGGAGAATTATGTTCAGCCATGAACAAGTTCAACATTCAGAATTAAGACCACAGCAGGTAACCAAGGCTTTGGAAGCTTTGTACTAATTGATAAAGGAACTAAATATTGGTAACTGAATGAATGAACAATATAATAGATCATTAAAAGCTAAAGGAAGTCAGTCATATCATGCAACAAAGGGTGAAGCACATATACACACTTGTGTGCACGTGCACACACACACACACATACACACACACTAAAGAATTAACAACCAAAACATATGTCACATATTGGTGTTGAGTTCAGATGTATATTAAACATAAAGGTAAAAATTCCCAAGCTGAGTAAATAATTTACAAACTAATTCCAGGCTGGCAAAACCTCAATGGAACATAGCAGTGTGAGTAAAGGGAGAGAGGGGAGAGAGAGAAGAAAAAAAATATATTTCTAAAAATTGTTTCAAATATATTTTAATATAATTTGTTGTGATATTTAATAAAATGGAAAGTAATCTGCTATAAAATTAATTACACAAATACAGAAAAAATAGTTTTAAAAATACATAGAGTCAATGGTATAAGATAGGATTTGAAATTTTACAGCTATCTGATATAAGTAATTTAAAATATGTAAACAGATATCACTTAAATAGAAAATACTAAACCAATACAATAGATAGAAATAATTTGCTTAACAATAAAATTTAATTGATAATTAAAGAGCTGATTAGACATGGTTGGAATTGTCATTCAAAATATATTTGCAGAAAAATACTAAGAATACAACAGAATAAATAGAATTTTTTAAAAGGGAGAAAAGGATATGATGATAAAATAAGAAAACCCAATATAGATTGTTGAGGATATTCAGAGCAAGAAAGTAGGAAGAATAGGAAGAAATGATATATAAGTAGATAACTGAAATTTTCTGGAATAGATAAATATCCTCATTGAAAGTGAACTAAGAACAATGAAAAAAACTTTAAAAATAAAACCACACAAGTATGTAATGAAAATAGAAATTATTAGAGATAGATAGGTTTCGAGATTTTAAAAGTAACCAAAATAAAGGACAAATTACCTACAAAAGACAAAAATAAATAGAGTGAAAAAGACTTTTCATTAATAACAAGAAGACAAAGCCATTAGAATTGCTCCTTTAAAAGACAGATAAAATAAGGGTTATATTGCAGTTTTGTATCTAGCTCAAATATCTCGAATAGTAAGAAAGAAAAATGAAGACAAACAGAAAATTTTCTATTAGCTGTTCCTCATTGAGAGAGTTAACAAGGATAGGTTTAAGGGAGAAAGAAATTGAAAGAAGGAATGAGAATGAAAATTATTGAGAAAATAAATGTTAAACGCATGGATATTTATTAAAGAAGTAACCAAATAACATAAATCTATATTGGAGACATTAATAAAACAATGACAACAACAACAAAAAAGACCAAGTTTTAGGCAGCAATAACATGGCCAATGAGGGTGAATAAAATTTAAATTAAAATACTCTATCTCTTAATATTTTTTAGAGCAGATATTAACTTGAAAGTTCTCAATTTGTAAAGATATTAAAAGAACAAATTTACACACAAAAATGTAGAAAACTAGGTAAATAGAAGGCAGAAAGGAGAAAAGGAAAAAGTGCTACAAATAAATAAGCTAGAAATAAACTTATGTATATCAATAATCACAATTATGTAAAGAAACCAGATAAAATGACCCAGTGCACCCTGTAAAAGTAATGTATTTACACGCTTTCTTTCTTAGCTATTATTCTTTTGCTATTCTTTAATGACAGAATTCAATGTAGCTCCTACTGTCAGCACAGTCTGTGTTGTCCTAACAAAAAATTTTTAGTTTTTTTTCCCCTTGCATTGAAGCTCATATTTCAAGAAACACATTGTGCCAAATTAGTCTGAGATTCATAACTACAGACTCGCTGATGGTTTTCCCTTACTTTGACTCCTCTTCACTGAATTTGAAATTCCCTCTTCATTGCATGCCATTAGGTATTACAAATTTCATTGTCCTCAAAGTCGGGTTGGTTTGCATTTATATTTGTTGTTCTTTTTGATTCGAGATTCTTGCAAGAATACAATACAGAAAAAACTTTACCTGGCTCTCATAAAAACTGGGTAGGTTTGCATAGTCTTAGGAACTCTATATTTAATGCCTTCAATATTTCAAAATCAAAAACTATTTTTTATTCTTTATTTTTCTTTCTAGAGCAATAAAAATCCAAATGTCTGAAAAGCTTCTCAAAGTAATCAATGTGCAGGACAAAGAAAGGCCAGTAGATATACATAGAACTTGCTAATTCATACATATTTGTGTTTGGTTGAGTGATAAGAAAAGAAAATCAAGAAAACTGTTTTAGAGTTTTCTACCCTTTAGTATAATTACTTGCAATTCTGTGATATTAATCCATTTTCCTATGTTTACTATAAGTCCTGGCAGTATTGCTTCTTCAGAGATTTGAATAATTAACATTTATTAACTTGACTTTTTTTTACATAAGTGTCCTCATACATTATCTTTTCTATGCCTGGAAGATAACCATTCTTTAATATATAAGGAAAATGTATTTTTTTACAGGTGCCTTTTCAAACATCATATTTTTCTAAACATTAGGAGATGACTCATAAAAAAGAAATTTCAAAATAACGGATCATTCATTATCAGCTAGGAATTCTAAAAGCTACTTTCTTCTCATTTCCTAAGTCATTTATAGTCATAAAAAAATAGATGTAGCTAATAGGAGAATGCATTTTGTTAAGAAAGGAAATGTTGGTGAGAACATAATACCTACAGAAAATGTACCCAGTCAGAATTTCTCTCTATGGTCAAGCACATTTGAAAATATTTTGTATGTGGTGTGTATACTGTTAAAAATAAGATACATTTCCTATGGCCTGTGATTTGGAAAAATAAAATTTATTGAATATTATAGTAAATAAGAGCTTAATGCTTCAGAACCTATTCAGGAGTCTTATGGAGAAAAAGACTATTTTCAACAAGAAAGGGAGAAGGAAAAACTGCTGTGCACCTTGAGGGGCCTTATTTTCAAAAATAGGGCCTGAGATCATGGAGGGAAGGTTTGCTGTACAGACAACACAGAATGAACACAGCCCACAGAACTGAGGTTGCTTCAGGCACTGAACGTGCCTGGTCCTTTCACAGCTAGTGTGGTTTCAGCGGTTATAAATAAAACATGAAGTTGCTCCTTTTTCTTGTCTGAGATAATCGCTACATAAAAGATACCACTAGAGGCAGTTGTCCACACTGAGATCTAACAGGCAATGGTGGTTGAGTGTTCAGAGCCATGACTGCTGCTTCCTCAACCATCATACATTCTTGTTCCAGAATTCAGTACAAAGTAACATTTACAGTTCAATTCTGATATTTTTTTCCCACTGAGGATCCTTCTATGGTTTCTTGTTGCCTTTCATAAAGGCCTCTAACCCCATATTGACAACATGAACTGGCCTCTTACTAACTCTCCAAACTCATCCTGAGTTTTTTGTTTTGTTTTGTTTTTTATCTCATTGCTTACCAAAATCCAAGCAGACTGATCAAATTTCATTGCTCAGAAAAAATTTAGCTCATACACTTGTCTAAAAATTCACATATGGTTATCACTGCTATCAATTTTCTTGCTATGGTATAACTCCAATTTATCTATCACACAGGTGGAATGAAAAAGTCTTTCTGAGCAGACTAACTAGATTAAGTTTCCTATTAGATGCTTTTACTTTTACTTCTCTATCAGATAATTGACATAATCATAGTGAAATAATTAACATTGTAAAATTTTAAGTGCTGTTTTTTTGTATAATGGGATTTTTTTCCTATAATGGAACATTTTTTTTCATATAATGGGACATGACCCATGATATTATGATTATATTTCTTTTGTTCAGTATTCAGCATACTTTCAGTGATAGAAAAAGTACATAATGCAATTTTAATCACTTTTTATAAAATGGTTATAATGATATTTCCATCATGTGGTTGTTGTGAGATTAAATAATACCATATAAAAAGAGTCCCCTAAATTTGACTGACACTTCATATATGACCATGACTAGATTCTTTTTCTGTCACAATAACTATTGATTTTTTAATTTTTTTCTCAAAAGCCTTTATGATGTTCTTTAATTTTTCTCAACGACTAGCATAGTTACTAAACCCTGAAGTCATTAATTCTATATTGTTTGGAAAGCAATTTATACGACTTTGCATAGATTTCTGGAAGTTATCAGGGAAAAAAGCAAATAAATAATAATAAAACATTCTCTAACATGAACATTTTGTAACAGTGGCACTAGATGTTTCTTTACTTTTCTTTACACTACTTAAAAGTTTATAAGCTGAAACTTCATATTAATTATATAAAGATATCTTAAATATATTAGAATATGATACATTTAGATCACTAGAGGTTTTATTAAAATATTATGCTTATGCACTATAGAAAACCAGATATCGAATTCATTAATGAATCACACGCTTCTTAGCTTGAATCATGTACAGATATCTAAAACAAACACATCATTTTCTGCATGTCTATCTTTATGAATTTTATTTTTTGTTTTGCATCTTCTTTGTAGCTAATAAAGGTAGAAAGAAAATTGACTATTTTTACAAAGCATTTATAAAAATATGCAAATACATATGCATAATGAAAAAATAGCAAAGGCAATTTTTTTAAATGCCTTCAGGATTTAGATGATTAAAAATGGTTGACATGCTGGATAATTTTAATTTATAATTTGAAAAGAAAACTCAAAAGAAATCAGAAATAATTTGGCTTGCAACTAGGTATAAAAATGTCAGAATTCCTTAAGGGTCAAAAGACTAAAAAGTGTTTTTCATATTAAATGACATATTTTTATTATACCCACTATGTTTACTGCTAACTCAGTGTTCTGTTCCAACTCTTTTTTGAATGAATGCAAGCCTCAAAATAATAAATAAGATACAGAAACATATTTTGAAAGAAATTGAATTATTAATATAAGTGGATGATATAGAGGAAAAAATCTGATACTTGGAAATATGAAGCTGTAGTCATAAATTAGACATATGATGCTAAAGAAAGCACTTAAACTTTCTTTGCCTCCATATATATATTCATATGATGAGTGTGCACTATTAGGGTTTTTTTTTTCTTTTTTTTTTAAATATAAAGAGCTTTACAATTGAAGTTCTAATATATAAATAAATCAATTTAACAAATACATCTAAGAACTCATGCTGTGTATTCTTCATGTATGATAAAGAGATAATAGTTTCAACTTAGCATATTTAAATGTTGGAAATAAAAAAATAAGCTATTGTACATCTAGTTTCAGCTCCAAGATGTGTAGAGCTGGAAAGACCATCTTTTCTGCCTTTAGAGCTAGGAAAATAAGCTGGACAACTATAGGTTTAAGATATATTGAGCCCATCCAAGAATTGATGTTACATGAAATCATTCCATTCATGGCCTAGAAGAATATACTATCACAGAGACCTTTAAATGTATTAATGTGGTCTAATATAAATCTGGTTTTAAACTTAAAATATTATTATGAGGTTCAATAAATTTCACCCTAAGTCAGAAATATATTTGAAATGTTTTTTTTTTCTTCCACTAACAACTCAAAAAACTGCCTTTGAAGAACTAACCTCAGAATGAACAGCTCAAAATCAACTTATCAGGGACAAACAAGTGGAACTATGGCACTGTGAAATGTTCATGAAGATATTAGATTTTGATTAGGCATCGTTATAGATATTTGCTTCCCCACTTCATGTTTTTAAAACAATCTTAGAAGGAGGCTTGGTTGCAGAAAAAATTGCAAGTGTAAATTTTATTTCAAACATCATAATAGGTTTAATTGTCAGGGGCTAACACCCCTGAAACTTTCCCAAACTCAGCTCAGCTGAACTTTCAGAGGGACATCATTAAAGCTTATAGTTGTTGGGCACTGGTGGAAATTATTGCAACTGGGGGAGGAGGATAGAAGTCACTATCAAAGCTCATCCTATTTTTCTATCTCCCCTCAGAGACAAAATCCTTGATCTTCAGGTGAAAAGTGATCCAAATACTACTTGATGTTCTTGCAGCTAGAAGATGACACCAGGGGGATAAGTTCTATTTCTGTGATGGGGAAAACAACGTGTGTATAGAAATGGGTGTGTATGTGTGCTAGTATTTATACATGCATTTATAACTCAATCTGCTTAGAAGAACTAGAACCAGCAATCTCTCAATTGCAATGAACACACTCAGCACCTAGAACTTCTTTTCTCCAATTATCATTATTCTCCAATAAAAGACTCAAGACGCTTTGAGAAATGGCTAATCTGGTGTGGAGCAGAAAATTCAAAATAAACCAGGGAAGTGACTGAAGTATGTCAAAAGGACATAAGAGACAATCTAATTCCCAGTGGCCAAAGCTGGAAAAAATATAAACAACAGAATAAGTGATTATACTATTAGGTTGTAATTGGAAGAATAACATAGTCGAAAATCCATAGTGATATAAATAAATAGATTTTTTTTAATGATGAAAAAGAAAGAAACTTTTTCTATAGAAAAAAATCCAAAAAAAAAAGTTTTAGAATAAGGGAAAAAAATATATAACCTTTATGACACCATAGTAATAATTGAGGTAGATAAGATCCACTGAGGAAGGAGAGGATAGCTGTGGAGTTTCAAATTACATCTCCTAAGTATTTATTAATTACTAAATTGGTTTTAGTGTCAACTGAATTTTTGATACTCTTTCTTCTTGGAGGTGGAACTTAATTCCTCTAACCTTCAGTGTGACTGGGCCTTATGGTATTCTTCCAGAAATCCAACTATGACAAAGAAAGCTGTAATGCAACGATGAACTGAGAGAGAGTCTACAAAATACTTTACCAATAATCTTGTAACTTGTAGAGGTTGTAAGTGTTGGGAAAGCCTGAGAAACTGGAGGCATCTGAAGATGGGAACTAAATATAAGGAGGTACCTTGGATGCTTGAAGGACAACAAAGAAAATTAAATTTAAAAGGTTTTTAGTGAAAAAAAAATGTAAAATATAAAAGAGTTGGTAGTTTAATATTATAGCAATATAAAATATTTAGGTTTTACAAATGTACCCTATAGAAGACGCTAACATTAGGAGAAGTTGGGTTAAGAGTATATGAACACTCTCTGTACTATCTTTACAGTGTTTCTGTTAAGATTCTTTTTGAATCAAAAATATATATATAAAATTCAGAAATAATCTGACCTATTTTTATAGAAAAATATTTAGACTTTCAATTGTAGGAATAAATATGTTAGAAGTACATAAGTAAATGATGCTTACAAAGTTAAAACTTTCCACTGGTATTTTCTATTTTTTATAAGATCATTTTTTGCCAGCCCTTGGGAAAAGTAATGAAATACTGGAGGGTAGCAAGTTGAAAGAGAATGCTTAAAAGTATTTTAAGAAGCAAGTATTCTGCTAGAAGGATGTTATTTTAATGTTATGAGAAGGAATAAACATTATTAAAAAGTTTATTCAAACCCAAATTTACACAATTTATAAAAAGTAAAACAAAATACAGAGCATAGTTCTCTATTTAGAAGTAACTAGCATAAATTATAAATCTGAATGTAGGTGGTGCAGTGCAGATCTTTTTGAGGGGTTCGGTAAACGTAGATATTAACAAAGTTTTAAAGGTTTGAAATGCAATTCAATGCGTATTAGAAAACATAAAGTTACTTTGAAACCTTATTTTCTAACCAGTGACTATGGAGTACTGACATACAAGAAATAGCAACAATCACTTTTCTGGTCTTAGCCCCTGACAAATCTATTATGATATGTTGTTTAAAATAAAATTTATGCCTGTGATTTTTTCTGCAACCAAGCCTCCTTCTATGATTATTTGTTTTAAAAACATGGAGTTGGAAGAGCCAATATCTATAACCATTCTTAATCGCAATCTGATATCTTCATGAATATTGCACATCATAGTTTCATGAGTCTGTCCCTGATAAACATGGTAGATTTTGAGCTGTTCACTCTGAAGTTAGTTCTTTAAAGGTAGTTTTTAGATTTGTTAGAAGGGAGAAAACAAAACAAAACATATTTCCAATATATTCCTGACTTAGGGTAAAATTTACTGAACCTTGTAATAATTTTTAAAGTTAAAACTAGATTTATATTAGACCACATTAATACATTTAAAGGTTTCTGTGATAGTAAATTCTTCTAGGCCATGAACAGAACGATTTCATCTTAACTATGCACTGTTAATTTCACTGCAGTGATTAATAAACCCTGTCACTTTGCATTTATAAACCTGCTATTTCAGAGTTGCATTTATTGCTCGCCTTTATTCAAAGCACCTTTTCATAGGAGCAGATTAACAAATGTTAAATTTCAAAGACAGATAATAGATAATTACAGACATTTAAATGATGGATGTTAATTTGATTTTACTAAAACGTCAGGTAGATTAAGATCATGTCTATGTAGAAGTTAGTCATTCCAAACTAAATTTTATTGTTAGATAATAAATATATCTCCCCTCTTACATCCTACCCATACAGTTATCTACTCAAAATTTAATATAGTTTTTAATTAAGGGTTACAGTTGACTAAATGGTTCTCATTACTCATTAACACAGATTTGAAACAAACTATGGGATAAAATGTTCTAAAATAATAGATTGATATTGACTAACCTAACAACACGGCACATAAGTAAATAACATATTACTTTCTCCAGTGTCTCAACAATAAAACTTTGGCATAAAGGAATTCAGCAACCTGATGAAAGTGATAAAATAAGCCTCTAACCAACTCTTTACACATAAACTAGAAAATTAAATGACTAAAAAGTTTTAATCGGTTATACATGAATATTATGCTACTGACATTATATAAAAGGATGTTTGTGAATTTGTCCCAGTAGAAGTGATGTTTATAATCGGTCATCTGCAGTCTGTGTGTAATTAATAACTTGCAACTGCTATCAGATTAGCTACTCTATTTGCAACTTAAAGATCATAAACATTAAAATATATGCTGTAGTAGGGTCTAAACTCTTATTAAAAAGAAAATGAAAAAGTATTTAAAAATATTTTGTCATATTTTGTAGACATTTTATTCCAATTCATATCTGACTACATCTTTTTTACATTATCAATAAACCTATTTTAGACTTGAAGGAAAAATGACACTATTAAAGAAAATCAATCAATCATGATACTATATGAGAACACTTGTGTCTGAAAGATTTTAAGAAAAATAAGTGAAAGAAGAAAAAATAAGTGACTTCAAAACCAAATTTTATCCATTAATAATCTGTGAATGTACTCATAAAGAAACAATAGTATTGTTTCTCAAATAATTCATATGAAAATAGTAAAAAACATTTCGCAAAGTTCTCTGTTCATTTTTATTACATGATACTTAAAATAAATACAATTTTATAAATGAATAAGTCATTTGGATAACTTTTCTTAATAAAACTAAATGGAATAATTTTATTTTTACATCCTAAATATTACAAGCCGGAATTCTCACAGATGGATATTTTGGGTTAATGTGTGTATTATCATGCACTCTTTATCGTGGGAAATTTGATTTTTAAAATTTTTGTCAGAAAATTAAATCCATAGAGAACATATAGTTCAATAAAAAAATTATGTTGCATGCTACATTTTCTGGAACATAGTGGTCAATAAAACTAGTTACACGGTGTAACCATGTTAATTTTTTTCCTGGTTAAAATAAAAATACACCACCATGTGCCACCTAATGATATTTTGGTCAACAACAGACCGCATGTATGTAGTGGTCCCATGAGGTTACAATGAAGGTGAAAAATTCCTATCACCTAATGATGTCAGAGCTGTCCTAATGTCATAGCTCCATGCATTCCTCACATGTTTGTGGTGATGCTGCTGTAAGCAAACCTACTACACTGCCACTTATTCAAAAGGATAGCACATGTACAATATGTAATAATAATGATAATAAATTACTGTAATAGGTTTAGGTATTTACTATACAATAGCTTTTATTTTTAGTTAGAATGTGTTCTTTCTCTTTATAAAAAAATGTTTGCTCTAAAACACTATGCCTTAGTATAATTGCAGCAACCTCGTACATCTCGTTTATCACATCTCTTGATTGCATCACTTTCTGTTGTGTTTGATTTGATGTGGTGATGTTTTGTTTATCAAAAGTTTACAAAATATTCACTGCTAATGTTGCCAGTAAAAGGCCACATCAAGTGACTGAGCTGGAAATCAAAATAAAAGTGATTAAGGTCTACGAAGGTGGAAAATCAGTAATGGTTATCACTCGCCTGTCAGGCATGTGCCATTCTATTATAGTTAGATTCTTGAAGAAGAACAATGAAGTAACAGAAACTGTTAAAGGATCTGCTTCCTTGCAGTTAAGAAGAGAACAATTTGAGAAGGGTGTACATCAGGTGTGGAGAAACTTTTAACAATCTGCATTAAAGACCAGACAGAGCATATCTCTCTCTGCACCATGTCACGGCCAAAGCAAAAAGTGTGTTTGCAATTAAAAAATAAAAAAGGCTAGATGACACTATGAGGTTAAATTTACTTCTAGTTCTGGGTCATCTAAACAATGTAAACTTTTACTAATTACATAAAGTAAATGAGAGTCTGTGAGTGCTATTGTGAAGGCAGCTGAAGAATTTTTGGAAACTAGATAAAATTTACTTTCCAGAATAAATGTTTGATATGGATAAAACCTTCCTAATCTGAAAACAGATGCCTGAAAGGACTTTTATTCATAAAGATACCAAGTCAATGGTAGGTTTCAAGACTTTTAAGGATAGGTTAACAGTCTTGCATAGAGACAATGTTGGAATCCCCTCATAAGCTGGCACAGTGAGAACCCCATGGTCTTCAAGTACATCAATGAACACATACCACCAGTGTACTATAGGATCAATAAGAAGTCAGAGGTGACACAGCTGCTCTTCCAAGATGCTTTCCTGAATTGCTATGCCTGCAAAATGAAGTACTGTTTGAAGAATAACATACTTTGCAAGATTTTCCTTAGTGTTGATAATGATTCCAGACACCCTCTCTTTATTGGTCTTCTTCATCCCAATATCAAACTGGAGTTTCTCCCTCCAAACATCTCCTCTTTGATTCAACCACTGGTCAAACAGTTACAGTAGGTTATAAGGCCCATGACCTGAGAAGGACCTTTGCCCAGGATATTGCTGCAACGTGAGGAAGATGCTGAAAAGACACTGAGGCAATTCTGGAAGGATTAAGTATTAGTGACTCTACTAAGAACCTGTCTTGGGCTTGGGGTAATGTCCTTAAGGAGCATGTGATAGATACACAGAAGACACTTGAGAGATTTGTCTATAACTTTAAAGGATTTGAGAAGGATAAAGAGATTGCAAAAATTAGCAAGGCTGTGGTTGAGATAACCTGAGCAATGTTGACATTGAGGAGAACATTGAGATGATTCTAGAATTGATTTCTGAAGGAACTAACTAATGAGAAGTTTTTGGAACTGGAACAGGAATGAATGCACAGTGGAAAAAGAAAAGAAAAGGAAAATGCAAGAAGAGAAAAAACCAAGAAAATTTGTAGTGAAGGGCTTAGCAGAAGCTTTTGCAGACCTCAGCAAACTCCTTAAATCATTTTAAAACATGAACTCCAAGACTGAAAGGTTTTTATTTCCGTGATGCACTGTTTACTTACAAGCAAACATGATGGAAAGAAGCAGAAAACCAAGCAAACTACCATGGACATCCTTCTGAAAAAGAGTGGCACCTCAAGAAGAGCCTCAGGCATGTCCTTCAGGAGGAATTTCAGAAGAAGGTATCGTTCTCATAGGAGATGACAGTTCTGTGCATGTCATTGCCCCTGGAAACCTTCTGGTGGGACAAGATGTAGAGGTAGAAGACACTGTTATTGAGGATCATAACCCTGTGTAGGCCTATGCTAATGTGTGTATTGTGTCTGAGTTTTTACCAAATAAAAGTTTTAAAAGTAAAAAAAATATTAAAAATAGAAAAAAGTATACAATAAGGATATCAAGTAGAATTTTTTGTACATCTGTTCAATGTCTTTTGTGTTTCATGCCAAATGTTACAAAAGACTCAAAAAGTTAAAAACAATAAAAATTTAAAAAGTAAAAAGTTACAGTAAACTAAGATTGTTATTCTTGAAGAAAAAGTTAAAAAAATAAATTTAGTGTAGCCTAAAAAGGAAATGAAACAAGCAAGCTAGCATGGGCATACTTCTTAAAAAAATACCTCAAGAAGAGCCTCAAGCAGTTAGATGCCTTGGGAGGAATTCCAGGAGACATTGTTATTGTAAGAGGTGACAGTTCATAAAGTCTGCTGCAGTGGACAGTAGTTATGTCCTAGGCCTTTACATTCACTCCGCACTCACTCACTGACTCACCCAGAGATACTTCCAGTCCTGCAAGCTCCATTCATAGTAAGTGCCCTTTGTCAGTATAACATTTTTTATCTTTTATTTTTGCTGTACCTTTTCTATATTTATATATGTTGAGATATAAAAATTCTTACCACTGTGTTACAATTGTTTCTCAGAATGTATCCTCATCATTAAATGACAGAAAACTATATTGAAAGACTGAAAGTTTATACTATTCATTGAACATATTAGTGTTTGATTATGTGTTTTAAGAAAATCCTCTAAAAAACTTTAAGTGGAATTTTGTTAGAATATCGTCAGTTTCTTTATACTAAAACCAAGATGTAATTAATAGTCACCATAGCTCATTCATTAAGTTTGAATTTGGAATTAAAGATTATAATCAAGTATAGTTTAATTTATCTCTATTCTGGCAATCTAATAAACTTATGTTCATAATTGTGAAATGGAATACCATTAGCATATTATCAATGTTAATAAATGGTGTCTGAGGATATATTATGTTCCTGGTTGAGGCCAGGTTATCATTCAGAGGGATTAATTTTACTCAAGCATTTATCTCTCTAAATTTTGATTTTTATTTAATTTATAGGTAGATAAAACACACTTCAAGTATTTGTAGAAACACTTTGTTTTTATTGATCTAAATAATTTGTTTTAATATAGTTTTGTTTCCTATATACATCTAAATATATGTTCAAATTAGTTGGTGTGTTTAAAAGAACCAAGATCCTAAAATTTACAAGAGGTCTCATCTTCATTTAAATATTAATATAAAATATTCACCAAAATTTAAAAAATATTATTTTCAATTTTTTATTTCCTTGATATAAGTTACCATGAAAATATTCTAAAAACAATATAAAATGAAAATATGTTTTGACAGTGAGAAAGGATGACATAATGAGAGTGTTCATGGAAGACACTGAATGATAATAAAAAGCTTTTTTAAATATTTCATAAAATTTTTGTCATTATCTAATACATGATTTCAAAAATTTAGGACATGTACACTTTGTACATTAATTAAATTACTGGCTTTCAGTTTCATTTATTTTATAAACCTCAATGGTTTCACTAAAGCAGAGGCTTAGTCCTTCTAACATCACCATAGGAATAATACACAAATGTCTAATCATAGACAATACTGTCACATTGACTAGTCATGTCCTCAAATGTAGTACATATTTGTTTTAGAGGAATCTCCCCAGGGATCTTCTCAGTAACAGCAAGAATAAACAACTTGAAAACTGAAGACACAGCAGTGTTTGCTATTTTTATTATGAAATCTTATCTAACTAGCTGTGTCTCATTCATTAAAAAGGACCCCTAATGATTGTTTATACATGTTGCAGTCTTTTCCCCAAGTTTTTAAAGATTGAAATAATACATTTTGAAAACACTGAAATGATTTTTTATTTTAGTATCAATATAAAAGAATATTGAAGTAGTATCAAAGAGTTTCTCATTGTGTTTGTTTTGTTAAGTATTTTTAGGAACTAACACATAGAAATTTTAGAAGGAGGACATATAGAGAAAGTACTAAATCATAATTTTTATATTGAAACATTAGAAGCCAATTCAATTCATGTTGGAAAAAAGGGAATCTTAGACATGCTCATTGGTAGTTTCTGGAGTCTGTGGGATGTATGGAGAACTAAACTTAGGTGAAAAACTAAGTAAAATTGACAAATTTAAGCCCTGAATATTGGGATGTTGTGTCTAGGACTTTGCCACTGGTAAAACCACCACAAATGCTCTGTTCCTTGTCCCTTGTCACTGTAGGTCATGATCTATGGATCTGTACATCTGAACATGCCAATCACTTACTTCTGGAAATGACCTTTAACTAATCCCACAACCTTGTGTGTGTGTCTGAAAATGGAAAGTCTCAGGAGAGAGCATCCGGTGATCTACGCGTAGATCACATCCTTCTATTTAAAAGAGAGGAGGGAGAAATCTTACTCCTTTTAGGTCTCTGTAGAGAAAAGTAGTTACTATCTGCTACTAAACTCCTTTAGTGGTTGTGCTTTTAAAAATTGCTTTTATTGCCACATTCTTTATATTAAGTTCTTCTTAACTGATTAAAAAATAATAGACTAAGCATAACTAAAAATGTATAATAAATAATTTTTAAAAAATGTGAATCAGGGTTTAAAAGACGAAGTAATTTATACCCTAACTTTTACACTGGTTCTATAACTTTTTAAATACACACAAAACCTTCTTTCAAAAGAAAGCTCCTTACACAAATTAGTAGTTGATAGATACAATTATAAATATTCAGATTAAAAATTGTCATGGAATCAAAACCCTGGAATTTATGAAGATGGTTAGTTTCCTAGAATTATACCTGAAGTGATTTCATGTCATAAATTTCAAAGGCACTGATCTAGCCCAACCCAGTTTAATTTCACCAATATGTTAACTGTAGAGAGAAAAGTAACACATTGTTCAAGGTTAAAGAATTGGAATTATAATTCATTTATTTTTTTCACTTCATGCACATAGATTGCATCTTAAATTTCTGGTTCTATTTCTAGGTATAAAGATATTTTTTCTTCAGGAAGAGATCTGCTATTAAATGATTGACAACTACAACTTATAATAGTCTATGTTAAATAGAATATGTAGATATAAAATTAAAATATGTATACACATAGCTTCATACTGAATGTTTTTTCTTCCTAAAATGAGTAATTTTTTCACCTTTATTGAGATATAGTTGACAAGTAATGAAAAATATGTCATGATTTTAGATATATATATATAAAGGATTTCCACCATCAAGTTAGCTAAAACATCCATCACCACATATCCTCTTATTGTGTGTGAGAACACTCGAACTGTAGTTTCTTAACCAATTTCAATGGTGCTATGTAGTATTATCATCATGTTATACACTAGACCTTCAGACCTTATATCTTATAATTGAAAGTTTGTATCCTTTGACCAACATTTCTTCATTTTTCCCATCCCACCTCACAGTCACTGGCAACCATCTTTCTATATCTGCATCTATGAGTTGACTTATTTTTTAGGTACCGCATATAAGTAATATGCAGTATTTGTCTTTCTTTGGTTTATTTCTCTGAGCATAATGCCCTCCAGCTTTATATATGTTGCTATAAATAGCAGGAGTTTTTCTTTATAGGCTGAGTATAAGTCCATTGCATTTATATTTATACCATATTTTTTATACCTTCTAACTTCTCATTAAGTGTTCAGCTGTTGGCCAAATAAATATTAGAATCAGTTCTGCAATGATCATAGATAAAAAAATGTTTTGGATTAATAAGAAAAAAGCATTAGGAGCAATAGAGAGCAAAAATCAGTACAATAGGTAAAATACAAAAAATAGAGAAAAAATAAAAAGTTTTTTATAAAAAATAAAAACACCAAAAAAGTTATTCTATTATAATATCCAACTGATTATATGCATGTAGTATATTACTTCTCAAGGACATCACACAAAGTTATGATGAAAATTAAGTCTTAAGTAAAGTATCAAATAATTAAAAACAGTTAAAGTTTTTTTAAAAAGTCAAAATCAACTCTATATTTCATGAATGCAAACATGGTTCATTACCAAAAGATTTATAAATGTAAATCAACACATTAATAAATTAATGGAGACAACTGTGATTTTTTTGATAAAAAACGATGAATCTGAAACATTATATGGTTAACAATTTTTGCCAAACCAACATAAAATAAGTCCCTCTAATTTATTAACAATAATATTCCAAAAAATTTCACAAAATATAAAGAAAAAATTATATACAGTTGATTTTGAACAGTGTGGGGATTAGCAGGGCCAATCCCTTAGTGCAGTCAAAAATTCAGATATAACTTTTACCTCCTAAAAGGCTTCACTACTGATAGCCTACTGTTGGCTAGAAGCCGTACTGATATCAACAGTTGATTAACACATAATTTGTATGTGTGTTATAAGCATTCATGACATGCCAGACTTTTTCTTAACTTTTTCAATATTTTTAGATTATGCAGTTCATCTGTGAGTTTTTGTAAACTGTGACTAAGCTCTAAAGTTTTCCTAGTATATTTATTTTAAAAATCTGCATATAAGTGTATCTGCACAGTTCAAATCCAAGTTGTTGAAGGGTCAACTATGTGCATGTGTTACCTATTCCAGAGTAGCATCAAATAAAAACTATTCATTAATTTTTTGAGTCTGTGGACATGAACAGGTACTGCTGTTGGGGTCAGGTTTGGCTGATCTCAGTTGGACTCATTATATTTGAGGGGTTAGCTGTATGTGTGGCTGGAACCTATCTATCCTAGGAACACCTCTGATCTGGCAGTTGGCTGTCTGTCTGTGGGGTTAATAGGAGTGATCAGACAATGCATTCCTCAGGATCCAGCAGATTAGCCAAAACCTTTTCACACAGCAGCAGTGGGTTTCCAAGAGAGAAGAGAGAAGAAGTGATGCAACAACACTTTTGCATGTTACCAGCAAAAGCATAGCATAAGGCCAGTGCAGAAATTTAGAATGAGAAAATAAACTTAAGTCTCATCATGGGAGAAGATAAAAAATAACATTATTAAAGATGTAATTACAGAGTGGGCTCAAAAATAAGTGGGAAAAAATAATTGATAGTAAATGTTTTTTTTAGAAATTGGAAAGTGGTGAATTCAGTACATACAAGAGAAGCGGTTTAGATAGGAAGTAGAACATTTCCTTCACTTAAAAAAAAGGGAATATTTATTTTGGTAGTAGAAAGTTGAAATTGTTACTAATTAAAATCTCTTTTCTCTGAAAAGAGGCATCATATAAGAGATTTTGATACTCTGTTATTTTAATGCATGAAAGTTTATAATGTTTTGCAATTTATCAATGTGTAATACCTATATTTTCAAAATTAAATAAAATGAGCCTATTCACTGTAATTAATTTTTTGCCATTTTGTTTTACTTTATAATCAATATAAGCCGCTATTACTATGTCATATATTTTATCTATATTTAGTTTCCTTTTTCTGGAATTCATTCTTGTTTAATGTTTTTGAAAAAGTGTATAGGAGTATTATCAGTCTGCATGCACAGGTACAAGAAAATACATTGTTTTCATACTTGACAAATAATTTTTACTAAAAATGTGAAGGCGTTACTCTGTTTTTCTGTATCCACTATTACAAATGTTAATTCTGCTGAAAATGTGATTATCATTATTTAATATATACAATACATATACTATATCTATCCATATATCATAGAAAACTTTAAAGTTTGGAAATTTTACCAAATAACTAGTTATTATATTTTTATATATGTTATAGGTCATTTGTCTTAAACATTCATGTTTTGGTAAATAATATACTTTAATATTAAAAAGTTGCTACCTTTTAATTGTATGAATATTCAAATCACTCAGTGCCTTGTTAAATTCATGTAAATTTAATTTATATTAATTAAAAGTGTTTTAATATAAAATATCTGCATTATTTTAAGCACTGCTAATATTTATATTTTTATTATATTTTTACTTTTATTTTTTTTTCGAATTGAGTAGGCAATTTTATGCACATATTCTTTAAAACAGACATACATGTTTTAGTGAACAAATTACTAGAATCTTTTGGATCATCATTCAGCTAATTCACTGACAATCTTAACACTGAGTAAATATGGCAGCTAAAAGAATATCTAAAATGGATGATATTTAGAGTTCACATTTAACAAGTCTTATTAGTCACAGTGGCAAAAAAAATGTAAGCATAATGAGCCTAGTAAATTAGTGATGAAAAAAAGTAAAAAAAAATCAATGGTTTCAAAGAATGTTATAGATCATGACATATGATTTTCAGACTATTAAACATGGCCGTGATGAACATTTGCAGGTGCTTAAAATCTCTATGACTTCACAGAGCATTAATTAAACTCTGCGTTTCAGAAGAAATCACTAAGTGTTTCTCAAAGGATAGTTCGTGACCACCTGTATCAGAATCTCCTCTGGGAGACTGCTAAATTCGTGTCCATTATTTGAGGTTTAATGAATTGGAATGCAGAACTAGTTATGTCTGGAATATTGATTCTGACTACATATGTAATACCCTCAGATGATTTCATGCAGATGACTATACAAGTCACCCTGGATTAGAAAAGAAAGATTGTCAAGAAAACACTTTATATCCATTTCGGTGGTTAATTTTATATATCAGACTTTATATGTCATATAGCTAGCAATGATGCCTAGCTATATGTTCAGAAAATATTCTGAATGTTTCTTTGAGGAGGATTTTGGATGAGGTTAACATTGAAATTGCAGGTTATCAGTACAGCAAATTACCCTCTATAATGTGAGAGAACCTCATATAAACAGTTGAAGGCTGAAGAGAGCAAAAGACTGACCTACCTCAAGCAAGGGAGAAAACTTCCAGCAGATGGTTTTTGACTTTGAACTATGACATCAGTTCTTTCCTGGTTCTCCAGGCTTCTGACCCTGCAAATTTTGAGCTTGCCAGTCTCTGTAGTCATGTGACCCAATTCTTTAAGATAAATATGTATATGTCTGCATCATATGGATACTGTTTCTCTGAAGAACTTGATGTATCCTGATCCATGATGTACTCATCGACATTCAGAATTTATATTTACCTCACATTAACTTATATCTCTACACAAGGACCCAAAGGATCCTGAATGTAGACCCAACTTCAGTCCTAGGCAGAACTGGATGGCAGAGTGGCCCCTACCATGTGTCAACAGACCCCAGGAAAACATTTCTTATCTCAATTCCTGATCCTGGTCTCTTCTGGCCTTGTTTTATTCACCCTGTAAAAGAAAAGCCTTTTTTGCCTGATCTTTAAGATGCTTGCAGAACTTCTGGTTAGAGCATTCTTCTTATTAAAATAGTCTTCTCAAATACTATCTCTTCTTATAATTCCAAATTTGTTTTAATTTACTGATACATATTACAAATGTTTTAAATGACTTTTTAACTTAATTATTTTTATCAAAGTATGGTTGACATTAAATATTATATCAATTTTAGGTGTACAGCATAGAGATTCAGTATTTCTGTACCATATGATGTGATCACCATAAGTTTAGTAACCATCTATCTCCATGCAAAGTTATTATAATATTATTGACTATATTTCTGCACTGTGCATTACATCTTGTAACTAATTTATTTTATAACTGGAAGATTGATTTAAGGACAACTACAAAACTTTGATGGACAAAGTCAAAGAACTAAATAAATGGAGAGATATTCTATTTTCATAGAAAGGAAGACTCAGAATTGTCCAGATGTCATTTCTTCCCAATTTGATCTATAGATTGAATGCAATCTTAATCAAATCCTAACATTTTATTTTGTGGATCTTGATAAATTCATTCTAAATGTATATGAAGATGCAAAAGATTCCGAATATTTTGCACAATATTGAAGAAGAGCAGACTTAGAACCAACATCTACTACTCAAGTTCAAGACTTACTATAAAGCTACAGTATTAAAGACTGGTATCAGTAAAAGAACAGACATGTAGCCCAAAGGAATAGAATAGAGAATCTAGAAATAGACCCATATAAAAATAGTCATTTGATCTTTGACAAAGGTGTAAGGTCGATACAATACAATGATAAAAAGATAATATTTTTCACAAATGCTGGAACAACTGGATCGACATAGCACATATATATTATGCAAAAAATGAATCTAGACAGAGATCTTACACCCTTCACAGATATATATGTAAAATGTAAAATTATAAAACACCTAGAAGATAACAGGAGACAACCTAGATGATCTCAGGTAAGCAGTGATGAACTTCTAGATACAACACCAAAGGCATGATTCATAAAAGAAATAATTGATAAGTAGTACCTTATTATTACTGAAAATTTATGCTCTGAAAAACACAATGTCAAAAGAATGGAAAGACAAGCCATAGACCGGGAGAAAATATTGCAAAGGACACATTTGATAAAGGACTGTTATCCCAAAATACAAAAAGAAGTCTTAAAACTCAACAATAAGAAAAGAAACAACAAAATGGGCTAAAGACTTTAACAGTTGCTTCACTGGAGAATGGCAAAAATCACATGAAAAGATGCTCCATATCATATGTCATCAAGGAAATTCCAATTACAACAACACGGAGATACTACTATAGACTTATTAGAATTCCCAGAGTCCAGTACGCTAACAACACTAACTGCTGGCGAGGATGTTGAGCAACAGGAACAAAATGGTTCAGCCACTCTGGAAAATAGTTTGGGAATTTCTTACAAAACTAAACATACTTTTATTATATGATCCAGCAATTTATTCTTGTTATTTACTTGAAGGAGCTAAAAACTTATATCCACATAGCACGTTTATTAATTATTGCCAAAACTTCAGTAGGTGAATGGATAAATAAACTGCACTACATCCAGACAATAGAATATTATTTGGGCCTGAAAAGAAAGGAGATATCAAGACATGAAAAGGCATGAGAACTTTTTTCACTAAATGAAAGAAGCCAATCTGAAAAAGCTGCATACTGTATTATTCCACCTATATTCCCATTTGGAAAAGGCAAAACTATGTAGACAGTAAAAATCAGTGGTTGTCAGGGGTAGGGTGGAGGGATGAATAGAGAACAAAGGATTTTTTGGTCAGTTAAAGTACTCTGTGTGGTATTTTAATGATAGACATTTGTCCTTATACATTTGTTCAGACCCATAGACTATATAATAGTAAGAATGAACTTTAATGTAAACTGTGTACTTTGGATGATTACAGCATATCAGTGTAAATTCATCCATTGTGACAAATGTCCCACTCTGGTGTGAGATGTTCATGGGAGAGGCTATGCGTGTGTATAGTGAGGAGTAGATAGAATATCTCAGTATTTTCCCCTTAATTTTGCTGTGAACCAAAAACAACTCTTAAAAAAATTTTTCAAAAAATAGCAATCAGAATATAAAATACCACCTACTATGATATCAAATGTTGAACTGTAAAAGGCATTTTAAGTAATAGAAAGAAAAAGCTCTAAAATTATTGTCTCGTGAGTAGCTCTATATACTGATAAATGATATTCATATTTCCATATCAAGAATTTAGTGATAACAATTAGGAAAACAGGTAAATACATAGTTTCCAAACAAGCAATAAGAATGAAAATGTATAACTTTAGCAAATTAAATGAATTTGTTAAGAAATATCTACATTGCATTATAATTTGTCAAAAAGAAATAGAAGACTTTAAGAGATATATAAAAACAACAAAATATCAAAATATTCCTGACATATACATAAAAGAACAAATAAGTTTTTAATAAATTTGCATTTTCAGATACATAAGTAATTTCAGATGAAGAAAAACAACAGTGAATAGTGGAAATTTCCCAGTTCAGTTTACAAGCCAGCATCAGCCAAGGACTATGAACACAAAAAGATAAAGACTTTTCTCACTTTACACATTTTAGGCTGAATATTGTGAAATTAACAAATTTAAAGATCAAACAATTTAGTGTCAACAATTTAAAATGTTTCTTCTTACATAGAGATAACTTTTAATTAAATATGAGATATACATAGCAGCATATTTTTCAGTTTATAAAAGAATGCAGTATGTGCCAACTTTAGGAAATATGTCAGTATCCTTCATTAATGTACTAAAAGATAAAAAAAAAACCTCTTGGAGCAATCTTTAGAGATGCTGATGACCATAGTAAACAATCATAAACTCTGCCAAACAAATCATGTCCTAGATAATTGATTTTCAAAGACCATTACTATGACCTCAGGATTGCAAGTCTCAAAATCAGAGTAAAGGATTTTTTTTTTGTGGGTAGAGATATGCAGAGCAAGCATAAACTGTTGGATGTAGGGTATGCAGGTAGGGTGAGCTGGTGGCAAAATCAGGTGCTTCAACAGGAAATATTTCTTTCTGCAGATTCTTGGAATGAGCTGTTAAGGGCATATTCTGCACTTTAGGCTTCCTTAAACGTAGAATGAGCTGAAGTTCATTGCCTATGACGAGGCAAGAAAACTGACTGAAGTTATTCAAGCCAAGTCAGTGGATAAGTGATGGACAATTGTTAAGTACTTGGTCAGATGCTTCTATGTCTCAGACACTGTCCTATATTCTTAATAAATGTTAATTTATTTAATCAATAAAGTTTACATTTTGCAGGGGAAAAATATGATGGTCCTGTACTGGTTCACTAATCTTCTGCACAAAGTAATATGTCAAACACAGGTCTTGGGGGCACATTTAATTTCAGAAAAGAGGTGGGAAGTGTGATTCTATACAAGAGCTGTAATTAAATACATGTATATTATTTGACACATATATATTATAGATATTAAGAGGATCACAAATATGTTGCTTAATTCAGTCCTAGAAAGACATTCATAAGTATTAATATAATAAAAATAATATTTTGTCATAGACCAATATGTGTTACATTAACAGATTCACAGAAGTGAATGTGTTAAAAAGAAAAAAAACATGTATATTGTATGCATTTATTCTATTTGAGTATTAAGTGCATACAGGCAACTAAATTTTGTCAGAAATGTTTGTGCATGGATCTTAATGAAAAATAAAAAATAAAGTCATATTTTTCTGGCTATTTATGCTACAATTAGTTGTGCCAATTTAAAAAATAGAGTAGAGCTAATTGAAATACACTCTATACAGACATTTACTCATATTAAAGTAATTAATATTATTTTTAAAAACTGAAAAAAGCTGAAGAGTAGTTACTGAGAAAATACAGATGGGTTTTCTAAATTTTGATTACTCCTCTTACACCATCTACTGGTAGCTTTTGAGAATGCTATTCTTCTCAAAACAGTTCACTTTTTCTAAAAAGTTAAACTTTTTCATTAACAAAAAAATATTTCAAAATTTGCTCTTTGCTTACTTAAACATTAACTCCAGAACAAATCTCTAACATTATTTTGTTGTCTCTGTTCTTTAAATACTACTTGATTGGCAATTACAATATGCATAGTGTTTCAATCACTCAGCGTTTAGAAATCATTCAGGAAAAATTCATACTAACTAGTAATTATGATTCATTGATTTCAAGTCAATTCTTTATGAAATCTCTTCTATGAATACACACATACTTAGTGTGTATGATATTTACTGTGTGTGATATATTCTATCACAGGTTTTATAGTTTTTCATCTAACCTTTTTTATATTTTTTCTCTCACTATCTTTTCTCTCAATATTTTAATCAAGATTAGGTAACTATGTGGAAAAATGAAGATCATAATTTGTTGATGAGGGTATTTGTCCGTGCAAGTTGCCATGACAAAATTTATTTTCTTAAAATTCTGGAGACTGGAAGTCCAAGATCAAGGTGCCAGCAGGATTGATATCTAGTGAAGATCTCTTCTTGGCTTGCAGACCATACCACCTTCTTAGTGTGGCCTATCTTCTGTGTATGTGCACTCCTGATGCTTCTTCCTTGTCTTAAAGGGCACCAGTTCTTTGGGATTGTGACTCCACTATTGTGATCTCATGCAACCTTAATTGTCTCCTAAAAAAGTTCTATTCATAGCATTCATAATTCAGTCCATAACAGTGAGAGTGTGAAATGACACAACTTTTATGAAAACTAGTCTTTCAGTATGTATTATTTACTTGAAAACTTATATCCTATTATCCAGTCATCTACTTTAAGAACTCTAATAAGGATTGTAAAACAATGAATGTGCTTTTGCTCACAAATATGTTCATCACAGTATCTCTGTTATTTATTTATTTATTTGTTTTTAGGCAAGGCAACCCTTGGTTGACCTCACATATTGCAAGAACATTGTCAGCTTATAATTCATTATTATTTTATTATTTTTTATGCCAACAGTACCTGGTCTTCCTAGGTGGTCTTCCAATCAACCCGACCCTGCTTAGCTTCCAAGATCAGACAGGATTGGGCTTGTTCAGGGTGGCATGGCCGTAGTCTCATCAAGTTTTAGAACATGAAACTTAAGCAATGCTTCCTTCGGTTGAGGCATACATGGATAATCACACTACTGTGCAACACCATGGGGTAATAGAATAAAACAAACAGCATGAGGTCCACTATGCCCAGAGCTCACCCAGAAGCCCACTGAAAAAATCTGTACCTTGGCTCATATGTGACTCATTTGTGATAACTATTGACACTGGGTACACTGATAGGCTCAGACACAAAGGAAAGAATATAGAAAGAGTTACTGGAGAGATCCTGAATTATTGCATTGTGTTCTTCCCTTGTGCAAACTCAAGACAGCAGCAGACTGAAAGAAAATGAATAACATGTTGTATTTATGTCTATAATTCAAAAAATATTTTTGCTCATATATTTATTGAATTAATTTAAAGCCTTTAAAATAATGTTTTTGTAAAGTTTATTATGATAGAAAAATTGTGCTGTAATGTTAAATTTTAGTTTCTTTCTGTAGAATCAACATTCACAGAACTATGACTGCAATGAAGCATGCCATAATATTAAACATTTAACCCTAAGAGTGGGAATGCAGATAATTTTGTTCTTATTACTTATTCATTGTTTCCTGTCTCTACAAAAATAAGCAGGATTTCTTTAATAATAAACAAACCTAAATTTAAATGTGTAATTTTTGCATATTATCTTTGCTATGCCTTAACTTTGTTCCCCCCCGCCTTAATTTATATGTTGAAACCTTAAACACCCCATATGACTATATGAGAGATAAGGCATTTTAAAGAGAGGATCAAGGTTAAATAAGGTCCTGAGAGTGGAGTCCTGACCTGATGGAATGGATACTCTTGTGGGAAGAGAAAGAGACCCCAGAGCTCTCTGCCAAGTGAGGACGCAAGGAGAAGGCAGCTGTCTGAAAGCTAGGGAGAGTACTGCACCAGAACATGACCATACCGGTGCCTTTGTCTCAGACTTTCAGCCTGCATAACTGTGAGAAAATAAATTTCTGTATTTAAGCCACCCACATCTGTAGTATTGTGTTATGGAAGCCCTAGCAGAATAATGCAAACTTAATCTTCATAAATATCTCATGCTCCTTATCACACCCACACATACACACACACACAGACAAAACCATATATGATTTCAAATATTAGTATTCTAGGAGTTGTTTTATTCATAAGAATATATGTAAATTTTTAAGTTTTTAGGACTCTGGAGAAACCTAAAAATATCACTAGTTAGTTGTCTTGTACATTTTTGAACTCCTTCAATGGTAATTTATGGTAATTACTGCTGCTTTATCAGAAGTTGACACAAAAGGTTATGCCTTTGTGACACCGCACATTGTCAAAGCTCTGCATTTGCCTGAAATTTTTCTAGAATTGCTTTGTCTCCTAAATTATGTAAGTTCCATGTCTGAGGCCAACATTTTTAGGCCTTAGTTTGGTCTTAATCAATGGGTCTATGATAACCCTGGGGTAAACGTAATGCTTGCCCTGAGAAACATGGAGATAGGTTCTTATGAGAGTTATTCTGTCTATTGCTTTCACTTTTACCTCTGGACTTTTTTATTGGTTGTTTCTTTCTTTATTTGGTAATTGGGATTTGCTTCTAGTTCTTTATAGTTCTATATATATTTATATTCTTTCATGATTGCATAGTCTTTTGATGACTTAATCACAGCTCTCTCCACCAAAAATTTGAAACGTTCTTATCGCCCCCTAAGCTATCCTTATCACCTGTCTATTTAGAGGAAACTTTCTGGAGGTCATAGGAAAGAACCCAGGTCCTTGCCTTTTTCAGATCATACAGGAGGCTTGTGTTTCATGAGTGTTTTGCATCACGTGATTGTGGTGCATTGCAGTGGCATTATTTCAATCTCTGCTTCTGTCATTTTATTGTCAATGTAAGAAATGTCTAAACCTATAGAGAATTTTTATTATAAGAGTTTTTTTGAGCCAAACTGATGACAATTGCTGAGAAACAAGATCTAAAATGCTTTGGAGAATGACAGTTTACAGTTTCTTTGATGCCTTCTGAATTAAGATTACAGGAAGGTGGATTATAGGCAGAGATTGATTACAGGATAGTTAACAAGATTATGTGTTTTCTTGAGGTTGATTACACCTTGCGAGGGTCTGGAGAACAGAATTATTTCTGGCATTTCAAAGGTGTGTTAACCAAGATGCATAAGAACAATGGACAGGGCTAGCTTAGAAACCTTTCACTATAAAAATCATGGGCCTGGGGTATAACTATCCACCATGACTTGTCTAGCTACGAATTTATAATCAGATCACCCTGAGAGGTTACTTTTGGTTAGATTTATTACAGCACCTCTTTTTTGTCCACATATATTTTTCTCTAAACTCTACTACCTCCATATTATAAGGATCTTTGGGATTCTGTTGAACTGTCAAATTAAAAACAAATCCAATGCTAGGTAAAAGGAAACTTGATTTGAAAATACTATTGCAAGAGGGAGAATGCCCTGAACTTAAAATCTGCAAGTGTCTCAGGAAGCAAAATATAAAATTATTATTATTATACAGAAGAGCAAGCAAGACTAGAAAGAACAGGGTGTGAGGAAGTGAGATGAAAAGGTGCAGGGAAGTGGGATGAAGGATGGTCTGACTGTAAGCAGAGAAGAGAATATTTTGTCCTGAGATCAGCGTGTTTTTCCTTAAGGGCCTCTAACAAAGAGCTATATGCTGGCCCATGCTGAGGGTGACCAAATTTCAGGGGCCGGGAAAAAAAAAGAATCTTTACTAAAGTTTAATTAATAAGCATTTGTTAGATCAAATAGTAAGGACAAAACAGTTCAATTAATCATTTATGAGTTAAATGATGGGAATATGAAGGAAGTATGTCTGGCTTTATTACAGATAAATGAGGGCGAATGAGGGACATGTGTGTGTCTGAACTAAGTCACATGGGAAGGGTGGTTCTTTGCAGTAAGCCATTTTCCAGAACATAGAAGTGGGGCGGATTCCTTTAATTATCTCTGATCTATAAGACCATAGGTAAAGTTCAAGACCATTAGGGCCCACTTGGATAATCTAGGATAACTTCATTTCAGGAGGAGTCAGTCTCAAAAGGAGAATACAAATATGGGATTATTTAACTTAATTACTTCTGCAAAGGCAGGGTCAAGGCCATGATTCACTTTACCACAAGTGGTTAGTGGAGAATCCTAGACAGAAATTTAGATTTTCTTATTTTTAACCAGAGCATTTTTCTGTCAGAGCCTTTTGAAAAATCAGTCTTGTCCCAGGTGTCTGCCTGTGCCCCTCTCCTGTCTGAGAAGCCATCTTTGTGATTTCAACACACTTCATAAACTTTTTACAACTATTCTGACTTAGTGTCTTGATGCTGACTCTGACTCCAAACCCTATCCCACATTTCATGATCCTCATTGTGCTGCCAATAACAGTAGCTTTGAAAGCTGAGATGCCTTTTTTAGCCATGTACTTGTCTATCAGGCCCTGGGGGTCAAACAAACTTCTCCAGCTTGCTCTGTTCCATTGCTATTTCTACCTGAAACTAATATAAACACCCTTTTTCCCAAGGCTCTGAATGAGGACATACATTTTCCTGCCATTTTGGTGTGTGTGTGAGTAGATATATATTTCTTGTCTGGTTTGCTCTTCCTTATACGAATCACATGCGTGCGTTTTTAGACTAACTTCTCTAGTGGATTTTATCTTTACCATAATAATTCTTCTATTTTTAACTCTAATGATATTATCTAAGACATTGCACTACTTCAAAGGCATTCTAATTGCTCAATATTTACCAGTCTCTGTGTACACAAGAATATCATAGTCTGTGTAAAGAGCTTATCGCCAATATCACCTTTTAGATAGCTCTCAGAGTAATATATATCCTCCCCCATTCTGACCATTTGTTTTCACTTCCAGTCATGCGATGGCTTAATGGATTCCTAATTGGCTAACTTCTGCTTTTAAATCCCACAAATCAATTGTGTACAGAATTACTGGAAAAAAAAAATTCTGTACCTATATATCTATATCTTTACCTATATCTATTGTACTAGATCCATATCCATATCTATGAATCTATCTACACACAATATATATATACATTTCCACACACGTTTAAATCTCTTTAAAGTTAAAGTATAGTGAAAGCACAAAGGTATGTTATTCTTGGAATGAAGTCCAACACTGTAAACAAACTGGTCACCCCTGGTGTCTGGGAACACAAACTCTTGCCAAGCTCCTGGTCTAAAACCTTGTAACGAACTACTCTGTGGTATGTAATTTGGCCTTGCCTCCACACGAGGGGTCTGACATTTGATCGAGCTACTGAGAAGTCATCTGAGTTATACCTGACAGGAGAGTTTTTTCTAGGATGGGGCTAATGCCACTGCTGTAGTCTTAGGGTCAGGGCTGATCATGCCAGAAAGACCAACGGTGTGTCTTGGGGTAGCAGGGGGAGGGGCTTTTTGGCATATAGTATCAATCAACCTAGAGGCTGAGGGCCAGCTCCATGGAAAAACAATAAATCAATCATGAATATTTAACGAAGCCCCAGGGAAAATCTCTGAATCCTGGCATGGGTGAGCCTTATTGCTTGGCCATACTCTATTTGTATTGTTTGACAGTTACCCCAAATTAAGGCACCCTCACTCCACAGGGAGAGTACAACAAAAGATCCATATATTGAACCTTCCTAGATCCTGTACAATGTGTCTTCCTTTGGCTGATTTTAATCTGTATCCATTCCCTGTGATAAACCTAACTGTAAGAATAATAGCTTTCAGTAAGTAGTAAGACATCTTCTTGGGAAATACCTAGCCTGAGGGTGGATCTTGAAGTTTCTCAAACTCGCAGTTAGTTTTAGAAATGAAGTCAGTCTTGTGAGGACTGTGTCCACTCAAGCTTTGAAGTTTGATTAGCTCCAGATATTTGGCTCAAGAACTGGGATTTCGTAAAATGACCCTAACTCATGTGGTTTGTGAAAAATGAGGATAAAATGATGGAGGTGGCAAACATCTGATTCCTGGATGGCTGTAGGGTCAGTATTTTATGGAATCACAGCACAGCTTCAATCAGTTAATGGAGGTCAAATTTACCAGTTGAACTGACTGAAGATGGTTCTAACTTCTGAGGGGTTGATTCCCTGGAAGCATAAAAAAATAAGAAGAAAGCAAAATATGTAATCCCCTGGTTATTGTTATCTGTGATAGCTACAAGGCAAATAAGACAGTATTGGGATGGATCTTGATGCCAGGCTGTGCTTGAAGCCTAGTCATTCAGAACATTAGCCTCTAGCTTTAGAACCATTATCAAAGAAAACAAAATGAGCTCACACATCAGAGAGTGAAGAAGATTAAAATGATTTACAGGAGAATGGGGAAAGGACCTGGAGAGCCAAGAGTTTCACTGCAGTGGGGCAGATGTCTTTAAACAGTTATTCTAAGCTGGTGGGAGTGGCGACTGATGGTACTCCATGAATACTAAATAAATATGTTTAATAACCCTAGTTTGGAGAAATTTAGAGATCAACAAGGTAAACACGATGATGAACTGAATACTACCCAGCAACAACACTGGGATGTGGACTAAAAAATTTTTATTCAGGAGACAATTGCTAGTTTGTCGTTAGAGATAATCAAAACTGTCCTTATGAATGAGGAACATAAAATAATCCTTAAACCTGTAACGCCTTTGTTGTCTTAGGTGATTTCAAAATAACTCTAATGGAAAAGACAGTGACCATAAGAGTTCCAATAATAAAATGGAAATGGTTTAGGTAGCAACATGCTACCGGGGGAAATGCAACCAGATACTCATAAGCAGGTGGCCTCTTTTCCCTTGGGGTTAACTTTGAGACCCCCTGAGAAAATATTAGATTTGATGGTCACTTGGGCCACTTGAGCAATGTGCTATGAACAGGCCTTTGTTAACCAGTAATTGTTTCTTGGTTTACGGATGGCAGTTCCAAGATAAGTGAACAGAATCCTGTTTGGCAGTCTGGCATTCTGAAGAAAGTAAAAACCAATCACTTCAGTGGGTTAAATTGTAGGCTGTTTGTTCTTATGTTTGGGTTTTACTAACTCAAGGCCATATGGTCAGGCAGAAGGGTGATAGAAAACTTGTTTAATGGGGGGATGTTTATGTGGGCCACTGCCCCATGGGGACCATGTCAGTTAAGGGTTGCATTAAAGTAGGATGTGCTGATGCTTATCTGAACAACCTCCTCCAGGATCTCCAATTCTGCAGAATTCTCTTAAAATCTTTTCTATGTGTTTCTTCCTTTGGCTGATTTTAAGTTATCTTCTTTCCCTATAATAAACTGTATCTATGAGTGTAATAGCCTTTAGTGAATCCTGAGTCCTTCCGGAAAATTTTTTGAACCTGTTAGTGTCAGAAGTAAGGGCAGTTTCATGGAGGACAATGTGCTCTCTAACCTTGTAAGGAAAGGCCTGAAACTCCTCATGCCTATATCAGGTCTTGCAGAATCTTTCTTCTAAGCTTTTTTTTTTTTTAATTTTGCCATTAATTTTAAGCAATAGAACCCTACCAAACTTCATTAATATAAGCAGAGATTAAAATCTTAAGATTATTAAAATGACAAGCATTCTCCCATGAATTATGGCATCTAGACTTTGAAAAGTTGCCTACATAAAATATATATGAATATATATATTCATATACATGATGCATTTTGTCAGATAATTTTTTCATCATTATCAGTTTATTTTCACGTAGATATCTATGAACAAACTTTCATCCTATAGCAAAAAATATACTTTTATCTTTTAAACATGTATGAATTTATTCTTCTCTCTCTCTCTCTCTCTCTCTCTCTCTCTCTCTCCCCCCACCCTTTTGGTTGTTTGCTCCTAATATCCAAATGGATCAGATAGTCTTCATAGCCTGCTGAGTTTAATTCATTTGAGATAGTTTGAGATTTCATAACTTTATTTTATCAGGATATTTACACTTGTTATTTCCTTAGGCACTGGAACAACATTCACATTAAATGTGTTTTATTACTAAATATTTAGAGAAAGCATCTTTTATTTGTTGAGTTTGTATTCTGTAACCAGTCTTAAATTTGAATTCTTGTTTCTTGTCTTACTAATAGTTTTTGGCTGAGCTTCAGTTTTTCTCAACTGGATTTTAAGATAATTGAAGTAGAATCTTTCAAAACAAATTGTTTCCATAATGATTGTTGTTATACTTAAAGGAAACTCCATGACTTTATTATAATACTGTTTGCATTTGTTTCCTTGTGTATTTTATCCAGAAATTTGCATGTCCCTCACTTCCCCTCCCTGACTTCAGTCTGGTGTCACAGTTGTGCAGCTTTATTTTTTCTCTGTATCAATATGAATTTAAATTCCAGTTATTCCATCTTTTAGGGTTTTAGAATTTAGTTGTGTCTTCAATGTACAGAATTGTGATCAGGAGCATAGTTTTGATAGAGGCTCATTGTTCTCCTGGCTATTATAGATCAGTTGTTTTACTGCCTAACCACCCAAACATGCTGTAATAAAGATGTAGGATCTTCTTTGATGTTTACTCATTAAGGCTGCGACCTTCTTCCCTACAATCTTATTCCAGCCTTCTTGTTCAGTTTTAACCCCGTTTCTCTCACAGCTTGTTGCTTTCCTCCTGTTCTACCACTAGATGGTACTCACATATTTTTGGTATCTTTCAAATACAAACTTTGTTCTGGTAAGCAGATTTTAAATAATTCAGAAATATGAATGACTCAACATCAAGTTTAAATAAATTATAATTTTAGATTTTTTAATTAAATTTAATTGCAACTATATACATTTTATGCAAAAATTAAATGCTACATGCATATTTTCTTTCTGCCTGTATTCTCAGTAATTGATTTTTTCAGTGTATATTTAGGAATGTGAAAATATAAAATTGACAATGATACTTATTTTACTCTAAATGTATATGCATAAGCATTTTTCTTCCACATTCTAATCCTTTGCTTTTATGTAGTCCATATGCCCCTGAATTTCTTCTCAGTTTGGTATATACACTTTGTCTTTATATTTACTCTGTACTTAATCCTTTGATGGAACTATTTACTGTTAATTGGAGAATAAGTTTGAATTTTACCTGACATACTCTAAAACTATTTTTCAGCTTAGTGTAGTCCAATTCTAAATATTGTACATTTGTTAAACAATTTATCATTACACTGAGATAGTTACCATTTTAGTTTTTATTTTTCATGTGAAGAAACCAAGAATTAGTGAAATTAATTACCTTCCCCATAGCTACACAACAAGCTATAGCTAGAACTTGAAAATCGTCTTCTTTAAATCTCACAATCTTAATTATTATATACAATTGCTAATACAATAGTGATAATTTGTTATTATAAGATTTTCAACTCTTCAGCAATAATGAAAAAAAGCATCGAGGCTTACATGCATGTTTAAATAAAGGAAATCAAATTTCTAGCTTTATAATTGTTATGGAAATAACAAAAATTAATAATACATATACTTCTGATGGGTTCATTAGTTGAATGTTAAGTAAGAATCAATGACAACTCTTCCCACAAGCAGCCTGAGGTGACTCCTGAAAAGAGTTCACCATTCACTTGATCCAGAAGAACCCCCCAAAATCATGCCAATCAAGAGGTTCAAATCTTTGTGTTCACTTTAAGAACACTCATAAAAATGCTCAGGCCACCAAGGGTATGCATATCTGAAAAGGCACCACACCACGTATCCGAAGGATGTCACCTTGTAGAAGCAATGTGTGTCATTACGTTGTTACAATGGTGGAGTCGGTAGGTGTGTCGAGGCCAAACAGTGTGGCTGGACATGGGGTCGGTGGCCCCCAAAAAGAGTGCTGAATTTTTGCTGCACATGCTAAAAAATGCAGACAGTGATACTGAGCTTAATGGTTTAGATGTAAATTCTCTTGTCATGGAGCACATCCAGCTGGACAAAGCTCCCAAGATGTAGTGCAGAATTTACAGAACTTGGGGTGGATGAACCCCTATAGAGCTCCCCCTGTCACACTGAGATGATCCTCACTGAGAGATAGCAGATTGTTCCTAATACAGAAGAAGAAAGATATCCTAGGAGAAAATGAAGAAACAAAAACCTATGGCCCAGGAGTAAATTCAGCATCAAATAAATGCTATAAAAAGTTTTTTTAAAAATCTATGGCAGAGTAAGAGATTTTATTAACATGACCATAACACCAGAATTTGGTTTTCACTTCTTTATTTTTTCTGCTGCTCATTAATATTAATCTTGTGTTTTATATCAACTTTTTGTGCATAATTTAAAGCAAAAAACACCTATTTTTATTTAAAGCAAGAATAACAAAAAAATTGGTGTATCCATAGGCTATTTCTAAATAAGGATCTGTGTAAAAGTTATGTTTTGAGCAGGTTAGATAAACATTTCTGTATTGTATGACTTCAATTTGCTTATGACACTAAAAGGTAGAAATTGTATTTATTAATTGGTTTGCTCAAATTCTTTTATTTCAAGTTTAATAATGGTTAATTTTGCTAGTAGAAGTTGTAAATCAAAATTAATAACATTTGGCTTAGAAAATTACCTCATAGGTTTTTAATATAGGTAAGATGGTCCTAGAATGAAAAATGATGAGATATTAAAAAAAAAGTAATAAAATAAAATAAAAAGATTTTAAAAAAAGAAAGAGATAAGCTCATGTATATAGTATTTAGCTTCAGATCATCATGGAACAGAAGAATGAGGAAATGAGTCATAGAGAGCAATAAGGAGAATGAGAAATCAAAAGGAAGAAAAGGAAGAAGGATAAAGAGGGGGAAAAAAGCATATAAGGAATAACATGTTCAGTGACAAATTGCGAAACTGAAAACTTTGGGAACAGATGGTTGGTGAAAACTATCAAGACTCATAAAATAATAAAAATGTGTTAACCTACTTTTTTAAGTAACCCACAGTGTGGTACTTTGGTATAAAACTCCTCAATTACCATTTTCTCACTCCTGGAACTTTCATTAAAATCTTCTTCACACAAGCTTAATTGACACCTAAGAAAATAAGAAAGGACCATATTTGGATGACTAGGGAAAGAAAAAGTGTAAGTAGAACAAGAGGTCAGGTCCAGAACTGAGATCATAAACCCAGACGAAAAAAATATGTCAGAGCCAGAATTGCTTAGCAGTTAGAAATATACCTCTATCCTAGGAATCTCTGAAGATATGAGTTTCCAATATAAAGGGAATAGGGATAAAGCCATTTGATCAAGGAGTTGGTCATTTCCATGCACACATTTCGAAGGCATGCTTGCTTTCTAAGTACATATAGATTTCAACTCGGATTCTACAACTGTGCTGTTGTAACTTTTTCCCAATGTTGCTGTAACTGAATATATCTCGGTTTTGCTTTTCCAAATGATTTCCAGAATGTTATCAGAGGGCTGTTGGAAAAGTATATGTAAGATGGGCAGTACTCCAATTGCACACACAATGTGATTGGATGAAGAAGTGTATATGAGATGGACGTTGCTGTGACACATACACAAGGTAAACACCATCAGTAGAAGATTGAGAAAATTATGGCCAGTAAATGTAATTGAATAATTTTAACCTCTACATAAATGAAATGCAATGATAGTAAATAATTGTAAGGATAAAAGCATGCTGCAGAAGAATGTCTATCATTACACTACAAAAAAAAAAAAAATGGAATGCACGAGAACTTTCACTTGTATAAATGCTTAACTAGTCACAGTATGAATAGTGACTGCCTCTGACAAAGGGTTCTGGGAAATTCTGGAAATAAGGTGGAAGGATAAATTATTCTTTGCAGTTTACTCCTTTTAATAATTTTGTTTTTTCTATTTTTTTTACTATATACGTCTACTACCTACTCAAATCAACAAAACAGATACATGAGAAAGTATAGGTATTTAAAAGATAAGATTAAAGCATAAGGTTAAAGTATTTAAAACAAGATTAAAGCATCCCATGTAGCTTCTGATGACAGATGTGAGTGAGCAAGGGGAGAGAGGGAGACAAAATGGGTGGGCCTCCTTCACACACACAGAGTGTTTTCTGTGTATGTCAGTAGCTGAACTCTGCTGTGCTTCTGCCTCTGGTGCCAGTCTTTATTCAAGGAGACTCTTTCCGTAAATTCCCATTTTTACTAACAACTAGGTAACAATCATCAACAATGTTTCTAAGAATGACGGTTAAAAAGGAGGCAACAACAAAGCTATCCAAATAGAAGAGAGATAATCTGTGCTTTTATTTCGAAGCAGAGATTTGTGAATCCAGAGAAACAACCAACCACTGGTCATGTGGCTGTAGCTGATATTTACTATTTTCTCTGACTACTCATTTCGTATTTCCTTTGCCTTTAGGAAGCACCTCAGCTGGTTGTGGCTCTTTATCTGGTGGGGTGACTCAAATCTTCATTAATGAAGAGTCTGGCCCATTCGTAGTCCTGCCTGAATTGGGTTTTATAGTTTTTCATTGACTTGATTCACAGGGCATGGTGACACTGAGACACCCTAAGAGAGCTTCAGCATTCCAGACATACTCTTCTGTGCCTCCATCGTGGAGTAACAATCCAATTCCCCGTGGTAGTCAGGATCAGTCCCCCAAACAATAACTTCCTTCTTGGCCTCTTGTTTCACAGACATGAAAAGCCTAATGTGGCCAAGTGGCAGTCTTGACATTCAATTCGGTGGAATTATTTTTGCATCTCCTGGTGCATACATTCCACCTTTTGAAACCAAGACCTATAAGCCTATATCATCAAATCATGGTGACAAAAAAACTAAGTTTTTCTAGTGGGTCACTAGGAGTAATAGCGAGTGATGCCACCACCATGTCTACCTTGTGATTCTTGGACCCATGAGCTTGGGGACAGGAGAATTAGAACCGTATTTGGTGCTGATTCAGAGCACATACAGGCTCCTGGAGAACCCTCCCTTAGCCCTGCAAGCTATTGCCCATCTAACTGGTGCTGTAACTAAGTCTTCAAAAGGCTACTTCATGCTCTACCAAGCAGGCTGCTTCACAATCGTAGGTGTATTACTCTGCTTGGGTTGCTAACAGAATACCACCCTGGGTAATGACAGGGGTGGGTGCTGGGGAAAGAGGCTGACAGGCATCCACAGAAAGGCTTATTCTACCCATTTGATTTGTAAAATCCTCCTTTCCTGAGGTCAGCCTTGCTGACCATTTACATGGGATGGGTACAAATACTTTTATGTTTATTTCCCATTTAGAGAGCTCAATCCACATAACTCTTCCCCAGACTGCCTTGTCACTAATTCATGGGCTCAGCCCATGATTCAGTATACAGTGACGCATCTGGCCATTTTACTTTCCAAGCAAAATGAACAATCAGTTACACTACTTAAAGCTTTCCCCATTGAAAGGATTTCTGTCACCACTAGCCTTCAGGGATGTCCCACAAGGGTTTGTGGTGCTGCAGGTGTCCACTTTTGAGTGGTGCTTGCATTCCATGGAGAACTATCTGTAAATCAAGCCTAAGCCTTTTCCCATATTCACAGGTACAGGGTGAGAGAGAGAAGTTAGTGAAGCAGGAGTCAGGGC
Source organism: Cynopterus sphinx (assembly GCA_030015415.1). Taxonomy (NCBI): domain Eukaryota; kingdom Metazoa; phylum Chordata; class Mammalia; order Chiroptera; family Pteropodidae; genus Cynopterus; species Cynopterus sphinx. The sequence continues at coordinate 11,756,669 of CM057379.1, forward strand.
CATGGGCATTTGGGTCACTTCTTTATTTAATTTACTGTGCCTTGAGGTCCTGCTCTGGCCGATCACATACATACCACTTCCATTTGATAAGGAAATGCTGCTGTGCACACCCAACTGAATGTGTGAGTGAGTCAGATAACACCCAGTTTGTGATTGTCAGCTCAGGTCATATGGTAACTTGGTGGCCCATGATTAAGCATTCAGTCTTCCTAAGGCCTAGGTTCAGAACAAAAAGGGTTTCTCTAAAGTGCAGTAGCTATCTACAGAGAATGACAGGGCTTTGCTTCTAAAACCCCGAGGGACTACATACACTGTGACTCACCTGTGGGGGCCTATCAGAGCCTTTAAACAGCGCTCCCATCAGTCACTGACATTTCAAGCACCATTACATCTGTTGGATCATATGGTCTAAGTGGTGGAGCAGCTTGCATAGCAGCGTCATCTGTTGCAGAGCCTTTTCTCATTTTGGGCCCCACTTAAAACTAGCAGCTCTTGAGTCACTCAGTAAATGGGCTGGGATAACACATCCAAATAAGGACGGTGTTGTCTTTAAAATCCAAAAAGGTCCACAAGATGTCATGCCTCTTTTTTTTATGTAAGAGGGGCCTGATGCAACAATTTATCCTTCATCTAAGAAGGAATACATTTTATATATATCTATATATATGTGTGTGTGTGTGTGTGTGTGTGTGTGTATACACACACACACACACACACACACATATACATACACACCTATATGTATATATGTATACACACATTCATATGTAAATATATGTGTGTGTGTGTATAGATATATAATCAATGTACAATTAAAATTTTTGTTGTTTTTTGGAAAAAAATTAAAGAACACTTTTAAAAATTTTTTGATTGCTTTTTATTTTAGGGTAGCATGGTCCAAAAATGTACTGCTTTATTTAGTCTTTCTCACATGTAATGAATTTAATACTTTACATTCCATACTCAAATGCTTCTCTTAGGTCACTCTTCTGAATCCACTTCTTAATATATTAGAAGTTGGTGAATAATTCTGTGTTTAGCCTATCCATACCTTTGATTTTCTATACTGGAACTTTTTAAAGTCCACATTAAAGAAACATTATTCTGTAGTTGTTTTCAGCTACATTTTCTGTTTAGAACTGATTATCATAGGTCAGGGGTTCTCAAAATGCAGTCCCATCAGAATACAAATACACTATATTATAATCCAATCTTTAAAAAAATAACCTTTGGCCCATATCTGCTTCCAGCTATTGCCTTATTTTCTGTTCAGTGTACAGCAAAACTACTCAAAAGTTATTTCAACCTAAGAAAGAATATTTTCGCATGCTCCACACCACTGGTTCTCTAGAAATTTTACTGAGATAGGAAGCCCTAAGTTTTTGTCAATTTATTTTCCACCTTCTGACACACAAATGTCTTATTGATAAGTCCACAGTAGTTGCTAATTTAGATCTAATTGTAATAATGTAATAAATATAATGGATCAGTGTGTGATCTTGAGGAAGAAGCAGGCAGTCAAACTCCCTGAAAATTAAACTATGACATAGAGTAGAGAGTTAATATGCTAACAGACATAGAAAAATAGGGCTGTATTGCTGGCTTGCCAGCTGAAAGCAAACTATTTCTGGTGGTCTTTATTAATAAAGATGTAGAATAAAAGTATTTTCCAGGTCAATAGCTGGTGCCAGGGTATGGTATCTGGTAAAGTATCTGTATATAGAGTTACTACTTGGTTACACTTAGGATAATCTACTGTCATTCTCCAAGATCCTTTGAAAGGGACTTAGTTTCAGCTGCTGTGACCCCTTGCTGACCCTTAGTTAAAGGTAAAAATGCCTTCAGCTGCTATGACCCCTTGCTGAAAGGAAAAAAATACCAATCAACCCCTACCTAACCTCACCCACCCTAGATACAGCCAATCAGGTAGGGATAAGTCTGGAATTTCTGCGCCTGCTCTGTACAAATACCTGCTTCCCCAGAGTTAGGGGCTCTCGATCCAACACTGCTGCATCAGTGTTGGTAGAGAGTCCGGACTTGAGTCAGAGAAAAAACCCTCATGTGACTGCACCGTGTTGGGTCCTTGGTGGTCTTCTGGGATTCGCAACTTTGGGCACAACAACCTTCTGTTCTCAGTGTGGGCCAAAAAGGTAATTTTGAGGGGATGTGGTGGAAATCATCTACAGAGAAGAATAATCACAGAGGAATTTATTTTTCATAGCAATGTTGAATTTTGGTCTCCTGGACCTTAAATGGGCGAGTAACTAGTTCTAAAATGATAAATCCACTATAACATTCTAATCTCCCTAAATCTTTGAGTCCCATCCTCAACAGTAAACTGAGGCAGGTTCAGCATTTCAGGTTCACTAAATGTGGGTTACCTTTTTCACTGAGTTTCAGCCAACCAAGCACACAGTCAATCTCACAGTCCTTTCTAACTTCTCAAGTTGAAATATTAAATGCAGAAGTCTGTGCTTAGTGAACCCATCTCAATAAATTTGGCCTGATCCAACCTTATGTTTTTTTCCATCATTATCCCACAACCTTAATATGCACTCCTACACATATTTCTCAGATTTCTGTCTTCATGATTTTTAAAAATCAAGTACTTCTTTTGCAGTATAGCACACTTTCTTGTGGGTCTCACTTTGTATCTCACTTTTAGGAGCCTCATGAGACTTGAGTCTAGTATAGGCTTAGAAGCAAAGGTAGGCTGTGAAAGTGGGTCAGCAGTATCTTAAAAGGGAACTTCCTCAGGGGAAACCATTATATTTTCTTCAGGTAATGCAGGGTTAATCTCCTCAGACAGGGATGGAGAGGCTGCTCATACTGGCAACAAGAAATAGAGTTGTTAGTATCTTTAAATCTAATCAGAGTAAAGGGCCAATTCTAGAAATCCCAACACCAATTCGGAAAACTTATTCTTAAGATTTCATTTCTCACTACTGGTACCAAAATCTATATAGTTAGTTTTACCCAGAGAAATAGAAACAATAGAATGTGCGTGTGTGTGTGTGTCTGTGTGTAAAGAAAGAAAGAGACAAAGGCAGAGAGAGAAAATTATTTTAATAAATTAGCTCACATGATTATAGACATTTTCAAGTTCAAAATATGCAGGTTGGGCCAGCAGGTTGGAGAAGATTTCATGTGGCAGTTCAAGTGGAAAGGTAGACAGGCTGGAAATCAGGCAAGGGCCAATGGTATAGTTCAAGTCCGAACAGTTCCAGTCTGAAGGTCATCTGCATGCAGAATGCCTCTTCACTTGGGGGAAGTTGTTTTTTTTTTTCTATTCAGACTTTCAGCTGATTAGATGAGGCTTACCTATATTATGGAAAGCAATCTGCTTCATTCAAAGTACACTTATTTAAATGTTAACTTCATCCCCAAAAAGCCCTCACAGAAAAATCCAGACTACTGTTTGACCAGATATTTGGGCACTGTGGCTAAGACTAGTTCACATATAAAATTAGGCATCACATGCTATGGTAACATGCAACATAAAATTGTGTATTTCTCATTATATATCAAATGCTTTTTTATTTCAATATATTTTCATTGGTATTTGTCTTCATCTTTTATTTTTCTTGCCCTTCCCTATAAAGTAGTGGAATGAAATTATATTTTCTCTTTCAAATAAATGCCTTAAGCTCATGTATTAATCAGCTTTTCTTATGGTAACAAAAATTCCCCAATCTCAGTGGTTCACAAATATTTATTTTTTCCTCTGGGGTCTACTACTTTGTTAAGCTCAGTTGGATTCCACAAGTTCTTTTATTCTAAAACTAAAGCTGCAGAATCATCTGCTCTCTGGATGTGATATTGTTACTGAAGAGAGCTCATGAAGGTCAAGCATAAGGTGACACACCTTAAAGACTCTACCTGTGATAAGTATGCTATTTGTCTTCACACATTCTGTTAGTCAAAGCCATTCACATGATAAGACCAGAATCGATAGGGTGGGAATGCACACTTTTTGTACTCTGCTGCAATGCACTACAGAGTCAAATGGCAAAGGGGAAGGAAGTATAATACTATTATCAATAAGTAGCTAAAAGCTGTGAATAATAATCCAGTCTATGACAAATGTATTGTAACCAGATTTATAACACCTTTATATGGAGGAGGCAACTTTTTGTCAATTCACTTGGTTTTTCTGCTGAAAAAAAATTTTTTTTCCACATCAATTCATGGTGGAAGTATAAGCATCATGGTTAACATGGATAACTTTTAATACACTCTAAAATAGTTTTGTCTGGAGGAGAGTTATGGAAATCTGAAGCAAAGGCACATAATGATAAAAATGATTATCAGTAATAATTCTCTTTATTGTGTATTATGTCTTCTTTATTGTATATTGTTCTAGGCTCTTTTACATGCCTAATTTACATGCCCTGATTTAATTGTCTTAAAATTTATATGAATTAATTTCTTTTATTATCACTGTTTTGAAGATAAGAAAACTAGGCAAAATAATTTATCAAAGTGCCTGTGATTAGGTGGAAAGTAGCAGAGTCAGAATTCAATTTTTATATAAAAGTCAGAGTATCACTGTTATTTTCTGTAATATAGCACAAAAATAATAATTTCTATCTTATTTTTAATATAATAAAATCTACTGTATGTGTTCTTATCCACTGTGTTCTAATTAAGAATGACTGATAAAAACTTATGATATATTTAAGTTTATATTATTTATTCTAAAATTGTATGAATATATAGATGCATATATTCTCAGGAAAACTTTTTCTAAAGATTTTTGAAAGCATTTACACACTTAATTTAGAAAGATGTGTTTCACATAAGGATACGATGTTGAAGTGATGAATTTTACATTCATAGATTTAAATTTAGGCAATAGATAATTTGATGTAATTAGAATCCAGAGGAGTTATTTTAAAAAGACATTTCCATCATTCATCTCGTCACTTTCTGTCAGATACTCATGCTTTTAATTTTTCTCTGTCATGTATATACATAAAGAGACAAAAACATTACTGGTATATGTGTTTTCAAGATGATTATCTTTGGAAAGTTAAATTTTAGTATATGTGTTGATAAGATTATGTTTTTAAAGCATTAGTTTTCAAAAAAAGCTAACAGCCAGATATTTAATTATAGAAATCAAAATAAGAATCTTATGTGACAACATATGCTGGATGCATCTAAATCTGCTAAATTGTACAGAACATGCAAGTTAAGTTATATATTGCTGGCCAGGAGAATATAATGGCTTAAGTATTCTTCAGTTGGAATGAGAAAATACTAAGAGCTTTGAGATGTTTACATATATATATATATATATATATATATATATATATATATTTATGAATATAACTAAATGTATACATATATGAATATAACTAAACTCATATATGCTTTAAAATATATTTTTGGAATTATCACAAGAAACCTTTCATTTAGCATGCTTAGTATATTTATTGACACACTTGGATTTCATATCAAATAAGCAGCTATATTGCTGTATTTGCAAGAGTTTCTCATTTCTCTACTAAGTAGTACACAGAAAGAAGTTTTAAAAGCATATAAAAAAGAAGTAAATATATACTTAGAGACTAGAGATAACTTACACAATGTCCCAAAGTGATGGGGAGTATGGTTATATAAAATAGCGATATTGAATAAGCAGATTTTGTGGGATAGTATCTTATAGAGAATTTTTACTTATTTGTAAATATTTCTAAAAGTATTTTTGATGATTAGGTTAATTTTAGTTTCTATACATATACATTACTACTTCTATCATACAATTTAAATAGGTTTAGAAAATTGTGTGAAAAACTTCACAAAACACTGATCATATATCCATCTATTCAAAATGGTAGCATTTAGTATGGTAGCATTCTTATAAAGTAAAAAAAAAAGTGGGTTTTTTGATTGGTTACAAATCATTTTATACATAGTTAACATTTGAAGGAAAACAGGCATTTGCCTCTTATTATTACAGCAACTGAAATAAGTACCTCTAGAAAGAATACAACTGAGAACTGTAAAGCATGCAAGTTTCTCTTTCACAGTATAGGATCCAGCTTCCTGCCTGTGTACTTGCAGGGACTCAGCATTGTTTGTCAAGACTCAGTGATAACTCTTTCAAGTTTAAATCCTTACTGTCCTTGATGGTAGTGGAGCAAGAGATGGAGGTATCTAGTATGAGTTGGGAATTTGAAAAGCCAAAACACTATGCTTCTGATACTTGTATTTCTGCATACATACTGGCTTTTTGATGCTGCTAATATATAGATAATATATAATGATGCTATATATATATATATATTACATATATATATATATATATATATATATATATATATATATATATATATATATATATATATATATATATATATAAAATACATTATGAATGTATAGTGGAAAACTGGACACGCAAGTTCTCCTTTTTAACAAATTTCTGAGTGTACAGTATAGTATTGCCAACTAGAAGCAGAATATTTTATAGTACATCTCTAGAATTTATTCATCTGAATAACTAAAATTTTCTACTAATGGAATGGCAACCCATCTTTTCTTCTCCCCCTAGCTCCTGGCAATCAGCCTCTACTTTCTGCTTCTATGAGTGTGACTATTTTAGATTCCTCATATAAGTGGCTTGCCAGAGCCTGCTAATATTTAATAATTCATTTAGGAAAATTTATCTTCTGAAAAATAATATAAAATTAATGTAACTTAATGTCTTTCATGTAATATTTTTGAAAGTATTTTTGTCCTGTTTTATTTGTGATAATAGGAGGCATGAGAATACTTCAGAAGCAAAGCACATTAAAACTAGTTTCTTTATAATTAGGGATATTCATTAAAAATTAGTATTCTATCATTTTAAACAATGATTTTATTGTTTTATTAACTATATAGCATATTAATTTTCTAGAATTGCCATAATAAAGTATCATGGACAGGGTCGCTTAAACTGAAATTTTATTTTCTCGTATTTATGACAGTTAGATGCCAAGATCGAGGTGTACACAGAGTTAGTTTCTTCTTAGGGCCTATCTCTGTGGTTTGTAGATGGCTGTCGTTTTCCACTGTCTTCACGTGGTTTTTCCTTTGTGTGCATCTCTGTCTGTAGTAGATTCTCCTCTTCTTAGAAGGACATTGGTCATATTGGATTAGGGTCCACTCCCACTAAACTTATTTGACCTTTGTTACCTCTTTAAGACACTATCTCAAAATACAGTCACATTCTAAGGTACCGGGAATGGAACTTCAACATATGAATTTTGTGGGAGACACAATTCAGCCCCTAACATTAATATCATTACAATATATTTATTTGCTTATGTTAAGTACAATGCAAAAATTGAAATTAATAAAACAATGTTTACTATAATTCCACTTTCTAATTAATTATTCAATATAAGACAGGTCATGGAGAAAGATTTTCTGTGAAAATAACACAAATATTGGAAGATTTATGAAAAAGGGGAATAGTATATTCTTTAAGTAGTAAATGTGTTATAATAATGTCTCTATTCCTGATTACATTAAGCTCAGCCTTTTGTTTCCTGTCACTTTCTTTCTTTGGAGATTTTTTTCTGCTGTTTTTTATCTTTGTATATTAGCTTTCATAATACCTCAATCCTAATGATAGTCATATGCATTTCTTCAGCTTCAACTTTAACTCTTATTTTTATTTCCCATCCTTTTTCATGTCTCATCACTGAAGGTATCTTGCTGGTACCTCAAATGTAACATGCATAAAATGAACTCATCATCCTCCAGATCTTTCCTCTGACATATTAATGCAGTATCCTCTTATTTTCTTTCCTTTTTTTTAAATATCAAAATCTAAAAGCATGTTTTCAAACACAGTCTTATAATCAGTATTTTTAAAATTCTTTTATTCTACTTATACAAGCAATCTCTAGATTGTACCATGGAAATGTATTTTTTCTAGCAGAATCTATAATTCCTTGTCCTTTAATTTCTTTACAAGACTCTTATGAAGCCCCTTCAATTCTGATCTCTTTATCACATTTAGGCCGAAACTTTTCTAAGTGTATTATCTGATTTCTATCTTTAGCAGAAAATTCAATGACCATACCACCCACCTCCCTGACACACACTATTTATTAAAGAAAAAAAAAAAGACTGGCATTTACAGTCATGCATTTTGATAGCATTCTAAATAGCAAACATCAATTTTTTCAGTTTAATAATAAGCTTGTCATTGAAAAGTCTCAAAATTTTAATTATTGTATTAGTTGTAACTTGCTATGTAACAATATTACCAAAGACTTTCTGGCTTACAATAACATTCATTTATTTCATAATCTCTGAGTCAGGACTCAGGACACAATCTAGTCTGGTTCTGTGCATCGATGTCTAAAAAGGCTGCACTCCAAGTCATGACCAGGGTTGCTGTCTCTCCTAATGCTCACCTGGGAAAGGACATGCTTCTAATCTCATATAATTGTTGGCCACGTCCGGTTGCTTGCAGAATGCTGGACTAGAACCTCAGTTTCTTGCTAGCTGTTGACTGGAATCCACCCTCAGCACCTTGCCTTGTGGCCCCTTCTATAATCAGTATACAACCAGGCATCTTGAGACCTAAGAGCCAGCAAGGGAAATAAAATCTTCTAGCAATATCATTGATGCTTGTATGTAAAATGATTATGTACAATCAATTAATCAAATGTGCATCCTTTAACAATTACTATATGCTATTGGGAAGAAGCAAGTCTGCGGTCCCATCTACACATAGGGAGAGAAGATCACACAAGGACATAAACACCAGGGGATGGGTCTCATAGAAAACACTCCAGGGTCTGTCTGTCATGGCCTCCTTCCTTATTAATCATATCCTTCCTGGACTATTATGCTTAACTCATAGTGTTTACTTATCCTAATATTTTGGGTTTTTTTTTCACTCTTTCATCTCTTCAGAAAACATCCTCTGGCCAGTATAATCTCAGAACTATTAAATTATCATTCCAAGTGGTCATTTGACAATTTGACATTTAAATAAAGATCAAAACTGTATGACATTTTACCCGTCTACTATTTGTCTAGACTTACTAAGAGAAGAAAACCTGAATACATTATAGGAGAAAAATGTCTCCTTGCCATCTGCTTTTCTAAAATACTATTCATAATATTGCTTTAGTGCCTGATAGAATCAGATTTATGTGTTTATAACATAAAACATTTGATAGTAGAAAGTATGTCTTATACATAAACTTCATAAGAGCATACTATCCAATATGTAGCAATAATTAACAAATATTTATGATTAATTGATTGATTAAATAATTGAGTCAAGTCTGAGTAACAGGTAATTGGATACAGACTGCAAAATTACCAAGCAATTTAATGATTTTATAATTTCCATAAAACTATGTTGTGAAGATACATATTTAAAATATAGCTAGCTCAATGGCTACTAAGTCATTGTGATGAAGAATACTTTGACGTAAAGAAATGCACTACTCAGTAAATATTTTTTTCTGATTAAATGGGTTCTTTAAATTCAGCATCAAATAGCAGTCTTCCGCCTTTTTTCTTTAATAGTAATTTGCTCCAGAGTTTATTAGTTACTTTGAATTGCTACTGAGCCTTAATCTGAGAGAATCATGTTATCAAATATAAAATAATGACATAATATAAGGTTGGTAATGAAAAAGTCAATCTTTTTAGCTGAAAAAACATCACATTTAATAGTATGCAATCCAAAGGAAGAATATGGCTGCTAGACAGATTACTAACACTTCAATATTGAGCAGTGCTATGTATTTGCTAGTGGCTGCCAATAGATACTTATGTTAATCTACTGCCTCGCACCTTTTATTATCTAAAACTGTGTATTTTGACCATTCAGCACATATTTGCTAACAATTATTTGTCTGCTTTAGCACATGAGTCAAACACCAGACATTTAAAATTGTTAATAGATTAAATATACTGTGGTTGTTAGCTATGTGAAAAGCAGATTCTATGATTAAAATGATTTTTTTACATGGGCAGATACCAAAATGAAATCTTTATAATAGTAATACTTCATTTGAATTGGTTTGTAAATGTCATGTTAGCTGTAAGGCAATGAATTGTGTAATGCTTTTTAAAAATCTAATTTTTTACAAGTCATGTAAAGCATTTCAAAGGTGAAGTTTCAAAGTCAGGTAAACTTTTTATCAAGACAAATATTGGTGAGAGATTTAAATACATTTTCAATAGTTGCTAGTTTTTTAATAAATTCACACCAAAGAAGTATGTGTCTTTTACGTAAGGACAATTTTAATATCTATGCAAGGAAGCTAACTTTGAAGACTTAAAACAAATTGATAGTTCAAGAACAGAGAAGTTATTAACTGGTGTCATTTAACAACTAAACTAAGTATATTGAATAACCAAATGGGAAAAATCATGCAGCACTCTTGAAGTGACACAATGATGGATATATTTCCTTCTTAACAACTTAAAATAAGAACTGGGTTTGAAGAAATGAATACAGATTGATACAGTGAAAAGCCATGAAGAACACATTTGTATTAGTAATCACAACAAAATGTTATAAAGATTAGTAAGACAAAATCTAATTTCTAGTTGTGGAAGACATAGATATTAGAAACACTTTATTTCCAAAAAAAAAAAAAAAAAAAGATTTATGCTACACCTAGAAAATTTTGATTTTGATGCTGTTAAAATAGAATGCAAAGGAATAAAAACTCGAAGCAGAAATCTGTGTGTGCAATATTTAGTGAAAAGAAAGCTCAAGAAAGTTATATAAAACTGTGTTCAGTAGATTGTAATTTTTCCCATTGCCCAGCTGTTCGTGTAGTCACACCCTTTGCCATATATATTACTTTAAAGTTTTTCTATTAAAGATGTTGGGCCTGTATTTGACTTTGGCTTTCTACACTTGACTCATTTTCACTTGCCTTGTACTCACTCATGCTGTGGGTGCCATTAGAACTGTACCCATGGGCAATGAATGCTTCTGATCTCAGGAGAAGAATAAGAGACACATAGAGCAAAGAAGGCTCCAGTAAGTCACCTCAGCTATGACTAAAATCACCTGTCTCCAAGCTGACCCACAGATACATCTATGAACTCATCTGAAGCTGTCTACCTGATCCCAGTCTCCGTCAGTTGACTTTGTGCTGACTTATTGATGCATAAGTGAAAATAAATATTGACATATTCAGCCAGTAAGTTTAAGGGTTATCTGACACAGAGCAGTTGTTAACGGATTTAAAATCTGATACTAGAAGTTGGGGTACAGCTATAACAAAAAGTCTACATCATATGTCATTGTAATTAAAACCACATAATGAATGGCTGATGAAAAATGGTGAAGAAACTGTTTACGGGGACTGAAAAATGTTGGTCTTTATTATTTAGTGTGAAATATTCAGTAGAATTAAATCTACAAAGACTTAAAAGACTGAAAATGAACGTAACATAATGTCAACAGGACATGGTTTGTAGATAGACTATCTGAGAATGAATTATTTCTTTTTTGCATATGATAAGCTACAAAGAAAAACAATTTTATTTTCAGGATAGAAAATAAAACTACTTCTCATATCCAGACTCTTCAACTTGTCAAGGATTTTCCAATTCAATTATAGTATGTGGTCCTAAACAAAATCTAAAGTGCTCCCCAGTGTATGGTCTCCAGGTAAAAATCTGTTACTCGCATAAAGGTGGCCTCTAGAGAAGTCTCTTTAACTAGGGAAAAAAGAGACTTCACGAAATATACAGTATTATTCTATTATTCCTGATTTCTTTAGCATTATGTCTAGCAAGAGGCATCTGTTTATACAACATTAAGTATAGCTTTTGTCCAATGGGCTAACTAGAACCAAATGCAAAGAAGACCAGTACTGTTTTGAGAAAGCCTTATTGGCAAAGTTATCTACATTGGACCTAATAGATGACTGAATTCATAGATATGAAATGTTCTCTGGGATCTGAACATTCCAGAGACAAAAACCAGGCCTGAAACATCTGTCTGCCACCAAATGAATAATATTATTCAATATTCTCTTTATAGTTGACCAAAGATAATAACAGAAAAATCCTTGGAAAACAATGATAATTCTATAGAGATAATTCTATAGAGATAATCTAGGGCCTAATTTAAGAAACATTACCCATCCCCACTGTAAGGGTCCCTAACAACTTTTATCAGCAAGATTTCAGAATTATTAAGAGTTGGCAACTATTATATGTCTTCTATTATTATTCTTATTGAATGATAGTTTGTTATAGTTTTCAAATGTCCATGTTTTAACATTCGTGTGTGTGTGTGTGTGTGTGTGTGTGTGTGTGTGTGTGTGTGTGTGTGTAGTATGTAGTGAGGGGGACAGATAACTTTCTTGTTTAATCCATAGGTCACCTGATCAAGAGGAGTTATATTTGAATCTGATACAGTTAAGAACAGTGTAGACTTTAAGTCTCGTGACACAAATGATGAATGAACTGGAAGTCCTGGGAGGTCGGCACATATTACTCATGTGTTTAGTACACCCGTGCATCTGGTTACACTGCTTTCTGTTTTGATTTCACTCATTGTACCTGTCTCTTAAATGGGTTTGTAATTTTTGGCTGAATTCTGGACATTGCCTAAAGAACACTGGCAGATCTAACCATATCAATCCAATAAATTTAGTTGAAGCATGACTTACCCATTTGTAAGGTTTAGTCTTATTCTAATTTATTCCTGTTACATGGGTAGAGCTCTCTGGGCTTTCCCAGCAAAAGTTATATTTTCCACTGTCTTTTTCTCTCACAGATATTTTCTTTTTTCTCTATGGAAAGTTATTCCCTGTTTTTCAGTGTACATGAGGCTTAGACTTTTAGGCTCTGGTTGTTCTTAGTGTCAGATGTGTTCAGTGTCATATTCATGGCTAACATATGGCCATTTGCCACACACATCTGGTTATTGAATGACCTTTATTTCCATACTTTTTAAATATTCCTGTCTTGTAGGTTTATCATAAATTGTTCTAATCTTTTTACATTGCACAGTGGCTCTCTTTCTCGGCATTCTCTGGAATTTCAGCCTCTAGGTGAAGTCTATAATTGGCAAATATTTCTATAGATGAAGCAACTCTATTTCATCACCTCACTATCCCCTTGAACTTTTGCCAAGTACCTGGTATGATAGCCAGGCCATCTCTGTCAGAAAGTTTCTGTTTTCTCAGAATTGCAACTGTAAAAATTGGAAACCAAAGTCTAAACATGGTAAGTTAAAATAAAATCTGAAATTATCTTCAGAAGGGAAATAGTAGCTAATTTTTGCAACAAAAGGCAACTTAGTGAATGGTTGATAATATGGAATTTGGGGCAATATTACCGTGGTCTGAAACTTGGCTTCTTCATGTACTTAGCGGACTGCCCATAAGTAATATAATTAACCTTTTGTGACTCACTTTTCTCAAGTGAATAAAATTATGATATTTAAGTCACTGATTGTTTTAAAGATTAATTAAATTTAAACATGTAAAGTGCTTAGTGAAATGTTTGACATAATAACTGCAGGGACTCTTCTGAAGTCATAGATGGTATAGAGATAAATGACTAATTTTCTTAATACGATACCATAATGTTTGATTCACATTTCTTCTCCTAGAGAATGTAAGATCTCTAAGAGACTTAGGCCTGTATCTTATTGGAAATTTTGTTCTTCAGGGCTCAACACAGTGATAGAAACTCTTTTTTTTTTTCAATTTTTCCAAATGAAATGAATGAACTAGTGAATGATTGGGAGGAGAAATGAATAAATTTTAGACTTAGACTTAGTATACGAAAGTAAATTGTTCCTTTTACACAGTATTTCTAAGTCCCCATATAACTTTGTTCAAATCTCAATTATCTATCTATTGATCTAGCATCTATCCATCTCTATCCATCCATATCTATCTATCATCTATCTATCTATCTATCTATCTATCTATCTATCTATCTATCATCTATCTATCATCTAATCTATCATCTATCTTTCTATCATCTATCACCTATATATCTGATCTATTTGTATCAGTGTGTATGTTTTCCAACTTGACACTAAAACTCTTTTTGTTTCTTTCCACAACACAATAAAAGTAAAAAGAAATATTCAAATCACACATCTTTCAATTAAGCAGAAAGGATAGAAAAAAAGAAGAAAAGAAAATTAAATAAGAAGACAATTAATTTTAGAAAGTTGTGAAAATAACTCAGGAATATTTTTACTGAGAAAAAAACTACAAAGTATTTTTAATATACTTAAAGTGTTCTATGAGGAATGTACACTAAATGCTTTGCACAGTACCGCATTGGACAAAAGCATTAATTTGTTATGTAGATTTTGATGCCTATTGTAGGAAACAGTATTCAAAATTTTGAGGAAGTTATTGATAAAGCCAAGTGAAGGGAAGACGATAATTTATAGTTGAACAGACTAAATTTTATAGGCCAGTTTGGTTTTTTTCTCAAAGAAACCGTTACTTTTCAAATCAACTATTTCATTTTAAAGTGTATAATTTTTACCTTAAATGAATATATTTTAAGTAAGCACTATTGCCATAAAATAATGACTATGAAAAAATAACAATATTAAACATGAAAAAGTAGGGCTGTTTTTCTCTTTGGTAGGTTCAATGTGATCTTGAGATGCTTCATTTTGTACTGATAGCCACTAAGTCAAGTTGATAAATACTCTGCAATTTATGAAGCCAAGCAATTTGAATCTTTATCAGAGCAGTCGCCAGAGAAGAGGGGATCCATTTCAATTTATAAAGAGTGACCAATTAAAAAGTATAGTTATAAATATATGTAATACATTATACATGTATATATGTGTATACACATTCATATAAGTGTGGATGCATGCATAAGGTAAGCTACTTGCAGCTAATATTTTAAAAATTGAATGATATTTTTGTATACATTTTGATTATTCTTTTAATAAAACAATGGGATTGGAGAAATTTTATTTATTTTGTTATTGCTTTTTAAAAGATAATCTAACATCAACACCTTGCATGTGATGGAAAAAAAAATGCTTCTAAAGGTGAATTTACATGTAGCACCTGGGTTTTTATGGATGATTTGGTAAGATATATTTTTATGGGTGATTTGGTATGAGGAGTGCTGTCTTAGACAGTTATCAGTCATACGACGAATTTATTTAAACACCATCTACATGAGGAAAAAGAGACAAATTAAAACACACACACAACAAAATAAATTATTAGGTTTTTGTCTATAGAGTCAAGATCAAATTATATTTTAGATGTACTGAAAAGTGTATCAATAAAATGTTTATTTTTAAAAAAATTCATTTGCTAAGAAACTTGAAAATAAAAATTGGTGTTTTTTTCATTCAAACTTTATTATTATTACTCTTCTGTTTTACTCTGCTTGAAAAATTCTGAATACCTGCTTAACATTGTTGCCATTACCTGGGCTTTCAATAACTATGATGAAATTTTTCTGTGGTTCACATTAATATCTGATATATTCCAGATTCAATGTATTTATTTATAATTAGGGGCTAGAGGTCCAAAATTATGCTTTGCTTTTGTGGCAATGATGATAGATAACAAAAAGTAATAACAAAAGGCCCACTGATTATGGGAGAAACACTAAGGGCTCCAGAATTTTATTTCTTATGTGACTTTTCTCTGTAACTGTCTGATAAATTTTGTTAATGGTTATTACTTCCTACCTAGACATTAGAGGATGATTTTTGATGTAATAATTATTCATTTACTTAAAATCCAGTTATAACCTATTTGTAAGACTGTCCCCACCACAGAGATTAGTCTTACTTTTTCTTATGAAGAGAAAATCAGAAAATTATGCTATTATGTATCTCTTCACTTATTTTGCTATCTTTCATGTCTGATCCTAGCTCCACCCTGGGCTGTCACTCACTTGACTGCTTGTTTCTTCTTTGAACTGTAAAACACTTTAAGGATGAGATGAGGTTTGTTGGCTTTCCATCTCTATAATAATCTTCTTACTGCTGAATATATATATATATATATATATATATATATATATATATGAACATATATATGAGAACATATATATGTGAACATATATATGTGAACATATATGTATATATAATGTATATATGTACATTTATGTACATGTGTACATGTGTATATGTGTATACATGTATATATGTGTGTATGTATATATGTATGTATGTAGGAAGGCTGGGGTATTCCTAAGGGAAGAGTCATGTGGGACTGGAATTATAAAGGTTTTCACTAAAATGAGGATTCCCTAAGGTATTCAAAGGAAGGACCTATAAAAGTTAAGATAAGTTTCTTTCATAGATATTCCTCATATTATTTTTATTTTCTGAGTAGCTCTTTTTTCCTATTCTCCTTAAGAAATTGTCATTGTATTTTTTTGAGGTACAACTTTCTCTTGGTCACAGGACAATATCTCAATTTCTGGAACTGTTTCTATTTTCTGTTTTATGGTTGTCATCCTGACTGTGTCATTCTCTATAATAGCTCTGTCATTCAGTATTAGGATTAGTGTTGTTTACCAAATTCCACCCCAGAAACCATGGTCAAGCCTGGATAGGGTTGAATTTCTTTTACAGTGAATAAGAAAATTCCAAATAAAAGCATGATTTTTTCTTTAGTATTAAATTTTATTTATCAAGCACTCATATACCTTTCAAGCATGGATATTTATTCTGAGGGCCAGTGTAGCATCAAGAAATACGGTAGATACCTCTATTTGTTTTGGCAACCCAAGTGTTATATTATTGTATGAAGTCGTAATTGGTTTCTTTCTTACTTCAGCTTGGAGCCTACTATCATAATAAATGGTATACATCACATTTTTATGGCCACTTTCCACGGGAGGGTTCCCCCTGTGGTAAAGAATCAAATTAGTTTTCTTCCATTTTCTCTTGGCAAAGAGAGGGAGATAGTAAATTATTTGTTAGATTGAAATCACCAACATCTGTTTACAAAGTAAAATATCTAGGTATGCAAACTAAATAAATCACAAACAAAAAGTATTTAATCATGCCAAAGACTAGATGATTACATTTAGTCATGATTTATTTTCATTTGTTCTGTCCAAATCAATGGTAGTCTTATTTAGAAAGTGTGCTTGAATGTCCTGTAGCTACAGCTAAGATATCCCTGATAAATGTTCATTTTATCTACTTCATATAGAGAAGTCCAATTTATCTCACATTTAGATAGGTTAAAATATGCTTTGCTGTTTTTTATTTCCAACATATTTCTATTTTTTTTTACAAAGGAAATGGTGATTTACAAAAGATGACAAGTTGCAAAATAGGTTTCACTAGGATTTATGAATTGCAAAATGCTCTCTTGATAGTAATCAATGGTAGAATCACTGTTTAAATTTTCTCATTTATTTTCAAGTTCATACATTACAGAGCTGAAAATAGAAGCAGCCCCTTCCAAACTTTCCACATTATGAAAGATTGTATCTTTAGTACAAAAGAATTGAGTTAAGGGCTTAAAGTTGTAAAATTTTATATTCGCGTCTATCTATTATCTTCTGATGATATGAAGAGACATTTTTCTATCTTGATGTTAAGAATCTTAAGAGCATGGTCACTGTAAGAACAAAGTCTGAGATTTCATCATGCATAGTTGACAGTACATTTGCAGTTTAACATGAACAATGAACAGCTTTAGAGAGAAGCAAAATAATACATAATAATTAAAATGTGTGATGCCAAAGACTCAATATGCTTTTCTTAATATATAACAATTAAATACTAGAAATACAGAGTATAAATGTTGGAATCTTCAAATTTGAATTCAGGAACTTAAGACATTGGACAACTTAATAATATTTATAAAGGTGGAAAGGGTTGACAACTAAATTATATTTATGTACTCATATATTATATCCAACCCTTGTCATCTTCATTTATATATTCTATTCATCAACTCTCCTAATTTTTTTCTGAGCTCTGTTTTCTTTAATCACTTCTTCTACTGGTGTCCAAACTTCTCTTAATTTAACCTCAGTATTCTTTGTTTAAGTTTGATTGAACTTTAAATCCTTTCTTTAATTTGGTTTTTTTTAAAGATATTTTCCACTGGATATTTCTAAGATCTTTGAGAACCAGTCCACTGTAGTAAGTACCAGTATTTATCCAGCCTTCTGGTGTATATAAGCAAAAGGAATTTTAGGAAGACTCCGTCTAGTTTTGACTGTTACAATAGTATATCTGCTTATTTCTCCACAAATGTTAGAAAACCAGACTTTTGGGGAAAGTGACTATTAGCTGGTAATTTCAAGATTTCGAGATAATAGTATTATTACAAAAACTATCATTTTATTCTCTTTGCTTTCTCAAACACATCTGTAATATTTTCTTAGTCCTGCTAATATCAGCTATTTGAACCTGTAAAATTATATTCTATGATTCATACAGTGCACTCAGTTTGTTGAAGGTAATGTGTGTGAGGTACAGAGAGAGAGTGAATGTCTTGAGCAGGTGATGTCTTATTCTGTTTTGGTTTCTATAACAGAATAACATAGACTGGATGGCTTATGAACAATAGGAACTTATTTCTCACAGTTCTGGAGCTGAGAAGCCCAAGGTTAAGGTACTGATCTATTTGGTATTTAGTGAGAACCTAGTTCTTAGTTAACAGACATTGTCCATTTTTTCACTGTGTGTTCACATGGCAGAAGGGAAGGGGACCTTTCTGTGGTCTCTTATAGGGCCCCAAATCGTATTGATGAGGGCTGTCCCTCATGACCTATGACCTCCCAAAGGCCCCAGCTCCAAATACCATCACCCTAAAGATTAGATTTCAATATAGGAATTTGGAAGGCTTCTGTGTACAGGTGTGTTTGTTTTGCAACAAGACTAATACTGAGGTTTTGTCAGTAGCATTAAGGCATCTTTCTAATAATCATGTATTTTGGAGTCAAAAGCAATTGGCATCATTAATCATTGTTTCTTTGTGATTCTTACAGTTTCAAATAGTTGAGCTCTAAAAATACCCTCTCTGACTATTCTCCCCATTAGCTTTTAATAATCAAAATCCCTGTATTAAATTTTATTTGAAATACATAGCGTTACTTGGGTTTGCCCATTTGAATTTTTTCTGATAGCACATTAGGTATTTGAAATGTTTTCACAGAACAGCATCAAAGATGGAAATTTGGAGCTGCTTATATGACTTGGTTTGATTTCAAGTTAGTAAGAGTCTTATCATCAATGGTAAAGTGTTTGCACAGACAAATAGAATGCAGTAGCAAAATATTTAGATAGATAGGGGTTTATTACAGTAAAAATGGAAAAGTGGAAGCTCTAAAACTTCTGTCCTAACAAAATAATAAACCAAAAGCAGTATACCATAGCTGACACAGTGCAAATGTCATTGCCACACTCAAATACATGAAAAATGTAGACAGCTTTTCCTATCACTTTCTCTGAGTTTTCCTATTTGACCTCTAAAAAGAAACATTGATAAATAAGTGTGTATTATTGTTATTTTTATCAGGTGTTGACTTCAATTCTGCCCTCTCTGCTAGTTGTTTTATTTTTACTGAATCCAATCAACCAAGCCTTTGTCTCCTGGTATACAAATGCTTTATTTGTTTTCCTTTATCAAATAAGAAATGTCACCAGAAGCCCCATATTTTTATTAGGACACCAGGACAACTTTACTAAGTTCAGGACTATTGTTGTCCTACAGCCCCCTATAATAATCAAGCTTACTGTTATCTTCGTCTTTGATGTTACAAAGGATGTCATGCAGCTCCATTTCTTTGGTGACCTCATGCTAAGAGGAGCTCATAGGCAAGAAGGAGCAAACACTTATGTAACTTATTAGGACTATATATCTGCCAGAATGTGAGATAAAGTGCCAGAGAAAATTTCAGGACCCAGCACCTCAGAAAGAAGTTCAATAATTGCATAATCTCTTAAATTTATAGAGGCAACATTTATATGTGTGTGTTGCTTTAAACCATTTATGGAGAAAACCCATAAGGCTACTGCTTTTAAGTGGGGGTCAGAGTATAAAAAGTACGTGCTGATTGTACAATCTGTGGTGCAAATTCACTCCATCAATTGTGCCTTAGAACCTCTAAGATCCCACCTGCTCAAATAGTTTCTGAGTTACAGATGTAATATAGGAGCTCTGGTAGACCCAACAGAAACATTCTAGTTTAGTGTGTAAGAAGTGGAAGAAAAAATAGCTTTAAATTGTGTTCCTGTAAGATGTGAATACCTGATGATGGGAAGCCAAGTGAAAAGGTATTTCCTCAGCACTCCTTAATGAGCTGGGTATTATCTGATTCACTGACTCATAAAATCAGCTTGTGCCGCCGAACTCCATAATCAGCAGGAAATGATATGTATGAAACTGGGCGCTAGCAGGTTCTAAGACTAATAAATTGTACAAGCAAGTGGCTCAAACTCCCATAGCACTTATTTGTACTTCGCTGTCACCTATTTCTCAACTCCCACCTAGGGCTTCATGGGGAGCTCCCCTTTGTATGACCACTGGGCCTAAAACAAACAGAAAGTGTGTGCTCAGTTTATGAATCATTATACATAAGATGCAAATAGTGTCTACAGAATGAAGCAACAAAAGTCCTGCTAAGGGCTGTCTAATTGCTTCAGTCAAGTAACCACTCATTCTTTTCCTAATTTTTTAGGTGTTGGATTTGTTTAGACTTCCTTATACCAGACAGAAGATAAATCAGTATATGTCAGTTAATCTTAGCTAAGGTAATTTACTTCAGTATAATTTTTAAATTATGGTTTGAGATTTGTTTTAGACCTAAGAAAACTATCTATTTTTTAAATATAGTGTTTCATCATACTATCATTATGTCTTTTTAATAACCATTATTTTGAAATAAACTATGAATAGAAACTATGACCTTTTATTACTAAAATAATGTATGCTGTATTACACCCCTGATGCATACACTTATTCCCTCAATCTGGAATTGTAAATATTTCATGGAAAGTCTTACCTTAATGAAAATAAGATGAAGGCACAAGTACTATGATTTACAGTCTACCTTTTGAGTTAATAGCAAACAGTATCTTATAATTTGTTCTTAATCAAAAGTTGTTACTGTGTTACCATGTGACGTACATAATACACAGAAATATCTTTGTGGTAGTAAGGAAATTTCCATACTTATATTTTTATAACCCGAGGTAAAGTAATGGATTGTGTGTATAACTATATAATGGCTATGGCTTATTTGTACATATTCCTTATAGTTAATTTTTCAAATTATTGATTTCCAAAATAATAATTTGAATTTTTTTCAAGATTAAAATAAAATAGGGAATATATATCTATCATATTTATTTCATTGAGGAATTTAAAAGGTATTTTAATACCTAATATTAATATATTTTAAGATACTACTTGCTCATTGAAGTTTGTCAACAAAAATTCTAAGATATGCAGGAATGTCACTCAATAATATATGAGCTTAGTTATTTGAAAATAATTTTTTAAAATTTACATATAACCTTTTTCCCCTTCTTCGTCCTTATAAGATTTGGAGACATCTGAAATGTTATATGTAATGTCTGAAATATATACATTCAATTCACATTTGCTGACTGCAAAAGCAAAACAAAGGATGGCACCCTACTGATATACAGTCTTGAAAGGTATTTCTTCAGAGATCACAGTGGCACTGATCCTAAAAACGTTACTATGAAATAAAGCTGGAGAAGCAGTTGACAGGAAGTTCATGAAGATGAAATAAAACTTGGTATTTTTCTGCGAAATATGATATAAAATGAAAAGTTCTGTACTGGTATAAGTTAAGCCGAGTACCTAGAGGAGAAAGATGAATATTCTTTCTGACAAATAGGGTGGTTGAAGTGCACAGAAGAGCAAATGGCTTTTCCAATTTCTTCTAGGAAGTTAGAAATACAACCTAGGGAAAATTCTTAGATTTAAGTTCTCAATAAATTAAGCACAATAAAATATTTCTTGATAAAAATGGAGGTATGGACATAGTTTAGATTAAGTTACTGGTTTTGATTTAATAGGGGACTAACCCAAACAATCTCAGGACAGGAGCAACTGCTATGAACCCCAGACTTTTGCATTAGAATGTTAAAGGCGATTGACCTCACTGTTCCTGCACCATTTTTGAGAGACAGGTATCAACGGAAGAATACAGTCATGATGGATTTCAGATACTCCTTCCTGATAGAAAATTTCATTGACTTTTGCACACAAATCTTAACCTGCGTTGTTTGATTGCTTATTGTGTAACCACTGACAAAAAGGCTTTAGAATAAAAAGAATAAATACATTCCTAGATTACTCTTTATTCTTATCCCTTAAACTTCCCATTTCATACTCCTCATTCAATACACATGCACACGCACATACACACACAAAGTTTTTCCTCATAAAGTTAGCATTTTCCTATTTCAACCAAGATAGATACATATGATGGCTAAGAACAAGCATTTTATGAACCAGAATAAATGTTTGGCTACTGGACTTCCTACCATTTACTATTTATCTATAAATTCTCTTCTAGACTGAAAATCTTTCTATGTCAAATTCAGTACTATGGAAGTTGTTTCAGTTCTATAATTAGTAGTATAAATTTGTACTATACATATATTGTTTCCAAAAGGAGGTAAAAAATAATACAGCAGATTTTTTTTAGCTTTGTTTTTGTTCTCACATTCCCCAGTTTGACCAAGAATATATTGTCCTATAATTATTAAATCTCATAAGACTACCACACATTATACCAGTGTTTATATTCAAATGTTACTAGTATATACTAAATTAATTATATTAGTTATAATTAAAATATTTTCTAAATCTAGATGGTGTCTATATAAATGATTTAATATTTTTATTATCACTAAGGAATAACCTGCCTTTTATTAAAATAAATTTTTTTACTACATGCCGAAATCAATAGTGTACAATTCATGACTTAAAATAAAACAGATAAACTATAATAGAAGTTTTAAAAACTCTATTTTGTAAAAAAGGGCACATATTTTTCCACTTTTATGTCTATACCTCCACTTTTATTTCTTGTTGTACATTAGGCATGCGATACCAAAAGCGTATTAAAACTCCTAATTACAAAAGCTTGGAGCTTTAAATTGCTAGTGCAAATTGGTTTATTAATTTTATTTTACTTCATTTTGTGGTATACACAGTTTTTATTTTGTGTTCCTCACCATTATGCATGATCTTATTTCCTCTTGCCATAGTTGATAACAGATTATTTTAAATACCCTATGTGAATTATGTGACAAAAATGTCTTACTGTAAATAACAAAATTCTTTTTATGCCTAGAAAACTAGAAATTGTAGAAAAATAAAAGTAAAAATAACTCCCTAATTGCCAATATTTTTTAATAAAATTATTACAATTATAACTAAATATGTCATAAAATTGTTGAAGTCTGTGACTATCCCAAGACAAAAGCAGAGTTTCTATGTTTGGAAGAATGCTGTCACCAGCACATGACAATGTCTAGTACAAAGAAACCCTCAATTTGTTGAAAGTATATGTGAAATAAAGGTGGATTCCCAGGAGATTAACAATACAAGACACATGTAGTAGCTCTTAATAGGTCAACACACACACACACACACACACACACACACACACACACACACACACACAATCTCAGTTCTCAATTGATCCAGGTTAAATATGAAGAGCATCTGCCTTTCTCAAGGTGTCCTAGTGTGGATGATAAATGAGATATCTTGCTCTAACTCTATCAATCCTGTGTTCTAAGTGTTTTTATATTTATCAACTCATTTAATTTTCAACAGATCCCAAGGCAGTAGGAACTATTGGTATCCCCAATCAACAGATGAAGGAGCTAAGTTAGAGAAGTTATCTCATCCACACTTTTGGAACAAGAAAGGCCTAGAGTTCAAACCCAGGTTATGTGGCACCAGAGCACGGTGTAATGATAATGAAAGTGTTTCGTGGACATTAACCAGGGCATCGATATGTAATGTCATTGAGAGCAAAATGAAATTTGGAATTATTCTAGAAGTAATGAACAAACTTGATGGAGGTGAGAGGAAGCAACCTCAATTACACCTACTTCCTTCTATATTTTCTCTATTTTCTGGTCTAGTGTCTGAGACATCGTCAGACGGTGAAATCTATTTGCAAGCCTAATGTTCTTGGCTTGCTCAGTTACAGGCAATTCATCTTTTATTCTTGACCAAGTTCTGGGTCTTAAAGATGCTTTATATTTTCTAAGTGACGTGTTTTCCCCAAGTTTATATATGACCAGAGAATCCACCCAGGGTGATTTTAGGATCACTCTTTTCTTCTTTCTTTATTGCATTAGTTTTCTATTGCAGCATAACAGTTTACCAAAGACTTAGGGGCTTAAAACAGCTCAGATTTATTATCTTATACTTCCTGTGGGTCAAAAGCCTAGGTACAGCCTTGCTGGATCCTCTTCTCTGAATCAAATTTGCTTACTTCTGCAGAAGTATTTGAAATTTCAATGCAATTTCAGGTGTGTGTGTGTGTGTGTGTGTGTGTGTGTGTGTGTGTGTGTGTGTGTGTGTGTGTTTACAGAGAGAGAGAGAAAGAGATCAAGACTTTCTCTTCATCTGAAGTTTGTGTAACCATTGCTCCTCTGGTTGACTAAATATCCATTATGAGGGTCAGCAAAAGCACTGAAAAACATCTGCACAACATTGGAAGCCAAGGCTTACTAAGGACGACTGTTTTGGGTACCATTTTCTTCCAAACAAATGCAACAATTTTATGAAATAATGCTGGGTTCTATTCCCAAACCAATTGTTACAAAGCTGCTAAACATTTTTTCCATCAGTCTCTGAACTAGGAGGTCCATATGTTCAACTCTTGTTATCCTCATTCTTCTCATTTTTCACTAACAGATTATAAAGTAACAAGCTATGCACATTTATGGTCAACCTCAAGAAGAGGTTTGAATGTCTTTATATCTTGTACTTAAATAAATCAAGTTGAAAAGTAAATGAATAAGATCAGCCTTCCTCCAAAAAGCAATGATGTGAATAAAAGAATAGCACGAAACATCAGCTTTTTTCGTGTCTTAACCTTTCTGTATGAATATCTTCAAAACATGCTACTATAATCTCATTTTAGACAATCCCTTTTAATATAAAACTTTGAGAATCTATTTCTCTCATTGAAACTTTTTACTGGCGTTATAATGAGTTGCCTTTTCAAATATGAGCTTTGATTAAAAAATTTTTGTTGTTTAGTTATATCAAATATTAACAGTCAGTAAAAGGGCTCTGTCAGACCATTGGATTTTAAGTCTTCAATTAAAAAGAGCTGGAATTTCTCATTTTCTAATGCCATCCATTCATTAAATTGAAAGCTAGCTTAAAATGAAATTGTTTTAAAGGTGATACATTAGCCTCATACTAAAATTTAGTTAATTATGTCTGTGCAGTTGCTCATTCTAGATTTGGGTTAAATAAAATCCTATTACTCCATTTGTGTTGCTAACACTTTATTTCAGACCCTTCTCTAGGATAATATTGTCCTGAAAATGATTATAGCTTCTTCATTTTTCTTTTATTATTATATATATATAACTCCAATCTATTCACTATATATTGCTATGGTTTTGAGATCTCAATCTGACTTTGTATATTCATGCTTGAATTGTTTATAGCCTAAGGATAAATTTAAACATGCTTAGCTTGCCAGAAAATCTTTCTATGTCCTCCATTAAATTTCAGTAGCTCCCCCAGCTCTCATCCCCTTCCCCCACCTATGTACTCCTATGAGGCTATGTACCTCCTTTAGGATGACTATATGTAGGATAGCCCAGGATAGTCCTACATTGTGCCTGTTTTCTCAGCTTTCTGTCTGTTTTAGCATTTTTCTGAATTTGTTTTTTAATGAACTATTATTATAATACATATATATTAAAATAACCTGGATGGGTTTGAAAGATATTTAAATTTTATTTCTAGTTTCTTCCAGCATCTAGTAGTGGCTGAAATAAATGTTCAATAAAGGGATTATTACCAAAAAATTACTAGTGATAACACTTTCCTTTTTTTTTGGATCCATTCTAAAAGCAATGTAACTAGCACTTCAAGGTCAGTATGTAAGACAAGCTACTAAGGCAAAACGCTCAGAGTTACAAATGGTTAAGGGCATCTTACCCTTTGTAGTAAGAAAGAATCTTTTATTTTGTTTCTGGCCATTTCATATACCAGCCTGCACTGCTGTGGTCCATGACATATCCTGCATGATCCAAGAAACCACTAAGGTACTAGATAGCAAAGACAGTCAAAGACATTGGGAATCATAAGTTAGGTGTCAAAATAGAACTATGTAGAAAACTGTGCTCTTTCTTTATCAAAAGTAACCATCTGGATAATAAGTTATTTGACTACTGGAGCAGATTTTATTTTCTAAAAGTAGGTTTTTCTCTATCATCTTGAATCTGAGCAAGTGGTAAAACTGCTTTGACCCATAGAATATGGCAGTTCCAGCCTTCATGCAGTGAGAAGTCCAATCCACATGGAAAGGTCACATATTGATATGCTTGTCAACAGCTCCAGCTTAGCTCCGAGACAGCAATTCAGTATTAAATGCCATTTTGGTCTTCCAGTCTAATTGAGACTTCAAATGACTCAGCCACTGCCAACATTTGGCTACACTTGCATAAAAAAGAAAACACACACACACACACACACACACACTTACTTGAAACAAGTTAGATAAACAAGCAAAAATGATGATGATGATGATAATGATGATGATGATGAGGAGGAGGACGATAAATTATTTTTTACCACTAACCTTGGGAAAAGTTTGTTATACAGCAATGAAAAACAGACCTGCTACTCTCTCTACAATAGCCCTTTCATATTTTGCATGCATTTTGAACATGCTTTCTTTATCTTTTTGACTATAGGGTTTATGAGAATGGTTCATGTTCACTTCATTCATTATTTGACTCCTCCTCTAAACCTTTCCCAATATCTGGCTCAGAGTTGGTACTTATCAGATACATATTGAACAAGTGAGTGAAGAAATGATATGGAACCTGTGTACAATTTCCCTCCCCCCACAAACTTTTCTAACCTATAACTCAATGAATTGTCATGTGCATGCATTTAAACTCTCTAAACACATAATACCATTTCAAACCTGGGGTACAGCCATGCTACTCCAGTTGACTAGGATATTTTTTCTTTTCTGACTGCCTGGTGAATTCATCACCCTTAAGAAACAATAATGTAAAACTCCCTGAACACCAAAGTAAACGCCTCCTTTTTTTTAAGTATACTGCTGCGTGGTGTACATAGCTTGATTATTCTACTCATCACATTATGTTTTAAATGTTTACATTGTTATATCTCTTTTGAAATGTAAAGAGATTGATATAGAGACTGAATTTTAATAAAGTTAAATAAAAAGATAAATAAATAGATGAAAATACTAAAAAATTAACACCTTAAATACGTCAAGAGAAGTTCACATTAGTTTCGAAGATTCTTGAAGTCTAGTAGAATGGTCTGTAAAAACTTACTAAAATCTGACACTTTGTAAATATGCTAAGAAGTACTACATACAGTATTTATGTTAAATACTTTACATTTTATTTGGCCTCACATTTTTACATAAAGAAATGGATAATAAAATTACTCTATTTTCATACATTTAATTTATACTTCAAGGGCTATGGAAGAGAAAGAAATGTCTATTTTATTTAATGAGCTATAGTTGTTAGTCATTTACATTGGAGTTTAATACTAAATTTCATGCAAAAATGAAAAAGTATTATAAAAAACTATCCATAGACAAATAAAAAGTAATAAGCTGTCTATCTGTACAAAATTCTGTTGCTATTTTATTCTGCAAGCTTATATTTAGAAGTTTTCCTGAGTTTTTTTAAGAACTATAAATATACCTAAAATTGAATCATTATAAACCAAATGTCCAACTTTTCTGAATTTGTTTATATTTTGATTTATTTTACTGTTTTATTTAATTTGGTTTAAAACTTCTGTTTTTATATGGCAATGTTTTGCTCTTATACTGCGATAATCTCCATGTTTAAATTTTAGTTTCCTGATGTGAATAACTTAGAAGTGCGATGGAACTTTTGCATGTAAGCATGCATTAATTTATATATTAGCTGAATACAAATTACCATTTTAAATGTCATCTACCATGAATTGAGTCTTTCATATTTTTTTCCGGAATAGAACTGAGCTATGGTATATGTTCCTTTTAGAATTTTGAAATCACAATGAGGGTGTTTAAATTTTTCATGACATTAGCTTTGCAAGTTTATAATTTAAATGAAACGAGTTTTTTAAGTTTTTTGTCAAAAATATGTTTTCTCATTAAAAAAGTCAATAAGCCCACAACTTTTTTATATTAAATATTAGATTATGTCAGTCAGAAAAACTAAATGGCACTAATACAAACATCTAAGGACTAGCTAAAAACATTACATAAAGGAAATTATTCTTTCTAGGAGGAATATTTGTTAAACTATAACATCTATTAAAGTGTTTTCTCTTGATTTCCTGTATAAATTAAAATAATTTCTAAGTGCAAGATGTTTTATTAAAAATAAAATAACCCAGTTAAAAAACAAAATGGCAGCTTCATTTTGGAGAACAGGCATAGCTGGAATCTGAGCACTGTCTTCAGAGACATCTGATTCTGTTGAGTTTGCCATATTTTCATACCTGAGATTGAAAGTAGTAGGTTCTTATTAAATGGGCATTCTGTATTAAAAAAATTATATCCCTTTCAATCACCAGAAATTCCCAGAATATCAGAGAAATATGGAAAAAGAATCTTATTGATTGTAGTTTATTGTCTCTTCTGAAACTTTAATCTTTTTAAATCTTTATAAAAATAGTTGCTTCTTTGTACTTTATATCTTTCAATTAAATGCAGTTTTATAAACAGCATACTTCTTGGTAAACCTTTCCTCAGACTAGCCTTGCGTTTCTCAAACCCTCAAGGTATGTTACAGCATCAGAGCAGACAGCACATTTTATTGTATTTACAGTATTTTTGATTATTCTAATTTTGTAAACTCCTACAGAAAGTTTTCAATGTTGGTAATTTTTAATGTTTAATTGTACCAGGAGCCACAATAATTTTACTATTATCTGTCTTAAAGATGTGTGAAAAATCCTTTTATTAGTGACAGGTTGTCCAATTTAATAATCAAGAACAAATTTAAAATATACATAACGATGTATTTTTACAAAATTTTAACAGAAGGCCACCATCTTCCTCCTAACATCAGGACCTTGGTTTCATTAATCTGGGCAACTCCCAATTTTTCCTAAAGTTTCTATGAACTCCCACAGCTTCAGAATCTCCTTTTGTTACCAGTCCTGGAGTTTCAATCTGCTTTTTCCACTTTCTCTGTGTTTTAGTTGGATGATTCATTCTCTCTTCATTATTTCATACAAGAATAATTTCACAAGTATTTTATTATTTAAAAGATTTTAATGAAAAGAATTAGTCAAAATTCAATCTTCTTCAATCTTTTTTCTTATTTTTTTTTCTCCTTTAGAGTTTGGTCTACCAAGGAATTATGTCAGATTTTCTCTTCTAAAAAATGATTGAAACAACGAAATATATATGCAACTTTCTCTCTATACTTCCATATAGTAATTTAGAAAATGAGAAAGTGACTTTAATGAAAGAATTCTTACCAAAAAAAAAAAAAAGCCAGAGAAAAGTGACTGGAATATATTTATGTCTATGAACTCAAAATATAATTTGGAAATTAGATAAAATAATATTTTATATTAACATCTGTTATAAACTGAATTGTGCTCCCCCAAATTTATATTTTGAAGCCCTAACCATATCTAATAGTTCAGAATGTGACTGTGTTTGAAGAAAATTTTTAATATGTAATTAAATTGAAATGGTGCCATTACCGTGTGTCCTAATCTAATCTGACAGGTGTCCTTATAAAAAGAAAAGTTTGGAACAAACAGACACCAGAAGCATGCATACACACAGGAACCACTGTGCCTGTTTCAGCTTATACAGTAAAGAGGCAGCAAGAGGGTGGCCCTGTGCAAGCTAAAAAGGAGGCCTC
Organism: Cynopterus sphinx; assembly: GCA_030015415.1. Taxonomy (NCBI): domain Eukaryota; kingdom Metazoa; phylum Chordata; class Mammalia; order Chiroptera; family Pteropodidae; genus Cynopterus; species Cynopterus sphinx. Next base: position 11,786,757 of record CM057379.1, read on the forward strand.
AGAGGAAATAATCTTGACCTTGAACTTTTAGCCTCCAGAACTGTGAAAAAAATGAATTCTGTTGTTTAAGTCACCAGGTGTGGTATTTTTTTATAGCATCATGAGCAAACAGACCATATAGGTTATTTTTCTCTAAGATTATATGTACCAAATCACAGTTTACTCATGGCCTATTTTCAGAAATATTTGCAGGAGAGGAGAAATAATTCAAGTTAAATATTTCCAAGTATAATCCAAATATATTCATCATGAAAATTATATTTCATAAAAAATGTTCAATCTTTATTAGCTATCCAGTTATTCTAATGACTATAGATCATAAGTTATACTATATGACATCCAATTACTTATTATTTAATATTGGTTTTCTGATTCAAATTCAAAAACATAATTACAATTAATTTTCTTATTAGTCTCTAAGATTAGTATCTCCATGAGCATACAGAGAAAATGAACTCTAGGGGAGATATATATTTTTTAAATATTTTCTGCCTTCTAAAAACTACCAGCATTAGTTGGCTCATGGCCCTGTATCAATTCAAACTCTACTTCCACTGTCACATCCCCTCTCCCACTCTGAGTCTGCTATCATCAGCCCTCAAAGGGCATTCTGTGTGATTGAATACTCTGACATGTTGCTTCTGAGGCACTGGTGAAAAGTTGACTTCCTCTCAAGAGCACACTTTAATGACAGTAAATCTTAATTTTAGTCTGTCTTACCATCAGGGCTTAAAGTTCCCCAAATCATTAAAGCCCAGTTCATTTTTGCTTAACAGTTCTTCCCCCAATCTACCTCTTTTCTTTAGAATTTTACTATAAGCAGAGAGAAGAAACCATACCATATCTTCAATACTTCATTAGGAAATCTCATCTGAATACATAAATTCATTGTTTAAGTGTTTTACTTTCCGCATATCTTTATTGTACATTCAACTAAACATTCTATATCACAATGATATCCTTTCCTCCAATTTCCAATAACATTTTCCTCGTTCTCTTTTGAGCCCTCACTTCTAAAGTCTTTTCTTGATGATTTAGATATTCTTTAAAACAAAGTGGGTTTTCTCTTTCGTGTTCAATTCCTTCTAACCCTCATCCATAATTCCTTTATTGCCCATATTTCTACTGGTAGTCTGATCAAATAAAATTAAGTTATTCTTTTTTCTTTCTATCATGGTTATCAAAATTCTTTTATCTTGTATCAATTTCCAGATTCTGAACCATTTGCATATTTCCCTGTATTTTCTCCATTTTGGGTACCAAAATTTATGATGCACAGGTCCGCACTGGAGAAACAGAACAAGGAGGAGATGAATATTGAGAGATCTATTGCAAAAAAATGGACTTTTCTGTGAGAGGCAAATAGTTAAATTGAATGATAATGTGCTGGTATTGCCATTCCTGAATCTTTAAAGACCTTGATGATAGTACTAATTTCTGAAGTACTTGGTTTGCTATTTGTAGGGAGAGGCTGTTCTAGTGGCTTGCACTTGATCTTTTATATAACAAAAGCCAAGAAAAGAATATACATTTTTTTCAATGAGCAAAAATAGATTTAAAAATAAGCATGAACTTGTGTCTAAAGCCTATGAGTGCCGGAATTCTGTCCCCAGAAGTTATTGTGAGTCAACAAAGAAGTATTAATAAGTGAAGTAGAAAATATATCTAGTTGCATTGTGAAAATAAACTAAATTCAAATCACATAGCTGCTAGTCCTTCTCTACCTTTTCTTTCTTACTGCAAAAGACCAAAAGAGCTTGGGGAATCTCATGGGAATTCTGCCCATTGCTGTGTATGTCTATTTTAATACATTCTAAAACTGGGGAAATAACATAAGTTAGGTTTATGGGGTCTACTGAACCCATCATGAAACGGACAGGAGTGAAAACGCTATTGAACGTCTGACCTCCTCCATAAACCTCCTTTCTGACAGGTAGGCCACAGTGACTTCTGAGGTGTCCTGCAGTTGGTATTATTTCAGCGCCAATGTTCAGGAATCCCTAAGAAGTCTGGCTTCCCAATGTAAAGTCACATTGGTAAATTGTCACGTGTCCCTTTGGAGAATACGAAGGAAATATTAACAGTCTAAATATTTATCAATGTTCCAAATTCATTTTTCAAGTGGATCCAGCTTCCTCTTCATTCAAGGAATTCTAGGTCTGCAAAATGGCACATATCTGGGAATGTAGGTGAGGACCCATGACTGCTTTGATGATTCACTCTGCTCATGAACCTAGAGCTCTTCTGCTTGTATGAATCAAATAAGAAATCCATGAACTGCCCATCTATTTACTTTCTAAGGATACTATGATCAGTTAGCTGTTTCATTTCAATCTGCCCCCTCTATCTCAGCACTGACTTCTGCAAATGTTAAGAGCCTGACTTTTCTTTCTTTCTTTCTTTCTTTCTTTCTTTCTTTCTTTCTTTCTTTCTTTCTTTCTTTCTTTCTTTCTTTCTTTCTTTCTTTCTTTCTTTCTCTTTCTTTCTTTCTTTTTCTTTCTTTTCTTTTCTTTTCTTTTTTTTTTTTTTTTTGGAGAGCTGCTTGTGCAGTACAAAATTTGGCCTTGCCAAAGAAAAAGTCTGATCTTTGCACAGCAAACCCCTCACTTTTAAAGAATGGCAGTGAATTATCATATATTTAACTAGGTATGAGTCCAATTGCAGCAGCTGTGCAAGATTTCTTTTGTTGTTTAAGCAAAGTTGCATATAATGCACTTTTAATACACAATTAGTGATCTGGCTTTTTCTTTTATTTTCTTGATAACTGTTTGTAATGACCACCAGGGGCAGTTTGCTTTTATCTTGCAAGGCTAGGAATACACCTTCACTTTCCTACCTCAGGAACACATCAACTCTGAAGCCCTATGTCCTAATTTAGTCCGAAAGGAATTTGACCATATCTCCTTTCTACAAGACATCACGCTGGTCCACTACATGGATGCTGATCAGACATAGTGAGCTAGAAATAACAACTACCATAGACCTACTGGTAAGACATTTTATATCAGAAGGTGTAAAACTTTAGGGGCCTATCATTGAGTGAAATTGCTAGGCCCTAATGATGTGGAACATTCCTGGTGGGATGAAGATAAACTGTATCTGACCCCTACTGCAACCAAAATAGGGAGGCACAATGTAGTAGGACACTAAATTTTGGAGGCAACATATTCCTCATTTGCATATGATGTTCTGGCCCATTTACTTAGCTACAGGGGTCCAGAACAAGAAGAAGTTCTACAACAGGTTCATATTCCATGCAAGTTGTTCTTCCACTTGGACCACATGATCCAACAGAAGAGCTGACCTTGAAGCATCAATGGCAGATAGGATGCTGTTTCAGGCCTGCAAGAGGCTTTTGTAGGTATATCACAGTGCAGACCTTTAGGATTTAGGGACCAAGTCCTGCCACCCTCATAGATAGCACATAGTACTCACCTTCTGAGAAGCAGGCTTTTGGCTTGCTCCCAGGCCTTTGTAGAAATTGAAAACTTAACTGTAGGCCATGCATTTTCAGTTGGCCAATTCATTCATATATATATATATATATATATCTCACAACACTCAGGTTTGTTTAATGAAAAATAATGAGGTCTCACAAATTCATAAGAATATCTGTCAAAAATGTTAGATATTTTAATGTCCTTCTGAGAAAATAAATTAAGAGCAATATAAACAATTATGCATGTTTTAGTCAAAAACAAATAAAACAAACAAATCTAAGAATCATATAAGGTTTTAGCCAATTATTTAATATAAAGATAAGTTCAAATTAACAGTGCAATAAATTCTTGATTATTTTTAGTTTTATATTTCTCCTATGTCCACATTTAATAGTTTAATCAATAATCTCCCTCAAGGATATTACAATAAGAGAATATTAAGCCCTTTAATTGCATCTTAATGCTTCTCACTGAGATAGCACCATTGAAGATGGCTTGGCAGATTAATCATGTTATAATTTTTTTTCTTCATAAGACAGTTTAGGACAAAAATTGTATTTTAGCCTGCTTTTCCCCTGCTTCAATTTCATTAGGTTAATATATCCCTCAGACACCATTATAAACAAACAGGATTATTTTCTTCTAGTTAGACACAGTGTAAGTCATATCACATCATACAATCAGATAACTGCAGAAAATATTTTTTCATTTTATAATTGGGAGAATGAATTATTATGCAGTAAATGGAAATATATTGTTAACATTTTATCTCTGATATAAATTTGGAATCTCCTTCAATATATGGTTTATATAAGACTGAGATGATGTATTAATTTCTAAGTATTGAGTGCCCAAATAGCAAATAAAATACTTTAAAACTTTTGTCAAAGAATGTATTACACAGTGGTTAGCAATTATTAATGTGGAATTCATGACAAAGTTTAATGGTCAAAATATTTAGCCTAAGCTATAGTAAAATTTGGTGGTTATGTTTTTGCTTTAAATTGTGTATTGACTTACTTCTGGTACATAAAATATTTGTGTAATCAGACATTATTGGATTTTTTACTGCTTTATTACCTAAGTTTATTGTTCAATCAAAAAAACATATATTTTAGGGCACTTGTTGACAGAAAGTAATTCGAAATCCTTCATGCTGAAATTCCTCTTCATATTTTTTCTTCCTGCCCTAGTGAAAGAGAGAGGAGCTAGTCAGCAGTTTTTTATATCTTGTCAATTTATTTTCTCTTTTCATTTTATCTAAGCTGGGTCACTATAATGCACATGCATAAAGTTTCGACTGTTCTCAATATGAGAGAATTACTCAGCAAAAGCAAACATTGCAGAGTTTTGTGTGAGATACACATCCTTAAATCTGATTACATTTACTAACAGGACATGAGAATATATAAACTAAAGAATATAGAATGGAGACAGATATGAAGATTCTTTGTACCATTAAATATTTTTTGTAAAATACAAGCAAAGTTAAATTAACTTTATAATATTTCAGTAAATTGAGATGATTAAAGTTTGAAAATTATAAGTGTTTGTTTGCTAGAAAAATTAACACAATACTCTGTTTGTCAAGTTTACCTGCATATTAAACCTATACGATGGTTATTAGAGCAAGTATATTTTTGAATGAGAAAGTAAATTATTATTTGACATAAGTCATTATTTATTCTTCTCATTGTTTTATGTACTAAGAGTTTGTTTAAAGGTTATTTTATTATCTGGTAAAATCTGATTTATGATCATCATATGGGCAACAATCCTTCATTGAGCACTGAGGATTTAAAGATGCATAATGCCCCGCTGGACTATAACTATCACAATAACGACAATAATAAAGTCTTAGTGGCATAGCACACATACAAACTTTATTTTTCTCATGTAGTAATGTAATAAAGATCGGCAGGGAGTCTTTATGTTAGGCACTCAGTCAATCGGAGACCTAAACTCCTTTGCTCTTCTGACTGGCAGGCTAAGGGAAGAAAGAAAACGTGAAGGTTCATGTAAGATGTTTTGGTTAAAAGTGTCTAGAAATGGCTTGATCACTACTATTCCCACTTATTTAGCCAGCATTCATTCTCATGGCCACACACTCCTGAAAGGGAAACAGGAAAATATATCTTAGAGACAAAAAGGAGAAAATAGGATTGGAGAGTATAAAGTGAGTCTTTTTAAAGGGGGCCAAAAATTGTGCCCTTTATTTGATTAGAGCAGGTAAAACAAATGGTCAAGAAGGGATCCTGTGTCCTGAAGCATTGGAACATAAAAACAGAAATGATAGAATGGGAACACTTGGACAGCAGCCTCTGTAGAGTTGACATTTCTCAGTGTCATTCAGATCTATTGACAATACTGGAAGAATGGAATGAAAAGTGGAAGGGCAGTGTTAGGAAGACGAAGTGACAGGAAAACATGAAATACAAACATGGCTCACATGTATTGTAGAATCACTATATAACCAGACTTTCTTCTAAGTATTTTTAGTTACTAATTATTGTAAAACTCAAAATAACTGCCTGAGTTAAGCAATATTTTTAACACCATTTTACTGATGTGGAAATAGGGTAAGAAAAACATTTTTTTAAAGAGAAGTTAAATAATTTGTTCAAGATCACACAAGATAGTAAGTCATAGGAATCAAGTATCAAGACACATAATTAGCCTTCATGTTCCATGTTTTTAAACTCTACATCATATGTTCTCATGAAAAAGTAAACTCAGTAATACACAATACTTACAGAATTAGTTGCAAAACAATTCTTTTTTAGAAGTTAATCTAATATTCATTAATAGAAAGCTTGGGAGAAGACACTAGAATCAGATTATTTAAAGGCTTTTAAACTGAAGAATCAGCTAATACAAGTGAGATTACTCAGAATGTAGTAGGTGTTGACTAAATTAGACAATTAAATCAAATTAGAAAAATAATAACCTAATTAAATTTTTGCATGTAACAATGTATTATTAAAGGTAAGAATATACACAAGACTAAATCTGAACAGAAATCATTCAATTCTTCATGTATATTTTTAACCATATTTATTCTGACAATACATCTATAAACATTAAAGGAATTAAATAAAAGAGACAGAAACTAAAACACTGCCCAAACCACAAAAAAATATTTAAACTCTCCTTTTTTCTGGTTATCATGACTGTCTGGTGCTTTGTCATCAATTTCAAACTAGTTTCTTTTTTACTCTCACCATCTAAATTAAAAAAGAAAAAGAAAAAAAGATACCAGCCACAGAATCGTCCATACTTCTGATAACATCCTAACCAGAATACACGATTACTTTCTCGAACCCTCTTTAAAATGTAAGCCCTATCCTAAGCCACTCCTAACATCCTTATTCTGAGATACCCATGATTCCACATGCTTTGTGGTCTCTTTCTTTTATAATAAATATTTATAACCTCAGCTTTCTTCAACTACAGTTGTCTTCCTGGTGGTTTTGCTAATGAGCATCTATAATTGTTTGTTTGTTTTTAGGTTTATTGAAGCATAATTGACAAATAAAATTGTGTATATTTAAACTGCACAACATGATGATTTGGCATTTGTTTACTTTGTGAAATGGTCACTGGAATCCCATTAAGTACACAGGCATCACCTCACACAGTTACCTTTATGTTTGTGCTGAGAACTTTTAAGTCTATTCTCTTTGAACATTTTAAGTACGCGGCTCAGGACTATTTTTTCATCTTAAAAGTGAAGGTTTGTACTGTTCGACTAGCATCTTCCCATGCCACTTATTGTCAAGTTCCTGGAAATTAATATTCTACTTTCTGTTTTTATGAGTTCCACTTCAATGATAGTAATTGTGAGTATGGAATAAGAGAAAATCATGTTTGTCATTAGGTTAAACTTAGTAGTGGTCTGCCAGTTTTACAACATTTATTCCAGAGAAATAATTTAAAGGGAAGAAAGAGAGCATGTTGAAATATCTTCCTCAGTAGCTCCTTGTAATGAAGTATTTATAGAGACTCATTTGGTCATCCTTTAAACATTACCTGAATAATGTTATCATGCTTTAGAAGAAGAGAGGAACTAAATTAGCAAATGTAGAATCGTAAATGACATAGTGAGATATAATAGATGAGTGACAGAAGAAATAAATATTTTACATGAACAAACATATTTTTAAATCTAGAATTGCAGAAATCATTGTTCATTAAATTTTGGTGCCAGCAGAGGAAAAAAAAAAACTGTGAAGACTATAGAAATCTAAGAATATGTAGCTATAAAGATCAGAAAGCATTGTAATACTTAAAGAAAAAAATAGTCCAAGGAGATTTATTTATCTTTTTAATATTTACAAAGTCATTTAAGCAGTTCTATTGGAATTAAACAAATGCCATCACTTTTTGGTTCAAATGTACCAACTGGCAACATCGAAACCACAGGAAACAAAGAATGACCCTCTGTTTCAACTATGAGACAATCTTATGTCAGATATCCTTAATTGTGATTTTTAACCAGATGTGCATATTGGACTCACCTGCTGAGCTTTTAATAAATTAAACATACCCAGGCTCCCAAACCAAAGACTGAAATTTACACAGTGAGAAGGCTGTGTTGTGGGGTGTGTAATTGGAGTTCTGGAGTCCTGGAACATGATAGCGATTTTTTTATATATTTGGCCAACTAGTTTATTATGATATTTCATGACTACTGCCTTACTGTATTCATATCCAAAATAAACACAGCAAAGTAAAAACATCATTTGAGAGGAGAAAAATAAATTCAAACAAATTACAAAACTTTCCTCTAAAAATCTGGAGAAATTGTGATACGACAAATCTTTATAGAATGACTGGTAATTCCACTTCATCTGTGTCAGACACTCATAAATATTTTATTTAATGACAATTTTGTTTCCCCTAAAAATCTATGAGATAGGATACTAATATTATTACTCTCATTTTCCATGTAAAAAACTGGTGTACAAAGGTTTTATGTAACATCAAAATGGATGTTTCTAGTGACAACGTAGAGATTTGAACCCATAAATATAGAAATGGAAGTATATGATTGATTAATACCAGAAATTTTGAACCTTAATGTATTTTAAATGTAGAATATAGAATCTTTAATAATTATAAATATCACATAATGTTAACTATGTTTTCTTAAACTAAGAGTTTAAGTTTTACCACTTTGTTATGTAGTCTGTTTAAAAAAAGAAACTACACATATATAGCTGGTTAAGAAACAAAAAATTATGCTTTGTCATAAAGAAACTAATCAGTCAATTGAATTAGAGTCAGGTTATAAAAATATAAATATCTGCTGAAACCACCACCTCTAGTAAAGTCATATTTGAGATAATAAAAATCAACAATGAGGTAAAACATACAGTTTAGGTTAAATATAGTATATAGCTAAATCACATAATTTAATCCCTTTCACTGAAACAGCATCCAAAAAAGACATTGTAGGTAAAGTTGAGGTCACTATAGGTGTAAAACAATTTTATTTTTAATGAGCATTATATTAAAAACACATTGAATTAATATATCACTTAATGAGAAGTACTTCTTAAGAATCTATCCTTTATATATATTCACTAGAATTGGTGACTAAAATTTGAACTTCGTACAAAGGATAAAAAATTTATACTATGTTTATTTTTTTCAACAATCTGAAATGAAATAATTGTATTTTGACATAAAATGGTAGTTTCAAAAGAAATAGACACATTTGATGAATAAAATAAGTTTTATAATGAATCTTTTTCTCTTAAATGATCAAACCTATTAATTAAAATAAGAGTCACATCAATGAAACTAAAAGATCATTTATGATCTTAAGAGATCTTCATGTTAAGAATCTCAATTTGATCATTATTAATTATCTATTCCTTGTATATTAATTTAGAGATTCTGGAAATGTATATGTAAATATTATGTTCATGTTTATTAAATTATAAATATTTGAAAAATATATGGAATTAAAAAAATCTTAAAAATGTAAAAAAAAACAATGGTTTGTATTTTGTCAAAAATATTCTTGAAGCACATGTATGAATACATTTTCTGTCTCAGATATTGTCAAACACAATTGTATTCTATATGTATAGCAAACCTAATCACAGTTTATCTTACTAAACTGAGACAGCTGATGATCGACAAAGCTGTATTTGAATGCAGCTTCATTTAGTGTCAAAGACAAGCAGAGGCTCTTAACAGATCAGCCTTTTGAATACAATGTATTATATACTAGAAAAATGAAAAACACCTGGGAGTTTCTTATCGGGCATTTTGATAAACCCCAGACTTTTAAATTCAACATAATGTAAACTAATATTTTTCTGCTACCTAAAAAACTCTTTTTGAATCTTCTCTTATGCTATTTCAGCATTTTTTTCTCATATAAAGAAACCTTTTTTCACACAAACTTTATTCTTTTTAAAATGATCAAATCAGGGGAATAAATGTTGTTTATGTAACTGAGGCCTCCATTATGATGAATTCCCATCAGCAATTTTCAAAAGCTATCTTCATTTACTCCTCCGAGTGCTTCTAAAACCTCTAAAATGGTCATTTATTTCTCTAGTCACTAACAGTAATCTAGGCAATGTGTCTTTTCCAACTGCCAATAATACTGATTTATATGTTCTGTTTGGAGTTTTCCTTGTTGCAATCAAATGGCAATTTATTTCACTGAACAATAACTTGCTAAAAATTAATAGATTTTTTTAACAATTAGCCTTGTAGAAATTTCCATACTTTGGGCAAAATGAGTTTGAAAGAAGAAAAATATCTTTTACTTACAAACCTGCATTTAGACAGAGGCAGTTTATGAAATTAATGTCATCATCCTATTGACTTGAAAATTAATTAGCCTCATTAGTGTGAAAGAAAGTAAAACTTTGTGATGTGACAAGTATATGGTATAGATGGATGTCCATGACTGTTTTTTAAATGCAAAATTCTGTGTCTATAACCATCCACGTGATAATTATCTTGAAATAACATGTATGAATCGATGCAGGAGAGCCTGAAAGAAGTACAAGAATTCCAGATTTATCACTACTAAGAATATTGTATATTTGTTTCAGTACATAGAAGTTGGTTCTTCCCACAAAGAAGGTAAAAAATTCAGAAATAATGAAAAAAATATCCTCCAAATAATTTCTAAATTCAATAAGATTTAATGTGACAGAAAATGTATTATTTTGGCCTTAAGTTGTGATGAGAATGGCAGTTGTGAGGGATCCTTATTGCAATTCAGTTAAATTTTAGTACTTAGATTAATTGCTCTCTCATAGTGAAATATATTGGGGTAGAAAAGAAGTATAGTCCTTAAAAAATCAGACAGTAAATGTTTTAAGAATGTAAAATATATATTTCTCTTTTTAGGAAAGGATTAATTACAATTATGGAAAATAAAAAAGAATTTCAAAGTCATTAATTGGTTTCCATAGAACATAATTAAATAAAGTCGAGAATACAAAAATCCAATGGTAATGCACAACTATTAAACCTATTTTTGTATTGACTGGTTTATACTATCATTTTTCCTCTCAGGACTTAATTTTATTTTTGTTAAATTGCATTAAACTTTTTAAAAAATATAACATAACTTTATAAGACTCCAACATGATTTTGTTATTATTACTGTTATTTGCCATTACATGGATAACTTAGTTTTCATTTGCAATCAGAGAAAAAGTAATGGGAAATATGTAGAGGTCATCAAAAGCAAATCACCTGCCATTCGTCCCTCTTTGTCATCTAACCAAGCAAAGGACTCTTTATCCCTTGTAACTGAATACCATGAGGCATGCACTGTATTAAATTTTATATCAAGTCACTCAGGGTTGGTAATGAACTCTGAGCAGTACACTCTTGACATGACAGAGAACATAGCTTCAAATCATGAAATTAGTTTTCTGTCAACTAAACTCATACTAAATGACATCTGTTTTTTCAAAGTCTTTAAATGATTGATAGTCTGGTATTTTAAAATACTCAGGAGTTCTTAACTATAACTCTTCTAGGTAAGAGAAATAACACATTTTTTTTCTTAATTAAACATGTGACACTGGAAAATAGCATGTCACATATATGTCAGAATAATGGACGTAAGAAGTTCACTAGTACAAAAACAGAAATTATGTGTTGTATGAACTAAATATAGATACTTATACTGTACAGGTTCTATAAAGGTATATCATAAAACAATGTGAAAAACTAAATTTTTTCAATAGTTTGGGAGTTATTTAATTTTATTATTAGTTTTAAGTATAATTTTCAAAAATAAAAAAAGCAAAAATAATACAGTGAACACAGGTATACAAATGCCTACATTTAATAACTGTTAAATTTTGCTATATTTGCTTTTTCTGTATACACACAAAAACAAAAATTAAAGAATACCTAAAGTTATGTACAGAGGTCATAACACTTTATCTTTAAAAATTTGAATAAATGTGCTAAAATCATGAGGACTATTTTATATTTAGCTATAGTTAAAGTATGCTAACAATATTAATATTTTAATATACATTTCATTTTTAATTTCTCCAAATTTTTCCTAAGTGCCTTTAGCAGCTAACTTTTCCCCAACAACAAAAAAAATATGACCAATGCCCACACATTTCATTTTCTTGTTATATCTCTTCAATCCATTTAATTTAGTATAATTCTTACCTTCATTCTTTTTTTTATATATATTGGTTTGTGGGAAAGACAAGAACTTTAACTCTAGAGAATTTTCTCTATTTTAGATTGCCTTCTTCTTTTCCAAATTGTTATTTTTTATATTCCTCTTTTATATTCTTGTAAATTAGTACCAAAAGACAGAGCTTAGACAGATTGAAAGTTTTAACATAATGGTATTTTGTTTCTCCATTGAATTGTTACAATATTTTTTTTTGACAAATAACATGCAATCTATTCCATGATACTTTGGAACGCTGAATGTTCAATTATCCAACAATGTTTCACCTATTAGGTTTAGCGTTGATAATGGTCTTTTTGTGACTCAATAACTTCATTGGGGATCACTGGCAATTTTTAAATTCTGTGATTCTTTTAAATTTTATCACCTGGCATTAATGTAATGAGGATGTGATTTTCTAACCATTTGGAGTCATTTTGACTGAAATATACTTTCTAATAAAATACCTGTTTCTTTAAAGCTCATGTATCAGAGACATCTAATTGTAATAAATGAGTGGTCTTATTTATTTGTTTGGTATTTTTCTTTTATTTGAGTCTCACAAAGAAATCACAAATTATTGTTTCTTCATTTTGTTCCAGTCAATTAAAATTGTTAATATTTTGATGCTCCAATTTTCACAAATTTAACAAGTAGTAGAATCTTTAAGCTGACTTCTGTATCTCTATGAATGAAACCATTAGTCTTAGAGTCTTTGACTTATTTTGCATCATAAGGTATTATACTCACTTCATACGTTACTTGAGCCAGGTCTAACAAGCAATTATCCACATATTTTAGTGGGGAAACCAAAGAGCTTGTGAATAGAGTGACTATGGTTCCTGGAATGTCAATACTTTTAAATATTTTTAAGGGAGAGATATAAAATAAGTGTTAATAAAATTGTGACTTCTATTTGAAATTTCATCTATATTTAGTACTTATAATAAACACATATTTAACATCGTAGACATTATATAACTGTTTTCTTTTCTATTTTCTCTTTTGCTTAAAATATTGATTGCTAAAACTTTATTATTAATTTTTACCTGAATAAATAGCAGAAAAATATTTCGAAAGCACTGAATAAAGTTTAATATTTATGTGTAGTTCTTGTCCAGTGACAATGTTAGCATAGTAATCCTCTCTCTCCAAATACATAGATGGACACATAAATATAGATAGATGGATGCATGCATGGATGGATGGTTGGATGGATGGGAGGGCAGGCAGATGGATGGACAGACAGCGTTCTACATATAGCATTTTAAGTATTTTATTATTTTAAGAATGAAGAAAGATTCTTTGTTTTAAATATAATGAAAGTCATTATAAACTGGATTCTATTAAACGTTAAGAACATTGTTTTAAGCATTGTATTTGTTGCTAGGACTGCCATTACCAAATGTTGCCCATTGGGTGGCTTAAACAACAAAAATCTATTTTTTCACATTTCTAGAGGCTAAAAATCCAAGATCCAGATATCAATGGGTTTAGTTTCTCCTGAGGCTTGCAAATGGCTGTCTTGGTTGTTTCCTCACATGGGTATTGTGTGAATGCGTGTGTGTGTGTGTGTGTGTGTGTGTGTGTGTGTCCTTCCTGTCTCTTATTTTATAAGGTTACCACCTATGATTTTATTTATTAGTTACTTCTTTAAAGGCCTTATTTCCAAATACAGCTATATTTTGATGTACTGAGCTTTGGGATTTCAACATATGAATTTGGGGGAGCACATTTCAGCTCACAAAATGTGTGCTGAATTCTGTAGTGGAAATTTCATCATAGGTGGTTCAATAGATAGTGATTTAAAATCTGGTTCTGGCATTCAGTGACCTGTGATAAGCAATTTAATATTTCAACCCAGATTCTTCTTCTGTCTAATAGGATGAGGGTAGGATTGAGTTAAATAAATTGTTCTGAATATTAGAGAAGAAATTTCTGATGTTCTTCTGGACACATGCTATGTCACTAAATATGTTCTCTTATAAAAATTAATATTTATTTTATGTCACACAAAGAGCAAATTTGACAATATGTATTTTTTTACCATAATTTTGAAAAAAGTCTCTAATTCTATAAGATTTTAACATTTGAGTGTTTATGTCTAACCTTGAGCATCTCCACTGGTGTGCCACGAATGACTTTCAGGTTTCTGACATAATGATGTCAATTCCAAACTTTGAACAACTTTTCTTTATCTCCAAGTTTGTCACACGATTATTACTTTCTGTGTTTGGTTTGTTGTATGTAAGTTTAAGCAACTTTATGTTGACAAGTACATAAGCATTTAATACTGACACAATATTGTCAAAGAGAACATCATATTAAATTAGTAGTTTAATTCACTATCATACACAAATTACAAGCAATGGGATGTTTTTTAAAAGTACACCTTTTATAATAATTTTAAGAGGTTCTTATACACTATTTAAACTTTTTGCAATAATAGTGAACCTAAGATAATCTTTAATTTTAATTATTTTCTTATTGGAATACATTTGTAATGATATTTGTTAAAAACAAGATAGATATGTTTTCTTCATTATTAACAAAAAGAGAAATAATTGTATATCAGCAGATATAATGGCTAAAGAGTGAAATATAACTTTTAGTAAATGGGATCATACTTCTAATTTAGTGATGACAGAACAATTTTTAATTTTATAATAGTCAACAACTCTTAATAATTATCCAAAATTGATTCATTCATATGATATTCAGAATAAAAGCCTATATTTCACTTTCTCCAGCTATTATCTACTCATTTCTGAATTTATGACAGGTAACTGGAAAACAAACCAGCAACTGTATTAGCTTTTTGCTCTTCTGATTACACAGGAATGCCACCTAGTGTCAAAATCTTAACTGCATCTTTTCTGTCCTATGGAGCACCTGATTGATTTTGTGGGGAAATAGTACATTTTATACCATTTCTCTGTAAAACATGCTTTAATGAAATATATCACAATAAGTAGTTGAGAGCTGCCTGGATATAAATTAATAAGATGAAGAATGTAGCCTAAGTAAACTTTAGCTATTTTTGGTTTTACTTTTTACCAGGTAAAAATTTAATTTAATTCAGTACAAAAGAAATTCAAGTCATTCTTTATAAGCAATTGTATTAAAGAAAGAAATCTTAAAAAGTAATTACTGCCTAATAAGTTAAATGTTACATCAATTTGTGTTTTAATTTTCAGTTAAGTAATTCAGAAATGCATATAAAATATATTTTTTATTGTTCTTCATAATTAATATTCTTCATTATTAATAGCTACTGAAGTTGAGAAAAATGCTAAACGCAAATCTAGTTGAAAGATTGTCCGAAATGTTAGTAATTTTATCCATTGCAATTTATTAGATGTTTATTACTAAAATGCTAATTCATTTATTTTTTTTTAAGTAAAAACTTCTCATGCCTTGCTAGTTTTCTATTGGAAATTCTTGAATTTCACTTAAATTGAATACTTAGATAATCTGAATAAAAATTAAAAACAAGTTTATTAAATTGGTTTATTTCTGCTTTTGTAGCTGACTTTTATTATAAGAGACTTTTCAGACACTTTATTTTCTTCTCTAGGAAGCCACTTTCATGTTATAAGTGTAATGAATTATTGCTTCATTAATTTTCTATCATGTAGAACAGTGTTTTACAATTGTAGCAAGCACTTGAGTGGAATTTGCTAATAAATACCAGAAATAAAGATGTAGGTGAGGGTGGACGTCGCTGAATAAAAGAACTTGTGCAAGAGAAGGAAAAGAGGCAGTAAACAGTGAGGTGATTCAATTACAGCAGCCTCGGTGATGTATTTTCTGGATTCATGTGACACTCTTGAATATGCCATTATTGGAGTCTTGGCTATCAACTAGTGGCCTGCATGAGGCTTTCTACTTTAGCTTCAACAGCAAACAGGAACAGCCCCAAACACCCGCATGGAAAGAGACAGCTAAGGGCAGGTGGATCCTGTTCAGCACCAGGCATCCTAAGACACACATTTAGGATATAGCTACGAGTTTGGGCTTAACTCAACCTGAGATAGTGGAAGGCAGAGTTAAATAAAGTTCAGTAGTGAGTCAAGTGTACCTGGTTGCTACCTATGGCTTTCCTGTGTATCATGGGTAATGTGAAGTAATGATCCTACCTTTTAAATTAGTTGAAGAACAATTGTGTCAATTAGTATCATGTTACAGAGGAAAGTGGTAGTATAAGAAACAATTGCAGGTGCATTCATGTTTTAATGAGACAAAAAGCAGGATTTCAACCTAGATGGAAGTGATTTTAAGTCCATACTTTCATTGCTATCAGATACTACATTTCTGAACCAAAATCTACTGTTAACTATATAAATATTAGAAAATCACTTCAATCACTATCCACTTTCATAGAATAAGACTGATATTATCTATGCATATTTTTACTCATTAAAGATTTTAGACTACAGAAGAGAAAATATTTGATAAGATTTATTTCTTCATATTGCTAAAAGTTCAGTAAGGGAATGAATGATTTTTAAAAAAAGATTTTAATAAAGCATTAGAATTTTATGACAGAAATGTCTAAAATTAATGGAGGAGAATAAGTCAAGTCTAAAACTTGAAGTGGCAGCACAAAGTATTAATAGAAGAAGTAATAAACGAGTAAAGTCTGAAAGGATTAGCAGATGTCCACATGGCAGACAAGAGGAAGGTCACTTCATGCAGAGTAAACTTCTGAAATTGAAGCATATGTTAGCTTAATATGTGCAAGGTATTTCAAGTAGTTTATTAGACTTGTAAGGTTGTGAGGATCACAGCAAGTTATCCATGTAAAGCAGTTTGGACAATTCTTGTCCTAGTAAATAGCTGATGTTAACTATGCTACATAATGTAGCCTGTTTCAGGAAACAAGACCAGCACTATAACCAAGAGAATGATACCTAAATGCATATTAGAAAGCATGACAAATACTTTTTTTCTGTAGTCAATGAGAAGCCACACACACATACAAAAGATGACAAGTGTCAGGATGAATTTTGAATATTAAAATGAGGACTCTATTAGCTAAAGTTTGAAGAACTGATTAGAAAATAATAAGAACACCGTCAAATTAAGAGAGGGATGCTCAAAACAAGTATATAGAAGACAATGGTAGAGAAGGAAAAAGAAATTTGCAATTAAAATTTTACAAAACAGTATAGTCAGGACTTTGTCAATGACAAAACAGAAGGGAGTCAAGGGTGATTCCAAGTTCTGACCTGGTTACTCTGTTGATGGTGTTTCCAAGAAAGTCAGAGCCAGAACAACATTGCTCATGAGACACTTATTTCAAAACCCTGCCACCAGCTCAGTACTCAACAGAAAACTCATTCGCCCAAGTACTTTGTCAATTACAGGTTTTTCAAACCTGCCAACCATTGCAGGTTAGCTTCCCAGGGAGGTAGGCTCATGACAGAGATGAGAACTCTGCGATTTTAAGGAGAGTGTGTTTGGGATTTGTGGAAGAACAGGAGAGGAGCAGCATCAGATGGAGACAGAAGTTTGTCCTGCAATCTTCATAAATGCTTCACTGCTCGAGGTTTCCACTCATTCTGGCAATTTCATGTATCTTTATGTGACTCTGTTAATTGGGCAATAGATTTGGGCTGCACCAGAAAGGTCCATGACTTTGCATGAGGCGGTTTCTTCACCCTCAAGAGGGTTGACAGGTGAGGGACGTTGGCTGTCAGCATTCCCAGAACCTTGGGGATAAAAGTCATTCTTGCATGGGGAGCTGGTATATTGCAGCATCTCTTACACCACCATTATCCAATCTCCCATGTTTAAAATTGCAGAAATCTTTTTGACTAATCATTTTTCTTTATTGCTTATAGTCAATCAGTGTTCAATTTCAGTCTTGTTATTCATTGCATCTTCTATTTCCTCCCTCTCACGCCAATACTACTAATTAGGAATTCTCTCTACCTGCCCCAGTTAGAGTACATTCTCTCTTCAATGTTTAAGAGCTATTATAAAATATACTTGTAGCTCGAAGAGAAACCTTAGCTTTCCCAAAGATGTTGCTGCCTCTTAATTTGTCTTATATCCTAGTGATTCTCGATTGACTGATTTTAGATGTGATTCTTAAACATTAATATGTCTCAACTTACAGCTTTGTAGTTCTTGCTGCAGAGAAATAAAAAGACTGCTCTTTTTGTTTTCACATAAATATGCTTAAGCAGCTCATCACACTTTACAAGATCTTCTCTCTCCTACATTGGTCCTACTATCTTTAAATTCTCTGAGTCTTTCACTGGGTACCATCAAGAGGCTAACTACTATAAAAGCAGTTAAGGATGCTTGCACAAATGCCTAGATTTATCTCTCTCACTTGTGAGCTCTCTGAAATTGATTTTTTACTCATTATGCCTTAATTCACTCATTTTTAAAATGGGGATAACTTTGATACCTACTTCAGAGGTTTGCCATAAAGCTCTAAGTGTCAGGATTTCATGTACATAAAGGATTTAGAAGAACACTGCTTCTTGGTGCACACTCAGCAAGTTTTAACTGTTATATTACTCCTCCTAAACAGAAAGATAAAATTTACATTTTCACACTTGTATCTCCCCAAACTAGCATTATTTTATTGTGTTTTATTATTGAACAAATAGATATAATACTTACAATGTGCAGGGTCACATGATGTAATATAAGCAATGTAAATTTGAAAAAATGTATTCTTGTTGTGTATATACTAAGGGTGAAGTGATTTAATTTAATTTAGCAAAATTAGTAGGTATTTTTTAACTATAATTTTATGGACTACCAAATTTCTGGGGATAAAAATATTCAATAAACTTTTTGACAGTATTTTAAAAACTTTTTATTTTGAGGTCATTATAGGTAGACATGCAGATGTAATAAGTAATACATAAAGACCTAGTATGCCCTTCGTTCAGTTTCTCCCAATGGTAACTACTGTATCCCTTTACGAGGATACTGATACCAAGAAATTGACACTGAGGCAGTCTGCTGACCTTAAGATTTTACCAGTGTGCATGCACTTATGTGTCTCTGTGTGTGCTCGCATGTGTGTGTATTTATTTAAATTCAATTTTATCACATATTTAGACTCGTGACCACCAGGACAGTCCAGACAAAGAATAAGGTCATCACAAGTGTCAATCATACTACTTTTTTTATAATCCCAGCCACCTTCCATCTTGCCCTGCAACCACTAACATACTCCTCTCTAATCCCTGGCAACTACTATGTTTTCCATTTTTATAATTCATTAATTCCGCTTTATTGTCATTTTGTTTTACTTTCACATTGTTTTTTTTAAATTACTTTGCTGTCATTGCCACTGTTGCTGTACTTTTGATTAAGCTTTGTTTAGTGTAATTTTCTAAATCTTTTTTAATTTTTTAATTATTTCCTTAATTTCTGAGAATAACTAAATTATATTTTACTTTCCAAAACAAAAAATAACTGAATAATTTCAGCCAAGGATAGTGTGCATGTATTTATCTTAAGAAAACATGAATTCTTGAATAATTATATTACAGATTAATGTTAAAAATCTCATAATTAAAAAAGATTCTCTAATTTTTCTGAATAGATTTTTCTTAAAAGATTAATTAAATGCTTATTGAAGTTTTAAATAATATAAGCACACCACAGGCTTTTATTATCCTAACGGATATTTTACTATCTAGAAAAATATAATAAAATGGATAGATATTTATTTAACAAGTATTGTCAATGACCTTATCTCTTTCATATATTCTTAATTTGCTTTAAAAGCCTTCAGAGTTTTACTAGATAGTTCTGCTTCCCTCTAATCCCTTGTGATTCAATTTTATTTAATTAAGCAATAGCACTCATTTACCAAAAGATGCTAAAGAAGCATAATTTTCTTTTTCATCCTCTCTTCCTTAGGCAATGTTTTAAGTTCTACAATCTCATTAACTGGAGTTTGAAAAAACGCATGAAACTTTTCAAGTAACTCCTTTAATAGTTATTAGAAGACATCATTTTCAAAACAAATATGTGGACTTATTTTCAACAGCATATCAGATCTATTTATTTTGTTGTTCAATTTAGTTTTGCAATTTTGTCTCTGGTTTATTGTCCCCGCAAAACCCCATCCTCTATTTTGTTCTTCTTTGTAAAGGCCCTTTTCTGTTAATTTTTTTTACAAGCCCAATTTATGAAACATACTCTAACTTCCAAGCAATGAATGACTCAATTCAATACCTTTCAAAATGTGAGTCAAACACAGGCCATAGAATTTGAATTATTTAATAAAAAATGATTAGATTGTTCTGTATCCCAAGGCATGATTGAACATGTCTGTGATAAGTTTCAGGGCTTGTAAAAGCACCTTCAGCACTTGTCATTTCTCTGATCTCTTGCAAAATGAATAATCCACATCTGTGCCGATGGCTCTTTTCATTAGCCTCTCAGTGATCTGACTCTAATCACTCTTTTCTGCTCTGTAAATTATATTTACTGTAGATAAAAGCTGACATTTTGTAATGTCTACCAACTATACTTCTGTGACTGTACTAAGACAGTGTAAGCAGTCATTTACCATACTTTTTCTGTATCTTCAATTCTCTTTCTAAATGTCATTTTTTAAGCATAAATAAGACAGGTGAATAATTGTATAAATGTGTGGTTATTTTCATAATAAAATAAGGTTGAAATATTGCTATTGTATCTGAGAATGTATAGAGAATCAATAGCTGTGATATTTGCTTCTGCTTATTCCTTTTCATAGATAAAAAATATTTTAAAATCGAGTGTCTCTGATCATTTTTAATAACATGGGTCATAGATGAAAGCTCAAATACCTTTTGAAAATAAAGAGGGGAAAATGGAAATTTTATTTTGATAGTGTTGAAATCCTAAAAGCAGTTTCACTGGTAAAGATTTTACTCTCTTTTTAATGGACAACCATTATAATAACCCTTCATTTGTATCATCTCTTCTTGTCCAACATATTTTTATTTTGATACTGATAATGATAATCTTAAATGCCCTATATTTAATTTCTTCTGTATGATCACCTACACATTAACACTTAATAATGAAAGTGTTTTCATTCTATATCAGAAACAGATTTTGTTTCATTATTTATCCCTTTCATTTTAGGAGCTCTTTATTTTACCTTATTTTATACATAATGGTCTTGTTAATATTTTCATTTTGCCTTTCTTTTGAGGCAAATTGGTCATCAATAGAAAATATTACCCTTTATATGCTAAATTGCATTTTGCCAAGATCCCAGCTTTAAAAATTAGGTCTCATGTTAGCAGTTAATATGTATAAAATATTTTTTCATAAAGTCTGGCAAGAGAAAATCAATATTCAGAAATGAGCATTTGGCCATGATGATGTATACCATCTTTATTACAATCTAATTAGCTGTTACTCCCCAGCCTTTTCTGAAACTGACTTTCTATCACCCCTCATTCCCTAGAATTGTAGGTGATGATTACGAGGTTTATCCTCTAGCAATGACTCTATGTTTGAATTGAACTAAAATAATAGTGACGTTTGAAAGTGCTAGTCACTGAAAGTTCTATTAACGCTCAGAAATGTTCTTATTGATTTAATCGTTAGTGGCATTAAAGTTTCCACAGAAGAATGCTCTGCTATAGCAAAGGAGAAAATTTTGGTTAGACGTGTCTGACTTTTTGTATTCCAAGAGTGCAAAGATTATTTTAAATATTATTTAATTCCATAAGATTTTGAAAATATAGACATCATTTCACACAAAATTATCCTCTGAAATAAATTTAAGGTTTTCATTCCTATTCAAATTATCAGACTATCTATACTCCTCTTAGCTTTCAATAATTGATAATGGTTTTAGTTACATTTATAGTTAAATAACCCATATTTCACAATTTTGAGAGGCGAGCAGGGCCAGCATATAGAATATCGTTGCTAATAATTACCTACCGTCTGGGTCCTGCTTTCATTGATTTTCTCCCTTATCGCTGTCAGTTAAAATTCTACATTTGTTTGAGGAAAATGTTATGAAGGGAATGTTTATAATTTCATAAAATTCATACATTGAAGTTGTATCCCCAGTGCTATGATATTTGGAGGTGGGGCTGTAGGAAGTTAATCAGGTCATGAGGGTGAATGAATGATGAGAATAATGGCCTTGTAAGAAGAAACTGGTTTCTTTCTCTGCCATCTAAAGGTACAGCAAGAAGATGTCCTCTCTGCAAGCTACAAATAGAGCTTCCACCAGGTACCACTAGATTAACACCTAGATCTTGCATTCCCCAGGCTTCAGAAATATGAAAAATGACTGTAATTTAAGGCGCATAGTTTACGGTAGTCTGTTAGGGCAGCCAGAGCATACTAAGACAATTTAAATAAAATATCACAAAAAGCTTTAACTTATTCTTTCTTAAGTCAATTCAGAGACATCGATTACATTCTTCCTTCTTTTACATTTTTTTGTAAACATGCCTCTTTGTTACTAGATGGTAACTGAGTTATGTCAGATAACGTTTTACTGATCCTTTATTTCACTACGGTCTGAGAATAATGCTGTACATATATTAGGAATGACCAGTATTTGTTGAATTTAATTAGGTTAAATAAAATAATTTTATTATGAACTGTTCAGATATTATAATAAACTTAGATTTCAATTAGTTTTATTCTATTTTTTTCTTTTTTTAGTTAGCTAAAATTGTTTAAAGTTTATTAAAGGGGCATTTTAATTAAGATAGAAAGTCTATAGTATATTGGACTAAATTTTTGATAAAACATCTGATGAAGAGATAACTGATAATTCATTATTACCAGATAAAATATCCTTGCAGTTAAAGTATAATTTGTTTATTTTACATAACTTATGTTGATATAACTGTTATAAAGTATATAGAAATATAAAAAGCTTCAAAACAGTTATCCCATGAGATCATTTCACCATTCTCTAAAGTTGCCTTTTAGGATGTCTTTATCTTAAGTCTTTTCCAAGGAGACTATGATAAAGAAATTATGCACATGATTTTCTTTTAGAAGCCCTAAGCCTTTAAGAATTTAAAGAGATTTATGTTGAGGAAAATGTATGCCATACACATAAAAAAAAATGGAGATAGACAAAGTCTGTATTTTGGAGTCATTCTTTCCCATAAGCCAGGATTTGGTCTTATTGGCTCCATTTACCTGGCTTCTTCCCACTGTAAGCAACAGAATGCCAACACAACCAGCTGAAGAAGCAGAAGGAACAATGCTACTTTTGGTACATATTTGAAATGTGTTGTTAGTTGAATAGATAGAGTAATTCTAAGATTGCAAATAAATATTGCTAAATAGGAGCAATCAAAGAGAAATATATATATTTTTAAAACACTATGTATTGACATTGTTCAGTGTGGGTCACTGTTGAGCTTTCTTTCTGAAATTCCACTACTTTTACACTCCAACATTACATTTCTAAGTCTTCCTTGTAATTATTTTACCATTTTCATCAATCTCCTTATTGTTTCCACTTCATAATGCACTTGTTCCATTTTCCTTTTCATCTATTGCTATCCTAGAGTAATATACTTTATGTTCCACCTATGTACTGATGAATCTTCATAGATGTTTAGATCCTCAAGAGCAGGGATGATTCCCTATTAGTCTTTTTATTTATCTTACTCTGATGAGAACATATGTACACTTGCTCAGTAATATGCATTAAATTGAACTAAAGAGAATTGAAATCTAACCCTCAAACCCTCAACTCTCCTTCTGCTTCAGACATACATTGAACTGTGTGTTGCACATATTCATATAAATGTTCAGCAGACATTTCCATCTCCACCTACTCGAAGCATCTACTTCATCCTTCAAATCACTCTCCAGGCTTGTTATGCTTGTATTTTCTTTCAGTTAAATTTAATGTCCCCTACACAGTCATCATTCATCCTTTTAATTACTCTCTGTACCTGATAAAATATTGATTCCTGGAAATTTTAATCCCTGTAGTATCTTAAATCCATCCACATTTCTGTTCACTGCTATATCTATTATAAATTAGACCATGACATATTTCATGTGCAATTATCTCTAAGTGGTGTCTCAGACTCCTATCCAAATTATCTCAAAATTTCCCAGCATAAGACAGCAAGGTCTTAAGTATCAAACTTACTGTGTTGGCCCTACTTTTAATATTTTTTTTCAATGACTGACTGAAATAATTAAGGTAAGTGTAAGGTGAATTTATACAGTTTTTTATGACTTGTTTAGTAAAATGCAAAGTGTTGGCTCTGGGCTCAGGCTGTCTAGTTTTTAATTCACTTTCTCTGCATTAGCTTCGTGATGTTGTATAAGCTATGTGACTATTTTAAGCTTTGATTTCCCTATCAATAAAATTACTATTGTAATAGGATCACCTGATGGAGTTGTTTTGAGGATTTAATAAGAAATCTATTTAGAAGAATGTCAACCACAATAAATCTTTGGTTATCTCTTACATTTTCATTCTTTGATTAGGTAGACTTCTTGGCCTTTTAAGCTCTACTCATCCCTAAAAGCTCAGATACATATCACTTTCACAAAGACTAAAAACATTTGAAATCTATTATAATACACACACACGCACACACACACACACGCACACACACACACACACACACAATCTCTTTAAGCATCTATCTACCCCATTGAAGGAGTATATAGTATTCTACATAGTCTTCAGGTCTCTCACACCCAGAAGATCACCTAGTAATCTGTTTTTTTTTTTTTTAATTTAATGCTTCCTGAACAGAACTAAAATGATTTTATATTTCCCAATCTTCAACAGCTTGAAGATAAAAATAGAGCCTTGAAAGAATTGCAAACAATTTGAACTTCTATTCTCACTCTTCAAAAAGTTTCAGCCTCTTTCAAGCCATTATGAAATAGAAGACATTTCCTTTCCTCTGAAAAATTGTGCCTTTGGTTATTTTATGGTATTGGCCAATTTCCTGTATCCATCTGTATCATTTTCCGGTGGCATTTTCAGTTACCACAGTTACCCAAAAGAAGTTGCTATTTTGCTGAAAACCAATATTGCTGCAGATAAATTATAGGAACCACACTGAGTTTTTTTTAATGTTTGATACAGACAGTACTGATATTTCTTCAAAAATGGTAATTTTTTATCTATTTGCCTTTTCAAATAAATGACACTGATATTATCTGGTGTATTTTTGCTGTCTTTAACATGTGGCTATAAAGAGCTGTTGACTAATTTCAACGGAGTTGATGCATATGTCAAAGTTTTTGTGTCCTGTTTCTACTGAAGCTATTAGTGAGTGACATTATTGCTGATAATTTTAAACTAATGGTGACATAAAAATTTTAGAAAATTTTTTTCAGTACTTTGTGTGTGTATGTTTATGTGCATATGTTTGTGTGTGTGTGTGTGTGTGTGTGTGTGTGTGTGTGTGATTGCAGCCCATGTGCCATTGTACCACAATATGAATTATTGGAGACTATACAGAAAATAAATAATAAGCACAAAGCTATGTTGCAAAAATATTTATAACTTCCCCCAAAACCTGGTCCATGTGTCATGAGCAAAACTAAAATTGTGTACCATAAGAATCCACAATTCTTTATGCAAAAACAGTGTTGTCGGGTCAATCATCCTTTTCACTCAGGTGCATATTGTATCTCAGGATAAAGCTTTTGCTCAGAAGAGACACACTAATAACTAATATATCAGAGATAATTAAAACTATATACTTGTATTTCAAGCTCAATATTTAGTAATAAATAGAATATTAAGACATTAAAAATATTGTTATTGTCCAAATTCTAGACATAAACTGTGATCTTTGTCAGTTTGTAGGCCATAAAGAATTAAAAAGCAAAATCAGTACTGAATTAACTTATATTTTGGCAGGAAATAAATGTGCAAAATGTAGAATTAACAATTTACGATAAGCACTGAAATAATTAAAGCGCTAAGTGGCAATGGAACTTGTGATATTTTGTGTTCATAAACCTAGGGGAAAATACAATATGGTTACATTAAGCCTATGAACAAAAAATACTTTATACTGAATGGCCCCATACATTGTCAAAAATAATACCGAAAAATTGTTATAAATCAGAAACATTTATATTTGTACTGAAGAGAGAAAATATCTGTATTTTCAAAGACATACACATATTTCGAGCTAACAATCATATCATACTAAATATTTTGAGAGAAAGGTCAGAATAATTCAAAATTCACAAATTGTTTTCTGGTATATCAGTTTTAGACATATTTAAATAAACTTTAATAAGAAGTGTTTCCAACTCATTCTAACTCTAAGTTTTTCATTTGCAAATAAATTTGAGCTCTTTCAGCCTTGACTTAAATTGTAGATAAAATAGCTTTGTGCAACATGGAATAAAGGACTTTTAAGAGGTTTAGAACATTTACAGATAAAAAATATCTCATGCAAAATATTGTGATGAGGTAAGTGTAAAGAATTCAGAACCATATGGATTTATTTTCCCTTAAAATACAAATTGAACATGAAACTATGAGAAAAGCCACTTGGGAGAATAAAAATATAGATCACAAAAATATTAAAAAGTATTTTTGAACATTGTCTACATATTACTTTTAATAAGATGGCATAAATTGACTCACCTCGACATGCACTTTATTTTAATGTCTACTAGTCACATTTAAATGATCTTTTTGTTTAAATATGTTTTTTAAATACTTGAAATAGATTCTGTAAATGTTACTGCCTACAATTTGCATATGCATTTCCCACAAGCCTTGATTATTTTTCAGATATGTAGGTACAAAGACTAAGTGAAAATAGAATAGATTCAACACATAGAAAAAGCAGTGTGGTTTATTACGGTGGTTTACTATTGATTAATAATGAAATAGTGGCAAAGTTTTGAAAAAAATAAAATGGAAAAATACGTGCTACTCATTAATAGGAAAATTGTCACTTAACATATCAATCATGTCCAGAAATGTACATGACAATTTTCACTATCAACTGTGTGGCAGATTTAATTTGTAGGCCATGAGTGGAGAAGTGGAGATAGATAACATGGGCCCATTCCTATCCTTCAGTGATGAAGAAAGCATAAAAAGGAGTCTTACCTGTGTTAAGATGAAATCTAAAATTGTCATCCAGCTTAAATTAAACTACAAATAAGGAAACAATAAAACAATAGTGATGTATAAAACATCATTGTAAAACTCTATTTGGGAATCATTTAAAAATTTAACAATTTAGTTTTATTTTGATTTTTGTTTTGAATTTTACAATTAGACAAATGGTTTGACTGAATTCAATAACAAGTCTTATTTGCAAGTTTAAAGATACGTAAGATACTTCTTTGAAAACTGATTTATACCACATTATGAATTTGCTGTTTATGGTTACTGATGCATGTTTAGATAAGGTTTATTTAACTTCTAATAGGACACCTGCAAAAAGTATTCATTCTAAACTTACTTAATGATTGGTACATAGAAGTTTATTTGGAAGCCCCTAAGAGTGTCTTTTTTTTGTCGTGAGTTCTGAAAATATTCAAGATTAAATAATTTTCTGGAAATGTGGTAATTAACCAATTCAGATAATTATTTTAAAAGCATTTAAAAAATCTGTAGTGAAGTTAGTTAAATTATGGACTATTATTAGTTATTTTAAAATTCATTTCTTTCATCTCCAATATGTTTTCTCCTATTTTTTTTCTTTGATTCTTGTACATACCTTGCATTTTACAGTATCCTGTAATCATTCCATTTTTTATGAAAGAACTACTGAGGACATCAATATCTATGTCATAAAGAGATGATTGGCTGTTATGATTTGCAAAACTTTACAATTCAG
Source organism: Cynopterus sphinx (assembly GCA_030015415.1). Classification (NCBI taxonomy): domain Eukaryota; kingdom Metazoa; phylum Chordata; class Mammalia; order Chiroptera; family Pteropodidae; genus Cynopterus; species Cynopterus sphinx. The sequence goes on from CM057379.1 coordinate 11,814,695, forward strand.
TTAGTAAGTGAATTGGGTTTGTACCGGGTTGTAAAGGTAGTAGTAAACTTTCAGTAGAATAAAAATATAAGAGAAATATTTGTAGAAATCTAAAAAAATAAATTTTAATAAAAAGAAGTAGGTAATTTTCTAGAACAAAATATTTTAGTAAAGATGACACTGTTCAGCATAAAAAGCTTAAACAAAGCAATTTCAAAAAATTAGAAAGAGTTAGCAATCATCTCTCTTAAAAATATTTGTAAATTACTCAGATGTAAGGAAATGCTTTCTAACTATATAATATTCAGATGCAATAACAGGAAATATTTATAAAATAGACAACCATAGGTTTACATGAAAAACTAAGGTTTTCTACTAGTAAGAAGTATACTGGGCATATTTCCCAATTAAGATTCACAACTGGTTAAGGAGGGTCTAAGAAGGTGGTGGAAGAAATAGATATCTTATAGGACAGAGCCAAGAGTCATGGTGTACAGTGATGTGGGGAACTAATCTCACAGGTGAAGACCAGGGCATAATGGGTGTACACATCCTACCCATGGAATTGAATACTAGCCTGTTGAGAATGAAAATTGATATAAAACTATACTGTTATGTATCTACCACTGTTATGTGTTTCCAACAGGGATGCTTATTGCAATCGTTTATCACTGTTTTTTGGGTCTTTAAGGTAATACCTTGTTCTTTTGCTTCATAGATTTCAAATCAAGAGAAGCTGTGCTTGCAATCGATGTAGAGCACACATTCCTCAACTGTAATGCTGATGTGTAATGGATGAGATAATTGGGGTTTCTGGAATAGAGGAGAAACGTAAATAATTTTAGCTGTGGTCAGTCTGTGGTATATTAAAGTCTCCAAATCAGCCTTTCCTGGAATCACAACTCTTGCCTTATAAATTTGCAGTGTCCTTTCTCTTTCACTCTGGTCTGGTCTTGGGACCTGTTTGCGGAGATAGACAATTAGACAAATTATTTAAGAACATGCTTTAAAATAGTGCTTGCATGTTTCTGCTCATGTCATTACTCTCTGCCATTGCTCTGAGGTTTGCCAGTGCTCTGCCATTGCTCTGAGTGGTCTCAGGAAGCAGGAAGAGAGACACATGGGACAGAATTGAGTTACAACAGTCTGAGCCACCACCATCCTAGATTCTTAGCCTGCCAGCTAATTCCTAGATATCAAATGCAACCATCACTAGAGCTACCTAATTCACCTTTCTAGATGTGTTCATAATATGTTTATTTTCTTAAGCAACTGAGGTTTTGACCCTATTTTTTAATGAATCAATATGACATATTTATGTACAGAACCACCTTACACCAAGTCATACTCCATTGCTAGAAAACCTCTTAGCTAGTAAGTTTGTCATTATTCTTAGAATACAAATAGTTCAGTTCTGAACTATTCTGTGCTCTATTTTATTTTAATTATGTTGTATCATATATAGACTTTAGAAAATAATCAATATTTAAAATGTTAAATTTTAGGTAGTACATCTTCTGACATTTAAATGTATAAAGTTATGAATTTTAAATGAAAAAACAAAGTTACCCAAATGTAAAACTGTTTAGCAAAGTATAAACAGATACTTTCGTTTCCTAGGAAAGGTCATTTGAGTATAAATATAACATTGTGAAAAGGGTGAGTGTGGTGAAACAAAATCAATTTTAAATTGTGTAACACAGTAATGCAAGTCTATGTTTAACCTCATTCTCATTATTGGTTAATTCAGTCATGTCTATATAATTACTAGTTCTAAATATGATCTTTTTTCTTACTTTGCACTTACCTTTTTTTTTGTCTGCTCATGCGTGAGATATGGATCTTTTATTTTTCAGTTTTACTTTGAAGCATAGATTATATTAGTGAATATTCTACAGTCTATGTCTAAGATATAAAGTGTGTTTTGTTCGCATTTAATTGATGAATATTATTAACTTTTACTTTGCCTTAGTCATTCAATTAGAGCATTGATTCATGACATATATATTGCATACTTTCTCTAAATCAAGCCTCACTCTAAGGATTTATACAATGAAGAACATCATCTCTGCTATCACAATCTTATTCTTTCTGGATCTTTATTAGTGAAGAAATGAGCATTTTGTATGTGTGGAAAAAATAATGAAATTGATATTTGTAAAAAAAGAAGGCAAACTGTGGTAGAGTCTGGAAGCACAAAAAAAAAAAAAAAAAAAAAAAAAAAACAGACTATTTCCCCTGTATCAATAAGGCTCTCTATATCTGAGACATTATCACGTGAGAGAGTTAAAGCCAGTAGCATATGAACAGGGTATGACTCACGTGTGATTCTCTCACTCTTCCCCATCTGTTGGCGGGGTATTTATACCAACTATAACACTGTGTTGAAGTGGCAATATCTTTTATTGGCCTGGTTCCCTAAATGACTGAGTGAAATTGAGTGCTAATCAGGAATCCCTTATTTATGCTTATTTGAAAAAGAAATTAAATTCTACTGTATTGAGTAAGCCACTGACACCTAGGGCCTTATTTGTTACAGAAATTCACATTATTTTAACTAATCTTTCTGCCTTATGGGGCTATTGAAAGAATTACATGAGCTGATTTATGTAAATCCTCCATAAATAGGTCTTACACTTTTACTAAAATGTGTATGACATTTTATACCTTGGAGGCACAAAACAGTGCTGCTTAGGATGGTAAATAAAATATAAACAGTTCATTAAAAATTACATGTGATCCAAAGATAATAAAATAAGGAAAAAAATAATATTTCTGTCTAGTGAAAAATATGAACCCATGAATTTGAGAAAAATTTATTAGACATTAAATTGTGATGGTGGCCAATCTTTAAACAATTCTGGAATAGTCTATTTAATTTGATTGCTGGTTTCCAAGTATCTCTATAACACAAGAATAAATAAAGTTGAAACCATCAATTCATAACTTTTAAAGTCTTTTAATACTTTTAGTATTAAATTGTTTTCTCCTATTTTTTTAATATGAATATATCAGTAAGTATCCACTGGAACATGAATATATAATTTTTAAAAGATATAAAAAATGTATTTGACTAGAGAAATTTTATGTTATACACTAAAATGGGTATTTAAAATAAATATATGTATTTATAAACATCATGTACATAGGCAAACATGGTTGTAGATGAATATATTTTCACAAATATTAAACAGTTTTATGTGTAATACTTGATGGTTCTTTAAAACACTTCAGAGATATGTGGTAATAATTTAGCATATTTAATCAAAGCTTAGTGTAGCTTAGGACTATTAACACTATGCTCCAACAGAACACTTTAGAGTGAACTTTATTGCTTAAACTGTGGAAAGGTCACACATTTACAGCATTTTTAAAAAATAATTACATTTTTCCTTGTCAGTGAGAAAATAGAAATAAAGATAAAATCTGTAACACAAACAATTAAATTTAATCTTAATAAAATATAAGTGATCTGGGATTTGCATTCAACATTTATTAAATACATATTTGTATAATTTGTATGTAGAAGAAAGATTGTGAACCATGCCTTGAGTTCTGTACAATTATCACATGTTTTTCAGATAGCACCATGTGAATTTCCAAATGTTAACTCATACACGACACATAAAAATGATCAGTTCCTGTTTATAGTATCAATTGATATCATTTTTTCTATTCACAACTATTACACAATATCTTTTTCCTACAAAAAATAATGTCTTTTTCATGTATGATACTGTGGGCTAGAGGGAAAGGTGCCTTATTGTAATTTCACTTGACTCACTCACAATCTCATTTGATTGATCAAATGTATCTTCTTGAGAAAGATAAAATATTTAAACTCAAATATTTAGCCACCACATCACTAACTTAAATTTTAGAGAATGTTAGTCCATCAGAAATGATCTTGGGAAAAATACAACAGTGATTATTGATCTGCAGAATTAGAAACTCTTTTTAATGTCTTAAAGATTGACTCTGCCAAATGACATATTTCCAGCTTCGTTAACACCAACAATATTTTATTTAAAAATAATATAAAAGAAAAAAATAAAGGGGGGGTTTTATTTTTTACTTCTATTTCCATTGTGCCTTGAATCAGATGTTTTAATATTAACTATACTTGAAACTGCAATCAAGGTGATTGACAAAGATAACTGAGTTACATGACAATAATGGTATTGCCAAATAGATTTTGAGTGTCATTGTTTGAAAGAAAATGACCTTGCAGGTGTGGAGGTGGGATAGGGTAAGATCTGACTCCTTATAAAAGACAGAGCTTTGTGGTTTTTGTTTGTCATTAAACCTCCATGTTATAGCAGATATTCTAAACATAATTCCTATGCTTTTTCTATTCCTAAGAAACCAAAGATGGAAGGTGTCAGGAACTAATAATAATATACTTATATCCATTTCCTTCTTTCATTATAGAACTCTCATGTTTAGCTTGACTAATGGCAAGGATATTTTCTTTGTATCCTGTTGTGGCCATGTATCCAAATTCTTTTACTAGTATACCTGTTACTGGTCATTTCTCAATACTTATTGACTGTCTTCTACCTACCTCTGTATCTCTTCTACCTACCTCTGTATTGCTGCAGCCATTGCTGGGGGAAGTAAACACAGAAATAGAAACAATACATTTTCAATGAAAAAGCTGTGATACTAGTCCTAAAATATCTTCATTTGAACCATTCCTTTACAGAGAAATAAACAGTTATTCTTCAATAATACATAGATTTTTTTTTCCTTTGGTATGTGTCTCCTCTTATCACAATACAGAGGAACAGCTATGAGTTGAGTCAAGAATTTTGAAGAACTATCAAAACTTTAATTGTGACAAGCTGTGTCCATGTAAAAGGCTAGATGGACTCAGGGTGTGAGTTGAATGAAAGGGAATTGAGCAACTGATGACTTTTTTCCACATTGCCTATTTTCTTCCAAACTCCTGTAAAAAACATTGTTACTTCTTGTCTTGTCATAATTAAAGCCTCCTTTGAAAATCAGTTATAAACATTGGATAAAGTGCACCAATAAATTATTTGAAGGCTTTATAGTACAACCAAGATATACTAAACTTGAGCAGTCAATAACTCAAAGAAGAGGATGGCATTGAACCTGGTATTTCATTCAGGGCATCTGTGGAGTAACAGTGCAGGGAATGGAAACTGAGTAGGAAAGAGGATTATGAGATTTTTTGCTCTCTCAGTAGGATGAGGAGGCAAAAATTGAATTGAAGTTCTGGATTACCAGAGTGACCAAATCTTATAAGGGTTATAGAAAATAACCAAGAAATTAGTCTGATATTGCATATCATTTGCCACTAAAGCTTTTGTCAGTATCTAAGTTGATGACATTATACAAGTGAGTCAAAATAACCTCAAAACAAAGAATATTATATGAGATAAAAAGGAACATTTGGCTATGATAAAAAATTCAGTTGAGAAAAAACTATAAAAATCCTAAATATGAATGCAGTTAATCACATAACCAAAATATATATCATAGTTGGAGATATCCATGTAGCTCCATCATATAGAAAAATGAGACAAAAATTTTAGAATAAATAATATTTTAATAACAAGGTTAACAAACATGATAAAAATCATATATATAGAACCATTTCTCTCAACAATAAACGTATTTCCAAGAAACTATGGAAACTTTTAACATTGACTAACTATAAATTTATTTCAAAGATCAAAGCTATACAGTTAATATTAACCACAATAAAAGCAATCTAAAAATCAATACCTTAAACATCACAGAAAACAGTGTTATTAAGCAAAACAGTTTTAAATATCGTACATGCCATTTTAATAAAAAATAAATCATTTTGAATCAAATAATACTGCAAAGTAAAATATATGTATTTTATATAATGAAAATATTTTGAATCCAATAATAATGCAAGTAAAGTATATCATAATTTGTGTGAACCAGCAAAATCTGTCTTCAACTAGAAATTTATGGCCTTAAGTGCATGCCAGAAACTCAATGATTTAAATACTTAATTATCAAAATGCAGTGGGTTGAATGATAGTCTTCAGAAAGATATATCAATGTCCTAATTCCCAGAAACTGTGAGTGTTCCCTTATTTAGAAAACTGGTCTTTACAGACATGATTAAGTTATGGATCTTTAGAGGAAGAAATCATCTTGGATATTCTCTTGGGCTCTTAATCCAATAGATATTATAAAATATCCACAGGAAGATTTGACAGATAAACATGAATGAGACAATGTGACTAGAGAGGAAGAGATTGGAAGGATGCATGCCAACCAAGAAATGCTTGGAGCCACTGGAAGCAGGAAAGGGCAAAAATTAGAATTTCTTTCAGAGTCTTTGAAGGTAAAGTGGCTCTGCCAGCACCTTAATTTTGGACGTCTGGTACCAGAACAATGAGGGAATAAATTAACATTGTTTTAAACCACCAAAAATTGTTCAGCAGCCATGAGCAACTAATATACATGGAATAGCAAAGCAAAATAATTCTAAGAAAAGTAGAAGATAATTATGATAAATATGAGACTTGAAACTTTTTTAAAAAACAAAAATTTATAAATAAAAAAGAAATTTATTGTTAATAAAACTGATTAATAACAGTTTTCCTATGCCAGGAATTTAAAAAAATCATTACTCTATACCTTACAGATAGAAAAATTTTAATAATAAAATATAGTTTGATATAAAACAATTTTTTAAAAAATGATATTAGTATAAAAAGAAATAGGATATCTGAATTATTCTCTACCTATTAATGAACTGGAGTTTCTGATTTTATGTCTTTCCACAAAGAAAACTTGTCTCAGATGAGCTTTGCTTGTGGATTTTTTCAAACGTTTAAGGAAAAAAGACTTACTTTACACAAATTCATCTAGGTTATGGAAAAAATATTCTTCCCACCTCATTTTGCAATGTCAGCAGAACACGGCTTCAAAATAAAAATAAATTGTTGACTGCAAACACAAATGAGATACTCATGCAAACTAATTCCACTGATATTCAAAATATCAAGCGTGTGCTTGATTTTGTGATTTCTCAGTGTTTTACATTTACATTGTTATTAACTTTTTCATATATTCTTGGACAAACTTTGCTACTTAATACTAAGTTTCACTGTGACTAAATATTTCCATAGCTTCATTCTGGCCTTTTCTTTACTCTGGCGCAGGGTACTTCTTAATTATCAAAAGTGATATAATTATGTCCCTACTTAAAAAGATTCTGGCTATTCTCAATTCTTAGTTTGATCATTTAAAACTTTTATTATTTTTTTATATGTTTTTATTTTTATTATTTAACTAACCTTTCAATACCTACCGCTTGCCAGTTAACCTGTCACACTGAACATTTTAACATCCCACTATAGTGACTAATTCAAAAGGCAGCATGCTAACTGACATGGTCCATTGCACATATTATGTTTTTTCTTTTCCATCACAGAGCATGTGTGGAAGAGGTACATATGTTATCTATTAGTCACATGTAACTGGAATATGAAGAGCATTGACAAGACCCAATTGAAATGAGAACTGATAAAGCATAGATTTTGGAATCAGAACTTAACACAGACACTAATAAAGGTAATAAAGGTTGATTGGTCTCCCTTTGAAAATGATATGAATAGGATGAATTTAGACATGGATATTTTTGAAGGTTTCTTTATGAGAAGGAGGGTATATATCAATATCAAGCAGACAAATGATAGATTCTGAACATTGCCGTCATCTTTTTAACACATTGTTAGCAATTCCTTCTTGGGTATGATTAACCCAGGCACAATTGCAAGAGTAGACCTCGATTAGTTTATTAAAACCAATGCTAACCCATGCACAAAGTTCATGGTCCAAGCTTATTCAGGTGATCAAATATCTTCAAACAAGAAAAAAAAAAAGCTTTTACATGAAAATTGTCAGAAGAGTTATTCTCCCTCTGCTATGTATGGCTGTTAGTATTTTTTACAAACTTATTTAGAAGATCAGATTCAATAAGCATAAGAAAAGAGATTCACCAAGAATGTGTAGCCAGGGCTGTAAAAGAACTATGTCTGGATTTCATCCAACTATTAAAACTACTAATCCATCAAAACTATTAAAACTACTAATTTAAAGCTGTCAATATACTGACTTTGGGGTTTAAACCAGCTAAAGTTTTCTATTACTTAAAATTAATGCCCTTGGAAACAGATTAAGATGGAAAAACTTTAGAAAGATTTTGTTGTTCTATTTTTTCAAGTGATTTCAAAAAATAATGTTTTCTGATAGAGGAGTGATTTTTAAAGAAGAAAGTAAATTTAGTGAATGCTTGTTGATTTAGAATACCTTGGAAATATACGTGTAGATTCATCAACCATGTGATTGACCAGAAACTCAGATGAGAAGACTAGAACACATAGAACCCATTAATAACAAGGGAAACATTTGTTTCAGGAGGAACTTGGAGAATTAACACAAAGAAAGATTTTGACTAAACAACATAGAAAAGTATTAATTTGTAGAGGAAAAGAAAATAATGAGCCTAAAAGAAAACTGTTGGGGAGTATCCAAAGATGTTCAACGAAAAGCAAGGCAGTGTGATATCACCAAAAGAATGAAAGAAAGAAAAAGAAAGAAAGAAGGAAGGAAGGAAGGAAGGAAGGAAGGAAGGAAGGAAGGAAGGAAGGAAGGAAGGAAGAAAGGAAGAAAGAAAGAAAGAAAAATAAAAGGGAAGGCGGGAGGGAGGGAGAGAGGTAGGGAGGGAGGGAGGAAGAAAATATTTAAAGAAGGAAAAATAAATAGTATAATGTTGCCAAATCCTACTGCTAAATTAAGCAAATTAAACCGTTCACTAGATTTAGACATATCATGTCATCAATTCTCTCAGAGAAAGTTGTTTCCACAAATAAGGCATGGGATTAGAAGTCATTAGAACATAAAGCCATTGGAAAATTTAGTAGAAAATGAGGCTGTGGAAACAACATAGGTGTGTGTGGCTGGTAAGCAGAAGAGGCAGAGGTTATAGGATATGTGGAAATTTAAAGAAGTTGCATATGTGTGTTTGGTTTTTTTGTATTATTTTATTTTTATTTTTTAACTAGCAGCTTAATATTTTAGTGAAATTTTAAGTTTACAGAAAAATTTATCAAAAAATACACAGTTTTTATATACTCCGCCCTAACACAGTTTCCCTTATATTAACATCTTACATTACTGTGATACATTTATTATAATTGATAAGTAGATATTGATACATTATTATATTCTAAACTTCATAGTTTATATTAGGGTTTGCTTTTTGTGTCGTACAGGTAAATAGATTTTGATAAATGCAGAATATCATGCAGATACCATTATAGTATCATACAGAATATTTATTGTCCTGCAAATCCTTTTCCCACTTTTTTCTCTATCCACTCCCTCCATCTACCCATCAATCCTGATCTTTTAAAAGTCTCAATAGATTTGCCTTTTTCGTAATGTCGTATAATTGAAATAGAACACTATGTAGCCTTTTTACATTAGCTTTTTTCACTTAATATTATTTATTTAAGATTTTTTCCATGTCTGTTCATGGCTTAGTAGCTCATGTCTTTTAATCACTGAGTAACATTCTTTTGCATGGATGTACCGCATTTGTTTATCTATTAACCAATTCTATGTATTTTGGGAGTAGACATATTTATATGTGTTTATCTGTTTAATGGAAAAAATTCAGAGAAGAAAATCTTGAAAATAATGAACTAAGCGACAGTCAATACAGCACTGCTTCATACAGGGTAGAGAAACTTTCATTAAACTGGAGCAGGTACACTCTATTAAAAACTGGGGAATGAAAAAAAAAGAGGTGCAGATATACAGAAGTTTGTAAATTTGAGGGTGGAAATTGAGACAGTTCTCGTTTAATTTGTCTAATTGAATAAAACAGCTTTTGTTTAATCTGTGAACCGGATACTGAGTCCATCAGCTAATAGGAAAGGAGGAAACCAATGAAGAAGAATGTTTGGAACTTTGTATGAGCGTTGTACAGCGAGTTCATAGTACTCCATTCATATATAACTGTGTGCATGACCCAAAGGTCAATATATTTGCTCTCAATTGAAAGTTTTGTATAAGGTGATTCAGTTTATTGAGAAATTATTTTTAACTTTAACATGTGTGTGTTCGTGATACAGTATTGAACAAAAGAACGCCCTAATCCCATAACTTTATAAAGCTTATATTTTCCAGGGAAAATAATAAATATGCAACATAAAAATAGGAAAAAATTAAGAAAATATAGCATGAAGCTGATTAGTGCTATGTAAAAAAATTAATAAAGCGGAAGCATCAGGAAGAATGCAGAAAGGGTTTAATTTTAGTTAGACTTTTGGGACTAGCCTCACTGTGATGGCAATATGTCAGTGAACGTGTGAAGGTGATGAGGAAGCAAACCTTGTGGATAACTGGGTGAAGAGCATCTCACGTGGAAAGAACCACAAATACAAAGGCCCAGTGGCCGGTGCATGTTATTTTGGAAGAACAGCAAGGAGGCTGTGTGGCTGAAGATGTAGAGAAACAGAGAAGTAGGGCCAGATGTGTGCATGGTTACATAATTCATCTAATCGTTATTTTCAGCAATAATTGTTCCTATCAACGTTTATTAAGAGACTATTTTAGTTCTATTTTTGAATTATTTAAAAATAGTTTGGGACAACATAGATTGCTATAAGGAAATAAAGGCATTTTCTGATCTTAGACTTTTAGAACAGAGTTGAGAAAATGCTCGCCCGATGAAGCTTTTTTGTAGTTTGTCATTTGAAATGTTAAATCCAAAATGTCTTATAAATAGTACTTTTTTATTAACAGTATCAGTAATTGAGGGTGTCATAGGTGGCCCTTCTTTTGGGGGGACAAATAGATCTTGGCACCACAATGCTACTCAACGAGATCTCCACGGGTCACTGTCACATAACAATTCTTACTTTGCACTGTTCTTTCTTAGCCATTGCCTTTTCACATGATTTTCTTCACACAGTTGGACTTCTTTGTTGTATGTAAACGTATCATGTGGTGCACATTTTCTCTCCTGTTGCCCATGATTGAGAACAGATGTTATATGCTTTTATAATTGTCTTCAGGAAATCTTGATGCCTTTTAATGGCATTCTGTACCTTTTGTAATCAGGAGGGTTAGCCGCATGCTTAGAGGCCCATAAAGTACAGAGCTTCTTTTTATTGTATATAGCCACACAGAACACTTGGGCCTGCTGTTCCCTAATTAGTATTAATAAAGGTTTTACACAACAGGTATTAATGCCTTACTGAAAAAGGTAAGGACATATTTGGCTTTTCTTGGAATAGGAAAGCATTGAGCTATGGAAGATAAAGGTTTCTTGATGAAAAAAATGTTTGTTTTCCTCTTTCAATCATTCTTATTCAAAATAAGCCAATTCTTAGTCTTTAATTATATAATGAAAAAGACTAAATAAGTCCGGTTATTTTCATATTTGAATCATCAAAATTCAAAATGTATTTTCATAATTTGTAATTATTTTAATTGGATCCAATAGAATAATATGAGTGAAATCAAGAAGGATTTCTGTGTGAGATATTTCTATGAGAATGCTTTTTTTTTGGAGAATAATAGATAAACTTATTTGGATAAATTATGAGGAATTAATTTATGGCTTAATAAAAACAATTTTACTTACTGAAAATATTTTATTCAGGTATAGAATATAGACTGGGATTAATGCAAATTGTCTTATTCTATTTTTTTTTTCTGCTTTCCACACTAAAAGTCTGACTAAAGTGAACTCCCAATTCTTAAAACTCTGATGCCCTCATTTTTGGTTCTAATATTAATATTTGTAATGGTGACTCTATGTATGTGATGTTGTAGTATGTGTTGGGCAGTTACCAAGTGGTTTACAACTATCTCCTTTACTCTTTGCAGCACGAAGAGGCAGCAGTGGGGTGAGGGTTCCATGCCCACAGTCCTTAACCTCTAGTCTATTTGATTTCTCCAGAATCTTTTGACCATCTCCTGATTAGTAGTCAATTCTTTAAAGCAACCATGCGTCTGTACTTTGGGACAATACAAATATGCATATATGAGTGAATTGCTTTCTCTGACTTCCCAACTAGAATAGAAATTATAATTTAATCTAATATCTTTCTAATTACAATAACTCTTGAGCACATAAGATCCTGGTCAATTTCTTTAAATGATAGATCAATCTGAGAAGAATGGACATCTTAAAAATGTCAAATCAAAAATATTAAATCTTCTAGTACATGAGCTTCACTTATCTGTCCAATTTTCTACATCTTAGTTTAAGTAATGGGGGCCAATTTTTTGGCCCTATTTAATAAATACAAATGTTTCTTATTCCTATATTATCTGAATTATTTTGTATAGTACTAGCATTAATTCTTTTCTAAATATTTGAAATAAATTACTTGTAAAGAATATGAATCTAAAATTTACTTTAAATGAAAGTTATATTTTATTGTCTTAGAAGATTAATATTTTCATAGATACATGACACTTCAGACCTTTTCTTTCAAAAATATATTACAAAATATATTACAGTTTGGAAATGCATGCCTTTCATGGAATTTGTCCATATCTTCTAATCTATAAAACTCATTGGCATAAAATTATAGATACTTTTTCTTCATTATATTTTTAAAATTTATACAATTCTGTAGTGATATCACTTCTTCCACTTGTTATGTTAGTAATTCTGCCAATAACCAGTGAGGTTGGAAGAGTACATCACACCTTAATGAGATTGCAACCCTGATTGACACTTTGATTTCAGTCTGTTCTTGTTAATTCTTGCTAGGGTTTTACTAGTTATATTAATCTTTTCCAAATAACTTGCTTTTAATTTTATTCATAACTATCTTATTTGTCCTTTTCTTAATGATTTTTGCTCTTATGTCACTAATTTCACATTTTAATTTAATTTACTTTGTTTCCATTTTCCTAGCTTCTACTGATGTAAACTTTATTCATTGATTTAAAAATTCTTTTTCTTCTTCTCTAATATAAACATTTAAAAACTATAAAGCTCCTGTAAGCATTGGTTTATTTAAATACATCACATAATTTTTATTATGTTCTCATTATATAGTTCAATTTTTTTTATATTTTATTACTATTTATGTATTCTTTTATTCATCACTACCTAGAACTGATTTCAACTATTTGAGGATTTTTCCAGAAATACTTTTTGTTAATTTAAATTTTATTTTATTTTTATCAGAGTATATATTTTGAGTGATAAAAACTCTGAAATTTGTCAAAGCTTGTTTAATGTTCCAAATGATGGTTCATCTTTGTGAATGTTCCAAATGTGCTTGAAAATTTGTGTGTTCTACAAGGTCACTTCCCGTTACATGATCGGATCACTAAGTCTCTATTCGATTGTACAGTTTTTATAATTTCTATTTTACTCACAATCCTCCAGTATTGTTTTCTGCCAGACTTTGCAGAATGTTTCTCATTGTATTTATAATTTAGTATCTGGACACAGGCTGAAAGAAGTGGTTTTCAGGATCTGCTCATTTGCATAGCTAATTCTTTTGGTTAATTGTCCCTCAAATTCTAGGTGTCTAAAGAAGCCCAGTCTCTGATCTCTATTTATTTTACCCATTATGGATATTGCTTCATGATTAAGTTCAATTTCCCTGGCTATTATTTAAAAAGTGCCCCTGGCACAATATTATTGAAACTTGGAGCTGACCTCTTGTGATTTCTTTTTTCTTTAGGATGACAGCCTTTTACCTTCCGTGTTTGATGACTTCAGTTAATACGTAAATTCTATATAGTATTATGGCTGACACTTGTAGAAAGGTAAGTCACTTGCCCATTTACTTTTTCAGGGTCAAGACTGAAACTAGGGTAAGCTTTGTTTTCCTTTCGCTTGGTTAGTATGTAAACTTTGTGCATTAGCCAATGTTCTCTAGAGAAACAGAACTAATAAGAGGTGTGTGTGTGTCTTTAAATATTTGTTACTTATTATTAAAAATTGGCTTAAGCTATTATGGAGACTGGTAAATTCAAATCTTCTGTGTGGGCCGTTAGGCTCGAGACTCAAGAGAGTTGATAGCAAGATTCCAGGTCCAAAGTCAGCAGGCAGAGACCCAGATGAGTCACTGGTGTAGATGAAGTCCAAAGATAGTCTTCTGTACAATTCCCTCTTACTCAGGGAAGAGCTGTGTTTTTGTTGTTGTCCTTGTTATTCTTCTTCTCCTTAGACCTTCAACTGATTAGATAAGGTTCACTCACATTGCAAAGAATAATCTGCTTTGCTTTACTGATTAAAATATTAGCTTCATCCAAAAACTTCCATGCAGAAACATCCAAAATAATGTTTGACCAAATAACTGAGCATTCCACAGCCCGTTCAAATTGACATATAAAATTAGCCATCCCATTTTACAAATCTATATATTGTATTATTATTAGTTTCTATTCATACTTATTTAAATTTTGTTATTTTCAATGTGACTTTGACCTTATAAAGTTTTTATTTTTCTATTCACTTTTTTTCTGGAAACTTTCCTTCCTTCTCCTCTCTCCTTCTGCCTCTCTCTTTCCTCCTCCTCCTCTTCCTACTGCAATGTCTTCATAACTATATCTCTTACTTGAACTCTTATTTGGGTTTAATAAAATAGTCTATACTGTCTTGCTTTTGTAGAAAAATATATTTTTGCTTTTTTGATGCATGGTTGTTTTTTGATTTTTTTTCTTTTTTCTTTGTTTTCTACTATCTTTTTTTAATAAATACATCTTTGTCTTAAAATTTTTTCACAAAATTTGAAACTGTATATAGTGTTATCTTTATCACACTTTGATTGCTTTTCATATCATCTAGGACATAAGTAATAAAATAGAATGTCAGCCTGATTTCTCCATTAGTATCTTTTACCTTCAAAATCATTGCAGCTTTTCAAATATTCCTCAATTTTCATCAACATCAAAATCCCCAATCCCCTGTTCTCCAAATAAAAATATCCTCTGTACTGAAAAATTAACTGTTCTTTTGCAAGGCAAAATAGGGAAGTAGGTAGGCACAGAGACACTAAAACAAAAATTTCTATCGTCATACCCTTGACTTACTACTTACTATTATAATTCTAAATAAATTGCTTTATAGCTCTGTGCTCTGATTGTTCAACAAGGAAATTTCACAATTATGGCCATTGGTCAGTGGTTTTCCACAAATAATTAAGTAAATTAATCTATGTAAAGTATTTAGAAGCAGATTTAGCATGTATTAAGTACTCAGTATATGTGAATTATTCTGCAATAGCTATTTTCTAATTTCACTCTGTCAATTGTTTCTTTTGATGTGCAGAAACATTTTGGTTTAATATGGTCTCACTTCTCTGTTTTTGCCTTTGTTTCTTGTGCTATTGGTGTTATATGTAAGAAATATTGCCAAGACCAATGTAATGAACCTTTTCTCTTATGTTTTCTTTTTACAACTTTGTTTCTTACAGTCATCTTCAACCCATTTTGAGTTTAATTTTTGTGTTTTGTATAAGATAAGCATCCAATTTTATTCTTTTGCATATGAATATCCAATTGTCCCCAATACCATTTGTTCTTCAGGCTATACATTACTCATTGTGTATTTTTAGCATTCTTGCTGAAGATCAGTTGGCAGCATGTGCATGGCTATTTTCTGGGCCCTTTATTCTGTCCCATGATTCTATATGTCTATTTTTATGGCAATGTTATATTGTTTTATTTTCTGTTCCTTTGTAATATATTTTGAAATCAAGAAATGCAATGCCTCCAGTTTTGTTCTGGTTCAAGATCGCTTTGGCTATTTGTGGTCTTTTGTGGTTCCATATGAATTTTAGAAATTTCACTATGGCTATTAAGGATTCCATTGAGATTTTTATAGGAATTAATTACATTGACTTATAGATAGCTTTGGGTAGTATGAACATTTTAACAATATTAAGTTTTCAAATTCATGAACACGGGTATTTTTCTATTAATTCGTATTTTTTTAATTTCTTTCATCGTTTCTGTTTTGTTTTGTTTTCTATGTATAGGTCTTTCACCACCTTGGTTAAGTTTATTCATAAGAATTCTTTTCAACTCTTATCAATGGGATTGTTTTCTTAATTTCTTCTTCAAATAGTTTGATTTTTAATTTTTGTGTCTCCTCTTTAATTCCCCACTCACCTATGAATGTTGCTTTCACCCCTAAAGAACTAGATCTCTAAAGGCAGAGTGTCTTCTCTAACGCACTTGTGATGTGCACTGGGGACTGGTGTACCTGGGGCCTGGCACCCCCAGCACGGTTGGGGGACCTAGCGCACCCAGGGGGCCTGGTGCATCCCGGGCCTGCCATAGCTGAGGCCTGCCGTACCCAGACCCCACCCCATGCTCCACCTGGGGTGCAAACCCAGGACCTTCTGTGTGTAAAGCAGATGTACTGACCACTACACTATGAAGCCACCCCCAGAGAGTTTGTTTTAACTGTACAAAATTTCAACTGATTTTTGCATGTTGATTTTATATCCTGTGGCTTTACTAAATTTTTTTATCAGCTCTATTAGTGTTTTTGTTTTATTTGTTTTGTATTGTATTTTTTGTTTTTGTAGTTTTTAGAGGTTAGTTCTTTCTTTCTGATTTGGATGTTTTTTAATTTCCTTTTTCTTGGCTAATTGTTTTTGCTATGACTTCTAGTACTGTGTTAACTAGAAGTACTGAGAGTAGCCATACTCTTTTTGTTCCTAATCTTAGAGGAAAGGATTTTTCTTTTTCACTAGTTAGCATATCAACTCTGTGCTTTTCATATATGGACTTTATTATTTTGAGGTAAATTTCTTCTATACCTAGTTTATTTTTAATCATGATTTTTTGTCATAAAAGCGTGTTGTCAAATATATCTATTGAGAATATCAAACCCTTTTTCATCCTTAATTCTTATAACATGGGGTATCACATTAATTGATTTTCAATGCTAAAAGATTTTTGTATCCCAGTGATAAATTTCCCACTTGGTCATGGTTTATGACCCTCTCTTAAAAGCTCTTATGACAAGCTCATTCAGGATAATCTCCTTCTTGATTAACTTACTATCAAATGCATAGGAACTTTTATTATATCAATAAAATCCATTTTCTTTAACATATAAATAACAACCAAGAACATGATCTCATCTCATTTACTAGTTTCCTCCTCATTCAGAAGGGAAAATTGTGCAGGTCATGTACACCATCAAAGCTTTCTGCTTACCACAAATAACATTTAGAAATAACATTTTTTTTTTGTAAAAAACATAAACATCATTAAATCAATTTTATTTCAAAAATTTTGCCAAAGTAATTGATTCCACTATTACAGTCATTTTGTGTCAAATCATAATGTATTTTTTTTCTGGTAGAAAATTTTAGCACCCAGGATTCTAATAGTGGTTGAAAGATGTATATTTCCTTTAGAATCTAATCTTCTGTGATTCTAATCACATGAAACTGGGGTTCATTGAGATTTATGGTATTTAAAACAATAACTGTTGGTCACAGGTAGCTTTTTAACATTAAATAAATTTAAAATAAATAATATTGAAAATCAGCACATTTTAAATACTTAATAGACATATGTGTCTAATGGCTACTTCATTGGAAGATATAGATCTAGGACATTTCAAACATCAAAGAAATGTCTGTCTTATGGCCCTGACTTAAAAAAAGTTCTCAAACTTTAACTTGTCCCAGGATCACTTGAAATCTTTGTTAAACAGCATGCTAGGCCCCTTGTATAGTAGGACTAAAGTGAGATCTGAAAATGTTCATTTCTGTTAAGTTCCAAGGTAAAATTGAAGTTGCTCTTCTGGGAAACACATTTTAAGATCCATTAATTTACTGTTATTGACCATTTACATAAATGTACAGACAAAAATTAACTATTGTAAGCATGTATTTTATAAGAAAAACCTTGAGAGCAGAAAAAATAATTGTTCTCAGTTAATAGTATTTTGCTGTTACTTGCAGGTAAAAATGGATATAAACTATTATGATTTTAGTCCTTTAGACAAACTGAATATTATGGTCAGGAAAATTTGTTCAATAAATAACATCAGTATGTAAAAAACAGTTATAGTTCTTGTCAAAATCTTCCTACAAGGGAAAAAAATGGTAGAGAATCATAAACAATAATATCATTTAATTATAATCTATTTCCTACTAATAGAAAAAATAATTATCTAAAATGACATTTATTTCAATACAATACTTGTTTTAAGAAAGAAACAATAATAACTGGTAACATATTTTTAAATTTTAATTATATTCTGCTTATCATTAAAACTAATTTGCCTTTATAGCAGATAACAATTGAAAGAAAGACATTGCCAAATGTATTCTGCAAAAAGGATTTTATAAAAATACTGTTTATCAGTGGCTCAATAGTGCCTTTTTTGAGAGAAAGTCTGAAGGTACCTTTCTGAAATACACCACCAATATGAAAAAGTATATATTTAATTTAAACCAAATTGCTTTTTCCCAAAATATCAACAAATCAAAAGAAGTCTCAAGACAAAATATATCCACTCAGAAATCACAAACTTCTTATCTTATCAAAATATTAGATTTAGTCACTCCTTAAAACAGATTTTGCCTTTGTTATTCCCATGGCATAACATTAAGATATCACAAAGAGATAAAAAATATTATTTTTTAATATTAATGCTTTTCAGAGCAAAATAAAATAAAATAAAATAATTAACAAAATATGCATGGTAACATTGATGAACAGTTCTTTACAAAGCATATGGATTACTACATTGTCTCAATACCAAACAGAAATTAGAGAGGTCGATGCCACCATCTCAGCACATACAATGTTTTTTGTTTTTGTTTCCCCCCCAACAACAAAAATTTAGCACTCATCCATGAACAGAAATGCCTCTATGAGAGCCGTAAGACCTAGCTCCATAGGCCAAGGGACCCAGGAGGATTCTTGCTATCCAGTGCCTTGGATAATGGACAGATGTGCTTTTATACCAGCTGGGGAGCCTACAGGAGACTGAGCTGGTTCTGCTGCATCCCCTCCCCAAACCCCCAACCAATGCTCCTTGGTAGTAGTATAGAAGCATCAGCAGAACACTGACTTGGGTAATTAAAAATGAAAGAGCCTTTTTGAAAGTCCAGGTTCACAGGGGAGAAGTTCCAACATTCCACTGAAAGACAAAAAAGAAAAGAAAAAAGAAAAGCTAAACAAAGAAAAATGAATTTGTGCATTGAAATAATGAGAGGAACAGCTTGTCTTTGGTGGCCTCGCTCCTCCCAGAAGGAGGCACAGCTCAGAGGTGTTTATTTCTTGCTCAGGCTAAACAATAGGATCTTGCCTTTTGACATTTAAGCACTACCTCCTTAGAGCTCTCAGTGGTATGAGTTTCTTCATCTATCTTGATTTATAAAGTAAACTTAAAATCAGCTCAACACTCCAACATCTTCCCTACAGCTTTGGGTGGGCTAAAGAGTGTAGGCACATGATTAAATAGTATGCAAACTGGTAACATCCCACAGAGCCTACATATTGCCTTCAATCCCACTCCTTCACCAATATTCAGTTTTATTACTGTTTGTAGATGACTCAAAACCACTCAGATACAGTTATTTACTTTTCTGCCTTCTCTTTCATTTTCAGTAATAAATTTGTTTTGTAGAAAAATGTAAAAACACCAGGTGAGAATTTCCCCAATTTATTGCAATATCAATTACGAATCACTTACTCCTGCTCTCATTATTTTATTCTTTGTTCTCAGGATGGATGAGTTGCCTATAATTTTCATGGCAAATTCTTCAACTGTACCATAGGTTTGCTCTCACCTCCTCAAGTATATTTCTTTTATATTCAGATTTAGTTCCCTCTACTTTCCAAGGACTATTTAAATCTCCTAAATCTCTTTCATTATGAAAATCAAACTAACAAAATTACATTGACCATACATCTTTTAACTTACCTATAGTGTCAAGATTCTTACAGAAAAACTCTAAACTTGCTGTCATTAATTCATCACTATTCTTTGATGTACTAGTGAAGATTTAGCAACTGATTCTTTAAGTTCAGTTCCAATGTGAGTGTTGTTTGGTATTTTAATTTATGTTAATGAGTAAATTAAAAGCAAAATAATAAAGATACATGTTGAAAATTCACTCACTTGTCAATGATGCAAATGACTACTGTGTTGAATCAGAATAGTGTTAGAATATCAAAATAACATCTTCTCAATTTATTTGTTATTTATAAGGTATCATTTGTAATATATCAGAGAAAAATTTAACATATTTAAGTGTAATGTATATTATCAACATTTTCTCAAACACACTTTTTAGCCTAGCGCTTTGACAAAACAAAATTAAGTCCTGATTAGTACTGTTTGCTTGTTTATGGACAATAAATATGCCTACCATGGCCCATTTCAAGTTACCGTTATGACATCATAGAGTATAAAATTAAAAAGAGATTTTCAGTTGCACATCGGTAGTGCTATATAGTATTTCCATTACACAAATACAATATAAGCAAATAATGCAAGAGCACAGATAGTAGCAAAATGCAGTAAAACAGTTCAGAAGCAATAAGTTTTGTATATTTATTGTAATATATGTAATTGTCAAATTTATATGATTTAATTGTTAATAATTGCATTTACTAATTAGTTCTAAAATTCTTTAAAATGCAATAATTGACGCCTGTGAGCTAGTACAAATTGTCTTCAACCTGCCATTGTGGTACCCAGAGTTCTGCAAACTACATTCCTCCCACATATGGGAATTTTGTGGAAACCAAATAAATAACAAACTTTATTTCCTCATGATTTCTCAACAAATTGGGAAATAAAAGATGTATTTGTGGGCACAAAAGTTAACCTTTTTAATGATAATAAATAAACTAACGGATATAGTTGCAAATCTAATAGCTAATACTAAGGAGCAGCATTAGTCAGACTTACCCATGGTTATAGGTTGAATTATACCCCCAAAAGATAAAATCTTAACCCCCTCTAACAAGGACTATGACTTTATCTGGATGGAAGGTCTCTGCAGATGATAAAGTTAAAATGAAGACATTGGAGTGGGCCTTAAAACACTATGACTGGTGTTCTAACAATAATAAAAAAGAAGCTCTGGAAACAGAGACAGACACATACAAAGAGAAGACTGTGTGAAGACACAGGGAGAGCACCATTTGCAAGCTAAGGAATACCTGAGACAACCAGAAGCTAGGAAAGAGGCATGGAACCAATTCTCCCTCACAGCCCTCAGAAAGAGCCAACTCTGCTTGCACCTTGATCTCAACATCTAACCTCCAGAACTATGAGACAGTAAATATATGTGACCACCCAGTCTGTGGTGTTTCATAACAGCGGTCTCAGGAAATTAATGCACCCACCAAGTCATGATTTCATTTGAAAGGGTTAAGACTCTCTCTGAGGAAGCGAGGACATACAAAAAAGTACTGGAAAGTCATATGGTAACTAGACTCATTCTCAAGGAGAGAAGGGGCATAGCTAACCTGATCGGGCTCAATTATTCATTCCAAATGTAATCATCAGCCACTGCAAAGCCCCATAGCAAAGTGAAAAAATGAGTGAAGGTAAAATAAAAAAATATGCTTAGTAAGCCAAAATTATCATCACATAAACTATGAGTTCTCCTTTAACACCCCCAAAACCATGAGAAATACTCTTGCTTAGTTCCAAATTTCCAGTGGACACTGCCCAGTGTTACTTGACTACATGCAGCCCTGAGCACTTTCAAACATCCCCCTTGTGATTTGATTTCAGCTGTTTTATAGCAACATTTTCAGTGCCTCTCTCACCTTGCACGTGGTCTTCTGTAAAGACGTCAATCTTTAGCCATCCTGTTACCTAAGATGCTCATTTCATTTATACAGTATGCTCTGTGGATGATCTCATTTTTACTCTTGTGTTCAGTTATCAAACGAAAATAATTCTCACTTCTATATCTGAAGTTCAGATGATTTTAGTAAGCTCACCACTAACTTTGCTGCTGACATTTGATCTTTCTTATATATGCAACAGGTACCACAAACTATTTTTGAAATTAAATTATTATATTTCTTTTTAAATATATTTCTTTTCTATGTTTTCCAACTTATTTTAGGGTACCACTATTTATGTACCAAGGACCAAAAATCTGAGGGTCATTGTCTTTCCCCTGTACGTACCTTGACCATCAAATTATAAATTGCCAATAGACCTTAATAACTCCCCAAAGATATTCCTCATTGATTCTTTCTCTCATACTGTTTCCTTTCATTCAAATTTCTGTGGTAAAAGCTAGAATCTTCATAAAACAAAAATTTCATCATGCCACTCCTCTACTTAACATTATTCAATGACTCCTGGTGGGCCTCAAAAAAAAAAAAAATATATATATATATGTGTGTGTGTGTGTGTGTGTATATATATGTTTGTGTTTATAGTTGTAAAAATATATACCAATAAAAAATTAAAAGCCAAATACACACATACATATATGTATATTTGTATTCAAATTTACTATAATTTATCTTTCCCATGGACCTATACACAAGCTAGCCTCTGCTGCCAAACTTTCTCCAGTAATTGATATTTTTTATTTTTGCTTTTTTTTCAAGAAATAGCAGTTGGAGACAGAATCAGCAACTCAAAGTAACTTTGTTTTCAAACATTCATACCTAGGTCAGGAAAATGGGGGGTTAATTACCCTCAACTTAAGAATTATAGTCAAGCTTTATATATTTAACAACTTCATCAAGTTTCCTTATTCCCCCAACTTTACTGAGGTATGATTGGTGTATAACATATTATCATTTTAATGTGTACAACTTGTTGATTTCATGCACATATATTTCAATGTGATTACCACATCAGTGTTACTAATGCCTATGTCATATTATATAATTACCATCTCATTTATTCGGTGAGAACACCTACTTTCTTAGCAACTTTCAAGCATATAATTCAATGTTATTGTCTATAATCACAATTCTCTATATTAGATCCTGAAACATACACCTTCTAACTGAAAGTTTGTACTTTTTGACAGATTTCTCCCTATTTCTCCAACTCTCCAGCCCCTGGTAACCACCATTATACTCTGTTTCTATGAGTTTCAGCCCATTCAAGACTGAAAAGAAGAAGTTGGAGGGCTGGGTTGAGCTAATGTTTACTTTTTTAATGAAAATAAATTTCAAGGACAGATATATCATTGAGAGCATTAAGGAGGCAGTGCTAAAAGAACAAGATTCTAATGTCTAGCCTGAGGAAGAAATAAAATAATGACAACAGATAGTTAATGACTTGAAGAAAAGTTAGTACAGAAAAAAAGTCAGAGTCATTTTTGGTTAAGTGACAGTGAATAAAAATAAAAATTTTAAGTTCTTTATAACTTTGTTTTTCCTCTTAGTTTTCCTTCATTTTTTCACATTTTTTTCTGAACTAATAAACAAGAGTATCATAAATTGACTCCCAGTATTGGCAACTGTAAAATTAAATCACTAGAATTATATTTCAGTTGAAAGCATAATGATATTACAAGGCACACAATATCTTTGAATACTTTCTTCCTGTTAAGCTTAATTATCTGTGAGATAAGGATATGGTAATATAACTTTCTTCTAGCTATTGGAGTTTGGGGTAAACATTTATTGAAGATTGCATTTTGTAATGAGTATTGACTGTACATATTGATGTTGTGTCTATTTTCTGTTTTACTTTTCCAAGGAAATGTTCAAGTTATGAATTTTTTTTCTGTATCAGATGCTTCATAAAATGCTGATGGCTATGAAAGGATGAAGTTAATCACATCATAAATATGTTCTTTTCTGTATCGTATACTTGAATTATAATTTAATATTCAAATTAATGTTTATAAAAATGCTTATATTTTAACCATGCAATATGTAATTGTCATCTTTAAAATTAACATGAAAAATTTCAAAATATACAGCATATGCATGTAATGCTTAATACCTGTTAGAAATCTTTTTAAGAGAACATGTATATAGCATCTTACAAACCAATTATGAGAGTTCATATAATCCAGAAGATGGTGCTGTTTACATTTCTACTGCATTTCAGAACTGCAGAGAAACAATTTATTTCCACTTTGGCCATTGATGGGTTGTAAATTATTCAGCATACCTTTGCAATAAGAACAGTTAATGTAGCTTTGCTCTTGAGAATTTCACATTTACAAATAATTTGCATAACATTTCCACACAAAATATTAGAAAATGTACTACTTCACAAGCAATCTCACATTAATGGAGCCTGATCAGTTGCAGCTATCCAGTTATCTTCTGCCAGGAGTAGACTCAAATGTGAAAATACATATTAGATAAAAGATCTATTTAATTTTCTGGTTACTTATATGGCTATTAAAATGCAACACGCAGACCATTAAAGTGGTGATGATCCTTATTTAATGGAATGTGAATTTATTCTTCCAAATAGTGAACAGTATTATAGTAACTTTTGTGACATGTTAATTACGTACGGTGCAGGCACAAAAGCTTTAGCCAGTTAGCATAAATAAATGGCATACACAAAACTTATAGTACATTGGATCTATTGTACTTCATCTGAAGTTTAGTAGTAGAATATGCACACAATCTTATCACTGCTCCTAGTACTGTGGGGAGGAGACAGGAGGGTCCACACATGCATTTACCAAGACTGTCACTTTCTGCTTCTGTTCAGAGAGTCACGGCTTCAAGAGCAAAACAAATAATGGAAACTTAAACAAAGCTTTTTCAATACCTTTAGTAGCAAATTGACATCAAAAGACTAGATAAAGGAGATCTAAAATGCATCAGTGGTTTTATCACAGGCCAAATTTTAACTAAGTATTTTAATAAAGAATTAATGATATGGTCTATTAAGAGTGACGAAGTTTGCATGGTTTGAGTGGGCTATGTAGGATAATTTACATTGATGTTTAAAAACAAATGAAAAGAAAAATCAACATAGACATATTATTTTGTTGTTAGAGGAACCCACCAGAAAATCTAGCAGAAAAAGAAAAAAGAGCTAAAGTGTTATAGTGATTCTTTCTGGGGAAAGAAAATTCAAGTGCAGAAATATGGCATGGTAAATAATTAATTATTTACATTCTCCCTTATTTGCTACTCTTGACTTTCTCAAAAGCATTCTGGACCTTTTGACAAGCTCTTCAGGTAACTTTAATTCAGAGAAAAGTTTGCAGAGTCTGAAGCTGGAGAAGGTCCTGCAGGGCTGGAGATTGAGGGAGATGCCAGGTCTCAATAACCGCAGGGAACCATAATGACATAAGCAAGCAACATTATTAAATAAAACAAGAAAGCAACATAGAAGACTTAAGGATATGATCTCTTTAAAACTTAGGTAATAGTGGCTTTTAGTGGAACATACCCTCTTACGAAATGGCTTTGTTATTTTTCTTTTTCCTGAGCCACAAGCTTAAAGCAGCAATTAGTTATCTCATTTCATTTTCCTAGATCTCTTTCCCAAAAGTAGTTCTAAGATTTAGGTTGCCTAGAGCGAAAATCTAAGGAATATAGTTGCAGCTGGTGCTCCTGATGACAGTAATTTAGGTAAATAGTCAGTGCTTCTGGGTTCCTTTGTGCTCTTTGAGAAGGTCTTTGTTGAACTGATTTGCAGATGCTATGCCTTTTCTAGAATTTATAAATTAAAAGTACTTGTAGATATTTATATATTACTTTTGAATGTTAGAACATATAAACATTTTTCTTTTGATCATGATTATATTCTGTTTCCAATAGCTAGAAGTATTTGCAGAAAGAAAATTATTTGAAAAAATTTTTTAATTCTGTCAATTTATTCCTTGTGCAAAATGTGCTTTTTAAAAAATTGTGCCTATGCTTTTTGACATTACCAAATACTCACAAAATTTTTAAACAAACAAAAAGATATTGTTCCCAAAATTGTCATCGGCATAGAAATGTTGCTAGAAGTGGTTGTATTAATTAATTGATTTCATCCCTACATAACTATTTCATGATACAACTCCTTATTGAATAATTAGGTAGTTTTTACGCTGGATAGTTTATACATCAATATGTAACTTTGTAGGCACCTGATACAATCTTAAGACAAGTCACACACATGCAAAATTTTACTCTTGGAATTTATGAACTGAATCAGTAGTCACAAAGTTGTATTATATATAGGAGATCAAATTAGATTTATTTCTTAAATTTTATTTGTAAACTTTATGAACTTGTCTGGCAAAAAGGTATGATTTAACGCTCTACTTCATATACTTATGACCAGACATTACACAGTATTTTATTTTGTTTTTAAAAAGGTGACCGTTGAAGGAGTAGAGAATCATATATTAATGTTTTGTCTCAGATATTCTGATATTTTAAACACGAGTCAATTTCCTGAGTGTAAAGTAGAACTTAACATCTACTCTCTGTCTATAAAATTTTCACTTCCTACATTTTTCCTGTTTTTACTGGGATACAACCATGTTCTATATGGCAATGATAAATTAGACCTCTTGTTATCATCCATGTTGTGGTGTGTGTGTGTGTGTGTGTGTGTGTGTGTGTGTATAAATGGGCAGGGCCTCCTATACTAATGTCCCTCGAAATCTCTATGGGCAAGTATGGTAGTGCTTTTATATTTTTTATTTGTTTATGCTTCTGGGTCAGACTTTGTTTGAAGAGATGGTTTCAAGGCTATAAAAAAATAGAAAACTCTTGCTCTAAGATATTAATACAAATGGAACATCACAAGTGCATTCAAGTGTTTCTCATTCAGCACAGTAAAAACTTATTTCTGAACACCGGGCCGCTTTTCTTTTTTATTGTATGCCTTATCTCTTCTT
This sequence comes from Cynopterus sphinx, assembly GCA_030015415.1. NCBI lineage: Eukaryota > Metazoa > Chordata > Mammalia > Chiroptera > Pteropodidae > Cynopterus > Cynopterus sphinx. Next base: position 11,841,517 of record CM057379.1, read on the forward strand.
TTCAATTATTCATAGTCTCCTAAGGACCATTTTCAGTATAAAATAGTATCTATGGGAGGTTAAAACAGCAAGGAATGTATTTTTGAATGAATTACAGGAAAAGATCTATTTAGAAATTTAAATCTATGTGGTCAACATAGAAAAAGATATATGTACCTACTCAATAATTCTGTTACCCTACAGTTTTCTGGTCATAACCTCTTTTAACCTTCTGATTTTCTTCCTGGGAAGTATGTGTCTGTGTGCATATTTTTATTGTATTTTTTTATGTCCTATTTATTTTTATATTGTGTGATTTAAGATAGATTGAAAACCTTTGTTTCTGAGTATATTTGTTTCTTTGTATTATATTTAGCCATATTCTGGTAATTTAGGATATGGATCACCCATACTTATTTTTTTGACCATTTAAAAAACATATAACTGCACTGCTCTTTTTTCTTTAATTTCTTAATATATTTTAGAGTATTTTTAGCTCTTTACCAAGTTAGTCTTAAAATAAAATTCTGTCCTTATTTGTATTTTTATAGTTTACTTTTTCAGTTTGAAGTTTATTTTTATCTGTAAATTATTTCAGATATGCAAAGAACTATAGAAAATAGTATAACAGACATTTATGTATCTACACTCAAAATGTAACTTAGACTTACACCAGATTGACTTCATTTATAGATATATTGATGCATATAAAGTAAATTTTCCGCAATCACCATATTCAAATGTTATAGATAATTTTTTCAATAGTTTTTATTTATTCTTTTAAATTTATTCTGTGATCAAATCTCTCATGAGAAAATTTAATATTTTTAAAAGTACTGAAAACTACAACAAACAACACCATGTACACAGCCTCTCTACTATAAGTTTGTTTTCACCAAATATAGTTGTGTACTAATCTAATACAAAAAATACAGGATGTTTTGCCTTCCTGCTTGTTTTGTTTTTTTCTAAAGCCTTATAGGAAATGGTAGTGATTGTTTTTCATATCGCTGAAGCAGTTCTAAATAATATAAAATATGTAAGGTTTGAACTAAAAGTAATTTTAAAGTTCTGTAGTTCAATCACCTTATTTCAATGGAAGAGTATAAATGTCAGCAAGCTTCATTCTCCACCCTTGAGGTGAGGTCTTTGTTAGTGATGTGAGTAACATGATTACACACTATTATGTCACTTCTGGGAATGAACCTTGTCCAAAAATTATCAACCAAGCAGTTTAGAGAACCACACAAATGTAAGAAAATGAGGGACTGTTTATCTAATGTGTGTGCTGTGAGTTTCGAAGAAATTATCAGGAAAACTTACTTAATGATGAATTGTAGCTCACCGAGAGGCTTTTGAAGCATATGATGGTTGGAGGTGGCTTTTTGCAGACATCTTAATGCAACTCTTGATATACATAACGCTTAAGAGAGGTGCGAGAAAAACTGGAAACCTTTCTAAGGACCAAGATATTGTTGAAATAAAAACAAAAACTGAGATGTGTGTAATTAAGATATGAATTTACTTTATAAATATTGTTTGATCCTGCAGACACAGAATATAGCTATTAAGAAGACTGGAAGTCCAGTCCCAGCTAGAACACAATCCTAGCAAGGAGACTGCCCAGCTATATAACTCTACAAAAACTGTTTATCAGGCTCAGAACTTTAAAAATGGCCTCCTTCCTAAATTTGTTGTGAATTTTCAATAAGTAAAAAATATAAAGAGTTTGGATAATGGTTGGGCTTTGAAAATTGCTTAATCAAGTTTAAATATTACCAAAATACATTGTTTTGGAGACAAAAATCACAATCTCTTCATTTTCATCTGTGACTCCTTTGTCCTTCTATGATCTTGTCAACGGGTGGGCTCAGAGTGTTCACACCACTGAGAACCTGAAAAAGAAAGTAAATGTAAGAAAAATTCACATGCCTAATGTATAAAAAGATAAAAGTGAGGATTCAGGTGCTCTCTCTGTTTCCTACCTGCTTTTCTTGTGTCATTTGAAGAAAACCAGTGTGTGTCCAAATGCTCAGTAAACTCATCATTCCTTACCTCACTGGCTGTGGTAGATATATCTGATTGTTAACATTCTGATAGAAATCACTTTCTCTTTAACTTGTCTATGGTTCATGTTCTGTGTTCTTTCTTCCTACCTCAGAATCATCTTTTCTCACAAGGAAGAAAGTTGAATCATCAATTAAAAAGCTACCCACAGGATTGTCATCTAGCTTTTGGCTCTGGGCAAGACCTTTACGATACATTAAATCCATTCTGGGAAATACTTGAATGATCTAGATTTCAGGCCAGAGAGCTCTCTGAATATTGGCCATATGTCAAGGTTTTCTTTGTCTACAAAGAGACAGGATTGATAAACTGTCACTGCTCATTGTGCAGCTTAGAACTGAGAGACTGACCACATCAGGGAGAAACAGATGTATATGGGAGCAAGTCAAGGGCAGAGGCACATGGGGCTTTTAGGAGATCCTTATAATACAGTTCTCTTTGCCCAAAACAGATACGCTCTTCACTTTTTATCATCTTCAGAGCAAAGTAAAAATCTTCCTCTCAGCGTTTAATAAGGAGAGAAAATTTATAATTTATATTAGCATTGTCAATCATTACCATTTTCAGAAAGGATATAAAATCAGAGTTCAACATATCTCCCTCTTTGAAAAATTCTTCCAACTTTTCTAAAGGAACTAGTTGTAAGGAAGAATGATTTTGCCTATTTCTACCTTCCCCCCAACTGCTGCTATAAAGGAATAAAAGAGAAGTAGAAATGAGAAGAGGGAAGAAAGGAGAGAGAAATTTAGAAAAAAAAGAAAGGAAAGAAAAGAGAAAGGGAGAAAAGAAGGAAGGAAGGAAGGAAGGAAGGAAGGAAGGAAGGAAGGAAGGAAGGAAGGGAATGAAAAAAATCTTAAAATTCATTGGGAGACTATAGAAACAAGTGATGGTATGATTAGTTTTAGATTATTGTAAGTTAATATTATTTTCATTATTTTTTTAAATCTGTGCATTTTGTTTTTTTATTAAATTTATTGGGATGACATTGGTTAATAAATTATATAGGTTTCAAGCATACAAAGAGACTAAAGGGACACTAGATAAGGTTTGTTCCTAGTCTCTCTGTTTCGGTGTCCCAAATTTTACCTGATTTCCCTTTTTGTAAAAACATTAAGCCTGTTCCAAAAATTAGAATCAGCCTTCTTTTGACACATGATAAAGTCAATTGGCAAAAAAAAGAAATGAGATAGAGAAATATATGCCCAGTCAGATCAATGACCAAGAGACCAAACAAATGTTTCTTTAGAAAACTGTCCATTACAGAAACAAAACAAACAATACATTGTTATCATCTTATTTATTCATCAATAATCCTCAATTAATCTGGAAATGCCACATCTTGTCTGGAATTTGACAAATTGGGTATTTGAAGTAGAAAATGGAAGCAAGTAACTCCTAGCTTGCCTGATTACAAAATTCAAGTAGCAAATTCACTTACTTTGCTCCAAAGGAACCGTTTTATAATATAGTGAATCAGAGAAGTTCCAGAAGCCCCTGTTTTTAATGTCTCCTTGCCAGTAATCTCGTCTTTCTCCCAGGATATCAATAAATCAATTCTAATAAACTCTCAAGGCAAGTTTTCATTGTTTTCTGCTTTTGTTGCCTCTTATTATTTCATAACTTCCTCTGTAAGCGTTGGCAGCTCACCAGTGAGCCAATATAAAGGATTGTGTGTCATGAAACACACATACACATATACCTACACACTCACTCTTCTGTCTAGCTACCATCTTCTTCTGCTTCCCTGTAAAACAAAAATGCTACAAGAGAGATATCTTTACTCAATGTAGTTACTTTTACTCTGGCCATTCTCTGTTGAGCACTGAAATCAGCTGTTAACTGCAACATGGAACTGATACTTTTATTATAAAAGTGATCGATGACTTCAGCTCACCAAATATAATTGTCAGTACTCAATATTCACCTTCATTGACCTATCTAAATTTGATGGAATCACTTATATTTTCCTTATAACATTTATTTTTCTCAAATGCCAAAATAACACCCTCTTTTGGTTCCTTTAATCCTTTTCTGAGTGCACCTTCTCAAATTCCTTTGTTAGATTCTCTCCATTTACCCAATTTCTTGATTTTGGAGTATCCCAGGACTCAGTTTTTATAATTCTTGTTTATATATATATATATATATATATATATATATATATATATATAATCTTCTATTTTTTTTTTAGTGTTATGGCTTTAAATGTGACTAAATTATTTTTTCAACAAATTGCCACAAAATGGATGGTCCAATTTTATATAATCACAATAAACTATCAAAATTTATTAAACACTCATGTTTATGTAGTTAATAAACCTTCAACTTCTGCATAAATTAGTAGGTTAATATAAACCTTCAACTTCTGCATAAATTAGTAGGTTAATAACTAAAAATAATAGTTATGATACCTAATCAGGAACGATTTAAAATATTACTTCGTATAGGAAGAGAATAACAAATTTGTTATGACAGCCAGCTTGATATAGAGTTAAATCACATTGCCACTGGATTTGATATTATAAATGATTTTCATTAAATTTTAAATAAATGCATGCAAATGATTAGAGTGAGTGGTGGAGTAAATTGAAAAATAAGTGAATTTCTCCATCATCATCAAGTTTCTTCATTATATTTGAGTACTTTAGAGGTCTCTAAGCAGTGTATACTCTTTTGTAATCATAACTTATTTGGCTCTGCTAAAGGTTTTACTATTGGATTTCAACAATACTAATATTGGATGAAAGAAATGTAACATAACTCATATCTTTCCAGTATATAAAATCTTCTTGAAAATATGTAAATAGATTTATAAGTTGCTTTAAAATATTTCAGTTGTATATGTTTTTTAATGTGGGGATTTTAATCCATATTAGAATTCGGTTATCAATTGACCATAAATTTAAACAAAAACCATCTTCTGACACATACATTCTAATAATGTATCAACAGTACTAGTAGTCAGTGGTTGGTTATTTGAATTTATTAATAACATTTCATTTTTCTCTCCAATGGAAATCTATGGTGGTTTGCCCCAATCACATATCTGAAACAATGTCTTATGAAAACAAAATGAAACAAAATTAAATGAAATTTAACAATAAAAAAATTTAAGCAAACTGTAATCCTTGGCAAATAAATCAAGTAAAAATCATTGAAGAAAACTGGAAGCAGGGGACTTCATTAAAAATAACTATATAAGTGCAGAACTGTTATCTTTATACTCTGAGAGAATTAAGCTACCTCTTAAAACTCTAACCTTTCTAATGAGGAGTGATGTTTAACCAGAAAAATATATACTGTGGACAAAAATAAAGTACCTGATAAAAGAGATTTTAAATTAATGGGATGTACACTCTACTTTTGTTGTTTTTTAACACATTATCCTTGAAGATAAGCCCAGGCTTTTGACAGTCTATTATTACTAGTAATGATGATAATAATCATATTATCAATTATTATAATATTTATTAATAATACATGCACTATGTATGATGCTAGGTAATACGTGCATACACATATGTATATGCATACATGCAAAAATACTACATTTGGTGATCACAGTAAGAGTTGAATGAGGTCCTATTTTATTTTTATCTTAAGATGAGAAAGATGTTTGAATCCTGTGATTTGACCAAGATCATAACTTTAGTAAATAGCAGCTGTGGAGCTGGGTCAACTTTATATGACTCAAGAATGCTTTTTCTGGGTACTCTCTAAAATTTAATGTGTAAAAATTGGAAAGACATTTCTGAATATTTTCTTTCTTTTTCTAAGGTCAAGCACTTAATTGGTGACCCACCTGAGGATATAAACTATCTGTTTTTAAAAAGAACAAATCATCAAATTTTTACAAGCTGCAGTAAAGGAACTTGTTTATAGTGACTTGTATGTGAGAGACTTTAGGATAAAGATGCTAAGAAGGGCAAATACAGTTTTCTCAAAACTGGAAGATTTTCTCCTAAGATTTTTTTCTCTGAAGATGTTGTTCTAGAATTGCTTATGCAAGTGAGCTACATTAGTAAGATAGATTCCATGCACACCAACAAGGATACATAAATACTAGGATTATTATGATTGTCAATAAATAATTATATATTTAAATATTTTGCCTGACTCTGAAGTGTATTGAATTATTTACTTACAAATATTTACTTCTAATGCCTATTGAGTAGGCTATAAGAAATCCTGGGTCTATACAGGTGAAAAAAAACTGTGAAATATTAAAATATGTGCAATTTCTATGAAGACTTAGACTATAATCAAAACATTTTTCTTTTTTATATTTTGTTTGTTGCTTATCAAAAATAACTTCTTGGCCAGGTACCTAAAAGAGGGAAAAGTAACCCCACTTTTGGATCACTAGGGAAAATACTGAATGTTCAAGATCTTAGAGATGATAGAATTTATTGAAACTTGGCATATTTGACATATGATTAACAATCTGAATACATCATAATCATTTAAATTTCTAGAGAAAACAATATTGGTCTATATCAAATTACTAAGCACTGAAATCAGTAAATTTGTCTGAAATATCTTTTTATCTGTACTGGATAAATTATCAAAAATACAGTTTAAAAAATAATGTTAGAAAAAATAATCATACCATATTGACCCTTTATGATTGTAGTTTCATTTTCTTGATAATAAATCAATTTTTTAAAGGAATACTATTCTTATTAATTTTATTTTTGGAAGAAGATCCCTGCAAATTTAAAAGGTACATATTAGCACAATAGTAATAATAATAACAATAAATAATTGATTACAATGGGTTGAAAACTTCCAAATAAAGAATTTATAACCTCATAAAATAAGAAAAACATTTGAAGCCTACTAGGAGACTATTTTCTGCAAATGAATAAACATAAATGAAGAGAAAGTAGTATATGTAATGTCTTTCTTCTATTGACTGTATCTAAGGGTAGCCAAAAATGTGAAGAGGGGTAGTTGCTTGAAACTGAAAAGAAGAACCCTTAAAGAACATTAATGCAACCAAGCAATGGTCATCAGCCTTTACCAACCATTCAATCAGTGAGTTGACTATTTTAATGAATGGATCAATCAAACATTGTCTGAACTCCTTATTCTGGGGTATGTTTCAGTTATAAAGGTAACTTCTAGATAAACTTTTGGTTTAAAATTTTAAAGAGAAAAATGTTCTCTTCTCCAGAAATTATAAAAATAAAAATAAGAAATGAGAATCTAACATCATTGTTTAACAAACTGGGAAATAGATGCCACCAGTAGCACAATATCATAAATGAATGAATAAATAGATCCTAAATTAAGTAAAAGTAAGACAATAGCAAAAATAAAGTAACATTAAATAAATGTTGATCTGGTCATAGGCACTACTGAGTATCTAATCTCATCAAAAGACACCAATTCTTAAACCTGAATATAGCACTCTTACCCAAGGAGACATATCAGGTTCCTGAAGGCAGATTAATTATGTTAGACCCCCTAATATTGTGAATAGAGAACACTTTTTTTCACTGAAATAGACACTTTGCATATTGTTTTTTTTCTGCCTGACACACTACAGATACCTAATTTGCTCTCATAGAATTACATATAGCAACACTTCCAACAAGAGAACTCATTTGACAGCAAATGAAGTGTGGCAATGGGCCCACACTTTTGGAAATCACGGTGATTGTCCTGCACCTCATCAACTTGAAGTAGTTAACTTAATGGAATGGTGGAATAGTCTTTTGAAGATCCAGTTACAGAACCAGCCAGGTGGCGAAACCTTGCTGAACTGGGTCTGCCAACTGCAATATATGCTCTAAATTAACATCCAATGCACAGTGTTATTTTTCTTAAAGCTTGAAATTATGGCTCTGAGAATAGAAACTGCTTGTTTCCCTCATACACTAAAGATACAGGAGCAAGTATTTGCTTCTTGTCTCCATGACTTTAGGCTCTGCTGGTCTAGAGGTCTCAGTTCCAAAGGAAGAATGCTTCTACCTGCAGACACAATAATGATACCAATAAACTAGAAATTAAGACTGTGCCTGGATACATTGTGTTCTTCATGTTGTTGAATAAGTGGATAAAAAGAGATTATTCTGATTCTTGATGATGAGTATCAAGGGAAATTGGGTTGTTACTCCACGACGTGCATGAGAAGGACTGTTACATTTACTTACCCATATGGTCTCCCTCCTAGGGATTTATTTTGATGTCAAGAGAGATGACATGACCCCCTCACCCTTGAATGTAAATAAGGAATATTTAATACTCACAACAAACCAGTCTCCCAGGAGGTGAAGGTCTCAAAATATCAAAGGACATCTAGCATAGGCAAGTCCTACAAACAACCAGAAGACTGCAGATAGCTGAAATTCCCACAGTTTGCAAAAGCAAAGGACATGTGTAGAGCTTCTTTCCTCTATTGCCCAGATGTGGATCATGCAGGGAACTAAAATCTCTTAATGGTGAAACATCAAAAATAGAGTCAGCCTCTTAATTTTAAGGACATCCCTCAGAACACCTCTTAGTACTCTCATGGCCTGAGATTGCAGTCGATGAAAAGTTGACAACCCAAACACTGAGACAAGACTAATTATAATGACCCAGAGCTTTTAGTAATGAATGTTTTAGTAGTCGTACCAGACAATGAATCACAACCAAATGAAGCACTTGCAAGGTACATAAGGACTATGAAATGAATAGTGTGGCTATTATTGTTGTTTCTAAATATTATAAATCTAAACTATATAACCAGTTCCAGAACCTAGGACTATAACAGTTATAAGTACTTCTTCCTTAGTTTGATTTGAATGTATTTTCTTCCCCTCTTCATTATCTACAAATATTATAATGTGTTTAATAGTTAGCTTTCTATCATAATATTTATGTTATTGGAAATCAAAATTAATCAGCTGATAATAAAGAAAATCTCCCAGACACTAAAAGGAATCCTCTTTTTGAGGAAAAAAAAAAGATAATGTATATGTGATTTGTACATCAGTCACTTTCAGTGAAAGCATAACATTGTCATGGTCTTTATTTGGATATTAAGTATAGTTTGAGGACATGCATATGTCAGTTTCAAGGTGGCAAGGGGCAGACATATAGTGTCTACGTTGGATTCCTAGGCTGCACTAAGTTTCCTAGAATTATCTTCCATGTTTCTGATTACAGTGGGCTATCATTAAAAAACAACAGAACAACAACCCAAAACATTTTTTATGAGATCTGAAAGCATGGAAGTGGAACAGCAATGGTTTTTGTTGCACAAGCACATATTGTCATTTATCTGCTGGCTCACAGCATTGACTTGAAGCAATGGCCAGGCCTACAACTATCCACTCTTCCTGGGATTCTCCTTCAATTTCTCCAAACCTTGGTCCTGGTATGTGTGTTTATATCCACAATGAGGTGCTCTGGATTCTGCAGGATGTACATGCCACATAGGTCAGAGGCTGTAAGAGCTAATGTGAATTTCAGTCAATATCATGAACTTCAGCTCATGCTCATGGATTCAGCTTTTTCTTGCTCCCCAGAACTTTGTATCAATCTTTCCTTTATGATTGCCTTATGTGTGGATTTGAAATTTGGCATCAGATGCCAGGACAGACCATAATCTAAATGTAAATGCCAAAACTATAACATTTCATAAAGAAAACATAGGAGAAAATCTTCAATAACCTTGGAATAACCAAAGAATACTTGAGACAATTCTTAGGCAAACCATTTTAAAAATGTTTAATTGATTTTAGTGTATTTAATAAGACATGCACTTCTTTAAAACCCACTATTGGTAAAATGAAAGGAAACTATGTACTGCGAGAAAATAATTTCAATATATACATATATATATATATATATATTTTTTTTTTTTATAAAACTTTATCTCAAAAATATATAAAAACACTTGCAACTCAATAGTGAGAGGACAACACAACTGAATAAAAGAGGGTAAGATATTTCAATAAATAATACACACAAAAAAGATAGAAAAGCAGTAGTAATGAAAAACTATACTTAGTATAATTAGGCATTAATAAAATGCATTTTGAAACCATAAGATACCACTACACAATCAGTAGAATAGTTAAAATGAAAAGAAGATTGACAATATCAAATGTTGGCAAAACATTTGTCACAAAGCATTTCTGGAATGTAAAATATTATAGGCACTGTGGAAAATAAATTGGCACTTTCTTATAAGTTAAAAATATGCATACCTTATAATCCAGCAAGTATTCCTAGATATTTATTCAAAAAAAAGACAAAAAATTCATTAGTCTCTAGACGATTATGGAAACAAAATCTCATTTGTTCATTGGTCAAAAAAGTGAGTTAAATTAGTTCTAGGAAGGCCATCACAGGGTGAGTCAGAGTTCGTGGTTTCTTTTCCATTCTATCTGGTTAAGACCAGTTGTGATGAAACAATAGTCAGTTTTAATATTCCTTGGACAACTGTTCTAAATGGAAAAAAAAAATTTTTTTTACAAGATAGTTTTTATTATATATTAGAAATTTGTTCCAGGAAAGGTTTCATGTAATTTGAAATTAGCTGAGTCAAATCATACCAATTACAATGATTTAATTAGAACACTTGTTTCTTCTTATTTTTAGAATAAATTATTAAACAATTAATAAATTAAATTTGGAAAAAAAGATTGTTATTGGAATGACCTGTAGGGTATTTTATAATTTATCCTCTAAAATATTACATTTTTTTAGTGTTTATTATTATTGTTTTTAAATGTAAAATACTTCTGAAGTTAAATTTAAAATACAAGGCTAGGAATACATATTTAAACCCAGATAGATAATACAATAATAATTTTTCTAAATATATTATTAAATGGCAATATCTAGGCAAAAATGGAAATAAATATACCTAGTTTTCCATTTGATACCTATTCAGTATATTAAATTTAATTCGTTTATGGCTATGTATTGAAACTGATTTAGAAAAATAAAATTAAGCATATGTCTGATTTTTATTTATAAAATTTAAAGTATGCAATAGCCATATTTGAATATTGGTTCAAATTACTATAAGTGTGTCATCTAGAACTTACAGATTTTTTGCAAATTTTAATTCACTACTTAGATAGTCTGAACAGATTAAGATGTAGAGAGAAACTGTAACAAAAGGTTCATTTTTATTTAAATATAAAATTAAATGTAAAGGTTTTTTTAAAATTTGGAAACATCATACACTCCTAAAATTATACACAAAAATTAATTTTTATATCGGATAAGCTACAATCAGGATATAAACTGCATGACTGCAGAGGAGTTATATGAATTTAATTAGCTTTTTGCAGTAAAACTTATATTTTGAGGTTATTCTTAGAGCCAAATATTTCCATTTCAAAGGAAGAGGCTATTTTTGGTGTTGTCTAAGCTTTTATGTTTTCATCTCACGGGTTACTCATAAGCCAGTCTTAGCAGTCATGGCAGGGGTGTCACTTCTCTTGGGCATTGGAGAATAAAATTAATTGACTCGGCTCATCAGGAATGAGATTCGGGAGCTTATGTGGTGAAAAATAAACAGGTAGTAAAATTTCAAGGGGAAGTAACCACTGAGACTATCTACATTTCTGATACTTTATATGTATTTTTCTCAAGGCACCAATGATGGTACATTACCCTCTTTATATAAATGTCTACCTATGCCTAATTGATCAGTGAGCAGCTAGAGGATAGAATTTGTTATTGTTTTTTTTTTAATTTAGTTTTAATCTCCACCTATAATTCAGTGTCTGGCCTACATTATGGTTGCTATATCCTTTGTTAATTAAATAAAACTAAATACATGAATAAATTCACAGATGTTTCTTTAGGTAAAATGCAAATCTTATCAATTGAATCATTTTAAGAACTATTTGTTCTACTACTTTATTGGTAGGAGTTAAAATACTATGAAAATTTTTTCTTTTAAAAATATTTAATTGTATAATAAGTAACTAGTGTTAACTTATTTAAGTTATAAAAATTTCTGAAATTAGGCTTAGTTGCTTGTCTAAATACTGTCTCATAATTTTTATAGGGTTGGAACAAAATTAGAAATATACAGAATTTATCTTGAAAATTTCTATTTAATTATTTTGTAAATTTAAGGATAAATACTAAAACACATTATGAGTATACTCAATTTATTACATAGACACAGTGTGAGCATGTTAGAATTTAGATATAAGGAATATAAAAGATATATGTAAACATTTTGAAAAAATAAAACAGCAGTAAAAAGTCCTTCTACAAAAAATTATCAGGAATTAAATGGTAGCATCTTAAAATGAATTTTCTATAAGTGAAGTATGAGTCAATATACTGTCAGTTAAACAGCATATTAAAATGAATTAAAACAAGAAAGAGCAAAACAAATAAAAATGTGTCCAAAGAAAACTAAGTGTCAAAAGGCATAGAGATAGAAAACATGAAGAGATAATAAAACATATGAAGGAAAAAATGAGAAGATTTAATGGATAAAATCAACATCTCAGATATGGAGTAGAAGAAAGGAGACAGGATAATATTTAAAAAGATAATGTTTGGATTTCATACTATATTTAAAATAAGATTAATAAAGCTTGTACACACCCAGTAAAATTATAAATCATCAAAAATGAAAAACAGATATTAAAGGTATATAGAGAAAAGAGAGAATAAGCAAAAAAATAAAAATAAAAATTGCAGCAAAGATGGATGACCGAAACAAGGAAATAATGTCATTAAAATGTTAAGTGAAATAAATATTATTCTATAATCTGTACCCTAAAATATTATGTTAGATATTATTCTTTTAACCCTCTGATTACATTTCACATGCTCAGCTCTCCAGGAAACTTGTGATAAGCATCAACCAGTTCTCTTGGACTGTTTTGTTTCAGCCACTGGGGAGTCATTGTCTGCAGATCAGAGGATGACAGAAATTAAGATAATTATTTTTGAAGGTTTCTCTCTGTGGGTCCTTAGGTTGTGAGGGTTTCTCCTTCAAAGTCCTCAAATTATTTGCATTGGTCCTTCTCTACAGCTTAGTTGTTTAATATTTCCAATAGCACTGTGACATCTAATGCTTCAGGCCTCAAGGTGGAACTTCTCCCTGCTGTTGTTAACCCCAAGGTGCTTCATTATCCCTGGTCCATTTTTGTTATCCCTTGACATGTGGTCTGTTATGTATTTTTCCATTTGAGTGTATATTCTGTTTCTATCTTAAGACTCTAAATTATATTATGTTTACTTTTAGAAAACATCATAAGAGAATATCTAGAGGAAAAATATCAGGAAGAAGGAAAAATTAAGATAAAAGAAAAATAACACACAAATACGTTTAAAAACTTTGTAAATATTCCAAATATAGCCTAGAGTCTGTAACAACACACTAATAATATTAACAGGAACACTCCCTAGGAGGATAAATTAATTCATATACTGACCTAATATTTTAAGGTATCGGTGTTATCAAACTCTGGTTCATGTGTCCAATGCCTCAAAAGGCCAAATCTCAAAATGTCAGCATTCGCAGTAAAGTTTATTGATCAAGAAGGTGCCAACTGAGAAGATGGGAGACTTATCAATGCCTCAGATCCATCTTATCCACTGGACTAAGTTAAGGGTCTTTAATCTGGAGAACAGAGTGTGAGGGGAAGTTAGGATAAAGTCCTGTGGTCTTTGGTCTCTTGATAGAGTCTCCAGGAGTAAACTCTAAAATGTTATTGGAGGGTCACATGTGTCAGGGATGACCTTGAGTCACCATTGCTTTCTGAAAAGTAAGCTTATAAATTATTTTCTTGTGGCCATGCTTTTCTATGAAGCAGCAGAAATGTCCTGTTGAGACACTTATGGTTTTCTCAAAAGTGTTTGCCAGTAAGTCACAAGTTACTGACTCAGGAACTGGTCACAGTTCCACTGATCCCCACAGTTTAAACATTCTCTTGATAAGGTTAATACAGTTTTGTTAGGGGAAAGGCATAAGATTTAACTTATAGAGATGAGCAGAGGGCCTGCTTCATGGGGTATGGCTACATTTGGATGAAGGCAATCATAGTTAAAATATTCTAACATATTTTTATTATGGAGAGGTTTAAATGTCAATTTTGTTTATTTAAATATGCATGGCAAAATGCTGAGTTTATTATTATACTATGTACAAATTATAAGCAGTTGATATAAATAAATATAAAATAACAAAAAATGAAACAAGTCAATAATCTAAAAAAAATGAAAAGAGAAAAAATAAGTATAAAAGATGAAAAAGAAACCAGTCACAAAAAGGCAAACTGCATAATTCCACTTATATAAAGTATCTAAATTTCTCAAATTCATAGAATCAAAGAGTAAAATGGTTGTTGACCCAGATTGGGGAAGTAGAAAGGCAAAGTTATTAATCAATAGACAAAAGTTTCAGTTACGCAAGATGAGTATGTTTTAGATATCTGCTGTATAATATTATATCTATCTATAATCAACAATATTGTGTTGTACACCTAAAATTTTATAAAAGGATACATCTCAGGCTGTGTTCTTATCACGATAAAATAAACTCTAAAAAGTTATAAAGTATATAAATAGTTATAAAAGAAAATAAAAAATGATTTTTAAAATCCACTATATGTTCATGGAAATAAAGCAGAACTCAAAATAAACTTGGACTGAAAATACCAGTTATAAATACTATGAAGTGAGTCACTTATGAAAAAGTGACACAGAGAGGGTGGGACATGTTACTTTTTTTCCTGACAGCAGTGAAAAAAGTCAGAAACAAAAAATGATAAAAGAACTGTAATACACATAATGTGAAAAATAGGAGGCTCCTTTTGGACAAGAGATACCACACATGTGAAGAGATAGTCAGGAATTTTTGGAGTATGGTTATGGATTCAGTCAAATGGGTGAATATACCCAAGAGGGATATAGCTCATCTTTATTATGTCCTCAACAACCTGACTTTCTGAGTTCTTTTTATTTTTCTGGAAAACTAATCTGAACACAAGAAACCTCCATACTGAGCTGGCTAGAAAGGCCATGGTCTTCATTTCGTTGGACATTCAGCAAAGGAGCAGTGTATCCACGTCAGTAGAAGCAAGCACAGAGAAGACGTGATTCTTAGAAAGTCTCACTACTAAATGTTGAACAAAATAAATGTTCCACAATCCTTGGCCAACACTGATGTTTAACCTAGCATCACACAGTTGTCTCGGAGACATAACCACCTTGCAGGCTCAGCTTTAGAATTAAAGAAGTCTCCAAAGGTAGAAAAACAGGGAAAGATGCCTAGACTCACACTGTGGGACTCATAACACATACTTTATATTTCGTACATCACAGCTGGAAACCTTTAAACAATTCAAAGACAGTGACTATCCTTTACTCATAGAAATCAAAACCTAAGAAGATAGACGATTTTTGAGCAGTTTTTCTATGTACTAGACTGCTGATATAACCAGAGCTAAAACTACAAATTCAGGCAGTTATTTTAAAGTTTGTTACCATCCGATTCTTCTCGAGTAAAAAAAATAATAATAATAAAACAACAACAACAACAACAACAAACAACAAAAAAACAAGTACTGCTTATGTAGATCATGCAGTTAAGTTGAAATTCTATATGGCAGAAACGTTAAATCTTTCCTACTTATACTTTTTCCTTATTATTTCCCTTATTTATTATGTCTGCCTTATTCCAAAAAGAATTTGAGGCAGCAATGTGTTGCTTAGTCATTAGTATTTTAAGTTGTGAATGACAATTTAGCTGCTGAGGAATTTATAGTATTAGCAAATCAAGAAATGAACAGCAAAGATTTTTCTCTACATATGCACCAATACAAAATTGCTTATAATCTACTTTGAATTAATAAAATAAAATGAACCCTTTTAAAAAGAAAAAAGGTTCTATTGTTATCATCTTAGAAATAATGATTATGGTTTTCTAAGTATCTCTTTTATATATATTAATACAATAAAATTAAAATTACATCCATAATGACATTACTTTATAGTGAATTCCAGTGTATTAGATTTTGAGAAATATATATATTTTTAAAAACTAGATAGAGGAAAATCAATATTTTAGTATGACATCTTACAAAATTACTTTCTTAAAGTTTCATGTTTCTTTATTTAATATCCTATTAATAGAAAAATATATGAAAAGCTCTTTTGACTATTTTCAGTCTTTTCATAAATATTACACTATTTTATTTTTAATGTGTTTTATTATATTTGTTAGTTTGATGAAATTGTGATTTTTATTGTATTAAACTTGCCATGGTGTCTTAAGATCTAATTGTTGGCTTTATAATTTCAGGAACTCAGTTTTATATATGCAGCCAGAATTACCCATCTCCAGAAAAGGGGAAATTCATTAGTAAAATTAATTTGAGACTTAATTTTTTATCAGAAGGCTGTTCCAGAATGACAATGTTATAAATACATTATAACATTATAAATATTATCTAATTACTGGAATGAAGAGGCAGTAAATTTTTGATCCCCCAAATTAAAAAAAGTAAAAAGATAGCTTAATATTCATAGAAAATAAATACATATGATTTATCTTAAGGCAAATTTCGATCCTAATCTGGTGAATTTTCCTTCTCTGTGTCAGGGAGGAAGTTGCTGCCTAAGTACAAACCCTGGGTTTAAGGTGTGGAAGATGACATGAGTGGAACCATGTTAAAATAGAGCCAGAAAAGTCATTTCAGAGGAACTACTCTACATGTCCTATTTTCTTTATCTTTTGAACTGAACCAAACTGCTCACATTCTAAGAAGAACAAAAATATTCTGTTTGTAAAAACTGTTGAAGGTGGACTTTGCCAAAGATCAAATTGCTACCTACCAATGAAATGGAAATCTATCCTTTGCCCAATGGTCAAATCTCAACCCAATCTATGAAGTACAAATCTAACCTGACTTCATCTAGCACCAATGAATTTTTCTATTCTTATTGAATACAATCTACTTCATCTTCCTCCATTTTTCTCATAGAAACCCGAGCTCCTCAACTGTGGGGTAGGGAGTGGGCACAACATGCTATTTGGGCTCCTGCCTAAATCTGTACATCCTAAATTGCAATTCATTTGATCCCAAATAAACACTTTTTGTTCAACTATTGACAGATATTTCAGAGAAACTTCTTTTGAGACATGAAGACAACACATTGATTTTAGCTTTAATTTTCTGATACATTAGGAGGCTCATCACTGTTTTCCATGTGGTGTAAAACGTGTATTAGAGTTTTTAGTACTATCTATTACTGCCTCAGTTATAGTTAGTTATGTAATTCATTTTAGAAAATGATCCTAATTCACTAAAGAAAATCTATAAATCATAACTGAAGATGTATTCATTTGGAAACATATTCTTACCCTCATTGTTAAAGTAAATCCTGGTTATGGTATCAAAAGTGACAATTCCTAAACTTATATTTATATTTTGAAGCTTTGTTGTGTCTGGTACTTAAAGTCAATCATGCTTTAACTGAACACATATATACTTGATTTTTTCACTATCCAAGGAGGCAGGCACATTTTTTTAACAATACATTATAAAATTATTTCTTTTGTATTAAATCAAGTAGATTGCTTCCATATACATTTTGTATATTTCTGTCAAGACCACTAGATTTGACCTGTAGTTAGATGAGCAAAATTTAATGAAATGCAATCTATAGGCTTATTCATGGCTTTGGTGATAGGTAAGTTAAATAGGTTGAGTGGAGTGATTATTTTACAATATATGTATCTGTCAAAACATCAAGTTGTAAACTTGTACACCTTAAATATATAAAAATTTTTTGAATAATTTTTACCTCAATAAAGATAGAAGAAAAAGTGTAGAATCTGTTTAGAGTAGTTATAGAAGTCATTCTCACAGAATAACTCCCTTTAGTATTAAATCAGATATATAAAAAATATTTAATTGGTATAAACTACCAATTAATGACTATCAATGTCTTCATACTCAATGGGTATAAAATTGAGCAGTATAAAATTTTAAATCAATATTGGATATTTACAATGCCTTCTTTTTCTGTAGACATTATTTTTTAGAGAAAATTCAAGTATTTTACTCAGTTTCAGGTTTAAAATGACTTAGCATTTGTCTCCATGGCTAGAAAACTCTCTGTTCTATCAACAATAATCTTAAATGTGATTCTCTAAAGAGAACTATGGCCAGTTGATGAGGTAAATCAATAATAGAATGGATTGCATGTGTTGGTTGCACCCAGGAAGCAAGTATTATTCTGAAATGTAGTTTAAAAAGTGTGGTTTTTCTTAGATCATTCTTTGGAATAGGAAGATAAAAATTTTTATTTACTTATTTATTTAATATCTGGCTAGCTGGTTTAAAGTAAAAAAGTCAGATTGCTCAGTCTTCAAATAACAATAATTGAGGGAAACAACACTAATTATTTTCTAAAATAATATGTTAATTTTTTAAAATAAATGAAGACTAAAACATGGAGAGACTAATGGAAATCTTCGAGTAGAAAATAGTCTGTTAAACAGATATATAAATAATGATACTCCATCTATAACACTTTCATTAAATTATAATCTTCCCTCTACTCAATGTTCCCTCTATTGAAGTAAACCATTTCTTTTCTCAGACTATTTAAAAGGATTAAATAACTTACCAATGACCCAAAAGGAAAATTAGTATCAGAATTATTACATATTAATTCTAAATAATTCATCCCAATAAAGAGTAATTATGGAAAATTAATTTTTAATACTTTAATTTCACATACTATATTGACTTAGAAGATGTAATAGTTTAGTTTTGGACCGAATAAAAAAAGAGCCATTAATTATTTTAATAATACCTCATTGTACACATAGTCTAGTCATTTTCTTGAATAAGAACTTTAAAAATTATCTTGAAACTTCTCAGACCATTAGCTGTACTACTAAGAAAAGCATTTCTTAAAAAACTACCTCTATGCATGCTTGGCCTTTAATTTAAAAAGAGCAAGGATGTTTTTAGTAAGGTTATTGTTTACACCTTACTGACTGAAAAAATGAATGCTTCATTTTTAAGATAATCAGAGCTGCTTTCTGATGATGCAATGAAAACTTTCCCTCAACTTGTGTTCTTATTTTAGTTTGTTACCATATTCTTTCTTCAGCATTATTTGTATGTAATGCTTTTTATAATTTCATAAGGGAACAAGTTATGTCTATTTCTATAGATGAAACTCTGCATGTGTTTCATCATGTGAATACAGGTAGCTATCTTCTCTGATGACATTTTTGTTAAGAATGTTCATAGCTTGACAAATAATAGTTGAAAAGAAATCCTGACAAAATTGACAAAGATGTAATTTGTGATGATGATTCCTGAAATGTTTAGTTTGGTGATGAGATGCCTGATTAAAGTATAAAACTATAAAATCTGAAAAATCTGTACATTTTTTTTGGCTGGGAGTTATATTAAGGAAAAAATTCTTGCATTTGTAAATTGAGTAGATAAATATTTAAACTGTAAAATAGAGAAGAAATCCATTTTTAATTTTGGATTTTTAATCTATTATCTTAAGTTCAAATATATATAGGCAAATGAGGTGAAACCCTTGTTAAGGAATGACAGTAGAATATAATTTTATGAAATCTTTACTTAGGTTTATTGGCAAAAGCAAATGCAAATCTTTTTTAAAAAGACAGAAATTCAAAAAATGTTTTGAGAAATAAAGTTGAAAAATAAAAATAGTTATTATTATACCATAAACAAAAGTCAACATCTACAAAATATGGATTTAATTCTTGTGTAACTTTTGGTATGAAAACCATCACATAGACTATAGAAAAAATATATTTTAAGTAAGGACACCCAGGACGACATTAACATATCAAGAAAGTTTGAAAAAGAACCTCAAATAAGAGACTAAGAGAGGCAAAACACAAGATGATGATACTTGGAGAATCAAACAAGTTGCAACATATATCTAATATGAGTTCAAAAAGACGGAAGAGGGAAAATGCGATAATCTAATGAAATAAAGCTAGCAGTTTGTCAGAATTGATACCATAACAAAACTTTTAAGTCCAGAGTAAATGAATAAATTAAAAATAAACTCACAACTGAAACGACATTTTAACTATATAATCTCTTTTGTTGTGGTTGCAAAAGGAATTATTTTTCCCCTTCTTTTTTTGACATTTCATTATTAAAGTATAGGAAGGCTATGGACTTTTGAACATTGATTTTGTATCCAGAAACTTTACTGTATTTGCTTATTGTTTCTAGTAGTGTTCTTGTGGAGTCTTTAGGGTTTTCTATGTAGAGAATCATGTCATCTGCAAATAGTGACAATTTGACCTCTTTGTTTCCTATTTGGATACCTTTTTTATCTTTCTCTTGCCTGATTACACTAGCTGGGACCTCCAATGTTACATTGAATAACAGTGGCGATAGTGTATGTAAGGTGGTGGGGGGATGTATATAGGATAAAGGGGGTCAAATATGTAGTAACAGAAAGGTGAACATACAGTATAAATATATATACCTTACTGGAAAAAGAAACAACACATATAACCCCCAAACAAAACAAGGAGGACACAAAGATAGATAATTACAATGGAAAACTACTTAGACCAAAAGCAAACTTTCCTTTAGCAATGACTGATGTCAGAAAACAATGAATGATAGCTTCAGCATGTTAAGGCAAAAAAAATTTTCAATGTGAGATTTAGTAAACAAAGTAATGAAACAAAAGTCACTTTTATAGGGTTAGGAGGGAAATAGATATTTTAGACTTTTTTTATTTAAAGGAAACAAATCAAAAATAACTATTTTCTGAAGTGCGGGAGTAAAACTCCTTAAAACACATATTAGAGGATGTATTTCAACTGGAAATAAATTGAACCCAGAAGATAAGTTAGATTCAAGGAAGAATGTTAATCAGGTATAGGGAGACTTGTTGACATTGATTCTTTATAGCAAATGTTAGAATGTTATCAGTACTTCCATATTCTAATCAACTATGCATTTGTGCAAACATATGGATACACAGAGCCTGGGTGTCTGACCCTGAAAATTAGCATAAAATTATTTTGGGGTCTGAAGTCATTCTTTGTAACTCAGATTTTTATTTAGAACCTAATAACAGGAGTACACATACTGGTGTGCTATCTCCTTGATAAAATACCTCAATTATTCTGCCATGGACACTGACAACAATCCTTTCCATAGACAAGGGAAATATAGAAATACTGAAACCACAGCAAGTTTCAGACATCAAGACCAGTATTTCTCCTCAGATTCAAGTGTTTGCTTTTATATTAATCAGATTTTCTCACTTCCTACTTTCCACATACACTTCTTGTTTACCGGCCAATTATTCTAGATCTTCTGGAAATAAAACTTCAAGGGGCCAAGTGATCATTCCAGAATTAGACACTGGTCATCCTATTATATACTTAGGTCTCTCTCCTTCTCTCCTTCAAAAATACACATGTGCATACCAATTCATGCACACTTATCCACACCCCTATGTAGTGTTGATAATATCCTTCCCTAAATTATTCTGTTACCCAAATACAGACACTTTTGTATCTAGACACACTCCTCACCACAGTTAAAGGCTCCTGCTAGACCTCTGAGATATCAGCCATACTGATAGTTGAGTGTGTCCACAGATTGTTTCTTTCTACCTTTAAAGTCAAGTGTCAGAAGCTGTTTGATGGCTGCCCTCTGGGTCAACAAGGGATTGTTTGCTCAGCAGGTGTTTGCAGTTACCTTGCTACTTTGGAAGTGACTGAGAAGCACCTGTTGCTCCAGAGAACAAGCTGATTGTTAAGGAGGAGGATGGGAGCCTTGAGAGAGCAACAGGCTCCCAGCAGGTGCAAGCAGTTGTTTCTTCTTGTGCAGGTGCAAGCAGTTGTCGGTCTCCCACGCAATCGTAATGCATCAATAGGGTGGACTGAACAAACTCGAGGCTGCAGTATTGACTGTGAGCCCTCCGGAATCTTTCTCTTGTCCCTGTTTTTTCTTTCATCCTCACTCCCCCTCTCAGGGACTGTTCGACTTTAGCCGGCAGGTTCCGGCAGTCAAACCACAGACACATACAGCTTGTCCTTATTTTGTGTTGGTAGAAATCTCCTGGAATCATTCCTTATACCCTGATTACTGTCAGTCCATATTTCCTGCCATTCTGCAGCTTTCTAAGCCTTTTACCAATGGTCCTCTAGTATATCAGTATTATGAATACACTGGCTGAATTCCAGAAGAAAGGGGAAAATTTTTGAAAAGTAAACATTGGGAGGACTCTGAAGGAAATAAGTCGGTGAATCCATACATATTGCTCCCTTCTCATTTATTCATGATCATATAAATGGGCCTTATTTATATCTTTATTGTTTTAAAAGGAGCTCCAGTTAGGTAAAAACAGAATCGGTTTAACTGGTAGAAAAAGAGTAGCCCAGGCTCTTACCTAACCATAAAGTTGTTAATTTTCCTCTCACCCTCAGAAAACAAATCAGGGGTAAGACAGGAAAAATAAATGCACAGAACAATTTAGGCTAACTTCTCTAGTCAGAGGAAATATTTATTTTCCCTCAATGTGCCTAACTTTGAGGATGATTCTCCTTGTCTGAGTCAACAACGTTGTAATAACTGAGGCTAGTGTAAAGACTGGTGACAAACTCAATGTGTCCACTGGGCCTGCCTAGTCCCAGACTTACCAAAAGGAGTATTTCCAAGCACAAGTGATTTAACTTATTTATTAAAAATAAAAATATGACAATTTGAGACATAATCCAAAATAACTAATTTGTAGATTATGCCACTAACTAGAATGTCATCTGGCTACTGTGGGACTATAGATCAAGAATTTAATATTTGGAATTAAAGACAAATACCTTTCATCACTGGATTGCTAAGCAAGATTTTTTTTTTAAGCACTAAAATATTTATCTGTAAAGATATATGCAACCCAATTTCACTGCAGCATTCTTCATGGTGGCCAAGACATGGAAACAAAGTGCCCTTCGATAGATGATTACATAAAAAGATGTGGTACATATACACAATGGAATTTTACTCAGCCATAAGAGAAGATGAAATGCTGCCATTTGCATTAATACGAACTTCACTTAGATTATCATTCTAAGTGAAATAAGTCAGAAAAAGTTAAGAACCCTATGATTTCACTCATATGTGGATATAAAACTGAAAGCAACAAATGAACAAGACAAACAAACAAAAACTCATGGACACAGACAACAGTTTAGTGGGTACCAGTGGGAAAGGAGAGAAGGGGGGAGGTAAATAAGGGTAAATGGAGTAAAAGATATGGTGACAGAAGGCAATTTGACTTTGGGTGGTGAACACATAATGCTATATGCATATGACATATTATTGAATTGTGCATGTGAAACTTATATAGTTTTATTAACCAATGTCACCCTAATAAATTTTAAAAAGAAGCGCTGAAAAGTCAATGTCATTTTGAATGTTGGAAGATATGTAAGGGAAATCAATGGAAAAACATACAGAAGTTTTTTCACATTTGTTTTTGGTTGCTATATCAAACTTTACCCTAGAAAAGCTAACTGTACCAGAATAGGCAATCTTATTGACATTTTCATAGTCAGTTATACAGTGATATATACTTAAAAAATCTTTCTTAAAAATGTTAATAACAATTTGCTTATGGAAATTTCATATATCGTATGGCTGCAACCTTAAATTAGCATAGAAAGGATGGTGTTTTACAGAAGTGATTCTGGAATAATTATAGAATCATGAGGCAAGTTAAAATTGAATTTTTTCATCATATCATACATCAGCGTATATAATTCAAGTGGATCAAAAATTTTAATCTGAAAATAAAGCCAAACAAGTTGTAAAAGAATATCTGGATGGATTACTCACTTGCTTCACAAGTGAGTAATATGTGCTATTACTCAAACTCCCAAGTGCTTACAAAGAAAATATCAAAAATAACAACACATTTAATTATATGCAATTTAAAAACCTATATGTTAAAAAATCACCAAAACTGAGTAAAAAGGCAACTCACACACTGGATAAAGAGTTGCAAAACATATCTCAAATATATGAGACCCTTTTAAGACTAGGAAAAATGACCAACAGAAAACATGTTAGAGCTATGAAGAAACATTACATAAAAAAATAAATAGTAAATTACATACATATGTACATATGTATGTGTTAATTCACACTCAAAATAATATAACTTCATGTACAACACTAAGAAATTCTGAGAAATACAAATAATTTTATTTTAGGGAAAAATGAATTAACTCAAAGAGAAATTTAGAAAGTTTTGAACAGAATTAATTACAATAGAACCTCTCAATCATAGAAATTTTGAAAATTACATCTCCTTAACAATTACTAAAGAGAGTTTTAAATTTTGTTTAATCATTGAATAATTAAAGAAATGAACAAATTTTAAGCACACTGCATATCCATATGACAAAGACTTTGGTGTTGAAAACACTGGTAGTATTTAAGAATGCAGTCTTAAAATACTTATGCTGGCATGTTAGTTTCAATATATGTTTATGTGGAAACTCTAAAATGATACAGAGACATTATGTAATATTTTTAATTTAAAAAAATCTAAGAAACTGACTGCTGTTTTGTTGAAAACATATTCAGTATTAAAGTGGGATTCATGCTTAAATGTAGTATATATTCACTTGAAGAAAAAGCTGATTCTAAAAAGAACAAACTAATGAAAAACAGACTCACAAACATAGTGGATAATTTGGTGAGGGACAGAGCAGAGAGGAAGGGGCCTGGGACAATGGGGTGAAGGGTTAAAGAAGTACAAATAAGTAGTTGATGGGGAGCATGGCAAAGGGAATGCAGTCAGAATTAATACATTGGCTAGATGGAGGGCCAGGGAGGGAGGGAGCAATTGGGGGGTTGGTTTTATGAACATTATAGATGTCTAACCAATGTGCTGTATACTTGAAACTAATTTAAATAAATAAATTTAAAAAACAAAATAAGTTCTAGCCTCTAATACTTGAATTTTTATTTTGTTGTAGAGCAGAAAGGGATTTATATCTAAGCTGCATCTAAATTTTTTAAGTTAGCTAGTACGAAGAACAGCTTGTTTAAATTTCCAAACCTAGACTTTTGCTAAATCCAGATTAAGGCATACCATCTCTGTAAATTTTGATGTCTTCCTCTTTATTCTGTATGTTGTTTCTCATTATATACTTATTTAGATATTCTTTAACTCACTTTTATATATTATGCTATATGTATATCCTGTGCCATATGTATGCACATATGTATGTGTGTGTGTTTATATATATGCACACATATATACATATAATATATATATATATATATTTATCTCCCATACTTATGTCATAAAACTGTTTTGAAAAAATTTTTTTCAAATAATATTTCCGTTTGAGTTTGCATATAATTGTCTTTCTTGGTTGAAAAAAATTCAATATTAGTGAAATAATACCACATCAACTCTCTTCCCCAGAAATTGATGCTTTTTAAGTGACATTTTTTCTAAAAAGTACAACATGTGAAATCACAGAAAATTTCAGAAATTACCATAATAATTACAATAGTATGAATCAAAATTCATTGAGCACGAATCCTATGGATGCTCTATTTTTGGAACATGAAAGTAGAGCACATAGGATAACTTAACACCTAAAATGAAATAAAAACTAAGATCACTCAAGTTAAACTGTGAGCTATTCTCACCTACACATTTTCTTAATATTTTCTCTTTCTGTTGCAAAGATAAACATAAATCTTAATGCCTTTTATTTATTGGTATAAGTTTTAATAAATAGCACATTAAACAAATCATCAAATAAAAAATTAGAGGCCTAATTAAAGATTTGCCTACTTTTCTTCTGGGAAACCCAGCCTGCATAATAAAATTCGAATGCAATTCATACATCAAGAAAAGTCAATGAGAGTCTCATCTTGGAATTAATGACAAAACACCATGATATTAGTTCTGACATCAATTACTGCCTTTAAGCAATGAATTTCTTCTTAGCCAACCATTACCTCCAGTTAATCAAAATAATTACTTCTGCAAATCCAAAACATTAGAATTGCTTGGAAGAAAACCAGAGCAGGACATATTTTCTAACTTTATTATTATTTATTATAGCAAATCTTAAAGATATTTAAAGAGTAAGAAAAATAATACAGTCAGTGCACATTTAGCAATGTATTATTTTTTACAATTATCAATCTATAATCTATTTTGTTTTATTTATGCTCCACATATTTCTCCTATCATCTTGATGGATTAATTGAAGCAAATTAAAGATATCATATAATTTCATTCATAAACATGTTAGTATCTATCTGTAAAAAATAGAAAAAAACATAGCTAAAACAAGAAGTAAAACTTTTTATATTATCAAAATTCACTCTCCTTGTAGCCATAGCAATTTATTTATTGAATAAATTGTATGAAAACTTACCCATATTATGAATTTTTTGGATCAAATTATTAAGTGACTTTATTCTCATATTATTTCTAAATTTGCAATTATATTTAAAGATCTGGTTACTTTCTCTTCTCTCTCTCTCTCTCTCTCTCTCTCTCTCTCTCTCTCTCTCTCTCCAGCAAAAACACCTCATAGGTATTCCTTTTTATCAGGGGACACATAATGTTTAGTTGTCTTTTATTTGTGATTTTAGAAGCTATTAATAATCATGCTTTAGTTCCTTTATCTTATTAAAGATTGCAAAATCATTCTAAATATCTTAATTTTGATGTGAAATAATACCATAAAAATATATTTATTGATCTAAAATGTTTATGCATTTCAATCAACTGCATATCACTCTTACTGATATGATACTCAAATTGTTTCAATGTTAACTTGTTAGAACTTGTGACTGACTCTTGACACTTTATAAATGACACTGATAATCTTTGATAACTCACTTGCTTTTTGCTATATTTATTAGAATTCAACCAATCAGGAACACTTCAATATTAAAATTATTATTATTAATAATTAAGTCAGACAAGAGACATAAATTAGAAATATTCTAGACTATCCATGTTTGTCATACGAACTTAAAATCACATTACCTTTTCTAATTTTTTGATATCCCCGTCATAAATCAAATTTTCTTTTTCAATTTGTGTTTTATATTTCTATAATTTCCTCTTAACATTATTTTTGACATATCAGAGTTGTAAATACATTTACATTATAGTCAGAGTAAGCAAAGAAAATACCTTCTTTTTTACAATTGATTATCAAAAGTCTCTGCCCAGTGGGTGGTGGAAAAAACACTGGTATTATTCCTACCAAATTTACCATTGGACCTGATCATTTAAATAGTTCTTTTAAGTGGTAGTCTTTCCAGTTTCCACCTGCCCTCCACATACCTAGCCCATCTCTGACAGAGTGCTGGTTTTCCGTAATTGTGCAGTACACAGGAAAGAGTTTCCTGAACCACAGGAAATGCATAGCTCTGTCCTCTGTCACTCTCTGATCCTGAGAACCTGCTATAGATTTAGTTGTGTCTCCCTGAAGTTCATATGTTGAAACCATAACCTCCAAGGTAACTATAGCTAGAGACAGAATTCTTAGAGAAATTAAGGTTAAATGAGTTCATAACGGTATGGTTGTACTTTGAAAAGGTAATGCGAGGACACAGAAAAAGAAAAAGAGAGAGAGAGAGAGAGAGAGAGAGAGAGAGAGAATGAATTATTTCTGCTGTGTGAGAATACAGTGAGAAGGTGGTCCTCTGAAAGCCATAAAGAGAACCCCTGCCAGAAATCAAACCCTGAAGGACTTTGATCTTAGAATCTCTCGTTCCAGAACTGTTAAAAAAAATTTAATTTCTGTTGTTTAATCCAGTGATTCGGTCAATGGCAAAATCCAAATGAGATTTTAGAATTGTAATTATAGTGAGAACTAAACATCATCATACTCTCCTATTGCGGAGTTAAAAATATGATTATTATGGGAAAATAGACAGTAGAATCAAGGGGCTCAAATAACTTAACCTCACTCATGAAAGTGAACAGCTCTCTCCTAATTCCAGAACAAGCAAAGATAAATCATCATGTTGTCTTTAAAAAAAAAATAATTTTACAACCAGACAAGGGAATAAGTATTTAGAAGATTCAGATCAAAGATGTATGTCTCAAAGTGATGTATTGTAGAGTAAAACACTAAAGATCTATAAAAGATTTAGCATCGTCAACAAAGAACAAAAGGCATCACTATAAAACAGTAACAGAGTGAATTAAAATTGCATCAGGGTGAGAAGAAAGGAAAGGCAGAAAAAAAAAGAGAAGGAAAAAACACATTTAAAAAAATACAATTAAGAATTAAATAAAGTCAGCGATGAATAGAATTAGCATATAAAACAAGATTAAAACAAAGTTCTAAGAGGTAAGACATAACATGATAAAATAATCAGTTCTCCAAAATTAAATATATTAAGGCAATATAATTCTAAATGGAATCCCAATAAAATATGGTTTGGGGATTGAAAACAATGATTTTGACATTCATATGAAACAGTATTACCTGACAGTAATTTAAAAAATAAATTGAAAATAATAAGAACTCCAATTTCAAAACAATATTAAAAAATATATGTTGTAAGACAATGCCAATAACAAGATTTCAGTACTAACTTAGACAAATAGATCAATAGAATATAAGAGAATACTCAAAAACTCAAAAACATATACTAATTTTTAGTGTATAGGGTCTCATTGAACAACAATAAATGTCTCATTTTTTTCTACATATGGGAAAAAGTTAAAAAGTTATTAGACCTTAAATATGTACTTCATAAATTATAGGAGATTAAAATATGAAATGTAAAACAAAATAACACTTAGCAAAGAATTTTGAAGATTATGTGCATTTTATTATGTGCAAACAGAATTTTTTATATACAAACCAGGAAATCCAAAGATTGTAAGAAGATAGTCATATTTGACTCCTTAAAAAATCACACATACTTTATAGCACAGTGCTGTCCAGTAGAACTTTCTGAGATGATAAATAAAAACGTTTTATATCTGAACTGCTCAATATCATAGTCACATTTTGAGCACTTACTGAGCGTGTGACTGAGAAACCATATCTGGCAAATGGTTAACATCTTGGAAAACGTGGCCCATCCACAATGTTTCACTGTATTAATAAAAAGAAATGACATGTCATATTATCTACCTAGCATCATTAAATGTTCATTTAAATGATAACAAATTTTTTAATAAAAAATAATGAATGTAAATTATTTGAAAGTATAATTCTTAGAATAGCAAATCTAAGTGGCAAATGAACAAAAGAAAAGAGGATCAACTTTTCCAGGATTCAAATATACCTAATTAATTATTAAACATTGCTTTCTCACTCACCAAACTGGGAAGCAATACAATAATTATATATATATATATATATATATATATATATATATATATATACATACATACATACATATATATACATATATATATATATATATGTAATAATAAAATTTATAATCAGCCAGGGCTGGAAGAAAGGATATACTCTTGGACTCTTGGTTATTTCTTTTGTACACGGTAAGTTTACAACTTCTTAGGTTATGTGTGAACATAAACATGAATATAACTTTTACCGAGAATTCTCACCAATCCTACACTGAGTAATCTGTCTTAATGAAAAAGCACCAGCTATATTTGTAAAAATAGAGAGCTATAAGTAGTGTCAAGAAATAAAATCAAAAAAATAAAATATGAAAAGAATGAATGTCCATTATTACCTAAATTTTTGAATTAAGGGTATGTTAATAACTTAAATAAAACTGAGGTTAATCTCTGTAGCTGGAATTGGGAGCATTTTCATTAGGAAAGCAGTTTAAGAAAATAAGTAAAAATCAAGAGAAGTGTATAGGATACATTTCTATTTTTTGAAACAAACACTGACAAAAATAACATGGTTACATTAAACTTCATCTTCCAGCTTTAAGCTACTCACTGCAAGATTTAGAAGAATTCTCACCCCCAGAACTTTTCTTCTGACAAGTCTATATCTTGCACATGACTAAGAAAAATACCTTAAGCCCTAGGTCCTCGGTTCCCTCAATCCCTAAAGAATTCTCTATCTCTTAGAGAATACAAGACATTTATGTTCACCCAAAATCTTTGCATGCAACGGCTTTTCACATGCCTTCTGCTGATATCAAGTCTCATCCCCCTGTGATATTTCATGTTCCAGATTGTCTAATGTGATCTCTGATACTCAGACTCTGTAGGGGAGAAATCTGCATCTCCTCTAATCCTTTTAAAATAGTCTTCACTTTCTTGCCCTGTCATTGTCAGAAACCTCAAGATGTGGCTGTATATGTGTGTGGCTCTGTGTGCTTTGATAAGTCCTATCCCAAGGAATCGCTCTTAAAAACCTTTCTCTCTCTCAGTTATAGAATTTCTATGTTATCCTTTTCCCATTTGTCTGCTGAGATTCTTGATCTGTCCACTTGACACATGCATACTCTTTGTTAAATATTTAACTCATTCCTTTTGTAACTATAACATCTTCATTTATGAAGTTCCCTTCAGTTATGGGACACACATTCTTTTGTCTTCATGTATCTAGTATTTTTATTGTTCACTGGAAATTGTGGATGCTACTTTATTGAATGTATGGGTTTAATGTTGGCATTTGGTCTAGTGGTCAAATAATGTACTGGCAGATCAGCTTGATTTATAGATGTTTGGATTTGTCTTTGGTAGATCTGTCTAGGGCAGCTCTTACTATATGACTAATGTAACCCTGCAACTAAGACAGAGCCATTCCTGGATCTGAACTGAATTTCTAGAGTGTTCACTGAGGTTTCTTTAATCTTGGTGGTTGTTTGTCTCCCAATTTGTGCAATCTCTAGACCCCTGTGAAGGACACCTTGTATGTGAAATTTATTTCAAGAATGGCAGACCAGGCTACTGTTGTCTAAATCCTGAAAACAATTACTTTATATTTTTTCTATGTTTTTAGATTTATTTTCAGTGATAAGGGTAGTTTGATACTTATTAAATCGTCATAGCTAGTTTGTTATTACATAGTGAAACTTTCTAAACAAAATATAATAATAATTGATTAGATAATTATATTTATAAAATGAAAATTAGCATCTCTTATACTTTTTTTAATGAGGTAAATGTTCATTTTTATTTTTAAAACATGTATGTGTTATCTATTCTTAGTTATCTATTTGTTATCTATTAGTAGTAGTATCATTGTTTTTACTGAGTAAAAATCTTAATGAAATGATAAATACAGTTTCAGAGTAACTGAAAATACCAAGCATAGCACAATCAGTATGCACTTCAATCTATTTTTGTCAGCACTTTTTTCCTCTTTCATATAGTGACAGGAATGCATTAGGTATCTATTTAACTAATAAAATTTGTGACATCATAATAATATTTTAGTTCATCACAAAAGGATACACTTAATAGTTTCTTACTTTCTTCTAATTCTCTTGGAAATTTTAATTTCTGCTTTTTTAATTTTAATATAGATATAGTTATCAATCTTTCTATAACATAAAAGAACGATCCAAAATATGTTATGAAAAATTTAATACTCTTGAATATATTTATTTAAACTCTATAATTGGCATAGAAAACCACTTAGTTAAGAATTAAGATAAATCTACAAAATAATGTATAAAGAACTAATATATGTTATATGATCTTTGAAGACTATCGTTATTACTGGATTATAGAATTACTTAAGTAGCTAAAACAGTTATTCATAAGAGATATATGTAAAATTAAAGACATATAATTCAGATTAGAGCTTCTTTTATTCATTAGTTCATGGTAGATGGCTTTAGATTTAACCATATTTTAAAAGTCTTAACATAATACTATTTCTACTTCATTTTGTGTAACAATAAACTGTAACCATCACACATATGTTACATTTTTTGTTTATATGCCATATGTCTTTGAAATAAAAATATAATTGTGTGGTCATGCACACTCAAATATACTGTTATGTAAAGATTTTTTGCATAATCATAAAATGACTTAAAATATATTTTAAAATTCTCTCATTATGAAGATTGTAGAAAAAAATATTTTTAAAATTCTAAATTCCAGAACAAGTTGTCTAGAATAGCTTACTGAAAAATTATTAAGTGTACGTTTTATATATGCTGGCTATGTGTCGTGTTAAATAATTTATAATTAGTTATATTTCACAGTTTCTTAAATTTCAATAGAAAACTTATTTGAATAAGGTTAGCTAATGAACATAAATACATTCATCTTTATGGTAGGTAACTCTGGATCACGTCAATTATATAAATATAAAGTTGGTTTTACTTTTTTATTTCTATAGCTATCTTAATTATAGTTACTTTTGTAGGTTATATTTAATAGTAAAAATATACTGAATTGTTTATTTTAGGACTATTTCCCCAGTATTTTGATTAACTTATTTAAAATTAGTTGATTTGATTGCATCATAATGTTGAGTATTTTTTTAATTTAAGTTCTAATCAAATTATAGAATATTTGTAGTTTTATATAATTAAGATTATAATATGAGGTGTTATAAGAGGAGTGAGAATGTGACCATTGAATAGAAGCCATTTTTTTATTAAATAAAAATGTATCTGGTAAGAAGGAAGTGGAGCATATGAAAAAGAAAAGAGAGATATAATTTGCAGCTAAAATGAACAGAAAACATGAAAAAGAGACAGAGAACTTTAAAATATACTCTTTATACCTGATTCAGGGTTGGGCAAATTATAAAAAAAGATAAATGCAGGTCAAAATTGGATGAGGCTATGGATTTCTACTATTTTATTGATACCAAAATAAAATACAATTGCTTGAGAGTATAATTTTATGGTTAACACATTTTCCTCCCATCAAGCTATTATAATTCTCAAAGGAGCTAATTTGGCTGGAATTCCACTGATAAAAATGCTTGTAATTTCTAGTCCCAGAAAAGATGGCATAGACTCACTCTTCTCTTCTCCTAGCCTCTAAATATAGCAAAACACTTTGGGAACAATTTAACAATCATAAAAGAACTCTGAAAGGTGGGAAAAAAGATAGACTGGGTAGAGTCCTTAAGTCTTGAAGAAGTACACTTCGGTTAATTCTCTGAGTTTTATTTTTACCCAGGACTGACAACAGGAAATACACACACACACACACACACACACACACACACACACACACACTCACTCGCACACACACTCACACACTCTCACACACTTACATACACAGAGAAATGCCTGATCTCTGACCAAAGAACTAAGAAAGGGAAGCTCCGTAGAAACCTACCAGGAAGATTCTTTCATTGATCTATCCCCAGTGTCAGTGACAGTGCCAGAAGCCTGACACACAGACCCATCCACCACCCAATGCCTCTGTCAACAGCAGAATTGATCTGACCACTTCCCAGCTCCAACAGATCAGGTATATACTGGTCTTCACCTAAAAGCAGAAAGTGAAAAGGCTCAGGATGTCCTGCTTCTCTCCAAGTGAAAGAAGGGTCTCCAGATAAGTATTTACACTCCCAACAGTACCAAGAATAAACTTCAAGCTTATGGCATCAGGTGTGTGGTGAACAAGCCAGAGGATATATTCTCCACCCAGTGTTCTCACCACCTATGTAGCAGCATGCGGCAGTGCCTTCTGTCCCAGTAGACAGCATGGGCAGGGATAGAGGAAGCTGTCCTGGAGTCAGAACAAAGAAGACCAAATTGGAAGTGCAAGGACTGAGTGAGCAAAGGTGTCTGGAACTACAGCCTACAAATTTCAGCCAGAACCTATACACAACCTAAACATGAATGATACCCGATGAAATAAAAGATTTAAATAGGTTCAACAGTCTCCTAATGCAATATCCAAAACAAAAACAATCAAGTATCACTCATCATACCGAAAACCAGGAAAATCACAACTGAAAGTCACAAGATGCCAAGTAAGAGATAAATCCAGGTGCTGAATTTATCTGGCAAAGATTTTAAAATATCCAGCATAATAATGCTTTAACAAAGGGATTCGTTTTGTTTCCACTGAGCAGCTCTCATATAAAGTTGCTTTTTTGTTTTAATAATTCTATAGGAATTGGGAGTTTTTCACTGAACTTAAGTCATATCTCTTTTTTTATTTTTATGTTTTTTACCTTTTTAAAAAGTAAGTTTATTGGGGTAACACTGGTTAATATAATTATATAACTTTCAGGTGTACATTATAATTTGACATCTGTGTAATCTATTATGTGTTTACCACCCAAAGTCCCTTTACCCACTTTGCCCTCTCCCTATATTTGACCCCCTTTACTCATCTATCTCTCCCCTCCTTTCCCACTCTCTTCCGTCTGATAGCCACTAGTCTATGGATGGACCTCAAAATAATCATGCTAAGGGAAATAGGCCAGACAAAAATAGTTGAAAATCACATGATATCACTTATATGTGGGATATAAATCTAAAAGCAACCAATGAACAGGAAAAATGAACAGAGACCCATGAACCTGGACTATAGACTAGTGGTCATATCTCTTCTTTTTAAGAAACTCACTGAAATTCTAGTTCACAAATTAGTCTGCTTTGTTTGGCTCATGCATGAAGAATATTCTTGTCTGGTTCAAATACCAAACTTGCCAACTTGATTTTGATTCTAGGCAGTTCTCAAACCTGTCTGTACACCCTGTCTGTACACTTAAATTTTCTAATACATTTTTAATATAATATAAATTCTTCAATCCGCCTAAATAAATTAAAATAATTTAATAATTTAATTTTTTAATTTAATTTATTTTGGCAGTGTGGCTTTTTAAAATCATATTAATTCTTGATTACTATTGATAATACTTTCACAATGAAACTTTCTTAGACATCTCACCACTATAATAATATTTTAGTGCAATAGTTTAAAAAGCATGTTGGTTGAAAAATGAATATACCCCCTAATACGATCTTTTTTCCCTAAATGAAAATAAAGGGAGCAACAAAGATTGTGTCCCAGTTTTTCTCCACCTATCTCTCCAGGACAGCCTGAGGCTGAAGGACAGCGAAGAACACTTCAGATTTATCTTTAGTGCTCTTATTTAAAAATTAACTAAAAAAGTTTCGAAATAAAATCCAAAAACTATTCAATAAATGAAAAAAATCAATAAACTAGAGTTTATCATTCTCTGGGAGAAAAGGTATTTTACTGTATTATATATATGTATGTATACACACACACATATACACACATATGCATACATAAATATATATGTGTGTGTATATATATATATATAGTATATATTTTTCTGGAATCTGTAATAAAGTCTATTGTTATTCAAGAATATGTACAAGTCACTTAGAGGCAGTGAGTTGGGTGGTGATGGATGCGGGAAATTATGTAACATCAGTAATTATGTAACTGATGTTACATAATTCCTTATTTCATAAATGTGTCATTATTTTTGCCCTTTTGGGAAAAAAATGAGACTCAGTTGTTTTATTCAAAAAAATTATTTAATAAAAGTATTTAATTGTAAGATTTTATTGTGTGAAGTATATATGTCTCTCTATTTAGCAACTTTTTAAAGAAAATGATTTTCTTTCTTTCCTCTGAATCTTCTATTTAGATAACATTCTTAGATAAAAAAATTATTTCATATTGAATAAGTATTAAATATTAAGTGAAATATTTTGCAATCTGTTGTCTTGAATCTTAAAATTGTATATTGATATATTCAGAAAAGAATTCTGGTAAGTTTTGCCCCATTCAGCATTTATTTATTTATTTATTTATTTATAACTTACGATATTGTCTGTGATGGACAGAAAAATGTTAATAATAAGAACAGTGCACAATGAACACTTGTTCATCTTTTTGACATTAATGGAAAGTTTTATCTTTATAATTTTTCTGCAAATTTATTCTATTCATAGGAATGCACATCTATGAAATGTATCTTCTATTTTTAGATTTCTAATTCTTTATTCAGAAAAAAATTTTTAAATTTCATAATTTTTTTCATCTACTGAGAATAATATATGGAGTTAAAATAATTAATCTCCTTAACAAACCTAGTACTTAGCTGGGTTTGATTTTCTGGTACTTTACGTAGATTTTTCCACCTCTATTAATAAGGAAGAAGAAAGAGTCCAGTAATGTTTTTTTTTTTCTTTTTATATAGCTATACAAATTTTTTATAAGGGTCTGGAGTTTGTGTTACCTTTCACTATGCTTCAAAATACAGTACATGATAACAGATAAAGTCAGTAAATTTTATTCATTTTAATTAAAACAATTTTTAATTGCAATCGACATACAACATTATATTAGTTCCAGGTGTACTACATACTGATTGAACAACTATATAACTTCCAAAGTGATCATGGTGATAAATCTAGTATCATTTGACACCATATATAGTTATTACAATATTATTGACTACATTCTCTATGCTATGCTTTACATCCTGAGGACTACTTTTATAACTGAAAATTTTATTGTTGGTATTGTCAAAGAATAATTTTTGGTTTTAGTAATAAAGTTTGACTTATTTTTTATTATATTTTTTTCATATATTTAGTAATTTTATCTGTGAGGTAGCTGATTTCTCCAATATGATTGACTATCTACTATTTTTTTTGTGATTTACAAATAACTGCCACAAGTTTAAAAAATAATCAGCAGAATCTATAGTACCTATTTTATAAATATATTAAAATATAATAACTGATAATATTGATATTAACTTGTAAGGAGAAAGGTGAATTCTGTTTATTTTAATAGTTATGTACATAAGTCTATTTCAAAAGCCAACTTACATATAAGACATATTAGTATCTAATTTTACATATATATAATATTTCCATTTTCTATTTCTTATTCTCTCTCTGTGTATGTTTTATGTACATTATATAGCCAGCTAAAACTCTTTACAACTATTTTTATGTACTAATCTGGCTAAACTAGTAGAGAAGTCTCTCAATAACAGCAGAAAAGAATAAATTATGCTTTTGTTGCATCTGTTTTAAGTTAAAATGGCCAGTTATTCAAGGGTAGCTGCTAAATATTTATAATGATAGTATGAATTGCTCTCCAAAAATTTGTGTTAGCTAAATGCTTTCTCTAGGTATTAACACAAAAATGTGTGTTTTTATGTCATTTTTAAAGCATAAGAGCAGAAAAATAGAGCTTATTTAGAAATAAAGAGATTAGAGAAGATGGAATAATAATCAAGTGGAAGAATCTAAGTTCTTAATAGGCAAAAAAGAGATCAAAACACATAAAGTATATTTAGCAAATAAAAGGATGGAAAATCAAAGCTTGAAATAAAAAAACAAATGTCAGCTGGTTTAGGAGAGAATTCCTGTTAAGATATGATAAAAATAGTGTCATTCAAAATTTACTTGTAAAGGAGAAGAAAGTTTAATATTCTATAATCTAAACCAGAAAGATTTTGTGAATACATCAAGAAAATCTATTTGAAATTCAATTTCTCATCTAATCATAAAGTGGAAAATATCCTTTTGTTTTAAATGTTTTTCACTTGGTATACCAAGATATTGTAAGAAGCTAAAAGCAAAAAATATTTAAGAGATTATGGTAATAGTATTTGAAATAGCGTGAAAAAATGATAGAATAATCATGAATAAAAAATGTCAGGAACTGTAGTTGGAATTCTATTTCTTATTTTATGAGCATTTTATAATAGCAAAATATACTTTAAATGGAATATTTAAGGGACTGCACTTGATTGGAAACCTTACAGAGAATTGTTTGACAGATCCTGTCTTGAATACTTGATTCCTTCCATTTTCAGTTATATTTATGCATGCATTTTTTTGAAAATATTTTTAGCTGTCAGCCAAGTGATTCTTACTGTATATTGCAGTAATCTCAAATGATTAGCATAAAAATCAAATGTGCTATCTAAAAACATAAAGAAACCAA
Organism: Cynopterus sphinx; assembly: GCA_030015415.1. Classification (NCBI taxonomy): domain Eukaryota; kingdom Metazoa; phylum Chordata; class Mammalia; order Chiroptera; family Pteropodidae; genus Cynopterus; species Cynopterus sphinx. The sequence continues at coordinate 11,879,455 of CM057379.1, forward strand.
ATTAATTAGGACTCATCCATATTTCTGATTGAATTAAAGAAAATAGATTTAGATCTTAAAATATAATAAAAAGGCTCTTTTCACTTTGTCTCATGAATTGCATGAGGTATATATATCTAAGTATTTTGAAACAAATGCATTATTGACAACATCCCATTGATATGTCTTTATATTTATGTAATATTTTCTAAAACCGCTAAGAAATTAACCTTTTAGAAAGCATTTAATATAAATTTATTTTTGGTTATGGAGAGATGTAATTTACAGATGAGTCTTCTATGTTAATATTATGTTATTATTATTATTATTATTAATTTTCACTTGCTTGTGAATGGTGAAAAGGCCATTTTACATTTGAAAAGAGAATTTGTATCTCTGAACCAAAGTAAGAATAAATAATATTATTATATGGCTAATAAGTGTGTCAATTCTAAATATAAATATATAAGCCAAGATCCATTTCAAAAATAAATTATGACTTGAAAATATATAAATTTTTCTTCTTTGCATAAAATTATTGTTTTTAAGATTAACAAAACTAAAATTTTTATTTAGAGATAAGGTCTTCTAAAGAGGAAGATAAATATCACAGGAATACAGGGAAACTGGCTAAAACATGTAAAAAATGAATTTCTTTCTCTCTGTCTCCTCTCTCTTGATCTCTCTCCCCTACTCCCATCCTATACCTTCCTTCCTTTCAAATGTTTTGAAAGAGTCTGTGATGTTTTAGTAAGAGGTATAAGAATACCTACTAAAAGATTTGTACTTATGTTGGGAATATACTTTACTTTCTTCTTGTGGTTGAATATAAAGCTTAGGAGCTGGATGTTGACTTAATTCAGGGTTCAGTTAAGAAAAAAGAACATCCTCAAATAAAGTTATGACAGATTTAAAGTATTAGGGGATATATGGAGAGAAAAAAATTCCACAAAAGTGAGTTTAAGGAGAATATCATATGGGCAACTTCTCCTCCCTGATTGACGACTGTTTGTTTGACCCTGGTGTTGTAGGGTAAACATATAATTTTATGGGTAAACTAGGTCATTTAAAGAGTAAAAGAAGATACTCCTAATTATTCTAAAAAAATGAGAGCAGATTAGGACAGTTCTGGCAAATCAGAACGTAATTTAATCATGAGCAGGGACCATTAGAAGAAGAAGAAAAAAAAAGCCTAACAGATTTTTAAATTATTTATTGTGGATACATGATGTAAATCTTCTCCTACATGTATCCTACCAAACCTTCTGTGAAATCTGAAATGGTTACTAAAGATGTTGTGGGAGTGTGTTTGTTTTGTTTTGGTTGTTTTGTTTTGTTTATGGACTAAAATAGATTCTATGTTGTCATTGTGTGGATGAGGAAGCAAAACATACACTGTGTCCATAGGCTTAAAGTTCAAGGAAAGAGACTAAACCCAGGTTCTTCTTCATGCTCAGTTATCCCATTAATAACAAAATAGTATCAATCGTGTGTGTGTGAACCACATACGCATACTCCCTTTACACCATTTTTCCTTCAGTCATCACAATATTGCCTCTCTTGTACTTTACAGTCAATATTTTTGAAGATTTTTGTATGTCCTTATTGTTGTTTTATTTGCCCTATCAGGGGATGTGTATTATGGTCTTTTGGCTGTGCATGATAAACCAACAGGCATTCTCCCACCCACTTCCCTATTAACAGAATACTGAAATGTTTACAAATGTTTCATGAAGATACCTTAATTTCAGGAAAGAAGGTACTAGCTCCTTTTGCAGTGGCAGGCATATGCCCACGAATGAATAGAAATATTCTTCTGGAAGCTTACAGAGAAGTACTCTCTTATCAAAGAGACATGCATAAGAGAAGAATCCACATTTACCACTGAGTCTCTTTCCCTGTGTCATGAATACAACAGTAGGTCTGGGGATGTTGTGGTCCTCTTGTGAACATAGCAATGTCCAGGTGGGTTAAATGCCAAGACAGTACAGACAGGAGCAAGAGGTAGGTATGGAGCTGTTGAAGATGTTGTTACCCTGCCAACCCCAAGAGCACCTATTTCCCAATAACAGGTTTGACTATGATTCTTTCATTAAAAAGGGTTTTTAACTGACATAAAGAAACATTCAAATATGTATGTGTTAGTGTAGAGTCCCAGTGAGTTAGATTTAGGTGAGAAAACCATTCAAAATAATTATAAGTAAAAACAGAAAAAATAAATCTAAAACAAAGTTAAAGACTTGTTTACTAACACTGAGGACAAAATTGTGACTGAATATCAGAGATTAAATTAGGAGCTAAGAAGAAACTGGGTTGCAATAAAACACAAGCAGAGGACTTTTTTTTTTTTTTTGGTAAAGGAAGGAATCCTTTAATTTGTTTTTGCATGTCACTAATCTCTAGTCATGTCATTAATCCTTCAATTGATTTATATTTATATTTTAGCAATCCTGTTTTTAGTTACTAAATTTTTTTCTATTTACTGCTTTAACATGGTAGATTATTAATTTCTCATGGTTGCGACATTTCAAAAAATATGTTTGTGGTAGCAAATTAGATTTTTATCCATCTGTATGTATCTTCCCTCTGGTTTTAAACATTATATCTTAGGGATCGATGCCCCTATTTGTTTGTGTATGTGTGTTTTTGTTTTAAGAATTTTGTTCCCCTTGATATTTATCTAACATGGTCATTTTCTCCAATATCTGATGAATTTAGACTGCTTGTTTATATTTATAAATTATAGTCAAGCCTTCCCAGTATTGAATTGGTTTCTCCACTCAGGTAAAATCACCGTTCCTCCAGAGTGAACCCAGATGATAATTACAGGAGTCCTGGTCACAGTGAGTGAGTCGAGATTCACAAACAAGCTGTCAATTCTCTGTATCCAGAGAGGTTACCTTCCCTGTGTAGAAAATTTCTGTTTATCACCGTATCACATAACATTATATGTGGCACTGCTCTGGTTTTCTTTTTTTTTTTCATTCTTATAACAAAATGTCCAGAGCAGAGTCTTCCTACAGCAAAATGTTCCCATAGCTTTTACTGATAAACCTCTTCTTTCTTCTCGTTAGATTATATCCTAGAAAAAAAATGCCACAGCCATTTGCACATAAAAGAGAGGTCAGCAAAGGATGGGTCATTATTCTGTATTCAAATTGCTAATCATTTCAACACTTTTTCTAGTAGTTGACCCTGAATCTGATTTTTGAAATTTTTTCTGTGCTTTTAAGAGAAAATACAGTTGTCAGATTTCCACTCATTTACCTATCCTGAGTTCTGATCTCTTCAGCTCTATTATGTCTCCCCATCAATCAAATGCCATTCACTTCGTAACTTCCATCAATATTTTAATGTTTCTACTCTATTACAGTATCATTGCTAGTAGGCCATGCTGTTATGGAATTATTTGTTTTTGTGTGTGTGTGTGTGTGTTACTTATTCTATCCTGCAATGGGATTTTGTCAGGCAGAAAAGGTTTTATGAACTGAATGTTTGTTTGCCCCAAAACTCATATACTCATATGTTGAGCCCTAATGCCTGCTCATGTGATGGTATTTGGAGATAGGGTATTTGGGGGATAATTTGATAAGATGGCCATGAGAAGGGACTTCATGATGGAATTAGTGTCCTTATAAAAAGAGCTATCAGAGAGTGTCTCTCTCTTTCTCTCTCTCTCTTTTTCTCTCTCTTACTCATTCTCTTTCTCCTTTCAGTGTGCACACAAAGAAGAGGTCATGTAAAGACACAGAGAGATGGGATCATCTACAAGCCAGAAAGAGAGTTCTCATCAGAACCCAACCATGATAGCACCCAGATCATGATATTCTATCCTCCAGAAAAGTGAGAAAATAAAGCTTTTTTTGCTTAAGCCACCCAGTCTGTGGTATTTTGTTATGAAAGCCTGATTGAGCTGACTGATACAATAGATAAATAAATTGTTTAGTCAGTCATCTTGAACTGGAAGCCACTCAGCATTTACATTGCCAACGATCACATCTTAAAATCCAGTTGCCACTGTCATCTTCTGCATCTCTTCCTCCTCCTTCTCTATAAAATAGTCTTCATGTTTCTAACTATATTAATTTTCTTACCAACGGTCCTTTTATAGTTCTTCTTTTGTCCACATATTTAGTGTTAATATTCTTAAGAATTTCGTAGCCTACAAGTCAGTCTTCTCTTAACCAAACCTATTACTTACCCTGTCTCTAGTTAGTACTTCTGTGCTAACTTGTTTTAAATTTAATCCACTTGGACCTTTTAAGCCAAAGTAAAGAGCTCATATTTTATCCTCACTCTATTGGGAAGGCACCAGAGAGTCCTAAGCATCTAAGTTTTGTTATCTCTCTTGTATATTGTAGAAGATCACCTTGCTTTCTAGGTAAAGAGTAAGTGTTACAAAATAGAAATAAAAGAGCATTATGCAGAAAACAAAAATCATAGTCTACTTCCTCTACAACTTGAACTTATTCCTGAATGATAGCTCACTTGTACTGATTTGTCCAATTGTTCTAATTCGTTGAACCTTTAACAAACCTGCCCTGTGGGACTGTGATGTAGTAACTATATTAAGCCATATAGACCTCCTCCTTTAAATGAGACTGACATTAATATTTCTAAAATTATCAAATTTAAAATTTTATATTTTTTGACAGAAGTAAGACAGAAATAGATTAGAAGATTAGAAGCAGCACTATGCACTACAGTTTGTGAGTATTGGGAAGGTAGGATGAGTTGCTGAAAAGTCATTGCAGCAGTCTAGTTGCAACATACATTTACTTTTTTTCCTTGAGATTTTAGCCAAGGATATCGAGAAAGACATATTTATGACAGATTTTGAATGCAAGATTAGCAGGACCTGTTGATTTACTAGATTTGGTGAATAAAACAGATGAATCATGGCAATGGTGCCTTCTTCATGGATGGAGAATAGACACTGAGGAAGAGCTTATTTTAGAAGACACTCAAGAGTTTTTTGTTGTGGTGGTAAGCAAGAAAAGCTTATAATACTATTAGATAGAGTGTGTGAAGAGGGAAGAGAAGAAAGGCCATTATAGATTTTGAAATGTGTCACTACCTAACAAAAAATGGGGATTATCTGGCAGAGTGTTAAGGAAAACAATCACAGGAAAAGAAAAAGATAAAAGTTGGGTGGCAGAAACCAAAATAAATGTATCTTAATTAAGGGGAAGATAACTCATAATATCAAAATCTGCAGAGAGGGCAAATAAGATGAATAAAAAATGGTGTCATTGGTAGCCTTGGAATACGAAGTTTTAACTTACCTAGTTTGAAGCTGATAGAAAAATAAATAGGCAGAGCAAATTTATGTTTAAAATATAAAACAACTTTTAGGATTTTTGTCTATGCAACAGAATTACAGGCATTTGGAACAATGTTGACAGGCTGGAGAGGACAAGGGAAGGACTGAGTTTTGCGTTCGTTATAGGATGAAAGAGTATAAAAGAAATTTATAGAATAATATAGCAGAGTGAGAAATGTGGAAATACTCTCTATCATAAAGATAATTGGCTTTTTTATTTCTTAAGCATGTAGAGTCTGAGAGAGTTAAATATCATCAAGTAATAAGACCAAGTCTTGAAATATCCTGTCCAGAAATTGCTAAGAAACAAATGCATTACATAGCAATGAAGCTTCTTGGCATAAAATCTACAGAAGAACCCTGTTGAAATGCAAATGCCTTTATTATGTTGAATCACATTATACTTGAGAATAGTATAATGCATAAAAATTCCATGAAAACTGTTTATGTTAAGAAAATAAAATATATTAATATGAGAACATGCATATATTAGATAATGCCTATAAAAACAGCTTTAAAAAGATATTGCTTTTTATTTGCCATTTTAATATTTGCATTTTCTTAGTTTCTTATAAAATAATTTATTTCAAAAGCATGAACTAGAAGATACTTAAAGGTGAATATTTGCATGTGATTGGAAATTTGACCATGACAGGGATGAGATTTATTAAACAAATAAAATCTGGTAAAGTGTTTATTTCTTTCTTTATTTACTAAGTTGATCATTTCACACTAGTGTTCAGTATTTTTTTTTCATTAAGCATTGATTCATTTGAATCTTTAGAAATAATAAAATGTTGATCTAAATCTTACTTTAAAAGTGTGTAAAATATAAACAGCCAACTTTGTTTAATTATCTAAAAATTATAAAACAAATTACTTCCTCTAGTAAACTTTTTTATTTCACATTTGCAAAAACTTCAAATGTGGAGTTATTTCCTATAAATGACTTTTCTGTTGATTAATGTCAATGTCTCTAGCCAAAGAGAACCAAGAACACAACCGTAGTTAAACAAGTTGAGTTATTTCTTGTTTCTTCAAGAGAGAAAACACACCATGGGAAATTATGGGGCATTTAACCAAATAAGTGTTAAATGGGTGAAAAGAATTTATAGAATATGGGCTTGTGTTAGGAGACTATGGGGAGGGCTTAATGAAGTGAGACTTTACTCTGGTTTCAGTGTTGTCTGAAAGTGGGGTAATTCTCTGAGTGTTCTACTGTTATTTAGAAGGAGGAAAAATACAAGACTGAAGCATAATTGTAATTGGTAAAGAGACTACAATAACTTTTTTTAAAGGGGAGGGTGGGCAGTTTGGTGTTTTTTGGCTTAAACGATGTTCGTGCTTGGTGTGTATTAAGATATGATGAGGTAGTATGCTTATTTTGCCTTGATCCATCATGGTCAGAGTTGCCTTAACCTGGTGTTGATTTTCTGTGAAATTGCTTATGTTCAATGGGATAATATCAAAGCGTAGCTGTGAGTGCCAGACTAGGTCATAGCCCCTGGCTAAAACTACCAGCCAGCTCCTGGATGTCATGGGCTACTTTTATCTTTCTCAGTAATGACTATTTCTTTTCCTCTATAAATCTGATGAATTGTTGACTTGACTATACATTTTTTAAATTTTATAGTCCTTATATATGGACTAAAATGATCAAGTCCATAGTAACCATGATCGACAGCAAAAGTCATTGGAGTGAGAAAGTGTGAACAATCACCTGTGATCAACATAATTGAAAAATAGAAAGAAGAAAAGTCTTTGAAATGAAAAGCTACAGCAGAGAGAATGACAATGAAAGAAAGGCATCATCAGAGACACTGAGATAATCATTAGGAAAATTAATTAAAGAATGGCATTTGAAGTAAACTGACAAGCTACTTTAAATATTTTGGGGCATACAAAGGAACAAGAATAACGAGCAATTCTGAAGAAGAAAAAAGGCAGAGAACATATATTTCTCAATATTATAATTATTGTAAGGCTATAATAACTAAAGCAATGTGATATTGGAACAAGGACAGAAAAATAAGCAAATGAAACAGAACAGAGTCCCGGAATAGCCCCGCCTGCATACTGCCACATAGTATGAAGAGCTTGTTTCCTAAATGTCACTGAGCCAAATAGAAATATATATAGATGATTAGATATAGATAGATAGATATAGATAGATACAGATTAGATATAGATAGATGATATAGATCTACATGATATAGATAGATATAGATATAGATATAGATGATATAGATATAGATAGATATAGATATAGATATAGATGTAGATGTAGATGTAGATGTAGATGTAGATGTAGATATAGATATAGATATAGATAGATGATATAGATAGATAGAGATAGAGATAGAGATAGAGATGATAGAGATAGAGATAGAGATAGAGATAGATAGAGATAGATAGATGATATAGATATAGATAGATATAGATATTGATATAACCCAATTATGCATTTATTTAGGAATGGATAAGTAAATTAATATATTCAAAAGTAGATTTAGTGGACAGCCTTTAATTGAGTTCCAGTGATTCTCAACTCTTGGTATTTACATTCTGTGTAATTGCTTCCCTTTGTGGACTGGAACTGCTGACTTACTTCCTACCATTAAAATATGGGGAAAGTATTAGTATTTCACTTTTGAAATTAAATAACAAAGAAACTGGAGCTTCTATCTTGGGTGTCTGTCCCCTCTCAATTTCTCACTCACACTGAGAGAGGTCAGCTGCCATGTTGTGAGTTGCCCTGTGAAGAGGCTGACGAAATAAGGAACCAACCCTCCTGAACGACATCCAGCGTGGACTATGTTGATTAACTTGAAATCAGTTTTTCCTGCTTTGAAGCTTTGAGTTGACTGTCACCCTAGCTCATACTTTGCCTGCAGCCTTGACTCTGAGCCAGAGATACTTAGCTACTTTCCACTCAGATCCTTGACACACAGAAAGTGTATGAAAATAAATGTTTGTTCCTTTAAGCCTTGATGTTTCAGGGTAATTTATTTTATGGCAATAGAAACTAATTCAGTGGAACATGTGGGACCGCTGAAAATTGAACAAACCATAATTACATGAAAAGCTTGTGTAAATTTTGACAACAAAAATTGAAGCAATAAATGTAGACACAAAATGATGTGTAGTATTGTGACTTCATTATAAAGAGTTCAAAAACAGGCAAAACTAATCCATAATATTAGAAGCCCAAATAATGAATAATCTTGGGAGAAAGATTTGCTGGAAGTTCTCAGGATGGGAATTATGGGTCGGTTTCCTCTTCTTGTGGAAATGTATTAAATGATATATTTTGATTTGTACTCTTTTCTGTAGGGATATTATACTAAGACAATGTTCACTTTAAAACATCACTTTCTAAATTTGTTCTTTTCTTTGTTTGACTTGCTTCTTTGCTTTTTAAAATAATTTTATTATTAAGCTTTCCATCTTTTAATTTTAAATGAGTCTCTAGAAATAACAATGATAAATTATTTTTAAATCAAATTATAATTTCTCTACCTACAAACAATTGTATACATTTGCACTTATTGCAATTACTGATAATTTAGAATTTGCTTTCACAATCTTGCTGCTTATTTTCAATTTACCATATTGTATTTTGTTACCTTTTACTAACCAGATCAATTTTCTTTTCTCCAACATCTCTGCAAGAATGCTATAATTTTTATTTCAGTACTGGAGTTGACCCAAGGCTTATTAAACATGATACTTAAACATAACTTCCATGTCCTAGTCCAAAGCTTGGTAAATAAACAGGGTTATTCAGTGGAAGAAATTCTTATGAAAATACACTGGTCAAAAGAAGGGAATATGTACATATTCAATTTTTTAAATGAAAATTAAATCACATAAAATGCATGGCAGTCAGAAAAACCCTAAGGAGATATATATATATGCAATTGTGGACTGTTTTGCCCTTTTATAAATGTAAAAGTGAAAGAGTGAAGTAGACCAAGTATTTAGCATCTAAACAAGTAGACTTGAAGTTCTAGAAAAGGCCACATTGTGCAGATATCACTTCCATTTGCCTTGATAATAGGTTTGCACCCCATGCATTGACAATATAAAGAGAAAATTCATTTGCAAATGAAGTAAATAGCACTTAGAAATGTAGCCACATGTGGTAGAGCTAAAATCTATTGAGAAAGTCTGTAGATGATTTTAAGATTAAAATGAGCAGTAAAATTGACCATAAAACATACTAATATGTTCAAGTTCTAATAGTATTTTTTAAAAATATTCTCCATAATTATCTATAAAACTAAACAGATGGCAATTAGAACACAACCAAGTTTATAAGGATAATGAAAACAATAAACAAACAGATGGGTCATTTTAACATTAACTGGTATACGTAAGAGATAATGGAAAGTAATTGTCTGATTTCTTTGTTAAATTTGCATCAGAGAAACTGGAGATGGTTGTATCATACTGAGAAGAAAATCAGGTAGCTTTAGACTTATCATCCAAGAAAGACTATCCTATTACCATGTTATGCCAACAGATTCTATTACAACGGGAATGTAATAAAGGAAGATGAATTTAAGAGCCTGATTTGTGCACAGAAATTGATAGTTCCAGGACAGCAAATTTTTTTTCTAGGGAGTTATTGTAATTCGGCAGAGGAAGCAAAAGATAGAGACCATTGTGTTTTGCAAAAATGCACATTTGGAAACACTTACTAGTACTTTAGACCTTGTTCTCTTTAGGATCAGTATTAATATATCAGTGTTAAAAGATTTTAGTTCCTTCCCCACATCTTCTTCTATTAGCAAACTTGGTCCATTCTCTTTCTTCTGGGAAACATAAAATTCTTTCAATCCTGGATCTTATAAATTAAATTAGGATTAATTAGGATTGTGGGATTTAAACAGTTTATTGCTACCTAAGTGTTCTCTATCCCTTAAATTCCAAAAAAAATGCCAAAGGGAGAAGAAGATTGAGAGCATTTGGTTAAAAAATGACAAGGTCTACTGCAGTCCTAGGATTGAACTATGATAGAATACATGTACTCTTATATATTATTAAATTGTTAAACACATACATATGCATTTGTGTAAGGTTTTATGTATGTGTATGTATGTGAATGTGTCTTTTATATATACGATTAAGCCTTAAACTAGCTTGGACTTGTACCTTATATTCTGATGCTTCTTGCACTTACTTGGTCAACAGCACACTACTAAATTACATTGCATAGTCATAGTGTTTTTAAGATTTTGGCAACTGATGCCTGAGAAAGAAAATTGATAATCTGTATAGGGAAACTGTAGAGGTTGATTCTCTTTGATTGGAAACATTTTAGTACCCTAGTTCTTCTCAGAGGAGGTCATAAAATGAAACAGGGATCCCCTTTCCTCATTAATACCTATTTTTGCCCTCCCAATATCACTTTGGCATGTTATCACTTTTCTCCTCTCTACAATGCCCCTTGTTTATTATCTAATGTTGTAGCATCCATTTTGAAGGTATTTCTTTAACATACACATGGTTCACTCTCTGGCAAGCAGATGATATCCTAGGGTTAATTCATCTTGAGCAAAACAAGTAGACTATTTATACACTTCATTAAGTGCAAATTGAGTATAAGCAATCAAAACAAGTCATTAAAGTGACTCATTTCTTTTTATCATATAGACTTCCTATTTTATATATGTGGCTAGAGTTAATAACTTTAACAAGTTATATAGTTCAAATATTTTACAAAACAATTGTAGCCATTTTTGAAAGATGATGATGATGATGGTGATAATGATGACAGCGAGCAAACACACACACATGTGTGTATAATGCTGCCACATGGTGTGCACTGCTCTAAGCTCTTTCCACATACTAATTTGTTTAAGCACGGCAACAAAACTTAGAAGTAGGTACTAGTCTAAATGACATCTGGAAGGTGAAGTACTGGAAACAAAGAAGTCCCATGACTTGCAAGTGATAGAACCAGGACTCACACCCAGTCTTATTCTAGTAATCATGATCTTAAACCGTATTTATTCTGCCCTTCATTATATATTGCCATATAATATTAATTCTTACACTATACTGCCTCTTTTTTGTGCTACCATGCTGTAGGAAAAATGTTCAACCCAATATTCTATTTATAAATTAATAAATTTATAAATTAATACATGATATGTATCAAAATTGTAGATATTTTAAGTTTGAAATTTTATTACTGTAACTTAATAGAGCATACATATACAAGTATGTGTGTGAAAGTCAAAGATGAAATAATTCATGAAGAATTTTACTTTAATATTTTACAAACTAGTGACTGAAAAATGAAGATCTAAAAATATTTTTTCTATTTTTGCTTTGCCCTAATTAAGGAAGTTATAATATATATTATAAATGGTGTAATCATAAATTGTATAATTATAGTTTACATTATAAATTATAAATCTACCTGACACAAATATCATACTAGCTTTCACATTCAACATGTAATTATTGTCCACAGGAAAGGATGTCTTTGATCAATGAATACTAATATACTTCCAAAACTATGTTTATGTTGAATTATTTTAGTAAAATTAATATAATACAGATAATTATTAACATAACAATTTTTTGGTGGAATTTTTTTCTAGGATGGGCTCAGATTAGACTTTTGGTGTATAAATAATAACCCATGTATTCATTACATGAATTGATTGCCTATCAGCATAAATTCGTGATTTTTAAAATGTACATGTACTACACTGTTATCTATCATCTACCTACTTACCTACCTACCTACTATCATCACCTAGTTATCATCTGTCATCTTTAAGCACATGCCAGTTCTTAAACTCTCTGTATCAACACAAGTAGAAATATCAATAATTGAAAAACATAAATGCATAATTCAGTTTCTAAATATCATTTTAGCTACTTCACTTTCACAATCTGAAGGACAAATGGAAAATTAATCAAAAGACAAAAAGAAAATGTTATGTTTTTTGCTTCAATTACAATTTCATGTAACCTTATCATTCCTATAAATAGAAAATAGTATCTAGATAAGCATATTAAAATATGAACTTGGAGAAAGTAGTTGTTAAAAGGTATCTAATGAAACAAACAGTTTTTAATAAGCTTTTGTACAAATGCTTTTAAAGGAATACTTCTTTCTGATGGCAGGGGACTGGCCTAATTAAGATGCCAAACTAGACTAAATGCCTATATATTTCCGGTCTGAATTCTCTAAATGATTTTGTATGATGGCAGTTAGGAAAATATAAAGACCACAGGGGAAATGATCTTGTGACCTCTGCTTCATTAGCTGAATACATGTAATGAACTGAGTTAGCAGGGTCCTAGGAAAGGATGAAACATTTGTCATTGTTGCTCATCATCCCATGTATAGACACTTCACCGTGTTGAAAGGAAAACTGTGCTAGTGCATGTCCTTGAGTATAAAAAGGATAGCTCATCTCTGCCCATTCTACTTACTTTTAGATGTATATGAAACTATCACCAATATCCTCTCGTCTTCTTCTGCCGATTCTTTTCTCATTGTTTCATAAATCATGAACATGTAGCCTTTAATGACCCATATAATAAAGTATAGACATTAGAGTGTTTAATCGGTTCTTTTGAGATTTTTTATTTGTACGAAATGACATGATATAACTTGTGAAGTCCTCATTTTAATATCAAGGCATCAAAAATGTTGTTGTCTCCCTACCATCAGAACATCATCAATGATAAATTCATTCTATAGAATGTCTATTTCAGATATAGTTTCTCAAATAAACTATCAAGATCTTATGTGCCTTGAAATATGTTTCAAGTGACTAATTAGAACAATCATTGCTAGATAGTAAATATAATATTGATATATTTAAAGTTTAAATTTCTTTTTGACATGGGAGTGAAAATATGCTATATCATATTAACCAAGTATAAGTCAAATATCGGCCCAATATCATTAATTCCAAAAGTTCTTGACAAGTTATAGTTATATTCAGTATTTTTTAATAAACTTATAATTTTAGGATAGTTTCAGTATATAAGCAATACCCTAGAGTCTTCTCCTTTTCAGACATAGTACTTTTTACTTCCATTGTATAGTAGCAAACTAATTTTTCCTTGATAGTCAGGATCAATATCCCCAGGAAGTACAGTGACTCTTTCTTTGCTTGTGGCATAAGAATTCCAAAGAGAGCAGATGGTAATTTCAACTTCTAGCTCAAGGGAATCATTTCTTCTGTTCCCCAAAACAAAGACTCTTAGCCCATTCAAACTTAACACAATGGAGACAAAAAAAATTTTGTATTAAGTGGATCACTAGGGCTAACAGTGAAAAGAGTCACTGTAATACAAATAGCTAGATATAGTGTTTTCCTGCTTCTATAAATGGGTTTTTTATCATATTAGATGGGCATAAATTTTCACATCATTCTTTTCTGTTCCTTTGGATCAGATGAGTTGAGACATATGGGTACTGCCAGAGGGAAAACAGGCAGTCTCTCTAAAAGATAAAAATAACATGTTTTTGCCATTGGAATAATTCTAGTTGCTGAGCTCTTTCTATCTTTCTTGTTTGTCACTAAAGGGCCATATCTATGCCTCAACCTGGATTAAGATAGGGGCAAAAATGTCTTTTAGGATAGCAAAAAGTGGTCATTACTGGCTGTATAAGGAACTCATATCTAACAATAGCTTTGAGAATCAGTTAGCTGAGCTCTAACTTGTCAGTCTGAGACATTATCTTTGTTGGTGACAGAGACCTTTCTGAGGAAGTACTGTACGACTTCAGCTTCTTCAGCAGATATAACCCTGACTGTCACTCCACAGCCTAAGACTAGAGGGATATGTACACACTACATGGGTGGGACTAGACATAGTTCTACAGCCACGTGGTATAAAAGTGCAAGAACCAGTTATTTACTATAGAAAGGACATGGACTTTTTCAGAAAATTGGAGTGACTGGGATTCATGATGGTCTTGGCTTTTGCAAGAGGTTTAATTAGTTTTCATTCTAAACAGATGTTTAGGAACAGAGTTTCTCAGAGACACTAGGAAGCCACACCAATGTGTTGCATCATGGAACACAGTTGACTCTGACAGTCTGAATGGAAAAGGAAGATTAAAGACTTTCTTGAGATAGGTGTCGATGAAGAATTACTGGGGTGGATATTCACTGAATCTGTTCTGTAAGCCGGAAGTAGCAGAGTTATATGGAAGCAGAAATGGTGGGACAATCCTCACTGGCCCTCTCACTTCTGCAAGCACTTGATGACATTGTCCTTCTCTTAGGTGGTGGCATTGATGATTGTTCTTCCTTCCAGCAAGGGTAGCATGCCTTTTGTATACGGATCCAATTCCTTTTCTTCTAGCCAAAGTACTGAACAGAGCATCTTCCATGTGATCTGTATCTATGTTGACATTACGGGAAATCTAAGGGGCACTACAAGTTAGACACTCAGAATCTTTCTGCCCCAGTCCAGGGACTTGCTTCCATGGATCCAGTCCTTTAACCTTTAGTCCTCTGCCTTTAGTTCATGTTGTTCTGCAAGTTCTACCCCAGCTGAACATTTTCACAGGATTGCTTTGTGCAGAGTAGTGTATTAGGCAGCTGGTCTCTCAAAGGGTTCCTATCACTCAAACAGCATAGAATCCAGGAAGCCAGAATCACTCAAACCAGCTTTTGGAACTTAAAATGTTTCTCCAAAGAATTCTTGCTATTTTAGGAGAATCATCTCAGTGGCACTGTTTGTCCTGCGGGAGGATGGCTCACTGTTTAGTTATCCACTTTTAGAGCAGCCTTACTACTCTGTTGATCAAGGGACCAAGGTCAGTGGAGCTATTTCTGGTGCTTTAAACCTGTCCTGCTGCACAGGGATAATCTAGGCTAATTTGTGGCTTTCTTTTTTTCTTTTCTTTCTTTTTTTTTGTTTTTGTCTTTTTTGCCTTTTCTAAAACTGCCCCCCATTCTGCTGTTCCCCACTATATTTCCATTTGATGTCCCCATTCACATAAGCATTTAGAAAGTTACTATTTCACACCAAAATTACTTAATGTATATAACTATCAGCACTGCAAACAGCTTTCAGGAAATTGACTAGGTACTAATGTTAGAAAAACATCAAAAGGAGTTTAATGCTTTTATAAGGAAAATTAAGATTTATATCTTCTCTGGGTTAGGTTACATCTTTACTGTTTTGAAAAGAAGAATTTCATTTAAAAAAATGAATGAAAGAAACTTTTGTAAAGCTTAATGATACTGATAAAAAATATGAAAGATGAAATTTGATATTCCTATAAATACACTTTTAATCATAATCTAAAATGTCTTTTCTAGTGTTGTATTATTTTGAGTACATATATCAATAAATTTTATTAATATTCTAGTTTCTTTCTATAATGCCACATAATATGTATTGTTCTCTGAGTGTCCTTTCAGAAGATTTTATCTTTGTTAGTTTTCAAGGATTTCTTAGGTTCATAGCAGCTGACTTTTTACTACAAGTTTTATAACTTTAAAACCATTAGAAGAACATCAATGCTTCCCTAAATTGGTTTTTTGGAGAAAATGTAATATGTTTGATGAATTAAAATAAAAAGATGGAAACATAGCAGCATATTGGATTACTTGTTAATTTTTCTTTCTCAAATGTTTTATATTGAAAGGGATTGATTTGTGGAGTACATTTTCAAACCAATTTCACCTTTGTTTCTAGAAAAACTACATTTTGTCCTAGAAAGCTATTGACATTTCATCAGAGGAAATAGATTCAGAATTGCTGCCCAGTAAAATCTTTCTTAGCGATAGTTCTCTTTCACCAAAGACAATGCAATTGACCTTGGGTCGGAGGATAAAAAGCTACCATTATGAAGTGACAGGATAACTGGTTGTCTTTCTCTGCTAAGTTTTTGCCATCAGCATTCTTTGAGTCATGCTTTCACATAGAGGAAGAACTAATCCAATAACCACAACAGCCTAAATTATACAATTAGTTTGTCTTTGTCAATTTAAATTGGTAGGTTTATCAGAAATAAAAGCAGAACTTCAAACACAGAGATCATAAACACGAATGAAATAGGACTTAAAAGTATCTTGACATTTAAAATGTCACAAGTGAATTTTGTATACTTCAAACTGTTTATCTTTGAGCTCTGCCTCTTTTAAAAACAGGAGGCCAGAATCCATTTAAATTATAATAGTTTCACAATAACAATAAAAATAAACCCATTAGTTGTCCTTTTTCAAATAAGTATTTGAAATAAAATTCTATAAAAAGTTGTCATTACATGGAGCCATTTTAAAATGGAGCTGGAACAACAGTTTCAAAGTATCTGTTTGCATATCTTATCCTTGAACCTTTGGGATGTCTGAATTGTGCAAAATAACCTTTGGACTGGGCCAAACCAACATTGTTGTACAACAATTGTTTGTAAAGTTAACAGGAAGGTAGACATTCTGATCGAAAGGACTGGTAATTATGGATATTCTTTTGAATTTGTAACCAGACATGTGCAGCTAAAAAGTAACCTTGCTTTTATCATCAATAAAAATTCCTGTTTCTATTTATGTAATTATTTCTCTTCCTTTTTTCTCATAAAACCCCCTTGTCTTTACGCCATAATCAGGACTTAATCTGGGTTTCTGCCCAAATTTCTGCCCCCGAACTGCATTTTTTTTCTGATCTCAAATAAATGCTTGTTGTCACTCACTTGGCTTTTTTAATTTTTGGCTAACACTTCTTAAATATAAAAAACATCTGACCTCAAGTAACCATTTCATTACTTCAAAGAAGGAGAAATAATTGTTTTAAATACAATTATTACTTTTATCGTATTATATTAAATAATAAAGAAAATGCAAATAACTTGAAAGTTGTTACCTCCTTTCTGAGAAAATATAGATATAAAATAATCTTATAGGAAAATTGCAATAAGAGAAATAAAAGGAAACTCTTAAGAGCAGAGAGTGTCAGTTTATTTTCCATTTGTTGTTGGCTATTGAGTTTAGCTAGATTTAAGGACACTGTCTAAGAAATTTAAGAAATGAGCCCTGGCTCTTGTCTCAATTTTGTCATTGATCAGCTATAAGATCATAGACAAGCAACTTCTTTTTCTGAATATTTGTTTTATATCTTTTAAAATAAAGAATGCAAATTATATTTTTTTTCAAAGCACCTTCTAGTTGAAATTATACCATTACTTATTTTATTCTTGTTATAAAAAGTATTTGAAATGTTTAGGTTGATTTTATTTTAAAAATTTATACCATTTGATCACTATGTAAAAATATTTCTCTGAAATGAATATTAATATTTTATTTAGCACTTTTGTCAGGGCTTCTATTGGTACTTAGAACTGGCAGTTAAAGGTGGTAGGATTTTGAAACTCTATCTAG
Source organism: Cynopterus sphinx (assembly GCA_030015415.1). Classification (NCBI taxonomy): domain Eukaryota; kingdom Metazoa; phylum Chordata; class Mammalia; order Chiroptera; family Pteropodidae; genus Cynopterus; species Cynopterus sphinx. Next base: position 11,897,128 of record CM057379.1, read on the forward strand.
TCCCTATCTTCTACTCAAAAAGTTGGCTCTCTAAATAGTCACAAGCAGGAAAATGTGGTAGAATCCCAAAGATGCCCATGTCTTAAACCCAGGAATTTGTGACTATGATGCAATCCACAACAAAAGAGACTTTGCAAATGAGATTAAGGATCTTGAAATTGAATATATCCTGAATTATCATGATGGAACCAATGTAATAAAAAGGGTTCTTATAAGTGAAAGAGAAATGCAGAAAGATATGTGATGATGGAAAAAGTGGTTTGAATGATGGCTTTAAATATGGAAGAGGTCAAGGGTCAAAAAATATGGACAGGCTCTAGAAACTCAAAAAAGCAGGAGAATGGATTCTCTCTTTGAGACTGAATAGTCAATAACCTGTTGACACATTGAGTTTAGCCATGTACAACTCATTTGGCGCCTCTTACCTCCAGAACATTAAGACAGTAAATTTGTACCATTTTAAGCCATTATGGTTGTGGTAATTATTTGTAGTAGCAGGAACTGGAGGCTATATTTTCACCTCAACATTTTTTTTCTCATTGGAAAGCAATAAAATGAAAGATATCCAGAAACTTGTATGAAGGTCACTGTGTGATTACTTAGTTTTTGTGACGTAGTATTAAGTTATTTCAAAATCCTCCCAATTCATATATTAACAGATACTAGGTATATTTTCAAGGTCAAGCCTACAGGATGTCCTGATTGTTTACATGATAAATCGAACACCAGTATGAGGTTTTGTTTTCATGTTTAGCCTTATCAATTGCAAAGATGGGATTATTGTGTTTGGTAGGGTGAAAGGAGAAGATTTAGCAGAAAATGTCTAAGTTCGGTTGTGCATATTGCATCTTTAAATTGTCAAGTAGACACCAAAAGGGCAATCTTTTCTAAGTAGTTGTATTTACCTAGATTTAGAAGAGAAACACACATACATGGAGTTGTGAGGATACAGGTTGTATTTAAAACTATAGAGCATAATAAGGTCAACCAGCTAGTTATTACAATAGAAGAGAAGTTTGGGGGGTATGGCAAGGTTAAGAGCTTGAGAATATGAAGAAGAAAAAGAACAAAAGTACTGAAAATGAAGAGATGGCAAAGCAGATGATATACTTAATGAATGAACTCTTTCAAGGAACTGTTTCAAGAATAAGGTAGTAATTAACTCTGCTGAATGTTGATGAGTGAGATGAGAACTGAGACTTGAACATTTAATTTAGCAAAGTGGAAATTATTGGTTACTTTGACAAAAAATGACACTGTGGACAAAAGTAAAAATCAAAAATCAACTTTGTGTGCATTTAAGACAAAATGAGGGGAAAAAGTGTAGATAGCAATTAAATTGGAAATAAATGTGGGTCAAAAGGGTTTCATTTCTTTTTCTTTTGAATATAAATAAGTAACAGTTTTGTGTTATGGGAATGGTCCAATTGATAAACCAAAAGATAAAAAGGATAATTACTAGAATGTGATATCACTAAATAGGTGAAAGGAAGTGGGATATACAGAACAACAAAAAGGATTAGTTTAAAACATAATTAATGCAATAATTACTGAAAGTAAGGAAGATTCATGAATATAGTTAGTCATTTTGTTCCTCCTTGCTATGGAGCATTTCCTGGCCTTGCCACAACCCCTACCCCCACCCCTACCCTGTTATTCTGATTTCCCACCAAGGCTGACATTCCAGGAAATAGTTTATCATTTAGACTCCTTCTGGAAATAATCCCTGTGAAATAACCAGTCATTTCTGTAATTCTCTTTCACTGAAACTGTCGTATAAGAAGACTGTATCATACTGTGGTTAGAGGTAGAAGTCCAAAGGTTGTTTTTGTTTAATTCCCTAATGTATCAGGGAATGATGTATTAGGACTGCATTCTGAAACTAGTAAGATCTATATAAATGTTAGTTCTTCTTAGCTGTTATGATCCAAGTATATTATATAACTTGAATGGACTGTAGAAAAATTAAATGAGATAATATTTATCAAACATTTATTTTATATAAAGTATTTGATAAGTGTTTCTTTGTGATGGTTAAACAAAAATAATGGATGTGATTCAAGTGGTTGGTCTTCTTCCTTTATCCAACCTACACATATTCTTAATTCTATGGCTAATTTTTGGTCCTCTTTCTAGATTTTTTTTCTTAAGTGATACCATCAATTTTTATAGATTTAAATGTTGTCTTAACACAATGACTTCTAAAAGTATAGATTCAGAACAAAATATTTTTTTAAGCCCAGGCCCATATATCCAACTTTGCACTGACATTTCCATCTAGACACTTCATAGATGTCTCAAAATTAACTTGTCCGAAAGTATCTCATATTTTCCATTCCAATTTTCCCTTCATTCAAACCTACTATTACTCCTCCAATTTAATACTTTCTATCTCAGTAAAGAACATCTTAGTCCACTTAGTTATTCAAGCATGAAACCTAGAAATTATTTATAATTTTCCATTTTCTTCATAACCATTTTCACTTTCTGTCCTTCAACAGCCTTTATCAATTCTGTCTTCTAAGTCCAGAAATGCAATTTTCTCCTCTTTTCTTTTTTTATGTCCACTGTCAACACCTTAATCTTAGCTGCAATTATCTCTCATCTCTGTTAGTTTAACAATCTCTTAACTGGATTAACTGGTTTACTCATTCTCAGTCATTTATTCTGCCCCTCACAGAATAATCATTCTCCTAAAAATGCATATTTAATCACATACTATGCTTCTTAAAGCATTTTGATAGTTTCTCATTTCTTCTAAAGCCTAAACTCTATGTGTGCCCCTTTATCTCTCCAGTCTTCTCTTTATTCTGTTCCAGCCACATGAGATGATTTTTAGTTTTTCATACACAAGAAGTTCTTTTTTTCCTCAAGTCCTTTGCACACAGTGTTCTCCCAGCCTGCAGTGCTTCCTCCCCAAACCTCACATGACCAGCACCTCATTCCTTGGATCTTTTAAAAGGTTCTTCAGTGAGAGGTTTTTCCTCAACAGTATTCCTAAAGTAGCCATTGCTTCTCCCACCTCCATTATTTTTTTATCTCAGTCCTTTATATTTTCTTGAAAGCATTAATACAAGTAAAATACATTATTAGTCTATTTAGTTTTAAAAAATGCACTATTTAAAACAAAGTTGATTAAAGAAATGAATTAAACTTATTTAACTGAAAGCATCCACTGTTATGTGTGTCTTAGCCTCTGAAATATTTTACTTCTTTCATATCCTTATGGATAAAATGATATAAATAGAATTAGTAAAATTACATTTATATACTATAAATCGAAAGCCTTCATTTAATCAAAAGTATAAAATTAAAATATAAATAAATTTATCAGTTGTCACACACTTCAGTGGCTTTACGGAAAAGAAAATAGTGCTTGAAGCAGGATAACAGACTGTCTTACATCTGTGAATTTTCAAGTTTTGACCAATATCTGTGTGGCTTGAGGCTGTTGGACATCTGGTAAATTTTGTTCCTGTATTTTGGCATATATTTCTTTGCAATGTTTGAAAAAATTAAATGCTTGTGATGTGTGATTGAAATATTTGTGAGAAATTAATTTTTGCATATTTTACTTTATTTTTTAGCTTACTAATTCTTTTTTTCATATTATGTTTAAAAAATTCAGGTGAAATTAAATAATTTAATTGTTGAAATAAATGCCCATAATAAATATTGACAAGAAAATTTTGTAAAAAGATAGTTTAGAGGTTTTTTATTCAATTTAAGCTGGTATTTTTTTCTGTCATATTGACATTTTATTTTGATACCATAAATATATTTTTTATTCCCCAAGTTGGAAAGAGTAAAAGAAGAATTTGAGATTTAACTCCAATTTCAAAAAATTAGTAATCTTTATTTCTTCTATTTTTATTTTTTCTTCTGATTTTGCCTTTAATAGATAGATTTCTATGTCGTACACAGCACTAAGCATAATCTCTTCTTTCAAGAAATTCACAATCTTGTTGAAAAGAAGACCTATGGAGATGTAACTGGGAAGACAATTCAGCAAGTGATAAATGCCAGGGAAGCAGTTATCTCCCACAGCTCTGGCAGTGTTAAAAGGTCCAAATGACTCAGAGCTCAAGTCTTAAATAAATAGATTAATTGTGCTGTCCATGTCATGAGCATTCCAGCTGATGCATGCAAAAATTGCCTTAATGATAATGTGTCCACACATCCCAATTTATCCCCATTGTCCAACCTAATTATTAATAGCATCTCATCTCACTCCCAAAATAACTGGTTTAAATGAGTTGGTCCTCCTATTTAATACACTCCATGAAATGCACACATTCTATTCCCTTCTCCACCTACAATTACTATTGTCATTTAGCTTAACACAAAGTGCAAACTGGCAATGAAAAAGTTATGTTCATTTCAAGAATTTACTCTTTATGCATTAAGGGAAACCCTTCTTTATAGAGATGATCAAGACCCAACCTTGTAATTTTATCTTTTCTCTAAATCTTACTTTTGAAAGCAATTTTTTAATGCTATGTTTTAGAGCCTAAAATTATTCTTTTGAGCTAAAACTTAATCTATCCTTGTGACACACACAACTGAAACTGTAGCACAATCATAAACTTTCTACCTGGCTCCACTAGGCTCACTGTAATGACTCCTGATCTTTCTGACACGTTCCCACCTTCAAAACTCATTTCCTGTGTGTAAATGCTGACAAGCCATGTCCTCACACATCAAGCATGTGTCTCAGCTATGACCATATCTCCTCTTCCAAAATAACTTTATTTCTCTCCCCAGGTTATGGCTTAAGTGTGAGTGGTTAGTTAGATCAGCCGCTGGGAACCCGATTGTCCTATTCTGGTTGAGTTTCCTTACAAGTGCTGGGTACTTTATTATTCTGAACAAATCAGACCCATTAAAAATTTCTTTAACTTATCAAAAGTTTCTCAAATGTATTGTCTTTCCTCCCTCCTCCCCCATCAAAAAAAAAAAAAAAAAAAAAAACCAAAAAACTAACAAGCCTAGGGGAAATCTAAAACTTCTTTAAAATTAAAGTGTTAAGAAATTCAGGACCAGAGCCTTTGTACAAAACATTTTAGCATCCATCTCCAAAATATCCAAACACAAATATTCATTACAAGTGTGATTATCTATCAAACTATATATTTATCTATCTAAATATGTGGTTTCACTGTGGTTTCCATGACAATTAATCTTTGTTTCTGGGTATCATGGAGAACATGAGGAAGGACCCAGATGCCAGCATTTTGAAAAGAAATATTTAGGAGCTGTACACTGCTGATATAAGCATTTAGCACTAACCAGAGAAGCTGCAGTAATAATTGTCACTTTTTTGGGTGTGGGAGGATTGTCACTTTTGTATGCCCCCAAGGCAAAAGCAAGTTTATTCTTTCTGATTTTCATTTTTAAAAAATCTCATCTATACTTCTTTATAGCCTCTATTATGGACCATACTTCTTTTCTCCACTGTTTTGATTATCTCCTTTTTAGCCTTTTTTAGACTAAAGTGTAATTTTTCTGAGGAAGCCTCTTCACCACAAACTTCATTGGAGCAGCCCTGGTTCTCAGGAGTTCTGAGACACCATTGAAGGTCGTCAAACTTATAACCCACACCCACAATTTACAAAAGCACATACCTCATCCAAAGTTTTCTTCTCTATTAAAACTGGTGTCATTATCTCCTTTCTTGTTCTATCTCGGTGTCCAGGTGTATGTGTCACACACTAAAATGAAGTTGTGTCCAGTTAATTGGTGTCAATGGACTTTTCAATTTAAAAAATTTTAATTTAATTTCAATTAAAAATTTAAATTTTTAAAAATGTATTTACTTATCTTTTGACTTCCCTTCTCTCATCTCTCCAGAATAAGAACTACTTCTTTCATCTACATAGTATTGCTTGATCTATAATACAAATTTAATATATGTTTATTTTCTTTGTTAATATTGACTAATAATTACAAAAATGCTGTAAACTTGTGATCAGACGACCTAGATTAAGAACAGAATCTGACCATCCTTCCCATAGGCATAACCAATTTTCTGACATCTAATCATAGGCTCATTTGGAACATTCCCAACCTATAGATGCAAGAACAGTAGCTCTGTTCTTCTGACCACATCTCTGCATTTCAGTGGAATCTCATCTATTTTTAGAGCACAGCAAGAGAAAAAACATGCTTACAATCTTAGGCCTGAGACTTCATCAGGAGGGAATGGGCAGGGGGATGAATGATGTGTATATTTTTACTAAAATATATTATTGTGAAATAACTCATTTGAGAAGATGTTAAGCGAAATACAAAGGTTTTTCCTTGCTTTGTTTTTCAGATTTTAAAGAGACCTTTTATAATTTCTGCCAGTTGGACTTCCCCTAATTTCACTCTAACTCTCCACATCTCATTAGCCCTAGACATCACCTTAGTCTAAGTCAAAACTCTAAGTTAACCTGATACAGTATCATACTTTTAGAGTTTTGACTTGTACATTTTGAAAAGATACAGGCCAGAGTGAGAATAAAGCATCTTAAAAATATCACTGATGGAGGTATACATTTTTGATCTCTTAAAAAGTCAAACTGGCTTATAATTCATGTGTAAGAATTTCCAATATATAATTTCCTAGTTATCCAGTATTAAATCGTAATATTAAATCTCGATCAGATTAATGCTTTTGAAAAAAAAAAAGACCTCTAAACTTTTTATGACAAAACATGAATTAAAAGCTGCTTGTTTAAATAAGTAAATGAATAACTGTCCAAAATCAAATAAGTGCATCATCAATTCATTGCCCTTAGCTAGTTTGTATCTCTTTGGAAATCCAGGGCTTTGCTGGCCCCTAGGCAAAGATGGAGCAGCTGTTGAGACAAGTTGTTGTCCAGCTGGGAGAAACTTGAAACTGTTACAGCTTAAATATTATCTATGAAGTTGTTTCTTTCACGAGAGTTAGATAGTAATCTGGAAGAAATTATGGTAGTCATTAATTTTAAGAAAATGAAAATATCTTTTGCTGTTCTACACTTGAACTAAAAATTAAGAAAATTTATAGTTATATCTTTATCTGGAGTAGAGTATACTAATTTGTAAAAATTTCAAGTAAACACTATTGGTATTAATTTCAAAAAATTGTTTTAAATATATAGCATTTAATTTTCTGTCAAAAACAACTGGATTTAGAAAACAACAAAAAGACCAATATGCATTTTCAGTTGTGAAAAAGAAAACATTTAAAATTCTCACCTAAATTAGAGAAAACAATTTTAAATATGCCTTCTCTTTGAAATAGACTATAATTCTTTATCTTCCACAGGTCATTTAGAAATCTAATTAATGTATGTAATGTATATGTTATGTATTGGTTTAATATGATTTTAAATTCACTCATTTAGAACTTAAGTTGTTTCAGACCACTTGTTTATAACATAGAGGGAAAAAAGACCACTCATGCCAAGATGTCATCATTCTACATTCATTGTCCTTGATAAGAAGTCAGCAGCCCAGCTGCTGAGAGGGCCTGCAGGGGGCTTATCAAGAAGAACATGTGGAGAAGCAACCAGGACCAGGGCCATTTAGACTATAAATATTGAGAGTTTGTAGACTATTTGAGAGTTTCAGTTTGGGAAAAGCTACTCTTTACTAATTTAAAAGCTCTCAAAAACCTTTGAGGGATTTAGCTTCTGCATGGCCAAGACTGTTCTGGTTGGCAGTGGCAAAAAGCCATGAAGCACCCTGTGAAAGAGATCACCCTGCCCACCAACACTGGCATCTTTATTCTCTAGCAATGGTGCCTTGGCAATGGGGACGTTTTTGCTGGCAGTTGGAAATCAATCTTTGGATTTGGATTTTATTCTTTCATTTACCCTTGCCTAGGACAATAGAATAAATAATCTGTCATTTGTTCAGAGTATGTCATTTATTTTTGGTTTATTAAGAGATTATTATCATGTATGCAATTGGCTTGTGAAATTATTTTAATCCTCACACCATCCTCTGCTAAATAAATTGCTGGCAAATACACACTCGGTTTCTGAGCATAACTTTTGCTGCCTCCCCAAAACAAAAACAAAACAAAACAAAACAAAACAAAACACGTTAACTCAGAATTCTTCAAAATTTTTTACCTTGTACTCTTAAGCACCATACCTGTAAAAAAATTGTAAAGGACAACAAAATAGATAAAGATTCTTTTAAGTAGTCTTAGTCACGCAAAGGTTTAACAATGTATTTATGTACCCTTCAACTCGCCTCTCAATTACTCTTCACTAGGAATTAATCCTCCTCCAAATAAAAAGAACTATTGAAGGCTCTCAAACTAACATAATGGCCAAAGTGTTTGAGATTTTCACATTACCTGTAGTAGGCAAGAGATAAAATTTAAAGTTACCTTTTATCATCATAAATTATCCTTTCTGTAAAATTCTTCACAGAAGCTCCTTATAAAAATATACAGTTCATAATATGCTATGAATGTATGTATGTTTTCCGATATATATTATAAAAGAAATGAGTATCTTTTCTTCATGTGTGTGCTGGTTATTAATAAAGGTCATAAAATATTTCTTCACCAAGCTAATAAAATGTTATTTTACATGTTCAGTTTTTTTTTAGAATAGAATATGTTCTGTTGGTAGAAACAAATGCATGCATTTCCAAAAATAAGTACTCTGATGTATTTAGTCTAGAATACCTGATTATCTAAAAGCCATTATGGAAAACTATACATGGTTAACTTAAAACGTAATTAGAAACACTAATCAGCAGTTTTGTATGGTTTATATCAGTATTTCTCAACGTGTCCCCAAAATGGACTGGTAGACATTACATTCCTCACCACTACATACTCATAGTTAAATATATATATATATTTAAACTTTATATATATATAAATTTAAGTTTAAAAGATTCTTGATGAAGTACTAAAAATAACTAATTTTATTTAATCCTGACACTGAATACACATGCCTTTAAATATCGTGTGTGAAGGAATGAGGAAGTTTGCATAACATACTTCTTCTGCCCCTTGAGACACAACAGCTGTCTCAAGGAAAACTAATTGTATGAGTTGCAAGTTCAACTAGCAACATTTTTTAAGAAAGAGCATTCTTATTTGAAATGATATATAATAGAAAATTTATGGTTATTAAGTCTTGATTACTTGGCAGATTTTCTCAAAAATTCAGAAATGACATTGTCACTTAAAGAAAATCAATTTATAGTATTTGATGCCAATTATGAAATTCGAGCTCTCAAGAGAAAATTGTAAATTTGAAAAAATTGTATCTGTCGTTATGAATTTGACAGCTTCCCAACATTTATAGGCTTTCTAATGAAATCAGCAGAGAAATAAAAAAAATGTGATTTTTAGATACTCATAAATAAAATGTGTCAAATCTTGGAAAATCTTCACAACGCAGTAAACATTTTCTAAAAGAACAATGCATGCTATTACAAAATCCTGCATGAATATAAGTTATTTTCAAAGTGCAAAATAGAATATTAGATTTTAATGTAACAAAGTAAAAAAAAAAAAAACAAAGTCTTATGTGCTTTTAGTTTCCACATTACAACTAACCTTTAAGAAACTGCCTTGACAACTATTGGTATAATATCAAAGAAAATATCCATAGTTACCTGAAAAGGCTATTAAAATACATTTCTCCTCACACAAATATAACTGTGTGAAGCCCAATTTTCTTCTATATGCTAACTCTAACTACATATTGTAACTGTTTAAATGCAGAAACAAATGTAGAATGAAGCTGCCTTCTATTAAGCTAAATAGTAGAGATTTTTAAAAATGTAAAATAAAGCCACTCTTCCAATTAATTGCTTTACATTTTGTGAAAAAATAGTTTTGTAAAATAACATTTATGATAACATGTAGTGGTTTATCATTGTTTTCTCAAACAAATTATTGTATAAGTATGTTAATTGCTCAGTTACAATTTCTAGATTGACAAATATTGGCACATAAAAGAAGTTTTCTAGGGTTACTCAATAACTTTTAAGGAGCCCTAAATCCCAAAACTGTAAGAATTATTCATCTATACAATTGTATTTACACCAACTTTATACGACCAGATTTTCTGTTTTCTTCTTGTGAAATGCAAGCATAAACAAACATACCTTTATATTTTAACAAAAGAATGCATAAAAATTAAGGACTTCTTAATGTAATGAAAATAAAAGTGTGACATTTAAGAACTAAAAAAAACCTGAAAATTTCTTTTTTGTTTTTTCTTTTTGCTATTTGGAAAAATATCTCTTTTACTTAAAATCTTGGATATGTTCCAACTCCAGCAGCATAAAAATTCAACCTTTCATAATGAAAGTCTCTTTAACATGAATTTGCTATCTATCAATTAAAATTTTTTCAACTTTTAAAATTGCTTTTGTATTATTTTTAATCAAATCATTTTAGGGAAAAAATAGTTTTTGCTAATTCCATACTTAATCCCATAGTGATAATTATTTCCAAATCGTTTATCTAAATACTTTGTATATTTATGATTATCTCTTTAAGTATCCAAACAACAACTTTTAGATTTTTCAAATTTAAACATTACGAATAGAGTTGCCCATATGGAAATTAATATTTGGTTCTCTTACGTCTCCACATATACCACATGTGTACACTCTTGCCATTCTCTCATTCTCTCAATATTTATTGCTCATAATTTTAACTCAATTTTTATTTTTAACATTTTATGACTAAATTTAATTCAGCATGATTTTATTCATAACTAGTTTTTCTTTTTTGTACATAGGTTTTTGTTTTCCCTGTATAATATTTGTCTTTTATTTGTTTATTTCTACATATCACTAATCCAGCCTCACAGATGCCATACACATTCACTCTCACGTCAATTAAAAACTTCAGAGATCTATTAGTTTTTCTTCTGGGAGGTTTTTTCCCAGAGTTTATTATTATCTGCTTCAATTGTTGATGGGTACATTTCTAAGAACAAGATTTTCCTTCTTCATAATCCTGGAGATTAGTTTTTTAGCTTCAGTAGTGATGATCTGCCTCATATTTCTAACTCTATTTTTAGTTAGTGAAAATTCTCTCACTTTGTGATTGAAAAAAAAATTTTTTTTAATTCTATCCTCACACTTGCTAGATGGTTTGAGTATAAAGTAAGATATTGGAAATAATTTTAATGGTGTTAAAGACACTGTTGAACTGATATCTAGATTTCAGTATTACTTTTGAAAAGTCAAAGACAGTCCTAATTCTTGATCCTTGATCGTTTCAATAAGGTCCATTTGCTTTGGAAACATAGAATTTTCTCCATGTCTACATTGTTCTAGATATCAAAATAATGCACTGTTCATAAAAAAGGTGAAGAACTGGAGGATAGTGTTCCTATCTAGTACACAAATCCACTGTGTGTCTTTAGGTATACCCTGAGATGTCCTTGTTGAACAGGGGAACAGGGACTGTGCATATGATGTTGCAGGCCTTTGCCCAGTAAATTCCATTCATTTGACATGAACCTTTCTTAGACCTAATTTTATCTATTTAAACTTCATCCAGCTATTATGCTAGAAAGTCATTTTTTTCATTTCTAGGATTTTTTTTTTTACTTGAAAATTTTGACCAAAAATTTCTTTTTTGAAAGATTTTTAGTTTTATTTATGGAACATCAATTTCCTGAATGTTAAAATTTTGGGGAGACTTTCTAATTTTCTTATGTGTTATTTTTTATTTTCATTTTCTTTTATTTTTTGTTTTTCTTTCCTCAATTTTATTTTCATTTTCTGTACTACTCTTTTTAGGAAAAAAAAACGTTGAATATTTATTTTGGTAAATTTTTTTTCAATTTTGAGAAATTTTTGTGTTCTCTAATTATCAAATTTTATAACAACATCTCAATTTTGCTTTATTATTACAAAAACTTTAGTAGCAATGGTATTAATTGGTTTTATTTTATTTTTTCTTTCTGTATTGATTTTGTTACAGCCCAGATTTTACAAATCTGTCTTCACCTTTAACTTTTAGGTGAGAATCTTTCTTAAAATCTTAGCTAATTCTTGATTTGATTTTATTTTTTTTGGAAACTTTCAGTCCATCTATGTAACTTGTTGCGTTTGAGTTTCATTATGAAAAAAAATATATTAGTCCATTTAGTAGAACATGCTTAAAGTCATAACTTGATGTTTTCCCTCCTCTTGTTTGAAGTTTTTTTAAAGCAATATCTTCCAAAGGTCATCTAAGTGAAAGAAGAATATTGTCAGAATCAACATCTCATTTCTATGTACATCTACCTACTCTGCTTACAGTATTTTATTCCATGGCTCCTTTTTTCCTCATCAATGAGCCTCCTGTCTTTTCCAAAGTATGCAGTCAGTAGTTGCCTCTTCCATGCATAAATGGTTTTAAAATTTAGTCAAAGTAACTCTGGTACACATCATATGGTATTACATGTTTCTTTATTACTATGTAACTTTGAGATACTTAAACTACAATAACACTAATAAAACATTCTCTTGAAATCATAGCCAGATTATAAATACATAAAACAAAGCTTGTTTATAATACCTCAGAATTAAATAAGATTCATTATCTTTTGGATTCTGCCTGACAACAGAAAAATGACCATTAGAAGATAAAATTAATACAATGTACTTTCATAAATGTGTGGGATTAAGATATAGAAATGATTCCATACAAAGATTTGCTTCGAAGGGCTTATAAAAGGCTAAAACACCAAGGTTTTTTTTTATCTTTGTGAAATTTGAATTTTAGTGCAGAGGTGGAAATACTATGACCTGAGGGTCAATCTCAATGAGCTGTCTGTTTTTATAAATAAATGTTGTAGTACAACTATGCTCATCATGTACATATCCTCTAGATCGCTTTTGTCTATAATAGAAGAATTAAGTAGCAGTTACAGAGACCACATGCAGACCTCAAAGAATAAAATACTAACTGAAGCCTTACAAAAAAATTTCCAGACCTCCGTTTTAGTGAAGAATCACTAAGTGAAACATGCTATACTTTAGTTCAATATCACATATTTACCAAAATCTAAAGACTAAAATAATATGTAATTTAGCATTAATAAAATTATAGATAAGTTAATTACGTGCATTATGTTTTAAAGCAAAAATAAATTCTAAAACTGATAGTGAGTGTAGTCTAACAATGAGAAAAATAATTGTATGTTGGGTTGAAAAATCCAAAGTGCCTTTTAAAAACATTTCCACTAACAGCCCCAAATTAATAATTAAATTAATAATTTGTAGAAATCAGTGTCTTCCTAGAGGCATTTGTCACATGAATGGAAGGTAGCAAGCCTCACATTCAGTAACTGCCATGGAAGATACAGTTTTAGAATTATATGAGCGTTTCTGTGGCTGCATGTATATATGTCTGATGATGTAGAACAAAGCCAAAGTAAGTGGTCTGCCAATGTTATAACTCATATTTCTTAAAAATGTGTTAGTTGACTCAACTGTGGTAGATTGGCTTACAACCTGACATTAAAGCATTTGAGATTAGTTTCATTGCCTGAAATTTCAAGTCAAAAGTAAGTATTCATGGATACAGAAGGTAAAAAAAATAATTTCAGCTTCTGATTAAATTTTTTCTTGAACACATACAAACATGTATCTAGTATTAACAGGATACTCTGTGAGTAATTAAAATTAGTATTTTCTAAAAATAAATAATATATGATTAGTTTGTCAAAATATAAACAATTTTTATAATTATAGTGAAATTATTTCACACCATTTTATTAATATAAAAACTATAATTATGTAACTTTAAAATTTAAATTTCTCATTTTTATGTTATATTAAATTTATTTAATATTAAAACTATAAACTTTCATTTCATTTTATTCATTCCTATGAATAGCATAAAAAAAAAAAACCTGTAAAACCTAGCAAGGGCATTGAATTTCTTATCCTGAGTTGCTTCTTTTTTTCTGACATTGATTCTTCTTTTATTTACTAATTGATTAATAATTTTTAAAATTATGTAGTCCACTAAAGAAACATTGGTTAAAAGCCCAATAGGCAGAGGGTTTTTAAAATATGCAAGGTACACCAACAATAAATAAATTTGAGGCAATACTTCAAGAAAAACTTGCCTTGCTCAAAACCACTTTTTCTATTAAGTGCAAGGATTATTTCTTAGTTTAGACAACTATGATGCATTTTCCCTAAACATCAAAAAAGAGAATATTTGCTGTATTATGTATATACATTTTCATGATTTTTAAAAATCATTATATTTTCCTAAATATCTTTAATGGTTGTTTTTCTATTAATGCCAGAAAGAGCAGTATGTATGACATAGACCAGTTTGTACAGAAATAGATAATGCAAGGTTTTTTACTTTAAAGGGACAGCGTCAGAAGCAATTCTTTGATCATTATGTCTTCCCTAAAATTAATTATCCAATAACGTTATATTTTTCACCTACTTGAAAGAATATCCAAATTAATTCTTTCATTTTTGTTGTGTTTGTTTCCATGGTTGCTCAGATACTGAGGACAGTGCCCGTAGAGATTATGGGAATCTCCAGGGACCCATTCAAAAAAACTGCAAATCTCTCCATTCCACAAGTCAGCAGAAAATCCTGTGGGGCACATCACTGTGGTCCCTGACCTGGGAATCTTCACTTTTCACACAGATGGTGTCACTTAGGACCACAGGGTGAGTGCCAGAGACTGAGAAAACTCTGCCAGCAGGTAAAAGCCTGCAGAAAGCTTCTCTCCATTTATATTTTATGCTTCATGTTCTGACAGAAGTTCTAATGTGAAGTACATTCCTGTCACTTTCCCCATTTCACAAGCTACTTATCATGCAAGGCAGGTTCCAATGAGTTTCGAAACCTCAGGAAAAACTCTAAAAGATTACACTGGCTGTGCAAAATATGACTTTAGTGTACCACAATGGATGAATATTTGTCTTCCCCAGGAGCAGAAGGTCACCAGGGATTGACTTCACCAAAGCATTATCTGTAAATAGCTTATAGGATAAGAAGAAAGGAAGTGAATTGCTTAGAGGGAAGTTATTGACAAGTCACAGGGCTCGGTTTTGTGCCTTGCAGCTCTGAAATAAAGTTTAGACGGAGAAACCTATGAGAATGCAATTTTCTTTGGATTCTCCTGAAGGCCAGATTTGGCTGTAGCTTTGAATTTCTGGACATTTTTATGTATGTAGCTTCAGTCCAGCTAATTTTTAGGGCATGAATAAAATATTTCAAATTTCAACTTTTGTAGATTATCAAAATCAATCTTAGTACTGATTTGCCATTACTTAGGGGTAACATAAAGTTTAATTTTGTGCTATTTAATATGTTTAATAACTCAGAAGAAGAAGGGAGAGACTCAGTCAAGAAAAAGGCATTAAAAATTTATAACAGAAGAAATTTATAGGTTTCAACTAAAGAGTCATTTCAGGCCTTAATGTGGCCCTAAGTACTTTCCTTGTATATTTCTTCTAATGAAGGAAAGTCTATTTCTCAAAAAATTAAAGTTATCTGCATTCTGGCTATTCTTTATTTTTATTATAAAACTTTTCATCCATAAGAGAGGAAGTGTGAAATTGAAATGTAAGTTATATTAGAATTATTTATAACAAAATAAATATCCTGACCCAATAAAGTGAATTCTAATATAAAACATTTCTAAAGCTCTTTTTCTTCCCCTTCTTTATTCCTTTGTTCTGTTTTTCACTTAATGTAGTTACTACTTTTTAATTTTTCTCTTGGTTTGTATCATTTTATCACATATCTGGTTATCTCTAAACATGGATTATCATTGTTATTGATCTTGTTAAAATGTTGTTAAGACAAATCCCTTTATTATCTCCCAAACAGCCAGATGTTCACCTACATTTACTCCTCTGCTTTGACTGTTTCTGACCAATAGCTGGAGGACATGTGTCCCTTCCAGACCAGAGTACAGAAGAGCAGGTTGTAAGCTATCTGTGTGTCTTTTCCCTTTTTATGGCAATAATGAACACATTTTGAGAGGTGAATCCATAATTTAGAACAACTGGGAAAAGAGATGATCTAATGCACTGTTCAACTCACCTTGGACTCTGTACAAAAATGAAGAAACTTTTGTATTGCTAATTGATCTTTATTTTAGTGCAAATGTGTTGCAATGGAGTCTCCTCACTTATTCAAGTAGTATGCTAAATGTGTTTTTTCATGATCTATATTTTTTTCTCCGCAATATTAGTTTCTAGTGTCCATCTACAGTGATGAGGTAGTTAAAATCCATCCCATCTCCCTGCCCCAAATTATCCTGTTGTGTTTTGGGACAGTGCTGCTGGAAAAAGCCTTATAATGTCTATGGATGCTCCCATACACTTAGGGATGGTTACCTGGGGTTGGAGGATGTTCACCACCACAGCATGTTGCCTGAAAATGTTATGGCTTTTCATCTCCACTCTAGTTGTTCATAAGTGTCCCTTTTTTTCCCAAATTCTTGCCAGTAACAAGATTGATAGATTTTTAATGTGGTGGATGTACAATAGTATCTCATTATGATTTTAGTTTTCTTTTTCTTCCTTAAGATGAAGACGAACATGTTTTCATATGTTGAGCTAGTCAAATGTTTAATTGGACCAATATAATACTTCCATGAAATACTCATTTACATAATTTGCTCTTTTTTCTATCATATTATTTTCTTCTTATTGATTTATAAGGTTCTTCATATATTCTGAAAGCCAGTTCTTTCCTGATTACATGTTGTTTAGCAAGTGTCTTCTGCTATCTGTGGCATGTGTTTTTATTCTATTTATTGTATTGTTTGGTCAAAAAAAATTTTAAGCTTAGAATTGTTGACTATCAAATTTTTTTATATATTTAGTGTTTATCCTAATTTTTAAAATACTTGCTTGAATTCAGGGTCATAAAATATTGTTTTATATTTTCTTCTAAGATTTTTTATGTGTTTTTTTATATTATATCTTTAATTTTTCTGATATTATTTTTTGTCTATCATGTGTAATGCAATCAATTATAATTTGTGTGTGTGGATAATCAATATCTTGTCTTATATTACTGTAGAATCCACCATTTTGCACTTACCTTAAATGCAACATCTATCACATATTGACATTTTCATCAACATAGATCTCCTTCTCAGGCCTTTACTCTGTACACTGGTTTTTTATTTTTCAAGTCTTTGCTTTTGCTCTTTATAGAACTTTTCTTTAGAATCAGATTGTTAAGTTTTATGAAAAATTATGTTGTACATATTTATTTATTTATTTATTTATTTAGGCATTGAATAAAATGTATTACCCAGTTCATAAAGATTTTACTTTTTTTCTTGGTACTCTTTTATGTTGTTATTATATGTGGTACTAAAATTATATTTTGTAATCATTTATGCTACTGTATAAAGATGTAATTTGTTTGCAATATTCATTCATACCTAGCAATTTTGAAAAAGTCTCAATTATTTTAAGCAATACAACTGATTTATAAAATTATCTCTGGCAGAATTGGTATCGCTTTAATTTAAATAACCATAAATGCGTAGTCAGATAAGGAATGTGAATTCTAAAAATATTAAATGAATGTATCATCACATGTTTGTTATTAATTTTGGTGGGTCCAGATTCCCAGTGTTTAGACACCCAGTGAGTGTTTCTTCATCCACAGGATGGTAAGAGGGAAAGTATCAGCCTATAAGGAATTCCAGAGGTTCCTGCTTTGTCAGATGTTACAGTGGTTCTTATATTTCCTCATTGATATTTTGACCAAAACAGAAGTAAGGTAATTTAAAAATTGAAACTTGACTAGCATAGGAACAAAGAGGCAAGTTGAAGAATGTTCAATTAAAAAAAAAAAAAAAAACGAAAGAATGTGTGTGGAATTCATTATTTTTCAGTAAAGTGATAGAGACTATTATTTCTAAAATTCTTATTTTAAAATAAATTTTGGCTCATGGAAAAATTATAAAGAATTTGCTATTTACGTACGTTCTTCATTCAGCTTTCTTTACACCTAACATCTCACCTCACGTGGCACATTTGTCAAAACTAGGAAATTATCTTTGACAAAATAGGATTAACTAAACAGCAACTTAATTCATATTTCACTGGTTTTACACTAATATCCTTTTCTTTTCTTCTGTTCCAGGGAGTAATCTAGAATATCATGTGCATTTAGTTGTTACATCTCCTAAGAAATCATATCTGTGACATTTCTCTGCCTTTCCTTTTATTCATGCTTTTGAAATTTTTAAAGGTATTGATTAAATATTTTTTACGTCTTTCACTTTGGGTTTGTCTGATATTTTCTTATGATCAAACTGATGTTGTGAATCTTAGAGACAATGCCATTTAGGTGAAGTACCCTACTCACTGCATTATCTCAGGAGGTAGATGATTTTCACCTACTTATCACTGCTGTTATTAACCTTGATCACTTGGTTAAAGTGATGTCTGCCAGATTTATCTAGTCTAAAACATTTGTTTTTTATTTTACCTACTCTGTTTATTAGAAGGGGTTTACTAAGTCCAATCTGCACTCAAAGGCAGGACAAAAAAAACCCACCTCCTGGAGGGGAGAGTAGCAGAAGTATTTGTGAACATGTTAAAATCAACACAATAATTAAAAAATATTTTTGGTGAGATATTTGAGGGGACTTTTTATTTGTACTTAGACTTTCAGCTCAAAATATATTCGTGTGACAGAACTTGTAACCCATTTTCTGAAGGCAAGAGATGATTGTAATTGTTGAGCTTATGTTTGTTATTTAAAGTATGCAATGCTAACAAATAGATAAAAATAACAACAGTCACTAAAACAGCCACAAGTTTGAATGCTCTGATTAGGACAAGATTTTTTGAAAAAACATGAAATTCTACGAGTATATGAGAAGGTTTTGTTTGTTTTTTAAATTATATTTCTAAAAAAAATTTCAATACCGAAATGGTGAAATCTCTCTGTGGTTAAAGGTTGCAGTCGTTCTTTTTATTTATATCATTTAACTTAGGATCTGGTCCATGATCAGTCTTCAAAATGTTGAATGAAAGAGAGAATGCAAAAAAAAAAAATAGATACAGAAATAACAGATTCAACAAATTAAAGTTAAGTAGAGAAAACAGATAACCAAAAAGGAAAAGAAAGTTCAGAAAGGATGAACATTAAAATTAGATTATTAAAATTTTCAGTCTACGGCCATGCCACCCTGAGTGTGCCCGAGTCCATCTGATGATCTCAGAAGCTAAGCAGGGTCAGGCCTGGTTAGTACTTAGATGCGAGACCACCTCGGAAGACCAGATGCTGTAGGCATAAAAAATAAATATAAGGGATTGTAAACTGCTAAGGTCCTTGCAATCTGTGAGGTCAATGAAGGGTTGCCTGGCCTAAAATAAACAAACAAACAAAATTTTCAAAAAATCAATTATATTAATCTAGAAACTATGTGCTTTTATTTATCAAAATTGAGTTTTACCAATAGATTAAATTAGCCCTAAGTAATTTATGCAGGAGATGTATGTGTGTGTGTGTGTGTGTGTGTGTGTGTGTGTTGGGAGTGTTGCTTAAGAATTCTTGAATGTTCATTTACATGCCATTTATTTATCGAATATGTATGATATAAAATATTCCATGTGGTAAGGAAATAACAAATATAGGAGATATGGATTACTCTCAGATTATATAGAGCTTCATTTTCCATACTGTGCAATATATTTGGTTATGCAAATGACATCTAAAATAAATTACAAATAAAAATAATACATGTCACTGCTTTTGAAAACTTGAAACTCTTATTTTTATAAACCACTAATGCTTTAGCTAAAATTAGTTCGTGTGAGTAAT
Source organism: Cynopterus sphinx (assembly GCA_030015415.1). Classification (NCBI taxonomy): domain Eukaryota; kingdom Metazoa; phylum Chordata; class Mammalia; order Chiroptera; family Pteropodidae; genus Cynopterus; species Cynopterus sphinx. The sequence continues at coordinate 11,916,920 of CM057379.1, forward strand.
TCTCAAGGGTTTCTGTATCCTTCTTACTGTAAAGTAACAAACTTAAAGTAATAAAAGTAAGTTCAAAAATTACAAATATCATTTGCCTTCTAGCTACAGCAAAAGATAGAATGATACATTGTTAGAGTCTGAGGTAGTTAAAATTTAAAATTACAAATTTTGTGGCTTTAAGCAAAATACACACATTCTCTGTTCCTTAGATTCTTGGTCTATAAAATTATCATTGCAATGAAGAAAAACTGTCAGATGAGGGGAATTTTCAGGGCACCTCAGTACCTCTGCTTAGAAACACAGTTGCCCCTTTTCAGAAAACATTGAAACCTGGAGAATAATCCTTCTAGTGGCATTCTTGTGCTCTTGAAGAAACAAACCCATATCTAGAATATCAGAAGCTAAACTCAAAACTAGTTATTTTTTTATTCTATTATTTTCTAGAATTTAAAACAGTGGAAAAGATTAAAAGTGTGATACTCAAAACAGATTGGGATGGAGATTGTGGCTGTACTCCTAAAATCCTATACTCTTTTGAGTTATTTTTGCTATCAGCAGTATGATTAAATACCTAATAAGAGGAAAAATAGGCAAGTGGGCAATGGCCAGATATTATGTTACAGTAATGACTCTGACCCACAACGTTGGTGACAAACAGCCCAGGAAGCCAGACCACAACCTCTGAAGCACTCTGGCCAGAATTCCAAAATCATCAGTTTACAGTCAATAACTGCAAGCTCCCTCTCCCTATTTCTCATGTTTACCCCACTATCAACTCAAGACCAATAAAAGAAATTCAAATATGCCCCCTAAACCTATCATAAAATGTGTCCTGGTTCTAGTTAGCCCTCCTCCAACTTCCTTGGGACAACACCTTTCATTCAGAATATAACAGAACTCTTCCTTTTTTTCCCTATAAAGCTTTTCAACTCTCCTGCCTCCCTTTGAGTCTCTGCCAAACTCAAGTGATGGCTGACTGTGCTACAGCAAGCTCTTCGTCAACAGCCCCTGTTCTCATTCATGTGGTGTTCATTTATTTCAACATTAAAATGGAATGGGGTAGGCAAAAAAGACAAGAACTATAGATTAAGAGAAATATAACAAAACATTGTAGTATGACACTTTCAACTTCTTTTAAAGTCATTTGAAATTAGTGGTGTGCAAATTCATCACAAACGGTATTACTCACTTGACTCCTATATTACTTATTTGTACACACAACATTCAGACAGAGACTTTACTTAGAAGAGTCACTTTTGCAACGTTCCCACAGCATTTTTGAGCCATGCAGACAAGCAATGGCTGATTTTTTTTCCTGTGGAGCCTTCTAATTCAGTCATTTAGAGGACACCTTTGTCCATTTCCAATAAGTAAAGTATATGACATGTGTGCTTCTGCATGCGACATTGCCAACAGGAAAAAAAAATTAGATGTTAATTACAAAGTTATGTTTTAGAGTGAATTTATAAAAAGAAAATATTAAAAAATCTTTTCTTAAATGTGAAAAATTCTTTTAAAAACCTGCTTTGTGTATATGTGTGTGGAGGGGATAATGTCACTGGTGTTGATATTAGTGTCCGATATCATCAAATACCTGCACAATTGAGATTATGTTTCTTGGAAAACTCTGTAACACTACCTGTGTCCTCATCTCCATAAAATTGCAATGACCATTTGGGAAACACAGTAAAAGCTGATGTTCCATATTGTTCTCCCTATGCTAAAGTCCTCCCCTAGGGCCTAAATAGATTTGCTAAACCACATGTTGTTTACCCAATTTTTGTGCCAAAGCATTAATGAGACTCCTATGGGTAATGACGCTTTGCCAAAATATCGGTTCTTTAGTTCAATATCACCTTTATTCTTGGCAATATGTTTATTTGTTGCATCTATGTTTTTTAAAAAAAGAATATAATTTAGCATAAGACAAAATTCTCAGATGATCCGATTAAATTGTATTACTTGACATAGAATTGAAGTAAAAATCTGCTTCAGATACATTATACTAGGGAAAAAATAATAAAATTTTACCTGTTACATTTTATGAGGATGAGAAAAGTGTCCCAACACCTTTGTTTAGATTCCAATTTTTTAAAAATGTATAAAGTAAAAGTCATAAAGAAATTTAAATTGCTTGTGTATTTTGATTACAGAGCATATTTAAGTTGGAATATTAACATCACCTTAAATAATAAGAAAAGAGGGAGTTTAATAAGATTTAAATTTCTTTTTAATAATACATTTCTCAATATTCTATTAGAATTGCAAAATCCTAAAAGCTTTGAAAACCTAAAGATTTGTGTTGGTGTTATTGCTGTTATTGTTATTAAAAATTTTGTACAAGTTCATTCGGCAGCAAAACTATACCTGTGTGGACATGAGGCTACCTATAGTAATTATTTAGCCCACATGATGTGCCTGTTCATATGTTCTCATCAATAGGAAAAATTTGATCACAAGGTGCACAGCCTGGGGTCTTAATGTGTTTGTGATGTATAAGCTACTTATTAATATGTTAAAATCCAAAACCAATCTGTATTCTGAAAACATTTGTGGCTCCAAGAGTTTGCTAAAGGGCTGTTAAGGAATTCTTAAAATGGATTAGTAATGTAATTGAAAAAAGAAATTAAACAAACCAAAACAAACAATCAAAAACTAATGATCTCCAGGGACTTTCTTAGATTTACAGAGAAGTAATTTTATAAGGTTAACTTTCTATGATGAGGAAAGGAACCCTGTCTAAGAATGTCATTTTGACTGCTGGGCTGTTCTGTAAACCCCTTTAATAACTATAAAGCCTTCTTCATTTGGAAGCTAGCCATACCAGAAATTATATAAAAAATGAATTTCTATATATTCTCAGGACTATTAGCAGAATACTGTTTTATCTATACCAAAAAAAAAAAAAAGCAGACATATTCCAAATGTTCTGGTTTTGACAAAGAAAAGGTGTCATTAACAAGACATTTATTCTTTAAAAGAGAGGGAACAAGAAACTTGAAACTCAGAGTGATAAATAAGGTTTATCTAATCTTGAGTAAATAAGATGGCTGTGTGGAGTACTACACTGACAATTGCGATGCCACATCCAGGCTCAGCAGGGAGGAGAGTGAGTCTCCATCAGAGCAGGAGTGGACAGTGACAGCACTTATATATGCGATCCACTGACATAATTTTCCTAGGATTACATTATTTCTTTTTACATTTTTATGGTTCTTTTTTATTCCCTCACTAGCCCACTTACAAAGTTGAAGATCAAAGACGTTATCATGAATTTAACTGTTTCTTCCAATAAGGCTATTGGGATCTCCCAGTGCATATTTCTAAAGGCTATGCAATGTTGATTTACTTCACTGTCTCCATAAAGCAAGCTTTATTTGTGTGTGTGTGATTTGTTTTTACTTTAATAATATCCAGAATTATTTCCTTTGTCTACAGAAAGTTTTAAATAGCAGGTCTGTTTGGCATAGTTGATATGCATACTCAGAAGGCCAAATATCAATTCTGTCTCTCTTTGATTGCTTACATTCTAAATAAAACTCATTATCTTGTGTTCTCTGTAAACCGCAAATATGAAAAATTGATATGTGATTCTATTCATGTCACTAAAAATAATTTTGCCCTTCCTTTTTATCCTAACACAGAAAAAAAGATTCAAATGATGAGAAATAGTGGAAAGTTAAAAGAATTGTATTTCTTTTGGATAGAGGAATATATTATAGTAATAGAACATTGGTTTATAGGATACTGGGGCAGTATTAGCTCCTGAGTCTTGTTATTTCTAAATAAATGATTTCAACTTACTATACTATATATTCTTATATCAATGTACATTGTAAAGAGAACTACATATTTGTTGAAGTCACTAAGATACTGTGAATGAAGATTAATATACAATTTAAGAGACTATTTTTACTATATAGCTGTTGTTGGTAGCATAGGTTTGGGTCCTCCTAGACTTTCTGATAGGCATAAAAATGTTTTCTAGGATTGTACACCTGTAGCACAGGTGAATTTTAATATATACCCACTAGCTCCCTTTCTCAGTTGTTTGAGAGTTGTCCCCACAGACCCTAACTCTTCCACAACCCAAAAGATACTTTTCCAGGCGGACTGTGTTCCCATAGCCTAGGTAAAGATCCCAAACTAGACAGCAGAAAAGACATAGGTGCCGTAACAGCAGCTGAGATGAAAGACCTGGAATGGTGAATGCTGGGCTCCAGAGCTCCATTCTACACGGGACCTCTTGCATGTCATGCACAGTTCTAGAGCTTTGGAATTAATTGACAGCTGAATTTTAATGGCTAGAAGTAAAGAAATTTAAAGCACATCTTGATGAGTTGAAAATCAAGTGTATAACTGAATGAGGAGCAGGCATCCATTTGGGGGAATAAATAGCAGTACAAGGTAGTTTGGTCTAACTGTAAAATAAATGACTTAGACAAGGCTTGTAAGAATTAATTTGTTTAAAAGTCTACCTCCTAGACTAAACCAAACTTAACCTCCTGGTAAGCAGGGGACATTTAAAACTTGGTATTGTAAAAGTTCAACATATGGCATGCATTCAGTATATAAATGTAAATTTCAAATGAAAGAAGAAAAGATAAAGAAAAACAAGAATAAAAGGGAATCAATGGAGTTTATAACAGTTTAAGAAAAGACTCTCAACAAAGAAACTATTTGCAACAACATAGATGGATCTTGAAAATATGCTTAGTGAATAAAAGTCAGATGGAAAAAGTTGAGAACCATATGATTTCACTCCTAAGTAAAATATAAAACTGAAAGCAACATATAAGACAGGCAAACAAATAAAAACTCAGACACAGGCAGCAGCATGGTTGTTACCAGAGTAAAAGTGGGGCAGGGGGTAGATAAAGGTAACATAACTCTGACTTTGAATAGTGAACACACAATACAATATGATGTATTACTGAACCATTCACTTGAAACCTATGTAATTTTCTTAACCAATGTCACCCCAATATATTTAATAAAATTTAAAAAGAATTTTAAAAAGAGCTATTTGTTGTGGGCTTCATACTATTCAAATGATTAGAAAGTTATTTGTGCAATATGTTTATAAGTCTATTAGGCTGATATACTATTGTCTAACATGACATTTAGAAGAGGGAAATGGTCCAAATATTAATGAAAGAAAATAATTTTTATCATCTTCAGTAGAGATCAATAAAATTACCTCTTTCATTATATTAGAGAAGAAAAGTATAATAAATTAAATTATCAACTTCAGAACTAGATTTTCATTCAATTGCTAAAAACAAAATTTAATCATAAACACATAGTTTGGTTTTATTATAACCAGAAGCAGGTTTGCCTTTTTTTCCCCCTATAATTTCTTCTTTTACTATTTAAAATGTTATATAGTGGATTCTCTGGGTTTTCTCTGCAATATTATTCTCGACAATTACCAACTCTTACAATAAAGATTAATAACATGAATTGTATTTGAGTATTTATTAAAATATTTTATTTGTCAGATAACCCTGAGACTTATATTTGTAGACAACTAGATTTGTAAAATTGAAGTTTGTGTCAAATGTTTTACTATTTCTACAGAATAAACATTGTATAAATACCCTTAAAGATCAAGGCTATAAAAGTAAAAGCTTACAAAATTCAAGCAAATAACATAAATGAGTGATTTAGGTCAGGCAACAGTAAGAGTATATGATTGACTCTTCGGTTAATTGAAAGGTGCATGCCTTTCTAATGACATTTATTCAGATGACATTTTTTTAAATTATGCTGACTAGACACAACAAACAGCAAGCAAATAAAAGTAATTTTGCACACTTTTGTATGAGTTTTCTACTGCCAGTCATACAAGATAGAAAACAACCTCCAAACCTCAGTGGCATGTATCTGTAAACATTTATTTAACTCACGCATCTAGGGAACTTCATTGATTTAAATGGGGTTAGCTCATGTAGCTTTGGTCTGCTGATCTCGATAGGGCTTACTCATATGTCTATGGATGAGGTGGCTTTCAGATGACCCAAAATAGCTTTGCTTTAGCAAGCAAGTGTGGGCAAATCTCTGTGTCATTCCAGGAGAAACAAGAGAGAAAACCAAAACCTGTGAACCCTTTTTTTCAATCCTCTTCGTGCATCACATATCCATTCAATTGGCCTAAGTGAGTTACATGACTAAACTCAGAATTCAGCCTGGGGAAATTGATTCAGGCTCTCTAGTGAGAGAAACTATAAAGTAATGTAGCATATAAATAAATAGATAGATGATAGATAGATAAATAACTTAATTAATTGATTAAAACATGGATATAAGAAAGAAAGGTGAAGAATGCGGTAACAATTGCAATCGATCTCCTATAGCTTGAATGCAGTCTCAAATAAAAGAGTGTCCATCCTTGACCTCTAGTGTGGACTGTAATTTTATACATAAAACAATCATTTATATAATTTAATTTATATACTTAAGCCCACTAGAAAGGCTATTATCATCACATATGCTGTTGCTGACCAAATTATAAAGCTCACAAAGACATACGTTAGAGTGGAATCTGGTCTCTTTATTTATGAACCATACTTTATGTATAATAACTCTTATGTTCTAATTTTTCTTTATCTTTGGTATTGGTACATGTAGTTTTCATGATATATTTTATCTTTTAAAATAAATCTGTTTTCATCTCTGGGCTGAGATAAAATAAGAAAATTAACTAAATTTATTTATTTTTCATGGACAAATGAATAATCATGAGTTCCTAGCTCTGCTGCTCATAAAAGTAAACAAGCAAGCAAATAAGAGAACAAAAATAACCTAAAGTTAAGTTGACATACAAACTCATCTAATCTTAATTTTCAGAGCACCCACAATGGACTTCTATATAAGACTGCCTCACTGCCTTACTTCTGTGAACAAGAATTGCATCTTTGTATTTATGTCTTCAACACACAGCAGTATTCGTTAGTCTCTCAGTAAGTGTTTGCTTAATTGAATTGGATGAAATTATGACAATGTAAGTCAATCCATAATTCTCTGGTGCTTTATATTTTTTTAAAACCTTAGCTGAAGGGAGAGAACAGCATGCCTAATCCCTTCCTTTTAATCTCCCCTGATTAAATTTGGCTATTCTCAGATTTTTTTTAAAGATGATAGTGAAGATAAAATGAGATTAAAAGATAAAAACTAAGACGATAAGTAGTTCTTTTTGGGTTTCCAAAATGAAAGAGTATTGGCTAGGGCTAGGTTTCAGAGGTTCACATGCATGTTTTAACATATGGCCTGGCTATCCTGTGTGTGTGTGTGTGTGTGTGTGTGTGTGTGTGTGTGTGTGTGTGTGTGTGATTTTTTTCTTTAATCAAGAATTTGACTGCCATCTGAGGGTTCTGTGTTAATCTGAGGGTAGATGATTCTATTCTTATACTAGTCTAGCCTCCTCACAAAACATGTTCAACCCCAAAGAAATATGTATTTCTTCTTATTCAGAATGCTATTAAGGTAAAATTACCTACATGAACTTAATATTCTAGTTACTATAATATTATTATCTCTAACAAACATGTAGGAGAGATTCAAAATAGTTAAATGTGATAAAATGTACAACATAAGGTACCATTTATCATTTGAAAGGTATTTAGTTCTTAAAATTCCTTAAGATATTCATTATAAAAATTTTATATTAATAAGGTAGAGTAAACTAGGAAAGTCTATATCACTATTGTCATGTGTGTTGTTAAATGCCTGTCAAGATGAACCTCTATTATGCTATTTTTAATAAAAGTGTATAATCACACTCATACACTAAGATTTGAAATATGACTTAAACCCACAAAGGTTGGAAAATTTTATAAATGCTTTTTTTTGCACTTATCATATGTTTAAGAATAATGTTCTTATTAATAATTTAATACATAAAATTATCTGGTAGATTTTTTTAAAAATATGGTTGAATTCTAAGGAATTTTTAAATTGTATATTGGGTTCCAGGTCCAGTAAGCTCGAAACATATCACCATCTCTACTGAAGAAAGAAACCTTTGCTTAAATAAATAATTTATATTGGGGAGAAAAGGATTAGGAAAGTGGCTAAATGTTCTTCACTGTTGAGAGCCTTGATCTGTCAGTCATGGATACTGATCAATGCGCATGTGATGAGAGTGGTTATATTTACACAACAGGTGAGTGCAACTCCCACTTGATTGAATTATTGTGTTTTTCTTATTATATTTATGTTATTGCAGAGCAATAATTTCACATCAAATAATTTTACCTTTTTATAAAAGCACTGTGGAATTTAAGCAGATCACTAATTAAATGATACACTCGCATTACATCACCTGATAGGCATGCGCTAGTGGAGTTCCTGAACTCCTGATGGATTTCTTTTCCCAGCATGTCACTGGGGAGTCATCAACCATTCTCTTTCCAAACTACGTGACTACACTTAAATACTTTTTTAAGGATCTGTTCTCTTACTTAACCTGACTGTATTTTTACGTAAGATTGTTCACTTTTGTGATGTCCACAAGTAAAATTGAAATATTGAGAATGGTTAAGTTCTTCAAAAAGGTATCTCTGTGACATCCATTCAAATGCATTGTTTCACAGGGGATGTATTCTGAGAAAGGACAGATGGCAGCATTTCCCAGAACATCTGTTACCCATCATTCTTTCACAGAGCAACCCAGATGCTGTTGACAACTTGTATGTAAATCATGCTGACAATTTGTTCAGTGTCTTTCCTGCTGAGACTGAGGGTGTCCTGGTCATACCATTTTTCAGATATAGGACATATTGTGATCCCACAAGAACAGCTCCAACTGTGTTTTGGCCAGGGAGCAATAACAGCCATTAAATCAATGAAACGATTTATCTACCTTGCCGTTATCTTCATGTCACAGCAAGGATTTCCTACCTCACCCTTCCTAGTCCTATCAGGAAGTGTACATTAGATATTAAATGCTCTACAGAATAGGAAGATGCCAAATTGCTTTCTGATACCCGTCCTTAACTTCTATTATTATTTGTTAGAGGTAATCATTTCTTTGACCTTGCATTTTAAAATTACCTTCATCTCAGGGATATGACATATAAGAGGAAAATTATGCATGCATTTCTATATAAATGTCAGATTTTTTAGTTTGTGAATGCCTGCTATAAAATATTCACAGTACAGAAGTTGATTTACAATCCATTTCAGCCTGAAATCTATCTTATTCTAATTTTTTACCTTGTTTCAGTGTACAGTTTTCACATTGCAATCAAGAAAATAAAAAGAAAAAAGAATCATTTTTTAACTTAACCTACTTATGCAAAGAATAAACTAAAACCTTTGGCATTTATTAAATGATTATAGTTTTTCTGAACAAACTTAATTAGACCATAATACAAGCAGTAAAAAAGGAAAATGCATAATTAAATTTTAAAATACCTAAGCTTATGAAGATGTTATACATCAGCTTTCTTTTTAAAATAATGAAGATAAAATATTAAAAATTTGATTAAGTAACTTTAATAGAAATTTGCCCATCAAATACCCTCTTAATTTGTGATTGTTGATCAATTTGCATTTGATAGTAATTGATTTCATCTCAAGCATTTTGGTTAGACAATTATAGGTTAACTGAAACAACTGAGGAAAATGTTAGGCTATATAATATTGTAAATACAGTGTATATTTACCTCTTAAAATAAAATATATTATATGTAGTTACAAAATAAAACAGTAACTGTTAGGTTTGACCCTCTATTTTTTTAAAATGGATTCTGACAGAAGCAGTAAGTTTTACACTATAAAAGGAGGAGGTAAAGATAGATTCATGTCGGTTCTTTTTCTGTCAGTCTGCCAATTAAATTATAATTACTTTAGACTAAAAGCAATGCTAAATCTTAATTGTACCTAAGACTGAGCATCCTGGCACCATGATTCAGTGATACCTAATCTATGTAAAATATCATAGAATTTTAACCCACTTATTTGGTGGGGCTTTTTAAAATAAATCTTTGGCAAAGGGTAGTAGGAGTAAAAAATAGATTTATCTATAATTTGTATTTAGTATGTACTTGAATCTGTACATATGTATAACATTTGGGAAAAAATATTCATCATTCAATAGTATGTTTGTAACCATAATAATTTTCTAACAAAACATCTCAAATACTTTGGCACCATAACAAAATATTTACTAAAAATTTTTCATATATGTTTACTGTATAGGTCAATTAGTTAAATTAGTTATACTTTAGAATTAAGATGAGCCAAGTCTGGGGTTTTGTTTTCTTATTAGTCAAGTTTCTTCAAAACAAGAAAACTTCTGTGCACTGTTGTCAATGTACCTACTAACATATACACATGTGAGCACACACACAGTTTTAAACTATTGGATCCAACCAAATAGATCTAAGAAAAACTAAAAGGTAGCATTGGTCATGTCTATTCTGAGTAACAAAGTTTGGTCAAGTCATTCTGTATTGAGTAGCACCTATAGTGTACCAGTAGATTATATTGCACAAAAATTACTTTAATCGGAAACTCTTGAACTGATATTTATTTCTTCAAGACCTCATGGCTCTGTTGAAATATGAAACTCATTAGTGCCTTCAAATTATTGGCTGAATTCAAGAAGTTGTAAGTTGGGTGACCATACATTTAACTTTCACAAGACATTTCCATTATGGTTGTTTTCCTGAAGAATTAATAATGCTCCCGTTCACTCCAAAATGTGCAAGTTTGAATGATAAATTAACAGTCACCTTACTGATTAGCTACTCAAGTGTATCATGGTACTGGAACAAATCTCAGTGTCAATTTATATCTAGAAATCTTTTCCAGCAGCTCTGTTTCTGAATTATGAATTATACATCCAGAATGTTTCGGTCAATTTCTCCAATAAAATTTTAGTGGTTCCTTGTTAGGTATCTTTAAAAGAAATACACGAAAGTCAGTTAATATTAACTTTTTCACTGTGATTCTAAAAGAAAACTGGAGTTGCCTCCTCAGATATTGTTAGGTGGGTGGTCTTCCTACTTTTAGAACCATAGGAATTATTATACAAGGAGAAGTTTGTTTTCATCAACTTGCCTAGTCTCAGACACAGAAAGAAAGATAGTAGATGTGAAAAGTATTAAGTACAGGTTCTTTTCTGCTTCCTGATTTGTTAGGAGCATTCACTAGTGAAAACGTAGTCTAGTTACCCAAGCAGACAAGTTATTGTTCAAAGCTGACTACAAATGTATTCTGACATGAATAGCAAGTCATCTTCTTAAAATATGGTCAGTTTTAAGTCCTCTGCCTTAGGTATATATTAGGGCAACTGATCTTATTTAATTTAATATAGTAATTGTTTTGGTTTTTTTTTTGTTCAAAAATACTAAATATATTAACCTTACATTGGACGTAAAAGGTCAAGATCCTCTGAAAAGCAGCTAGCTATAAAAAGAATGAACTCTTCTTGATCAGTAACTTTTCTCTTTCTGGCCCAAGATTAAATTCATGAACATTAAAAGAAATATGAAATTCAAGTACATCACTTTGTACTTCAGAACACACCTCTGTTGATTGTATTGGAATGCGTTTAAAATACCAAGTGACAAGATGCCTCTGAAATAATAGGGTCAGGAAGTATATCAAAACTGTATCTGGAACCTCTTATTCCCAATTCAGGCAGTCATAGTTTATGGCATTTATCAAATGCTTGCATTAAACCTTTCTAGGAATTGTTGGTTTTAAGATGGTGAGCTGAGTACATATCACCTCTTTTTTTTTGTATTTAAAACTAACATATTTATAAAATGTCATTAAGAAATAATAAAAATATAAAATATATATCTATTCTCAAAAGCAAGAAGGAGAAAATGCGGTTGATCAGGAACTGTGAAAATTTGCCTCGAAGTTTAAATATAAAAAGGAGCAGAATAGAGAACAAAATTATAACTTGAGAGACATGCAAGAATGTGTGATAAAGTACAACACAAAATGGCCCTCTAAGCCAGGCTGTATGAGAACTTTCATCTATCTTAATGATAGCACTCTACCAATGGTGACGAATAAATCTAACTAAAACTTAAAAAAAAGTAAAGATCTGTATATTTACATTTTATTACATCCCTTGGACCTAAAGGTATTATAAAAATTAATTCTTTCTTAGTAAATTATTGCAAAGAATTTTAATTATTGAGACTCTAACTTGTTAACTTTTATTATGAGCAATAATTTATTCACCCTAAGTGTTTCCTCTTCAACCCTTTAGGTTCTTTCCCCTTCTATGAGGTCTTAATAAATTTTTGACTGAAGTAAAAAGGGGAAATCAGTTCAATTTACTTAAATGGTAAACAGATATCGATCTCTGAGATTGTTCATAAAATAATGCAAGCTTACTTCCCAAATATGTTCTAACATTCATACTTCTCTCAAAACTTGTATGAGATCGTTTCATTTGCCTAACTTTACAGTGGAAATCTTTCAGCGTCTGTAGAGTTTAATACACCTAACAACTGATGCCTTGTCAACAGAACCTTAGATACATGGCTTTTTCAGAGTCCCATTCATATGTAATCTAAATTAACAAGATTATTCCACTACGAAGCACTGCCAGAGCACTTCTTGGGAAAGTTATTTTATGAAAAGACTCCTGAGCCTAATTTAGAGTTAAATTTCTTTTTACAAACTAAGAACAACATTATTATTGACTTCGTATTTGGTATTTCTTAACCTGCAAGCATTCTTGACATGAAAATACTGGAATGGTTCAATGATGTGCACTCTTTCTCTCTCCAAGCATATTTGTTTATATAACTACATGGTAAAATCAGAGGCAAAACAAAATTATTAGACTAAGTTCTTCCCTACATTCCAAGCAACGTTCTATTACTCAAAACACAGATAATTCCTCCATCTGAATCTTCCTTCTGTATTTTATAGATGCAAACATATTGAGCACAATTTTATTACTGCTTATTATTGTTATTCTTGTTTTGCTTGCATTCATATTCTAATTCAATCATGTAGTAAACAAAAATTTAATAAAAACCTTATAAGTAATGGGCAATTTTATTTAAAAGACCAAGGAATAAACTACATTGAACTAATGTCAATGTTGGTTATTGACTGTTAACAGAAATACATTATAGATAGACAATTTCAGATATGACTAGTGTATCTGCTCTTTATGTCAATCTAAGAATTAGCATAGAGGAAAGCCTTCTTGACAAAGCACATAACAATATAAAACATTTTAAAGAGGACTGTGTTCTGTTTTTATAATAAGAAAATCTAATCTATTAAATTTTAATTTTAATTTTGAGAATTAACTAGTGATTCTTTTTAAAAAGTACTGTGTTTGTGTTGTTGAATACTTTTAATTTATGAGAAATTTTTATAATACTTTAAATAAAATAAAAACTGTGAGACATCAGCAAAATTAATATCATACCTTTTCGAGTTTTTCCAAAATTTTAATGCTGATACTTTTAAGTTAGTCACATTCTAATACATTCAATAAAATTTGCATTATTTTTAATTTTAATTTTTAAAGAAATTAGTATTATCTATTTTATTATAAAAGAGTGATTGTACTTTAGTTTACCAAGATAGCTTTTTTTTCTTTAATTGGTCCTTACAAAATTTATTAAATATCCTATGTTAAAGATGTTTGGAATAAATTGTGAGAAATTGGCACTTTATATTTCAAAATAAATAAAGGAAAAATGCTTTTTCTTCTTTTGTCTTGTGTTTTTATTAAATGAGTAATACTCAAGAATGAAAATACAATAATGTCATTGTTAATTAATTTAATGTACATCTAGATGAGAAATGAAGATTTTTTGAATGTTTTCATAAAGGCATTTATTTTGTCCTTCTAATTTGGTCCTTCTAATTTATGCCCAATTGCACCACCTTTAGATATATAATATCCAAATAACTCTTGGGTGCTTTTATCATGAACTTATAAACACATTATTATTGTTGTTGTTATTGTTAAAAAGTAAGGGTCAGGCCTGGTTAGTACTTGGATGGGAGACCAACTAGGAAGACCAGGTGTTGTAGGCATAAAAAATAAAAAAATAACGGATTGTAAACTGAGAAGGACCTTTCAATCTGTGTGGTCAACCGAGGGTTGCCTCGTCAAAATAAAATTTAAAAAAAAGTAATCTTACTCACTGCTTTTAGAAGAGACTCACAGTTTTAAATAAAAGTATACATCAAAGACTCTACATTTTTATTTCTAAGACACAAAAGCACTCCTTATTCTCTAAATCTGTATTTATATATTATTCCTGTGCTGAAGTGTTTAGTGTGTTGTTCTAGTAGAATTCAGAGTCACTAATTTCCTAAACCATGCCAGAAAATAGTTCGTTCTCAAAGTTTTAGACACGGTTAGTACATGTAACTTAAATTTAATTCACTGCAGCAAGCAAGAAAAATGTGAGATTTATGTAAATGTTTATGAAATGAATATTTATTGAATAATTCCAACAGGAGTGTTTTTCCATGTTTCTGCTTTTGCTCCAGGAAGCTTGACACCCAGTTCTAGCATTTAAAAGCGCCTGTAGGCAGTTCTCAGTGGGTACTTTGTTTTTTCCGTTCAAGGTTAGCAGGACATTCTATCCTCTGTCCTCCTCATTTTATATCTTAGGGTAGATACGCCAACAGAAGTGGACTTAAAAGAGATCATGAAATGTTTTTATCTTTAAATTTTTAAAAAATGTGTCAGTGTATGTTGATGTATTTTAGAACTTCCAGGCTAATGCAAAATTGATTTCTCGAAATATATTGCATTTTAATTTTTTATTTTTGGTTGACGAGACTTATAATGTAAGTTGTTCATTCCTAAATAAACTCTTAAAGGCCAAGAGGAATATTATTTTGTTTACAAAAGACAACTTGATGAACTTTTAGCATGTTTTTTTTCAAGGTGATAATTAAAACAGTTGATGGTTTCACTTGAGGCAATTATTCATTCTTAAATGATTTAAGAAGATCAGCATCCATGATCTCGCCCTGCGAGTCTCAATGTCATCAAAGTGCCAAGACTGACATTTTTTCAGAAAAAAAGTTTCCTCAGCCTCCCTGCCACCTGTCTTTGGGTCTCGTTATTTATTTTACCATTCTACCATCTGTCGCACAACTGAAGTGACCTGTAATTAAGAACTTTGAAGAAAATTCACTCTAAATTACGACTGGACAGTTTTTCATGGTCCTCAAAATATAGCATTGTTACTGATTTTGTTATTAGTCAAGAATTTCTTTGCATTGGAGCATGGAGAAAATTGGGATGTGCACAAAACAACCTTACTGTCTTAATGACCATTAATTATCTGTTTTGTTTTTCAAAGGGCACAGTTACATGACAACCATACAGTTGCTTCTCTAAGAAAGAAAAAGATTTTTTCTGGTAGAGAAATTTTCCTCTTAGGCATATATAATACATCTTTTGGATTTCTCCAAATAATTTCAATATACCATGAAGTTACTCTTCATTTTCTCTAAAAGAACATAAAATAGTAATTCTATTAGTATATTTTAATGTAATATAAAATGTTTTGGTCATATAAAATATGTATTTTGAAAGAAAAACAAGAATGATGAATTTGAAAAAAGATCTGCTTAAAAAGATCAATTATAAAATATGGGTAGTATTGTAAAATTTCATGAAATTTATTTTAATATCTGTATTCCAAATACCAGATGTTCCCATAATGATAAATCCTGTGAGAAGAGGAACTTTTCTCACTTTATTTTTAATGATTTCAAAATTTATTCAACTCACAGATTTGTTAAAAACACTGCAGATATTTTCTTGAATTTCCATATTTTCTAATTCTTAAGACAACACATTGCCATTTGGAATAACTTTTATGGCAAATTAAACTATGTCATTTGGAAGTATAATGTCAAACATCACTAAGTAAAAGAGAGATGGAAATAAATTGTGTAGGTTATTTTAAAAATGGGGTGAGCTCTTATTCTTATAAAGCCTTCTCATCTTTAGGAACAGCATGGTACCTATTTTTTATAGAGTGACACCTATACACATTTAGCTATTTAGGTGCTTCTTAAAGCCCCAACACAGTCCCCAGGCCTGTCCTTGAATGCCTCTGGAGCCTAAATCCCAAGACCTTCAATTCTTGTTTGGATAGTTAGTAACGCTAGAATGACTTTACCTAACAGTGAACCAAAAGCTCTTCCCTTTTATTCATTCCTCTGATGAAGTTTTCAACCCTTGGGAGATGAGAGTCAAAGCAAGCCCTCTTTCACTGCACACTACATCAACACTGTGAACGCAAATTCTACTTCCCAACCTAAACATTTCTAACTCTTTTTACAACTCCAGAAATAAGAACTTTTTAATTCCTTTAACATTTTGATGGTACTCTAAGACACGTAATTCTTATTTTAATGTGTTGACCAGTTGTCATATTGTATGAAATAAATGGACCTTTACCCATTATAAACCATTGCTGCTGACCAACTGAGTGAATGAAGAAAGCACATGGGGTAGGAAGAAATGATCTCAATGAAAGCATTTAATTCCTCAGTGCCTTAAAAAATATGTAGGGTATTAAAATCACTTTGACAGTCAACTATTATAGTTATATATTAGCATATGTTCGTATAGTAAAGCTGTATTAATCTTGGTTTATATTTAAGGGAAGTGGTAAGTCATGCATTTAACACAACACCTTTGCTTTTCAAATTAACTGTAGCTCCTTATGATATATATACATATATATGCACGTACACATACATATGTGTGTGTGTGTGTATATATACATACCTATACACACATTCATGTAGTACATGATATGCAGTCTGTTATCTGAAGTTTCTGACATATGGCTCAAAATATTTTCTATCATGTTTAAATTCACTTACCCTTGAATGACAAAAACAGCTAAATTTGTTGACTCCGATACTGTGAAAACAACATAAAGACACTTGTGTCCTCCTTTTCTTATTGTTTATTCTTCCTCACTCATTTTAAATAAATCAATGAGCAGAAATGAAATGAGCATGTGAGACTTTTAAAGGCCAGCTGCTGCTGTTGGCATGTATTTGAAGGTAATGGCTAATCTTCAAATACAGTGCCAGTTTTGCTAAAACCTGAATCCTCTTTCATCATGACAGCCTATGTTTCTGAGCCAAAATCAGGGGACAGTTCTTAGATTCCTGAATATTTTATTTGAGAACTGTGTAGATAAATAGTCTAAGGGAGAAGAAAAATGTTGTTTATCCTCATTAGGTTCTGAATGATGCTTTATATTTAGTTCGTGAGATTTTGAGAGAAAAAATGTAAAAATATTTCTTGTAAATTATCAAAAATATGCTCTATATTTAGATACTGTATACATTTTTATTTAGAATATTTTAGATATGAACCAGAAATATTTGAAATTAAATATGTTAACTTTCAAAATGTTTTGTTTATCTATATGTAGAATTTGCTAATTAATATATTGTGGTATTCTTATATTTTGCTTATTAAGTTTGTTTTATTTTTTAATAATTCCCAAATGGTATAATTCGGGTATATAACATGGAGATTTGTTTAAAAATAGTATGAAATATATTTTTACAGTCACAAAACTAATGTCTTTTATTTTGTCATAATGGTAATTAAACTTTGTTTACAATTTTTCCAAATTTTAAGAACACTTATATAACAGTTTTCAAGTGAACAAACTGAAACAAATTAGACAATTTAGTGACATAAACTGCTAAAAGAGATGGCTTTTTTAAATTGACCAGCAATCAATTTGGTGAGTCATGTTATTATGTTAGATTGTTTCACAGTCGACCTGTCATTTTGCTTGAGAATTGATATCAGTTGCCAAAATAGATTAAGAAATGTTGATTTTGTATTAATGGTATATATGTATGTCACGTATATTTATATGTTACATGTATATGCATGTGCATATTTATGTCCCCTTGTGTTTATACCTGTGCATGTAAAATATATATCTATGTAATTGCTCCACATATAAAAAGAGATAACATTGGAGAAGAGATGACGACACAATGTATAGGCCACACATATTATATGTGTATATATAAACTATATAAAAAATTGTGTATGGTGAGAATATGTACAAACTATTTTCATTCTTTAAATGAAGTCTTCAATCTATTCCATTATAAATTTTCACTGAATATTTCCTTCTCAGATACAATAACACATTATGAAGTAATTTTGTAGAAATAAGTCTATATAAACTTTTCTCATTAAAAATAATTTTTAAAAACATAGTAAAATGTGATTGGAATACTCAAGTCTCATGAAACATTAGAATAGAAGTATTTCTATTAAGAACACCAAGTAATGATGATGAAAATGATAATGATGATTTTTCAGTACAATTAGTCCAGAGAAATACTGAAGATGTTATACAAATAGAAAGACACAGAAATATAATTTTTTGCCCACAGATTTAATTTGATGTCTGTAAAACCTGTGAGAATGATCCAGGAAAACAAACAATTAGAAACTTTATGAGACAACCCTCTTTTATCCCCCAAACCCTGCTATCATGCTTAGTAACTTTTTCATCCACAGGGATAAATTTGCTAAACTCCAAGACAAATGAGTTCCCTAATGAAAGGTATTAAATATTGATTATAGGAAAGTCAGTCGTATTTCTATATCTAAGCAATACACAATTATAAAATGTATGTTGAAAAAAAACACTACCCCGTATAATACTTAGAAACAGTTCTAACATCAGCTTATTGATGAGATAAACTAGGAACGTGTTAACAAGCTGTATAATTTGAACAGATTAAAAACGGATAGGACATTTTCATGTAGGCAGACACATGCAATTTAGGAGAAGAGATAATATGTAACTAGGATTTATGCAGTAAATAAAAGTTATTTTAAAAAGAAATGATGTTCAGTTTGGAAAGTGGAAATTTAGATGACAGTTAGGTCATGAATGACTTATCATATCAGGTTAGAGAAATGGCCTTTATTCTCCTGTCAATGCTTAAGGGAATGAACTAACAGAATTCCAAACACTGATTTAATACAGTCAAAGCTATACTTTAGAGGATTCTCATAGATGGACTGAAGCAGGGCAAGTCTGAAGATAGGGAAATCATTTAAGTGTATTTCTCTTGAAGTATATCATTGTAGCTTTACGTTTAACAGACGGACATTAAAGCTTTCCAGTGAAATTACTTTCATAATCCATAACCATTCAAGCAGTGTTACTTGTAGAAAATGCATTATGACAGTATTTTCCTTCAGCATATTTATTTTTTTGTAGCCTTTAAACTTCTTCATGTATCTTCTTAAAACAGCAATTACCACTACAAAAATTCTCTTAATATTTTATTAATATTGCAATAACCATTAAGACTCTGCAACATATATCTCAGTAATATAGCAATAACCATTAGCTTATTTTAATGCTAATAAATATATAAACATGTCACTGTAATATACACTGCCAAGCTCATATGCATTCATTGGTTGATGGCTTTAATAGTATAATGGAAATAGAGATAGATGCTAGAGAGGAAAGTCATGACCTTTGGAGTAAGACAGGCCTGAACATCGTTTTTGGCTTAACACTTTTCTAATTGAGAACCTGAGCAAGTTATTTTGCTTCCCTTCAGATTTAGTTAAGTTTAGTTTTATTTTTTATTGGACAAGTACCCAATTTTATTTATTTATTTACTTTGGCATTTCTAATCAGTGGAAATCAGTCAGCCCACCCTTACTAGCTTTGCATCTCCAATTTCACCCCCACACATACACCATCTGATCTCACAGAAGTACCAATGAGTCTGCCCTGCTGCAGATTTTCAAATCCTGATGAGTTACTGAACCAATTGACCTTCAAGCCCAGCATTCAAAAAGCACAGAGAATGGTCGGATGAATTTTCTACAGTTAACTGCTTTCTGTTCCCTTGGTCTCATCGCCTCTCTGACCTGGTCAGAAGAGGCCTCTTTACCTTCTTCCTGGGAACATTTGTCCTGCATTCTCAATGGCACTGTACTCAATGAAAGAGTCTTAAGATCTAGACCTGCCTGACAGGACAGTATCATGTGTTGATAAGTTTGTTTACTTCTTAACAGAAAGATCTTTTTGTTGGACACAGCTGTCTTAGCCCTGGGCGTATATTGTCACAGATTTCCAGTGCTGCTAGTGGAAGGTTCTGCTTATCTGTTTAGATAATCCTCCTCAAGTGCCTTTGCCAATCTGACATTCATCCATTAGAGGGCAGGATGAAGAAACCTGGGCTCCTGATGACCAAAGGACATCTGATGGCCAGGGACCCATGTCAGCCCAGCACTCAACTCTGATCTTGGATTTTTCTGAAAGTTCTTATGCACAGATCACTTGCTCAGATGTGCTGTGTTCAGGTTGGGTGTTTTTTGTTGAGTTTTAGATGTTCAACTTATTGTTATTTCAAAGGGAGAGGTCCAGGGACATGTCTCACTCTGCCATGCTTCTGACATCACTCAGATTTAGTTTTTAATTTCTTTACAGACATGGATGGTAACGCCAACCACTTTAGAGTATTACTAAATGACATACATGAGATCGCTAGCCCAGTTAGTGGCATATCAGAACCCACAATAAAATTAGTTCCTTTCAAGTTTCCCTTAACACTACATATTGCAGTAAGAGGAAAAAGAAAATATCATAGAAATGGCTCTGTTCCTCTTGTGTGTGTGTGTGTGTGTGTGTGTGTGTGTGTGTGTGTGTGTGTCGAAGATGGAAGTAGGGAACTTCTGCAGGCTGAATAATGAAAAATATTAAAATGAGAACTCAAAAATCAATTATTCATGCCCTATATATTCAAATAATTGAAAGCATACCAATGATTGACTAAAAGTTTTAGCAGTTATTATAAGTCATCATTAATATCATGGTGGGTTAAATTAAGTTCCTAAAAATAAAATCTGCAAAATGATACAAATATTGAGAGAAGTTATAATTTTTCATGCCTATATTGCTCATAGGGTGATGCATAACCAATAAAGTATATGTATATATATATAGTTTTGTGTAACATCTGCTTTTTGCTAAATGTTATATTTACCATAAATATAAGGAATCACTATTATTTACCATAAAGAATCACCATTATTTAAATCTTACAGAAACTTTCAGGGAATACATACTGACTGTTTTAAAAGAGGATGTTTAAGCACATTTGTGTGTGTTTGTGTGTGAGTGTTTCTATTTAGAAAATAAGCAGAATATAAAGGTATAAGACAAGGAGAATACTGCAATTGACATGATAAGAATAGTGACAATAGAAGTAATAATACCCAAAACTACTAGCCTATGTTCTAACCATGGGTTCCAGGACAAGGTGGATGGTGGAAACTGGAATCCAGCATTCTGTGTTCACCAAGTTTGTGCCTCAAAAGAGTGACTGCATCACTTTGGAGCAAGTTTCTATTTGCATAAAGCATTAATGTGCCAACCAGCTTTCTGATATTCTCACGTGTTGCATGGCAGACAACATTTTAAGTGAGTTATGTAGTTTATTCATTAGGTGGATACATGTAATATTGTTTTGTGTTAGTTTGGGTCTACCTAGAAAAAGAGACTCCAAGGAGAGATGTCCACTCAAGACACATGCTGGTGGGAGGGTAGAGGAGAGCAAGAGAAGGGTAGGGGTGTCCTAAGAGGTGACCAAGATGGCCTTGACATTCCTCTCAGCTGGAATGAACTTCAGACAGTGTACTTCTTGCTTCCAGGTCCTTGGTGTCTCTCTCAACCTGGCCCTTATAGAATCTAAATGACTTAACCACAGAGGATCATGGTTAGGTCGTTTCTTGTTCCTAGAGCGCTCACTTTAAAAAATGAAATTTCTTTGTTCTTTTGAGATATGAATTTTTAAATAGCCTCTTGTCAGTTTTACATCCCACGACTGTCTGTCTCAAGGAGCTAGGAGCCATCCTTTTGAAATGTAATTATGAAGAAAAGTATAGCTCCTATTTCTCAGTCCCTGAGGGAGGGTAGAAGCTAACTTCCACCACCCCTTGCCCCAGTTTGTAAAACTACCTCCTGTCATGAAGATAGAAGAAAGTTACTTTTCTTTGGGTAAACCAGATGGACTATAATCCTTCATCAACTTTGCCATAAAGGGGTGTCTTGCTTCTTTTTGTAACAAGCTGACTTTAGTACCCCTGCCATTCACTGTCATGGCAATTGACAGGAAGTATGACCATGACCCAAACATAGTTGCAGAAACAGAGGGTCAGCAGTCATTTAGCATCCCAAAGCAGGGGAGCTGAGCAGTGCATTATCCTGATCTCTATTGTCCATGTCGCTTAGTCCTCTACACAGGTTCAGAGAGAATTTTCTGGAGAGAAATTCAGAAGGGTGGGAGAAATTTCCTAAGGTTGGCCTCAGTATTGTAACCGATATGTATCCTTGCCTTCCTGCATTATTTATTCAAATCCCCCCTCATGTGCAGCTATTTCTTTCTCTGACCTTAATGCCTTCCCTGAAGATATAACTTACATTTCCACACCTGAGGGGTCCAAAACCTGAGCAACCATACCCATTGCAGGCCAGGGTCACTGCACATGTCGCTTCACCATTTCATAAGAACAAAGAGCTACCAGGAGGCATAGCGCTTTGTGAATCTCCATGTCTGTTAGGGCTGTTGCAGGTGCACTATTGAAGGTTAAGAAGCAGAGTGTTACCGGACAGGTGACTGAGAATAACTTCTCTGCATGTTACTGATGAGAACACTGAGCAGCTGGAAGAATGAAGGAGCAAGTTCAGCGCACATGAACTGAAGCTGCCACACCCAACTGGTGCTCTCTTGCAGCTCCATCCTAAACCCCAAACTGGGACTAAAGTCTTGTCCATTAGCCTCTCCCGAGCTCAAGAAGCTTGTTGCAGGACAGCAGACGAGGTGACCCTCAGAAAAAAAAAATGTTTTTCTTCCTTTGGGGAGCACAAGTTAGAGGCACTCCTGAGCTTGCACAGGTGCTGAATGGCTAGATCCTCCCCTCCCTTTGCCCAGCTGCCAGTGTGTCCTGGTCCCACTAGCTTGAGGTAAACAGCAATAAGAAATGTCATTTTAGCTAAGATGTCAAAGCCCAGGTACGGCTTAATGATAGTTTGATGATAGATCATGTCTGGAAATAGTTCAACCTGTAACAGCAGTAAATGCCATCTTACTTGAAACTGATTTACAGGAAGATTTAGTGACATATGTTGACACTAATTCACTCACATACAATTTTAAAGGATGAAGCTTGTGAAAGTATTCTTCAAATATGAAGTTGATTAGTATTTTCTTTGTTGTAGTGGGTAGTAAGCTAATCCAATTCCTACTAAAACAATAGATAATGACATTCTGTAGCACAAAAATATTTTGTATCATCTTTTCGGATTATTAGGCAACATTCTCATAACAGAGAATTGGGATTTACTAAGAAAAAGAGCCAAATTGTTTTTTAAATAACTAATTTTACTTATTTCTAGTTTGCATCAGAATCTGTAATTATTTCACAGATCACCAAGAGTGTTATATGGTAGAAATGTCTGTGTATAAAGAGGAATTTGACGTTTAAATTTGGTATGGTTACCTTAGACAAAAACGCTGCCAGATCGCTGTGACAATATTAATCCATAATATTGATAAGATGAAAATCATTTTTGACATTTATATTCATGTTTCACACATTGAGATTGATTTGCTATTCTAGGAGAATTTTGGTCATCATTTTGTTTATTCTCCCTGTCTTATATTTTCACAGATAAAAATTAAATATATAAATTATATTGGGTCATTTGCACTTGCAGAACAGGAAAGGTGATTAGAAGATAAAAAGAATTAGGATTAAGGGAATAAAGTCTGCTCAAACATCATCTTTTCTTTGGAATGTATATTAGCTTTCATTTGTATAACAAATACTCAGTATTTCATTATTTTTTCCCAAGACTTCAGTTTTTGACACTTGACTATAATTTCTTCATCCAATCTTGTGAGGGAAAGGCAGCATGATTAGGTTAATACAGTGATTCAAGACAAATGCCAAGTGTATGTCTTATGAGACTTATATTCTCCATAGAGGGAATCACAGAAGCGTGGAACATAGTAATATATCTGAGTGTGGCACTGAAGTCCTACAGATGGATGTAGATATATTGAGGTAGGCACTTAAAGCAATTGCTTTCAGTCATCTCACTGATAAGCAGTCACAGATGAGATGTGTGCATTTGAAATGAAAGAGGCTGGTGTAAATTTAAATCAAATCTAAATCTGACATTTACCTCATTTTGGTTGGAGAGGAAAGGAATATATTTAAGGTTGAGAAACAAATTTAAATACTCAAGATGAGTTAAAGAGAGTTTAAAATTTTGTAATAGAATCTTCACTTAGATTCACTGTAGAAAAATGAGTTGATGACTACCACATATCTTTGTATTTACATAAATAGAAGACTTCTTTGATTATTTACTGAAGTAAGATTAATGTGTGAAGACAAATTAGAGGGCAATCATTTGATTGTTTAATTGTGAAAAAATCAAGAAGGGGAGCCATGATTATAAAAAAGTGTATATAGTATTCTAGGTTCATTCAATATGAATCACGCTACACAGAGACTAAACAGACACTGTGGTGAATAAAAAGAATCAGTGAGTCCTATTAGAATATACAACAAGACATGAGCTGCTGCTTATCATAAAGCATTGTGAATTTAAGTTTTGCATAAGAATTTATATTTTTTAATTATAAATGTGGTTCTTTTAGTATAAAATATTTCTAGTATCTTTTAATAGTTGAATCATAAAATGGAAAAAAAGAACAGTCCAATGAGACCAAAGAAATAGTCAAAAATATTGATGCAACATTTTAGTTGGCCATTGAGTAATCTTGAGGATTTTCTCCACACCCCCAAAATGTGCCATTAGGAATAATCAAGCAATATCAGGTTATAAAAAAAATAGAGAGGTTGGAGATTATATTATTTGCAAGACCTATGGAAGGAGTTGTAGGTGACATGCAATTAAAAGGTCATCAGCTACTGCAGAGCAAGAGATTTTCACGATCCAGACATTCACCTCATGATAAATGGGCTGGAGACAGAGGAGATGGTAATGATCAATATTCAACAGCCATTTTGACCAACACTGGGAACTCTTCCTAGTTGCTTGTTCAAAATGTGTAAACAAAAGAGATTTTTTTGTTTGTTTGTCCTAAGATGTTATCTAAAACAGCAACTTCTTTAGAATGATCTGAGTTTAGGCTCCCTAGGAAGACCCCTCACCTTCTTACAAAAATAGAGGTCTATTCATCTTCAGCCATTGAAAAACATTGATCCAGCCAAAGTAGATTCTGTATATTAGCTTGTATATCCAAAATAACTACTTATTTAAAAACAAGGACTTTTCTTACTCAAAGAGGAAATTCTTGAAATATTTAAAATAAATTATTCTTCTATTCACATTCAAAAGGTTATTATTTCTGCTTTCTGTCATTGGGTTTGCAGGTCATAAATATACTCTGTATATGTTCTTGTGCCATTCCTCAAAATGAGTAATAACAGAAAGAATTTGTGATTACAAATGTAAGGAGTGGCAAAGTGAATCTGCCACAGTTTCACAGATTCTGGCAGAGGACATGAGATTCCTGAGCCACAAATAAAAGAGTTTACTATTCACTGAACAGTGGGCAGCATGGTTTTATATTTTCATTAGGTTCCATTTGAGCCCTCCACCCCCTACAGCCCCCAACCCCGCCAAGCTCCACTGGGGGAAACCAGAAGTGGGCCCAGTAGTACACTGCACATAGAGTGGATCTGTGGAGCAGGTGAGGAACCCCAAGCTTAAGAAAGCCAGCATTTATGAGGGGGATTACTAGCAAACCTGCCTAACTTTTGTCCTAGATGCAGACATTATCTTTCTCAGACTCATCATCTGTCCTTTGCCCCCAAAGGGAGATTCTATTTTTATCCTCCAAGGCTTATCATACTAGAAAGTATAATCGGGAGCAAAAGTTATCACAAGACATGAAAAGATACCGTGGAGGATTGCCTTCAAGAACAAACATAAATTCAAATATATGAGAATCAACTAATAGAAAGCAAAAGTAGGGGTGACATCCCAAATCAAAATATGAAATCAAATGAAGTAGGGAAAATTAATTCCTTTTTAACATTACATGTGCCAATTCACACATAATAGTAATCAGTATTTTCTCTGTAGCAAGTTTCTTCTTATCATGTGGTTTTTATTTTTTAAGTGCTCTTGCTGCTTTTTTATTGCCAGGACATCTGAGATATGTCTCTTCATCCCTGTTTACTTTTTATTTAATTGGTTAATAATATTGTTTTCAATTGATACCGTTTATAACTGCTGAATTATTTCATGACTACTTACTTGAAAGCTAATAGTATAATGTTGAAAACCGAGGAAATACTAAGCTCAATCATTTTTCAAAGAGCCTTTATTTTACTTCAAATAGTAAAATGTGGTTACAGACAGTTAAACATAAACATTAAAGAATATATACAGAATGAAATTGATTCAGATACAATAAATGTGGTAGAAAATAAGTTCTCATTAAGTCACAGATTTCATGACTTTTTAAAAAGATTTTATCTTTCGCAATAATCCCAAACAGGCTTTTTTCTCTTTTCAATTGGAGACATTACCTGTTTTTATTGGCTTGAGCTTGTTATAGATTTGTAGTCTCAGCTAAAATATATGGTCTGTTTAACCTTCATCAGCCTTATTGTAACTTTTTCCCATGGTGCCCCAGAATAGATTTTCTGAAATTTACAGCCACTCCACTCCTGGTGTATTGGAATTGGCACAGTGTACAATATCTCAAGCAGTAATTCCTATTACCTAACAGTACAGACCCAAAGTGAAACAAATCCATTGTCTCAATCAAGCAAGACCTTTTGGCAGCTCATGACTAATTGAAATCTCCTCTGACTTCATGTTTCTTCCTGCCATGGCCAACACTTTGTAACTTCCATGCTTTTATTTTAACTTACAGTACAATCAGAAAAATATTTGTTTTGTGTTTCTTAATAGGTTCTGATGACAAATTGATGGTACTTTTTTATTTTAACATTTGGCTGAAGTATTTTTTTCCTCACACAGCAATCTATAACGTTCAATAAATTCCACTTAAAACTCTTATTATTCTAAGTGTACTTGTTTTTTTAAAAATTAGTAATTAATTGATCCTTATGTTGTCTTGCTCTTTTCTCTCTTGTTTCTCAACAGGAGGTTAAATACAAAAGCATTTTGTGTTTCACCTGAAAATATTGATATAATTTTCTAATTTAGGTGAATTGACTTCTATATTGCTAAAATAACTAATTATATTATCTGTATAGTATAAATTTACAAAATATTAGGTTTTCTTTCACTTCCTGCTGTCTTGATTTGACTTTAAGAGACTTTGTTAATAACCTCTGAATATTTTTACAGATATCTCAAATATCTACATCTACACAGAACAAAAACACTGCTCTAGATGAAAGACAAAGGAGAAATTAAAACAGGCCAACACATTAGTCAGTAATTCTATTTTAAAAATAATGTCAACAATTTTAACTTTTTTCTTTTCTCTTATTTCTCATCTCTCCTGCCATTTTTACTTGATTGCCTATTCTCTCTCAATAATTAATTTTTAAAATCTTGATTAATGTCTTTCAGTGTGTCAGATGATGTGCTGCAGAGCGGGAATGCAGTCTGGAGTACAGAGACAAGATAATTCCTTTTTCCAACTTGCACTGCAGTGGAGAAAGCAGACAATAATAAAAATAATAAAATAAACAAACAAAATGCAGTGAAATGTACTAGTGGTTATATAGGAACATGTAGCAGTTTTTAAAAGATCAGAGAAAGCAGGTCTAGGTTAAGTGCCAGAGACTGAATGATTCGCTTTCTTCCTCATCCCCTCTGTCTTCTTTTCATCACATAATCTTCATATCTTAATATGTATTACTATTAACCTAATGTGTACATCTCAACCTCTATGATATAATTAAGAGCTGAGCTTTATTTTTAATTTTATTTAAATACTGTATCTATTCATGTATCATTTCATAATCACTAAACTCCTGAGACTTTTTTTAGCAAAATAAAAATTATAGAATTCTGAAGTTGTGATTTATTTTGAAATAGTAATAGAAATTACAATTTTTTCTATAGGAGTATTTGTCAAGGAAGCTACTGTAAATACAATTTCCAATAACCTAATTAGGTATATAACTACAAAAAGGCAATGTATAGTGTTTCAATGTTTATGGAATGCATAAATTCCTTACCATAAACATCAAGTGAAACTGTCTCTCCTTTAGATGATATAGTTCATAGTCATGTAGTGCCTCTCCCCACATAACTTTATTTCTAAAAATAACTTTTTTTATTATGCAAGTCCAGATTCTTATTGTAAAGATATTGGAACCAGAGGGAGTTTGGGAAAATAGATTACACAAAAAATCACACAGAAATAATTGTAGATAGTGTTATTTTGCAGTTGCATTTAGTCTATAACACATCTGTGTGTTTACATATATAGATATATACATATACATATACATGTAATTTATATATATATCCCTTTTCATGCAATTTTTCCAGAATACAAATTATTAGTTGTGTAATATTCCACTTGAAAATTTTTCTATAAAATTAGTTAATAATTTTTTTCTCTTCAAACATTGTTATTTCTAATTGTTCTCTTTAAAAATATTGCCACAATGAATGTTTTTACTTCTTTCCTTCATTTTGTTATGACATATTCTTTAAATTGCTATATGAAATAAAGACAAAATCCTCAGACTGTATGATGCAGCCAAAAGTCTCATTTTAATCAT
This sequence comes from Cynopterus sphinx, assembly GCA_030015415.1. Taxonomy (NCBI): domain Eukaryota; kingdom Metazoa; phylum Chordata; class Mammalia; order Chiroptera; family Pteropodidae; genus Cynopterus; species Cynopterus sphinx. The sequence continues at coordinate 11,945,721 of CM057379.1, forward strand.
TCTACTTTTGTTCCCATTTTGCCATGTTTTGCTTTACCTGGTGTCTTATCTACACTCATACACAGAATCATGTTCCTAATTAGTTAGAATTGTAGCTGAACAAACCAATTTAAGAGTGACACCTCTGTCTCTTACACAGGAACTTTAAGGAAAAGAGGCCAGTAAGGAGATTACCTCTGATTCTGAGACCTCTGGTCAGAGTCACTACTCTAAAAGTTCTGAATCCTGGATCTGGTCTAGGACCATTTCGCTGGATGACCAATGTCTTAGTTTGGGCTTCTGTAATAAAATACCATAGCCTGGGTGACTTAAATGACAGACATTTTTTCCCACAGTTCTGGAGGCCAGTATGGTTGGGTTCTGGTGAGGGGCCTCCTCCTGCCTAATGGACAGTCACCTCTTTGCTATGTTCTCACATGGCAGAGATTAAGAACAAGCTTTCTGGCCTCTCCTTAGAAAGATACTAATCCCACCATGAGGACTTCACTCTTGTGATCTCTCATAAACCAAATTACCTCTCAAGAGCCCCATCTCCAAATGCCATCATGTTGTGGGTTAGGGCCTCAATAAATGCATAGGAGGGCATGCACACGGTTCAGTTCAGAGCATCCTGCTTCTTCAGATTATCCAGCTGTCCTTTCCCGGATGCCTGTGCTGTGTAGCACGATGGCAGTTCCATGGTACAGGAGGAGCCGCTGCTAACACATACCATGAGCCTCATGTACCCCAAAGATGCTGGGACTGTTTTTAGAATTTATTATCTGAAGAATAAGTATGGAGAAAGGGGCAGAAGATTACTTGAAGGCATTATTTCTTTGATTATTTTCTCACCTTTAATAAACAGGTCTCTATTTTAAAAGCCTGAGTGTAAACATCAGGCTCAGTTGTTTCTCTATGTTCATTCATTGGCTTCAAGAATCATCTGTGACACACAATTCAATTCCATATCTTGTGTCTGAAGTTGACATGAAGACTCAGGTTGAAACCTTGCCTTTCTCCAACATAATCGGCTTGTACTTTCTTTCTCTCATTATTCTTAGCTTATCAGGACTCCCTTTAAATGTAATGCCTCAGCCTTGGCTTTCTGTAGATTCATTTAGTGATGTTTGGATTAAACCAGCCAATTTGAGGAAGGTATGAGTTGTTCTCCTTCAAAAAAAAATTTTTTTTCCTCCATGCATACATTTCAGAATACCATTTTTTAAAATCTAGTATAGTATATATTTCAAGATCCAAGTAAAAAATGAAACACATTTCCAAGGAATATTCATTGTGTTCTTCTCACAATTTTTTTCATCCCTTATACTTACTTCACTTTAGACTCTGAGATAATCTCATTTTGTCAAAAATCATAGAAATAACAATGTTAATAACATTAGCAATTTAATGTAGTATTTTATTATTTTCAAAGCACTTTCATAAGAATTAATATATTTGACATTCACGTCTGCTTTGTGAGAATTGAAAAGAATTATTCTCATATTACAGATGAAACACAGAGGCATATTAAGAACAAATTGTGTCCTTAAGCTTAAAAATACTAAAGGAAAGAACTGGAGACTGAACCTGGGATTTTTAAATTAAAACTTTTTTATAAAAAGTATATTCTTGATAATACCTCATAGAGCTTTCCTTTTTATTAGTTGTTCCGTGAACATATGTTTCAACTAATCATTTGGAGTTAAAGGAAATTTAGTAGTTTACTTTTCTGCAGAATCTCAAATTACTATGCATATTTATACTAAAAAATTCTGTGTTTTTTCACAGATAAGAGGATTTTAACTTGCAACACAGGAAGAAAGAAGCAAAATTGTGAGACCATACATACAGACATTCTGTTTGATAACAAACTTTGTTTCATACTTTCTTTTAAAACTTCTGTGGAGTCCTTGTATTTGCACAAATGCAGTCCATATTGTGGAATCATTAGGCATACATAAAGTAGTTCATTAGTATCAGAATTGTATGTTTATATAATATAAATGACTCATAGCAATTAGTAAGATGCTTAGTTTTCCCTGAAGTTAGAAATTTTCATTTTTTTTTTTCTTTTGACTCTTGGGTCAGAGATATAAAGCTATGTAGAAATTTGTATAATTATCTCGTAGATTTTAAAAGTTCTAAAATGTCTAATCAATTTAAGTTATGAAATAGCTCCTTTCTCTTTTTTTAACAAATCTGTAAATTCAGAAAAATTTTAACCCTTCAGATGTAATTCAATCAAGAAATCATATTTTATTTCACTTTGCCTAAACTAGTTCTTATTATCAATATCCTTAGCCTATATGCTAAAAAATTAATTGATTTTTTTAAATCACTACATTGCTGGCATTTTAAAAAGGGAGACTTTTTACTTTTTAAAAGATTGTATATTATTTGTTCCCAATTTCACTTTATTCACGTAGTCACTTATCAAATATTTATTCTATGTGTCATATTTTCAGCTAGGTAATTAAATAGAAAAAAATAATAAGGCATGTCCTTGTTTTGACTTTATATATTCCAGATTCTAAAGAAGCAGGCAAAATAGCCAAAGCAGAATATAATAAATGCTCTAATGGAGGTGTGCGTGTTACTTCGGTAACACAGAAGAGGAGGAGGATGCTCTCTGTCTTTAGCTAGTTTGGTTGTCAGGGGAGCTTTTCCAGAGAGGTTTCTTTTAACAAGAATCCTACAGTGTTGGAAACAAACAGGCCAGGTAGAAAATAGAAAATGGCACACACAATATCAGGTATCTTAAACTGAATGAATTTTTCAGGCAGAATGAGCAAAAGTATTATTGGGGAAAAGAAAGGTGAAGGGCCATGGGCCAGGTAGCTTAGCTGGAGGAAAACCTTTAAAAGTTAAGTTTGAAAAGAGGTTTGAAGTATGGCTTAATTGTGGGCAACGGAGTAAGGAAAAACTTGGTTCAAATCCTGCTTGTCAACTGTAATAACTGTTTCATCTTGGACAAGGTCTTTGTGAACTATAAGGCTTGGTTTCCATATTTGAAATATGAATATGTAAATACATATTTATACATATAAATAAATATATATTTACATTTTATGGGATTGCCTTGTTTAAATACAAAAATAAAAGTTAGGTGATGAATATAATGCCTAATTTTAGTCAAATTTCAGCTATCAATACTGTTGTCATTCTTATTGTTATCATTATTATTAGGGCTTTATATCATAGGAAGAGCATTCCAGCAGCTATGTAGAGGACTCATCAGGAGAGAAAGACACTGCAGGCCAGGGAATCTCTTTGTAGAATATTATCACTATCCAGTCTGCAGAAGAAAGGCAGCAGGATAATAATATTGATGATAAAAACAAACACATTATATCAATTTACTTATTGCCTAATATTAGAGATACAAAACCAATAGTGTGTGTGTGTGTGTGTGTGTGTGTGTGTGTGTGTGTGTGTGTGTGTTTAGAAAGACAGAGACAGGTACAAGAGACAACAGAGGACAGAGGCAGAAAGGGAGAGAGAGATTTTTTTTTAAAAAACTGGCTTCTGTGATTGTGGGGACTAGAAAGTCTAAAATCTGTAGGTAGGTGGCTGGCTAGACACAGAGGCAGAATTTCTATGCTATAGTCATCTGGCAGAATCTCTTCTTCAGGAAACTTCAGTTTTTGCTCTTAAGTCCTTTGACTGATTATCCTCACGTTATGAAGGATAATTTGTTTTACTCAGAATCTACTGATTGTAAATGTTAATTATTCTAAAAAACAAAACAAAACAAAACAAAAACTTCACAGCAACATCTAGACTGGTGTTTGACCAAACGATTGGGCACCATAACCCAGCCAAGTTAACACATAAAATGAACAATTGCAATAGGGCAGATGAGACCTAAATTTAGTATGTTTCAGTGATAGACAATATATAAAATGTATAAAAGGTAGTGGAAAGTGAAGTTGGCATTTTAACTCCTGGATATCTGACTTCATGCTTGGAGCTTGTTACCCATATGCTGTAACATTTCCTAATAGAACTAGGTGAGAACTATGTCTATTTGTAGAAAATGAAAAAGAAGAAGCATTTATTGCTTCCAACAATTTACTTTGAATGACTAAGTGTCTGGTATTGGTAGAGAACTTCTGAAAGTACTTGCTGTTGAAAATGAAGAAATGGTCTATTATGATTCAGGTAAATTTAATCCTGCGGGACATTAAACTAAGATCAACATGTCACTTCTTGAATCAAAATTGTTGATGAAAAAATCATCAGTATTTCTTACCTTCTTTTTCAAATGTGTGAAGTCTTTCCACATTTATCCACTCACAATACCCAACTCCTCCTTTCAGTTTTAGATGGCCTAATGTTGTCCTTGTGAAACCTTCTGTGAGTTTCCAGGTACATTTAGTCATTTTTCCCTGTGCTTCTTTAGGACATAGTTCTGTTAATGCTGTTACACTCTACTGTGACTTCCTTGAAATGAAAACTTGAAAGAACTTCCTCGAAATGACAGCTTTGTGTACTCGGCAGCTAGCAAAGTACCCAGTTCTCAGCACTGACTGCTGAACGAATAAACATTAGTCTCCTCATTTTATTAATATAAATATGCATATGATTAGTCCAGAGTATATGGTATTATGACAGATTTATGAATTCTTTTTAATCTCTAGCTTGAGCATAAAATAATAGGTGACTGTCCTGTAGAGTATAATTGACTTTGTAAAATGTTGTCTCTGGACTAATTTTTACCTTTTTTATATTTGTCTCATTGTTGGCTCCATCTACATATCATTTTTATGCCTATATATTCATGTAATTGGATATACTAAAAAAATGCTGTTGTTACATGATAAATAATTAGTAAGGTAAAAAAATCATTAGGTATTACATATGAAAAAATTCAGCTTCAAAAATGGTTTTACTTTCTCTCATATTGAAAGAGGCAAATAAATTATACTTTTGCATTTTTTGGTATCTAAATTCATGTGTTTCCTTATTTTTTTAATTTGGGAAAACAAGGTGAGACACTAATATTATGATATAGTTATATAATATTGTTCTATAACTTAAAATGTTATAATCAAGTAACTGATTCCAATTCTAATAACTAAAATTTAGTTGATGAGGGCAATGTTAGAAGTACATACTCTGCTCAAACTATAATGTGCGTACACTTATTTTGAAGGCAGAGCAAATTTACATAAATGCTGACTTATATATTCACTTTTGAGCCCCTGAAATTCCATCTGCCTTTGTAGCATTGGGCCACATCACAGGTAGGTCAGATACTTTCAGGGGCACATAAGTGTCCAGCAAAATGATGCTTGGCACCATGTGTACTCGGCAAACACATCAGTGACTGAACACAAGATCTCTCAGTTAGAGCCACTTTCTGATTTGCATTTACATCTGTATATGGTTTCAGGCCAAAAAATGAATGGATGAGAAGTGACTTTGAGTTACAAAGACACATTGGGTATCGGCAGAGTATTATTTTTTATAAAGGCCTTAAATTTAATATTAGCACATAAAATCCAAGAAAGAGAAAAGTAATGCTTACCAACTTTCATAAAAAATAATTCCATTACAAATAATAAAAATGCACAGACATGCATTGATTGACTGTTACATTTAAACTAATCTGTTCTTGGTGAAATGTTTATTTCTTTAGTCTCCTATTCTTTTATTGATTCCTTGTGTAGCATGAGTATTCTTGATTTTAAGTTTCTAAATAAACATAGAATTGCTAATTCAATAGCAGTCTTTGAAATACAAAATATAATCTATACAGATGAAATCTTACATTTTTTCTGTTTTGTTATGTCATTGAATCCCATAGATAAATTACAAATTATAATTAGGTTATTTTACCCACTTAATTCTAAACGTGTTTCTTTTATTAATTTATCCTGTTCTTAAAATGCATGTGCATATTTGGATTAACATTCTTATTCTGAGTCTCCTGTTAGTTTTTAAAAAATTAGGGAGATTGGTTTTAAGCATCCAGGAGAATGATCTTGAGAAATACTTCCAGGAAACTTCCCAGATCCAGCCCCATTTCCCCATCTCAGCTATAATTTTAAGCATTTTAAGATGCTTTACATACTTTGCTGACATTGCCCTCATTTTTTTCTCTCTTATATTTTCATAGCATGATTCAACAGCATTTAGAGTGCCCACTAGGTGTCATACAATCTCCTAATAATGTGGAAAAAAGTCTTTTCTGGTATCTTCACCTGTGTAGAAAGAATGGGACAAGAGAGAGCACAGTGTGAGAAAGGAGTAATTGTCTCTTAGAAAATGTTTGAGTAGCCTATTTCCTGAACAGTGGCCCAAATGCAGCTGATGTTACAGTTGATTTGATTATCACACTATGTCTTGAAAAATGGTTTTGAGGAACAAATTAGCTCAATAAAGAAATGCTCTCTTAAAAACTTATTTGTAGATGTTACATTGTTCACACAGAAGAAAATATTTCCAAGAAGTTTGTAAATACTCTTTTTTATTCATTTATTCATAAAACATTGTTGGAATGTCTACTATATGGTAGATCCCATGCACAGCTTCTGTTAAAAAAAAAACAGAAATAAGAAATGGATCTATCCTCAAGGAATTTACACTTAGCGAGAAAGAAAATAATATTAAAGTTATATTCAAAAATTTAAGTTAGAATGTAAACTCTACTCAAGAAGCAAAGATAGAATTTATGTACCAATATAAAACTCAATATACCATTCTTATACCTTTGGGGAATTTTCACATAAACTACATGATTTTGTTTATTTTAACTAAGCATATATAGTCTTCATACAAAAGTTAAATTCACAAAAAGTTTGTTGAGTGTCTTGATATTGTATTACAAAGAAGGTTCATTTTTTTTCTCTTATCCAATCAACATTATTTTAAAAATATTAGGCGTGCTCCTAGCTGGAAAGAAACTTTAAGAAACTATAGGAAAAAGGCAAACACTTTATAAAGAAATTTATAAATTTTCTCAATTAAAAGAAGACAATTATTTTTAACTAATAAATTATGCCACACACAATGGAAAGCTACATTATTTTGAAATTGAAAATTTAATCTCCAACTTCATTGGTTGATTCTTTTTTATATATGCAATTTTCAAAAACATCTCTCTGAAGACTTTTAAAATTATATTTATTCTGACATATATTTTATATCTTTATTCTGTGTAATTTTATTGGTTTAATCCATTGCTTTAGTCTCACTGTAAAAATGTTTTCTAATTTTTGATGACTCCTGTTTTTATTATTATTATTGTTGTTGTTGTCAAATTTTATTTCAGTTCCAATTTGCTATGGTCTGTTTCTTGATGTTGTATGAAACAAAGTGCAAAGCAACTTCCATGAGGTATGTACCAGGGTTATTTCTTCTCCACTGAAGCTCTTCCTTCTCTCTTGGGTATAATTAGCTCCGAAGAGCATTATTATGTCTCTATCTTCTCAGGGCTGTCACTCACTGCTCCAGCTCAAGATCAAGTGCCAGTACTGCTAATTCTGAGTAGAAGCAGGAAAAACTCAAATGGCCTACGTGTTCCAAACCTATTTCCCCCATTAGTCGCCTTGACAACAATTGTGTCCAAGATCAATGTTGCATCTAGCATGCACTGACTCAGCTTGGCACTCTCTAATGCTACTACACTTTCGTAGTGATTATCTATCTGCTGTCCAGATTCTGGAAGTGGTTTTTTGGTTTGAGATCCAAACATGTCAACTTCTGAATTTTAAAGTTCCTCTCAGTATTTTGTCAAGTGACATCTATAGATTTATACTTATTTGTGAAATATCTTTTTGGTCTATTCTTGGATGTTAAGAGAGAGATGGAGTGTATGTACTTCTGACTTTATTATTTCATTGCAATATTTTAACCATCTCCACATTTGTGTTGTAGAGATATATTGTAAGCTCATATTTATTTTTCAGTACCCTGAACATTGTACTCTCTTTTATACACTTTGCTTTTTTAATAAAGAGATTTTTATTTGAAAATGTGCTTCTTTCCTTGAGTCTTTGTTCCTTTTCCTCAGGGAATGGCAACAACATTTCGCCAATGTCTCTGCACAAAACTTCAAAGTCTTCTTTGTTTCCTCTTTTAATCCTATTCCCTCCATTTAAACTATCCACTCAAGTTTCCTTAATCTGTTAAATGATGTTTTTCCCAATATTTATATTAAATATTTTCAAAATTTCCCTCACTATCCATTTCTATTACCACTGTTTAGTTCCATATTTATCATTTCTTGACTGGCCTATTCTATTGCATCTACCATTGTGTCCATTGCCTTCTTTAACAAGCCCATCTGATCAGTATATTTCACAGCAGATAAAATTACTTCAAAAGTGTAAACCAGATCTCATTTTTCTCAGGAATTTCCAATGTTTCTTGAGAATGATATATCATCCTAGATGGAGCAAAAGATAGCTCATGATTTTCAGCTCATAGTTCTCTAATTGATGCCTGGAATCCATGCATAGTTCTCAGTTGAGACATCTAGTCATCCTAGTATGTAAGTAAATGTCTCTTTAGAAAAATAATCTCTAAATATTTATTGAATATATATTGATTAAAGAAACCAAATGCTGGATGAGTGATTCCTAGTGCCATTAACTATACTCACTCCATCCTTTTAATTTTTCAAGCATTTCACCTCAGACTTTAGTCTTCCATACACTCCTCAAAAACAAACAAACAAAAAAAAAGTTTAAATGATTAGAAAACACACATACATGAAAGAACTCTCAGCAAAACACAAATAGTCCACTGGATTCATGCTCCGTTGAGCCATTTTACTGAAAACCAACCTGGAGAAATTGCAGTGGTACCTTATTCTCCTATAAAAACCACAAATCAGTATTAACTTTCTAAAATTAGACTGAGTCATATAAAACTAACACTTTTTCTTGGTCAAAAATTCAGATTTTGACAATTTTATTTAGACTAATATGTATAGCATGATATTCTACAGAGTATTAGTAAAAATATTTTTCTCTACCTTGTTACATTTCCAGCAATGATATGATACTGATCAGAGTGGTATTTTTGACATTACTGTTAGCAAAGGAAAAAAAAATGTGTTCACCTACTGCAATAGATAACTGGCCTGAAGAACAAAATAATTCAATCAAATTCCTCAAGAGGGCTGACCTGTTACAATTTTTAACTTTCCACATTGAAAAACTAATCATCATTAGATTATTTAAATGTATTCACATGTTTAAATGCTTGTCAAACCAACAGAGTCTTTAAACATTATTGTTTCTCTCATCGTTAAACGAAGTGAAATTGACAAGAATAAGATCTCTGCCAAGAAAAGACATTTGTTATTTCTTGCTTAAGAAGGTAATAGAGATAATACTCAAATTAAGAGATTTTAGATTTAGATTTAGATTTAGATTTAGATTTAGATTTAGATTTTAGATTTAGATTTAGATTTTAGATTTAGATTTAGATTTAGATTTAGATTTTAGAAAAAGTTTGGCCTTTGGTATATTGTTATGCCATTTGAAAATTTCAAAATGTTTATATAATTTTATTTGGTATATAAATTTTTATTGTATAAATTTTCTATGAGAGTAACAAATGATTGCATCCATGTGACTGAATTACAAAATTATTATTAAATATAGTAGTGGTTAAGATCACAGATTCAGGTATTAAACTCACAGTGTCAAATCTTATTTTGACAAATTTCCTGAGTGACTTTGGGTTTCTCTCTCACTGAGATATTATGAGGATTAAATGAGTTGACATCTATAAATAATTTAGATAATGTGTTCAACATTCAAAATCAATTAGCACAACTTTCTGCATTAATAGAATAAAGACTAAAATCAATATGATTATCTTCACGAATATAGAAATAGCATTTGCCAAAATTTAAAACCTAGTCATAATAAACACCTGCAGTGAATTCAGTATAGAAAGTAATATCCTTAATATGATAAATGATATCCATGAAAGACTTATCACTAACATAATACTTAGGTTACATACATACAACATATGACATTGAGAAACATACAGTAGTGATGAAAATGTTATATATGTTAATTGAGGTGGGAATCATACTTTGTGTATATTTAGCAAAACCCCCCAAAATTGGAGGAGACAAGAAATTATACATGGATAATAGAGGATGAGCTGGGGAAATTATATTATTTGTGCCTTGGCTCCTCTACAGATTTACTAAAAGTGATCTTAGCCTTAGCCTTGTTGGGTTATATAGTGGCTGGAGCAGAGATGATGAGAAATTATTTGGGGTTATAGGAAAACCAGTGGAAAAAAAATCGAAGAGGTCAAGCCCTTCCTCCCTCATCAAAAGGGTGTTTTTCAGACTGATAGCCATAGTTTATTTGTAGGTCACAAACCGTTTTAGTGGGACCCAAATGAATATATTTAAATGAAATAAAAGTAAATAGAAACATCAAATATATCACATGAGCAACTATTTTTTTCATTAAATATTTGCAAGTTAAATTTTTCAAGTGTGTGTGTGTGTATAAACATTGTAGAATGTTAACTGCATGAGGACATAAATGTTGGCTCGCTTTGCTCAATCCTGATATCCAGAATGTCAGGTTGGATTAGCACCTGTTATATTATAGGCACTCAATTAACATTTTTTAGAAAGTACAAAAATATGCTACTTTTTAAAAATATTTTATAAAAAATTTTTTCCATGGCAAATTGCAACAAAAGTTTCAAAATAGTGCTGTGATTTTAATTAAAAGAGCACAGGATAGGGCTTAGTCCTCTCCTCCTTCAGATGCAGTTAGATGTTATTGGCAAGAGTAGAACAAAAATCCATCAGCATTAAAAATGAGCACATGACATGTGAGGAAGAAAAGCATAATGAAAGACGATGAGGAATGTAAACCACCGATAACAATCAGAAGTAATGTGTGTGTGTGTGCATTTGTGTTTATAATATTGGAAAGAAGAATAAAAAAGAGAATGTTAGAAACATGAAACAAGAACAAAAAGTTATTTTGGAAATATAAAGCAATTAAAGATGTTAGGCATAAAACTACTGTTGTTGAAAGAGAAATCATCTAGTTCAAAGCCTTCTTATTCAAAGATGAAATTGAGACTGGAAACAAAGAGGAAATAATTGTGTCATGTCTCTACATGATATTTTGATTAATAAATGAAAATATAAACTTGCATATGACATATTTTGCTTTTCCTTTTTTGCTACTTTTGATATATTCTAATGATAGCAATTTTATTTAGTTCTAAAGAAAGATGGTTTTGCTTTCCAAAATAATTTGATTTTAATTTTCTTCTAGCAAGTCTTAACAATACTTAAAAGTTAAACAAATAAAAGGTACAGTAGGGCTTGTCATTTAGAAGACATTAAAAATCTCATAAATATTCATATTTACTAGCACTCTGCATTATTGAGCAATCAGAAAATGTGTTAGTTCTTTAGTTGTAAAGAATGATATACAAAAGAGCTGTGGCTCTAATGGAAAAGAGTGTTTGCTTGAATCTGATTTGCTCCCTAGATTTTTCCCTCAAAACCATAAGAGCAATGAGTAGTAATGTGCGCGCACACACACACACACACACACTCACACACACACTCATACCTTTAGCATGACTCAGAAACAGAATACTACAAGAACAGTATTACCTGTAAGTAGAGGTGTAGTTGTTCTTGAAGAACACAAAGCAAACACAATGAACATATAAAGCTAAAATGCAAAGAATCTTTTAGAAGTTATTTTTAGAACCTTATTTTTAAAATCAATACATCTATTCATATTGCCCTCCATAGGCCAGGATGGACTGAGTTAAGCTTTCAGTGGACCACAAGGGAATGCCCTTACTGTGTAAATGGCTTCCTATGTCCCAGGTGGGCATCCTACCTGGGAGGAGTCCACTATTTGCTGGTTCAGTTTTGCTGTTTTTCCCTGCATTGTACTGACTGTGCCAGGTTTCACCTTGGCTTCTCATCTTGAAGTGCAGGCTTTGAAAAACACAACTAGAGTCCTCCTGAACTCTGGAGCACTGGCAAGGTAGATGTTTTTCTACTACTGGCTCCCTGTGGCGGGGGAGGGTAAAGTCCCCCAGGGGATGTTAGGCTTTGGGTGTGTTTCCCTTCTCCAAGCAAGGACACAGAGTCCTATGCTTTAGGAGAATTGGCTGAGATTTTTGCATAATCACACTGGGTTAGTTAATGGCCCAGACATGAGAGTGGCATCCCCTGCACAAGTGTGGGCTCCTGCACAAAGGCCTCAGGCCATGCCCTTAGAAGGAGAGGGAGACTCCCCTTTCCTGGAAAATGTAAGTGGGGCAGGGGGAGCAGCCTATCTCCTCCTGTGGCTACATGCTTTGCTGCTGTTGCATTTCCTCTCTTGACCCTATGGGTATCATGGTCTCACCCCTAGCGCGTATGTTACAGAAATAACGGCCCAATATAAATGTCCAGAGCACTTAGTGCCAGATCCCTTAAATGCCCGAGGAGGTTAATAAGCTCCTCACTGACTACAGGAGCGCACTGGGCACTGCTCCACACCATGGCAAACCAAAGTGCCAAAGTGCGATTCTCTGTTCTCAGGGCCTAGGGACCAGCCCTAATGATTATGGTGCCACTGGAGGCTGACCCCATCCCAGGAAGGTCAATTGGGACACCCTGCAGAGAGAAGCAGCCCACTGTGTGTTGCCAGTGGCAATGCACGCAGTCAGATCAGTGGCAATAGTAGAGAATAAGAAACTGAAACAGAACTTTTTACCTGTCTTGAAATTAAAAATATATTTTACAAACCTGGTATATAGCTAGAGGGGAAAAAGAGGGGCTGACTGGCTGTTGAGTTTTTAATACTGTCTCTAGGCTGTTACTGCCACAGAAGTGAAGCAACTAGCTGATATTTTTAAGGACTCCAGATTTCTAACCATCTTCAGAGAATGAGGGCCAAATTCTTGAGAGATACTGGTGACCCCAAGCCAACCCAGGACTAAGTCAATCAGAAATAAAGCAAAGAGTGCTTGCTGCCACCCATGATTTCAAAGCCCCAACTGAGGCTTTTAATCAGACCAATCCCAAAGGCACCGACTCTGGAACCCCAGATGGAGCATTTCCTTGCTTGTGTGGATTTTTATGGTTTGGCGCCAAAGCTCACCCTTCTGTTGTGGTTATTACTGAAAAGGAAATCTTATTGGATTACTTACAGGCAATCTCCTCCCCCACAATTACAGGCCTTGCACTCCTCTACTTCGTGTAAACTTTCCCATGGTACTTGGGAGGCCATGAAGGGAATGGACATGGTGACCCTCCATGAGGGAGATGCTTTTACTTGGGCTCTAAGATTGTATAGTCCCAAGGCCCACAACCACAATGCCAGCTCTTGGGTTCCAGGCCTCACACGTAACCTCAAAGTGCAGGCTTCCCACCTCCTGGTCCTGAAGCTCTCACACCAATCCTATCAGAAATTAACTTTTTGGACAATTTAAAACAGCACAGCTCCTTATACTGGCATCTCCACCAGTAGGGATCCCCAGTGAGCTTATACCTGGGCTGCCCTAATGCAGGCTCCTGTCTTTAAAACAAGCAGTCATCTCACTGCCAGAGTCCATTCTTAATGGTCTAGACTCTAGAGGCTTTCAGAGGGTTCCAAGACTCCCTCAGCCCCAAACATCTTCCCTAGAGCATTCTCTAGAGAATAGGAGGCTCTCTGGAACCTGTCCCACCTTCTGGGGATAATCACCCATTTATGACTATGGTGGCCCACTGGGACCAAAGCCATAATCAGACATTCTTGGCTCTTTTAGACACAAGAACACAAGTCATAGTAATTTCAGGTAACCCTTCTAAATTCTCCACGGAAACAGCCAACAGCCTACAAGACCAAGCAGGCAAACCTGTAAGGGGAGTACAAATGAAGCTGGATGTGTCTGCCAGAACAATATTTATACAACAGTTGCCAGTGGTGGTGCCCCCCACTCTCTCTTTTCCTATTACAGTTATGGATGTCCTCGTTCAGCTATACACTTGGTAGAACAAACCAAGATTCAGGGCCATTTTTTTTTGTAGGAGCTCTGAAATGAAAACCTGGCCAACTGCCTTGTCCAGTGAAAACAGTTAATATACCATAGTGTTGGCTAATACAAGGAACAGAGGGCCTTGAGCCCATCGTTAGAGGTAATGCTTGGTACTCGGGTCATTAGGCCCACCATTTAACCTTTTAACAGCTTTATCCCACTAGTGTTAAAACTCTCCCTCAGTGAATGGAGATTAAGCATTGACTATCAAAATTTAAATGCTCAAGTTCCAACTAGTAGTTACAAAACAGTCACCAGGATGTAAAGCAAAGCACAGGGAATATAGTTGATAATACTGTAAAGTGCCGGGTGGGTACTAGACTAATTGGGGGGGTCACTTTGTAAATTATATAAATGTCTAACCACTATGTTTGACAACTTGAAACTAGTACAAAATGATATTGAATGTTAACTCTGAAAAATGAAAATTAAAAAAAAAGAGAGAGATTGCATATAAATCACACACACACCAATAAATGTGTGCAGGTTTCTTCCATAAAGGTTTTCATTCCCAAGGCTATGACATCCAAGAAGCTCCTCTATCCTAAATACAGTCAACATGTTTTCCTTGGTCCCAATAACTGAAGACTCACCACTCAATCTGTTTTTAGTTTCAAGGGCACCAGGACATCTTCACCTGGTTGCCCATGGTTATCTAAATAGTCCTGCCATTGCATATAACTTATGCAGACAAGATAGAAATTCTCTCAAACTAACCCAGTTCCACATCTGGCATTATATAGACGACATTCTACTATGGAGGCTCTCTGAGGATGCCATTGGGAAGACTTATACTTAGTAACACAATATTTATAGCAGAGAACAGGATCAACCACCCCCCATCCCCAAAAGACCCAAGGACTGGCAAATGCTACAAAGTGCCATGGCTGGACCAATAAGCCAGTGCAGCAAGTCCTGCCCTTAGTCCCTCCAGGCTCAGACTTCTGAATTGAGTCACTGGCAACACCTCATGGAGTCTCTAGACTAAGCGTGGCTCAAGGTGCTCTGGACCAAACATCCACCTCCAATAGCAGCCTATCCCTAGGTGTGGAGAGCTCTCCCGCTTCGGCTCAACTGGAAGAATCCATGGCAGTGCTAATGACTTTACCAAAGGCCATAAAAATGGGACTCGCAAGGGCACACATTTGTACTGATTCCTGTGTGGTAGCCAATGGGCTTGCAGTCTGGTCCGGACAACGACAAAAGGATAATTTCATGATTCAAGGAAAGCTTCTCATGGTGCCTCCACTGTGAAACAAGATAGCCAACTAACATATGCTGATTATGGTCACATGTCTCTACACGCACATACCAACAAATTCCAGAAGCACATTATAATATTGTAGCCTCCTCATCCCAATGACATGTCTGCTTCAAGGCCCCACGTGAGCCATCTCCTAGGGTAACGGGCACAGCTCTGGACACAAATATTTCTCCAGAGATGCCATGCTCACTGTCAGAGTGGGCCCATATTATATCAGACCATAGGAGAGTGACAGCACTCACTAATTGGGCACATACCTCACCTCTAGCCAAAGTGTGGCAAATAATTGCCCTCTTTGCTCCCAAACAAAATTCTGGAGGGCTTCCAAGTGGAGACATGTTCCCCTGGGTGACAGACCCTATTCATGAAGGCAAATTGATTTTAGCAGATTGATGCTGCCCCTTGTTGGAGCTAGTAGGTATGCAACCACCCCCATCGGTACTTTCACTGGACACTGCTACATCCCACCACGTCATCTTCTTAACCAGGTATGTGCTGCTCATCCCCTTTGGCCCATCAGACATTTTAGGTTTAAATATTTCACCTCCCAAGCTCTCAGTCATGGACTCTAGAACATGGAATCTTGTGGATTTCCACCTCGCTTACCAGTCTCAAGCAGCCAGACTTATAGAGAGGAACAATGGTTTACTCAAAGAGGTGCTCCTCAAACTTTTACACAATAAGTGCTTCCCCAAAATGGACAGGTATTTTATCCCAAGCTCTAACACTACTTATTCTATGGTCCTCTGGCATTCACACCCCCACGTCAACCACAAGTCTACTCCAAGAACTGCCTTGCAGGTACCTACAGGGAATCCACACACCCTTAACATCAAAGAGAATGTCATTCACATCCTCTTATAAGATAAATGCTCCCTTTACCATTTTTATTTTATTTTTTTTCCCTTTCTTCATATACCACACTGGCAACTGATCAAGGGTGGATTGTGTAATATGACCCATTTCTATTAGAACAATCACGAGGACAAAACACTAGTAAATAGCTTAGAGATAATGATTATTAAGGTTTTATTGGCCCAGATGATGGCCCAGATAACAAAGCTAAAGTGAAATGTGTATGGTTCAAAGAGCACTGTATTTTTTCTAATTAAAAAGTTCACTCTCCGTAACAACACTGCACGTAGAAATCTTCTCACTGTCGTTACTACCTGGAGATGGGAAGGTTTATTACTTTATCCTTACCAACAGTAGGCTTGGGTTAAAGAGCACTACCCTTAGAGGTGTGTCACTTGTGTGTCCGAGATTAATTGTCTAACAAGAGTAGAACCTCGGGAAATTTTGTTTAATCATCATTTGCAGTTTCCTCATATGTAAAATAGAGATAATAGTACTTACTTCACAGAGTCATTGTGACAATGAAATGTGTTAGTACATGTAAGACACTTTAAAAAACATTGGCATAGGATAGGCTCATAAATTTTAGTGGCTATCATTATCACCTCTGTCATATCAATCACTACTATTATCCTAAATTAGACACAGCATTACAATTTTATGGATAAATTTTCCAAGAAAACACACTAAAGAAATTATTAACATTGACATTTAATGTCCTTATGTTTACTACTTTAAAGATGCATCATTATATTTTAGGCGATTTGGAGAATAACCTTTGTGTTTGTCTTCATTTTTCTTACCTCTCAACAAAATTTTAAAAATTTATACAAAGAAATACATCAAGGTACAGAGTCAATTGTGTTCAATATTCTGTATTAGCAATGCACTGAGATTTTAATTTCACAGATAAAGAAATTGAGACACAATATGGTTATCTTTAAATAGCTTAAATTATTCAATTGACAATAAATAACCCAGAAATTGAATTCTACTTTTTCTATTTCTGGCTCAAAAATAACATTTATAAAAGAGTGCATCGGGTTTGCATTTCCTTCCACCCAGTCACCTAAACGCTATCTGCTCAGGCTCTCACTTTTGGGAAGATGATGTAAAAGAGTTTCAATATATAGCTGGCATAATTGTGCATAGCTGCTGTCAAGAATTCCTAGGCAGAGACTGTCATCTTAAAAGGTTACTGTGACATTTCTAGAATATGCTTTTTCAAATATGAATGAAACATGTTGCCTTTTTGGTTGAGGGTAGGGAAGGCATGGATTCTGACATTTTCCTCAGTGCCAAAATTAGAAAACAAAGTATTAGAATGCCAAGATTAATCAATCACTCAGTAAGTATTTATGTAATACTTAGGTGTCC
The DNA here is from genome assembly GCA_030015415.1 of Cynopterus sphinx. Lineage (NCBI taxonomy): Eukaryota > Metazoa > Chordata > Mammalia > Chiroptera > Pteropodidae > Cynopterus > Cynopterus sphinx. Next base: position 11,963,230 of record CM057379.1, read on the forward strand.
CATGTGTTGCTTAGAACTAGCATTCTATCAGGTTTAAGTGTTTGACCAAATGTAGACTGAAAATCAAATTGTGACTTTAATCTAAATTACATAGACCTGCCAAAGATTGCTCCATATGTTGGAACTACTTAAATACCTATGCCCTTTTGAATATTTCCTATGCTCAGTTATTACAAACGAACTGATATTCTACCTACAATGAAATGTACCTCTTTGAAAACACAGAAATTTGAAAGTTATGCAGTTAAGATATATACATGTATCAAATCATTATGCTGTACACCTTAAATTTATACAGTGTTATATGTCACTTATAACTCAATAAAGCTGGACAAAAAGGTAATATATTTTCAAACAGATGACTTTTTAATGCTAAGATCCTGTTCTTATATAATAAAAGTAGAATATGCCAGAAGTCGAATCAATCACTAACTATGTTTTTTACAGATACATGATATTTCTATCATGATATGTCAAAAATGTTATGTCAAATCATTTAGGAGAGAATTATTTTAAGTTGTATTAGTAGCAGAGATAATGGGAATAAATGTAAACCGTAATACAGTGGCATGGATTTTACGCATTGATAAAGCACTTTTTAAAATCCTCTTGAATATAAAAGCAGAGAGGAAAAGATCGTGAAAGGAGTCTAAGGAATGCTTCTAAATATTCCACATCGTGTAGGAGGTTTGTTCAAATCAATTCGGGAATGAAGTTGTTGTGCTATCCTTCCTGTGGAGTTGTAAATGTCATGTTCCAAATTCAGGATAATTCCACAGCTGGAAAAGGGTTTTCACATACAGGCCCTTCGTTTTCAAATATGCCCTTATTAATCATTAATCCTTTCTTTTATACACTTGTTAATTTAGTGTCAATTGTCCATTGTGCTACTTTATACATATGCTAAAATGATTCCATTTATATAATAGTAGAAAATAAGGTTGCATCAAGTATCTTTAGTTGCTTTTTTGCTTATTCTGCTCTTACTAATTAGAATTATGAAAAGCCCCTTCTCTCTTCTTCTGAGCTGGTTTCCACATCTTAGAATGAAATAATGAGTTCAGCATGGAAGTAAATACTGTACTTGTAGCCTTAAAGAAGTAATGAGATTATCAGGAAAATTGGATACACAATGTATATATATATATTATATTTTTATATATATAATAAATGTTTGAGTGGATTAAAATAAGTTATATACACACATATATCAAATATGTATAAATTTGATATATGTGTGGTTTTACTGGCTTTTTAAAATAAAATTGTTTAACTATCAATGTACCTTTGGTTCCAAGCATCTCTGCTCATTCACATCAATTCTCTCAGCTTCTTTTCTTGTTTTTTGTTGTGGATTCTTGATACAAGTTTGTCTCTAGAGTCCATGCCTAGGTAAGTTTGAAGGATTTCCTCTTTGTGTATCAGTAACTTAGTGTGTTTTGGCAATTTCAACAACTGAAGTTTCTTTAAGGTAATCAGAAAAATTGAACTCTGTATACACAGTAATTATGACCTGTGGAAAACAAACAAATGAAAAAAAGAATACAAAAAAGCAAATAAATTGAAAAATTGAACTCCAGTGCCTGTTAGCAAGAAATGAGAGTTTTCCTTGGGGTATTGGTCTTCTGTTCTATTTCAACATTTCCTTTCATCATAATCTTCCTCAAAATCTTCCCTGATCAATACTCCCTGTATTTGTCCTTCTCACAGCACTAGTAAGATCCCAAAAATCATGACCCAGACCTCAAAATAGAACCTGAAAAGGTAGTCATTCTCTGCCTGTTAGCATTTATTTTATGTCAATTTCCACTGTCTTAATCTTTAGCACTTTGCAAATATTCCAAACACATTTGCAACATAACTTTATTTAAAACAATGTTTTGACCTTCTCAGATTTGTGTGTCTTTTAAGATTTATCTCTACTTTCTTAAACTAATTAGCCAACATAATTACTAGTGAATTATCATTTATCCTATAGAAGCCTGAAAGAAAAAAGGTTTCTCAGAAAAAAATAAAGAAATCACTAAGACAAATCTTATTGCTTTGAGTAGCTCAGTATCTAAAGGAAGAAGTGGATATATCTTATGCGTATAGCATATGTATATGTACATATATTTAAAATTAAGTATAATATGTGATAAATTCAATAGTATAGTATTTATTAATTCTTCCAACAAATGTCTACTGAGCTCCTACACAGACATAATTCTGTTTATTGGGGATCAAAATGAACAAAACTGACAAAATTTGTGCTCTCATAAAATTTACATTCTATTTGAGAGAGACAAAAAATAATAATAATAGTAAATAAGTCATATAACATATTAAAAAGCGGTAGTGTTAGAGAGAAAAATGCAGTGAAAGCAATGGGAAGTCTAAAGAAATATTATAACTCTACGTAGAGAGGACAGGGAAGACTTCAATTTGAATAAAATAATGTTTTATAAAGAACTTGAAGGAGGTAAATACACAAGGTGGAGGATGAGAGAATGGTCAGTGTAAGCGCATGAGGGCAGAAAGGAACAGCAGAGAGTCTGTGGCTGGAGCAGGGTAAATAAGTAAGAAAAAACATCAAAGGGATACAGAAGCTTAAGGATGTCCAGATTTTGCCATCTGACCTGAGTAAAATGAGGAAGGAGTAGAATTTAGAACCAGGAGGCAACAAAATGTAAAATACATTTAGAAAATATTTATTTGACTTACTGATAGTAGAGTGTAGTTGGGACAAGGTGACAAGAGAGACTAATTAGGAAGTTAATTGCTCCTAAATCCTGAAAAGGGGCATTGGTGTTCTGGGCCAGGGGGATGGGGATGGTGAGAAGTGGTGGGATTCTGTGTATATTTTTTAAAAAGAAACAAGTCTGAGTTCTTGGATGTGAGATTTGCAAGACAAAATTAGGGTCCAGGATGACTATAAAATCAGGCTAGAGCACAAACAACCTTGGAAGAAAAGAGAAAGTACAGGCTCTCTAGTGTGCACTGAATAAGATAAATAAATGACTAGACACCACTATTCTCTACTACTTACAACCTGCAGAACGACCTGTGACTAAGTGGGAGCCCTGAACACTCTCTGTGGGCCACTGTGCACTCTTTCAAAGCAGCGAGGGTGGTCCAGCTGCCTGGCTGGGAGATAGAGGAGACCAAGGGTCTACTTTATTTCAGTCTCGGGGATAGGCTGCACTTCTGGAGGGACAGTATGTGAATCAGGGAGGTTCCATTTATGGCCACCAGTAGCTGCAGCACTGCCCAAGGACACCCGCCCAGGGTGAAGTCCATGAGCCAAGGGAGCTGCAACACACACACACACACACACACTATATATATATTTTTATATTTATATTTATATATATATATATATATATAGAGAGAGAGAGAGAGAGAGAGAGAGAGAGAGAGAGAGAGGCACTTAGGTAGATATGTTGGTATATGAGCCCAGATATGTAGCTGTCTCTAAACTTCAATTCTAAATTTTAGATTTGTTTTTTTTATATACTATCTTAGACATTTACTCATAGTTTATATGTTTAAATCTACCAAAAAATGTCTGGACACTCTTGCAGCTGTGTGACTGTATCTACTTGAAATATATAGAGAAAGCTCAGCTTAAAGCATGAATTTGTCATTATAAAAACTTTGATATTTGGTTGAAAATAGAACCAATGAAAATTGATTAACTGAATCACTATTTTTAATGATCAAAGGTTTTCACTTATCTGAATATTTAAAACATGACAAAGATAACAGAATAATTTATTTTGTTTGAAAGTTAATAATAGTAAAACTTATATGTGCTGTTATAAATTCTGAGTGTTTTGATAACCAATTTGCCATTTTTTAAATTTTCACTAATAGAGGAATTACATAAATAAAAATTCTATGATTTATTATTATATCTCTAGGGTCTAAAACATCCTTTGATTTTTATAATAAATGCTCAAAATATTTGATTAATGAAGGAATAATAGACAAATAAATAAAAAGCTCCACAGCTGTGTGATGAAATCAATAACTTGATCTTGAGAGATATTTTTTTTTCACTCTCCATGTAAAAAGATTTTAGTACATAAAATAATCTTGATATTGGGCATTTCTTTGGAAGAAATGCATGGGAGATGTTGAGAGTTTGAACAGTTCATTACAAGCATATTTTTTAATTTCAGGTCTCTAAGAAATAAATTATCAACTTCACTATCAAAAATGTTATAATATCTATTACCAAAGACTGCTTCAGTACTCTTAAAAATGATTTTTGTACAATATAGTTCTTGTATTACCAAAGAAGCCTTCTAATTGATCTCTTTAAAGAGAATTTTTGGAAAACTGGTTTGCATAATGCCAGAGATCTCTGCTACAGTTCTTTAAAGTTCATAAAAATGGATGACAAATAAAGCAAATGACAGAGCAAGTTAATGTCAGTGTGAAAAATTATCTGAATGAAGATAAAAATATTCAAGTAAGAATTCTAACTATAGACATCTTATATTAATAAGATAGGTAATGCTGAAAATCTATTTATTTGTTTTTATTTGTTATTATTATTTTTTCCTACATCACTTGATCTTCCTAGGTGGTCTCCCATCTAAACACTAACCAGGTCCGACCCTGCATAGCTTTATGAGATCAGACATCAGGCTTGCTGAGGGTGGTATGGTCATAGATCCTAGACCATAGCTCCACTGGAGTGTGAACCGAGGGCCTTCTGTGTGTAAAGCAGAGATGCTAACTGGTACATTATGAAACCACGTTCAGTAATGCTGGAAATTTAAAAACTAATTTTCAATAAAATGAATATTTTACATTTTGAATCATAAGTAATAAGAAATGCTCATAATATATGCCTTTATCTTTTCCATTTCTTGCTAACTTTATTTGAATGAATACTACTGAGATATTAAGGGTTTTCTCTTCTTTAAGTTCAGCATATATGACCAAACCTTTCTTTTTTCTTAAACTTTAAACTTTTGACAGCCTTCTGGGTACATAAAAGGGTTTTTGGGATATAGGTTTTACTATGGTTTGATGTGTCACTTAACCTTGTGACTAATTTTAACTAGACCACATTGTTTTTCTTTCATAATTAATTACTATGTAAACTAAAATATCTGTGGTCAGAGGGATGTGTGCCTTTTAGCATAGAAGTTGAAGGAAAGAAAATCATTCAAGATGATGGAAATAATTAATTCCTCATTAAGGATGTCAATATTGCATTCTGACTCACTCCAAAAGCATAGCGTTTTTACTAATTAGAAAGCACAAATCTTTGGTATTCTTTACAACATACACAGCAGGGAATGCAATTTCTTAGTGTAGGGCCAACAAAGTGCTCCATTTGTAAATAAATCATGTTTGGAACTTGGGAAAACAGGGACCAGTTAGTGGCAGCTGGCCTCCATGAATCTCTGGAACTATGAAATTAACTTCCAGTTTTGTGGGGTTTTTTTGTTTGTTTCTATTGAATTGACAGAAAAGTAAACTTCATTACAAATAAATAAGTAAATAAATATATAATGCAGTTTTGAAAACCTGACATAATCACAATACTGTATCTTAATGGAATATTAAGTATTATTACTCTCATTACAAGGCATTTTCAATGTCACTGTGGGAAATAAGTACATTTTCCATTAAAGGATTACTTCAGTCTGAAATCTTTCTGAATTTTCATTGCCTATAAACCTCAATAGCAAAAATGTCATACAAAAATAAGAAAATGTTTTATTCTATCAGATATTACTTTGGTAAATATGAAGGAAAAATTACTGCGTTGCTACTGTTTTGGGATATTTAGCATAAAGATGGCCATGTTTTAAATGTGCTTCAATGGCAAATTTTTAAGTCATCTATAGATTAATGTTACTTTTAATGTGGTGAGTTGTTCACATGGCACAGGATAACAAAACTCAATAGAAAAATAATATTTACCTAAATCATTTGATTAGACCCAGCAAAAGTAATTACGATGACTTTGTGTTCTTACCTGCATTCAATATAATTTTGTACCAAGATATTTAATGGCTAAAAAAAAAAAAAAACAAACCTTTTTCTTCCTTGAGGGGGAAAAAAAAGAAGCTGGAGACAAGGTAGTTGTAAAAACTGGTTTATTTTTTAAAAATAAATACAAAAATATAAATATAAAACATTAGCAGATAGAATTTGATGAAATGAAATTGCACAAACGTTTTGTATACCAGGTTGCATATCACATCTACTAACACCACATGTACATTTTTTAAAATTTAATGTACAGAACAGGATATACCTTGAAATTTTTATTCACCTTTTTTGTTTTTTTTTAAAAGCTTCATTTGCAAGGGCAAGACATGTATCTAACAGAAGCGGCTTGTTCGTGAGGTTACTTAAGGGACAACTATCCTGTTCGTGTTGCTGAAATTACCTTTTTATTTCCTAAAATGGACAACACTGAATTTCCGTAGCTTTGGCTCTTGGAAGTGATTAAATAAAATGTCGTGTTTATTCCATGAGACATCCTACAGGAAAGAATTAATGTAAGTAATGAACAGATTTCAAAGTAAATGGGAAAACAAAACATTGTGCTGAGTGGCAGGACAGTTCTCCTGAAGACCAAATGTCGTGACGTGGAGACGGCGCAGGTCAAGTTGCTGCCTCTGGTTCCGGCAGAATCTGTGTCCTCGGTTAAGAGTCCTTGTCACTTTCCCCGCCCCCATACATTTCCGCCAGCTTGTTGAACCGAGGGCCCCATTCCCGGAGGTAATCATAGTTTTGGTCTCCGTCGGTGGTCCCCGATTCTAACGAACTCAGCGATTCCGCGACGGAATCGGTTCCTTCGTAGGCATAGGTGGCCAGGGAGTCGTAGGGAGGTGCGCTGGGGTCCAGATCGTGCTCCTTGAGCCTTTCGTTAATGAAATCCCGCACATCCGTGTTATCCGGGGCCGTCGGAGTCCTCCGCGGAATGAATAAAGTTTCCGGGATGATGTCCCGCCGGAGCTTTTTCTCCTCGATCGCTGCGGGATTGCGCAGGGTGCCGATGTCAAAGGCCTGGGTGTCCTCCTCGCCGCCCCCTTCGTCGTTGTAGCTGACGATGTTGTCTCTGATGTCCTCCTTGGACAAGATCAGAGGCTCTTTTTTCCGCTGTCTTTTCAGAGCCGCAAACAGTACTACTATCACTTAGGGGAAAAAAAAAAAGACACATTAAAGGTCCACCTAAAAACCATCTGTATATCGAGTAGACGAAATGCTACAGTTTAAGCAATAGGTTTTCCTGGACAGGGTAGTATTTAAGATGAATTTTCTACTTCCACCATTTTTGTCGAAGGATTTCGCTAGGATGGTAGAGATTAAAAGTAGTATGTTTATTTTTAAAGCAATGTGGAATATTTCTCAAATCCTGCGACTTATTTTATCTATTTTTCTAAGAAGTGTTTAAAGATGGTTCCTGATTATACAGATAGTAATCATACTTTGCATGAAATAGTGATCTAAGGTGTTTTCTAAAACATAGACACAAATTGAACTCAGGTTCAAGTATAACAAGAAGGTCAAAAATATGCCCATGTTTTCCACATCTTTATAAAATATTTAAAAGGCAGCATTCTTCACAAGATATGGAGTATTAGTTTTTATTTAAATAGCTTTGCTGATGGATTTAGATATATATATATATATTTCTTATATTGTTACAAGGCCTTAATTACTGGGGGGGGGAAACCACATAGTTTAGATATTATTATTTTAGAAGTTTTCTATAAAAATATATATCATGCATGAGATCAAAATAATTGTTAGATCACATGATGGCAGAGTGAATTCAAATTACTACATTAAACTGACTACAAAAACCACCTATGAACCTTAGCTAGATACATCTTAAACAAAGTATAGATCCACAGGTAAAAATATGGATCACTCAGAATGGACATTTCCTTATTTCTATAACAAGTTATCAATAACAATAGCAACTTTAATCCCAATAATGGTAACAGTATAAGAAATAGAAAAAAAAATAATATCAAATTCCACCTGGTCATATTAATTTCCCAACTTCATTCATGATCCCCACACATTTTGCTCATGATCCTTTAAAATGACAATTTGGAGAAACAGATGTGTATTCAATTAGATGAGGAAAGGGTGGTAAAATATCTTAACAGGTATATGTATGAAGAAATACCTATATTTAGTCTTTTTAGAATAAACATTTAAACAATATGGGATTTATTATTGTTAGGAATTGAATGTGTCCCCTCGAAACTCATATGTGAAAGCCTAAATCCTCAGTGTGATGGGATTTGGAGGTTAGGTCTTTGGGAAGTAGTCACTAAGGAAGAGCCTTCATGAATGGAATCCGTGCTCTTATAAAAAGGGACACAGCAGAGATGGGTGTTTTCTGCCATGTGAAGAAACAACAGAAGGCAGCTATTTGCAAACTAGGAGGTATGCCTTCAGTTAACAGAGAATGGCCAGTGCCTTGATCTTGTACTTCCCAGCCTCCAGAACTTTGAGAAATAAATTTCTGTGGTTTGTGCTACATGTCTCTGGTACCATGTTATAGCAACTCAAGTGAACAATCATTCTGTGAAGTAGTATTTTATGTTTTATCTTTTATTATATAAAATGGTCAGAGTACTTGCCTTCACACTTATTATACAAGAGTGTGACAAGACTTTTTGTTAATGGAACAAATGAGAAAGTTTCAATTTTAGAGAAAATATGATATTTTTTGCCTAAATTTATGTATTCATACACACACATAAACTTCTGATATAAAAATTTTAAACCTCATATGGTTTATCAACCAAATGATCTTACTCAACAACAAAAAAGTTTCTAATAATGAAAGTAATAAAACTTACAAAGGTGAGCTCCAAAATCCAGGTTTGTTTCACTGCTCCTTAAAATGTCAGCTACAGTGTTTTTTGATTAGGGTCATAAGAATACTCACAGTAATTTTTAAGATAATGCAACTAGAGAGTAAATTTAACCTGATTCTTAATTCAAAGGCAGTTAAAAAGCTATTTGCTTTAGGTTATAAAATCAAGTATCATTGTTTTAAGGATACGTCAACCAAGTAAAATTGTAAAATTATTTCAGAGAAGAGTAAGATAGTGATGCCTCCATCCAGCCATAAAATATGTGGAAATAAACTTTAGATTTACAGAAAAATTATATATACAGTGACTAAACTGCAAGGTGCCTTGCCTTGATTCACTCTCAGAAATTGCGTAACCTTGGAACATGTTTTGACTATTTCTAACTTACAATTTCATTATTTATAAAAGGAAGGTTTTATTTTATTGGGTCGGATAAAATATTTTAATATCAATGACATTCCATAGTTAATTTACGGCCATCTGAAACATCGAGGTTTGGGAGGAGGTACTTTAATAGCAACAGTCCTTATTAACCAACACACTAATGTAAGCAATCTAGGGAACAATCCTCCTTGCTCTGACATTCCTTACCCAACAGAATGATGATGCAGAGGAGGATGGCGATCAAGGCCCCCGTGCTGAGGCCCGCAGGGAGCAGCAGTGCTTCTGCGCTGCATGACTGCATGTTGCCTTGGCTGTCGCAGGCGCACACTCGGATGGTCAGCGTGCCCGTGCTGCTCTGAATCGGGTAATCGTTGTCTGATATCACCACGGGCAACAGGTAGGTACTTATTTCATGTCTGTTGAATCCATTTTTTCTGGTTAAGATTCGGGCAGTGTTATCTAAAATAAATTTTAAATGATTACAAATGGCTTGGAACAGTACCTCTGTCTCATCCCCATCGCTGTGGTTTTGACATACACATAAAGTGATGTTTATGCAAAATATAAAAATTGATATAAATTTTCCTATAAAATGAATACAACATAATTAAATATAGATAAGATAAATTAGATAGTCTGTGGAATTTAATATGATTGCTTATATGGTAGATTTTCAAAATGGTGAATTTTTATGTTAATCATTTAACAAGACTACATAGATAGCATACTGTTTTCAAAATTTTTACAAAACAAATATGCCTACCAAGAAAAAAATCATAGCAAGTGTTTTTTATTTGCAAATGTACGTGCATGTCTACATGTACATATAATACATGAATCCAATATTCATGAAAAAGTATAATTGGGTAAATTTTAATTATAATTGTACTTTAAAAATCAGTACAGTCAGAAACTTCATGAGTCCCAATATGTGAACTACAGTGAGCAAGTTACTTAATATTTCTGAACTTTGATTTCCACCCATGAACATGAATAAATGTATAGTTCAAAATATTGGTGGAAGAAAACTGATATGGAGTGAATAACAGGCACACAGAAAGAAGAAGAGTCTAAAAAGGCCAGCATCTGACTACCTAGTATATTGCTATTGATATTTATTTGATCTAACTCACCCAGGATCTGTGAATGGGAGTTGTCGGTTAATAAAAAAAATTTCTTCTAGCCCTTTATCATCAATACATATTAAAAACTAAAATCAATGTTTACTTGGATGATAATTTCTTACTTTACTTGTCCAATGCACTTAGCCTAGTTTAGTCAGTCCTGTAAAGCTAGATGAGAGTGAGTTAGCCAATTGCTGAATTAAACAAGAGAGAAAAAACTGCCAATTTCTTGCAGGTATAGTGGTTGAACATAAAATAATTATTTCTTAAATTATTAGTGAGAAATTAAATTCTGTATCAATTAACTACATAAGCTATGAAAGTGGGTTAACAAAATAAAAGATATACATAACCAGATTTTAAAAATAAAATAGTATCCTGATAATTTTACAATATTGACTTATCTTCCAAGAAGTATTACAATATAAATCTTCCATTCTTAAACCTACACTAAAAATAAACCTTTATAAGCATGTGGGTATGTTTAGAATCTCCTTGCCTTATACTTTTTAATTATTTGAAGAATTCGTAAATCTTAATTTTGCCTATAGTAACTGATATATTGAAGAACAAAATAAGGATTTATCTTAAACTAACCATTCTATTCAAATCATTTTGTTACATACTCAGAAAAATCATCATATAATAATGCATTTGACCTCTAATTTAGTGAGAAATGAGGGAATCTTAAGAGAGATGTTAATTTAAAAAATTATATAGAATTGAAGATCTTGAGTTGAACATGTAGAACAAGGTATTTTCTCAAGAGCAGTTTTAAGGTGATGTTTGTCACTGAAATTCCTTTCGAAATCTATGTAATAACAGAAAATAGTGAATTTATGCAGAAATTTCCATCAGATTTTAATTGTATTGTATTTAGTCATAAGTTCAGACATACTCATATAGTTTCAACCCTTGTTTTAATGAATTTTTTGAATCAGAAACTTTTTCTAACATTGGAAAATGGTACTGTTTGTCAAATTTAACTGTGAATTAACTGTGAAGTACTGTGTAAGACATACTATTTTAAATCTTTATTACTTTTTAAAATTGAGAGGTGGTTTGATTGGTATCTAGGGCTCAGTTTAATAGGAACATAAAACAAATTAAAATGCAATTAGAAAGAAGTATACTATTGTCAATTCAGTACTGAGGTTGTCCAGTCTAAGTTCTCTGTTTAGGTTGCCAGATACAGCAAATGAAAATGATGGCTATTGTTTTTCTGACATTTAAATATAACTGAACATTTTGTATTTTAACCACCAACTGTATGTTGATTTTTCCAATCACAGTTATTTTTAGTGTCCAGAGGGAGAGAAAACGTAGACATTTCAATAACTCAAATTTAGTAAATGGGTGTTACCGATAGATGAACTTCTCTTGACTCATTTGTGCAAAGTTTCTACTACATCATATATCTCAAGTAATAGCTGGTTCAATATAAAACTATCGATTACCTTAAACTACTTTCCGATATTTTGAAAGCCATCTAGAGGTGATATAGCAACCTGGCTCTGCCAGCATACACACAACTGTTATGAAGGAACTATAAATATGCCAATGCAGTCAGATTTATTTTAAGAATATCTATAGTTGCTCTAAAACAAGTATGCTTTTTAACAAAAACTAGCTGATGCAATTGTTTAACATAAATTTACAAAGGGGAGAAAAGCTCTAATTACATACTTTTATTTAGACCAGAATAATTACCATATTTTATTTCCAAAGAAAAAGCTGTTCAACTTTTTAAAAATAGCAACAATTTTCATATATTTTTTTTCTCTAAAATATGTTTTTACTTTTTTGAGAATGTAAAACATGCAATGTTAGTATTTTTGATCACAGAGACATTATAAAATTCATATATTACACAGGAGAATAGTGTATCTTCCCTTTGCAACTACACTTTTGCACAATCCCTTCACAGGTTAATATGCTACTTCTCTTTCTTCTCACTCCCCTTCTTTGTTCTACCTTTTTGTCAAGAAAACTGCTTTTTCCCAACCTTTCTTGAATGTTTTTTGAAATTCAATCTTTTAATTAGAATCCATATAGAGATTTCTTTCACATATTTGATTATTGTAAAATTCAAGAAAGCAAACCTTATTAAGCAAGAAATTGCCATAATATCTCATTAAATATCTGACAGAAACAAAATTTTTAACACATATCAATAAATTAATACATCAAGAAAATGGCAATTGTTATTTTAAATAAACTGTCTTGTTGATGTCACCTTAAATCATAACGAACACGTTCGGAAATTTACCTTCATTATCCTGTACTGTGAAGTTTGGATTGACAGCAGCTAAACTGAAGAAAAATTTCTGTCCACCCAAAGGGTCATCTTTGTCTATTGCACTTATAGTCTGTATTAGCTGCAGAAAAGAGAAAAAATATATATTTGTCAAAATTCCATGGGTATAATCTGCATGTAAATTTTGATATCAAATTTATTTCAAAAATTTTAAAGGCTACTGATTTTATTCCACCTGCATTTATCTTTGAGTTAAATAAATTCCATTTATTTTATTATTACTTTGATTTTAACAAAGTCCCTATTTCTTTCGTTCTTCCTCTTCTTGAGTGTGTTACTCTCTCTATTTTGTCTATCTCAATTTCTCTTAAATATTACCCATTTCTTCAAAATAATAAATGGTAATATATTTTTTACAGTTTTATTAATTTGATATAGCATTTGAAGTGAATAGTGTATTTCAAATATATTTAAACATTGATCTGGAAAAGTTTATGCAATGTAGGAAAAATTTAGAAAATTACTTTGTGGCTTTTCTCCTTATCAAAAAAGTAAAAACTACTCAAAAAATCTAAAGATTTTATAGAAAATACTATACATAACTTTAAAAAAAGAAAGACAAACATTATTGTCTACTTTAACAGTAACAATTTACTTCATTTGCACTGTCAATACAATTACATATTTTTAAATTCAACATATTCATACTATGAGAAAAGGTTGTATTATAGGGGTTATTTTATTTTATAATTCTTTGTATTATTTTCTGGTAACACAATATAAGAAGCTATCTGGTAACAAAGTAGAAATATTAACACCTTATACTATAATCAGATTATTGATTTGAACATGTTATATGATTAATTGATATTATATAAATATATATGTAAAGTAGCTATGTACTTTTTTGTACCTACTTCATCTTTAACTTATATGTATAACATTTTACATATTTTTTGCATATTTTAATTTTGCAATGGGGCTTCAGAAAAAGTTAAAAATGTGTACTGATATCTATATAAATGGTCAAATATACTTGAATAAAAATATTTGTTACTGATATTTTGTTGATTTAAAAGGGAATTTTAAGTTTAAAACATGTAAAATAAAAAACTTAAATTATTTTAAAGTATTAAATTATTTTTCTTTTAAAGTGTCTTATAAAAAAAACAATGTGGTAAGTTTGAGGCACTCCTTATTTAATTAAATAACCCTAACCATTTATTTCAAAATGATACAAGATATATAATTGGGACAAACGAAGATTAATGTTTATTATTTAGAAATAAGCTGGAAAAATTTTTTTTAATTTGAAAAATTTTTTAAATACATTTTAAAATATAACTACATTGTAAAATGTTAGTGGTAATTTAAGATTAAATAAAAGCAAAAATTCAGGGCTAATGACTTATCCAAAAGATGGTACATATATAAAAAAATTAAACAGAATGTGTTAAAATAATGTCAACTAATTCTCTTTAAAAGGTATTGATTCAATTACAAAAACATTTCTTGACTGATGTGTTTGTCAAACAGCCTAAAAATTTTTAATAGTGATTTGTTAAAATAAATTGAAGAGGAAAATATGACATAAATGTGATAACATATTCAAGAAAGATAGTAGACTGATAGAAATTCTTGTTTATATGTATCATTAAGATTAATACATTAACATATAGAGATATAAATAATAAAAAGTGAAAGTAGAGATGATCTTTTAAAAGAAAAACTACAGTGTCTCATAATATATATTTGCAACTGTAATTACAAATTACAATTCCTGCTCAAGTTTACATTTCAGAGAAAAAATGGCCACATCTTTATATGTATCAGTAAAAATGTTTAAAGGTTTATGTAAAAATTCTCAATAATTATAAAATATTATTATAAAAATACAATTATTATAATACATTATTATAAAATAATGTTTCATTTTAATTAAAGATGTCACATTGTAGATTTCAAAATCGATGGTTCACTGATATATTGTCATTAAATATTATAAAGTAAATAAGTCAAGCTCATATTAACAATACAAACAAAATAGAATCACATGTTGGAAATCTATATCACATTATAACATATTTTTTTGATCCCAGGACTTCTCTATTGCAGATTGAGGCACTTACTTATTTTCACAATATTTTGTTTTTCTTTCGCCCATAACTTAACTTGGCTTCTAATGTCTAACTTCATCATAACCAGCATTTACTTTTCAGTCCAGTCTTCCTTTCCTTTACCAGTCATACATTAAAAAGTCACAGTATTTTGTTTAGGTATATTATCATAAAGAGTTACAATAGAAATCAGAAGTTGGCCACAAGGAGATAAAACCATACCTTTGTCTTAAAACCATACCTCTATGTAAGCACTTACTATTTTATTTCTACTGGAGACAAATTCATTTTGATCCATTTCCAAAAAAAGAGGTTACCACAACAAGGAAAAAAAAATAAGCTAGTGATGTCCAGTATTTATTTTGAGCATATGAAAAATGGACACAGATAAGTCACTTATATTTTATCTCCTTAGCAGTTAAAAAATTTGTTGATATTTTCCACTGGGCTTTTCTTGAGTAATCTTAAATCCACTTGAGTGGTGTCTCAGTGAGTATATTATAATAAAGTTTGGGATGATGAATGGAATTTAAGATGTTTAAAGTTAAACCATTCACTAGGTTTTTCTTCTGTTTTAGTGTTTGTTTGTTTTTGTTTGTTTTCTTTTTTGGTGGGAATATTTTCTGTCAATGAAAAGAATTCCCTTTGTTCTGGTAAAAAGAATTATTTTCAGTTGTTGGGGAAGTAACATCAATGTTCAAAGGAAAATATGTAAAGGGATATTTTGGGTTTGAGAAGGGTGTGGAGTTAGATACCCATGGATGTATACACATAAGCAGCAGTCCTCTCTGGGGAGACAGACTCAGGAAATCTCCTATGAGACTGAAATGCTATTTCCTTCCCATAGAAATTAAAAAATTTAAAATATATTTTATTGATTGAAGACATGGTGTATGTGTGAAGGAAAATGGAAGAAAAGAAAGCCAGCCATTTCTCTCTTCTTCCATCTCCCAAGATTCCCTGCCTCTCTCCAAGATGGAAAAAAAAAAAAAAAGAAAGAAAGAAATTGAGAGGCAAGCGGCCTAGTTCAGGCACAAGAGGGGACTATTAATACTATATTATTGTAAGTTGCATCCTTTTGCATCCTTTCCAAGAAGAAAGTCTCCTATTTTTACAGCAGGAAATAAGCAAATAATGAGTTGGGGGTGGCAATTAGCTTTATTTCTGTCTTCTCATTTTGTCCACGCACCAAATGAATGGAATTATTTCTCATACAGTTGTTCTAAATCCTACTCTTAAAGAATACTTAATTTGGAGGAGTATTGGGTGGATTGAAATACTCTATAAATAACTAAAGCACACCCAGAAGACCTGACCAAGCTCCCGCTTCCTGAGGGGAAGACAAGACAGAGTTAACAAATGAATTTCAAGAAAGGCTCAGGGAAAGACTTTACCAAATAATTGCTTTGATTTTTTCCTGCCAGGATGTCATAACCTAGAATTTCATTACTGAGTATGTAACAGGTTAGTTTAAGCAACCATTTTTCAGCTGATGAGACCAAAATAACACCTAACAAACTGGTCTTATTAAAAATAATTGCTAACAACTTTTTTAAAATTAAAATCAGTTTTGATTTAATTGTTTTTCTTTTAATATGTCAACTAGTTTTTTAAAGTCTGTAAAATATAAAGTTACTGAGCCAGATAAAGTTAAAAAAAGGAATCCCTTATTTTGTGTATTTTGAATACTTTTGAAATTCAGTATTTATGACTCAAATGGTCTGAAAAGATCTCTCTTGAAAATCAGATAAAAAAAAACCATAGAGGGAGCAATGTATGCAGCAGTTGCAAAGTGAGTAATTTATCTTTTAGAGAAAAAGCTTCAACTTATATCATGCTGAGCCTGGCAGGCAGAGGACTATTTGAAATGGTATTTTTAGGGCACACACTGTTTCATTAAGAAGTAGGTCGGAAGTAGCTAAGTCACTTAAATATTCCAAATTAAACATTTCCATAACATTTTCAAATAAAAAAATGAGTCCAACTGCAACGGTTTTACCATTTCAAACAATAGATAGGCTATTGAATTCCTGTTACAATCTTCAGAAAGAAGAATCTGAGCTATTTCACACTGTAATTTGCATAAAAATGTAACAACGACATTGATGTTTATAAAGAGCATCAAATGATGTCAAAACACCATACAGTTTTACGGTGGCTCCCTTTTCTTTAATAAAACAAATTTGATTCCCAATTATTATTTATAACATGTGGCTTCATTCTGTGAAGATAGCACTCAAACCAATTAAGAACATTTCTTTCAGCTATATACGCTGGAGCTTTTCAAACAACAAAATGAGTCCACTGAGGAAAAGACTTAAAGAGTTATAAATAAAGCTGGTGTAGAAAGAATATTTTAAAGGAGGAACATTAAGTCATTAAGCACTTTATGTGTTGCTACAATGAGGAAATAAATGTATAAATGCAGAGAGCAAATCTGCAGCCCTGCTTCGAAATCTGTTTGCATACATTGAAATACTGATGGAATGTTTTGCTGATCCCATGAATTTTTCTGTTTTTTCTAACTCTTATTTCCCATATCTCTAGCAGTTATCAATATTTATCTAATGGCACAGCAGGATTTTTTTTTCTTTTTTTTGTTTATTTGTTTTAGAAAGTTTACAAATGTAAAGTTTTTTATTCTTATACCTTAACTTTTGTGGCAACAATAAAATCTTATATTTATGTTAGGACTTTACAAAAGAAATATGAAACTTATTATATTGTAATTTAAAACATTTTTAATCTTAAAAACATCAGAGTTTGTTTTTAGATCTATTACTGCTGAGACTTTAAGGATGTTTTTATCTCTGTTTGCTCATTCCACTTAAGATTGGGAAAAGAAATTTTAACCACGCCATTAAAATCTTATGCTTTCAAATCCTACAAGTACTTACCTGTCCTGGTCTGGCATTTTCACAAACAAAAGTGTCATAGAACACAGCAAATTGTGGAGCATTGTCATTAACATCCAAAATTCTCACAAAAACAGCCACACGTGTCATCTCTTTGGGGTTGTCTAGAAAAGGGAAAGGAAAATTTTAGAGTCTCTACCAGATTTATTTTGTATAAGTATCTTGTGTATATTAAATGCTCACATACAAATAAACATCACATTTCTTCTACTAACATAATGAGCAAATGCAATAAAGAAAATTACTAAGAGCCTAATTAAGTAGTCATGAATTCGGTTATTATTGGGCTCTAGAGTACTATTATTATTTTGGAAAATCTTTTTAAAAGCACAATACAGTGTAATTGAGTTCACTGTATTGTGAACTCAAATGCATAAAATAAGAACAAGGGCATAAAATGAGAACAAATATTTATTAAATCTTTGTTATACATCATTATATTACCTAAACTTTATTGATGTTTTAGAGATAAAACATAGTTTTAAATAAATTAGTAACTTGCTCAAGATTGTTAGCTTCTAAGTGGTAGTTTGGTAGATTACCATCTAACCACTGACCACTTCTATCACAAATGTATCCCAACAGCTACTCTCAACTTTCTTTCTGGAAATTTTAATATGTAGCTACTAATTACACAAATCAAATAGAAATTTACAATGAAATGTCTCATTAATATAATTGTTACTGGTACCATTTCAACCATCCAGGCTCAATTTTGCATGACAAGATCAGTTTAAAAGTAACATATAGTATAATAAGTATAATTTTTTTGCAACAAATGCTGAAATCAAGAGCATCAAAGATTTCTCATTAAAACATGCATTTAAAAATAGTTTCAACTGTAAATAAAATTTTAAAATATAAAAGTCTATTTAACTTAGTCTTGGGTAACAACAATCTAGTATTAGTCATAATTATATTATCTCCACTGTGGATTTTTCTAGGAACTTTTACTAATATCTGAGAGTGTTTCAACATCTTAAATTCAGGTTATATTCGTCAGCCTTCATGATATCAAAATCTCAATCTTTGGATATAGTTAAAATTATGTGTAAACTTTGGCAAAGTCAAGCTGAAGATGAATATGAAAAGAGAAAGAAGATAATTAGCTAAACACAAAGCAAAACAAAGAAAGACCAGATGAGCTGAGGGACAATAGCAATCTTATTAAATGGCCTCTACCAACATGGGTTATGAATAATTTTGTTTACTCCTTGTGGAATTTTTCTGACTTTCTAATTTTATCTAAAATTTTAGATACAAGGGTAAAAAATATTGTCAAGTGCAAACAGGGAATATGTCACTACTCAAAAAATTTCTCCTCCTTGTTCTCCATGTAATTATAATGTTACTAAAATAATGAAATCAGCACTTTTCAAAAATAATGTGAAAGAACTGATTATTCAGCAGAGACATTTTCAAGGCTGAAGTAGTATGAAGACAGGCAGACAAATTCTAAATCCATTTAGAAGTGTATTTACCTTTCCTTCTTCTTTTCAAGAGAAACTTTCAAACACCTCCCCTCTGTAACACTTCAGTCTTACCTCATTATTTTTAACCCAAATGAATTCAGTTTTCAGGTTTTGGTTTCATATTTGCTAAAGTATTGCTACATATATTTCACTTCTTAGTGTGGTAGGTGATTAAAAAGTTCAGACCCCGGGGTCACACAGAGCTGCTTTGATGCCCACGTCCATCACTCATTCACTGTATGACTTTGGTCAATTTGCTCCATCTCTCTAATGCCTCAGTTCATTCAATGTGCATCAAGATCAAACTTATAATCTTATAGTTATTTGAAAAATTAAATTTAATGCATGAAAACTTATCAAAGTACCAATGTGTGTTGACTATTGTTTTTAAGTTCGTCTTTATTGACAGCCATATCTTCTTCATTTCTTTATATTGCTTAAGAGTGTATGCTCTTCCTCCACACAAAGCATCCATACTATAAAAACTAGCTTTCCTACAATTCATGTGGGTCTGAAGAGAAGTATATTTTGAGAAAGGTGGAGAGGAGCAAAATAGCATTTTACTATTTTGCCACCTCTCTTACTTGTGGACCATTTGCTAATATCCAGAGGCACAGGGTCTTCCTATAAATGAACAATCAATCATCTAAAGGTATTTGTTGCTATGGAGAGGAGTGGGAAGGTATTATTCTTCCATATTTTCTGGAACATGCTCCTTAACCAACTTATATATTTAGTGGACATAAGCAACATATTTTCTTTCAATATAAAGTCTCAATATAAAAATAACTCTTTTGTGGGTAGCAATTTACTTTCTAACTATGCCACAGAGTGAAGAGAGACAGAAATGTTTTATATCTAAAAAATTGCACTGTCAGTCTCTTCCCTAACAATGTGTAGAGATTCTCCAGCCTCTTTACAAATAACTCAAGGCTCTTCAAATCAAAAGCTAAATCCACAGGGATTAATGTGCTTTGTAAAGCATCAGGCCTGGAGTCACCTATTCAAAAAACAGTACTTGCACTGATCTTTTTTTACTGGCAGATGCTGCAGTCTACATATAAATAAAAACATAAAGCATTCCAAGGAAGCATCGCACTGAATAGCAGCTGGTATGTATTTATCACCTGAGTCTCCCTTAGAGTCGTCAAGGCAAACGCTGTTGTAGCAAGAATACATCAGCAGTAAAGGATCTTAAAATATACAGCAAAAGAGGCATCTGTACCTATGTATCCACAGGCTTTCTGTGCCTCCCAGAAGAGGAAATTAAATGATTATTTAGAAATTCCAGGCTTTAGAAAGATGTATAGTTTCTATCTTATGCCAAGAACTTCCACTAATAAGAAACTAGGTATAGGTAATGGAATCCTTCAGTTATAATTATATATAAACTATATAATTCTTGTTACATTTTCAGATGTGGTTAGAGAAATTTACTGGTTTTTACAATGATGTATCCTACAATCCCTGACTGTGTCCTTAATTTGAGATTTTTTTATTCTTCACATAGCATTTAAAAATATTTTTTAAATAAGAAAATGAGAAGTTTTTCATGGTACAATGCATTAAATAATTACCTGAAGTAGTATGTGCCATATAGAGTGATATACTGCTGTGGGATGTAGAATTAAACTGTTAGAGGCAAGGCCTGGAAACATATTGGTTAGGAAGTGTATTTATATGTCTTTGGGTCCTGCCTCCTTAGTGTCTGACACACTTACCATAAACCCAGTGTTTAAAATCTAGTAAAAACTATTTCCTGTATGTCGTTCTCTTACCCTCATTCCTTTTAATACCCGGAATAGCAAAATGGGCCCCTGACTGCTTGTGGTTTGGCAGACAGACATTCTCAGCAGCTACTCCATAGACTGATTCATTTAAGGGCAAGAAACAGGTTTAGTTTTGAAAAAGAAGAATGTAATTGCCTGGCTTTTTACAGAATTGTAACTACTTCAACTAGCTTTAGAAGTTAAATTTCTCTGAGTATCTGAAATGGAAAATGCAGTTTCTAGCTCACTGCTCTTGAATAAGGATCTTGACTCAAGAGAGAGAACAAACAACCATGATTCTGAAATGACCAGATTGGATCCTGTTGGGCACTTCTAATCAAGGTGATGCGAGGACAGATAGAGAAATAAAAGTTTTCTTTAAAAGAAAAACTGAAAACAAAAATATCTTCTGTTAGCCTTAAAAGGCACAGCCATTGACAGCTCAAGATAGGAACACTGAACCATTTGGAGCATCATGTTATTCTGTATTTCAGAGCCTGATTTAAGGAGAAAGCTGAATCTACTTTATCTTGAAGTTTTGAATTTTGTACTGATCATCCGTCCAGCCTAGTTCCATCATTCTGAGACTCTTGGTATTCAGCCCCAATGTTTTTCCTTTCAAATCCTGAAATGGATACTTCAAATAACTTGACCTTGATACGTGTTTGTGGATTTGGCTGAGTATTTCAAATCTAGAATTTATAGGTTTCACTTTTCACAACGATTCTGTCCCTAATTAACATTTCTTTTTAAAACAGTTATAGAGCTACTCTTCTCCACATATAGTACAGGAATCAGAAACCATGAGCAGGTTTGCATATGTGGACAGGGCTGGCTTCGTGGGCATGCACAACTCTACAGGGCCTCACATTGAGAAGGACCACAAAGTTGTTTTAATGCTCTGCTGTGGCCATGTTAATATTTCTTAAACATTTTTAGCAAAAGGCCTGACATTTTCAATTTAAAATGGGCTCCACAAATTATGTAGATTATCCTATACACAGGCAAGAACTTTTGCTAGTAGAAACAGATATGGTTTTGAATCCTGGCTCTGCCTGCTTGTAGTTGAATGAAATTTGGTAAATTAGGTATAAAATTCAGTATTGGATCTAGAAACACAGTGACTAGTTCCAAATCCCAGTTTTACTACTTCTGGCACTGTGATTTTGGGCTAGTTACCAGAACTCTTGGAATCTCATTTCTTTCTCTGTCAAATAAGGTCAAAAATATTAGTAAGGAAAAATTAATTTAAAATTCTTAGACTAGCATCTGGAACAGAGTGTTTAATATTAACTATTATTACAATTACTTTGGTTTTCTTATTTATAAAAAGTAATAGTACGTACCAATATGTTTTAAAATTAAATGATACACACCTAACATTTAGCATAGATTCTTATGTATAGTGTCCATGAAACAAATTTAGTTCTCTTTTCCCAAGTGAGAACGTCTTTAGTACCTAATTCTAGATTTTTTATTAGTTAATGTAAAATGTACATTTATCTAGACCTAGAGCTATCACTTAGTATGTATAAAAAGTATTAAAAAATTATGTGTTGAGAAGCTTTTTAAAAACTTAGATTAAAGTTATAAATCATGTATGCAATGAGAATGAATTACTTTTAATATAAAATAAAACCTAAAAATATGTGTTAAATGTTACACACATAAAATTTGTCTTACTGATTTCAGCAGCTATAACGGTAAGATTGTGCCATTGAGATAGTTCACGGTCAAGTGGCTTCGATGTATAAAGGGATCCATTTCCAGAATGTATGTTAAAGATCCTGTCAAGGTCAGTATGGCGATCCAAGGAAAATCTGAACATAGAGGGAGAAGAAAAATACATGGCAGTGTCATTGACGGTTTGCAGGATAAAATGTTAAAATGCAAAGGACACACATGTAGGGATATATAATAATTTCAGAAATGTATATAGTGCTAATCTAGAATGCACACTATTTTACCAGTTTATCACACACACGCACACACACACACACACACACACACACACCCTTTCCCAAGGCCTGACCTGGTAATTTGTTCTGCATTCAAATTTTAGTCTTCTGAATATTTGTTATTAAACCATTATCTATTTCCATATGATATAGCTTTGATGTATTTTTCTACAACATAGTTGGCATCACGTGTGGTTACATTATCAACTGACTCTACCCTGTAACTTGAGAACTCTGTTGAGAAATTATTGAAAATATCTAATGCAACATATTCCCAGAAGCAAAGTCATTTTCTTAGTGAGAAAATAGGAAACATTAGTTTCCTCAGAGTAGTAGGTAACCAACTTATGATGGTGTTTACTAGCTTCTTGGTATGATATATATGTAGCTTCAGTTTCTTAACCAAATGTGTCATTATAAACTGTATATATTTAACCAGAGGTGTTTTTAAAATATAAAAGTTTGGGAGAGAAGTTTTTATATATTTGTATCAAATTAAGTCAGTGTATTTTTATAGATGAAGCAACTATGCTATTAATTGGTTAAAGGCGTTGTATTGGACATCATTCTAGAGCATAACACCTGGTTTATCAATCAGGTTGATGTACTTGGGATAAATCCATTATTTTGAGGTTTGTCAGCTGAGGTTTAAAATAGCTATATCCCTCATAGGTTCCCGCTACTTCACAAATGTAGTGGCTTACAATGATTCATACTTCTGGAGTTAGCAAGCAAAATCCGCAAGTTATGCGTAATGCTCCATATTAAAAAAATAGAGAAAACAAAGCAAAACTAAGATTACAAGATCAGGAGTAATATTCAGTATGGTATATCTTTTTAGAAGCATAGTGGTCATTTATTTTGAAGAAAAATATAAGAAATATTATTTAAAATTGTTTTCTGAGTAATAATACAAAACAACAAAAAAGATGCCATAAAACTCCCTTCTCTTTAGTGTTCCAAACTTGTATAAAGTTTACAAAAATCAACTGAAATTTAAGATTCTTGTATCTTCTTTTGAAAAAAATGAATTAGCAGAACAATTTAACATGTCAATACAACCAATGGGATTTTATTTTTGAGGACTACTTATTTAAAATTTTTATTTTAAATCAGTTCAAAAAAGAATATACCAGTGATTTATAAATTTCTTTAACTGACTCTAGCTCTTTCTATGAATACAACATAAATTCAGTTTTGTAATTAAGAGACACATTTATTATTCACAAGTAAAGTAAAACATTGTACCTTTATATCTGCAATAATTCACAAATTCTAACCCAAGCTGACAAAAATCTATTGCTTTTAAAAGATTTAACATAAATTTTACCTCCTTCCTGGAGTGTCCTATGATTACATGAAGTAGTCTATTTGTCTCCTATCATAAAGTACCTTGTACCTCTCATCTCTGCCATATACTATGTTGCATTAGAAATTCATGTCACCTCACGTCTCCAATGAAAAGTCAAACATGAAAATGCCAAGTATCTTATTTGGAGTCTAGTAGGCACTCAAAAACTATTATTTTTCATATTGAATCTTCTTCCCTAACTGACTGAGAACTCCTTGAGTGACTGAATTTTTTGCCATTTTGGCAAATGATAGGTTCCTTATTTTTATAGAAATATGACATGAAGTTTTAATATGCAAATCAATATAAAGCATTATTGTATTTGCCAAAACCATTTTATGTGTGTTTTGTCTTAGCTGTTTCTTGTAGATTAGTTTAAAGAAATAATGAAAACGTTTAGTGGATTACATGAAATTATCTACAAGATACAGGTTCTTGTTCAAACTTATTCATTTATTATATTTTTCAATTATCTATTGGAAATTTATGTTTGTTAACTTTTATGTTCCTTTTTAATATCCTTTCAGAACACACATTTTAAATACATTCCTTTGATTATTGCATTAAGACCCACAATAGATGACATTAACAATTTATAAAGGCCCGGTATTTATCTCATAAATACATGGCTTTAATGAAGATACTTTAATTCTATGAAAAAATATATTGTTGTCTCTCCATATTATATTAAGAGTAACATCCAGGAATATTCATTTGCACTTTCTACATAGGCAACATAAATTCAAGTATACAATAACTTTCATGGTGTAGACTCTGTCACTAATAATGAGTGAAATTGTTAATTCTATTGAATGTTATACATAAATAAATTATTTCCGTCTGGTCCTTAGACTTGCATTCTGATTAAATATTTTATTTTTTGTTTCAAAATCTACAGCCATATTTTGACATAAAATAATCATCAGTCTGTAAGAGGATGCAAAATCTATTTCACTGTGTGGAGAAATACTTTTGTTGCCACTTAACAATGAGACTAGATTTAAATTGAACTCTTTTTAAAAATACTATATTTCATTATTAAAATGGCTATTTTAAAATCAGGAACACAGAGCACAGCCTGTTAAAGTTGGTCAGAACTATGCCAATAAAATTCTGGGTATTTAATGAGGAAAATTTAAGGTGTATACTGATTATTTAAAAGCTTCAAAGGGAAAAAAGTCCAAAGAATGTAGCAGTTTCAATGAAGATAAATGAATTAGGGAAGAGGCGTTTATGGCAAAGTGATGCTGGCAAATGGGAACCAAGTGTGATTACCACGTATAGATTTCTTCTGCCAATATGTAACCTGTGATGCTGTATGAGAATATTAGAAAATATTTGGACAAAATTATATAAATCAAATAGTAATTTTAATATATATATATAATGTGACTTTAATATATATAAAATAATATATATCTAAAATATTAAAAATATAGCAGAACCTATAAAATTTTTAACTTTAAGTCAAGCCATAGTCACATGGCACATGATATGAGAGCTTTTCCAGATTCCAGTGTCACATACTGGAATGTCCGAGAAGAGTGCCCTTAGCAACTGCACCACCATTTGAATTCCTACTTGACTGGTCCTCACGGAATAAGGGGCAACTAAAATCAGCCTGCTAAGTGAAACAAATGAAATCCAAAATACGTGTGGAATCAGCAGTTTAAAGTGAGCAGTCATTTTGATGCTGAGTATTGTTCACAGCTATCTGTATTTCTTTAAAATGATAGAACAATAGATACAATTCAAGAAATAGTGAAAACTTTGAGTCTTCCACAGTTTTAGGCATTTATCATGTCTCACATTTTCAGGCTGACATAAGAGAAGCAAGAAAACAAAACAAAAAATGAAAAACAAATTACTCTTATACTTCTGACATGTTCTAATATTTTTGATAGAGTCAAAACATAAAACCCTTTCCTCTTTGATGGCAGGAGTATAGGGGAGTTTCAAAAACCATAACGTGACCACATGGTAACACTGTTATAATTATTTTCATTTTAACTGTTAAAATACCTCTCAGGTTCACACATTATTTAGGAAACTGAAAGCACAAATAAAGTGATTTGGTTATATTTTAAATTTGTAGGTGAAAGTGTTCTTTCTCTGTACCATGGGAAATTTCATGATTAGAACTGAAGCAGACTATAAATCGTGTGCATGCCCTGTCCCAAACAGAGACTACTTTAAACACCAAATTTACATACAACTTTTTGAGAGACCTTCTTATCTTTCAGTGCATTAAATGCTTTAAATAGAATTTTGTTACTTCAACACGTTTTCTTTTCATTTAAACACTGGTATAATTACCTAATGGGGCTAGAAGTAGAATCTGGGTCTCTTGCCATTACAGTACCAATGATTGTGCCCACTTCAATATCTTCATGAACTTCAAACAAATAGGAGGATCTGCTGAAAACAGGAGGTTCATCCACATCTTCTATAGAGATTTTCACAATTGTCGTATCTTTAAATGGTCCTAGGTAATAAAAACGTGGATCCACATGGGTATTTTCTGCTTCAACCTTCAGAGTATAAAGTCTTCGGCTTTCATAGTCAAGTGGCTGCATACAAAAAGTAAACAAATCATTAAATTAGATTTAGGGGAATTAGATTATATGTTTCTTCTGAGTTACAGCATGATTTTTAAAGTCTGATTGAGTTTAACTCAAGTTGTTCATTAACTGTAAATAAGTAAAAAGAATAAAAATAATTTACAAATCAATAAGATACAATTTTTAAAAAACTTTTTATGTATTCAATGTGTGATATTTCATATCATAGAAAATTGAGACTTAAAATCTTGGAAAAATTGGAAAAGATTAAAATGTAAAGTTGTGACCCACTACAAAAAAATGGGCTGATGGATGGCATGTTTGTGTGTTCATGTGTGTGTGCTGAGGTGTTGGCTACTGGTAATTATTTCTAAGCAAAAAATTCAGTTATCTTTTTATATTTATGTTGTGATATTTTCCATCAGTTTAACAAACTCTTGACACCACATAAACTTTATAAAATTTTGAAGACTAGTATAGAATCTCAGGTTAGTTTTGTGATAACCAGGGTTGTAGTGGTGACTTTATACATATAGAACGCTCAAGATATTTCATTAGGAACTACATTTTACTGTATCTTATTTTTTTTCTTAGAATGATGATACTGACTTTATGATAACAAAAATTTTACCTTTAAACTGTATCAATGAGCATATGTTAGCAGGAAAGTTTAATTTATGTAGCAGAAGGGAAAATGTGAACAATTAAATTATCTTCCAATCCATGCTGTCTCTTTTTATTTGCAGCTCTAATTATTGCTTCATACATCTGGATAGATGGTATGCTACTTTTTATGCCTCCAAATGTGGTGACATATTGCCATTATTAGCTATTAATTTTTTTTAAGGAAAACACTGTTATTATGGAGGGTTTTTATTAATATGGCTCAAAAATACAATCACACATATATTAACTTGCCTGATAAATTTTGTAAAATCTCAGATTTCATGTTTTAATCAACAAAACATTTGGTCAAAACGTCCAAGGAGATCTTTGGCTTTATGTCCCTCAGACTTGTGCACACTACAAATTACATTTAAACATGATAGTGAGATTTTTTAATGGATAATGTGTAAGTGGACAGTACATATTGGAATCTCTATTTTCTAAACAGTCAGATGTTTATTTATACTGATGCTGTGCACCTTTTTCACAGTTATGATGCCTTCCTGTGTGTCCTTTTCAGTTATGATGTCAAACATATCAGTCCCATCACCATCTATAATTCGGTATTCGACTTCAGCATTTTTCCCAGTGTCTGCATCTGTTGCTTTTACACTTCCAATGGCTGTGCCAACCGGGGAGGATTCAAGTACTCGAAGATGGATGGTGTCTGCAAAGAATAAAGAAGAGGAGAGGTGGGGAGATTTCTCATCATAATATTCAAAGATAGATATGTTAGAAGCAAATATCATAAGTCTCAAACTCTACATTAGATGTTGACTAGTTAATAAGTTGAATACATGTAACATAAATAATATTAAAGTCTAGGTACAGAAAACATGGAACTTTAGAGTATTTAGTCATTCATATTATGAGTAGTGAGCACCAACCTCTAATTGTATTAGGAATTCTGGTTTTAAAAATGATCATGTTATCTTTTTTCCACTTGCACAAATAGCTAGAGATCAGCTTTGAGTGCAAATATATACCTACGTGTGTTAATGCAATCATAACAAATTACAGAATATGTAATATTTATATTTAATTGTTTTCTTTGTTGTATTTAGTTATATACTGCTCAGCTTTTTTCTGCTGCCAGAAAACACATTACAGAATTCCATGAAATCAGCTATAATCAAGAGGAATCCTATTTTTACTTGTGACTGGAAAACAAAAGATAGTCTACGAGAGAAATTCAAACATACCCTTCACACTGTCACTATAAAAACACTAAATTGTGACAAATTCCTCTCTGTTCCAAGAATTTATTCAAGCCTCTGGTGTGCGGAGATGTGCTTCTAGTGTGAACAACCTCTACTGCTACTGAGGTTTATGTTTTAGCAACTTATCATAAACTACGTGTTACTGACAGATAATAGGCCTGAAGCAGCCTTCTGATTATGGCACCTTCTTGCTCATAAACCTTAAGCAATTCTCCTTAATATGCATAATGAAGTCTAGATCTCTTAGGCATCATGCTCTTGCCTGAGTATATCTTTCCTAAAGTACTTTTCCTTTATTCACTTTCACGAAAGACTTGCACCATTCTAGACTTTTCTGAAATTTTTTTTTAATACTTAATTTTCTACATCTCTTTTTCCATCTTTTGTCTGCTATTTTCCTCTCATAAAACTCTTCCCCCAGTGCCCTTATATAATCATAACATAATTAACCAAATCTGAGAAAATAGCACTATTATGGGCCGAGTGTTTGGGGGTCTGTGCCTCTCAACATTCACATGTTGAACTGTTAACCTATACAGTCAGAATGTGGCTGTATTAGAAGACAGGGCCTTTAGAGAGGTAGTTAAGGTTAAAATGAGAACATTAGGGTAGGGTGAGCCTTAATCTAACAGGATACTGTCCTTATAGGAAGAGCAGATCTGGACATAGACAGGCACAGAGAGAAGACCATGGAAGACGCAGAGAGAAGACAACCACCTACAGGCTGAGAGGAGGCCTCAGAAGAAACCAACACTGCTGACACTTTGATGTTGGACTTCTAGATACCAGAACTGTGAGAAACTAAGATTTTGTTGTTTAAACCATCCAGTCTGTGATACCTTGTTATGACAGCACTAATGAACTAATACAGGCACCTAGCACCTATATCTGCTCAGTTAGGGAAGTCACTTCCTAAGAGGCATCATTACGACCCTGTTTCTACCATACTAGTTAGTATGTCAGCCTGTATTTTTTATTGTTGTTGTTGTTTTTTTTGTAATTTTTTTCTCTCTATCTTTGGTAACACACTATTGAAAGAAACTCTCAACTCATTTCTTGGCTAATTGTTTTATTGGCTCTCTTTGCCTTTGCTGGTTCTTCTCCTGGAAACACCAGTCCCTGGATATTCAGATGGCTCTCGCACTTGCTTCCTTCAGGTGATTAATCAGCAGTGACCTCCTCAGATGCTTTTACTAGTAACCTTACTGAAAATAACCTTAGAGAATATCATTCCCAATCACTCTTCATATCACTTGCCATTGCTAGACATTCTATTATTTACTTATTTATTTGTATGTGCCATGAGAATATACTAGAAAACAAAGGGTTTTTTTTCATCATTATAGTCCCACTGTATTTCTCTGAGTAGCTATTATATACTTATTTATATATTAGATAAATGAGTAACTTCCTAACTATTCTACCAACTCTCATATTTGGCAAAGTCCAATTAAATCCTGGATATGCTATACACACTGCAGCTCTATTACCCTTTGGAAAACAATAATTTTATCAACAATTACTTAGAGCTTCAAAACTCATTGCTCGCATTGTGCTTAAAAGTAAAACATATATAGTCTGGCCCTGCATAAATTGGCTCCTCTTTTCTGTCATTCTGTCCATTAATTCTCTGCATAAAACTAGTCTTTTTTTTTTTTTTACTTTTAATAAACTTTCCTCCTTATAAAAGATTTTTTATACAACTCTTTTCCTGGCAACCTCTGACTTCCTTTTGATATATACCTATTTCGCTATGCTTCTACCACCAAACATCATCAAATCTAGGCTATTTAAAGAAAAATATTTCTTTAAAAAAGATAATTCTTATAGAAGCAGCACTTCAATATGCTATTACACTGGAGCAGAGCATCTTTCTACAGCATAAACAATGATATCACTGCTCTATTGAAAGCACTTGTTATTGATGTTTGGATAAATTCCTAATTTCTTCATTTGGTTTATAATATTTTATAAAATCTGGTTTCTGTTAAAATCTTTAGTATCATGTTTATCTATTTTCAAATCTAGAGTATATATTTAATGCAGCCATGCTAATGTTTTTTTTCAATTAATGGTCAGGCAACTGAACCAAAGCATTATAAATACATGGAGTGTTTAACAAAATAAATACAAACAATATGGATGATTTGAATGATGCATATATAAAACCTGCATGCCCCATCTAGAGAATAGAGATTGTTTTCAAGCATCCATGAAGCATTGAACACAAGTTGATCGATTGTTTAGTTATAAGACAAATTTGAATAAATCAGAATCTATCTTCTCTGGCCATGCTACAATTAAGGTAGAGGTTAATAC
Source organism: Cynopterus sphinx (assembly GCA_030015415.1). Classification (NCBI taxonomy): domain Eukaryota; kingdom Metazoa; phylum Chordata; class Mammalia; order Chiroptera; family Pteropodidae; genus Cynopterus; species Cynopterus sphinx. The sequence goes on from CM057379.1 coordinate 11,994,195, forward strand.
AAAAAGATAATCTCCAAATACTCACATTCTTGAAAATATGGAAAATATAAAAATAACTTCTATGTAACTGATAGTTCAAACAAGATACAAATTTGAAAACAAAGAAATTGAAAAAGCAATGAAAATAAATTAAAGCATATGGTGTACAGAAAATGATTCTACTTATGGAAGGTAGTTTATAACTTCATGTGAAATGTCTTCTGGAGAAAAGAAATATGAGGACTGTTTCCTAAACTGTTTCTTAACTCATTATACAAGATCAGTATAACCCTGACTGTGAAACCAGACATGAAGAATCTAATGGTTGTATAGTGTGGGTTAAAACTCAAGCTCCACCATACCTAATTGTACAACATTTAGAAAGTTCATTTTTAATTTTCAATTCACAATCACTTATATAAAAAAGTTTATGAGAAACACTTTACTATGAACTAAATTCCAGACTTTGAACTTCATCAGATTTTCCATTAAGGTGTCCCAGAAATCTTATTTTATATTTGGTCATCACATCTCCTAATTCTTCAGTCTTTTCTTGCTTTTTTAAAATCAGCTTGACACTTTAAATAATGCTGGTCTGTTAATTTGTAAAATGTCTTTTACTTTGGGTCTGATATTTTCTCATGATTAGATTGAGGTTATGCATTTTTATCAAGGACATCACACTGTTCTTTGTATATCATATATCATATATCATATCAGGGATGTCAGCATTTCTTATAACTGATGATGTTAACCCTCATAATGTGTTTATGCCAGTTTCCTCCATTGTTAAATAAAGAAATTATAGCTCCATAAAAATATAGTTGTAAATACTTGGCTCATAAAGCCACAAAAGAAGGCAAATGATAGAGTCAAGTGCCATAAGATTTAGGACAACTTGTTAAATGCCTCTTGGGGAACACCGCCCCCCCATCCACATGTACATATACATAAATATATATGCATATGTATATGTATGTAAAATATGCAAATACATATTTCTATGTATTTACATAGCCTTAGCAAACTAATAAATATTTAATATTTAAATGGAATATCTTATCAAACTCTTTTCAAATAAGCTTTTGAAATTTGCCAAAGAAGATAAATACTGCCCTGCCAAAGGGTTGCAGGTTTCTCCCACAATTATTACAAGATCTTCCCTTCTGATGAACATCATAAGTTTGTTCTCTTTTTGCCTGAGTGCTTCAGAATAATTCTAGAATGACAAAATATTAAGTTATATTCGTATATTAATCAAATTGCTTTACTGCCAAAGACAGCTTTAACTTACATGGGGGAAGGATTATATTGAGATGTGGTAATTTCCAATTTGATCATTTAAGAGCCTCTTTTTATTTCCGTTACACATGCAAAACTCTAGTTAAAAACTCCGAGCCTTCATCTTTTTTGGTTATCCACAATATTCCTAATTTAAAATTTTATAATTTTATATTAATTTATAAGTATAAATAGGACAATATTTTGATGACCTTCAGTAAGGAAAGGATTTCTAAAACACAGCAATGATTACAAATAATAAAATATAAGGTTGATAAATAAATCTAAACATAAATTAACTACTTCTATAAATAAAGACACTAGAAAGTGAAACATGTTATAAATAAAAGGAAGAGGATAATTTCAGCACCCGTACTGATATAGTTTATCTAAAGATCCATGAGAAAAGACAGATAAGAAAAGTTAGTCAAAAACTTGAAAACAATTTATAGTAGATAAAACAAGAAAGCAAATAATCAGAAAGAAATATACTGGGTCTTAATTAAGCACATGGATATTTCATACCATTTTACACCTACTAAATTAACAAAAATTGAGTCAGACAAAATCAAGTGTTAAAAGTACATGATATAATAGGAACTTTATGCACAGCTGATGGGTGCTAAATCTGGCACAATTACTTTGAGAAATGTATTATTTCCCTATATAAATATATATATATAGTTTCTGAGGGCTGTTATAACAAAGTACCAAAAATTAAGTGGCTTCAAACAACAGAAGTTGTTTATGGCCATGCTACCATGATAAGCTGGATTCCGTCTGATCTCAGAAGCTAAGCAGAGTCGGGCCTGGTTAGTACTTGGATGGGAGACCACCTAGGAAGACCAGGTGTTATAGGCATTAAAAATAAAAAATAAGGGATTGTAAACTGACAAGGTTCTTGCAATCTGTGAGGTTAACCAAGGGTTGCCTCACCTAGAAAAAAATTTTTTTTTAATTATTGTTTTATAGCTCTGGAGGCCAGAAGATTGAAATCTGCGTATCTGGCAGGGCCGTGCTTTTCTTGATGTCTCTAAGAAAATTCTTTCTTGTCTCTTCTAGATTTTGGTGTATGGCAACAATTTTTGGCATTCCTTCACTTGTTGATGCATCACTAAAGTTACATGGCCAGCATACCTGCATGTCCACATCATTTTTCCTGTGTGCATGTCTTCTATGTGTCCAAATTCCCCATTTTTTATTTGGACACATCATATTGAATTAGGGCCTAATTCTTTTAACTTGAGATCACTTCTGTAAAGAACTTATTTTTGAATAAAGTCACATTCTGAGGTCCTGTGGGTTAGAACTTCGAATTACATTTTCAGAAAACACAATCCCACCCATAATTGGAAACCATATGGAATTTTGTAAGGTGAAGTTAAATATTAGCATAAACAAAATCAAACAATGAAATGTGCATGAGAACAGCTGCATGAATGCCATACAGAATTATTGTTTGTAAGATAAACAGACAGACAGACAGAAAGACAGACAAGAAAGAAACTTCAAACCATGAGCATAGGTAATAAACAGTTATGTAATCATACATACTGACATAATACAGGAGTGAAAACTGTGAGCTATATTTATGTGGGCAAAAAATGAATGAATCTTAGATGTATAATTTTAAGTGGAAAAAAGAAAGGTTCAGAAAATTATATATAGTATGCTGCTATTTTTATAAATCATAAATAATAAGAATTAATAATATTTTGTTTAAGGATACATAAATATATATGTATTCATAAATTATCTATGTATGTGTATGTAATAAAAATGAAAGAAATGAGTATCAGCAGTAAAATAAAAACAAAACATTAAAAAACACAATTTAAAAAATCCAAAAGCAAAAAACAAAAGTACTAAATCAAGTCAATAAAACAACTACTGTAGAATATATAAATATATGTACATATATATTTAATATCCTTTAAGAAGTAAAATCAGTCATTAAAAATATCATTAGATAATATCTATGAAAAGTGGCTGGGCTTGTTTCATATAGAGCTAAAAACAATAAATAGATATTAAAAATATAATAGTTAAAGTTAAAAAAAAATAATGGCTTTAACAAATGATTAATTATCCAGGAGGGAATTAGTGAGTGAGCCAGAGGATAAATGGAAGGAAGTATACACAAATAAAAACTGATATATAACTGTGAGTCTGAAAAAAAAAAAAAAGACGTGGATCAAAATGTCAATGGACCTTTGAAGGTAATTTCCGATTCTACAAAAATATTGATCATTGTTATTATAATTTGATGATAAAATTATTTTGAACCTTGAATTCTTACGCTAGCCACCATATTAATCAAATGTGATAACCTAATAAAGATAATTTTAGACTCAGCAAATTTCTCTCCCTATGGGCCTTTTCAAAAAATATAATGAAGAAAGTGTTCCAGGAAAATAGAAGGATATATCAGGATATAGAAATACATCAGATCCAGAGAGCAATGTATTTAATTAGAAAAGTAAAAAAGAAACATCTGGGATGGCAAGTTGCCCTGAGCTATAGAGATTACTTAGTCCATGTTGTAACAGAAATACCTAGGGTTCCAGGTTTGCAACTTAAAATGCAGCCAAAATGAAGTCAAATGCTATAGGCTATTCACTAACAAATTCTGAGCAGCTGCACATGCAGCATATCAAAAGCATAAATCTATAATATTTAGGAAAATACAACTTTGCTAAAGAGAATCACTATTATTTAACAGTTGAAATTATCATATGAAAAAAAAAATGCTTCCCTTTTTCTTTTAGACCTCTGAGAGCCAGAGTATGTTTTATTATACATTTTGGGACAAAAGACCAAAATTTTACAAAGTTAATAGTGTAGTATTTTGATAAGTGCACTTTGAAAATTGCAGGTTATTTTTAGAAAATAAAAAAAAAATCTTGGATGAATGTAGTGCTTTAGTGAACATGCTGTTGGGACAGAAAGACAGAGAGAGAGTCTGAGAATGATGGGTATAAAAAAATTATATTTATATATATTCGCTAAGATAACAGAGAGAAACTGAAAGTGGTACTATTATATTTGGCTGAGAATGGATGAGATATTACTAAGCTCCACTTTTGCCAACTATGAAAGGAAGTCAAAAGGTAATCAATACATAAAAATATTTCAACGTATAACAGTGAGAAGATATTACTTAGAGAATTGTAGTTCAATCTTGATGAACTGAAAAAAAAGTAAGTTTGATAGGATTAGAGATATGGGTAAAGAATAATAAAAGGGGTGGCTAATTTTCTTTTTTAAAAATATGAGAATTTAATATTTTGATGTAAAATATTTAAAAAAATAAATAGAAAAACTTGATATTAGAGATTATTGGGTAATGGTAAAAGTTCTATATCATAGAGCTTTTAAGAGAGAGAGAGAAAGAGAGAGGGAGGGAGAACAAAAGAAAAACATCTTTGTTTCATTAATTTTACTGTCACATAGATTTCACTGTGAGTATTGTCTGGGAATTTGTTCTCCCACTTTTTATTTTTAGCTTGGACTTTTTTTTTAAGATTGCTTGTATTTTTAGGCACATTTTTAGATTCTAAAAATCTGTCTGTTTATTCTAGTTCTGGTCAAGGATCCAAAATTGTTTATTACTTCATTTTATTTCTTGGTTGGTGCAGAGACTATTTCATTACAAAGTTGATTTCATTTCGATTAGAGTAAGCTTTATCCTTGTTAATTATCAGTACCTCTGAGACTTAAACAGAAAAGTGATCCTGCTGCATTGGTTCATATTACAATAAGCCTAAATTACATATTAGTTTTCTTCCATAGTAATTTTTGGAAGGAATACACACACATGCACAGTAGGTGAGTTGCATGTGTGTATACACGTACATACACATGTATACATGCACATACATGAAACTTCTCAAGGTATTCCATACTTTCCAGAGAAGCCATTACTGAGTCCATTTATCAAAATAGCATAGATTTAGTTCTTCCGTTAAATAATTCAAAAGCTATATTATAAATGTATGTATACTGTAGCACACATACAATATACACATTCATGATTGTTTTGATTATATGGCAACTTCAGTAATTAATTCACTCAACAAATATTCGGTGCCCAAGATATAGAATTCAGTAGTGCTTTCTCTGGAATTATGTTTCTGCTCATATATCAATTTTGAGACAAGATGTATTGAGTCTATTTCACAGTTAAAAAGTATAATTCTATATTTTAAATGAAAGAGCTATTCATTCATACTTTGTATTTATTTCCAAGATTAGTTGGTTGAACTGAAGTATCCTAGTTTGTCAAGCAAACTGAAATTACTTTAATTAAGAGCCTGCAAAGGTGTTTACCATGTGGGAAGAGCAGCAGGAGGGGAACTAGGAGTCAGAGACTTATGCATACACTGACAAAAAGAAAAGTCGAGCCTGTCACCCATCCTAAGTTTCATCTTTTATTAAAGATATTTATTTGCATGCTTCTTATTTTTTGTCTTATAGTTGATGGATCTTTAATTATGTGGTGTACTTCCCATCTTCCCATCAATTACAAGTTAGCTGTTTTGAATTCATTCCCAGGTGTCAGATCGAATCATCTCTTTCCCTTTTAATGTTTAGGTCAATAAACATTTTTCCTGGTGATTGTTCTTAGTTTGGCTATCGATTAAAGTACAAAGGCATGGATGCCAGGAGGAGAGAGATAATTGCCATTGCTGTATCACATGAGGAAAATTATAATTAGAAGTAAAAATCTAAAAAGTAATATTCCAAAAGCATTCCAGGGACTGGGCAAAATACATAGCTCCTTAAATAAGTGCACTTTGAGATGATACTTACAACCTCACACAACACCTGAATTTTCATTATTAAAGATTTCAAACAATTTTGATATCTTTCTGGCTTTACTGGAATCGAGATTCATTATTTCAGGTCATTTGTTCTCCTAAAATCTTATTAATAGGAATTTTGCATTTAAATATTTTTTAAAAACTGCAGATTTGTGTACTAGAATTAGAAATAATTGACAGCTCAATGTAAGCGACTATGGAGGAAAGACATGATAGGCAAAGTAAGAGATGTGACAGGGTGACTTTTTCAAGAACAACAAGGTGACTTTTTCAAGAACAACAAAAGAGATACCAGGAAACAAATGAGAGAGCAACAAAGACAAAGTCAGGTTTTGAGGTTGGTCACAGTAGCTGCTGTTTGGTTTTGATAAAAGGCAATGAGGTTCAAAGACATACAACTTGCTTTTTCCTTTGTTCCCTGCCCTTGTTTCTATTCCTATTTACATAAGAACTCTGCTTTTCCAGAGTGGAGATTAAAAAAAAAAAACAAAAAAAATCACATATGAATCAACAAAATAATTTAACATTAGTTTAATTTTTTAATTTGCTTTGCGTGTAATCTTACCGCATCTCTTTGCGGCATAATAATCTCAAACAATACTTGCTTTAAGAAAAATGACACAATTATGCAAGTTTGTAAACCATTGCATTGTATAAGGTTTAAAAGATGTTTTTTAATGAGCTTAACAGGAAGAAATTAAAAACAAGATAAAGCTCCTTGGAGGAAACTGCAGAGTAGTTAAGGAAATTATGCAATGCTAAATGGCCATTTAGGAGAAAGGAGAGGAGAGCTGAAAGTCACACCAGAGGCTGACAAAGGATTGAGGCTTTGGAGCCGAAGTCTCTCACCAGAGAAAAGACAGAAAGCTAAATCTGTGAGCACTAGAGACGGGATCACCAACTTAGCTCTGGGCGTTTCATGTAAATCAGAGCGAAACGGGATGCTTCACAATGTCTTAGTTTCCTGTTCATCCCAGTGAAGAAAGCCATAGGACAAAGCTTTTAGAGAAGCTGCCCTTGATCCTCAGAGACTAGGGAATCCATCCTGGTATATTTCTATGAAATTGTCTCCAAGTTGATCGGCATCAATAGATACGCACAATTGCAATGTGTAGAAACATAAAAAAATATATAGACTTGGGGGAAGTTTAAATAAACTTAAATTAGTCATTCATAAACATATTACATTCTATCAGGTACTCAATCTCTTTGCAATGCGTCTCCAGACAGGCACAACTAACGACTCTGTAAAACCGGTCTGAGTCTAAACATATTGGCACAGCTAGTTTTATATCTATTTATCTATATTTATACCTACTGAGGGATATTTTCTAAGTTTGTTCTAGAGGAAACCATAATACAGAGGAACTTAGAATCTCACGAAGCAAAATGCAAAATACTGAAAGGTTTTCCACTGGAATAACTTTAAAGACCCATGTGGATTTTTGTGTAATTTCTATGCAACACGATTTCTCTTAGGGAATTATTTATTTCATCACTTTTGGGAAATTGTATATTTCCCCAGTCATGTCAGTCTAAACATTTAGCCAAGGTGAGATCATACATGTCTGTTTTTGCTTTTACATCATGTGGTCACCTCATTTTTGAGATCTACTAGGTATTTAAGATCCACTCCCTTTCTTCAGGCATCTTAATTCAGAATGTTCAAATCAAACAGAAATTCCTCTCTTTTTCTAGTAGAAAACTAGAAAGTATCCTTTGCTCTCTTCTCTATCTTAAAACTTGTATCGACCTAATTACTAAATCCTGTGCCTCAGCCACTTAAATATTTCTCAAATCCCTCCTCTCCTCAGTAGTGGTTCAGACTCATCAACTCTCTCTCTTCAGATCCAGTGTGTTTCACTGCTTCCAGAATAATTAGTCAAAATGAAGAACTGTGCCTGGTGCTCTCGGAAAATTTCTCCCTTAGATAATATATGTGGCATCTTATTTTTGCATCCGACCCTTTTCATGCTAGCACTTCCTATATTTCCATCCTCGTAGATAACAATCCCTGCTTCAAACCCTGGGGCTCAGTCATACAAAATCACACACGTGTCCTGGAATGCCACCCGTTTATCCCGTCCTCCCTAACAAAAATGCCCTCTTCTCAATGCTCCTTGTTATTCTGCTTTGAAAACTCTTCATTTTCTCTCTTTCCTGATCTTCTTACAATTGATGAGTTTATCATTTTATGACTTGAGTTTTAATCGACAATTATAGCATACATGTTATCGCATCATTCTCCAATTATATGTGTGTACAAAAATATACAAATATATACATAAGTCCATGTACATATTTATATTTATGCTATGTCTACATACAGAAACAAGAAAAATGATGTATGTGAAACTACAATGTAATAAATTAAAGGTGTGCATGTTTGTGTGTGTGAGAGTGAGAGAATGAAAGAGAGATTGTGTCTGCACAACTTTTCAAAATGCAGACCATTTATGGATGCATCCTGTATCTTGCTACTCACTTTAAGATTACTTAATTTATTATTATTTTCTAGCACAGTTCCTGCCACATAATAGGGCTTCAGTCAGTGTTTAATAAATCAAAATGTGGTTTGATAACATTGTTCCTTTGAAATTCTTACTAATTACAGGCATTGGAACCATAGCAAGAAAATCCTACAAATATTTGAGGGCATTTTGTTAAAAACCATAGCTATATCTAACAGTGCTTTTGAGTATGGGAATATTATTTTTTTCTGGATAATAAAAAATAGGAAAAAGAGACATTTTTAATTTCATTCTCTCCTTTTTCATGCTAAGTATCCTCCTTGGGAAATACTTGACTGCTGCTCTAGTTGAAATGTGCTTGATAATTTTGAATATGCAGATTAGCCTGGGGCCTACATTACCTTGGAATCCCCAATGGAGGAGAGGTTGACTCTATTTACAGAGTGTAAATCAGCACTTATTAAATTAAATCTCTCTTGTACCAGGCAAGGATTAACGTAGTCTCACGACTCACTGAACGTACGTGTCTTAAATCCCTATGCATATCATATAGACATTTCCTTGAAAGACCTTGTCTCATGCAAACTTGTTTATTCATCTGTCCAAACTTGTTCACTTAACTGATACAGGCAAAGGAGCCAGTCAGGCTTGGTCCTTAGGTATTACAAAAGCACCAACCAACAAAAATTTGACATTTCTGTGTTTGAATAAAAATGCATAGACATTTTAAGAATTTAGTTGCCCCACATGAAGTTGTTCCTATAATCTATATACTGGTGAATCACAACATTAACTAAATGTGGGATATACTAGAGAAGACAGAAAGAAACTTTAGTTTACCAATTTCTTTCTTGGTGTCATGGTTAGAACCAAAGAACCTGAGTCTCCAACCTCTTATTTATTTCTCAGCAGACTTAAATTCATTTAAGTTTTTTAAAATTTTAACTAACAAAATATTATCTGCCTCATTCAGATGTGAAAATTAAATGAGTTAATATTTGTATTGTATTTATAGTGGTTAATACATACTGTAACACTGTGCCTATCACCATTATTGTTTTCCTGCTGCTTTACTTTATCTAAATTTAAGCAAACTAGAAAATCCATATTTATGTAATTTAATGGGCTAAATAAGGTCAGTAGCCAATCAAGGTAATTCAGATAACAGAAACAAACGTAGATATGAAATGTCTTAGTGATTCGGGAATTATTTACTATTGATTCTGAATTAGCTGTAGGTATGTATAATCTTTAGAGATAATTTGATGCAAAATATGAAGAAATGATATCAAAATACTCTGAAAATTAAGTTCTCATTAAAATTTATTTGCACAGCCAAAATGTCCCAGCACCTATTCTTGATCTGAATATACGCTTCCCTACAAATGAGTAATTCTGTGATAATTTTCAGAACTAACAACCAAATGGTAAAGAACTGATTTTTATCACTATTTTTAATAACTTGAAAAATGTAGGATAGCAACAAATTCCCTGCTTTGAGTACACTTGAGATTTGAAATTTGATATTGATAACCTTTATATAATATATCCTGAAACATATCTCAAGGGGGTTAAAAGTAATAAATACAAATATGATCTCCACTCAATCATATGATATTTTGTCTGCAGTTTATAAACTCTTCCCCCTCATGAAGTCTCAGCTCAGCTGACATTACATAAATGTACATGTTACTGGTTCCTGTCTCCCACTTGTCCACCTAACCAGTGTGCAAACATTTGGCTATGACAATGCTAACAGACCAGAGACATGGTTCTATGAGTTGTCTCTGTGATAGAATGTGTGGGAAAGCAGCTAAATCAAATAAAGATCTGTGGTCTTCTTAAACTATGTTCTAGAATTGGCTCATTTGTGAGGTGAGACTTTTTCCCCTGAGTCTCAGCTGCTTAGTTTTCTTCCTTCTTGAGTCCTAGTGAAATACTGCCCCGTCCAAGAACTAGAGCCAGGCCCTAGGCACCAGCTCGCGGGCTGAGACCCTGACCATCTGCACAACTGCTTTGTAAACTCTTTTACTGTAGACCTGGACGTCCTTTCTGATGGCTATTGGTTGGTTGGTTGTTGTTACATTTTGTTTTGTTTTTAATGAATTTGAGATCATATCACACAGCATCCTCTGCTGTACTAAGGCAAAAATGCCTAGATTAGCCTTGCTTCTGCAGATCAGATATCCCTTAATCACTGACTCTTGTCTGCATGAAAATCAGTACCATATCATTTTCCTACAGATAATTAAAAAAAAAAAAAAAAAAAAAAAAGGAAGACTGTTTGGGCACAAATCCTGTTATCCACTTGATTTTGCCAAGTCCTACAATGATTAGGTTCCAGTAATGATTTTATAGACTTTTCTCATGAAGCCTATTTTGTTTCTCAGCTTTTATGGAAAGAAGAAAGGAAATGAAGTGAATGAGACTAAAATATTCATGCTGTTAGATTTAAGGTGATGGAGTAACATTTTTCTATGTGAGCACAAGGAAACATGAAAATTTAAGGACCACTGAATGTTTGACTGTTTGTAGAACAGGAAAATTTGCTCTGGAGTTTTGATTGTAACACTATAAGTACTGTATACACAGCAACTGAGGTCTAGGGAAGCTAAATTGCCTCATTTTATTCATTTTTGGATTTGGAACTGATTCTGGCTTCCTTAGAGAAGTCTCTCGCCTACTCATCCTTCTTAAAATAGCACCCATGTCATTCTCTAGTCCTCTACCCTGCTTTATGTTCTTCACAACACTCACCACGCTACCAGACTTAGCCTAAGTCCTGCTTAGATCCTGGGATGTAGGAGGCTCTCAAAAATTATCTACTAGCCCACGCCTAATACAGAATTTCTTCTAACGACTACAATACATTCCTTATTTATTTTCTTGTACATCTCAGCTTCTTAATGTGCAGGCATTATTTCTTCAGTCTTCTTCCTGCCTTGCTTTTTTATTCCTCGACTTGTTACCCTAAAGCTTCTTCCAAAACAACAATGATTTATTTTAAAACTAAATAAGAAAGATCATCCACAATTACCACATTGTGTCAATCCTAATAGCTTTTTTTCCTTTCCACCTTTTGTTATTCTGTTCTAATTAGAATTATCAAATGACAAAAATATATAAAAAAAATAGAAAGTAAACATAAACAAACATTAAAATCATCTATTACTTCATCACCTAATGTTCCTCACTATCACTTTGCAATATATTCTTTTTTTTTTCTCCTGTTCAAAATATACCCTTTCATAAACTGGCGCTTTTGCTAATTTCCAACTTCATTTATTGTAAATACTAGTTTTAAGGAAGGATTTAAGTGACAGGTTTTCTAAAAATATCTTCCACTGTAAAAGATGCACTAAATCCCTGCAAAAATAGTTGGATCAGTGCTGCTTCTTTGCATGCCCATTGCACTCTGTGTAGTCTCTTTATCATACTTATCATTTCATATTGAAATATCCTGCTAGACAACAAGCCATTCCTAGTCAGGAATCAAGGTTTATTAATCTTCATGTATTTAATTGAAAATACAGTACTTGTTCCTGAAAAGTAAGCATAATTTTTTTTCCTTCACTTGTTGTTTTTAAAATTAAATTAAGACACTTGAAACAACCCATGCTTCTAAAATAATTTTAACAGAGATACCTTTTTGAAAGGGAAAAATACAATTTATATCTAGAGCAAAAAAAGCAAAAATACTTTTAGGACTCAGTTTTCAGGTGTACCCCAACTTTCTAATCCATTGTCTTTTCTTTAACACCATATTATGACACACAGGTTACACTGTGTTCACATGCTCATATACCTCTAAAAGCACAAGAATGTAATGACAACTGAGATGAACACAGTTATGGATTGGTTAACACCAATGAAAAGTTACCATTGTTGTTGATGATCCGTGAGTGCAGGGCCCTCCAGGCTTGTCTCCCAGCAACCTCCCTGCTGCATGTTGTGGCCCAACCACACTGGCCTTTAGCTCTTGACAGATATCATTCAATTTCCAACCTTGGAGTTTCTCACATGCTATTCCCTCTGCATGGAGTATTTTCCCATCTCTGTTTAGCTGCATCTATTTCATCTTGAAGTGTTCTAATGAAGTGCCACCTCTTGAATGAGACCTTTCCATATCCCATCCCTGTCATATGCATGTTATTCTTTTTATCCAGAATTAAGGCTTGTATGTATACAGTGCTTTTATTTATGCTTTTATTTATGTTTGATCTGCCTCTTCTGTTTTAACAAAGGTCATAGGGACAAAAACATCTTGTTTTTTTTTTTTTTTTGGTGGAGTTGAGGTGGGAAAAATTTATATATCTAGTTTCTAAATAGTATTTGGTGCCATTTTTAAGTAGTATTCTCAATAAATATTTTTAGATAAACGACTTTATGATTCCATTTAACAAGTCCTCATATAACATTCCAAAGCTTCTCAACCTTGGCACTGTAGATATTTTTGGCCCAGTAATTCTGGGTCATGTGAATTGCAAGGATGCTTAGCAGCCAACATTCCTGGCTTACACCACCCACTGGATGCCAGTAGCACTCACCAATTCAGATAAGCAAAAATGTCTCAAGACTTTGTAAAATGTTCTCTGGGGGGTAAAATTTCCTGAATGCAAATGATTGTTAGAGATTCATATGATAAAATAAGCTAAACAAGGAAGGAAGACATCTGAGTTTTCATCTGCTCTAGTCCCCTCCAAATTACTGAGGTTTTTATCCTCCATAGACGCAGCATATTAGGAAATGCTGAATTTATTTCAACCAAACTGCATGGAAGTTTAAGTTCTGACCCTACTTTCATAATATTGAATAATAATAATAGAGTGGCATTTGCACAAATCAATGTTATTGAGCACATAAATAAACTAATAGTAGCCACTGAGTCAAATGCTTCATAGATATTAAATTACAAAATCTTATAGCCCTCCATGGAGTATGCAATGCTACCTACTTTTACTGACTGGCATTGAAAAAAATATAGAGGTTAGTTTAATTGAGCAAGGTGAAAAAGCTACTAGGTGAAGAAGACAGTATTGGAACTCATGCGGTATGGTGCCAGTGTCTGCTCCTAAGCTGTTCCATTTGACAGCCACCAGCCAAGCCACTAACTTTCATGTAGTTACTGATTGGAAAGGTGGTTGGTCTGAACTGAGACTGATATAACTAGAAAATACTTGATGTAAGTGGGTATTTTAAAGAATTATGGGGAAAAGAAGAATGCAAAATATTTGAATAAATTTTCCATTGATGATATTTTTAAAAGATAACATTGTTAGGTAACATATATGATTAAATAAGTGTTACTTGCTTCTTTCAATTAATAAAATATGGCTAATAGAAAATTTAAAATCACATATGTGGCACACATTTTTGGTTTGCATTATATTTCTATTAGGCGGCTCTGGTTTGTTCTCTTTATCATTCCCACTCTGAACCTTCTTTATTTCTTCTGTACATTGGGTATAAGAATAATGATGAGTCCACATAGGTGAGATTTCAATAATATTGTGAATGAAAGGCTCTATAAACTGTGGAACTTTCTCCAAGTCTTGGCTATTTTATGAAATGATATTAGAAATTTCAAACTAGTTTTCCAGATGTTTCCCAGATATCAAGTAACATTATAATTGCTATGACTGAGTGTTCCTAATAGTAAGATATGGTTGCAAATAGTCATAAGAAAATTGAGAAATTATAAATCCATAAATTATATTCAATAATTTCAGAATTTATGAGAGAAGATATGAAATGCTTTAAAATTTCTCTACATGTATCATGCTGTAAATCTGGAATTGGACATGAGTGTCAGCCCAACTCTGCCATTACTTGCAATGTGGCTTTTTTTTTTCATTGTAGAATGGTGGTCATAACACTAATCTGAATGAGTTGTTATGATTAAATAAAGTAAGTCAACAAATAACTTGGCACAGTGTCCAATACAAATGCCATTTGGAAAGTATGATATGAATTACTATTATTATTAATTTCAGGGCCTGTATAATGTGCCTATCAGACTAATTTTATCAATCATAAATTCTGGCTTAATAAAAGAAAAGGAAATCATTATTGGATGAATTAATAAAGGTGTAATAATAGAAAATAAAAATAGAAAATAGAAAATAAAAAAATTTTTCATCAAGCATTATCGTTCAAATGTCTATTTTTCCATTTAATTAGAATCTATTAGTTTGCTTATTGAATGCACCATTTTTTAATGGACATCCTTTTAGACACATGTATATATAGACAGATATAGATATATTTTTTTCTGAGCACTTAAAATATACTCCTTTTAAGGGTCAGTTATTACTGATAAAGTGCTTTTTCAGAAGTATTTTTACTCATTATAGATTATGTAAGTAGTTATTTTTTTCTCCTAGATGAGCATGTTTATTCTTTTGGTAACAGGCTCACACTAAAAAAATAGGTCAAAAATACATATAAAATGTAAAATTTAAGTTTTAATGTAACTATGCACATCTTGAGACCTGTTCTGAAAGAACTATAAGTGATTATTATTAGTTTTCTTTTCCCTGACAATGCTAAATGTTACCTGGAGCTGTAACCTGATTACATGAAATTAGATAAGCGAAACCTAGAGAGAAGGCACTCCGTGTTTTGGGCCTGAGGGTCATGTACCTTAAATATCTAACAAAAGAATCATTGCAAGTACATAAGCGTGACTAGTGTGCTGAAGAAAATTCTACTTGAATTTCATAATATTTCTACACACATAATTTTAAACAATTCAATTTAAATTATGCACTATCAATAACAAAGTTAGATAAAAATAGCATAGAAAGAGTAAAATGCTTTTAAAGAGTTAATATAGTAAATTCCTAGACAAGAAATCCTCAGGGCAATGGTCTTTAGTATAAAAATATAAATATCACACAAAAGCTATATTTTAATTTAAAAAACAAACTAAAATTGGGAGGTTGATTCAGAAGTTAATACATAGCCAAATGCTAAAAATTAAATACACAGATCATACGGGAGCCTAGATTTCATGCCACATGCCTGTCAACATTTTAAAGTATAGGATCTTTTAGATTAGCAGGAAATTGGATGAGTCTTGGGAGTGTCCATTGAGACCTAATAGCATCTTTTCTAGTCATCTACCAAATTTGTATAAGAAAGGAGAGTAAAATACATATGTTATATGGTCAGAAGCTAATGGTTCATAATTGGTTCTATTCTTGACCTATTTTGAGAATTTGAAAGTGAGTTCTATAACACAAAGTAGATCTATAAATAGATCAGAAACACAAAATATTTTAGCATGATTACCATTCCAAACACAGATATTAAATGCAAATCTGGCACAGTAATATGAAATGCAAGTCTGATTAATTTGTAAAGTTCTCCCATGTAGCCCTTTCTAATATATGAAATTAGATTTCTTATTGAAAAAATAAGAAAAAATAAAGTTAGGATCCCCCTTATTAAATTCAAGTAGAAATAAACACATTTGTAGTAGAATTACGACAACATTTCTTTTGCTAAATAAAATAGTTTTAGTTTACAATCACAGATGCAGAATATATATATACATATATGGAGAGGTTTGGTGATAACAGATCTCCCTGTCTCTGAATGAAATATGTCTTAAATATTTAATTTTCAATCTTTCAATAACAGTAAATTCATTAGCATATACTCCCTTTTTCATTTTTGTAGCACATATTCTATGTGTTTTATATCAAATAATTGACAAATCTTTTTTGTTACTATTATTATTATTTATTATTATTATTATTATTATTATTATTATTATTATTATTATATACTCTAAATATCTGCCCTGCAGAAAGACCATTAAAGGCAGCTTACTCTGGGGGAAGCGAGGAGGATTGTCATTGACATCTGTCAGTGTGATGTTTACCGTAGTGGTCCCCGATAAGCCTCCCATCTGGCCGCCCATATCTTTGGCCTGGATTACCACTTGATATTGCTCCCTGTTTTCTCTGTTCATGTTTGGTAAAGCAGTCCTGATGATACCTTGAAGAAAATATTAAAACATTTGTTATCTTTATTAAAATCTCAATTATTAGTTGATGAAGCTACAAATTGTGTATCTAAACTAGTGACTTTTGAAAAGTAAAATGGTTTTGCCATTAATTTTTATTGTTTGTAAAAGTGATTCAATGTCAATGCTTTACAATTTGTGTTATTATTCTATTTCCTAAAGAATACTATGTGTACCGTATAGTGACCTAAACCCATGTGTAAAAACATAAAAACAAGTACATTTCCATCAGCTGACTCAGTCATTCTCCTTGGAGTTCTTAAATCTTCAGTGTGGCATCATCATTCTTCTGGAAGTATGAATGTTAAGGTTTTGTTCTTACTTTCCCACCTTTTACCACTTACAAAGATCATAAAGACTATTCAATTAACAAACTGATTCATGATTCCTGACCTGTTTCAGGCTCCACAGAGAAATATGGCTGTCCTTGAAGGATGCTGTAAATGACTCTGGCACTGTTCCCGTAGGAAGGGTCATCGGCATCTGTAGCTGTGACTTGCACCACAGAAGTACCTGAAGTATCCAAATTCAGCTTAGTTCTGCACAGCACCAGAAGGAGGAGCAAAAGCACTGGTTTTCATGGAAGACTTGAATGATTTTTGGTTTTAATAATGACCTCTTAAAGAAACATTGACATATAATTTATGTGAAAATCATATATATATATATAGTGTTAATATGGGTAAGCTCTGAATTCAACTACATATTTATTTAGCCAACAGGTGTATTTTTATGCATACATAGAAAATACTACAGTGTATCAGATTGTAATAAACACAGTCACTTTACAAAATGCTCAGATTTGATACTTAAATTCATTTTCACATAATAGATTTGTTTCATGTAAAGGTCATATCTAACCACAAAGGAGTAAGTATGCTCCTCTTTCCCCCTCTCCACTAATTAACTATAAAAATAATTAACATCTGCTCTAAAATACAATTTTATGAATAGATTAAAATTTAAATTTAGAAACAATCCAAGATGATCCCATGTTCCATGAACTATTAAATGCTATTTAATAAAGTTCAAGATATTTAAAAGGGCTTTATAATAAGGCAATTGCCAAAAATCCTTGGGATTCACTGAAGTAAATATTAAATAATAATCCCAGAGCAATGCTTTTGAGAAAGGCAGAGTTGAAAATTTGTTATCACAACTGTTACAAGAAAAAAAAAAATGTATCTCAACTTTTTCATTGTTTTGTACAGCTTCTCCCACATTTGAGAAATGAATCTATTCTATTAAATCCAAATATATATTTTAAATATGCTATTATTGTTTTCTGTTGTTTAGTTCTATAACCTTCTATTTAATTTAAAAAAGCAGTCTTAAAATTGTTCCTACAAATATAACTTCTACTCATTTATGTTGAAAGGGCATATTTCACTTTCTTGAATTTTATACTTTTAGTATTTTCATGTCTTTGGTCTTAAAGTTTCTGTAAACTAAGTTTATAATTTTATGTCAGTTTGTGAATTTTCAACTTATCTATTTGAATAAGAGATTTATATCCCAAGAGTTTTATATATAATGGTTATAATAAAAGAAAGTTTTAAAATATTTAATATAAAAAACTACTCACTCTCATCAATTCCATCCATCATTCATATTATCAAGATAATCCAGACAAACTCTAGGCAAATGATTAGAGTGTCTTTGCAAAGACTCTATATTACATCTATTGTATTCTAAAAGACCTAATAATATATTTGGGTTCATAACTTTATACAGCTGTTATTCAAATCCATGTGATAAAAAAATTATTTTCAGGGTTTTCTACTGAACTTCAATGGTATTTTCTTGGACGGTTGAGGAAAACATCTAAATTATTTGTATTGTAAAATTTACAAATCCATAGGAAGTAAAAAATGCATTCATTTCTTTTTGAACTCATATCCTAAATAAAAAAAATTATATATGTACTTTTAGTGAGAAATCAAAAAGGATTTCAATTAATTGATGACAACATTTTAAGAATTTTTTGATTTTTTGAATATCGTCATAAATGTTTTAAATAAACTTACCTACAACGGACATTTCAGGAACACTAGCTGTATAAATTTCCTCTGGGAATGTTGGCTCATTGTCATTGATATCATGGATTTTGATCACAAACTCGGACTCTGGTTCTACTGGCCTCAAAGTTCTTCTGTTAATAGCTTGTGCACGTAGAGTATAAAAGGCCTTTTCTTCCCTATCAATTCGTCTTGTGGCATGAATGTCACCTGTTTTTTCATCAATAATAAAAAGAGTACCAGCTCCATCTCCAGATAAAATATATTTGAGTGATCCATCTCCTTTATCTTGGTCTGAATGAAGCTATGGGGAATAAAAAAGAGCATATCCATGATAATGTCTAAAAGTACATAATGCTGAAAGAATTCAAAGAAGGTCTCTCACGTCCCATCACTGAATAATGGGGTCAGTTATCTTAGTTCTTGAAATGAGAACTGAATAAGTATGATCACACTCATCTATATACTTTAAACAGTAGGACTCGTTTTTCACATACCAAGGTGATTTTTAGTCTAAATGGAAAAAAGTGATAAAAATAAACCAAACACAGTTCCCCTCTTTGCTTTGCTTAGTAAATAACCATTTTCATAGGCAAATAACTCCTGACATAGACATGTCATCAATCTTGTGTAAAGATGCTCTCTCTCATCTCTGTGAGTGAAATTTTTTTATTTTTATATTTTATATTATGCAGGAATTCATCTCTCATAAACTTATTATTAGTTATTGCATTTCCATTTGGGGAATTAGTAGTATCTTAAGAACTGTAAGACGGGCAAAGTTGTATGAGACACAGCTCCTTTGTTAGAAACACCATGCATCATTTTGGGTTCATACAAAAGACAATGACTGCACTACAAATATTTGTGAATCGCAGAGCAAGAGTACCAATGGATGTCCAGATAACACTTGTGTGTATATCTTGTGTATAAATTTAAAGTTAGAAATCAAGTTAATAAACTATGAAATGAAATGCATTCTATCTAGCTTCATACCTGTCAAATCTCTGTTCTTAACAACCACAACAGCAAGTTCTGTGCAGGTACAATGCAAGGCAGGATTAGTCTTTTCCTTGTCCCCTTGCCTATGCCCACAACACTGAGTTTTCAGAATGAAGTTATCATGTCAAAGAACTTTGCTTACATTCATGTGGACATCTCAGCCCGGTGTACACCTATTTCAATGCGAACTCTAGGCCAGGAGCCTAGCGTTTGTCCATGTGTGTCATGGACAAATTCCATCTATCTTGTCTTTTAATAAATGCCCACTAGGCCAAGCCTCAGATTTAGGGATGCATATAACAGTGAGTGAGTCTAGCCTTTGGGTGACTGACCTGGAGGAAAGAACCTCCTTGGACCTAGAAGCAAGCTAAGAGAGGTCTGAGCAGGAAATAGTGGGCCCCAAGTACCTTGAGTACGGTCTGGAAATGGCTGTGTCGGTTCCAGCTGTGAATATCCCCTGCCTCCAGTGGAATTCTTACAGTGAAGGTAGGGGCTTAGCCATTAGAGGAACAAAGCATGGCTTTGTAAAAACATAAGATTATGTTACTTTTTAATTATACCACCCAACCAATAAACACTCTACCGGGATCCCGGTTTCATTATTTGCAATAAGAGATTATGCTTTTACATGTTTTATTTTGTTCTTTATCAGATTAAAAAATATAAAAGCAATATGTAGATATTCTAAATTTCTATTAAGCATTATAATAACTTAGGCATTATTACAAACATGTTATCTTTTTAATAGTTATATAACATGTGGTCATAAATCAGCTTAGAAATTTTTAAAAATGGAGACAATATTTTTCAAGTATGCAAAAAACTGGGGAGAAATATTTATCTAAATAGGTTTGAATTTTGCTCTTTAGATAAATTATATCAACACATTTTTATCTAATTAAATGTAAAAATATTAAAGCAATGACTTTTTATTTAAAGTAGAACATTGTTCCTTTATTTGAAAGATTTTTTATGGGTTTTATGGGTTTCCAATGAACTTAATTGTAAAACCATTTTTATATGGACATCAAAACTGTTTAAATCAAATACATATTTTAAAACATACACATATGCTTACTATATTGTTTTACTAGTATTCCTCGGTCTACAAAAGCCATCTTTTTTTTGTTTGTTTGTTTGTTTAATGGGTTGCAGTTAGCATTTAGCCATTAAATTTGGATCAAACTCCATTTTCTTTTATTTCTGAAAAAATAACTCATAAAAGTCATAATAGATAAAGAAAACCCCAAATAATTATGTACTTTGGAGAAAAAGGTAAAGAAGTAAGGCTATAACTTTTTGCTGCATTTTTAACCATTTATAAACAACAAAGTAAGGTTGATAAACTCAAGAAACATCTGCTTTTAACTAAAAAGCTCTCAGAGGTAAATCATGACTATGTTGTCCAGGGAACTACTTTAAAAAAGTCATAAGATTAATGGTTTTTAGCAACTGAAATTGTATATACTTGCCAGAAAACTTTCCAATTATATAAATGTGCAACACAGAGGCAATTTTCCAAATGGCAGATGTATAAGCATTACATATTTTTCTTCTGTCTGGGAATCAAAATAATTTAAGAAAAAATTATTGATATTATCAATCATTTGATCATAAAACTTTGTGGTTTGTAGTAGACAGTTATGTTTACGTTCATAAGGATCAGGTACTTCTAAAAGTAAATTCACAATTTCATTTTAGTGAGATAAAAGATTTCAAACACTGTGGATAATGGAAATTCACAGGACAGCCCCTAAACTGGCCCAAAGAGATAAATGAGGCTTTCTTTTAGCATGAAACACCTAAACTACTCAATAAAGAATAAGAAGTGGTTTAAACCTGGGAAATTTTTGAATTTTACATAATTTCCATCTCATGAAGTGCAAAGAATTTAGAGTACAGAATAGTATAAGGCAAGACAGGATTCATTAAAACCAGTCCTGCTATTCTAACCAGTTAGATGTGCAAAAAAAGTTGCTACTATGGTGAGATTTTAATATTGACAATGCTGTTTTTTGGAATATGAATGATAGCAGGGTTTTTATTTTCACATACACCCAGAGAGTGAAAATTTAGTCCTGTAATTCTAACACATACTGTGGGAGTTTCCACTGGATTAGAAAACTGAACATGGTAGTAGGGAATCAAGGAGATGAGGGTTGGAAGGTGAACTCTGGTTTTGAGACTCAGAAATGAAAGAATTTCTCCTTCTCATAATTAAGAGAAACAAATTAGATCAGTGAATTTATAATTTGTGTTTTTAAGAAGCCAGAGTTATAATAAATTTTTATTGATCTACTTGAATTTACATAAAAGAAGTTCCTTCTTTTCTTAAATAAGGAAAAAACTGATAAAGGTCCAAAATGAACCACATCTGGGGGCTTGACATTAGCTTATGCTTATTAAAATATTATTTAAATAAACATATTTGAGAAATGTACAAGTAAAGAAACTACAACAAACATTAACTATATGGCAGAGAGACGGAATTCTAGATCTTCTGAGATTTGAGCATTGCTCCTTCTCCTAGATTTGAAAGTGATGGGAGATGATAGATAACTAATAACTAGTATATTGGTTGATAATTTCCTAAAAGTTCTTTAATTACACTTTCTGAGTAAGCTCCACTTCTTTTTTAAAAAACATTTTTATTATTTTAATTACCTCTTCCTTTTTATACCTTTCACATTATTACCCTTGTATTGTTTATTTTTCTCTTTTCCTGTGTGTGAGATAGAATTTATTTCATATTCTAACTCATTTACCAAGTAATTATCTGACAAGTATTAATCCTAACAACTGTAGCTTCTTGTTACACTTCCCTTTTGTATTTGAATATTAGGTGTCAATACTTGGATTTCTTAATTATTTAATTAAAAAATTAGTTTATGTTCCTGAAAGGTGGGATTATGAATTGTCAAATAATTTATAGCATCTCTTTTGAAATAACTTTTATATTGATTTGACCTTGTGTTATTTTATTATGTGAGGCATTAAATTTTTTTTTAATATGGGAAAAAAATGTCATATTATGGTGGCTTTAGTTCCTCAGTAACACCTGTTCTTTGGTGTGAAACATTTGTGCCACAAATCTTTAAGAAGGATTTTATGTTAATACTGACCTTTTCTTTCCTTGAGAAAAACCTATTAAAAATTCACAACCTGCTGTGTTCCTTGTAAATTCACAAGTAGATAAAGGACATGGTGAGACACATGACAATGAAAATAGAACAACTGGTACTGTGTTGCACATTTAAAAGCCATTTTCCCATTACTTAACTTTTTTATTTAGATGTGGTAAATTATAACTCAATTGCTTATATTAGTAGTTTAATAAGCAAAACTAATCAATACATTGAATTAAAAATATTTTAACTATGGATTAGTGAAAATCTGATAATTTGAAATGTGTCAAGTTTCTGATTATTTGATAATATTTCTTGTAAAACATTCATCTTAAGACATTTATTTAAAACAAATTTTATAAGCTAAAAGCTAAAAGGGTACTTGTAGTTTATCTACAAGCTTAAGAGCTTCTTTTTTTTTTTAATTTTTAAGATAACCTAAGATCCAATCAATTATTAACACACAGAAGCTGAAGATTACACTTCAGGATAGATAATATATTGGTGGAACTTTTACCTAATACCAGTTCATTTTTAATTTTTAGTTCCTCACATTAAATGAGGAACTATTACAATCTATGAAGTACAGGGAATATATGGCATTTGTTACTGAAAGGATAACCGATAAAAGATTTTACCTTATATATAAACCCTTGGCTAGAAGAAAAATAAAGAACAAGTTTTAAAAAGCGAATAACTATATCTGTCAATTCTGCCAGTAAAAGTCTGATTACTAGTCCAGAGGGATTTATATTGCTGTGTGAAATTCTTTTATTCAGAAAAATGATGCTTTTGGATATTGCTAATATCGGTATTTGGTTTTCTTTGAAAAACTAGAAAAAGTTGCAGAGAAAATTAGAATTATATTTGTAAGAATTATATTAGAACTATATTTATAAAAGTTGGACTAGTTTTTTGAAGGATACACTTCGATGAATGAATCACAAGGATTGTAACATTCTCTTTATGAGTTTAACATTTTCTCACTTAAGTGTATGTTGATTAACTTAAAAATACCAGAAATTGATGAAGAGTTTTTATAATGCACAGTGATAATTTTATACTTGCTGTTCATCCAAACAACTAACATATTCTATATTTGTTTTAGAAAAAAACCCACATTGTGGTAAATATGCTATGCTATTCTGATAACATCAACACTAGCATTTTGCTCTAATTGCTCTAATGAGTAACATAATATCAAATGGAAAATAAGGTATTGAATCAAATAACTTTAAATTTGCCTCCAATAATAATAATAATAATAATAATAATAATAACAATAAATAATAATAATAATAATACTGAAGATGGTCCTGCATCAGAAAGCAACTAAAACATGTCAAAGTAAACACAATC
The DNA here is from genome assembly GCA_030015415.1 of Cynopterus sphinx. Classification (NCBI taxonomy): domain Eukaryota; kingdom Metazoa; phylum Chordata; class Mammalia; order Chiroptera; family Pteropodidae; genus Cynopterus; species Cynopterus sphinx. Next base: position 12,018,285 of record CM057379.1, read on the forward strand.
TGGTCAGAAATAAATAGGTAGTTACCCATTTTGTCAAGACTGGAGAAAAGGGGGAAGAAAGGTGGCAAATCTCAAATTGAAGCATATAAAGTTGACAGAGAGACTGGGCATTATTTCAACATTAATAAGAGAAAAATATAGACCACATTTTATGAATCCCAGTGAAATCATTTTTGCTTCAAAAATAGAAATGGGGAAGAGAAATAAAGTTTAACAGTGAGATAGATTAAAAAACAAGATAATTTTAAAATATCCCACATATATAATTTAGATTAATAAATATTTTTCTGAACACTTTCTCTCTGGAGTCATAAGTGAACATAGAGAAATAAATGATAGATGGACAATAATGTCTGAACAGTTTAACGCCTGTCAAAAAATTAATTTGTTTATTTTCCATATTTGATATGGTTCTGTAGAGCTAGCTCTACTCTAGCAGGGAAATATGCAGTCAGATCTAGATTCAATAAGTAGGAGATTCTCTTCCAATTCACTCTTCCAAGAGTAAAGCCAGTTAGTTGCTTGTGGACCACCCTAACTGCTGAGTCCAATCTGAGAACATCCTGAAATTTGGGGTGCTCTTTTTGAAGCTATCAGAAATTACTCAAAGACCTACACAAGGTCAGATTTCTTTACAGAGCATGCTATAAAATTCAAGAATACATCTCTTGCAAGAACTACTGCTGACTCGCATCTTGCAGTATCTCAGCTAGAGTACATTTCTTTGCTACTACTGAAAGCATTTATTTAAGTTTTTTATAGATATACTTCTACAAGGCGTTATCTGCTTCAAAACCTTAAATGATATGTATAATACACAGTAAACACATTAATGATTAGTTTATTTTTTAAAAGAGAATTATTGGGAAATAGTTTAGAGAAAGTTCAAATTCTTCTAGAAGCCTGGCATCTTTCTTCTTATGGTTTTCAAAGTCACTAAATTATACAAAATAGTCGCTTGTGATGTGAAAATGACATTGAACATTTTACATCTGATTTTTCCCTCACAATTTGAAGTCGTCTTCTTGAGCATCTTGGATTTAAAATACAGGAATATATGTAAATGCATGTCTAAAAAGTTGCTAAGTAAATGTAAAATATTTAAAACCAAGAGATTCATTCTTGACTAATAAGGCAAAAAGAAATTAGAGAAAAAAATAAGGGATTATCACCTCTTTTCTATGGGCTACACAGTCAGCTAAGACTCCCTCCTTTTCACCAATAAAAGTATGATGTAAGACATGTAAACAGGGAAGAGAGAACTAGAGATAGGTATTCATTGAAGAAGTTTATTTAAATATGTACTTGAACTGGATTAAACTAAATTGAAGAAAGCGATAAGAATTCTATGTGTGATAGTTTAGGACTTATAAGTTTTAGAAATTTTGCTACAGAGGCAGTGTTGGAAGCCGTTGGGTTTCTAAAGCTTATACAGATGTTTTTATTTTGAAAGCTATAGAGTAACAAGTACATAACTGGATGCCCAAAAGAGAAGGACCAGACAACTTCCTGCTGTCTCTAGAGTTATGGTCAAGGAGGGAAAAGATTAAAAGTGGCTTGGATCTTTACATTTACTGCATTTTTTTTTTTTTTGAGACATTGACTGAGATGAGAATCTAAGAAAGGGCTATGAACACTATCCTAGAAAAATAAAAATGTGTGTCTATGTGTGAATGTAAAATACAGAAACAATGTTATATGGGTATCAGGAAGTATAAACATCCTCTGAAATATAGCCACAGACCACTAAATGACAAAACAAAAAACTAATCTAGGTCGACTTTTGCTCATTTGGCTGAGTGACATTCATATCTTCATCACATTAGAAAACTTAGTCCTCAAACTTATGCAATGATCTCATGCTTCTGTAACTTGTCTCGTTCCCCACTGTCTATAAAGATCCTATTTATGCCTTATATCCAGTATTAAGCACTTTTTCAAACTCCTTTGCAAGGCTAAATTGACTTATTTTTTTGTGTGTGCCCCAATTCTTATGTGTATATCATACCTATACAGATTTTAAACTATTATTTTTATGTCTTTCTAGAACTACAATTATACTGATTTGGAAGAACCAAGTTTTCTATTTTTGCTGGACTCATAACAATTTACAGTATGCAACACAGAATAATTTCTTCGTAGAAGGAAATAAATCTCAGAGTCAAATGCCACAGACATAAGGAATAAAGATTTTAGTTTATGCTGCTTCCTTGGAAAGGCTAAAAATTCTGAATGGAATTAGAAGTTATTAATGCAAAGTGGGGATCAGTGAGTGATCACATCATAAGTATAAATGTATATAAAGAAAATCATTCTTCATATTGAAAAAGATTGGGGCCGAAAGTTAGAAATTCTGGTTAACTCTGTGACTAGATACAGTTGAATATAATATATATGTGAATTACCAGGGGACGGATTTAAATTTTTCAATGAATAGTCAAGGGTAGAGATCTAAACCCAAATTTGTCTCTAAAATGTAATAAGTCATTGTAGACATCTGTAATGTAGGATCAGGTAGTTAGATGATAACAGCAGGACAACTGAGAACACAGAGAACAGCCAGAGATTACCAACAACAGCAGCAACATTGTACTGCCAAAGCCGAACTGCTGCGTAAGCAACTGAATAACAAAACCTGGGAGGAGAGAATTGTACCAAGGTGAAAGGGGTTTTGCAGTTGTTTTTTTCCCCAGGGAATTTGCCAGTTCTGGGCCAGGGCTTGGTAGTAAGAACGTGTGATTGTCACAAGAAGAGGGTATTTCTGTCTTAAAAAACAAACAAACCAATAACACCAAAAATAGCAAAAAAAAAAAAAAAAAATTTAAAGTTCATGTGATACTGAAAATAGAAGAAAGGCCTTCAAATGCAATGTCAGGCTTTCCATAAAGCATTTGTTGAATTGTGTCTATAGATGGTTAAATTATTAGCTTTCTGTGCATCTATCATTTATCTATCTATCATCTATCTTTTATCTATCTATCTATCTATCTATCTATCTATCTATCATCTACCTATCATCTATCATCTATCTATCATCTATCTGTTTGTTTGTTTAAATTCTACTACAAATTCTTCTACAACTGCCTAAATTTTCCTCCAAGCTACTGAGGTTAAACAGGTTCATCTTTCTGAAGACTATCTCTCAGAGCCTCTGACATGTCCCAAGGAATTGTTTGAGATTCAGACTTTGTTTACAGCTGTTAGCCTGTGATCTTTCTTCACCAGAACCCTTTGCCTCCCCAACCTCTAGTATATTTTCCTCTTTTTTTGTTTCTTACTATTTGACTTAATGTGATATCCAAATATTGATGCACATGTATTCTTTTCTTAGGCAAAGAAGTCAAGGCTGGACATTATTTTTTCTTGAGAATATGGAATATACTATTTCATCATCTTATTAATATTGCTGTTAAGATATCTGTGATCTTTCTGATGTTTGATCTTCGTATAAGGCACATGGATTTAATTTTCTCTGGAAGAATTCTTTGTCAAGATTTCTTAAATTTTATGGTATTGTTCCGTGGTATTTTTATAGTTCCATCATAATTGCAAGATACTCACCAGGCCTTTCAGTCTGCAATTTCATTTCGCTCTGTTCTGCCACTTTCTAATCATTTTTCATTAATATCCAGTCTCCTCCATTTTTTTATTGTTCTGGAACTTCTGTTATTCAGATATGGTTCCTTATAGTTTATCCCTTTAATTTCATTGACCCTTTAATCAAATTTTCCTTTTTTTTTTTTTTGTCTTTCTGTTTTAATTTCTTCATTATGTTCCTAATGTTATTCTCCATGTCATCTATGGAGATTTTTGTATTTGGTATCATAGCTTTAAGTTACAAAGATCATTTTTTCTCTGTGAATTAATTTATTTGAAATTATATATAATGTGTGTGTATATAATATATATATATATATATATATATATATATATATATATATATATATATATAAATCTAGTAGATAGTATCTTCCATCGGTGGCTGCACCAACATTTCCACCCTATATCCTCTTCCAATAACTTGTCACCACCTAATCAACAGGAGGAGCTCAATACTTCTCCTCTGAAATCCCCATCAAGAGGTAGAGCTCAATTTCCTTTCCCTTGAATCTCTTGTGATAGACAAAATATAGCTAAGGTAATGGTGCATGACTTTCAAGACTGGTTTGGAAAAAGTGATGAGACTTCTGCCTTGTGAGTTTAAATACTTGGATTATAGCCCTGAGCCATTGTGCAAGCAGTGCAGTTGTTCTGAAGTGATCAAGCTCTGAGGAATCCCATCTAGGCACGGAAGGAGCATGGGGGAGAGAGAGAGAGAGAGAGAGAGAGAGGAAGGGAGAGACAGAAAGACAGACAGACAGACAGACAGACAGAGACAGAGATAGAAGGGCAGAGAGAGACAGACAGACAGACAGACAGAGACAGACAGGGAGAGAGGGAGAGGGAGGGAGGTGGAGAAACCATAGCAAATGATAAAATTATTTAGTCCAAAGTCTTTAAAATTGTGTTTGGCAGCAACGGCTAACCAGAAGAGTAATCCATGATATTTTTTGAGTATAACAAATACAAATTAATACTGCATTATATATTAGCATGTATTTCTTTTGCATACTTGTAGAAATTGGAATTTTTAAGTTTTTTCTCTACATATTCACTGATTTCCTCAAATTGCTTTATTTAGTTATTTTTGATTTATAATAATAGATTTCTTCAAATGTCTTGATTTCTAATTTACATATATAATGTTATGTTCTAAACAATTTTTCCTCAGAAAATTTTGAAAATTATTTTATTTTCTTCTAAAACTCAATTCTGTTGTTGAAACTTTCTAGTCAAACTCTGATTTTCATTTGATTATAGTACACACACACACACACACACACACGGTATATTTGGACTGACAATCTTGTTCTTGTGGTTTTAAAATCCTGCGAAAATAATTTTAATGTCTCTCCTAAACTTTTGAAAAAATATTGTCATCTAATATTTAATTATCTCTGCATTTTCTGTTCTGATTTTTATCTTTTCATCTCTCACTCTCCCTCCCTCCCCTTCTCTTTCTCTCTCCTTACCCTCTCTTCCTCTCTCTCTTTGTCTAGGTTTCCTATTAGAAGCTTAATAGACCTGAATTTCTCTTTGTTTTATGCATATTGCCCCCTTTTTAAATTTGCTTTATGTATCATTTGAAATAATTTTTTTCAAATGATTCTTTTTATAAAAATGTCCTACATTTTTTCCATCCCCTTAGAAGATACAATTTAATTATTCTAAAGTTCTTTACTCTTCTGTGACTTATCTGTGACTTATTTCTTGTTCCCCCAGAGAGTGATGCTCCATTTATTAAATGAGGTTTTTTTGTGTGTGTGTGCTGTGGGATTTTCTAAAATGTTAGTGACATTTTGTTATTCTTTTACATTTGTATAAAAAGGTTGTTAAGAAGCTTAAATGACATTTCTCCTTCCTTGCAAGCCTGACCATTAAGTGAGCATGAGGACAACATGAAGTCCAATAGGATCATCAAGCAGCCAAGCTGTCCCTAAGCAGTGAATGATGACATCTGCTAGATTGGCTGCCACATTTCCACTGATTTGCCACAAAAGACATAATGAGCCAAAATAGATTTAGACAATTCATTACTCTAAGGTGAACAGGCAGCCTAAGCTTCATGTGTGCATCAGTTTCTCTTGTTTTCCAAGTCCCAAGGGGGTGATGTCGCATTGTAAACCGACTGTGCATGAGCTGGTGTCATAGCTAAGAGACGCTGAGCTCAGCAAACTCCTAAGGGAATTTCTAGTATGACTTTCATTTCTCTAGAATGTAAACGAATCTTCATGGGAATTCTACTATCCTAGAATATTGCTGAGCTATCTTCTATTTGTGCTATTCTGAAATGTAAATTAATCTAAGCATATTGGTGGCTGTTAATATGTAGAAGTGAATAAATGTGAGATATCTATGAAAAATTATCTTCCTACTAGGATAGATTATGTCTCAGGATCAAGAACTTCAAAATAAGCTGAGCAAATAGGCAACGTAAAAATAATGAGGTCCCATATCCACTATGATGCATAGATATTATTAGTATAGATAATATAAAATTTTGAGGGTCATAATCACTTCTATGAAGATATTTGATTAAATGTTCTTATGCTATTAGTAAAGGTGGGAGGTGGGGAAGTAGAAAGGAGAAGCCAATCAATACAGTTGATTGTTGGGGAGGAAGTAAACTGACCAAAGAGCCTAATTTAAAATTAAAAATAATACTTCCATCTCAGTTTTTTCCTATATTACTCTCATTACATCAACTTCGGTCCTGATGGTTGGTATAGCTATCACAGTCACTCATTCACTTTTAGTCCCATCAGTTTGTTCCCTGTGCTTCTAAACTATATATAACTTTTTATTTTTATTTTTTGTAGGTGGGAAAGGAAATAACCAAGGTGTTATTAGGCTACTGTGTTGAAGAAAACTAACCTTATTTAAAAAAATTTATGCAATTGTACTGAGCAAAATTGTTGCTCTAATTGTTCTACAAATAATGTTTAAGTTACATTATTTAATAAAATATAACTATGAAGTTTGTATTCATTTTTATTTTATTTTTTGCTGGAGAATTGCCAAATTTCAAGGATATTTAAAATCTAATTACTTTGTATAATTAGTAGACTTTATTTATAAAGTTTAATTAAAATCACTAAGTTTAAGGTCCATACTTACTGAAAAAACCCTTAAAAGTTTCTTTACCACTAATGATTAAACTAAGTATTTAAACTAACCATCAAATAGTAATTTATTGGATGATATTTAAAATTTAATGACTATAAAATTGTAAAAAATGGATTTAAAATATTTAAAATATATTTAATGCATTTTTATTAAAAATTGTTTTAAATCTATATAATTAATAGAAAATAGTGTATGTCAGTATGTGTGCAGCCTATAATAAAGGAAATGAATTGTGTATAACATTCCTTTTATACACATTGATAATTACACATTTACTTGTTTTCTAGTTATTCACAAATATATTTTTATATATACTCTCACATATTTGAAACCAAATTTAATTTTAATTTGAAACCAAATAAATTTTAATCTCAAAAATTTTTCATGTTTTTGTTTAAATATCATAACTATAAGGTATATTTGAAGGTATTCTTTTCAAGTTTGCCTAGACAATCTCATTTCTGTTGCCTAAATTCTACAAAAAGTGTTGGTGTGTGTGGGTTGTGGTGATGTGGTGAAGGGAGTGGATGGCTTTCTGTGGTTAGTACTGTATTATACAATTTGAAAACAAATAAAAGTCAGATTGTAAAAATTATTACTTTTTTATTATGTATTTATTACTTATACTTCAATTTATATGTTTTTTATTTACTACTAATATCTTCTTGACAAGTTCTTATGTTAAAAATTTTGAGGATTTTTGCCTTACTTATAATTTGACATTATTGGCAACTATGAAATGTTTGATATTTTTTCTTCTACTTTAATACCCTTAAATAATGATTCTTATTTTCCTTTGTCATTTTCAATTTTTATCCATTCTGTTTTTAGTGAAAAAGAACCAATTTTTGGTTGAAGAGAGGGTTCAACATATTTCCATATAATTTCATGCTTAATTTCATTTGTTATCCTTTTTACATAAAAATAAAGACAACACGCCATTGAAATTCAATAGCTTAATTTCATTTTTTCAGCTAAGTTATTTGCTTGCATCTTTCAGTCATTAGTCAAGGGAAAAGAAAATGAGATGAATTTTCATTCAGTAAAAAAAAAAAGTCCTGACGTTGACAATAAGTATCTCTGCCTATGAGAATAAAGAAATACTTCAGCTGCTATATCACTGATGATATTTCACCTAAATCCTCCCTGATGAATTTAACAATTACTTAAAATTTGATATAGTCATTAAACAAAATAGTATGAATGGAATGGGTTGAAGATACAACCAATGAAGCAAGTTTTCTCAAGCAGGAATTTAATTTGTTTTTAACTCCATTGATAAATCCTTACAAAAAAAATTTATATTGTGCTTAAAACTTTTAACCAACCCCAAAATCAAGTTGTTTTTTTTTAAAAAAAAAAAAACAAGATATGAAGTATAAAAATAAAATGCTTTTGAGCTTATTAAAATTTTATGTGATATTAAGCAAAATGAGCACAGGAAAAAGATAAAGACAAAGTATATTTTTTAAACAGAGAGTAATAAAACAAGTATATTATAAACCAGAGATCATTTAACTGTTAAAAGTCTATAAGACTTTCAGAAAGTAATATTGAAAAATACTTATGTTTGAGGTAAGTGGGTCTGTAACTGTGGCTGTTTAATACAAAGCTAGTATATTTTATCATTTCAAAATATTTGTTTAAACAAAATTATATAGAGACTTTACATAATTAAATTTGTTTAACAGTATTATAATAGGCTATGATCAGGATTTGGAATGTTCCATAATATTCAGAATTTAAATTATTTGTTTAAATATTTATGTTTAGCAAGCAAAAAACCGCTATGCCAAAATAATGACAAGAAATTAAATAAAGTAATAAAAATTTATTAGGATGGAAGTTTTAAAAATCATAATTAGTGTAGAAGACTAATTTCAAAAACTACATTTTTATCGTCAGTGACCACACTTTATATGGAAAACTTTATTCAATCACCAAAAGGAATAAGTATATATTTTAATAGATATTAAAATTCATGACCTTCCTCAGGGTTTGCTTTTGAGGTTAAAGAAAAAAGAGTCAAGACATATAGATGTCAGCATAAAAACTGAAAGAGAAAAAGAATCAGAGAATAAAAAAATCAAAGAGTATTGTAAGAAAAGCTGTCCAGATTGCTAAAATTTATATTGGTTTGGTTCAACAAACACTTGCAAAGTATGTACACCATGTTAGAATCAGGTTGTTCAACGATGCCTAAGTTTTTGTTTTTACCTTGCTATTTATTTACATATCAGTTATTGAAATAGTCTACAATTATGTATTTTATAGTTCAGCATATATTTTCACGACCATATTCTTATTTAATTCAGCCATCTTATTTTGTTAATTTTAGTGATTTTTGAAAATCCTATTCTTTAAAGGAAAACATTTTGCCTAGGGTGGCATGGTGTGTCTGGGGACACGGGGGTAGCTTATATGAATTATTTGTTTTAACTGTTCTTTTTACTAGGACAAGTTTTCTCATGAAAACATGCATTTGTTTATTTTGTTTTATTAGTACACACAAATAAATGTGCTGTTAGTAAATAGGTTTCAAGGGAATTATTTTCCCCTTGGTTAGTAGAAATAAACAGGTAAGGAAAGTAAGCTGTGATCATTTTGCTCTTCAGGTAAATTATTGTACAAATCTGCTTTAGCCAAGTTGTATATCACAGACAATTTTAATGCAACTTTAATAATAAATAGACATATGGTGAAATTTATTAACTGTTTGTAACATTTTGGGGCTATGAATTTTTGTACATAAAAATATGTCTGAGCACAAATGAAACATTTTTAGCAAATTACCCCATTTTAACCAACTGAATGCATACCTATAATATGCATAAACTAACTCTAGACTAATGTCCAAACAACAACCCTTCCTCGAGACATTTCACTATTAGACTGATTCACCCTGCGATCCCCTTTTTTTAAAAAAATCTTAAACTATGTATTTTTTGGCAGAAACACTTAAAAGGTTTCTAGTTGACTGAAAACATATTCTCTCAGGAAAAATAAAAAATATGTTCCGATACAAGGATATTTATGATTAAAACATTATCAAAAATGAATGCATCTGACAATAAAAGTGGTTAAACAAGTGACTGATGAGGTTTAAAATAAATGTTGCAAAATATTTTAAGAACAAAGTCTAAATTTCAAAAGAAAGTAACATTACAATGTAGTTTAAAAATATTATTCAAAAAATGGAGAATGACAATTTTGATTGTCATAATTAAAATGGAAAAAAGATCAATTTTAGAGAGCAGATTTCAGTTGATATGCTGCTTTTGACCAGAAAATAAATTAAATGTATAGCCACACTTTTCATGTTTTGAAGTGTGACTTTTTGATATCTTTTTAATCTTTAAATTTAATTATTTAAAGATTAAAAAGATATCATCTGACTATTTGTGTTTTGCCTTTAAATTAACATTTTTGGATGATTTTACATAGCTAATCCATGATCCTAGCTGCTCAAGATGTCCTGACATTCTTCTGATTAAATTAAAGTAAGGTAATTATATTTCATTTGGAAATTCTTCTAATTCTGTGTGTGTGTGTGTGTGTGTGTGTGTGTGTGTGTGCACGCATGTTGCAATACTCCACACACTTCCATTGGCTAGCATGTGTCTGTAGGAAAATACATTGAGAAGGAAGTCCAACCACCAACATGGCACATGGCCAACATGTAATTATTACTTGCACTGCCACTTCCATTTCTGATTATTTCCTTTACATTCCTCTTTTCATTTATGTGATTAAAACTGCATTGAATTAAATATGCTTTTTGTTAGAAACCATTGTGTTTTTACTGATGTGTGCCCTAAATCGTAATAATGTTGTGCATTAAATGGTGCTTGATAGATTTTAAGAAGTTTTATGTTCATCTAATTTTGATTTCCAAAATTAAAACTTATATGAGTAGATGTTATTATCTTTTCTAAAATATGGAAACTGAGACTCAGAGATTAGGTCATCACTTCAAAAACTTTGTCTACTAATGTGTGCTGAAGTTGAAACTTCAGGGTTCCTTCTACAAATGGTTGTTGGTATTTTTTAGGGTAAAAGAATTTCAGGTTGAAATGTATCACTGATAGATTTATATATTCAATAAGAATGCTACTAACAAAAATTAAATAAAATGAAGAAAAGCTGTGATTTATCTGTGATATTTTACATCTATTTACTAATATGCTGGTGTAGTATAGTGAAATAATTGAAGTTTTCTCACAAAATAGTACTAGTTTGAATCCTAGCTGAATAATAACTTAATAGCCAAGTAACTAGATATCATAGCTGGTTTCTTTAAACTTCAGGTTCCTCCTGGTAAAGTAGTAACAACAACCTTTATATTGCAATAGTACTGTATACATTATGGCATCTACAGTGTCTCGCAAAAACTGGCACATATTATGACCTTAATAAATGGTAGCTAATATTATTTTATTTAATGTTTAAAGTGTTACAATATTTTATTTTTATAAATATAGTACTAATATTATGTTTCTATACATAGCAAACAATATAAATAAAATAAAATACTTATGAAATTTTAAAATAGAAATGTCAAAGGATTAACATAAATCTCGTACTACATATAAGTTACTTCAGATATATGTGTTTGGTACAGATTTGCATTTGATCAAAATAGATCAAAGACCTAAATGTAAAGGAAAACCTAAAAACTTCTGGAAGGTAGCAGAGGAGAAAACCTAGAGCTAACCTTGGGTTTGTAAATAATATTTTAGAAACAGCGAAGTCATGACCCATGAAAGAAAAGATTGGTAAGCTGGACTCCCTTAAAATCAAAATATCCTGCCTTGTAAAAGACAAGAGCATAAGAAGATAGGTTACAGATTAGAAAATATTTACAAAGGTACTGATAAAGGGCTGTTATCCAAAATAATGTACAAAGAACTCTTAAAATAAAATAAATGTACAAAAAAAAAAAACAAACCACCCAATTAAAGAATATTTTAATGACCTTAAGAGATAACTTGCCAAGGAAAATATATGGATGGTAAAAAGTACATAAAAAGATCTTCTACATCATAGGTCATGGGGAAATGCAAATAAAAATAATAATGAGTTACCACTACACAACTGTCAAAATGCTCCAAATCGGGAACATTGGTGACACTCTAATTGTTCCTCATTCATTGCCAGTGGCAAAGAAAAGAAGTGATAAAAACTCTCATTCATTGCTGGTGGGAATGCAAAATGGTACAGCCATTTGGAAGGCAATTTGGAGGTTTCTTACAAAACTAAACATACTTTTACCATATGATCCAGCAATTGTGCTCCTTGATATTTACCGAAAGAAGCTAAAAGAACTTAGGACCACACAATAACCTGCACATGGATATATATAAATTAAAATCATTCAAAATTAAATAATTTTAACAAATATTTCAATTTAAAAATGGACAAAGCACTTGAATAGACGTTTCTCCAAAGAACATATAGAAATAGCAAATAAGGCCCTGAAAAGATACTCCACATCTGTTGTCCTTAGGGCAAATCAAAACCACAATGAGATTCCATTATGATGCCTATTTCAATAAAACAATAACAACAACAAAAATGTTGGCCAGGATGCGGAGAAATTGAAACTCTTCTGTATTGCTGGTGGGAATGTAAAATGGTGCAGCTACTCTGAAAAAACAGCATGGTGATAAATATAAAATTATTATAATACAGAAATTCCACATCTGGGTATAGACACAAGAGAACTGAAAGTGGGGACATGAACATATATTTGTACAGTATTTACAGCACCATTATTCACAGTAGCCAAAAAGTAATGACAACCCAAATGTCCATTGACAGGTGAATGGATAAATACAACATAGTACATACATACAATAGAATATTATTCATTCCAACACGTACTATGACATGAATGAACCTTGAAAACATTATGTTAAGTTAAATAAGCCAGGCCAAAAAAAAAAAAAAAAGACAAATATTGTGTGATTCCACTTCATTGAGGTAACTAAAGCAGGCAAAGTCATGGAAGCAGAAAATGAATAGTATTTGCTAGGGACTCAGAAAAGAGAGGAAAAGGAAGTTACTGTTCAATAGGTATAGAGTTTCGATTTGGGATGATGAAAATGCTCTGGAGATAGATGGCAGTGATGGTTACACAATGATGTGGATAAACTCAATGCCACTAAATTGGATGCTTAAAGATGGTTAAAATGGTAAATTTTATGTTATATATATTTTACCACAACAAAAGAAATAATTTTAGAAACATCATTGGCATACTAATTTTAATATACACAATATGTAATGCCTTTTATACATATGCTAAAATAAATGTAATAAATGAATGCTTCTAAAGATCCATTGAGATATTTCAAAAATAATTTCTATTGTTAAGATTTCCCTCAGAAACATTAATGTAATTTCTAAAACAATTTGTGTAAGTTTATGTTATTTTAAATCCCTCCATATTTTTTCTTAAATAATTCATTTTTTACAAAATTTTAGTAGACTTAGTAAATTTAATTCAAAATATATGTATTTTTTTTAAACTGTTATACACTTTGGGGAAGATATAGTTCTCTGTATATCTGTGTGATTAAGTGTGCTTTCCTTGAGAATCATTTCTGTCTGAAAATGTTCCAGTTTTCTATCACAATGAGAATCCATTATTTCCTTAGAGAGATTAATCATTTTAGGAACTTTTCCATATAATTTTAAAAGTGATAAAATATTCCTATTCAACTTGAAAACAATAAGGTAAAATATTTATCTGTGTTTTGTACATGGTTTCTGCCCCAGCTCAGTCTGGAAAAACAGAACATCGTTGTAGCTGTATGAAATCCCATTCACAGATTACCTCAGCTTCAGAGAGCTGCCTCACCTAGGTCACTATTTCTGAGGGATAGCCCCACCCAGAATCAGAAGGAGGGAGAGGTGTAAGGATGTGGCCATGAAAATTCAATGGAAGATTCCGATGGAGCATTTAAGCTCCAGAGAACCCACAAGGTAGGCTTAGGCTGTAGGACCTGCATCGCTGACCAACTCACTTTCTCTTTTTCCAGTTCTAATTCTTACATCTCCCTTCTATAGGTGTGCATGCCAAGGAATTCCCTAATAAATGTTCTAAAAGGCTGTATCATATAACAGAATATATGCTATTTCCTTGTTATCTGATGGCTGAAAAGAATTTATACTAGTAAAATGCTCTCTATATTTCTATCTAATCAGATCTCAAGTTTTAAAAACTATCTCTAGAATAGTTGGAAAATTACGATACTTTGGGGATTCACATTTTTAATCTAATTTGCTTTGGCACCATTTAAATTTTACCAATTAGGAACAAACTATGTTTGGGAATACTTTGAAATCATTTTGGTTTTTCAAAAGAAGTTATTACCTGCCTAGATGCACTATAGTGTGAGATGAAGAATGTATTAGCGGCCGCTGCTTTTGAAGTCCTGGTGGTTTATTACCTATTTAAATAAAGATTTGTTCCTGATAGCCTTTTTCCAAATCTGACCTGAAGAAAGAAGAGGAACCATGTCCATTAACACACTCCTTCTTTTAAAAGCCACATGTTACTCAAAATGGAATTTTGCATCAATAAAGATCCAATTTAAGAATTTTAGGAAGAACCAACTCTCTCAATTCATTGTGACCTCCACCATAATCAACATTTCAGTAGTCAGTTGTGAATTAGATATACTTAGTAAGTATACTGATGACAGATATAATTCAGTTCATTTTAATAGTGAGATTCATGAAGAACCTCTAAGATTGTAGAGACAATGGGAAAAAATTTTAAGAAGTGGGAAAAAAGTTTTTTAAGTAGAATATAAAAGACTATAGGATCAGTTTCAATTAAGAAGATATTGATTCATGCTGAAAGCTACTGGGGTCAGCAGTAAGAAAATGCCTCAGAAAAAGGAATATATGCGGAAATGTGTGACAGGAAAACAAATTATGTCAGAGGCCGGGAAGCATTATTATCCAGTTTTGAGGCAAGGTCAGTATAAGAACAATGAAATAATGAAGAAATCTATGAGAATTGAAGTTAAGACACTGGTTAAAGTAGCAAGAGCACAAGAAGAAGAAATTATAAATTGTGAGTATTTACAATATACCAGAAACATACATAGGCATTTTATAAATTATTCTATTCTAGCAATATCTTCATGAAAAAAAAAGATGCTGATCTCCAGTGGTGACTTGGAAAATCATTAACAACTACCTCTTTAGGGAAGGAGTCTTGATTTGCAGAGTCTGCCAATTCCTGCAGTATAACTATCACGCCATGCTCAACTGAAAACTATCACCATGGCATCAACTGGCATGCAACCATCTTGAAAAATTAATAATGCACTCTTGCAAGCTGGCCAACTGTCAGCTGACATCTCAATTGCAACAATCTATTAATGATTTGAGTGGCTGCCATTCTAATGTTCTACACCCACCAAAATTAACTTTTTAACATAGGGCCGAAAATATCTTCAGATAAAGCTGAAGACGTCATCATCAGTATATATACTAATAAACATACCTATTTCATAATAAAGGCAAGTGATCCCTCATTGAATGTCTGAGATGTAAAAAAAAAAAAAAAAACTAAGAGAAAGCCCGGCTATCCAGATGTAGACATTTGGTTCATTTGTGACTCACAACTCTATACCTCTGATATGCTGGACTCAGGATAAGCAAACACATATGAACTAAATTTGGTGTTAGATTTGACTGCTGGCTTGGAAATAGTGACAGAATGGGTGTCAAAAAAAATTGAAAAGCTCAGTTGTCTTGGAGCTTTTGGGGGATATTTGGAAGAGACCCCACTTAACTGTGAAGTTTAGTGATGCAATTCAATTTAAGCAGCAGCCAAAATAGCAAATGTTCCTTTAGAAAAATTTCTATAATAGTACACTTCTTACAGCTCAGCTTCTTACTCGGGAAAATAATTTTAATCCTGGGCTGAGATTTAACATCTTAATTTAAAATTCTGAATTAATAGTTTTATGTAATCTATAAATGTATAAAGTATAGTTTAAAATGTGAAGTTAGTAAAAGAATTTTACTAAAGAGGAAATCTAAAATTTATATGAAATACTTTTTGCCTACTGTGGATTAGTGTTCTAAGGAGAGAACCAAAGGTTTACATGTTATATTCCAACAAAATTACTGCTCCCTTTCCTATATGTAGTCCTTTTATGTGAAAACACATATTTTCTTTATTTTAACTTTTAGTTATAATTACTAGATTCCATAAAATGCATTTTCCAATTAGCAACATAATAATAATGTAATAAATAATATTCTTTAGAAAAAGTGATGTAGAAATTGAACTTATGTGATTATTTAAGAATTCACTTCAGAAAACTTATTTAAACACTCCCTCTTCTACTTACGCTTTAATAAGAAACAACTGAGAACTTAAATATATGAACATATACCAAGTATGAGACATTAATGAGCAAACACAGCAAGATACATCACACTTTTTCATATTCCTTACTGAGAAGAACATTATTCTTCAGTACAATGAAGACAGAATTTAATTGAATATATAATTATACATTGTCTCTGAAAAAGAAAATAAGAGGGCTTTGGTAGAAATTTATAATACCATAATAATTATTTCACAGGTTTTATGGCCATTAAACACACACCTGTTACTGATAAATTATACAGAGACTCTGCAGAGCAAGTTTATGTGAGATTTAATATATTTTTCATCAATAGAGATTTCTCTTGAGTTTTTGCTAAGTCAGCTAGCTACTCAAATTTCACATAATCTTCACTATAAAATGATTAATTTCCTAAAAGTTCTATACTTGAAAAATGATGGGTTAAATTGTAGATTAAATTTTTATTTGAATTTAAATAATTTACAGTAATTGGTAGTTTTTCAAAATTTATTTGGCACAGAAAAATGTTTGAGTCATTTTGTATTATCATTCTGCTCTTATAATTAAAGTCCTATGTAATTCCAACTATTACTAGTCTTTGTCAATTTATTGGCCTAAAAACAAAGTAACGATAGCTTTAGAAAATAAATCCATAATTATATTTTTATCTAAAACAGTCCAATAAAAGTAAATTCAAGGGACACATAAAGAGGTGAATTTTAAAAGATGGCATGTGACAAACTAAAAAAAAAAAACAAATAAACAGAAAAACAGAAAAAATAAATGAAGAAGCTTCTTTGGGGGGGTAGTAAAATGGTGACTATGAGTGAGAAATATACAAAAAATTAGGCCATGGAGGTGAAAGAAAAGATGACAACGCTCACAGCATGATGGGCTAGTAAGTCACTAGAGTGTAGAATGAGCAGAGTGTAGTTAGGCTTTTAGGTACTGAGTGTGTTATTGTGTTATAAAGGTCATAAATGAACTTGTCACATATATACATGAATAACCTTGATATTTGGTAGCATATTATATAAATAACTTCATAGAAGAGTTTAGTATATTTGTGTTACCACTATTATTATCAGTAAGAACCTATAAATAAAAGAATGAGTGTGGGTGTCATTTATAAATGAGCACTTCATATTTAATTTCCTTTTTATTGTGTTTTTAAAATAAGTGGCACTTGACAGTAGACATTTTGTTTTAAAATGCTAATAGGGAGCCTATTTCCCATAATTTTAACTGGGAAAAATATAATGTTTACACATTGAAACCAAACTCAGTTTCTAAAAAGTAACTAAGACAGAGTAAAATCTCTGTACATGATTAACATGTTATATAGTTAGTATGTAAAATGCTTCAATCAGTATTACCCAATAACTTAAAGTTTAAGGGGAATTAGCATGGCTTCTCTAAGTGCTTACAAGATTTTAGTTGCACATTCTTTTTGACAGACTTTGTTATCTTGAAACCATCTGTGGGTGGTTTTGAAGTTCTACCAAGTATATCTGGAATGTGTCTCAAGATCATCCTAAATATTATTATGTTAAAATATTATAGTGAGCGCTGAGGATGTAAGCATATTTTCCCTATATCACTGCTGACTAAAATGTCATTGTATTGGAAGATATAAACATTGTTATGCATTTTGAGAATTAAATCAAGAGGTGGTCTGCCTAGAAAACATCAGGGTTCTGCAGGGCATGCTTTTATTTAAAAATGCTGTAATTACTCCTTACATGAGAATTAGTATAAAAATTCCCTGTGAACATTCATGCTGTTCACCTTATTTTGTGGTGTTTACCTACCAGGGAATAATGTCTACACTCATCTCAATGTTCAAATGTCCTCTCATCAGGAAGGTTTTGGTAACCATTTCATCTCAAGGAGCCTCACCATCCTCTAACACATCATCCTTCAAAAACCTTTTCTAACTAAAATGATCTACCATATTTGTTTCATGCTCCATTCTTTTTATAGCTGGATTTAATAAGGTTCGGATAGAAAATAATTGTATACCAACACCCTCCCACCCCCATTCCACCATGAAAGTTAAATGTGTTTTTTTGTTGTTTGTTTGTTTGCTTAGGGTTTTTGTTTGTTTGGTCATGTTTGGATTTTTTTTTAAAGACACCTTTATGGAAAAGTCAAGACAAGAAAGGAATAAAATGTACTACTGCCACCAAGGATACTGGAAGGCTAAAGAGAAGTCTACATTAACCTCAGTACTGCATGCAGAGGCCAATTTACAAGTACAAAGGAACACTGCTCAAAATTGGCACTGCCTAGCAATTATCTCGAAAGCACCCGGAAAATAGATTGAAATGCCCAGTTGGAATGGTCCTGTATCTTGCAATTTAAGACTAAAATATCTAGTTCTTTCAAAAAAGGATTAAACATAAGCTTAACACTTATTCTGAAATTTAAAAAGCTTTTGTATCTTTTGTCATTATGGCCACATTAAACACAAATGTATTTAAACAGCATTAGGAAAGCACTTATTGCTAAGAACATAATAATACTAGACTCTGTTCTAATTTACTGGCATATCTCGCATAGGTCAAATACGAAGCAATGTCAAAGCTGCTACATTAACCTACAAACAATCACAGAAAAAAAAAAAACACAAAATGAGCAAGTACAAATGTTGTCTCAATTTGACTACATGCAGGAAGCAAATCTCTTTTCCAAAACTGTCTTTTTAAAATTATATATTTCTAGTCAGAACTTCTAAAGTGAAAACACTGAAATACTACATGGGAATACAGTTACTAGTATTGTAATAACTATGTGGGTACCGAATTTATTGGGACAATCACTTCATAAGTTATATAAATATCTAATCACTGTGTTATACACCTGAAATTAATATAAAATTGTATGTTAACTATAACGGAGACAAATAATATCAAAATTTTAAAATGTTAATATTTTATTTTCATTTAAAATGGTTTTGTTGTCTGTGGGTGAAACTATTTTTGTTGTTATGAACCATATTTTTAGAGTTTTGAAATAAGTACTTTGAAGAAAACATAAAATATCTGACAAAGAAAGTTCCACTTAATTAAAATTTAGGCTAGAAAAGTAAATTTTTGTCTACAAATTGCCTTGAATCTTTTATAAGAGGCTAACCTTAAATAAACATTGGTCTTACAATCAAAACACCAAAATAATAATAATAATGATGATAATAATAAAAGAAAAAAAGAAAAAGAAGAAAACTGAAATACCAAAATAATAATTCAAGATAATAAAATAGAACTTATTATCCAGGTGATTTTGATTATGCATTTTGCTGTAGAAATAAATGTTAAATACCTTGGTTGAGAAACCACAATCATGTGACTAATTTGTAGTTATAGTTTTGGGGGTGTTTGTATTTGTTTAACTATGAAATCTCCCACACCACTGCTTCTAAGATCAGAACTACAGCTATAGATACCTTAAATTGAGCAGTGTTGCATATTGGAACTTGTATGTGCTTTACTATTTTGTAACAGAGACCACACATGTATTATTAACTTTTCTTTTCTTTAAAGAAGACATGCCAGTATGTCCTAGAACTTAGGGCACTTAAATTTATAAAGTAACTTGCATTTAACCCTATTTGAAAAGTTGCTTTTTTGTTTCTAGCTTACATTGATTGCAACATTTACTAATTTGGCTTTCTCATTTAAATGGTCTTAAGCTAATCAAAAACCTAGATTATTATTGTTCACTGTGGTAGAATCATTATTAATTCGTGTATTTTGTGTTCAATTTTGTCTTCTGAGGAGATGCACCAACTGTCCATTTACTATGTACCACCTAATGTTTATATGAGAAAGGAAAATATTTCAACTCTGTAGTTAAGATAACAAATATTTCTTTCTGTTTCTAGAAGGTTTTTTTGAAATTGTAATGGCTAAGCAAATATTTAAAAATTGTTACTATGCAGCCATACATTGAGGGTGCCTGATTTTTTAGGGGGTAGAAGATTAGGTGTCCCCCCATTCACTAGAAAATAGATATCTTAGTTCCAAAATATTATTGATGTTGAATTAATTTGGTAGTCTAGCCACACACATACAGACACTCAAGCAATTGCATGGTAGCATGTATATAACTATCTTTTTGAGCTAGATTGAAGTGCTAAAATATTCCTTCCCACTTAAATTTGCTGTTTAAAGTATCCTGAAAAATCGTAGTGGCTTAAAATCAGATTCCTCACCAGCCTCTTTCTTAAAGCTACATTGAGCTGTATCACCAGCTTAAGGCACTTTTTAAAGACTAAATATAAATCTGATTTTTTTAAATTATTTTTTATTTAAATAGTATCTTAGTGTAAGATTGAGAACTTTAAAAGAACAGGTATTCCTGATAAGAATGTAGGCCACAGATATTTTTCATGAATCCAAACAAAGTAGTCTTTCTAAAATAATTTAAAATCAGAAACACAAGTGGGTGGCACTGGCTTAATGCTGTTCATGTTTCTAAAAGTTTCTATGTTTAGATTATATACCTAATTCATATTAAAATACCACTGTTTTCTAGAAAAGCTGACTTCATTAAATATTTTTGTATTTTATATGAGCTAGTTTATATATGGTATTTACATCATCATTCCCTATAGCCACATGTTCTTTGTACCTTTTGTAGTTTCATTTCTTTACTGGGTTTACATCTTATGGTCTAACACTCTATAGAGTTCTGGGTGTTTCTCATGTTTTAGCATTTGTATAAAGAAACAGGTCCATGTAAAAGTTTAAAAGACTAATTGATGTATGGTATTTCTCTTTAGATATTTGCTTGTCCATTTGCTCAACATATTGTTTCTAAAACAAACAATAAAGATTCTCTTATTTCTTAAAGGAAAAAAAAAGTCACTTGAAAATTTTTAGTGTTCGAGAACATTACAGTTTTTAAAAAGTCCAAGAGGATGTTTCCAACTCTCTGATCTTTTATGGAATGTGATGTTTCTCCAAATGCTCACTTAAGATCTAGTTCATCCTGGGAAGACTACAGTGGGGAGGTCAGGACAGTGTCTTCTCTCTGTCGTGATTCCAACTACTTCTTACCCTGCTGTAGCCAGGTCTGACTTGATTGTACTCATATTATTATTAAGAGCAAAAGGGACACAACTCCAATACTGTAGATGCAGTTAGTTTTTCCGAGATTCATGAATATTTAAAGTTGGGTTATTCTCTCATGGATCATGTTTTTTAGTTTCAGGGAGATCACTCTGCTAGAAATTTCCAATGATCACTTCTTTATGAAGCACTGCACATCAAAAACCCCTTCCAAAAAAATAAACAAATAAATAAAAAAATAAAAGTATATGCTTTGACTTTCCAATCTTGACATTTAATAACATTAATTCATGCAATGCAAATCCCAAAACTACTTTATTTCCACCTTATTTATTAGTATCAACAAAGCTGGAACATGGAAGATTTGACACTCATTGTCTTGTTCCTGGCTTCTAAGCCTGTGCTGTATCTGAGACACAGCCTTAAACTTCCCATTACTCTTATTTACTATTTTCTTCTTCTTTTAAATGCAGACACTTTATGAACAGAGAAATTATATTTTCACTATTGTATACTTAATAACATCAGAGTAGTACCTAGAAACTCCTTTAGATTATTTACTGAGAGAACGAATACTTCCTTTACAGCGGCTGTATGCTGCCCACAAGTCTACAGAAAAAGATGATCAAGAGGCCAAATTTAAGCCCTAAGGATTAAAATGAACATGAAGATTAGGCCTTGAGAGAAAGCTAAGCTGGATCAAGCACCAATGGCAACAAGGAAGAGAAGAAACATGACAGCAGATTTAGAAGAACCCAGAGAGAAATAAAATAAAAATTAAGCTGTTCAGGAAAATGTAGAAGGCTCTGGCAAACTAAGGAGGTCTAGAGTGGGTTTTCTCAATATTAGCACTGCTGACATTGAGAACTGAATCATTCTCCAGGAACCTGACTTGTGCATTTTAGGAACTTTAACAACAATATCTCTGGCCCCTGCCAACAAGATGCTGGTAGTGCTCCCCCTCTCCAAGTGGTAATAACTAAAAATGTTTCCAGATGTAGATGAATGTCCCTTGGGTGGCAAAATCAATCCCAGTTAGACACTGACGTAAGGAATTCTGAATTCATCATTCACATAAGACAGTACTAAAGTATTGAGTTGAGATAGATCAGCAAAATATAGGACTCATTTCATTATTTTCAATAATGAGGCAGTTAGAGTAAGAAAGTACAAAATATTTAATACATTTAAATATTTAAAAGTAAGATGACCAGTAAGATGCTAGTGCAAACAAAAGCAGTTGGTTCTGAAGAGAATAAGCCTGTTAGAAACAGAGAGAAAGTGCCATTGGCTACTCAAGAAAAAGCGTGAAGGTAGATTCTGAGTTATAAATTATGAAAGGACAAAGCCATGGTAAACTAGGGGGAACCGTGTGCCTCTGAATCAAAGGGGAGCTCAAGTTATCATCTGAGGAAAAGAGAACTTTAAATATCTATAGTATTCTTGATCTGCTAAAATAAAAAGCAAACATTACTGCTCTACATGTTGAAAGCCACTAATTCTTCATGGAAAGAGATAGGAAATTAAAAAGTAATTTAACATAGTTTCTGTTTTCTAGAATGTTAAGCAACTGAGAACTCGAAAATACTTACAATCAACAATTTAAGAGTTTATATGCCATATGTATTTTGTTCTTAGAGAAAGAGGGTGTCAATGAGATATGGTTAGGTCTGAGTGGCTTGCATGTCCCAAGAATGTCTTTTATGTCTCTGGATGGTATATGTTCTCACTGTGTCAAGAATATATAGAGAGTTAGCCCAGTTATTAAAAAAAATAAATTATTATATTTTTACTTCCCAGAGCAAATTAAATTACTATGCTGATTCAGAATCAGGTTTATTGTTGCCAAATTATGTTATTAATTTTGGGGTGTTTGGGGATTTTTCTCAATTTCTGGTTTTGATTAAAAATCTATTTTTAACATACTTTTCTCTACTTGAGAATAATTATTACATAAAATACAAAGTTTGTGTAATAAACAAAATTAGCAATTCCCTTAAAACTTTATATTTGTTAGCTAAACATAAATTCAAGATTTTAAGATCATTATTCATTTTATTCGAATATTTGGAAGCCTAGAAATTTGAAATTATCTGTCCAGGGCAACTGAATCAGGCAATGGAAACTGATGGTTAAAAGCTAACTGTAAAAATATATTAAACTAATAAAAAATAGTTCATAATCACTGTTTCTCAAATCTTAAACAGCAAAATTTGAATATCTTTATAGAAGGTTTGCAATATAAAAGCAACAAAGTGTAAAAGTGGATTACTTGAACTTCAATGTTTAAACCCTTTGCTGTGGAAGGTGATAAATGGGGAGCAGGTATTATCTTGCATGTAGAAAATTTTTAAAGGTCAATATTGTGATTATCTTGCTAAAAAGAAAAGATGTTAAACCTCATATATTTGGTTTAGAATGTATTTTATAGAATTATTTAGATTAAAATGCTTCTTTCTGTGAGCTTAAGAAAAATGCTTTGAGTTCATTATTAGTTGGGTTGGTACCTTAGAGAGTGGTTGGTATTGGTATCTTAGTATCTCAAAGTTGTGATGGTGACAAGTTCCTAGGGTTCTTCTTTGTCTCTCTTTCTCTCCCTTTATTTATTCTCTCGTTTTTTTTCTGAATGGGTTTTTAAATACTCATACTGTGCATTTAATATGATCCAATCATATTAAAAAATAAATCTCTCTATATAAATATATGGTAAGTATATATAAAAGTAAGTTAATTTAACCATTGAGAAAATTAGTGGCAGAAACAAATTTACATCTTCTGATTGGCAGTTATATATATGCTTTTTCTAAGGTTCCCTCAGCTTTAACTCAATGAGGTGTTTTTTCCCTTTGTTTTAACTCTTAAAACAGTAATGGGTTTTCATCTGAGAAGTTATATGCCATTCATTCTTTATAGGATTTGGTTGACTAATTGGTATTTTGAAATTTTTCTTCCTCTTCATGCAATTGCTTTTTCGTCTGTCCTCACTCCACCGGTATAATTCTCTCCACTAACCCTATTGTGAACTCCCAATATATTTCTCATTGCAATGGAGTGTTACCACTATATTTCTGTACTAAGTGGGACGTGTATTACTCATATGCCAAAACTAACCTAGAGACATTGAATCACTTACCATCAATATCACACGCCTATTCTAAAAAAAAAGTAAAAACTGGAAGTAAAATTTCTGAAAAAAGGAAGAATATGTAACAAATTTATTATAAGTAATGTTGGAAAAAATATTCAGGGTATTTTAAATTTTTATACTTTATAAAGAAAAGTATCTTAGCCTCAACTTAAGTTCATTACAATGTATATTCATTGAAATAGTCTATATATCATGTTGCCTTTCTGGCATATACAAATTCGTATATCAAAAATAAGTGGAATTAAATTGTGGAAGTTATTAATGCAATAAAAATACTTAATAATAAATAATTAATAGAGGTGTATAGTATACTATAGACAGGGGAGTTTTTAAGATAGTTATTCACAGGTCATGACGTGAATAAACAATAGAAATACAAAATGGATTTGAAATATAAGTTAAAAATAGACACCGTGTATGTTAGAAGTAAACTCAGCTACAGCATCTAATATATTTCTGTTAATCCAGTAGGTAAGCACTTACTATACAGAAAAGAACTGGTGAAACCATGTCATAAATTATGCCTGTCCCCATTTAGGTTTTCTGATTTGCTTTTATAGAGCAGAGTAAGAAAGAATAAAATTTGAGTTGTATGTCAAGATCTGAAGTATTTTCCAGCTTTAATTGCTTATAGTGATTTAAAATTCTAGACTAGTTTTTCCTACCAAAGAGTTCAACTGGTATCAGATGACTCTGGGAATTAAATTCAATACAAATCAAGTCAATTTAATCAACTAAATATTAAGCTCTTCTCTAAGAGCTAGAAACAAAAAGGGATATAAAGTTCTTGACTTCAAGGTATCATATTCTTTGGAGAGAGGACAGATGAAAGTACCTAAGAAGCAGCTTGTTCATCATGAGAGAGTACATAATGTAAAGATAATTCAATTTACTATCATTTATTAAATTCTCATTAAGGACTAGATGAAGAAAAATAGACACAAAGAAGCAAATAACAACTATGTCCAGGAAGAACCACAAAAATATTTATAGTTTTTATGGTTCAGGTTTCTATTATTACATTTTCAAGTGATTGGTTTCATAAACTAAAATTTGTCTATTGCAACAACCATAAAATTTACCTGAACTCTCTGATCATTCAATCAGATGAGGCCTGTGATAAGTCTACTTCTGTGTGATTTATGTAAATATTGCTCAGGATACTGTTTTTTTCCTTCCCTTTCTACTCAACATGACATTTAATTTTTAATGTCACCTTTCCCATATTGCCAGACATTAAAAAAAAAATAACTAGAAAAACATATCAAAGTGCTTTAAAATCAATGAACATGTATTCTCTCAAAACTAGTTTTTCCTACAACAAAAATTTTTAGCACTTTTAATTATTTGGATGAAGCTGTTAAAGTGTATGTAATGCAAAGGTTACCAACACAATAATGTATCCATCATAATTTTATAGTGTTAACATATGACACATTAGCATGTGATTATATGTTTTCCTTTTGATAATGTGTTTAACCTCTTTTTTTTCCTGGACATATTTTCATAGACTGTCTATAAAAATATCAAACCTAACTATTAAAATGAATTCTTTTTTAAGACATGATCTAACTTCAATTAGATTCAGATGGTGACAAAAAAGAAAATTGGAAATTAATACAATGCAGAGTATGAAAGCTTTTACTGTCTCGGTAATGGTATGTCACACTTCTCATTCCATTCCCAAGCACAACTAATTTTCCTTGCTATCTTTTATAATCAAATAGAATAAATGACTCGTCTTTGTCCACATCATATCATAATAAGTAAACTACTTGCCTGCTTGTCTTCTTATTTATTTTTCCCTTACATAAATGTAACCATTGTGGGATTTAAGAAAAATAAATAACATGCATATCTGTAATGTTTTTGTTAATAAATAAGGAAATTTTTTTGGCCTTATGTAGTATTTTTAATGACATTTGCTTTCTCATTCTGTAGAATATTAAACAACTTTTAAACATATATTTTATTCCTTATTGAGGTCAATAGCAATGTGAACGATAAATGTAATTCATATATTATTTGTATATGCATTGTCATGTAAATGACTATGTTGACATATTGTTTTATCACTATTTTTGATTTCTAACTTTAAATTCTAAAATTGCAACTTTTAATACTTCTTTAATCCATGAGTTAGTAGACAGAATTAATTCTAATAAATGAATTCCTATCTTTATCATGCTATTTTCATTCACGCCATGGTTTTTTTAATTATAATTTGTATTCCATAAACAAAAATTGCTTTAGAAATATTTAGAAAATCAAATTAATAAAGACCAATGGTCTTAATGATCTTCAAATTGTTCTTACTAAGACATATAAGGAAAGAATCTAAATATTTTTCATTTCCATGCAGACTTACCTTTCCAACGTATTGATAATCAGATCCTGTATATTCCTCCAATAAGAAAAATTGATTCCACATCCAACCACGTTTTTGACGATGCAGAATTTTGCCATCACTCCTAGGTACACGTGGGCCTAAAATTCTTTGCTGAGGCACAGGAGTCCTTCTGAACATTATCTCTGGAGAACAGAAATGTGGCAGGCATACCCAGAGTAGAAACAGTAGCAAAAATTGATATATCGTCATAGTTCACTTCTTGAAAATTCTCAGTGTGAAGAGAAAGCAGTCTATTTTATTGCGCTGAATTTTACTGTGTTTCAACTGGTTTCCAACATTTCATCAATATTTTGGACATGTTTCCAAAAGCTTAAAAAAAAAAAAAAACAAATAAAGTCAGTTGATAACATCATGAATGTTACCTACCATTTTAAACTTAATGTGATGAAGACTAATTAATACTAACAACCAAAATATTTACTTTCCCTCTTTTACATAAAATAATGGTTAGTTTTGGGAAACATTACTTGTCTAGTAACATGTCTACAATTGAAGAAAAGATAATGGTAAGTAATTTCTTTCAAATACATTCTAAAGAAGGGATACATTAAGCTTTTACTTCTCTTTTTCTTCGGGCACTTGAACAATTTTCAGAAATTATAATCTCTACGTAGAGTGGAGATTTGGTTGATTTTGCATATCGATATTTCCAGAGCAATTTAAAATAAATCAAAACATTAAAAACAAAACAGCTATTTAAATAAACTATAGAAAAATGTAGGCTGTGCAATGCGATGATACTTAAATGTTTTTTAAACAGTAGCACAGTTTCTTCAATTGTGATCCTGCTCAGAGGTAAAAATAATGCCAAAAACAAAAACAAAATAGGACTATCTTTGGCTGAAGACCTCTCCTCTTTTCCCATTAAATTGGTCTGTGGAACACCTAAAATTTCATAGAATATATACTGATAAAATCAATACTACAGCAAATCCACTTATAATTAATTATACTGCTTAGATGGATTTACTCTTGCTGTCAGTTCTACCTTTGATCTGCTTGGGAAATCTGTCCACTTCTAATCACACCCACTGCCAACCACTGCCAGTCAGAAATGCAAGATGCCCAGACTGCTCTCTACCTCCTTTCCTGCACTTATTTTCTCTACAAAGTATCTCAGGTAATCTGTTAAAATGTAAGTCAG
Source organism: Cynopterus sphinx (assembly GCA_030015415.1). Taxonomy (NCBI): domain Eukaryota; kingdom Metazoa; phylum Chordata; class Mammalia; order Chiroptera; family Pteropodidae; genus Cynopterus; species Cynopterus sphinx. The sequence continues at coordinate 12,046,162 of CM057379.1, forward strand.
ATCATGTCGCTTCTCAATGACTTTTCATTTCACTTTGATTAAGACCCAACATCTTGAAAACAACCTCATCTTCTGTACTTGGTTTCATGATTGCTAGTCATGTTCTGACTTCACGTTTTACCTCAAACCACTCCCCCCTCACTCCCCTAGGTCGACTACCTTTCCAAAGTGTTCTTTTAATTTCATCTTGCAACACATCATATGCTCCTCTCATCATCCAGGTCCTTTCTATTTGTCCCCTCTGCCTAGAATGCTTTTCCCTGTCGATATCAACTTCAGGACCCCTTGCTTCCTTTAGGCATTTCTTGAAACTGCCCCTAACATGTCTTATATACTAATACACTACATGTGCTTTATTTCTTTATTGTGTATATATTCTGTCTGCCTGCTATAATCCCATGATAAAGACTTTGCTCTTTCTTGGCTATTATTTTCACAATGCCTAGAACAGAATCTTATACCTAGTAGATACTCAATAAATGCTTTGATTGAATGAATGAATTATACATTGATTCAAACATGAGTAGCATTGCTTACTCTTTGTACTTATCTCCAAAGATTTATGTATGAAAATACATATTTTTAAATGATAATTAATTTTACATTTACTTATATTATCATTAGAATATTTTTATTAAAAATTTTCAATTTAATTTTTTGCTGTTATAGTTCTCTGTTTGGCATGAATTTTATTTTAGGATGTGAAAAAATATTTGTTATAAAAAAGTGGTTTGGGAACTGGAAGGATTGCATTCCACTTCCCTAATATGGCAATGCATTCTAAGTACTTCAGCACTGACATTTACGCTTTCATCCACAATGATTTGTAAGCAATCTGTTTTCTTTTTTGTTTTATTATTAAGAAGATTTAAAGGTTAATGCAAACATGCTTTAGAAATAAGATGAATGGTGAAACTGTATTTCTCTTGAGTGTATTAAATGACAGTGGAGCTTTCCACAGCATGTGAAGCAACAACGTGACAGATGTAAACTGTATTAAAATACATCATGTAATGCTATACTTGGAGGATAGAAATTATCTGATGCACAAAATGGTTTTACATCACAAAGTACTAACTTTACACAAATTCAAATTGATTAGATTATATGTAATAAAACCATTTACCGAGATGATGTTTGTCTTTTAACAAGCTTTTTCAGAATATGTTAGATATTATTTTCCAGAAATTAACACTGTTCCTAAGAGTTAAAAGAGAGTTTGTATAATTCGGTTATCTGCTCTCTTCTAAAAAAGCTTTGACACCTATTGAAGCAACAGTCATTCTTCTCTCATCTCTGTTTTTTTTTTTCATTTAAAAAATATTTCCCAGCAACTCTATAAATGTGATCATTTTCAATACAATTATGAATTTACCTATTATTTTATAGGATTTAACATCAATATTTTGGTGAAGGAGTAGGTGGATACTGTATCTGTAAGAGTTGTTAGTAAATAATTGGAACTCCATGTATGCAAGGAATTTTTTTTTCATACTTGTTCTAGTTTCTATTATTTAATGATACATTTCTTGAAGGATCTCAGGCAAAATACATCATTTAATACTGATTTAAAATCATTAAAATGTTTAAAATATATTTTACATAGGTATCATCTGATAAAACCATTACAATGACAAGATTTATAATTTGATTTATAATTTTTTCTTTATAGATTCAGCCTAATTTAAGGTCAAAAACATGTTCTCATTTTTTTTTTCTAGTTTGATAGTCTTAGTTCTTACATTATATGTATGGTCCATTTTGAATCATGCTAGGTATATGGTGCAAGATATGAACTGAAGTTCTTTGTTTTGCTTATGAATATCCAATTGCTCCAGAATCAGGGTTGAAAAGCCCATTCTTTCTTCACTGAATTGCCTTTGCACTTGCATCAAAAATCAGTTGTTCATATATGTGGGAGCATATTATTTGACTTTCTTGTCTATTTTATTTATCTATTCCTCTATATTTATACCAATAGCACAGTCTTGATTACTATAATTTACATCTTAAAATTTAATAATGCTAGTCCTCCAACTTTGGTCTTTAAATAAAAACTGGTTATTTTATCTTTTTCATTTTCTGTTTAATTTTTATAATTACTTGCAATTTATATGTAAAAGCCTGTGGGGGTTTTGATTGGGATTGTATAAATTTTTGGATGAATTTGGGAAAAATGGACATCACAGCAACATTGACTCTTCTGACCTATGACCTCTGTGTATCTTTACATTACTGAGCTCTTCTCAGTAGTGTTAGACAGATTTCAGTATACAGGTCTTGCTGAACTTTTTTTGGATCCATAGGAGATGAGAAAACTCAGGGCAAACCACTGCTCCGGAAATTGGAGAGACAGACCGATGGATAGAGCGAAACCTGGTATACCAGTGTAGACTTATCAGTAAAAACCACCCCAGAACCTGTAATGGGGTAGGAAACCTGAACTGCAATTGATAAAGTTGCTGGAGGGTCAGTGCACACAACTCTGAAGGTTACTAATTCCAGGGGACCCAGACAGAGTAGGGCTCAATATGTGATATTTACCTGCAGGAGTTCAACTGGGTTTTCACTGTAAATATCTGAGAAAAACCCCTGTGCTTCTGACAAGGGAAAGAGGAAAGGAAACACTTGGATCATTGTTCACAATGAGGCTTGCTTGCCCTCAGACGAAACTAGCTCACCAGAGGCCCCTCTTGCCATCCTGTCCCAAGTAAGGAAGGAAAAACAATACTGAGAAACACTTGTGAGGACCACAGTCCTGAGGCCGGGCTCACTGAAAGACAGTTGTGTTAATCACAGGCTATGAACGCTTCACCTGGTCTCAAATACCTAAGCCTCCTGCTACTAAAGGTCCATTAATTACAGCAGTTCTGTTTCCCAGTACATCGTGTCTGGCAACCAAAAAAAAAAAAAAAAAAAAAAAAACACACCCCACAATTGCAAGCCTTTCTTTTCTTTCTTTCTTTTTTTTTTTTTTTGTACCAAAAGGAGAAAGGCACACGTCGAAGAGACAGAGCAAACCAGACCTGGCAGGGATGCTGGCATTATTGGACTGGGAATTAAAGCAGCTGTGATTAATCTTGGCAGGGTTCTAATGAATAAGGTAGACAGCATGGTAGAACAGATGGACAATACAAGCAGAGAAATGAAAACCCTAAGAAAAAAACTAAACAAATGACAGAGTTAAAAGAACAATATAATAGAAATGAAGAACACCTGTGACACGTTTACTAGTATAACAGGCATGGCCCAGTAAAGAGTGTGAGGACATATCATTAGAATCTTCAACAGCTTATACATTCACTCTAATATATTAGTCCAAACCCATAGAACGTACACCAAGGTAAACTATGTACTTTGCGTGATAATGATGTGTCATTGTAGGGTCATCCTCGGTAAAAAGAAGGAAAGAAAAAGTACCACGTTGATAATGACAGAGTATGCATCTGTTGGGAAAGTGGGTGTATGGGAATTCTCTGTACCTTTTCATTTTTCTTGGAAACCTAAAACTTCTTTTAAAAAATGAACAATCAATCAATAAATAAATGAAATAAAAATAAAAATAGGAAATTATGTGAAACAAACTATTTGTCCAAAGATTAACCTTTCCTAGGTATGGTCTATGTAGCTAAAGTCAATTAATTAGGCTTTTTAAACTTTGCTTCTCCATTATAAATACCAGAAATAATTATTCTTCCAGTAGCTGACTCAAAATACAAATGATCTTTGATACTCCCATTTAACCTGGTACATCTCTGAAGTCGTCCATCAATATATCCCCTTGCTTTTGTTTTATTCTTTCACGACTCTCAGCTTTTTTTCCCTATTCTATGTGTGACCACAGAATTTTAAATCATCATCATTTCATGCAAAAAAGTGTATAATATCTACTAACAGATTTTCTTAACCTTAATCTTTCTTATTTAAAATATATCCTACGGGTGTTAGATAAATTAATTTTCCAAAATCTACTTCATCAAGACCCAAATCAATTAAAAATTTTAAATACATTTACTACTGGGAAGACAACATCTGAACTTGTAGTTCATTGCAATATTTGAAACCAGATGATTAAAAATGTATATATTTTATATTATACCCCAATTCTTTACTTATTAAGTCCAGAGCCTGGCCTCTGGGCTATGGGTCTCACAAGCATTTCTCAGTTTTTCAAGCCTCACATGTGACTTCTTTTGTGTATAAACATAATTCCAAATCACGTCTAGGTGATTATATTTTATTGAATTTCCTTCACTAGTTAATAGCATGCTGTTGTGGATACATGTGTATAAGTAAGCCTTTCTTGAATTAAGTAATTAGTATGTTTCAAAAACAATCTTTCTGAATAGGTTGACCATTAATGGTGAAAAATAAAAGCTAAATTTAGAGTATGAAAATATTATGTAAGGGAGATGTACTTGTTTGAAATTGTAAACAGAGCTATAATTAGAAGGAATCAAGTGGGTTGAGAATACAGTTAAATATCTCCTGAAATAAAAATGCAAAAAAATTAATGAAATTCTATAATGTTAATTCCCAGTTTGTAAATTTCATTTTCAAGAAATTCTTTCAAAACCCTATTTCTTTACTTTAGTCTCTAAAATAATTTAATATGAAAATTACATGAAGTTTAAGAATGATTAAAGGGATGCTTTAGCATGCTGCATTCTGTAATTCTTTAGTCCGGTGTTTCTCAAACTTTAATATATATTCACATCTCCTGGGGCTCTTGTTAAATACCTAGCAAATCTGGGGTAGGGTATCACAGTCTGCATTTCTGACAAGCTCCTCTATGACGTCAGTGAAGCTGGACCACATACTTTGAATAGAGAATGTGTAGACCTCTCCAAACCCAAAATCATCTTCAGAATGTGTTTAGTAGGACTTTTTTCTGTTTAGTGACTCACAGCTCAGGTATATAGCCTATTACACTGATGGGGAAATAAAATGTAACATGACTACTGTGGAAAGATCAGAACATTATTCCTAAATAATCGGTCTTTTTCCAGAACTTTGTTTTTGAACCAGAAGAATATTTCTGATTCAGGTCAGGCCATACTACAGCAATTATTCTCCTGATTATACTACAAACTGTTTTTTTCCTTTATATGTACATTTTAAAGCATTTGCCTCACTAAATCTTACTTTATTTTTACAATCACAGAGCCTTCATTATTCATTATTCTTCTGAAATACTTAATGTTTTTCCCCGTAACGTACTACTACTACTATTTTATTATTATTATTATTATTATTATTATTATTATTAAAGCCAAGTATAAACCATAGAATATAATAGGCATTTTGACACATCTCAATTATTAATTCAATTTCCACACATCACAGGTGATCAATTAAGCTGCAATCTATCCTTGGCTAATAAGAAGAATTAGTCATTCTTCAGTCAGTTGATTATGTTGATTGAGATCTTAATGTACCAGCATTTTTTCTTTAATTTTACCATTTATAATCATAATAGAAAATGCTAATGATTATTGAGACCAAATCTAAGCCTCTATGGATGAACAATTTTAATCGTTTAGAGTTTCATAGCACCAATATAGTCTAATGAAATTTCAACAGTGAGAAATAAAGGTACATTTTTCAGGTGTGTTTATACAATTAAAATGAGTCTGTGCATACTAAATACTTTCTTTTATGTGCTGATACCATTTTATGCATCCAGTATAAAGCAATATGTAAGATAATTAAATCAAAGCATTACACTAAGGACTCAAATAATATGAGTCCATATGCTTAATCATATTTTCCAGGAGTTCATTACACATTACCTACTGTGTTCCATTGCCATAGAAAATATATAACTCTACATTTAATATTTATCACTCTATTTTAAGTAAGCATTTGCATAAGAATCTGTTTAGACTGTAAGTTTAAAGTAGAGTCTTATGTCTTGCATCCAACATTACTAATACTGGAATTTGCACAATGTATTCAACAAATACTTTTGAATTTGATTAAATATTGTTATTTTTCTAAAATATTTCAACGAGAAAGAAATTTTGTTCCTTTCTCTAAGAAAGCACAACATCAAGTCAAGGACCATTTATACCATTTTATGCTTATATCATATTTATATATAATAGGTAAATTAAATACACAACAAAAAGTTTGCCAGTTTCAGATAAATTATCAGATACAGTTAGGATCACTACCAGTGTAGAGAGAATTCCAAGAAGCTCTGATCCTTGCTATTCTTAAGATTAAAATTGCCCTTCAAGAAAACCATTCAAAATTAATTTTAGGCTCTAGAAATGTAACCCGAACATCAACCAGTAATATATTTCTCTGGTTATAGTGTGTGCTAACAACTTAACATGATAATTTGCAAAATCAAATATAACCCATAGAAGTTTAGGGTGGTGAGTGAATAAAGCATATGGCAAGGATAAAAAAAGAAACACTAGTGAGTGAGACACATAACTTGGTGTGGTCATTTTCTCTAAAATTCCTGCTATTAGGCTAAAAAATGGCACCCAAGTGCTCTTGCTCCTCTCTTGGTAGCTTTTTAAAATTTCAGTGGTGAGTGTAACAGTCCCAGATGTAACTTGATCCAAGATCAAGTTAGCAGTGCTAATACAGCTGTGACATGACACCTGCTGTTCCTGGAAGTCTCATTTTACTGTAGCTCGGATTCATTTCATTATGTGAAAATTGGTAGCAAGAATAGTCTCAGCAAGAACGCTCTCCTAACTTAAAGATGTTAGGATAAAAGCCATCTGGTACCCAATTTTCTTTGATCCAGGACTTGAGCTGCTTCCGAAAATCAGTGAGTGAAGAGATAGGGAGAGAGAGCTTGGGAGTTTTAATAGTAATTCCTACCCAGGATGAGGCGGTTTCATTCCTCATTTATTGCATTATTAGTAGAACGTCAAGACAAAACATCCATAGCTGAGATAATCCATTAAAGATAATTTCCATCCAGTTACTTGTAGAAAGACCTTCTGTGCATATACTAATAAATAGTGTATAAATAATCACTGCATGTTTCATAGTGGTCTGGTATGTGAATGTGTAGAGATATGCACTAAATAAGGATTAATGTATTGAAAAATGTGTTGCTATTATCCCTAAAGGTCAGAACTATATGTGACACTCATTTGTGGAAAAACAGTCAAAGATACAAATATGTGGATATATTATTGGCCATTAAAAACCTACTTAAAAGTATGAATGTAGTTATTACATGAGGATAAGCACAGAAATCATAAGAGAGATCTTTGTGACATGCATTTATGAGATGGTCAGGCTTAAATAAAAGAAGCAGAAAATCTTATCAGCAACAACTTTTTTATTCTAATTATGCTTTAATATTTGCACAATACCAAAGAGCCCATTTGCAGATAGCCTATCTTATCTCCATGCAGAGGCCCATTACCTAAAAAAGGATTAAATCCTAAAGTATGTATCTGTGGCCAAAATATAAAATTGGAATAGCATTGTGTTAGTCAAATTTCATCTTCTTGAGGGCAAAAAGCAAATAAATTGTAACTTAGTTTCTATTTTTCATAATGTTTGGCTCAATGTTGAATAGTATTTTCGTCATAGTTTTCAACTGAACTAAAAAGGCAAGACAAGATTTATTTCTTTACTTTCTCATATTTATTTTTATTTTTAATTCTTAAAAGTATTGATGCCTAAGTAGAGACTCTAGATATTAAGACATATTGTTAGTTTTATAAATACTTGAAGAATTAGGGTGAGCATTCCAATGAACTAGTTGTGCATCATTGTATGTGTGTGGCATTTTTCACATATCTCATTGGAGTGTGTTTAGAACTTTTATTCTATAGATGGGATCACTGAGGCTCAGAATTTGTGCTTTTGGCAATATTTATGGAGCACGGAGCACTGTTTCTGTATCATAAGAATCTAAGATGACTAAGCTCAAATCTATATTTAGGTCCAGCCTGTTACAAAGTGGAGTCCAAATCATCTAATCCTACAGCCACAGTTTCCTATTAGTCATGACTGTGTTGAGACTTTCATGGGCCGTAGGCAGTTTGCCTTCATGGGCTTATATTTGGCAACTGCATTCCCATGAAGACACATACAAAGCTCAGTTTTTCTTCTGATTTTTAAAGAAACATTTTTATGGGCCTTCCCTAAAAATATTGAGAGCCCTAGTTCTGTGCTTACTCTGCCTAATGGAGAAATTGGTCCTGATCTTAGCAGCAAACATATGATGGAGGACATCTGAGCTGAGCTTCAGAAATAAACTTTTTATCTTATAACTTAATCTGACAGATAAGAAAGCAATTTCAAGAGTAAGGTTACATAATGTGCTCAGTCTCAAACAGTGTCATAACTAGAAATATAACTCAGGTCACCAGATTTCCCTTGCACTGTTCTGAAATGTTCTGCATAATTTAATAATAAGTCATTGTTATTATGATTTAAACTTACACTTTAACGCTCTTAGCTAGAAGACACTCAGGCTAGCTTCCAGTTTACTGAGCACAGATAAGATGGACCCAGCAGAAGTGGGAGATTTCTGACATGAAGTGTATGAACTAGAGATGACAGAAGTATTTGGTCACCTATAGTAAGGTTCTGGGTAAAAAAAATATACACTTATTTAAAACATTCATGAAAGTGTGTTTGGACATGTAAATGCCACAAATTACTTTTGACTTGAAACATACCATTGACATGTTAAATTTTAAGTATAAATTCTCTGTTCAAGATCTCTTGAGAACAAAGATTCAGTAGCTAATTTTTCTTGAGAATTGTGTCTTAAACGGAATTGGTTAAGGTTGTAATTTAATTCATAAAAATATATTTTAAAACTGTTCTTAAAGAATATGACCACATTTAGTAGTCTGTGCTTCCTTCCCTCACTAACTTCACCCCCTGATCCTATCTCTATCCCTCACTATCAATACCTGCTTACAGCTCCTGGAGTTACAACTGAAGCACAGCTTTTCATCTCTCCTTGGAAAAATTTTATGACTGCTCAGCTTTATGAAATTTTGGTCTTTATGTATGTGTTTCTGACTTTTTTTTTTTTTGGTAGTTCATACATCAATGGGAGGAATCATTAACTTTATTTTTAACTTTTAGAGAGTATTAGAATTTATAAGTCTGCTTCACTAAATCACTTGGTGCCCAAATCCAGTGTAATACACACACACACACACACACACACACACACACACACACACACATCTATACTTATTGGAGGTATTCAGGCATTAAAAGAGATTATGCATTGCTTCCTGAAACAATTATATACTTGACCCATATACAGTTAACAATCACTGTGGGAACTGGAAAATTGCATAATTTCAATAAAATTTAGTGGATTAATATCAGTGCAAGCAACAAATTCTGGACCATTCAGACACAATCGATAAAGTGTCATTCACTCAGTTAATTTCAAAATATTATTTCAAGCAGAGTACTGCTCAATATTGGCTAGCTCCCTTGAAAGGTTGGTATACCTTCTGTATATATCTCATATGTGTATACATGATACCTTCTAAATTTCTGCATGGGAATACTTATCACATGATGTTAAATCCTGACTTCTTCACTGTTCCTTCAAACATGCATTCTGCTTCTTGGGGAAAGGAATCCTTTCATTGCTCTGTGTGTGTGTGTGTGTTAATCGAAGGAAGTATTACGTAGCATGAATTTCCATTTATGAGCATTTTAACTTATTCCTGCCTCCTACTATCTCTTAGGAAGATGGAATTCTAGATACCTGTGGGTGGGGAGGTGTAGTGGGGGTGTACAGAAGATAAGAGTTTAAGATTGAGTTTTCACACTTTCTTTCTCCATAGGTCAGCTCCAGGATGAGAATAGAGTCTCAAAGAAGAGATATGTCTCAAGTCTTAATTTTCTAGAATAGAAGCTTCCTAAATTTATTCAAAATTTCTCCTGATTTTTTTTGTAAACATGTCTATTCACCATTTTAAGCATACTCCATTGATCACTTTCATAACATATGTTGAATTACAGCAGTTTCATTTTATAATAAAACACTAAAATTTACTTATTTTTAAATCGGAGTCGAACAACTACCAGGGAAGAAATAGAACATCTGTGGTGTATCCGCAGGAACAGAGAACACAATGTGATGAGGAAGTATAGGACTTTGCAAAATTAGAGGTATCAGTTTCTATCTTCCTCAGCTTTAGTCATAAAAGCCACTCAGTTCAGACTGTACTCTTTATCTTTAGATTTCATGCAATTCAAGCAGGAAACACACACACACACACACACACACAGTGGGCTCATACCTTTACTACTGAATTTACCTTAAGGCTCTAAAGAGCAAGAATACACAGTAGTGGAAAAAATGATGATAAAACTATATAAGAAGACACACCAAAAAAAAACACATCATTTAACATCATAAAGTTTATAGCGGTCCTTCTCAGTTTTTCTCCCCAAATATTGAATATGTCTGGTGTGTAGTACAAATGTACATTTCAAGTTAATAACTGCAAAATGGGGTCACAAAATCACAATTGAAAAAAAAACTGTGCAATTCAAAGAAATTAACTACCTTTGAGGACTAATCAAAAAGTTTTACTAAACTTTCCATGGCATTACACTTGCCAAAATCTATGTAGATAAGCTCTATGAACACACAAAAAACAAGATTTTAATTTTGTTTTTCAGTTTGATTAGACAGATTTATCATCAGGAAAAATGGATAATAAAAATGTGATAAACTATAATAAGATTGTAATAAACTACATTATATGTTTAGAGTTAATTATGAGGCTAAGTAAGTTTCTTCCAAATACTAAGAAGCTTCATATTCTACCTTTCAGGTGACCAGAATGGGTAAGCAAAGTACAAACAGACTATATACTTCTTTTTTTTTAAAGAAATTAATTTTGAATAGAAAAGTATATAGGTTGAAAGTCAAAAAATTAAAATAAAATATTTAACATGCCAACCCTTATTATAAAACATCGGGACTGGCTAAATTAATGTCAGATAAAACAGACTTCAGAACAAGTAATGTTATCAGAGATAAAATTATTAAATAATGGATAAAGGTCAATTCACATAGAAAATGCAACAATTATAAATATGTATAAGAGCTTCAAAATACATTAAGCAAGGAAAAAATTTTAAAATCAACAGTTATACAATTTGGTAGGAATCTTCAATACTCCTTCCATCAACATCAGAATATGCATGCTTTTCAAGTACACATGAGATTCAGTAAGAAGACCATATGCTGAGCTATAGAACAAGTCATAGAATAAGAAGATTGAAGTCCTACATTTCTCTGACTATAACAGATTTAAATTAGTAGCTAATAAAAGTGAAGATATAAAAATCCATAAATATTTGAAAATTAAACAACTTTTAGATCTCCCATGCCCAAAGAAGTCACAAAAATAAAATATATTTTGAACTGAATGAAAATTAAAAATATGTATGTTCAGAAATTTGTGGAATCTAGCTAAAGAAATGCTTAGAGGGATACTTACAACATTAAATACCAATGTCAGCGGAGAGAAACATGTCAAATCAATTATGAAAGCTTTTTTTAAAAAGATAGTTAAAAGAAATTAATACCAAATCAAGGATTTAAGGTATACATATATAATAAATGCATATTTATTATACATACTTTATATTATATTATATACTATATATCCTTTATAAAACAGATAATGAAATGAAAACAAAAAATTATAAATGTAGAGAAAATAACTGTAAACACGTATCTGACGAAGAATGTATTCACATTACATTAAGAAATATCAAATTCTATGACTAAAAACAAACAACCCAATTAAAAACGAGCAAAAAACTTGAACAGACATTGTAACAACAAAATACGCATGTATATGTATGTGTATGTGCATGTGTGTGTGTATACATACACACACATACATACATACACACAGATGGCAAATAAGCACATAAAAAGATGCCCAACATCATTCACCATTATGGTATTAAAATCTGAAAATTAAAATGACAACAAACATGACTACGCTACATTAAAACAGCTAAAATAAAATTTAGAAAAGACATTACCAAGTGTTGGCAAAAATGCAGAGCAAATGAAATTTCTATACATTGCTGGTGGGAATGCAAAATATCACAGCTACTTTAGAAAGCAAATTGAAGTTACTTAAAATGTTGTGCATACACTTAACATATGATTTAATACTGCCATCCTAGGTAACTGTCCAGGAGAAATAAAAACATTTGTTCATGTAAAACCATATGTAAATGGTTATACCCATATTAATTCATTATTCATTACCATCAAAAATTGGAAACAGCGCAAATATCCTCAACTCAGTAACTGGACAAACAAGCTTTGGTGCTCTTTATCAATAAAAACATATGAACTATTTACACATGCAAAATAGATGAATCTCAAATGCACTATGTTAAGTGGAACAAACCAGATTCAAAATCATACACAGTGTAATATATCCATTTATATGACATTTTTGAAAAAGCAAAGGAATATGGATACAAATCTACAAGAGACTTTTTTGGGGAGATGGAAATGTTCTCTATCTTAACTGTGATTGTGTTTATAAGACTGTATACATTTGTCAAAATTCATAGAATTTTACACTAGAAAGAATTAATTACTGTAGACAAATTATACTTTCATACAAATGGCCAACAGGTACATGAAAAGATACTCAACTAACCACTGGGGAAGTGCAAATCAAAACCACTATGAGGTCTCACCTCATACCTGTAAGGATTGCTATTATATAGAAAGATAAATGTCATTTTTAAAAAAGAATAGTTACCTTCATCGCATTTTCCTTTATCAAATATTAAATATTTTAATAATTAAAACATTTTTAAATGTATACTTTTATAAATTATTGAGGAAATAAAAGCTACCACAGACTATTTATAAATCTAAATATGCAGTACCCGGAAAAGGTTTATCATTTGGAAATTTTATTTAGATCAATAAATGGATTCTTTTTTCTACTCTGAGACATTGGTGCTCCAAAGAAAAACATGTCCTAAGATATATGACCAGTATTGTTTCCTGCTGTTCTGTCATTCTAACCAGTTCTCAGTTGTCAAAAGAACAAACTAAACCTAACAACTAACAGTGTGCCAAATATCTTCTTGAAAAATATCTACATGATCTCATTAGGACTTTATATCCTTAGGTTGGCCTGGACACTCACAATTTCAGAAAACAAGGATTCAGTGTAATAAAGCATAAAACATTAGGGCTCAGAAAGCCCGGGCCTGCTCAGGGGAGTGTGTAATTTAATAAAGTGTTCATTGATGTCAGCATGCTGGCTCATCACACTTGTGTTGATGCAGAAGCCTGCAGCACAGAGACTCCTACTGCTAATTAGATAACTGAAGTAAAATTACATTTCCCCTTGGAGACAGACACAAAGGTGGGAAAGTTATTCTCAAAGGGATCTAGACTTACAGTATCTGATGGAACACAACAAAGATAGGGGAAGGCACACTTTAGGGAAAGCCAACTAGGAAAAAAACTCTACAGAGTCGCATTACCTGCAAAAACAAACATTTTGAAAGACACCATGAGGCTTCTCTTATCCCTACTCTATTTGCACACAAATTTCAAATATAAATTAGAAATTATATTTTTATGCCTTATACACTAAGCTTTCTCACAATTCCTTGTAAATCCCAGAGAAATTCAAGGACTATGAGTTAGAATTTCAAATACTATATTTCCACTTTATTGTCTAGGAATGTCTATTAGATATACCTTTTAAAATTATATTTGAAAAAGTTAAATTAATAATTTCTCAAAAGAAGTTGAATTATGTATCATTCTCAGAGATGCAAAGGATTTTTATGAGAACATGTAAATGAAGGTTTTGTTCATATTGAAGCAAAAATAAATATTCTGTGATTTTCATAAAAATGTTTTATTACAACTTTAAATATTTTATCTCTTAGCCTGACCTAAATATTAAAAATTATTGGATAATAAAAAAATTATTAACTCAATATTGTTGTACAAGAATTTTATATTTTAAAGTAAAGTCCTCTGTATTTTTCATTTTGTTTTGTTTTTGATATCATCAGCCTGGACATTGTAGCTGCCTGACAGTGTTTTGAATCCTTAGTTTGTGACTAAGATATCCTTAACAAAAAATACATGAGGAGAAAGGACACTAATCAGTACATGTGAGACCATATTCTAGTAATAACATAGACATACTCCCATAAAATTAAGCAGACTACAAACAGATTTATCACATTTTAAAACTATAGTAATGAGAAAAGATATGTTAGTGATTCTGTTAGTAACTGAGCCATTTTGCATAATTTTCCTTACTCTACTTAACAACACAGTATGTGCTGCTCTTGAGTGGCTTGATTTATAGTCATGTGCTTCCTAACAACACTTTGGTCAGTGACAAACCCTATGTATGACAGTGTCCCATCAGATTATAATGGAGCTGAAATATTTCTATTGCCTGATGATGTCACAGCCATCATAATGACACAGAGCAATGCATTTCTTATATGTTTGTGGTGATGCTGGTATAAATAAGCCTACAGTGCTGCCATTCATATAAGAGTATAGCACATACAATTATGTATAACACATAAAACTTGATAATGACAATAAATGATGATACTGATTTATGTAATTACTATACTTTATGTTGTTACTTTGGAGTATACCTTTCTAACTATAAAAAAAGTTTGCTGTATAACAGTATGCTTGATTAAGCTGGTAGCAACCCCATATGCCCCGTGTTTACAGCATCTCCTGCATGCATCATTTTCTCTTATGCTTGATTTAATCTCATATTGTTTTGCACAGTGACATGCTATACAGGCTTGTAGCCTAGGAGCAATGAGCTGTACCACAGAGCCCAGGTGTTGTAGGCTATAGGTTTGTTTAAGTACATTCTGTGATGCTCACACATTGAGGGAATCCGCTAAATATAATTTTTTCAGAATGCATCCCAGTCATTAAAAGACGTGTGACTGTACTTACATTCTGAATATTTTAGCAAAAAATTTCAAACTATTACATACTAGTGCAAATTGCATTGCCCCAATATTTTTGTGAAAATAAACCATTAAAATGTTTCTCATCCCATTGTTTAATTAATCCAATCAATGAACTGTTTAATAATCAGTGTAAACCAGACACTGTGATACATAATCAGGATTTAAAGGTACAACACTCTTAAATAAGCTTAAAATTCAAGAGGGAGAAATAGAGATATTAACAATGTAAACAGAATAAGTAGTATTTTAAAAGATATTAAACTTTGTGCATTTGAAAAAGATCCCTTGACACATGTTGCTCATTGTTATACCCTGATTTAAGATTATTCTTTGGGCCGAAGGTTTGGGGTGTTAGACTCCAAGCACTGAGTCTAAAATTGTATTTTCTTTAGTATATTTGTAGAATAAATCCTCGAAAGTCATTAACTGTTGAGTTTGTAAAGCTTTACTAAGAACCTCAGTATGGAGAGAAATGAGGATAAAATGTTTATTCCCACCCTCCTGGAAAAGGGGGAACTGCTATGGGTTCTGAAGAAGGGTTCTTAGGAAAAGAAATAGAGCGGGTGAGTCTCCAGGCTTCTGGCACTTTCTTTTTCCTCTATGCAACTAGTCAACATCACTGAGGCTTGGCTGAGGGGTGGGGAGGAAAAGTCAGAAGCACAGACTGAGTGGCAGATAGAAATGGCTGATTAACGTGTCTGGGTGGGTGAGTTAGAAGGCAACCTCACAGAGCCCCATACAATTGAGCCTGTTCTGGGGAAGGCACTTGTGAACCAGAACAAACACTAGAAGACAAGAAAGAGGGACCACAGACTTCAGTAGCAGATTGCCACAGGACACTACTAGAAAGTATCTAGCCACCTAAGCTGCATCAAAGGCCCAAACATCTTTGAGGGTGCCTCCCAAAATGATCACCCCTCAAATGACGATGGTGTAGGTTTTTTAGGACAAGCTACATTGCAACAGAGACCAACAGGAATCTGAAAGGCCAGATGCTAATACATGAGGCCATGTGAGCTTTCCTGCAATGTTTTGGCTTCTGTTTTTCCCTGCAAGCACATGTCCCAACATGGCCTGAGCCATCCTCACTGCTGCTGCCTGTGTCCTGACTTCCCGGGTCAGCTGGCTTTGCCTCCATGGTCAGGCACCCATGAGAATTACCATTGATGCTGTCATTCATTTCTTCCACTACCAGTCCCAGAATTCAGGCAATAGCATCTGGTAACCATTATAATAAAAGACAGGAGTGCAGAGCAGAGGAATAGGGAAGGGAACCCAGTAAAACATTATTGGCAGGCTTTTCAGGGATTTTGGGCTTAAAAATATTTCAAATTAATACACATACTGGACATTTTAAACTAGTAGATCCTTGCCTGTAGAGCTAATTTTATCTTGGAACAGTTCTAAAAAATTAACTTTCATATATGACCAATTATTATGTGCAAACCACTGAGCAAGATACTTTCACAAATGCTAAGTTAATTTTTAAAACACTGTGAATTAGAGTTCTTATTATATACATGGAGAAAATGAGGCAAAGAAACTTGTGTTGGGCTCTAGAAAACAACATATTAAATAGCTTCTTAAATATAAATTGAATTATTTAATCTTAATTTTAATAAACAATAGTTTTATAGTCCATTTAAAACATGCATTGACTTGGGTCATCTGTATTTTTACTTCCATTATGCTAATTGTATTTGATTAAATTTAGAGACATATTTAAATATTAATGTGTTTTTCATATTATAAATATGAATGTTTGGCCTCGATTTCAAAAAACACCTATGAATAAAACATTACCTCCCTCTGAATGGCAATGTTAAGTAGCTCTACCAAATGGAATTATTATCTCTGAACATAGAGATTATATATTGATTTAATTTATTTCTGGTGAAATCTTCATATTAACATTAATAAATATTTCCTGGCGATATTCTCATCTTCACTATTTATTTTCCTCAGTTTGAATCCTCAAGGAGATTTTAAGTGCCTTGTATTATGTACTTTTAGAGGGTAGGGAAGAAAAGTGGTACAAGATAAGGAGGTAAAGAAAGGCAGACCAACAGGTGAAGGTGTTGGAGAAAGAAGGGTTGATGCCCTTCCATTGATCTCCTAAGTGTATAACAATTGCTCCTTTGTTGTCAGTGAAGAAGTAGCAATTAATATTTAGCAAAAGTAAATAGAAAAAAAGGGGGCTTCTGCAGGGCCAACATTAGCAGAGTGATTTACAGGCCAAACATATTTCTAAATAGTTTAAATACTGTTTCTCATCTTAGATTATTTACTGCCCTGAGAAAGGACTATTTAATACTTAGTTTTTCATTCCCAGGATCTAGCATGGATCCTTGTATACAAAGTCATTCAATGAATTCTTGGAAATTTAACATTTTTCCCTCACAGGATACATGAAACAAGATCATATTAACTATTAATCCAATTTAATTGCTAAATCATATAAGGCTGAGAAATTACTATGTAGCTAGTAACTAACCTAGGATTTTAAAAGCCTTTCTGTCTCTTTCCTCTTTATTATATAATCTTCTAACAATAGACTGTTTGTAACTTGTAAAAGAGCAAAAAATAAAGTTATAGGGGAGAAAATAAAACAGGATCACTAGAAAAGTTGTGTAAAAGTGCCTATCTGCTATTTTTCAGAGTAGAGTTTTATTAATTATTGTGGTAGGTATACATCTAAATGGTCCCAAGGATCCCTTCCTCCCAGTATTGACAACCATGTGTAACCTCTTCCTCTTTGTGGGCTTTTAAAAATTTCCTTTAAAAAAAAACTGGGCTGACCTAGTGACTTGCTCCTAACCAAGAGAACACAGAAATGGTGAAGAGGTGTTAATTAATTCCAACAATTGAAAATCACATCCTACTAGCAGACTCTCTCTCTCTATTGCCCTCTCTGCTTGAATTATCACAAAAACAAGCTACCATGTTAGAGGGTCATGTGGCAATGGACTGACCCCGGCCAACGGCCAACAGACATCAAGGGGCTGAGACTTTCAGCCCAATGACCCCAAAGTAACTGAACAACAACATCTATTCAGTCCCTCTCAAGACACCGTGATTGTAACTTGTGAGATTCTAAAGCAGTGTCTGGATTCGTGACCAACTGCCACTGTAAGGTAATAATAAATGCATATTGTTTTAAGCATCTAAATATTGTGATAATTTGTTACATGTTAATATATACCTAAAATGATAACATCAAATTAATTTTATAAAACAGTTATATAGTTTGAAAAAACATCATCAGTTTTTTTAAATATGTGTAGGAAAGTAACAAAGTGTCCTAGAGGCCCACTGGAAATAAGACTAGCTCCTTAAAGTACAATAAATGCCATAATTAATTTAGTTTCAATTACAATAAGGATTTTTAAAGGAAATTTTTAAGCTTTACAAATTTTTTAGTGTAAACTGCATTTCTTATGATGTCATCAATTCAAAGATTCATTTTTTTTACATTTTACTATCTTCGAATGTAGAAAACATCTTTCAATTGATGATATAGTTGAAAAGTTTATTCTCTTATTGACATGAACAGTGCTCGCAAAACTGATGAACCATAATAATTTATAACTGTTAGTGATATAGATTTTCAATATTCTTTTTTCTGTAATATTGGGAAAAAAGGTTTATAAACACAATGGTCCTTAGAAATTCAGAAATCAACTAAGGAAATATACAGTCCCCAAATATGCACATATTTCTTATAGCAATCTAAAAAGTTATTTTCTTCATTTGTTCAAATTTATTGCTATGGTCCTATTTAATCAATATAGTAAAATCGATGTGACTGAAATTGATGTGGGATAGTTTTTTTAATTTGTCAAGAAATGTCTGTGGTAGTGGCAGCCTCTGAAGGAATGTTACTATTATATTTGAGACTTTTTAAAGGATGATCAGATTTCTTTATCGGGATTGTGCCTTATCCTATTCCCAAAGCATGAGGACACACTTCTCTAAGAAATGTAACTCAGATCTTCTGCTTCTGAGACAAACTGCAAGTAAGTGATTGTGGGTATCAGAGCAATCATCTCGGATAATCCTAGAAGCACTTCCATTGAGAAAAAAATGTTAAAGTGTGCACCATAATGCTTTTCATTCTGTCCTTACTGGAGGTTTCTGCTTCCTAAAACTTTATGGTAATGGAAGTAGAAATCATCAATAGAGAAGGTGTGGAGGCTGGAGAGTGGTATCAGCATTGAACTGATATGATTTCATGTTTTTTTTGACTATAGCTGAAATTAGCAAAAGTACCTTAAGAAAAACAAACTCAGGAAAAGAGTGTTTGTACTTTCCACTGTTAACATATCTATAAGCAAGTATAAATAATTGGGTGGTTGGATAAGACTCATTTTCATAGCATTGCCTTCAAAAAGAGATTAAATCATCTTTACTGTCTATGTGTTCTCTCTCTTTCTCTTCTGTATAGTAGTTTCCAAAATTTTGTTCATCATTTTCATTGTATCCTTTGTTCTATTGTTTGGTTTGCAAGCATCCTCTTTACTGAAATAAAAGGAAATGACAGCTTTCATTTACCATAAAAGTGAAAGAATGTCCTTGGAAGTATTTAGGGCAGCTGGTGAAGACAATCTCAGTAAATACGAAGTGGAACTAAGACATCCAGGGAATTGTCTCAAGCTTTAAATAAACTAATTTGGGAGCATATTATTTATTGGTCATTACAGAACTCGTCCCTTTACGAAGATATAGTACATAGAATAGATGAAATATTTTCACTGTTTCTTGAGTAGAATCACTTCTAGCAGAAAGCCTGAACTGGATCTCTCTTATTCTCTCACCTCCACTGAGAACACGTTGACTATTCAAAAAATGGACGTCTGTTGAATAAAGCATTTAAGAATAAAAAAATGACAAATGCAACTTTTAATCTGAGGCATTATATATTTGGATAGATACTTAAAAGATTGTTTTGTGGGTAAAAATGCATTCTAGAAGAGTCTGACTAAAGTCAGATAAGACAGCTAAGAAACAGTCTTATAATAATTTAAAAAGAATTCCATTGTATGGTCAGTGTTGCAATATAGCAATAAAACAAACACTGTGGGCCTGAAAGTGTTAAAAATAATTATTTGCTATTGATAGGACAAACTCCGTGAGATATAAGGCTAAACCATATTATTGCAATAAAAATGCAAAATGGAATAGGAAGATGCAAACAAGTGTAGACAAAAGGCATGTTTGAATAATGGGACTTCTCATAACACAACATGCAATAGATTCCCTTTCCTCAACTATGAAGAGATGGAAAAGTATTGTATTGTTATGAAATTAATTCTAGAGTCTGAACCCTTTCTATGATAACCACCTGATCATAAGGTACAGAAGTTAGACAATATTAATTTGAAATGGAAAAAGTAACAGTTATGGAACTGTATTTGCTGATCCGATGGTAGCTGAGGATGTGCCTATCAAAGTTTTATATTCTAAATAATAGAGGGTTGATAAGTACTTGGCAAAGCAGCCAGCATGATACCACAGAGCCAATTAATGGGTTGGGGTCAGTCCTACCATGTTTCTTTTGCCACTGCCCTCCATACCTTCTCAATGTTGGGGCCACCATCTGATGAAGCGAGCACTGAGTTTTGTTTTCCAATCAAGATAAATAGAGAACTAGGCACAACTATGAGGTTTGTGGTATCTGCGATAATTCTCTCTGACAATGAGACTAAAATGTGATATTTGGGGATGGATTCTAGGTACCTGTTTAATATAGGGCGTAATATCAAACCCATGTTTACTTTGGCTTTCATTCTTCAGTTTGCCACCTGCTTGTTCTAAGGAAATCCAAGAGCATAGGGCTCCTTTTTATATTGTCTCCACCTGCACTCTTATTAGCTAGAACAGTAGCTGATGAAGATGTGCAGGTTTTGGCTTTATCATAACCAATTTCAACTGCAGGTGTCAAGCACCTGGAGACATTCACATGTTCTGAAATCACTGGTGAGTGTGGCCACCTCTCTACTCCACTAAAACACATTTTTAAATGTGCTTTCTCTGTTTAATTAACTTTATTGAGGTGTATTTTTAAATTGCACATTTTTAATGTATATATTTCAGTGAGTTTAGGCGTATGCATATAATCCTGATATGATCACCATAAACAAGGTAATAAACATATCCATCCTGTCCAAAAGATTACTTGCATTCTTTTCCTTTCTTAATGACAACACTTATCGACAGGTCCTATGTTGTACGGCATATCTCTAGAAATTATCCACCTTGTATAACTGTAACTTTATTCTCATTGAACAATTCCCCATTTCTTCCTCACCTAGTTTTCTGAAGTTACCCAAGTTAATCACAATGCATCATAATACTGTCTGTGTGTATTTTTCTAAACCCGTCTCTCATCTCTTTCTCTTGATTTTCTTCTGGTACACTGGCCCCTGTTCATTTCCACCAATACATCAAACCCATTTGTGCATCAGGATCTTTAAGACTTGCTATTTCTCCTGTATGGAATATCCCCGGCTCAATTTCACATATTTCACATCTATAATGTCTCAATTTAAATATCACCTTCTCAAATATTTTAGACTATTCTACTTAAAGCCCTCAAAGACATTCTTGTTCACTTCACCTCATTCACTTCTTTCATAGATTTTATCATACAGTGATACTATTGTAATTTTTATCTATTGCTTAACTGTCATCTAAAATACATTGTGCATGAATAAAGTAATCTAATATTTATTGTTTTATTGTTGCAGCCACAATAAGAGCACAAGTACTAAGCACACTATAGAATAATGTTCCGATTAGTGACAAATCAAATAAAATAATGAATAAATAATTAAACTCCTTTCTAAGACCAAGGAGAGTCCTTAAAACCTTTTATATTTATCATGGATGTATACTCACCATTGTATTCTGGTGAATAGAATGATACAAATAATATAAAAAGCCTTCTATAACTTTCACTTGATTCCCAGGAACAGTTTAGATTCTCACTTTCAAGCCTACCCATTAGACTGACCCTCTTCATACTGATGATGTTATAAATTAATTCATATGTGTAATTTAACAGTGATCAAGGTTGAGCATGCCATATCTTTTGGAAATTATGCCTTGAATCATTAAGTGGTTCTTAATGTGATCAGTCATAGCAGATGTTCACTACCCATATCTCTTGAAAATTAAAGGTCATGATTCTGACTATAGCATTTTTCATTTATCTTTCACATTGCCAAGGTGCAGCATGCCTTATAATTACTCAAAATTATATCATTGAGACCCATACCTTTTTTGTGCTATGTTACCTATAATTATTTTATTATGCTTTTTCCAAAAAAAAAGATATATGCCATTACATTGCATGAATTTAGTTCTTTTCAACAAGTTAAAAAGAGGGGGCCTATGTGTAATTTTTAAGAGGTATACAAGTTTAGTAAAAAAGTCGACTTTCATTCTCATTTTCTGCTGCAAAAACCAAGTAATATTTAAGTGTTCATTATTTAATTCATTAAAAGATAAATTATTTTTTATGTTTCCCAAAGTAATGAGAATCAGGAATTTGTTTTTTAAGCAATAAATTTGGCATTATATAGTTAAGATTTTTTACATTTTTAGAGAAGAACACTGAATATGGGTTCTACACTTAGGGATTACTTAAAGTTGAAAAAAAATAAGAAAGTATAAATTAAATAGATATAACAACAAATAGTAGCATTGATAAGTGTGAATAAAGTTAGTACAAAGTAGGGGCTATTACCAGATTGCAATTATTTTTGAAAATCTGAACATAACTAATACTTTCACATTTAAAATAAAAATACTGTACAATCAATGGTTCCTGAGAACTTAGATGCGAACAAAATTAAATGTATTCTCCAGAATGTTTCTGTAGGCATTCAGATGCTTTCATTGATTCCAGATAAACTGGAATATCAAATTCATATATTTATTAGACCACTTGACTAAGCCCAATGTGTTATGTTTCTCAATTTGTATGTCAACTAAATTCTCTCTGTGGCATTGCTATAGATAATACTGGTCCTCAGAGTCCATGCACTATCATTCCTGTAGCAGATATCTTATGAATGCATCTTACTTTTTCAAGAACATCTAAGAGACAGTGATTTTAGAAAAACACAAATCTCTCATTATGATAATTCAAATGAATTTAATAACATCCCATTAGTCAAAAATTTTTGCATGATTATTACTAATAAAAAATGGCAAATTTAGTCCCTGGCACACGCAACAAGTTGTATTCACAGTACATTCACATCAGAGTCTTTATAGAGTAGCACTACTGATATTTTGGATTGCATAATTCTTTGTTGTGGGAGCCATCTGGAGCTAAGTAGAATATTCAGCAGCACCCTGGCCTCTGTCCACCCAGGACCAGTAACAATGTCCCATGCTCAGTTGCAACAGACAAAAATATCTCCAGATATTACCTAATGTTCTCTGGGGGCATAGGAGCAAAATTGTCCTCAATCTAAACCACAAGATTGTAACATCACCTAATATATTATCTATAAAAGCTATAGATATAGATAGATATAGATAGATAGAGATGATATAGATGAAATAGGTATAGAGATATATAGATATAGACATAGATATAGATAGATGATGTAGATATAGATATAGATTAGATATAGATATAGGTATAGATAGATATATAGATGATAGATATAGATGATATAGAGATAGAGATAGAGATAGAGATAGATGATAGATATAGATAGATGATATAGATATAGATATAGATATAGATGATAGATATAGATATATAGATATAGATATAGATAGATAGAGATATAGATTAGATAGATAAATTAATCATGCAAAGAGATGATAGATGATAGATGATGATAGATAGATAGATAGATAGATAGATAGATGATAGATAGATGATAGATTAATCATGGAAAGCAAACCCTAAACAGAAAGGTATAAGTTTAAAGAAAAAGAAATATTGAAATTAGGACCTGGATGAAGTCCTGAATAACGACAGACATTAAGCATATGTTAGCTAATTAATACATATGCACACTTACAATGTAAGCCAAGTTTTTTTATATATCATTCTGTTTTCCTATTTCTAAGCTATTTTCAGAAACACTTAATATTCAAAATGACCTCAGAATTAATCTAATCCAAATTAGTAATTTTATAAATACCAAGTTGTCATAGGGATAAGCTATTTTCCCAAGTGTTAATACTAGCATACCTGATCCAAAAACCCAAAACTCTAGGCACTAGTTTCACACCAAATTCCTTAAGATATTTCGTATGCTCTACAAGACATTCCTTTTAATCTCTAAAATATTCTGTACACTCTTAAAGCACACACTTGGTCTACACTCTGCAACACACTAAGCCAAAGCTCAGAAAAATATTGAAAAGCTTCTTTATACTAAAGCGTGTGATAAGGCTTAGTAAGTTCTACTCTGTAACAGCTGGCACAGAGACTAACTGAAAAAAATGGTGCTTGAAGTACGTGGGAGAAGGTAGAGGCAAGAATGCTTAGGTTCACAGGAGTTCACAAAGTCACTTTTCATAAGCAACAGTGTACAGTATATAGTCGCTAGAGTTTTTGTCCTAAGAGTCTCACTAACCATCTATCTTTATTTTTGCTTTGTTTTTCACTAACTCGACATACCTTTTTGAAAGACTGTCTTCATTTTTGGCTTGAAGGCAATAATGATAAAATACCATTTGTGGTATTTTTTACAACTTAGTGATCTTGGCTTATTTGATTTTTTTTTTCAATACTCATGGAACTCTCCCCCCGCCTCAAAAAAAAGGAATTGGAACTAATTTAAAACGTGGAAGACTACATATATCCAGCCAAATTTGTTTATAAAATTACTTACTTGAAAGAAAATCAGATCATCATAGCCTAGGGATGTCAACATAAATTCCAAATGACTTAAAGAGTAAATGTAAAAGTGAAATTAGTGTTTAATATTTTAAGATTTTAAACTGAAAACAGAGAATAAAACATAGCTAGCCATCAATTAATAAAAGAAACAACAAATGAATAATTAATTAACCATTTCTAAGTCTTTATTTGCACTTTCTGATAGGATTACATGTCTATACTCTTTACCTTGAACCTCTGAAGAGGAGAGATTCCCAGTTGAGTTAATGACACATCCCTACTTCATTAACTTCTATACTGGCCATGTTGTAGGCCAGCTGACTTGGCAGACTCAGTTGTAAGAGAACTATTAAGATTTTTTTTGTTTTGTTTTGTGCAAACAAAAATAGCAAAGAGATAGCTGACAAATATAAGCTTTGATTATATTTCCAAATATACATTAATTTCATATCAGTAAAAAAAAAAACATGATTTGGATACTTTGAGAGCAACATCTGGAGAAAAAGAAAAACACAGCAACTTAAGATTCTAATAAAATATAAAGCAAAATGAATCAAATGTAATTGTAAAATACCATACTATAATTATGGATATGACATTTTAAAAAGTCTTTACGACTTTTAAAGGATGATGTGCACATTTGGGAAAAAAATACATGCAATGCGTATGATAAAAAAATTTAATCCCTTAGGGATGAAGTAGTATCACAAATTAATAAGAAAAAAACAATGAGAACCACAATGAAAGAAATAAGTAAAAATAAAAATACATGACTAAACACTGCCCCAAAATAAGAGGCACTATATTATATATGTGTAATTATTTTTGCTGACAAGTTTATTTTAAATATCGTTCCAATGATCTGCTTTATAATTCCAGAATCTTAAAGAATAATTCCAAAAAACCAGATTTCTTAGCCTCCTTTGCAGTTAGAAAACCCACAGGTAAATTTGGACTTATAAACTTGATGTGTCAAAATCTGAAATGACATAAATTGGCAAAAGTGGTTGCAGGCAATGCCTGGAAACCTCAGGGCAATAGAAAAAAATGATGACTTTATTATCAGGCCTGGTATAATTGATGGTTCAAAAAAAAATCCAGCTGAAATTAAAAATGAAATTTTATCATCCTGGGGTTTGCAGTAGCAAAATAGCTAATTAAGTTGTGACCTCTGGTAACCCAGAGTAAAATGCCCACTGAGCACAAGGCTTTGAGGAGCCAGGTGGCTGTTCTGAGAGAACAATACAAAGGGCATGGGGAACGTGTGAACTATGATGGTAAGTTGGTTGTATCAAACTGTACTAACAGCTTAAAAAAACGAATAACAAGCTCAAAGACCTAAAATTTGGCTCAAGGCCCAGAGGGGAAACCACAGGAATTTTATGAGTGATGAAATAATCTCCTTTCATCTATAACCATAGACCTAAGGCAGAGCACTAAACTCAAAAGTTTGAGACTGCCAATTACAAAATGTAAACACTGGTTGCATACACAGCCTCATTATTACCACAGTATGAAAGCTAGTGAACTGATTGAGAACAAGAGTCTGAATATTAGAGCAGGGAAATATGATATGAGAGGATCCAGATGACTCAGTATCCTCTAAACTCCCAAATATCTCTGAGTCTTCATTATTAGCAGAAGCAGCCTTACTTTTTTTTTTTTTTGCTTTTGTTAAAATTCCAATAACAATTTCATCTGAGAGGTACCTTACAAGGGAAAACCATTCTTATTATGCCCATCTTCCACAACTCCTAATTATCTCCTGATCTCAATTAGAAGCAGAACTCAATGTGCCCCAGGGAGACAATTACAAACTCAAATTCTAGAAGGGATGATTAAGCATGAAAATACTGCAAGAATTTTTGGATTTGTATCAGCAAAATCTAGAAAATATGCATAAGAATATATTTTGAAAGTACTAAACCCAGGGTTAAAGGAAATAATTTTATAATGCAACATTTATTAATATGATTGTCCATCTCACAAAGTTTAGAATTATTGTACTAACCTCTGCACATGATAATGGGGTTTGCTCTGTTGCTTGGTTATTTAGCTAATTAAAATATGGACCTAGTGAAGACCAAGATGAACAAAAAGCTTTGATGCTCAAAAAGTTTTGTGTATAAAAAAGATTCATTTAGTAAGAAAACGAGAGTGATAGAGTGGCTGTATTATGCATAATTCACTCAACCCATTCCTTACAACCCTAAGAGGGGATGAAAAAAATGTTTCCTAACTCAGATATTGGAAAATACATGAATGATGGCACATCGCCTTTCAAAAATATTGTAGAGGTTGTACGCTGTTAGGTAGCAATGCTGCTACTAAGAGATTTTGCAGCTGAAATAGGCTCCCTTATTTCCATGGGCATGATAAGATCTCGGTTTTTGAGACCTAATAACGTTAATGAACCCTCAGATGCAAGATGTCATTTTTTATAATTAATAGTGGTGCTGCAAGAGAGCATTTTTTAGTCCGTAATTGATGATAGAGTTTCTAGGACTGAAATAGATGTACGAGATTCTAAGGTCTACAATAATCATGAAACTGAAAAAACTTTCGACTGGCCAGACAGGAAAATGATGCTCCAAATACAAAGAAATCTGGCTCTTCGGCCAAAGTTATTTGAGTGACTCCAGACCTAAGTTACTTCAAAGATGCAGAGCCCAGTGAATAAGTATTTGAGTATACATGAGTGGTTGAGTGATAACTATGATAACAGCACAAATAAACTTTCCCTAGCATTTCCAAATAAGACAGGGTATTTTTTGGGCTAACTGTGAACTGAGTGGAGAAAAATAACTAGATATTTTGAGAACTCAGATACATTTTAAGCTAATAAAAATATTCAGGGCAATCCAAAAAACTTTCTGACCCATTGAAAGGAAAGGGGACAAATTAGTTAAAATAGATGCTTGATGTAATTTCATTACCAGCTAAGTGAAGATTCAGACCTATCCAACAGCAATATAATCAGATTTTAGGCATATAACTGGAATAAACAAACTCAGAGCCGAGAAGAAAAACCACAAAGCCAAGCAGCACTTTTTTTCCTTTCTTCAATAATCTCATATTTAGATTTTTATAGTCTACTCTCAGCTCAATTAACATCCCTCAAGAGAAGGCTTAACTACATCCAAATTTGGAAATTTCAAGAATTCTGCATCTTTTGTTCCTGATTAATTTAAGAGTTGGCTTCTGAGAGAATCTCTTCAGTTATTCTCAATATCTCTGTCTCACTTTCTCATACGTCTTTCATACCTGCTAGGCAAAAACAAGAAAGCATGTAACTTAGATTACTACTGGCTATTTTTTACAATCATGAGGGACTTTATCACTGGAGGAATTAAAAACTGAATTGAAGAGAAGAGAGCCCGAAGGAATCTGGGTTCTTGAATAGCACAGAATCCATTACAGGCAACTTTAAGTTTGCTCCATCTCTGGGTCTAGTTATCTAAACCAATAGGGTTTCTTTGAAATTTAAACAATATTCACTAACTGAAGTTTCATTAAAATTTGCAAACAAAATCATCCTAATTTCCTGCTACAAGCTATGGATGTACAACCAGAAATTAAATAGTATTTGTTGGCTCGGCTTTATATATATAAGATAATGTATTCTTTTATTTATGATATGAAAAATTTTTCTAGCACAGGTGTTTAATATTATTTATTCATAAGAAAGCAATTGTTTATCAAACAAGGAGCATGCTGGTGATCTTAACATAATAGATTAAGTGAAAAAAACATTATGATACATTACTCACTTGGCAAGCATGAGACCTTTCTAAATGAATTTCCAGCTATGAAGACATTTAATGGTTACTTCAATGGGATTTGCAATTTCTAGGAATTTGCCATCTGAATCCCTAAAGATGTGTTTTGATATAGGTCATATATTGCTCATTGGAACCCCTAGGATGATTTATGAAGATTTTTAAACTTATCAATGAATTTATTTATTAATATTGTATCATATTTTTAAGCTATCGTCTGAAGATCTTAAAAATAGTTTTTAGGTAGCCATAAATAAAAATATTAACCTTTGAACATATGAATCTTAAGTCTAAATCACAAATTTTATCCAGTGAATAGTTTAAAACCTAGATTAATACAATTTTAGTTTTCAGTATACACTGTCAGGTATTTTAAGTTAAATACTTTATATATATATTTTCTTTCTAAAATTAAGATGCTCACACATAATTTATATTCTTTTGTAGAAGAGGGTCTAATTTATATCTTGGTAAAATGTGTAAAAGCTTTCTTAGAATTACCTTTCTGTGTTCTTGTCTTTTCAATATAAAGGTACAAATTAACACTTGTATAAACATTTAAAGATTAGGACACTCACATCACTGTTGTATATATATTACCAATACAAAAATAAACTCATATTTTGAGTTATTTTTAATTGATTGATTTAGTATAGAATAACTCTATAGAAGAACACACTAAAACAAAAAATAACTATAAAAATTAAAAATTTGACTGAGGACCTGGAAATTTGCATAATTCAAAATTAAATATTCAAATAATTATTTTTTTTAAAAAAACAGGATATGAAGATAGAAAATTTATTACTGACACTATGCAATGATTTTAGATACTTCTTGACATGTTACTTAATTTTCATATAAAATAAACTCTACAAAAGACAAGTCTAACTAAAAAACATGTTCACATAGTTATAATTTCATGATCATGAATAAACATTTGGTTAAACTGTTGTAATCCTCAAGCATTACTTAGATACCTCTACAATATAATCTTTTTTCTCCTCTATGATTCCATAAAGTGTCCAGGACTAGTTAATCATCCACATGTTTAATAAGTTAGATGGGTAACAGATGGAAACAGTACATCATGTCCTTGAAATCACTATGTCAGAATAAAATTGAGGGCAGAGTTTAAAAGGTATAATAAAAATTTAGAGCATTAATAAAAATTCAAATTTCAATAAAGAAAAAGTTTTCATGCCTGTTGAGTTATTATTTGTGCATAAAATTAGCATAGTAATCAGTTCCAATAGTGATACTTAAATTATTAAATAAATATCATGTTAATTGAAAGGATTTAAAAAACAAGTGGTAAGGAAGTACTTAGCAACCAAGCTTTACAGAGTTTACAGTTGTCTCCTAAACTGGTTTGAACTTTTGCTTCATAAATAATCAGCCTTCGGTCACATTCCTAAGAGTGCAATTTCTAGACATCCAGAAATTATTGCCATCATGTCCATGTCCATTTTAAATTATTTTAACCCAATGTTATCCAACATGATGCTCACAATAATAGTTAATTTGTATGAGACGTGTTCTTGAATAAGCACATGATCAATCACCTTCATGACCTCTATACATAATGAGGAGGAAAAAATTCCTACCAGACATTGATATTGGACACCAATGAATTGGGAGTGTAATCTACTTTTTTAGTAGTTGCAGGAGATACAGGTAAAAATCACAAAACATTTTTGACAATGGTATGCAAAATGGGAGGTGGAGAAAGAGTAATTGCTAAGGTTCTATCATCATCTTTTGGGGCTGCTATAACTAAAATAGTATTTCTCACAGCTGAGTGAGCACGGCTGACTGTTGGTATGTCCAAGATTAAGGCACCAGCAAATTTGGTGTCTGGTGAAAGCCTGCTTCCTGCATCACAGATGGCCTTTTTTCTCACTATGTCTTCATCTGGCAAAGGGGCAAGGGAGCACTCTGGGTCTCTTACAAGGGCACAGATTCCATTCATGAACACTTTACCCTCATGACCTAATTGCTTCCCAAAGGCCCCACCTGAAAATACTTTCATATTGAGGATTAGGTTTCAACATGAATTTTGTGAGAATGCAAACATTCAGTCTATAGCAAATTCCTTATAATTCTAAAACTGTATGGCTCTATGACTAACCCTTTTACCTGGGTTTATAGGTACATTGATGATGATGAAGTAATGCAATGCTCTAATGAATCTTCCCCCAAACTCCCAAATCTGCCCATGGTCTGAGTTATACATTCGGGACTCAATTATATGTATCTTTAAAGATAATTTTACATGCATATGCTTTTTAAACTTTCTATATAAATTATAAATTCGTAGTAATTTTTATTTACCCTTTTATCCACTTCCACACCCCTATCTCTACATCTAAGACAGAATGTAGCTCAGTAAATGATTAGGAATTGACTGACTCCAGTCACTGAACATTAGAAAGAACCTCCCTAAAAAACAAACAAACAAAAATTTTAGCATATATCAACTTGAGACAGTTTTCACACATCCTGACAGCTACTTCGATTTTTTACTTCCTCCCACATCCAAAGAGCATAAGACTGAGCATGTTAAATTCAAATAAATTTCACTAAATACAAGTGTATACTCCTTTGTCATCAATGGCTCTAATCCCTACCTCTCAAAAATATTCACTAAAGTGATTAATATTTTTAAGCATCAAAAAATCTTCCTAAAAAGTGTTATTCTCTGGAGCATTTGAGATCTTGCTTCCAAGGATGTCATGAGTTTGGCTCAAGTAAACTGCAACAAACTCTTATAAAAATTTTTTGCAGGTTTGGAAATTCTTAATTGACATTTCAAAAACAAACTTAATTTCTTTTTCTCAAAAATAAATTTAAGTTTTTTTTTCTTGTGATAGACCTCTTATGTAGGAGAAACTCAAAATAACTTGTGCATAAAGAGATAATTGTAACATACTCATTGTCAATAACACAATAAAGACTTTCTTCCTGTGAAGTGAAAAAAAAAAACATCTTCCTAGATAAAAATTGTCCAGAACCTGTTCAGTAAAATTATAAATTGTCCAGTAAATTTATAAATACTTCTCTCTTTATGTTTAAAAATAAAAATATGTGTTGATATTCATATGTACATCAGAATATAGATGTTATAATATTGGTAATATTATGTTAAAATTGACATTGGTATATAAAATTATTTCATATTGAAATAAATTTTGTAACATATTTGTATATGTAGTTGCATTTTGAAAAAAATAAAATCAGCATTTTACATTTTCTTGATAATGTACATAGTTAAACACAAGCTGAAATGCTTGGAAATGGTTAAAAATTTTTGAATAGGTTTTATTTTGATATTGTCTATGTATTTAGGTACATTTATGGTAATGTTTGTATCTTAAATACATCAAATACTACAATAGCAATTCAAATAACTAAATATCAGATTTTAGACAGGTAAAGCATCATATGTGCTTCAGAAATTTACTTTTAAAAATCTAAATAAGCCTCATTTTAACCTTTCTTTGTCTTCTTCCTCCACAAATACAACACTGTCATAAAATTAGTGCCAATATGTATTTTTTCTATTTTTGTCAAAACATATGTATCCAAAAACAACATAATTTTATTTTGTATTATTTTCTACCCAAATGGTACCATACTGGACTTATCTTTTTTTCTTTAGTCTTTGTTACCATTGAGGTTTGTTCATAAAAATAAATCCTTTCAGCAGTAAAATAAATGAGATATACTCCATGTACCAGCATAGACATCTCTCCAAAAATACACTCTAAGTTCTTTTTCAGTCTTACCTTCCTGACCTCAGACATATATCTTTTATCTCTCACAAATGGTAATATATTTAATTTCTTTAACTATAGTAGACAGAACAATAGTCTTTCTAATATTCCTGAGCTGAAACTTTTTTTCCTGTTGTTCTTTTGTCAGACAGCTTAAAATGCAAGTTCATTGTCTGCGCCTTCTACATTCAGACAAAATTATGTACAACAAATGAAGATCCCATATTGTTTTTAAGATGCAAATCATTTCCCTCAATAATTGGGCCTCCAAATATGAGAAAAAATAGTATTAAAAAGCAAAGCTTCCATTTTGTCTTCAATGAGCAGGCCTAAATTATGAATCAATTAAGATAAGAAAAAGCCTTTTTGTAAGACATAAATAAAAAACATGATTGTGAGCTTTTTCGTCTCAAAACTCTAACCTTTGAATAAAGAAAGGTTTTTAAAAATGATAAAGCACATTAACACTGCAATTGATTTAAAATCCTATAAATCTAACTATTATTCTAGGTGAGTGGTAGGGCCAGGACAGAGACTTGTCAAAGTTGTACTTTTCCGACCTTTACATACTGTTTAGAACTACTCTAGGCAATGAACTCTGAATATGCCAGTTATATATTACCACAGTTATGGCAAAGCAGTTTCTCTCCTTCCATGGCCACGCTTTTGTAAGTGATACCTGAACCAGTCAGAATTCATATCAGACATAAAGAATGTTGACAGAAGAGGCACAGACAAAATATACAAATCCTATAAAGCAGCAATCAATTTAGCTGACTGACTAGTTCTGGACAGTTTGTTTCAACTTTCGAAGGTTTATGGAAAATTCTTTTTAGTTTCATCTTACTGTCAAGGTCTAGCTGCCAGAATAATATACAAGACATTTGGAACTATCAATATTTGACTAAATTATTTTGAGGTTGAAACTGGGATATATCTGCCAGCATGCAGCAAATATCGGTAGCTCTGATGCAGTTTAATTTAGGAAGGAGCTTCTTTCATTGCCTGTCTACTCAAGGACAGTCAGAACTGCCAATTCAGGGGAGCTTCTTGCTTCTTTCAGTATCTATGAGAGCTCCAGATTCTCTCCCCTCGCTTACAATACTGAGGGGCATCAGAGCAGCAATCTGGAGAAAGAAAACCCAAGAAGTGATCTAGGCTTCTTGGAATCTCCAAGACTGGTTACCATCTAAAAACCTAACAATCCTATATCCCTTGACTTATTTAAGCATCCAACTAATATATATGAATTGAGAGGACATGGAGCTAAACAAATCAAATAGTATTTTCACCAGCACAGAGCTTATTTGGGAAGGATTCAAACAATAAACACAGTAAATAAGTAACACAGCAGAAACAAAACAATTTCAGTCATCAAGAGGTTTGAGTTCCTTGGGAGGCTACCAACCACAAACAAATGGAATAAGTAAAAATATATATAGTGTGTCAGATGTGAGACGTGTTTAGTAAACATCAAATTAGAAATGGCATAGGTAGTGTTAAAGGATTTCTATTTTAAAGAGGGATGTCAGGGAAAGTCTTTCTAAAGGGGTCATATTTGAGTAAAGACCCTAAAGAAATGAGGGTGAGCCTGATCTGGCAGATCACACACACACACACACACACACACACACACACACACACACACACATACATATGTAAGATACATATTTAAATATATATGTATGTGTATATGTGCACATAAAAAATCTTTCTATGCAGGAGGGACAATAAAATGCAATGGCCCCACCTGAAGAAGGGGCATGATGGAATTCTATATGATCAACCTGAAACCAGGAGGACTGAAGGGGTATGAGTCCTGGAAGAGCAGAAGATGTGTTTGGAGAGGAAACGCAGAATGGATGACAGAGAGGTCCTGACGAGTCTTGCAAAGTCTTTGGCTTTTACACCAAGTGAGATGTTCGCCTGGAACAGTGACAAAATCTTACTTACTTGGGCTGAGAATAGATTGAGGTAGGGCAGGCATGGTAAGTAACAAGGAGACCGGTCAAAAGCTTCAGTCAGGATGAAGACTCTAGAAAATGTCAGCACAAACTCAAACTAATGAGCCACAGCAGACCTTTGACAAAATATGTTCACTGAGGTGGTGAATGACTAGTAACCAAACATTTTTAGCTTCTGAATGTTGTAGGCAAGCATACACATCATGGATCATGAATATATGCATCATAACTGGGCTATAAAAATGGGCAAGGAGGGAGAAAACAGGGGTGTGCAGGAAGAAGGGTCATTTTCCTAGCCAGCAGCCACATTAGATTTATTAGCTCTGTTGATGCTAAAGGAAAAGTTCTCATAGGCTGCAGAACTCAAAATGTGTTAGGATGAATGAGAATGCACAGAATCAGATGTTCTGATTCTGATTAGAGAATGGATCACGCTTCTAAATCCCTGCAAATTTTGACAGTGATAATCATGATTCACTTTAAACCTGATAAAATGAACTTTTGGATACAGTTCATATCTTACTCCTCCTCAGATCGCCAGCACTCGAAAACTCTAGAACACAGGAGGTACTAGTATGATGGCTCTCAATATTTATGAGGCAAACAACATTGCTT
This sequence comes from Cynopterus sphinx, assembly GCA_030015415.1. Lineage (NCBI taxonomy): Eukaryota > Metazoa > Chordata > Mammalia > Chiroptera > Pteropodidae > Cynopterus > Cynopterus sphinx. The sequence goes on from CM057379.1 coordinate 12,081,164, forward strand.
CATGCATTAAAATTATAAAGAAATAAAATGGAGTTAGTTGGAGAGGGGGAACCCTAATGTAAGGTTTATATTTTACCTACATATTTTTTAAATAAAACCTTTACTTAGAATCATTCCATTTTTGTAAAACTTAGAAAAAAAAAGATAGAAAGCTTCTGGTGCAATTCTCCATTTCAAAAAGAGAATTCTCAGACCAAATAAAGTTATGTGACTTGCCTATTTGACCTTAGTTAGGGCACTTTCTAGGACACGTGAAAATGTGAGGTGGCTTCAGAGAGTGCTGTGCTTATAATGCTAAATGTATAGAAAAGCAGGAAAAAATGGTATGCTTCTGCCAGAAATGAGTATTGCTCCCCTTTTTCATTATGTCATACAGGAAGAAGATACAGAATTAGGAAATAGAGCGACTGGATCAGGGTAAGCCTCCAAGTGTTCATTTGCAGCCAGAACTAAGCCAGCAGGTCCTGAAGACGTAGCAAGCCAGACAGGCACACTCCCAACGTGGGGTACTAGTTTTCTTTAACAGTCTCGAACAGCTGGAGAGCACACAGCTAATGACCACTTGAGCATGAAAGTGTCTGATGATTGCATATAAAATATGACATCCATTGAGGGAAAAGGTAATAACAATCTACAACAGAGCACATGTGCACTGGAAGTCCGAAACGTGTAAGTTCCATAACAAATTTTAAAAGAGAACCGTCATCATAATGAGCATTCTCATTGCAGAGTGTTTTTTCAAATCAGAAAGATTTTAAATGATAAGAGAAATTACCTCGGTTCAATCACCTCAAAGCTGCGTGAATAAAAATGATGCACAGTTAGCAACAGAGAATAAGAAAACCTCAAACACAGGTTTGTAGACCAGGCAGGAGTTTTTCTATAGTGTTTAAGCATCATCTGAACAAAAATTTATGAAATGAAACAATCCCCTGGTCAGAGGATCTCCTACCCTGCAGAAGAGGAAAGCTCTCAGAAACAGAGCAAGCAGAAAGCAGGATGAGCTAGCTGTACTTTTAAATAACCACACACATGTTTTTAGGGATGTGTTTCATGGCATGTTTTTGTTTGTTTGTTTCCACATAACTGTCAAGTATATCAGTGATGAGAATGAAAAATGTATCACTCAAAACTAGTTTTTTGCATGTTGTGAACTGCACCTTATCTAGAGAGAAATAAAATGTCTCTCTCTATTTTCCCTAAGAAACACATATCTGTAACGTTTCTCCACTATCAAAGAATAACAACAGGTTGAAGGAAAAACAAGATACGTGGCAACGGTTTTATTTATTTATTTATTTTTGAGAGCTCACTAGGTGCTTTAAGGTAAAGGAGGGGACAAAAACCCCTTCAGCAAAAAGCAGCTTCCTGTTGAGAAATGAACAACCTTCAGACCAACAACAGGCCCATCTCTGCTTTGCTCCCTCCATACCACTTATTATAATCAGCTACATGAAAATATTTTGTTTAGAATTTTATTGTTTGACCCCCATTCTAGAATGAATATTCCATGAGGTACTAGAGTTTAGTCTATTTCATATATAAATTTTTCTCCTATTGCCTCAATCAATATTTAAATAAATCTTTAAAAACATACCAAATATTGGTGAACATTGTTCAATCAAATTGTGAGTAAACAACATAAATGAAGAAAGAGGAAAACATAATTATCTCTGAGAAATGTAAAGAAAGCTATCATAAGGTGACACAAGACTAGGCATGGCTGTTATGGAGATATTGAGAATGTTCCTGTGTTAGGATATAAAACTGGCTATTTCCATATTAATCACCACACAAAGGTTTATTCTAAATTATTTCATTATATTCCTTGTCTCACCATACTTATCAAAATTATTTTTTTTAAATAATCATTTTGTAATTTTATTTCCGAGATTCTAGATTCTCATGAACCTAAAAACCAACACTTCTAAATGCCCAACTTTTGATGAAAGCAAAATGAACTCAAGAGATATCGGGCCTGCATTAAGTATCCCTTGATCGGTGAAAAGGGCCAGACTGAAATGCCCACTTTATCATGAATTTTTATGAACCACAAGTCTCAATGTTCTCACACAATTACCTCAAATATATAAAAACAACTAAACTATCATTAAAGAAATGGAGAAGCTTTGTATTGGAAGACCATAAAGATTAGAATCTTCAATCTGGAAAGTCTGACATCTATTAAATCATGAAGAAGGTGAACAGTAAGAAAGCCAAGCAAGCTATCCACAAACTTCAATTATTCTAGGTCTAAGGGCACTCTTTGAAGTTTAAGAGAGATAAATTTAGGATAAATAATGGGAAGTGCCATACTACTTTATTTATTAGGTAGAGTGCTCACGGAAGTAACACAGGCTGAAAATATAATGGGTTCATAAAAGGTTTAGATAAAAAACATACAATAAATCAATTCTAGACTATTAAAAGGAAGTGGCCCAATATAACATTAATACTGCTTTCATCTTTGTCAAAGTACAGGGCTCCCCTTGCTCTTTACTTACATTTGAAGTGATCAAGCCTATACATTTTCACACTGAAATTATAGAACCAGGTGTCTGAGGAACATGGGCTCAGTAGCAAGGACTGCTGTGGTGGAGTGCTCTGACATACAAAGTACTCAATAAACTGTTGAATGAATGAATCTCCTGTATCCAAGGTCCAATTTCCAAATGACCATTATGAAAATGTGATTAGATACATACACCAAACTCTCTCTGGGGGTGCATTCTCTTCAAGTGTTGGCATAAAATCTCTACATTTAACTGCATTCTGTCTGATTCTGGAAAACACACACACACACACACACACACACACACACACACACTTCAAAAAGATGGAAATATCAAGGGTAGTTCTCTACCAGATATGGTACACAAAAAAGCTTTATTTCGAAGTACCTTAGTCTCTTGGTGTTAGGGATCTGTAAAATTTTCTTACGTCATGAGGTCCATCACATTTTAAAATGTTAACCTTAGCTGCAAAATAGCATCATTATCTATTGTTCTCACCCAGTAATTACAATTCACAACATTTTTACTCAATATAGAGAGATCATTTTAGATTCATCATGGGATTTTATGGTGAATTGTGTTATCATTTCACATTTGCTGCTACATTGATATGAATTACTTACAGAATAATGTTACTGAAACAGGTATAAACATTAGATCTTGTATACATTTTTTTGTAAAATAAACATTTGTGCTTATAATACAACACAAAAAGTAATAACTGCAAACAAAATTTCAAAACCAATAGCATTTAAATTAATACTAATTGCATATAACAGATTCTTTTGGTTCACGAAAACTAAGTGGTTGATAAAGATGATCATGACACTGAGAATTAAAATGGAAATACTTTAGATAAATACAGAGCAAAGTAAACTCTTGGTTTACTCAGTTTTCAAAGTTCACATAACCTGAATAAGCTGTGAGAAACCCCAACAAGGTTATGTCATAATCTCAAGGTTTTCTGTTAGTCAATTTTTAGAAAAATATAAAAACCTCTTATGGTTGAAGCCACATGGGGAAGAAATGTTATTGAATGTCTTCCTAGTAATAATGATTAAGTTTATTAAATCTCAGTGAAAAGTGTGTTCATGTGTATGTGTACTTGACATATGAGTGGTTTAACTTATAATGATTAACAAGCTATTTTTCATTAAAAAGTTTTTGAAAAAAACTTTATAACAGAATTATTTTTGTTCAATAAAAATGGTTCTCAAACTGTAAACATGTGACTCCCTTACCGCTGTAATCAGAAGTAACCACTTTGACTATTTTCTTAGGTATATTTCAAAAGCATTTTATGAACTTTGAAAAATATCATTACATGTTTTCTTTTCCCAACTAGGAGCACTGAAAAATAATAAACTACTATATAATGCTAAGAGAATGACATAAAGCTCACTAAGAAATTTATGAGAACTTTGTAAGTTAGTTGTTTTAGTGACTTTCCTACCTAAAGTGAAAATCTTTTATCATTTATAAATTTAGACAATTCAATTGTACATATTAATAAAACTATTAAAAATATGGCACTGTTTTATTTTTATGCAAAAGTAAACCCTACTTATGTTTAGGCCAATTTTCTCTCACTAAAACAAACACAAATAAAAAACAATAAAAACAAGTCAATAATAAAGAGAAATTTTATAAAAAGTATAAAGAGTAGAAAAAATAGATCATATGTTTTCTTCTCTCAGGAACAGATACATAATTTTACCTTGACTATAGGAAATTTATTCATTCAACAGTTATTGAGTACTCATTATGAGTTATAAGTTAAGACTAGAGGGCAGGTACCATGTTTTCAGAGTTTGCATTCTGGCTCTTTTATGTTCTACATTTGTGATTTGTGATAGTTAACTAACCTCTCTGTGCTTCAGCCCTCTCATTCGTAAAATGAAGACAATAATATTACCCATCCCCTTTAACATAATGATTAAAAGAAATACTAGCAATTAATCACTCTGTATAGTGACTAGTACTTAGAAGGTTCTCAATAAGTTATCTTTATTATGGGTATTACCAATATTTAATTATTTTTTTAAATACTTAAATAGCAAAATATCTACAAATAATTACAATGACAGCTTCAACTACTATATTAAGAATATGTACTGTATACTATACAATACTAGTACATTACATGTATTATCTCAGTTAATTAGACTCATGAATTTGATATTGTTTGAGTTTTCACTTTACAGTGAGTAAAACTTCAACCGCTCTTATAACATGGCAGTAATAACACCGAGATGGGAGCTTAACGACTTAATTTCTACTTTGCATTTTGCCAATATTGTCTACGAGACTAAGGGCAAGTAATTTTCAAACCAAAGTTTGAAATAAATAACCACCGGTCACACAAATGAGCCTAAACTGAAGTAGTATTTATAGGCGAGGCAACCCTTGGTTGACCTCACAGATTGCAAGGACTTTGTCAGTTTATAATCCCTTATTTTTATTTATTTGTTTGTTTGTTTGTTTACTCACTTATTTACTTATTTATTTATTTTACACCTACAGCACCTGGTCTTCCTAGGTGGTCTCCCATCCAAGTGCTAAGCAGAATTTAAACAAAACCACTTGACACATCAAACATGCTAATTCATTAGTGTAGCCATAGTAGTCTTAATAGCTATGGAACACGAGAACCCATCAGCAAAAAGAAATTAGAGAAAATTACATTTCCATCAGTTTGAGAAAACACTAAACAACACTCAGGTCAAATGGAATGAAGAAAATCAGACATTAAATGAAACTCAAAGCATATGTGTTTGAGAGCATATAAGAGGAAACAGCTAGGGATGAAGAATGGGCAGAATCTGACACATTTATGACTATAATTCTACTGGCACTCACATGTTGTCTTATTTTGGGGGAAACAATAGCTTTCAGTTAACTTGAGGCATTTGGGTTTATATTAACACCATCATTTGAGGTATGTAAAATGCCAAAAATAATGATTGATTCTTTTTTTTTAAAGCCTATTTGTCCCATTGAGTTTAGGGTAAAGTAATACTTTTTTAAATAAATAAATTTTAGAATATTATCTCTTTTAAAAACTTTTTAATCATGTCTGACCCCCTAAACCAGTATTCAAGTTTCTTCATAAATATAGTTCTCAGCATAAACTTAACTTGGTTTCTTAGTGACCAATCGAAACTCAACGTCCATCTCATCTTTGCTCATAGTGATACAGATTATGGAATGCCTGCCCTTATGTACATTTTATACATTCTCCAAGTCAAGGTCAAGTAACAATTTTATTAGCCCCATTACTTCAGTTTTCTGAGTTACATTGATGATTCCTAGTGTTTATTAGTTTAGAGATATTTTGGTGCTTAATTGTAAACCACTAGTACTGCTTGTGCTATAATATAGTTTTTCTATTATATATCCATCTTAGTGTATATCAAAGCACTGTACCTAACATATGCTTAAACAATAAATTACTATAAAGCAAGAGTCAATTAAAAAAGAATCAAATAAAAATTTGTGTATTTCACAATGAGTAATGTCTCCTTCGACATTCCTACTTTCAAGAATAAACATTTATTTTTAATTCATTTCTTTCCCATTTAAAATTGATTTGAGAATCAGTTTATGAGCTCAGCCATAAAAACATCACAGTATTTTCTAGTTAGTTATTTACTGGTGTGCACATTCAGGTCACCCAGCAAGAATTTTTATAAATATATAGCCATACCATAACTCCAAAAATTCTGATGCAGTAGGTCTAGAGTGGGGCCACTTGCACATATTAAATGAATAAGACAACCAATCTATCAGGTCAAGGGAAAAAATGCTTTACGGTTTGTACTTCCAAAAAAGAAAACTGCTTTGGATTAAAGAAAAGTTAGAGAACATTGTCTAGTGAAAAGAAAAACACTTTTTAATGAGTTATTTAATCTCTCAATTACTCTGTGTAGCATTTTTATCTGTAAAACGTAAATCATAATACATACATATATACATGTTCCACTTATCTGATGCATGAATTTCTTTATTACATATTTTCTGCTAAGTGAGAGTTACTGAGTTAAGTTTTGGGGTTGGAGATGAAAATCAAAGTGATGTTAATTTCAAGAACCTAATCATATATTGGTCATATATAAGAAAAAAAAAAGGCTTTATTTTAAGAAGTAGCCACATTGTTATACCATCTTCCAGACAAGGAAATTGAGGTTTAGCTATATCAAATACCTTGGCCCAAACTTCCAAGCTTCTTCATGGCAAAGGTAAAAGATCTGCCCAACTTGGAAGTGGCAATAATTTACCATTATGTAGTAATATCTCTCAAAAACAAATTCATGCAGGGAAATTTTTGAGCGAGTGAATAAAAGAGAGTCACAGCTTTAAGGGTTTAATTTTAATCCCATCCCTGAAGGAAGCTGTTTTAGACTCTAACATTGGCATATGCCCTTATCTTTCACCTGTTAGTACCCTATGCTTATACTCTTCCTTATAATTATCAGACTTTACTATACTTTGTTTTGATTGTCTCCTGGAAAACATGAGGCATTAAACATTAGGAAACTTGAATATGACTTATTTTTCACCATATCCTGGTGCCTAAAATACCTCTTTCTCCATATGGAGAATTGATAAATGTTGTTAATTATAAATGTTGAATAATTATACAAAAATCAATTAAGAAAAATGTAGGAAAGTTTAGAGGAGGAAGAAAGAAGGTGGGCTAGCAGGTCTATGGATTTCCAGAGCCAAACTTGTTTTATTAGTTTTACCTTTTAATAACCTATGAAATATACTCACCTTTCCAGTCCCCCTTCATCTTCCCTAAGATTAAATTGTCATGTTCCTCATCTACATTTCCCTAAAACTTTGCTCATCCTATAAGCAAAGTGATTTAAGAGATTTAAATGGTTTAAGTGATTTAAATGGTTTAAGTGATTTAAATGGTTTAAGTGATTTAAATGGTTTAAGTGATTTAAGTGATTTTAAATGTATTTTTGCTTTAAACTTTGCTCTTTCCTACTATATTTTCATCTCTTTGAGGAAAAGACCATAACTGTTTTCCAAATTCCTAGTAAATGCCATAATATATAATAAGAACATTAAAATATGGTTGAATTACAAAGGGAATTCGTCATTTGAACCTCTTCTATAGTATTGAATTGGAATCAAAGAACAATTTTATAGTTTTTATAGAGTTAGATTTGAAAGAACTTGTCAAATAACCATATTGAAGGAAAAAGAGTTATTAATATTTATAGACAATGCATTTTTAGCCCTAGGTCTTTTTAAAATATAGTAAGATTTAAAAATGGTTTTAGGATGATGGTTAATGATGAAAATCTCCCTTATCACTTGAGGCTAAACTGTCTTGAATAAACAGGTATGTATGTTTTAGATTAACATATTGAGAAGTAACTAGGACTTTCTAGCTAAAAGTATCTTTGGTTGTCTCTTGGTTTTTACTCACCAGGGAAAGTAGTTTCATGTTTCTTTCTACATTTATGATTATACATTTACTATTCATTAGCAAAAAAAAAAAAAAAGCAACTGTGCCCTAAGCAATAGTATTAAATGTGTATATTACATCATCAGAAGGTTTCATCTATATTTTAAACATTTCTAAACTCTTAAATATTCCATTTCAATTTCTGGTTCCCTTTTGGAGTTGAAATAAATATTTTATATATTTATTCAAAATAATAAACCATATGCAGCACAGAAAAAAATACTAGCAGTCTTTTGAGAATAAAAGCAAATCAATAGTAATATCTCTTAGAATAGAAGCACTTTTGTTGATAGAGGGAACATGGTTTAATGGGAAGCAAAGTAATCTTTGTTTTCAGTCAGGCTATTGGGCTGTGCATGAGAAATGACATGTTTTGGCCGCTTGTTTTATATTAAAAGATGGCCTGGCATGTTCAAAACAGAGAAAATTATTCGCTTTATAAAAATGAACAATTTATGGCTTTAGCACATAAGATTTAACATCATAAGATTTTCTGTAATTTTATAAATTTGTCTTCAGTTCCCATTGAGAAGTATTTTCTTAATTAAAGTTAATCATCTCAGTGCCCAAAAGAGAGGTATTTCAGGAGCTATTAACATTGTGTGGTCTGTCAGTGTGACTAAGTGAGCCCATGTCCAACCTTGGAAATGAAGTCTTACCCAGGTTTTGATGATGATGATAATGATGATAATGATAAATGGTAATACTTTAAGATGGTAACATAAATGTGTCCAGATAATAAATATACATAGTTGTAAATATAGCTGTAGATATAGAAATAAATTAGAGGAAATTTTTTTTGTTCATCTTTTGCTTCTGGCAAAGTACAAAAAAATGCATTCTGATCAAATTTCTTTACTATTACCTTCCAATGATAAGCAATGAGGAGTAAGCTCACATAAGCAATCAATAGCTAGCTGTTCCAGATTTTAAAATCTAAAAGTATTTATTTCTGGTTCCTAGGGAATAATTCACTGTATTGTTTTGTTGTGAAGTGCAGTTGCTTCCTTGTAAAACTACAAGAGAAGCAGTAAGTATGGGTTCTGCTTTCCCATAAGTGTGCTGTTAGGTTACAAAAAACTTAGTAAAAGAGGCCTGATGTTTTGTGACTGTGTCTATTACACCAAGTAAATTATATTATTCTAGTATTTATGGAAAAAGTGAAGCAAACAAATTTGTCTTTCTGACTCCCAATGAACTCACTGACAAATACATTTAATGAACAGGGGTTTCTGTTCTTTGCTTTTCTAGCAGGTTCTATATTTACATTTAAATTTTCCAAAATGTAAAACTAAAAACTATGCAGACCCGGGTTTCTTTTTCCTGCATACAAGAGGATGCTGAAAGGCATTTTGCTTAGAGAAAGTTAAACATTTAAGGAGTCATTAGAGTTGATTTGCAGCTGCACAGTAAAAATATTTTTTTAGTTTAAAAATTATAACTTGTCCAAAAGTGTTTAAAATATTTTGCTTAGATTTTTGCAAAACAATATTTTTATAATTCATATCAACATGTAAAAAATAAACTGAATCAATCTAAATGTAACCTATTCTTAATGCCATTTTATAGTCTTTAAGATAACTTCATGTTTGTTTGAATCCTTCCAAATTCCACTTGGAAAAGAATCTGAAGCCGCAGAGCAATCTCTAATATTCTCTGATATGACCACAAGGTGGCTCCAAACGCCTATATATGTTGTTTTACCTCTTGACAACTTAATAGAATTTTACTAGAAATATTAGCAGCAATTTACCTATAAATGGGAACATACTTTAAAAATATAAACTCATTTCAGCATTCTGATTAAACTTTGAAGTACAATTTACATTATTTTCAAATGCAGACATTCAAAACCACACATTAAATAGTCAACTACCTTGAAGATTTTGAAGGATTTTGAAAGAAAATAATTAGTTTGCATAATTAATTATTCAACACCTATTTTTTTAGGTTTTTCAAAATTAATTTCTTATCTATTTTTTACAATTTTATTTTTACTTGATTTCCAACTAAATGATAAAAAAATATTTGCAAGTTAATAAACTTTTTCTCTAGCATAATTAAAAAATTTTAAAACTAGACAAAGTATGTCTTATTTTTAGACCATGGAAAACCTAACTCTACTTTTAGAAAATAAAGTATAAAATATTAATAGAATATTTTAAAATACCATCTCAATCAGCTATAAATCATTTAACCAAACATTATGTGAAACCATGAAAACAAAATGAATGTCATTAAATTATAGTATTTAATAAAAATGATATACAGACCTGAATTTAATTAAATAATAATTAAATATATAATAAATGTAAATATATAGTTATAATAAGAGTTGTCATTACTATGTTCACAAAATTATACCTGTTGGCTAGGTTTAGTGGTCTTTTATTATGGATCACCTCATCTATACATATGGGCAGATAAGATAAAGTGCAATGTATGTTCTTTAAATATGTGAGCATCTAAAATAAATATTAGTCTTGAATTATAAATAAAACTGAAAGAAAAGTTAAGTCTAAATTTTAAAAATAAAATTTTTAAAAGAAAAGTATTTATGAACTCACAGCAATGCATATTTTATGACCTTAAGGTTTAGGTTTGTTTATAGAATCCACAGAATTCATTACTGATACTTTTTTAATTACCACATAAGTAGAGCCACAAAACGAAAGAAAAAAACCAGAAATCATAATTTTAGATTGACCTTCCTATCTCTTTGAATGTGAAGAATGAAAAGAATGAATTATCTAAATAAAACCTGTTAAAATTTTCACATTTTGCAGCAAGTTATATGTCTTCATCAGACAGTTTCCGGGACCTAGTCAAAGAAAGTGGTAGCCCACTGACCTTTCAGCTTGTAATACAGACTGCAGAATTATTCCTGAGATTTATAGGTACCCAAATTTTAATGGGATTATTTCTGTAATGTACTGCCTCTGTTCATCATTCTTGTTCTAATTCTCATTACTCTGACCTCAAGAAGGAGAATCTGTGAAAGGAACCATTACTGCAGTATATTCAGAATGGTTCATGTTTCACTTGAGTGAGTTTATGTGGTTGATGAAACTCAAAACAGTCAGTCTCCGTCTTTCTAATGCTTTCTCCCTCCTCTTGTCTCCTTTTTGGGTCCTTCATGTCATTTTCAAAATTCATATCTATTAATTCCCTGGCTCATGCAATTACTCAATGAAAGTTTGAGAATGTCATTTAAGCTTTCGGGTTCCATTCTCTGTTAATGCAACTGACATTTTCACAAACATTAGGGAATGGATATTTTCATTACAGTTATATATTAGGCCCCTTACAGTTACAATCATAGATTGTATAAGGTCATTCTAATGATAACAATAGACAAACTGACTGTGTCCTTGGAAATTATATGGTTCCAACTCCCATTTTCACAAATTAAAAAAAAAAAAAAATTTAGAATGGCAAATTGATGATTTAGTAGTAGAATTAATGACAGACTAAAAACAACAAGGATTTCTCATTTCAATTCAAGCACAAAATTATTATTACATGGTACGAGTTAAATTTTCAAAAATTTTAAAGTGGTAGCCAAAGTCATATCATATGCTATGGTTAAACACACACACACACTCAATATTAAGGAAAAGGCATAGGTCACATGAATTTACATATAGTTATAATAATACCAATAAAATAATAGGTAACAATAATAATAACATGTAGCATTAGAACACCTATTCTGTGAAAGGTATTATTAGCTCTTTACAATTATTGTTTTTTTTAATTATGACAATTGCGCTATTATGGTAGTACAATTGTCAACCCATTTTACAGATGAAAAACTACAAAGAATGTTAAATATGAAACATATTTAATATTGCATATATGGTATGTGACACAGGATTTAAATTCAAACAGCTTGGTACCATGGTCCATGCTTTTTTCCATCAAAAAAATTCTAAGACAATCTTATCAATCCTCCCATTATAAGAAAGGCAATCTCAGTATTTTGGACATGCAGCCTTATTGCTGTGTAGCTTCCCTATTAAACATAACTCTCATCAGGTATCCTCACTAAAATAGAATATCATATGGGAAAACCTTTTCCACAGAGTGACCAAATTTGAGACTGAATGACTCCTGTGGTGTATTTTAATTACTTGTGGGAATGTGAAAGCCTCTGTTCAAAACAATTTTTAGTAATAGAATTTTGGGGTTCTCTTGGTCTACAGAAGTACACTTTTTGTTTAGGCTTCTCGTCTGGAAGGTAATATTCATCTCAAATTTGAACCCTTGCTGCAAGATGACAATTGGCTGTTGCAAGTGTGAAGTGATCACCAATCAAGATGGCTGCTCCCCCCTGAAGCAGAAGTAACTCTCAGGAGTCCAGGGATGAATCTGTATCTTGAACTAATCTGCTAACTTATTCTGATATTTTCTTGAAAGATGTCATGTGGCTTTAAATATAATAATACAACTTTAAAAAAAAAGTGAAGTTAGTGCCCCATATTATTATTCCAAAAGTACCTAATACTCATCCTTCTTAGATTTATGAAAACAGGAATGTAATAACAAGTCATGTGATTATTTATTAGTGCCTCACTGTAGCAGAGGTTCTGTTTTTTCTCTCCTTGTGTGTTATCTCTGGATGCTTGCAGACTGTCTGGCTTATGGTAGGCCTTAAAGAATACATGTGAACAGAGAAATGAAAGAATGAATGAATGAATGAATGAATGAAAGAAAGAAAGAAACAAGACACTGTGAGGTCCCTTCAGTAGTTTACATAACAGAAAATTAAAACTGAAGACTCTGTTGTATGGAGAAATTTGGTGACTGACCAATGATATCTGCTAATGTAATTTACTACTATTCTATGAAAATTAAAATTTAGTAGTATTAATATTTTATTATAAATCATGATATTTAATTGTGATTATCTCACATTAGAACTACCTCTCCTCAAGCACAAAATTTGTATTGGATTCACCCTTATATCTCTGGGTGTGGTGCGAAGGGAATGGTTCATATAAACTTTTCCCAAAATGAATGAAATTAATTAAAAGCTGAGAAAAAACTGAGCAAGTTATCGTTTAGATTAGAGGAGACCATTCAAATTAATAAAGAAAAAATGCAAAAGAAAAACATGACACATGTAAAAGAATTGCTATGATAGCCTAAAATCAAGAGACAGTTAATGATTGTGAATTTTGCATTATCATTGCAGTAGCCTGACATCACTATTAAAATTTAAAAATTTCCATAAGGATATTTTAAGGACAGTGAGTTATAGGAAATATTTTAGTTTGTTTCTAGAAAGAACAAGGCTCTTTCCATCCATACTTTTTTTTTTTTTTTTTTTTTTATCTTGGGTCTACCTAGAAACAGGTTTGATCCAGCCCCTACCAATAAAGTGAAGCGAATTGATGTTTTTGCTCTGAGGTTAAGATTATGACTACCATTTCTTTAACTTCTCATCTTGATTGGGCTAGATGCCCAGTAGAGGTTGTGCACCTAACACTAATGAGTCTATGTGCTGATGAGTCTATTGCTAAAAAAGATAACATGTTTTTCTGTCACTTTGTTCACATTTCAAAGGATAATCCAACTACAAGAAAGAAAAAGCTAAGAAAAATTATTTCTCTTAACTTAGATTTTAAGGATATTTACTTTCTATTGAAAATAAATACTTGGGCCTATTCCCAAGAGAGTAAAGTTCTACAAATTAATAATAAAAAAGATTATGCGGAATCACCCAGTATTAAATGTTGAAAAATTAAGGTATACATTTCTAAAAGGGAAAGTAGCTGGAAGAGATTCTTTGAAAAATATGTTCTCATTTTTTTTTTTTTATTTAATCGATCTAAAAAGCTTTACATCAGTAGGAAAAGTTAAATCACTTATTTAGGATAGAAATCTATAGAAAAATCTCCACTCTTCAATCCGGCAAGGGGTGGGGGTGGAGGGAGGGAGGACAGAATAAAGAGAAGAGAAAGGAAGGGAAGAGTTCTTCTATATATATATCTGTACTTAGCATTTTAAACAGACCTCCAAAACAGTAGCCAAGCCTTAGTGAAGGGGGTGGATATAGACAGAAAGATTTTCCATAGGTTCTTATTCATGGGGAAAGGCTTTTATTCAAGTCTGGAGACCTAGATGCAGAAAGATAAATCTTCATGCTGGTGGTTTTCATTCTCTAGAGAACAAATATTGAAAAGTCATTTAGGTAACAAAATGAGGGTCAACACTACAGAGAAGGAATAATTCCCAACTTTATGAAGAACTCAAAAAAAACCGGAAAAATATTTTCACTTAAGTAAGCTAATTGTTACTAGACTACTAAATTTCTGCTTATTTGATTAAATAAGTTGATACATTGTTTTATCCCAGTGGTTTGTTTGATGCCATTGCTAAAGTAAACAAATTTTGGTGTTAAAAGCACACATGATTTATATTCTTTATTTGGTTAGGAATAAATTCAAACCAATAATTTAGAGGTAGTAAAAATTTAATATTTTAGTTTATTTAAAGCAAATATTTTTAAAAGTTAAGGAATATCCTTTATATGTGGAAGATTTACATGGTAAACACAAAACCATTAAAGTCCCTCAGATAGTTCAAATATTTTAAAATCTACCTAAATACGAGGCTAACAATTTAAAGCTCATGCTTAGAAGTCAAATGATCCAGAAACATTATGGTACTTCATCTAAATTTGAAGTCTTGTTCAAAAATCATGAAAACATTCATTACTTTTAAAAATCCAAGAAGTTACCATGGTTTTCAAATGGAGTTGGTTTAACTTGACATTATTGGATGTAGAGTGACATGAAAAAGGAGTATCTATCAGTCACATTTAAAAACTATATTAGCATATGCAAAAAGTGTACTCAATGGCATAGGCAAATATGTTGATTCCCTTTGATCTGTTCATATAACTACGCCAAATTTCAACTTCAATTTTTGCATTTATAAGTACTATGTGAACGTTGCAGAGAATTACCAGAATAACATGTTAAAACATTTACTGCATTCAGTTTATTGATTATTTTAATATCCCATACTCTGCTTAACTTGATTAAAATTAGTTTACATTTTCCCTGGAAATGACAGGGAAGAATAGTAGGTTTTCATTCTACAATATCTAGAATAGACATTTGCTCATTATGTTTCAGTTCATATTGTTAGGTCATAAACTGGTAATGTTTGTATCTTTCAAGAAAGAAGACACCACATGTCTAATGAAAGGCTGTTTTTGCAAACATTCATTTTAGGTTTAATTTCTCTTTAAAATGAGAGCTCTGTCAAACTATTTCAATATCCTCTGTTACAGTAAATCAACAAAGATTCCCAATCAATAACTAATGTATTAAGAATAATAACTCACATCTATGCATTCTACATCCTGATACTTTGGAGAAGTTATTTCATTATAAATGCTGAATTCCCATTATTGCTTGCTAGTGCAATAAACTACATTGGTGCCAATTTCAAATCCTTAAAAGCCTAGGTGTTGTAATGTCTATAAGACATGCTCCTATTTTAAAGGACATGCTCTAGCCAACTGAACTGTCATATACTTATGCTATATTGCAAAGGATAATATAATGAATCCAATGTATAATGTGGCAGATGATAGAATGCTAGCCATAAAAATTATAGGATTTTCAGAAATATTCTTTTACATAGGGTAATATTTTTAAGAAGCACATGGGAACTCATTCAAGGACTCATAATAGTCATAAATGGAGGGGAGGAGAGATGGAGAAGATGAGAGAGGGGGAAGGAGGGAGGAAAAGTGGGAAGAGATTGAGATCAGCAGGGCTCTGAAAGTGTTGAGACATGTGATCCAATGATGAATTTCCTATTGTGAAGCAGTGTTGTATTATACTTCATGGCCCATAGCTTAATCATGTCCGAAAACTCAAAATGTTATTTAACTTCAATGTCTATTTCTGCATCATACAGAGTATTTAGAATCAAGGCCGCTTTCTATAACGGGCGGGGGGTGGGGCAGATTGAAAATCAAGAACACAGGGCTTGGTAAAGTGTTTTTTTAATGTTACTGACAAACTCTCTAAGGACATGTATCCCTCTACTGAAGAAATTTGTTTATATAAAGAAATTTCATCCTCCCACAGGCAGCAGTTATTTTCAAGAAAAGTCACGTTTATTTCTTAAAATGAGGAAAAATGCAATTTTATTTCATTCATACTCAATTTTCAGCTTTCCCTTTCTTTAAACCCACCATATTTATGTATAGGGCATCATATACATTGTGATAGAGAAATAAAAATATAAAGACATTGATGAGAACAAAGCATCATTTAAAAAAAATCAAGTTACTATTTTTTGTGATTAGTTGCATTAGTAATAGTTAAGCAAAAGTTATATCAAAACATTCATTTTAAAGCTGTCTGATTATTTTAATGGATCAATGTTAACACTGCATTAAGGATAATGCATTCCCAGAAATCTGCAACTTTAATGTGATAGATATGATTTTTTACAATGTTTGCCTCTTAAGTTAGTTGGATTGAGTAAGTGATGAAGAAGGTTTTTGGCAAAGACAAAAATGGCCTCATTTGCTTTAGATACCCTTACAAAAGACAACACACATGGATTTTAAAAGGGCTCAGGGTCTTATATGAAAATGTCAAGTGAGGTGAGGCTGCTGTATGTAGGGCAAGGAAGGAAGAAAAGGACAGAGGTGGCTCTGAGCTGATACTGCTATCTGAGAAAACAGGCACTCCTGAAATTTTCTCTTTCTTACGGATGAAAAAAAAATCTGTAATGTTGAGTGTTGAACTTATGGGATGCAATAGCAGGGAATGTTCTATCAGTGCTCTGTGAACCTCATCCAAATGCTTTAACCAGAAAAAGACAGATTTTAAAATGTTTAAGTCCAGGACTTTTTCTTCTACCTGCCCATTTCAGGTTATTGTAAATATGATAAAATAAAATTTTCTTGATGAACTCTTTGGTCTGGGAAAAGTATCAAGAAAAGGAAAACTATCTTAACTTTCATTTCTCAAAGATGTGTTCCTAATGCTATTCCTTGGACTGATTCGTTTTCCAAAATATTCATAACAGGGACCATAAACACTTAGTACCATGCTTCATCAGTGTCACCATGGCTCAGTATAAGCCTAACAAAAGTGAAGGTACCTGTCTTGCTACTTTAAACTCCAGTCTATGTCAGACATGATTGTAAAATATAATATGGTTAGTAAAGTGACTTTTCTAAAACCCTACACAGATAATATTTAGTTAATCAAAAGTAGAGTTTTCAAACACAGATCCGAAATTTGGAGATCAAATATTTGCATAAAAATTACTTATTGGTAACATAATTTTTATTTCTCTGCTTATTCTTTATCACTTTGTATCACTGTTTGACAAGCCCTTCTTATGTGGCAACAATATGAGAATGTAAATTGCATAGTAAAAATAAGAACATATAATGGCTAGTGCTTTGAAACTCAAGGGCTAGACTAGAGGTATTTGGGTTTACAGCTGTGATTTGCATTAACAGCTTGCTACGCAATACTAATACTGATAATAACACCACAAAAATACGGTTCACTTTGCTGCTGAATCAGCATCATCGGAACTACTGCTGCTCCTGTGCTGCAGCCTAGCGGAATGATTTGGTATGAAAATGACATGTTCCAGGACACAGTGTTACTGCTTGCTGCAAAGTAGGTTAAGAAACAGAAAAAATAAGTCATCTGGACAGAAATCCCACAGATAATATACACTCTGCCTCAGCTACTTGTTTATACATGAAATTAAGTGAAGATCAAGAAACGCACCATAGAATTCTAACAGAGTTCACATATTTTAGAATTGACCTTTGCAGTTTCTAATATTCTTTTTCAACAACAAAAATCATACCGCCTTCAGACTACATTTTCTTAGGAATGTGTCTGAAATGTGTATATCTCCAGATAGAAAATCAATTTTCTATTCCTTGCTTTTAAAAGAAAATCCAAGTGTAGGCAAAAAAAATATTATAGTGTAATATTAAATTGAATACCTGTATATAACTGTTCTTGTCAATAAACAGCTACTTTTTTATAAACATCTAGGACTATGACCTGAAGCACTGCTCAGGTACCAAGCAATTTAACCACCTCACACATATGCATTAGCATGTGGATGTCATACAGATTATATGAAGCTTCCCAATTTCCCCATTTTTTTTTCTTTGCCAAGACATCTAAGTGTATAGAATTCTACCTTTGATTGGAGCTGGAAAGGCATATGCAATCACCAGGGAAGTCAGTTTGTTAGCAGAAAGTATTTGAAACCAATGAAGTATCTCTAATTTAAAGAAAGTAGACATTGATTCATACATTAAAAACACAGCCAAAAAAAAAAAAAAAAGCAAATGAAAGCAGCATTTTTTTATGCTTTCATCATCACAATGGATTTGTATTTGATGTGTCCCGAAGCCACAGACACACTCTGCTTATATCTGTTCACTCTTCAATCCCTTCACCCTCCCCACTCCAATAAACCACTATTTCCTTATACACTACACATTAAATACATATATGCCAGGTTACTTACATTGCAGAGAAGGGGAGCCAGGCAGATTATCTATGCAATTTATCATTTACCTATTTCTCTATGACATAACCTTTTCCTTTTTTCTTCATCACTTTAACCAAACATGAACCTAGAGCTCTTGCCAATGACATAATGTTTTCATGAAAGTTCTACTAATTAAAAATCCTCACCATACCAGACCTAAAAAATGAGCACACTCTTGCCAAGTGTTATTCACTACAGAGACGCTCTTGTGGCTACATTTTAAGGAAGGATAGAGAGGGGTGTGTAGGAAGAAAGTCTACATATGCATTCATGTAGAACAGTTGTCAGCTTCGGGGGGACAGATTATTTTTAATATAGATCCTTTAAGGAAAAAGAAAAAGAAAAAAAAAAGAATGCATCTCTAAACAGCTGAGAGTAATTGATGTGTAGTTTTGGATAACAGAAGCTTTTACTGGAATGACAAACCACAATTCTAAGAAATAGATGTGGTTTTCTTGGAAGCAAAAGATGATAGGACAGTGTTTAAATGATGTTTGTCTTTGATTGCACCTGTAGACTCCCCCCTTTATAATGATAAGGAGATAGCAGGTTTTTATTGCAAGGGCAAAAAAACACTTTCAGACTCCTGCTTTTGCCCATACTTACAGTGCCATCAACAGTTACTTGTTGGGAACATGCATTTAGACTTGCAATGTGCTGCATTAATTTAACACCACATAAAATATGGATTTTATTGCAGCAGAGACAATAAATGCTGCAACTGCTGACTATGTGAATTTAATCCCTCCTCTTCATTCTTCCCCCCTCATACTTCTGACTCAGACATAAAAAAAAATATGAATATGGGAATGATGCCTATTCTATTTCTGATAAACACCAATCTATTTTATTTATGTAGATGCTTAGTGACCATTGACTATTTCAAGGGATCTCTCTTCTGCCTATCATTTCTCTTTATATTAAACACACAATGAACTATGATTATGAATAAGTGCAGAGTGTATCCATTCATATGGAATGCAAAGTGATGTTAGATGATGCTAGAGTTCACAGCAACAATGTTATCTCTTAAACTGATTTTTAAAATAAAGATGAGCAAGTAGGAGCAAGGCAAATTTCACTCCATAATATATTTTTAGCATCTATTCAGAGTGAATGAATTCATAAACTCTAATATCACGACCCAATGTTGAGCATAATATATAATTTATCCAGTTTTACATGACCTCTGTAGATATCCAAAACAGTTCTTTCTAGAATCAAATATATAGAGTTTTATGCTTATTAATTTATGTATGGAGTAAAGGTAATTATTTGGAAATAACTGCGAAACACAACTTTAAAGCAAACATTTTCTCCCGGAGGGAAAAATGATAAAAGACCTTAAGAGAGTTTTGAGAGAGAGAGAGAGAGAGAGAGAGAGAGAGAGAGAGAGAGAGAGAGAAGAGAGAGATGAAGTCTTCCTACCTTTTTTAAAAAAAATCAGCTTCTGGATAACGGAAGTTGGTCCCAGCCAAAATAACCCCGGAGAAATTGTCACTCTGTCCCCTTTCTGTTTGTTTTCGGCTGTTATTTTCTATCGCTGATGCTACTTCAATCTAACTCCAGCTTTCTCTCAGCATCACTTTTAACTCTGGACGGCAGGGAAGCGAAGAAAACGGAGTGGGGGGTGGGGGTGAGCTCTCTCTGATTGGCTTTCATTCAGTGCTCCTGATTAAGGGGAGAAAGAAAAAAAAAAAGAGGAGGGGAGAGGGGGCAAAAGCCTTTCCTCGCCAGCAGAGAAAGGTTCTGCTGATGGAGCTGCAGCCCTGGCCATGGGAAGGCTGGAGACTGGGGAAGCGCTGGCTCCGGCAAGCACACAGCGATTTGCAAGTGAATGCGAGGGGAGGGCGCATCCGAGAGGAGGGCTCTGGATGAAAGGCGTCCCCTCCCCCCAGGGCAGAAAGACTCTCTGTTTGGAGGCTAAGGTAATCAGCCCGATCTGATCCGGCTGTGTCCCCAACACAAGCTCAGCCACGGGACCGCTCCTTGCAATTCTTTCTAAATAGATACTTCTCCTCCTGCATGCATGTCCCTGCAGCATCCTCGCGCCAGACGAGCGAACTACAGGCAGGAACGGGGTGCCAAGTTCCAGTGCAACCAGACCCGACGCGTTACCAACGTGATTTGGGGCTGCGGGGGATCATTTTTAGCTTTGCTCTCGGGGAACTTTCTTTTCTCGATTCTCCAAATACCTTCTTTTTGTTTTTTATTGCATACGAGAGCGTACCTTGCTCGTCGTTTTGGAACGTCCGTGAGCCAGTCTCGTCTGCTTAATTTTATCTGCTCTGCTGTTTTCCATTTTATAGATGAGAGTATTTTATTCATAATTTAAATATACATGAAGGCATTAAAATATTTAGACTTTGGACTTGACACAAACTCCTTTTTTTTTCTACTAACTTTTTTTTTCTCAGGAATTTGAGTTTCATGCCCAAATGTGTGTGAGCAGATGGAAATCCATCTGAGTGGTTCTATTTACGAATCAACCATCTAACTCCATCTCTATTCATCGATCCCTACCTTAGGTGGGAATCAACCGAAACCTTACCAAAGGATGTCAGTATAGCTCCATGAAATAACGCACCTCTTTATATTTTTCTGGCTACATGAAGATACCATTTTAGAGTAAATAAATTATGTCAACATACTATAAAATAATAATATACTATACAATAATTTTAAAGCTGGGAGAATAATAAAGATAATCTTGTCCAACTATAATATTTTTTTAAATAGATAATATTGCTCAGAAATACTAAATGACTTGCTTAAACAAAGAAACTAATGACAGAGTTAAGACTGTGATGGCAGTTTATATTTCATATTTATATAATAACACATAATATATATTTTAATATATTTATAATTCCAGTTTAGAACTGTTTCAGAAATGGCATACTACCTCCTAGGTAGACATTTGATTATTCCGACATCAGTAGGCCCCTTATATAGTCAGCATAATAGGAAAAAAAAGAATCTTAATGGGGGGAAGGGGAGAGTGATTGTAAATTAGCTGAAGAAAAGTTTTAGTAGATCACAAGGTTACATATATGACCAATGTTACCAACTAGTTTTATATTTTAAATACCGAATATCTCCACTCAATAATATAATATTTAGAGCACAAAAGGACTTTTGAATTTCTAATTTTACACATGACAGCATTAAGATCTGAAAAATTGTAAAGACTCAGTTAATTGTGTGATAACAAAGATAGAATTCATATATTTAACCTCTATTGTTCATCCATAGTTTTTTTTTTTTTTTTAACAGAGTGTCTTGATTTTAGAGTCAGGTCAAAATAAGTATTTGATTTTTTTTCTGTGATGTGTTAACATGATGTATATGCGTGTTTAACATAATATTGGTTAAGAAAAATTTTTAAATTTCATATTTTGTATATAAATTATATAGTGTTTCAGTGCAGCAGGTCAGGTGCACACACATAAGATGGCCTCTTATAGGATGAACTATTTTTGTACGTTGATTGTTAGTTTCAGAATAAATGGCTGTAAAAAATGAGGAGTTATTTAGATTATATTTAAATGGGTCTAGTTAAGAAAATAATGAAGTGCCAAATCAGATGGGAAATTATATTTTATTAATGAAAATACATGTTATAATAAAGTGTTCCCAAAATAATATTTTCTTAACCTGAGAGAAGTTTATTCTTCTCTTACATAAGTTTCGGAGTTGGTATGACTGTCGTTCTCTGTATAGTGATCAAAAACTCAGATTGTATCTATCTGGTTGTATCTATATCCCATTCCTAAAGAGTTGAACTTATGTATATGGTGCAAGAGAGGTCACCCCGCACATCTGCTTTCTAGAAAGAGAAGTAAAATGAAGAAGGAAAAGATGCTCTCTCTTCCCATTGGAATTTTCTGTGATCTCCTTGGCTGGAAGCAAGACACTTGGCCACAAATTTTTGCAAGGCAGGCTTGAAAATGTAGTATTACCCTCGAAAGCTGTTTGCCCACCTAAAGTGATTTATATTATTAGAGAAGGTTATGACAGAATTGATACACAGAGCAACAGTGCTGTCATAGTTATGTATCACATATTTTATGGCTTTTTAGAGAAAAAAAAATTTTATTCTTGACTAAAATTTAAATCATGTTATTATATTAGTATCAAAAATATTTGTCATTAGGTCAATGGTATACATGCAGATAATTTTAATAAGATTTTATTATTTTTAAGTATGAAACAATGGTATTGCCAGTTATTGCATTTTCTGTTTTATAATCAGGTAATGTATTTAACAAATGATTTAAAAAATCTATGTATTCCAAAGTTCAGGAGTTATAGATATAGACATGAGAGAGCATTTAAACAATGAATTAAAATGTATCACATTTGCCTTAGTATACTCCTTGTAAAAGAGAGACTCCTATGCTATCTTGTTGAATGTAAGCTTTGAAATACAAATTAAAATTAAAAAACAAGCAGAATATTGACTAAACATTAAAATCTCTGATAAGTTCTGTTTAATTAAACATTATTATTTCTCAATTCCTTCTTTATTTTACTCTATAAATGGGTTAACTTAGGATTCTGTAAGTTTATTTTGAAGGAATTTTCTCTGGAAACTTAATGCAAAGTAGTCCTGTGAATTAGATCAAGCTTCCCTATAGACACCAAAGTCAGGAAATGGTAGCCCAAGAAAAGTCAGAAAAATACACAGTAAGCTCTGTAGGAACGCGATGAATGGGTCAGTGCTTCACAAAAGTGTCCCTCAATGTGAGGAAAGGCCACATGTATATTATAAGCAAATAAAACTAATGAAAACTTTAAAAAATGTGCCTCTATACTTTTAAAAGTAAATGTAAAATTGCACAGATAAAATGTCTCACTGTAATCATAAAACGCTTAATATTAACTATGGAACATTCTATCATTATAATAATGGGACCTTCTAAAGGCTGATTCCCTTCGTTGCAATTGTAGAAGACCCAATTCGTTTAAAATCAATCAAATAAAACAACCTTCCATTCCATGTGGAATTATATACCTAAAAGTTGTTATGCTGTTGTTAAACAGTGAGCACCAGTCCTTAAGGTGTCACTTGTTAAATGGCTACACACTTGTTTTGAAACAATTTCTTCCCAGCCACACTTTCTTGGGTTCCTTTTAATTGTATTAGAGATAATATCAATTTCCACTACAACGAGGAGTTAATCAAACCTAATTCTCTCTATGACTATAAGAAGAGAGTAGAGAATGTCTACACTGCTTCACAAATACCCTGGCAGAAAAATAATTTGGTATAGTTTGTTTGACCCACACATTAATTTGGCTACTATAGCTGAGGAGTATGGTTTTGCAGTTGCCCTTACCTGAGGCTGTATTTGCAGCTGTTTGGACCACAGTAATGGATGTGTGATTTTGGAGGCTGAAAGTGGTCTTGATATTCACCTACTCTTTCTCTTTGTATTAAAGTTGCAAACTGCTATCTAAAACTCAAAAATAATTTATTCTTCTTATTATTAAATTATCTTAAGTAGCTAGAGTGGTTTCTGTTATCTGCAACTGACATGTTACTTAAATCTTTTTTTTTGAAGAGTAACTTGTTACCATTATTATTTAACCATATCTCAACATCTCTTAGATCATATAATTTGGGAGCAGGACTAGGGAGGGTTGAGCCAGGGAAAGAGGAGACTATTAACTAAACATTAAAACCTCTGATAAGTTCTGTTTAATTAAACAATATTATTTCTCAATTCCTTCTTTATTTCACTCTATAAATGGGTTAATTTAGGATTCTGTAAGTTTCTTTATTTTGAAGGAGTTTTCTCTATTAAACAGTCAGTTACGTTTCAAAAAAAAAAATGTAGTTATTTTGAAAACCAATCAGAGTTAATTAAAGAACATGTGATCTTAATTTTGATTTTCCTGCCCCTTCTCCTATGAACCCACCGTGTTCTGTGTACTTTAGGTATAAATGTCAGGGTTGGGTTTTTTAACTTTCTTAGATCTAACCCGAATCACACTGCTTGATTTTTTTCCCCTATAATTTTAATGTAAAAAAAAAAAAAAAAAGGTTACGTAGAAAAAGATTTACAAGTAAATTGAATCCTATCTTCTTAACAAGGGAGAAAAAAAATAGGTTGAATTATTCTCATATTGATTGAAGAGTAAATTCTTACTAAATCTGTTTCCACCCACTCCTGAATAAGGTTAGTGGCCTATTTTAAATTTTGAAACATTGGCAAAGTGAAAATAATCAGTAATGAATTTTCCACTGTCTGGTCATGATTTAACTTTATATCTGAGAAAGTGAATGAAAGAAAAATCTTTCAAATAAAAAAAATAGTGAAAAACAATAAGTCACAAGTCTAATGTGCTTGCAATTGCATTTAACATACAAAAAATAATCTTTTTATATATACATGTATCACTTTAAGTTGTGTTGTTAATGCAGAGATTAGGTCTGAGTGGGAAAAGTAGCATTTTAATTAATATCGTCCCTGAAAAGCCCTTCTAAGGATTCTTAGAATCTTTTTAAGAAAAGGTAATATTTTAAAACACATTAAACATGTATTTTAATATTGTACTCTATTTGTAAACTATCAAATTAGCTTTACATCTTCATGTTGTAAATGCTGGCAGAAAACATGAACCTCACAAACCAGAGAAGCATCTGCATCAGTTTTCTCTGCCCATCACATCTCATTTGGGCAATCCCCAAGGTGGGCTCAGGTAGATATGCACCTGCTGTGGGTTTGCATATCTTACCTGAGCGACACCACGCTTAGGGAAACCTGCTCGTTATAAAATGTACTGTGAACAAAACTGCCTGAACTTCTCTCCAAAGGGAGACATTATCTCTATTTTATTGTGTAGTATAAAAATCCTTCGACTCTGGTGGGGACAGTAACTCATCATCTGAGGATGTTCCTATACAGATGTCCTTGCAAAGATAGTTTAAAGAAAAGGGCAGTTAGTGCGGAAATGTGAGACATATGGAAAATAGTCCCCTAAGATTACTATTTATCGGTCCAATGAGAAATGTCAGCTGGAAAACTGGCCTCCACCCAGCACATGGTCACCCTGTAAGAAATTCTGCAAACATCTATTTTACCTATAGAAGAAATTATATGGCCTGTGACAAAGACTCTTATGGCTCTTATGGCTCAAGCTTTACATGGTCCCCTAAACAATTTTTCGAGTAGGCCTGACTTGTGAACTTCCATTTTTATCTCTGTATTGTCCAAATTTAGAAAGAATCCTGCTAAATCAATGTAACCAGAATCCCCATTCTCAATATCTGATCACACTCAATTTTTGAGCAGGTTTCTCATGATCCATCATCTCCTAGGTGTTGTTTGATCATCTTGTCCCGCCTTCAGTAAGAACCCTGTTAAATCAGTGTAGCCAGAATGCTCTCTTACTCCTGATGTTTCTTAGTAATTTTCAATCCACTGATCCCCACCCTGCTCCTTGGCTACACTTTCCCACCTACCCATACTGTATTTGGAGTCAAGCTTAATCTCTCTTCTTTATTACAAAACCCACTGCAGTGTTCCCTATACCCATCACAATGAACCCTTTAAATAAAGTCTTCTTTACCATGCTTTAGCGAACGTCACTGAGTAATGTTTTCTTTAAGGTCTGGAATAATGGTTCTCAAAATGCAGTGTATAGACCAAAGACATGAGCATCACCTGAGTCCTTGTTATAAATACAAATCTTCAGGTCCTGTCTCAGACCCACCAAACTGTGGGAGTTGTCAGTGTTCTGTGTTTCGTATGTCTGAAGGTGATTCTCAGTTACAATTAGAAAAGTAGTGGTGCACAGTTGCTTTAAAGAAATCTAGAAAAGAAACTTTGACTTCAAATTCATGGTTTACAAATGAGAGATTTGTTTATGCAATCACTTATTATTTTTAACACATACACATTATATGCAGAATCACTGCAAAACATTGTGCTATTTATGAGATTGTGGGGGAGGGAGAGCTATAATCGTGGTCCTGGCTGAACAAGGATTTAACCATCTAATGAGAGAGACAGTAATGAAGACAAGTGATACACAAAAGTAAATGAAGGGGAAGAAAGAAGGGAATTTTGCCAAGTGTGTGATGAATGTAGAAGTAGTTACTCTCGAGGTTTCCAAACAGAGAATTACAACTCTGATGAATGTCAGCTTTGGTTTTTCATTTCAGCAGTCAACATGCTAAGGGGATGGATGGCAGTAAAAATGCCCAGCCATGATGCTTCTTCCTAGCAGCATGTTGATTAAACAAAGTCCCGCCAGAGTTACCAAGAGAACAGACCAGAAGGAAGAAGAGTTCTGAACTCCTTTCTTCTAATCTCCATTGAGGATGGGAGCCTGCTTTGCATACAAATGCCTGTCTTTATCCCAGTTCCTCTTGTGATTACACTTACCCCTATGTAATCCTTCATGTGACATTAGGGAAGAGAATGAGGTAGAGGAAATGAAACAATGAGACTAAACAGGAGAAAGAGGAGAAGTTTTATAAAATCAGATTCCAAAACTAGGGAACCCCAAAATGTTTTCTTTCTGTTGACAGGGCTGGCTTTATGGGTACATATCCTGTGTAGTCACACAGGGCCCCACACTTAGAAGGGGCTCACTCTTGATTTAATGACCTGTTGGTACATTTTTAATGTTTAAATAATTTTTGAACAAGGGGCTCCATATTTTCATTTTGTATCAGGGCACATAATTTTGTATCTAATCTGCTTAAAATTGGCTGATAATGCTGATGCAGTATGATGTCACTCATGGAGCAGAAAGGTCTTGTCATCGGTAGATGTTTGGATGGTAATCAATGTTGACATTTAACAGACAAACACATTGATAAATCTATTTGTCATTAGTAAACAAGGACAATAAAGTGTACTTGACTCATGTTAAGCTGAGTTTGACTCTGTAACATTTGATCTCTAGTGTCAAGGCACTGGCATAAGCCCTCAATGTAATCAGTAGGTAAAATTTCATTCATTCATGTATTCGGCTATTTATTCTCCAGTTACTTATTGAGCTGCTAATGTGTCATACATTTTTCTCAGCACTGGGGATGTGATGGTAATCAATAGCTACTCAGCTCTTAACCACATACAGCTCATTCTCTGATAGGAGAAAAGAATAAGAATAATTGTTTAATGTCACAAATGATTATATTACTGTTCACTGTGATAAGTGCTCTGAAGGAAGGAACTTGATTGTATTGCAGCTTATAAGGGTCTTGACCTAATGAGGGGGACAAGTAAGGAGAGGGGCTGGGATGGCAGTTAGAAAAACTCCTTAGATGAAGTAAGGCTTGAGGTGAAATTAGAAATATGACGAGATGCCCTTTACCCCAGTGACTTTTAGAAGAAATCACTGGGTGTGTTGCCGGGTAACATTTAAATCATGCCCTCTGAGAGCCTAACTGACCAAGCAGTTCCATTATTGCAGGTATCTGTAACCATGACCACAGTTGACTCCTGATTTATCAGATGTATCACGCATAGATGCTCATATGCATTTTTGCTGCTCTAAGAACATCTCTCTCAAGCTATAGATTGTTGGAATAGAGCAAAACATACTTTGACTACCATTATGAGTCTGAAGTTGTCTCTTTCTAGCCCCTGTGAAAGTACTTTAATATTTGTCAGCTTTTTGGCCACTTTTCAGCACTAGCAAAATAAAACAAACAGAACAACATGAAACAACTCTTGAATCATCTGTTAATTCTTTGATATTGAACCACATTTAGGAAAATCATGGGGGGGGGTGTGGGAAACTGTTGAAATTATCCATATACTGAATTATACCACTGTGTAATTTTTATGTAAAAGATAGATAGATAGATGATAGATAGATAGATAGATAGATAGATGATAGATAGATAGATAGATAGATAGATAGATAGATAGATAGATAGATAGATACTATTTGGTTGAAAAGTTACCAATAATTATCGACTATTTAGAGTTTTGTAAACACAATCTGATTCAATCCACAATTAAACCAACAGCCAAAATAGATGAACTCTAATTAGAAAAGTTTTATTTTTAGATAAAGATTTATATTTCATAAATTTCATCATTTAATTGATACAGTAGCTATTCAACTAGATACAAGATCTCAAGCTAACTATAGTGGCTTAACATTTTGCATTTTTTATCCTAACTCAATTAATGCAAATGAATTAAAAATCTGCAAAAAATACACAAAAGCAAAATATAAGTGATTTGTTAAAATAATTAGTAGTTCAATTACTGCCTGGTTTAAAATATTAAATTTAAACTTAAGAAACAAATCAAATCATAAAAACCATCATTTGTGAAATTCCTGAGTTGGTTTCTATAAATATTATCCCAAGAGTGCAAATTTTTTAAATGAGTTATCAACTTTACTTTTGTTATTTGTCATCATTCTAGTATAGTAAAATGGCTTTTCTCTAAAAAAAAATCATCAATATTTAAGAAAAACAAGAAAAGAGCATTATTTAACAAAATAAGTAGTGCTAAACAAAAAGTTGTTTTAACATGAAAATCTGTCAGTATTATCTCATATCGAGTAACATTTTTAATAACTCTAAAACGTTTAAATGTTTGTATAGACATGATATTTAGAGTACTGTAATCATCACAGTATGTTTAAACCTTATTATTTACTCTTTAAAAAAAATAATTCCCTTCTCTATCTTAATTCTAAGCTGTTTTCACTCTCACTCACACATCCTTTTTTAGATCTTTCACACTTATTTGACATTTTTAAATAAGTTCATTCTCATTCTAATAATCAGTCTAGATGTTTTCAGTTCCTTATATCTTACACTAGGTTTGAGAGAGAATAGTATTAAAGAGAGAATGCTTAAATTGATAAGGATATGCAGGTGCCTAGCAGATTTGGGGAAAAAAAAACTGATTTTGAATCAAAGTTCCAGAATAGCTAGGCCTCCAAGGTTGGCCGCATCACTGAAGGCTTCTGGCCTGGCTTAGGACAGGTGGTTGTTACCACCACAATGAACTGCTTCCCCTCAATTAAATCAAAATGAAGAATAAAGTGGACTATGCTAAATATAAGTTTATGATTCACTCATTATTTTTCATAAAGTTCTATATTCACTTTTGTGTCTCTGTCTTTATTTCTCTGTACAATTTATCAATTAATTTTTATATTTGTTCTTAACAAAGAAAATTACATATGAATAGAAG
The DNA here is from genome assembly GCA_030015415.1 of Cynopterus sphinx. Lineage (NCBI taxonomy): Eukaryota > Metazoa > Chordata > Mammalia > Chiroptera > Pteropodidae > Cynopterus > Cynopterus sphinx. Next base: position 12,110,908 of record CM057379.1, read on the forward strand.
CCACTGAAAAGTTTATGAAGTTGACAACCACAGAGAGAGCAGAAAACTTTAAATTTTATTGTATTCTTAGTATTAACAGTTATGATAACCATATGTAATATGATAACCATATGTAATATGTGAACATATTTAAATTTAGCACAGTATATAGTCACAGATATAAATGGCTTGGTTATCATAAAGAGAAGCACATGGTAATATTAATTATAGAGTTTTAAAAAATATCATATTATCTTTTATTCTTTGTGTCCTTATTAACATACAGTCTATAGTGCAGGCATAACTGACTGTGCCCATTAGTGAAACCCATAGAAATAAGTATGTAAACTTTTGCTTATATGCAATCTCTCAAAAAAAACATAGTCAAAAGTTAAATGTAAACAAATCAGGCTATGACCAATAGCAAAATTAATGAATTCAGATGATAATTTTCTCAATAAGTGTTAACATTTTTTTAATTAGAAGATGCTGATGTATAATTGCCTTAGCATAAAATGTTTAGACTTCATTTGTCTTTCCCAGTGATCCCCCGACCCACATATACTTTGGAATCTTTGGGGGGTGACCTAGCTTAACAGCTAATATGCTATTGTATGTTTCGTTTCTTTTAAAAAACTAAAGTTGCATATGGTTACAAATTTTTTATATAGGACTTGGTAATTTTTCTTAACCTAAAATTTCTTGTTTGGGCATGGGAAATGTGATGGTTTGCAGATAGATTGCTATAATGAAAACGTATAACAATTATTTCACTATATCTGTAAATTCTATTCTTATATTTAAATGAAATCACAAATTTCTTAAATAAGATTTCTTAATTTTAATATTAAATTTATTATCCCTAGTCATAAATATATGTTATTAAATACACCTGACTTAATTATACATTTGACAAATATTTCTTTAATGACTTCTGTATTCCAGGGACTATTCTAGGCCTTGGGGATACAGTAGTAAAGAAAATATTCAAAGTCTTTATTCTCAAGAAATGTGCGTTCAACTAAGAGGGAAAAGACAAAAGCAAATAAAGAAGCATGTAATACTGCAGATGGTGATAAGAGCTACAGGTAAAAATAAAACAGGTGTGGTAAGCAGCAAAAGGACACCCAGAGATGTCCACGGCCCAATTCTTGAAACTCGTGAATATATTACCTTACATAGCAAGAGGGACTTTGCAGATGTGATTAAGTTAAGGATCTTGAGATGAAGAGTTTATCCTGCCTGATTCTGGCAGACTCAATGTAATCACAGGAGTCCTTAAAAGCAGAGAACATTTCAGCTCAATGTCAGATTTAAAAAAAAGAGAAGTAGAACCAGTGAGATGACAACATGAGAAGGACCCAACACGTGGTTACTGACTTTAAAGATGGATGAGCCAAGGGATACGGTTAGTCTCTAAAAGGTGAAAAACAGAAGGAAACATATTGTCTTTTGGAAAGAAAGGAACATAGCCTTTGCCAACATCTTGATTTTAGTTTAGTGAGACCCGTGTCAGAATGTTGACCTACAGAACTGTAGGATAATAAATTTGTGTTGTTTAAGCCACCAAACTTGAGGTTATTTGTTATAGCAGTGATAGAAAACTAATACAGGACATCAAGGGACACTGGTAAGTATGTACTTTTTTGCAAATCACTGTTAGCGAATGACTCTTTGATGATGTGACGCTTGAGCAGAGTTGAATAAAGTGAAAAAGCCAGCCTTTTGAATACAAGTGGGAAGAACTCTCTAGACAGGGGTAAAAGCCAGTGAAAATTCCCTGGAGCAGTAACATGCTCAATTGTTTGAGGAAAAGAAAGGGAAGCATCAGGAATAAAAAACAGTAAATCAAGCATGGAGGATTTCACAATGAGGTGAGTGCTGAGCTTGATCACATCATGGAATTTTACTCTGACTGAGATAGGGAGCTCTTGAAGGTTAGAGGCAGAAGAAAAACTTCATCTGGTTTGGATTTAAAATAGGTCATTTTGACCATCTAATAGAGAACAGATTCTAAAGGCAAGATTAGGAGTGGTCAGGCCAAGAGACCAACACAGAGACTTGTTCAAGTAGAAGATAATAGTGTCATGGAGTTGGTGAGAAATAGTTATATTTTGGATATGTTTTGAAGATAAATACAACAGGATTTGCTGACAGATTAGATGTTAGTGTTGGGAGAAGAGAAAAGGGGATGACTCCAACTGTAGAATGGAGTTGCCATACTGAGATGAGAACTGAGGAAAATAGGTTTGTGGTCAACCAAAGTATTTGCAACTGTTTGTTTTGTGATTTTGAAACATCTCTTACGTTTCACACCTCACATAATTTGAATTTATCAGTCTTTCACCCTACCTTCAACATCACACATAACTATTTCTGTTTTTGTTAATTTAAAAATTTCAGAATAATGCATTCAAAAAGACCATCAGTATTTTTATGTTTGATGAAATGCTTTTGTGCTGCTCATGTGGAATTTTTTCTCTTCAGCATTTTCTGCTTACCTGTCTTCTGACCACTTTATGTTTCTTTTTACTTAAGTAGTTTCTAGTCAATACTTTTTTAGATAACCCTTAATTTGAAAATCTAAGTAAGGATGATATTTTGAAAGTACTTATACATTGGTCAAGATGAGATTTCAGTATTGTAAAATTGTGCTCTTAAATTTTTCTTATCAATGGCAATTGGTTCTCAAGTGATGTTATGTGGAAATGAGAATATTAAGCCGATTAGGTGATAGGTTTCAAACATTAAACATAATGACTGTGGTTTACATTAATTTAAAAAGGTCAGCATTATATGTGTGAATAACACTATACTAAAAAAGAAGAGGCCTAAGTTTATACACTTATTAAGTACAAAAGTGAATCAGTCAAAATAAATTTGTATCTAATTAAAATATTTAAAAGAATTACCATCTTATTTAAAACTATATCTGAATCACCAGCTCTCGCCAAAACCATAAGTATCTAATATACAAATAGAAATTTATAAATTGTACATAAAAAATGTAGCCATGTAAAACTTATCTTCTTTAAGGTGACGTTTCCTCTTCTCTTTCTCCTTGATTCAGACTGGCCTTGTCTAGGCTAATAGCACCACGACTCACTCGCTTCTTTTCTTTCCTCATCCTTCTACCTTGAACATAATGCACATGCACTCCCTTAACCATGAAGCCCTTAGGATATCAGATTCTGGTCAGCATCCTACAATCTTAGGAATAAAGCCTCAGCTCTGTTGACCACAGAACCAGTTTTGGTCAAACTAAAGATAACGTCTTGACCTCAGTGTGTTTCAGCTCCAGACAGGTGAAGGAGAAATGACTCTATCAGCAACATTCCTTTGAATCAAGACAGAACTAGAACATGACTGACATTAGGACATGATGCAATGATCAACTGCCCCCTACCTTAACCTCAACCAGTCAGTAGAACCCATGACTTCAACTTCCTTAGCTACCAAGACTAGTAATTTTGCCCTTATATAACTTACCCCTTAGAGACCATCAGAGAACCAGGCTTAATGCTATTTCTTCAGATAAACCTCTACTTTTTTTGGCTGCAAATTCCTGTTCTTGTCTCATTGATCTTTGATGCACTCAAGCAAACAAACCCTTTGAGTTGGGTAATGATATTGAGTTTAATGTAACTTAAATGTGTATATCTCTTACTATTATTGCAAGGTAGTGTTTTTAAATATTTACTGATGAACATATACTCCCATTCAATCATCTGTTGAGAAAAGAACTGTATGTTAAAGGAAAAGAAAAACAACAACACAGATCTCAAACAGTGTCACTATTGCTAAAAACTCATAATACCAAAAACATCATCTTAATTAATTAATATGAAATTTTCTGGTTAAGTACCAGTAAGGTAATCTGTCACATGCTCCCTCTTCATTCCCACACAGAAAGAAGAGGCAATTTGCATGATAAAAACCCTCTCTTCTCCCAAAGAAAAACTCTCTGGGCCCAAAATATTCCTTTATTTTCTTCTGTTAATAGCTCCCTTGCCCCACTCATCTTCCTATAAAAACTTTACTCTTTGATTTTGTACAACCCCTGAGAGATACCATGAATTGCTCAATGAAAACAGATCTTTATATTTATTTGGTTAAATTTTTTTAACAATGGCAAGGAATAAAATTATTCTGATTATATATTTTATGAATTATCATCAAATATCTAAAGTACTGCTAAGAGTTTAAAAATTATTAAAGAAAAAAATCATATTTTTACTTGTCTAGGCATGAGAGATTTCTGTGACTAATTTGTGTTCTTGCAAGATTACTTATATTAAGGCCTACCTTTGATGCTGGCATGTAGGCATACACATCTCGGCCAAATCTTAAAAGTATACGCTGTGAAGAAGCATCACATACATTAAAAAAATGTCCTAATAAATAGTAGTTATTAATAAATAATAAATATTAGTGGCAGCTAAGCCAGAACCTGTTTACCAAATTAATAATATAATAAAATATGCTCACTATTTTTTGTCTAAAGATTATAAAAAGTCATTTATACCAAAAATAATACCTCATTCTGTTTCACCATAAAATGTGAATTTTCTACTAAATTCAGAATTTTGAAAATAATAATACTATATTACTATTCTGCTAATTTATCAAAAACATTTAAAAACCTACCAATGCAAAATAGCTTCTATTAACCTCATGGTTTTTAAAAATGAAATATGATTAACAGCCATGTGATGGAGACTACAATTTTATTCATGTTAAGACCATCATTAATCAGTAGGGTTTTTCCTTTCCTATCCATAAAATTTAGTGACGTCAAAATAAAAAACATTCAGTTTTGCTTTCAAAATATTTAATTAATGATAGTTCTTTTTTTTTCTCATCAAATTGTCACAAATTTGTTTACTTAAAATTTTTCCAGACTTTTGTTACAAGGACTTTACTTATGAGTTAAATCACTACCTTTTATATCTTGGTATTTTTAACTCAACAAAAATTTTCTAATGTCTTATAGCCAACATTTGAGAAAGACTAATTGTGATATTTAACAGTGTTCTTATTCCTGCATGATTAACTTTTTTCAAGCTTTAAGACTGTGACTACATTATGTGACCTCCTTTGTAACATCTTGAGAGTTAACTAACTCCCTAAATCATAAAATCTTAGAACCCATTAGAATTTTGTAAGTAAGCCTCTCAAAAATCATTGTTTGAGAATTCAGTAAATAAGAAAAATATTAATCCTTGCTTGATATTGCAATGCTGATTTTTAGCAAATGTGGGACCTGTCAAACAATTGAATATTTAAGCATTTATTTATTTATGTGCAACTGTCACAGTATTAGAAACACAGGGAATTACATGTCCTTTGAGGTCTAAGGCATTAACTGACTTGGACTTGTACATTTCAAGTAGAGGATTAAATCTTCAAGAACACCTACCTGTGTGTACATATAATGCTCTCTTAAGTAGCATCTTTTGGGTGATAGTCTTCATCAATCTATATTGTAAACTTTGCAGTTTTACCTTTTTTGTGTGTGTGAAAAACTAGTGATTTATTTGCACATTTCCATTTATACTAACTCCATTTCCAAAATTTATGAAAATAAATATTCACATTTTCAAGGTTACTATAGGGTTAGGGTACCTACCTACGGCTGATGGATGGAATTATTGGGACATCGGAAAACAAAGCAATGACCTCGGTTGTTTTGTTTTGATTTACTATGTCTTCACTGACTGAAAAAATAGTTTTTATATATTATGTAAAATTACTGTGGCTTTGTAGACTACAACTTATTTGACAAAGGTTGAGGCACATGAGTCAATGTAGACTAGAAAGAAGATTCCATCATGATAATTTTCCCCTGAAATTGAGTTTTAAAACATTATTTTGGCCCAGGGTATGTTTTAATTCCCCAAAGAAATTTTTATCTCATTGTCTACAAAAAGTAGAGTAGAGCACAGAATAAAAAGTACATAAAGAAATAATAATATAGAGGTTAGCTTAAGGTAGGTAATATATTGTTTTTCAAAAAACAAACAAATAGCAATAACCAAAATAGCAAATGAAGAGTTTAAAAATCCAGTGGCCTTTATTTTTCACGTATAAACTGAAAAGTAGCCAAGGGTTTTTGACTGCAGTTCCTTTGCTTTCATGGCTTCTCTAAGAAATCCCATTCAAATCTAGGTTCTGAAGACTTCTAGAATGTAAGAGCTATAACAAAGATTGTGGGAGATGACTAGCTCAAGGTTTAGAGGTTTGGATATGTTTGTTTGTTTTTTTCTTTGTTTTCCCTCTTTTTCAGCTTTTAAAATCTACATTGATTAAGAATTTAAAAAAACTTACATGAAATTATTATTCAGTACCAGAGTCTTATAGCAGAACCATTTCTAAGCATAGTTATTTCTAGATGCTTGTGTACTCAATATTAATATCATAATAAAAGTACTACTTGTACTGAAGAGTTAATATTAGTAAAAGTGTTAAGTAATTCATTTTCAATAAAATGTTAACAAAGGCAATTTGGAGAATGATCCATATGTGTGCCTGCAGGAAAAGTTTCTTCAAAGATAATTTCTTCCAAATATTGTTTCAGTTATAGAACGTTACATAAAAAAAGTGTACTATAAATTTATCACCATCTGACATCTTATATTTTTTCTTTCATTTACATTTTCAATACTGGTCAATTATAAATGTAAAACTGCCAATCACTCATTCACTCAATGGCACTTTTAGAGGACTGAAGAGAATACACAAAGTAACACAGCATGTAGAAAATGGTACATAATAAAAAACCATGTTTTGCTGCTTTAAAATATATCAGCTTTTACATTTGTGACTGCATCAACAAAAGAAATACACAGCTTCTTGAAATTTTTAAAAATGCAGTTAAATTGTTTTCAAATGTTAAATAATATTTCTGACGGCTTTTAGAAAAACACTCACTGACTTTAGTCCTGAGATATGCAAATTTTGATCTAATGGGGACACTGGCTAGGTCTATCCAGAGGAATAGGCATGATTTCATTTAGAAAGGCCTATTCTAAATGAAGCATTTGCATGTATTTTTGGTACTTAATTAATAGTGTCTAAATTTTGATATGTTTGTTTGGGAGCCAAGATATTAATCTCAGTATATTTGCAGAACTAAGTATGTTATACAGAATCCTACATTATTTTTTCATGTCTCATTTTTTCATCTCATTGTGGGGTCAGTGATAGTGATATAATGGTAGTGATTAGAATTTACCTTGATGAGAAAATAGGTAAAATATTAAATCATATTACTTTACATTAGAGAATGTGTGCTTAGTATAATGGCTGTTTCACTCAGTGGCCGTATGATGTTGTTCAAGTGACTTAAACTCTCTCTACCTCTGTTTCTTCATCTATCAAATGGAGAGGAAAAAAACACCTTATCTCTTTCTGTACTATTTTTAGTGTTTTTACTACTCTAAGAATATAACAGTTGTTATGGAAAATAGTATGGAGGTTCCTAAAAAAATTAAAAGTAGAACTACTATATAATTCAACAATTCCATTTCAGAGTATATATCCAAAAGAATTAAAATCAGACTATTAAAGAGATATCAGCATTCCCATATTCATTACAGCACTATTCACAGTAACCAAGATATGGAAACAACCTAAAATGTCCATCACAGATGAATAGATTATGAAAACTGTATCTGCGTATAAAGGAATATTATTCTACTTTTAAAAATAAGGGAAATCTGTAATATGTGACAATGTAAATAAACCCGGAGGACATTATGATGAATGAAATAAGCCAGCTGAAGAAAGACAAGTCCTTCTGTGAGGTATCTAGAGTAGTCAAGTTCATAGACTCTCATGTGGAATGGTGGTTATCTGAAGCTAGGGGACAGGGAAATGAGTGGTTTCCAAGCAACAAGAATAAAGCTTCAGTTATACAAGATGGATAAGCCCTACAAATCCTCTGTACAACATGCACATGTAGTCAACAATAATGAATTATATACTTAAGTCCAAGGTCCATGAGTTTCATTCCTATGTTTTCTGCTATGCAATTTATTGTTTCAGGTCTTATATTCAGGTCCTTAATCCATTTTGAGTTAATTTTGGTGTATCGTGATAGACAACAAGCTAGTTTCATTCTTTTGCAGGTGCCTTTCTGGTATTGTCAGCTCCATTTACTGAAGAGGTTTACCTTTCTAGTACACATAGATGATAGAATATTAGTCATAGAAGAGATGAAATACTGCTATTGCAACAACATGGATGGACCTTGAGATAATCATGCTAAGCTAAAGAAGCCAAAGAGAAAAAGTTGAAAACCACATGATATCACTTATATGTAGGATATAAACCTAAAAGCAACAAATGAACAGGACAAACAAGCAAAGACTCATGGACCTGAACAAGACTAGTGGTTACCAGAGGGGAGGGAGGAGAGAGAGAAGGAAGGTGGAAGGGGTAAAAGAGATCAAATATATGGTGACAGAAAGAAATTTACAGGTGGTGAACACACAATGCAATATTTATATATACATATACATATATATGTGTATATACATATACATATATATGTACATATATATGTATACTATATATATATATATATATATACATATATGTGTGTGTGTGTGTGTGTGTGTGTGTGTGTGTGTGTGTGTATGCCTTACTGTTGAATTGTATGCCTGAAACTTACTGGATTTTGTTAACCAATGTCACTGTAATAAAAAAGAAAAAAAATTTTTTAAATTGTTGAGAGGGTAGATCTCATGCTAAGTGTTCTTATGATATAAGATACAACTTAAAATATTACAACAGCCTGGAAACGTATTTGAAATCATTAAAAGTTGTATAGGAATGAGCCTGGCAATCTTTCTTCTTAATGCAAAACAATGTTGCTTTCATAGTGGCTTCTAATCTTGTCCAGTCTTCCTAACAATTGACTGCTTCAACAGACTTAACAAAACATTGCTAATAATTTGGCTTACTTTAAAATATCTTAATGTTCATTTGAAAAACAAAAAAAACCATGAAGATAAAAGCTTGTATATCACTATCTTTGTAAACACATACACAGACATTTTTATTCCTGATCTTAAAAATGACTATATGAATATTAGTGATCAGTATATCAAATATAGCTTTAATCATTGAAAATGAGTTATCATTAGTACTTAAAAGGATGTTAGAGTGGTTTCACTTATGAAAGATACATAAAGTTATTTGAAATGTTAAGTATTTCATTTAAATAAAACCAAAGATTTAATTAAAGGATATGTAACTATAAAACTTTGTTTCTTAGCGTTCTCAGACGGAAAAAAAAAAAACCTTAAATACTATAATTAAATTATTTAGATTAAAATACTATATACATAAAATTTCATTGAGAAGATAATTTGTATATATTTACTTATATATTAAATTTAAATTTACATATCAATATGGCCAAATGCTATTTCAGGTAATTTTGTTGGATAATTATCATTGCAAACTAGTTCAAAGAGGTTTCTAATTTAGTGGTTCAATCAGGACCTGGGACTGAGGAAGCTGAGCATAAGCTAAAGTACTCTGCATGGAAAAGAAATGTATGGAAGGACTTCCATTTAAATTACATTGTGGGAAGGCTCCCCTGACAGAGCTGGTATGAAATACATATCTAATAGGATCTTAAAAGGGATATGTGCTCTTGTTTATTATACAAGAGCACTCTATTTCCAATATACTCAACGTATTCACTCAAATTAACATTTTTTCAGTCATGTCATGTGGAATATGTTTCACTTCCAACATTGCTAATATGTATATTTCAGTGTTGGCTTCAAGCAGAAATAGAGGTTTTTCCAGGCAGGATAGTCTTATCTGGTTCTCAGTGTGCATATGCCTATGAGTGTTCCTCATCCAGTTCAAAACTAGAATGCATTTATAAAATCCTAAATACTTAATCAACAAATTCTATTCTTTTACAAATATATATCAAAACTAAAATAAATCCAGAACCCATAGAAATATTTCTAAATTACTTTGTTCTTCCTTCCATAAACTGCCTTTCTACTCTGTAGCTACTACTCCTATCTGCCCTCATTATCCCCTCAACCCATCTCTATCAAAAACATTTTCTTTTCCTCATTCTTTAGCAGAATGTATCGCTAATGTATTTTCCCTTTGTTTCTTCTTCATTCCGTAAACTAATATATCTTTTCCCCTAATAAAAGCCATAAAGATTGAAATAAAAAAAAAAATTACCCATGCATCTATCTATCCTAGTGGATACAGTTTTAGGAACATATGTACACAAATGTATGAAAGAAAGAATCAAGTAACAGTTTTATTGTCCATTAATCACTTTAGCAGTTTAGAAGTCTTAGCAGAATAGCAAAACAGATTCTCTAATGCAACACACATTGGACATTTCAGCATTCAGTTTCCTGTCTGCTCATGCTTTGCAACCTTTTCTTTTTGGAACTTTTTTCTATGAAAGGCCCATTAACTCATAGGAAACATAGTGAAGTGGTTAAAAAACATGAATCCTGCAGCCCAAATTCCAGAGTCTGTATATTTGTTTTGTATCAACTAGCTGTGAGATGCTAGGAAAGTCATTTATCATTGACCTCATTTATAGAACACAGAGATAAAGTAGTCTCCATTTTGTAGCTTTGTTATGAGAATTAAGACTTAATTTATACTCAATAAGGTAATTAATAGAAATAAAAAGAGTATATAAATCCATGTTCACCGTAAACAAATTGTAAAAATAAGCAATATGACAGAAACAAAGATTAAAATTCAGCATATGTGTAATGAAATTTGAATGATTATAACATTTCTTGTTTTCTTCAATTATTAATGCCATCAACCTTTTAAATTTCTTTTTCAAATGTAGCTTTAGTAGTATATAGTCCATAGACCAATGGCAAGTGAAATATGACCCTTTATTCACAGTAAGTTCCCTACCTATACCACAGTATAATGTAACACTCTTCAAATATCCTAACTAGTAAAACACATTTATCATCATCATCATCATCATCATCGTCATCATCATCCTTAGAAAAATCCACTAAACTGTATCTGAGTTTAGAGGCAAAAAAAAAAAATGGAAATAAAAATTGAGGTGACACACAAAAAAATCTAGAAAAATTTTTAAATTCAGTAATAAAATGTCTTTTTTCTTTGAAAAGAAAATGACAGTTTTTATATTTGACAAATTCAAATTAAAACTTGTTCTAAATCTATCAATGATCCTTTACATGTTTTTCAGCAATTAAAAATACAATTGATCAAAACATTTGATTAGAGTTTCACAGAATTAAAGACACACTAATTCAAAAAACATAATTTCATTATCCTATTACAATAAACAAAAACATGAATAAGAAAAATCTGTTTTATCATTCCATAATTGTCAAGATATAGCCAACAAGTTTTTCCAGATTTGTTTTCATCTAAAAAACTTCAGTAAAATGGCTGCAGTGAACAAAAAGCTATGGTAAAATAAAGGAGTTTATTATTATAATAAAACTAAATCAATTGACTGTTTTAAACTTCTTATCTGAATCATAAAAAAATGTGAAATGGTGTTTGGGTAAATTCACACTTTTCAGAGGCAGAATAATTCACTGTCTAGGAATAAAATGTATCATATATAAGCTTATTTATTATGGTGAATTAAATAAAACACCATCTCATTTTTCTCTGATTTTAATTTAATTATTGTAGTTAGAGATTTTACAACTTAAAAAGTTTGCATAATAATCATTGTTTTAGACAAAAAAAAAAGAGGCCTGATTTTCTTCCTTCCTCCCTACCTCCAGAGAAGATTTCTAAATTTTTCAATGATAAATCTGTTTGCTAAAAGATAAGCATTTCATCCAGAGAGTTGAGGCAAAGTATAAAACTGATAAAGCCTGGTATCATTTCAAATCAAATTTAAAGTTTTAGAATTTCTGTTTCTCACCATCCTACTCATTTTACATTGAAATTTTTCAGCCTTGATGGTATATCTCATTTGGCATCCTGAGCATGTCTTAAAATAGCTACAGAAATCTTTATTGTTGATATCAGGAATATATCATTTAGAAATATTATTCAAAAGGTGTTAAATTTTGTTCATTGAAAGTGCTGCAATAAATAGAAGTGCATAGATCTAATTAGTTTTGGTATTCATAACACATTCAGAAAAAAAATAAGAATAAAATTATCCCTCAATCAGCAAAGATTATTGAAAATGAAGTATGATTTTAGCATTAATATTTGATCCTAAAAAAACAGTGACAAATAGATCAATGTATAATGTACAGAACACTCTCAAGTACATTTTTCAGAGGGGAAACTGAGGCCTGATAATTTAAGAAATGTGTCAAAGTCACTCAGCCAAGTGCTAGGTGAGAACTGCAACTTACATCTATTTGAGTATAGATCTTAAGCTCTTTCAATTCCACTACAAGCCATTTTTTAAAAAATCACCTTTAACTTTGTACTTATCTTGAAGAATTTTGCTCTCAAGTAGAGGTGGCATGAGTAATGGATATGACTAAAAGAGTGAGAAAGCCAAGTCAGTATGAAAAGTAGTGCTAAATCATGTTTTAAATATCAGTGTGTTAACAGTCTTTGAAGAATTCTTTATTTGGCAGATAGAAATTGAATTAGATCTTAAAGGAATACATAATTTGAATAGTTTAGAATGCATGATTAGGCAAGGACCAGCTGTACTTATTTTAAATAGTGCAAATTAAATGGCACATAATGATTTCAGTACTTCCTCCAAGTGCAGTTGTATGAAATTTCACTTCTACTAAAGTATATGTATGTATACATGACTTATATGCAAGTATGTGTGCATAGCTTGCATGCAAAATTAAATAAGTTTAAAGTGAATTTTAAAATTTAGGGACAAATCAGAACTGAAGAGCTATTATTATTACTACTATCATATCATCATCATCTAAATATTTGTTAAGATTTTTAATTAGATGTCAATAGGAGGTTCCAGTTCAGTAATAGCAACATATCTCAGTATCAACTGTTATCAGACAAGTCCTTTCACAGGAGGAATTATAATCTGTGGATAAAATATAAAATTAAGTAAATGAATAAACAAATAAAATTTATTTGAAAAAAGTAGGGAAAAAATCTCTAAAAAAAAGCACTAGAAGGAAAAGGTAATCAGATAGAAGTCTGAGTAAATGCAACCCTTTGAAAAAAAGGGAAATATGTTAAGTGACATCCTTATGATGCTTTAATCTGAATGAAATCCTCAGCTCATGGGGCATAAATTGATTAAAATTCAAGCAAAAAGATGCAGTCTTATTAATTTAGTATGTTAGAAGATAGGGATCTGAGCTCCTAGGCTGGCTGAAAATTGAGAAAGAAAATCCTATAAAGAAGAAAGCCTCCGCCCCCCCCAAAGGAAGGAAGCAACCCAAAAAGGTAATTCCACAATTTGCATACAAATCCCTTTAAATCCCTTAATGGAACCCTGACCTGGACTTGTAAAAGAGTGACTTCAAGGAGCCTGTCAGAAAGTAACCATTGGAAGGTGAAAACTACTAAGATGTAGCAAAGTATAAAGTATGAGCCCCAGAACATAAAAGAGACATGATAAATGTTTTAGATTTATCTTTTAAGACTTAGAATTGCTGCACTTTAAAATTAAGACTACACTGCAGGACCTAAGGAGATTCCTTTAAAAAAATAAAAGTATAATGTCAAATTTCCACAAGTTCAAAGTGACAGTAATTTGATTTCATACTAGAACAAAAATAAACACATTTTTTGAAGAAGATAACAGAATTTAGCATCTCTTCACAACATTATACACACTATCCAGTTTATAGTGAAAGTAACCAGGTATGAAATAAATGTGATCAAAGATCAAGAGAAAAAGTAGTCAATATAAGTAGAAATTGAGATAACATGTGTGTTAAAATGAACACAAGAACTCTAAAACATGTGGTAGGAGAATCCTAAAAGGTCCACTGAGATTTTCTGTCTTAATTGCTGGGACTGTAATATGTTGAGGAATCACAACAACGATCATGTCATAATATAACATAGCAAAGTAAATGAAACAGATAAAATGAAGGCTATTACTCATGGTGATTCATTTTAGGTGTCAAATTGGAGGGTGTGTTTGAATGAGATTAACTTTGAGTAAAGCTGAGTGCCCTTCATAATGTGAGCGGCCCTCTTCCAGTTACTTGAAGGCCTGATAAAATAAAAAGACAGGCCTCCAGGGCAAGGGAGAATTCTCCAGTGGGCACTTCAGACTTCATCTGTATCATTAGTTCTCCCAGGTCCCCATGGTGTGGCCTTCAGACTTAAACAGCATCAGCTCTACTGCCAACTCGTGCTACAGAACTGAACCAAGATCATGTGAGCCAATTCCTTATAATAAATATACGTATTATAAGTATTATAAGTATTTGACACAGTTCTGCTAGATTTTAAGATGGACTAAAGTGGTTTCTAGTATGTGAAAAGGGTTTCTAAAAGCTGAAAGTAGCCCTAGACCAGGAGAAAGACAATGACACCTCAATCCTACATCCATAAACAAATTTATTCTTCCAAAAACAAGAAGGACCTTGGAAGTGAATTCCTTCCTAGACACTGAATAAGGGCCCAGCTCTGCTGCCACCTTGATTTCAGCCTTGTGAGACCCTATACATCTAAAAGAATGCACTGAGAGGGTTGACCTACAAAATAGAGAGGTAATGAATTGGTGTTATTTAAAGCAGGTGTATTCCTGGTAATTTGTTATGAAGAGAAAAAATAACACAATGCAGGTATTTAAAATTTTGCATAATAAGTGAAAAATGTCAAAATAAATAGATCATCTCAGAAAATATAATCATAATAAATAGACCATCTTAGAAAAGAAGTAGAAACTATATCAAAGAATCAAATTAAAATTCTAGAAATAAAAACTATAATATCTGAAATTATAAAAAGACATATGGCTTCAACAGCAGATTGGCGATGGCAAAATTAAGAAATACAAACTTGAATGAAGATTCAATATGAAATATAAAAAGAAAATCAAACTAAAAAATACAAAGAATCAGAACCTCCATAAATTGTGAGAACTATAAACTGGACTGACATATATCTAACTGAACTAACAGAATGAAAAAATTATTACTGAACGTCATTCTTATTTGGTGAACACATTATATTAAAAATCTAAGAAGCTTAGTAAAACTAATATAGGAGTGAAGGAAACCAAGGTTTTGCCACCCTGAAGCTGCCTTTTGGAATACTGATTTTAAGCTGCTTATTAACAAAAGACTCAGAAAAAAGGCTATTGACCCTCCCTTCTTTCCTGCCCAAGAGATTCAGTCAGACAATTATGCTTCAGGAAGGAAATCTTAGGATGTTTGCTTTGGCCTCAATAGCTTAATTTGAATTAGGTAAGGTAAATAAGAGCACTTTAGGCAGGGGCCTGTTAGATGACCCCTGTGTCCCACTGTTCCTAAGTTGTCCAGATAGAATGTTCTTGCCATGTGTGTTCTCTTCCTTAACTACCTATAAATTGTCCATTCTCATTTCTAAAATCTAACACTCCTTCAACCCTTTCTCCTTAGCCCAAAACGTCTTATACATCCAATGTTGTCTCACTGTGTCTGGAATTTTCATGCATATATAAATTCTCCGTGAGCAATGTAGTAAGAATTTGATTTTCTCCTGTTAATTTATGTTAATTTGATTCCTAGCTAGAAGAATTTAGAAGGTGGGAGAAAAGGTATTATTTTGTTAATGCCCACAGGAACAAATCACTGAAAGACCAAAGCTAGAAAAATTCTTGAAATTGCTTTTAAGAAATATCATATTATATTTAGGACACAATGATAGGAAAAAAATTTTTTTTAATTATAAACCATTACACAATAGAACAAAACAAATAGGTAACTGTCATTTTAGAATTCAACATCCTATAAAGATCCTTCAAAAATAAAGGAATTTAGGAAAAATAAGGGTTAAGGGAATTCCTACATTACAAATACTAAAAAAATTTTTTTTTAAATAAAGGGGAAATTGCTCAAGATAGAAACTTGGATTTCTGGATGAAACGAAGAGCACCCAAAAAAGTAAATACAAGGGAGAACACAAAAGACACTTATTTTGCTTTTTAAAAATTACTTTAAAAATAGATGACTGTTTAATGCAAACATTAACCATTTTAGATAAACATAAATTTGAGTTTATAAATTTGATTAATGAATCAGAAGACAGAGATGGAAAATAACCCATATTTATATAAATAATCGATTTTCAACAAAAGTACAAAAAGTTCAGGATAAAAGAATGTGTTCTCAAAAAATGCCACTGCATCTACTAGATAAATGTTAATAAAGGATGATCCTAAATTCTTACCTAATTCTATAGGCAATAACTAATGTGACATAGATGAGGAACTTAAACATAAATGTTAAAACTATGAAACTCCTGAAAAAAATGTAGGAAAATCTTTAAGACCATAATAAGGTAAACAGAGATATCTTAGAATAAAAAAATAAATAAATAAAAAACTAAAGAAAAAATGTTGCAAATTTGGTTTTATCAAAATTAAAATAGTCAGACTTCGGGTGCCAGTCTCAGTATGTAAAGAATTTAGAGGTTACCACATTTGTATTTATATCAAGATGTAAATTATCAAACAAAATAAATCACTTTTCTTGGGCCCATTAAAGAACTGAGGTTGCAGAGCAAACTATCCACTCTGAAATCTTGAAAGACAGTTGGTGAATTCAGAGAATTAGAAAGGAGATCTGCCTACCTGGAATACAATCTCTGGAGCCATAAACGTGATGATTTTTTTTTTTTTTTTTGAGTTTGTAGAGTGGTTCGAGAATGAGAAACTTCTGGGGCTATGGTTTGGCAGTTGCATCAAATCTGTGGAATTTATCTTCAGAAAGCTCACCAAGTTTTCAAAAATGCCCTCCTATCAGTGGGAAAAGACCGATTATTGTAAAATGTGCTTAGAACATTCTCCATTACAAAGGCCTACTCTCTAAGGTAAAGGTATTTTACTAGTGAGAGAAGAGCTGTCCCTTGATTCCATCTCCCACTGACTTCTTGTCTCAGATAAGTGAGAAAACAGTTACATCACTTAAAATGACACCTGTAAAAATCCCAAACCAGAGACAGAGGTCCCCTAAAAGACAGATTTCATCTTCAGATTTTAGAATGCAATCCTTCCCCCACACCTGGCCACTATACCAATGGGCTGTAGCATAATGATGGTATTTCACAGCTGAAAGAGAGGCAAGGAGTATTGAGAAAAGCCCATGTTAAGATGGCAACGACAAAAGGACACTAGAGCAATCTGAAGCCTTTAGTACCTACAGCTATAGCAAACTTTAAACATAATCTAACTCCTAGCCAGTATACCACAAATCCTAGGATTAAAGGCCAATTTACCTCAGAGTCTAGAACCCATTAATCATGTCTTTCAACAAATATTAGAAAGCACTTCAAAAACCAAGACAAAATAAAGTCTGGGGACACAGACCAAGTATCAGAATCAGATTTGGATATGAAGCAAATGTTGGAATTACCAGACAGAAAATTTAAAGTAATTTTAATTAATATGTTAAGGGTTCTAATGGAAATAGTATAAAATTTGCAATTGATGAATAATATGAGCAGGGAAATGGAAACTAAGAAAGCTTCAGGAGGACACTGTAGAAATTACAAGCAATGTAACAGATTAAAGAATGCTTTGCATGGACTCATCACTGGTAAGCCAGACATCAGAAAGAATCACTGAGCTTAAAGATAGGTCAATAGAAATATTACAAACTGAAATGAAAGATAAAAAGTAAAAAAAGAGAAAGAAAAATGGAAGATAACATCCAAAAGGGACAATTTCAAAAAGATTTAACATGTGTAACTGAAATACTAAAAGGAGAAAAGAGAATGGAACAGAAGATATATTTGAAGTAATGACAACCAAGAATATTTTAAAATTAAGACAGATGCCAAAGTACAGCTTTAGGAAATTCAGAGACCATATTGAAAAATAAATTAAAAAAAAAAAAAAAGAAAATGTACCTAGGTATGTTATCTTCAAACTGCAGAAAATCAATGACAAAAAAGAAAACTTTGAAAGCCAGAGAAAAAACAAGGCTAAGAATCACAATGGATATCTTATCAGAAACTATGCTACTACTATACAAGCAAGAATAAACTAATATATTTAAACTAGTGAAATAACAAAACAAAAACAAAATGGCAACCTGAATTCCATATCAAGAAAAATATCCCTTCAAAAGTGAAGGAGATATAGACTTTCTCAGGTAAATAAAAACTAAGGGAACTCATAGAAAGACCAGTCATGCAAGAATGTTAAAGGAAGGATTTTTTTGTTTTTGTTTTGTTTTGCAGGGGGCAGGGGAGGGGGTGAGTGAAAGGCAAAGAATTTAAGTCAGAAACTCAAATTTTCATTAAGAAAGACTATCTGGGAATAGATAAATGAAAATAAATAAAATCTATTATTTTTTTTTATTTTTAATTTATCCAAAGAGAAATGTTTAAAGTGGGTGATTATAGGACATATACAAGTGACACGAACAGCAGTGATGTCATAAAGGATTGAAGGAAGAAATGAAGAATTAAGTGTTAGGGCAACCACTAAAACTTTTCTTTTACAGAAATATAATGCAAAGGGTAAAGGTAAATGGAACTATATATAAGGCTCAATTTAAACCTGAGAAGGCATCAAATGAATGAAAAACAAAACAAAACAAAACTAATGAATAAAAAAGAGTTATCATACGGTAGATATTAGTATAACTATATTGATACTTATTTTAAATATGAATTGTCCAAACACAATTAAAAGCCAAATTTTGAAAGCGCATAAGAATTAATTATACCCAACCATTTGTTGTCTATCTGTAAATTATTTTAAAGATAAATTCATAGACAAGTTAAAGTAATGAGACAGAAAAAGCTATACCATGTTAACTCTAACAACAACAACAACAATAACAAAGCTGGAGTGGCTATATTAATTTCAGACAAAGCAAACTTCAGAAGAAAATTATCAAGAAAAACATGAAACACTACACGATGATAAAGAGGTCATTTTCAATAATGGCATAACAACCTCAAACATCTATGCATCTAACAACAGAATATCAAAATACACAAGGCCAATACTGATGAAACTAAGGGAACTATAAAGAAATCTACTATTATAATCAAAGACTTCAACCGCCTTTTGACAGCAATTGATAAATAAATAAGACAGAACATTAATCAAGATATATTGCTCTGAATAGCACCATTAATCAACTGGATTAATTGGCATTTATAGGATATTCCATCTAACAATAGGAGAATACATATTCTTATAACAAACTCTCATTCCTCCATACATGGACTCCTATTTCTCAATAAAAAAAATCAACTATCAAGCCACAAAAAGACTTGAGTGAATCTTAAATGTCTATTATTAAGTGAAAGAAGTCAGTCGGCAAAGAATATATTGTAGCTTATATAATTCCAATTACATGACATTCTGAAAAAGGCAAAATTATAGAGATAGTAAAAACAACAGAGATTTCTAGGAGCTTAATGTGGAAGTGGTGTTGAGTAAGTGACAAATGGGATTTTTTTGAGTAATAAAACTATTCTGATTGTAATGGTGAGTACATGACACTATGCATTTGTCAAAATCCACAGAATTTCATGGCACAAAGAGTAAAATGTTTATGTATGCAAATTTTAAAATATCATTTAGAAGATCTGGGCTTCTGAGAATGGAATCTAGAAGATGACCAAACAATCTATTTGTTACAAATATATGAACAACCACACTGAAGAAAATCAGGAGTAAAAGTACAACCTAAGTAATTCTGAAAAGAAGTGAATTCTGTAAGACTAATGGCAAAAGCAACTATAATAAGCGTCGTACTCTAGCTGATAAAGCTGTTCACATGAAGGTGATGGTTAATAACGCTATTACCTCATACAGTGTACCATAATTGAACAAATAACAGATTGTGGAAACAAGGTTTTATACTAATGATGTGGGAAGTTAAAATTAAGCAAAAGAAGAAGGCCGGAAAGATCCGTGTGGTAAGATATTAGAGTTGGAGACATCAGTATGAACTCAAGTTTAGCTTAATGTAGATATAGGAGGTTGCATACAGCAATACATATAGATATGCATATCTACAGAAGCTATACCTATAAATATGTAAATGTTCGTTTTGTCAACTGAGATTGCTGAGAAGCACTGATACCCAGTAATAACAAGCATGTCTAACACTCAGATCTTGCTGCTTAATGCCATTCTCCATGAAAAAGAACCAGGGTTCTCTGAAAAAAAAAAAAAAAAAAAAGATTGATTCTATGGCTGAGGCAGGAAATACATAAAATAGGCCTGAAACATCACATAGTTCCAGAAAGGTAGGGCGTGTTCCATATATATAAATATGAAAAGATGTTCAACATCATATGTCATTCAGCAATTGAAAATTAAAGCAATAATGAAATACCATTATGCACCTATGAGAATGACTAAAACCCAAAACACTTATACCACCAAACACTTCCAGAGATGAGGAACTATGGTAATTCCCATCATTGCTAGTCAGACAGCGCAGCCACTTTAGAGGCAGTTTGCGGTTTCCTGCAAAGATGAATATACAACACAGGAATCATTCTTGTAGGTATTTACCCAAATTAGTTAAAAATGTATGCCTTCACCAAAACCTGTATTAAAGAGCTTGTAACAAATTTATTCTTAGTAGCCCAAAATTAGGAGTGACCAAGATGCTCTTCAATTGAGTGGATAAACAAACTGGTACACCCATACAATGGAATGCTATCTAGTGATAAAAAGATAAGTGCTGTCAAGTCACACGAGACATGGAAGGGTCTTAAATGCACATTGCTAAGTGAAAGACAAGAGTTTGAAAAGGCCGTATGATTCCAACCATATGCCATTCTAGAGAAGGAAAAATGTAGAAACAACAATCCGCCAGGGGTTTAGGTCAGAGAGGGGGAGGAATAAATAGTTGGAGCACAGGGGATATTCAGGGTAGTAAAATATTCTGTATGAAACTTTAATAGTGAATACAACATGTTATACATTTGTCAAAACCCATAGAATTTACAACTCAAAAAGTAAACTCTATTGTACCCTGTGGGCTTTAGTTAATACTGTGTCAAGACTGGCTCATCAATTACAACAATATACCCCACTAACACAAAATGCTAATAATAGGGGAGACTGGGTAAATGGAGCAAAGGGAAATCTAAGATTGCTCTCTGTTTTTTTTTTTTTTTCCAATTATTTTGTAACCCTAAAACTTCTCTTTAAAAAATCCCTCTGTTCATTTTAAATAAACCATAAACACACACATATATATATATATACACATAATTTATGAAATATATTAAAGGGGTATGGAGGCCAACTAAAAATGGTCCCAGTAGCCAAAGCTAGAACATTTTGAGCAATAAAATACATAAAATACTGTATTATAACCCAAAGTATTAAATATATGGTCATGAGTCCCTACTGATAAAAATAAAGCATTGACTTAATCAGTAATGGGGGAAAGGACACAAATCTCCAGTAACAAAGAATTCCAAATAATTTATGTAAATACTTTTTCCTCAGGGTGGCATATAACTTCTCATTCCTTAAGTTTAGGCTGTATATAATGCGTCTCTTCCAAAAACTACAGTAAGAAATGAGGATGGGGAAAGGTATATGAGTAACTTTACAGCAGACAAACCTGAGAAATATTACCTCAAACAGGTCTTCAGAATCAACACAAACAATAAGTCAGGACGATAGTATATATTTTATGATGTGATGAAAATGGCATTTCATCTTTCTGGTCTTCTCAAATATAAATAACTCCAGTCTAATTATGAGAAAAATATTAGACAATTCCACTTGAGGGACATTCAACAAGATTTTTGACTAGGGTTTTGTAAAAACAGTCACAGCCACCAGAAATACTCAAGAACCTGTCAAAACCAAGAGAAGTCTAAGGACACATAATTACTACAAGTAAAACGGTATCCTGAATGTGATCCTGGAACAGAAAAAAAAGATACTAGTGGGAGAAAAAACAAGAAAATATAAAAATGCATGAACTTTAGTTAATTATAGTGCATTGATACTGCTCCATTAACTGTATCAAATATTCCATACTAACATAAAATCTTAGTCATTAATAGGGGAAACCGGATGTGGAGTGTATAGAAAATATTTTACTATCTTTGCAATTTTTCTCTATATCTAAAATTGTTCTAAAATGAAAAGCTATTTACAAGTATTTTATTTCTTTTAAAATTCAATTAAGTAAATAAATATGCATCCAAGAATATATATGAAAGATATTTTATTCAGGACATATAAAGCTAATAGTAATAACAAAAACAATAAAGTTGGTCAAAAAAAAACATAAAGAAAATTATATAAAGACCAAAATGAAATTCTATGAAAGGCCAATAAACAACTGAATAAGTACTGAACGTCAATAGGCATCAGAGAAATGCATATTAAGCTACCTCATGGCTAAAGAAAAAAGTAAAATTAAAAATACTGCAAGCACCAAATTTTTGCAAGGATTGGAGACCCTGGATCTCACAAACATGGCTTATGGGAATGTAAAATGCTTCAACAACTTTGGAAAACTGTTTGGCAATGTATTGTAAGGTTAAGTATACACGTATCCTATAATGCAGTGAAAACACTCTAAATATTCCACCAAGTGAGATAAACATCTAAGCCCACCAAAAAACCTTGTTCATCAGAGTTCATTAGCAACTTTATCAATAATGAACAAAAGCTGACAGCTCAAAATCCCATCAAATAGGTAATGGATGAACTAATTGGAGTATATTCATTAACACTGTGCTATAATTCTCTACAATGAAAGGAATGGGCCCTTGGGACACATGAAACATGGAAATTCTCAAAACATTATGGTGAATAAAAAAAATTAGAAACAAAATAATATATACTCTATGCTTCAATTTGTATGTAGTCTAGGAGCAAGCAAAACTAAATCTATGGATTGGAAATGGGCATAAATTTTTTTTTTTTCCAGAGGATGGAAACATGTTTTGTCTTAATTGTTTTGGTGCTGACATAGGTGTTGCATTTATAAAAACTTATTGAATTAAGTTATTTGCAATTTAGTGTATGTAGAGTTTATCTTAATGTAACATATGTCATAGTTGATAAAGAACTAATAAACTGTTGTTTTAGATGTCTATGGTAAATACTGAAAAACAATTTATTTTTCCCATTGTTATTTGTTTCATTTTAAATTGATGACAGAATTCTTTTTTTTTTTTTTGAAGATTGCAACATATAGCATGCTCACTTGTTTTTTATAAATCATGCATTTTCTAGAGATGGCATTTTAAATATCTATATATGCTTATGTTTTAGGTTTTACTTTATTACCTTCTAATTTTGTAACAGCAGTACTTAAAATGTGCAGTTTTTTTTTTCCTAGAAAAGAGAAAAATCCTGCAATTCGTATTGAGAAACTGAAGGTACAAAAAAATAATAAGTGAGATGTTCTAAGTCTCCTATTTTTAAGACTAGTAGTTGTATTCCAGGGGAAGAGATGTCAAAGCATATACAACAATAACAACAAAGGGATTAAAAATGTATTATAGAACTGAGGGCAAGAAAAGGACAGGAGGTCTAGAATGACAACCACAATTTGTAGGTTGCAGTACAATTTACACATTAGCAAGAGCTTACCTGGATTATACGGTTATGTCCCTCAGGCAAAGTGCTCCTTATGGAGGGCAGATGGCATGCTATTTCTCTGGTGTCAGAATCTAGGAATGTCTGTTTTACTCAGTTTATTTTAAATAAACATTTCTCCTTCTACTGAAATATTACACTATATACTGCAAAAAGCAGAAGGGATGATGATGCAGCATAAAAATTTGAAACAGCAATAAGAAGCCAGGGCAGCAGGTGCACTTGGCTAAAGAATGGAAAAGGCACAGTGTGGCACAGACAGCGGGAGATTAGAAGAAATACACAGGCGTTTTATAGGGAGGAGAAGTTGGTAACAAATGGGTTTGAAAAGAGAGCACAACAACATGATCTAGGATTAGGTGCTGAGAACAGAACTAGTAGTTATTTAGGATAGAAAGTTTAGTGCACATGTCCAAAACAAAAGCAAAGCAAAAGATAAAAACAATTGGAGTTAGAGTCTCATTATCATTATGCAATCACAGACAGAATCAAAACTACCAGTATATTAAAGCAAAGGTGGGGAAATCTGGCCAGTGACCTGTTTAGTATGGAATGTTTTCTACATTTTTAAATGAATGTAAAACAGCAAACAGAGACAAACAAACAAGGAAAATCCAAAGAAAAATAGGTAACAGAAACTGTGTGACTGCAAAGCCTAAAATATTTACTATCTATATCTTCACTGAAAAAAAATGTTCTTCCAATAAACTAGTCAGCTATTCAATATTTAATTAATCCAATTATTTATTTGACACATTTTCTTTCACTCATTAATAAATATTTTTAATGTCTACCATGTGCCAGACACTGTGTCAAGTGCTGAGGCAGCTCTGAGGAAGATGACAGTGTAGGACACTGTCTTCCTCTAGGTAAAGAGATCAAAGTCAACAAATACTTTGAAAAGAAATAATTACAATAATGACAAGTTCTGAAAAGAAGCATATGCATTTCCTAACAGGGTGTATATGACAAGAGACTTTGACTAAACTAGAAAGCCATCAATAGATTCCATGAGAAAGTAATCACTAAATTGAAGGCTACAAGTTAAAAATGAGCTAGTGGGGATGAAGATGCTAGAAGAAGGAAGAATATTCCAGATAGAGCAGCATGTGTGAAAGCTTTCAGGAGTGAATGTGCTTTGATGAATTTAAGGGGGAAAAAAAAAAGGTCAATCTATTTGGAACACAGAGAAGGGAACTAGAAAGAGAGTGAGGTGAGGTATGGCCAGAGAAAAAAGGAGGAATGAGATTTTGCAGTGTCCTCTGGACTATGAGTGGTTGACAATTTTTTGTGTCCACTTAGCTCAGAGATGGAGCTACTCTTACCCCTACTTTCTGCCTCCAGCCCAGGGATTAACAGGAGACTCAGGCTTAGCAGTCCAGTGGTTGGCTCAGTGATACACATGTAAACTATGCTGACACTATCTTATTGCTTCTTGGACACTTAACAGAATGACGGATATTAGTAAACATACGTTGTCTTTCTCTGGAAACTAGAAGTGCAATGTCACGAGAGCCTGTAGATGTCCTGGCATCTTGAATCCATATGCAGAAGTCCGTCTGAGAATTAAGTCAATGAAAACAAAAACATTTCTGAGAGGGGAAAAAAATGAGTCAGATCCCTGAGGACATAATGGGAGCATCTATTCAGCCATATCTGAGGAATATATCATTGGGTTTTTGTCAGCTTTGTGAAACAATAATTTAGTTGCTTACTAAATCTTTTGAGCTAGATTTTTGTTCCTGGCAGCTGAGGATCTGTAAGCATGCTGAATTGTATAAACTCATAGTGGTGGTAATTTTACTCTACATTTCCTAAAGTGTTCTCAATTTTCTCATTTTGAGGCAAATGGGAGAAATGAAAGAAAGTGGTAATCTGTGCAAAAGGATTTTCTTCAGAATGTTTTTTGTTTCTTGTGAAAGGAGAAAGGAAAAAAATACTTTGATGTAGTTGTTCAATCAAAATATATTTATCAAGCACCTATTCAGCACCTGACATTTTTTTAGGTGTTAAGAATATAAAAGCAAAAAGAATTAAAATAAAAACCCCCTGCTCTCATGGAGCCCCTGTTTTAGTGAACTTACACTGAATTATTGAGACTACCTAAATTTAATATATAAAATAAGTCAGGAATAACAGTGTGACTCTACATATATTGAAAAGAAAAACATGATTTGCTAACTTCAGCAATACAATTCAATTCCAATTTATATAATTGGGACTTAGAATAAAATGAACCAATACATATGTCTCTGTTTTCTCATATATAGCCACTTTTTTAAGACACAGGTTCTAAAAACTAATTGTTCTGCTCTGATTTTCACAGACTTGAACCCCTAAAAATTATATAATATCCAACATCTAGACAAATTGCTCTGATCTTCGTTAGACAAAAAAAAATGGGGATTCTGTGACTGAGTCGGTGGTTTCAGAGGAGTCAATAGCCATTGTATCATATGTGATCTCCTTCCTGGGGGACAACTTCCCAGGAGTGGACAGTTGGTGTCACTTCTTTTCTTATTCACAGAAGTGTTCTGAGTGGTGAGTGTGGAGACACAGTCCCTACTAGTGCACCAGGGCCCCGATTCAAGAGGGCACTTGGACCACTGTGAGGTTCTGGAGAAAAATAAACCTAATTTAAAGAGATAGTTTAGAAGTTTGACGTGACAATAATTTGTGATTTGATCATACGTGGAAAGGAAGAAAGAAAAGGTTATTCGAAGCATTTTTTTAAAAAAGGGTAGCTTTTGAAGTAGAATTTCTGTGTCTGCTCATATCAAAAAGTGGTTTTGAACTGGGTGCGATATGGATGATGAGATATGAATTGAGTCACGAACACTAACATTGACACAACACTAAAATTTCCTTTGATTTGTTTGATCCCGTCTTTATTCTCTATCTTACTATCACCCTCAATAGGTTACAAACCCCTAGAAGGAAGAGATTAGGCTATGTTCATTAGATGATTCCTAGTGTTTAGAACCACACTTAAACCTTATAGGCATTAGATGCATTTTTTTAACTTAAATGAATGAATGAATGAACAAGACCACCAACTGAATCAAATATGAAGGAACTAAGAACTTCTTTTATAATAAACATTAAACTGTATTTCTGGAGCCTCTGTTCTATACATGTTTTGTGTCTAATCACAATGTTTTAGTTGGCAAATAATTAAAACCATTAATCTTTTGTAGGGGTAGAGTCTGCATCCACAAATATAGTATGATCTGGGCTGGAATGGGAGGGGGTGAGAGAAGAATTACATCCAGAAACACCTTCCACTACAAATAATTGAATCAGCATCTCTGCCATTTAAAAGTATGTCAGTGTGTTAAATGGCAAAGTCAGAGGTCTTTGAAGGTTCTTCTTAAAATGCACATCTATCATTTACAGAAAAGGAGAATGACAGAGACTAGTATTTTTCCACTAACACGTCGATGGTCCCTGACATAGTACTACAGATTCATTTATTCGAACAGCTCATTGCTAGATTAAATAGTGGAGTTTGGGCAGGGAGCTATGAAAGGACATAGAACAATAACAAAAACAAAAATGAGCAAATGTAACCCAAATGTAAGAAGTGTGAGAAAATGTAAGGTTTGACAAAAAGGCTGATTCTAAACTTAGAGAGCTCAAATGTATTCAGTAATCATGTGTCGCTCAACCGACATTCAAAAGTGCAGAAGTTAAGAATGCATTTAACCCCTAAATAAAGCATACTTTGAGTATATAAGATGAGATAGTTCTAGATTGACAATGGAGCTCAGGTGCTTCTGTGTAGAGCAGTAACACTGGCAGTAGTCTCAGTAGAGACTTGTCCTAGATGTTTCTCGCTTATCCAGTAACTAACTACTCCACAGTAGCAAGGAGGAGCACATGTACCGAAGGAACAGATTAGTTGAGAGGGTCAGATCTGTCATGGAGGCCTGTGTGTCATGCTCAGAGTGGAACAGGCATCCATCCGGAGCTACTGCCAATGGTTTAATGATCTTTTCATTTACTTAACTGAGTAGAATTTTGCACAGAGATGAAGTATATATGTAGAGTGTAGATCCCAGGAAATGATAATGGCCCTGTTTGGGCATAATCTAGGTGTGTATGTCAATTTGTTCCAGTAATGTTTGCAAAACATTACTAATAATATACCAAACAGATAATAAATATTCTTTGTATACAAAATATAAAATGAGATCTGGATATAGGAGACACTTTATGTAAAGAATAAGTAACTCATGCTCTTGACATATGTATCAAAATACCACTTATTGGCACCATGTTGATTGTTGAGCACCTTTTCTTCAGAATTTATACTTTGTCCCCATACCGGGAATCATCCCAGTAACATTTTTGCTCTGTTTTCTCTGTTCTCATTCTGTCTCCTTCTGCTCTTTATTCTCTCTTTTAATTTGTGGATCTGATCAGTTTACAGGAAGGAAGAGAATCAGTGTCCTCCACAGGTTAACTAAAAAAGTTGAAAACTTACAGGTTTAAAACAGCACAATTATTATGTAAATATTTCCATAAATGAAAAAATCCTTATATTTTAACTTATAGAGAGTAAGTTAAAAGTGTACAACTTAAGTGTAAGGTGATCTTTGTGTATTGCAAATTATATATTAGGGGAAATGCCACTTTTTTTACATTCTATTTCATTGCTTTTGAAAACAGACCTATTTAAGACAGAGACAAGCAAATATTTTGTGTTATAACCTAGGCTAAATGACATGCTTGTGTGTAGATTCTTTGTTGTATTAGGTTGGCTGAACTTTATGTTTCCCCCTGACATCCTGTTGGTTTCCAGCATATGTGTGTGCAATCACTAGTGTGTGACCTTCTACTATTTACCACTTAAATATCTGTTCCCTTGACTTTTGCCAGCTGTACTAAGTGATATTCCTAGGTATATTTTTGGTCCTGTCAGCAATTTAAATATCAGGAAGAACATAGCTGTGGATTTCTCAAAAATTCTCCTTTCTTTTCTCACTGAGTTAATCATCCCTCACTTGAATATAATTGATTAGGAGTCAAATGCATAATTTGATAATTGCTTCTATTTAAAAATTTTCAATTTAATTTTAATATGCAAAACATATATCTTCAAAGAGGAGAGATCCATGCAAAGAAGGAAGATGCACGTTAAATGTTTGAGACAGAGTGCTTTAAGATAGTCATATGGTAATATCTGTGTGTTTTCTACTTATTTTTCCCTTTTGCCCAAAACAAAATATTCTAAACTAGCTGTAATATGAGGTAAATAACAGCATTAATAAGATTTTTGGCCCTCATCAGGATAGAAAAAAAGTCAGAAGCTCTTAAGTACTATCTTCTACAAAGTTAATTTCCTTTAGAAGTTATATTAACTCCTTCAGTCACAAGGGCATTATTTACTGTTGAGTTTGTTATTCCTCTCTTTATAAATATTTCTCCAGTGGTCCTTAATAGTGATTGAAATCTTGAAATTTAAAACAAGCCTAAATTGTTAAAGTATAGAAAAAAGTAATTTAGATATGTGAAGAATACAGCTTGAAAAATACAATGAGCATGTCTTTTCTTTCTGACTGACCTTTTTTTTTTTTTTTAACTACATTTTCCTCTTCCTTGAACAGGATAAATTTTAACCGGGACACTAATAGTTTCACTTTTACTATCTAATGATAACTGTATTCAGATGCAATGGTCTTTGACAAATTGAATTCTAATGTTTAATATATTCTGAATCTCTTTGTTCTGAATGTGGGCAGATGGAACCCCCTGCTTTAAGCAGGCAGCAGAATAGGTTGCAATGTGGTACTGACTGTGATTTTAAAAACATTAATGATATCTGATCTACTTTTATACTCCAGATAAGGATTGAAAGCTTGGGAAACTTGTCTGGGTCTCATTATTTTAAAATTTCTAAACTTTTCCTATTAGCTCAGTGTAGGGCTCATAGAATATGATGAGTCTACTAGATTGAGTTAGTGTTTCTTTAATTTGAGGCCTCATATATTTTCTTAATTATAAAATGTTATAGTCATTTTGGCTAAAATGTTGCTACTCTCACTGTTCAGTCTTTTGAATTCTTGTTACATTTATCTTAGGGACCTCAATTTTCTTTTAAACACACACACACACACACACACACACACACACACACACACACTAATATCTCCATGACTTCTGTATTCATTTTATATACATATATACATTATATAAATATAACTTTAATTTCTTTATGTTTGCATTTATAATACAATTTTTGTTGGTATCATGTTCTCTTAAGTTATTCATCGATTTCCTTTGAAGATCAAAATATACTTTAATAAAAATAGATTTTATGTAATTACTTAATTTAATTTGGAGTATATCAACTAGGTTTTCTTTCATGGTATTGTATCATTCATCTGTTTTTGTGGTTGCAACTCATTCTAGATATAAATTAATTTTCCCTTTTACATCTCTAGTTCTCTGTGTTTTACTTTGTCTAGAAGTTTTGGAAATGACTTTAACTAACTTCAGTTCCTATTAATACAAAAGCTGCTTGGGGACACTGTCACTTGGTGATAGTGAATATTGTAGAGTCAATCACCAAGCAATCATGGTGATTTGTTTCAACTCCCAAGACGCTCCAATAATTCATAGCTTCGGGGAGTGATAAGCAGAAGCTTTTCCTATTCACTTCTCACAAAGTGTTTTTTACCCTGATATCTGTGTCAGAGTAGGGAGCCTTGTTTTGCTCTTGTGCCTTAAATGGAATTATTTACTTTAATTACAGAGGAAAACTTTCCTCTCTTCTCTGTTGTCTGCCTACTAAAGGTTAAAACTTCAGAACCATGATTTGATTTCTGGTTATATTCAAATTATGCCACTGTATGTGTAAATAAAGCTACTTTGAAGTCAATAAGAACTAGGCTTCATATATAACAACATGAGCACTATAAGATTTTTATAAAAAATTGTGTATGTTTTCCTCTGTTAATCTTATTTTGGGCAACATAATAACATCACTCATAAACTGACATCATTTAGATAACTGGCTTATGCATTTTCTTAGCAAGAGATTAGTACTAACTGAAGTCCTACCTGTTGATTATGCTCTTTAAAACATTATAGGTGAGATGATCCAGGAATGACCTTAAAATTATTTATATATAATGTAGTACTCTTATATATGTTTTTTCCTAGGTAAAGTATCTGGATAAGTGATAATTATTTAGAGATTTTTGTGATCACAAAAATACCTGCCTTCAATGATATCATGAGTGCTTAGATACCTTTTTTTTTTTTTGGCCAAAACTTGTATACTTCTATTTATCCAAGATTAACTGAATATGATATTTTCTTCCTACTTTTATTATTTCTGCTTAGGCTAATTAAAGGAATTATTGATCTTCCTAGTTGGATAAAAGGTATATAGGGCTTTAACTTTTTTGTACTATAAATAGAATCCTATATTGTCTTTCACAGTATTGCTTGAAAGGTACAAATTACTATGCTTTGTTCTCTGAGTATCTAATTTCCATAATGTTATAAGTATATTCTCAAATTGAGAGTTACATGAAAAGCAGATAGCCAATAATCCAGTAATTATATATATATATATATTACATATATATATGTAATTACATATATATACACACACACATATACACACACATACATATATATGTATATAAATATATTTAATTTTGTGGAAGTTCAATATATATTTCAATTTTTACCAATAAAAAAGTTTAAATGCCCTCTTCTCCAAAATGACTAAAGTTAACACCAATGTTATTGCATCAAAAGACACAAATAGATATTGACTGTGTCATTAAAACAGTTACTAAGTTTTCATTCATATAAACAAACATTTCTAAAGTGTTATAAAAATGAGTTTAATAGCTAAAATGTTTCAGAATAGAAGAACAAATTGTAAAATTTTCCCTCTCTGACAGGAAAACATAGAAGCTACAGAATTAAAATACTGTGACATAGAATAAAATAGGCTATTATAATTTAGAAATTATCATAAATGAGGGAAAGATAACTATTCATAACAAGAAGAAAATAAGCAAACTGATTAATAAATGGGCAAAGAACCTGAACAGATACTTTTTTATGGAAGACATAAAAATGGGCAATAGATATATAAAACAATGCTCAACATCACTAGCTATAAGGAAAATGCAAATCAAAACTATAAGACACCACTTCAAATCCATTAGAATGGCTATTATCAATATGAGAGAAAATTACAAATGTTGGAGAGAAGGTGGAGAAAAGAGAACCCTCGTGCACTGCTGATGGGAATGTAAATTTTAGCAGCCGCTATCGACAATAGTATGGAAGTTCCCTGAAAAATTAAGAATAGAATTACCTTATGACCCAGCAATCCCTCTTCTGGGTATCTCTCTGAAAAATATGAAAACACATATTTGTAGATGTATATGTACCCCTATGTTCATTGCAGTATTATTTATAATAGCCAAGACATGGAAACACACCCAAATGTCCTTTGCCAGATGACTGGGTACTATTATTATTAAATAGAGGCACAAAGAGGTTCAAAACTTGTTTAAGTTTTCATTATCAGTGGAGATGGAAGAGACAGCATTTATTCAAGCTACCTGGATCTAGAAGAGTTCTCAACTACAATGCAGTGCTTGTAAGTTTCATTAATAATACATATCAATTATGAACACTACAGTTTGTCAGACAGTACAGTAATAACATACATGGCACGTCTAACCAAAATTCAAACAATTTAAATAAATTCCCAAAATTGACAGGGCTGCTAAGCAATGTAACTGGGTGTGAAATCCCAAACTCTTAGAGATTCATGTCATTTTTAACTTTGGCTTATTGTCTTTCATTCTCTCTCTAAAGCAAAGTTAGAATATACATAAGTCTCTACTAAGGAAATAAGAAGTGAAGACAGTATTTTTTATTCATGAATGTACTTGGCAACCCTGGCTGCAAAATAGATAGAAACAATTTACATATCTAACTATAGAGAATTATTGTATCTAACTACTGACTAAAATGTAGCTATTGAAATTCAGGTGTCCAAAGAATATTTTGTGACATATATGTGTGTTCATTTTCTTCATATACTTAAGCAACAGAGAGACAATGATGGAGGGTTCACAAAAACAGCAGTGGTTAGTGAAATATTTTATAATCTAATTTTTTCTTTGTAATTTTTCTACTTATTAAAGTTTCCCGTTTTCTGATATTTATGTTGGTTATGTGACCTAGGAAATCAGAAGAATGATAGACATAATATCAGTAAGCCAAAAATGAAAGTTAAATAATTTAATAAGTAATAACTTAAAAAAAAAGGTTTACTTCTCAAATAATGAACATCTCAAGGCAATTGGGCAGTCCATTGAGTCTCTAATTTAGAACAGTTTTGGATGTTTCTGACAGTGTTCAGATTTTGTTTTCATCCTCTGAGATACTGAGATTCACTAGGGAAACCTAGTATTCCAAATGTGTTAGAAAATACATAATGTGTCAACACATTGTGACATGGGAGTGATACTAGTAAAAGCTGTTTAGGTCTATTAATAACACAAAACCAGTTCATTCTAATATCAGAGGAAATATGAGAACATTGCAGATTTTCTTTTTTTCTTCTTTTGTGCTTATTTGCATCTGTAGCATTATTTTATAAATTAGGAGAAATGGTATATTTTTTTGACATATGAAGATTTGTATGAAAATATCTCCTTTATTTGGAGCTTGTTATTTGTAAATTATATCTAGAACTGTTTTATCCATGCATTTTTCCCACTTATATTTTCTCCCTTTTCTCTATTGCATCATCTTTAATTCAACCATATAAATGATAAATGAAAGAGTATTTAGCAAAATTCATAATTTGATTTATAAAATTTGTCAGCTGATATGCTGTTTCTGACTTCATCTTTTCATAAAGTAGTAGAGAAAGAAGAAAATAAGAGCAACAGATAAGTGAATTTGACCTTACTAAAACATATCCAAAGTAGGAATTGTCCACAAATGTAAGTATTCAATAGGTTTCTTTTTTGGTTCATGGGTGAAATAATTGACCTATTTCTTCCAACTTCACGTCCATTACCAAAGAAGATAGATTGCATAGAAAATGTGCTTATGTTTCTTTGCTCCACTGAATTATTATTAATTACTTTTATTGCTATTTCTTAAATTTAAACTCGTTTAGATGCAACGTGTATGTCTTTAAAAAAAAAGTACTGATTTTTTAGGAACTCTGAAGATCCTAATCTTGGCTAATACATTCAGTTGCTTCCATTTTGTCAATAAACATTTTGGAGAGATGACAGCAAAACCTGTCTGGATGTATACTGATTATTGCAGTTTCTACAGAAATGTGTAACTAATGTGATATATGACAAGGTGACCCAGTGATAGTGATGGTGGTGATAACAAGTGAACTAGAAATCTCAGCACAGTTGTCAACTCCATTTAGTGAGGCAAAGGAAAGCTCTGAGAGATTTTTTCATTTGTTTTTCATTCAGTTTCCTCTTTCATTATTATAAATTGAAATTAACTTATTTCCTCAATCTCCTCTTTAATATGCTAAGATATGTCAAATGTGTCCAATTGCCTTGAACAATTGGAATACATCCTATTTTAATCTAATTGATTATATTGATCCCATTCCATCCCTCAAACAACACAGCCAAAAATACTCCATCCATTTCTGCAAATGAAACCTCTAGGTGAAGGTTAATTACAGGGCTTGTAAATGAAACAACTGAAAAGAGACAATAGTCAATTGAAAATAGACCCTAATAGAATAAGAGAAAAATAGAATTTTCTCTTACAACATAAGGGTTGGAATTATAAGCCACAGATGCCAGTTCCCAGTTCCCCATGCCAGCTGGGGGTACATTTGATTCCATTCTTTCCCATTGGATTTGAAAACTGCTTAATTATCCTTGTATTCTAATGACTGTGTTTGCAGCGAGGCACTGAGATCTAAATCCTTTCTCTGATGCTGAGATGGGTTCAATTTATCTGTCTAAAAAAAAAAAAGATTACTCTTATGCAGATACATGTTAGACTTTGATAGAGCAAGAAAAAGACATTTACATCCTGCCAATTACAAAAGTATGAAGTAAAAGTAAGCCTGTTCCGTGTGTGTGTGTGTGTGTGTGTGTGTGTGTGTGTGTGTGTGTGTGTGTAGAGGAGGTTGGAGAGAGAGAAGCAAACTGGCACTTTTTCAGGGACAGTCTAGCTATTTGCTATTCCACAGTTGCTTCAGGAGTCTGCGGTGGCAGCTGGTAGTGCTTCTCTGATGGCCATGCTTCCAGGAAACAGCAGAGAACTAAGACTTAACCTAAAACAATAAACTCAATCCTATTAACAAAGTACTGCCCTCCCACAACCCCACATGCCGTTCTCCTTCCAGAAAACATCTGTCTTGCTGGTCTTCCATTTGTATGCATAAAGTCACTTCTAAAGTTCACAGCTTCCTGAGCATTTTTCTATTCTCTATTTAAAAATGTGTTTTTCCCACCATCATCTGACAACCTTTCGGCAGCAGAAGTTGTGCATACAATTTGGTTCTATTGTCTCTGTCAAGAATACTCTGCTCACATACTAAGCAATGAAGAACATGCATAACTAATGAGGAATTAAATTTATTGGGGAAACTCTATGAAATAAGATAATGCCTTTGGAGAAATTTAGCACTAATCTCATTCACCTTCCAATTTCCTGTTTTCTGCTGTTGTAGTTTATTTTATTTTACTTTTGTTTCAGGGTATTTACCAGTTTTTCTTTCTTGTATGTTTTGTTTTTATTCCCACTACAGGAATCCTGCCTCCACTCATATCGCACATTCACCCACTTCAGTTAATTAAATGCTTATCAAGACCTGTTGATCATCACCATTGCTTCCTTAATTTTTATCTTCCCTGTTGAAACCCATGTTATTAATGAAATATATTTTCGTTAAGAGTATTTATTTGAGAATTATCTTCAGATAGATTCCTACAAGGTACTTTCTTTTAATTTTTGTCATTGTTCGAAATGCCTTTCTTTTGCCTCACTTGTTCGGTATGTTGGTTTGGGACATGATAGTTGAATCACAGTTTGTACTTCTCAATAATCTACAGTTCATCTTTGTCTTTCACCTTTTATTATTGCATAGGAGAAGTCAATTTATAACATAGAAATTTCTTGCTCATTTGTAATCAGTTGTTGTTGCCTGGAAGATTTTTTTTTTTTAATTCATGAAGATAGGATTTTACCAAGATATTGCCTCTTTCTCTCTGTTCATTTTCTGGCAACAAATTTTAATACATAGTAGACACATGGAAAATATTCAAGAGATATGAATAAACACATTTTTAGTGACTGCTAATGATAGCTACTCTTAGATAAAAAAAAAAGCATCCTTACCCATTTGCTCATTGAGTTTAGAGTATGAGGACAGTTACAAATTTAAATATAATAAATACTAAATTGCAGTTGTTTAAAGATTCAATAAAGTTCTCTCTGTGGAAGTATATAAAATATTTGTTTTAACAGATTGCATAAAAGTTGACTGGACTTTTCAAACAAATCTCATTTTTCATCTTTTGTTTACTTGAATTGTCATAATCCCTAATGGCTGAACCCTTTGCTTAGTAACAAAGAGATCACTGGGTGATATTCTACTTTGTATCCTTGTTTCCTTCATTTAGGGCATCTAGTTAGTGAAACACAGAGAAAGCAAATTCACTGAACCTGAACCAGCATTCATGTCAATCTCCAGTCTGGAACAGAATTTAGGGTTTCATCCAGCTCACATGAGCAACTGGAGGGTCATCAGGTTTAGCCGTGGGAAGGAGTCAGAGATACTCTCAGACAGAAGAAAGAGTATATGTGAAACACTAGAAGCAAGAAAAAGAAGAAAAACAGATAAGAGATCAGTAAATCCACAGAGCCATATTAAAAATATGAACTTGAATGCAATGGGGAGACTGAATGAAAACAAATTTGTGATGTGAACTGTCCTGAAAAATCACTCTAAGAGGTTCTACAAACAGGGGTGATGCTGGGTTGAACTGATGGTTACATGGCAAACAGGCATGGAAAACATATAATTCTTAGTTTCATGAAATGTGTTCCACTTAATCCAAAACAATAGCAACAAGAAAAACTGTCTAAAAACAGGCTAATAGCTATAATAGAGCCACTAATTTTTTTTTTTTTTGGAACAAAGGGAAACATTCTTGTATATTTTTGTACTTGATTCATATTCTGGCTGGCGTAAAACATATTAGTCCTTTTTAAAGGTTTAGTTTTTTTCTTTTTCAAGAATCTCTTGTAAACACCGTCATGTGGTGTGGGAGGTTTCCTGAGACTTGCAGGACATCTGCTTAAGCTCTGAGATTTCTTTAAAAATAAAATAAAAACTGTGAGAACATTGGTCTTACCAAAATGGACAAAAATCCCTGTCACAACAGAAAAGCATCTCTTTTTTATCAATACACTTTAGCACAGTTGGCTAGAAAGAGGACTACAATCAAAATGCATTTTTTAGAGGATTTGTGAAACTTGAAAAATTATTATTTTCAGTTTGTTTTAAAATTATCATTTAGAGTAATAATTTAAATATTTATATTTAAATATTTTAAGTTTAAATTAATATTAAGTTGCATAATTTTAAAATACACAGGTTCTTTCAGCATTGAGATCACAATTTAAAGTATTTTAACATATCTGATTCTGTTTAACCTCTCAGAGGTCAGAAAGTCGATTCAACTTGCATGTAATTTGTGAGGAGATATGCACATGTGTTTGTATGTGTCCTAAGTGAGGCTGAAAGCTCCTTCGATAAATAATTTTTCAACACAATTTTTGTTTGCTTTTTTACTTCTAGCATGGAACCCTAAAAATTAAGATTTATTACTACTTTTATGATGGATTGGTTAGCTGATTGGTGTATCTCCTAGTTCTAGTATGTTCTAGCACTTTTTCAATTTAACTGGAATCTTGTTCCAGTACATTTGTCTTAATTTTTAAATAATATACACACTTTTTTTTAAATGAAAAGTCAACTATCCTAGGATGGCTTAAAAATAATTTCAATTTTTTTTTCTACAAAGAAACCACACTCAACAGAGGCAAACATATTCAACAGTTTGTCATTAATTTTTAAAAATGTTATTTAGATTACTCTTGAATTATTAATTTTAGGCATTACTTGCTATTTGACACTTTCTTTCATCCAAAATGTAATTAAAATAGAATATTATTTCCAGTTCTCAGTATATAAGGTACTACTTTAAAAAAATTTTGTCATATGGTGATAGTTTCTACTTAAGATGAAAGTATTTTGTCTTTTTCCCCTTTGACAACCAAATTTATGTCAGCTATATCTTCAATTTTATATTTTTTCTAAACCTATTTGAACTTTTATTCAGAGTTATGTATTCTCCCTCCCAGAGAACATTATCCTTAAAATCTGTGTGTGTGGCGTGGGGGAGCGGGGAGGTGGGTGGGCAGGGATCACTCTTAACTTTTATTTAATTCTTTTATCTACATCATTCTATCTCTGCAATTCAATCCTTTTCCTGTCACAGCAACCTGAAGTTCTCTATATAATCCATGTTTTACTAAAATTTATCTGACTTTTCCCCCCTTCAATATTCTTCATTTGATTCTGACAACAACGTAACATTGTCCTTCCACAAAGAGTTTGAAAGTGATTATTTCTCCTCCTTTTCCTTAAAATATTTGCATAGGACTTGTAATATTTCTTCTTTAAACATTCGAAAGAATTCACCAGCAAAGAGCCATCTATAAAAAACTACCCATATTTTTCCTGTAGTTGGAAAGTGTTGTATTATGAATTTTATTTCTTTTTTAAATAAATACAGGACTATTCTGATTTACTTTCTTCTGGAATCAATTTTGATGATTTGTGCAGTCAAGAAATACATCTACTTCTAAGTTTCTAATTTATCACAATTAAGATTAACATAATATTCCCATGGTGAATATATATGTATACATATATATATAAATTTGCGAATATATATATGATTTGTGATGTTTCCTTTTTCACTCCTGATATTTTCAATTTATGTTTTTCTTTCTATATCTACAAATTTATTAATTTTATTGATAATTTCTAAAAATAAAATTAATTTCATTATTTTTTGTTTTGTTTCATTTTTGTCTCTATTATTTCCTTTCTACTATTTATTTTAATTTAATTTGATTTTTTAATTTGCATTTCTTCTTATGTATATCACTAGATAAAAATTTTTCTGAGCTTCCACTTATCTGAAATATAATCAATTTTAAAGTTAAATTTTGTGGGACAGACAATTCTTGATTGACTTTTTCCTTTTCCCACTTTAAAGACATTATTCTATTGTCATCCAAACTGTTTCTCTTATGTCATTAAAATCATTAGTTTCCTACATTTAAAACGGTTTATTCATTATTCTTACCAAATAGTAGTCAAACATTTTAATAAGTAGGTTTATGCTTTATCCTAAAAGTGCCAATATTTACTCAAATATTTTTTGCACAATTTTATGTCTAGAATTCTGATTGCAATTATATCAGAATGATTTATATTGTCTAAAATGAGACATTAATCATTGTTTTCAAACATTTTATTTTTTATGATTATGCTTCACTTTTATAATTTCTATGAATCTATTTACTTTTACTTACTTTTTCTTCTGCTATCTCCAATTTCCTGCTATGCAAATTTACATTAATTAAAATGTTCATATTCTACATTATAATCTTCAATTCTAAAATTTTAAGTTGGTTTATCCATCTTGATTAAATTGCTCTGTTGAGATTTTCATTCTCTTTAATCATGTCAAATGCTTTGTTCATATAACTGAACATTTACAACAGCTTTTTAAAGTTCTTGTCTACTAATTCTAGCATCTGGGTCATTACATGGCCATTTTTATTTATTAAATTTGTTAGAATGACATTGGTTAAAAAATTATATAGGTTTCAAGTTTATAATTCAATAATACATCTTCTGTAAATTGGATTGTGTGTCCACTATCCAAAGTCAAGTCTTCTTCCATTACCATATATTTGACACACTTTACTTACTTCTCCCAGGTTTCTCTCTGGTAACCACTAAGTTGTTGTCTGTGTCTCTGAGTTTTGTTTGTCTTGTTTATTTGTTATTTTTAGTTTTATATCTCACATATGAGTGAAATCATATAGTTCTCAACTTTGACTTAATTTGCTTACTATGACAATCCTAAGATCCACCCATGTTGTTGTAAATGGCTGAGTAATAATCCTTTGTACATATGTACCACATCTTCTCTATCTAGTTATCTATAGAAGAGCACTTTGGTTGTTTCCATCTTGACCACTGTAAATAATGCTGCAGTGAGCATAGCGGTGCATATAATTTTACAGATAAATGTTTTCAAATTTGGGAGGTAGATACCCAGAAGAGGGATTTCTGGGTAATACAGTAATTCTACTCTTAATTTTTTGAAGAACCTCCATACTGTTCTCCATAGTGGCCGTACCACTTTGCATTCCCATCAGTAGTCTATGAGAGTTCCTTTTCCCCTATAATCTCTCCAACATTTGTTATTGTCTTGTTGACATAGCCATTTTTATAGGTGTAAGGTGATATCTCATTGTGATTTTAATTTGCATTTCCCTAATAGCTAGTGAAGTTGAGTACTTTTTCATATATCTGTTGGTAGTTTATATGTCTTCTAGGAAAAAGTGTCTATTCCAATCCTCTGGCCATTTTTTAAAATTGTTTCTGTTTTTGTCATTGAGTTGTATGAGTTCTTTAGATATTTTGGATCTTAAACTCTTATCAGAGGTTTTGTTTGCAAATATCTTCTCCCCATTCAGTTGGTTACCCTTTGTTTTATTGATAGTTTCTTTTGCTGTGCAGAAAATTTTTAGTTTGATATAGCCCCATTCATTTATTTTTGCTTTTACTTTCCTTGAACTAGAAGTCAAATTCATAAAATTCTCTCCAAAACTGAGGTCCATGAATTTAGTATTTATGTTTTCTTCTATGCAATTTGTTGTTTCAGGTTTTTGATAGATTTTGAGTTAATTTTGGTATATGGTGACAGATAGTCTAGTTTCATTCTTTTGTATGTGGCTTTCTCAGCTCCTTTGTTGTGGGTATATTTTGGGGCTCTCAATTCTGTAGCTTCTTCTGTGTGTCTGTTTTTCTACCAATACTATACTGTTTTGATTATTGCCACTTTGTAATATAATTTAAAGTCAGGTAGTGTGATACCTCTGGCCTTGTTTTTATTCTCATGATTGCTGGGTTTTTTGTGATTCCATACAAATATGATGATTTTTTTTGTGCTATTTCCTTAAAAAATATGATTGGGATTTTGATGGGGATTGGATTAAATCTCTATATTGCTTTAATTATGTTGATTCTTCCAATCCATGAACACTGAATATCTTTCCATTTTTTAGCATCTTCTCTAATTTATTTTTATAATGTCATGGTTTTTAGTGTATAAGTCTTTCATATCCTTGTTAACTTTGTTTCTAGGCACTTTATTACTTTGCTGCATTTGCAAAAGGAATTGTTTTTTCATTTCTTTTTCTGAAATTTCACTGTTAGTAGATAGGAACACAAATATGTGGAGATTAAACAACATGCTACTAAAAAACAAATAAGTCAGAGAAGAGATAAAAGGAGGGATCAAATATGTATAGATTCAAATGAGAATAAAAATATAACACATCAAAAGTTTTTGGCTTCAGAAAAAGTGGTAATAAGGGGAACATTCATATCATTACAGGTTTGTTTCAAAAAACAAGAAAAATCCCAAACAAACAATCAAACAGTATATCTTAAAGAAGTAGAAAAAGAACAAATGAAGCCCCAAGTCAGCAGAAAGAAGGAAATGATAAAAAATTAGAACAGAATTAAATAAAGTTGAGAATAAAAAGACAATGTAAAAAAATGCAACAAAGAGTTGATTCTTTTAAATAATCTATAAAATATTTCTAGACTCACTAAGAAAAAAAGAGAAAAGACACAAATAAATGAAATGAAATGAAAGAGAAGTTACAACAAACATCACAGAAATACAAAGGATTATACAAGAACACTATGAAAGACTATAGTTCGCCAAATTCAATAACCTAGAAGAAATATACAACCTTCCTAGACTGAATCATGAAGAACTGGAAAACCTAAATAGACCAATCAACAGTATGGAAATTTAAACAAGCATCAAAAACTCCCCCCTCACAAAATGTAGGACCAGATGGCTTTACTGAATTCTATCATACATGCAAAGATGATTTAATATCTGTTCTTCTCAAACTCTTCCAAAAAGTTAAAGAAGTGGCAATACTTCCTAATTCATTTTAATTAATTAATTATTTAGTTAATTAATTAATTTAGGCGAGGCATCCCTTGGTTGACTTCAGAAATTGCAAGGATTTTGTCAGCTTACATTCCCTTATTTTTTATTTTTTTATGCCTACAGCACCTGGCTTCCTAGATGGTCTCCCATCTAAATACAAACCAGGCCTGATGTTCTGCTTTGCCTCTTCTCCTCATCTGTGTAGTGTTCCCAAATAGAGGCATGAAGTACGAATGGACTTGTACTTGAATTTTTTCTTCTTTCAAAGATCACACTCCTCTAGTCCAATATCTAAAAATACTTTCCTCACTTATTGTGAGCAAGGCTGACACCAGGTACACTATCTCTGCTGGAAGGGGAATTTGAGCTTTTATTATACACTTTGGTAAATATAAAAGTTTGAGCATTAGATGTCATTCTAATAAAAGAAACTATAATCATAGCTAGAAGTGATCCTTCAGATTAAATGCTATTTTTTTTTTAATTTTCACTTTTCAAATCTGACAATGCCAAAAGAAATCTAAAAGCATTTCTTGGCCCTTTGTCTTATTGCTAGATTTCTTCTAATTAAAATATATATAATTGTTATGTTACATTTTACATAAAGCAGAAAATTAGCCAAATGTATTATTAACTTAATTATTGCATTTTAATATTCCTTATTTCTGTCTACTTCTCTCCATCTGCATTAAAACCAATATACTTCATGTCACCTCTAAGTATGATTTCTTCTTGATTGCGATTTTATTTTCACTTCAGTTGACTTTTCATCCAGGCTAGTTTGTCTATAATGTATTCTTCACATTATGGTTGTAGTGATTCTTTAAAGTGAGCATAAAATTATGACATGTCCCCATTAAAAAACACTCTATAATTATCTATGATTTCTAAGATAATATTCTAAGACCTTGCATAGCATAAGAAACTATTATGAAATAATGTCTCTCTTTTAAAAAAATATCTTCAACATAACCTCTCTTTATTCCTCTATTCCTTATCAACTCACAACCTATGGAATAGACATACTTGTATATTGACTGTAGGTCTTAAGCTAAAGCTCTATTTTTCCATACTAAACTGTTATTTATCCTGTATTATTTTAACTTAGATGCATTTAATTGCTTTACATTTCTCTACTCATCATAGTCTATTGAGGATGAGGATAGAACACATGGTATTACTAATTAGTCAATAATTTTAACCAATGAATAAGATCTATTGAATCATTGAACAATGTTATATAAGGTTTGTTGAAGTCATAGAAAAGGTAAATGGAGTAAATAAAAGGTACATGTTTTTTAAAAATCTATATTTTTAAAATCACTGTTAAGTAGTGCAAAAAAAACTTTTTAAAATATAAGTGATGGAATAAAAAGTCATTATCATTTAAGCAGTGAATAATTAAAAATAAAACTAATGGAACATCCTGGTGAATTCAATGAAAAAATAAATGCTTGCTTCCATAGTGAATTATCTTCTGTTTCTTAGTGAACATCATTCTTTAGCTATAGAAAACATGGGGACAGAAACCAGAGGATCCTTGAACATTGCTGCTTAATAACATGGAACTGAGAGAAAGACTGGTAGATTACTGGTCCTTACATGTACATAATACCACATTTTAATAGAAGAAAATAATTACAATATGATTTCAATTGGTTAGATATAGGTAACTATATTAAAGTAGTTTTTGCTGAATGAATCAGATAACAACAAACCAGTGCACAAATGTACTTATGACAATCCTTCCTCAACATGAATTTCTTTACAAATGTAACATGAAATACAGATAATTTTGAGTGGCAATTTATAAGTGCTGTTTTT
Organism: Cynopterus sphinx; assembly: GCA_030015415.1. Taxonomy (NCBI): domain Eukaryota; kingdom Metazoa; phylum Chordata; class Mammalia; order Chiroptera; family Pteropodidae; genus Cynopterus; species Cynopterus sphinx. Next base: position 12,154,762 of record CM057379.1, read on the forward strand.
ACAAGAGGCCCAGAGAAAAAGATCATTCCATTTAAAATGCAGCAAATACAGATTCTGATGAAAGCAATAGATGACCTTCAATTGACACTGTCTTTGTTTTCCAGTCTGATATTGTCAAAAATGTTTTGAGCAATGATGGCAGAATAATCACATAGATAGATAAGAAATAGTAAGTTCTTAAAATAAATAACCATATGCTCCAGTTTCTGAGAAAGGAAGTATAGTTTCCAGACGAAATTAAGAAAATCTTTAAGGAAGTAGGCCAGGAGAGAAAGAAATGAAGAAAGATGAATGAGGATTTGAAAGCAAGCTTTTAAGAAGTTTGATAAAAATAAAATGGTGGGAAAATAATAATAAAAAACATAAGAAGTATGCATTATTATATAACATAACAATTTTTTTTATCCTTTTCTCATATTCTGTGAAGAATAGTACTATCTTAGCCAGCTTAGGCTGTCATAATAAAATACCATAGACTGGGTGGCTTAAACAACAGAAGTTTATTTCTTTCATGTTCTGAAGGCTAGAAGTTCAAGGTCAAGCTGTCAACATGATTAGTTTCTGGTAAAATCCCTTTTATTGGTTTGTAGACAGTAGACTTTTTGCAGTCTCATGTGGCAGAAAGAAGATAGAAAGCAAGCTCTTTGGTCTATCTTCTTATAAGGACACTAGCAATCAATGGATTGTTTGTCTCTTTGGAGTAAAAAAAAAAAATCTGGAGTCAGGGACCTAGAGAAATTAGAGGATCAGGTAGCGGTGAGAATAGAATTGCTGAATTTGAGATTGTAGAGTATTGTCAGTTATTGGTAACAAGGTTTCAGGTATGACCATGCATACTATGGGTGGCAGAAATGTTTATGTAAGGATCTACAGAAGTAATGAATAATTATCAAGTCTAGGATATTAGAAAGATCATTTATGGAGATGTTAAAATCATCAAAGTTCAGGACAGAAGAAATACTGGAAAGACTGTAAACAAACTCAAGGGCCAAAATCTTCAAGAAATAAGTGGAAAGATAAATGATTCCAAGAATATCAGCTAATAGGTGGAATTAATCTGCTAGCATTAGCTTCAAATATAGTTTTCATATTATGTTTAATCAATGCTATATTTTATGCTGGGAGGTATCAAACAGCAACTGTCCAGAGATGTGCAGTGAATCACATAAGGTACCTAGAGACACTTTTTTTCTCACTTACTTCCCATATCCTCAGGAAGAAGAACTAGTTAGGATACATAGACATTAGGCAAATGTCAGCTTTAAAAATTCAACATTTTGAACAATGGCGTAGTTTAGAGAGAATAAGCCAGTCACTGAATGTTCAAGCAAAGTCTGTATGACCATCTGTCAAGGTTTCTGTAGAGAAGATAATTATTTTTGTGGGAAGTCTTTTCGCCACTCCATCAGCATATTACCCTTGTATGCAAATGGCAGGAACATATCACATATGGATCAAATAACTCTCTTGCTCTCTTCCTCTCCCCCTACTTTCTCTCCCTGCTCCTCTTCTTTCTTTTTATCAAGTGCCAAGCACTGTGCTTGGTAGTCTGCATAAAGACTTTCAAATATGTTCAGTGATTTTAGGTATTAAATTCTAGGGACAGGAAATTTAACTTTGAGTAGTGAACACACAATATGCTCTCTCTATATATCTATAACTCTATCTATCTGTCTCTCTCTCTCTCTATATATATATACATATATATACATATACATATACATATGTATGTATATATATAGAGAGATATGTATATATAGAGATAGATAGATATACATAGTATTATTGAATTGTACACTTGAAACCTATATATTAACCAATGTCACCCCAATAAACTTAATTATACACACATATGTGTATATATATAAATAAATTCTAGGAACAGCAAATTAAAAAGTAGGTATGCATATCGTCAAATAGACTTGTGCATAGGGTGCATGAAATTTAAGTCAAGAAAGCTTTACAGAGGAGAAAACGCTAGAGCTTGCTAAGATGAGGAGGCTTTCGATGGTTTGAGAAAAGGGGGAACAAATTTTGAAAACTAAAAAAATCATTTGCGAGATGTAAAGGCACAAAAGAGTAGACACTAGAAAAATGCCACATTAACCTTGGTGGTGGACATTTGGGGTTGGAGGAGATGAGCAGCCAGGGATGACTGGAAGATGAGGCAGGAGCTAGGTCATGAAGATCCTTGCATTTAGACTTTGTAACCAGAGACCTTATGTTTTGTTAGTTGGTTGCTTGCCTGCTTACTTCTCTTAAAATGCAAATGTGTTCGTGTTGCCTCTTTAAAGTGACAGCAGGGTTCACCAAGCTCTTGTCTCAGTAATTCTAAATTCCATCTGTATCTACTCTCCCACATCCTTTTTCAGTAGAAGCAAAATCCTTGTGCTCCCTTTCCTCTTGTCAGGTTCTTTTAAAGTTTTTCCTTTATTTGAGACAATCATCTCACCCAAAACCCTCCACGAACTGCTGCTTCTGTTCTCCTTGTTTCCACTAGGAGTTATATGCAGCTTATAACTTACTATCGACCACAAAGCCTTTGTGTCCAACTATGAAGCATTGCTAGGTCCTCTGTTTACAGGCTTCCATTTTTATGGTACATGTTTCTTCCAAAGTCAATGCCAACTAAACTTAAGTCTTCTGTCTTTGATGCTGCATTCTCTTTACTGCTGGGACTCATGTGAGTGAGTGAGTGCTTATATGAAGCGACAGGTGGCTGCATGAAAATACACATCAATATGGGGGAGTATGGACACTTTTGTGCTGGTGATTGAAATTCAGTGGATCAAACAGGGAAATGATTTGATTCAACATGGGTTTAAAAAAAATTCTCTTTGGTGAGCTTGGGAGGAAACTTGGAAAGAAACAAGATTAGAAAACAACTATCAGGATATGAATTAAAAGGATATTTCAATGTTTTAGGAAAGAGGACCTTATAGAGGAATATAAGAGAGTGTGAAGTGAAATAAATTGATTACAAAAAGGTTGAGACAGTATACAATAACTAATTAGATGCATAGAATAAAAGAAGGGTGGTGTTGATGGTGAATATGAGCATGACATGATTCTGGCTAAGGAGACAGTGGTGTCTTCCATCAGAACAACTACTGACACAGGAATAGAAGGTCTTGGCTTGAGGCAACAGGGCCAGTTTTTATGAGGCTTAAGCTAGTTATGTAGAGAGAAAACTGGCTTTACGGTGTGTATATTTATTACTCTCTACATAGGTTTAGATGGGAAGCCTGAATTATGAAAACAGTGAATGGGAGATAACTTTTAAATAATGAAAATTAATGTTTCAGCAGGCAAAAACATAACACGAGAACACAATAAGATAGGATATTAACTTGGAAAGTCTCAATCTAAAAGGATCCCCACCCACACACACAAAAGCAAAGATAACAAAGTTATAGGACAATCAGGAGAGATATTTTACATGGAAGCCAAAGGAAAATTATATTTCCCAGAGCAAGTGATCAAAATACTAGATGTGGCAGAGAGGCCAAATAAAATAGAGACTAGAGCGTCTCTAATTTTCATCACACAGAGATTATTGCTGCCTATTGTCAGCCAAGTGGCAGGTGCAGTGACCAGACCATAGAGGCAGAAGAGTAATTGCAAGGAGAATAAGCTAATGAGTTAATAAGGGGATTGGCTCCTCCACAGAGAAACGTATCTATGTTATAAAGAAAAGCACCACAAAGCTTTCAAGCTAGTGGAAGGGTGTTTGCTAAAATAGTATTAGCCTCAACTACAGTGATATTTCAGAGTAAGAGCACTTGTTTTGCATGATGAAACTTCATCTCCCCCAATTTTATTACCTATACAAAGCAAAGTGCTCACTCTAAAAAGATCAATGCTTGACCTGCTAAATTTGTAGCATCCATGTTTTTGTTTCAGCATGAGTATACCTGAATTCAGACCCTAATATTTTAATCTGAAGGTTAAAGTGATAAAAATGATTTCATAAGTACTTAAAAGTATTTTGTGACTCTCAACCAATGTTTAAATCTAAAGTCGCCCTATTACTTTTTTCAGCAGCAACTTGTTTGGGTGTTGAATAGATAATGCATATCTAGGAGAGCTTACTCTTAAATGTCTACACACCATTAAAACACAGGATTTCTCTCCTGGTATTTCACTAGATAATTTATCATTGACAGTCACTTCTGTTAAGACTGCAGTCTAATTTTTAAATACTCTTTTCCTCACCTTCAACGAGCTACAATGTCACTTTGTGTATCATCATAAATATTTCATGTTGGAAATTTGTCAAGAAGAGAGAAAAAAGCAATATACACATGGTTATTTCCTGAGGTATAGTCTCTAATAGCTAAAATGTCCTATAATAAAGAAATTATGTAAATTACAGTGCATTAGCTTGCTAACATATTATCTTGTCTTTAAAATAATCGTGACAAATTTTGTAACATATAAACTTTATATATAATGTTTCTTTAAAAAGCAGAGTATAGAATGATTTGGTCATTACTATTTCAATCATAAAATATGCATATCCTTTTTGATAATACATGGAAGATAATATGAAAACAAAAATAACAGATGTGTTTTTGATTTATAGGACATTTTATTTTCTTCAGAAATCACTCTGCTTTTCAATAAGAAGAGGATATGTCACAGGCTCTGTTGTTGCTATTCAACAAAGTTAATAAAAAATTGTCAGCAATTAAAACTATAACATCATAATAAAGAGGTTTCTTGGCTTCTTATAAACGACATTAAGGTAACATTGTAATATTATTTTCTTTATAGTATATCCATCCATGAATAACATTTATGTTCATGTAAATGGGCAATACGGACCTATCTCTCCAGGATTCCACAAGTGATCTCTGTGATGCTTTATCGAGCACAGAATTTCCAGACATTTTCGTTTTCTTGAAGACTGCATTCTGCTTTTGGGTGAAACAGTTGGGCACAAAGTCCCAACCTCACAGATGGTTATTAGATTTGAGTTGCCCTGAGGCAGAATCCTTATGTTGCTCTATGTTATTCTATAGTATTTGTAACTGATTGTATTTTTATCTTAACAAAGGGTTTAAACACATGCAATTAAAAACAAAGCACATTTGCCTTCTTTGGTCTAAGTAGAAATAAGGCATGAAATTTTTTGATGTTGCTTGCTTTTAGAAATGAATTCTTTAGTTAATAGGCCTTTGATTGGGCCTCAAATTAATCATATGGTAAAGTGAATTGAGGGAGGAAAATGAGGCCCACATCGCGGGTGAGTCTGGCTTAGATCAGCGTCAGCTCCTCAAGGGAGAAAGTGAAGTCATGACTGGCAGGTGTAGGGGGCTACAGGACTCTTGGAACATGGCCAGGAGGACACAACTCACACCACAGCTGGCTGTCCAGTGAAAGCTTCGTAGCTTATTTATAACAGGTATTTTCTCAAATGTCCACTTCTCTTAGCTTTTGATTGCCTTTTAAGGCAATCCTGGAACACACACATCATTAAAAACTGGGTCTCTTTTAATTCCAAGATTCTCAAAGCCTATCCAGCAGCATATTAGGAGTAGAAGTGATGCCAAGTAAAAAGCCTTTAAAGGGTAGAGAACTCGGCCTCAGCCTTGCAGGGAAACTCTGTGAAGACAGTAGAGGTTACAACACAGGAAACGGGAGAGCACTAGTGTTAATACCCCTGCACCAGTCATGGGTTAACAGCCACTGTAAACTTACCAGCGGCTGCAAATACCAAGATATTGCCAGATACTTTCAGATACCCTCTGTGCACGTAGGCAAAGCAGCTTTTAGCAGTGTAGGGGTAGCCCTCTGACAAAGAGATGCAAACGATGGCTGCTGGGAGAGCAAATAAACCATAGCAAGTGTGTCAAAATAGTCAGTGGATCTGAGAGGATATAGGTGGGGCTGTGATAGTGCCTGCTATGCCACTGTTTGTCTGTGTATATGTAAGTACATGTATTTCTTTTTCAGTTATCTCTTTATAAACATATTTCCTTATTTAAGAAAATGGTCTTTGGTGACTTTAGTTGGAAGAACTACATACCATGAAGACACTAATATGACCTTCCTACACTTCTACTTGTCTCTACAGTTCTTCTTCTCACATTCATAACATTGAGAAACATGTCTTAGGATGCCTGATAGGTATATTTCAGTTTACTAAAAGACATTTACCCTGATCCCAGTCACAGAGACTGGATTAGTGTTTTCCTGGATTTTTTTTTCTTTTTAAAAGATTCAAAAGAAAGGGCAGTATTACTGAAGAAGTCTGGTCTTACTCAAGGGAAACCTGGTGGATTATTAGCATCACCTACCTTCTTGGCATATCTCTGTAAGGACTGATACAAGTTATTTAAGGATTATTGTAATGTCGAGTTTATGATTCTCCTACAGAATATAAATTTATATGAAGTCCCAGAATCATATATTTTTGAAGACAGAAGAAACTGTGGTGTCACTTAACTCAATTCTCTTATTTACAAATGAAAAAGCCATAGCTATGGAGATAAAATTTCTTCCCAGGAAAGTGTAGATTTAAAAATATGAAGTGTGAAATTTTTGACTCTCAGCTCACTTACTTCCCTGACCCTTCTTTACATGCAATTCAATTTCAATAATGTCTCCCACCATCACTCTGAAATATGAACATGTTTTTTTTTTTACACAGTAGATACTTATGGCTATATTTAAAAGAAAGTCCAAATTCATATGTTACAAGGGTACGTTCATTATGCTGTAGCTTCTACAGTTTTCAATAGTATATTTTAAAAATCCTTATTCCATGATTATCTCATATGGTAGTGTGAGATTGATGGTTAGATTTTCTAAGTGGGTATAAAACTTTAAACATAGGCAGTGGTAGGACCTTTTTTCCACTTCAAAATTGTTCTTCATAGTGAAACATGATCAGGAAAGCAAAAATCTCAGTCATCTAAACAGTGTACATGCACAAGAGGTCACAGCGAAGGTTACCATGGGAGTTCTAATTCTGAATTTCCTGAATTTTGTGGGCTTAAATCATAACTTTAATGTTCCATTAATGCAGGGTGTTTTATTACACTGAATTGTTTTATGTCTTTTATTCTGCACTAATGGACAGTGTGTTGATTTCTGTGAATATCAAGGAGAGCTCAGTATTCTGGTAAAACTCTTTTTAGTTCATGTTTTATTTTTAAAATCTTCTTATTTGAGTTTGACTAAAACAATTTAAAAGCTTTTCTATCAATAACAATTTTTTAAAATTTTATAGAAAGAGACCAAGCAACACTGTTTTACGTATTTAAAATTAAGATGTGCCTTAAACTTGAAAAAATTTATGATTTGTTTTATTGTTTTAGAAACTTTAAAATATCATTAAATCATTAGGTGATATCTTTGTCACTCAGAGTTAAACACATAAGGCTGTCTATCATAAAAAAAATGAATAACAAAAATTTCAATTGGACAAGAATATAAATCACACTTATAGTGTAGTTCTTTAATTCTGAAATAATTTGTGAATTTCTTGATGGGAGTGATTATGTTTTAATATATTATGTATAATCAATCAGTTGCTCAATAAATATTTATTGAATTAAATAGAGTTCTCGAGTTCTTAAATTTATTGTGTTTATCCTTTTTTATCTATTCCAAAATAGGTGTTCTCAATTTAAGTCAGGGTGGAACACACCACTTCCAATAAGCATAGTGATAGTTCTGAGCATTATTCTGTAGTAAATTAAAAGGAAAGAAAGATGTGACTTCATATTATTGACAAACCTATTATGTGAATACAGACTCATAGTTCAGTGAAAGCAAGGACTGTGTTTTGTTTGCCATTCTGAGCCAGTAGCTATAATGTAATGCTATTTGAAATTGGCTCCCTAGACCTTAAATGGTGTGTTTACTATTTTAGCATCACCTTGACATCTTCATAATATGATAAATTTAAGATGTTTTCATATATATTTTGCACACATATTTTTTCTTGTAATGCAAATATTCTTTGGGTATCATAAATACATGAAATTTTGAGGCATTAAAATTAATAACAACAGATGGAATAGTTGAAATAATTGATGATGAAATATGAAAAACTAAAGAAGAAATCCAGATAGGTGAGCTACTAATATAGGTCCAATACTTCCAATGGGACGAATATGGGTGACTCTTAATATGCCACAGGTGTTAATTCTCATATTCAAAATGATATTCCTTTTTCAGATGTGAAACTTATTATTCAGATAGGTAAATATCTTGGCAGAAGGAAAGTGGGGGAATCCAGGACATGGTAGCATATAAAACTAAAATACATCTATTAAAGTAGAATATTTGTATTCTCTTTGATCCACAATTTTATTCCCAAGTTTACATTCTGCAGAAATATATACTAATATCCACCCAAATTTACGTGCAAAAATATCCATAGCCTCACTTATAAAATTCAAAATCAAACATAATTGCAGGATATATATAAACATATATATGTATATTTTATTTATATTTACATTACACTAATACACATATATTTTACGCATGTAAATATATGTGTTAAATACATTAAAATTCATCTATATATGTAAAAATGAGTAGGTTCATACAATGGAATGTTATATATATTAATGCTAACGAACAAACTACAATTACATGCAATTAGAGAAAAAGGTTTTGCAATGATAATGTTGCATGAAAGAAGGCAGACACAAAGTTTTATTCCATATGATTCTAGTTATATTAATTTCAAAAACAGAAAAATGGTTTACAGTTTTGAAATTAGGTGAGTGATTATTTTGGGAGAGGCAGTGACTGGGAGGGAGCTCCTGCAGGGGCTATTTCTCTCTTTCTTGACCTGAGTTTTGGTTATACAAATGTGATCAGTTTGTAAAAAGTTCATTGAACTTTATATTTATGCATTGTAAACTTTGTTATGTACATCTACTCTAAAATTTCAGTTATCTGGAAGAAAATATGCTAAAATAAAGTGTATTTTGGAGTCATATAGATTTAGGTCTAAGTGGATATCTAGTTTTATTTTAAGTTACTTTTAGGTTGCAGGTGGGGAAATGAGGCTGAACTATCTATATTATTCATTGTTTTAAAGATTAAAACCAGAAAAAAACTAGTTATGGCATAAAATATTTAGATAATAACTATTAAGCTTTTGTTTGTTCTTACATAAAATTTCAAATGAGCCCAGAGTTAGAAATCAAATCTCTGATTCTAAAGCCAATAGTTTTTTCTTAAATCATATGGCCTTTCTTCTCCTATAATTTTACTTTGAAGGAAGAATTACATGTTACAGTAATTAGGGGAAAAAAACAATTATTATCAATCACTTTTAGCCTAAATCTTTTAAAAGAAAAATCTAGGATGAAGGAGAAACATGTTTCAAATTTTAATTCTTTTGAACTCTCATTGGCCTCAGAATAACTAGTCATGCCAGTACCAGATGTTCTCAAAAATGATTTTGATTTACCAGTTGGTATTTTCTTCCATGAGAGTTCATGATCTAAAGATTTGTAACTTAACTAATAATAATTAAAGAGAGAGAGTGAAAGAGAAAGAGAATGTCTGAGAACAAGAAGGGTCTAGATAGATCTCTTCATAACCTTGTCATTCTGTCATTGCACTCCAAGTTAACACGGAGTTGTCTTGCATAACAGCTTGTGTATTTATCTGCCTTATGACAAAACTGAAAGATATTGACTTTTTTAAAAAAGATACTCTTTTTCATCTGTGCAAAATGTGATGATTTCTTGTTTGACTCACCAGGTCTCTTGCAGGTAGCTTCTGAGTCACTCCAATTTCTCCTTTACCAAAAGATTCATTAAAATTGAATATAAGTGGGGTCTATTTAAACTAGGAAAAAAATATTTCCTTCTCTTAATTTTCAAAATGTGTAAATAAACTTCTTTGGCATATCTTGCATGAAAATGAAAACTCACAAATTTGACTTTAAGTCAACAAATGATGACGGGTCAGGAGACAAATCTGAAACTTGGTATGAAAACTAGTTTCAGCTGGTTCTAAAGAAATGGATGCAGTTGTAGATGAGCTAGTGTCAAGGAGATGAAGATTTCTCTAACACAATTTTTTACAATGCCTGGTACCAGGGTGGCTACAATAGAGTGTCAGAATCCCAACCTATGTGTGCATTTACAATCCTGAGCAATAAATGGTTGTCCATTCATGAAGGTGAGCATTTGGCATTTAGAAGATGTATTGATAAGAAACAGAAGCCCAGTCCCTATATGTAATTCCACTAGAATTTCTTATGTGGTAAAGCCTTGAGATTGTAAGATCAGAAAAAATGAATAAGAATAAAGCCCAACCAGTTGAGCAAATAACTAACTTCAGGAAAAGAGGTAAGTAGAAGAGGTTTTAAGCTCATTTCTAAGGAGCTAAGGAGCACTGGAGAAACAGAGATGTCAACTCTTTGTAGCATAGTGCTGAAAGTAATGGCAACAGTAAGCTAGCATGTTTGTCAACTTTTATTTTTCTGAAAACATAGGAAGGCTGCTTCTCATGAACACTCAAATACTTAGAATTCTGGGCAAAAGAATAAAGGATATGAAGTGCAAGTGATACTTGTCTAAAATATTTATAAAAACATAAGGGTTGGCTGTGGAAATGAAGAATGACTGCGAATGGGCACAAGGATTTTTTTTGGAATGATGAGATTTTCTAAACCTGGATTGTGGCAATGGTTACGCAAGTCAGTAAATTTAAATTATTTATTCGTACAACTAAATGGGTTACTATAGTATGTAAATGGTACTTCAATTAACCTATTTAGAAAGTCTTTAGTATTTCAATTTCTCTGGTTAACAGACTTCACCCTTCACTGTATTTTCTTTACTATGTGCTGCTTTTGTTAGTTATTTTTTCATTGTGTGTGATCCCTTATCGTTAATAGAGAACATCGAGAATAAAAAAAAAAATCCCAAACCAGACTTTGGATTTCTTGACATCAATAAAAATTATCATTTTTTCTTCTTATCATGGAAAATAGAATAGAAAACAGATTAAATCAGTGTCTATTTGTCTTAAGCAAGATACAAAAGGTTTCTGGGCTCTTATCAAAATATAAGCATATGCTCTGTAATGAAAATAAGACTCTGCAATGCTTGCAAATCTTCTTTCATAATCCTTCTTTATATTAAAATCATGCTTGCATACGTTTTCATATTTCCATAAAAGAATAGAAAAAAGCACTTTTTTGTACCTTTTGTGTGAGAGAGAATTGGCATAGAATGTTGCCATACACTAACCTGCAAGGAAAATAGAAAAAGTGTCAGAAACACACACCCTCCCCCTTGATTCTCACACTGAAGGCCCTGGTATCTTATTACTTGGAAATAAGTTTCATAATGTGCCTTTCCAAAACTCTATTGTAGCCCAGGGACAAAACTTCTTTGTCTTCTGCTCCCCCTTTTTTTTTTTAAGTAATGCCAATTCTTTGGGTCAAGACTAATGATTGAGCAATTCCACTTTCTGGGAGAGGGCTTGAAGTGGAGACATCCATACATTCCATGACCCTGAACTTGATAATATAAGAAGCCCCTGGATCTTTAATCTGTTTTCTATGACTGCCTTTACTATATTGCATTATCATATTTAATACTGCTTTGAATAACATAATATATTGTGATTACATAGCCATCTCATATGTGTGTACACCACATTTACTTTATTCTTTCATCCAGTGGTGGATATTTGGGTTGCATCCACTTTTTGGCTATTGTGCTACTATGAACATGAGAGAGTAGGTATATCTTAGGGATTCTGATTTCAATTATTTTGGATATATTCCTAAAAATGGGATTTTTATATTAGATGGTAGTTCTATTTTTAATGTGAGGAAACTCTACACTGTTTTCTATTGTGGTTGCACCATTTTATAATTCTACCAACAGTGCACAGGGGTTCCAAAGTCTCCACATCCTCACCAACTTTAAATTTCCTATGTTTTTTTTTTTTGATAGTTACCATCATAATGGGCGTGAAATGATGTGGTTTTTGACTTGCATTTCTCTAATGTTTAGTGATGGTGTACATCTTTTAATACACTGGCCAGCCATTTGTATATCATTTTTGGAGAAATGTCTACGTAAGTCCTTAGCCCATTTTTTAATTAGGTTATTTATTTTTTTGGTTTTTGTTTTTGATGTTGAGTTGTGGTAGTTCTTTATATATTCTAGTCATTAACTCTTTATTAGATATATAAATATGTAAATATTTTCCTAATTTTATAACTTGTTTTTTCACTTTGTTGATTGTGAACTTTGATGCACAAAAGTTTTTAAGTTTGATGCAATTTTGTTACCTATGCTTTTGGTGTCATACCCAAGAAATCATTGCCAAGATCAATCTCATGAAGATTTTTCTCTGTTTTCTTCAAGGAGACTTATACCCATAGGTCTTAAGTTTAGCTCTTTAATCCATTTTGAGTTAATATTTGTATGGTATATAATAAGAATCCACATTCATTTTTTTGTATGTGGGCATCTAGTTTTTCTAAGACTAATTGTTAAAAAAAACTGTCCTTTCCCCATTTAGTGGTTTTGGCAGCCTTGTTGAAGATCATTTGGACATGTATGTGAGAGTTTACTTCTGGGGTCTCTATTACATTTATAGCAATCTCTAGCCTTTAACTCACAGAATAAATTTACTATTTAATTGGCCACCTGCTTGAAAGAGAGGATTATATCCTGTCAACAGTGAAAATACTCTGCTTCTGGTAGAGAGATGACCTGACTCAGCAGGGGTTTCTCTTTTTATGACTTGGTCTGTGCTTTGATTTAATGCTTGGCAATCCTCAAGGCACTACCAGAGTATGTTTTTTTTTAAATTTTCTTCATTAGCTTTAACATTAACATTAATACATATTACATATTAATACATATTCCTCTGTCTGACATTATTAATATTGCATATTTGTGTAAGTTGACATTTAGTATTATAGCCCTATAGTTATTTTAACCAAGAAAAGATGGAACTTATTCAGGAAACACTACTTACAAATTTCCAGTTAAAACGGTAATTGTTTAAAATATATTGTTAGAATATTTCAATGATTTATACATGATTTTTTATAGATTATTTTATAATCTGATATACAATGACTCAACAACTCCTGTTAACAGGAAGCCAATGTTCTATTTTTAAAAATATGTCTTAAGGATTTTTTTTCTCGGCTAGCTATAAACATTAGACTCTACTCAGTTATATTCTTAAGAAGATTGAAATTTGTATGATTCAACTCAGTCCAGATCTAGATTGGTATATAAATTCCATTTTTAGGACATATCATGGTTTATATCTCCATATGGCAAAAGCTTCATCATCTTTTTGATCCTGTCTACATTCATTCTGGTACAACTCATTTTCTCTTAATTTTTTTCCCTATGAGTTGCTCTTAATCCATTCAAATTACTCTTTATTCCATCACTACTAAAAGCAAAACAAAACAGAAAAAAAAAAAGAGAAAACAAAAACAAAAACCTCACCACAATCTTCTACTCTTATTAAATGGGTTTCTAGGACTTGAGGTCTATTTATTGAACCACAGCTATATATATATATCCTCCAATAACATTATTGAGTCTCTAGTGACCTTGTCCACAATCGCCACTTCCTTGATGCTATCAAAACCTGCCTACACAAAAGGAATTTATCATGGCAATAGCTTTAGTCTTGTCTTCTATATTTGCATACATGAATCTGTAATAAGAATAATATTGATTATGACAGGGTAATTTAAAATTACCTTTTATAAAATCATTGCTCTTTAAGGTGTGTAAAAACAGAAATGTTACATCTCAAATACAAGTAATTAAATTTTCCCAAATTTCCTCTTTACATTCATTATTTAAAGCCATGTAGAAATAGTTGAGAAATGACACTAAAAAAAAACAATTTTGTGAGATTTTTGCCTGAAATTTTTAATGAAAAGTATTTTTCAACTTAATAAATGGGAGGTTTTCTTTTGACAAATATTTTGTTAAACATGCTAATTTTTTTTTACAATTATTTTGATAGTTCTACATAATTTAATGCCACATAGTAGATAACAGAAAAAGAAAATTAATTTACTATGACTTTAATGGGATTCTAATTTAATCAAAACAGAAGTTCATAAAAATATAAATGAAATGTATGCCAAAATCTGAGTAGTGAAGCACAATAATAAAAGCTAATTATCTGTATAATTTTTGCTTTGAAATAAAATGTGGCCATTTGTAGCACTGACTATACATAATTTAAGATAAAAATTCTATTTCTGTATTTATGAATCAACAATATTGCGTTGATTTAAAATTAATTTAAGTATTAAATTAATTGTAGTCTCTATAGAATACTGTAACTTACTAACTTAAAAGGAAAGTCTCTTCTTGAAGCATCAAGGTTAAACAATCGTGTTAAAAAAATATGTCTTTATTTCCATAATTTACTGGTCATTATAATTTAAGATTTATCTGAATTGCATTTAAGTCCCAAATTAATATTCATAATTCAGTCATAGGACGTAGTATGAAGAAATACAATAAAGTTATAAGGTTAGGGAATGTAAATACATTTGATTCATAGTTTAAGGAATGGCTTTGGAAACTAAATTTTAGTATGTACTTAAGGGAATTCCGATGTTTATGGTCAAAATGCTCACTTTCCAAAAATTGTTTTGAAACAATACCTGCTTTAGAAATTAAAACAAAAGATATATATTTTAGATCATTTAGCTGATTATCATTTAGCATTTCCAAATAACTACTTAGCAGCTTAGATCTGGATGTTTTTGTGGTATTGTCACAACATGTCTGGAATGAAATCATCACTCTCCTAAGCATTCTTTTTTGTCTTTATTTCTTATGTTTTTTTAGTATCAACTTTATACTCACTGTACTTTTTATTTTTCATCAACACTATAGCCAATGTTCCATCTCAACTGTCTTTAAACTCATTGCCACTTCCCTGAATCATTACATTAAACTTCAGTAGACTTTTCAACCTTCTGTTCTAATTCATATGGCACAGTGGAGTCAGATTATTTTCCTAGAGTCATCCCAATCATATTACATTTGAATAAAAATTTTTAGAGTCTACAACACATACCAAATGAAATCTACAATAATTTTAATGGGAAACCCAGAATTATGTCCCCAGCTGACTTTTCCAATCTTAACTAATCATATTTTTTGCTGCACAATCTCTCTGTTTTATTTTGCTTTAAACTATAAACCAATTAAACACTTCACTATTTACTAGTTGAATTACTCTACTCATCCATTTAATGTTTATAAAAGCTCCTGATCAAAACATTCCCTGATTTACCCATCTGGAAGAAATATTCTTCTAAAACCAAATAATAACTTTTGTTCTTTTCCCAATTAACTTTATATTTAATATTACATTAAATAATGACATACATATAAGTCTAATTTTTTTTTCTAGAGTATATGTTCTAAGTGTATGGAGTCTATTTCAAATTCATACATCATCAGAATCTGTTTAAAGCTCTCTACAAAATAAATATCCTTTAAGATTTTTCAACAAATAGTATCTGGTGTCCCATTTCAGCTAATACTTCTTTTGAACCAGTGCCCACAAGCTAGTACATAATCTTTTACATTAATAAAATGTATAGAAATGCATTTATTAAACTTAATATTTAATAAACTCATGGATATAACTTGTGCCAGACACTCTTTGCATCATTAAAAATGTCATATATATTCCATGGCAAATTCTTATTGTTATTTTATATATGATAAATGTATGTCAAAATATATTTATTGAAAGCAATATTGAATATGCTAATGCAATGTAGTAAAGACGGTCATAGAAAACAGCTTTGATGTAAATTGAAAATATTCTTTTATCTTATCAATTATAAAGTGAAACATGGAAATCTAAATTCACTGTAAGAACTAACATTTACTTTACAATAGAAACACATATTATAGGTAATTTTTAGATATATTTTCAAGTTATGAACTACTTGGATTTACTTAAGCTCTTTATGTAGACACATTAGCTTTTTGTATCTGGTTGTGGAGAATTCTATAATACCCTATGTACTGCTAATTAATTTTAAATTACTATTTCGTATGGCTTTTCCCTTTAGAAATTTCCTTTAGTATAAGTGTAAAAATGTGGGAATGCTTTATTGAAAAATTATAGAATTTAGTTTTCAAATAGATTCTCACTTTTATTAAAACTAGGCTTGCTTTATCTATGGAGGATCTTTATTGTGAATTATTATTCTATTTATGCTAAGAATACTCTCATTCTTTTTATGTTTCAAATGTATGTAAGAATTGGCAAAAATATAAATTATAAAATGAAAAATTTATAATTACAGATTTCAAATCAAATATCCTCAAAATCAGGTATTGGAGAACACAGTAGTTAAAATTTATATAGGAGGTAGACAACAAGAAAATATACTATAATTACTTTGTTGTAAAGTCAATTTTAAAAATAAATATTTATTTTCACTTAATGTGAGTTTGACTCTGAATTTTAACAGTTCTAATAAGCCATTGGAAAATCTTGTATAGATGCCATGTAGATAATTAATAGTATGTGCCAGTTTGAAGTTTATTTTTTTTTAATGGAGTTCATTGTGATGCAGATGGTGTATAAAGACATGGGACTGAAAGTTATTCTGAAGGTGAGGACTATAAAAAAAAGAATAGCTGAGGCATCAGTGTTCATTCTTGGGGCACTCCATCCTTTAGTAGTAAAGCAGTCAATTTCCTCCTTTGTGATTTTATTTGCCTCAGGCAGATAAAACTTGGTATCTTATACATACCTTTAATAAAGACGCTCCATTAACATACCTATAGCAAAAGGTGAAAACCAGAAAAGATCAAGAAAATAAGTCAGAGAAGTAGGAAAACATCAAATGGAATCTGTAGTTAAGCGGACTGATAAGAGAAGTTCAACCCTCAATGCCCCCACTGTGCACTGAGGCTACTACCTCCTGGCTGCCTGAAATAACTAAAAGCAATACATTGATTACTGTGTGCAAGATACTGTTTTAAATGGTTTATTAATGTTAATATTCTTAATCATCACAAAAATGCCTGGAGGTGGGAACTATCATTATTTGTAAATTACAAATGAGAAAATGGCAGCACAGGGAGGTTATAGAGCTGCTCAGCACCACAGAGAGATGGAAGTAGTGGGAATGAGCAATCAACCCAGGTAGTGAGGAACCAACTAAGGAAGAGAGGAACCAATGCAGGTAGTCTGACTCCAGCATCAAGCATTCATGATTTTTTCACTTCCTTTTTTGTTATGGGTTGTGTCTCCTAAAAAGCACATTAACATTCTAACTCCAGGTACTTCAGAATGTGACCTTGTTTAGAAATAGGGTCATTATAGATATAAGTATTAAAGTTAAGGTGGGGTCATCCTGAGTACAGTGGTCTCTTAATCCAATGTGACCGAAAGGAAACTTATAGAAAATCATAAGAAATGTCATAAGCTTGAGAAAGATAGAGCATTTAGAAATAATAACAATTCATAAGAATGAGAATAAAGAAGACATACACAGTACTGGTATCTGAAGTTGGTTGCTATTGAATGATAGAATAGAAAACTTGTACTTTATTTTGAAGTTCCACTAACATTTTCTGATTAGACACAGAATGTAATAACAGAGAAGATTAAATAAGTTCATGCTTGAAAACTGGGTGAATGAAACTCTAATTGTGACATTAGAGGTAGTCTGTGACAAGAGAGGCATTTTGTTTTATTTTGTATTTAATGTGGACTTTCTTAAGTATACATTACTGGTTGATACACCTCGATGAAGATATCTTAAAGGCAGGTAGAAATACATAACTTAATTTTGAAAAGAAACAGAAATCAAAGCAGCTACCATCCTTTGGCTGGCTGTGCAGTCAGAGCCAGACAATAGGAACATTAAGAACATTTAAGGTCTTATTTAACCTTAAATCCTCCTGTGAACTCAAGAAGTTGTTATTCACAGGTGAGGAAAAATGAGACAGAGGAAGGTAAAATAAATTACTAACCCTGAACTATTAGAAAGTGGGGAGCCAAAATTAGAACCCAGGTTATTGTACTTTAGATTTTGAAGTCACCTTTATTAAAAAAAAAAAAAAGAAAGAAAGAGTTGACTTAGATAATTAAATGAGATTCATGGGTGTTAAGCTAGAGTCCAGAGGGCCAGAATCATAGTATTAAGAATGTAAGAAGTAATATCCTCCAAAGAGAGTACTTTCCAGCTGTAGAAGAGAGTGAAAGCTTCCTTCCTTAGCCTTGGGTGATTTTCCTTTTTAACCAGAGGTTATTTTAGTTGAAATGACCTTCAAATGGCTCTAGCACCTATTTTACAACCACTAGATTATATATATCTTGAAATATCATATCTATTAAGCCATAGCATTATAAGTTCATTTATATAGTAGTAAGAATTTTAAATTAAAAAAAAAAAAAGACATAAAAGTCTTATATTACAGGGCTAGTCAGTAAAGCTGGAATCCCTCAGTAGCCTAGTCCTAAATGTTATAAATATCCACATAAGGCTCAAGTCATTTAAAATGTGTTGTTATTTTCTAGGATGGTTTATAAAAAAGTTCAGTAAAAAGTAAATAAAATAATAATAGCAATGTGACAGAAGGGACATAGTGTTCCATGAATGTTATTTCCCTGGAGATTCCGACTGCATGGATTACCTTTTCTACTATCCCCCTTAACTAGCTTTGACATGAGTGTGGTAGACTGTTAAGTTTCTATATTTAGCCTAAAGCTGAGTGAATTTCACTGAAGTGTAAAGCAATTTTAAATGTTTGTATAAAAATGTGCTGAATTTTAAAGCACTTTGACATCACAGTGAATAAAATATGACTCAATACACCAATCAGTGTAGTTAAATATACAGACCAGTTATGCTGTTTAAAATATGAAATTATGCTATTATTTTTTATTCATATAGGAAGCACCCATCTTCTTTATTATTATTATAGCTAAACAATTTGTATAGAGATGAAATATTCAGCATAGTAATAGATAATAGATTTAAAATAAGTTTCATCACCTTAACCTTAATAGATTCAATAGAAAAAGCAAAAAACCTCTAATTGTTACCTAGATGCTTTTTAGTTCCCAGTTTTGCAGAAAGCTATGGTGGTCTTTAGTGCACTGACAGTAAATTGACCTGATTTCTCTGCAAGGCTTAGTCTATCATGGGTATTTTTAGCTAAGCCAGTCTCTGTGAAAAATATAGCATCATAATCCATTTTAGAATATTATTTGGTAAAGATTAGAGCAGAAACATAAATTAAAAATAGAAGGTGGAGATATTACTGCTGTGATGTTATGGAAATGATAGTTATTTAACTTTCTTTTTAGCAATCTACCAATGCAAAGATATTAATCACACAATAATGTAAAGACATATCCATTACGTAAAGGAAATTCTATCTAGAGCAAATGTATTTAATGAACAATAAAAATAATAACTTACTTCACTTGTGGTTGGACTCTAATAACTAGCAACATACTGGAGGGCATTATAGTTTAATCTCACTAAAAATATTAATATTGATAATTTTTCAGCTTTATTGAGGTAGAATTAATATACAGGAATTGTACATTTTAAGATATACAACTTGATGTTTGATATATGTATAGATTTTAAATGATCACTATGATCAAGTGAATTAATATAATCAAGTGAATTAATGTACTCATTATCTCACATAGTTATCATACTTTACTTTTTTTTTTTTAGTGAGAAAACTAAGGCTCTATTCTTTTAGTAAATTTCAAATATATAATGCAATATTGTTAACTGCAGCCGCTCTACTGTGCATTAGATCTCCAGAACACATTTATTCCCATAATTGAGTCTTTATACCCTTTGACCAACATCTGGCCATTTTCCTCTCTGCCCACCCCTGTCAACCACTGTTCTGTTCTCTGCTTCTATGAGGTTGACTATTTTAGATTCTACATATAATTGAGATTATGTATTATTTGCATTTCTGTGTCTGAATTATTTCACTAAGTATAATGAACTCCAGCTTCACCCACGTCGCTGCAAATGGAAGGATAGCTTTCTTTTTAATGGCCGAATAATACTGGCATCCATCCATCACCAGGCATTAAGGCTGTTTCTATATGTTGGCTACTGTGACTAGTGTTGCAATAAACATGGGAGTGCAGATATCTCTTCCATATATTGATTTCATTTCCATCAGATGTACTTCTACATGTGAGATTGTTGGATAATATGGTAGTTCTATTTTTAATTTTTTGATAAACCTCTATACTGTTTTCTATAATGATTGTGTTAATTTACATTCCAACCAACAGTGTACAAGAGTTCCCTTTTCTTCACATCCTCACCAATACTTCCTAGCCTCTCAATTCTGTTTCACTGTTCTATTTGTTTTATGTCAGTACCGTGTTGTTCTTATTACCATATCTTTATAATTAAAAAGTGCTATTCCTATAGATTTCTTTCTATTTCTCAAGATTGCTTGCCTATTTTTGGTCTTTTGTGGTTGCATATGAATTTTAGAAATTTTTTTATTTCCATTTTGCTGGTTTATGCACATTAGGTAAAACAGCCACCTCTTTCACCAGTCTGAATGGCCAGAGATTCTCAGTGTACCTCAAACCTTTGTGTTCATCCAAACCACTGTCTTTGTTGTTAGCAGCTCCTTGGAGACTGGAGTATGCCAAGTTCCATCAGTCCTTGAGACAGGTGCGATATCAGCTCATCTCTCAATAGCAGCCCATTCCTCAAAATATAGTCCAATTCCCTTTCTCTGCAGGAGAAGCTGGGAAGTGTTTATTACCTACTCTGCACAGAGCTGAGGAGAGGAATTGTGGCAAATAGTTGCATACTTGCTAAGACCACATGGTTGATCAAACTGTTGCCTTGCTCTCTGTCACTCCCAGGAGTCTAGTAAATGCTGGGCCCCATCAGCCCTTAGAGATGGGCATGGTAGAAGCCAGTCCTTTGGATAGAAGCCAGAAAATTTGGGGGACTACATGTGTAAAACAATCCTATCTAGGAAAAAGATGGAGTCTTGGTTTTATTACTGGAGTGAACCAGGAGGAAGAGCCTTGCAATTTGGCCACCTGCCTGTTCAAACACCTCGGAGACTAGAGATTGTCTGTCTAGCAGCTCCCAGTGATGGGTGAGCTGGAAGCCAGTCTCTTAGATACTAGCCAGAAAAGTTGAAGCATTCGATATGCAGTTTAAGCCCTTCCAGGAAGAAGCTGAGAGCTGGGCTTTATTGCTATAACAAGTGGTACATGGGGGAAGAGTCATGGGAACAGCCCACAGGGCTATTCAGAATCGTGCTTCGTTTGCTGAAGAGCCCAGGAGACTAGTGACTACCAGGCCCTTGAGCTCCCAGAGACAGAAGAGTGAGAAGCCAGACCCTCAGGTAACAGCTGGAAAAGTCAGAATGCTAGATACGGGGTCTTCACTTTTACTGCTGCAGTGAGCTGGGGGAAGAAGACACAGTCAGTGCTCACAACTTCCAAAGACAGGTTACTTATATGCCAGACTCAGGCAGTAACTAGACAGTCAGAACATTACATGTGTAGCCTAAAATTCTTTTCAGAAAATAACTGAGAACTGGGCTATGTTGCCTTCTCCCTCTGAACTGACCAGGGTGAGGAGACACAGGAAGTGCTAGTGAACCCATTGAAAACCACCTCATTGTGCTTTCTGGTGCCAGGAGACTAGCGAATGCTAGGCTGTTAGCCTTCAGAGAATAGGGAGATATAAGTCAGTCCCCTGGGTACAGTTAAAAAAGTTAAGGTACTGGGTATGTGGTCCAAAACCTTCCTTTCTCAGGGGGAAAGCTGAAGGTTGAGTCTTCTCTCCTATTGCTGGCACTGTCTGAGAGAAGGGTTTATGTCAAGGTCATGTATCAACTTTTCCTACCAGTTTTGATGTGGATATTGTCTCGGTTAACCTGGTGTGCAATAGTCTATCAATTACTTACAGATGGAATTGATCCAAATTACTTACAGATGGAATTGATCCAAATATAGTTATTTATTCAGTGTGTCCATATTGACAAGTTTAATTTTAAAAATCCAGCAGCTTTATAATTGTGTTTTTATTTTGTAGAAATATTTTAAATTAGCATTCCTCCTTTCAATCCAATGTTAAATATATAACAGGAGTAGGTACTCAATAAATATGTGTTAACTGAATGAATGGATGAACATGAAGTATTACTTAAGCATGCTTTCCATTTGTATTAACTCTGATTTGACTTTTACATTCCTTAATAAAGATAAACTTACTGAGAGAAGGAAATAAAGCAAGCGATTGGTTGTATAATTTCTGTAATCTCAAAACATCTTCTGGTTATATATCAAACTCTTAGACTCAATGTAACTTTCTCAATGTGCATAAATATATTTGAATTTCACTTAAAAATCCCTTTTTACTGGTGTGCTTTTGTTCTAGTAGCATTAAAAAATGTAGATGGTGCTGTGACTGATGACAAATGAGATATTTCTTTCTAATGTATAAATCATTTCTAAAAGATAAGTCATTCTTCAAGATAATCATGCTAAGTGAAATAAGCCAGAAAGAAAAAGTTGAAAATCACATGATATCACTTATATGTGGGATATAAACCTAAAAGCAACAAACTAACGGTACAAACAAACAGAGACTCATGGCCATGACTATAGACTAGTGGTTACCAGAGGGTAAAGTGGTGGGAGGATGAGGAATGCAGATAGGGTAAAAGAAGTCAAATATGTGGTGACAGAAGATCTAACTATGGCAGGTGAACACACAATATAAACATATGTATGCCTTACTGTTAAAATATATGGCTGAAACTTGCTGAATTTTGTTGACCAATGCCACCATAAAAAAATACATACATTCATAAAAGAGAAGTCATCAAGCTTCAAAAATGTAGTGCTCAATACTTCCTTCTTAACTGAAGATCGACAAATCTTAGTAGTGTGAAAACAAAGCAGAATTGTTTGGGCTACCAGCAGAGACTTCAAACTCTGTAACTATATATGAAGGAAAGTCACTGAATAGTCTAACTAAAATATGGTTTAATATTGGAAGTGGAATTTCCTTTTCATTATTTTTTTATGAAGAGAAAAATGCAAATGAAGAATAATGTTTGTATCTTAGACATTCAATCTGCATCCAAATGAGTAGTTTATTAATTAAATTCTATGAACTTAATAAAATTTTTAAATGTTGACAGCTACTACATATGTTTGTCTGTGATCTCGATAATTTCATGCCACATTGTTATAAAAGGATGTCCTTCAGTAAAGTGAAACTGATTATGTTATTTGAAGCATTAATTCTATTTGCATTTATTTTGAGGTAAATGTATACAGGAAATTACAATTTTTGACTGTGCCTATCTAGGATAGAACAAATGGTACAAATTTTCTAATTCTAACCTTTGAAGACCCAATACATTTGATTATGAGTTAGATAATTGTAGAGAAAACAATTCATTCCAAAAATAGGCCGATATTCATATATATATACAGTTATCCTTTGTAACTCCATTTAAAAATCAAGTAAGTTCTGATTGCAATTGCATTATATATATGTTTCTCAGGTTGCATTTTGCTTTTCTGAAATTGCCCCCCCACAATGTCTTAATTTTGTTTGCTGCAAGAGCATTATATATATATATATATATATATATATATATATATATATATATATATAATTTAAATCTGCAATCAGAAAACTTGAGTTGATAGAAATCTTTTAGATCATTTAGCCCAAATAATAATGTTTCACAGGTGAGGAAAAAGTATATAAAAAAAAAGTATTTCTAAGTTTTTTCTAAGATCATTTAGGTAGAAATCAAATGTCCTAGTTTCTTTGCAAAAACACACCTACTCTTTTATTTTTATTATGTTGGTGTTTGATGGGCAGATGTTAAAAAATATATCTGTTATTCTACTATGGTAGGTAAGATATACTTATTGATAACATCAAGCAAGTAATTTTGCAGTGTAGGAATAATAAACCAACTTTAAAGTCTTTTAACTCACTTTCGTAAACAAAAAAATTTTCAAAAAATTTTAACTAGGCAAAAAATACTAAGCAACCAATATAACTACACAATGTTTGAATACAGTACATACAAATGGATGGATTATATATTTTTCAAGCTCTATATCAAGGTAAGGTATAATATTAAAATGTTATATACATATATAATTATACTTTCTTAGGTGAGAGAGAGAAAAATTTAATATAAAAAATTGGCTCACACAATTATGAAGGCTGAAATGACCCAAGACCTGCAGTTGGCAAGCTGGAAGCCCAAGAGAGTCAATGTGTAGTTCCAATCCAAGTGTGAAGGCCTGAGAACCAGGAAAGCTGATAGTGTAAGTCTGAAAGCCACCAGGCTCAAGATCCAAAAAGAGCAGATGTTTCAGACTGAATCCAAAGGCCAAGAAAGACCAACATCTAAGCTCAAGCAATCAGGCAGGAAGAGTTTCCTCTTACTCTGCCATTTGCTCTATCCAAGTCTTCAGTTGATTAGATGAGGTCAACCCACATTCGGAAAAACAATATACTTTACCCTGTCTAGTGATCCAAATGTTAATTTTATCCAGAAATAACTTACAGACTCACCATAACAACATCTACCCAAGTGTCTGGGCATGAAATTACATGAAAGTAACCATCATGCCAGGCAAATAATATCTGTGGTTTGAGCTAGGTTGCTATCTTTGGACTATAACTGTTGAGAGTAGAAAACAATATGGAAGTCATGGAGATGGATGAAATCACTTCCAGAGAATACAGAGTGAGAGAAAGGTGGGGCTTTGACAAAAACCTGTGGGCTTTCAACATGAAAGTGTAAGAAAGAGGAGAGAGGACAATGAGATTGACGTAGAAGAAGACAAGTGGGTAAGAGATAACAAGGATAGCATCAGTTGTAGAAGCCATGTGAGATATTTTAAAGGACAAAATAGGTGAATGGTTCAAATGGACTAAAATACATTTCTCAGATTTAATTGCAAGGGAGTTACTGCAGATCTTATTAAGAAGAGGATTAGTGTAGTGATGGAGAAAAAAATCCAGATTGAAGTATGTTGATCTGCAAAAGGGATTTGAAAAATTAAGTAAACAAATAAAAATGGGGAGAGTGAAAGTGTGGTGTTTATGCAGTTTAGCATTGATGTAAAGACAAGACAGTTAAATTCAAATTTGAGAGGTGAGGACAATGGGGTAAGGGGGGCAATGAATCAGATAAATTTTTTAAGAAAAGAGATGCTAATTTTGACTGTACCCTAAATTTTTCAATGATAATCAGTTATCAGTTATCTGCATTTAAAATAAAGGTTCTAGAGTTGAAATAAATAAGTACATACTTATTTTTAAAAGAGTTAGTATGCATATGTTGTGCATAGAATTTCATATATTGGATTTTTCCTTGCTGGGTTTCATACCCAGAAAGTTCAGAAATGATTTCTTAAATAGAAACTAATCTATATAATTCTGGAAAGTCTTACCTTGTGTTGTATTATTGCTAGTTTGCTGTAATCCAACCACAGGACCTTCCTTAAGTTTCTAAGTCTCTACAAACTCCATCAGGTAATTTGCCCAAGAGGTTCCCTCTTCTTGAAATAGTTCCCAGAGCTCCACTCCACCTCTATACTCTCACTAATTAATACCTGCAGGTTTCAGATCAATCGCCATTTACTTAGAGATGATTTTCCTGACCTCTCTTACTAAAACAACTTCCTCTAATAAATACTGTTATCTCATTAATGCCTCTCCTCTTGGAAATTTCCTGAGTTTTATTTTTATGTTTATTAGGTGGTTCTTTAATTAATGTATATCTAGTCCACTAGAACATAATCTTTATTAAAATATGGCCAATTGTATTTTCTTCTTTCATTGTATCCACAGCACCAATGAGCCCTTCACAAATAATGAGATGTTCAATAAAGATGTGTCAAAGAATTAAATACATAAACTAAGCTTGCATTTAGCTAAAAATTGGAAATGTGTATGAATAAGTTAGCTAACACAATCTGTATTAGCCTTCACATGTAGTAACTGTCAATATTACACCATGAAATTTTTTTTATTTTAATGTATTATTATATCTGCTACAATATCAAATTTATATTTGATATTCCTTTGGGGAATAACAACTTATACGTTTTCTTTTCTATGAGCTTTCTAAAATATATAAAGCCATTGGACATATTTTTGAGAAAAACTGAAAAAAAAAGTCTCAGATGTAATATGACATATAACATGTAATATCTAATAATTTGTTTCAAATGGTTTGAATCATCTAAGTTGCAACACTGAGAATGGTATAGTAAAAATATTTTATTTAAAATAACTGTTCATATGTTTCATGACCAGCTAGTGAATTTAAAAATTTTTCTAGAATCAAACAATAGATCCATAATCATAGAATCATAGACTAATAGATTTTCAGGGGAAATTTATGCCACCAGTGCAATTTCCCTGAGAGCAGGGAAATGAAAGAGGTCATTTGCTTGTGTTCTACAGATAAGGTACTGAGTTATCTTTCTTTCCATTGTAATTTATTTATGAAATTGATATATAAAATCAGAGAGACTAGAGAAAAATATTTAAATTTATTTCTTCTGCTTCTAGGTCAAGAGTCTTTCATGTTTGCAACTCAGGCTACAATTGACTGATTCAAGCAACTGTGAAAATACGAATCATGATAAAACCCACTTTACAAAACTAATATGATATACTGTCATACTCTATGCTGTCATCACATTACCTTGTGTTTTTGCCATTTTCCAGATATAATCCTTCAGAAAAGGATGACAATTTAGATGTTTACTGCTGCTGCTTTTGTAAGTTATGTTTCCTACTGTGATCACTGACTCCTTATTTAAGTCATCATGAAATTTAATATTCTATTCCAGGATTTGAAAAAAAGTTGACGTCAAGTTTATTATCCTGTATTTTTAGAACCTGTCGTCTCACCCTATCCCTGATTTAAATAAGAAAGCAATTGGGTTTTCTCTCATTTCTTAATTCCTAATTTGTAAAAACAAATTATGCATTTAAATAATCATTAAGATTTATGTTAAACCTACTAAAATTATATAGGAACTTAAAAAGCCATTACTGGTCATTAGGTGTTTTATTATATTTTTATTCTCCAGTTTTTGATTTGCAACTATTGTCCTCTAAAGTTCAGAAGAAAGCAAAACAAAAAAAAACTTACTTTCTTACTTTTCTGTTTAATTTTTCATCATTGTGCCTTTGGTCTCAACACTGGTATTTTTTTCTATCACATTTTTCTTTGACTACAGATTAAAACAAATGAACAATCCTAAAAAAAACCAAAACGTGATTATTGGTATTCCTTAGAAGCTTTTACTTGGCGTTTTCAATTTTGTTTCTCTGTTCCTTTCACCATTCTTTTAAATGTACTTCACACAATTTCTGCCTTGCTTATGCATATAGCAGTTAGTTTTTTGTACAGTTTTTGTTAAGAAATAAGCTTATTATGCAGATTTATTTGCATCTACTAATCAAAAAGTTTTATATATTTGTTTTGTATATTATATGTACAGCAGAGTCATTTAATTTTCCAGATGTTTTACAAGTTGGACAGATAAATGTGATATGCTTAAGTTTAACTCCTATTTCTACAACTACTATGTTTATGATTGATTTTTTTCAACTTACCTAAGTATTTTGTGAATCTATGTTTTTGTTGATAAATAGAAGTGACCTCCTCATAAAGTTATGGTAAAATTTTGAATCATTAAAGTTTTTTAAATTGTAACAACACTTCTCTGTGGCCTCCAGCAGCAGGCCTACCCACCCTCCTGAGGTTCCTGACAAAGGAACTATCCTACTGCAGATCCCTGTCCCAGGCCTAGCCAAGACACCAGCTTACCTACGGTCTTCAGCCTAAACACAACATAAATGGATAAATAAATAGTGGTATAAAATAATACAATGGAATAACATTCAGTCTTGAAATAGAAAGAAATCCTTATATTTGCAATACCATGGATAAATCTGGAGGAGATTATACTAAGTGAAATAAGCCCATCATAGAAACACACATACTGCATGATACCATTTATATGAGAAATTAAAAATAGTCAAATTAATTGAAGCAGTTAATAGAATGGTGGCTGCTGGGGTCTGGGGCAAGGGAAAAAATGGTGAGGTATTAGTCAAACAGTACAAAGTTTCAGTTATACAGGTAGAATAAATCTTAGAGATCTATTGTATGACATGAAACCTATAGTTAACATTACTGTATTTACCAAAAATTTTGCTAAGAAAGTAGACCCTTATGATAGGTGGTCTTATAAAAAAATGACAATAATAATAATAAAAAAGGAGAAAACTTTTGGAGGAGATAGATATGTTTGTGACTTAGATTGTAGTGATGGTTTTATGTTTTTATACTTACCTGTGAACTTATCAAAGTTGCATATGTTACATATGCACAGCTTTTTGTATGTCAATCATAACTGAGTAAAGTGGTTTAAAAATTGCAATAATCTTTTTAATATGTATGATAATGAAAAACATGATTTAATGATACCTTATCAATATTTTTCCACTTCTAATAGCCTATTAATAATTAACAATTTATTAAGTGCCTACCTAGTTCCAAGTGGGCAATGCCCTCTGTGTCTTATATGTATTCAATAATTTTATCTTCATAACACCTCTGTGATTTGATATTATTATTTATTATTATTATTATTATTATTATTATTATACAGATAGCTATATGACAGCATGTATATATACTAGGTTTTACTGTGATACCACATAACCCTTTGATTATAAATAACTTAATACTCAAAAATTGTATCTATCTTTTAAGCCACCTGTCTTTTATGGCCTGGGTGTGTGATGTGGCTCTGTTCCACATGGTCACTCAGGGATCCTGGCTGATAGAAGCTCCACCATCTTGTAGCTGCAGCTTTTATATAACACATAGCTCCTTCAGCCTCCAGAGTATGAGAAAAGTATGCCGAAGATTTTCATGATGGCTCTTCTGCCTGCATCTATGGGCCAGAACGAGACCATCTGTAACTTCACAACATCTGTGAAATATGGAGAAATTACTGAAATGTTAAGTGAGCTCCACTGTTTCTACTACAGGTAGGAAGTATTAGAATTTGGATCCAGGCTGTCTGATCCTTGAATCCCATTAGCTAAGCTGCTGTACTCATTCCAGGAATACTTTTAACAATGTAGTGTGTGCCTGCATGCATGTGTGCACATGCACTTTTGAGATTGATAGTTATTGCCAAAAACGTATTTATTCTTCTTCTTGAGCCTACAAAAAAGGGTTTTTAGTTCTCTTCAGTGAAATGTATGTACCATTGCTTGGCCAAAATTTATAAAAAGTTGGTATGATCCTTCATGCTTTCTTTCCCTGTTATAGCTCAGGATGCATCTTACAGTGAAGTAGCTGTGTTTCTGTGTCTTGAGGAAACACATGGACAACCTCCTGGAGACTAGGGACAGGCAAGTTCAACTCTGTTTTGAGAACTTCTTTTTGAACACTTTAATTTGTATTTGAGCCATTTCAAATTTAGATCTCTTTGTGCCATTAATTTGCATACCATAAGTATTTTGTTGAACCATTTGCAATTGTTGATATTGGCCTAATTTTGACATATGAAAATAAACATTTTATGAAGTTTAACTTAATATTATGGTTATCAAACTTTTTACATAAATACATTTACTATTTTCTCATTAAAAGGCAGTATAATTTTCTTGATGCAATTTTTTGAAATACTATCTGCTAATGTCATTGTTAAATTGACTATGCAAAATATTTCCTTCCTTTATTAAATTCAAGAGCACATTTTCCCATTCTTTCCAGATTTTGTGCATCTCTAAATTAATAACTACTTCTTACTTTTTCATGAGATTTTGTTTCAGAACAGCAGCTTCTCTCAGTACTTTCATTACATATGAATTCAAACCAAAAAAATTATTAAGCCATACCTCCCTCTGCACTTCATGTCTAGTTGGTAGAGTCATAATGTTCTTACCAGTTTGTTTCATTTTCCCCTTAATTCTTTTCATCACCCATATATCTATTCTTAAGTGAATTACTTTTCCATCTAGGCAGACGCTTTCTTGATATATAGATAATTAAATGTTTTCTTTTTTATTATTAGATAGATTCTTTGAATAAGATTCATTTTATTAAAAGTCTATAAAGTCCTATTTTCCACACTATACAATTTTGGTATTTTCATGTGATATTTATATCCGGTGTTAAAATTTCATGCTAAAATTGTTGATTACTCATAATCTCTCTGTCATTATTTATATCTAAAGACACATTTTGTTGCATAATTATTTTCCTTGTAAATTACTAAGAAGCATTTTATTTTGCTTTTACCAGTCTTCTGCTGCCACATCTGTTGTCTTCATTTACACCCAGTTTTATTATTCTTCTGGGGTGTGTTCTTTCTCACTCTCATGCTCACGTTAAAGGTCTCTTGGTTAGAATGGAAGTTGCCAAACCAAACACATGAGCTTATCTTTATGCCATGGAACTTCTTGTTGTAGCCCCAGTTTGCAAAACCTGTTATTTGGCATAACAGATACAGCCAGCTGTTCGCTTCCTTTACTTTTTCTAAATTAGACCTTTAACTGGAAGGAAAGATGAAAACTCGACTTGAGCCTTCTGTCCTTCAGTCTCATTTCTACCCTAAATGAAATCATTTTCTTTCCAAGTCAAAAATATAACCTCTTAGGTAAAATTTAATTTGGCTATTCTTAAATTATTCCTTAATTTTTCTCAAAAAAAAATTTTTGTTCAAAAAAACACTGGCTCTCACCTCTTCTTTAATTTTTCTATAATTGTTCTTCATGCATTATGCTATAGGCATTAAGCAATACAAAGTATCTCTAATTTATCATGTAATTTTTGTTTGATTGTTTATTACATTTCCACTAAATTAAATTAAAAGAAAATTCTTGGAAACTTGTTCCACAAACCAAGCTAGTTAGGGAGAGCATCTTCTCAAAGAAAGCCATCTAGATGCTGTGCTTTTCTACAGACCACATCTGTAGCCATGGTCACCCCTTAATCAGCCATATCAGTGGGGGACATTACTCAAAATGGCTACACAAATGTAGCTCTGAAGTGTATTTTCTGAAATGAACTTGCCAAACGAAACCATTTTCCTACTATGAAACCAATTTCCATGTCCATCCATACCATCTGTTCCTCATGAAAATGGAAAATGAGCTTTATGTTGACCCGGCATGTGTTAGTCAATTGTCTGCAACTGGTTCATTAGAAAATACTAGTGTTTCTTCTACCACTTTATTTTCTTTCTTCATTCAAAACAATTGTAATCATTATATTATCTTTTTGCTTCACATGTCACATCTCTCCTTACTACTTTATGAGACCAATTTGTTTAGTTTTATGGTCTTATTTAATACTTGCTGTACTGGTAAAATTACATACTCCAGTTCCTGCTTTCTGAGACCTATGGGCTCAACTTCCATCAAACCATACTCAGTGAAAGCCCGACACATTTTTTTTTTATGTTAGAATTAAATTATTGTCTAGGTATAAACATAGCATTATTCTAAAATGATTTTAGTTTGAAAATGGCTTCTAATTTTTTTCATGAAGTTAACTTAGAGAAAGCTAAAGAAATATAACAAACTGTAACTAAATATCTAACATTTGTCAATGAATTAAATTAGTTTTTTCAGCTGCATATGATCTCTTAGATTTAAGTTTTGTATAACCGGTCATGATAGAATGGGAAAATTGTTAACACTTATATGATAAAACTCATACTTATCTATGAAAATATAAGTAAAACATTGAATGTAAAGAGGGGGTATTCACGTTTTAATAGGAATGCTCACAAAATTATTTTAATGACCTTTCAGTAATACATTTAAAATTGTTTATTTCAGAAGAAATATATTTTCACTACTCTTATTAACTCTTAATCAATGTTTGTTGAATATATAAAAAAGTTAAAGAAAATTATAAATGACATGAAGATAGTAATGAAACTTACATAATCTATATTGAAATGGTCATATCTTGAAAGGTGAAAGAATTGCCACTTACAGAAAAAGAAAGTCTATACCAGGTTTATTCAAAAGTGTCCAAACTTTGAATCAACAGAGATGTCCTTCAATAGGTGAATGGATAAATAAACTGTGGTGCATTTAGGAAATGGAATTTTATTCAGTACTAAAAATAAATGAGCTATCAAGCTATGAAAAGAGATGGAGGAATCTCAAATGAATATCACTAAGCAAAAGAAGCTGATCTGAAAGGCTATGTACCTATATATATGATTCTAAAATATGACTTTCTGAAAAATGCAAAACTATGGAGACAGTAAAAAGATCAGTGCCTGTCAGGGGTTGCGGGGCATGGGACAGATGAATAGGGAGAGCACAGAGGATTTTTAGGTCACTGAAAACACTTCATATACTATTATCATGATGGATGTATATATCATTACACATTTGTCCAAACCCACAAAGTGTATGAGAGTGAATCCTAAAGTAAACTATGGACTCTGAGTGATTACCATGTGTCAATGGTGAGTGATAGTAATGGGGAGGCTGTACCTGTGTGGGGGTGGGAGGTATATGGAAAATATCAGTACGTTTTCTCTTAATTTTGTTATGAACGTAAAACCTCTCTAAAATATAAATTCTTAAAACAAAACAAAAAGCATTAGGGGAGAGAGAAGAGTTCGCAGTAGGTACACAGGGACCTGGATAGGCAATTTCCATGCATGTTTAACAAAATTGTCATTGTGGTTATAAGAATAAATCATATGCCCCTAATTGGGCAGAGCTTGAAAACAAGAAGCCCAGGCCAGCTGCTAGGATGTCTGGTGCATGGCCTCTCAGGTACACAGAAGGGTGGCACAGTGGGCATGGGAAGGGAACCAAAGCTCTGTCTGTCACCTGTGAGTGTTGGGTTAACTAGAGCTCAGGAGCCTTTGCTTGCAGAACAACAGCACTAAGTCATGATAAGGGGTGGGAGTGGAGAATTACCATGTTTAATTTGTCACTTGGAGAAAAGTGCAAGAGATAAACATGTCCTTGTTCTAAGTTATTTGGCATGTAACGATTTGATTCCGATGCATTCCGTTTCTTTTGAGGTGATCTTCTTTTTTCCTCCCAAGCCTATCATAATGTCTAGAATCCTTGATTTTAGTGATTTTATATCCTAATAGTAAACTTGTATAGGATACTTAATTCAGAAATATTAATTCTATTTCCAGAAAAAAAAGTAGAGAAAATATTTCTCTTTGAAGACAATTCTATTCTAACCCCCACATTTTTAGTTTTATTTTCTGTGTGTGCCTTACCAGCCAGACATTTTCATTCTACAAGGTTCTTTGTATTTATTTGATTTCATATCTGTTCAACTTTCTCTTTGATAATCACGTGGCTTGGAGATTACCTCTATCTTCTAACCAAATTGGGCTTTCTTCTTTGAAATAACTTATTTTACAGAATATTGAAGAAATAGGGGAGTTTCTCTAAATATCAGTGTATTAAATGTGTATTTTTTCATGCTACAAGTGACACATTACATCTAAAAATAAGAAATGTAAGATTAACAGATATGACTGTATTTCTCTGATGACTAGATGGTTTTGGATAATACTCTGACTTCACTAAATATGCTAAGAATAAATATTCTGTGACATCACTAAATATGTGAAATAAACATTCTGCTATCATTAAATAGAGAAAAAGTAAAATGTTGCCATTTTGGAAATAATGTTGCCATTTGGAAATAAAACTATGTGCATAAGAAAAATTTTAAATTGGTTCATTTCTAATAATTTCTCAACAGAGATGTCAATCTCTTTGCTGCCTTGAATTCTAGGCATGGTGATGGGTCTGAGAATATATTCAATCCAAGTCAAATGTTTACTCTGAGAGAAAGCTATCATAATACAGAATGACAGACTGAAGATAAGCTCTATAACTGGCAACCATTTGAATTAGTTTGACATTGTTGCTGTAATAAGTCACCACAAATACAAGACTAGTTTTTTCTCTTACAGTTATGGAAGTCAGAATTTTAAAATCAAGGTATTGGCAGAGCTTTTTTCTGTTACTTCTGGAAATTTCAAAGAGAATTCATTTCCTTGCATTTTCCAGCTACTAAAGGCCACCTACATTTCTTTGTTTTTATCTCCTTTTTTCATCTTCAAAGTGCATTTCGACCTTTGCTTCTATCATTACATGCCTTTCTAATCTCTGAACTTGACTTTACTGCTCCCCTTTTAAACAATCTTATTATTATTTTAGACTCATTTGGATAATCCAAGATAATTCCTCCCTCTCAAGGTCCTTAACTAAATCATATCTGGAAAGTCCCTTATTCCATATAAGATCATATATTCGCAGGCCCCACTGATTGAAATGAGGACATCTTTGGAGGCCTTTAATTATTTTACCACAACACAGAATATGCAACTTTTATCACTGAGCCTTTTAAAAAACAAATTAAATATGTAAAATGTAATAAAACTGGAACTAAAACATTTACAACCTAAGACAGAAATAACTTAAAAGCCTCTTCAATCCTAACATTCTAGATCATTGTTTTATTTATTATTCCTCAAACACTGGTTAACAAAATGTTTGTAGCATACATCACAATCACTAAATTATACTTTATCTTGATAAAATAATCTTTTTTAGCAAAATAAATCTCTAAAAAATAATATTATATAAGAAATATATATTAAAATTGCTCATTATATGCAAACAAATATTTTTTAAAATACTGTTCCAGATCACTTTAATCAACAACATTTATGATCTTTTCAATCATGAATGAAAATAATAAACATAAAAGAGCTAAAAATCTGTCCTATATTATGTACAAATACATCAGTGGCATGTCATGTAGAGACATAAAAAGAAACTCAAAATATATTTAAATATTAGAACCAATAAAGCATATTTACCTTTTGGAATTGAAAACAGGGGAAAAGAAGAATAAAATAAAGATTCCTAGGTAGTGGTGTTAACTAGGATGAGGGATTTAAGGTGGGAAGCAGTTTGACAGACAAAATGTTTGTATTCCATTTTAATGTTGAACTGTCCATGGAGCATCCAGACTGCTGTGTTCATGGGGTAATCATGAATCGTTCCCACTCAGCATCCTGGCTACCTCCTTAGAGCCATCTATCTCCATTCAGAGGCTGCAAAGCTAAAACAGCCTTTCTAAAATGCTTTGCTTTTTGCATTTTGACACAAAGTAGGTATCTCTAATTGGATGCACTTATATAACATTTATAATGCAGAAAAGAGTTGGATGGAGTGATCATCTTTTAATTGGTAGGCTCTTCCTCCTATCTCATATAGCTATGAGGTCGTTGTTTTGTCTTTCTATAGCAGTCTTATCTTCTATGCTTCAACAGGTGGGGGTGCAGTTAAGGTAACATCCTGATAAGTAGATCATAGCTTCAGTTGTGTGATCTTTACCTCAACAACTCCTGTTGTGCCCTCCTTAGGCTTGTACCTGCATTCCTTTCAAAAATTTAAAAGCATCTAATCACTGTATTGAATCACTGTCTGTTTAAAATAGCTAGAATGGATTCTGTTTTCTGTAAATGATTCCCAATTGACAACATTTGGTTGGAAGTTAGTTTATACATCTGGATTGTAAAGCAAATAACAGAATTGAGGGTACACATTTGAAAATCATTAAAGTGTAGGTCTTAGTGATGGACAGAAATTGAATGAGGTCACCCAGAAAGTGTTGCATGCATAGAAACATTGGAGAGCATCCATATATAAAAAGGCATGGGAAGAAAAGGCAGTCAGAGAAGTTGAAAATGAAGAGAAAGTATATTCCCAAGTCTTAAAGATTTTAAATCTGTTTTAGCATTTTCCTTTCCACTTCCTAAATTTCCTCTTCATTGTCCTCGTGTGTTTCCAAACTCTCATTATCTCTTGATGTTATCACTATTTCTAGCTTCTTTTGCCCATGGTGAGGCCAATGGTAAACCATTTCAAATATGCATAATCTACCATAATGAAAGTATTCCTTTATTCAGTACTTGTAATTATTTCTCCTCAAACTCTAAGCCAAGGCATTTTTGTATATTCCTCTATTATTGATTATTAGATAGTTGAGCAATTATGTGGAAATTTATAAAATCTAACTCATCCAGTTCTCTACGAATTCATATTATTTAATGTCAAATGTTCACACAACAGTGCTTGCTAACCCTTTTACTAAGGTTATAAATAGGTTATTTCCTATTAACACACACACACATACACACACACACACACACACACATTTTTACTCTTTTGCCTTTACCTCCAAATAGCATGTCATTTTTTCCAAGCTTATCCTTTTGTAATTAATCATACCTCTTTATATTTTACCTTGAATTCATTCATTCATTCATTCATTCATTCCACATATTTATTTCAAGAATTACAACCAAGCAATGGTTCATAGGCTAGGTTAAAATAGTAAATTAAACAGAGTTCCTGTTACTGATCTTCTAGAACTTGAAGAAAATACACAG
Source organism: Cynopterus sphinx (assembly GCA_030015415.1). Classification (NCBI taxonomy): domain Eukaryota; kingdom Metazoa; phylum Chordata; class Mammalia; order Chiroptera; family Pteropodidae; genus Cynopterus; species Cynopterus sphinx. The sequence goes on from CM057379.1 coordinate 12,191,311, forward strand.
TGAAAATCAAGCTAAACTGTTTAGAGAGATTTTCAGGATGCTCTGTTTGTATAGTTGTCAGGAAAGACCTCTTTGATAAGGAAATATTTGCACAGAGACCTGAAAAAAAGCCCCTTGTCTTTCTGCTGCTGATCTTTTACATTGATCTGCATAAGTTCTTAATATGTTTAAATCTATGTTTAGATCTATTTGTTATGTGTGATACATATTTACCTTTTAACTTGGCTTATGGTATGTTAGATATATTAGTCTTCCAACTATATAACCTAATTATAAAACTGATATGATTTCTGGACTTGATATGAGGACTAAAAAGAATTTTCTAATCAATAAGGATAGTTATAATATTTTATTTAGTATTTATTTAGAATTTAATATTTACATTGTACTTTACTATTTCTTTGATTTTTATGCTTAGAATTTGGATCCATTTAGAATTTATTTTGCTGTAAAGTATAAAATATCTATCTATCTGATAGATAGATGATTGGAAAGATAGATAGACAGATAGATAATAGATCTCCAACTGTTTTTATAACATTCTCTGAATAATCAATTCTTTCCATACTGAATTCAGATGTTATCTTAATTTAAGCTAAATGTCTATACATATATTTGAGTTCATTCTGAGCTTTCTAATTTGTTCTGCTGAACTGTAGGATTTAATATTATTAAATGCTAAGCTAAATAATATTTAAATATAATACGTCAGTTTAGTAAATGCTTATCAATTTAGTAAATATGTAAAAATGTAATATATGACTAGCTTGGCTACACAAGCCTTTGAATACATCTTTGTAGGTGATTTACTAAGAAGTTGCATTGATCAATAAGTATCAAAAATTCTTTGTCATGACAGATTACTGTTTTGGGAATTTCTAGTTCTTTATCTTAGTAGAGTTCTCATGACCTTTACAGCTATAATAAGGTCCAGCGAACACAGTGTGAATAATTTGCTGCATGCTTTTTTTTTTAAGTAACATTTGTGCTTAAAACTTTTGTTCTGTTTCAGTAAGGCACTTTAGCATATGCTGGTTAAATTCTGTCTTCTTGTTACAGTCTAAATCTGTTTTCATTCAGGTTGTTTGCTTTATGCCTCCAAGCTAAAAAAGGATATTTAAAATCTTGAGAGAAATGATTCACACTCTTCTTGGCAGCTAAAGCTACAATCCTTGCCTTTTGCTCACTCCTTGGAATTTTATGAACTAAAAGATTAAGACAGCCATACCACATGTATAAACCAAATGCTTTTAGTTCTCCTACTGACAACAAAATTACTTGTGGTTTCTCAGGGAAAAGTTACTCATCTCCCTATTTTCATAGACTGAAAATGATGGGAACCTGTCTTAAAAATTCTTTTTTTTTTTTATTTTTCTTTCGTTTGTTTGTTTGTTTGAGTGATACAGATTTTTTTTTTTTCTATCAGTGAATGTAAAAGTTCAATTCTCAGTGGCAAGTGTAAAACTTAAAGCAGTCACTTGCTATTTAACTTCTTTGGTATCTCCTTGTGAGGACCAATTAATTGTTAAAGTTAAATACTGTCAAGGAAAGTTAATCATGAATCAAGAAGACATTGTGATATATACCTATAAGACAAATCATTCCAAAGAGGAAATGAAATATAAGTAATTTGGTTTCCTAATTAACACCACTGTCATGTAAGTGTTATCATGTTATTACTGTGAGAAAGACGTTTCAGAGAATTTACATCTGCTTCCCATGGCATCAGGGGTTAGAATCTTATTAATGTAATTTGCAAGGTGACTGGACAAGGAACTTCACCACTTTGAGCTGATAGAAACTGTTTCCTGTGTACATGATATCCTGGAGCATAAATATACCATGAAACTTAGCTGTTTCCATTATTATGACATTCTTGTCCATAGAGTTAATGTGTTTTCACATTAACTTTCCCATTCTTGTCCTTAGCAATCTTAAATTTAGAATTTGAACAAATTGTCTAATAACCACAATATATGGTATTATCTTATATAATAATAAAGGTGAATAATAAAGACAGAAGAAAGTATTCTATAGAGACTAAAAAAAGTGAAAGATCAGTTCTGGCTTGATAATGGGTCAGAAAAGTCTTTTTTAAAAATGGTCTTGAAATAAGAATTCCAAAAATGAAAAGTTCAGTAGCTGATGGTGAGGGTATGATGGAGGAAAACTCTAGATGTAGGAAAGAAACGTAGTTTAAAAATATTTTTTTGAAAATTGTTGAGAAAATGTGTTTTGAGTGAAGTATATAAAAATCCACCAATTTTTGTAAAGTAATTAATAAAAATCAAGTTTAGAAATATTAATTGAGGCAATTTAAGAGGAACTTCTATGCCAATCTGTATTACCATTAGTATTGCATGCTGGATGAAGTACAATTTAGCATTAAGAATCACTTCCAAAGCAGACTCGTTTGATACCAAAATATATGACATTATTAACATGCTAAAATAGCACCTCTTAATTTAACATATTGTCCTAGACATATGTCACGTGTCATGAGTAGATTAATGCAAATTATTTTCGTTATAAACTTATAGATGCTTTAGATATACATTTTGTAAAAGGCAATTTTTGCCAATTTATTTATATTTGTGGTAAAATTATATAAGAAAAAAAAACCCTGCTATATGAAACAGATTTTAAAAATCATAACTTAATTACCTTCAAGTATTCACTAATCTTTTATTCTGGCCCTAGTCTATCTCTAACTAGTTACATGACCTTGCATCTTTATGCAGGCTCCAGAGGCCTTTGTTTCAATAACTCTAAACAAATTCTTGACTAACTGATATCCTGGTCATTTGTGGCCAAATCATTATATGGTTAGTTATATTAAATATACTCTTGATAGAAATAAGAAAATCATAAATTAGCTTAGATAAATCAGAAAAATTGAGGGAGGAACAATAAACTGGGTTATAAAATTAATTTACTTAAAAATACCATTTTAACTTTATGGAGAGGGTGGCTATAGAATAATTTTTCTGTGTAAAATATCAGCAATTTTAATAACTTAACTCGAGATTAATGACGATTTATAACCTGTAATGCTTTCACTATTTAGGAAAAAATGTTTTTTAGAAGAATTTTCCACTTTTGCCAATTTCATGCTTCCTTCTTATACTTCGATATAAGGTATTATTGAAGAGGTTCTCCCCAAACTTTAACATACATATGAATCACCTGGACATCTTGTAAAAACAGAGAATCTGATTTAGTAGTTTGGGCATAGAACTGAGATTTTGCATTTCTAACAAGTTTTAGGTAATTTCTATGCTTCAGTCTAAGGGCCACATTCCATGTAGTAAGGTTCTGAGACTTCTCGTTTCCCCCTTTGACTGCTTTTCTCTTGCTGCTTTTGTTGCTCTCTTAGTGGCAACAACTATTCATGTCCTTGGAAAACTCCAATCCAGATCCACCTAGGCTACAAAGTCTGGAATCATCCCTTCCCTTAGATCCAATATCTCCGGTCTTGTTGGAACATGCTGAAAAATATTCGGAATGGGCCTATTTTTACTTTTTAGCAGTAATTCTAACACCATATGGTTCCATATCAGTCAAAATCCTCTCAGCTTCTTCCAGGTTTGTTATAGTTTTCTAATGGCCTCCAAGTATGTGCCCTTGCCCTCCAAGGTCTATTTTCAATCTAGAATCTTGAGTAATACTTCTGATATCTAAATCAGATCATGTCACTCTGTCATTCACAAGTATCACAGTGCCCATTTCAATCCAAATGAAGGTCATTTAACTTACAGTGTCTTACAAAGTCATCCAAAACCTTATTTTCCATTAACTCTGTGAACCAGTCTTCTGCTGTGCCCTCCTTTACTCTAGCTACATTGACCTCTTTGGTTTTCCTTGAACACATTGGGCATGTCCCCTTGCTACTCATAAAGCTATTTTCCTCACCTATCATAAAACCTTGTTTAGATAGCACTTTCTCAATAAGTTTTATTATCACCACTCAATCAAAACTTGTATCTTCCCTTCCAGGCCAGTCCTGATTCTGCCTACCAAAGTGTTCTTTTTCCACATTTTGCTCTTTAACACTTTCCACAAACTGCATTATCTATTGAGTATGTTCCTTGATTATTAAAAATCTTTTCAGTTCAGTTGAATATAAACTGCTCGAGGGCAGGTGCTTTGCCTGTTTCTTGTATTCTTTCCACCACTGATTTAATCTAAGCAATTCAAAATTTTCTGATACACAATGGGTACTCAACAAGCATATATTGAATAAAGTGATCAGTGTATGATTTGAAAACCTAGGCAGGAGAAGTTTTCCTGATATCATTGAGGCAGATGTTAGAAAGTAGTAGTAGATTGTCAAATAAATGGGAGATTAAGAGATTAAGATAGTTTATGACTAGAAGAAGCATGTCTGAAGGAGAAACAATACATGGGAACCAAAGTATGATTTATTTCCTTTCTTTTTAAAGAAAGGAAGATGTGATCATAATTATAGATTGAGGGAAAAACCATCAGATATAACAATGGTATGATGAAACTGTGTTTAAGAGAATATTCAAAAAAACCAAGAGCTCAAGTAAAAAAAATCATCCTCAAACAGGAACAAAAATCTCATTATTTTAAAAGTAAAATGAGTAGGAAAAAATATATTCTTGTAGATTCAAGGTCAGCGCTTGGAAAAATTCCAGTGCAGTTTATTTCAATGCTATTAATTAATGATAGAGATTATGAAAATAGAAGCAAAAGAGAAGGTGACCAAATATGCCAAAGGGTTGCTGCTTAGCACAGAGAGAAAGGCTTAAAAATTATGAATGTTAGAGATATTAGTCCTGTGCAGTTAGGTATCTATGGGTATCTGCATTGCTGGGATGACATCGAGCTGGGCCTCTACTGAGCAAGTTCTGCAGAAATACAAAAATGGTTCAGGAGATCAAACGTTTGGTCTATACCAAGTGGAGAGTTGCTAAAGCCAAGGTGAATCTTACCAACTATTTCCATTACTGGAGTCAAAATCAGGAAGACTATGAGACTATGTACCCAGAGCTTGGGATATGGCAGTTTAAAATCACTAGAGTGGATCAGTTAAAAGGGATAATATTTTTCCGGTTATGACCATACATGTGGGTGGCTAAAGAAGGATGGAGAAGAGAATTAAAGAGTTAAGAAAATTAAGAAAGCCATTTCTTAATGTGAAGATAGTGTTGGTTTATTATCTACCAGAAGGTTGACCATGCATCCTGATCTGCCCAGGACAGTTCAGGTCTGATTGTTTTTTCATTTTAAATATTAGTAAAGCTTCCTTTACTCTCAAATGGATCTCAAGTTGAATAATGAACTATGTGATAAACATATAGAGAGAATGTATCATTTTCTAATGCAGATGCTAAGTTCCTTTCAATTTTTGAAGGATTATCAGTCAATAACCATAGTACAGAGGAGTAGGCAGATAAATACAGCAAGGAATAGAGACTCACACTTCAGCTTAGTGTAATTCTTTAGATCAATCTTTCTAGTACTGATGTAAGTATGTCTGTCTGTATTTAGCATGTATCTGACAAATCTACCCAAATATAATATTGAAAAACAGCAAATATTAAACCATCCAAGACTTCATATATGGAAAAAAGCAATATTGTGACTACTGTGATTCTATTTTTTTAAGCTAAGCATCCTCAATTTCTCCCAGTATTTCTCATTTCAATTTAATTCTTCACTGTCTTGATCATTTTAAAAGTAATGACTAAAAATAAATATAATACATTGTCTTGTGTCATGAATGAAGAATAGAATGTGTTATAATAGTTTTTACTGAGTGTTACTATCTCTACTTATGAAGCTCAAATCTGAACTTATTTTTTGATGCTTTTTTGTTTTTGATTTGTTTTGGTTTTGGCTCCCATAGTACAGTTCTAACCCAAATTTTTATTGGTTTTGGCTAACTCTCCTAGAGTTAATTTTGTATTTCCCTGGAGCTTCAGGTGTATATATTTCACTGCCTTTTTGATAGCTCAACTACATAAAATATATAAACAGGGACCAAACAGAATCTTTGATTCTATTTTTAAAGTAAAATTAAACCTCACTTCTCTCTTTCTTTCTCTTGCCTACATTATAATAAATATTACTAACTTCTCTTTGTTCTTTTGACTTCCATGTTTGTCTATGCTTTCATATATACAATGTAATACAATAATATTTAGAAAATACATGTCATTTAGCAATGGCTTCTACTGTACTTATGAAAACTACAAATTCTTTTTAGGCTTTTTAGTTCCTACATGAAATTGCCTGTCCCTCCAGCTTTATCACATCCCACTCTTTCCTTCACTTCATCACTTTTGGCCATGTTGGCTTTCAGTCAGTTTAGAATTATGCCAAGTTCATGCATACTTTAGAGACTTCACACTTTCTTCTGCGTAAAATGCACTCTTCTGTATATTCATATGATCGATCTCAATCAAGATGTCAATATTTCAGACAGTTATATTCTGACCACCAAATATAAAGTGGTACTTCACTATATATCATAACAAGCTGTTTTATTTTCTTCACAATACAAACAAAAATACGTTTTGCTTCCCAACTAGAATAAAAGCTCCATAAAATTGGGAAAAGTTAGAATATCATCTTTACTGTTAACAGCAAATTCCCAGTATCTAGAACTATGTCTGGGACACAGTATCTGTCTAGCAAATATTTATGAAAATATGTATTATTTTTACATAGGGAGAATGCCTGAAACATATAAGTTTAAAATCTTATATGTCATCTATATAAATGTTTTTTATCATTTCTTTAAAATGGAAAGCAAAACAAGTTAGATTTTTTCCTGATATTTAATGAAAAAGGGATTAAGTAACCTAGCATAAATAATAGGAACCTGTTTAATTTTATTTGAAATGGATTTTTAACTTATTTGAATCCTTTATACATTTATGGGAAAAGTGAAAAGAAGATAATTATGAAGATATTTTCTTAATAAACTCAAGAGGAATTAGAGATAGCAATATTCTAAAAAGCTTTGATAAGTCATGATTTTGGGATTTATCTTCTTGGAAGACCTCTGAGCATTCCTTAATATATTTTATCAAGGACTGAGAATTAAGGAGACCTAATACACAAAGATTGACCATATGCCTTTTACTATGGACCCATTTGCTCAGTAATTATGTTAATGAAACCCAAAATCCTATAGTGAATAACTCAATTTAGTATATATATATATTTATATTTTCTTAATTATATGTTCATTCTTTAAAAAGCTTGTCTTAATCAATCTACTTAATTACATTTTTCTTTTCTTGTTTTGCTTCTTTTTTCTTTTGCAACTCAGGTGTCAGAATTAGGTTAATCATTATTCGGTTCATGGCACAAATAATCATCCATCTGCAGATGCATGTTGTTTTTTGTTATTGCTGCTGTCCACATAAAAGATCTGCCCTCTATGATGACTTTTATTATTACTGCTGGATGTCTTGAAGCATTATTTTAAAGTCTGTCTATCATCTATCTATCTATCTATCTATCTATCTATCTATCATCATCTATCTATCTATCTATCTATCTATCTATCTATCTATCTATCTATCATCATCTATCTATCTATCTATCTATCTATCTATCTATCTATCTATCTATCTATCTATCTATCTATCTATCATCTATCTATCTATATACATATATATAATCTGTGTTAGAAATAAATACAATATCCTCTCATTTTGACCATAAACTTATTCACTATTAATCTGGCATCTTTACTTTCTAAAATTAATTTAGTTATTGTAGGAAACTTAGTATGTATATTTAAGGGGTTAGAAATTTCAGACAGAAGTGTGAAATGAGGTTTTACAGCTAAGTTTATCTATTATATTTCACTGAGTCTGACAAATCAAGATTTTTTCTTCCTTTTTATTTCCTCCCTTCTTACTTCTACTAGCACTCTGCCTTTTCTCCTTCCTTCCTTCCTTCCTTCCTTCCTTCCTTCCTTCCTTCCTTCCTTCCTTCCTTCCTTCCTTCCTTCTCTTCCCTTCCCTTCCCTTCCTTTCCCTTCCCTTTCCTTCCTTCTTTCCTTCCTGTCTTTCCTTCCTGTCTTTCCTTCCTTCCTTTTCTTTCTTTCTTGTTGAGCTATAATTGATACATATCATTATATAACTTTAAGGTGTACAGTGTCTTAATTTGATATATTTGTATATTGCAATGTCCAATGACACCATTTTGTTAGCTAACACTTTTATCACATCACATAATTATCATTTATTTCTTTTGGATAGAACAATTAAGATGTCTCTTATCTACTTTAAAAGGCTTTTCTGTGTATTAGAGATGCAGAACTTATTTATCTGTTAGCTATGAGTTTGTACCTCTAAACAACATCTCAATCCCCCACTCCCTAACCCCTAGTAACTACCATTTGACTTTCTGTTTTTGTGACTTTGTAGTGCAAGCCTACCAGGAATTTCATTTGCATTTTTTTATCACTAATGTTGTTAATCACATTTTCATGAATTTTTTTTGCCATATGTACATTACCTTTTGTAAAGTTTCCATTGACATTGTTTGCTCATTTTAATTAAATTGTTTGTATTTTTATTATTTCCTTGAAGGAGTTATATATATCCAATACCAATTTTTTTGGTCAGATATGTTTTACCCAAATTCCTCTCTGTCCATGGAATTCATTACCTTGATGAGGTCTTTTAATGAGCAAAATTTTTAATTTCAATAAAGTCTAATTTATCACTTATATACAGTCTTTTACAGTTATTATTTTGTGTGTACTTTCTAAGGAAACTACTCTTAGGTCATAAAGATATTCTCCACTGTATTCCTCTAAAATTGATGTGATTTTAGTTTCTTTTCCTTTTCTCTCCTCTCCTCTCCTCTCCTCTCCTCTCCTCTCTTCTCCCCTCCCCTCCCCTCCCCTCCCCTCCCCTCTCCTCTCCTCTCTTCTCTTCTCTTCTCTCTTTCCTTTTCTCTTCTTTTCTTTTTTTTCCTTTCTTTTCTTTAGTTTAGGCTTATTATCCATCTCAACTTACATGTGTGTATGTGTGTGTGTGTGTGTGTGTGTGTGTGTATAGTTCATTAATTTTTCTTTTTACTATATGGATCCAGTTGTTACAGCGTCATTTGTTGGAAATACTATCCTTTCTTAACTGATTGTTTTCACATGACTTTGTTGAACTAAAACAACTGTATCAATTTGATCCATTTAAAAGTTCTGTATTAAATTCAATTGACATATTTGTAATTTTTTCGTCTAGTGCTATTCTGTATAGATTATTGTGTCTCTAAGTAGAACTAGTATAAGTCAGACAATATTGTTTTTTTTAGCAATTACTTTAGCTACCTAGGTTCTTGGCATGTCCAAATCTATTTTAGAAGTGGAAACAGGTACTATAAAATAAAGACATTATCAAACAGAGACTGCAATGGCTCAATTTATGTCTAATATTCTTCTTATTAGACACTGTTCCTGATGTAAATAAAACCAACTTTAATCATTTTATTCACATAACCAGTATTTATTATTCAGCTTTGACTATGTTCAACTTATTTTTTAAGTGATGAAGATATATAAAGGTGACCCCAAATGGCATAGTCCCTGCAACTAAGTAGGAAAAAATAATGTTCAATGCAGTATCTCATAAACAACAAAAAAATTTGAGATGGTTAACAGTTATAAAGAATAGGGGCATGCTGATAAGAAAACATACATTAGATAAAATCATTTAAGTATGGAGCCTAATATAGGCTTTCCTGAGGAAGTGCCTATTGAACTAAGACTTGACAGAAAGTAAGATTCAACTAGACAAGAACTGGGTGCAGTGGATGAGCAAGGGGAGAAAATTTCAGGCAAGATAAATAGCTTGCAATGTTTAATATGGAACTGAAGACAGGTCAGAATAGCTAGAGCACAGACCATGAGGTGATAACATAATGCTAAATGAGACTTGTGAGGCAGATGGAAAACAGATGATCCAGATCTGTGGGCCAGGGTAAATTTCAGTCTTTGTTCTTAGAACAATGGCTATCAACATAATCATTGTTGTTAGCTTTCATAATATTCACAGGCTGAGAGTATGAGTTTATTGCATTTTTAGATAATTAAGAATAATAAATCTTTGCTGCATTTAAATCATGTAGATGTATTTGATGTTAATGGAAGGGTGACTAACAGTTTGATAGAGTATGGTACATATGTAAAGTCATTTCTTTTGGATAATATTTAAAGTATACCAATTAAGTACAAATCTGAACATAATTATAACATGTCTAGAAGAAACTGAGTGACTGCAATGTTTTTCAAAATCACAATTTATGAACTCACTGAGGCATGGTCTTCTTATATTTCTTAATCTTGTAAGAGATATGATTTATGCACATTGTTCATGTGGGATCTCAGAGGAGTAATCATATAGTCACATGCAAGCAAACTTGAACCTATTAAAAACAGTATTTAGGAATGTATTCCTTATTTCTGAGATGTCAGCTTAGATACATGAAAATTATTTATATTCAGGGAAAAGAAACAGAATTTATAATTGATGAATAGTTTAATACTTCAAACTCATCCAGATACTTCTTTTAAGTCTGAGGGAAATGTGTAGTGTTGAGAAGTATCAGATGAAATCCAGCTGTATTTTAATCCCATTTCAATCTATCATCACAGAAAATATTGACTACGTTTTTCCTTCAAACATGCAGCTGTCAACTATCCGGCTATGAATCCAGATTTACATTAGAGTTTTATTTCCTACCTATTCATTTTCATCTAAAACACTTGTTTCATAAAACAGCTTATACTGTCTGAAAAGGGAAAGTAGAATGTGTGGTCTCATCAAATGTGTCAATGAATGTTCATGGGCACAGCAAATAATATTTGCTAAATTCAAGGAAATATATTTTTACTTTAAGAAGTGGTGAAATCACTCTACATTCAAGTGGATTATTAATGTTATACTCACCATTTCAGTAAAAAGATTTCCACCGTGTGCCAATAGTTATGAGTCCCCAACTCTAGGCCCTGAGCTTATTACATATTTAAATATTCACAATGTGTGTGCATGCACTTGGAAAGTAAGCCAAGATACAAAAGCCTCTGGATAGTTGTGTGGACTTTGAGATCTTTGTAAAATTTATAGAGGCTTCATAATCAGTAGCAGAGAAGAAATCTTAGTGAGAAAAGGCAAGAATGCAGTGATAATTAAGTCCAAATGTAATGGCTCAACAGAGTGAAACATTATTTCTTTCTCCTAAAACAATTCTTGGTGACTGGTCAGGCTAATGGAACTGCTCACTTCCGTTGGTTTTGCAAAATATCCCTGATCCTTTTGTATTATAGCTTAACCAACCAGTAAGATATAACTTTCAATTAGGCCCATTGGATGGAGAGTGAGAGATTATGGAAGAGAAATACTGCCTTATCAAAAGCCTTGATCCAGAAGAAGACATATCAGTTTCATTCATTTTCTATTGAGAAAAATTAATCTTATGATCGCCCATAACTTCAAGGGAACTCAGAAATATAGTACTTGCCTTAGTATTCATTTTCAAATGACTACTCTGTTTTATGGAGAGGAAAAATTTTGGTAGATAGCTTCTTGTCTCTGCCACAGAAAAGAGCTTCTATTCGATTGCTCTGAATATAAGAGTATTTTCTTTGTTTTGTTTTTTCACTCACTTATCTTTCTTTGTGAAGATCACAAAGGCTAAGTAACTTATACTAGAAACTATAGTTTGGAATAAATCTGCAAGGAACAAAAGTTAGCACATAGAGCTCAGATCACTAAACAAAGAAGAGATTATATCTCAACATTCCACATCAACCTAGAACAAAATAACCACAAATTTCTGTGACTAATGTGAAAGACCCTTAGAGATTAATGTGGCATTCCCAGTGATGCTATAATAAAATACTTCTTATTATTTTACTATATTTTTATAAAGACTCATTATATTATTTTGTACTATGAACATCACTCTGTATTTTGAATATTTGGGGAAATTTCAGAAAAGGAAATATGTCCCAAGCAGTCATGCATGAAATCAATTATCTTCAGAAAGTAAATGCAAGATTTGGTTTAACATGGTTGCAGTGAAGTAAGACTAACTAAGATGGTTTTAAAATTAGAAATGTTTGTGAACGGCTGCCTGCCCTACTCTTCTAATGTTTTGTCTGCCAGTAGAAATACCCTTACAGCGGTAAGTTTATAGGAGGATATTTTTTAAGAATGAACACTTTTTTTTCATGAGCTAAGAAGAGATGGAGAAGGGTTTATTTGCATCTCTGGACCTGGTTCTTCCTCAGACAGCATGCCAGCAATGTGCACAAAGCCATCGGCTCAGCCATACTGGTCGGCCTCAGTAATAAAAACCTTCCCTGCTGGCCTTAGTTCTCTTGAAAATTGATGTGATCTTGGTTATTTATTTTTTTCCTTTCACTATAATTTTTTTCTGGATTTTATTTTATTGTTTTCTATTCAAAAGCTCATCTTCCTTGAATGTCACCTTGGTCTCTTTCTGAAGGCCCAGAGGTAGAGGTCAGTGTACAACGTGCTGTTGATGGTAACAGTGCAGGTCATTATTAAAGGACACATAGATCATGTCTGTCGTCCTCAATTTGTGACAGCTGCTTTTGGAGCCCCAGGACCCCTGCTCCAGGACCAGGCTTAGAATGCAGTACTTCAATATGTCCTTGCCATGGACTGTGTGTATGTGAAAAGAACCCAACTTACGTTTCTTGGGAGGACATCCCAGCACATACCTGTTTCTTTGGCGGAGCTTTTTCTTGACTCCCACTTGTGGTACTTGGGAGAAGTCCATTGTTCAGTTCTAAATGAAAACAGCAATTTGGTCAATAATGAAAGCTGCTTTTATTGTCATATGGCTAATCCTTGCACTCACCTAGAATAAAGCTAGAAGTTCACTAACGCATTAGTTTTCCTGTAACAAAATTGATTTGGGGGCATTCTAGTCAGTAAGCATCTTCCAGACAGTTTGAACGATTAGCAGTTTTCAAAAATAAGAAATGTGTCATTGATAGAGTACTATATGTGCATTAATTCTCATTTATATGGAAATATGTGGAATTTCAACTTAAATATAAATTCAAAATTTTATTTATGATATTTTATCTTTTTATATAAACCAAAATAGTCCAGGGCTGTGATTTCTTCTTTGAGGTCCCATAGACCTTAGTGGTCATCTCAATAGACCAAGTTCAAATGTATGTTTGGCTGCTTGTTTACTGTAGGGTCTGGGGCAAATTACTTCTCTTTCTCTCTCTCCTTTAATTTCCCTATCCAGAAAATGCAAGTAATAATAGCAGTAATACATAACTCTTGGATTAAGTGAAGATTAAATACATTCATTCAATTAAGGAATCTAGAAGTATGCCAGTAATAATAATAAATTTTATATATTATTATTTTTTGTTTCTTTGTCTAACAGTTTTATTAAAGCTAAAGGCTACACAGAGAAGGTTCATGATTGCTTAAATAGCAAGAATTTAAAACTAGTGAACATTTATAAAAACAGACATTAGCAATATGAGGTAATGAAAGTGCTCTCTTATATTATTGGAGATCAACTTAACTTCAAGGTATCCTTTGAAAATAAAACTTTACTAATGGAGATATAAAAACCCACCATTTTTTTTTATCTTCAGAATATTCAAAAAGTAGTACAATTACAGGTGTATGGGAGATTTGGGGCAATTGAAATAAAGATCAAGTGAAGAAAAAAATAATTTCTTTAAATTAAATCTAAAGGTCCTATTTTATAAATAATAACAAGCAAGTAGGTATAAACATAGTCTATTACTCAGGCTCTGAGATTTCACGTCTAACTAAAATTTGCTTATTTCATCTATATCCTGACATTAAGCAGTATCAGGTTTTGGTTACAACAAACTTTTTAAGAAAAAAATTTCCACTTAATCAAGTTTTCCTTTTCCTCCAGTTAAGTTGACATTTCTATCAGCGTTTATGTGTTCCACTGCTGAATGTGTATGAGAGTGTCAAGATCATTAGAACTTTGAGAACAGAAGCTATTGTAAAAGACAGCAGGTAAATAAACAGGAGCAAAGGAACTCAGATGAAATAGCCAAGGTGCAAAAAAAATTGAGTATTTTGAAAAATTAATGTTCAAAAAAGAGAATCAAATATAAGATGCTATAAAAAGAGAAAAAAAAGAAAGAAAATTAAAGAAACTCAGGAATTAAAGCACAATAAATTAAAAAAAAACCTTTAGTATAAGGTAGGATGGTAGAAAGATAAAAAAATTTCTTTCCAAGTATGAGAATAGTAGGAAAAATATAAAGAAATAAAAAATATAGAAATTCAAACATGCACCTTATTGAAATTCTATAAAGAAAAATATTAAATAAAAGAGATATTAGAGAAATAATGTAACAATTATCTCCAACAGTAACTTGCATGAATTTCTATATGTGTAAGTACTCAGAATAATGGATGCAAAAAAAACCCCTCGTCATTATAGTGCATCGTTTTTAAATTAAAAGAAAAAGGCATAGAGATGTTAGATGATAGATTAAAAGATAGATACATAGATACATAGGTGATAGATGATAGATAAAGATGAAAAGTTTGAATAGTGAGAAAAAGTTAGGAGTGATCACATTTTTGCACATAAGAATCTTAACAGCAATATTGGGAGCTAGAAGAAAATGGGTAAATGTTTCAAAAATTTTGAAGGACAATTAATTTAAATCTCAAGTTATGTAACCATGAAATTATTCATCAAATTCTAAAGTAGAATTTAAAAAAAATTACATAAACAAGCTTCTAAAACTTTCATTCTTGCGACCTCTTTTTTAGAATGGTGAGTTCTACAAATCATTGCTTAAACCTAGGAAAATGAAAATGTCAGACACTGAAAATGGAACATTTGACAAAGGAAGATTGTAAAGAGACCTTTCAGAATGAGATTAAAGGAAATAACAGGAGAACTGGGACATCCTTGCATGCATAGTTGATATAGATTGGAGCAAGAAAACAAAAGGCTCACTAGGAGGGGAAAAAAGTGCATTTAGTTAACAGATTAATGGGGAGAGTTTTTAGTTTAGAGTACTATATTGAGAGGTTGTTTAAGGCTATTGGACAGTGGAAGAATTAGCCATAGGAACATGGAGACATAAATATAAATAGGAGGCAATCAATTCCTAAGTAAATGTAAATGTAAACATAGTGAATTACTTGACCTAAAGTAAATAATATTTTTATGGTCATAATATTGTAAATGTTAAATAATGATTTAAACAAAAATTGTGTTATATCTGTTTTGGATAGAAGGAAGCGAAGGGAAAGAGGGTGACCTGGTAGTGGTGTACATAAAATAATGAAAATAATGATAAATCAAGAGATTATGCCCTGCCAACATTAAATAAAATAGCAAGATAAACATTATCATTAGAAAGTAGAGGTAAATATTAGATGAAAGAAAAATATAAAATAATATAATAATCACCATTTGAGTATGGAAGATATTTCACTAACATCTTATTAGAACTTTTTTAACTTTTTAAACTTGGTACATGTTTTAGAAAAATAAAATTACTTAAAATCATGTATTTTCCTTCATAATTGGCTTTAAAAAAAAAAGAAAAAAAGCAGACCTCTCGTTCTACAATGGTACCAAGCAGGGCACTGTCAAACTCGCTTTCTATTCTGGGTCTTAGTTAATTATCCCCTCGATGGGATATGGAATAAATGAACACTAGCAGATTCTCCAAATGTAGCTAAGAAACCATGCAGACAGCTATTGCCTTGACAGGATGGATAAAGAACGAAGGCAACTCACTTCCAAGTTGTCAGGGACCTGAATTAGAACTGGAACAGATTTTTAAAGTATGCGCCAAGGAGCTTTGTGGATTTTTAGCCTGGGGTTGACAGATCAGAGTGGCCAGTTCTCACTTATTTCCATCAGTGTTTTTTTTTGTTGTTGTTGTTGGTTTTATATATATATATATATATATATATATATATATATATATATATATATCCAGAGAAAAAAGATCTAATGCCTGACTATATTTTCTAAAATATTATTTGAAGTTTGTATACTACAGCAGAGGCTTGCAAACGGTAGCCTGTTGTTCAAACCTTGCTTGCTGGCTATTTGTGTATGGTCTTTTTACATTTCACATGGTCAAAAAAACAAACAAACAAACAAACAAATAAATAAATTCAGAAGAAGAACAGTTTATAATATACAACAATTATTTGAAATTCAAACTTCAGTGTCCATAAAGTTTCATTGGAACACAGCCACGTTCAGTCATTTATGAGTTGTCTCTAGCTGCTTTTACAGTCCAATATCATACTTGAACAGCTGCCAAAGAAACTGTAATACCCACAAAGCCTAAAATATCAACAGTCTGACCCTTTCTTGCCTTGCCAACCATTGTACTATAAGAAAATAGATTCCATTAAGATATTTAATTGTTTGATCTCTTCCATGCATATTCCATGAGAGAAATCTGGGCAATTTTGATGAACAGTGAAGTTGCAAAACAAGTTATAGAAATTGGTTGCAACAAGCATTCAATCTTAGTTTAAGCTCTTGCTGTCATTTGATAAGTCTAATGAATGTGTATACACAAGCTCACCCCAAACCAGATAGATGTTTAATTAGATTTTGGAGATAGTTAAAACTTTATTCTTTCTTGATCAACTCAGCTGCCCCAAAACGAAGTTATGTATGAACTAGCAGGTTTAGGGTGTGCTTGTGGACCATGGAAAGGTTCTTTGGACACAAAGAGGAGCAATCTGATGAGCAATGCTATACAAACTACCACTTTGTAGGTGTGGATCTCCTGTGCAATTGGTCATAGGGAAATTAGTGTATATTATTTTATTCTGAATAGAGAAAGTGACTATTCAGGTGTTGACTCAAAATAAGAAAAAAGAATGTAATTGAGGGAGAATCCTATGAAATAGCAATAAAAATTATGTGAGCTTTAGAGACTTTGAACTTCCCAGTTACTGTTCTCTAGTCATTTTAAAGATGGCAGGGGAGTCAGATAATCCAAACCGAAGCAACACTGTAACAAAGTTCTTCCAGAGGAGCAATGGGTGATTGATGATTAGAATGGTACCCTTGCTTTCTTATAGTCAGTAATTTTGAGGGAGCCCTGATAAGGATCTTCAGATTATCATAACTTTTCAGTTGAGTCATATACATTCTTGATATATATTAGAGTTATTCTTAACTCTAGCTAGCATCTCCTTGTTCTTCACAGACATAAAAGGAAACTGAGAAGACAACCCACCAGGAGATCTTCACAGTACTGCAGAAAATGGATGTACACACACACACACACACACACACACACACACACACACACACACACACAAATGAACATATTAGAGGATGGCTGCTTGATGATTGTTGCCAAAAGCCTGAATACACAGCCTGTAATCTGCCTCCTCCGATGAACGTCTGCTGGATGTTTCAAAACTTAGTTGTTCCTCAATAAACCACAGATAGTACCTAATAGAAGATGTCTCACAAAATAAATACACAGGTAGCTTTGCTGCCAGCAATACAGCACACAGATCCCAAACCCTTCGTCCTGCCACCACATTTGGTTATAAATCTGAAGACTATGCCACTTAGAGAATAAAATTTCATAAGGGAAATAGATACTGTCTGATAAAAAGACAAATACACATGTACATACATGCACACACACATATCTGTTTGTTCATTTATTCAACAAATGATATTTTGACTATCACAGTGTCCAAGGTGACATAGTAATTTAAAAGTGAACGTACATCTACTGGGTACTATAGTAGTTAGAGAGGTGTTATTGGTAGAGATAACAAAGACAGGCTTCTGACATCCCTTATATTGTGGACTTAGTTGGCTCCAGGATCGTCAGTTCTGTGACCACATTCCCTGAGAATAACTATAAAGACAGATTATGAAGTAAGAGAAAATGGAATTCAAGAAAAGAAATAAAGTAAATTAAAATAATCAAACTTAAAAATAAAAAGAAAAGAAGACAAAGATCTCAATAACTATATTTGTGAAAATGTAAGCAGAGATTTGTTGGGGAGAGTTTTGAAAATAGAACAGAACAGGCAAAGAAGATGTTTTTTATATTTGTAGGGTAAGTAAACATGTTCTTAAAAATGACAGTGATTCTATTTTTTTCAGATTTTCTGTATGCTTGTTTATTTTTAATCACTTTGAAAGATAAAGGACTGAGCTAGTTTATGGATATCTATCATATTTTATTAGTAGTAGTTCTGTGAGTTTCAAACATTTTTACCTGCATCTATATAGTTATGTATTGTTCCATCAGTACTCACGACATAACTTCATTACAGTCTGCTCCTACAATCATTTTTTAATGGTTCATATGTACTTTTTAATTCATCCGACA
Source organism: Cynopterus sphinx (assembly GCA_030015415.1). NCBI lineage: Eukaryota > Metazoa > Chordata > Mammalia > Chiroptera > Pteropodidae > Cynopterus > Cynopterus sphinx. Next base: position 12,209,699 of record CM057379.1, read on the forward strand.
TAAATATTGTGATGCTTGATTTTTAAGGTTTTCATTTGTCCAACTCATACTAATAATTTTCCTAATTTCTTAATTTCTTATTAATAATTTTCTTAATTTTCTTAAGTCCTTTGGTTTTTCACGTGAGCTATAATAGCCAAACTTTTGCTTTTTTAAGGTGAGCCTTTTTTCTCTTAATAGGTAAGTTTTTCATATCAAATGTAAAATGTGTTTGATATTTAATATTCTGTTTTATTTTCATGAATATTTTCTATATATTACTACATATTTCTTGTTACTACATCTTACTTTTATCTTATATAACTTAAAAGCTATACAAACTTTTTTAATACAAAAGGATGACATATAAACATGAATTATAATTATTAAGTTTTTATGTTCAGAAAAATATGTTAACAATTGGCACTCAAATAAAACAGGAAAGCATATTTCATATTTTCCAACCCACTCTTCCTTCTCCAATCCCATACACAATCATTCTCTTTTTTGGCCTACTCTTTGGCTTTACTTTATTTAGCCCATGAATGTTAATTTTTTTATTAAAAAATCATTCTGCTTTGAAGCCATAATACTGTAAATTAAAAAAAAAAACAGCTATATTTCTATACATTGACTTCTGTCAATTGCTTCATCATTTAAATTTTTATTATTGAAATGTACCTATCTATTGACTGGCTTAACTTGCTAATTGACTTTTTAGAAATCAAAGTATTCTTTAAATCACTTTAAATTTCTGTTTCTATTTTCTCAGTCTTGAATAAGAACTTGCTTTAGTATAGAACTAATCAATCTCAATCTTGCTTTCTTCAGAAGTCTGCAAACCCTGCTCCATTGACTTCAGCATCTAATACCTCCAAGGAGAAGGCTGAAGAACAGTATGTCTTTGTTTTCCTTTATAGGTGACCAGATTTTTCTGAAATGATTTCTGGATTTTTTAAGATTTCACACTTTAAGTTTAATAATTTTACCTATTGACTGTCTGTCTGTTATCTGTCATCTATCTATCATCTATCTATCTATCTATCATCTATCTATCATCTGTCTATCTAATCTATCATCTATCTATCTTTCTATCAACTATCTATTATCTATTACCTATCTATGTTATTTTCTCTTCACTGTTTGCTTTTCTGAGAAAAAGTTTAATACTCACGGTTTTATTCAAATCAGACAAAAATGGTTCCTTAAAATTTGAATTTGTTTTTGTTCTTGTTATTCCTCTTGGTCAGAAACACCAACAATCTCTATGTTTTCCATTGATTCTGCTCTCATATTATAATTTTTTTTATGTCTTTAATTAATTTGTATATTTTCATCAGCCTTTGTGAGATTTTCCTCAAACGTGCTATCAATGTTTGTTATTTATTTTGGTGCATTAATTCTGCTCTTTCCTCCTCTTGACCATGTTTGCAAATTATACAATAGCAGACCCAATCTCAATTTCTTTCTTGAATCCCTTTTTAATTGAATTCTATTACTTCATTATTTCTTTTTTTAAGAGTACTTTTTATTGAGAATTCCTCAAAGGATGAGTCATTTTAGCCTGCAATTTCATTTGATTTCTATTGCAATACTTCCAACACATGTTATCTCTATACTGTCTAAAATTTCCCTTTTCCCATTTTTCTTTGTTGCACTTGAAAAGGAACTATATAAGATAAGTTTTTTTTTTTTGCTATTTTTTCCTTCACTTTATTCGTCTTTGAAGAGATGCAGTTCTACCTGTGATTAATCTTTTATCAAAAACATTGTGATTGGAATTTATTCTTCTCCCTGTTTATATGACTGATTTTTTATATTTCTCGTAGAAACTGAAAGTAGGTTGTCCTGGGGTTAATATTTTATTTATTGTGCTTGGTACTTGGAACTCCTTGGATTTGGGGAGTATAGGACACTGTGGTTAAAGAAAACCAACACACTGGGAAACTGCATTTTAGATGGATGATGTTTGTTTATCTAAATTTCATGAAATTTGCATAGTCATTCCAGTGAGATCAAGGCACACCCTTATCCAATTCTCAGAGCCTTTTGAGTATGACTTAACCATCGTTAGCACTTTTTTTTTTTTCATGAAATTTATTTTCTTACAAGTCCTATGACTTTGGTCAGAAATTCTTGCCTTCGTACTCCCATAATTGCATTTTATGGATCATGTGAAGATCAACATAGTTCTAAGCTCTATTTTTGTTTCTTAAAAACCAGGGGAAAAAATGTGAAATAAATTTCAAGATGAAGCTAAATGCCACCCATAGCTTATTGATTTACCTATTTTTTCCTGTTTTCAATAAAATATCAGACAACTTTTAGAAATATGAAAATGTCTTCATCCTTCTGTTTCAGACATAAATTTTTCTCCTTACCTTAAGTATGATGTGAACCAATGATGTTAATAGACAATAGACTAGAACAGGCATTATCTCTAATTAGGCATGTGCTTCAAATATGAAAATTGTCTTAACTTTTCATGACATATCTGGTTTAGAAATAATTGAACATAGAGAACAAAATATATATCTATCTCCTTTTTAATTTGAATTAATTTCGGGAGTCAGGTACCTCTTTATTATATTGTATTAGTATAAAAAGCTAATTATTTTTCAAAAAGAAAATTAATCTGAAAAATTTGAAAATATGTAATTGTAATAATTTTTTTCACTATAAAATTTTCATTTCTCAAAAAGTTAACATCTTCATCAGTTACATTTGTGTATTTTTAATTTTTGTTTCCTGAGAAAGGAAAGGGATAATCCTTACAAATATAGACTATAAAAGGCTTGCTGGATTTTACATGTAACTCTAATAAGTACATTTTGGATTAAAGATAGGGAAAGTAATGGTCAAATAAGCAAACTATAATTTTTGACAGAGAAGCATGCATAACGCATTAGATTGAGAATCCTGTGGCGTTTCAGAAAGATAAACCCTTAGGTGGTTATATTTTATCCGATTTTTTTTTTTAGTAGATATTTGGATTCACATTTTTAGTTCATGAGAGTCTGTGAAATGTTGTCTTTAATATACAGACTTTGAAGATCATGGGATCATCGGAGTTGAGAGAATTAAAACTGTACACATCAAAGTTAATTGCCCACAGTTTCATAGCTGTTTGTGTTTTGCATCTGATATTTCATTTGGAAGTTTTACTAGGTGTATTAGTTTTCTATAGCTGCTCTAAAAATTTACCACAAACTTACTTATTGGCGTTTAAAGACACAAATTTATTATTTTAGCCCTTTAAGAAAAAAAAAATAAAACCTGAGAACTTGATCAAAGTGTAAAAAGAGATGTATGTAGTGTTTAATTTTGATAATGGCATTATTAATAATCTGAAAATATTTTTTTTCCACAGAGATACATTGTGGAAATAAAGTAAAATAAGTTTATTTTCAGGATCATTAACAAAAGAATTTTTCTCTGGCCTAAATATAATAATGTTCCATCCCTAACATCCAAGTTCTGCTGCCCAGAATCTATAAATATGTTACCCTATATGGAAAAAGGACTTTACAAATTTGATTAAATTAATGACTCTGTGATTATCCTGGATAATCCTGGTGAGTCTAGTCTAATTACATGGGTCTTTAAATTGAAGAATCATTTCGAGAAGGAGATGTGACTATGGAAAAATAAAGTTGCAACATTGCTGGCTTTGTAGATAGAGAAAAAGGGCTATGAGTCAAGGAACATAGAAGGCCTGTAGTAGCTAAAAAAGGCAAGGAAACTGATTCTCTGCTAGAGCCTCCAGAATGGAACACAGCCATGCCGACACCGTGGTTTGACCCCAATGAGACTAAGACCAACTTGTGACCTAATAATCGTAAAATAATACATTTGTGTCTTTAGAAACCAATAAGAATATGGTAATTTTTTTACAGCAGCTGTAGAAAACTAATATGTCTATTATAACTTCCCAATGAAGAACCAGATGCAGTACTCAAACAGAAAGAATTTTAAAAAGTAGTATTATCTTATAGGCATTCCAGACCTCTGACATTTCTAGCTCCTGCTCTGTCCTTAGTTACTTTCTTCAGGAGGTTTTGGGGTAAGAAATTTGATATCTATACTTGTTGGGAAGAGAAACATGGCAGGCTCAGACTCTATGCAGGTGATTTCTAGGGAGAGGGGATATCTAACTGGGCAGAATCAGATGACACAGATATTTCAATCATAGGGCTATTCTTGGGGCTGCCACAAATAGGGGGCTTATTTGAGAAAAGAAACATCCATGCAGTGAAATTGTTATAAACATTTGGCAATGTGTCTCAGCACCTGCTCTTCTCTTTCCTAAGATTTGTTATGCAGCTGCAAAGATAGCTCATCTCCAGGCCTTATTCCTCCAAGGTAGGAAGCTAGATATGAGACCTGTTTAAATGTGTATTTTGGCAGGATGGTATTTTCCTGCCTCTTTCATTACTGCTGATGACAATAAAGTATCTCTTCACACTCCCTGCAGCTTGTCCCTGCCTCCAATTCTTACTTCATCAAACCATAGGACAGACTGAGTAGTGTACTTCAAATTCCATGTCCTATGACATGGCAGCTTGACTTATAATAGAAAAAGTATAGGTTGGTCTGAAAATCCTTTTTATTTCATTTTTCTTATATTGTATTGCAAATAGCAGATGCTGGTTAATATTGATAACATAATAAAATTCTGAGTTTCCTTGTCAATAATGTTTCCTTACATTTAGTTCTTGTTTTTTAAGTGAGTTGTAAAGGGATTTTTAAGAATGATTTTTTTTTCAACTACCATTTTTTCCAAAAATTCAAGCAAGCTTGTCAAATTAAGTGTGCCTGTCATAGGAAAAATAGCACCCTCTGTACTGAGTCATGACTTCTCAAATTATCTGAGCCTCTCACCATTTTCATGAGAATGGTGGAAATATCTGGACCAATGGATGTTCAGATATCGTTAAAGAACTAGGTCAATGTGAAAACCAGGGTGAACAGAAATTTAAGTAGGAAAATAAAATGTGAAGAGAGACGAAATGATGCAAATGTCATTTTTCTCTTTTATGATATATCTTTATGACCAAGAAAGACTCAGGTGATCTCTTATATATATATTTACATAACAAACAATTAAATTTCTGGTATTTTCATGCTTCCTATCTTTTTACTCTTATTCACATGGTACATGTAAGTTCATATAGTTTAGATATTTTTTTAAATGTTAAAATATATTCTAAAATATTGTGTAAAACAGGAATGTTCAGCAAACGAGATCATGGTTCATGTGCTTACAGGTAAATATAAAGCATCTGATGTCCTATACCTTGTAAAGCTTCTGAAATGGATGTTATTATTGCCCCTGACACAAACAATTTAATAAAATTTCAATATAGGTTTAAGTAAAATAAACATTGTACCAGGAAAAAAAAAACCTGTCTAAAACAATAGCTGTATTCTAAAAACAGATTATTTTCTTTCACTGGTGATTAACACTGGTGATGAACATGTTGTGGGGAGCGTGTCTGCTTCAAACCCCACCCCGGCGTATAGAATCTGCCAACAGATGGTTTCATACTAACAAGGAATTAACAATTTGTGGGCTGTTAATTGTTTCATTATAAAAGTGCTCTTGTGAAGTAAATAAGAAATACATTTCCATGGCAGACAGCTGAAGATATAATTGTAGAATAAAACAGAATATGAATAAAAGTTTGGGTAATTGCTGAAATGTGAAGGAAATAAAAGGCAAGGGTGGTATGGCATTGTTGTTTTAAGTCACTGCTTTTTGTTTCCATTCTTTTCCTCTTTGGGTTTTTTTGAAATTATAATCATTATCACCATAATTTAAAAACATACAGATATTAATGAATGAAATACACTATATTATTGAATTTACCCTCTTGCCCATTTCAAGTGTCGTCGATTTTACTTTTTGACACGTTTTTGACTGTGTTCATATTTGATCACACTGTGAATGTCAGGCATTTTATCTGACAATTATGACAGTGACAAGAGTCTGACTTTAAAGATTTTAAAAACCTGCTGACGCTTTTTATTATAATTACTTTTTATGAGACAGTGCCTACACTTACAGGAGGTAGAACTTAATGAAAGGTCAGGAGAGAAGTTTCCAATTTTTTTTCTTTTTGTTTCAAGACATTTCTGTACTTTCAAAATTTATTGAAAACTCCATAGAAATTTGTATCATGGCTCACATATTTTAACAATTGCCATATGATATATTAAAACTGATTTAAAAATAGTAATTATTTTTTAAAATAATACACCTTTTTAAAGATACATTTTTTAAAACAAAAATAATTAGTGAGCAGAGTATCATTTTTCCATATTTTTTAAAATTTCTTCCATATTTGGTTTATTAGAGAAAAGCTGTCTTCTGAAGAATACATTCATTTATATTTAATTTGTTATAATATATTGTTTTGGTTGAAGCACATGAAAATTCAGCCTCACACAAAGTTGTAGTTGGAAAGGGAGAGGCATCCTAATAATGTCAAAGACAATAGCAAGTTTGAGACAAAATTATAAAGGATATTTATTCATGAGCTTGCTGCCTTAAGGAAACCCATATGTGGCCATGTTCTTTCCAAAAGGGTTCAAAGGTGTTTGAAAGAAGAGTCAGTTTTATGGAGAAAATCCTGAGACAGTCTGTGATTGGCAAGTGCTCCATTGTGGTAGGAGTTTTTGGAAGTGGTGAAGCCACTTCCAGTTGGTCTTCAGGTACATTTTCTGTCCTTGGTTGGCAGCAATAAGGCAAATAAGAAAACTATAGAGATTTCAAAAGAAGAAAACATTGTTTAATCTTCAGAGTGAAGATTTTCTATGGCCAATTATTTTCTGGAAGAAGTGGGGGATGATAGCAGGCCTGTTTTCAATCAAACACATGACATTCCTTATGGCAGGCATTTATCAGTAACTTTAGGTGATGGCATACATTCTTCTTTGATACTACACCAAAACTCACAAGAGGCAGTTTCTGAAAGTCTAATTGCAATCTGTAATCCAAAATCACATCAGTAAACTTTTCATATTCTGTTACATTAAAATTCATTCGTCTATCTTGCATTTGATTGGATCTTTTACCTGAACATGATTTTGTAATACCATACATTTGTCAATTGGAAAATAATGGTTCATTGACTTATGTAAAACTTCCAGTGAGCATTTAATTATAAAATAAATATTTTAAATGCATCTATTTATATAATCTCCGATCTTATCAAACATGCTTCAAATACTGGAAGACTATCAAGCTTAAAGTCATGGTTACGTGTTTTCCAAATTTTGATTTTCACAAAATCATCAAATTTTATCTCTGACAACAAGTAATTTTAGTTATTTTCCTTGGAGTGACGTGTTTTGTTAATTTTCTAGAAAATACCTGTCAAATACCCGAGTCTGAATGACAATTTTAAGACTGCAAGCTATTCTTTAAAATGCTGTTAGAAGAGAAAAAAAAAGTCAGTTGGTTCAGCTTGCAACTCCACCACACAGTGCTTTTCTTTAAGACAACTATCAACCATCACTCTTCAATTGGCAGCAAATGTTCTTCATGAGAACTTTTCATTTGATCACACAGAATATTAAAGAAGGCATGTTTCAAAGGTCACTTGCAATAATATTAATCATTTTTCTTTACTGCCTCAACAATAAGATTTTTCTCTCCCTCTGATTTTGTGGGGGTGAATACAAAGATTGGCAGTATAGTTTCGTCTTCACTTCCCTGATTTGTGTGAAGGCACCACTGTTTTACCCACTACGGCTTTTGCACTGTAAGTCCAAATATCAATCCACTACAAAAAGGCAAATAACAGCTTACTATCATTGTGAAAATCATTTTCTCTCAAAGATGCCCCCTAAAAGCATCTTAGAATACCAAACATGCATGGCCCAACTCTTGAGAATTGCCATGCTACGGGAAATGAGATCTGAGCTCTAGCCTTGGTCTCATATTCTATGACCCATAAAATAAAATGTGGAAAAGCAAATAAAATTTGAAGTTAATTAACATGTTCTATTAATGGCAAAGGATTCTATAAATGCAAGTTCGTAATAATAATCTTTACTGTTTAGTTGTTACAAATGGTTAAATGCACTTGACACGTGACATTTATATATATTATAAAATTTTAAAGCTAATTTGTTTTGGAAAGTGTGCCAGAATTCCATTATAGTTTCTATTTTTCCAATAGATTTGAAACACCCCTATTATTGTTTGAGAATTAATCAGCTATATATGTACTTTCTCCCCAAAGTACAGCCCCAAAACATTTCAGTGCCTCTTTTGCATCCTGGTCACAGACATCTAGTATATGCTTCACCAATTAGATTCACCAAAGTGAAGAAGGTTTAGTTCAAATTTACATACCTTGTGGAAGGTTTTTCCATGTGAATCAACTTTGTCAGTTAAAGGTAAGTGTGGATACTTGTGGATTGTGAATAAGGTATTGGCTGTATCATTGGGTTTCTGTTGTAGCAGCAGTGGTGTGGATGTTGGTAGCATCAGAGATGACAAAGCAAGTTAAAATCCTGGAAGCAGTGCACATTGGGGTCCTGTGGCAGCCGTGGTGGTGGTTATAATTTCATCTTTAAGCAGATCTGCCTGTAGTTCTGAGCATTCTTTCCAAATGTTTATACTTTAATATATTCTGGCAGTTACCTCCAACATCCTTTAAAACTATTTTTATGCTTAATAATTTACAATCAAATTCTTCTTCCAACAAAGTATTCTGTCTATAACAGATAATGCTTTGTGTTGGGTATACTTGGAGAAATATTTCACGATATGTCTCTTTAGTACTAAGAAAACCTTATAATTAAGATAAAAAAATGTGCATATTTTACTACTTTTGTGGACAAGTTTCATGGGCCCAGGTCATAAAAATAAAATTGCTTTTAAGGTAAGTTATTTTTTAAAGTGATGTTATATACAGCACACTTGCTTAATTTGGAACTTTGATCTCACCTGTCAAGACAATCTCCTAAACCGCAGTGTAATATTTAATGTATATTTAGTAAAATGCATTTAATAGTTTAGGCTTGGCTAACCCCACAAGAGAAATTCAGCCTAAAAGTAAAAGGCTGTTAGGAACTCTGTGAAAGCTACAGTAGTTCCTATCATTAATGTGTTTGATGTTTTAAGAGTTTCCAAATAATGAAAATATATGAATAATTGACAAATAGTATCATAGCTTGTGCCAGATATTTCCCTGCTATACTTACAAGGTATTTATTTATTGGGCAGAGACCAGCAGTTGTTTTATTAAAAAAAGGGTCACCTTAGTGCTCAGAGAGAATTGTTCAAAGGTATGAGCCCAAAGTTATGAGGCAGTAGTACTTTGCTCTTTTTAAATTCTTTTTGTGCATAAAATCATTAATTTGTCTTTATTGATCTAACAAATAGTTTTAGAGCATTTTCCAAGTGTCTGGAATCATAGTTCTTGTTATCTCAGAAGCTGTGGAAAAAAGGGACTCCAACTCCCACTTACTGAATTGCTAAATCCTCCCTCTCTTTTCCATTTTCCCTTGTTTGGAGAAATTGGAGAGTGTTTTTGAAATATCATTTTGAATTTGTTTCAAGTTTTGCTAAGAGAGTCTCTGTTCTAATCACATGGTTTTTTGCCTAATAAAATAGTTTAGAATTAAAGAGAGTGGGTTTAAACCTTATACACAGTTCATTAATAATCCTTCAGTCTGAAAAGATACAGTCACGTCTATAAAAATATATCCATAAGAGGCAGTATAAAATTATTTTAGAAAATGATTGAATAAGATTTTGAGAGCTGAAAATGTATGAGTATTAATTATTGTTATTCCTAGTAATTTCCTTTGAGGGATTCTTTAAGTACAATAGCAAATTTATAACGATACCTTCTAAAAATATCAGTAATGCAGTCTGTCAGAGCATGTGCCTTTCTGAAAGTTTGGACAGGATTTTCAGCCTCAGTTTGCCTAGTGTAGGAGAGAAAACTCTGTAACTCTTTAAAAGTACATCTAAAAAAAGGGGATTTTCTCTACTTTCTCTCTGTGCGTGTGTGTCTGTCACCTGAGTGGAAGATGACAGAAGCAGATAAAGCTACTGGAGCTTTCTAAAAATAAAATGCACTGCAGAAAAGCTCTGAGATCTTACCGGGAGTGCCAAAATATCAGTGTATCAGTAGGCAAAGGGATAAAAAGGATATAAAAATTCCATTTCCTTAAACTCCACACTTTCCTGAAACAATGTAGAGAAAAGAGCAGTACTGCCAAATAAAACCTTAACTTGAAATGCCAATGTCTCTTGATGGCATTTTCTCAAAGATGGTATTTTAGGGCAAAAGATCAGCAAGACTTTGCTTCCTAGTGTGACTTTATGTTATTTATGTGGCTGATAAAGCTGAAAATAATAAATTTGGAAATTAGATTCAAACGTATAAAATAGGGTATTTTGAATGACAGTATCAGGCACAAGTCACCTTTCTTGTGTTTTCTCCCTGTTACTGCTTTTAGGTATCTACCAGTTTATACATTCTAATTCACATCTGTTCCTCTGTAAAGCCATCATTGTCTCAGCAGAAAAACTCCCTCTTTAGCACCGTAATTCCAAGAGCATTTATTTGTGGCAATTCTCATATGGCTGCTTTATAGAATCTTGATTAACTGGAATAATGATTTGGGGTACAGGTCTCCCTTTAACAGGATGAATTAGCAGAATGATGGGAAGGTCTTTGAGATAAAGAATGAGACCAAGAATTCGCATACAAGTCCTTTTTAACATGTTTTCCTTCATGGCATAGCATTTAACTCAGTAGCCACAGCCTGTGGATCTTCTCTAATCTCACTATTTAATCCAACTATTGTATCTTTCTCAGTGATTCTTTGTTGTTTTTACAGGAGTTGGGAAATAATGTGCCCACTCACTCACTTTTACTTTATGGTGATAATTCCCAGCAACTGTGACACACTGGTCAAGCATAAAATTCTTTATGCCAAAGTATTCTGCAGATCAGAGTTTGAATAATGTATGTGAGTGTGTGTGTGTGTGTATACTTAAATTTTATCTACATATGTAACATAAATATAACTTACATGTACAAATTTTATATATGCACACACATAGAATTTTATATCACTATGAAGAAAATTTTCATTTTATTGGATCTAGGGCACACAATAATCTTGTGTGTTTTATTAATTTCCAAATAACTACAAATGGTTTTTATGTGTGATATTACGTGTTCAGTATCCCCAAATCCCTCATGTTTGAAAGTTAGAAGAGCCTTTTCTTTCTTACCATATACTTAAAGCAAGTTTTCCATGGTGTTTGACTCTGCATAGTAATAACAGATTTATTGTCTGCCTTCCTACTAGACATAGATTTTTGAGGTCAGTCTATATTTAACCTTTTTGTCTTACAACTAGAATTTAATTTTATATCTACATTTACTTATTTTTAACAAAGTTTGATAAAAGTAACGCTTTTCCCTATACATTTGCTTAGGTGTTAGTTTGCTAATTTTGACCTGCAGAAAGTAAGAGATGAAAAAGAAAAAGGAGAAGAAGGAGGAGGAGAAAGACAAATAAATTACTGTAAAGATTTATTTTGGAATAACATTTTGATTTATTATTGGTCTTCCTAATATTTGTCTTTTGTTTATGGCATCTCAGATTTTCTGCTTTTATTGAAAGGAGAGAAAGTGTGAGGTACATTTGTCTTGAACTACATTTCGTAGAGGTATCAGGAGACAGGCACAAGGGTCTCACACAGAGTGTGTTATTTCTTTTTTCTCATTCAAGTGGGACTTCAAATATGATAGGCTACCATTGTGGACATTTAATCATTAGTCACATTTCCTTTACATTTTAATACTAAAACCTATTCCATTAAATTGCTGTTAACCCAGTTATAAAACTCAACCAAGACTGGTCCACATAGATTACTAGTATCTCTAAACTGGAAATCCTCAAGAAGAAGTTCATCTCCACCTTCCCTCTCTACTTCCAGTTCTTCTGTTTACAATTGCCTTTTGAACATTTCTGTGTTTTTACACTTGACCAACTAATCATACATTACAAAACAAACAAAAAACACCAATACCCTCCTACCCAGATCAAGTACGTTCTCTTTCATCTCTGTCTCTTAGTGCCAACCCTCCCCCTTGACCTGACCAGTCTCTCCCCTCCCCCTCTATATTATTGTTCTAGCTTAAAGCCATGTATGAGTGCCCTTTGCATCTCTTTCATCTTAATCACTCCTCTCTATTCAAGCAGTTATCATGGAAACTCCTTTCTGAATGAAAATTATTATAATCACCTTTCATTACCACTGCCAGTGTTCTTGCTCAAGGCCTAATTATTTCCTTTAAAAAGTGAATTAATACAATATATACTAATTATGAAGAAATAAGTCAATGAACTTAAAAATCAATACAGTAAAATAGCAATAATTACTTAGCATCTAGGATTTTGTTGTTAGAATAAGCAATCTTCCAGTTGTAAGTTCTCTGTTTAAAATAATAACAGTAATAATATCAATAATTTGAGTATCCTCATCACTATCGTCATCTTTATTGACTAGAAAAATAGCTGTGGTTTCCATTTCTTTTTCTATTTTATCAACAGAAACTGTACAGATAAGGTCTTATATAAATCTCAACATGAAAAACAGATGAAGAAAGCTCTGATAAATTGGGGCAGAGGGTGCAGAGATTACATTACTGTAATCTTTCTACCTTGTTCCATGTGAAAGAGTCTACTCAAGGCCACCACTAAACATTAGGTCTCTGAAGAGCATGTTTCAGAAACTACTGTTGTAAATAATTGACGTTTTGCTGAGTTGTAGGTAAGCGATAAAATAATTTAGAAATTGTATAGAAAAGAGAAAACTAGCTCTCAAAAACAATGGATTATTGTTGTTTGTGGTAGTTATACTCCTTACATTACCTTCAAACACTGAATGATCAAATATTGAACAATTCTCCTGGGGGAAGTACAGAATTAGGTTTCTGTGAGCATCTGGTCACAACATTTCCATCAACTAGTCAATACATAACTTTATGTGTGTTTCTGTTTAAAGATACCACATCTAGTGTTGTGAACTCATTAACATCAAACGACTCAGGACGGAATGAATCTTATCAAAGACATGCATTTTCTTTGTATTGCACATCACACAGCCTCTTGCACTTAGGAACACTAGATAGCACTCTAGCACTATGCTTGGGGGCCATTTTAAACAATGAAATCACTTACAAAATGTGAAAAAAATAATAAAAATGTAGCACCAAGTAGACCATGAAAAGGACACTTGTTTACTATGAGGGCTGACACAAGAAGGTGCCTTGTTCAACTTCAGCAAGGGAGACGTGAGCTAGGTGGCTTAAATTTTTTGCTGATCTGTACAAGTCCTCAAATGATAAGAAAGCACCATGATTGTTAATTTTGGGGTTCTGAATGTATTTTATGTAGTAGGAAAATTTGTCAATACCAAATCCATGAATCCTATAGACTGCAACAATTTCATGTGTTAGGAATGGAAAAAATGTTTTATGTTGCTATATGTTCAATGCTGACTTTATGTTAATTTATCTAGCTCCTTACTATAATGTAAAGAGAGCCATTTGCAGGGAAAGTAGAAAACTTCATGTCTGTTCTCTCATTAAGATCACCCTGAAGCTTTTCCTTTAAATAATGGTTATTATTTAATGATATATAATTAAGTATTTTTTTTGTAAAATGCGAAAAATACAAAAATTAATTCTTGAGATCCTAAACCCTCCAATAAGAAAATTGATGATAAAAAGTTCATTCTAGTTGCTCATTTCATAATGTTTTTTAGATGTTTTTTCTTTTTTCACTAAACTTCAAAAAGTGAATGACTTTCTCAAACATAAGAACTTTAAAATACAATTTTTGGTAGCTGCATTGTGTTGCTAAATATGAGTGAACTGTATATTTATTTAACCAATCATGGATTTTTGAATGTTTTAATGCTTCCTACATTTTCCTGTCTCAAAGAACTGTGATTTATCATCTCAAACTCAGATATTTATTGTATTATATTTTTAGGATGCAGTCTTATGAGTAGAATTCATACCTACATCAATCAAGATCCCATACTTACATCAAACAAAACCCATGCCAGGTGGTTCATATTTAAAATGAGAAACTAGTTACAAATCTACTTTCAATAACTTGTTTGAAAGACAAATGGGACAGTGAGGCAAAACTTAGAAACTAGCAACAGCTTGAAGCTTCTGACTCCATGTGGGTTAAAGGACAACAGAAGAAACAGTGTACTGCCACCAATGACTGAGGATGGCAGCTGGGTAGGAGCTGGAATCACAGTCTGGACAGAAAAATGGGAATTAATAGCCACAGAGATTTTCACTCAAACATAGAGGCAGAATACCCTTGCTACTTCCTTTGCCTGCCTGCCATTTCCAATCACTGTTTCCACTTGGTTCAATCTTCTCTGAGTAAAGTGGGGGCAACAGGAAGACGGTAATAGATCTGTCCAATTTAATCTCATCACAAGTTTACTCAAAAGCATAATTAAACCAATTTATAAAATCCCTTAAGCAGTATATAAGAGAGCCCATTTCTCCATACACTTACAGTACTTGTAAATATTATTTTGTGATTTAGTTTCCAAATCGGTGGACAAAAGGCAATCTCATTCCTATTTTCATATTTGGTGATTACTAGTGCAGCTTACTAATTTCTCTACTTTTTCAGACTATTATCTCTCCCAGTGAAGTCTTTTTAGTTATCTTCATATGGGCCCTGAAAATTTCTTATTAAATTTGCTCTTAGATTGCTGTTATGAGTAGGAAATTGCATTCCATTTTTATTTTCCAGGGACATTATTTTTTAATTATATTTTTAATTTGAAAAACATCAGACCTTAATAAAATTTGGAAAAAAATATTTCAAATAGCTTTGATAATTCCTTTTAGTAAGTGTACATATTTTTATTATATTTTACCTATACTTCATTTATTTATTTTTTTGAAAAATTGGCAAGTTGCAGAGATCAAGAATTTATCTTCTTAAATTCTTTTGCATATATTTTGTAATAATAACAACATTCTCTTACATAGCTGAAGAACAATGATCATATTCAGAAAATTTAACATTAAAATTATCCATAGTAATGGTAATAGAATACAAATCAGTTTCAAATCATGGGTGCAAGTAGTGATGAGACTATGTATTCCACTAGATATCTGTTGGCTAGTCATGATGAAATCTGAGCAGTTGCTAATAATTCTTGCTGGCCTCACATCAATAAAACAGGCATGGTAAGACAAACTATGCATTATCTTATTTCCATCTGACTCTTAAATTTCATACTGAGGGCCTGTGTAATGTATTTGTCTTGGCCTGGATTGGGCAGACTCCTACACTGATATCTCCCTCTCCTATGTCAGTCTCTGATTGACTTCACTGAGCTGTCTTCCTTACTCTGCTTGAACTTCTAAATCCCATTCTAGGAAATCACTTACATTTGAACATTCTTCTGATCAATTTTGGGCCTGAAACACAAGCTCCAGGCTGCTATGGGCTTTCTCTACACCTGACTTAATCCTACTTACAACTGTCTCGGAAGGGAGGAAAATATAAAAAAGGGACTAATAAATAAATAAATAAATAAAAAGGGAGGGAAGATCCAAGGTATTTATTTATACTAAGAATATACACATGTGATAATGCGCCCTTCTCATTGCCACCCACTGATACAATTGGGGGGTCCAGAGGGAGTTCTCTTTTTCCTGTCGTCTAGTTGCCAGCTTTCTGAGCTTCAGGAAAAGTCTGTACATCCTATAACTCTGACCCTAGATTGTTCAGGGTGTTTCATCACTCTGTGAGTATCCAGAATGCCTCGAAATTTCTTTGTGCTTCCCTGATCTACATCCTGCCTTAGAGAATTAAAGTCTGGAATGCTTAGGAAGGACTCTGCTCAGCTTTCCGTTTTGCTCAGCCTTCGAAAGCTGAGAACCTGATTATGTCTCAGATAGATGTCTTTCAAGGCTCCAGAGGTGTCCCGGCTCTTTTGCCTGCTCCCCATGTTCTCAGTGAAAGATCACGGGAATTAATAGGTGGATAAAGAGGTGCTCACTCTATAGCTGGGACTTCTCAGAAATTTAATCTATTCCACCAGCCTTTATGCCACCGGAGTACATGTCACCATTACCTTTTAAGAAAGGTATGGAGTTTCTCTGTACCACCAAATACAGCAGATTCCTTCTGCGGCTATACCAAGAAAGGATTCTTCTACTACGTCTGTAGCCTCCTTTCTTCTGTAAAAAATTGGTCACCTGCTAAAATTCAGTTTATTTTGGTTTCTTTGCATCTTTAGTTCTTTGATATGTTAAAAACATAATTTTCTACCTTATTGAACTTGTATTGGTGATTAGAACTAGAGCAACAATTTGATATTTTCTAAAGTCCGTGTAATAAAAGAAAGTCATCTCTCTTTATTTATTTGCTTTTCCTTTACTATAAGTGGATTTGTAAGTGGTTGCTGAAACCAGATCTGTTTTACAGATTCATAGCCCTGATGCCCAGCACTGATTTTTGCATTTCTCTGCACATTCACCTATGGAATACATTCATTTGCTTCATCTTTGCATTTCTGCTTATGGTCACACACCGATTCTCTTACACACCATTCTTCAAGCATTTTCTATTCATGTTGCATTTTTTTCTGTCGTGCAAAACATTTATATCACTAAAATGTTCTTTATCCGAATTTTACATGCTCAAATTTTATGTATCATTTAAAAAGTGATTAGAATGGCAGCTTCTCCAGCCAGGCTACCCTAATCACACTATAAAACATCTCAGTTTTTATTAAACTATTTTTCCAAGTCTAATATTATATAATTTGCCTTTCAAAAAGCATTATATTTACATGTTTACTGGCTTTATTTTCCTTACTAGATCTTAAACTTATTAGGAACAAAATCTGTCATCTCTATTTTTCTATCTTCAAATATGCTTTGGATATGACTAAAATAATATTAATAAATGGATACATCAAAGAATATTTGAATAAATTCATAATTTACCTCTTTACTAATCTTTTATGGACTCTTCACTATCTGCCACTTATTTAATATCTATTTGCTACACATGTATGTATTTATTTGCAGCTGTTTTCTGTCCACTTTTTATTATATTTTCATCAAGAATGAATAATTCTTTATTTCATTTGTATATGTTCACAATATAGATTATAATAAATGTTCTATAAATAGCAAGAGGTCAAAGTAGCATTTATGATGTATTAACTTAAAAATTAATTTATATTTAGTGTTATTCATTATAGTCATCTATCCAAAGTTATGTGGAAAATTAAGAATATTATCTAAAAATTAATTTTTTATACATGCAATAGCATGAATATATACTATATGAGATGCTACATTCACAGAAAATATATCTGTGAAATAAAAATAAGACCACAATTATCACAGAGAAAATAATCTTAGCCAATAAAAATATACTTTCTTTACATAAAAATAATCATTATTGATAAAAATGATAAATATATACACCATAAGGCAAATTCAAAAGTCTAGTATTCTTAACATTAATTTATTGTGTTTTCTAAACTGAATTCTGGGGTTATAATTTACATACTTCCAGTTTTCATTTTTAAATAAATATCTACAGCTACCTTTTAGTAGCATGCACTAAGATAAAATAAAATAGTTAAATATGACAGTGTTTACTCCAAAAATCATACCTAAAAGAACATAATATTTTATAGACAAACACTGGCATATATACCCCATAACTATCTCTACATGTTGACACCTCCTCAGATGTTAGGTCACATGTGAAATATATATATAGTAGAGATTGTACACCTAGAGCTTCAAAAGATGACTAAATGTTTTATGTCTGCAAGATAAGGTCTACCTAACATACAGGGTTATTTCTTAGTAACCTTTAGATTAATAAGATTTTATTTGCTGTTATCTATTAGGTAACTTTGTAATGGCTTTTCTTCATACAAATTATTATCTATATTTTATATTGCTGATTACATTAAAAACCAGATTCCTAAAAGTGAAATTACATATATTTTTCAAATTGGGTTTTTTTTAAAGGTTCTTGATACATTCTCTGAATTTTTTCTCCAGAATAATGCATTGATTTGAACTCTGACAATAATTTTAGAAGTGTTCAGATTATTGCTACAGTCACTTTTAATAATTAGTGGTTATTGATAATTATACTTTTAAGTGTGTTGAAAACCACATAGTATATTTGGAAATTAAAAATATTTATGTGATATCATGACCAAATATTTTCTAATGTTTATAAAATGTTTGCATGTCTATTTTTATAAATTATTTAGAATATTTTCCAACTTTCCTAATAGAGTTTCTTAATTTTCTTATTTAACAACTCTCCAGGAGGTTCAGAACATATGCTCATTAAAATAATTAAAATTATTTTTGCTTTAATGGAAGAACATTATTTTGACTCAAATAAATTCCTGTCTCCTCCCAATTCTAGTTGACTGAACACTGCATGCTCTAAGAGATAACATAATTCAGCAAAAACAGGCTTTTATATGTATCTTTATAAATTACATATCATATAGCTTAGTGTCCTTTTTAAGTGATACTCTTCTACTCAGTTGCTTATAATGTTCATTTCGCTGCTACTGTAGAGAAACTTCAAAAGAAGTTATAACATTAAATACATTAAAGTTCCTTACTCTTGAATAGACTCTAACCAAGTCACCTTTTTCTTTAGAATTCTTTAAATAACTACAGAATACTTATCACTTTTAGAAGATTCCCCTCAAACTCACTTGTTCTCAGCATGAATCTGTTCAACCCTTGGCCATTTATTTGATTGACAATAGTTGTCTTATTTGACTCTCTTATCTTTATATGCAGTAAGGACTGAACATTATTTTGACTGATGCCCAAGTTTGTCTCTAATGTTTTCTGAAAAAATTAAATTATTGACATATATAAATGATCATTAAATAAAAAATAAATGAAAGCATATCAATGAAGAAAACTAAGATTAAATATAATGTAACTCTGGTCTTTCCAGTTAAAATTTATACTACATGCCTCACTTACTGTGTTAAAATACTATCTCAGTCCTAACAGTCCTAAATTTATTTACGTAATAGCATAAAATTGTTTTCTTGCTTTGTATGTATTCTATATCCTGTAAGATAAGAATAGTTTTTACATTTTAAAACTTTTTTTTAAGGAAAATAATAAATGACAAAGACTGTGTGTGACCTACAAAACCTACATTATTTAATATCTGGTCTTTTACAGGAAAAGTTTTCCAACTCTGGTAGAGAGCATATGTGAGGCTTTTAACCTACTTATGATGGCATTGCAAATTCATGATTTTATCTCTTCAACTCTGTACCAAAAATGAAATATTAACAGAAACAGTTAAATAGACCTATCTAAATTAAAATCCAAAATTAATATACTCATGGACAAATAACAAAACATAATCTTAGGAGAGGATGTTTATGCAAAGACATTCAAATATTTAGCTCCTACAGGTTAACAGAAAAACTAGCATATGTGAGTCAATGGATAGACCAGGTTCATGGTTGAAAATCAAAAAATAGCATGTGTGCCCAGACCACAGAGTGCAGCTTGAGAAAAAAAATCTTCTGACTACTGCCTACAGCTATAGATTTGATAATAATTCATAACGTGGTAGGTGAGATGAAATATGCAGAAACTCCTTGCAAAGAACTAGGCTGAGCTGCCATCTTATTCAGTGCTTAAGAATTAAAAATGAAATATCTTGGTAATTGCTGAGTTAGACAACAGTGACATTGATATAAGAGCATCTTCTGAGTTGGTAGTCCTGTATAAAAGAAACTCCTGGATAGTCAGATTGAATACAAAATAAAAGATAAAAAAATATATAAAGAAATTAAACTTCCAGTAAAAGTGAAAGGGAGTGAGAAAATTCACCACAATTGAAAACAATTCATGCTAAAAGGGAGCATTTAAAAAATAAAAGAAAAATAAAATATTAATTCTTGATAAAAAGAAAAAAATGCAGCAGACTAAATAGTTTTTAACTGTCTGCTGGAAATCTTCAAATTTTTAAAAGATAGACTGTAAATATTGAAAAAGAATCATGAACTAAAAAGAAATGAGAACACTTTTTAAAAATAAGTTAGAAAAAGAAGAAAAACAAAAATTGTGAAATGATAAATATTTAGAAAAACTCGATACATGGGACACAATCTAATTTGAAAATTTTCGACAAGTAAATTAATTATTGTAAGAGTTTTGAGAAATTATATTATAATGTTTACTCATTAAATAATGACTAAAAATATTCCAGAACTGAATACTTGAAATATTATGATTGAAAAAGATATTAATCTATGACTATGCTGCCCTGAATGAGCCCTATCCCATCTGATCTTGGAAGCTAAGCAGGGTCGGGCCTGGTTAGTACTTGGATGGGAGACCACCTAGGAACACCAGGTGCTATAGGCACAAAAAATAAAAAAATAAGGATTGTGAGCTGTCAAGGTCCTTGCAATCTGTGAGGTCAACAAAGGGTTGCCTCACTTAAAAAGAAATAAAAGAGAGATATGAAGTGCTAAGTAGCACAAATAAATAAATTAATTAATGAATAAGAAATAAGAAATCTACCATGGCTCATTCAGAGAAGGAGTATCATGGTAAGTAATATAGATTAAGAAATTTATTATAAATTATTAGAATATATACCATGAGGGAGCTGTTTTAAAAATCGGCAATCATAGCTTTTTTTTTATGATATGGGCCTAATAATTTGGGCTAGGCATGTCAGGGTTCAAGAAGAAAAGGCTGAACATAAACTGAAATAGCAAGAAAAACTTAGACAAACTGTGACTTACAAGGATAAACTGGATTCCATATCTGATTCACACTACCTCTGACCATAATTATGTGGGTGACCTGCAGAGCAAGCCAGCACCTTTTTCCACGAAACTACACATTCGTGTGTATTCGAACCAGGCCAACAGAGAGATCCTATAGAAAGTGTAGTCACTGAGAGCGTGAGTGCTGCCCAGGTCAAAAGGTGAGCTGCTGGATTTGACAACTACACAGAGCTTGGTGCTCTTCCCTAACTTCCATGCAATAAAACTATCTGTATCTTTACTGCCTCCAAATTGTATCTTCCTTGATTATATTTCAAAGTCCTGGTTTCAAAATCCTTGAAAAAGAGATTACTGGGTTTCAAACCTGGCAAGTGGTTTTTAAAAAGATTTACATCTCAAAGGAGAAATAAAAGATTCAGGATTATAAATTCTCTAGTATAAATCTTCAAAAAAGAAAGGAAAGAAAGCAGATCAGGGGCCTAGAGTCTGAAGAAGTTTATATAAAGTTTCTAAGGGAAACTTTAGGGCCGTCTTGGTCAATTTCAGGCCAGAAGATTGAGAGGCAAAGACAACAGCCTGAGGGAGATTGCCCAGACAGCTTAAATAGGTCCTGCTTGTGTGAAAGTTAAGTCCAGAGAAGAATCTCCATGTATATGTCTATCTCCCAGTAGTCGTGCTTCTCTGATTGAACCCTGACTGACAAAGAATACTTGCACAGAGGGAATAAACAGAAATGAAATGTACAGAAATGTAAATTGCATGAAGAGGCATACATAGACAAGCACATGATAAGTAGCATAAATGTGTTAAGAAGCACTTGAGTTGGGACTTCTGCCTGCTACTCATCTCTAAAGCTAAAACTGTGTGTGAGAAAAAGTGGAGGAATACCAAACACTTGACTTTTGCATTTGAGACCGCTGATTTAGACATGGCTCATCACATTGCTCCAAACAGGATACAACTCCTAGAGTGCTGGGATGCTGAATGGTACCAACAAAGAAAAAAAAAAAAAAGGCAGTGATTCTTAAAGTAAGCAGGAATAAGAACACATATTGAACCTAATATAGTAAAAAAAAAAAATTGCAGAGATTTTGGACATTCGTAAAGAAGCTTTGGCATGTAAAGAAGATCAACAACAACAAAAAAATGATCCACTTAAAAGACAACTTAAAAGGCTAACAAAGAAAATAAACAGAAGTGTAATTTTCCACATGCTTGAATAGAGGAGAAGGGCAGAGGAAAAACGAGAAGTACAAGTTCTCCCCAGGATTTCAAACCAAATATATTAAGAAAAAAAATCTCTACCTTAATCTGAGTTTTAGTTTTTGGGGTGAAGCTGACTTGGTGCCCATTCTAAGCCATGCCTTTCAAATTGGATTCTCTTATTAATAAAGGTCTTTATGTTAAGCTACTCCTTTGAGCCAGTCCTTGAATTATTCAAACCTTATACAGTAAATAGGGGCCCGATTAACGTGGGCCCTATATGATACTCAAAGCTTTTTATACAAATGCTGGGAAAATTAACGAACAAAATACAAGAGGGGGGTTTTGGAGATCAAAAATTATCCACAGTAAGATTTTTGTTGTTCTTTGTATTACAGGGCCTAGACGTTAGTGCATCTCTTTGCTGGCAAGGTTTTTTTTATTTTGTTTTGTTTTTAACCTTGTAGTTAGATCTTTGTAAGACATATTTTTTAAAATCAGGTTAATCGATGCATAACTCACATGCAGTAAATTTTGTCTTTTTTTTAAGTTTGGAGTTCTATGGATTCTTTCAAATTCTGTAGATGCCACCAGAACATTCTGTCCCTCAGAGATTGTTTCTTGTTTTGCTACCTTATTTTTTTAAATAAAAGTTCTATTTATATACAATATAAGTCACTTATTTCTGTGTACAATTTCATTATTTTTGATTTAATTTTTAATGTCTGTGATCTGTGCATTAAGTGTTAAGCTGGTTTCAAGCAACATTGACTTAAGAGAAGGATTCTAAGTTTATGGTTGCTCAGTCCACAAAGGACTCTTTCTGCAGAGGTTAGGAACCTAACTAAGACTTATGTGACCTACACTTCAGCAAGGTCCATAAAAGAGTGCATATGCAGAGTCACAAGGAATTAAGTGACCTCAACACATGGTAGCAGGTCACTAAGGCTAAACTGGACAAGCTAATGTAAAGAATTTGATCCCAGGGTCCATACTGATGGCTGTACCCATTTGTGGTGCATAGTAGATATGTGCAAGCAAAATCATGGGTCTGGGGAACTTTTAGTAGGTGTGACCAGCCTCTCTGAGTATAGGAGTCTCTGAGTATAGGCTCCTGCAGCTTAGCAAGAAAGCACAACTTCTCTCAAGCATGCATATGAGAGACAGACTCTAGATTCTTAAGGACAGAGGGTGTTTATGTGCTTTGGAAGTGGGGTCTGGGGGCTGAACAATGTTAACTGCTTTTCAACTGCAAGTCAGCAGAATTTTGATATGATCATGTGTGCTGCTGAAGTTTTAGCTATAAATCATTAGTGCTAGGCTAGCTAAGAAATTTAGGTTACCGATCATGAGTTCTGTCCTCCATTCAGGGACCTTCCATGCAGAAAAATGTGGGACTAGCTGACCTTGAGTTTGATGGTAGCTTCTCCATCCGCTGAAATACCATCTCCCAGTGCATAGTCTGAAGGTGCCCTTTGAATGCTTAGCTACAAATGACAGAGAAACCTTTCTTAGGAGGCAGGTTTCTTAGTCCTAAAGAATTCCACTGCCACATAGGGCTGAAAACAAGCTTAAAAATAGGAATGATGCTGTGTTGCTTCATAGAATTCACAGCCAATCCAGTACTATCATGTTAGAAACAGGGCTCCAAGGGAAATGGACATTATAAGATTAAGAATAATAGAATAACCTGCAGAGGTAATATGCATGTATAACATGAATATTAATTTTATGTAGTTTTTCTCTCAACAGAATTTAAAATCCACAGAATTTGAATACAAGAAAGCAGGTATCTACTGACTGTTAATTGGGTGATCCAAAAGCCAAGATTTTTTTCATTCTTTCCTCATTCCCTCATGAAGAGGTGATTTTATTCTAAATCCACAGGCAATATAAAGTGCCAGCTCCTGGCAACATAATCGTATCTGTGAAAAAGGGGTTGGGTCCTGTGTGGCTGTGGTATATGTAGACAGTATATCCTGCTAGGTGCAGAGGATACAAGGCCAGGGTAGTAATACGCTTTTGTGACCTTCTAATTCTTTGGCAACTTTGAGTGTGAGTTACGTCAGAGACTGAGATGGAAATAAAACACTTTCTGAGGCCCTGAAGGAAATCCACATATTTCTGTGAGAGTTAGTGCTGTGTAAGGATGATGAAAAGGCCATATTCTACCTAGGCATTGAGCAAAATACAAAGGTGGGGAAGACAGACTGTGGTTTTTCATTTCTTTGAAATGCTAATCTCACCGTTATGCAAGAGAAATCGATTTTGGATTTTCTTATTTTGTGATTTAACCTTAAAGAGAATTTAACACTTAGTATTTAATTTCACCATGGTATATGATATTAGGAGAGGATATAGATTCAAAAATAGCATATCTATTTACAGGAATTTTAATCACTCAGTTAGCTTTACATATCTGGCTTTTAGAATCCCATAATATTTCCATTATTGAAGAATCTCAAGCTTTCATGGAAAATGTAGCTGCACATAAATTGAAAAAAGAAGTGGATTAGTAAGTGAATTTTCAGCCTTGGTAAAACAATGGCTTTGAAGTTAATGTGACCACTGTACTGTTCCAATATTTCAGAAACTTTTGGGTTAATGCAACCAAGTACTGATCTTATATTTCAGAAACCTTTAGGGGCAAATATCCAGGTTATCTCACATTGTCCCAGGAAGGTACACAAACATGCAATGGCTTAGTAGAGGAATAAATTATCAGAAATGCTGACCTAGATCCACTTTCCACCCCTAAGCAGGTTAACCACTTGTCTATTCACACCATAGGTTTAATCCCAAAGGCCAGTGTTTTAAGAGAATGGGAAGTTGGGGGAAAACAATTGAAGAATGCTTTTTCTCTACCCCCAGTTTCCAGGAGGAGGAATGTTGTTTTCTAAACATATGACTTCTCAATTTATTCACTCTTAACATAAAGAAGGGGGATGAGTTAGTGACTGATATATTCAAGTATGACTGGGTACACTCGGGTCACCTCCCCATTCTATGTCATAGGGGGAGAACACATTCAGAATGATTTTGATTTGAGTGAAAGCATTTCCCATGGCTCTTTCACCAAAAATTTTTACTGGTTGATTATAGAGGTGTGTATTATAAAATGAACTTGCCCAAATATATATCATGAACACCAACTTGGCAATTATTAGCTATTCATGTGAAATTGTATACTTAATTTGTGGCTCCTTTTTTCTATTTTCTCAGTAGGGAAGAGAGTACTCTTTATTGAACCCCTCTGCTGATCCTAATAAGCATTAGTCTGCCAGTAATATTACTCGCATCTTTATGGAGGTAATAATATGAAGGAGGAAGAAAGTAAAGAAACTGAGAGAATACATGTGTAGTATTTTAAAATTTTAACTCATTAAAGAAATATCTAACCTATGATAGATATTTTTAAACTAACAGACTGAAGCTTATTTGTAATGAGATATTAAATAAAACCATTTCCCTTTCTCGGATTTGCTAAATGATATAAGGAATGAGAGAAAAAAATTAATATTACATACTTAGAAACAGGAAGGATTGTACATGCTTGATTTTTCTAAAGCCGAAAAATGGATTCCTGGTGATAAGCTTCTGTAAAGTTAAGGGAGTACTTATAAAGATAAATAGAATACTTGAGGACAACCAGTGAAGAAAGTATAATTGAAAAGACTATAAAATGTCAACATAATGAATCTCTCTAACATTAGATGTTCAGTGAACTATACTTTTTTATGAATGTTATAAGTTGCTAAATCAAGAAAAGGCCAATGATGAACAAATGAAGAGGCACAATGAAGAAATAAAGACCTTGAGAATTAAACAAATGAGTAAGAAAACTAACAGCTTTAGGGTCAGATGAATAAACAAATTAAAACTATTGAATAAATTATAAACTAGTCAGTGTTAATAAACCATAGGCAGAACATAAAACAATTCTATGAGATCCTAACATTAGTCTGCATATGCCTGATTAGAAGTATAAATAAAAATGTACATAAGCAAAAATTATCTGATCAATCAAAGCTGCAAAGAAAAAGTTTGATTCAATAGAATTAAGACTAGAGATAACCAAATGAGAAGTAAATTAAATTTAAAAATAATTAATTTTATGCTTTGCATCTCCTCCATGCAAACAACAATAACAACAAAGACAAGAAGTAAAGAATAAGGAGTGGAAATTTGAATTTAACTAATGATCAATCATTTTAGGTTAGTTCTCAAATTTATAAGGTTGATATTTTTTCTTAATGTCAAAATTAATTTACTTTTAGGTTTTAAAACACAAAATACAATAATTGTATCAGTTAAATTTTTCTTCATTTAAAAGCAATATTAGTGACAAGCTCTAAATTTGCATGCTTTTTTCCTGTCTATTCATGATAAAGATATAATTTGAATATAACAAAAATATATAAGCAACATTTCCACCACTCTGATGAAAACCAAAAACAAATGCAAAACTTTAAAAAATTACCGTGAATCAACTAAGAAAAAAATTAAAATTTAGATGTAATGAGTGGAACATCAGATACAGTTAACATTTTGTCTGTCTCTACAAAGCACATATAAAAAGAAAATAAGACAGAATTTTTTTTAGCTCAAATTAGTGATAATGTGGATACACAGTCACTAATATTATATGAGATTTCTGAGAACACAGCACATGAAAGTGGTGATAAAATCCTTACTTCTCACTTACTCAACTGAAGATCTCTATTTTGCACATTTTCAAAAAGAAAGTAAAGAAAATTAAATCTGAGGATTCTGTCCCTACCCATCCACATCACAACCCACTAAAGCATGCATAATTTTGATCTACCAATAAACAGGTGAGGAATTTTCAGGATATTACATATATGATGTAAATTTTTTTCATATTCAGGAGGAGAATTACTGTATCAAATTAATCACTGCCAATTATTAGTGTAATTTGTATTTAAGCACTGATTTTTTTTAACATGAATTAATTCATTAGGTATTCACAAGTACTTTTATTCTTATAACTTGCATAGGAGGCCTAGACATTGACAGAATCTCAAATTCTCAGGGTTAAGCATCATATTAACGGTTCATTTCCGTAGTCTTTCACTGTCCTAGTATAAGGTTGAAATGCCTTCTCATATTAATTATGCAATTATATCTGTAAGATTATCACACTTAGACAATACAATATATTTTTCAATATTTGGGCAACTATTTCCAGAAGAAACTATTAAAATCTTAAACATAAAAGTGATTCTTACCTCCTGCAGAAATAGACATCCATTTCATCAATGTAGGATAATACTCTGGTAATATTTAATGTGATTTCTTCCTATTAACATTTGATTCTAAAAATGTTATATTTTACAATTTATTTATCCCTCTATACTACTAATCTCAGTGCATTTACTTTTAATAAAATTAATTTAAAAATAATTATAAAAGAATTTTATGCCAGAATATTAGGTAAATCTTGGAATAATATGAAGATTAATATGGAAATATTCAGTAACTTAAGCTTATAGTAAAATTTTTAAAAACACTAATAACATCTAAGTGTATTGCAAGATGTTTTATAGGTTTACAGAAATTTTATAGTATAAACAAGTACTGTGGAGAATTAATTAGAAGAAAAATAATTTTCCTTTGTGCATAATCAGATAATCTCAGTAGATTTTCTATTCTATGTTCACATAGATAATTTGAAATGAGCAGAAGAATGTCTTTGATCTCTTCTACTGAAGGCAAAATAGGACAAAAAAAGTATATAGAAGAGAATAACATTTGAAAGAAATAAATCTCTACATAACAGTAACTATAGTAAATATAAATGTATGTCTAATAAATACATATTCACTAATAAAGAACAAATTCTCAGAGTGGATTTTAATATTAAGTAATATGTGGTGCACAAGAAACATTAACTTAAAAAGAAGATACAGAAATGTTGAAAGAAGAAGGACCTACAGTTACAAAAGACAACTGTGTAACAAAATGCCAATGGTAGCATTGTTTCTGTTGGAGATTTACTACATCTCTCTCAAATTCCAATAAAATTTATGGTTCTTAATGCATGAGTGGTTAAATTTGAATTTCACAAGAAAAGATTTTATACAGAAGAAAACAATTCTTTCAGACATATTGTGATTTTTTGAAAAATTATACGTGAAAGAGATCACAAATCTGGTCTCAATAAACTCCAACGAAATAGTACCATTCTGATTATATCCTGGTAACATTATGAAACATTAAAAATCAACAAAAGATTATATAATGAGTATGACTGTAAACAAAACCACATATTTTCAGCATGAACCGAACTAAAAATTCATTAGCAAAATTATAAATCGTAAAAGGCAAATGGCATTGAAAACACAGCACTTCAAAATTTATGAGATATAGCAAAGACAGTTTTTTAAAACAACAAATATATATATACATATTAAAAATGGTTATTGTATTATTTTTAATATGCCAGATTACACTCAAATTTGCAGAGACAACTTTCAAACTTTGGTTTCTAATGCAACGTGGTCAGTTTTATAGATCTAGAAAACTTATAGCATAAATAAGGTCATAA
Source organism: Cynopterus sphinx (assembly GCA_030015415.1). Lineage (NCBI taxonomy): Eukaryota > Metazoa > Chordata > Mammalia > Chiroptera > Pteropodidae > Cynopterus > Cynopterus sphinx. The sequence goes on from CM057379.1 coordinate 12,238,312, forward strand.
AATCATCTTAATATGTTTTCCCTTTTTAAATGCTTTATTTGTCAATCTTTCCTTTTTAAAAAATGTATTGTAAATCAGGTTCTTATAAAAATAGTTGAAATGGATTTTTTTTTTAAAAAAGCAAGATAGGATCAAAAGTTGTTCAAATCATCAATTAAATTCTATATATTCACAGTATAAACCTACTGAGATGTCTGTGAATGTAGCCTACAAAATTAATATATTAATACAGTTTTTTAAAACTTCCTCATTATTTAAGTTATTATCATTTTTTAATCTCTTTCAGCCCTATCTACCTCTCCCTAACTCCCTTCCTTTAACAGAGGTCTTTGGATTATAAAATTTTGAATATGAAAATAAATAAATAGTATTTAATTTAAATTGGCATATTTATTTATAAAGGCAATATATTTTTAACAAACATCTTTACTAATTTTATTTTTTAAATTTTTATCTATATAAGAACAAATAACTTTATAGATCTTTGTTTTAGTTAAAATTTACTTTTATTAAAGTTCACATATGTTAAGTGTGTAATTCAATGAATTTAGGTAAATGTAAGATTTATATTTAAGATTAAGATTTAGATTCCTGTCAAACTAATATTTCGTTTCTATGCATTTCCAGTCATTTCCCACATTATAAGCAATTGCTGTATAATTTTTTAACATTATAATTTGATTTTATCTCTTTGTTTCCAAAGAATTGCAGTCATACAGTACATACTCTTTTGTTTGACTATTCATTACCATAATTGTATGCATCGTAATGCATTCTATTTTATTACTGGAAAGTATTCCATTCTATATAAAAATCATAATTTGTTTATGTAATAAACTTTTAGAAGATATTTAGCTTATTCACAGTTTTGCCTATTTTGAATAAAACTATTATACGCAATTGTGATTCTGACATTTTCACCCAGGGTATTTCATTTTTCCATTTTCTTTTTGATGGGTATTTGGATTGTTTCCTATTTTTGGTTGTAGAAATCTCTACCACAATTATTTTTGTAAAAGTTCTCCTGTTGAATTGTTTATTCTGAGCTAAATACCTATGTATGGGAATATTAGCTTTTAGAATAGGTTTACCCTTAACTTTATTTTAAAAAAAATATATTGCCAGACTGTTCTACAGTATTCCAAAATTTTATACTTCTACTTGATAGATAGGAAATTTCATTTGTTCTCCAGCATTTCAGACTTATCTTGTCAGTATATTTTATTTTAGCACTCTATTAATATCTCACTGTGGTTGCATTTTATCACAATTGATGATGTTACAACCTTTTAATTTTCTTAGTGGCCATTCTTTTATCTTCTTTTGTGAAGTGTCCTTTGGGTGGACTATTTGGAATATATTTATAATTTTATTTTTAATTATAGATTCCAAGTATTCATTATAAATTTTATATAACAGTCACTTCTTAGATATATATGTACTGAGTACTTTCCCTAAATCCATGTTGGTAGTTCATTTTATTAAGTATCTTCTGATGATCAGACATTTTAATATTAACGAAGTCAACTTAGAAAATTATCTTTATAGTTAATAATTTAGGTTTTCTCATTAAAATTTCTTCCCCACCTTTTTTTTTTCCATGAAGATATTCTTTGATGTGTTCTTCCAGAAGTTTCATAGTTTCAATGGTTAGGTATAAGTATATAATCCACCTTTAATTTTAAAGTCTGGCATATGGTAAGGTTTGAAATTTATCTATTTTCTGTATCATCCAAACACTAGTGAACTACCTTGGCATCTTTAAAATAAATATGGGGTTATCTCTAGTTTTTTTCTTTTTTACTCTATTGATATAATTGATTTTCTTTACACATACCACACTCTAGTGGTTAATGTAGCTTTACAGTAATTCTTAGAATTAAGTTTATTCATCAGTTCAAGATGATTTCACTAATTCCCTTAATTTTTCACATAAATATTATAACAACTTGTTCATTTATACAAAAAAATGTTTTTGGAATTTGTGAATGCATAAAATATATAAAGAAAAAAAATTGGTGAGAATTGATATCTAAACATTAAATTTTTAAATTCATTAGCCCATTGTATCTGTCCATTTATTTATATCTTCTTAAATATCACCTCTGAGTAATTTCAAGTATCCCAGTAATGTTTCTGCATGTCTTTCGCTTAATGCAGTCTTAAATATTTTATACTTTTGGATGTTCTTTTACATTTATTTATAAAATAATCTCTAAAAATATTTTTAAAGTTTTGCTTCTAGTATCAAAAATGTAATTGTTTTTGTATATTGACCTTTCATCCTGAAAGTTTGCTAAATTTACTTACTGATTCTGATAGTTTTTGCAGATTCCATAGGACTTTCTTTGTAAACAATCATGTCACCTGTCAAAAGAGAAGAAGTTATACATCTGTCTAATTGTTCTGACCACTTTTTTCTTATTGCCTTATGGAAATGGCTAGAACCTACAGGATAGTAACGCATAGAATCAGTTGTAGTAGTTATGCTTGCTTTGTTTCTTTAAGACTAAAAAGTTCAGGATTTGACCAATAAGTAAGATGTTGTTTGTTTTATATAAGTAATCTTCTCAAAATTGAGAAATTTTTCCTTATTTCTTAGCCTTTTATCAAGAATATTGTTAATCTTTGTCAACATGCCTGTTCTGTAACTACTGTAATCTGAAATGTTGTTAATGTGGGCATTTACATGGTTTTCAAAGTAAATTGACCATCCATTTGTTGTGTTTGATTTGTTAACATTTTGTTAAAATTTTTTTCTGTTATTTTCATAAGGGATACTTCCTTTAATCCCCCCATATTATTTCTCTATATATAACTACCAGGTTTAGGTATTAGGGCCATGATGACCTTATTAAAAAACACTAGGGATATCCCACTCTCCTTTATTTTCTGGAAGAGTTTGAATAAAATTGGTACTAATTATTCCTTGAATATGATAAAATTTACCAGTCAAGCCATCTGGAGCTAAAGTTGTGAGAAGTTTTGTTAAATTTAAATAATTAAATGGCTTAAAAGTCTTTAGTTTTTCATTGCTCTTACATTAATATTACTGTTAGGTCATTTAAACATCTCTCCCTTGATAAAATGTCAAATTTGCGTCATACATTTTATTATAATATCCCTTTGTTAACCTTGTAATGATTCTAGCACTTAGGATATCTACTCTTTTATTCTTGATATTGGAATTTTTTATTCTAATTTTTATTAAGACCAGTTTTGTTAGGAGATTATTAGTTGTATTAAACTTTCAAATAATAAAATTTTGTTTTTGTTAATTTTATTTTAATTATATTTACTGATATCTACTCATATTTATTTGATTATTTCTACTTATCTTGAGTTAATTTCATATTTCATCTTATCTTCTAAAAGTGTAGACTTTAGGTCACAAGCTTTGAAATCTTCCTTCTTTACCAATTTCTTCTAAATTATCTAATGTTTTAGTAACCTTCTGAGGATGGGAAAGTCTAATAAGAGAACTCTGTCATCACTATAGCTGGAAAAATGTTTTTTCTCCCTCCCTCCCTCTTTCTCATTCTTGCTCTTTCTCTCACATATACTGCTTTTATAACTCTAATAAATTATTTTTAAAAGCCAAAAATCCTACTGAAAATTAAAATATTTCAGTAATTAAAATATTTACTTTCAATATACGTATATGTAAACCTGACTGACATAGTCTTCTAATAACATAGAGTTTTGACTTGTGTAGATTGAATCAAATGTTAATTCAATAAGAAAAAGAAAACTCTGTTCTATATTATTTATAAAAATTTAGTGACATATTTGTTGTGTAAGTAAGCTAAGCCAAGGGATGTTCTAAATTAAAAACACAAATCAGCATCCATAATGATTTATTATTCTATACTGATAAAAAAACTCTGTTGCTAAATAGATAAATCTGTGCACCAACTGAAGAAGTTCCATACTTTAAACTGCTGTAGTTTGTAATATAATCACATCATCATAACAGAGGAAAAAGTAAGTATGACATTTCTTAGCCAGAATCATGAAATATTTAAATAAATTTTAAAAACAATCTAAGTTTCTCTAAGGAAAGAATATTTTAAGTAGGGACACAAAATATAACTAATCTGGACATGTTCAACTCTAATTAAGAAAATTTGTCACTGGTAACCTGATTCCTTTTCTTATAATTGCAATTGCATAAAAATGTCTGATCCACATAAATGTTTGATTAGTAAAACATTTTATTACTTACAATAATGCATATCATAATTGGCTCTGTACATAGAAGATAGTGTTTTTGGTGGGTATGATAGTTACATAGTGAAATGTTAATTAAAACGGAAGTACTAAATTGTTTGTTCCAAGTCCAATTACTTAATTATAAAATTAAAACAATGTAAAGCTAAATAATTAGCCATTTCCACTCTCACTGGTATTATAAAATGATATCCAAATGATTTCCAAAATGATTAGCATGGCTCTAACTGTCATGAACTGCAGGTTGCCAGGTTATTGAATTCTCAAAATAGCTCATAACTATTCTTTAAAATTCCCTGTAGTGGCAGTCACTGCACCAGCACAACACAGCAATATAGGAAAGCACATATTTTGGAAACATTAGAATGGAAAAGTTTATTGTGTTTCTTTCATTAAAAATTGCTATTGTAATGGCACAGATCACAGGTATATTTATTTTGGTTTGCTTCAAATTTGACTTATAACTCATAAAGGTCATACCATATAGCATACTTTTAAATAATGCTTTGAAAAGTAGGCCAGAATTCAACTGGCTAACTAAAATTCTAGTTCAGAATTTACTGCTTTTAATCACTTTGTGGAATAGTGCTTATAAAAGATTACATTCAAAACAAACAAACCTTTTTCTGCCCAAAGAAATGCAATTCTTCTAATGAATATTATTGCAAAAAAAAATTAAATGATATGCATTTCAATAGTAAAATAATTATATGGTCGACTGTATCAAGAAACTAGACTCATTCGATTACATATAATTCAAAACTTTTAGTTTGCTCAATGTTAATGGAATGGAAACAACAAAACCAGTTAAACAATCTAAAATTGTTGCTTTCTGTTTACCTCATAATGTGCTACTAGATTTTTTTTAAATGGAGACTATTTTACATATAATTTATTGAACAGATAAAATGGACTATCAGCGACTTTAGAATATGGCTAGAAGAAATAATTGTTAGTCTTTCAGTGTTGTCATAATATCAAGGTGCAGAACAATATAGTGATCACTATTGCTGTTTCCTGTTATTTTACTCAGTGTGCTTAGACTAGCTCTCAACAATGAAGGATGAACAATGTACATATTCTGGAAGGACCATAAACACTTTAAAGAACTTGAATTGTTACATTATCAACACTTCAGGATGACCTCCAGTGATATCTGTATTTATAATCTTGCAGTTTTCTTCCTGATTGTACCCGGCGTTGGTCTGTGTGACCAATAGAACGTGGTAACAAAGTGATGGTATATCATTTTTGACTTACATAATAAAAACTATGGAAACTGCTGGGCTCTCTTTGGCCTTTCCACTCTTTACTTCACTTGGGGAAACCCTATTGTGAGCAGCCCTATGGAAAGAGCAATATGGCAAGAAATGAAAGCCTACTGCCCACAGTCAGGAATGAGAGTAAAAGTGAATTCCCCAGCCACACAGTTGAGTCTTGATATGAGTGCAGCTCCAATTAGCAGCTTAGTGAGAGACCCTGAACCAGATCACCCAGCTAGGCTACTCTCAAATTCCTGACCCTCAGATAATGTGTGAGATGATAAACATTGGTTGTTCTAAGCTACTAAATCGTTAGATAATTTGTTAACACATCAATATGTCACCAATGCAGTAAGAAAATAAAGTTCAAATATAGTCACGTGTCACTTAATGGCAAGGAGACGTTCTGATGTCAGGCAATTTTGTTGTGCAAATGTCATAGAGTACACCTGAATAAACTTAGATGGCATAGCCTACATTTCAACTCTAAGGTATAGCCTATTGCTCCTAGGCTACTAATCTATATGGCATGTTACTGTACTGAATACTATAGGCAACTGTAATACAATGGTATTTGAGTATCTAAATATATCTAAATATAGGAAAGGTACAGTCAAATACAGTATAAAAGATAAAAAATGGTAAACCCGTAAAAGTCACTTACCCTGAATAGAGCTTGCAGGACTGGATGCTGCTCTAGGTAAGTCAGTTAGTGAGTGAGTGATGAGTGAACATGAAGGCCTAATACATTTCTGTGCACTAATGTAGACTTAATAAACAATGCACACATAAGGGGTACACTAAATTTATAAAGAACATTTCTTTGTTCAATAATAAATCAACCTCAGTTAACCAAACATTTTTTACTTTATAAATTTTATTTAACTTTTTGACTCTTGTAATAACACTTAGCTTAAACACAAACACTATGTACAATCATATTTTGTTCCTTTATGTCCTTATTTTATATACTTTTTTATTTTTACAAATTATTATTTATTTTACTTTTAAATTTTTGGCTAAAACTAAGACACTAACACAGACATTAGCCTAGGCCTACACAGGGTTAAAATCAGCAATATCAGCATCTTCCACCTCCACACCTTGTCCCACTGGAAGTTATTCAGGGACAATAACAAGTATGGAGCTGTCAACTTTTATGAGAACAATACCTTCTTCTGGAATTCCTCCTGAAGGACATGCCTGAGGCTCTTCTTGAAGAGGTGTCACTCTTTTCAGAAATATGTCCATGGTGGTTGCATGGTTTATTTCTATTTTTCATCATAAATTTGCTTGTAAGCAGATAGTGAACAGTCCTCTTTATTTGAAACCTTTCAGTGTTGGAGCCCATGTTTTTAAACTTTTTAAGGAGCTTGTTGAGGTCTGAAAAAGCTTCTATTGAACACTTCATTGTGATTTTTTGAGGGGTTTCTTTTTCTCCTGCAGTTTTTTTTCTTTTGCTTCTTCTTCCACTAGGCATTGTAGTTCCATTTCCAACTACTCTTCATTACTCCATTCCTCAGGAACACCTCTAGGAGTTCCTCAGTGTGTCCTCATCCACACCCAGCTTAAAGTTGTTTGTCATCTCAACCACAGCCTTGTTGATTTTCCCAACCTTCTCATTTTTGGAAAATCCTTTGAAGTCATGGACAAACATCTTGAGTGTCTTTTTCCAGATACTACTCATAAGCTCCTTGGTAACATCACTTTAAGCCCAGGCATGTTTCTGGATGCAGTCATAGATATGATCCTTCTAAAATTGCATCAGTGTCATCTCAGTGTCTTCCTCAGTTGCTGCAATAGCCTGGGCAAAGGTCTCCCTCAGGTTGTAGACCTTAAAAGCCTCTATGACTCTTTGACTAGTGGTTGCATCAAAGAGGTGGTGTTAGAGAGAGAAACACCACTATGATATTGGGGTGAAAATCAAGAATAAAAGATAATGTCCTGGAGTATTATCAACAATAAATTCTTGGAATGTGTTATTCTCCAGACAGTACTTCTCCATTTTGCTGGCATAGCAATTCTGGAGGGCATCTTGGAGGAGGAGCCGTGTTATCATGACTTCTTACTACTCCTATAGTACACTGGCCATATGTGCTTATTGATATGATTGAAGGCCCTGGGATTCTCACCATGCCAGATTAAAAGGGTTTTAATTTGTAGCCTGTAACATTGCCCCCAAGTACAACCTTTTTCCTGTCTTTAAAAGCCTTGAAACCTGGCATTGAGTTGGTCTCCTTATGGATGAAAGCTCATTTGGGTATCCATTTCCAGAGAAGGGAGATTTCATCCATATTAAATATTTGCCCTGGCAAAAATTTTTACACAATCATCTTATTTAGTTAGATTTTGCAAAAACTTCTTCAGCTGTCTTCACATCAGCACTTACAGATTCATCACTCTGTTTTAAATTATGTAATAAACAATAGTTCTTGAACTGTTTAACCCATCCAGAGCTAGCAGTAAATTCAACATCATAATAAAGTCCAGGCTTTCCTTTCAACATCACAAACAAACTTTTTGCTTTGGCCATGATTGTCATGCTACAGAGAGGGATATGCTCTACATCTGGTCTTCAGCGCAGATCATTAGAGGTTTCTCCATTTATATATTTGTATAAAGTACCTTCATAATATACATCTGAAGCCCTTTTCAAATTTTTGTTAGTCCTGTTGTCTTAAATGAAGTAAATGCATTAATAGCTTCTATTACTTTGTTCTTGTTCTTCAAGATCACAGCTATGGTGGAATGGGACATGCCTGACTGGCGAGCAATAACCATCTCTCATTTTCCTCCTTCGTGCTCCTTAATCACTTTTAATTTTGTTTTCAGGTTAGTCACTCAATGTGACCTATTACTGGCAACATTAACTGTAGATTTTGTACATTTGGGCCATGATGAATAAAATGACAGGATATTAAATTAAGCACAAAAGAAAATGAGGCAATCCAGAGATGGGATTACAGGACACATATGAGGCTAAGATCATTATAACACAATAATTTTTACAGTAATTTTTTAAATAGGTAGAAAGCATACATTCTATAATAATAAAAGATATAGTGTTATAAATACATTAACCAGCAAAATAGTCATTTATCATCATTATCAAGTATTATGTACTGCTATGCTTTTATACGACTGGCAAAACAGTAGGTTTGCTTACACCTGCATCACCACAAACACAGTAATACCTTGCACTATGATGTTACGACAGCTGTGACGTCAATGTGTAATAGAAATTCTTAGCTCCATTATCATCTTAGAGAATCACCCTAATATCTGCAGTCCATTGTAGATCAAAATGTCATTACGTGACACATGAATTAATATTTATTCCTTTCTCCTTATGCCATGAACTACGAAGCCTGGGCACTGTTTTAATTATAGTGTCATGGCTAACTCCATGGAGTTTTTACACTTGAGAATATTCCTGACATACTATATTTTTAGAAACGTATTTGATAATAATGCAAATATATTGATATAGATAACATTAATAACATTTAAGTAATATTAGATTTTAAAGTATTTTTCCATCTATCTAGGGTATTGAAATTTAAGTGTAAAGGATTATATGAGTATTACATTAATCCATTACCCCTTTTGTGGTATAATCTGGTAGTTTTTAGTGTTATTTTAAGTTAAAAATGTTCACTCACATATTCATCTAACTTATTTTGAAATTATGTGGAAGCAAAGCTAATCTACTTACAAATGACTGTATACACAGTGGAAAACACATTAATATCAGAAAAAAGAAAATAAATATTCTAAAATTGTTTTTGTTTGTGACTTATTAACATTAGTTTCATTCTTTTATCATGATCTTATTTCTCAAAATGCTAGCAAATGCTATTATTTCTATTGAAAATATTGGCATCCATGTTTTAAGTTAAATATTAAAAATAATCACTGTTTAAAATTTAAAATAATTAGATTATTTTATTATTTTTGGCTTAAAATTTTGTTAACTAGTTTAATTTGCAATGACAGATTATAGAGAAAATTATTCTTTACAAATGAAGTACCTTAAATATTGCAGAGAAACTGGAAACATATGAGTAATTGGTTTGATGATTACAAGTTTATGGTTCTCTGTTCATTAAAGTGTCAATCCAAAGAGTTTTTTCAAATATTCAACTTATGAGCCAATTTGTCAGATTAGTTTGTTACCATATGTACTAAAAAAGAATGTAATCTTTTTCTTGAAGAAATAACAATTATTTACTTCATCTGGTCTTTTGTCAGAGCCTGAATAATTAGTATTTTACTACATTTATCATAGGTTGAATGTTCATGCACAAAATAGAATTTATTGTGGTTAAATTTTTAAATTTATTTTTACATTTTATTTTGCTTAAGAGTCCAAGCTTTCTAAATGGATGTTTTGTTTTATCAGCAAAAATTCAGCTCCATATATTAAATTTTACTCTAGTTCTGATCAATAAATATAACTCTCAAATTAATAGAGGTTAATTTAGTGAATTTGTGTTATGCTTATAAGTACAGTTAAAACTCAAAGAATTAATTCTAAATTATTTAGTTAATGCTCATTCATTTTAATATACATTTTATGGATTTCAAAATTAAATTTTATCTTGAATAACACCTTTATTTTATAATAGCTATAGATTTACAAAAAATAGTTGTAAGATAGGACCAAGAAGTTTTGTACATACCTCACTCACGTTTTCCAATTAGTATCTTATGTTATATTAATATATTAGGTATATATATAATGATATGCTAACTGTGGTATTTTGCCACAACAAAAGAATCAACACTGGTATGTTACTCTTAACTAAACTCTAGAGTTTATTTGAATTTAAATGTTTTTGGGTTTTCTGTTTGTTTCCTTTGTAGGGTATCATCCAGTATACCACATGACATTTAGTTGTCATATTTTCTGAGGCTCTCTACATGGTGACCATTTCTCATACTTACCTTCTGCTGCTTCCATTTTTTAATTTTATTTTTGATAACCTCCACAATTTTGATGAGGGCAGGTCAGATATTTTATAGAATGCTCCTCACCTGAGATTTGTCTGTTTTTCTCATGGTTAGATTGAGGTTATACATTTCCAGGACATGATATTAAACTTTTGAATTACTATATGTTATACAATTATCTAACTATTATTGTATTTGAAAATTAAATTACTGTCTAACACCATGCTACCCTGAACAAGCCTGATCCTGTCTGATCTTGGAAGCTAAGCAGGGTTGGGTCTGGTTAGTTTTTAGAGGGGAGACCATGTAGGAAGACCACATGCTACGGGCAAAAAAGTAAAATAAAATAAAATAAATAAGGGATTGTAAAATGAGATGGTCCTTGCAATCTGTGAGGTCAACCAAGGGTTGCCTCACCTAAAAAAAAAAAATAGAAAATTTAATTACAGGATATAAACAGTTCTCATATTCACTGATAATCATGTTATATTGAAGCCTTTTATTTAGTTATTCATTCATTTATTTATTTAATAAAATGTTTTTAAAAAAACACGGAGCTATTCATATACCTATAAATAGACTACTATATCCATACTATGTTTAATCTAAGACTGTTCATTTTAATGCAATGGGTTTTGCTGGTAATTGGTAACACAAAGGCATCATTAACCAGTACATTAGGACTTTCTGATTCACTCCTCTAGATTTCAGGCTTAAGAGGCCATTACACTCTTAATGACCCTAGCCAATGGAGGCAGTAGTTTTCCTCTCAAAGGAGAGTCCTAGATAGAGTTGTTTTCTTTGATTTATATGCTAACTAGATGTAGTTAATTATAAAGTTCCAATGATAAGTCCAGAAAAACACTGTAGATACTGCTTGTGCTTTGGCAAGGATTCCTGAAGAAAGGCTCAATAAGGAAGATCTATTTGCTACAACTTTCTATATTTCAAAAAGAACAAAAAATATTATGATAAGATTTACACATTGAACTGTCTCAAATGTTCTCTGTCTGAGGGCAGAGAAATGTAAAAATTTGGAGGTAGATTGCATATTGTATAAATTAGCCACATTTTTAATTCCTCTGATCTTGGGCTTGCCCAAGAATTTAGATTCCAGAAGAAGGTTGATTATTCAAATTTGTGTGCTTCACAGACTTGATTTGATTGCTCTTTAAATGCCAAAATGTATTGATTATTTCTTTATTTGATGTGAACACATTCCTACTTTATAGAATCAACAAGAACAAAATTGTCAGGGAGTGTTCGTTATTTGACTGTAAACTAGTAAACGTTAAATTTCTATTATGCTGTTTTACTTAACCATCTCAGTTTATTTGTTGTTTCTCTGTTTCATTTTATAACAACTTTCTACATTTTATTCTATTTGTCCTCAATTTTTTTAAATCTCTGTTTTATTGAAAAGATTTAAAAGAAGCATTAGCAGGGTCCTGAAAAGCAAAAACACTTCCTCCACTCTATTATTTCATACTATTATAAACCAGGAGCAAACCAATTCAGAGACTTGTCAAAAATTATAGGAAGATAGAGTGGGGTCAAGATGGCAGGCTAGGTAAAAGCAGGGTTTGCTTTCTCTCAGGACCATATTAAAATTATAACCAAAATATAAAATAGTCAACTTAGAAAATCACCTGATGTCTCCCTGATTATAACACAGACATCTGAGGATATAAAGAAAAAGTGACATTGAGACTGGCAGGATAGGCACAGACGCAAAGCAGGCTGATCCTGCACCTATGAATGGCTGTTGAGCACTGGGAGAGAGAACATGATACAGGGGCCCCCTTGAAAGAAAGAGGGCTCCTAGCCCCACACAGGGGCTGTCCAGCCAAAGTTCCAATCTCAGGAAGAGGAATTCCCACAAAAATCTGACTGCAAAAACCAGTGGGGATTCTGGCTGTCTGAGTGAGATAGAAGGAACCTGAAAGTACAGATGTGACCCTAAAGGGCCTGGGCACAGACTCACTTGCTTGCTGACACTTACCCTGAGAGCCAGTAGAGGGTCAGCAGCTTGGGACACACAAGAGACACAAGAGGAAAGCCTGAGTTTTGGGGTGCCAGGATGAGGGTTGGAGGGATAGCCGTCATTGTTCTTTCATTGGGCCTCCTCTAGGCCATATGCAAACAAGAGCCATATTGACTATGTACCTGTACCTCCCCTGAGCTGCACATTTATTGCAGGCAATAGCCCTCAGCTTCTGTGGCACATTCACAGCCTGCACATTTTATGGTAGACTTGGTGATGGGACACAGGTGTGAACCCAAGCTGCACTGTCTCTAGGGAGATCAGAGTAGGCAGCCTCAGGCCTTGGGTGCCCTGGACCTTTTCTAACCTGCCCTGGTTGGCAAGCAGCCTCAGTTCGAAGCATGGTCTCTCCCACTTGCCTCTAGTTTCAACACAGGCATCAAACACCTGTGGATTGCTTTGTAACTCCTCCCAGGTAGGCCTGAACAATCAAAGGCAGCAGCTGACCTTGGCCTACACAGGAGTCCCTCCCAAGGGGCCAAAGAATCAATGCATCCAGAGGGTAGCATCAGATCACAACAGAGTATAGCCTGACTTTTTCCATAACCAGCACATCCAAAGGGTAGTCTCAACAGGTATGTGAGCCTGCTGGGGTAAATCCCTACTCAACAACGTGTACACTGTGGGTATAGCAAATCCTCAAAGGCAGTCAGCCCGATAGTCAATCCCATCCACTGACATGCTGATAGCAATCAAGGCTTAGCTACAAAAAGAGAACACACACAATACACAGAAAGGAATGGGCCCAGAGCCCTGGTATAGGTGATCAGGGAGATGTGGCCACTGTGCTGCTGCACAGGACACCAACTACATAAGGCCATCTGACCAAGGCTGGGGGACATAACAAATTCAATATATAGAAACACACACTGAGAAGTGATTAAAATGAGAAAACAAAAAAACCTGTCACAAATGCAACAAAAGGAGAAAACTCTAGTAAAAAGAAAATAAACAAATGGAAGCAAGCAACCTACCAGAGAGAGAGTGTTCAAAAAGCTGGTTATAAGGATGCTCAATGAACTTAGAAGGAGAATAGATGTTCTCAGTAGGTACTTCAACAGAGAGATAGTAAGCATAAAAAATGACATAGAAACCATAAAAAAGGACCAGTTGGGAATTAAGAATATAATAACTGAAATAAAAAATACACTAGGAGGAATCAACAGTAGATTAGATGAAGGAGAGGATCAAATCAGCATGTTGGAAGAAAAGGTAACAGAAAATATCAAATTGGAACAGCAAAAAGAAAAATAATTTTAAAAAAATGAGGAAAGTTTAAGAAACCTCTTGGACAACATCAAGTGTACTAACATCCACATCATAGGGTACCAGAAGGTGAAGAGAGAGGACAAGAGATTGAAATCCTATTTGAGGAAATAATAACAAAACATTTTTCTAATCTGGCAAAGGAAGTATGAGAGTCTTAAACAAGAGGAACCCCAAAAAAGACCCACATCAAAAGACATCATAATTATGATGCCAAAAGTTAAAGACAAAGAGAGAATCTTAAAAGCAGCAAGAGATATGCAGTTAGTTACTTGCAAGGATAATCCCATAAGAATGTCAGAAACTTTGCAGGCCAGAAGGAACTGGCACAAAATATTTAAAATGATGAAAAACAAGAACCTACAGCCAAGACTACTCTTCATAGCAAGGCTATCCTTTAAAATTGAAGGTGAGATAAAGAGCTTCCCAGACAGAATAAAAGCTTAAGCAATTCATCACCAACAAGCCAGTACTATAAGAAATATTGAGAGAACGTCTGTAAAAAGAAAAAGAAGAAAAAAACCATAAATATGAATAATAAAATGGCAATAACTATGTACCTATTAATAATACTTTAAATGTAAGCGTATTAAATGATCCAATCAAAAGACATAGAGTAGCTGAATGAAAAAAAAAAAAAGACTCATATATGTGTTGACTACAAAAGACCCACTTCAGATCAAATGATACACATGAGGAAAGGGATATATAAAAAAAATATTTCATGCAAATGGAAATAATAAAAGCTAGGGTATCAATACTTACATCTTTTAAAAAATAGGTTTTAAAACAAAGGATATAAGAGACAAAGAAGAACATATGTAATGATGAAAGATCAATCCAACAAAAACAACATAACCCTAGTAAGCATTTATGCACCCAACATAGCAGTACTTAAATATATAAAGCAACTATTAACTGACATGAAGTGAGAGATTAACAGTAATACAGTCATAGTAGGAGATTTTAACATCCCCATTGACACCAATGGACAGACCTTCCAGACAGAAAATCAAGAAGGAAACAGGAGCCTCAAATAACACACTAGATTAAATGGATTTAGTTGATAATTTTAGAGTGTTTCACCCCAAACAGCAGAATATATATTCTTCTCAAGTGCACATGGAACATTTTCCAGGATAGATCACATGTTAGGCGACACAACAAATTACAATAAATTTAAGAAGATTGAAATCATATCAAGTGTCTTCTCTGGCCATGATGGTATGAAACTAGAAATTAGCTACAAGTTAAAAACTGAAAAATACATGAACACATGGAAGTTAAATAACATGCTACTAAACAATGAATGGGTTAACAATACCAAGGAATAAATATAAAGATACCTAAAGACAAATGAAAATGAAAACACAATGCCTCAAAATCTATAAGACACAGAAAAAGAAGTCCTAAGAGAAAAATTCATCACAATACACACCTACTTCAAGAAACAAGAAAAATCTCAAATAAGCAATCTAACCTTCTACTTAAAAAAAAAAAAAACAAAAACAACTAGAAAAAGTATAGGAAACAAAACCCAAAGTGAACAGAAGTAAGGAAATAATAAAAATCAGAGTAGAAGTAAACAAAATAGTCTAGAAAAATAATACACAAATCAATGAAACCAACAGATGGTACTTTGAAAGAATAAACAAAGTTGATTATAAGCAGACTCATCAAGAAAAAAGAGGTCCCAAATTAATGAAATCAGAAATCAAAGAGAAGTAACTATGAACTCCAGAGAAATATAAAGGATTATAAAGATATACTATGGGCAATTAAATGCCAACAAATTGGACAACTGAAAGAAATAGATATATTTCTAAAAACATTCTGCTAGGCAGATAGACATGAGTGACAGGAGAATGAAGGCCCAACCCAAAGAAATCCCTTAGGATCTCTTTAAAACACACATTTTATAGTTAAAAATTACCATTACAAGGAAGTAAAAACCACAGAAATAACCACTGGTTTAGTCTGGCCAAGACCACTGCACAGTTAGTACATATGCTGTTTTTGCTTGACCTTAATCTCATTATAGCATCATTAGAATATCATACGTATGCCCAGAAGTTCAAGAATCTCATGAATTCTGAGCAATCGTATGTGCAGTAAACAAAGGGTTATATAACAGTCAAATATTAATCAAATGACTTAATGTGTCAATTATCTAACACCACCTCTGTAACCATCCATCATAGCCACAATATAAAGCATACTTCCAGCATTCTGTGGGGTTGCAGTCATCTCTGGTGTAGCCCATGTCTTTCTAGAAATGCACTTTAATATATTTTACTTTTCCCAAATTTCACTAATCTGTAATTCTCTACTGAGTTTGCAGAAAAAAAAACAAAGTCTCCTGATGCTACCAGAGCAATGACAGATTTAGATCACCTCCAATGGTAACAATATAATCTCCCAAGACTGCATCAAAAAGAAACAGAAAATCTGGATCAACCAATTATCACCAATGAAATTGAATAAGTAATCAAAAAACTGGACTAGACAGCTTCATAGCTGAATTTTACCAAAAATTAAAAAAAAAAAAATCTGTTCTTCACAAACTATTCCAAAAGCTTCAAGAGGAGAAAAAATTCCCTAATTATTTTTATGAGGTCACCATTACCCTGATTCCAAATCTAGACAAAGATATTACAAAAAAAATTTTATAGGCTGATATACATGATGAAAAATGATGCAAAAATCCTTAACAAATATTAATAAAAATATATTAGCAAACTGAATTCAGAGATACATTAAAAATATCATGCACCATGATCAAGTTGGATTTTTCCTGGATGCAAGGTTGGTTTAATGTTCACAAATCAATTAATGTGATGTATCACATTAACAAATTGAATGCTAAAAATCATATGATTAGATAGTACATGTGGAAAAAGCATTCGATATAATCTAGCATCCATTTATGATAAAAACTCTCAGTAAAGTAGATATAGAAGGAACATACCTCAACATTGTAAAGTCCGTATATGAGAAACCTACAGCTAACACCATATTCAGTGGGGAAAAGCCAAGAGAATTTTTCTTAAGATCAAGAATAAGACAAGGATGTCCACTTTCACCACTTTTATTCAACATAGCTACAGTAATTAGATAAGAAAGAAATAAAAGCTATCCAAATTATAAAGAAAGAAGTAAAACTATTATTATTATCAGATGGCATAAAACTATATAGAGAGAACCCTAAAAATTTCAACAAAAAACTGTTAAAACTGATAACTTCCATAAAGTAGTAGGATATGAAATTAATAATCAGAAGTCAGTTGCATTTTAAAGCACCAATGATAAACTCTCAGAAAGAGAAATTAAGAAAATAATTCCATTTTAAATTCCATCAAAAACAATAAAATCTCTAGGAATCAAATTAACCAAGGAGGTAAAAGATGAAGAAGTACAAATTAGTCCTTATAAAACAGTCATGGAAACATAGAGTACAGCATAGGGAATATAGTCAATATTAACTGTAAGGGCTACGTGTAGAGAAAGATGGGTGCTGGGGTAATCAAGGAGATCAATTCATTCAAGCTCTTCTTTTACGGTGAATAAATAAATCCTGCACTACCTTAGAGATTTTGCAATTTGATTATCCTCAATTAAAAAAAATTGCTCACCATGTTTAGTGTAAAAGGAATGTTACCTTTAGATTTGTCTATATTTATTCTCACTATTTTATAATTGTTTTCTTTATCTTTCATAATACATGCCTTTCTCTATTGAGTCACTGTTTATTATTGATTCTGCATCAAAGAGACAACTAAAATAACATTTGTGGTATTCTACAGCATAACTTCACATTGCTTAGATGAATAACACAGGTTCTGCTCCATCTGGTTTCTCATCTACCTCTCCATTTGTGGATGCTGTTATTGCTCCTCATCAGGGTTCTGTTTATGGAATTAAAATGGTCTGCTCCCTAAAAATGTGTGTTTCTTCACATTCTGTTTTCCCTAGCATGTTTCCTCCTTAATCTGTTCTCCAGCTTCTATTTTCTGTTTATTGGTTCTACTTCTTCCTCTAAGGTTTAATTTAAATTTTATCCCATTTATTACAATATAGCCAATTAACAAGCCTTCACCTAATTTCTTGTTACTTAAAGGCTGTGCCATATATTTATGAATTAATACAATCAGTGTCATATATCTATCTATATAAACATTCATTTTTAGGCCCTCCTTTCAGAAAATGACTGTGAGGAGCTAAGTTATATAAGATGGCATATATATATTTTCAATCAATCCTTACCTTTTGGTGTTTGTTTGTTTTTGTCCTATGAGAGTTTGTTGATAAATTGGTTATGTCTTATTTAACTCCTCAATTGATCCTATATAAGATATGTCCAGGTTTAAAAAAAAAAAAGCCTAATAAATGAGATATAGAACTGAAAACCCTGGAGAGTGCTGATATTTTCATTCTTTCATTTTAATGTCATAAAATAGGGAGGAAGGAGATACAAGAAGATAACATATCCATGTGAGGAGGAGGAAGAGCAAGTCTGAATTATTTGGGCTGTAGTTCATGCTAATAGAACTAAGAAACCTAGAAAAAATTCTCAAAGTGTATCCCTAAAGACAAATGTGGTATTTTTTCACAAAAATAAAGCAAGCAGTCCTAACATTTGTTTGCAACCATAGACCCCAAATAGCCAAAGCATCTTCAGAAAAGAAAGCTAAAGATGACATGCTGCCAGATTTTAAATATAATACAAAGATATAGTAATCAAAATAGTATGGTATTGGCCTAAAAACTGACACATAGGTTAATGAAAAGAACAGAGAGCCCCAAAATAAACCCTCACATATATGGAAAATTAATTTATGACAAAGAAGTCAAGAATATATAATGGGGAAATGACAGTCTCTTCAATAAATGGTGTTGGGAAAACTGGACAGCCACATGCAAAACAATGAAACTGGACCACTATCTTAAACAATACACAAAAACAACTTAAAATAGATTAAGAATTTGAATGTAAAACCTGAAACCATAAATTTCTTAGAAGAAAACATAGGTAGTTAAGCTCTATGACATCAATGATAGTAATGGTTTTTTGGATTTGGCACCAAAAGCAATAACAACAATAGCTAAATAAACAAGTGAGATTACAACAAAATAAAAAGCTTCTGCATGGCAAAGGAAACTGTCAACAAAATGACTAGGCAACCTATCTAAATAAAATAATTGTAAATCATATACCTAATATGGAATTAATATCTAAAATATATAATGAACTCATATAACTCAGTAGCAAAAACCCCAAACAATCCATTTAGAAAAGAGGCAGAGGATCTGAATAGACATTGTACCAAAGAAGATATACAAATGGCTAACAGGTATATGAAGAGGTTCTCAACATCACTAATCATCAGGGAAATGCAAATCAAAACCACAATGAAATAGAAAATGGCTGTTAACAAAAATGGCAAAAAACAACAAGTCTTGCTGAGGATGTCAAAAAAAAGAGAACCCTTGTGCACTGTTGGTGGGATTGTGAACTGATGCAGAAACTGTGAAACACAACATGGCACTTTCCCCAAAAAATAAAAATTAGAACTATCATATGATCAAACCATTATACATCTAGGTATTTATCTGAATAAAATGAAATACTAACTTTGTGGCATCATTTATAATGTCCAAGATATGGAAACACCATAAGAGTCCACTGACTGATGAATGGATAAATAAATTGTGATTATACATATATCTCTGGCAACCACCAAACTATTCTCTGTATCTATGAGATTGTGTTTTTGTCTGTTTTTAGGTCTCACATGAAAGTAAGATTATATTGTATTTATCTTTCTCTGACTTATTTTACTTAGAATAATGCCTACAACTTCCATCCATGATGTCACAAATAACAAGATTTCTTTTTCTTTTTTTCTTTTTCTTTTTTTATGAGTGAATTACATTCCATTATATAAAGAGAACAGAAGAGAGTGGTGTTTGCTAGAGGCTTGGGGAGGAGGGGCACTATGGGTGAAAGGGGTCGAAAAGTATAAATTTTCAATTACAAATAGTGGGATGTAATATATACTATGAAGACTACAGTTAATAATACTGTATTGCATATCAGAAATTTGCTAAGAGAGTACATCTAAAAAGTTCTCACCACAAGATAAAAATTTTGTAAATATGTATGGTGGTGAATTAGACATTGTAGTAATCATTTTTCAATACAGTCAAATACATCATTCTGTTATATACCTGAAACTAATATAATAAATCAATTATACGTCAATAAAAAGAATTTACTGACTATAATAATGTTTTTAAAATTAAACAATGGAAAAAATATAAACATATAAAAATCGGCATGTCAAAGGCAAAACTATGGCAGCAGTAAAAGGGTCAGAGGTTGCCAGAGTTTAAGGGTGGCAGTTAAATAAATGGAGCTCAGAGGATTTTCAGGGTAGTCGGACTGGGTAGTGAGAGTACTCTTTGTGATACTATCATGGTGAATACATGCCATTAAACATTTGTCCAAATGCACAGAATGTGTTCATTTGTCAATTTATTCTCAACTAATAGTAGACATAGTAAATATATATATATATATATAGACATAGTAAATATATATATATGTATGTATATACATATATATATAGTTGATATTCTTCGTATTAGATAAATTGAGCTAATTCTTTTATTATGACCTTATAATGATCTAATTCTCTAGAAAAATTCAGTGATACATAGTAGTATGCATATTTATTCAGGTGATACTCAATGATAAAATTATTACAGATCATACTGGATTAGCATAAAAGTAGAGAGGAAAAGTGGTATCATTTTGGGAGTTAATTATCACTCTGCTAAATAGAGGAATAAATTATGCATTTTAAATAAAAATTAAAAAGTGACTTAGAGGCATTATAAGTGTAGTGTTCTTGTATTCTACCTCTCTAGACATCTAATCTGTTGAAAAAAGCAGAACAGTGAAATGAATCAAACGGACTGAGATTGGACCCCCTGGACACACACCTCAAGAGTCAAAAGTCTACAATATGCTGTTATTTCAAATTAACCTTTTCTAACATTCAAGTTCACACATACATTCTTGTTAAAGTAAGTTTCTAGTAGTTATTTTGTTACCTAATGATATATTGAGTTCTTGAAAGAGCACTTTATTTTGTAAATAAATACTTGAATCGTGTTTAATAAGCAGAAAAAACTACTTTATATTGCACAAAAGACAACTTCGAAACGTCATCTGTGTAAAAGAACAAAGATTTATTTCTTACTTGTACTATATATCCATGTGGATAGGCAGAAATTTTCTACTATTTTAGTCAAAAACCCAAGATGATCTACCATGAAATGCCACGAATCACTGTAACAGAGAAAAGGAGAGGAATAACTTGTGATCCAGCTTTGAAATGGTTCAATCTGTAAGAAGCACCTCACATTGTGTTTTTAACTCTAAAGTACAGGAAGGGTGACTTTTTTTTCTGTGCAAGAGAGAAATATTATTGTTCACTACTAATGGTTACCAAAGTAAAATGTCTAACACCACAGATTTCCATTTTCAGATAAACAAAGTATTTATATCTGATTTCATTAATAATAGTGAGTATTAGAAAACACTGGAACGCATTAGGATCATCAAGGGTCGTTCAGTGTCTGCTTTATGTTTCTAAGGATACAGGGTTCTACAGTAAAAAAGAAAACACAGTAAATATAAATGAACACAAAAGTACAAAACACTTGTTTTGAAATTTTCTTCAGAGCCTTTTTTATATGGTATTTAAAATGAAATGATTAACTGTATTGATAATTTGATTGGGCCACAGTGAGTGGACAGATATTTGTTTAAACATTTGAGATGTGTCTATGAGTCTATTTCTGGATAAGATCAACAAGTAAAATAAGTAAGCCTTTAAAATAAGTAAAGTATATTGCCCTTCCCAATGTGCGCAGGCCTTATTCAATCCATTGAAGGGAAACCTAATTAGGGCACAAAGGCAGAGTAAGATAGGAGACATCAGTCTCTCCTATTGGGACTGGAATTGATACTATAGGCTCTCATAGTTGACAGGGCTTCAGCTTGGATTGGACCTATTCATTGACTCTCCTGGGTGTCCACTTTGGTAAATGTAGATCTTCAGAATTTTCAACCTTCATAATCTCATGAGATGATTTTTTTATGGTAAATATAAATATAAATGTATATGTGTGCACATGTACACACACATGTGTGTGTGTTTCTATGTAGATATATATTTCCTACTGGTTCGTTTTTCTGGAGAACCAATACAAACAGATATTTTGGTGCCAGGAGTAGTTCTAGAGAAATAGAATGATAGGTTTCCTGAATTGATTCTGGGATTTCTAGAATTGGCTCTCTAATCTGATTAGATTTAAAAATGCTTATTCTCTATTTCTGATAGTAAAGAATACACTGATAGTCCATGGCATAACCTTGCAATGGAGATACACAACATATTTCCACTAGATATTCCTAGTTGACCATGTATAAAAAGCAATAAACAAGGTGACTCGTATATAATACTTTCTAACATTAAAAAAAAAAAACAAAAAAACAACAACAAATAAAACTAAGAATTATAATGAGGTCATCTGGTTGTTCCTAACGTTACTGGGCAGAGAGATAAAAGACAGGATAAGCTTAGGAATTTGAATTCCCAGCTCAGGCATCACATAAATGACTGAAAGGCCATCTCTGAAGAAGACCTTATCTCCTGTGGCCACAGAGTTGAAATTGCTGAAAATCAAATAGAGTCTCGTCCTGAGACTAGCTGATTCACAACACAAGTTAAACTCTAGCCTGGCGAGGTGTCTACTATTAAAGTGAGGACAGTGACTGGAAAATAATGGGATGTTAAGTTCCTCAGGGTGATAGCCAGATGCCTGGTGGCAGATTGATTACACTGGACCACTTCCATCATAGAAGAAACAGTGTTTTATCCTTACTGGAATAGATATGTACTCTGGATATGGACTTGCCTTCCGTGCACACATGATTCTGCCAAACTACAATCCATGGACTTACAGAATGCCTTACCCATCGTCAGTGTATTCTAAAGGGCATTGTTTCAGATCAAAGAACTCATTTCACAGCAAAATAAGTGGGAAAGTGGGCCTATCCTCATAAAATTCGCTGGTCTTCCTAGGTTCTCCACCATCCTGAAGCAGCAAGCTTGACAGAACAGTGGAATGGCCTTTTGAAGACTCAGTTGCAATGCCAGCTAGGTCGCAATACCTTGCAAGTTAAGGCAAGGTTCTCTGGAAGGCTGTCTATCCTCTGGAGCAGTGCTCACTAAATAGTACTATTTCCTTACCAAAATGGAGGTAAAGAAGAGGATGTCTAGAATACAGGCGATCCCTGAAGGCACCTATTAGTATCACCACGTCCTTTGATTAAGGTCAATGAAAACTGCAACAACCCAATCTAGATAAGACTACCAGTGACCCAGACCCTTCTTCGGTATTTAAGACTTAGATAATCTTGCAAGATAAAGAACCATGAATAGCTGAGGTATTGGGGAAGACAAAGGGAATATAAAATGGAGAGTGGGAGAAAGTAGTTATAAACAGCAGTCAGTGTTGTGAAAATTATAAATTAATAGCATGGATAGTGAAGTAGATATGTAGAAATTTTACATAAACAAGTGTTACACATTTCAGTGACCCAGCAAATCTAACTGTATGTGAGCAAAGCCATCTTAAATGGTGTCTACACTGAATTTAAATTTCTTCTATTGTGTATATTTTAAATTATTTTAAAGTTGAGTTTTTAAAATTTCAGTTTATCATTTTCTATTTTAATTTTATATTGTTTAGGTCTAGCTATAGGCTTCTCAAATACATCACTTACCCACTTTACCATTAAAAAAAGATAGTTGATGTGGTTTCAGATTTTTTCTCATTTTTTTTATATGTTGTTTTACGATATGCCCATTATAAAAAGCCAAATAAAAGCTAAATATTTTTTCCTGGAAAAAAGCAGGTGGTAAATATTTTTAGCTTTATGAACCACAGGGCCTCTCTTGTCACTATTTAACTCTGTCAGTTTAGTACAAATGAAGCCACAGGCAGAATACACACAAACTAATGTAAATGTCTTCCAATAAAACTTTATTTGCAAAAACATGGAGCACTGAATATGGCCTGCAGGCTGCAGTTTCCTAACCACGTCCTAGGTCATTTTGGGGTCTCTTGCCCAAGAGCCTCAGATCAGGAACTTCAATGATTAATTCTTTCCAGAGCACAGAGACTCCAATATGACAACCAGGAGTTCTATTTTCTACAAGAGATACACAACACCTCATGCTATGAAATTCTTGTACTACAAAGCATCCCTTTCAAATTTCTTGGTGCCCAAAGTACATTCCTTATTTTGGCGTTAACCATGTTAGCAGCATTTCAGAATCCTGGAGTGGGTGGAACTTGAGGGGATGCATTACAGGAATAATTTTTCACATAACGCCCTAGGGTTATCCATGGGAAGGTGGTAATGACTGAACTTCCACACATCGGTGGGAGACAGCACATCACAGGATAAGTAAATTGTTCTTGGCACCTGGACTGTTTACCTCCCTGACTGGGAGAATCATTGCACTAGTAATGCTTTTCCAGCAGGCAGGTCGAAACTTCGTGGAGGGCTGAAGCTGTTGGTGATTGCATTCAGCTGTGAGAAACAAAAAACTTGTTTATCACTGGCTTAAACAATTATGGGCTTATTTTTCTTCAAACAATTAGAAGACTAAAATCATTTCAATGGCTCATGAGAGTCAGAGCTGAGATTTCTGCAGTTTTCTTGGCTTTTGTCTTAGTGTCCTACTGCTCAGGTTGCTTGATCTCCAGCCACAAGGTTTACATTCTAAGCAGGAAAAAATTGTAAGCAAGAAGGGTACTTATATTAAGAAAGCAATTTTCACCCTATTTATACATTGTCAATTTTATATCACATGTCCTTGTGTTGAATATTGGAAAATGTGTCTGTAAGCCTGGTACATGAGAACTGCTGTAAAGAAAATTGATCCAATTGACCATTGACTAGGAGTAGCAGGGTCTGCTGAAAGCCAGCACACAAGTGCCACCTCTCCACATGTAATAGAGGCCTAGCCACTGAGGTCAAGTCCCCCTCCCTCTCCCTTTTCAATTTCTGGTCTCAGAAACATTTTCAAGCTTAAAAAGAAAATAAACTTAAGACAAAAATTTGGGGGAATTTGTTAAATTAAGTGATACCATAGGTCTTACATAAATATTTTAAAAATTTTAAACGAAATTAAAAATAAAACACCATTAATAGTCAGAAAGTTAAGCAGAAGAAAAAAGTACATCTTCATGGTGGCAATATATGTTATATTGTGTCTGGGTCGGGGAGGGAGCAAAGTAAGTACGCAGTGGAGAAATTTATTATGCAATTTAGAAGGAAAAATTGTACACTTTCTCATGAGACAATGTAATTCCTGTGAAAGGTTCAATACTAAATATTGGCTAATATAAGTAGGTGGCAGTTATTAGAACAGCTATTATTATTAAGATAATACAAAAAGATATAGATATCCTCTACATTGCTATTAGTCAAGTACTGAAAAGAAGTTTCAGTCGATGCTATTAGCCATGGAAAGCAATTGAAAGAAAGGAAAAGGACAATGATCATTATGTGCAAGTATTGTAGCTGTTGTGTCCTTTTTACAGTCATAAATTCAAACATTTAAAATTATATTTATCTTTAATTTTTTATTGGTTAAAATTTCTGAAACAAGCCAATCTTTCAAATACCAGAAAATTTAATCTACATTTGCCAACATTACTTATTTCCAGTTTATCAGTCATATTTATAATGACATTTGCTTTATTCTAGGGCCCCTCTTCTCTGAAGTCAATTCTAAGTACTAGAAAGGTATGTAAACAACTTCGTGTTGTCGATGGGAAAAGAGTAAATCCATTTCTTGGTTAGTTCTCCTCTTGTCTGTATGCTCTTATTATCCTCTGCTGATATCCAGTCTCTTGACTTTGAAAGCATTTCTCCATTTCATGACATATTCAAAAAGTCTTTTCTATGCCCAGATTGTGTGATATGTTTGCATGTATGTATGCATGTGTGTATTTAATATAATACACTACATAACCATATACTATTTATTAATAAATAATATATATTATATGTAATACACAATAAATTATATTTTATTATGTATTATATATTAATAGGTAATATATATTATATATTATTAAGTAGTATATGCTATATAACTTATTATGCATTAATAAGTAATATATACTATATGTAATATGTATTATATATTATATATTAATATGTTAGATGCAATACAAGATATATTAAATTACATTTTATACGTAACATGTTTGTATCTTTGCTTTTATTTTGTTTATTTTGGAACTTGTGTTTTTGGTTATATAAATTCAAGTACATTTTTCCAAAATGCTAGTCAGTTTTCTCTAAATGATTGTCTCTAAATTGTTATTGTTTCAGTAAGTTAGCATGTAAACAACTCTCTAAGGGTTTCAACCAAAAAACGGAAGTTCCTGCCCCAGTCTTTCCAAAGCGCAATAATTCCAAACCATTATTTTGATTTAAGTTAGTGTTTCTTCTGATTTTTCACTGTTTCTAAATATAATTATACAATCAATTGTTTATTAATACCTTCTATTGATTTCTTTTTATTAAAATGGGTATTTAGCATTCTTAAATCTCCATCCCAAATTTCACTTTCCACTTGTTCCTATTATAGGTTCGACACAATTTTTATATATCAATATTCCAACTCTACCTATTTATGTCTCTAATAATGTGGTTCACTAGTGATTTTTTCTAGTATAACTGATTTTATTTCAGTTAACTATTGGCACACTTCTGGTTTGCTTATTTTTTTATGCATTTACCACTAACTGCTCCCACATGCTGCGTAATCACTATAAAAACTATTTTGATTCCATTTTATTGAAGGTTTAGTTGAATTTGTTCTCCTGGTGCTTTCTGCTCACTGCTTCTTTTATGTAATAGTTCTAGAAATGTTTAGAATTTTGGTGCTTGCTATTTGTCATTCTATTGATTTTTTCCTGGATCTCATGTTCATACCTTTTGTTTGTTTGTTCCATCATTCTGAGTAAAATGTTGCTTCTTTACAAATAGTGCATATATCAATTGAAAACATGCAAGACTCTGAGTCTTTTTTCTACCTGCAAACTGGATGTGGGTTTTTGTTTGTTTACTTTCTGTGTGTGTGGATGCCATTACCATACTGAGGAAATTTTTTTATATTTACAGATTCCTGTCAATTTTTATTATGCATACATGGTAGATTTTACCCAGTTTTTTTTCTGCAGATGATCACATTTTTTCCATTATTTTGTATATGTGATAAATTATATTTCTTTTTATTTTTTAAT
The DNA here is from genome assembly GCA_030015415.1 of Cynopterus sphinx. Lineage (NCBI taxonomy): Eukaryota > Metazoa > Chordata > Mammalia > Chiroptera > Pteropodidae > Cynopterus > Cynopterus sphinx. The sequence goes on from CM057379.1 coordinate 12,265,471, forward strand.
TTTAAGTAAACAAATACACCTATATTTATTGTATAGTTCACTGAAAATGATATGCCTATGTAGCGACAACTACAATCAAGAAGTAAAGCATTTACATCACTTCATAAAAACTGCTTGTGCCTCATTACAAACAACATCCCCTTATACTTGTCTGCTTTCTGACTTTTACGGGTTACACAAATTTGAATTTTGTAACTTTGAACTATATTTAGTCTTTTGTATATCACTTCGTTCCCTCAAAATAATGTTAAAAGTTTTACCCAGGATGTTGGGTATATTTTTGGTTTATTCCTTTCTCTTGCTCAATAATATATTATTTAATGAATGAATCACACATCATTTATTCATTCACCTTTTGATGGACATATAGCACTTTTCCATTTTGGGCTATTAAGAATAGACACTACTTTGTATATTTGAATATTAGTCTTTGGGTAGCATCATTTTTATTTCTCTTGGGTAAACACCTGTGAGTGGAATACTGAGTCATAGAGGAGATATATGTTTATCTTAATAAGAAACTACCAAATTGTCAAAGTGGTTACACCCGCTTCCACAGCAGTTACATTTCTATCTGCAGTGTAAACAGTTTAAGTTTGCCCTCCTTCATGTCAACACTTGATATTGCCATGTTTCAATTTAGGCCATTTGAATATGTCTGTAGTTGAGTATGTGGTTTTAATTTGCATTTTCCTTATTGCCAAGAATGCTGAATATCTTATTTTGTTGTCCTTAAATGTTGTTGCTTTTAGGAGGGGCTGTTCAAATCTCTTGTTCATTTTAATAAGAATGTTTCTTATCTACTATTCATTTGTAATTGTACATTATATCACATGTCTCTTTTCGATTACATGTACTGTGTTGTGAATACTGTCTCCTAGGCTATGGGTTTGCCTTTATACATTATTAAAAATTTCTTTTGGAAGCAGAAAATTTTAATTTTGATGAAGTCAACATTATTAATACTTTCCTTGCCTTTATTTTTTGAGTCTCATCTAAGAAATCTTTCCTAATCTGTCATATTTATTCATTTTTCTTCCAGAACATTTAGTTTTAGTGTTTATATTTATTTGACATAATTTACATATTTATATAACATTTCAACTTAATTAATGTGCATGATATAAAGAAATTTATTTAATCTATAGGGTCTATTGGCCCAACAGTATATAAATGATGTGCATAAAGTTGATCACTTGGACCAACAGAACATTTCACACAAGGAAATCTGAATATGATTATAAAAGTACCTACCAGCCATAATATGTAAATAGACACAAAGTAAGTTAATTTCCTAGTTTATGTAGATATGCAATTAATTAGTATACTCTTTAATAATAATAGTTGATGTTTACATAATTTATGTTTTCTCATCAGTTCTGCAAGTATTATTAAAAACTTTAAGCCTGATGGCAACTTTAATTAAAATATAACAAAATAAAAGCCCAAATAGAAATACGACCTTAAAAGGCATCCAAGTGACTCAGAGTCTGGACACAATACAGAACTTCTGGCTCATAGTCTAGTCAGTGTCATAACCCATTGTACATGCAGGATTGTTTTAAGCTGTTTGGCACAGAACATATTAAAAAAGCAGTTTTAAAATTATTTTGATAATTTTTAAAATAAATTAAACATTCAAAAAATTAGAATTTGAGTGTTTCAAAATCTCATTTGCACTAATGAGTCTTTTTATAACTTTGTTTTAAGTACACATTGGTAAACAATTAAAGAAAAAGGTAATTGGAGCTAGTGGTATCTAGGCATTTACAACAGTCTATTATTCAATTCTTTAAAGATCAGCATCTCTCCTTTGGAAGAATTAAATGACTAAAACAGTATTTTTCTGTTTTAGATTTATCATAAATCCTTTATTTTTCATCATTTTTTCCTACAACTGAATATTTTTCCATCAAAAGATAAGAAAAGAAAGCTACATCACCATTCAAAGTATATTTGAGTCAAGCCAATATTTTTTTCCCTGTTCTTTTCAGGAATTAAAAGCAAGAATTGCAAAATTCCCATTGCGATTAATGATGTTCATGTAAAGCTTTTTAAATTCTTTTAAAAATATTCTAAATGGCATTTTCTACTTAATAGTTTATTGTATTGAAGTAAAAGATTTAGTCATTAGTCTTATTTCTATTCTTCCCTCATTTACAATTGTGCAATGCATAAAAAATTCCTTTGGACTCTAAGGCCAATTCATCAAGGCAGGAATGGTCTATGGTCACATCATTATGTGATGTGAAAACCATGTATGTGCTCACACTATATGTGGGCACACAAGAAGTGTGTGTGTGTTGCTAGTGTTCCTTTCTATGACTATAACAAAATAAAAAAATTAAGAAAGCACTGAAGTATAGAAGAATTTCTTTTCCTTCTCTCTCTCAAAAAAAAAAAAATGTGTCCTCCAATTTCCTAGAACAAACTTGTAAAAGAAACTAGATATGCATTAGCTTGTTTTGATTATATGAAAACGAATGACTGACATAGTTGTTATGAGGTTCTCAAATGCAATTTGGATGTATAGGACCTACATCCTCCATAACCAAAGGTCAAAGAGTGTGAAGTTTACATCTGAGAAGCTCCCGTGTCTCTCGGTAACTAGGCCTTCTAATACTGACACTATGATTATGGTAACTTAGAGATTAGACAGATAATTATTTTAAAAGTAAGTTTATAAATTACAAAACTTACTTCAGTGCTTCCTGAAGCATTTTCTTGAGACCAGCAGCACAGCATCACTTGGAGAAATGTTAAAAGTGTAAATTCTTAGGCCCTCCCCTCCCCATAATCTAATAGATCGGAAAACCTGGGGATGTGAACCAGGGGTTATTTGAACAAATCCTACAGGTGATTCTGACGTGCATCTAATTGCAAACCACTGACCTATTTGATGAATCAATGTGTTTTGTCTGTGTAATAAACACAAATGCCTATCTAGGTGATCATAGTTTAGGTGGTTTTTTTTTTTTTTTTTTTTTTTTTTTTTTGTACACACCTCACTTAGCAAGTTGTTTAAAATTTCTAACTGCAAATAGTTCATCATATTATAATGTACAGAGTTATTAAGTCTTCCTTGAGCTATAAATCATTTAATTCTATCTATACATAGCATAAACCATTTCCAGTGCCTCTGGCTTTGCCTTCTGTTTTAACTTACTTCCAATTGCTTATTATTATAAACATCTTCCTATAGCCAGTGTACACATTTTTATCACTCTGAATACTTGTATATTCTTCAAATTTTCATAGACTCTTCAGACCAAGTTACCTCTTCAGTTGTCAGTTTCTAAGACTTTCAGTCTTATCTTTCTTGCTCTCTTCTCTCAAGTCAGATTACATTGCTTTTTAAGGAGAGACAGGTGCTTGAAGCACAGCTGCCTAAGGCTGCTGTCATTTCCTTCACTTGAAAAATAATACCATCCCAACTTTTAAAGAGTCCAAGACATTATTCCTTCTTTTCGTATATTTTCAATCAAATAAATATATTTAGAAACTTGAAAAAAATTCTATAAATTACTAAGAGCTGAAGAAAGAACTGATTCTGGATTCAGAACCCTGGTTTAAATTCTAGGTTGGACAATAATTAATTATGTTGCCTTGGGAAAGTCAAAGACATTTCTGAGACTCCATGTCCTCATATGTAAAGTAGAATAATCATTTCTGAATTTCAACTTTGTTGTGAGGTTTAAGATAAATTTAGATGAAGCATGCTGCTCTAGACACCAGACATTGCTCTTGAGAAGAACCAAAAAATGGTCACTCTGTGTATATATAACATTGTTGAAAAGATTACAAAATTAACAGAAGAGTCCCTAGGCTATATTTTGCCATAGATAAGCTTTTTTTCCCACACTGATTATTGAATGATACTCTATTTTGCTACACACTCTTTTAGCTAAAGGATGGCTTGGTATACGGGTATGTGAGAAAAAAAATGAAAATTCTCATTACAATATAAATTATTGTGGCATTTGTCTGTAAAACCTATATATACTTGTCAAATACAATGTCGAGAATTAGATTCATAATAATAGTTAAGACACCTTGGGCATCTCTATAAAGGACTTGTGCTATTGCATCTTATTCTCAAATGACCTACGGATAGATAGTATTATCACACTAGTTTTACAGAAAAGAAAACTGAATCACAGAGACTGTAAGTAATTTGGCCAAGGACACAGAGCTTGTAATTGTCAGCCAGGGTTTAAATGCCAGCAACTGCTCTCTTTAATCTATGCTCTAAACCAAAGTTCTCTGCTATGTTACCAGGTGACATGCACTAAAAATAACCAAGAGTTATAAAAAACGTCTCTGTTGTGATGTGTAAACATATAAACTATAAAACCTCTGGTAGTTCCTTACCAATTTGCGAGTACTGGTTACAGGGTCAGAGGACTCATGTTTTGTAGGAAAAGTCAGTGGATTATAAAACTAACAGTGATGAGGCAGCCCTAGACCCTGATGCCTTTGTTTTCTTTTGGGAATGAATGTTGACCGATACTGATATCCAGACTTTTTATTTTTAATAGCTTTATTGAGGTACAACTTAAATACTTAGGCTTAAAGCTAGACAAAAGACAGATGCTAGGGAGTAAGACCCTGATTTTCTTTAGGTGTTTGGCTCAAGGGAAAGAAGAAAAACAAGACATGCTTATTTTCTTCCAAACTATCTAACCTATTTTTTTCAGGAAAGAAAAATAGACAAAGAAATAGGACAACTGCCTTGTCAGGAAATATAAATGGACACTTGGCTGCAGTTATCTCTTAGGAATCTGTAACAGAGAGAGCAGGGCATTGATAAACCCAAATAAAATGTAACCTAAAGATCGACTATTTTTTTTCAAATTTATCTCTGCCTTAAGTTTTGCCTTCCTTATGTTATATGAACTCTGACACCAGTGTCTTTCCTTATGAACATATCTCTGCATTAGCACTTCAAGGTCTGTGGCAGAAGAGAGCTCAGTGTTAATTTATGAGTCTGAGCACTCTTCAGAAATTGCTATCATTTCAAATCTGTTTAAAATGCCTGTGTGACATTTTCCATGAGACTGACATTGGGATCAACCTGATTGATTGGGTGTAGGGGACAGGTGTGGTATCACACTCCAAGCTGGTTTAGGAAATAGAGCGGATGATTTAAAATAGTGTAATAGAAAGAGGATTGGACTGATGACCGAGAGTTGAGTCTCACTTTCATTTCTACTATTTAACCTGGAGGCCTGGAGTCAGTTCAATATCCTTATGTGTAATAACAAACACAAAACAAATAACATCTATGGATATACCACACATAAACAGCCGGACTCCCTGCAAAGTAGTTTATTACATCTTAAATTCAAGGTAAATTAAATATTGGTAAATACCTATCTTTGTCATTTATTTTCATTTCCCACCAAGTCTTCCTTATTTACTGGTACTTCCAGAGTAGCACACCACCGCAGCCACTGAGGTAATGTTGATACATTCTAAATAAAGGTTTGCCACTCTGCAGGGTATTTTTTTCTTTCTTTTCTTTTTTCTTTCTTTTTTTTTTTGGTTAGTATCTGAACATTAACATTTGCCTCCTGGACCATCATGTAAGAAGATATACTCACATCCTGCTATAACTATGTCCTCAGGGTCCTTGTATTTAGGCAGCTTTATAAGATTTACAACAAGGTCCTTTGGCATCACAGGGCTTGGCTGGGATTCAAGGTGGATTTGCCTTACAACAAAATACCTTCGGGACTGTTGTAGGAGAATTTCAAAGCATTTTTGGACATTTATTTTTTTCTTTATCATGTTTTCAGTTTTAGTGATTTGGAGATTTCACTTAATAATGCTTTCTGGAGGTTAAACATTTTCTGCACTTATGTCTATTTTCATGTGATAAGACAAATGTCCTCTTTCACATTTCTAATATTCATAATAATTAGTGTTACATACTTTTTTTTTTTTTACAATCTTTGACTTAGTCTGTTTATATTCCTAATTAATATATGACTTGTGCAATTCTCAAACCCTTCAGCACCAACAGTTCAATTCTCACAGTAACTACTCTGAGCTAATGTCTGTCAGACACTTCAGGCTTTGGGGCTCAGTTCTACGAGACTGTCCCACACCTCAAATATTAGCTGCAAAGGGGGTGCCCAAAAAGCATCCACCCTTGACCAGCTGACTACAAATTTAGGGGTTCTTCCTATCCCTTCCTTCACATTTGACATTTCACTACAAGGGCTCACAGAACTTAAATGGAGGAGATAGAGCAAAGTATGGGGTGGGGTGTGTGGCGGGGGGCAACATGAGCTCCCCTGCCCTCTTCAGGTCAACATAAATATGTGTTCAACAACTTATAAATTCTCCAAATCTTATTGTTCGAGAGTTGTTAGAAAGTTCAATTTCCAGCTCCCTTCTCTTCCTTAGAGGTCGTTGATGAGGCTGAAATTTTCCATCTCTAATATTTTGGTCTTCCTGTAGACCAGCCCCAGCCTGAGGCTATCCAATAAGGTAGCCCTGCCACTTTATTAACATAAATTCCATAAATTCCAGTGTGTTGGAAAGGAGCTTCTTATGAATAATGAAAGACCATCAGATCACTTAGAAAATTCTAAAATTTTTAGGAGCTTTCTGGTAGAAACCAGGGACAAAGACCAAATATATTTTTTATTCTTCCATGTGACCATAATTTGATATTACATATGCACTTTGATATGTTTCCCCAATTACAAATTACAAAGTCAACTCCAAGAAATTATATTCAACTCCAAGCTTTTATATTCAAAGTACTACTGACACTTATTTATTTATTTTTTAATTAAAAAAAATCTCTGATTTTCGAACTCTTCATCAGTTGTAGAGTTTGTTTGTATGTTTGTTTGTCTTTTTGTTTCATTTTGTTTTTATTCCCTGGAACAATTTAAACATGAGAATGTTGATTGATATCTTTCTTGCTCAACACTGCCCCTTTAAAGAAATTATATGTCTTCTTTTTTCACATTCTCATAATCAACTGGCCCCTTCCTGGTCATACTTCCTAACTTATTGACATTTTCAGAACATAGATCTCAGTTTTTCTTTTAACCCAATACTTGTTATCTTTCTAAGTGGCTCCATATTCTTATGTATGGCATATCCAGCATCTAGGCACTGATCCAATCTTTCTTTATTACAATGACTTTTCTCTCTATTTTAACTTTGACTATTCCTGATACAATCTATTAATTGTACCACCTGTAAAAATCACTATTTCATACATCTCAAATTTCATCAACAAACTTCTCAATACATAGTTCACTTGCTCAAGTATTACTGTTGAAATAGTTCTTCAAAATCATCAACATTTCAAAAACATTCACTCTCTTCTCTCTCCGTCACTTCCTATTTTCAATCCTCTACTTTTTTATTTAACTTACACAGTCTTTCATTTTAATCACTTTTTACAAATACCAAGAATACCTTTAGTACATTCTTCTTCCATTTCTCTTTGCTGGCTTTTCCTTTTCTACCAGCTCTAAGTGTTCAATTTACTCTGTTCCCTATTCTTTGAGTTGATATACAATTTATTTGCCAATGATTAGGTTTTTTTTTTTTTAAATCTAATTCAGACCTTTCTTTTTATAGCTAATTTATTCATCACCCTCCTGGCATTATGACATCACACATTATCCATCTAAAAATTTAAATGTTTACTGAAATCTAGATGTTCTTCTCAAGTGTTGTCCAAATCATCAAGGGGTATCTCCATGTGCCCACTGCTATGGCAGATATCTGTTATGATGGTCATTGGTACTATTGGCAATACACATCAGCCAGCATGTCACACAAATTTCTAACTCTAAAATCCATTTCAAATATTTTTACTCTTTCCATATCTACAGTTATCACCCTCCCATTTACAAAATTTAAAAAAAAATCTTGTCACTTCAGAACTTAATATCTTTCTGTGGTTTCCCATATCCTTTGGAAAAATTCCAAAAACTTCTTCTTGGTCTATGACTTAGATAATCTATTCTTCTGAGAGGTTATTTAACTACTTTTACCTTTTTTTTTTCTCTGTGGCATAACTCTAATACCTTCTAGCCTTTACACATTGGCCACATTCCTGCTAACAAACATTCAGCTATTTATATTATTCACAGTGCCTCTTTCTACACTCACTTGGCTGCTTCCTTCCTACTTAACCCTCTGTGACCAAAGCTAAAATTCAGCTCCTCAGACAAGCCTTCATAAATCCAGATTAGTCGAGAATATATCACTGTATCATTTTCTCAGAATCTGTTCATGTCCTCCATGATGCGTATTTTAATGATTCTATATTTTTTGTGTTTATTTGCCTTTCCCATTTAGCTTTAATTTTAAAAATTGTTATTTACTATACAGTTAACCTTCAACATATTATTTGCATCATAGTAGGCACTCAGCAAATGTTTTTAAATAAATGAAAAAATGAATCTTAGATATAACCTCATATATATTCTTGAATTTTATGGTATTATATATCTATATAATTACCTTTAATAAAATTAGTGTAAACTGATTGGTTCTATTTTGGATGACTACACTAAACCATCATTTTGGTGTTCTGATGTCATTAAATCAGAAAGCTCCAGCAAAAATAAATAAATAAATAAAAAGATCAAATAAACAAAAAGAATATTGTAAACAAAATCGACTGGCCAAAAAACAAAATGAAAAGGGCACTTGCAAATGATATCACATAAAAAGATATAATAGCTATAATCTATAAAAAACTAAGGCCAAAAGAGCAAAACAAAATATTAGAAAAATGGGGAAATATAAGAACAAACATAGATACACTTAAATATAAAAAGATAGCAAGATACCTGACCTCACTCATAATTAGAGAAATGCCAAGTATAACTACACAGAGAATCTCATGTATACAAATAAAAATATTTTACTTTAAAGAATTCACGATATATTTGGGCAAGTCTATGAAAAAACAGAAATAATTTGTTGGTGAAATTCAGATTGCCAAAACCGTTTTGGGGAATGGGTTGCTAATACATACTAAAGTTACATATGAATTTACATTTGACCCAGCAAGTCAACTGCTAGATATTTACCATGACAATTCATCTTCAATATTATGAAAACATGCGTTTATTCACAAAAAAATACTCCTAATTGTGAAATGTTGAAAATTATCTGCATGCATAAATAAGGAAAAAAAGTTGTATAAACTATGGTTTATGTACACATTGAAACATTATGCAGTTGGAAACAAGAAGGAGTAGGACTTCTCTGAAGTGATAGGGAGGGATTTCTAGAAAATACTGTAGGTTATAGACAAAGTACAAAGAAGTATTCATAACATGCTACCTTTCATGTAAGAATGAGGAAAGTATAAACTAGATATGTACATAATTTAGATATGATACTGCGTGTATGATCACATATGTATATGTGTGTGTGTGTGTGTGTGTGTGTGCATATGCAGTTCTCTAAAAAAGAAACAGGAGGTACGAAACAGCAAAAAGAATAGTTACCTATGGGGGTTTATGGAGAGGAAGATGGATATGTAGGAATATAGAAATGATGTAAAAATAAAAGGAAAATAAAACCTGTCATTATAACCTTTTGCATAGTTTTCTTTTTAGAAAGTTAATGTTTCACAAACTCATAAATTAAATTAAACAAGTAATAAATATCGGAAAGAAAACAAAACAGAATTGAATGTAAACAAAACAATAACACCTAACTATATTTCAATTGAATAGCATCAGTACACTGAAGGTGAAAGAAAATTTTTAATTTTTGACCACAAATATGAATTGAAGTTAACATCTTCTTTTCATTCACTCAAGAGCTTCTCTATAAAAAAAAACAAACAAACTAGTTTTGGCTCAAGATACTCTGAACAAAAGAATGGAAGTTGAAAGCTGATGAAGGAGACAGTGTTGTTATCAGTGGGAATTCTTCTTAGAGAGCACACTTTGTTTGTTATTTTCTAATTAGCTACTCTTAAGAGGCCCAGAAAGTACACTCAAGTAAAAGAACGAAATAAAGGCTGTGAACACCCAACTCAGATAACAAATGGAAGATTAAAAATTTTTAGAAACAGCAGCTTTAAAGAGTTCCTTATCTCTTCTAGTGCTAGAGCAAATTTGGCTAAGCACCAAACACCAGAGCCCTCTGCACGAGTTGTACTGTCAATAAAATACTCAGCTCAGAGCATCTGTGGAAAATGAACTGATCTCTGAGATGCAAGAGAGGGAAAGGTAGGAAAATGCAGACACACTGGTGATTTCTAACTCCTGCTGCCCATACTCCTGGATCTTCCATGCTCTCAGGGTCTAAACCCTTTTTGCAGCAACAAGACTTTCCCTTCATAAGAGATTTTCCTTCAATGTACTTGGGAACTGTTTACTATGCAGCAGCTTTGCTAAATGCCCTCCATTACTTTCAGAGCCATAGGAGTTGTCACAATGGAATACCAAATGGGAAGAACAAAGTTGACTTTGGGAGATGATACACAGAAAAAAGACAAAGTTTTACCAGCTTTAATGGACAGGAGGCTGGCAAGCTTGTATAAGAAGTGCATTAGATATTCTGAGGGTGTTAGGTAAAAGAGGATGAATAAAAAAAGATTGATGGTACCCAATCTAGTTACAATGTGTCCTTACATGGAACTTAGGACATGATGTTCGGATCCAGTTCCCGGGAAGGATATTAATAGTTAGCAGCTACTCATTGAAGCCTATACATAATGGGAAGCTGTGGCAATTAGCAACATTGTTGAAATATTAGAAGTTTTTTTTGGGGAGGAGTATGTACAGGAATCAAGTTTTATCTAGATTTTAGTGTTGAGATTGAAATATTATAAGTAACCAGATCAGACAGTCTTTAAAGGGTGCTCTCGAAGACTGTAAAGATTACTCCTTTATTATTAAGAAAGGACTTGGTAAGAAGGACATTAGCATTTTAAAAGCCTATGTATGACCATCACCTTTTGGCTAAAGATTGTGGCAAAGGATGCTCTAATAGCCTTAGGTACCTTAATCTTAATGGAAACACTGGGATCTATGATGGCTAAAAGCAATTAGTGGTGCTTGACCTTCAGAGACAAGGTGAATATAAATATCTCAAGAAATCTGAAGGTGGAAGTAGCAATAAAAATGTTTTAATGTGCAGGGACCTATAGTGAAGGTTAACAAAGCATCAGCATCCTCCGAGATGATGTAGAGTGACAGCCTGCTAAAGGGTTGCATGGCATATGTTAGAAGAAACCTTCTATGACAGTGGGACAAAACGCTAACACAGGAGCCAAACCTATGCCAGTTGACAGACTCGCTGATCCTTGGCTGAGGGAAGTCTGGGCATTTTGAAGGTCTCAGCAAAATGACACATGTTTCTGAGATAAATCTTTTCCTCAAATTTTCACAGAAGAAACATCAGACATTTAACAGAATAACAAATGTGCAATATAAGAAAAATAAGAAAAGTCTCCAAACATTTCTTAAGTTCATGGTGCTGCCTCTGAATTACCACTAAAATCTGGACTTTTGCAATTTACCATAGTCAGCACAGAATGGAGATTTTTGATGATTAATGGAGTTTGGGTTTGATTCTTTCTTGCAGTAGGTCCAGTGGGATCACGAATTTGTTCCAGGTTTTTTTTTTTTTTTGCATAGTGGGAGTAGAAATGCTTAATAATTGGCAAAACCTCTAAAGCTTCTTCTACAAAGGAACTAAATGAAAAGCCCTATATGTTCCCTCACAGTAAAACAAAATAGTTTGGTCATATTTCTACCTTTGCTGATTTTCCTATGAACTATGGCAACTCCCTTGTTTTCTGTCACAATTAATTTAGGGTGTGCTTCAATCGCCTTGATATTCCTTCAAATATCTCGCTGGTTCTTTGTACTTTAGACGTTAGTTATTGGTGAGAAGGAAGTAACATGCTACCATTGTTGAGGATGCAAGGTTTTTTTTGTTTTCGTTTTTGCTTTTTAACCTGGGTAAAAAACGAGAGCAAATGCTGATGGGGGAATGATAGAAAGGGGTACTCTAGAGAGCTGATGTGTACAGACTACCTCACTGACTTCTCGAGACACCAGTATCTGGTTGTGTACAGTCATGAGAAAGTCATCAGCAAGAGAGCTCTGGATATGCACTTTGTCCTTAAAGGCACAATGTTATTTATTGGTTGGGTTGGGCTGTTCTCCATCTTCTGCAGATTTGAACGATTGATTTCTCACTTTGATCCTTCAGGATGAAGAAAGTGAATGGTTTCTTTTTGTTACTAGTCCCAGAGTATTGCACTATTGTTTTTGTATTCTTAAATACTACCCAAAACTCTATAAAAAAATAACTTTATCACCTTCTCTAATTACCCCATTTGAATTTTCAGTGTCTTAGAAGGAACGTGTCTGGTGGACTATGTATGTCTCAACTAGCTCTACGTATCACAACTTACGCAAGATGCCACAACTACTTAACTACTGATGCTAAGTTTAGGCTTCTATATTTTTTCTACTTATAGTATTTATCTATATACTGTGTTACCTCTTTAAAGTCTAGACTCAAAAGTGTGGATTCTAGTTATACTCTTTCTATATATGCCTAAGTTTTTATTGTTTTTAGAGTTTATTATTGAACTATAATTATAAAAATCTCCATTGTATTAAATACATTTAGCAAAAAGATTAGCCACACAAAGCATAATATCCCATCAATAATGTGTTGTATTTATACCAATCTTCAAATTTCATAATTTCTATGTAGATACTGAAGTCTTCCTACTTTAATTATTAATTTATTGTAAATTTCCTACACTAATGAGGACATTTATATGAATTAGACTTCGTATAGAACCAAAGAGCAGAAAGCTATGTTAACTGAGACTCTGAGATTATATTCACTTAAGTGGTTATTTATTAGTATTTGCCATAACTGTTCATGCAAAAGAGAAATTTATTCTAGCTATTTACTGGGGAAAACCACTTTCTATAATATTACCTGTATACATGTTTAAAGAGTAGCACAAATAAAAATGGTATTAATTAGATGCTTTCTGTTTTACTTTTAGCTTTTTTTGAGATAAATGCTATAAGATTTCTGAACTCTTAAACTTTGTCTTCCCAGTCATCTGTTTGGAGAATTCATTCTTCAATCTGTTAGATAATCTCCTTTTCTCACTATTCCACTTTGAGTTAATGCTGCAGGAATATTAAATGATTTGTGTTCTTATGAGTGTATCAATCTGTTCATATCTTCCTGACTTTGCTCAAATTCCCTCAGACTTTGAAAGACTTTCTATTACTATCTCCCAAGTTAAATATTTTCTATATTTAAAATCTTTTTTTTTTTACCTACCTGCCTACCTCAGTCAGAATGAATCATTTCCTCCTTTTGCTACTTGTGTACTCAGTGAATAACTCCTTATATTTCATTGACAGTATGAAATTATTCAGAAAATAAATTCAGCACCTGTTTAGCACACCAGTTAAGCAAGCACATCACAGGGGAAAGATGAAAACACTGATGTTTATTACATTTAAAAAATGTGAGGTATCACATTTTATCAACTCTTATTTGCACACTTTATAACATTTTAACAAATCTAACATTAGGATATATGTTATAATTTCATTGGTTAACATATTCTTTGTTTTATATGAGATAATGATATCTATTATAATTAATGAAAATATATCCTGAGAATTTTTGGAAATACATTTTGATTTTTTTTTACATTTATCTCACAGCTGTCTCTCTTTTTTTCTCTCTCTCCAGATCCCTGCCCCCTTACTAAAATAAAGATGATTTCCACCCTCCCCCCCTCAATTTTGTAGTAACGTATTCAAGGAGATTTACCTCATTGTGTTGCTCTGCCCAATACTGCAAAATGGTGTGATTCTTTTTGTTTTATTTCAAAGGGCTTACAGAATAAAAATACTGTCATTCATAAGAATGGCAAGAAGAATTTGGAATGTTAAACATAACTTATGTGATCATGGCAAATTAATTTAAAATACCTACAGATTTTTTTTTTTTTTTTTGCTTTGAGAGGAATCAACATATGTATTCATAGAGAGATCTGAGGCTCACGATTAGGAGAGGAAAACTAATGTCAATTCGATATATAAAAACTATTCTTAGTAGAGCTTCTTAAAGTATTAACCTACTACCTCAGAAGACAATGGAATAGACTTCAGTATGACCAGAAGTCTCTGAATATATACTTACTAATAGTTTTTGGAGTTGCTGTAGGAACCGGTTGAAAGACAATGATGTTGAACAGATGACTTCTCTTGTATGAATCAATTTTGATATTCTGTCTTTTTAAATTCTTTCAAAATAATCTTATTCTAATACATGTTTTATTTTGGGTTAATCTCAACTCCAGAAGCTCCTCAACTTAACAATGAGGTTATGTACTGGTAAATTCACTGTAAGTTGAAAATGTTGTAATTCAAAAATGCATTTAATACACCTAAACTAAAATCACTGTCAAGTCAGGTATCATCTGTATGATGAAATATATAATTTAAAGATAAGCTAAGTAAATAACAAGGAGAATGTGGTGCTGGGAAAATTATAAGTGAAGATGGGTCACAAATTTTCCTCCTAAAATTGAAATAAATAAACATGATATATTAAAATAGTAATAAATATAGCAGTAAGTCTTAATGAAACAAATACAGACTAGTACTACAATCTCTAAGAAGATGCACACAGGGTGGGAAAAGGATTCTAGGAATCTCCTTACTCTTTCTTTGGGAAAATGCAAGTAAATGCAAATAAAATGCAAGTGAATACAAACAAAAAAGCTGTGTCTTTGTCTATCAAATGCTACTACCTGAAGCTTTAGCTTAACATCATCTTTAAAATAAAATTTTGGAGCAAAGGCAACCAGGTTTTAAATGAAGTGACTACAAAATAAAAGAAAACTTACCAGTATTTCATCTGAATACTGAGAAGACCCACATAGACCTTTCATTAAAATGTAAGTACTATTGAGACAGGGCATCACTTGTAAATTCTTAATCTTTTAGCAGGAATTGAAATGGGACATCTCTGCAGAGTTAATCTTTTTAGTAAACCTAGTTAAGTTTTCTTCCCTCCGTTCTTTGGAAAAAAGGCTCTCTCCCTCAAATCCTGATAACTGCCCTGGCGACTCAGATACCTCTGGCTATTGACAAGGGTCATCAACCCGTTGTTAAGCAGAAATGGTGTTAAATGAGGCAGGGCCCTTAGAGTCTGAGCAGGGAATGGACTTGAAGCCAAAGGTCTTTCATTTTACTCTTTAAGAAACGTATTAACAAAACCTGTTTCCCTTTACTCACTTAACAGGCAAATCGATAATAGAAATTAATAGATGTATGATTTAAATAATGAGTATGTATTTTCTTTTCCTTGTCTGGAGACTGAGGTGGCACTTGACCAGGAAACCCAAGACACCATCTGACTGAGGCAGAAAGGGAAAGAGCTCCATGAAACCCCTGTAGGCAGGGACTACTGCCATTCTCAACAGGAAGCAGATGTGGAAGAGACCTCCCATCCCTCAACACCCATACTACTAATAAGAGGATTCATGGCTCTTAGAAAAGACATAGGCAGGAAAGTTAGTTAGGGGGTTTTGGGTCTGCCTGAACTGAAGTCATCCTATCTCAGAAAGGGTCCGCCCTAATCCACCCACAATTAAGCAAGCCAAAAGGCATTTTCTTTTTTTAACTCACACAAAGAAACCAGTAGGCAGAGATTTAGGTACCAATTTAAGCCAGTCACTCGCACCTGCGCATTGAAGACTCCCAAAGACCTATAACTCTCCTGAGTCTCATTATACCATCATTATAATAGATTGAATATACCCAGAAATTCATTAATATCATTATAACAGACTGATTCTGGGAGTAAACACGCACAGAAAGCAAAATGATGAATTGCTGAGTCCTGTCAATCTTAGTTGTCTATCAAAAGAGCCTACTCTAAGTAACCACCCACAACAAAAAGGGATAAAAACTTTGAAGGCTCTGTAACCTGGCCTTTTGAGCCATGCTTGTCTTGCTCAGGCTTGCTTCCACATCTAGAAGTGTATACTTTCCCTTCTAATAAAACTTTTCTTTTTTCCTGTATTTCAGTGTTTTGCTCAATTCTTTGAGACATCAAGAACCTGGACAACGCTCTGGGAGAGGACCCCACTCTCTGGTAACACCACGAGAGAAAGAATATTTAGAATTACAACAAACAAGAAAATGAAGGAGCATAATATGGGTATATACATGTGCATCTATGTGTGCATATATATTCCCTATAGAAGGAATATACCAAAAACACAGAAGAAATTAATTTTATAAATACATAGCTCACTAAACAACTACATAGAAGACAAAACAAATTGAAAATCATATATAAGATGATAAGAAAACAATTAGTTGAAAAGATAAAAGCCAAAGTTAAAGATATATATATGAAATACTAAAACAGTACCTAACAAGATTAATAGAAAAGAGTTATATCAAGAGAAAAGAATTGACATCTTAAGTAAATTGACATGATGTAGACACTTAAGAAAACAACAGAATGAAGGAGCATATCAAATGTTAGGAAGCAAAACACTAAAACATAAGAAAAACACAAAACAGTGTTTTTGAAAAACAGTAATATTTCCTGTAAAAAGCATAACTATAAAAAAGTGCTCACATTTATAGAGATAAACATTCTAGGAATGGAAGGACAAACAAAGCTGTAGAATAAGTTTGTCCAAGCCTCCTATTTTGGGATACCATTTTCATTGCCATTTATGTGTATTTTCTTTCAGTTTTCCAACATGTTTTCTATGTGTAAATCCTATCTTCCTTAATTAGACTTAAACTGATTGAAGATGAAATGGAATTCCCCATTGGAAATCCCTCATAGTAAAGACAATGAACAGCTATAGAATTGAAACACAACAGGAATAAATTGAGAATGCAAATATCTTTCTTCATCTTGTTCTTTTCAAAATAAAACTTGGTTGTCTGTTAAAAAGCCAGAAGTATTTCCTGGAATTGGCTTTTTAACTACAGGTGGAAGAATGCCAGCTTACCTTCTTTGCCATGTTTCCCTTTTACATTAGGCTTTCCCAGGAATCCATGGTGACTTTTCAGTGACATATAATTAATATACCACAATACATCCGTTTGGAGTGCAAAATCAGTGGTACTTAGTATACTCACAGTGTTTTACAACTATCATCACAATTAACTATAGAACACTTTTTTCTTTTAAATCATTATTAGCACTTTCTCCCCATTTCTCACTCATACCTTTCCCAGCCAATGGAAAACACCACTCTACTCTCTGTTTTTGTGAATTGACCTCATATGGCTATTTTATATAAATGGCATAATATAACAAATGATCTCTTATGTCTGGCTTCTTTCATCTGACATAATGCTTTCAAGGTTTATCCATTTGTAATATGTAATACTTCATTAATTTTTAATGGACAAAAAATTCCATTTTATGTATATAAGATGTTTATTTTTATTCTATTTCAGGCATTGTTCAAAGCACTTTACTCAGGAAAAACCATCATAGATTGCTTGATGTGCCCCCCTCACACTGAGAAGAGATAGACACAACTTGTGAAGAGTTTGGAATTGAAATATCAATGAGGACACAGAAAAATTAAGCAAGCAAATAAATGAGGCAATTATTAACTCAGAAAAAAATATTCCAGATATAAAAAGTGACTCAAACTATGCTACCTGGCTTGGGCATAATTGGCATTTACTTAACATAATAATGTGTGTTGAAGTGATGAGGGTGATGAAAGATGAGAATATCCTTTGTTTCTGTTGTGGAAAATAAACTGAAGATATCATAGCTAAAAAGCCAATAAAAAGCAATATACTCTGTTATTTAGACGTGGGGAGGTAAATACTAAAAGAGCCAAATAATATTTTTGTTGTTCAAATCATCATTCATTGTATAGATTACTATGGCTAAGTTTTATAGAAAGAAAGGCAAGATGAAGAGAGATATTTGAATTCTCAATATATCTTTTCTATGTTCAATGGTAGGATGTAAGATAATAAATTAGTCATATATCCCTAACTACTAAATAAGCAAACTCAATCTTTTATCTTTTGATAGATTAAAAAATCTAGGGTGATGCTCCTTAAATATAAGATTCTGGTAGGAGTTATTGTGGGTTTTCAGTTACATCAATGTTCCAAGTCAATACATCATAACCCCAGGATACTTTGTAGATAATATTTCTGACTTTGTGAAGTTAAAATAAAAATCTAAAATATTTCTAAGAAAGCCAATATTGTTTAATCAAATTAAAACACTATGAGAAAGAAGGTATTAGGGACCCATACTATATCAAGAAAAACAATTATTAAAATAGAAAGAAGGCGGAGACGAATAATCATTGGCTTGGGTTTGGATTTCCTGGACTAGATAACTAGGCATTATGTTCAGTTTAAGAATCAATGTCACCTACATGGCTCTCGCAGATACCTCCATACTGAAAGGGAGTCTGCCCTTCACACCCTTGACACTAGGTAACATATTCTAAAGAAATAACATTTTGAAAGAATATCAGAATTACAAAAATTCTGTGGTGTTAGTCCAAGTCAAATAGAGCAATGGAAAAACAGAAAATAAAAAATATTAATTTAAATTCAGAGAAACTAAATTTTGAAACCCAGTTAAAGTAGGACAATAGGCATTATAGTTATAATAAATATTTTTGTCCGAGTTTATAATATCTAAACATTTAATGTAATTCAACTTAGATTTATAATTTTTTCTGATGTTTAGAAAAATAATTTCGATATACTTTTAATCACTGTTTAAATATTTAGTAGAAATTAATTACATATTCTTAAGTTTTGTTTTATTGTTATTTTAAATCATCTGTTAATAATTAGAAGCCTGGTGAATAATGTTTAAAATAACTTCATAATGTTATAAAGAAAAATACAATATTTTTGAATAGTTAAATAGTTTTGCATGTTTCTCCTTGTGTACAAAATTTATTCTGATATTAAATAAACTATCAATACTTTTTAAGCATTGAAAACAATAATCTCTTTTACACATGATGTATTATTTAGGAACCGTGAAAAAAAGATCTTATGATAATTCCCAGTTATGCATTCACTTATAAGAATTTAAAGTATATGCATATTTGGTTTTCAAATACTAATTAAAATGATATAAATAGTGGAATATCAATTTGATTGCAGAAACAAAAAATGCAGTGTTTAAAAATGACTATATTATAGTTTTGTTTTTGTTTTGTTTCTTAAATTTTGATGGCACTAAAATGTTGCTTTATAAAATTTGTAATCTATAGTTTTGGTACATGTTGATTCACTTGCATTTAAGAAATGCATTAAAAGTAATTTTTAAAAAATTACATAGTCTCATTACATTACCGGAAAAAGTTCAAATACATTAAACATGCTGGTTATGTCATAAATCTATTTAAGTTTTAAGATAGTAAGACTTTAAATCTCAGAAAAGTACTGTAAAACAGTATATTAATATTAAAGAAATTTCTATTAATCTAAAAATTATCTCATTCAAATGTACAAAAATAAATGTTATAGCTTTGCAAGACTATATAAATACACACACACACACACACGCATCTTTAAATAGGAATCAGACTTTTGTGCCAAATGACTGAAGCCATAACATTCTCCTCTCCCCATACTTTAAAAAAAAAAAAAAAGAAAGAAAAAAAGAAAAAGAAAATATAATAAAAATCCAGATAGACATTCGCTAGTAATAACCAAAAACAAAAAGAGAAACATCATTCTACCAAATCTCTGACATATAGATATAAATAAGTTAATAAGAAAATTGTGGAACTATGTAGATAACATAGTGGTGATTCTAACAGAGCTCCACTGTTGTCTCTCTATCCTTAAAGTTTTTATTGATATCCCTGACACTAAAGGAAAGTCATCAGAGTTGAAGACTGCATTTTTCTCTTGTGCTAGGTGGAAAGGCAAAGTTGGGGTGAACAGTAGTGATCATAATGGCTGTGGAGAAATGCACGAAAACAGAGGAAGTGGAAAGTGAGGTTACATTTTCTGACACAAGTAAATGTCACTATCATACACACTGAGTATCTGTGCTTATCATATGCATGGAGCATGTGATGTATCTTAAGCCTGTGAGCCTGTCCACTTTGGATTTGTTCACATTGTTCAAATACATCGAAGAAACAGCAAATTTGAGATGTAAAAGCAGAGAATGTCCGCTAAAACACTGAATGCTACCTCTAACTTCTCTTAGACTACATAAAAATAGTGGGCAGAAAGGTATCTTTATCTGCACCATAAAATGATTCTCACTGTGGTGGGACAGAAGTAAAACAAAAACAATCTTCAAGTTATCAGAATATGAGAATGATTAAAAAGGTACAAACATAATGGAAATACACTTTGGATTGGAAAACCAAAACCAAATGATAACAAAAAAAGGAACGCAGTATAAAGGAAATAAAGAACCTTAGTTTAAAACTAACCTTTTCTTATAGCTTTATAGAAGGAAGTTTATCCAAGTTCTTTGAGGAATAAATCAATATATAGAGCATGTTAATTAAAAAAAAAAATCAGAGCCAAAATAAATAAAACGAGAATTAGACAAATTTTTAAAACGTTGTAGATTAAAACAACATCCAACATAAACTCAGAACAAATAGAAAGAGAATTATTGACATGGGGATAGGCTTAAGATAAGTAGAGTAGACCACAAATAAAAAAAAGAAAGGAAAAGTAAAGCAGTAAAACAGAAATATATTAACATTCAAAATAAAGGTGATGAGTTGGTAATTACAAAATAGTCATGGGGACGTAAAGTGTGGCATAGGGAATACAGTCAATAATATTTCAATAACTACGTACAGTGCAAGGAGATCACTTTATAAATCACATAAATGTCTACCTACTAAGCTGGTCACCTGACTGAATGTCAACTGTAATTAAAAAATAAAAAAAATAATAATAAAATGATGATTGATTTTCTTGAGAGGTAAATCTCAAAAACTAAAATTTAAAAGATTATTTAACACAAGAATAAAACCAAAATCTCCCCCATCCCCCAACTCCCTCCCCTCCACAAAAAAAAAAGACTAATGAGGCTAGATTGGTACTCAGGGTACTCTGGATTCCAGGTAACACCCAGGAGCCTTTTAGTTAAATTGATGTTCACGGGTATGGAATACCTTACACAACAGGGCGGGCTAGGCGAGTCACTTAGAAGGTTGGAGGTTTCAGACTAGTGTTAGATTTCTCAACAGTAACATTCAATGCTAAAATTACAAAGCTCAAAGAAAAGAATATGAACTAAAAGATGCAGTTGTTCTCAAATAAGAATCAATTGTAGACTACAAAACTTTAATATCCTGAACAAATATTATTAGTGATTAATTATATCCAATTAAGAAGGTAATCAAAATCAATACTCTCCCAAACAGGGACAATGTGCTCACAAAAAAGGGTGCATTCAAATACAAAACAAATATTTTGTAATTAAGGTTTTAATAGTTACAGAATAAAGTGTAAGGCAATAAACTTCAGCAGGTCACACGAGTAGTGTATACGTCAAATATCAGAATGGAGTGCTAATGACCTCATTCTTTATAGCAAAAATTATTGAAATTGTTTAAAAATACATATGGTTTAAAAAATAATAATATTTCCAACCTGTTAATGATTGTCACAATTTCCTTGTTTAATCTTAATATCTTTAAGAAAATATATTTGAAGTTAAACCATATAATTTTTTAATTTAGTTGTTTTCGGGTTTACCTCAATTTTATTTTTTCTGGTAATTCAAGTAAAACATTTTTGCCGTATACTTTATTTAAATGAATAAGCAGAATGCAATCCTTTCTTGTAGAAGTATGTTTATTTTCTCATCATGTGTGGAAAACTATGTATAATGGTTTTCGTCTACAAGTAATTAATTATGTATTTAATTAAAAATATGTCACATGTGCTTTTACAGTAGTCTCCCTTTATCCACTGTTTCAATTTCCCGTTTTGCTTTTCATGGTTTCAGTTACTTACAGTCGACCTCACCCTGAAAATATTAAAAATTTTAGAAATTAATAATTCATGTTTTAAATTTTGCACTGTTCTGTAAGTAGCAAGATGAAATCTGTGCTGTCCCTCCTGTCCTACTGGGGTGTGAATCATTTTTTTGTCCAGTGTCTGCACGTTGTACATGCTACCTGTCAATTAGTCACTTAGGAGCCATCTAGGTTATCAGATCAGCCTTTGATGTCTCGCACTTCTTGTGTTCAAGTAACGCTTCTCTTACTTAATAATAGTCCCAAAGTGCAATGATAGTGATACCGGCAATTTAAATACACCAAAAAAAATCCATAATATGCTTCCTTTAAATGAAAAGGTGTGTACAAAAGAAAGCATAGTATATATAGGGTTCAGTACTATCGTCAGGCATCCACTAGGGGTCTTGAAATGTATTTTCAGCAGATAAAGGGGGGACAACTACCATGTTACTTTTTTCCTATACTTACTAATATTACAATTCTTTTCAGTATTTGTTTATAAGTGTAGTTATTATTTGTTTAATATTAATTATATGGTAGTAATAGTATAATTTTAAAAATTAGTAACTTAAAGAGTGATACAAATTTAAATCCACCCTGGTGAATAACATATGTCCAAACATGGAAAGCATAAGTCACAGATTCATATATAAGTGATAGAGTTTACAATGTCAACTGCAATTTAATAAAATCCATGAACACAAGGCAAACTAAATATTGTGTTCCCAGATGGAAATATGTAGTTAAAAAAGAAAAGTTTATTTTAAATGTTCAAGAGTTAACAATGCTGTAAAGAACTAATAACTATGTGAGCGAATGTGTCTGCCTGCATATGGGTAGAAACTACATACATAAATGCCTTGAACAAATTAGTATTCTCTACTAAATGTGTCTGAGACATTAAACTTCAATTTTTGATTATAATGTCAAATTCAATAATGCTCTTCCTGGTCTTTCCATTGATTTATTCATGATGCTATTTAGAAAATTAACTTTTTGTAGTTTTAGATGTTTAGAATAGTGACCAGTTAACCAGTAAGCCCTGGGAGTACTATACATTAAACAGGCTCAGGGAAAAGTCGGGAGGTGGCAAGTAAAAACAAAGGTCATGGGAATGTTTCGTCTACAATAATGATGAAATGGTTTTGTACTTTTAATTCTTTCACTTTCTCTATGATTATGCATTTATTTGGTGACTATATCCTCCAACCATAGACTTAGAATGCCAATGACTACTGTCCACTCTTCATAAAATGACAGTGAGACTTGAAGATTTCAAAAAAAGGGGGCTCTAGAATAACCTGGAACTTAAAAAAAATTACAAGTAAGGGCAAATGGAAACCAGGTTGACATAAAAAAAAAATGAGTAGTAAGATCATAAATCAATGACCCTCTCTTCTTTGTACCTTCTCATTTCCCTCTTTCTTCCCCTTAGACACAGTGGACATGTTAAGACACTCTAAACACAATCAAAGTCTGTAAGGACTGGGTCCCCAAGGTGCCCTCTCCCTTACTACATTTAATAAGATTGTGCCCTTTTTAGTAGCAGTGAATGAGCCAAGTTTCTGAAGTTTCTTCAGGTCATTGGGCAGAGTGATCTCTAACGGGTCTGCATTCTTCTTCATTAAAAGCACAGATCTCAGTAGCTCACTGCAGGCTGTCTGTCGACATCAGTGACTTGCTTAGGGATAATAATAGCCACTGGGCACAATTCTGTGCGTGGGGCCTCTGAGGACTTTTGGTCCCATCACTGCAGAACAGTAGGCAGTAGCCTGAAACCGCTTCCCTGGCTTGTTACAGCCCATCTTTTGGGTCTCTAATTTGACACCCCACATGGCTCTCCAACGACCAACTAGATGACATCGCCCTTCAGAGACTGCAATGCATTCATTGGCTGTGCACAAAGTCTGGAGTAAGAGACATCACTACTCCACGTGAGGCCTTCCAGTTAAAGCCTTTGTAACTGCCTGTCACTGGGCCTGAAAGATCACAAAGAACTCTGACCAGAATCTATACTCTATCCATTATTCATATTGTGCACATCACACACATTTTTTTTTTTGAGATACACGAGTACATTAAGTGTGTTAATTTTGTTGCACTGTTCAATTTATTTGAGCAAATGAGTATCCATGTAATCACCTCTCAAATCAACATTTAGAACATATATGGCAACTATAACAGTTTCTTTATGATACTTTTCAGATAATACCCCCTGAAGGTGCCTAGTATTCTCACCTTTGTCACTTATGGTAGTTTCCTTCTATGTGTTTTTATCTATCTATCTATCTATCTATCTATCTATCTATCTATCTATCTATCTATCTATCATCTATCTATCAATCTATCTATCTATCTATCTATCTATCTAATCATATATTTATTTATTTATTTATTTATTGTCATATAAATGGATAATAAAGTAGGTTCCCCTTTCCTTCATTCAGCATACTGCATTGATAGTTCTTTCTTGAGCTTCTGTATATCTCATTTGAGCTTTTGGACACACATACACATACACACTTTTTTTTGGGGGGGTCCAGGTTCTTCATCTGCCATTTTTGGTTTCTATTTCTTTCCTCTTAAATACTCACAGACTTTTTTTATGTCTTGTTCAAGGTATGTTTTCTTCTAACAAGTTATTTGCAGAAAATATGTGTAGATATTTGGAGAAGATGTTCAAGGAGAAAAGTTTGTGTGTTGGAGTGATTTATTTTAGTCCATTTTCCTCAAGGCAACAAAGTCTGACAACTTCAGAGATTTTTTCCAATTTAGAGACTCCCTAAATAACAGAAATTTCAAGGATTTGTGCATTTCCTCATTCACCTAAACATCACTGATTCTACTCTGTTGTATCAAAAGGGAGCCCACAGTTGCTGTCACCACCAGCCCTTGTAAGTCTTTTTCTTGTCTTAAGGTTTTTTTTTTTTGTCTGTTTGTTCATTTGTATGTTTACTGTCTTTCTTAGTGTGTGCCTCATGCTTTGGAGAATTGTTCTTTATTGCTTAGTGTGGAAATTATTTTTGAAATTATCCTTCTTAGGTATCTTTCTTTGACTTTATTGGGCATTCTGTAGCCCTTCTTGAAATGCAGTAGTGTGGAATCTGTGTATGTTGAAGCTCAAGTTTGCATTTCCCTTCTAGGTTTCCATTGTATTATTTATTTGATTTATAAGATATGAGTCATGTTTTTTATAACATAAAGTCCATTATATGTTTACCAGAGGGCTCATACCTACAATAGTGCTTCTCCTACTGCACTGAGTTGGCTAACACAATGGTACTAGAGCTAGCATATTTCTCAGGGCAATTTTATGTGGCATTCAAGTTATTTTTACGTGATATATGCACATTTTTCATTATCCTATGACCCTGGTGTAGTTTAAAAGAAGGTCACATTTATTTGAATTTTATTCACCTTGAAGCATAATGTTTAAATTGTAAAATTAAGAGGCTTTTATGTTTAGTGAATTTTAAACTTGATGCTGTCTGAGGTGGTAGACAAGTACTGCTTATTATTGATAAAAAGAGCAATCTCAATTACTTTATTCTTATGAGACTATGCAATCTGCTTTAAAATTGATACACTTCAGAGAGTACTCTGAGGTATCTATTATGATAAAAAATATGAATGACCATAAAATACACATCTTCACTGTAGCCCCATTTGAGAACCTAATAAAAGCTATAGATGTTCTACCCAAGGGTGAAATTAAATGTATAAATCACACATACACAAAAATATTTTACATCTAAATTCACAGGACTTTGAAAACTTCTTGATACTAACCATGTGCAAGGAATGCTTATATCCCAGATTATGATGTCTTCCGTAAACTGCAAAATGTATAAACAGGTTTAAAATTAAACATATTTCTTAATGACCTTAGGAAATAACAACTAACAATTTAACTCTGGTTCTGTGACTGAGATTAAGTGGGACCCACCATACATATCTATTTACAAGTTCAACTTTTCACTTGGTAAATTAAATGACCTTGCCTTATTTTTTAAAAGATGGAATGACTTTAAAAACCAGACTATGTCATTTTTAATTGTTACCATAAAATAGCTTAGTTGCCTAGCAATCTATATTTTTGGAAAAATATCTGTGTTAGAGTCCTTAGCAAATACCACAGATCAAAAATTTTGTCTAGGAAAAATAACTCTTTTAAGATATAATTAAGTCATGGAAAACAAAGAAGTTTAGGGATATAACTGTGTTTAAGCATTTAAAGTTAAATCTATTTGATTTTCATTTAGTCTGTTCTTTTATGTATTTAATGTTCATGCCCATATCACTATAACTTATGGAATGTTAATTGTCTCATTATTACAATAAGACTGTATCACTATCTAATCTTTATACTGCTCACAAGTAATAAAATATATTATTTCTTAATGTATTATACAAAATTTTGTTTTGAGAGCTTTAATAAATTTATCTATGATAGTTGTAGGCTAGAAATTAAGTTTTTGTTACCATCCAGATAGCTATTTTTTTTTTCTAAACAGAAATAGGGTCGAAACATTATCTTATTTCCTTCCAAAGCCTTGGGTAAATCAAAACAAAAACAAACAAACTAATAAACCAATAAATAAAACATTAAAAATCACATTTCTTGCATCTAGGAGTAGATAAAACTCTATAAAGTTAAAATCCAGCACAAATCCATTTTATCCCCAAGTAGTGTAACCTCTGAGGTAACATATGTGCATATGGATGTATATGTAATTGTGCACTTAGGGGGTATAGCCTAGAGCCTGTATCTCTACACTTCTATTTTTAAAAGTATTTTTATTTTGACATAATTTCATACAAATAAAAACACTACAATATAATACAGAGTATCTCTATGTACTCTTCGTACAGAATCATTAAATGTTAACTGTTTCCCACTTTTTTATTGTCTGTCTCTTTCTGAAATGCTGAAACATTTGAAAGTAAGTTGCAGACATGATGTCCCATTACCTCTAAAATGTGTTAATATGTATATCCTAAAAACAAGAATATTATCCCACTTATGCAGACCATAATCGTAAAGGCTAGAAAACTTATATTGATACAATGTTATTGCTTCTACAGCTATTCAAATTTTAAAAATTGCTTACTAATTAATTTTCTAGCAAAAGAAAATTTAGTCCATGGATTCGTTCCTTGAATATATGATATATTCAGTTGTCATTTATTTTTAATTTAATCTGGAATGGTCTGTCAATTTTTCTTTATATTTTACGATCTTGACATGTTCTAGGAGTGTAGGCCAAAGAGAAGCGATCAAAGAATGATGAAGTGTGAAACAAAAACAGGAGTCAGCCTGATGTACTCTCATTGGCTATAGTGGGGACTATTGAGTATCATGCAAATAATGACAGTATTAGATTATAATACATAAGTAAAATAAGAATCCATGAGTCCATATTGATGTAAAGTAATTAATAAATAAATGTCATAGAAGTGAAAGCTTCTTACAGTATAATTCTAACCCCAAAACCTAGAAGCATTTCTGGAAATAGAACATCACAATTTGGTAACTACAGTGGTTATAAAAGATTTTGGCAAAAATCATCAGTGGATGCAAAAAGAAGCAGTTGAAAATATATAAAGAAAAGATATTTACAAAGTCCCAAATTATTTCCCGCAGATGTTTATTGGTGAAAATGAATAAAACAGTAACTCTATAATGGAAAGCCTTAACCAACCTTAACCAACCAATAAAAGTTAACTTCATCAATAATGAGATGCCAAATGTCTCTTAGTGTGATTCACTAAGAACACAGCAGCACTTTTGTGATATTTTGGCCAAAATGGAATTACCAGAATTTAATGATACGGAATCATAAGATAAAGCCAAATTAAGGTATATGCTACAAAATAGCCAGCCTATATTCTTTATATTCTTCAAAAATAGTATTTTAAAAAACGTGTTTGTTTTGTTTTGCCCCTTTCTCCCATAGTGGTATATTTCTTTATTCTAGATTTACAGATTCTTCTCTATCCCTCCACCCATTATATAAAACTGTTGCATATCCATAATAATGTATTCTAGATGTCACCATGTGAAACTGCATAATGGACTCCAATATTAGCTGAGTTCCAAAAATATTTATTGTGTGAGTACCCGGATTATAGACATAACTCATTTTTTCCCTATCCATACAACAAAGACTTTCTCTTTGGCCACTATCATGCTCTGCTTTATGGTATTATAATAGTGATAATTAATTTACTATATTGAGTTCTTTAAGGGGATGGTCCATGGTTTGCTCACTTTTCTATCCCTAGCAGTGACCATAGTTGGTAAATAGACTGAATTTGAAAGCTGTGTTGTATTTTTAGGTCTGGACACTTTCCCTACATATGTGTATTGAAACAGGATATAGATCCTCTCAATCTCTTTTAGTTCAGATGATGTTTCCATATCCTCCCATCTCACTCAAACTGATTTACCTACAGAGCTCACCATTTTTTTCCCAGCACTTACAAATTCTGTTTTCTAAGGGAAATCTATTTGCATTTTTCTTTCTCTAGGCCATAGAGGCATGTATGTAAATATAGGTCAGAGAAGAATCAAAGTCACTGTTAAATTACTGTCACATACAATATTTTAATGTTGTATTAAAAAACAAACTTAAAAAATATATACAGAGAGTTTACCTTTCACAAAATTCCTCCAGAACGTTTCCTCACTTATGAGGCATGTTTCTGGATATACTAGGATGCAATCTCTTTAGCTTTTATTCTCCTAAAGCATTTAAGTGAAGCCTTTTTTTTTTTTACTGTTATGTGATTTTTCACTCTCAACCGGTGATCAGATCAATTATGTAGCTAACCTTTTTTATTTTTCTGTTTGCAGGTAGGATATATTGATTTATATCCCTTATGGTGTCAAAATAAAGTTTAAGAGAGATTTAGATCTGAGAGGGTCTTCTATTTTGAAATTTTTTGGTAAGAAAATGCATACATAGGAGAAAAATATGCTAATATAGATTCTCCTGTAATTGTCCACCAGGGAGGCTGATAATTAAAGCCAACACTGGTTACAGTTCATCTTTTTCAAAACCAAGTTTCTAATATAAAAGACATAATTTCTGAAGTACTGCTTTACCCTTGAAAATAACAAATCTAGGCTCTAATTTAAATGACACTGAGCGGTCTATAACTAGTGTTAATCCTTTTCTCATTTGCCCTGAGAATACTCGCCAGGGGACGTGTGCTGCTGCAGTGTTTACACTGAGATAACTTGCAGATTACAGTCCTAAACTCACCCCAAAGTTTGCTGTGAAATAGCTTGCTTTTATTATTATTTTTGCATCGCTCTAGTATACCTATAGTCTTTGGAAACAACATCATTCTATTTATAGCATTCTGTTTTTAGTAGTGGTTTTTCCATTTACAAAATATACTAATTCTCAATTGCTGAAAATGTCAAATCCTAGAAAATGGCATTCCTATACATTATGGTAAATGATGGCTGGAAGTGAGCTACAAAAGGAGCAAAAAAAAACAGGTAAGTCTCTCAGCTGTAAGTAGTATTAAACATTTTGTGCATTCACACGTTTTATTGGTTGCAATTTTTAATCTTTATTCTCTTTACAGAGTTAAAGAATCAAATAAAACTTCTAAAAATTTGAAGATATTCTGATTTTTTCAATAACAAATAATTGGAATAAAATGTGTTTAATTTTATAGGAATTAGTAAAGATACAGTGATGCAGGTGTTGCACAAAATTAGAAAAAAAATGATACTTATTGATTTGAGTTGATTTTGTGTAGGCAATAGCTAACACAGTATTCATAGAAATAATTTTCAATATTATATGTCTTATTGCATTAAAGTGGGTCAGCAAGCTACAAACTCTGGGCCAAATCCAAAGTCCAAATCTGGCCTGTGACTTGTTTTTGTAAATAAAATTTTATTGGAAAATAGCCACATCCATTCTGGATGCAATGTTTATGGCTGCATTCATACTATAATGTCAGTTGTCATTAATACCAAATAGTCAACAAAACCTAAAATATTTACTATCTGACCTTTTACAGAAAATGTTTGCTGACTCCTGTATTACAAGAAAATTACCACGCAAATTAGTGTCTCATACCGGAGGATAGGTTAAATTGAATGCACATTTGCCTTCTGCTTTCATGTAATAGTCTTAAAAAAGTTTAGATTTAGTAAAATTTATAAATGAGTATCAAACTAAACAATTCCCTGAGAGTGCAATCCATCTCAAATTGAACTAAGTTGATAAAATACTGCCAAATGTGCACTTTATACTTTCTAAAGCCTTGACCTTTGCAAGAATATATTTTGCCTTATTTTTGCATTATAAAGAGTTGATTGTTTAAATCACTGTAAAAGTTCTAGTATGTTTTTATTTATTTGTATGCTTTTATATAGATTTACCTATATATCATTTTAGTCATTGATGTACACACTTATTTAGCAAAATCAATTCCCTTTCTCTCGAAAATGAAGAGTAATATTCAGTTTAGGATTCCACAAAGTGGTATTGCTGAAGAAATATTTGAAATTAAAGATACTGTTAAGAACATTTCTTGGTCATTTAAACTGGAGTGAGACCAATATTTTTTCAGTCATGATTATTGATTTTTATATTGAGAGTTAGTTAAAGCTAATTTTTCTCTTTATGTCTATAACAAAACATGTACATATGATAAAGAACTCTCCTAAATAACTTTAAAATATAGACAAAAAATATTTAAACTTTTGGCATATGCTATTTAAAGTCCTCTTGAATACCTCCATTTTCTAAAATTATATTTCAGAAATTACTAATCAGGCCCAATAGTTCCTTTAAGCACTATGGGATGTAAGTGGTTTGCTAATGTTGTCTAACTTCTCATTGCAAGGCTCTTTCTTGTATCTTAACCTGCTTCTACTAGTTATGCAATATTTATAAAAAATAGTACCTGTCTAGTAATTCCATTTTACTGTAAATATTGTTGAGAATTTCCAAAAGAATCAAGATTGTATATAATTAGTGGTGAAAAGGTATTTAAAAATAGAAAACTCTTCTATCAACTTGGCATGTGAGGACTACACGTAAAAATTCACTGACACCTTTGATTCCAGATCCGCTCACGACTTTACCATACTTAAAGTTGGATCACAGGGACTGCCTGAATATTTGAATAGCAAAATTAGGCTTAGTGTGGGTTACCACAAATTTACTCAACAAATCCAGTTAAAAGAGCAATAATGAATAACTAATTGACTCTCATCAGACATTGAGTATATATAAGCCTGCTTTTTTTTTTTTAATCAAATTGTTTCTTGTTTTTGTTCACGTTACAGAATGTGGACTATCTATTTTATGTATAATTAATCTCATATGTAAGAATAGCCAAATGTTATAAGTGGAAAAACTTGACTCATAATTAAGTCACATGGAGATTTTTTTTCTTGGTTTCCTTAGGTATTAATGAAAGGCCTTGCAGGTGAACACATTAATTAACTTTTAAATAATGTTTCTTGCAATTTATAATTTTATTTTAGCTTTAAATTATTGTCCTATTTCAGTGCTGAGATTTTTCTCCCTTAGAGGCATAATTAACCAGTGAAAAATTATTTCTTAGAAAGTAAAAAGTAAATATAATATTTGCATACAAATGAAAAAATACTCAACATACTTAATAGAAACAGAGATTTTAGATTACTTATATGCAGTGTAGCTTTATATATAAAACTTTAGAGAGAAAAACAAAAATTAATCATTGTTTAAAGATATATAAAAATATTCAAGCAATTTTAACAGTAGAAAATGGTTTTTTAACATTATTATCATTATTTTTGTTATGACTCCAAAACATTTCTTTCAATTATTTCTTAGGGCTAATGTAAGTATAGTTTTATCATAAATTTTGTTTTTCTAATTCAACATGCTTTTTCTATTTCTATATTCTATTCATCTCTTTTCCTCGTTACAATGAACACTTTTTCACAAACTGGTTTTAAAAGTCAGAGGTAACCGCACTTTATAAAATATCAACTCCTCTCTTGATCTTTCTTTCTTCCTAAATTATATTATCTATTTACCTTGTAAATCCTGTAAAAAGCCAATCACATTCAGACATTGAAGATAAAGATGGAGATAAAAAATATATTTGTTTGTGTTAATGAAAAAACATAACTGAAATTTTTTTTTTTTTCCCATGGCTGTATCATTCTAGTAAACACACATTTTAAGATGATGTGGTTAATTTTATGTGTGAATTTAGCTAGGTGATAGTGGTCAGTTTGGTCAAATGCTATTTTAGGTGTTGATGTAAAGGTATTTTGTGATTAATATCTACAACTGGTTGGTTTTAAGCAGAGGAACTTAACTATGACTATGTGGGCGCCTAGGCCTCATCCAATTATCTGAAGCCTTTACAAGCAGAAGCAGGTTTCCCTGAAAAGAAGGAATTCTGCCTCAAAACCATGGTATAGAAATTCTGCCCAGTTTCTATCCTGTTCACACAGATGTGGCCTCTGGCAAGTCTGAAAGCTACAGGTCAGGCCAGCCAAATGGAAACAGACAAGAGCTGAGGCAACAAGTCAGGGGTCTGAAATTTGTAGGGCAGGCAGGAGGGCAGGCTAAAATCCATGTTAGCATCATAGTAACTTCTGTAATCAGAAAAATAAGTTTTCCTATTCTATTCTTTATCATGACTGGACATTGTTTCCTTGAATGTGCATATAAATTTTAGGATTTTCTGTAAAAAGCCAGCTGAGATTTTGACAGTGATTGCATTGACTCTGTAGGTCACTTGTGAAATATGACTTATCCAAGAACTCAAGATACCATTTCATTTATTTAGGTCATTTTTATTGTCTTTTCAGTGTGCTTTTTTTATTGTCTTTACACTTCTTTTGTTAAACTTACTCCCAATTATTTATTCTTGGTTATACTACTGTAAATAAAAATGTTTTTCTATTTTCACTTTTGGATTCATTTCTAGTAAGTAGAAAAGCAATTGACTTTTGTATATTGATATTTTACACATAATATATCATGTGCAAATAGAGTTTCCTTATCTCTTTCTAATCTGGAGGTACTTTATTTAATTTTCTTGCCTAATCATCTCCATAACACCTGTGGTACAATGGTGAATAGAAATAATGAGAGTGAACATCTTTGTGTTGTTTCAGGTATCAATGGAAAAGCATTTAATCTTTCACCAATAAATGTCGTTAACAGTGAGGTTTTTTATTTTTGTAGCTGCTCTTTATTTGTTTAAAGAAAATCTCATCTGTCCCTAATTTTTTGAGCGTTTTATCATGAAAAGACACAAATTTTGTTAAATTCTTTTTCTGTGTCTATTAAGATAGTAATATCCTTGTCCTATTAATATGATATTATTATAATAAAAATTATTTTATGTCGCGTTGACTTCGCACTCCTCATGTCACTTTGGCTGTTTCCATGTCTTGGCCCTTGTGAATAATGCTGCAATGAACATATATCTTTATGTTTTCAAATTTTTATGGGTACATACCAGAAAAGGGATTGTTGGATCATATGGTCATTCTATTCTGAGTTTTGTAAGGAACCTCCATAGTGTTTTCCATTGTGGCTCTACCAATTTGTGGTCCCACCAGCAGTACATGAGGGTTCTTTTTTCTCCACAACCTCTCCAACTTTTTTTACTACTTGTCTTGTTGATAACAGCCATTCTTACAGGTGTAAGGTGGTATCTCATCTTGGTTTTGACTTGCATTTCCCTAATAGCTAGTCAGGTCGAGATCTTTTCTTATATCTGTTGGAAGTTTTAAAGTCTTCTTGGGAGAAGTGTATGTTCAGGTCCTCTGCTCATATTTTAATTGGATTTTTTTTTGTCGTTGAGTTGTATGAGTTCTTTATATATATTAGCCCCCTGCTAGAGGCATTATTTGCAAATATCTTCTCCCATTCTATTCGTTGCCTCTTCATTTTGCTGATGCAGAAACTTTTTAGTTTGGTATAGTCCCTTTTATTTATTTTTATTTTTACTTCCTTTGCGTTTGTACTTTTGTCAAAACACAGTTGGACACATTTGTGAGGATATATCTCTAGTACTCTAGTTGGTTCTATTGATCTTTGTGTCTATCTCTTGGCCAGTATCTTAATTACTATAGTTATGTAGTTGATTTTACTATCAAGTACAGTGACCCCTCCCACTTTATTTTTACTTTTCATTGCTGTTATAATTATTCTAAGGTCTGTGCCTTTCCATATAAAGTTTAGAATAACTGTTTATGTCTATAAGAAAGAACCTTGACCAGATTTTGATAGAAATTTCATTAAATGTTCACATATCTTCTCTGTTAAATCTTCAAATTCTTGATCGCACTATGTCTCTCCATTTATTTAAGGTTTCTTTGATTTATTTCAGCAGTAATTTGTAATCAGCACATAAGATCCTGCACATATTTTGTTGTTTTTACCTAAGTATTTCAATTTTTTAAAATGATGGTAAAATATATTGAGTTTTAAATTTTGGTTTCCACATGTGTATTGTTATTGTAATGTAATGCAATTACATTGAAATGTAATTTTTTTGTACATTAGCCTCATTAATTCTGAGCTTTTTTTTTCTTTTTCACATAGATAATCATGCCATCTTCAAATTGTGAGAGTTCCCTTTCAATTTATATAACTTATATTTCTCTTTTTAAATTTTGTACAGTTGATTCCATTTCCAGTACTGTGATAAATGGGAACAGACATCTTTGTCTTGTCACTGAACTTCCAGGGCAATATTAATCATAATGTTAACTGTAGATTTTTTTGTCAATTTTCTTTATGATGTTGAAAAAGCTTCCTCTATTTCAAGTTTTTGAGAGTATCATGAATGAGTTGCTTTTTTAAATGTTTTTTCTGAATCCACTGATATGCTCTTATGGTTTTCTTCTTTAGCTTATTGATGTGGTATATTACATTGATTGATTTTCAAATGAAGAACCAGTCTGGCATATCTGGAATAAATCTCAGTTACATAAAATATAATTATTTTTAAACATTGCTGGTTGTGATTTGATAATATTTTATAAAGGATATTTGCATAGCCTTTGAGGTTGCCTACTTCTCTTAGCATAACGCATTTGACATTCACTTTTGTTGCCTGTATTTGGAGTTAATTCTTTTTATTACTTATATTTTATTGATGAATAGAGTTTGTTCATTTCCTGAATAAGGGACTTTTGTATTGTTTATACTTTTCAGTGGTTATAAATAAAGCTATGATAAACCTTTACATAAATGTGTGTAAACATGTTTTTATTTCTCTTGACTAAATACCTAGGAGGGAACTGGAGTTCATATGGTTAATATATATTTAAATTTATTAAAATAACCAGACTATTTTCCAGAATGCTAATATAATTTTACGGTTCTCCCAGAACTGTATGGGATTTCTAGTTGCTCTCCCATATTTACCAACTATTGGTATCATCATTTTTTATTTGTTTGCTTGCTTTAATTTTACCCAGTGTTGTAGGTATGTAGCAGCATTTCATTATGATATTAGTTGGCATTTCTCTAACCCTTAATGATATTAAACATCTTTTGATATGCTTGTTTTCCCTCTGTAATTCTACTATGTTATAGTATAGTTCAAATAGTTTGATCTCCTTTTTTATTGCATTGTTTGCTTTCTTATTATTGAATTTTAAAATTTGTTAATATAGTTCACATATAATTTATCAAATATTTTCTCTCCATCTGTGACTCATCTCCTTTTTTTCAATCTTTGAGTAGTTATTTTTATAAAAAGCAATTTATAAATTTGATTTTTATATGTCATTCTTTGTTTTTTCTAAGAAGTCTTTGCTTTAGTCATGTTCCAAATATAATCTAATTCTTTTCATTCTAGATTCTTTATAATTTTATGCTTTATTTATAGATCTAAGATCCATTTTGTGTTAATGTTTAGATGTATTATGAAAAATGAACTGTGATTACGTTTTTCATGTGCAGATTTGTGTTTACTTAATCCCCCAAATACATCATTCATATTTAAAGTATGAATATATATATATGTTGCTAGTTTTTAATATAGTAAATAATAAAATTATTTACAATTCTCTTTCTCAAAAGTCAATGAATTGTTCTTGACTTAAATTTTTCAAAGTAACTGAACAGGACCTCTAATAGCAGGGCTTCCAATCCATAATTTATTCCATGCTGAGCACTACCAGGCTTTTCCCTAATGCAACTTGACTAATATATTTGAAAGACCTTTTAGCACTCAGGTTTCTTTTTATATTTATAGTGATGTTGAGTTGACTGCGATGTTAATAAAATATTTAAGCATGGTTTATAAACTTGATGTATACATCTATATATTTACATACTACATTTAGAAAGTAGGAGGGTCATAAGATAGCATCTATTTTTGCAGACTTTATATTTGAAATTTTGAACAATTAGTATCTTCAAGATGTCTCAGTTAATGGTCTTCTTTCTACCCTAAGTAATAGTTTATATTTATAATAATTTAAAAAGAAATCTTTCTACCTTAGTATTTTGAGGAATAAAACAAAGATTATAAAAAATATATATTCTACACGATATTAAGATTGTGTATACATAATATAATTAACAGTCTAATACTTAAATGTAAAACTAAAAGTAAATGAGCCTAAGATTAAACATATTTAAAGAGACAATTGAGGCTGTTTATATTCAAAATATCCATATTACAACATTCAAATAGAGCAAAAGATTCAAAACGATAAAAAATACACACTATAATTAAAATTGTATTCTTACCATTATATAAATAGGAACACTCTAGAGAAGAGATTTCCAAAATAACAATATAACATGGACATGGACTATAGACTAGTGGTTACCAGAGGGTAGGGAGTGAGGGGAGGAAGGAGGTAAATGCAATAAAGGGGGTCAAAATGTGGTGATAGAAAGAAATCTAACTATGGAAGGTGAACACACAGTGTCAATATATACATGCCTTATTGTTGAAGTGTACAGCTGAAACTTACTGGATTTTGTTAACCAATGTCCCATCAAAAATAATAATAATAATAATAAAAAGATTCCTGGCATTAAAAATAGAGGAATAAGAGTTTCAAAGGAAAGCTGACAGAGCAGAAATAGCAACTGCATTATTAGTGATGGCAAATCATGCCGTTCACTGAATAATCCACACTTTCCCCTCTAATTTACATGCCAGTTTTATCTAATAATTTTTTTCTTTAATAACCTGTCTTCTGTTCATTGATCTGCATAACTGCTTCTGGGCCAGCATTACAATTATTTAATCAATAAAGTTGTACAATACTTTTTATATCACTTATAGTAACTGTACACTTATTATTCTATTTTTTAATTTATTTAATTTTCCATGTGAATTTTAGAGTGATAATTTTTATTAGAGTTAACATACATACAATATTATATTGGTTTCAGGTGTACAATATAGTGACTCAACATTTATATAACTTATGATGTGATCACTACACTAAGTTTAATAACTGCCATCATGCAATGTTATTATAATATTATTAATCATATTCTCTGAGTTGTACACTACATCTCTATGGATGATTTTTAAAACAGTGGAAAATCTAGTATTTCAAATAAAATTATGTTATATGACTAATGAATTGAGGAAATCTGACCTTTCTACCACCTATTTAACCATTTAAGAATTATTAGTCTCTATTTATTAAAATGAAAATTTGGTGTATATTCTAGATTTTTTAACCTGTAAGATTTATTTGTTGTTAATTTATTTTTTGGTTATGACCTAATTTTGAGTGTTATTTTAAAAGTATCTTTAATTTTCTCCTTCTGAGAAGTAATTGTTAATATTGATGAAAGCTTTTAATTCTGTAGTAAATTCATAAGTGGTCAAATAACTATGTTCTATTTATTTTCAATTATTTAAAAAAATTATATGAAATTATGATGTCTCTCTGAGAAGTTATAATCATAACCCACAGAACTTTATATTATTTTCCAAATACTTTCTATAACTAATTTTCTATTTGATCAAATAGGTATTTTAAGGTTGTCCTAATTTTCTAATGATTATGCAGTTTTAAATATTTTATTAATACCTTTTCCATTTTGTTCTATTGTGGTAGTGTTAACTTTATTAACAATCCAAGAGATATTCTTTTTCAACAGTTTATAAAACACTTTGATTTGTTTATTTCACCTGTTAATTAGTGATATTTGTTTACATTTTTATTTTTCAGTTCCCACACTCACTTTAATTTTTAAAAATTCTATGCTTTGATGTATCTCATAGGCATAATGGAAGATCCCTTTATACCTCTCTACTGAGAAATAAAATAACAACTAGGACTCTTTTGGCTGTTTTGTGTCCAATGAAGATATATATGCTTTTGTCATTGTTTTTCTCCGCTATATCTCAAATTAAACTCTTCATTATACAAAGAGCAGAATCTCTGAGTATATTAAGCTTAACAAACAATCTTTCCTTGCCCTTTTAGGAGCAAATGGACTGAGAAAGTGACCTTCCTCGGACTTACTTTAAATATCACAATTTATGTCTGATATCTTTTCCCTGCCCAAAATGAATATTTGCCCTACATAATTTTCTAAATTTAAATGAAAGAAAAAATGAGTTTCCCACCAAATCACTATTTTTTGTACTATTATAATTCTAAAAGCCATTTTATATAAAAAGTTCAGTGTAATTATGAAACACAACATTGTGATTGTATAAATAAGTTTGCAAAATCATAGAAGTAAAAAAAATGCACTGAATTCAAATTTACTGCCTACATATAATTGCTTTTAAGATAATTATCTTTATATTGTATTTTTTAATATAGGAAGATAATTGAAAAGACATGGATCATAAATGTATGTCTATATTTACATTTGTGTTCATGTGTTTATGTGACTATTTTATTTATTAATAAAACTAAATGTAATAACACTAGTACATTTACATTTTAATACTGTTTGAACTTTAATTGTTGAGCTATACCAAGCCAAATTTTATCCTGTATATATTTATTGATTATTTTACAATGAAAATTTTGATATGAGACAAACTGTATCATAGATTCTAGTAACAAGTCAAAAATAGTAACTTAATACCAAAAGGATGTTAAAACAAATTTTATCCTCATGTGGTGCAAAGGATTAGGAGACTGGCTAAAAAACAGTTAGAGGGAATGAATTAAAATAAGTTAAAAGCTGCAGAGGTAACTTTATGTTTTGTTTAATTTTAACAAAAATATGAAACTGGTATGGAAAGATTCTGATGTGATGAGTACCATCTGCTCTTATTTTGTTATATAACAATTTGCATAAAATCTATTAAGTTTGCTGTATTGCATGCTTCAGAAATTTAATAACCAAGAATTATAGATGATATACAGTACTTGGCAACAAATGTTAATAAACAGAAATTGTACTTCCAGCTAGAAATGCATATAGAAACTAATATGTAATTTTAGGAAAAATGAAACTATTGCAAATTGTTTTCATCATTTTTAGTAATTAATTTGTTCTAATTAAGAAGGCGTGATTTGTATTTTTATGCTCCTAATTCTTTTAGAGTACTAA
The DNA here is from genome assembly GCA_030015415.1 of Cynopterus sphinx. Taxonomy (NCBI): domain Eukaryota; kingdom Metazoa; phylum Chordata; class Mammalia; order Chiroptera; family Pteropodidae; genus Cynopterus; species Cynopterus sphinx. The sequence continues at coordinate 12,305,062 of CM057379.1, forward strand.
AAAAAATGAAGTTTCATCATTAACTTGGTTGCACATAATGGGCATCATAAAATTCCTCTTCTTAGTCTCCATTTCTCTCATTCACTTTCTCTTCTTTATAAAGTAATGAATCCACATGACATTCTCTATTAGCTGTAAAAATGAAACAGTTTGCTCAAAAAAAATTTGTTTGTATCTATGCAAACATGATATCTACAAGGTTTTGGGTGCAAAAAAAAATCACAATCCTTTTTATTCTCTTAGAAAAGTTATTATTCTTTCTCATCTAATCTAAATTATTCCTAGGTTTGCTCTTCTCTGGGGATAGAACACTGAAGACATATTTTTACATCAGAATAATCTTTTAGCATAATTCCTGTACTTCAGATACATGTATTCCCTTCCTCCGGTCCGCTAATGGCAAGGTTATTACACAATGCAAATGTATTCAGCCTTTCACTGCTGTCCTCTATAATAAATTACAAGAGTTTGAAGAGTTTGTATAGGTCTTTCTATGCAGAATCTTTCTTTGTATTCATAGATCCTAAAACCCAAATTTGGATTTCACTTCATATTAGCTGGGGGACTTGAGGCAAAGCTATTATTTAATTATAAGTTTCTTTTCAAGAAATATGGAAACCCAGTTGTAATAACTACACAGGATTAATGTGTAGATTATGTGGAAAATAAAAGTATGTGGCCAGTGCCCGGTACCGAGAAATAACCGTAAATGCTAGCATTTTCAAAGCCATTCATTTTGATGTCTGTTCAAAATCATGAAGCATTCTATCTCTGTAAACTATAATTTGTGGAACCAAATAGAAATCTTTATAAAATTCCTGACACGTTTTACAATTTTAAAGCATTCGAAGAATTTATTTTGTCAAACAATGGAACAAGTGAGAAGATGAGTCTGTTCTGTGTGTGTGTACGTGTGTATTCTCTCTTTTACATCTGTCAGCCCCATTAGCAATAAATACAAATAAATTTGAGTGATAACAATAAAATGTTTCTGGTATACCTTTGTGATTTCAAATCAATGTTTCTGATATAGTCTTGTTATTTTAAGTCAAACAAAGCCCATTATTTCAACCCATTAATATTTGTCAATGTTGTTATTTTTGAAGGGAGCTAAAAATAATGTTGCTTTTATTTTTGAGATTTTCTCTTAAGTCTCCATGCTTTATTTACTTTGCAACAAAAATTGAGACAAATGGCCTTAGCCAACGAGCCAGCCAACCAATCAACAATTGAATATTCAGTATGTATTATGTCCCAGACACAGATGATGGGCCTTCAGTAAACAACCATGAAACAGTCACAGTGCCCATATCAGGACATCAGGAAGGTCTCAGTTTAATTAAATATAGACTAGTACAGTGTAGTGAAACATGTTTTATACAAGATATACAAGATACTAAAAGAATAGAGAAAGTGATTGACCCTAATCTAATAATAGTCACTACAGTCCTTGAAATAAATCTTGAAGTATGAATAGAATCCATGTGGTAGAGAAAAAATATGTCATTTAAAAAAAAAATAAAATAAAAGTCTTGACGAAATTAGAAAAAAGATGATTCTTCAATGATTACGACTCAATACATCTTTTTAACATTTGTACAAAATAATTATATATTATTCTAATATAAGTCAGTATAATGTTTAGATTGATTATTTTAGGGAACTAAATTGAGTTAATTTTTTGCAAGTTTTTCCTCTCTTATTAGGCCATTTGTGTTTGCTAAATTGGTGCTCGTCACAGTCAGTCTGCTATCTTCTTGCAGAGGTAAGTAGATAGGGGTGCTATTTTCCTATAATTATGATTTAGAGGGAAGGTTTCCAGGTCCTTGAGGAAGACCTTTCTGAGTTGTAAAATAAGCAAGAGGCTTTTTTAGGAGATTTACATCTCAAAGGGACAAATGAAAACTTTACAAGTTTTCAGGGAGTAAATGCTCCAAGAAAAGCAGCCAGCTTCTAGAGTCAGGAAGAAGCCAGTCTAAGTTTAGTCAAACTAGGGGAGACAGTAGATGTCCTTGATCACAAAACATGCTGGATTGTGAGGAGCGCATTTCCAACATGTGGTGTCTTCCTTCTTATCTCCCTTCTATTATTCCATCTTCTGGCCACTCATGTGGTAGAAAAGTCTTGTTTAACATATTTTGCTTAATTGTAAATTATTGTTTTAAAACTAATATGAGAACATTTTCAATTTAGAAGATCCCATGTATTTTAATATCTAGACTTTTTGTTGCCCTTAAAAAACTGGAAAATCTGGCTTCCTTGAGCACTTGTATTTGTACTCTTATCTTATATAATCTAAAGAAAAGTCACAAACTCTCTAAACAAGTCACAGAAAGCCCTAGTGTCTAATAGTCTGCTGCTGCCATTTCTGTCACTGATCCTCTCCACCATGTGGTGTAACTGTTGGATGTTAATTAGTTGTTAAGTGTTCTTAGGCTTTCACTAAGCCCCAAACAGTGTGATCTTCCAATGAAGATGTCTATGATAAAACCTTGTTCTTGCATTAGCCACAGTGAATTCACCTTGTTCAAGTGAATTCACCTACAGTCAAGGCATAATCTGTATTTACTGTAGGTAATTAGATTACAGAGTGTATTTTAAGAAACTGTATGTAAGAGGTGGCTATGTACACCAGACCATGCTCTTATTTGGAAGATGTTTTTCTAGTTGAAAAACTGTTGAACAATGGGCCCGTTTTAAATGTCAATATATATATACTGACTTCACTTATTTCTCTCTGTACACCATTTTATTCAATGATTTACAGGGAGACATAGAGAGTTTTATATGATAATATTGGCAGATATCTCCAAGTTGTTTAACTCATTTATATGGTTGTATTGAACTAGACCTCTTTGCCAGCTTCTACAGAACAAATTTAATAAAAATCTTTTTAACACAATTCTTGAAAAGTCAGCAGTTGACATAATAAAAGGTCTTAGAATTTTAGTTCATTTGTTTTGTGACTCTGCTTCCTGAAACAACTAATCAAACTTATTTACATTATGATAGTATTCAGATGTGAGGATAAGAAATAGCAATCCTCTCTTAACGTATATTCGTGAAATATTTCAACAGTGCTGAGTTCAGTTTGCAAGCAACAATTTATGAGTGAGATCAATAACTTACAGTAAATCCACTAGCTATATATAATTAAATCAATCAATCAATAAATTAATATAGAGACATGATGAGAGGTCTGGAAAACTTATGATTCAAGAAAAAAAAAAGCTAAAACCGTTAGCTGGTAATAAGATTATAGCTGTAAAAGATCAGTCTATAGTTTATAAGGTTCTCCATAAAATGTATTATGTGCTTTTCTAGAGAATATTATTTTTATTTTACATTTTAATAATCTATATAGTATTTTACATCTCTGTATGTAATCCAGTGTTGGGAGCCAAGATTAATATAAATAGAACAGATATGCCAGACTATTAGGACCAACTGATTTGTAATCTAACACACAAAATAATTGTCTTAAATACAGCTCAATAAATTAAACTGAGACATAGATGGTTTGAATTCACATCAATAATCCTAAATATAAATAATCTTTCAGAGTCTTCATATATAGGACTAAATTCTTTGTAGTATTTATATAATAGATGTTTTAAAATTTGTGTCTGGAAAAAATCAATAAAAATAAGATTCAGGTTGTTTTTGTAGTTTAATTTTAACCCAGAGCTTATAAGATTTAGACTAATAAAATTGGGGAAACAAGAACAAATTAAGTTTGTAAAATTGATTTTTAAAGAGCAGAGATTTTTCTAGAGCTCAGCGGGTATGTGAAGGGATTAAGATATTTTCATAGCTAAAAAATATGATTCAAAAAACAAGGATGTGTTCAACATGAGCGTTGATGTTATGATTGTCTAGGGAATCAAGATATACCTATCATTTTAAAATTATACATCTTAAAGTGATGATATAAATGTGTGTGTGTACTTGTATATCTTAACACAAAATATGACAAACAAAAGCTATCCAGAGGTTAATTTCAATTGAGTTACATGGAGAAGTAAAACACAAAATCATTTCAGGATCAGAATCAGGCCGACTCTCTGGTAGAGCATTGCATAAGGAAGATTTAAGAGAGAAGCTTTCTAGTCACTGCTATTTCTGTATTTGCAGAATAAACCAATCAAATGAGAATCCTCTGGGTATAACAAGTTTGCAGAAAACCTACTGAAAATTCTGTGGCTGTTATCAATACCAGCTCTTCAAAATGCAAATAAAAGAAATTTCATATTGGCTTAAGAAAAGAGGATAATTTATTGGCTTAAGTAACTGATCCGATAGGGCTATAGATGAATATTCAGATGGTCTCATGAAATCATGCCCTTGTCTCTACATCTCAGTTCCAAATTAAGCTGGATCTCCCCAAGGTGACCTGCAGCAGCACTAAGCGTACATTCTATTTTTTTGGCAACATCAGTGGCAACAGATTGATCACAACAGCTCCAGCAACAATTCTAGACTAGATTAGAAGTCTCACTGACCTAGAGTTGCACACCCATCTCTGTGAGAGTCGGTGATGCTTGCTGCAGTTAGAAACACATAGCCACCTTATAGCAGGTTAACAGAATGTGTTACTTGTGGCTCAGGTATGACTGATGCAGGTCAAGGGATTCTCTTCCATCCTGCAGTCATGTCATCTTTAATTCATGTCCTTAAAATGTCTCCACAACAGGAAAAGGGAAGAAACACAGGGAGAGCACTCTGAAGTGGCTTGCCAAGATTTCAATAACAGGGACCCACCTGAATGAAGGCAGGGCTGGAAAATACATTTTCCTATATGCCAGGAAAGAAGAAAATGAAACAGAATTTTCTTCTGCCACATCTTTCCTTTCCCAAGCACTTTCCACAGAGGTTTGGCACTCTCCTGGACTAGGATAGCGTCAAATCTACTCTTGAATTTGAGGAGAATTAGGAAAGTCAACACCACCAGATTACAAACAGTGAGAATGGGGCTGAGATGACTTCTCAAAAGAAATCAGAGTTGCTTTTATAACCAAATGAGGAAATGGAGACAAAGATCCTACATAGGCTCAAAAAACAAACTGTCCAGAAATATAAACAACCGTTTTTACAAGGTGAAAATAGAGAAAGATATCCTTTTCGATTTTATCAAATAGTAGTTCTGTCAGTCACATGTGAGTTACTGGTTTCTTTATCACCTTGTTTCCTCCAACCAAATATTTGTAATTAAATTGATAGGCTAAAATAATGATAAAAAATGTGAATGTAAAAAACGTTATGCTTAATGATTCTATATTTTATTATGTATGATAAAAGTAGAATTTTCACCAATAAATGCTATATTTATTTTCAGGAAAGACTCATCAGACTGCAAAGCTTAGAGATTACCATGTGCTACAAGTAATTCGTGGCATTAAGGAGGACATAGGAAGTACTCAAGTTGGTGAAGATACATTTAGATATCTTTTAAAGAATAATACATTCTAGAATCTTTTAAGTTAGAAAAATGCATAAAAGTCATCTAACTTAATAAAAATAAATTATGTCAAAATTCCTTGTCTATGACTCCTTGCACTGTGTAGTGAATATTTAGTGACTGTAATCTTTTTTATATTTAGATTTAAGCCATATACTAAAATGTTAATACCTACCACATTTTAGTCATAAAACTATCATAATTTAATGAAAATTGAGTTTTACCCAAAAGTTATAGTGAGATTAATATAATGTTCTAGTTTCACTTAATAAATATGTTGTACAGACAAGAATCAGAAGTTCTAAAAAGTATTGTATGCAAAACTAATGTAACTGTTTCATTTCTGTCAGATCTATTATTTTAGTATTTTATTATTCAAGTATAAGTTGAATTGATCTGCTGTCTCTACCAGAAAAAAAATTATCTTAATGTAAATGAATGTCTAATCCATCATAGTCTCATTTAGTTCTTTAAAACACAGGCTTAAATTAAAAACATGTGCAACTTCTTTCAGTCTGGATGTGCCTAATGTTATCACATTTCCCATGCCTTAGAAGACATTCCGTGTAGCTGTTGGCTCTCGGGGACCTTAGAAAGGTGGAAATTGTTCAAGGCCACAAGGGAAGGGATCCTGCTGCTTTTGCTATGAGGACATGACCCTGCTGAGGCTGTGTTGCTTTAGTTTTCAAGGAACAACAATATTTATAAGTATTTATTTTAAGAAAAGTACAGAGATTAATAATGTAAATCTTTCAGGAAGATGCTGCAACCTGGAGTATAAAAAGATTACTAAAAGACAACAATGTGGCTGTGTTTTCAACTCTAACAAGACACAATCTGTAGGTAGATGTCCCCTTGAGAGAAAAAGAACAGGGAAAGCCATGCTAATTTATATTCATTTACTTGTTTTCTGTGCAGTCAACTAGTGCATCTTTGGTTAAATAAATCAGAAAGAAATATGTGTTTATTGTCTCTTCCCATCAATCCATATCCCATTTAAAAGTTTTTGAAGAATATTCATTGAAATTCCATTTCTATTACAGCTTACTCCTCCTGTAAGTTAACTCAATACCCAATTCTTGCCCTTTCTGAGTAACTCGAAATTACTTTTCTGGAATTTATCAAGGTCTGGAAATCTAACTGCCTATTCCCAGAAAACTGAGGCAGTGGAGGGATATGGCAAATGACACCATGTGGATAAAATTATCTAAATCAGAAAGTGGAAAATTCTATAGTACAACTGAGCACATTTAAATAATGAATAAATAATAGGCATAAAAAAAACAAACCAAGGAAGCGGCTTTAATAAATTACAAGATGGGCCATATTTAGATCTTAATTCAAATAGCAACCAAAAGAACCTGCAAAAATATGTTTTTGATATTGTGAAAAAAATACACATTAACTGTTATTAAGTATAAATGGATGATTTTTAAACTTTTAGGTGTGCTAATAGTACTACAATAGTAAAATCCTTACCTATTGATGATATATATAGTAATGTATTTATGAAGGGAAAAGTCATGTACAATCTCTTAATGCTAAGGATGAAGTTGAAAGAGACCGGTATTTAAATGTTTTCTAATTTTATTTATGATAATGGCATTCAGGAGTGACAGAGCCATGTGGCAGTAGTTAACTGAGAAAGAAATAAGGTTATGCTTAATACATCAGGCAATATCACCCCTGTGGCAATCAAAAAGGTCTGGAAGTTTCAGTTACTAGTAATAGTCATCACTAATTTGCATTCACAGTAGAATATATGTAAATATATATATATATACACATACACACACACACACATACACATAGACATACACATTTAGTTTTTTTCTTTTGAACTTGAATAGTTCTCAAATTTAGCAGAAAAAACAAAATCGTTTAAATTGACTATTTAAGAAATTCTAATATAAAGGCTGAAGGAAGAAAACTGAACTTTGGAATTTTGTCTCTGCTTAACATTTTTGATCCCATAAAGTTTAAAAGGGATATAGGTCACGTAAAAATGAATTTTTTTTTTCCACAGCTTTAAGATTCTTTCATATTTTTATTATCAAGATGGACATACTTTCTTTGACATTTAGCTTTAATATAACTATTGACATACAAACATCATTAAAATTTCAATAGCTGGACATTTAAAAACCTAAAATGTTTTAATATTTTTAGTATAAAATTCAATAAACATGCTGTATGTAGGTACTTTTATAACCCTACAAGAGCTTTAAATAAATGTTTAGACATTATGGGCAAGACACTACCAAATGCTATGATGAATGTTACTAAACAGTTTCTATTATAAACTTCTGTTTTCAGAACCTGACATGATTCTGAAAAAGTCGCGGTTTGCACTAAAGTGTTGCATGTTTTGCCTCTTTCCCAAGGTGATTTTTTTCTCACATGTGGGAGGAAAATCTGTTCCCTTTTCCAACAAGTGAGAATGTGAAAAATATATTTTTTATTGTAAAAATAATTCGCTACCTGTTTGTACTTAAAGAAGTTCAAATGACATGCTTATGTAACTATTATAAATAATTTTGCACTTTTTATTTTGATTATAAAAATTATACCTAATCATTGTATTTAGAAACAAAGAAGCATTTAAAGAAATACAAAACTCCTCACATAGAGATTACTAAAGTTTATATATTGCTGTTTCTTTTCCACCTTTACAAAAGATACATACTGAATATTTAAAATATTAAAAGATGTAAATACACAGCAGCAAGCCATGCTTTAAAATATTCTAAATGTTTTATAATTAATTAATGCAAGAGCTATAATTGTTTAACCAATTATCAATATTAGAACAAGTATTTTGTCTCCAATTTTCTATTATAAAAATTGCAGCACGATATATAATATTGTATACTTATATCGTGTGACTGAATATTTTTTTCAGAAATTTTTGTGAATTGGAAAGACTGTGTGCTATTAACTGATAAATGTTCTCCAATTTACTGAGGACAAAACTAGATTTTTTTTTCTCATCTTCCTTTACAATTAGGTATGGCCATGTGGCTAATTTTTCTCCAATCAAAGGCTAGCAGAATTAATGGGTACCACTTTCAGATCTTCCTAATAAAATGACCTCTTATTTTTTTTCCATATTACATGACTTGCACGGTAACAACGCAGGGGACTCTGGAAACATATGATGAATTTAATACCTGCAAGGGCTTTAGCTTCTCAATGACTACATGGCAGAAAAGTGTTCTATGAGACCTGTACACCTGCCCTGGAATGTTACTTGTGAAATAAACTTTTAATTCTTTAATTCTTTAAATTACTAACTTTTGAAGCACCTTTTATGCAACAGTTTAGCCACAGGTAAGGCAACAACTTACTTCTTCGCTTTATAAAAAAATAATGGGGATAGTTTTTAGTTTGTTTGGCATCTTTGAGATTTTAATTATCTCTCCTTTATTGTGAAAGCTCTTTTGTTTAGCAAATCTAGAATGAAAGATGAATATGCCAAGAGAGAAGTGAAGTTATTCTAGGTTAATTGTGTGTAATTAAACCATATTAATATATGTATGGTTTAATGACGGTATACTTATCGGGTTAAAAAAAAGCATACCATAGTTTTATGCATGGACTGACATCAGAACTGTCAACAAATCAATTTTTAAATGAACAAAAAAAAGAAATGAGAAATACCCTTGTCAATCATTGACATCCACAAAACACTACATAGAATAAATTAATCTCCAGAGATCTGCTAATATCCTCATTGTCACTTTCTCCTCATATTCCTATTCATCACTAAACACCGTGAACCCATTGACTCCATTAGGGAAATATTCATGCCCAGTAAAGACCTTATAAAAACTCCTTTGAACAGCACTGATTTAATGTTGTGTGTTGATGATTCATACTAAACTGATGTCAAGCAAATTGTGGGATCATAGATATAAATTCACCATTAAAATATGAATGTCTCCCAGAAGTTAAATTAACTCAAATGCTAAATCAATCTCCCTTACACAGGCTTTCCAGCTTACAAAAGATAAAATATATATATTTACATGGATGGTAGGTATGCTTTTGGAATGGGCCTTTATCATTTTGAATGCTTTAATAAAAGAAGCTTTCTAACCTCTATAAGGCTCTCCTGTAAAAATAAGATAAACCAATTAAAATACATTCTAGATAACTTGCCATTACATAGGCAGACAAAATATAAATAGAATGTCATTCAAAGCATTGATTTAGAACCCCAGAATTTCCTTGCTGATGACCACTATAAAAAACACTATTAACCAAACCAATTACTTTAGGAATGGGCTATAAATCTAATCTAATCATCATTACCTTCTCTTTTTTTTTTCTTTGACAGACAGCTATTGTTTAACAGTATCATAAAAAAAAATTGCTTCATGTTTTATGTTTCTCAAGTGGGGAATTTCAACCTACCTCTCCATTGTCAATAATACAAAATTCATTGCAACTATCATTAAAGAATTTTTCAGTCTTGCTTTTTTACTCAAAATATCCATTGCCGACGTCATACTCAATCTATAGGATTAAGAGAATCCTAAAATAAGGTAAGTGTGCTGTTTAGGGGTGTGTCCTTGAGGAATAATTACTTTCTCTTCAGATAAGCTATGTGATCTGGAATCCAATTGTGCAAATGCACAACTAAAAGAGAGTTCTGGATTTTGTTTCTGACCCATTTTTAATCATAAATGATCACAGACTGCTTTGAAGTCTCAAGTAAGTAAATTAAATCTAAATGTTGTCTTGGACAATCGCTTGGGCCCTGATTTCTCCTTGTCTAGTCAAGGAGAACTTGTGCTACAGCAAACACCTAAATGAAAAACGATTAGGCAGAACAATAAATGAATAGCATAATGAAAATGACCACTTGGCTCTCGAAAACAGGTCTAGCTAGTAAAATATGCTTTCCTGGTCTGTGTTTGTGAATCTATATCTCTGCATTCAGAGTTTATTATTAGAACTCAATTATATTGTAACTGGAAATTGCCTGTATGGCCGACACATTCTGTCCAGAGATTGAAATGCTACTGTGCAAGCATTGCCACAGAGCAGGATTAAACAACACATCTGACAGTCCAAAAAAAAAAAAAAAAGTTCTTTATTCTAGTCCAAATTCTAATCAACAGAATTCTGAAAATGTATGAAATTTGGCTCTACAGAATAAACTAGGAGTTCACCCATCCCTGGCAACCAGCAGCAAGCAGCTAGGTCACTACAATCAGCACACACAAATTATACATAAACATTTTACAAGGCTTCCCTGTAAACACTTCGGGACAATTTCTGAAATAAGACAGATAAACAGACACTACAAATACAAAACTAGATAACAGCTTTCATCTTTTGACTACTTTTACACTGACACCAACCAAACTTCCTCTTCTCTTCTACATCAGAACTAACAGGATACCCAGAAACCTAATTGTCCCTGCTCCCTGCCTGCACTCAATCTAGAATTATCCCTGGTTTCCTTAAACTCCCTTAAAATCACCCAGTCCATACCTAATTCTTAATGAAAACTCCTTCTAACTCCCTCTTACCAAGACAGCACTGATTCTTATATTTTCTTGCTGCTGAACTCTAAAGAGGCCTAATAATGCATCTGAATGTGTTCTTGGTAGTCTTTGACTGGCTAGCTTCTATATTACTTAAGGTATTTAAATGAATTGTTTTAATTTAATTGTTATTTCATTTACAATTTAAAAATTAGAAAACAATAACATCGCTGAAAAGGCAAAACCATTAAGCTTCATTGGAATAAATATGCACCTTAGGAAACTGTTTTGGCTGCTGATTGTCAAATATCTCAAATCTAATCATTTCAGCTCATTTTTCATGTTTGTCAGGATCTACAATGCCTGCAAATTTCCAGGTTTATTTTCCTTTCTTCTCCAATATCACTATCTGCAGAATCAGCACAGTTCTTCACTGTTTACTCAGTTTTGTCAAAGTCCTCTGGGTTCACAGATATGCAGGACATGCGGGATGAGTTTGGCTGTGCATGTCATTTGACCTTCAGGGGACACAGAAAGTTATTTACAACAGAATGAATTCATCTATGACATTTGTTAAATGGCAAATAAGTTTCTTTTGTTAATTTTACTTAACACATAAATGTCTTTTATATGAAGTTATGCCCAATTTTTACTTATTTCTGCTAAATATATGTTGAAAAATTACTATGGGACTCGACTAAATTCCATGAATATGAATGAAATATACTCAGTAATAGTAACTTTGGAATATGTTTCTCACAGTGCCTTCTTGGTCATTTCTTCTCTGTCTGGAATGCCTTTTGCCCCATCCTCTCTTCAGTCTGATAGCTAATTTGCTGCATTCTCTTTGGCTCATGTGTCATCCCCTTTAGAAACCTATCTCTCACTAGTTTAGACTGAGTTAGTCTGTCTTTTCCTATGATTTTATGATATCCTGTACAAACCTATCATCTTATATACTTAAATTATTTTTTCTGAGGTTTTTCCCCATAGATTATGGGTTTCTTAAGAGAAATCTTATCTTATTCATTTTTTTATCTGCAATGCGTAGCTCAGGGATAGCACAATAGTCTTTCTGTAAATGTGTGAAAAGGAAATGAGTGGTTAGAATCTCCTATTTAAGAAGTAAAATCTAGTAGCCACGACCAGGTGCTTCTTATTTAAATACGTATCATTTTGAAAACCTAAGAAAAACTCCCATATTTGTTATTATGAAGGATTAAGTGTTCTCTCCAGAGTGTAATAAAATTACTTTCTTTGTATTGAAGAGATTCTATTGCACTATTGAAAAAAATATCAATTAGATACTAATTAGTCTTGCTTTCTGCTTGTGGAGGGCTTGAGGTGAATGGGTGTGGAAGAGAATGGAAACAATCATTAAGCAAACATTTAGGCAATTCAAACCTTGTGCTCCTTGCAGATAAAAATGCAAATCAGGTTTGCAATACAACCTCCATACAGAAAATCAGGGCAGATGCTAATGAATTTAACATATTTGTGATGAGTACTTTAGTTTTAAAACCATTGATTTCTTTACAAATAGAAGCAGTGAAACATAAACTAAAGTTGTTATGTTGCACCAAACCTGGAAAATTAAAGGCTGCTAATGGTCTTCTGTAATACATTGTGAGGATGATGATTATGAAAAAAGCTCAGCAGTTTTGATGAATAATTCTCTTCTGGCAAGAGGTCCTGACTTATTTGACAGAAGGTGCCTTGCATAGATCAGCATAGAGAAGTGAGAGATAACAGCTATTGTGTTACATAATAGTGTAATAATATACCATTTACAGGGTTTAAGTGCAAGTGAGAAACAATAAAAGTGAAGAATTTCACAGTTAAGGAGGAAACACACCAGTTTACCCTGTAGCACTAAGACACAACCCAAAATTAAGGGACTCATGATTCAGGGTGCAGGTTGGTTGTTTGCTCAAAGAAATACCCTGTATCAATTATTCAAGTCTTATAGTAGTTCATTTTTAACACTGCAAAATACATAAACTTTCTGTATAATGCTAAGAGAACCCTCCTTAAATTTTGTAATTTTACTTCCTACTCAAAAAACTACATTAACAATAGATTGCTAATTTTATGAAATCTAAGTATCCTGCCTCACTCTCCTGTACATCAGAATGTGTGATACAAAGTTTACTCCCAAGTTTATTTCCTCTCCTCTCCAGTTACACTCTCTACTGGAATTAGTGTCTCCTTGGTTCGTAATAGATCTTGACTGGTTTTATTTGCATGAATCAATCTTTTTCCTTGAGTTTCCTTTTCTTTCCTTATGTCTAACCCATAGATAAAATTTATATCCACATTTTTAAGTCCACTCAAGTACCAACTTCTATAAAAATAATACTTAGTTTTTACTTGATGCCTATTATGTGCCAAAATGAGCTAAGCAGGCTACGTGCAGTGTTTACTCTTCATAAAATCTGAGGCGGTCATAATAATTATACCCATTTGACAGATGTGAAAACTCATATTGAAAGAGGTTACATAATGTCTACTTGGTCTAATGTCTAGCAAATAGCAGGATTTGAACTTGGCTTTGACAAACTGACTACAAAGATCCCTTTCTATGTTCCTTATGAACTTATTACCATTAATTTAGAAACTAGGTGTTATATTATCATTATTTCCACACAAATAATGATGTGCTCAGGGATAGAAAGTATGGAAGACATCATAATTTCTTTCCTCCTGAATTTCCAGCTAACTTAAAATGTTTACTAAGAAACTTATTACTCAACACACTGTAATAGACACAGAAAAAATACTTATCATGCTGGTTTAAAGGATATGTATCACTTTGAAGTGTAACATACTTCCTAAAAAGGAAAGTTAATTGATATTGAGAATAAAAATAATGATAATAAAAAAGATGTATATGTTTGATGAAATTAAAGAAAATACTGGGTACTGTGCAATTTATATGTACTTACATTTTATAAAGATAGGTAGATCAGTAAGCTAATAAGTAAAATGTAGAAAAAACTATGAGAAATATCTACATCCAGGGTTACTGTATACACCAAGCAATGGGGAGCTCTCAGAGGATGTCTTCTTAGACACTTTGGTGCCTGGAGTGATCTGGGAAATGAAGTGGAGAAAGATATTCCAGACAGAAGAGAAAAAAAGATAAAATAGTTACTGAGAAAGACAGATGATAGCACATTAACAGAAATACAAATGATCCAAAGACACTGGACTCAAAGTGCAAAGGGGCATTGGAGAGTGATGAAGGCAAAGAAGGTAAACACATGCTGTGTCCCTGATTGTCTTTCCTGCCCCACTAAAAAGCTTCGAGCCTTTCCGTAGGACTTTGGCAATTCAATAAAACTTTTTATGAAGAAAGGTATGCAATTAAATTCCTAATTTATAAAGTCACTGTGGTAGAAATGCTAAAGGTGATTAGAGGGGTTAAACGGCAGATTCTGAAGTACATTGCTACAAATCAAGAATGAAATAACAAAGCAGCAGGAAAGAATGTTCAAAAGATACTCAGAAACCAGGAGCAATGAGGAGACTAAGTAAAAGATCAGTTTGAAAGAGTAAGAGGAAATTGCAAAGGAAGGATTCCAATTTATAACTTAAGAAACTTGATAGATGTGAAACAACGGGCTGAAGTAACAGAACAAACATACTGGTAGCACACTGTGAAGATGCTAAGATCAATTTGAATATTTACATTTGAAATGCCAAGAGGAGATTTTCAGCTGACAGTCTTGACCTCATAGTGAGATTTCACGTGAGATAAAGATATGGGGTAGTATTCAGTATTTAGGCAGTGAAGTGAATTCCATCGCCCAGGGAGTGAGTATATAGCACAAAGAAAAGCAAGCTAGTAATTGATCCCCAAGGAAAGCAAACATTTAGAGGGTAAGTAATAGAAGTGAAAGCAGAATAAAAAGTGGGCCAGCACATGGATAAAGGATGAAGCAGAAACAGGGGGTGGGAGAAGTCTGGTGGTCAAAGTTTGTTCTCGAAAACTATATATTTCAAATGAAGAATATTTGACATAAATAATGGGTTACTAGTGTATCATAAGGCTGGGATTTCAATAGATCCCTACCACATCCAGGCTGAAAGAACAAAACTGTACAGCCCATATTGCATAATTGCTCTGCCTCTGAAGTTGCAAGAGATCCTGGCGCTGTTGTAACCATAGCACACCCCCATCGCCTTCCAGGAGCCCACCTTTTAAGCTACAGAAGCAAGAAGCTTAAATGCACTCACTAATGTTGTCTCCAGCAAAAAAAGAGCCTTTGATAAGGTCAGTACTGCCAAGGCTGCTGCAGGATCCACGATATCCTTGCTTCCATGGTGACAGCCAACTTCTACTACTATCAGAGATGGAGCCACACACACAGCCAGAGCATGAGCTGCACTTGTCCCTAAGGCTGTTGGGGGCACACTCAGAGGCCAAAGGAGAGGAGCACATAACTTAGTTCTTTCTCCTATGCCCTGGACATCTGCCAATGACTTCCACTGGGAGACTGTATTGGGCACTGTAGTTTTCAGGCTTCCCAAAAAACAGAGAAAGGAGGTAGAATTGATGTAAAACAGACAAATGGAAGGTACACTAAATTTCAGGAAGGCTGCATGGCCAACTGAACATGTGTGGACTGAGGCATTTGGTTTGATTGCCAACTACCCACTTAATTGCTTTTCTAAAATAAAGATGCATCAGTTTATTACTAGAAATATATGAAGGTGTTTTTGGTTTGTGTGTGTGTGTGTGTGTGTGTGTGTGTGTGTGTGTTGTGTGTGTGTGTTTACCAATTCTCCAATACTGTATAGTATCAAATTATTGTTATTATTTTATCTTTGTAAATTTGATGGGTGAAAATAGATATCCAAGTGTGGCTGTCATTTGTTTTCCAATATCTAGAAGGACTATCCACAGTTGTTTTCTTAAAAGAGCTGAGCTTATTTCAGTGTGAATTCAGCTCCATGCTGTGGCCAACCAGATACTTCCAGAACAGCTACGGTCTTACATCTCTGCTGATCTTAGACAACAAAAGAAATGGCATGATGGTCATGGGATTAATTCTGTTTCCCAGCTAAGTTTTCTGTCTTAGTTTGAATTCCTAAAAGGTCAGTCCTGATACAAAGATTTGGTGACAAGTATTTTATTTAGTGAGCTACCCCAAGAAATGTCAAAGGGATAAAGAGTAATATGTCTCAAACTTAGAATTAAGGGGATTTGCTAGAGTACTTCATGATGATGAAGGTGTGAGAAAGTGTGAAAAAAAGTTAATTAAAAAACATGTCTTTTTTTAGAATTGGCTGTAAGAACATGGCAGTAAATCCTATGGTTATCCCGTTAGAAGAGTGTAAAACAACCCCTGAAAATTGTCCCCCAAAAGCTAAGGAAGCTGAGGTGTTTTTCAATTCCTGGTTCTCATTTTTTTAAAGATAAACCTTGAGGTGTTAACTTGCTGATATTTTTGTGTATCAGTGATGTGCATTGCTGTGGACAGAGAACACTGTGAGGCAGAAAGAACTAGAAAATCATTGTAAAGAACTGGAACCGTTTTTGAGTGAATCCAGGTAGAAAGCAAGGTGAGTTCTGCTCACTTTCTCCTCTTTCAACACACCCACCCCAAATTAAGTTCATTCTTTTTAGCCAGTGACTATTCAAGGTTGCAGTCAGTAACAGTGCATCCCAGCAGACCTTCAACTGGAGAGAGAGCTGGTGCTGCAACACACACGTCACATGCTGTGCTTGGCATTGAGGCCATAATTGGTAGATATGATTTTATTTCTCTGCTACAGTTCTAAATTCCCCTCACCCTATCCAGAATTGCTGTTGGTCTAGGTTGCTTTTGCTGTTCAGTGACTGAGAATTTCACTTCTGAGGGTTGTGAGCAATGATTATTTTTCCTGTGGCAGACCATGGTCATCACAACTGTCTGTACTTAATATTTATGCACCGAGGCATCAAGAGGCATCCGGGAAGCCCTCTACATTCCAGACCTGCTCCTCACTTTCCCATGATAGAGCAATGACACTAGTTCCTCATGCAGATTAAGAAAAAGCAGCCCAGTGAGCAGAATAACTACTTTCTTCGTCCTTACCAGCAAACTGACCAGGCAGCAGTCATAGTTTAATGTCAGTGGCATTCTTCCTGCGACCTGGTAGAAGGGTTCCACCATCGGGAATCAAGATGCCTAACTGCACAGTGAGTAAAGATGCAAGTTCAGGGAGGACAAATTTTGCAAATTAGTCATTGGGAGTAATGGTGAGAGGAAGAAAGATTCCTCCTCCTTATTTCCTGGACTCATGTTCTATATGTCAGCTACACAGCATGATACACTGCCTCTTGTTTCACTGGGGATATCACGTCTTGAAAGACAGAAGTCCTGGCCACACTGAGTCATCCCCATGCTCGCAGCTGCTTAGCTAATCCCTAAAGATGCTTTCAAAATTCTATTAAGCCAGTGGTTTCTGGGTGATACGGTGCATCACAAGACCTGTAGATTTCTGGGCATCTGATCATTGCTGTACATCTTTAGCCATATGGCCTTTGGCTGAGGTGATTTTTTATGTAGAGTCCATTCTCAGTAAATTAGACACTGAACTCTTGAGTAATAGCCCAGGCAGAGTCACTCAGACAGACTGTTCAAACCTATTTCCAGAAAAGAAAGAAAAATAAATCCCTCTCCTTTCTTCTGAGCTGAAAAGGCCTGATGAGCTCCAGTTTCTTCAGAAGTTGGCTGTCTAACCTCCTCAAATAAGATCAATCTCTGCTACTGTTAAGTTACACATTCAGTAGCAGTAGTAGCTGGATCAGATCACCGAGGGAAAGGACATACTGCTAGAGCTCGTGAATGGTGTCCTCCTGCGACATCGTGATCACTCCATTTATAGACCCATGGTGGCCAAAGACAAAGCTAGTTGGCATGCACTGAACACATAATTTGCCAACTTCTGTGAAGGATTCTTTCTAATGCATTTTGACATAAAATTCAATGATCTGCACCTTTTCGTGTCTACTAAATAGAGCCACCCACATACATCTCCTCCAGGCCACCTTCTATGATCTTCCAATCTTGCTCATTCCAGGCCCCTGGACATCCAGCCAGGCCACTCACCACTGCCTGAAATTTCAGGTACTACCTCTGCCTCCTTTTCTCTCTAAATCAAGTGTATATGCAACAACTCTATTTCTGAAAAGGTCACATGCTGAGTTACAGGGGGTTCAGCCTTCAACATGAACTTTTATTGGACACAATCTAACTCATAATAACAACCAGAGTTATATGGAGTCCATCCTCTCTCAATGTAGGTTTTATGTGTGTTTTCTATGTTTGGCTGAGCCTTTTCCTAAATGTACACAAGATTGTAGTTGTGCTCACCCAAATCGATGCCCTGGTGGTCCATCTAGCTTCTGACAGAGGGTTCCAGTCCCATACTTTCTTAAAGCAAACAAGTTTAGGCTCAGTAGCCTATCCGGCATTTCTTTTTGAATGGAAAAATGTTATATGCTGCAGATGATCTTTTTCCAGAACCCTGGGGATCTGCATGATGTCTCTCATATTGGCGCTTGCCAGAGACACCATATGCCATCCTATCCATCATAGATAACTCTTGCACTGCAGAGTCTGCAGGCCAAACTGCTGAACACAGTGCAGCTTGTACCAAAGCCTGAACCTGCTGCAGAGCCTCTTCCCTTCTCTGGACCTCACTCAAATCTGGCAGCTTTCCAAATCACGGGTGGGAGCAACATTCTCTATTGTGCTAAATGCTGTCTGCAAAATACAAAGTGATCTGTCATCATATAGTGTGCCACTTGTTTCGTGGTAATAATTGTATCATGCAATAACTTATCCCATATCTTGGAGGGGGTAGCTCTAAAGATATTTTTAAAGTCCCTAGTATTGTGGGCCCCTACAATTTTGTAAGGTTTATTTCCCATCATTTTGCAGGGCTTGCAGAACACTTCCCACTTTTGACTTTGAGGGTAACACTAATTTTTACCATATAATATAATGTGTCTTTTTCATTTTTCTGTCTTTGACTAAAGGGGGAGCAGTTTCTAGATCTTTAGCTTGACTTCTCTTACCATAATCCCACTTACTATGGAAGCCATAGAACTATCATAAGAATTCTAGTGTGCAGTATTCCTGGCAAATGACTGTAGATAATTAGAGAAAAAATTATGTTGAATTTTTTTTGTGGACATTTCCTTTATCAAGGGTTCCTCTGCGATGGGTATGAAAAAGCTATACATAATTACCGTATAAAGCTTGATGAATCTGGAGATATACCCTTGTGAATCATCACAATCTATATCATAAACATATATTCGCCATCTCCAAAATTTTCTTCACAACCTATTTACTTATTTATGTATTTATGTATGCATTTATTTATTTATGTATTCATGAATATTATTATTATTTTAAATCTAGTCTTAAATTTGCATGGTCCTGCTTTACCTGCCTCACCCTAATCCTACCCTACAAGGCTTTAGCGGTCCCCAACCTTTTTGGCACCAGGGACCAGTGCTCCTATGAGAATCTAACGCCTGATGATTTGAGGTGGAGCTGAGGTGGTGATGCTAGCACTGGGGAGCGGCTGCAAATACAGATGAAGTTTTACTCGCTGGCCCACCGCTCACCTCCTGCTGTGTGGCTTGGTTCCTAACAGGTCATGGACAGGTATCAGTGAGTGATCTGGGGGATGGGGATCTCTGCTATAAGTCACATAGTCAAGCCAAAATGACAGGGAGAGAAATATACTCTGCCTATGAAGGTAGGATTTGAGGAATCAAATGTATTTGAACACCGATCTAACTATAAAAGAAGCAATGCATCTGAATATTTTGATGAAATTTTTTCTGAGAGAAAGTGAGTAATACACTGATAATTCTAGTAATTTATAAGGGAATCATGCTTGAATGAATAATGAGATAAATAAAAAATCCTACGGAAATTTTAAGATGTATTTTTAAATAAAGTAACTCAACTAGTTTTAAATTAAAAGTTGCTTTAGCTGCTATTTTAAAAGTAGTATCTTTTTGAAAGGAGCTGATAAAAATCCTGTTCAATTGTTTTAGTTTAAAAGAAAAGCTATTCATTAGCACAAATAACTAAATTGCAAGACAACACTCTTTCTAAACACAAAGCAGAATCCAAGAATTCAAACTTGATGGCCAAGCTGTACTATTTGCGTATGCAGAGAAAGTTATAGCTAGCAGCCCCTAAATCATATCCTTCATGGTTCCCTGAAACAATAGACCACCCTTTTCTCTCAGCTACATATCAAGTATTCCCACGAAAGCTCTCATTAGGTAGGAGAGTCTGAGGTGATAAATTTGACTCAATACAAAAGCCAAATAGATGATAATGCCAGTTCCCCACACAGTAGTTGGCATAGGATAGAGCACTTTGTAAAACCAGGCACCCTGTCACAGTACCCAACTTTTGTGCAGTGTTTGAGCATGTGCATGTGAAATAGTGCAGTTCTAAACTGAAGTTAAAACCTGACCTACCACTGTGGCCAGTGCATTCATTATGTCAGCAGTATTGACCTTTTTCTTGAACTCTTAAGAATTCTCATTTTCAAATACCGCATTGGAGAATTTGGTACAAATGAAGAAGTTAAGCATTTAATTTAGTCACAAGGCGAGTAAGCATTGTTATCCAGGAGATAACTGGTTTAGCTGGGATTTGAAACCAGTTATTCTAGAGCCACGGTTTGCAACACTAACCATGGCACCCTCATGGCCATGATGTGCCTGATGCTAATCCAGGTTCATGATCGAAATGTCATCTGTATGCAATTGTGCTACATAAGATGACAACATTTATTATGTTAAAGAATAAGTTTTAAATAGCTGACACACTTCTTTAGTGATAAATCACAATAGAAAAATAGGTCTTCCATTTATAAACTTTAGAGAAGACATTTACAAAGTCCTCAGACTACTGAGATATCAGAAGCAATCAGACAGAAAATCCAGAAGATTCTGCTTTTGGTTAATACGTTTCTTCCCTTCCTTCATTTCAGTGGCGGTTTTCACTTTTAATGTACTATTATACTCAAAATATAAAGAATTACAATCTGGGATTGATAAAAGTGACAACATGAAGTAGATAAAGAAATAAAGATTTTCTGGCATAATTTTTGCAAAGATTGTTACTAGGCATAGAGAAGATCGATTTGGTGGAGCTATGCAATTCTGTGTTTATTAATTATCTAATGTAGAGATTTTTGTTAAATATGCTCTTTTGAAAGATGCACACTATTAATCTTCTTCATATATCCTCTGTGAATATTCTGAAGCATTATGTTCAATAGTGATGGAGTTGTATTTTATAACTAGCAATTTCTTGGTTATGTACTACTTTTTGGAGATTTTTGTCTCAAATGTATTATATGATGATTATGAGTTATATTGTACATAAATCCAAGTTTTGTCTTTTTTTTTTTTACCAAATCAAAAATTTAGTCATCTTTAGCAAATCAAGATTTCAGTCATTTGGAAAGTTAGAAAATATCAGGGATATATAATAAAATAAAAGCTATAATTTTGATTTGTAGGTACTTCTGCAATACAAGAGATTTGCTTTATTTTCTTTTTTTAATTTTAAAGTTGGTACTTTTCCATGGTTTAAAATATATTGTGTTTGCCTCTTGCAAAATTGAAATAAAGATAATAATCTTAATAACATTTTAGGGAATAATATTTGTTAAGATATGAAAAACATTTCTAAAATATATTAATATTTTAGATTTTGTGAAATATGTATTATTTTTTTCAGCTGAATTTTAAGTCTCATAAATTTTTCTATAATTTCACTTTTTGGTGATAATTATAGAAATGTCACATATATATTTTATTTAGCTTAATATTTATAGGTACATCGTGGCCATCTACTACTAAATTGTTAGATTGTTAACTTTGGGAGGAAAGTTGGTTAATTTGTTTGTTTTAGGATATTAGAGATTTACAATTATAAACACAAAAAAACTGAAAAGATATTTTAGTGAGAAGTACTTATTGTTCTTTAAAATACACGAATTACACGTTCGTCAGAATATCTTCAATATTTTCTTTATCTTAATTACCAGCTTTTGTTATTACGTGGAATACTAAATATTATACAAGTTTTATGAGTCTTTAAAAGTAATTTCTATAATAGTAATATTCTTTACTTTATAAACACAAAATAATTAAAAAACATATATTGTCTTATTTGTTTTGCTTAAGTATACTCTATGTTGTAAGCTTTTCTCTGAAAGCCTTAATACGTATATTATAATACATTTACCCATAAAACTTTAACTGCAAGTATGAAAGGCATACTTACGATTGTCATTCAGAAGAAGCTTTTAGCTAGTTTTAATTAAAATAGTTTAACTTCATTGGTCAGAGTTGTCATTTTTATGCAATTGTGCTACATAAGATGACAACATTTATTACGTTAAAGAATAACTTTTAAAAAGCTGGCACACTTCTTTAGTGATAAATCACCAATAGAAAAATAGGTCTTCCATTTATAAACTTTAGAGAAGTCATTTTCAAAGCCCTCAAACTATTTTCAACCCATAGATATATTATGTTTGGCAACGCAACACTAAAATATTCTACTTACACGGATATGGTAAACAGTTTGTTACAATTTAAAATTTAAAAAAATACAGTGGAATGTTGATGATATATTTTCCAAACTCATATGCTTCATCTGTAATATCCTATGTTCTTATTCAATAAAATGACAATCATTATTTTAAGTAGTATATTGGGATTCCTTTTATAATAAAAATATGTCTTTTTATGAAATGACCACCTTATTTACTCTATTTAAAAAGTCATATTTAAGTTACAACTTTAAAGTCCATCATAATGGTAACAAATGTGTGATAAGGTAGAGCAATCTTAAAGTGGAAACTTAAAATAATTGAAGTCAATTCTAATCATAGGAGCACCCTCTACCAGCTCAGCCTGATGGAAGTCACACCCTGGATAAGCTCATGCAAGAATACAGGGCTTCCCTCTGTCTCCAGCTCCCAGTATAAGGCTATCCTTTCCCCTCAGCCACAGTAAGCTGCCAATAATCCTCAAGTCCTCAGTTCCATGTTGCAGAGGTGCTATTTCAGGAGCAAGCAGCTGAGAGGTTTGAACTTTCTATCTTCACCAAGGGTATAATCTCTATCCTAGAGAGGGCAGGCTGAGAATAATCAAACTCCAATCACTATTGCCTCAACTCTCTATTAGGGCAGAATTTCTAAGCTAGAAGAGTCAAACTGAGAAAACCGCAGGCTACAGCTCACACTAATCACCCTGATTGTAAAGCTTGGGTGTAATTTCATGAGAAGTAGGTTGCAGTCTCTATTCCCAGTTCTTGAGTAATGGCTCAGGAGTTTTGCCCAGGGAGAATCAAGGTGTTAAAAATAAAAACTCCTGAAGCTTTCCCTAAGAACTGACTTTACTTCTAACAGAGTGTGGGGAAGTTCAAGTCTAAGGGCATCCTTTAAAACAATGAAAATTTTGATGGCAATTAAAGAGAGGCCATTAGTGCTACAAGAGCCACAAGCTAAATTCCAGGGCTGGCTGATTAGGAATTTACCAGAAAAAGATCAGGAAAAAGAGACTGTGATCTCTCACCCCTTCCACTATGTGAAGATTCAGTGTGAAGGTGGCTGTCAGCAAACCAAGAAGTGGACCTTCACCAAGAACACGATTAGACTAGCACCCTGATATATTACTTCCAGTCTTCAGAACTGTAAGAGTTCAGGTTTCTAACTCTGTAATTTTTTTTAAACTAATTTAAAAGAATGTTTCTTGCTAAAAATATTTTGAGTTTTCAGTCTATCAAAATCAGTCATTGTACTTTAATTGAATATTTATGACAGACTTTGCTCTTTGGAACTTTGGTGGGTTCCTGCTGATTTTGATGATTTTGGGTAATATTTTATAAAATATAGTGCCATTATGACTGTACTGAATTTCTCAGAGGACCAATAAAATGTAACGTTGTGGTGTTCATTTTTTATTTTTAATATTCAAAATCCTGCTTTTGCTTGTTTTATAAAGTTGCACTTATAAAATTATTTGTAAATATACATCTCATTTATTCCTAACTCAAGATCTATTCAGTATTTATATTTATGGTATTCTAAGGGCAATAATATTTTAACATTTTAACATCAACATTTTTATCAAGAGGTTAAATGAACCATTTAATAACTTATCTAGTTTCTATAAATAGACATATACCACAGACAGTAGTAGCACTGAAAAAAAGTGAACATTTAACACATGTAAAATAAATACCATAATGAAGCTTATTTCAATAAAAATTAATAATAATGAAATGACACTCTGTTTATTCAATATTGAGTAAAATCAATTGGTTAATGTCATCCTTTTAGAAAATACATTTTCAAAGTGTATTTTGAAAACCATAATGAAATGCCCAAGATAATTCACAAAATTTTATTCCAAATACATGAGATATACATGTGCAAAGTTAAATCACCACCTTGTCTCATGATATAATCATGCAGCCCTTGGTTGATCATTGTCCTGTAGTGGAAGCACCACCCATGGATAAGAACTGATACAGATAAGTAGCAAAAAACCCCAAAATAGTCTAAGAACATATTGTTCTGATATATTCGTTAACTGACAAATATTATGTTATCAGTCTATTATCCTTTTCTATGTCACAGGGCTTTCCAAATTTGCTAATGTGGTATAAGTATGACATTGATGCTTCAGTAATAACATTTCTTGATTTCTTTTTTAAAAAATGTATATCCTTTTTACACTGATTTGAAATAAAAGTTAATTCTTAGGATTATTATTCTGAAATGCATATAGGTAGAAGCTGATATCACTGAACTATTTTTTTGATATTGTTTTATGAATCAAAGTAATTACAGACTTTTGATTTTATCTTGAATGATTTTTGATAAGCATAATATATATCTCAGAAGCACCATAATCATTAAATAATGAGGGATAGAAGATGATCAGTTCTTTATATTTGTGACGGGAGTAAAATGATCAGAAGGTTCAACAGTGATGTCTATAAAAAAATATCAATTTACTACTTAATTTTTTGATAAGAAATTTATAATGAAAATCATTCTTTTTGAGTACTTAACCTCAGAATGAAAGACATTCTTGTCATTTACAGAACACTTAAATTTAAAATAAATTTGATAGTTTCCAGACATACTCAGCATGCCTTAAATTAAAATTAACAGAAAAATAAGACAACAAAGAAGTGAAACAAACAAAAATCTGGCAACACAGTATCTAGAAGCAATTACTGAATATGAGTTATCAACATTAATTATTAGTTATTAACATTAATGCAAAAAATAATGATAGCTATATATTAATAACATAGAGAAGAGTCTATAGAAAAGATAGCATATCAGAATTTCAGTAATTTTCATAGGTATCCTAAGCATCTCTATTCTGTAATAGTTTCTACAATTTGGAATGAACCAGGACCATTTGGGAAATTACAAAAAAAGGAGTAAGTGAAAGAATTAAATGATTAAAGTATAAAAAATGTATACTAAGATTAGGGATTTCAGATTATTCAACCAGAAGATGAATAGTCTCTTCATAATGATGGAATACCTCATATTCTTTGTAAAGAAGCTGCACCTCCACGCAAACTTGAGCTTGCATAACTTAATCATTAGCATTGATTTTATGACAGATTCTGCTCCAGCTGAACAGAATGGCAGCAGCAGCAGCAACCACAAAAACAAATAAGAAAAAAAAATGGTGAAAACTGGTTGCTCAGAACCCAAACTGTCTGCTGGCTGAGGTCTCCATGCCACCTACATTTGCCTTTGTCCTTACTGAATTTGCTGGTGTGCTGGTTTATCCCATAAAGTCATGCTCTGTCACTGACTATTTTTCCTGCCTTATTGGCCTTTCAGGGTTCTACTCTTCATAGGCTGCTCTTTCAGACCTGAGGCATCTACACGTCCAGTGCTTGTCATAACCACCCCATGTCTCTTTATCAGTCTTGCAATTCTGATCACTCAGAACAGACTCTGAGACCAAAATAACATTTCATCATGCAACTCGTCACCATCTTCTGTCTCTATTCTAAGGCTCTCAGCCTAATGGCAAACCTTTCAAAACTAGGCTTCTCTGTCTGAAGCACAGATCAGAAAAAATGGTTCAAGTGACGATTCTCTCAACTGTCCCATGGGTGGGACCTAGTACCACACTAGATGCGCAAGAAGTTTTCATTATACATAAAAGACACATCAAGACATTAAGGCTTAATTCTCTGTAGGTCCCTTATGGAAACTTTCTAGGTTTCTAGGTCATGCTTGCAATTTCTTTCACGTGATCTGTAATCGTCTGGTTATTGACCTTGAGATTCTGGGGTGTGGGAGGAGGAGATGATTCTGAAATTAACTCTGTCCCCTCTACTTTCCAATCTAAAGAAGTGGGATGAGACAAACTTGTCTTTCTTTGTTTTATTTTTCTTTTCTCCCCAGACACTTTACCTAGATCATATTCACTTTTTACTGCTCAGTTTTAAAGAAATTCTATAGTTCCAAGTTGACCACACATGATTTTTGATAAAAGAGTTTCTGGATGATTAAGAATTACTATAAATAAGAATATAGTAGTTTAGCATTGACTTTATATTTTGAAAACCTTAAACTTGTAAATCCACAAGCCGGATATAATTCTGAAGCATTTTGTGGCTTGTCTCAACTTGTGAAACTCTGTGAGTTTACATAAATCTGTTGGTGGAACCCCAACAAAATGTAGTGCTGATTTTAAATTAGATCATGTTTAGAAAATATTTTTTTAAAAAAGAGGGCAAGTTTTTATGAATTCTGTCACTTATAACCTGTGTGACCTTGACAGGTTGCCAATTCTCTTTAAGTTTAGTTTTTCTCTTCAGGAGAAGAAAAAATAATGGCCTACTTGTCTCACAGTATGTTATTAGAATCATAAGGCATAATTTTTGGAAAAGGGATATTGTAAGTTATAAATTACTTTTTTTAAAAAAAGTAACATCATTTTCATTAAACTTCTAACTAAGGTAGAAAGTATCCTCTTAAGCATGCTTGAACATTCAGTATCATTTTATTTGGAGAAACCACCAGTAATTAGTTAAGATTTGGAATTCATTGTCACAGCTTGTACTTTCTAAGCTCTCACCCATATGAACTGCATTCATTTCCTTTGCACAGCTTGACCTTTTCTAATTAATGCACAGGATTGCCTAACTGCAGCTTACATTGGCGTGCTGTGTCTATCAGGAATTGAAAAAGTTCCAGCTCTATGAATTTCCAAACACTTGCATTAAAAAATATATATCTTTAGAACTTTAGATTGTTGGCTAGTACTAAATTATTCTTAGTTCATCATACCTTAATTTTCAGAAATGAATGATATCTAGTCTATTTCTTAATATTCTTAAATGTATATTACATTAATAATTTTATCCTTTAAAATTATTCTCAAAATCGCAGATGAATTTCTTGTTTGCTAACAAATGAGGGTGATACCTTTAAAATAACAGGCTGACATTAATAGGATGATCTACTAAAAATGAATAATCTAATTTTAAGTTTTATATATCTTATATATTTTCTTTCTTACTTTCTTTTTAAATAATATATCTTAGTGTAGAACCCATCTTTTTATTTTAGTACTTCACAGTCCAGTAAAGGACAAGAATTTTTACAAAAAATTGATTGAAGTTTCAAAAGAAGATAAAAGAGAGCATAAACCCCAAACCAACTATTCCACAAGGTTAGAGATCTTTAGGGTTACCTGGTGAACTACTTTTCTGGCTAGCTCCTACCTGCCCTCCACACCCCGCCCCAGTATGGGTAAGCCAGCCTATGTGTTTCCACAATGACTTGTTGACAGTTCTTCAAGAATTCAGATCAAACATATCAAACATATTCAAGAACATCAAGTGATCAAAAAGACACGAGAAAACTCAGAAAATTTGTAAGCACCTGTTTCTTTCCTCTACCTTCTTATTACCAACCCAAATTAAAAGGACCAATTCAAGAAAATACACCAACTTTAACCTATGGCTTCTAGTATTCCCTGAAACATTCACTTACAGTTTGAGAACAATTCGAAAAATGAACCTCTCTTAGGGGAAAAGTTAGTGGGTTGTGATAATAAGTGCCTGAGAGCTGACACTTATCTTGCCCTTTTCTTGGGAAAAACATCCACAGCTCAGTGTAAGATGCCTTGAGAGGAGCCAGAGAGGTAATTGCCTATAGTTGCCTACTATTTTAGATGAGATCGGCAAATTCCAAAATAGAAATATTAGTACCATACATCCTAGAAGAAGAGGAAACTGAAATTTTCATTTAACGGCTGCTTCTCTTTTCAAATGGAAGAAAATGAAAACGGTTTTTAGATGGAAAGAAAAGAAAAAAAAAACTAACTTATTTTTTGCATTTGAATTTTCAAAATTTTAATAGTTTGGGAACATGTTCATATTATACTTCTAAGAAAAAAAAATCCAGTAACAAAACAGCAAACAGAAAAATGTGATGTTTTAACACACACACACACACACACACACACACACACACACACACACACTCTACCTGTCCTGACATCACAAGTTTCTGCAGACAGAATCAGTCACATTTAATGTTCAATTAAGAGGAGTTGTATCCCACCAGCTCCTTGGGACCACCACCCTGGAAAATCCTTCCTCAGCACTCTTGGATGTCCACAGGAGGAGGCCCATGAGAGCTCGCCATACAGCTTGTCCACCACTGCAAGCCTGGGCGTCTGCCATGGCATTGCTCTGCAGCTCAGACCTTCTGTAGCTGATGACAACCCCTCAGAGCCTGTCAGAAGGACCCTCTGGGAAGCCACTGCTAATGGTGTCCCTTGTGAAATCCCCATTTTATGGCCAGGGTGCTGCATTAGAAGTCTCTCAAAGCTGCCATTCTCAAGTGAGAGAGTGGCACTGGGGAGCATGTAGAGCTGGCAAATTGGATCTTTCCACAGTTCCCTGCCATAAATTGTCACTTCTGTTTCTAAGCAACATTGCTCATTTCCATTGACTACCAAATTCAAGAAAGCAAATTTTCAGCTTTTCCTTTTCAATCTATTCTTGCAGTGTCAGCCAACCAATAAATATACTAAAGTAATAATAATAATCATAACACCACCCCAAAAGAAAAAGTTTACTTTCTAGCTAAATGAGAAAAACTCTCAGGCACAAAGACAAATGTCTCCTTTTTTTTTCTCCTAACATCCACTCATGAAAAGAGACTTTTTGATATAAAAACAAAATGTCATTCTCAGTCTTAGAACATAATCTGACAAATATTAATATTACTAAACCATAATACTAATGTCTATATTCAGATTAAACACGATCCATATTCCTACTCTGAAACAATGAATATGTATTTGCTTTGAATTTATATAGCAGAAGTGGCATCGCTGGTAATTGTTTTTTTAAGTTACAAAATGATTTTTCCAAATGACAGAGGAGAAGTAATAGCGAGAGGAAAGTCTGGAAAAATATAACATTCAAAATAATGCAGCTGTCCCTGAATTATGGAATTAAGTATAATTTATAATTATTTATAAATATTGTACAGAAACACATTAAAATAATAAAATAATGCTATTAAATTCACATTTTTTTTCACATTTGCATATTCACATTTTTAAGGATTGTGAAAACATGGCTGGGAGAGGGGAGTTTGCAACTAACTGTTTTACATGTATCTTTTATTAAACTGCCATTTAGCAATCGAAGCAGTGTACAGTACCAGGGTGGGTGAGTGCACAGTCTAAAACTCAAATTTAAAAATCAGCTCCACTTCTTCCTGGGCAACCACTGGCATTGCCCTCTGTGGGTTTCTGATATTACATCTGAAAAACAGTTATAGTAAAATAGTTTCGAGGTTTTTTTTTTTTACAGTTGATTTAATACATATAAAAATTTAGTTAATGTTAGAGATAACAAAGATGATGGAGTTTACCGGCTGTATGTTCAGGCCAGTGTATATAAACTCATGATGAACTCGGTCCTCTATTGACTGCCTTTTGAAGAAGATCTCTGTGCACTCAAGTCTCTTCCATAATTCTGCACATACCTAGAAAATCTCTGGATCAAAATGTATTTTTGTTCTACCTTAGAGAAAAGTGAAATTAAATGTATACTGTGCTCAGACAAATTTTGAAGTTCCTAAAGAATTTTATTTTCTCATTTATGCATTCCCTTCCCATGGGTTTGTCATAGGTGGTGTCATTTCTGATACTTTCAAGTTACAACCCAACACTCATTGTCCCTTGTTTCATTGGGCCCAATGTCTCTCTGATAACCCATACTGAGCAGTGCAGTCATGTCACTGTACCCTAGAGACACATGCTTCCTTCTTTCTTCAGCAATCAATACAGGATTCTCTGCATTGACTCTCAAATTCTTTTTTTTTTTTTTTTTAACTTATGCTTTCACTGTTTTTATTTTTTTCTTTTCATTAGGCTGTATTACCTGATAGTCTTCAAATCCTTAACCTGATCAGTCAGCAGCTTCTCTTGGGTTTCCTTCCTGAAGTGATCTGCAGGCAGCTGAGGTCTGGATGAGAAACTGAAAACCTCAAAGGAGCCTCTGCTTGTCCAGCAGAGCAGCCTGAGCCATTCCTGATACTCTCCCTTTGGATTCTCTATCCTTAAGTTAATTAAATGAGATTGGTGATACACACAAGGCTCTCACTGTCCAAGTATTCAGTTGGGAAACTACCTTGCAATTAAGAATCAAGACAGGTGACATAAGAGTGATCTTTTGTGTGTGTTTAATAGTTTCTCAGGAGACATGATTAAGAAAAGCTGTGATGATGCTTAGTTGTAAAGGAAAAGTAGGCAGAAAAAAAATGCTACCTTTTCCTAGACATCTTTGACTGCATCTGTGGCAGCCACATACCCTAGGTAGCCTCTGGTTCAGCATAGAATCACCGTGACATACATAAATCTCTGGAAAAAAATAAAAAAGTAGACATTTCTCAAGAAGAACAATATAAGTATATTCCTAGGATCTTAGACATACAGCTTTTATGTGGCTGCATACTTTCTTTACTCATCTTTTTTTGCTTCTCAGATATGTACAAATTATTTGAGGAGCAGTAGCAGTGAGAACTGAATGAGTGATACTAATTTAGTAGCTATAAATAATAAAAGAGTCAATATTTTCATTGGTGTTTTTGTTTCTGACTATATCAGAAGATTTTCCCTTTAAACTTAAGTTAAACTAAGCTTTTTATTTGATAGTAAAAAGAATATAATGTTTTTGATATTATAACTTTACATCAATCAAGCCATATTGAATATTAGTTCTCTGATGACTTGCAGTCATATAATTTCATGTAATTATTTCTGATATTGATATTTGCCTTATTTTTCAATTTTTCAAAATCTATGATTAAGAGCATCTTTGGAAAATGTTGCTGCTTGCTAATTACTTTATAATATATATTCTCAGTTACTATGAGTAATTCTTCTGCATATATAGATTTATTGCAAATTTCCTGCCCGCCCTATGCCCGAATCCTACTAGATTATCTCTTAGCTGTTATATTCTGTGCACAGAGGTCTTGGTGTGTGGGCACGGTCATTCTGACTTCTTATGCATACAAAAGAAAAGAAGGAAGAATGATAGCAGCAGTTAGTTTGATGATAGAAATAATCATCCTGTAGCATTTGAGTTCAGTTCTTATTGTAGTTAATTTTGCTGATAATCAAAGATTAGAATTTTAGAGTCAGAGAAAACTGAGCATGTTAATGGTCAGCATAATATAGGGATTCTATAATATGAAGAATGGAGCAAAAGTCTCAGAATATGTGTGGAACAAAACCAAGAGAATAATTAGAAAAATGATGAGATATTGTGGAGGAAAACAAATGGACATACAGGAGACAGAAACATTCTGTGGCTTGGGTTTTGAGGGAGATATGTGGCAAAAGCATGACAAAACCAGTGGCTTCACAGAATCCTGGGCCAAATCTTTCTATGTAAATAAGTCACAGATGTTACAAAAGGAGCTTTCTTTTCAGGAAACCAAAAAAATTATCAGGACTTCATATGGTCTGAGAAGTCATAAAATTATATTTAACTTATACAAAATTTGGACGTTCAACAGAGCAATATTTGAATAAATTATAGGAAAAGGAGGACTATATAGCCATAGATAATAATTTGGCCCATATGTATTAGGATATATGAAAAATTAAGGAGCCACAGATAGCAGTTTTTATCTATACTTTGATACAAAAAAATGTTTAGTATATGTTTTCCCCAGAGGAAAAGGAAATAAATTTGGGAGGATAA
Source organism: Cynopterus sphinx (assembly GCA_030015415.1). NCBI lineage: Eukaryota > Metazoa > Chordata > Mammalia > Chiroptera > Pteropodidae > Cynopterus > Cynopterus sphinx. The sequence continues at coordinate 12,337,347 of CM057379.1, forward strand.
TACTTTAAACATGTACTATCATTACATTTTTATTTTAAAAAATGTGTTTCTTAAAAATAAAAGAAAAAAATAGAGAAAAAGAAATGGGACAGTAAATTCTAAGGCTTGAAAATGAATTTTCTTGGTAGGAAAGTATGAGAAAGTTGGAAAATTATCATATTTAAAGTACATGCAGCCTGTTATTTAATTTCAAGTTAATAATATTTACTTTTTATAATTTATTAAAGATTATGTGAAAGTATGAAAAACCAAGGATCTTCCCAATTTTATTATTTGCTTTTAGCTTTATTCATGACTTGTGTGATATAGAATCTTTCAATTCTCTGTAGTAAATCTGCCAAGCTTAGCTCTTTCCTTGGGTTTTATGTTTTACTATGTCTTCAAATTATTTCAATATTAATGTTTTACAACTGAATTTGTTTTGGCATAAATTGAGGGGCATGCCTAATATTTGGCTGTAAGCAACTGTATTGAATCTGTGTACTGTCTGCGTTCAGGTGACATTATTATACACACCATTTCAAACTAATCAAACACTATCAAATTTCAACCATACATTTCTTACTGATCATATTTTTCAAATATATACTGTTAGACAGTTTAGGTTTCTATAACAAACTGAGTGACTTAAGGAACAAACTTTCTTTTTTATGGTTCTGGAGGCTGAGAAGTCCAAGATCAAGGCACCCATATTTGACATCTGGGGAGTACAGTTCATACACTATTGTCTTCTTTCTGTGTCCTCACATGGCAGAATGGGCAAGAAAGTTTCCTGAGGCCTTTTTTATAAGGGCACTAATCCCATTCATGAAAGCTTCACCCTCATGACCTAATCACCTTCAAGGGCTGTACCTTTGACTTCATTACATTGGGAATTAGGATAAAAGTTTTGAGGGAATACAACATTCAGTTCAAAACATATGCCATAGACTTAAAAGTCCTAAATATTATTTAAATACCTATTGACATAAAAATCCATAAGAGGCAACTCTTTCAAAAATATCAGAAATAATTTTATATTTAAACATTTTCTTTTAAGTTATTCGTGTTAACAAATTGTGTGTGGGTGTGCACCTATTTAAGGAAGGTTAAGAACTAAGATTGAGAATTTGAATAATTTTTCTGGCTAAGGGTACACTACCAGTGCTGAAAATTTCTCACTAGAAGTATTATTAATGATTATGAAAGGGTTACTAAATTGAATCTATAATGATCTTTTATAATCTTCAGTTTTAATTCTCTTTATGAAATTGTAATTTATATTTTATTATGCATTAAAATTAATAACAGTACGTTTTAGACATTTGTTACAGTTGGGTTATTATAATTATGTATTCTCTATAAAAAATGCTACCCACCACATTCCTTTAACTCCCATTACTCTATAAAATATTAAGTGGTATTTTGAATATACATATATATACACACACATATATTTTATATAGGCTAAAGTTTAATTTTAAGTTACAAAACCATGCATAATGTCCTTTCTTTGTGTTGAAAATATAATCGATTTTGCTAGTTCTCATTCAGCTGAATGAGCTTTTCATAAGCTTTGATGGGAATATCACTTAGTAGATTAATGTAACTTCAGCCCATTACACATAATGGTGGTCAGATTAATTCACTAAAACTTTGACGACATTCTGGATAGTAAACCAAGGAAAAATTAATCAGCTTGGTGCTGTGCATCATATTACACTTAGAAGTGAATCATATGAATGTAAATTATGCAAATTATTTTCGTCTTTTCAGAATAGTAGCAAGCACACTGTGCAGTAAACCATTTTAAATTCTATAATTATTAAAGTATTTAGTTTTTCATCAGCTCCGTTATAAAGATTTCAAATGATTATAAATTGTACAATCATGTTATAACTTTAAAAAGTATACTTTGTACATTCATTAAGAAAATCAGTTTAATTGCAACTGTAAGAAATAAAGGCATTGTAAATGTGTGGTCAAATAATCCAGTATAATATATAATTGTAGTGGGCATTCTCTAATTTTTAATTTTCAGTAGACTGCTGCTTGTGATGTACTATTAGATTTAATAGATTGATTTAATCATCATGTTAAGAATTCTTTTTTATTTCAAATTATGATATTTTCTTTTCTTCTAATCAGTTGCTTTATGTTTGAATATCTTTTGAGAAACTCCTTGATGATATGCATTATATGATTAATTTTTAGATAAAGTAAGATCAGTCACAGCATTGTATTTCCCAATGGAGAATTTGTGGTCTAAACCTGGCTTAGATTTAACTTCAGGTATTATGGTGGGATCCTTTATTAAATTATAATTGTTGGGCAGGTTTAGATGCAGCAAATTAACTTTGCAATTTATAGCACATATTGTTAAAGTTCAGATATGCACTAGTAATTGGGGGAATCACTGTAGCTACTGTCTCATTTTCTAATTCTCTGAATTAACAAATACATGAGAAAATACAATCCATCGATAACACCATTTCTAGGAATCTTGCTCTTTGTCCTGCTGTCTCTTAATTTAATTAAGAGTTCTATAAATCACACTGTGCCCTACCTTTGCTATACATTTTTTTTCCTGGAAATTGCTATTTCTAAATAGGTTAATTTAAAAGGACTTTGGTCAGAATTCATTCATTATTATTATAAATTAATTGCTTTAAATTTAAATTTATTTATATTTAAATAGGTTAATTTAAAAGGACTTTAGTCACCATTCATTGTTATTATAAATCAATTGCTTTAAATCACAAATGTCAAAAAATTTCTCACTTTTACTTACTAATACACACACACATATACACACATTAAAAAACATGTCTTGGGATCATTTTTCCTCTTTAAGAATAGAAAGAGTTCCTGAGACCAAATGATGCAATACAGACAGTTTAAAAGAATATAAACTACAAGAATTTTATGCATAAAAATTTAAAGCAACAACAATAAAAATGACATAATTCAGGATGTATAGAAATCTTTTGTATATCTTCATTAATGATATACATATGGTATTTGTTAAAATTGTTTTATTCTTATAAAACAATAATATAGAATGATTATAAAATGAAACTATAATAGGAAATGCAGACAGAGATAGACACATGCACACACACCACCTAAAATGCTCTTGCAACTGATGTAATAAGTGAAAGTGTACTACTTAGTTATACCTCACCTGCAGTTTAGTCTAAAATTCATACAAAATTCCTTTAAGATCTCTTTGTATTTGACATTTGACTAGCACAGCCTATTTTTTTTTTTTAAGGGTAAAGGTAATAAAGTAAAAAAATAATGATTTTATTATAGTTTCTGTTAGAGTTAAGTGTATTCACAGTGGAAAAATACATAGAAAAATGTTATTCATTTAGATTATTCTGCATGCAGGATTAGTCAGCCTCTTCCAAACACTGAACAGAAATTAAAGCCACACATAAGTTTTTAAGGAACAATATAACATGCTCTATCTTGAAGGAAGAGTAACTTCCATTTGCTACGATTTGACTATGGTTTGGCCTCCAACATATTACTCCCTTGTCTCACTATGCAGTGCTGCTCCTATGCGATAGTAGTATCCGTGCTGTGTTTACCACAGAGTGACATCTTTCCAAAACTTCTGCTCAGAGGTTGCAGCAGCTATAGTTCATAATAAATATATTTTTCCATTTAATCTGTTTCCAAAATATTTTATTTAAAAAGCTAATTTAGTTTTTATTCACTCCTTATTGTAGCTCTTTCCACCAAAAAGAGACACAGGCTTAAATTTGATGACAACTGTGTACTATGGGAGAAGACCAAGTAAATCCTAGGTACTGAGCATCTTAGAATCATTCCTCTGACACCTGCCCCATCCATGTCCTTGAACCAAACTCGTGTTTTCTTTGGGTATTTCCCATATAACGCATTATTGCTAAATGGCTCTTTTAGTTGTTCATGTCTAAATTATCACTCTAGTGAAGTAGTGAACATTATGAATTTTCCAAAAATTTGTATCTATATATCTATATCTGTATCTATCTATATCTGTATCTGTATCTATAACTATCTTTCTGTAGCTGTATTTAATCTGTATCTATATCTATAACTCTTTAAATATTTTTGGTAAATGTAATTACCTATTGTCCAGGTAATGGTATTCTATTTATTTTTTAAATATTAAGTATAATATTTAAAAATAAATATTTAAGTATAATGGTATTCTAAGTGATTTTGGAACTTATGCTTTTTAACAAATATGCAAATATATATTTGTCTTATTGGTTTTTTTGATGTGTGAAAAATACCTCTCTAAAACAGGTATAATTGCTCTAGTTTAAACATATCTGCTGTAATTTACTTGCTTTTTATTGTTGTTGCTGTTGCTTGAATATTTGTTTCTATGTTTTGATTTGATTCTACCATATGAAAAGCTTAGATTTTCTAATATTTTTAACATATATTGATCACCTCTTGGTTCATTCTTTTGAACATCATTTTACCAAAAAATGGATACATGTCAAGCACTCAAAATGATAGCTACTCATAGCTGGATATTTAAAAATATACATATAATTCTTTAAATTTTTCTTTATTAACTTTTTAAATACAGAATTGAAACATGAAATATGTAGCATTAATATAAGGTTATAAAACAAATAATACATTAAATGCTTTGAGATCACCACAAGAATTAAAAAATTACTTCATAAATTATATTAATGCTAGATGTTTTGCCAACATTTTGGTTAAAACTCTTGAATTCACCTCTACTAGTTAGATGATCCTATATGTATTTTTCACTGCAGCATTTCTACTAACAATATTCTTTTTAAAAAAAAAGGTTATTGTATTGACAGGTGAGTTTATATAAGATGAGCATCATTTTTATTAAATAATTCAACAAAAACCTGTAAATATACTTGCCTGGTTCTGTTTTATTTATTTATTTTTAATTTGTGAAACTCTTCCTAAGTATTTCTTGAATTACTTCATAATTATTCTGTATTACTTTACTTATTTCTAAATTAGTTGTATTAAGTTCTTTGGGGACTGTTAATCTCTCTACTATGCAAGAGACAGAAACAGGGCTTATAAGTAATAAACAGAACAACAACAACAAAACACTTATATGAGATATAATTTACAAAAACTGTACATATTTAATGCATACAGCTTACTGAATTTGGAAATAAGTATATACCCATGAAACTATCACAATCTATAAAATAAACATATCACCTCCAAAAATTTCCTCCTGATCTCTTATTATTATCATTATTACTTTTTTGTTTTTATCTAGTGCTTATCAAAGTCTTTGAAAGAATAGTTGTCAGTTCTAACCTTGTGTTAACACATCATTTAACCAGTCTTATGGCATAGTTGTGGTATAATAAAACAAATTTATGAGATAATAGTTACAGTGAATGACAATACATAATTGCAGTTTTGTATGAGTGTATTACAACTGGCATTGAAAAAAGGGTTATATTACAGAAACAAAGTACTTCCTATTTAAGTAATGGACATTTAGAAAAGTGCTGAAATGATAGCAATGTTTGCTCAATCTTCATTAAAGCATAGTGTTTCTGAAATGGACCATAAGTATGCTATTGGTTGTGATTTGAAAAATCTGTGTTCCACTTCTAGATACATGTTATTTTTGTGACCTTGGTTGAGTTTTTATCTTATTCTGTGAAATCAGGAAATATATAATATAATTACTATGTATCTTACTATCGTACCATATAATAGAATATCAGACACATATGGCATTAATTATGCATGTATTGAATGAATTAATAAATCTCAAACAACTACTCTTCACTAAACATATGGTATAGTTATGGATTATAGAAAGTATGTTAATGTTTTTTAACGGCATTATATCAAAATAAATTAAGTGAGTTTATTATTCTGGAATTCAAATATGACACTAGTCCAATATAGTCTTCTCAGCTTTCTCTGGTTATAAAATCTGGAATCACATGCCTATGTATCCCATAGCTAATTGAGGCTAGACTATGTCTCTGTCATGGTAAATAAGATTTTAATTCAAACTTTCAGAGTGTATTATTTAGGTATATTAGTTCATTAATATACATAAATGCTTTGGTCAAGTGTCTAAATCTACTTCAGAGTGGTCTGTGGTCCAAATTTGAAATTTTCAATTTTAGAGATCAAAAAATATTCATTTGGATAAGTTTAGAATTACATTAAGAAGTTTCAGGATGTCCTCTATTTATCATTAAATGGAAGCCATGAGATAATAGAAAAGACTGAAATTATCAGTACAAATCCAATACTGACTTTCAAAAAAAATATATAGCATACTTCAGAATTGATCAGAATGCAGATCTGATTTAAGGGAGAGAATAAGGATTGTTGTTTTTAACTAAAATATATTACAACCAAGAGAAGCTAATAAAATAACTCATTAAGCATGTAGTAATTGTCAAACAGACCTATGGCTGTCTCTGAACAAGGTGACATTTTGAAAATAGATTTCTACAATTGGCCCGTTAGAGCCCTTTATGGTATTCTCATGGTAGCCTTGGTGAATCTACCAACTTTTAGCCACAGCATTCATGTAAAGAAAGTAGAAGATGTCAACAAATGTAAGAAGCTTTCAACAAATTTGTAAGGATGAATAGGAGAGAGAGGAAGAGAGGAGGAGGGAGAAGAGGAGGAGGAGAAAAAGGATGGGTTGAACAACACAGAGCTATATACATAGCATTGTAGTACAACAGTTATGGAAGGCCCAGTTTGAGTTTATGATATATAGAGCTCAGAAAGATATCACCAGAGAACAGATTAGTATGATGCTATGTATCCCTCACCTGGGCTACTCAGATTTGTTTCTGTGAGGTCCATACTAGTTCAGAGGGGGGGTGGAAGGTGGAGTTAATATATAGATAACAGCAGAAGTTATTTTGGGTTCTCTGAAGTTAAAATGAGTACCTAACCATATTCTTCAAACATGTTATAGGAAAATGTTTTTTTTTTTGATCTATCAAATTCAGCATCAAAGGCATGCTCTGTACGACTCAGATGCTACAAATTGCCCTATAGTATAAAAACAAATTCAGACATCATGTATATATCTACTATACTTATAAACAGTGTGCTTAAACCAGATACCTAAGCATAGAATTCAGAAATGGGCCTTTGCATATGGTAGGATACCAATCAGGCAATGAGAATCTATTTAATAGTTCATTATGTCCATCATCTCAATGAAAAAATATTGTTGATGTTTGTTTTTCAGTTTATCTGAATTTCAAATCAGAGTCAAGATTATCAACAAAGAATTTATGCCCATGTTATACATTTTGCCTGGATAAATTATAGTTGTTACAAAGCAAGTTATCTGAATTTTAACAGACATTTTAAAAAAAGTTTTTAAAGGCAGACATTTATATTTAGTATTCCAATGTTATATAAACCCAGAAATATTACATATTCTCACATATCTGACAAACATCTAGCATAATTTTTTAAATTTTATTTTCTAATATATACTATAACTGAACGTAAATGGATATTAAATAAATATAATATACATCAAACTTCTTAGATTTTCTTAAAAGTATTCTTAGCAACTAAGTTAAAAATAATTCATGTTTTATGTCTACTTAAACTAGAACTACATAAACTAGTTTATCATTTTAAACTGCTTGTTTTCCAGTTTGTTCTTCCTGAGTGTTAATTGTTCGTATGTATGTAGCAAATTTTAGGTAATATTAATTAAGCTTAAAATAAATTCTGAATTCATTTCTTATATTCTGCAAAAGATTTTATAAAATTATTAGGCATGATTGACAAAAATATTAAGACACTGATTAATATAAATCACAGCCAATTTCAAACTTAAAATAACATATTTTGAACTACATTTTTGTGCTTATCTTTATGTATGTAAACCTGTCTACACAATAAATACACACAAATTGAGACTCACACATACATGTGTATATACCAACACACATGTATGTATTATTTCTAGGATGTGTCTTAACCTTCAGATAAATGAATAAAGTTTAGATTTGTTGAACAAAATAAATTCAAACCAAGTTCTGCCTACTGAGAACATCTGAGTCTTTTCACAATATCATTTTGCCTTTTCTTAAAATCCCTTCTCTGTGGTTAAATGTGAGAAGTAATATTTGATTTTATTTTTGTTTCAAACACTGTTGGATTTTATTTTAATCTCAGAGAGTGCAATGCATTGGAATTTATTGTTCATATAAAAATTACAGGACATTAATTGAATAAAGATGAGGTTTGTGGCATTATAACGGGTAGTATGTTTTTCTAATCTGAAAATTGACAATTCTTTTCAAATATACATTCTGGGGCTCTACAATTAGCTTACTTATAGAATAATGGCATACTCAATTTTTTTCCTAAATAAAGCATTTGATTTAATTCATTATTTTTTTCATAGATTAAAGTATTTTAAATCACTTTTCTTAAGACACTTGATTTATTTTTCTTCTGCCCTCCCCTCCCTTTTTCTCCCAGCCCTTCTTGATTCCTTGATCTTTTTCTCTTCTTCTTCTAACTTCCCAATTAGATATCAGCAAGAGACTTCTAATGTACTTCTACAGTTAAAATGTTTGGGAGTGATTTTAAGCTGTAACTGAGTGTTAATTTGTATGACTGAATAGCCTCCAAATAGCCCAGCAGACATGAATAAATTTATTTCAGTATTGGGAGAAATTATACTTTTGTCCTAAGACTCTAAAGAGAAATATAATAGTGAATAATTAAGTGCAGAACATGGTCTATAGTTGGTAAATCAATTTATGGACTGTTTCTTTTCCCTAAATTGAATATACTATATAAATATAAAGTGTTTCTCTTAAAGGCTTAAAATCAAAAGTTAAAACAAAATAGTCATGATTTAAAGTAAAAAGTAGTTGGCATGTCAGCACTGCTCTCAAATCAGTCAACTGTGTTTTAGTACTATTTATTTTAAATTCATGACAGACAGAATATTAAAAATATCTTCGAATTCTGCCCTACTTTCTGGCACTAAGTAGCTTTTAAAAAAATCAATGCTAGGCTATCTCTTCAGGGGGAAATATATATAATTCTCATTTTGAATCATTCTTTCTCTACCTTTCCTTGACTTTGAAGGAGGAGTCAAATCAGTTTATTGATTCATAGTTTCTCCTAATAAGCCAAGTGTTTCCAGCATTGTTGTGAACAATACACTTGGGTTATCTGCTTAATACTTGTTTCCTTTCTCTACAGAGCTGCACATTTGTCCACACCGTTCTCTCCATCCTTCCCAAGAGGGCAGGGGTTAATTTCCATTAGATTGAAATCACCGTGGTCATTCCTTAGTGATTCATTTAGGAATAGGCATAAAACACCATTCCAGAGAGGGACACTAGGTGGAGTCCACAGGGAATGCTCTGGGACATTTTTCACCTTGGCACAAAAGCCATACTGCTGAAGAAGGCAGAGTAGATGCAAATATTCTGTGTAGTGAATGGTTTTTTTATGCCTCTGAATTCACCTATCTTTAAATATTTATTCCTTCAGATTTTGAAGTGACCTCATGAATGTCTTAGTGTTCAAACCATTTGGAGTTGGGATATTAATAATAACATCCATTGGTATCCTAGTTGACAGTACTATTCAGGAACTGTAGTGTTCATTTGGATCCGTGTAGGACCATGTTTAACTGCAATAAATATAAACCTTCCCACACTCTTTTGAAGTTATATTAAATTTTATATTAGATTAAGTCAAAACAAAACAATGGTATTTTGAGGTGAGATTTTTTTTTTAAACTATCATTTTGGAAGCATAATGTCTTCTAATGAAAATCATTACTCTGGGAATTTTACTTATAAAGTTTATATGTTTTCTATGATAATTATTATGAAGTTCATTTTAGTCTTCTAGGTTGTTCTGTTTTGCCATTATTTGCTTAAAGCAATAAAGTAACAAAAATTATTTTCTGATAATCAGAATGTCATAAAATTTAATTTCTGTTAGATTAAATTATTTAAAATATCAATGATTCTATGAAACCATAAATGATGTAACATATTATTTCCAGAAGCATCAGGAATTAAATCTAAATATGTCAGAGTAGTTTTAATAGAATTGGTGCCTCTCAACTTACTTACTGTCTGGCACTACTGGTTTTTAATACAGACTGCCTCCAGGATACCCGACATGTGAGTTGGGAGTAAAATGTAGCTTAGTGACCTTTATTATTGTTCCATTGTTTCCACTGTACTTCGATTAGGGACCATCAAATTGCTCCTGAGATTTAGATCAATAAAATTCTTTGGGTGGCTGTCACAAAAGTTAAGAGGTAAAAGGGTATTTCTTTTCTGAAGTTTTTGTACAACTATTTCTACATTCCACTTGACTTCAGTTAAAGAAAACAGGTCTATAAAATTGCTTTTTAATATTACAGAGTGAAATGCCACTTAAAGGGCTACATTTCCAAAGACAGCCTCTGAAAATGACCCCTATGTCCTGTGTGCAAAAGTAATTGCCCTCTTTTCTGAAATGAAGAATTTTATTAATTCCAAAGTTTTATAGTCTTTATATTCATCATATTATCCACTGTATCCATGGTTCTTAAAAATCAAGACAGTGTTCTGAAACTGATAGCTGACATTTACTTGAAGGAAAAGAGGCATCATTTACTGTGAACTTTCCTTTTGATCTTTCCAGACCCTGATTCCATTCCACACACTTTTTGTTTCTTTTTTATAGACTTGAAACCAGTATTTCCTGAACAGGCTCTTTTTTAAGTGACTCATCTAAGAAATAAAATTTATTTATGCCCTAGGTGTCCAGAATATAAACATGGTAATATTAACTTTTTTTTTTAACAGCAGGGTGATTATAACTAAAGATCTAGAGCGTGCATTTAGACCCTGTGACATTCTGTACTTTGAGATGTAGTTTAAAATGAAAGAAATTTGTGAAGCCTGAAGGTTAAATTGACATTTAGGTGCCAGATACAGTCTATGGGTGCCAAATTCACATAAGAAAGGGATGAAGTAAATTATGATTTTAAAAATAATGGTCAAACTCTATAATTTCTCTCACTATACTTTAATATGTATAATAGCCTTTAGTTTTCTATTTGGACATAAAGTCAATAAACATATGGCTACTACTCTTACAATAATTTTCCACTGCACAAATATATAATTCACCAACTGACTCATCTATTTGGAAGGAATCCTCTAAATTTCTTCTGAATTAGTGAATGACTTTTATTTAGGCATTTTTAAATTGTTAAGTAAGTTTCTGGTTGTCAAGCAAGAATCTCAGTGGGCTGGCTGATAGAGTAAGTTCAGAAGAAAGAATAAATATTATAGACAAGTGTTAATTTCTACAAGGTTTTCATGCTTTCCTATAACAATCTCACTTTCATAATATGCTAAACCAAAGTCTAGTTTCCTATATTAACTATGTCTCATGATGATGTTCTGAAAAACAAAAACATTTTCCAATTGAATCCTGGTTAAGACAAGTATTCATCCAACAATATTTATGTTTTTAAAAAATAAAAATTATTTTTATTACAATTTATAATAATGACCTTAAGAGCCATAAGTAAAGTTTTCAAACAAAACCCTATTAAAAAAAAAAAATAGTAAACTGATTTCACAGTCTCAGAAAACTATTTGAAGTAATATATCAAGAAACATGATAAATAGCAGCACATTATATTGAGGAAGTTGTATTACGGTCTGTCACAGAGGTCACTTTTTGCCTCCATCTGATTTAATATCCTGTTTAGCATTTTAATTAAGAATTTTAGAAGAGCAAGTAAATGGAATATTAATAAGGTTCTCATATGATACAAAGTAGAGAGGTGTTACAAACTATATCAAAAACAGAGAAATAATACAAATAGACATAATGAGGTTAGTAGCAGGGACAGTGTAGAAAAAAAAATACGTTTCTAGATAAGACTATTTAAGTGTGCATTTCACAACTCAGGCATGTATGTTTTTAAATAAATAAATAATAAATAAAAGTTTAGATGAAGATGATGAACAAAGGGAAAAAAATAACCCATGCTTGGGTAATGCTTGGAAATACTATAATATTGTACCTTATACAAAGATGATACCTGGATTCAAATATAGAAATTAAAGATTTTACTAGTAAATGCAGTGCCAAGTCCAGCCCAATATTTTCAAGAGTATTAATTAAGATCCACATATATTTGATTAAAGATTTAAAATATATAAATAACAGAAAATCCATTAAGTAAATAATATTCAATTCTTCTACCTTGAAAATATATTTTTATAGCCATTTGAAAGCTCAGGTATGAGTTCTAGTCCTCACTTTTAAGAATTCTGCCCTGGAACATGATGGTATGAGGAGAACTAGCACCCTGAGCTTCAGAGCCCCCATCTTTGTACTACACTACAAGGGGCTTTGAGCTCACCTTTGTGGTCATCCCCACCCACAAATTCTAGCATTGTCCAAAACTTGATAGACAGCAGCTGCATGATTTTCTCTCAGGCCTAGGGAAAAACACACCAGTAGCATGACCCTCCCTCAGGACAAAAGCTTAGGACAAAGCCAACACTAGCCCTAGATGTGCGCTCAGTATTGTGATAAAAAGTCCAATGTCCTGGGAGCCTAGACCATAGTGTACAGTGGTGACATATGATCAGATATACAAGAACCCTTGGTCCTATGAATACCTTAACCAATGGTAAGAGATACAGCTAGAAAAGGGCCAGTATATATGTTCTATATAAGGGTCAAGAAAATTATCTCTCTACCCAGCATTTGAAATTGTACTATGTGATACAATAAAATAGATAAAAGACACCATTGTTGCATGATTAAACAACTCAGCTGATTGAAAGCAGGATATTAAGAATTGGGAAGATCACCTTGTAAATTATCTAAATGTCTAACCACTGTGTTGTCTGCCTAAAACTAATATAAAATAAAATAAAATTATAAAACAAAATATAGAGTGACAGCTTTTATAGGATCTTATATCTATAGTGAAATGGTAGGAACATATATATCTGAATGACTACAATTGAGACAACTGAAAATCTGTGGTTATAATTGAATAGCTCATAGTCACAAGGTGTCTCAGGTTGACTTCTTTGGAAACAGAGCCTGAGACAGTGATTTAGGTGCACATGGTTGGTCAAAGGAATTCTCTGTTCATCTCAGGAGAAAGTGGGTAGAATAAACAGAGTAAGACAGGAGCTGGAACTAATCATGGATGAGGTCACATGGGGAGATAGTTTCAGTCTGATTCTGTGAGAAGTTTTGGAGCATAAAGAGTCCCCCAGTTTGGTCTCAGCTTGAGGCAAGAGGAAGGCATTAAGTTCCCTGTCAGCTAATCATTGACTGTAGACAACAGTAAATCTTGAAAGAGGGAGGCTATGAACCATTAACAGCTAACTCTCAAGACAGCTGAGATACCTTGTCTTAGTAAGTAAAAGGGATTTAAATAGAGCACCATTAGTTTCCACGATGATCCACTCATTGTGCTGTTCGGATCTACTTACTTTCCACATTGAACTCATTGCATCTAGGCTAATTGTTGGCCACTATTTCTGGAAAAATTTATAATAGAAGGGTTAGTGCAGTGAACAGCAGCATATGGCTGTAGTTGCTCTAAGGCTGTGATTGATCCTCATCATCTATCTCTTCTGCTACTCAATTAAGACTGTCCTTTTACCCCTAACTAGCACTGCTACTAGACTACATGGTTGCCTGGTGGAGACTCTGATCTCTGAGGGTTTTCAGCTCCATTTACCATGCATTTATTAGGTCATGTATTTTTACTGGCCCACTTTCAGTAAAATCTGGGCAGACGAGCAGCAAGAAATATCCAGATGACCTCCTGACTGCCAAGTACACTTTATTTCTCCTTCATATGGTAATAGAAGGTCCATAATCATCGCAGTTAATACTGGTGCTGGTATGACAACTTCCTTCTGTACTAACTGACCAACTGCCCCAAAGAACCCAAAGTCATCAGGCAGCAATTAGAGCTTTAAGCCTAGTGACATTCTTCAGTTGGGCACTGGAGGTGAGGGGGACCACTGCTACTTCCATTTCTTCAATCTCAGTCCTGCGTATTCTATCTACTGGAAACAAGCACCATACAACATTCTGAATGAAAAAAAAAAAAATCTCATCTTCTCAGAGTTTCACATCTAAGCTGGCTCCTCGGCTCTTTCTTCAAGAGGCTGCTTTGTCAGACAAACACTTTTAGGACAGTGAGTTCGTTGCTAAACTATGGTCACCGGCACACTGCTGTAGCACTTCTGCTATAAAGTGTCCTTGGTTTGAGAATATGTCATAAAAGATACCACGTTAGTAGATCAGATGCATTGTAAGCAATTTAATAGTGGGGCTGGCTGAGCTGTGGCACCAAAGGAAAGCAAAGCCATTTCTAGAGTAAGTGACAATCCCATACAGGAGGAATCATTGCCCTTTCTAGGTTCTAAGAAGTTCATTGTAACCAAATTGCCACTAAACGACTTGTCCCCCTACTTGAGGGATTGTGCTGCATTGTGGACTTGCTATCACTCTCCATTACTGTCAGATCAAGTCATCAGCAATAGCAAGGGCTAGCTCAAGCTGGTGTGGGAGACCATGCTACTAGACATACATGTGACCTCCATACATACCACCATGGCTATTCCTTCCCTGATCTATATCACAGCACTGGGATCCCTAATGACAAAGACTAGCTGACATTTAATGATATTTAATTTAATAATGTGTCTTGTATATTTGGTGGTTTAGTGCCTCTTCTGCCATAGATGTTCAATGATGGAATTAACTTGTGATGCTGTATTTTGCTCATGTCTTATAGGTCCATCCACATGCCTTGTATATCATCCCTATCACAGGTCAATTCTCTTTTTCTCTTTTTACATCAAATGGATGAGCATGTGCATGGCCCAAACTCTGTCTACTGATTGTGCAAACCTCACCACTGTCTTTCAGGGCCAAGTTTGCTTGAGGCAATAGACCCTAAGCAATCCATAAAGTACACACATACACCAAGTGAATGTATCTTTGTACTAACTTTGGGCTTTTCCATTCTCCATCAGCTAGATATAAGAAATTCCATTAAGGTCATAGATTTCATTTTACAAAAAAGGAATCAGTACAATAGTGGAAGATGACATGGGAGCTTGGTGATCTGTTTGCGCAGCTTACATGTGTCCTCTGAACACTTCGGCCAAGTTCTTAGTTCAACCATTTCTAGTGTATTGTGGATACCTTATTGACTCACTTGAAGTTAAGACTTAGTTGTCAATTCTGGCTGTATGGTAAATTGATGTAAAATTTTTAGGATGACCCAGTAGCATGCAAGAAGGTACCTTTTAAAAACAATATTTTTTTATTGAGGTATAATTGACACAAAACATTATGTGTTTCAGGTCCATAAAGTGATTAACTACTTGGTACACTATAAAATGATCACCAGAATAAGTCCAGTTACCATTTGTCACCATACATAGTTGTAAATTATTCTCTTGTGATGTGAGCTTTTAAGATTTGCCTCCTCTACTTTCCATACAGAGTAAAGTTGCATATAGTAATTGTTATTAAAATGAAAGAATGTCATAATACTAAAATTTTATCCTTGTAAAGAAATGATTAAAATTGTGATAATCTATTTCTAAAAACAATGCTCTCAAATAGAACAGAGGGTTATTGCTTTTCTCATCTTAGCATTTTTATGATTTCACACAGAAACATTCTGTAGAGCTCTGCCATGTTTCCTCCCAATTGATATGACATAATGAAATTGAGAAAACTTGTCTTAATAGTGCAAAAAAAGAAATTGAAATTTGGTTTGGTAAATGTAAATATAAAAAATAATAATTGTTTTGTAAGCAGTTTAAAATGATAGTTTGAGATGGGTTCTTAGTTTAATATTCTATTTGCATATGATACTATTTCTAATAAAAATTCTATATAGAGAAATAATAGCTTATTTATATAATGTACAGATTTATTATTACAAATAAGTAAATAATAAAGTGTCTCTTCAAAAGAGTATATTTGAAACCATTCACTGAGACACAGAGAACCAAAGCAAGACAAAACAAAGCAAAACAAAAAAAAAGAGAGAAAAAGAAAACAATACCAACATACCAAAAAACAATAAAATTACTGGAAGTGACATCATTGAAATGATAACATAGGTCATTCCTGACTTTAGTCCCCCCCACATAAACAACAACTAGCATCAACTACCACTGACAAGATGTAAAATCCCAGAATACAGGATGAGGCTAAAGCATACCCCTGGACCACAGACGCAAAGAAAGGACCACCATAGAGGGTAAGAGGGATGACTATAGTTTGATTGCACTGCCCTTTCCCGCAGGCCAGAATGGCCTCTCACCAAGAGGGCCCTCTAAGCCTACAGTTGGGTCTTGCTTCATAGGAATCACAGGTAAAATCTGCAGAGCTTGACCACTGCAGATCAGATTGAGATGAAAAAGGGGAAAAGGCCTTACAGCAACCAGTGCTCAGATCTTGGCAGATCATATTCCTCCTTGCAATGGCCTACAAGTAAACATCCCAGCCAGGAGCTCCATCTTTCTGCAGAGCTGAACTGGTGAGCTAGTCTGGCCCGGGAAGCTGGTGGGCATTTCAGGCTGATTCAGGTCCCCAGCCAACAAATCAAACCAGGAAAGCAAATTCAAAGCCCTGCCTATTGTAGAATATAAGCCCAGTCCCATCCAAACAGGAAGCCTAACCAGAGCATTAGGGAGTTTTGCAGCTCATCCTACAGCAGTATTTACAGAAGCATCTGAGCAGCCAGCAGATCTGCAGAACCAAACTGGTGGTGCTGTCTGGTGAGGGAGCTGGATGGATACTTCCATCTGATTTGAGTCCCCAGCCGATGATCCATACTTGCCATGGATCCCATCTACGGCTCTACTTGGCTGGGAAGCAAAATTTAAGACCTGTCTTTGACTGAATAGCCTCCATCCCCACCTAAACAGAAAGCTTCGAGTATGTGGGAAGCTCTAATAGTGGCACCCAAACAGAGAGCCCAGTCAGAGGATTGGCCAATCTATAGATGTGAGCCAGTGGCCTTTCCTGGACAGAATAGTTCTTAATGGCCTGGGTGCCTAGCCATTTTGACAAACAAAATTTGGGGGAATTTGTTGCTATTAGATCTGTCTTGCAGGTTACATTAAAAAAAAGTTATTTAGAAAGAAAAAAATAATATAGACCAGAAACTAAGATCTACATAAAGGGAGAACATTGAAGAAGAAATAAGTAAAAGTAAAATCAAAACTATTGTTTTTGTTGGTTTTAATTAAGCTAATAGAAGGTAAGTGTGGTGGTGGTTACTGTCAATATTTTAAACAAAAGTAAAAGTATGAGTGTATGACTGTGGTTTGAAAAAATATTATATTTTTAGATGTTTGAAATAATTTGGAACGTAATGTAATAGGTTAAAAAGAAACAAAGTTTTCTTTCTGTCATAACTATTGGCATTTATTGGTTTAATCATACCTGTAGTTTTACAAGAAAACACAAGCACACCACAAATTTTGGAGAAATTAATAATTGTCAAAAGTTTTGCATTTACAAGTCTTAATTTATATCTCACCTTTCATTCAGGCATTTTGACTTTTGTAAGCCATTTACTTTGTCACTGTCTGTGTTTTTTATTTACAAAATAGAACCAATAATACACTTATTAACAATAATGATACTTCTACAGCAAACAAAATGATTGCAAAACTTATATAAAATTATGCCTATGCTTGGAACTATCATGCAGATGTATTTATACTCAAACTTTTTATTTAATTGAATTCCTGAATTCCAGCAGTTTTAAGAAGTGACTTGGAAAGGGAAGGGGGACTCAGACACGGAAATTGGAGTCACTTTAATAAAACAGTAAAATAAAATAAAAGGATAAATAGATGGAAAAGAGCTGGGGACAGATGCAAGAGACCTAAAGAAACATGCACAGAGTGAAAAAGAAAGAAAAGGACTAAGCGAAGTTTAGTAGACACAATAATTTCCAACCTGTAAATCTTCATTTCTCTATATAACTTTAAAATAATTCTCTTATATTTCCTTGTGCCCCTATTTCTGTTCAAACTCATTTTCCCTTACCACCACTGTTTTCCCTGAGATTCCTCTCGCCATGGCTCTGTGAAAGAAGTATTGATTGAGTGATAAAGCAAATTCAGTTACATGGCTATAGTGATCTCATTTCACAAGAGTCTGGAGGAATAAATGTATCCTTAGAGTAAACTTCAGATCACTTAATAGTTCTGAAGCCCTGAAATGCCAACCAAAAGATCATTTCCAAGGGAAAGGAACAGCTAAAAAGAGCATGAATCAGAATAATGTCAGAAGCCAGGAAAAGCAAAATATTCAGCCCAAGAAGAAAGACTGGATGAAGAAAAAGAATGAGCGAGGCTGTTTAAACTCCCTCTGGATTTTTCCAGTGTTAGGGCTTAGGCATGCAATAGAATTCAAGATATTTATAAAAATGAAACTATGCCAATTTTTCTTTTCTTTCTCTTCCATCTTTCTCATCCTTTTCTTCTCTGTTTAAGTCTTTTAGATAATTTATTTCTAAGATATTTTCAGCACTATTTATAATGCCTCAAGCATGTGGATGTAATCATAAAAAAGAGTGATTGCAAGCATCCAGACTGTATTGGTGGAGACGACTGTGAAACATTTGAAGGGAGGTAAAGACTCTATTCTTGGGGGATTATCAATGAGAAAAGAAATATTGGCGACAATCGAATAATACAATTTGGAAATTTAGGAAGAAGTGTTTTGGCAAATGTTGCAGAAGATTCTTAATGCCGATAGGAAATAAAAAAGAGTCCAAATCAGCATAAAATCACAAGCAGATCATGGACAAGCAGATTATGAGAGCAGTGGTAGGAATTGTATTATTGTCTGAGTGATAAAAGTGAGAAGCAGTGATCAAGACTTGGTGACTCTGGCATAGCAAATAAACAAAACCAAATGAAAGCACAAAGGCAACAATCCAAGTGATGGGCTTAAATTTGTGCTTATCAACTCAGATTAGAGCCATACCTCCTATCCACCAAGTGGTGAAATCAGAGCTTAAGAAGAAATGACATGGACTTTGTTTCTGTCTTAATCATCTGATAAAGATGGATACCAGCCCCATCATAATGACATTCATTTCATTTTTTCAATTTCCTTCTTCTTTTTCCCCTCTCTTTTCAGGAACCAAACAGATCTTATTTTATATCTCATTCCTGCATCTATATATCTCAAAAAAAAAAATAAATAAAAGTCAGATTCGAGTTTTGTTTCTTTGATGGGAATGTCACAAAGTGATACTGTGTTCTCATTGTATCTTCTCAGGTGATACATGCCTCTGAGTTATCCTGATGATCTTCACACTGATCTCACTGTCAGCTAGGCTTCTCTACTAGAAAGACACTCTACCAACTTTCAATTCTTAAGTATTTTGTAGGGAGGTGATTTGAAAATGCACTTATATCTAAAACATAATTCACCTTTCAATGTAAGGATTTATTTATTTTTATCAATATGAGTTCATTTTTTTCTCTTTTACGGGTAATATTGAGGGCATTAATTATTTCAAGGCTCAACTTGTCAATGATTTGTCCTTTCAAGATGCCTTCATTATTCTTTGAGCACTTTCCTGCTTTTTAGAACAGTATGTTCTAGGTTTATCTTGTCATTTTCTCACTCTAGTCCTGGATTCAGCTGAATCTCCAAGGAACCCTGGTTTTCTTCAATGGAGAATGAGAACCAAGTTCTGGGCACAGAGTGTGCTCATTGTTATTAGATTGTCAGCTCTCTCAGGCATTCATTCTTCTGTCTGTCTGTCTCTTTCTCATTCTCCATACATATTAGATAGATGTAATTTACATTTATAATATATGTGTGTATTTTTATATATTATAAAATATATATAACATGTATATCTATGAATTTAAAACTGTGATTTTGTAATCATAATTCAATTTCAGTCCAATGTCAGTATTCATGCTTGCTTATTCCTATTCCATATTATAACCCATTCTCTGGTATTGAGAAATCTGGTTCTGTTTTTTTCTCCCCCTAACTTTGCTTATTTGATCAATTCCCTTTGTGTAACCAACCTCTCTTCTCTGCCACCTTCTCCCTAGCATAATTTCCTCCCTTGTGGGCTTGTGCTCTGACATAATGTGCCAAAACGACTTTTTCTGATTCTTCATTACATAACTCATTGCATTACCTTAACTCAGACATGTTTGTCTGGGAGTTTGAAAACATCCTATCATCTAGTTGTCAATCCTTGGCATATTATGACACTCAGCTTGTTTTTTTTTTTTTTTTTTTAACTGTGCAGCTCATTCGTTCACTCGTGCATTCAAGAAATGTTTACTAAAAATGTACTTGACACTGGAGATGTGAGGAGAGTAAAGTTAGTCATCATCCCTTCTCTCTTGCACCTTATCTTACAGTGGTGAAAAAAGTGGGAGAGGAAAATAGGTAAATGGTAATATTTCACTCTATGCATTAAGCAGGAAGCAGTCTTCAGAGAAAGAGAATATCTAGGAGGAAAGGCCACATTTGAATTTAATCATATAGGGATATCCCATGTTCTTTATATATTCCAGGATAAACGGTAGTAATATAGCTCTAGAAAACGTACTGTGCTCCAGACCTGGATATTAGAACAGGAAGCGTACACACACACACACACACACACACACACACACACACACACACACACACACACACACTTCTTATAAACATTTAAAGTAGTTTGATGTTTTTTTTAGGATTTTAATTTGAAATAAAACTGTTTTGATGATCCTTAAATAAGGCTTCCCTCAATCTGGCAGCATTGCGACCTCTAGTCACCTATAAAAATCTGGATAGAGTCAAGAAACTTATCACAGAATATATGCCAGCTCAATGGCTCCTAGCATGCTCTGCTGGAAATATATTCTTAGCATTTTGTTAAGAAAACTTTAATTATATAAAATTTGTGTGTCATGAGTTACTATTTCTCCAAGCCTTTAAGCCAGCCTAGTGAATGAAAAGCTTCAGACATCAACAGCTCTATTAGTGGGGTCAGTTTATTCCAAATCCCTTTAACCTCTCTAAGGCACAGCCTGATCAAATTAAGTATTCTTAACACCCAACTCTTACAGCAAATAATTAGACCATTGTGAAGCAGAATGCTACATTCATCTTTGCCTCGTGGATTTGTGATGGAAAGAATAGAACTTCCAACTGAGTTTTCTCTTTTCAGTCTAGAAATTATTATAGGGCAAAGTTTTCAGTCTATCTAACCATCCTCTGCATGGGAGAAACATTTTCTACTCCTACTGAAGAAAACGTAACATTAATTTTGTAAAGTTTTACTGAGACATGAACAAAAGCATAGAAAAACATAGAAGAACAAGCATGCCTTGTTTCTTGTTTCATTTAACATGCCCACTTGTAAGTCTCCTCTTTTCCCACTACCTCCTGAGCTTTAGGAATTGGGGAGTAATCTGACTAGCCAGTACATACTTCATGAAATCAGACTGTTGTCTAGTTCTTCCTGTTATGGCTCATCTTTTGTGCATTTAGTAAAGAAATTAATTTCAAAATATGTTTCATAGTCCTGGGCCTTTTTGCATGGGGTAGGTAGTAGTTTCATGTAGAGGCTAGCAATATTTATGCAAACGTCTAGCATCATTTACCAAAGACATTCTGCTTTTTCAGGCTTTTTGATGATTGCCATGACAAAAATACATTATATATTGTCTATTTTTGTCCTATAATAAACTCATATGGAAGGAAGCATAAATATAGCTTTGTCAATAAAATCCTACCAGTGTGGCAAATCTTGCCTCTGTAAATTTGTGTGCTGGGAGGCAAAAACAGAATAGGCAAGTGATATTGACAATTGTCTAAACAATCTCATATACCAGGCCAGTGGGGATAACCAAATCAGGAAGGCAACAAGAACTGGGTCTGAGCTGATCTGGTCTCTTGCAGTGCCACATGTTTTACCCAAGACCCACTTCTGATCACTGTACTCAACACAAACAATCTGTGCTTTGAACCTTCTGATTATTTCAGTGATAGGAAAAAATACAACAGTAGGAATTTAGCTCGCAATTCTGTGGGATTAGGTAACTGTTCCTGGTAAATTACTCTGTCACGCTTTAGCCAGTAGCATTTTAAACATTTTTTTTTTTTGGTCCATTTTGCTGACATAATAAAAAACAAACAAAATAATATAACAGTGATAAATTGTTGATTAATATTTCACTAATTAGGCCCATGTTTATATCCAAGTAAATATAATACATTGAAAAATACCTAGTGAACCATCATTCTGAAGACTCTATCATTCCATATATTTTCTATTTTTAAAGTTCTATTTATATATAATATATAATTTTTTAGAAATATATATTAGAAACATAGGTGTGTGTGTATGCGTGTGTATTTAGTGGCAAATGCTTTTAATTTCACAGAAAAGGTATCATATTTTTGAGATACTCTCAAATTACAATTAATATATTGTTAGATTGATGCTAGTCTCTGAAATTTATTTGGACTGTTTTATAATATTCTTCTGTATGAAAATACCACCATTCATTTTTCATCTTTCATAGGTAAGTTTTCTACGTACTTAAAGTTTTGCCATTGAGAACAATACAATTATTAATATCAATATTCAAAGCCGAAATGCATGTTTCTTTACTGTTAAAATTGAATATTTATCCATATGCTTATTGACCATATGTATTTCCTATTATATAAAATACCTGCTCAAGTCTTTCAACCATTTTTGTTGGGGTTTGTGTTTTTCTAATTTGTTTATATACATTTTCATGGTAATTGAAGTCTACTGTATGCAGTCATAACTTTTTGGATTTGATCACTTCATTTAATTAAATGAAATAAGCATTTTCCTTTCCTTTACATGTATTTAGAGAACATAATTTTTAATTGATGATATGTTTTTCTTCTGTTGTATACTTCCTTGATGTTTTGACTGAGATATTTAAAAATAAGAAGATAATGGCCTACGTTCTTTTTTTAGCTCAATGGTCCCAATTAGGTATCAGTTTTGTCAGGAATTAATACTCCCTTACCCTCTATATCATCAACTAAAAAATAAAAATAAAAATAAGTTAAAAAACAAAGATCATGGCTGCTTGCTATGACCTTTAAATAATTTTATATTACCTGTTTTTTCATAAAATTTTGTTTATTTACAGTTTTTGTAACTACTCATAGTTTGAATCAATCCTAATTCAAGGGACCCTTTTTTACAATCTAATATAAATTACACAGTTTTTATATGATATACATGAATAGTTACCTTTGCTATACTTGCTATGTAGAAAAGATAACCATATCAATGATTATGCATAAAGAGACACATAGACATTGATGTTCTATGTATATCTTAGTTCTTACTAATTATTATCTGGAAAGGAAGGAAGGAAGGAAGGAAGGAAGGAAGGAAGGAAGGAAGGAAGGAAGGAAGGAAAGATAAGGGAGGAAAGAAAGAAATCATTAATTATAAAATACTCATAGAAAAATTAAGAACAAACCATTTTAATCCACTACATATAAATAAACATGATTTTTAATATTTGTTTTTATGTTTATTCAAAATTAACAGTCACATAGCAATTGTTAAGCATCTCTATAACTACATATGTGGAGTAATGGAAAAGAAAAAAAATTCAATTTCTCTACTCACAGAATACTTCTATATTATAAATCCATAGTAATATTTCTTGATTTGGTGTCAAATAGATACTCTAATTTTTTTTTTGGACTTGCACTTACATGAGATATATATATATTTAATATCTATGTTTTTATATTTAAAATGTTTTCATTTTAGAGACTATATAATTGGCCATGTTTTCTTTAACCAGAAAACCTCTGCTTCTTGTTATTTTTTTGACAAATTTTACATAATTCTTGTGATTTATTAAAATCTACTCTTGTTAGCTTTCTATTTCTTCCATTTGATCTTTATGTCCTGCCTCTCTGTTCTTCTTTACCTGCTTTTTTTTTTGTATTTAAGTAATTTTATTATTTTAATTTATTTCCACCATTGGCTTATAATTTAAATCTCTTTTCATAATTCTGTTAGTGGTTATTTTCACTCTCTCTCTCTCTCTCTCTCTACATATATATATATATGTGTGTGTGTGTGTGTGTGTGTGTGTGTGTGTGTATACACACAATCACAGTCTACTTTCAAATAACAATAATAACAATATACTGCTTCATTCATAGTATAAAAACTTTATAACAGTGTATCTCCAAATATTTCTATCTTTATGTCATTGTATCAACCAAACAAGATTCTGCTAGGTATCATATTTCTTTTATTTGAAGAATTTCAGTCAATATTTCTTAAAGTTCTGTTCTAATAATAATTTATCTCCCTGGGTTATAAATTGCTGTTTTTTGTAAACTAGCACTGTCTAACCTGGGGGCGGGGAGCACAGGAGAGGTTGCTCTGGTGTCCTGCTCCAGTTTCAGTCTTAGGCGGGTCCTATGTCACTGATTCAAACATGTGAAGTTTTCTCAGGGGTTCTGAACCCCCTTTCCCCCAACCCCCAGTCCCCACCATTGAATCCTCTAATAGTCTTGCCAAAGATGGGTTTTTTGTTCTCCAATACACGGATAAAGGATATTTTTCTTTTCCTTTCCCTCAGCTACATTAAGCCTCTTACTGTTCCCTTGTAGGAATACATTTGCTGCCTTTATTCCAGCAGTTTAAGGTTTTTGCTCTTTAGTGGAAAAATCATCTGAGTGAGCATTTATTATTTTACTGCAACAACAGATGCTTCCTACCACCATTGGGACTGCATTATGTGGAAGTTTTCTCCAGCCTCTATTTGCCCTTCATGTTTCTCATAGCCAAGGAGAGATCATTGGAAAAGATCCTGGGAGCAGGAATGAACTCCTTGTGCCTATACCTATCAGAGATTTCATGCTCTCACACGAGCCAGAGATTGTACCATTTTACAGTTTAACAGTTGTTTTGATCATTGCTGTATCAGTAAAGCCTGAAACTGCCTAAAGATGAGGCAAGTAGTAAATCTTTATTTAAAATATTTATATTTAATTCATATTTTACTGACATTAATCTATCGTGTGGTTACAGTAAAAGTTTCAATAATTTTACTAAATATAAGCATTCTAGTTTTTATTTATCAGTTCCAAATATGGTGTGTATATGTGTATCTGGGTGTTTATTCTAAAAAAATAAAAACTATATATAGTCGACTTTATTGCTGCAGAATAATTTCCCCAAAATGATATTACTTGACCATATAATAAGAATATTTAATTTTAAAAAAAATGTATATTGCCAGATATTGTCCCCAAAGACTATAGTCTTTCCCACCAATAATGTATTAGAGCTTCCATAGAGTACCCTCCTTTAATAGACATTGGGTATAATTACACTGTTTAACTTTCTAATCTATGCATTGATAACATTTCATAATTTTTAAATGTTTTCCCATTAATAGTAATTAAATTGAAACTCTTTTCATATATCGATTAGATATTTGCACCATCTTCTATGAATTTTGTCTCTATACTTTTGAGCCATTTTTAATTAGATTGTTTAGTTTTTCTGTCATATACTATAAATCTTTTTTTTTTAATATTGGCATTCCTAGCATTCTCTAGTAGGTGTTTTCTATATTTACTTTGTACTTCTAATTTTTGGCAATTTTTTAATAAATATGAAATTACTATAATATTAATGTATACTAAAAGAAGATAGTTATGTAAGCAACTACATTATTAATATTTGAATAATCAGTTATTTAAAAAAAATCCTCTAATTTAACATAGTTGTAATATACCTAGAATATCCGTATTACATTTACTTTTAAACTTTTCTCTTCTATATGTCTATCTAGAATTTTTCATAGTAAAGTTTAGATCTGTTATCAGTGGTCTTTCAGGCAGAGATCAAAGAAAGAATATGCAATATAGATCCTGAACACAGAGAAAAGATCTGAAGCAGGGAATCAAAGAGGAGTTTCCCTGGAGATTTCATTTTTTCATTTCTTTTCACTGTAGTGAAGAATCAAGATGTTAAATTCTAAATTTGTAGAAAAAAAAATAAACTAAAAATCACTCTGGAATAAATTCTGTGCTCAGTCAGATTCTTATCTCCTTTTAAACTTAATGTTTAGTATTCTTATGATTTTTCTATAATTAAAGTTGCAGTGACATTTTTTTTCAAATATTCTTGCTTATAAAAGCATGTGATTATGTCTGTGTGTTTAAAAAGTTATTTGAAATATTTCATTAAAGTGCAATACTGTACACGAATTACTTCATTTAACCCTCACAATTATCAGTGTGAGTAATATTTTTTCACATTTTATAACTGAGAAAAACACATCAGGGAAAGCTAAATGACCATTGAAAGATCACACAAAGCACAGAATAAAAAATCTAGGACTGAAAATTCATTTTTGTATTTTTGAGTAAAGTTATTAATAAATCTTTATTTATTCATCTCATATTGATGTGACTACTGTCTATATAGCAATAACAGAGATTATGCTTTTTCCCCCCCAAAATATAACTTCAGCTTATTTGATGTGTATTCTTCTACACAGTTATTCTGGTATACGGAACAGAGCTATGGAACAGAGCAATGCTCACTTTTAGTTTAAACACAAAATCTTAACCTTTTTTAAAAAAATTATTTTAGCAATGTAAAAAAAATATATGTTTTATATGGTCAATATTCAATTGTATATTAAATAGTTCCCACTATCATTTTAAAATTCATCATTGTTTTTAAATCATTTTATCTGTTTATTGACATTGCAAACATCTTGTTGATTATGCAATTGCTTATTTAACTGTCTTCCTACCCTGCCACCAGGTAAACTCTCCTGTCATGTTCATTTTTGCATCCCAACACCTGGCAGAGAACCTGGATCCAAATCTATGCACTCAGTAATAAGTATTTTAAAATAAATTTTAGTAATGAATGTTGAGTGGTGCAGGTGATATATGTTAAAGTGATATTGCTACGTGGAACACAGATCTTTAGGTAACAGGAAAAAATCACATATGTAAATATCATTGTAGGCTTGAAATTCAACATAAAAATATCATAACATATTTTTTTTTATTTATTAGATTCAACACAGAAGACTTCTTTTAGAAAAAAAAATTTAAAGCTTTCCCTTTAATGGTTAGAAATTGGTTATTTCTAAAATTATTCTATCAGAATGATGGCATTTTACTAATTATGTAAAAACAAAATTATCTAAGAATTTCATCTCAATTTTTTAAATTGATTAAACAATCAATATACCTATGAGATAATCAACATTATGTTATAGTTGTATAACATGCCATCCATTGTTTATTTATGTTATTATAAGACATTATGTGTGCTAATTTTATGCTGTCCAATCTATAATGAATGAAGTAAAAGATATTAAATAAACATTATATACTGAACAACTCATATAGTATTGAGGACATTGCATTTGTTTTTGATAGAACATATATCTTCTCTTAGAACAGAAATAGGTACCTAACATTGTTTTATTTAAATACAAAGGTCAAAAATTCATATTTCCTAAAATATTTCTTGTCTCTGGGATTCTTAAAGGCATGCTTGTGGAAAAAAGGAGTAATCAACACATATTGACTTAAAAATTATAATGGATCAACCTTAATGGGAAGAAACTATAAGACATAAATTATAAAGAAAGTGAAAAACTATTAAGATGTATAACCAAGTTATGAAAATTTAAAGAGTAGACAAGGATTATTTTGAACTGGTTATCTGTGTTTGTAAACCAAGACATGGTTATAGAGATAATAGAGACATAATCAATGAAGTAATGTTTATTTTGAGGGAGAAACATATTTTATACTGAAGCACAAAACTATGTTGATATATATAACATGAAGACAAAACTAGACTGCACTCTAAAAATTACTGAAAAAAAATATAATCAGGATAATAGACACTGCATCAAATTTCATAGCATTGCTTTAAAGTATTACAAATGGGGGCAAATGAACTCACAGAAAAAGCTTCTAAAATGTGAATACATGCTCTAATCAGTCTTTTGTTCCTAATTATAAACTCACAGATGCTTGGAGTGGTAGGTGATTAAATTTCATAATTTCAATTTCCATTCAATAAGAGAAGATTCATAAGGGGGTATAAATGAAAGTTTCATAACCTGGGTCATTATTGTTGTTTATATTCATGATTTACTTAGGTAATTTTGGACTATTTATGGCTGACCTTAAGTTTTACTTCACAGGTGTATCCCTCTGACCTATACTAGAGAAATGAAAAGAGAATTTAAAGTTTAAAAAAATTTCTCTAGATAGATGAATTCAAACCTTCAAAAAATGTTCCTGAAATTCACCTTTAAGTGTTTAAAATCATTATACCACCCATTCCACACATATTTATTCAAAATTGTTGAAGGAGATGAAGTCTTGCTTTTTACTAGATTGTGTTCTACAGGTAGGGCAGATCATACACCAGTAAAACATGTATCAATTTCAAGTAGTAATCAAAGCTAGAAAAAATAAACCTGGGAAAGTGTTTCTTGGAGCCAGAAATTCAAGTTAGATTAGTGGCTAAGGAAAAGTTTGATGCTGAGGTGATGTTTGAATTAAGATCCTAGTGACAAGAAGGACTGATTCATGGGTTGACCTGGAAGCCAGCACATATGACATCCAGACAGAGGGAACATCAAAGACAATCCCGTATGCCAGGAACAAATTTAGAGTAATGCTTAGAATTCTGGCATGGCCTAAACATATCAGGAAGGGATGATTTGCAGAAATATGCTCTGCCCTCAGAAAAGTGAATTTAAATATTTAAAGACCAGAAGGCTAAATATGCCTCTATTGGTTGTCATGATCCAGAACTTTACATGGTAAAGCATATTGTCCTATAACCATGATAAACCATGACAGTTATTACCCAAACTGTTCTAGTAATTTATTCCAAATGTTTTTATATTTAGATCAAGATGAGAAATTTTGATTTTATAATTTTAACAAAAAAATAGAAAAAAGCATATGTTTCGCAATTCACATAGTTTAAAATTGGTGGTTTTGACACTTCCATTATATTTCATAGAGACACAAAAGCTGTTACATCTCTAGGAAGTCATGTGGGATTGAGGAAAGCACACA
This sequence comes from Cynopterus sphinx, assembly GCA_030015415.1. Classification (NCBI taxonomy): domain Eukaryota; kingdom Metazoa; phylum Chordata; class Mammalia; order Chiroptera; family Pteropodidae; genus Cynopterus; species Cynopterus sphinx. Next base: position 12,366,537 of record CM057379.1, read on the forward strand.
AACTTTGTATCTGCACCCTAATACTATGGATAGTTCTGGGGCCTGTATTTTGGCACAGCAGCAGAAAGGAATTGAAGGAATAGTAGAATGGCTTCCCCTTAGTTCTTTTAAACAGTCTGAAGCTACCAGTAATTTAGGTCGTAAGGCAAGGTCATGGATTATATTTTAGCTGATTTCCTCTTGCATAAATTGAGATGTCCTGGGTGAGTTATTAAACAGACTTTCTGATCCCTAATATTTCATAAGTTAAGGAAACTGAGTAACAGCTCCATCGGAAATGCTAACATTCTTAGCACTAAGACAGAATTGAACTACATCATTCTCAGAGGGGCACACTGAGCTGATTAAGTTAACTGTAGAGGCAATGATGGTTTGTAACATGATTTAAAACCCTACTTTCTAATTCAGGAACCTTGAAGTTGTTAATTTTGCCAATATTGCATGTTGCTTCACTCAGAACCCATTCTGGCATTTTCAATGTTGCTTTTTTTTCTTTCTTTCTTTTTTTTTCCCTTTTTCTTTCTTTTTTTTTTTTATCACAGGGGCCAAAGAAAGGAAAGAAAACATTTTCGATATTTTCTCAAAGATGAAAGACACCAAGATGCATTTCTCCAAGTAGACACACAAGATGTGAAGGCAGATTTAACAATGTGAAATTACAACTCTCTGGTAAGAGGCCATCTCTTTACAGGTAGAACAGCAGAAATATGCTTCTGGGGATACACAATGGAGTTTCCAGGGCACAGTCTGCTCCTATGGAGGTGGCAAGATTGACACTGATGCAGTAAAATCACTTTTCCTGGCTAGCAGACTTAAAGAGTTTTTTTTCTTCTCCATTCCTGTAAATTCTAAAATCGAATAACTTATAATGAGTTCCTCTGTGATTACACTAGCTAGAGTAGCTACATGCCAGCAATAGAATAAAAGGGCACCCGACAAATGAGATTATGTAGCTTAAACAAATAAAGGAAATTATTGATACATGAAAATATCAAGGCAAGGCTATGCTATCTTCAGAAATGTCTGGAGCAAGAGGCTGAGTGTTTCAAAGTCCTCCTCTACTTCCCTCTTATCTGCTGTTGCAAATCAAGTCTAAAATATCCATACACCTTGCAATCATAATAGATAAAAAAGAGACTACTTTTATTCAAATACTATTAGCTGACTTGGGAATGAGTCTTTCTGACTTAACTGCTGTCCCAGACCCATCACCCCAAGCCAAGGTTGTAGAATAAAGTGATTGACCAGTACAGGGCCAGCAAGCCCTGCTCACCACACCCAGAATGAGCAGGGCTTCAGTTCTACTGGGACCACATATATAGGAGTGGAGAGGGGTGATTTCCCAAAGCAAGTAGTTTTACCAAAAGAGGAAAAGGGCTCCTGGGTGCAAGGAAGCACAAACACACATACAATCTCTTTCTCTGTCTCGTTCTCACACATTCACTCATACACATAATCCACTAAGGATTTTAATTTCAGGACTGAAGAAATTAAAATATTGCTGATGAAAGCTAACAAACTTAAATTTCAGAATTATAGTAAAACTTAAAACATCATTACCAACTTTTAGTTATAAGATGAATAAGTTTCATAAATTCCGGAGATCTAAGCATGATTGCTATAATTAACGATGCTATATTATATTCTTGAAAGTTGCTATGAGAGTAGAACTTTAATGTTCTTACCGTAAGAATAAAGACAACAAGATGGTAGTTATGTGAGATAAAAGATGTGTTAACTCACTTTATTTTGGTTAACATTTCATAATGTATATGAGTAGCAAATCATCAAACTGTACACCTTAAACTTACATAATGTTCTATGGCAATTATATCTCAATAGAGCAGAAAAAAACATAAATCAATAATTTTTACTGAAATGAAATGGTAGATCTTAGGTTTTTGGTTTCATCAGGAGTAATTTCAAAAGCTGCAGTTCTCAAAAATCTTAATACCTGTAAATGCCCTCATGGTGTATTGATTATAATTATAATTTACAAAATTAAATATCTCTAGGTTTAAGTCCTAAATCAGATACTCATTAACATAGGCCCTTTGGCAGTGTAATGCCAATGATCTTTGATTTGTTTAGTTTAAAATATCAATAATAGCACTGTTAACTTTGAGCTATTGTAAGAAATAAGTAAGGCAAGATGCTTAGGACAATTAATTACCTAATATATATTATTTTTTTGTCAAATTATTACTCATATATAGTTGGAATAGGAAAATAAATATATTAATTGTGGACACAAAGGTAAAATCTCAGATCTCAGAAAATTTCACAAAATTTAGTAACATGAATTGTTTTCTGTTGTTTCATAGATATGTTTTGTATATAGGTAAACTTAAAAAAATTAACAATTAATTGGAAGCTATTTGAGTCTGATTTATATATCAGCATTCACAATATCATTTAGTTAACCTCAGGAAGTGTAGATGATAGGTACAAAAAGTTTCCACATTTTTTCAGCATTTCTGTGGCTGCAAGAGCATTTGTACAAATCAAATAAATGAATAAACATTATTAATATGTTGGTATAAGGAATGAAATCCCTATGCCATGATGATCTTAGAGTTTGTGGTACTTTGCTGTAGTAGCAGTAGAAAACTAATACAGAGCTCATGGAGTACCCTGGGGAGTTACAGAGGTAAGAAGAAAAGTATCATTTTGACAGACAAGTGAAGAATAGGTAGAAATAAACAACTCTAAAGGCTGGAGGGCAGAACTGAGTAAGCATTTGATAGGGACAAGATATGAACTGTGCAAAGAACTGGTAGAGAGAGAGAACAACACACTTTGAAAATTGAAAAGAGTTTAGTATAGATAGATGCAAAGCGCTCAGTGTCCTATATTGGTGGAGGGAGCTAGATTGGATAGTGGCAGGAAGCATTTGGAGCAATCCAGATAATCCTGGGGATTAGAAGCCATGATAATAAACTAGAAATTACTGGGAAAGTGAAGAAGTCACTAAAAGTCTTTAAAGATGTGTGTGTGGAACCCAATTTGCATTTTAGAAATACACATATTGCTGCCTTATTAAAGGTCAGACTACAGTTAGGAGGCTTTGCATTTACCCCAGGGATGTGACTGAAGCCTTGATTAGGACTGCAATAAGTGGGATAAGGACAAGGGACTTGAAATCATGGGTAGTTTCCTTTTCTTTAATCATCTCGACTAGCAATGGGGTGGTGACCCCTACCTGGATTTGTATCTTTACTCTCAAGAAAGATTCGTTGGTATAGAAATAGAACAGCTCTCTGGAAATTATCAGCATATTTTTTATGTGCAAAACTATAGACATCCAATCTAGCATATGAATTAATAAGCATTTACTTAATATGCTATGGAATAAGTACAATGACACTGTAATGGAAGTCTTTAAAAAGGTTTTGCTTCATTTCCATCCCTATTATTAAATAACTGTTAATGACAGAAAAATTCAAATTCTCTCTGGACCTTATTACCTTATGGAGAAATTAGATAAATTGAATTTTCTAGTATAGTTTAAATTACATAAAATTCCCAACATCTGACAAATTTCAACTTAGAAAACTAGCAAATTTGTATGGTTCCACCTAATATTTTTTTTAGCCACAAAATCATGTATGATATTTTTCAACAAGTTAGAGAAGCAAAAATCAGGACCCAACCTATTAATCTTTGAAGACAGTGGAACACAAAGTGCAAATGCTTTTATATTTATTTAAAATCACTGATTTAGACTTATATAAAAATCTATAAACTAAAAGTAGGTTTTACAATTGCAAACAATTCACACCAACTTTTTACTTCTGCTGCATTTTCTGATGCCTTAGGCGAATCTCTAAGGACAGATTATTGGTTAATAAATACGTATGCTACTCATAATTATAGGAACAAAAAGTTAAAATTAATTTCTTGCCCAGCTATTTTTCTTTATAATCTTAACAATGTGGGGCCCTGCGTTCATTATTTCTTGGAATAAAACGACTCCAGAATGCCTTAGGTAATTGACGTCAATGATGAAAATTTTCTCTTTGCCTGAGAAAATTACTTTTAAATTTAAATTTCTTCTTAGTCTTAAGGGAAAGATTCACCTTGTCAATTCATTTGTTTTTGATTTCCCATTTTAATTAGTCTCAATTTAATTACAATTGATTGAGTTAAAATATCAAATAAGAAACTACCTGCATGAATAGAAAAACCTAATTTTCCCAATAGGGATCGACTTACACTTCAGAGAAAAACTCCCTTGTGTGTGCTTGTATACCTGAGCTTCTAAGTTATTTTCTAGAGATGAAAAAAAAATGTTTTTATAAAACCAATAAAATAATTTCTGGGGCCTAAATCATTACTCTTCTTTTTTTAAAATACAAAAACAGAGTTGGGGGTTGGGGGAAGCCAGTGACTATGATACATGAAGAAGGTTGAGAACCACAGAATTCCAAACCCTTATTTTCTATCATTTATTTTACTCTCCCATTGCTTAATCTAATCAAATACATTGATACACTTAAGCATCTTTTAAGGATAACAAAATTGCAATTGGAAATGGTTACGAAATTAGGATCAATCTGTTTTTCTTTTCCCAACTGATTGTAAGAATAGCTGTCATTTCTCCTCATCTATGTTCAGATATTTTTCCCTGTTGTACAAATGAGATTAAAGGAATCGGTTCCAAAAGAGTATTTTTAGGGTAAAGTCTTATTAAATACTACCACGTGGGAGACATAAATCCAGGACAAGTCTAGGAGAGCAACTTTTTATTCCCCTTCCTGTCTCAATATCAATTTATTCATCTAATGTTCATTCCCATTGTGAATAAAATATTTTTCAATTTTATTATTACAGATTTTACAAGATTCAAAATTATGCATTTAAAAATTTTCAGGAGAATATATGAGAAAGTAAGCATTTAATGTTTGGTTAAAATAAAACTATAACTATGAAATTTTAATTACAATTACAGTTGATTTTAATACTACAGGACAATGAGTATTCTTAATATTTTCTATATATATATGTATGTATACACACACACACACACACATATATACACTTTATTTTTAATAAAACACAATTACTTTAAAATGGCAACATTTAAAGAAAACTCAAAAAATAGTTTTAAATGACTTCTAAATAAAAGGGTCATGTTTAAAACAGACAACATACTAAAATAGAATTTTAATTTATATATATGTTCTATATATGATATATTTTATATATTTTTAAAACTTAGTATCTCATTATTAAGTAAGCTTTTTTGTTTTCATGTATTTAAATGAATATCAAATATTTTGTAATAATTTCTGTGGAATTATATGTACCTAAGAGAACTATATAGCCCCATAGCTTTTGAGGACACTTCAACTGAATGATCTTCAAAGGCTTTATTTACTTTTATCATCAAACATAAAAATTGGGAGGAGCTTTATTTTTAAAAAAGAATTATTCATTTCAAAAGTCTGTGTTGGGACATACGTTTCTAGCATGAGGAATTCAGTATTGAAAACACCAGATAAAATCCTACCCTACTAGTACATTTTATTTATTTATATATTTGGGACTAAACTTAAAGTGTTCACTCTGTAAAATGTTCAGCAATAGGAGACTGTTTAGAAATTATAAGACTGAAAGCAAAATGGTGATTGGCAGGGCTGGGAGGAGAGGGATATGCACAGTTGTTGTTTAAAAGGTATAGAGCTTTAGTTTTAATGATAAAGAGTTCTGGAGATGAATTGCATAGCAAAAAAAATGTACTTACTAATGAAATATACATTTAAATAATATTTAAGGTGATAAAATTTATAATACCTGTGTTAGATATAAACCTATATAAATGTATCAAATAAACATATACAACTTAAACTTACACAATAAGATATGTTAACTTTATCTCAATAAAACTCAAAACATTTTTTAAAATGTAATCATAAATGAGCCAGTATTCAGTGATTAAACAATAATGTAAAATATAAGAAGACAAAGATATAATCAAGGTGGCATTGCAAGTACAACTGCACCAAAGTTAATAAAATTAGCAAAAAAACCCCCAAATTTAAATAAATAAGAATATATGAAGAAACTTAAAATGCTATCAGGTAAATGAATTCAAATAATTAAATTAAAAATTAAAATCTAAACTAGACAAACGATTTCTTCACCATCATTCTGCATCACAACTGCATTGAGGAGAAGGTGACTGAATAGCAAAATAAATAAAACAAATAGCAACAGGAAAAATAAAAACTCACCAATATTACTTATATCAGAAACAAAATAATGTACTTTTACTGCATGATTAAAAATAGCAATCCACCAGAAGCTGAAAGAAGCCCCGAAAGATAGCATTTTATTTTTTTTCTCTGAGAATAAATTAGGAGAATGTCAGGAGAATAATTTTCGACAATGTATTATCTCCATTAGCATTATCTTTCCAAGAGAAAAAAGGAAAACAAGAACAATTACAATGTAGATGCCCATGACTCAACAAAAATGCTCAAAAAGTTCTCAAGAAAGCCAAATACTTCACTACGGATGACATACACCACTGTCATGATTGTAAGAGCTCAAAATCGTACTTTCTTTCCAGCTTACCCAAAATTAGCTAAGACTAATTTTCTTCAACAGCAAATAAAAGCTAAACTAAGGCAACTCCATAAAATATTCTGATATAAAAGATTAATCTAAAATCAAGGGGATGATGCCTCAACAAAAATATGAGCGATCCTTTCCAAAGCAGCAACGTCAACAAAATACTCATATATCAGATTTTCCTTGTACAGGACTCAAACATCAGCTCTTCAGTGTGCTTTTGCTCACTTCCACCTGGGATAACCTCTCAAATTCAAACAAATCAATGATGCAGGACTTGAATCGTTATCCAAGTCTTTGTCTCATGTTTTACTTGGAGGATCCAAACTAAGACAACTGGCATCCAGCTGGTGCTAAGAAAGAGACCGTCATGATGGAATTCTGGAACTAGGTTTCTTGTTGGCCATAAAGCAACAGATTCCCATGATTGCTGATAAGTGGGGTGTTGGTACCTCCTATTATGCTATTGCTTTGAAATTATTAAAATTAACTTTTAGTCCATTAGAAGTATAGGTGGAAGAGGGAGATAGATTGCAATTGTCTAGAAACTTCAGCAATCCCACAAGATTAGAGCAACGATAATTATAAATATTGTATAATTGGCTGACTTTGTCAACAGTTTTAAAGGCCTTGAAGAAAGCAAACGACAGAATTGGGTGAGCCAACTATTGGCTCAAACCATGTGATAAAATCCAAAATGTTTCCCTCATCTCTTGTAGTCAGAAGGCAGATTACTAAAAAAATCAGGCATGAAATTTAATGTTAAGTGTAGCAGTGCTGCAAAAGGAAGAGGAAGCCACGCCTCAGCATGTCTTCTATGAAAAAATCAAGCATCTGTTAGGAATGAGTGAGGCTCTTATTTCATGGAATGGGGATACTTGGCAGTATCACTTAATAAGCTTCTACTCTTTAGGTTCTGCAAAACCTGCAGGTCAAAAAGAATAAAGTCCTCTTCTTTCCCAGGTGAGAGCTGGAACCTCACACTGCCTGGAGACATCAGAAAGATTCACTTGAAACAGATTATTCTCGATATAATACACATTTCCCTCAAGTCCTCCCTTATTTCTCTAAATGTTTCCAGGCCAATAACTAAAGTCAGATTATTCTCTGAACAGTTTCAAGGCCTGGCTAAGATGTTTTTGGCAGGAGCCCAGAAAATGACTGTGGGAATAAATGTTTAGTTTTATAACAGAAGTCGTAGGTATGAGGTAGGTAGTTACTTTCCAGTGAGTTTGGACTTAGAGTCAAGCAAGAATGCAAGGATAAGATTCTAAAATACAGCTGCTGAGATGGTCTTTAACACATGAGGTGGACACACTGCCCCTATTTCCCTAAGCCCATACAATTGTTGCCTGTATACCATCTCCATTTACTGTCAAAGTTAAATGTTTACCATCCTGTACTCCTCAATGTAAAAGAGTGTGTATCTCTCCATTTTCCTTATTATTCAATCACAAAGATTACCCCACTTTGCTTTGTGGACAAAAAAGGGGTGTTGTAATAAACCTAAGGGAAAGTAACCTCACAGGGTGATCTGATCATTAATTCCTAACTGGGCAGGTCCTGGAAGGTAGCCATGCCCCAGGCCTTTAACTTCTTTCGTGAAAGATTTTTAAGCAAGCCCTAACCATTCTTCTTTGAAATGCCCCAAATAATCCTCTTTTCTAGACACCTGAAGGCATAGCCACCCTGAAGAAAGCAAATAATCTTGTTAAGTATTCTGTAATCCAGCCCCCACCTTGCTTGCTCCCACTTTCATGTAATCTTTCTAAATTCCCTCCTTAATTCCAAATGCAAAAAAGAAACTGCAAACTGTCATTCTCTGGAGGATTGGAGGTCTTGCTTCCCAGCAACTGTCATCAGTTTTGGCTTAAAATAAACTTATAAAAATTTTCTACCGGTTTGGACATTCTTACATCTACATTTATTTGGCACAGTCAGCAGTATGCCAAAGAAGTCCACTCAGGGCAACACTGTGGACCCGCCAGCCAGTGCTGGCTACAAGCAAGGGCCCACAGTGCCCCACTGACTCCCCACTTTACACTGAGTGGACTTGGGTGAGTATTGCCTTGGAGTCTTGGGCTTCCTTGCTTTAAGTGGCAGGTTCATGACTTTATTTGAGCTGTTATAAAATTCTCTAGATGAAAACGGTTTGAGATAATTTAGGAAAAAGAAAAAAAATGGGTTGGTGCTTTTAACTTCAGTTTTTTATTAGACTGCTTACTGAGAGTCTGAATAAAATCTCTGTTAAATGAGAGATTGAACTCTCTTTAGCTCCAAAACTGAAAGGAGAGTTGGTTCCCAACCTGAATGGCAATGGGGCAACAAAGGTCCTTGCAGGTCTCTACATTTGGAGTGGCAGAGCTGGGCTCTGCAAATGGCCTAGTGCCGCAGCAGAATATGTCCTGAGAAATCCTACAGGGAGCCACAAGAGAGTTCCTTGTGAACAGCAGGGTGCCCTGGAATAGCTCAACCTGAGAGAGGGGTCTATGCCATAGACAAGTCATAGTTCTGGTAGTATCTGGTAAGCTCTTGCTGGCCCTTGCTTGGATATTTTTAGGTGAATAAGACCTTTTGGGGCTTGCCTGAGGCAGGAGTTCCTCTAGGGTGAAAGCAGTCCTGTAGGTGTATTAACCTCATTTGGTTCATCCAGAGACATGCACACAATGGCTGGTTTTCCCTAGAAGTTTATTTAGATGTTATAGGTTTGAAAGAAAAACTGAAAACATGGGAGATTGTGCCTTTGAGTCATGACAAGCTCCAGGACAGTCAGCCTCCCATTAATACTAAGATGGGCAAGATCCTTTGATACTTCTAAATTAATTTTTGCATGCACAATTAGAAAAAGCCAGCTATAGAATTAGGCAGAATGAATGGCAAGCATATTAAATTGGTCTCTTGAAACTTCAAAAGAGGATTAAGATAAATGGATCAACCTATGATGTCCTTTAGCTGTCAAGCCAATTCTTTGAGGTGTAAAAAAATGGCTGTTCTTATTTTAAAAGGGGGAAGGTCATTTGGAACTTGACTTGTCAAGGAAATGCAAATACCTCCAAGACAAAATTTGGAGCTAACTGATCTTTTATAAATTAGTGAGTTTTTCTAGTTTCTTTGATAAACTAGTGAGTTTTTCTAGTGTCTGTCTGTGTAAGTCTATATATGTATGTTGTTAATATGAATAATTTCTACCTCGAATAGTATCATTAAAATTAATTTAAAGGCAAGCACTTGTAAGGAATAGGTGCTCTGTAAGTCATAGAAATATAGAAACCAAATCAAATGCTTTTCAAGTTCATGTGATCTAAGTTTAATTCTTAGTAAGTAAAAGTTGATTTAAGTTTATTGGTTTAAGTAGAAAAGATGAGTCTTTTGAGTTATTGGTATTAAATATAATATTTATATCATACCTAGTTTTCCAAAAATAAGTTCATGTTAATAATTGACTTTGACATTGATGAAATCACTTTTTCAATATAAGTCTCAATTTTATTTTGCAGTTTTTGTCTTATTTCCTTATGGTGTTTTGATATGCAATACTTAATACAATAGAATTTATAACTATTTTCCATTAGAGTATCTGCATTTTGAATATTAGAAAAAATTTCCTACTCACATATTATGAATTCATTCACGATTCACTAATTTTTTTCCTAATAATTACATAACCTTATTTTTTACACATTCGTATACCTGATCTATTGTTGGGCAGCTAGTCAGACACGAGCGACAGGGTGTACAAACGAATAGGGGCCCAGTCTAGAGACCACCCAAAGAACACCCCAGTGGTAGTAGAATTCTGGGTACACACATGTGCACTACACCAAGTTATATAGCCAGGTGTCAGTCAAGAAGACCTCACTTGACAATCATCTAGGAATGCCTTTGGGACTGCTCCATCACATGCCTGTCAATTCACATGTTGATACTAAGCTTTTCTATGTAGACTTTATGATACATTTAAAAGTTTGGTAGGATGGAGCCCCTGAGCTGGGAAACCCTGTTTTTCTGGGTTTCTCAACCACTCTTATGAACATTTGTTTCAAATTTTATAATCAGCTTCTTAGTTCTAAAAGTTAAACTGATAGTATTTACTGGAATTGAATCAACTTGTAAATTAATTTAGAATTTATATATTTGAGGTTGAGAATTTCTGTCCAGAAACATGGCACATCTATTTATGTATTTATAAAATTTTAAGTAGTACCCTTGAGGACATTTAATAAAAAATATTGTAAAATAAAAATCATATACTATATTTAACAATTAAAAGAAAGGGGATTAGATTAAACACAGCAGAGTGAGAGATGTCCCCAGATCTCTCCCCTGGAAACAACAATAAGCTGAACATCTAAAACGCAACAAAAATCACTCAAACTGCACACTAACACATCTGAGCGTAGGATCTGTGCATAAGAGCTACCACAGGTCAGAACCCCAGGTGTTGGGCAGTGGACTGGGAGAAACAAAGAAGCTGCCTCTAGCAACCTGAGCTCCCTGCAGAAGGAGGGGGAGGGGAGAAGGTACAGCAAGTTCCCTGAACAGCCCCTCCCGTAAGTGCTGTGAGCTCCATATGGGAGGTAGCTGTGCCCAGTCAGCACGGCAGAATCAAACCCATATTTATACGGACAAGTAATTTTCAACAAAAGAGCCAAAATCATACAGTGGAGAAAGAAAAGCTTCTTCAGTAAATGGTGCTGAGAAAACTTGAAAGCCACCTGCAAAAGAATGGAACTAGACTGTTGTCTATCACCATGTACCAAAATTAACTCAAAATGGGAAACATAGGAACTAAACTGAAGGATCTTGGACTTAAAGAGGATTTTATGAATTTAACCTCAAAAGCAAGGGAAGTAAAAGCTAAAATAAATGAATGGGAATACATCAAATTAAAAAAGCTTCTGCTCAGCAAAAGAAATCATAAAAATGGTAAAGAGACAACCATGAATAAGAAAATATATTTGCAAGCAGCGCCTTCAATATGGCCTAATATCCAAAATATACAAAGAACTCAGATGACTCAATAACAACAGAAAAACAAACAATCCAAACAAAAAAATGGGCAAAGGAACTGAATAGACACTTCTCCCTAGAGGACATACAAATGGGCAAGAAATATTTGAAAAGATGCTCAGCTTTGCTAGCTATTAGAGAAATGCAAATCAAAACCACAATGAGATACCTTCTTATATCTGTTAGAATAGCTATAATCAGCAGGTCAAGTGATAACAAATGTTGGAGAGGATGTGGAGAAATAGAAATCCTCATACACTGTTGGTGGGCCTGCAAATTGGTATAGACACTATGAAAAACAGTGCAGGCTCCTCAAGAAACTAAGAATTGATCTATCATATGATCCAGCAATCCCTTTACTGGGTATTTACTCATATCTGAAAAGATGTTTGCACACCAGTGTTTATAGCAGTATTATTCGCAGTGACCAGGACATGGAAGCAACAGAAGTGTCCTACGATAGATGATCGGCTAAAGACGCTGTGGTACATATATATAGTGGAATATTAGTCAAAAAAGAGATGAAATACAGGCATTTGCAACAACATGGATAGATCTCGAGGTAATCATGCTAAGTAAAATAAGCCAGACATAAAAAGTTGAAAACCACATGGTATCACTTATATTGGGATATAAACCTAAAAGCAACAAATGAACAGGACAAAGAGACAGAAACTTATGGACATGGACTACAGACTAGTGGTTACCAGAAGATAAGAAGAAGGAAAGAGGGAAGAGGTAGATGGGATAAAGGGGGTCAAATATGTGATGATAGAAAAATCTAATTATGGGAAATGAAGTCACAGTGTGAATATATATATGCGCCTCACTGTTAAAGTGTACAGATGAAACTTATTGGATTTCATTAACCAATGTCACCATAAAATAATTAATTAATTAATTAAAAAAGAAGAAGAATGTATAGAGAATAAACCAATTTTGAGATAAGTCTGTGTTTCGGAATTTGATGAAGACAGATACTTCCCAAAGAAATTAAGAAAAAAAAGACAGAGTTGAGCAAGGGTAAATGTGGTTTCATGGAAGCCAAAGTAATTTGTATTTTAAAGAAGAAAGAATGGTTAGGTATAATGAATATGTCTTAAAGACCTAGTAATCTAAAGACAGAATCTGGCACTTCAATTTGGTCACATTTGAATCACTAGTGCTTTAGAAACATTTATTGAGAAATGATGGGGATATGAGGTAAAAAGTAAAAGTCAGGAGTGGCATGACAAATCAAGAGAAGTGTTGCTTATCTATGGCTTTTATTTTTATTTCTTTAAGGAATTTGTCCTTTACATTAAATTTTATACTGTAGGATCTATATATCTCTATGTAGTGATTTTTTATTTTGGTTATTTGAGCTGTCTTTGTATCAGCATCAGTTTGCCATCTTTTAAATTTCCTCTGTGTAATAATTGCTTTGAAAAATCTTTTAAATTTAAATTTAATTTCTATTTTCATAAATTTGAGGCCAGAATTCCCATTTACATTCAGTATAGATTGCAAGTATCCAGTAAAATTTATTTTCTCAATATTCTTATATGTTTTAATTATTTTAATCACCTTAATGATTGTTTACATTATGACTCTTAATTGAATCACATTAAATATGTTATAACCTTATCTGCTAACTTCAGTATCTACATCAGCTATAAGTCTGTTTCTTTTTCTTTTTGTCCTATTGTTTTTTTTTTTTTTTTGAGAAATATGGTCCTTGCTATAAGCATGAATAGCAACGTTTTTTTTTAAATAAATGTTGGAAATTATATTTATTTCCATTTTTTTCAACTATGTAGATAGAGTGAGGACTGACAATCTTGATTTAATTAGGAACAGAGTTTACTCAGATCAACTTTTTTTTATTTTGTGGATATTTGGTATCCATTATCTTCTCACCTCTGGATAGTCTTGAATTCTAACATGTGTTTCCTCAGAACTGATGGAAGACTGCCAACTACTTGCTCTAATTTTCAAAAGCTCTCTATGTAGCTGCTTCTTCTCCTGATTCATGCAAGCTTAGTTAAAGCATGAATGGAAAAACATCTATGGAAGGCTGTCCTTATCCACTATTTTTATCAGGACTTTATCTCCTCTAAGGTCCAATTTTGTTTCTTTACATTCTTTAGGCCACAGAATACTCTGCTCTTTAGTTTATTCCTTTTTTCAACTTTCAACCTGGACAAAATTTTAATTCCCAGCCTCTTGCATTGTGTCATGGTTTGGCAAATACCAACAGGAAAACTAAAATTTCAAAAAAGTCAGTGTTAAGGGAATAGTACTCAGTGGAAAGGCCAAAATCAGAAAGTTACATACTTTTTAATTCCTTTATATAACATTTTGAAATTAAAAAAAAAATTTTAGAGGTTAGTGGTTGCCAGAGGTTGGGGATGGGTATTGGGAAGCTGTGCAACAAAAGGAAAGAAGGAACCTTCTGTTAATGGAATAGATCTTGACTGTGATGGTGTTTAAATAAATCTACGCTGTATAAAATTACATGACTAGACACGCATTTTTGTTTACAAATGATTGAATGTAAACCTGTGAAATCTGAAAATTCTCTGTGTATTGTAAAAATGGCAATTTTATGATGATATTAATTTATAATTATGCAAGACGATATCATTTGAAGAAATTGGGTAAAAAGTATGTAGTATGTCAGCGTATATTTTTTGCAACTTCCCATGAAGTGTTACATTTCAGTATAACACATTTTACTCAAATCAAAACATATAATTATAGATGCTAATTTGGAAGACATTTAATGATACTCTCTTCACCTAAAAAAAAATGTATGTCATGGGAAGTTTTGTTTTCACAGTAAGAAAAATGTGGCCACTGTTATAAAACTTTTACATGTACTGTGTCATACAATTTTATCAAAATTATTGGCATTTTAATGGCCCTTTATAGATTAAAAAAAACTACTAAAACATGAACAACATTTCCCTTTTTTTTGTCCTCCTTCCTCTGCCCATAACCTCTCCTTTCTGGACATGGTCTATCATTAAGTTTTATTATTCTTAAATAATAAATGCCTACCCTACTGGTCTAATTCCTTCCTTTAATAAAAACGTGTTCTTCAACAGCTTGCTCAGTTAAAAAGAGCTAACATACAAATGCATACATTTTTCTTAATGCCAGCAAATTTCTGCTGAAAGAGAAAACATATGAATATATGATGGCTCGATAACTTAGATGCACTTAATAATTTATTTACTCATCTGGTATTATTTTACTCATACTAGATCCAAGTTAATGAGATTGGGACTCTGAATGTGTTAAAGAAATATTTATTGGAATGAAATAATTTGCATGAGGGGGTCCTTCTCAAACCATGTATGCATGCTGCTAAGCGAGCTTTATTCACTGAAGTTCAACAATCCTCTCTGAAAATATAGCCGGAGGCATGTTCCAACATCACAAAGGGAGCTCTTTCTCAACAAAGTAATAGAATAATAAATAGACATCACAGTTTAAATATGTCAAATGTAAAGAAGGAAAGAATTATTCATAAACTGGGAGAGAAAAATGGAATAAGAAAATTTGGCTTGACTTTTCAAACTCTTTTCTTGATCCTTAAGTCTTCCACTCTACACTTGTGAAAAAATAGAAGATTCCTGTGAATGAAGATGACTAGAAGAACAACTGTAGAGATTCGATAAAAATGCTATATATATATATATATATATATATATATATATATATATATGAAATATATGAAATATGTAAGCTATATATTATTACAGTTGCTTCTTTATAAACTATTTTTACTTAACTTATAAGTAAATAAAATAGGTTCTCCCATATACCAGCTCATGTCCTGTGGCAACTTGTCCAACTTGTTTTTCCTCACTGCTGATATCTTGGACTCAGATTTCTTAGCACATCTACACCAAATGAATTTATAATTAATATTTACTTAATAGCAGTATAAATATAAGTATATTAAAATAAATAATACTATAATTAACTTCCAGTTAAGGTTTAAACATTTCCTTTAGAATTGTTTATTTTCCTTTTTTTTAAGCAGGAAAGTGTAAGTTTTATTAAAGTGAAAGTACACACTCAAGGTGGGTGGGGAAGTGTGGGCTTACTCCAAAGAGAGAGAAAGAGGAGGAGGATGAGGAGGAGGATGAGGAGGAGGAGGGGGGGGGGGAGAGAGAGAGAGAGAGAGAGAATTAGAAAACTAGTATTTTTCTTGATGCAAAGATAGGTTTTATTGTACCTTATATTATTTATACATCTAAATTTAAAGTACACTCTAGGAGTTAGGGCTATGTTTTATTATTTTTTTCACCTGCCTGTTTTAAAAAATTATATTCTATTCACCTATTTATCCTAAGTAATTCATAAAGCTAGTATCACTTGTTTACTTATTTATTTATACTGAAAGTAGACAATCTTATGTGATATATTTGTATTATTTATTTCTTTTTCTATTTTCATTATTAGATGCAGTTTCAACCCTTCTTGGCATTGCCATCCAGATGGCTGAATGCTGCTGAGCTACCTTTCCCTCTAGATTTGGTTGTGCTCAGCTAATGGGAGAGAAGAGAACAGAAAGGTCAGAGTATGTGGTACCCTGGTTCCTCTCCTAGCTGGTAGCATTGGGCAGTGCCTGCTCCCCATATCTAATGCCAGAGAGGCTGTTTTGCAGCCCTCTACTATACTGCTAACTCCAACAGACTGTGGACACTTTCATCCAACCTCTGCATTTCAAGCCTAAGGATGATGCTTTCTTTGCTTATTCTTCTTCCCTCTTCCTTCCCTGTCATTAGTCTTAACCATATATTTTCTTAACCTTCCTATATTGCACATAGAATCCTTTTATTTAACTGTCTTCAATCATCCTTATTTTTGATGCATCATCTGTTGCTGGGATACTGACATTTTCAGCTCATCTATTGTTGGAAACACTATGTTCAAGTTGTATAGAAATACTGTAACATATAAAGTTGTCTTAGATCAGGCAAGAATTTGAAAATAAGTAAATAATACTTTGAATAATGAGTAAGGTCTGAAATATCTTGAATATTTTGAAGAAAGTAAAACTTTTGAATATATTAATGAAATCATGTAAAGGTAATTCATCATATTCATTTAAAAATTAAAGTAAAATAACTATGAGAGGATTCAAGTAAAAAATGTGTGTGCATTGTTCTTAGAAACAAGGCTGAATGAAGAATAACAGATTCATCCCAAAGATAAAGACAACTTTCATGTATTTATTTACTTATATCTATTTTTATTCTCCAGTCAATGTAGCATGGTTCTATTAGCCCAGTCAGCTACACAGTTCCTGTTGACTATAACCAGTGATCACACAATTGAGAAGTCCACGTCTTTCTTCAGTCTCTATCCTCTCCCATTTGTTATTTTTTATGATTTAGTATTTTCACTCCTACTTTCACTCTTACCACTCTTTTATTACAATGTAATCTACCTTTCTTCTACATTTATGACTGACATTGCTTCACCTATTTCATTGAATTATATTCTTTTAAATCCTAAAGTTTGTGTGCCACAAGTTTACTTTTGTGAAGCTTTTAGCTGCTATGGCCACTGTTTCCTCTCTTTTTCCTTCTTTACCATCTTCTTTTATATGCTGTCCCTGGTGAATCCATTTTAGTGAATATTTCTGAAACTGAGCCTGTTTACCCCCTTGATGTATGATGACATCCACGGGTTATACAAAGTTAGATTCCTAGCGCTGCCATAACAAAGGAAATGGCTCAAAACAACTGAAATTTACTGTCTCACAATTCTGGAAGCTAGAAGTCCAAAGTAAAGGTGGAGCAAGGCCAGGTTCTCTTTGGTGGCTCTAGGGGAAAATTCTTTCTCGTTCCTTCTAGCTTCTGGTGTTTGCTGGCAACTCTTGGTGTCTCTTGGCTTATAGACACATCATTGCAGTCACATGACCATCGCCTCCCTGTGTGCTTTGCATGCTTGTCTCTGTCCAAATTCCCATTTTATAAGACACCAGTCATACTGGATGAGGGCCCACCCTAACAATCTCATTTTAACTTGATTACCTCTATGAAGACTCTATTTCCAAATAAGTTCACATTCTGAGTTAAGGCTTCAGTGAATCTTTTGTGAGGACAGAATTCAATTCATAACACAAAGCTAGAGAATAAGCATAACATATTTTCCTGAAGATTTTTGGGGCTGGGAAATAGGTTAAGGACTGCTATGGTTTTGATTGTTTTAAGCTGTTTTGTAATATACACATACATTCAAAATAACCAGAAACCTACTTCACATATAGGACAGTTATACTTCTTGTCCCATGAGCATAAGAAAAATACAGTAAATGAGTGTGACTTCACATCCTTTGTTTTGATTTTTAAAATGAATTTTGGCTATAATGCCAACCATTCATGATTCAATTGCCTAATTTCTATTTTAGAAATTCATCTAAAGTTTATCTGGGCATTTAGAGACTTTTTAAATTTCAAAATCATTGCAAATATAGATAATAATTAAAATGTAAGTATAGATAAATAACTTTTAGGTCTTTTCGACTTATCAACGATCCATTTTTGGCAATTCTTCTCTATCTTTTTTTACATCAACTATTAGAACAGATGCTTTAAAATGTGTGTTCACTTCTGTAGATTATATACTTTAATTTTTTACCACAGTGGGGACTCATCATAGGTCTTCTAATTTTATCTTAGAATTTACTCCTTGATGTTGTCTTTGGTTTTATTAAGTTTCAAATGACTGGTGTATAATTTGATAGCAGCTACTACTTTAAATAATTAGAAAAATGGGGAGGTTGTACTGCAAAGTTCCTCACTGTGGATTACCTAGGTACTTATGCAGGCAGACAATACTTGCTGCTTTCCAGAAGTGGTTGATTTATTATCCCACCCCAAGGTCTGTAGGCTTTCAGAAGTGTGCCTAATGGCATCCCAGGGGCTTGAAAGAGTTAATGTGGCTTCCTAAATTCTCTTCGTAACAAAGGTTAAAAATTCAGGATACCAGAACTTTCATCTGTTATTGAGATACTTTTAGTTCAATATGGATATATAGGATGTTGGGAAATAAATGTTAACATAACTCCTGACAAATCTATTTTTAAAATATTTTCATATTTATTTCTTAGCACATTAAAATAATTATACAAAGGACTGCAATGTTCCCTTAACATTTCAAAATATGGCTTTCTGAGATATTTACGTATTTATTGTTAATGAGAATAGAGGTAAACTAAATGGCTTCTCAAATTCATTTGCAGGAAAATAACTTTCTGGTACATGAGAGTGCTACATTTTTGATTATCCAACTTGTAAACACATTTTCAAAAATATATTTACTCGTGAAAGTGAAAGTAAAATTAGCCTCTACTCTAAGGTCTAATTTCAAATTAAAATTCAGTCAAAAATAGTCGTGATTATACTTTTTCTAAGTGCACTACGTAATAGTAATGAGAAAGGCACAAAAGAAAAAAAAAGCTATGTTAGCATGCTGGGCAATTTCAGACACACAGAGAGTGGGGAAACAATCCATGCATTTAAAATATTCAGAGTTCTTTGCAGTGTTCATTCATCTGAGCAGCCACAGACCTTGAACTCTAAAGATGAAGCAGGTGACCAACTACCAGGAATACTAATCTTTAATCAACCCATATTTGAAGCATGAAATTCTCACCCTAGGAAGGTGATTAGTTAATTTAATGGAAATAAAATGGTCAAATGGGAAATCTGTAAAAAAAAAAAAAACAACTTAGAATTTTGCTATCTGTCATTGCTCATGCAATTTATAGAGTAAAATGTCTCTTTATCTGAAACTTAACATAGTTATTTTCCCAACAAAATAATTCCTAAAAGGTCAAATAGAAAATCTTTCATTTGGGATTCTTTACAGACACAAAATAATCCTGACTCGATTCTCCTCATATTATTCATACTTTTAAACCATGACATTTGATAAACATTCCCTTATAAGTAATAAAACAAAACAAAGCTAAGTAGAAATCTGTTAAGTATATGATCTAATTATGAATATATAACTAAAATAATAATCCAACTACCAGTAAAAGACTATTACTTTTATTATGATATTGTAAAATAGTCCCTAGAAAAAGTGCTTTACAGTATTTATTCAAAATTTGTTTTAATGTCAAACATGAATGAATAATTAGATCCGTGAATTAACATCTTGAGAGTTCAATCAGTTGCTTCCTATCTTTATAGATTTTATGGTTTCGGAAATCTATACTGTCCGATTTGATCCCATTTAATATGAGATTTTCACATTTTGCACCTGAGTATATTCCAGAAAAAATATTTTAATCACATGAATAAAATAATGCGATTAAAAAAATAATGCTTTATATAAAAGTTAACTATCAGATATTGAAGCTGTAAACAACTATCCCTGAGACCAGGACGATTTTTCTTCTAGAATAAAATATGATACATAATTAATGTTACAAACTTTAGGACTTACTATTTTGACATTTAAATTTGAAGAAATGTTCAAACTGTTACAAAAACTATGCAGTAAATCTGGTCAAGTTACAACTACAAAGCTGTTTAAATAAAACATTATTAATATCCTTACAAATTGTTCATGTCTTAAAACTGTTATTTTCTATGTTGTAGAAAATGGTACACTTACAGGAGCTTACTGCTCTTATTTTTGATTATTTGTTTACTAATTAATAAAACATTAGGTATTATTTCTTTTTAATTTTGTCCCCATTTCTTAACATGTTATAGAGATGTACAAAATTATGTGATAAAAATTTATTTAGGGAAGTAGATAGGCATTAAAATATTAAAGTGATATTACTGTGTGTTTCTGTGAATCTTTTCAACCTATTGTCATTAATTATACTCCATGAATTTCCAAATACTGACAAGTTATCAGGGAACTGATATCAGTTACTGCTTGATAACAGGTATGTGAGACACTCATAGCAATAAGTACAGGTGGGCCATGCAGCCTCTGAAAATTGTCTACCATGGAAGATTCTAAAGGACTAAACATTTCCCACTGTGACCCTTGCAAGACTTCAGCCCCCAGCTGTTCCTCCCAACCCTCTTGTTAAATTCAGATGAACTCCAATGAACCCAGTCGTACTGTCCCTACATTCTCTTCTAATATGATCACAACCTAAGATTCTTCATACCTTCCAAAAAATTGAATAATGAACAATTCTTAGGACAAACTACAGTAGACTCACTTTTCTCTATCTGTCATATGACAGCTTTAAGCTTCTTGTTTTAATTCTACCATACTAACCATTCCTTTATCCTTATCGTTGCTTGACCAGCCTCCTTTTTTAAGTATAATTTTTATGGTTGAGGCATTTAGAGTTCACAAAGTATCTAAGGGCACATAAAGCTGGAGAAAAATGAAGTGTTTGTGGTCAGATTGTGAAAACAGAGGTTCTCTTACTAAATTGTACCCAAGAGATATATGATATATGACCTTAAATTTTCTTGCTCCCCATGGAGACACAACCAACATATGTATAAGTTTATAAAAACGATGTTTAAGATTTCTAGAAACATCACTATGAAATCAGGAGAAACTACAGCTGCAGTTGTTCCAGGAGCAGAAGTTACACTCTCGGGGAGAGGGGATTATCTGATGCTTTTGTGGTTGGCAGTGACGTGGTTTAGTTCGTACTTAGTTAAGGTTATGATGCAGTCTGTCATTTCATCTCCCTTCGTCATGGACACACATGATGTTGGTATCCTTTTAGATTATTCTTTCTCTGCAGGAGAATGCTACGTGTGGCCATACTGCCAGGCCCATCCCTTACAACACTGCATCCTGGACATTGGTATCAGGGTACTCCTCTGTTTACTCTCTTGCTCAAAAGAGATCCTCTTGGCATTAATGTCCTTTTTCTTCCTAACCAAATTATAAAACTTAATGACGTTTTTGTTCCAAATAAACTGGATAATGTATCTATTAGCTAAGAAGCAGTTTAACTACAAAAGTAATTTCAGAACATGTACTTTAATGTGTGTTCAAACTTGTTTAACCACATCACTTAATAGTCTAAATTAAGTATGGAAAGACAGTCTTATTTCCTTTTCCTCATGTTTAGTCAAACCTGTATAACCTGGCTCTCCTAAGACAGTTTCTTATGCAGATTTTCTCCTCTCCACATTTGTGTAGTTTCCATTAGGTTCTCCACTTCTAGTATCACTCAGCTTGTGAACATACGTCATTAACTTTTCAAAAAAAGAACTTTCTTGTCATATTATATTTATCTCCATAATTATACAAGGCTTATTTCTCATGCCTTGCAAATGGATTATAAGTTGATATTCCTTTCTGCCATGCAAAGACAAATTACCAGTTCAACTAAATTCCTCAACATTTCATGTACAAACATGAAAATTGTTCCCTAACATGCTCCTTCTTTCTAATCCCTATACTTCTGCTATTTTTATTCTTTCCTTTGCTCATGCTCATCTCATTTCTTTTCTTCATATAAATATAATATCTACCATACCAGCTCCATTTCAGATTTTACATTTTATAGCTTTGAAGTGATCACACATTTTTCTTTTAAAGTGATACACCATTTACAGCCTCAAATAGGACATCACATTATGCTTTATGGTATGATCATGTTTGTGCCTCTTATTTCACAACTAGATTAGATGCTTATTTTAGTCTGGAATTGGTCTTGATTTAAATATTCAATATCTAATTTACAGCAGTATCCAGACACAAGCTCTTATTTTCATAAATGCTCAAAAAAAATTAACTCGAATTGAAATTTGAACTATATTCTGTTTAAAATGTAAAAATGCTTAAGAGCATGTATGTTCATTTTGACACATAGTTCTCTTTTTTCCGTTTAAATAAAATTCTCTAAAATCTTTTTTCTTTTATATGTATGTCAATGCAATTGATATGTCTCTTCTAAGGGAAAGAGCTTTGAAATTTGCTGTCAGCAGAAGCTTGCCCAACTTTTAGTGACTGTTATTGATAAAGATATTAAACAGGTTAATTATTTGTGAAAAAGACTATTAACAACAATGTTTCTCTTACTATGCTCTAGAAAGCTTTCAAGTTTGAAAAGCTAAAGAGCAAATTAATTTTACAAATATACAAAATTAAAATATTGTCTAAAAACTATATGAAATTAAGTGATAAACTAATGTTTTGGGGCTAACATGTATTTTATATAGTGTAAGCATGTGATACGTGTGTGTGTGTGTGTGTGTGTGTGTGTGTGTGTGTGTGTGTGTGTACAAGGGAATAAAATGGCATTAAATGTACTTAAGGAGAAATAAGCATACATTCTTTAATAACATAAGAGGTATGAGATGTGAGATACAAGAGAAACTAGAGAAGCTTAGATTGTAATAGTGGTCCACAGAGATGTTCTAGGGCCTTTGAATTAAAAAAGCTGATTGATAGAAAGTAGGGGCAACAGTCCTGGAAAAAGCTGAAGACTTGTCATATTCCAGTTATGGAGGTATTTTAGTATGAGAGAAACATACAGGCACACAGGCATTAAGCCCGAAAGAGGGCACTGAATATCCCCATGTTTGTCTTGAACTCTGTGAACTGTCAATAACCAGTAAAAAACATAACTTATAGTCAAAGAAGACTGAATTAATTTTAGAGTAACTATAGCTTTTAGGAAGAAATGTGGTTAGAGATAAGAAGTATATCAATGCATCTAAACTATAGGTACAAATGATGAACACCTTTCGCATATCACAACTCCATCAGGAATGCAGAGAGTTCAGTTGCATTTTTCCCTCTGAGCACAATCCCAGTATTGTTACAGCAAATCCAGCTCTTTCTCTGTTTCCATATATTTACCCCTCATGCCAAAGATCTTACATCTTTCATATTTTCTGTTTTGTTTCCTTAAAAAAAATTTTACTTTTACCACAGTTGACTTCTTCAACTAATATTGTATATTCTACTCTGAAAAATACTGTTGCTAGAGTAGTAGATTTGTATTAAGTTGTTGAAAGGATTCACCTTAAATAGTTAAAACACAATGAAGTACATTTTTTTTTTCATTTATATAATAATCCTTTTGTTTCAAGGGGTTCTGGAACATGTCTCCATGGGCTAGGTTAGAAATAATTGGTGAAACATTACATCAGGCCTCCCTGAAGTTTCCTAAGCCAGAGATGAAAGACTCAGTGTCCTAGGAAGGGTTTTAGTTTCCAGACTCATTCTTATGTTTGAGTTTCCAGCGTACATTTGGTCCATGATGTCCTAAGATTAGTACAAACAACTCTCTATTGTAACTGTTTTCTTCTTTATCTCCCCCATGCAAACAAAAGCAGTTACTTGATGTACAGGACTGCATAGTGTTCATTATTTGATACCTGGTTTTCAAATCTCTATGACTCTTTAGCTTTTTTTTTATGACTTTGATCATTGTTAAAATATATAATTATATATTATTTCATCTTAACTCTTTATTCACTCAATAGATTATCCTTATTATCTAAGAAATTTCATATCTGAGTACATTATATAATAATACAACATAAAGAAACCCTCCCCCAAAACAAAATATACACTAACACATGCACAATTATTGTTTCAACTAACAATGATACAAAACTTTTGTCACCTAACCCATAGGCAAACACAGGAAATATTTATGCAATTTAACATGTTAAGGAAGATTTTATACATACACATACACACACACGTATGCACACACACATGCATACATGTGTGTGTGTGTGTGTGTGTGTGTGTGATTGCCACTACTCCATGTAATTTTGCTTAAGAACTCATTGCCAAATTGCTAGTACATTTTTATCTCTATAATTGCTTACTGATTTCTATCATTACAGCCTGCAGACTGCCTAGGTTGCTGAGGTCAACCCAAGGATAGCTCTGTATTGCCTTTGTCAGCATTTTAGTCCCAACTTAGATTAGTCAGTTCAATCTCATATTTAACCTTCGACTTCAAGTTTATCTTCATCGAAAGTGCTTTGCAGACACTCTGAAACAACATGTTGTTTACATATCATCACTCTAGTATAATCCAAAACTACATTTACTTGAATGAATAGTGGCATGATTAATTTTTCAAGGACTTGTGATGTTTCTACTGAGCAAGTTAGAAGAGTTTTCTAAATAAACTTCAAAACAGTTTTAAGACTCCAGAATAAATATAATAAAGTCTTTGATAAAAATTTGCAATTAAAATAAGAAGTGAAGGAGAAGCAATGAGAATATTGAATTATAATATCTTGATATTCATTATCATTACATTATATAAAGTAGCACAGTAATGATTTCATTTTTATAAAATCAATAGTTATATTCTCTCTTTAAATATTAATATTCTATGTAAGGTTTAATGTTTTGGATGTCCACCACAAAAGACATTGTTTTTGATGATGGATAGTGAAGAAGCACTTTAGCACATTAAACAAGTTACTAATTGTTCCAAAGATGATAATAATGACTTTATGGGCTGAAAATATCTTTATACTGTTACTAATGGGCTTTTATTTAAGATAGAGATAATTTTACTATGAGCATTATAATATGTACTGTATATGGCTGGTTATTCTTATAGTGCTTATGTTGAATCACTAAATTTAAAATAAGAAATTTATGTTGGATTCAATAGACTAAAATATAAATGGCATCAACTAGTTCTCTACCGTTTCCTCAGACTTTATAGCTGTTTCCTAACAGGTATACAGAGGAGACACAGATTCTAATAGTATTCTCTCTGAAAATTAATCAACCTGAATTTTAGTTTATTTGCCTATTAAAATGCAGGAGATGGCACAAATCTACTTATTTTTTCACTGATTCATTTCAGCCAACACTTAAAGAACACACACCTAACTTTTCTTGAAACATTGAATGGGAATCTGCTGAGGTTCTTGTCAGAAGAAAATTGGAGAAATAACTTCGTCCTTGGAAAATCATGAAGAAATAAATGAACTTAGTATGCCAAGAACAGTAGCTACAGAATGTGTCAAAGTTTATTTAATTCTTCCTCCTACTATATGTAAATTATGTACAATACATTATGTGATATGATGTATGTATGTTTTATATCTGTATATTTTGTATATATCCGTAGTGTCAGGCACAAATCCCGTAACATGATTTCCATAGAATCAGAATGTTGCTATTTAATTGTTCTTTTAAGCCATAGACATACCTAGAGAAGTGTGCAAGACCAAATGTGTTCATTGCACAAATGCATTACTGTCCTTATAAATAAACTTTTTACTAATTTCAAGCAAAAAAAAAATCAGTAAAATATATGTATATTCAATTTGTAACTACTTAACTCATAGGGCTATTGACCAAATATTTTCCAAATAAGGTTTTGAGATACTCCTTAATTATAATATTTTAACAGATTTTTAAAAACTTTTCAATTTACAAAAATACCATGAATAGACTACAGATAGTTCTAATATATCCCATATTCCACCCAATTCCTCCAATTATAAATATCTTACATTAATATGGTGCATTTGTTCCAATTAATGAACAAAGGTTGATACATTATTATTTGGAAACTACAACATTTTATTTGGGTTTTCTCAGTTTTTAATTTAGTGTCTGTTTCTTTTTCAGGACCAACTCAGGATATGACATTATATTTAGTTGTCATGTCTCTGTAGACTCCTCTGCTCTATGACAGTTTCTCAGATCTTTTTCTTGTTTTCGTTAACTTTCACAGTTTTGAGACGTACTGGTCAGGCATTTTGTAGACTATTATTTGACTGGAATTGGTCTGGTATTTTTATAATAAATAAGCTTGGATTACTCATTGGGAAAGGGAGTTCTCAGAGGCCCCATGTCACTGTCATCACTTCATATCAAACAAATACTCTCAACATGATTTTTCATTGTTGATGCTGACCTTATTCAACCGGCTGAGGTACTGTTGACAAGGTTTTTTTTTTTTTTTTTTTTACTGTATTCTTTGGAAGAAAGCCATTATGTGCATCCTATATCTAAGGAGTGAGCCACCACGCTCCCCCTCGCTAGAGTACAGTATCTAGATAACTTACTTAAAATTCTTCTGTATAGAAGGTTTATCTACTCTCTCCCTCTTGTTTATTTATTCAATAAAAAATAAAACAGATACTTTGGATGATTATTCAATGTTCCGTGATATTTTTTGTTGCTTAAGCTCTAGTTCTGGCCATTGGAAGCTCTTTCAGTTGACTCAGGTCACTCTGACAAACTCCCATGATTTGGGGTTTGTTAACTGTTTGCTTTTGAGGACTTTCTTATGTCACTGAAGGATGCTCCAAGGTCATCTTGTATATTTTCTGCCTCAGCCCTAGAATCATTCATTTCTACATGGAGTCTTATTTCTCTAATTACCAAATGGTACTAGAAACTAGGGCTGTGAACATGGTGTGCTGATCGTTACTGGAGCTTTGCAGGAGTTAGAGGCAACCTCAAGGCCGTGTCCCAAGATACGAAATAGGAGCAACTAAGAGGATGCACATTTCAGAGACACAAATTGATCTTAATATCAGGAAATTCACATTATCCAGAATTAAAAGGAAGATAAAGAGACATGTTTAATTAACACTGAAGTGAAATAGAAAGTTTATAAATATAAACTTATATACACAAAAAGTTTATATATGTAAAACTTTAATCTATTAATATTTTATAAGGCAGATTGCCTAAGTTATTTTGTCCCTTTTCAGGTTTTTTTCACTTTAATTCCAGTTTGATAGTATTACTATTAATATCGGATGGGTAGTAGAAGTTGTAAAAGATGGAAGTATGGTTTTAGTTCTGCTTTCAGATACCTATTGAGGTAGATATTAGAAGAAAGAGAATTAAATGTATCTATAACTTATTTCAAAAATATAATTAAAAAATAGAGCACAATAAAAATATTTATACTTTTTCTAGCAAAAAAGAGTAATGGAGATTTATTTCTTTTAATGGTCACTCTAAAGGAAGCATCAAACATAAATAAAGTAGTCACATACACACAGACACTTTGTTTTTACTTTATGTTTTTGCCTTAACCATAGTACCTAGCTATTTAGTATACATTTTAATATTTTCTTAAACCTCTAATTTATAATCTTAGAAAGAATAAAATGATAATTTATGGAAATGTAATCTGATTATTTCGAGTAATTATTTAATATCATTCTACATTAAATTTGATTTGCTTGATGTTTTTATATTTACAAAATAAAAACTGATGTAAAAATCAAAAAATTCAATATAATGTGAAGATAAAACCAGTTTATTGTAGTGTGTATCTTTCTACCAGATAATACAAATTTCTCATATAATTATTGATAAAAGAAGCATAGTTGATATATTTGCTTCTTTATATTTGAAGTAGAATCATAATACACCCACTTGATCTGATATTTTCTTCTTTTTTTTTTTTTTTTAAAGCCTTCAGCACCCAGTCTTCCTTGATGGTCTGGTGGTCTCCCATCCAAGTAATAACCAGGCCCGACCCTGCTTAGCTTCTGAGATCATACAGGATTGGCATGCTCAGGTTGGCATGGCCATAGACTGATTTTTTTAATGTACAAAGCTAACTTAAATATCTATAAAATATTCTAAGAATAATAAGGTGAATACCTGCATACTTGGCAGCCAGAGATAGGTAATCTTCACCTGTATTATTGAAACCTGCTGTGTAACCCTTTCTAGTTGTACAGATATCCCTCCTCATGGTGGTAATTATTCCTGTCTTGAATTTATTTGTGCAATTCTTTACAACATCAAATACATTTATCATATGTTGGTAATATTAAGTAATGTATACACCATTTAGATCTTTTATTTGTTCTATATGTAAATGATGCCATATCAGTATGTCCTCAACATTTTGCTTTCTAAATTCTACATTATGTTTCTTTGATATATCTTTTGTGTAAAAGACCTGTATTTGCCTTTCCTGAGGATATTGATTTGTGAGGCAATGCTTTGGTCTCACTAATGTTAGACCTATGACCAGGCTCAGCTCTCAGCCAGGCCCAAAGGAAAAGTTAAAAATTGTGACTCATGAGAAGGTAGCATACCTACCAATGATCGAATAATTATTAACAAATGACTGGGGAATATCTATGGAAAAAAAAACTAATGGGTTTTAAAGATAGGTGAAAAGAATATAATGTTAAATCAAGCTGAAATTATTGACATAAAAACACTAGACAAAACAAAAAAAAATATGGTTTCACTGTATTAATCTAGCAGCCCGGAGTATCTGTAATAATTAGCTTGGGTGGATGTCTAAAATCTGGCCCCAAGAGTAACCTAAAGTAAAGGTCACATATTAGAACTTTCTTGGTATAACATACAGGGAAGTTGAGAAAGGAGAATAGATATACTGTGTTGAATCTACTGTCCTATTACTAATTAAGTCCCAGAGGTCTATAGCATACCCCATTTATACAGGATTTGAGAAATACATTGGTGAGCCCAAAACTCACATTTAAAAATAATTTAATTAAAAAATTAATTATAGTTGAAATTCAATATTATATTAGTTTTAGGTATACAACATGGTGGTTAGACATTTATATAACTTATAAAGTAATTCCTCTGATAAGCCTAATACCCCTCTGGCACTATACACAGTTATTACAATATTATTAACTGCATTCCCTATGCTATTTTTCACATCCCCATGCTTATGTTGCAACCGTAAATCTGTACTTCTTAAACTCTTTACCTTTTTCACCTAGCCCCTCAAATTCCCTCCCACATGGAAAGCATCCTTTTGTTGTAGGTATCTATGAGCATGTTTCTGTATTGTTTGTTTATTTTGTTTTCCAGATTCCACATATAAATGTAATCATATTGTATTTGTCTTTCTCTGTGTGATTTATTTAACTTAGCGTAATACCCTCTACGTCCGTCCATGTTATCACAAATGGTAAGATTACATTCTTTTTAATGACTGAGTAATATTCTATTATATATATCTGCTACTTCTTTATTCAACTATCTATTGATAGGTACTTAGGTTGTTACCATATCTTGACTATTTTTAACAGGATTTCCATGAACATAGGGGTGCGTATATCTTTCCAAATTAGTGTTTTGGATTTCTTTGGTTAAATACACAGAAGTGCAATCGCTGGATCATAAGATAGTTCTATGCTTAATTTTTTGAAGAGCTTCCATACTGTTTTCCATTGTGGCTGTGCCAATTTGCAATCCTGCCAGCAATGCATAAGGGCTCCCTTTTCTCTCCATGCTTACCACAGGGGTTGTTTGTTGATTTATTGATGATAGCCATTTTGACAGATGTGAGGTGATATCTCATTATGGTTTTAATTTGCATTTCTCAGATGATTAGTGACACTGAGCATTTTTTCATATGTCTACTACCCATCTATATGTCCTCTCTGGAGAAATGTCTATTCAGATCCTTTTCCCATTTTTTACTTGAATTGTCTTTTTGTTAAGATGTATATGAATTCCTTACATATTTTGGATATTAAATCTTTGTCAGATGTCTCATTGGTGAATATTTTCTTCCATTAAGTAGGTTGTCTTTACATTTTGCTGATGGTTTCCTTTGCTGCACCAAAACGTTTTAGTTTGATGCAGTTCCATTTGTTTATTTATTTATTTGTCTTTTGTTTCTCTTGCCTGAGGAGACTTATCCAAATATATATATATATATATATTTTACTATAAACAATATTAGAGTTTACTACCCATTTTTTCTTCTGGGAGTTTTATGATATTGGGTCTTACATTTAAGTCTTTAATTTATTTTGAATTTATTCTTATAAATAAATAAATAGAAAGTGGTCCAGTTCCATTTTTTTGCATGTGTCTTTTATTGAGGAACCAATCTTAACCCCACTGTATACTCTTGCCTCTTTTGTCATAGATTAATTGTCTTATGCAGTTATGCATTCATCTCTGGGTTTTCTATTATGTTCCACTGATCTGTGTGTCTGTTTTTCTGCCAGTTACATGATGTTTTAATTACTGTAGCTTTGTAGTATAGTATGATATCACATAATGCAATATTTCTAACTGCTTTTCTCATGATTGCTTTGGATATTTGGGGTCTTTGTGGTTTCATATTAATTTTAGTATTATTTGTTCTGGTTCTGTAGAAAATGCCATTGGTATTTTGATAGAAATTGCATTGAATCTATAGAATGCTTTGGGTAATATGGACATTTTAACAATGTTAATTCTTCCTGTCCATGAGCACAATGTGTTTCCATTTATTTGTATCTTCTTTAATTACTTTTTTCAATGTCTTATAATTTTTTGAATACAAGTTTTTTACCTAGTTGGTTAAATTTATTCCTAGTTTTTGTTGTTGCAGTTGCAATTATAAATGGAATTATTTATTAATTACTTAATTTCTCTTTTTGATAGTTTATTATTGGTGTGTAAAAATGTAACTGATTTCTCAATATTCATTTTGTTTCCTATTACTTTAGCAAATTTACTTATCAGTTCCAGTAGTATTTTTGGTGGATTCTAGCGTTCTCTCTATATAGTATCATGCCATTTGCAAATAATGGCAGTTTTACTTCTTCTTTCCCAATTTGGATACATTTATTTCTTTTTCTTGTCTGATTGCTGTGGCTAGGACATCCATTACTATGTTGAATAAAAGTAGTGAAAGTGGGCATCCTTGTCTTGTTTCTAATCTTAAGGAAAACACTTTTAGCTTTTAATTATTGAGTGTTAATTTTAACTGCGGGTGTGTCATATATGGCTTTATCATGTTGAGGTATGTTCCCTCTATTCTCACTTTGCTAAGAGTTTTTATTATAAATGGATGCTGGATTTTGTCAAATGCTTTTTCTGCATCTATTGATATACTCATAATTTTTACCTTACATTTTGTTTATGTTGTATATATCTCATTAATTTGCAGATATTGAACCAACCTTGTATCACAAAATAAATGTCACTAATTCATAGTGAATGATCTTTTTAATGGATTGATAAATTCAAATTACTAATATTTTGTTGAGGATTTTTATATCTATGTTCATCAGGGATGCTGGCCTATAATTTTCTTGTTTTGAAAAGTGTCTGGCTTTAGAGTCAGGGTGATGCTGACCTTGTAAAATGTGCTTCAGACATTAATGAATCAAACATTGTTTTATACTGAGTTTTACATTTTGGTTCTTACTTTCTATAAGATAACATCTCTGGAGTAGACTTTTTAGAACTGAGCTATGCTTATTATTTATTTTTGTTTTTATTTTAATAAAATTTCTAGACTTTTTTCCCCCAAAATGGTTGCAGCAATTTATATTTCTACCAGTAATGTAAAAGACTGTTGTTATTCACTGAATGCTATGTTTTTCACAACACTCTGCCTGGTGTTTGATGTTTCATTTTTCCTTTGCTTCTCTGTGATTTCTAATGAATTTTGCCATTTTTGTTCCTTTTGGCTTTTGATATGCTTGAGAAGGCTACAGTTTCTCTTTACAGTGAAAATTATGTTTTGTCTTCCAAGTATACCCGAGTTGACTTCTTCTGACTTTGTACCAGGAAATTCAGAATCTCAGATATATTGGTGAAGATAATAGAATTGATCGGACCTATTACCTATACAGGTTTTCCCCATTATTCAATAGCAGAGCCTTCCTATGAAACCTTTGAAAGTCAAAATGGTGGAAAGTGAAATAGCAATTACCTTAGGTCACATCTTGCTAATGGATACACAAAATAAGTCAAGATAAAGCACAGATGCTCACTCAAGGACACAATTTAAAGCTATGGTGGCTTGATGTTGAGATGCTGAGTGTAGTTCCTGGGGAAAGAGCTTCCTGCACTACTCTGTATTTGGTATGCACTCCCTCTCTAATGTCTAGCTGCAAAACAAATAAATGCTGGACACTACTTTTGATTTCATCTGTTTTTCTTTCTTTTATTTTGGTAAAAGTAAACAATTCTCTTTAGATTACTTTTGGTTAGCAAAAACAGGTACTAATGTAGGTCTTCTGTAAAAGCAAAGTGGTGTAAAGCAAACCAAAAAACTTTAATGTGTAGTGTTGCTAAAAATAACTATATTTTAACACACAAGCTTTTAGTTACATAAATACTTAGGTTATCAAAATAAAGGAAATAAAAATCAATACTCCTATGATGTCTCCTACATGTGTGTGACTTTTTAAAATGTGATTGCATCATCTATTTTTAATGCTACATGTTTAATAATTTTACTATATATTCAAAATATTCCCATGTAAAATTTTAGTGTTTTAATCATATTCTACACTATTTTTGCAAAAACAATTTATCAAGTAACTCATTAGATATTTATGATTTTAAATTATACTCTGTGATAAAGGTGCAATTCTTATCCATATCCTCAATCCATTACACTAGGGAGTGATCCCTAGATTCTGATTCCACAATAATTTTTGAGACTACTAATACGCATTGTTAAATTCCTTCTAAATATAATTGTATTATAGTGGCAACCTGTGGTGGAAATAATTAGATGTTATTGTCTACTTTATTTGGAACACTAGATTGGATATGTTAATAATAGTCCTTAAAAAGCACATGCTATTGAAAGATTGTGAAAGGAAATTCACATAAACTATAGTTACTCCTAATCCTTTTTTTTCTCTCTGTAGAAAGAAAATTTCTTGATATTTCTGTATCTAACCTAGTATCTATGGCACTGCCTGCAACAGAGACTATGTGCTTGATATGTCTTAAAGGAATAAATGTTGAGCCTCTATGATTTAGGTCCTCAAATTTGAACTAAAAAGTGGTTTTGCTTTTCTTTTAATACTGAGACTGTCTTGTTTAGTTGGAAATCTAATCTTTTCTTGAATTTTTCTTTGAAAAATATTCTTAAGGATCATTAAAAGTTCCTACACAGTTTCAAGTTGTGTGTAGAAAATAGAAAATAAGACAGTTTTCTCACATCATACAGAAGCAGTTCTGTTAATCTTTTTTGACTTGCCTGATGTTTACTGCAGATTTCAGGACATGTCCACCTATGTTTTAAAAGCAGCAGTCTGGTGTATGCCTCTGGTATGAGACATTCTGAACAAACAAGAGTTTGAACAAATGCATCCATTAACCACTGCTGCTGCACTTATAGGGTCTACTCTGTGTCATCAGAATGGCCTGATATATATAGTCTCTTGTGAAAATGGGAAAACAGTCTTACCTTACAACAGAGCATATTCATATAGTCATTCCCAGGGCTAGGGATACTTCTCCAAGATGAACTGTGTTTGCATTTATAGACAGAAAAAAAAAAAAACATAATGACATTTAAGTGATAAAATATGCAAGGAGAAAGAAAATTTCCTCCTCCACAAGGTGCTTTTCATTTCTTTTAACAAATAAATAAATAAATGTCAATTTTTAAAAACCAAATCAAAGTACATATATATATCATATATATGTCACAAAGCCTTACTGCATATTTGACACAGGTGTTTATTTATTTGATTGGAAGAAAAAGGGTATGATTCAGAATGAGAGATGAGCTCAAAGAATTATGACTGGCTTGTAAGATCACTTCTAGCTGTAGGTGACCAAATTTACTTAATGGAGCATTTTGTGGGTCTGTGACCACATTTTCTTTATGCCTGTTTTTTTGTCCTTCACAGAGATGAAAATGTTTCACAGTCATTCCACAAACCAAGAGCTCATTTGTTAATGTCAGTGGAAAGTTTATTAATGTATATGTTATATAGCCTACATCCACACATGCGTCATATTATGTGACAAGGTACCATTTGTTATGCAACCTTCCATGCTTAGACATATGTCGATTCATATAGCAGAGTATCAATATGTCAAAAATAAATTTTGTGAAAGGTTATTTTCATAGACCAGTACATTTTTAAATTAGCTAGATAAATATGTAAAGTAGGCATGCTTACAGATGAATTTGCTTCTCATGGTGAACACAGGGGTTATAGCTTAGTTACCATAAGTAATGGTTTTATACTATGTTTGTTAACCTGAATATTTTTCATGATTCAACTTAAGTTTAAGAAAGTAGATAGATAAACTAGATTTATTACTTCTGGAGATGAGTGATGTAGTAAATAAGGTCAGAAAAATAATATATTTCCATACTTCTGAAAGAAAACTTGTTTTTTAGATTCTATGTTAGGATAGTAAATTGAAACTAGTACACTGCTTACATAAAAGTTTGAGGACACATTCCTGATATTGATTTTTATTCAGGTAGATATTAAATGTAGTAAAATTATGTTAATGTGGTACTTGAGCATTAGTGTTTCCCTCCCTTAGAAAATAATATGCACATTTTTTAAATAATTGAATAAATCAATAAAAGAAGTAAATGGTAGTAAAACTAATGTTAAATTGGGTAAAACTAAAGATACTCTTAAAATATTTTTCAAAATTTCCATGAAAAATTTTATTTAATAACTCAAAGTTAGTATAAGTATATAACAAATGATTTTTAGTGCTTTAATATTTATTAATTGGTTTTATTCCTTCTTTACTTTTTTTCCAAATTCTTTCAACTTCCATAAAAACTGTGAAATACTTTAAAGTAAATCATTCAAATGTAATTGAATAAATGTCATGAGAAAACATAGGAAGTAAAATTAAGAGACTGAAGTAAAAATGCATAACAATAGTCCTAATCTCAGGAAAGGTTTACAACTTAATAAATTATTCATTTTGAATAATTGACTAAAATATCAGTCATCATAAGATTTACATTTAAAATATTTAGGTTTAATGTATTTTACATGTGTGTAAAAATCTCATTTAATTTTTTAAAAGATTTCAAACAGAAAATATTAAGTATATAAGTTTGCCTTTTAATTTTTCTTTGACAAATACTACCTTAATGAGAAGTATCACTTTCTTATAGGTAAACATATATAGATTCACTAGAGACTCTTAACAAAAAATAATTACATACTTCAGAATAACAGGAATCACTTGAGTTTGATTTAATCAGTTATGGCAATTCACAGAAAGGCAAACAGGTTATAATTTAATAATAGCTCATACTGATATTTGATGGGAATGTTTAATAGTTTAATGGATAAAGTAATTTATTTTCTATTTGGGCAGTTCTTTCTATTCTTTACATTTTCAATTTTATAAATCACAAATTGTCTCAAAAAAAAACAAAGAATTTAAGCAGAATTTTAGATGTCCCTTAGATAGTATATATTTAAATTACTGACAAACTATTCTACACCTTACTGTTATATTATTTTGTTCTATGTCACCTAGAAAAGTTAAGTTCTTATATGTGAATTTATCTCAATATCCATTTTATTTTTATTTTATACCATATCTAACCCTCACAGTCAGATACCCATTATTCTAAATCAGTGAAGTATATGATATCTATATTTCTCAGTATGAATTGCTACTAATTATTTTCAACAAATTATTTTGTAGATACTATACTTACTAAAATAAATGATTTTGTGATTTCCCACTTCCACTCTCAATCCATTAATTGTCTTATTATCCAATTAAAGTAACCAATGCTTTTTAGAGAGAAGTGGGTAGCTGGTCTTGATATAGAGAAAAAAGACAAGGTAATAATATTTAATTGATTTTTAAAAAGCAATAATTATTTTTAAAATGTTTAGGCTGATGTAAAACTATACAAAGAGACCAACCTAAAGAGGACTCGCATATATTTATGAAAGTCATGATATAAAATGTTATCACCAAACACACATACACACACATAGTGTTAACTAAAATGAGTTGATAAATGTGGACTTTATGCAGATAAGGGAAACAAGTACTGAATATAAAGTTGACTCAAAATACTTGTGATGCATACTACTATATTATCCAATTTATTTGTCAACAATATTCAATATTCATCCCAAGTTGTGTATATGCTATATTTAAAATTTAGTTTGCT
The DNA here is from genome assembly GCA_030015415.1 of Cynopterus sphinx. Classification (NCBI taxonomy): domain Eukaryota; kingdom Metazoa; phylum Chordata; class Mammalia; order Chiroptera; family Pteropodidae; genus Cynopterus; species Cynopterus sphinx. Next base: position 12,402,961 of record CM057379.1, read on the forward strand.
TCTAGTTTACCAGTCCTTTGTTGTAAATGTTAAAAAACAATATTTAAATAACAATAGTAATTATATTTGAAAATATTGTTTTATACTATAATGTAAACATTTGACATGATAGTACATTTTATTAGGAAGTTTAATAAAACTTTGTAAAAACAAAAATGTAATGTGTAATGTTAATTTTTAAATTATTTTTTAAAATAGTTTGGGCATCATGGACTTATATACATATAGCTATCTATACAGCATAGAGATAGATACCTCTCTACCTGTGTAAGTTGGAACAGATGAATACAGTGAATTCTGTATAGTACAGAGAGTTTAAGAAACATTAAAATCTGCAGGACTAAAGTAGGAAGATTTATTCCAGTAGTCACACAACAAATGAAGAGTAAATGGAAGGTCCAAGCCTGTCGCAAGGTAAACAATCTTAGGAGGGTTTTGTCTGGATTTCATCCTTATTTTCTGAATGATGAATCTTTTAGATACCCAAAATAATTATCATGAAGTAATGAGTTAGTTTTCGATTGAGATTTTGTACTCTGAGACAAAGGCTTAACTGACATGAAGATTGAGGGGAGGTTCATTTGGAGAATAGGCCAATGGAAAGAGTGGGGGGAAAGAGGTACCTGATCATATACCTCCATGCCATACCTAAGGGTGGACCTTCTCAGTGCCTTTGAATCTTGACAAACACGGGCTCTCAGATGACAACTAAGTGGATGTAGTTAACCTTGGCCTTATTCAAATGAAGACTGAATGAATCTGGAATGACGGGGAAACAATACAACTGATAGAATTTGATATCTGCTATATACTATATATTTAAGGCTTTCTACAGTCACAGAGCTAGGCATCCAAATAACAACCAGGGGAAATTTGGAGGGAAATTATTTGTTCTTTACTCCTGTTTGCTTCATGGTATACTTTGGTCAGGATTTCATCTTCAATACTCCATTGATTCTTCTTGGAAGAATTCCCCGATGAGTTCTCAATTACTGACTTATTAGGCTCATGACACTCCTTGACTTTATTTGTTGCTCACTATATTTCTATGGTGAACTTACTTTCTCTTCTTGTCTCTGCTTTGGCTTTTGAAAAGCCATTCTCACTAGATTCCCATCCTTTAACACTGATGCTTTGGTCCTTTCACTCTGTAGGTGAGCTTCATCACAATCTGTATCCTTATCCCAGAGTACTCTTTTCTGAACCCCAGTATAATGGACCCAATGAGTGACTTGTAGATACCAGTTGGTCATTATATAGTACTCTGTACTCAGCTGTAACAAAAGAGCTCCTTTTGCTCTACGTGCTCCATGTTCTCCACCAGAAGGACTGTCGTCTTTGTTATCATCAAAAAAGCCAATAACTAGAAGTCATCCTCAATACTTCTCATTCTTATTCCACCTACGTCAGATTAGTCACTTATTTCTACTCATGTACTTTTGTAACATTTTCAAAACTCATCTTTGACTTCTACTTCCTTACTCTCTCGTGGATTATTGTAGTAGATTCCTAATTGTCCCATTGCCTAAAATACTGTTTCCAAACCAATCAATTCTTAGCACTTTGGTAAAACACAGCTTCCAAATCTCTATCTTCTTAGCAGTACCTCCACCGGTATACCGTCTTTCCTCATGTTAATATAGATGAAGACAACCCTTCCAATTCAGCGCTAGATATCTCCTCTTAACTATTAAAAATACCACTCTACTAATTCACACTGCACTCTTCGAGATCAACAAGTTTTCTCTCTCTATTGCATTATTTTCAATTATACGTTATCATGCTATCACTTTAGTCTTAAATAAAAATCATCTCCTTAACTATATTTTCTCTGGAATTTACTTCCCTGCTTTGTCTCTCTGATTCCCCTTTAGGAAAAAACTTCTTGGAATCACCCAAACTCTCTACCGTCAATTTCTCTTATCTCCAATCTCTCTTATTTTCTAGAGAAAGCCACCTTTTTCCTCATTTCTAATCCTCTTTTCCTACATTATCTTTTCCCTTGTATCACTTATCCCTTAATGGCAAAATGTAGACATTTCTTATTATTACTTTTTGTTTCCTTAGCCTCTAGGATATAAGCTCTATGTGGTCAGATTTAGTCTGTTTTATTTTCTGACTTCTCTAGCCACCTATAATAGACTTTAAAACACAGAAGAGGCTCAGTAAATGCTTACTGAATGAATGCAGGTATATTTCTGATAACACTGCCATGTTTGAAATCCAATTATGGGTCCCCATTACTTACATGATACAGTGTTTACTCTTTTTTTTTTTTTTTGGCTACAGTTTTCTTCATACAGGATCTTAGAAATTTTTCCTCAGCCTAACTTCACCTTCTTCCATCCCTGCCCCACAATTCCTCTGATTCATTCTTTACACTGTTGCCTTGTCAAAACATTAATAATTTTCTTACTGTGCCTTTTTTAAGTCTACTTCAGAACTTATTCAGGCAAATGATTATACCTTTTTGTTCCACAGCTACCTCTTATTCTTATTAATTAGAAAACATATATTTACCTTAACTATGTGTATTCTCTCTGAATTATTTTTGACTTCCCAAATATATCTGATTATATCTTCTATTAGGAACCCCTTATAACCCAAACATACTTCTAATGTATTATCACATATCCTTAAATAAATTTATTGGTAATCATAAATATTGTATTTATCTTTGTTATGTAGTGTATAATATACCAAAGCTACTCCATGTCTGATAATTAAATTTAAATATTCTTAAATATGTCAGTGTTACATCCAGATGTCTAGACCTAGATATAATTATATATGAAGCAGCCACGAAAAGTGCCTTTCAGTCTCTGTTTGTAGACAGTATAGTTGATTGATATCTCCAAATACTGTGTTCTGTAATTCCTAACTGTGTTTATATCAAGGCTACACTTTTCACAGACTCCAGCTAAAGACTGACTATTACTGAGATATAAAGCTTGTCCTATTCCTGGATCTCAGTGGACTCAACCTACAGGTGACTTTGGGTCAGGAATGGACTTGCTGAACTAGCTTAGACTCATTTTGCCTTCTAAGGTGCTTCACCTTAATCTTCCTTCATTCTCCCTCTCTCCTTCATCTGGGGTTAGATCTGCATTATAGTCTAGCAGCTCTCCCAGCCTTTCCTGATCTCTTCCTTTTTTTCCTTAGTAGGCATTGATCTTGATAAATCACATGCATGAATAATTCAGTCTAGGTGTCTATTTCTTAAAGAATCAGGACTAATAAAGTGGTAATGGAAGTGTTCCAAGAATATAGGTGGTAAAGTAAGGAATCTGGGACTAGCTCATATATCCTATATCAAAGGTTGGATGCATTTGGTAGGTGGGGTGCACATTGTCCTGGCACAAGATAGAAACTCAGCTGCTAAATATTTCACTGGCAGTTACCTTGGAAAATAATCCAGTGGCGAAGGCTATGAAAGGTGTGACAGTTCAGGCATTCAAAAACTATGAGCAGCAGAGAGTAGAAGCGGGGACAGTGCCTACGAAGACAATAAAACTGACTATTTAAGTTGCACTGATGCTATCAGAGCAACATTAAGAGACTGAGGGTTATTAACAAGCAATTAATAGCTAGGTATGCAGGAGAGAGGGGCTTAAATGAGGTCCTTATCTCTCAAAGTGGAAAAGCAGACTAAAGGTGACCATCAGGTTGCAGACCTATTTGCTATAGATGAGACCTCCAAAGATATTCAGATGCTTGGCCATGGCAGGTCTGTTATGTGAAGGTCAGGGCCCTTATGAGAAAATCCTAAGCAACTGGAACAAGGGCAGGTGCACTAACTGTAGCCTCTACAGTACTCTCAGAGCTTGCAGAGCTTGCCTACTCTTTCTTGGTAAGGACTTACCCTTCTGTTATTCTGGAGTATGCTGCAGAAAAAGAAAAGGTGATGCCCTATAAGGCCAAAAGTTTTTTTTTTTTTCCCTCAGCATGCACCCCTAAACCCTTTATTGACTGCCAGGATGATGACAGTGATAAATCCCAGAAAAAGACGTGCCTGAGAACACCCTGGCCTAACATGGGAAAGAGATTATAAAGCGAAAGAGTTGCAAGAAATAGTGAGCATGTATAGACTGGAGCCAGGGGAGCATTCCTAGGATTGAATCTGGAGGATTTGCGATTAAGGGTACCAAAATGTAAGAGTAAGAAACTACTGTTTGGACCAGGAATTCTTTTCCAGGACATAAGATTAACCCTAGGAGAGACCTCAAGGGATTGTGGAAAAGTTGCTCCTGTCATGGCCCTTGGAAGCCTGTGAGAAGCAAGTGCCAGCACTAAGTGGGGAAAAATGTTTGAGCTGCCCTGGGAACAGCAGAAAAGAAGGAAGAAGGGAGGTTAGGAGAAGTGGGCATGCTGGAATGAATATATGACATGAGGTCGGAAAATCCAGCAGAGAAATTCTACGGGGGAGTGAGGACTCACAGCTAGCCAAGACCATGAGGTGAGAGGGCCACTGGCCCGACTCTGTGGGACAGGGCTGACACAGAAGAGGCAGTCACTGAGCTAGAAGATGGGGCTCCAAAGTGAAAGAGGTGGGGACTCAGCCCTTAACTTCCAGGAGGCTGCAATTACTGTTATGACAGTTGAGGCTAAAGGAGAAGATAAGGAGCTTAACTGGCAAAGCTCTGTGAAGATGGTTAAAAGCATTCCCTAGGGCAGAACGGAAGAACAGCCCACAGAGATGCTGCTAATTTGTCAAGTGGCCTGTTGGTCTCTTGGAGCCAACAGTGCATGCAGTATCTACAGCTCTGCATCGATCTCTGTTCTGACAGGTTGAATATTAACAGGCACAGTAGCCAGACCTGCCTTGGTACATAGAATTTCTTACCGTTGGGCCCCTCTTTAGCTTAAGTTTTGGTCATCATGGTTGCTTAGTTCATGTGTCAATAGTGTCATTTTAGTGTAAAGAGATAGGAAAGCTGAAAATTAAAAAAAAATAATAATGTATTTATATTGCTATTTCAAATTTATATTCAGTATTATAGCATGTTTAAAAAATTTCTTGGATTTTAAACTTTCATTTCTTTGTTCTCTTATACTGAAAATCTAACCTTAGCTAATTACTTGTTATATTTATCTATCTTTACAAAAATATGTATATATTTCAAAGTAATAATTAGTGTCACTTTGAACAAAACACAACGACATAGATTTTAAGGTTTATTTAAAGTTTTATTTGATTATAAAATATATTTGGCTAAGAATATAATGTAATATAGTGTTCTGAAGACACCTGAAATAATTCCTTCTTCAGTAAACAACCTGATATATAGTTAAATTCATTTGTTTTGATTTCCCTTCAATTTTTAGGAATTATCTTTTTTTGTCATGTTGATTTAATTCTAAATTGATTCATAAACTACAATGTCATTATAATTCCTTATCTGAAATTTCTCACATCTATTGACTTCATAAGCATCCATGACAGAGAAGTGAACCAGATTTATGTGTGCCTCAAAACCAAGGGAGTATATAATCATGTAAGCACTATCTATGCTAAGAAATTTCTATTCTTCTAATAGAAATTAGAAAAATACCCAGAAAATTTTTAGTGACCTTCTCAAATACTCTTGCATTCTTTTCAAAGGTTATCACTATCATTATGTCTAACACCAGCAAACCATAATTAGGTTTTGTCTATTTTGATATTTATGTAATAAATATCTTTAAACACATAGTAAGACGCACCATGTTGGTGAAGCAGATATTTATTTTCTCATTAACTTTGCTATATAGTACTGTATTTTATAAATGTCTCATTATTTATGCATCTATTTTATTGTTGATAGGTTGTATTAATTTTTTGGATATGGATATCCTTTAACTGTCTTTTTCTGCAAATCTAAATGCATATCTTAAAATTTAGGTGATTAATCTTAATGTATTACCATATAATTTATACCAATTTACAACTTCCCCCAGCAAGTTACAAGCATTTTTATTTCTTCACTTTCATGCCAATACTTGGTATTGTCAAGTATTTTCACTTTTAGTATTTCTGCCTTACTTGTAGTGTTATATCATTAAGATCTTAGTTTATATTTCCCTGGTGATTAACATAATCAAGAACCTTTTCATATGTTTACTAGAAACATGTAAATCCTCTTTGGAAGTGCCTGTCTAAGCCTATTGGGTTTTCTGCCTTCTTTAATTAATTTATAGGTATTCTTTACCTATAAAGGTATCAAATATTTTTGGCCTATATGTGGTACAAATACCCCTCTGCTCCATGAAATTGGCAGAACACTAGAGAAAAAAATGTCCCAAAAAAGATTTTTACAAGATTGGCATTTCATTTATGACAAAGAACAGTGGAGAAAAAAATCTGATTTTAAATAAATAGTTCTTAGACCTTTGATGCTATAAAGAAGTGAAACTTGACCCTTCCATCATCTCCACTATTAAAAAAATAAAATACAAGCATAAAAGGTAAAACAAAAGTACTTCTAGAAGACAACATGAGAGAATATTTGCATAACTGAAGTAAGGACAGATTATTTCTACAAGAAAACACTAGCATAAAAGGAAAGATTGGTATATGTGACTTCATTAAAATAAAGAATGCTACTCACCATCAAAAAAGGAAGATGCCATAAATTGACAAGATTCAATTTCCATAAATACATTTTACTTCCATTGATAGTGTATGTCCTTTTTCCAAAATGTTTGTTATTTAATATTATTTTTTCATTGTTCATGATTTTTCATCTCTATTATTATATAAAACATATATTTTATCATCTCATCATTTCTCTATTTTTTACATTTTTCAAGGTGATAAACCTTTTGTTGTGTGTGTGTGTCTATGTGCGTTAGTGAAAATCTTAAAGTGGTTCAGCAATCTGTGATGGCTATAATTTGTGTTCATAACCACATTTTAAGCAAGAAATTGTTATCTTCTCTGTGTCTTTTAAGCTGGAATCTTATCCTCCACTTGGGGAAAGTTCATGTGAGTGTTATGCTTATGAATTGGTCTTTTCATTCTTCATGGGAGAACTCCCTCACCAAAGCAAAGCCACACCAAAGACAATACATACATCACTCTGCTAGGGCAGTGATAACATAGGACCAGAGTCTGGGTTGTTTAAACAACAGAACTTCACTTTCTCACAGTTCTAGAGGCTGAGATCAAGGTATTGGCAGTTTGTTTATTTTGAGGCCTTTCTCTTTGAATTGTAAATGACCATCTTCATATTCCTCCATATTCACATGATGCTCTCTTTATGTTTGTGTCTAAATTTCATCTTCTTATCAGGATGCCAGTCATGTTGAATTAGGGAACACTTTAATGACCTCATTTTAACTTAATTACTTCTGTAAGAAACTTATGTCCAAATATGGTCATGTGCTGAGGTGCTAAAAGTTAGAAATTCGACACACACATTTTTTGGAGGATACAACTCAGACCAGGACTGATGGAATGTTTCATTAATTTGACATCTTTTTTATTGAGGGATAGTCCTTCCAGGGTCCCATGTATAAAGGAGTCTGATTGCCTGTTGCTGCCTCACACAGACCAATAATTCATTTCCATCTGTGACATAATATTAAAATATACTTAGCTTTTAGGATATATATTCCTTCTTGAAATGCTAAGAAATTGCTCTGAATTTAAGATACTTTTAAATTTATGTTCATAGGATTTTTCACTTTATTTCTCTTATAACAGTTTCATACATTATGCAGCAATTTTTCACTTTCACTGGATATGATGCATATGTTTGCTCATTTTAACATGTTGATAATAAAAAAAGTGAGCACATAACTCATAAACAATTTGGAAATACATGTCAACATTTTTAGCAATATATTAAATGACAAAAGTTAATTCCAAAATGATATATTTAATATAAAGTCTATATCTATCATCTATCTATCATCTTCTACCTACATATATACCTAGGTGTTGAGAAGGAGAGCTTTTAAAAAGGAATGATAGAATAAAACTCTTATTTTCAAAAGTTAATTGTGGCTAAATCTCAGAGGCTGCTAGTGGGATATTAAATTTACTCTTCTCTAAATTTATTCACTGGGTCCATTTCAGCTTTTTGTGAGGAACTTCTGCAGTCTGATTATACTTGTCTTGGACATTAGTTTCTAAACAATTTGAATTATTTTGTTAGAATACTCAACAAGTTACAAAAATGTCCATAAATCCAGTAATTCTATCTCTGATAACTGATCATGAAAAAAAAAAAAAAAGAGTACTGAAAGGAAAATTACGTAATCAAATAAATTCATTCTGGCTTCAAAATATTTGAAAAATCCAAAGGTGAATTACCTGTAAATATTTTATGTATAATTTAAAAAATAACATATAATTGTTAAAATATTGATTATTGGAATTTGTAATAGTATCAATAAAATATTATGTAAAAACAATGAGACCATTATAATGAATATGTGTAAATGTGTGTATGCATACATGCATATATATTTGTGCATATATGTGATGGTTATGTACACAGATATAAAAAGAAATAGATCAAACCTTAAACAATTTTTGATAATAATTGTGCATATATTTTTTGAACTCCATATTATCTGAAGTTTTTTGATAATAACTCTCTGGTAGAAGACCAGATACACTTAAATTTTACGTGACTATCCATTTAAAATAAAGTGGACTACATATATACATTATAAACTAAATGGAAGTTTCTCCTATCTGTTCAGATAAATTACACATAAGCACACCATTTTGGCAGCATGTCATAAATAACTGTTTTAAACAACATTGAGCGCCATGTTCTTACATATGACTAACTATGCTATAGAAACAGAACGAAGCAGGAAAAGGCAGAGGTGTATAAAACATGATTCTTTAAGCTAAATAGTTACCCATACTAGTGGACTTTTTCTCTATTGGAAAAAGATAACTTTTACCTTTGCTATTAAATATATCTGTAAACAGTGAGTAGGGCATTAAACTAACCATCGATAGAACATATGTTTGATGCATTAAAACCACTGGTCAAAGTAAATCTGAGTTGAATGTGCAGTGAAAAAACAAAAGGTCAGGGAATAGAGAAAAAATGTGATAACTTGCTGCTGGGGCTTTGTCTCCTTGGAAGTTTGTAACTCTTTACTCTTGCTGCATCATTCATCAGAGAAGCCATTTCCTGAATATATTTAATGGTATTCTAAAATAAGTTTTTTTAAGAATCCAAATGCCCCTGACAGAAAGAGGTAACCAAATGCATTCAGTCAGCTAAGATTCAATTTTAGATCATCATGAAATACTATGACATATTTTTTAAAGAAAAATCCTTTATGTAATGCTGATATGCAGCCAGCAAGCAGGACTATATCCATATTGGCTTTTAAAATATTAAACTACGTTCTCCCTTTCGGTAAATATTTGCTGCTTTCAGTTCCCAAATCCATATTTCCCACCCCTGTCATCATTACACTGAGTCTTTTCCCCTCCTGCACCACCTCACAGAGCAGCAACCAAGTGGTTAATGCTAGACTCAGAAAGGTCCCCCTGGCCTATATTCCAGCACCATGAAGAATGGTCTACCCTTATGTATTAGTGACTATGTGGTGCCAGTTGAATAATCTGAATTCTAGCCCTTCTTATATGTGGTCATGTAACAGTTTAAACTACACTATGCATACCTCAGGGTTACTTAATATTGCTTTTTTAAAAAATTTTAAAGTGTTTTGGTGACTTTGTGTATCTCCAAGTTTTATCAGCTAGAAGTCTCCACTTTCAATGCTCCTCCTCCAGGAGTTACCCCTTTGCTGTGAACCCATAAACAACCAGAATTTCATTTAACTGTCTCCGATGAACGTCAGCAATCTCTAGGCTGCCCTAACTGACTTGCAGCAGAAAGATTCAGCCTGGAAGGATGACAGTTGGCCACTGGAGTTTAGAAACATGTTGTGCTATCAATGGACTAAAAGGTGAGGTAGCTGGAGGCTAAGTATAGCTACTTAGAATTTCAGTGTGTAGGAACACCTGGGCTGTCCTCCCTGGATTATGTCACTTTTCCAGCCCACTTGTCTGCCTGGACAGCAACGCAGGCTGCATCCTTGTCAATCAGAAATCTAACTGTACCTGAGGAACTTCCATTCTAATCTGCAGCCTATTTATTATCTGATGTTGGTAGCAGCACTGCTTTCCATTTTCTTTAAGTCATTTGCATGCAATAATGCTGCCTCCTTAAAAATGATTAAAATAGAAAAAATCATGATTTTGAGAGTGAAAATGATTGATAATATTTATGAACTGGAATTTAGCTACCCTGTTATAGAAAGTAGTTTAAATAACGATATAAAGGAGAAAGAACAAAAATAATTTTTGATAGTATGGATTTAGGCCTTCACGTGTATGGGAAATTCTAATCATGGGAGAGATAAAAATAATAAAGGTTTTTATGCTCAATACATGTGTTTGGATTGAATGGATGAAGTCATAAAAGAATGGATATCTGTATGCATGTTAAAATGCTAAAAGTGTATACATGCATAATATACAATTGAAAACTGTATTTAATATAGCCTCATTGTCCGTTTCAGGGTTTTCCTTCCTGTAACAATATATCTCCATTTTATAAATCAATGGTGACAGGAAGATTGATTTACTTATACACACATATGCCAGAACATATCTTTTTCTAATGCTAAAACATGGACCAAAGGGAGAAAAATGTCTCAGCTTAATGATTAGTGAGAGACATCTTGTTTTTCAGCTTTTAGTCAAGCTATTAAGCTAGAACATCTTGCATAAATTCTTCATTGATTTCACACACTTATAACTTCTCATGAAAAGAAACATTCAAAGCATAATTATCAATAAGTAAGAGAGATATGAGTGGAGAATGTGGAAATCCAAGAAAATTATATGTTATTATTGAAAACATCTCCTTCAAATCAAATATATTCCCATCAGTGTAGTCTTTTGCCTTTGTATTAAGGTACTCTTGATCACACTGTCTTAATCTGGAGTTGCAAATGAATATATGCATACTCTAAGCACTGGAAGATAAATGATTAGGTAGAGAAAAGATTAGATGCTTCCAGTCATGTGACTTGGTGTGGTGTTATTAAAGCACAATATCACCTGTTGTTATAGCGCAGAAACTTTCAACCTGCCATTACCCTACATAGTTTTTGAGGTACTTATAAACAGTAAAAACAAAACAAGTAATCCCTAACTCTCCCCAAATATTTATCACTAGCTAAAATATATATTTTAAAATATTGGTGTAGAAGTTTGATCCAGTTGAGAGAGGATATTTTAGGTAAGGGAATGCTGAGGTATGGCCAAGAATAAAAAAACCCAGAAGAGTCACTTCCTCTCCATTTTGCCCACCTGACCATCTATGTCACCTTCTGCAATCTGAGCAAAAGGTACATTTGAAATACAAAGGAATGCATGAATATTTACTTCCATTTTTTTCAGGTACAAATGGTATAAACACAAGGCCTGTTCTGCGTGTAGATATTTGGACAAGGAACTATTGTTTCCCTTTAAGCAAGTCTTACATAGGGCCTTGGGAGAAGAGAAAAGGGAAACATACCACATTTAAATGCTTTTAAACATTTAATGGTTTAAAAAACTCCAGCAAAACTCTGGTCATTTTCAAAGCTTTGGAATTTAGACAATCCAGATCTTCAAGTGTAAGATTTAGAGAATTAGCAGCAGGAGTAGGAATGGTGGCTCAACACTACAGGCTATAAGAATTTCTCACAAGTTGACTGGTATTCATAATTAGAATTAGAAACATAGGTTGTAGCCAAATGATTAAGCGTCATAAATTCTAGAATGTATAGTCGTTTTTCAACCTTTTGGTAATAGAAAGTGACTAAATGACTTTGAGCAAGGGAGTTAAATGATAAAATGCTTAATTTGAAATTAATCTAAACGAAATGTGCTACATGGATTGTGTTAGGAAGACACTGAGAATGAAAGGATGTTCTTTTTGAGCTTATTGTACATACCTTTTTTGGTACATTTCTTTACATTCTTGTTCCTTCATCTAGAAATAAGTTTTTCTTATGTGCTCCATTATGTCAACTCACATTAATATATAATTAAATAACTAAGCCCAATTTAATATTTGTGTATCATCTTTGATTTTAATGACTACTTAGCCTGTTTAAAAATGTCACAAGGTTTGACTAAACAGTGTAGAAAATACCCCTTAATCTTTTTACTTATATTCCTGTCTCATTAACATGTTTTCTTACGTCTTTATCAAGAAAGCTATTTATTTATAAAGCAATAAAATCACTAAAAAGTCAAATGAAAATGACAAATTTGGGGGAAAGTAACAACTATACATTATTATAAGATAAAACCAGGCCGAATTGAACTCTAAATTTAAGGAGAAATGTAAGAAAAAATTATACATATTTAAATTTGTTATTGAATAATATTCCACAAACATTGTAACTTAGTCATTTAAGACTTGATTTATTTTATTAGTAACAATAATCCATAAACTATTATAAAATAAGTAGAAAAAAAGCTATAAATTATCCATGGCCTACCAGCCAGAAGCAGCTAGATATTTTGGAGTATATCTTCATCTGTGTCTACATCTATGTTGAGACATGTTGATGCTATCTAAAACAAAGACTGTGGGAGTATATGTAAAATCATGAAGCCAAATTCCACAAATTTTTAAATATATTTTAAATTCAAAATTTTGCTATGAACATATCATGTATAATAAATAAATGTCTGTAACATAAATTTTAGTTCCTAACATATTTATTCATATGAAACCCAGACAACTTACTTGAGTTACCATCTAATATGAGACATTTATCCTATATTATTCTACTTATAAAGAACAATAAATAGGCCATATTGTACCCATGTCTTGTAGCTAAATCTTTACTTATATAGTCATTTATTTGCTATTGCTAAATCACTAGAAATAGTACAAGGTCAAAAATAATGCATATTTTTCAGTGGATTTTGCATTTATCAGACAAAGAAAAAGTGGCTATATGACTTTACTCTTTTAATCAGTCTCTTCAGGAAATTTTACCTCTCAAACTTTATCAATAATAATTATTACTTAATCTCTGCCTTTATAAGTAAAACAGGCACCTCTCCACATACAAAACAAAGAAGAAATTGCCAAGCATCTTATACTTTGAATGACATTGCTTCAAATAGGAGTATTTTCTCATATACATATTAATTTGGTTTGTTTTGTTTTTATCTCTTTCATTGATTTAGGGCTATTTTATATGTCAGATTAATGGACATGTGATATGTAAATATGGTTTCCAAAATTGCCTATTGTCTAGCTTCATTTTGTTGTTATTTTGCTTGGAATTTCTCTTGTCTTCTATCCCTGATATTTATTCTTCATCTCTCAGGTTAAAAGTTACCTTTATAGAAAGGCATATCCTAAAAAAAAGCATGCTGAAACAATTGCTGAATCGTATATTGATTCTATTTTGTTGATTATAGCACACTTTAATGTTTTTTTATAGCACTCCTCATAACATCTAACCACGTTTGTGTGTGTATGTGTGTGCACTCTTAATTTGATTAGTTTTTCTTTAATTAACTTATAACCTTTTTGAGAGTGGGAAATAGGTAATTTTTGACTTTGTTATTGAACAAATAATTCAGTGTAGGAGATATTGTAGGTAAACAGTGTGTTGAGTAACATCATGGCTGCATTTAGGAAAAGAGAAGATCTGCCAATGGATAACGGATTATAACCACTGTACTGAGTTCAGGAATAGGACACCAGATTCTTGGAGAGCCTTGTCTTACAAAGAGAACAGAAGAAACTTGATTTACAGACTCTGGGGAACTTAAATACAACAGAAACTTAATAGTCTTTTTCTTATAGGACATTTTTATACTATTTGATGCTAACTTTTCACCTGTTAAAAATCTTTACGTTCTTATAATTGTTTTGTAATTTTTCTCCAAATTTTATTGTGGATTAGTTTCATCTTATTTAAGATAATTATAAACGATAGGAAGATAGAAGAGAAAGAGTCATTATTTAAAATCATAGTTCACAGATACTTCCACATAATCAAACACTGATGCAAAGGGAACCAAAGCCACAGTAAAAATCTTTCAGAATGCTTTTGTGCTAGAATTTAAATATTTAAATATTTATAATTTTAATGAAATTCCTAGGATTGATAAAATATGTGATTCAAATACATGAAATTATTAATAATATATAATATTAAAATAATGTGAGCAGTACGGGATTTTTTCTTTTCAAATTACTGATGTAAATTTTTTAGAGTGCTCCAGTAAAAATTCTTTAGAATTTAAGAAGCCAATACAATGTATCTTAAGAACTTAAAAATCTGATTTACTGAGTGGCTATAGGAAATGACAGGAAATGACAGGACTGGAAAAAAAAAGTCAGGCTATCTCTGGGTTTGGGCAGGAAGTTAGTTTGTCATCAACTCTTTGCCTGAGGGTTTCTATTGTCACTTTAAAGGTAATTTACAACACTCTTCACCTAGCATCACTCAATCAATTATTGAGTGGGAACTGTTTTACAAATACCCCAGGTCCCTCACTTCTCCCAGTCACTGAGTTGTTTATTTCATTGTATTTCTCAGGTTCTCCACAGCAGATTAAGCTACAGTCACACAAACTGCATCTGTGATAACAAAACATAACCTTTATAACCTACCTTCCATTGATGTCTCTTTTCCCAACTCCTAGGGTCTGTCAGGTATCCCTTACCAACAACATATTTTAATTACATGAAGATCTTTACCTCAGGGTCTGGTTCTGAAGTAAACCCAAACTCAAGACAAACCTCCCAGTGAATGCGGGATGGCAGAATATTAGCATATGTTTACCATGTTTCTGCCATTCTAGCTTTTCCTTCTAAAAAGAGACCCGGGAATGAGTAAAGATAATAATTATTTCATTCACAATTGAGTAGTCCTAAACTCTATTTCCAGATAGGAGGTATTTTTAGAATATATTAGACATATTTAAACACTCAGCAATTTAGAATTGATTAAATTATTTATAAAAGAAATTATTATTATTTTTTACTTAAGATCTTACATTCCTTCTGTGAATCCCTCTCTTTTGTTATTAGTTTCAGAGGATAAAATGCATCTTCCATCAAGTGTTCCTCAGTGAATCTAACCAGACAAGATACTACATAGCCAAAGATTATGAAATATTCATTAAAAGACATCTCATTTATCATATCATGCACAAAACTATCTAATTTAGGATTTCTGCCATCAGATATTATTGAATTTTAACCTCACACAATCATATAGATGAACCTATATTTGAATGTGTGCTTTAGAATCTTTGAAATCACATCTGAGAGATTAAAATAAAATACAGTATCTATTTCTTCTAGTTACTTACATTATGAGCAATTATGTAAGAATTTAATTAAAAATTTAAATTTATTAATTAAAAATCAAGTAGTTGAAATTGTTGAGTAATATCTATTATCTTGAAGTCTAAAAAATGATAATACTAATTATATTTTCAACTGTATTGGGCTTATGAATAGTAACAAATTAATAGCAAAACTCTGGAATCAAATTTTTTACCTATTTCATAATTTATAGTTTAAATCTTAAAGTTAAAAAATCTATGAAGATTATTTGATTTAGAATATTCTCATTTAATTTCCAAAGGAGAATTAACTAATTGCAGTTAAGATCCTCATGACTGAAACTCATTTAAAAGTTAGCAGAGAAAAATTTATATTTTATACAGCACATTCTTCATGATAAACAGGACTATGGATTTTCTATTTTCAGGTGTTGCCAATGACACACCCTTATGCGTTTTTAAATAAACTGTCAAATATAAGAGGCACCCACTCTTAAAAACAGCAATTAAGAATTAGGTCCTAACTCACCAAGTTAAAGAGAGAGAGGTCTTGAATAAAATCAGAAATGAAAGAGGAGAAATGGATGTCACAGAAATACAGAGAACCATCAGAAAACACTACGAGCAATTTACACACCATATTAGACAATCTGGAAGAAATGGATACATGCCTAGAAACATACAATCTATTAAGACTGAGTCAAGAAGAAACAGAATATCGAACTGACTGATTACCACCAACAAAAGCAAATCAGTGATCAATAAACTCCCTGAAAACAAATCTTGGACCAGATGGTTTCACAGGTGAATTTTACGAAACATTCAAAGAATTAACACCTATTCTTCTCAAACTATTACAAAAAATTCAAGATGAGGGAATGCTCCCTAATTACTTTCATGAGTCTGAGTGAAATAAGTCAGACAGAGAAAGATAAATACCATAGGATTTCACTTATATGTAGAATCTAAAGAATGAAAAGAACAAACTAATCAGACTCACAAATTTAGAGGACAATCTAGTGATGGCCAAGGGGGAAGGGATACGATGGGCTGGGAGAAAGGGGTGAAAAGTTAAAGAAGTACAAATTAGTAATTAACAGATTGTCTTGGGAATGGGGAGGCAGTTAGCAGTAATGTAATGGTTAGGTGGAGAGCCAGAAGGAAGAGAGATCAGAGGGATCATTTCGTAAACTATATAAATGTCTAACCAATGTACTGTATACTTGAAACTATTAATAAAATAGCATTAAAAATATTAGGTCCTTTATTATCATACTGGGGTTCCACAGAACCCATGGTAAGATCTGGTACTTAGTGTAAAATAAAAACTGTATCAGGCACTTGTTACAAATGGCAAAGAAGACTTTATTCAAGACTAATATGATAGTAGTGAATATTATTTTTAAACAGTTGTGAGCTAATGAAAAAGTACTGAAGAACTTGTTTGGGGGATGGTCAGTGTGATTAAGCCATCCCTGTTTGCCAAATGTCCATGATAAAAGTTAGGCTTTTATTTCACTACATTAATATCTAGCCAATGTACTGTATACTTAAGACTAATAAAACAAAATTTAAAAAAAATGAAAAAGAAAGCATTCAATATTTTACTATTAAATATGAAAATTTTCATTTGTTTTTAGAAATAAATACTCTATCAGATTAAGGGAAAAAAAAGGTTAGGCTTTTACCCTCCTACAAAGACTACATTATCTTATTTCAGAGGGATTGCTTGGAAGTCTAAAAGTAGGACATTCTTGGCTTGTAGAAGTTTTACAACTTAAAGGAACAGAGAAAAAATCCATAATAGCAAATTTTCTAAAGTGACTGCTCTAAGGAAAAGGAAGTGTAGGACTTAAGAATAGTCAGGAAGAAGCCTGTCTAAAGTTTAGTCAAACTGAGAACTATAAGGCCATCTTGGTCATTAAGAGAATTAAGGATGTTATCACACACACACACACTCTCTCTCTCTCTCTCTCTCTCTCTCTCTCTCTCTCTCTCTGCTTTTATTTTAGAGGTGACCATGTTGAAAAAATTATAAAAAATTATAATGCCTATGTTTGCGTTTCAGGTACCAATTAATCACCAAAACTGACTGCCCTGGATGCTTATTGCAATGATTAACAAAATTGGGCACACAGATGTATTACTGGCAGCATGTGTTCCCAAATTTACAAATTACTGAACTAGGTCATCAGTTTAAAAATAAGAGGTGACTACCTCTAAGTTTTTAAAGAATTTTTCCTCTATCCCCAAATCCTGATTCACTATTACTTACCCTTTTAGAAGTTTTTATTGGCTAGGTATGGCCAGGGAGTTCTCCCCTGACATCTTTTTACATTGAATTTTCTGACTAATGAATCCAGTTACCAAGGTTGTGTCCTTTCCAGGGCCATCACAAACAAAACAAACACTTACACACTACAATATAGATTGCTGCTACAGCCAATACTTCGGTAAAAGCTGACAACATAATTAGCATGAAGAAAAAACTGCATTATTGTATGCTTTCATTTTACTTAATGTTATTAATAGTTCTAGTAAAAGAAAAGAAAGGTTATAGTATTTGTTCTCCTGGCTACTCTCTTTAAATATATATAAAAAAAGCAATGATTAGTCATTTTTATTCACTTAATATTCAGTATGTTCACTTGCCAAAGCACAAAGGTCAGAAAAGAAATTAACCTTTGCTATTGGTTTGATAGGAATTAAACTAAAATAAGAACCACCTAGCATTAATATTGTTAAATTGAAGCTGTTAAGAAGACAGGTGAAGGCTTTAAAATAACCCCAGATGGTTACTGGTATATCTTTCTCAAAACAAAAATGCCAGCCTGTTTAGTTCAAAGATCATTAGTTCCCTTATTTGACAATTTGGGATTTTACATCTCATAATGTGAGAAATGCACTGTGTTATCTAACAGAGTGTGTGACCCTGGGCTAATTAAAAGGCACACATGAGCAGGGCAGGGTGAAGCAAAGCTGCTTCATTACAAGTGGTGGTTGTTCCCTGGAGGCAGAAACATCAAAAGATTCCTGGAAGTGGTCCAAAGCATCCGTCAAAGGCACTGTGCTTCCCAGAGAGCAAGGCCAGAGTGGGAATGCCGCACTGGGAACTGTTTAGTCTGAGAGTGGCTTTTTATTTGTTTGTCAGATTGGTGAAATACGAGACCTTGGAGGGAATTAAACATGCAGACAGAAACTGAAAGTGACCTTTGCAGCAGACAGTCCAGACTTGCTTTTGAGGGAGAGGGGACTGTTGTTAGTATCTGCATATTCTGTCACCTTTTAGAGTGGCTGGTGGCAGATTAAGGAAAAAGAGAACAGGAGAGTTATGGAGGCTCCTCTAATGCTGTGATTCCATTCTATAGCCCCTTCCCTCATGGGCTAGGACTGGATTTCTGTCCCTCTGTTAAATTCTAACTGGAAGCCAAGCATTCGAGGAGAAGTAAGAAAACCCATTTGACAATAGGGCTATAAAAACTCAGACAGGCAGCCTGAAAACTCGTGATTACTTTGATTCCAGGAATCTCTCTGACAGAAGTAATCATGTATGTGCAAGAATAAACATTTCAGCATTGTTTATAAAGTGAGCAATGTAACTCAAAAACTTCTCAATAGGAAGAGGAAGGTTAAATATAAGCATCCACATAACATATATATAACATAATAATTGTTAATTATTTATATATCATTTGTAATTAATATATTAACATATTATATTTACATACTTATAATTATATGTAATATAATTGCTAATATACAGCAGTAGGTAAACTTGTAAATGCTGTATCTTTTTATAATATATACAAGTTTGATATATATATATATATATATATATATATATATATATAGTACATTTTTAAATATATATATGCACACATACACATGGGGAAATATACCACTATCTATACTGATACATATGCAAACACTATTGAAAAAGGAGAAAAATGTGAGACTGAGGAAGTTTATATATTCATGCTTGTAGTCATACTATAATGATTTATAGAGATATACATATATGGGAATGAAGTCATGAAGGCAGACAGGTAGATAATTTACATATATTTGAATTTCAATTTTAAATAAATATATTAAATTTATAAATAAAAAAAGTAAAAAAGAAAAAATAAACTGGGGCTCTGCCTCCTCTGGAGAGAAAATTACTAAAATTTAATTTTTTACTCATTCACCCTTTTCATTTTCTTCTTTTTTCAACTGAATAATCCTCAGAGTTTACTTTGACTTATAGTTTTTATTAAGAAATATAGTTAGGTGGTTAAAATAAAAAGATGGTTTACATGTATAGATGTTAAAACAGTGCACATTTAATTATAGTTTATTTACTGTTTTGTTTTGAGTATTGGTATCCACGGTCAATGAGGACCATGTTGTCTCTCTTGTATACTTAGAAGATGTTTTAGTAACGAATTTTATTTTCCCAAGAGGTGAGAGAATTTTGGTATATTTTTAAAATACTCTCGTCTCATAATCCCTCAAAACTTTGATAATTCTTTTTCTTTAATTGTGTATTTGTCTCATACTATCTTGACACTGATCATGCTGACTCACCTTTATTGTTTCCAACCACTCAATTTTCTTGAGAACCTGTTTTTAATATTTCATATATTAATTTAATTCATATAGTTAGACACTGCAGCAAAAGTAGCTTGAACAGATTTGAATATAGAAACTAGCTTGCTCTGGATAAGCATGCATGATGGAAGATGTGTGTCTCCCTGGAGAAGGGCTGCAAGCTCAGTGAGTAAAGAAGGCTTTGGGCATTAAAAAAGAGATGTTACAGGGCTGTGGTTCTCAAATGGGGCGGATTTTTCGCTTTCTGAAGACGTTTCGTAATGTTGCAAGATATTTTTCATTGCCAGAATTGTGCAGGAGAAAGGGTGCTATTGGCATCTGCTGGGCAGAAGCCAGGGATATTGATGAACAGCCTTGGGTGCACAGACAGCCCCACAGCAAAGACTGCCTATTAGTTGGGCCAGCACTGAGATGGCCTGTGATAGCCAGAATAGAGAGCTGCCAAGTTAGCAGTCACCTAAGAGCAAAAGATGTAGAGAAATGTTATAATTTTACCGGCAAGGATTTGTTTGTTTGTGTCTAGAGAGAACTGGGGAAATCATAGTTCCTTCAACCTTTCATACTCTATAAAAAAGTAAATATTAGGTTATATATAAAAAGTGCTCAGCAAATTCCTTTTCATTGATACAGAACACAATAGTAATTTGTGACCAGCCAATACCATAATGAAATAAAGGAGGGGCATATTCCAGCCTTTAGAAGCTGGAAAAGTGGTATTAGTTCAGAATATGATTCAAAAAGGTATCTTGCAGTCATTTGCGAACAAAAGATTTTTTTGCTATTAACTCTTTAAAAAATTTGAAAATATAATTTTGAACATATATTTTTCAATAACTAGAAAGCAGATTTTAAATATGTCATTTTACAAGTTTACAGGTATGGAGGCAGATGCACAACATAATTACTTGTGATTAATGTGAATTGCTGTTAAATTTAACCTTGCTTACACGTGAATGCAAGCTTGTAAGCAGATTGGATTTTTTAAGAGATAGATTATATTAAAAATAATTCTATACCCAATGAAATGAATTAAAATAAGACATTTCTTGAAAAATATTTCATATTCTATTACATTTTTCTACTTGGTAGATCTTTTTCCTTCCATTAAATATTTTTAAACATTATACTCATATGTTTCAAAAGTCATTATGTTTCATTAAGACTATAGTATTTATAAAGTGAGGAAAATGTTATCCCTTCAATATTTCTACCTAATTTGTTAAAATTTGTCTCTAATTTGGAAAACAGACATACTGGGAGAATTTATATCATAAGTAATCCATTCACTGTTTGCAAAGCAATTGATACAGCAACTAAGAGTCTCAACATATTGGTGGAGAGATTAAATAGTCACAGCAGAAGTACAGTTCATATTTGCTTTAGTAATACTGGTAGAGAGATAATGTCTATGTGATACTTGCTGATGGAGTTTCATTTCCTTCAGCTAAATTATAATGGGTTTTGAAGGAGAGCTATTTGGGCATGTTCTTGTCTCATGCACACATGTTACCTAAGCCAGCAAAATGAGGAATGCTAAGTACTGGTAAAAATTAATATACTGGTAAAAAATTTGAGTAACTGAATGCTAAAATCTAATATTAGCTTTGTGTCTGGCATTTTACATATAATTCATTTATTATGCACTAGCAGAGGCTGGTATTCATGTTAGAAAGGTAAAAAATACAAGCAAAATTTAGTTCTCTGATCACCTCAGTGTTAAATATCAACATGTTTTATTACTGTTGCTCATTAGGTATAAGTGACTTTTCAGGATGTCATTTTGTCCTCAGTTTCTTTACCTAATTTTTTATCTGTCTGCTGGTTTTGACATTACCCATCTCTAGTCCTATCTTCAGACTATCTTCCATTCTTTCTCTAGGAACCAAGTGTTGTCATGGGAGCTGGTCATTTGTACGTTTTTTAGAATATCTTTAGAGGCAGGTCATTACTCTAGGAAAGTAACAGTCTGATGTCAGAGGGCCTGAAATAAGGTCCTCTGAGAAAATAACCAAGTTCCAGGAAGTATTCATACTGTTAACTGTCATTTTAGTTGCAGCATTTATATAGTTGCAAAATATCACATTTACTTTTAAATTTCTGTTATTTAATACCTACTGGATCAGCATAACATTTCCCATTATTTTTCTTTTCCAAAAATGGAATTGAGATTTTAAACTGAAGGAGGTAAGCGAAATGCTAAACTGGGAACTGAAGTTTGAGAATACAAGAAAAATGAACCTCAACATAGGTAACAGAATGATTTGAAATGGTGCAAAAATAAATTAAAAAACATTGTTCAGAGGCAACTAAAATGAAAGTGACCACTAGAATTACCAATATCAAAAAGGAGCTTAAATCATCATTACCAAACCTATTAATAAGTCTTTTTAAAATGGAATTCACAAAAATGCAATGAATTGGGAATTTATAGAAAGAGAGAGAAATGGAGAGCAGACAGTATGAGCTGAGCTCAATAAGCTACTACTTTTTCTGCAGGTTCCCAGTGGGTATACGCTAAAAGTATGCACTGCATTAAAAATGCTGTGAGTGATTTTAAGTCATTGTTCTAAAAATAATGACAGCCCAGTGGTGTACTGGGCGACAAGACACTTTCCTTTTTGGAAAAGGCATAAGGTGAGCTCCAAAGCATGCTGAAAGGCTTTTTCCTTTCTTTTCTCTTTGAGTTCAGCCAGTCTTACATCTTATCACTCTAAACATGAGGAAAGGCCTCACATGGTAAGATGATCCTTAGGTTATAGTAGGAAAGACTAAAAAAGATAAAAGTCAAAGAAAAGTTGACATTGAACAAGAGAAAAACCTAGTGCATGTAACAAAGGGAAAACCTATAGCATGTATTATCTTTTCTTTTTAGGGTAATAAAGAGAATAAAACAAGGCCCTAAGGAGGGATAGATCATAGCATATTTGAATAACTAAATGAAATATAATTCAGCTAGAACATAAAAATGAGGAAATGAGGCATATTATAAAGATGAAAACAAAGGGGCCTTTTATGAAGATTCTTATAAGCTGTATTAAAGATTCCAAACTTGAACCTTCTAGGAAAAATTGAAAATAATTAAATAACTAAGTGGAATGGTGACATGATCATAAAAAAAGTTTTTAAGTATCTTTCCAGATCAAAGTTCCTGATGGATTGGAGTAAGGTAATGGTTGTGTAAGCAGGTAAGAGTGAAGAAATTTAAGAGATATTTAAATCTTAAGTAATCAAATCCTGTGATTGACTTGATATTGGTGAGAGAGCAGTATTAGGCTGGTTTTCTGACTTGGACAACTGGATGAGTAGTGTTGACATGTACACTGAGAACTTTAAATTTTATGCTTGAACTGGTGATATAATGAATTAAATCTTGTGCATTCTGAAGTTTTGAGAGCCTCTGAAGAATGGATGTGAAGAAATTACTTGGGCCTTGTATTCAAAAAGGCATGCAGATTGAGTGCAAATGTGACAGTTGTAAGAAAATAGACAATAATCACTTCACAGTGATCAGTTAACTTGTTTTATGTATTATTCTGGAGAGCCAATTAAAAATAGAAACATCCGAAAGGGGTGAGAACTTAGAGCTAAATATATGAGATTAGAGAAATAACTTTAATAAAGAAAACTAAATAAAATAAAAGATGTGAATTTATGAATTAAGGTTATGAATTTTTTAGAATTACTTTGTATTATTTGTTTATTTATTTATTTGCTTATCATTATATAAAAACTACTTAATAAATTTGGAGTTTGAAGTTTATTACCAAAAATGAACATTTTCATTACTATAACTCAGTCTTTCCTTTATTGTTCATTTGAAATATCCCATTATTTATATGGTGTTATCCATATAAATTATATTTTGTTATTTATGTAACTACAACAGCAGTCTCAAAATTGGCATATAAGTAAGTAGTCTTAGTTTTTCTTCCTCTCATTCCAATAAAGTATTTTTGCTTTCTCACTTTTCCATACTTCTGTAAAAGAGTAGCTGTTAACAGAAGAGCACCTAGATGATTTAATGCCACATCAGGGAACACCTAGGTCACCAAATGGGGGCATTACTTAAGGAGAGAAACAAGGAGAAAAAGAGTGGGATAGATATGAGAAAAAGGGAGTTTTATGTGTTTTCAGTCAATACAGTTTGTTGCATAGAAACAGGAGGTCTGTAAAGAAAGAATATATATTGTGGAAGGTTGTAAACTAGGTAATATATATTTTTCATTAATTCATTAGTTAATTTTCATGAATTCAGTAATTCTATGAATTATTTAGTCCTTATTTTAGCACTTGGTTTAGATATAACTCAGTGAAGAGACTAATCATGCTTGCTGAAGCTTCATAGAGTACATTTAAAAAGTAGATCTCTAACCTTAATAAGAGAAAACCCTACTCCTCAGTCTACTGTCATCATATGACTATGGTTAAGGACCTGATCTACAAATGATACACCAATTGTTGGATAAGTTTTTCCAGAACGATGGATACATTTGACTTATAAAAGTATCTATGTTACATCAAAAGTCAACTATATTGGTGCTGATGTAGGCCATTTTTTTAAAAAAAAGTATTAATAATATAACAGCATGAGCCATTACATAAAATGTGTATATAATCCCACAATTATAATTGCAGACATGTTGAATTATTCTGCTTATTTCATTACATTACAAGACAGTTGATACTTGGTTTTATCTGAAAGCTTACAGGAGAATATTATTGATATCTACTGGTTCCAGGAAATTATGTCAGTTTCAGGAAATTATGCAATATTACATTTTCATAATGTAAGTCATTTTTGTGAGGTACCATTATGTGTGCATCTTGTTGGTACATAGATTAGTATTATCTTTATTCTAGTTTATAAATATCTGAAACTAATAATGATTTACAAAATATATCAAAACTCAGTTACCTTCAGACTTAGTAGTTTTTTAATCCACTGAATCATCTCAATGTTTTTTAAAGTGTCAACAATTTGCATTATAACTAATCCACTTGAAACCATTAATGTGCTATTATGGGTCAAAATCTTGCTAAATGAAATATTTTATTTCAATAAGAACTATTATATACATTATTGATGGCTCATTAGAAACTACTACTCATCATTTTAGCAATATTTTTTCTTTGTTTTTCAAAAATAAGTCATACTTGTTTTTATATTTCTGTGTGTTTTTCTATGGCATAATTGTAATGAAGGTGATATTTTAAAAGATGCATGTTTAAAATAGATGTAAGGTTATATATCACAGTTTCTTGGGCAACATTTCTGTGACACAATGTCATCTTTGATTGATTGACTGGTAGATTGTTTAATGCAGCGATGGCTGAAAATATTTTTATAAAGAGACATCCTTCACTTTACTGAAACTCAGAAGTATGTATTTCCAGCAATGTCATTGGTGTCTTTTGGCTCTCATTTCCACTGTCATATTTCTTTGTAGGAAATGGAGAAATATGAGTAAAATATAGAAGAAAATTTTAGATTTATCCAAAGCCTGATAAGAAACATGGAATGTATAGTTGTTTAGTTACCTATTTCACCAGAAAATCACCTATATTAAAAAATAATATAATAAAAATGTTGGTAAAGTTGTAATCATTGAAGTACGGATCAAAGCTTAAAAAAGTTAAATGAGTTGCTCAAAAGTGACATAGACCAAATATATGCCAAATATACATATATCAATAAAATGCTACAGATTCTTATATATGTGTATATATACATATGTATAACTGTATATATACATACATGCTGTAAATAAAGAACTAAGGAGCTTGGGAGACATTATGACTAGTACATAGTTGGTAACTAAAATAGTTTTTAATGCATAGTTATCCAACACAATTTTATTCATACCTAAATCTCTCAATACGACAAGAAAATAAAGGAAAATGAAGCAACCCAAGTTCGAGTTCTCATATTACAGAGGATTTATTCTGGATAATATTTTCCTTTATTGAGGAAAAGTAAAAGATAAATATGTAGAAAATTATCTCATTTAGGGGCATTGAGAATAAAGTTACTGTGATTATAATCGACACAGTATCCAAAATAATCTTTTCCAGCCCCAAAAGGCTGAATTAACTTGAGGTCCAAATTAAGTAAAATGAGGAGAGTGGCAATACTACTAGGAGGCAATTTATTTGTTTTCGAGGGAAAAGTGTGAAAAAGTTTATGAGGCCCATCCAAGAAATGCTCTTGACAATGCCAAAATCACTTAAAGTCTAGTCTTTCTAAAAACTGTATAACTCTGTTTACAACAAAAAAAGACCTGGCCCTAAGAAATTCTTAAAATATGTATCCTAATAATTATTGCAAATAATATTGTTACTCCTATAATTTTTTAAATTATTAAAAAAATAATTCTCACATTACTTTACAAAATGGTAATAGCATAAATTAACTGTAATTAGTAAATCAGTTGGTCAGTTTGTTGGATGGTGTTTATCATCTGTTAGGCATCATAAAGAACATTTGGGTTTTAAATAGGAGAAGCCACAGCCACGGACTTCCAGGGGCTTATCATCCAATGAATGATTAATACAACACTTTGGAAGGACAGCCCTATATAACACATACATGTGACTCAAGTCAGGAACTTTTCATTCTCCTTCTCTGAAGTGTATAGTATCCTCATTGATATGTAATCTCATTGATGGAAGAATAATATTGTATATCCAGCAGTTTCTTCTTTGTCCAATGCTTTGCAGTTCAATAAAAACCTAATACAATGTTTACAGCAATAATCATTCTCATAATTCAATTGGGAGAATTTTTATGCATTATCTGTGCCAACATTGTTTTCTTCTATTTTATACCCCTTTTCACCAACATACTGCATTTTTACTTCATTTTAGAATAAAATTTCATAAGACAGATATCTTAACAGTCTAACAGAAGAGTCCGCACTGGAACTGATTCAAGTGTTGCACTCAAAAGATTTTCAAATTGTTTTTAAGAAGCAGATATCATATATAATTCAGAAAGTCAAAGTTTTTGTATTTTTTTAAAATGAAGATGCTTTTATTTCCTATCTTCCATAAAGAATATTCAACAACTAGGTTTTTAGTCCAATTATGTATTGGAAATTCTGTCTTAGTGTATTATCTACGGCTGTCTTCAAACACATACATTCTGTGCAACCCTATTTAGGCAATTAAAATCCTGCCCAGGTCTTGCTCTATGGTCCTTTTATGAAAGCCCTCCTATAACCCAAGATTCCCTCAAAAATGTGACTTTATGTAATCCTTTCCAGTAGACTTCAAAAGATGCTGAGGTAGTACTGCAGTACTCTGATACTCAGAGACTGCCTATATATGATCCCTGGTGTTTTCTTGATCATTTCAATTCTATGATGACAATTCTGGAATGACATAACTTTAATCAATAATTATATAAGAGTTTACTTTTAACAAGTGGATATAATATAATTTACCCTTGATTGATATCACTATTCAGGTGGACAGAATCACTTACAGAGTTTAATTCTTAACTTTTACTCTTCTGTGTAACTTTCTGTGTTCACAGGATTCTGAGAAGTGTGTGTGTGTGTGTGTGTGTGTGTGTGTGTGTGTGTGTGTGTATTCTTCATTACTTAATTATAATAGGTCCTTCCAAGTTTCAAAGTGAAAATGTATTACAGGGTTGGAAAAAGAAAGCTTTTGGTGCTAGATTATAAAATTGATATATGCCTTTAAATTTCATTATTCTTTTTTTATCGATATTACATTATGAAGACAAAATTTTACATAGTTCCTTATAACTACATTACATTCTAAATGCCCAGTGTTTTCCTTTCACCACTGTGGAAACATCTGTCTGTCAGTTACAAATTATTTCGATAATATGGACATTGACATTCAGAAATAACTATTAAATTCTGATAGCTGCCAAGCTCTTACTTCAGTTCTACCTCCTCTCTAGTATTAGCACTTGGCCTTTCTCATAGGGCTTATTGATTACATAAAAATGAAAATTTCTCAGATAATAGTGAGAGTGCTTAAGAAATAACATATATTTGGCCTTCAACTCTATAAAAATAAGAATTTTGAAAAGGTTTTTTTTCTACCCTGCTACTCTGATTCTCATTTATAACCAAAGGATAGAGTTGTTTGTTTAAAAGTAACATATTCCTCTTTCATAATCTTTGGTGACCTGGTTACAGAAGTTTTTTGTGTAAATGTGATTAAAAAGAGATTTTTTTCTATCAAGTGAATAAGATGAAAAAAAAAAAAAACACCATGAATAAATGTTAACTACTTCAGCATAGCTCATGTATTACTACATAAAATATATGATTTGGTTTTGGAGTTCAAAGATGTAGCAATTTTTTGAATAGACATTCTCAGAATGAATTATTTGTTTCTCTGTGCATGTTGGATTATGATTATGGATGCAAAGATATAAAATGGAGTCAATATTGAAGCAAAGATACAAGAAATAGAACAATATTAATGAATGATGATATCGAGGACAATGAAAGTGTAATTTAAAAGGTTGGGATATTTTACTAACCACAGAAAATGCATTTAGAAAAAAATTAATAGCAAATAGCATTGCACAAATAATTAAATGCAGCATAAAGGGACTTAAAACAGGTATATTTGAGTTAATAAAAAAATAGTGTCTCTGTGTGTGTATTTTTTATATTATTATTTAAGATTAAGAGTTACTGAAAGTAACCAAAAAGAATCATAATCTATTTACAATCATTTAAGATAAGCTGAGAACTATAGAGTTACTCTTTAAAACATAAAGTTTAAATAATCGAAATTATTCTACTTACTATTTGTCTTACAATATTCAATTTTCTTATGAATGATTTAAAATGTAGTGTTCATAATTGAAATAGATGAATAAAAGTAGACTATCTTTTTTTCTAATTTGTCAATTGAAAGTAGGACAAAATATGCAAAACATACAGTCCCCTACTGACTAGTAAAACACTATAAAGCTAACATAACAAGAGTTCATGCACCCATTGATAGATTATACAATTATTTTTTACTACACTTGATCCTGAGTTAAAATTACAACTTGAAGTCAGCTAACTGAATTTATGTGTGACTGGGGCATTCCTGTAATCATCAAACATTTATTATAAAAATATAAAACAGTTGGGTATATGTTTCTAAAATTCCTATCTAGTGCTAACATTCTACTATTTGCTAAGTTGCTAAGTATTTGTATTACATAATCACTATAAATTTTATATTTTTATATTGTAAACAATAATTTTTATATTGTTAACAATAATTTTATAAACAATGAATTGGTATTTTTTTCTATTTTTCATTTTTTATAAATGTAATCTTCCTCCCTTTTTAAAAGATAAATTGTGTTTCAGATTCATCAACACTGATGCTTGCAATTGTTTTTCTATTTATATATTTTTCCAATTCTGTAATTTTCCATTGTATGAATAGACAACAATGTATTTGTTTATTAAATTAACGTATATTTGTTAAGTATTTTTTCCCTACCCAATCTTTTTTTCTGAATGAACATTAGTTGCTGTTATTGACATGTTAACATTCTATACATCTCTTGGTGTGTGTGTGTGTTTGTGTGTGTGTGTGTGTCTGATTTAATAAAATATAACTTAATAACAAGTTATAACATTCAGTAGGGCATGTCCCTCAATATGTTCTACTTTTTCATGAGCATAACCTTGGTATAATTTGATTCTTGCTCCTTACAAAATTTAAATACAGCCTCTAAGCACCATTAAAAGCTCTCTTGGAATTTTTATTTGAATATGACTCTTGCATAGATTTTATTGCTCAAGCTGTGACTATTTGGGGTAGACTTTGGAAAACCCTTTTCCCCGCTATGTTGTTTAAGATATAGTAAAATAGGCTCATTCCATCTTTCAATGACCATTGCCAAACTGCCACCCCCAAAAAGTTTAGAAATCTTAGCATTATCAACAGTGTTTGCAAATTTCCATTGTTTTAATAATTAGAATTGAAGCGTATCTGACATAGATTTGTTGAAATTGCCTGAAAAAGTGTGTATTACAGCATTGTCTAGGTGGGTCTCTTCCATAAAATGTCTGATTATAGGTTTTGCCCCAAATTACTCTGATTTCAATAGGATCATTTGCTTTTTCTTTTGTCTTAAATAATTAGATTTCTTTTTATATTCTGAATAATGTGTTAGTTATATATCTTTGTCTATGGCTTTTAATTTTACTTTATTGGTGTTTTTGTGTGGTCTGTACTTTTGTGCGTTTAGAAACACTTCTCTATTTAAATCTATTCTTCTACACTTTTTCTATATATTTCAAAATTTTTCTTATATTTTTAAAGAAAAAAAACAGAAAGTTATTGTGATGTATAATGTAAACTAGAAACTATATATATGTACACACACACACACGTTAAGCTGGATAACCAACTGTCACAGAATTAAAGACTTTTCTTTTCAGTTGAGTATTAGCTACATAAGTTGTATTTCCTTATATGCACAGGAAAATTTCTGATTGCCTATTATTTCTATTTCACTATTGATCTGCTTACTTAATATAACTTTTTACCAAGTTTTAATAGTCGCTTGAGCAAATAATAGCCTACCTACCTATGCCCCAGTCCTGCAAGCTTGTTTAATTATTTATGTCATTCTATTGCTGAGATCAGAATTCACTAATTCTTCTTAATTTATTAATTAATATCTTAGTTTATTTCTTTTTGCATTAAAGGAATATCTAGGAATAAAAATGAAGGTGGCATATAATTCTATTTAAATAGATGTATGCAGGTTGTTTGATCTGTTTATAAGTAACGTATTATAAACAACATTATAATATATAATTTTAAATCATAGTTTTAGTGGGAAATAATATTAGAACATATGGAAATATATTCAAGTGTCTATTTAGGATATTTAAATTGTTAAATAACTTATTTTACATATTACTATGGTAACGTTATCTAAAGTGTCTTATAGCACAACCGTAATCATTTATTTAGTATATACTTATAAAAAGTTTCTATTTTAAATATACATCATCAGATGCTCAAATTACTGCAATAATTTCCTAACTCATCCCTGTATTTAACACTTGGCTACCATATGACCCACACTCCACATAATATCCAGAAATACTTTAAAAAATGTATGTGAAATAATGTCACAATCCTTCCTAAACCCAATTATACCCCAATTATATCCTATATAAAATCCTAACCCCTTTCCATGACGCAGTGACTTACCATCCTTTCTCTCTATTTCCTGTGTTCTCTTTCCTGGTTAAATAGTTTCCTGTGCTTTTTAAAATACCATGTATTTTAATCTCCCATGCACAGAATTCTCATCTTCCAGAATGTTACATGACTACTTGTTCCTTATAATTTAAATCTCTGTTCAAAATCAACACATAGAGTTATTTTGACCACTAATTATCCTCTTCCAAAAACTTCTATAACATCAGCCTCTTCCATGTTTATTAATGTTGTTTATGCACACTGAAATTATATTCTTTATACATGTGATTATTATTTTTCTCTTTCAATAACAGGGTATGCTCTTTATTTATTGGTGTAGTTTGGTATATAAAGTAATGCCCAGCAATGGTCAATATTTAAAAATATTTTAATGGATCAAAATGTAAGATTACCCATCCAAAGAAAAGTGTGAAGATAAATTTTTTTTCCACACACTGTTTGCCACAAAGAAACAAAAATAAGAAAACAAATAAGCAAACAAACAATACAAAGCATATAAACTGTCAATGCCCGCTGACCACATATGTTGGTGAAGGTGATGCTTGTATCACCTTGAAAACCAAACAGAACACT
Organism: Cynopterus sphinx; assembly: GCA_030015415.1. Taxonomy (NCBI): domain Eukaryota; kingdom Metazoa; phylum Chordata; class Mammalia; order Chiroptera; family Pteropodidae; genus Cynopterus; species Cynopterus sphinx. Next base: position 12,434,696 of record CM057379.1, read on the forward strand.
CTTTACACCTATTTTGCTTCTAATTATTAATCTTTGTATGTTTATGCAGAGGATGCAACATATGAAAAATAAAAAGAATGAAAGACGTTGACAGATTTTACACAGTAGGTAGCACACTCCTGAGCCCCAAACAAAAACTACATTAGACTTAGACAACTAGGAACAGACTTATTTGTTCATATTGGAGATTATATAGATATATTCAAGAAAATCATGGTAAGAATAATTCATTTACGTTACACATAGTTTCACTGTCAACTATTTGCAATAGCAATTCCCAATCCTTTTTATAGATTGAGATAGTCTGAAATGAGTAAAGAGATGATGCCTAACCATTAAAAATTATTTTAGAATAAGATACATAAGAAAGTATTAGCAAACTGATTTTAAATAAAACAGTTGTAATTATGGTACAGAATTCTAATGCACGTATCACATTATGCATTACACATAAATGAATATATGAGTATAACTATATACATACATACACAGTATTCATGACTATATTTATACATATATCTCATCCATAGAAAAATTTCTTGTAACATAAACTACATCCACATTCACTCTGATTACTATATAATTTCATAAAAGAAAATAAGTTCATGGAATAACAAGCTGAAATGTTAGCAGTGGCTCTTCCTCATGTTGTGAGATTAGGGGGATGATGTTAAAAGGTTTAGATATTTTAAATTCACTTTCTATGTTCTTTACAATTTGTATAAATTTTATAATAATTTTATATAAAACTAGAAATATTTATGATTTAGTATAACATAAAATATAATCCATAAATTTTAATCCTGTTTTTGTTTCTGCAAGTATTTTATATTGACATATTTTGATAAGATAACAAAACATTATGTATGGTAAGTAGAGAGAATTGTTTTAAATTTCATTGTTTTCTGATTGAATGGAAATAAAAATTGAACAGAGTTAACTAAATATCCACACTGACTCTGAATGGGATGTATTTGAATTTTTGTCTAATATATTTTATGCTGTAGATTGTTACAGATATTCATAGTGAATTTATTTATGTGCTCAACATACTTTTAACAAATCATTTACACTATGAAACCAATCAGACTGACAATAGAGCAAAGAAGAAGGTAAAAGTTGTCCTTAGATGGCTCATGGTTGATTCTGCAAGGGAGATGTAGTGAAGAGATAATCACACAAATCATCATCACTACAATACATGTAATAAAAATATATCGTGTTTGCTATGCGTGTGTGTTGGTGAGGGGTTACAGGGGTTAAATTCAGTATTGGAAAATGACATTTAATGTGGCATCTGTAATTTGATAAGGAATTAATTATTAATACATTCTTGGAATAATCGCTACCTCAAAAGTAGACAGAGATAGACAGGTTAGATAGGTGACAGAGAAGGAGACTATCATAAATTCTGAAAAAATTGCCAACATGTCTTCTTTCTTAGGTAAAATGAGACAGAAAATTTTGACTGATTCTGTTCAGTCTTTGTGTCTTAATTGATATACAACAAATGTAAATAGAAAAGTAGAATAAATTATATTTTTTTTGTGCCTGTCCTCATAATTAGCAATTTATTATGTCCATAAATTGAACTTTGAAAATCATTTAAAAAACATGATGTGACAGAAAATTTTGGACTTACAAATGACTTGAGATTGAAAAGCCAAAGACAACAATATCTTTAGAAAATTTAACTATATTTACTCATGGTATATGTACAATTGAGAAATGAGCTAAATTATAAAGAAATGTAGTCACTGTTATAATATTTTACCTAAAATAATAATTTAAGTGAAATTTTTCTAGTGTTACTTTAAGAACATGTTAATCATAAATTGCATAAATACCAAATGATGAATAAAACATATGAGGTTAGAAAATATCTCAAACCATTTTTGAAAACATTGGAAAGTCAAAATTTAGCCTTATCTTTTTGACTAGTTTAAGAAAATAAATATTTGTAGATGAACACTAATGAATAGAACTTTTTTAAACATCAAAGCTTATCCTGAATGTCAAATAGTTAATTACCATAGAGTAAGGTGCTTCCCTGCACAAAGGACTTAGCCTTGCCACTTTGAAAACACTCCACTGTACATGTCATAAGAGAAAAAACGAAGGTTGCACTTTAGAGCAGTTACATTCACAAAGACATACACAGAACACATCTGTGATTCAGATTCTCTCCTTAGCTGGCATTACTTTAAGGCCTCAGAGCCTTGAAAAAATTACCCAAATTAAAAAGAAAATTACTGTTCATTAACAAAGCACACACATTTATTACCCTAAAACCACAGTGTTCTCCAGATGGTTGCATTTTCAGGATACCTTGTGCTGCATTTCCCAAGTTATTTCAAATAAATAAAATCATCCTAACAACCAGTATTTCCTCTCCATATTTATAACAGGTAGTCAAAACCTTTAAAAAAAAATGCTTTCCAGTTTTCAGTTCTGCATATAAGGAGCTTAGAAAAAGACACTTCACCTGAACAATATGAAAAGCTGAGCAAATTAAGAAACCAACACTTCTTAGATAACTAAAATTAATAAGGACACAGGGCAAACCGCTGCTTCCAAGTTTGGAGAGACAGACAGGTAAATACAAGGAGTTATGACTTACTGGAGCAGAGATTCACAAACAGAAGCTTATTCCTCAGGAACCAGTGTCTGGAGAGGAAAACCAGAACTGTAATTGATAAACTGTTGGGGGCTGAGTGCTGACAACTTTGAGAGTCAAAGTACAGAGGGACCCAGTCATGAAGGTAGGGAAATGAAATTGTGAGATTTCTCTTCAAAAGGTCAACCAAATTACCACAGTAAATATTTGAGAAAAATCACCTCATGCTCCTAGCTGGAGGAGGGGAAAGTGAACCATTTTAAAATACCCCAAATAACTGTGTTCTTTACAAGGCCTGCCCTCAGAGGAGCTAATTAATCGTATCTTAAACTTCTGGAGTATAGCAGACCCCCAAATCCATAGGGGATCTGTTCCAAGACCCCCAAGAATGCTTGAAACAGCAGATAGTACCAAACCCTATATATTCTGTTTTCCTACACCCACACACACACACACCCCTATGATAAAGTTTAATTTTATAAATTAGGCACAGTAAGAGGTTAATAATATCTTGTGATAAAACAGAATACACTATAATAAATGTTATGTAAACGTGGGCTCTCTATCAAAATATCTCATTGTACTGTATTCATCTTTCTTCCTGTGATGATGTGAGATGAAAAAAATGCCTTATGAAGGCAAGAATTTCACCTTTTCGTATCATAGAAGCACGTTATGCCTTCCCTTTGGCATATGTGAATTTCCGTTATTTAGTAAAACAAGGGTCACTTGAACACAAGCAGTTCAATAACTCCCACAGGAGGCCTGGTAACTGAGCCGGCTACTCCTACATTAACAGGTGGGGACTGCGCACAGAGTGGACATGCTGGCCAAAGGGAAGAGTCATGTCCTGGGGGGGACAGAGGGTCACTGTGCAAGGTTTCCCCACTCTACTCAGAATGGCACACAATTTGAAATGTATGAAGTGTTTATTTCTGTAATTTTCCATTTAATATTTTCAGACTTGAGTTGACCGCAGATAACTGAAACCAACCATGAAACCGCAGATAAGAGGGAGTTGTTCACTCTTTGCTCAGAGCCTGACTGACCTAGCTTGGCCCGCTCTAGACATGCTGTCTCACCTGAGGTGGGAGAGAAAAGAATTGAGACACTCTTGTGGAGAGTGTCTCTATATTTCTTTACTGTGATTGTAATTATATATCATTGTTACATGCAGTTATATGTTAAATCCACTTCCTCTGTCTCATACATCTTTTATGCTATTTTTTTCTTCTTTTGTAGTTTTCTTCCTTTTTGCTCTCTTTACCTTAGTCTGGAAATTTCTGCTTATCTGGCAATTGGTTCACAAACCCTCTTTTATGCTGTGACCTATCTTATGCCAAATCTACTGTGTTCTTAACAGCCAGTAATGTTTTAGCTCTAGAATTGACAGTCTTTTATATTGTTACTCTTCTATGGTAAAAATTCCCTATTCATCTTATATGCTTCAGAACACATTAGTCCCATTTATTTTCAAATTTATGTGTGATAAATCTAGTACGTTATTCATCTTGGATTTTGTCTCTATTATCTGTTAGTTTTGTTGTTTTCTTTTGGTCCTCTATTGTATGTCTCAAAATTTATGTTTTAGAGCAGGATACTATTGTATTAGTCAGGGTGCTCTAGAGAAATATAAGTAATGGGATCTCTTTATCCATCCAAACATCTATCCACCCACTCATCATGTATGTATGTATGTATGTATGTATGTATGTATGTATGTATGCATGATCTATCTATCTATCATCTATCTATCTATCTATTTATCTATCTATCTAATCATCTATCATGTATCTATCAATCATCTTCAGGAAACTTCAGTGTGCTCTTAAAGCCTTCCACTAATTTTATGAAACCTGCCCACATTATTGAAAGAAATCTCATTTTCTTAAAGTCAACTATCCATAAATGCTAATTACTTATAAAAATATTTACCTTCGCAGCAACATGTACATCATTAGCATTTGATAAAACAGTTGAGTACTGTAATATAGCCAAGGTGACACATAAAATTAACCCTCAGAATTATGTATAAAAACAATAAAGGCCTCTAATGATGCTCACATCCTCCAGAAAGAGTTAACCCTATAATTTGATAGGCAGCAAGATGGAGAGGACACCGTATCATACTGACTTGAGGCAGGTAATAACCTTTGAGTGATTCACTCTATAAGAACTTAATATTGGTTTTTATTCTTTAGCAAAGTGAAAATGTCAAAAACTCCAGTCTTCCTTTGACATTCTTTCATCTTGACTTTTAACATCTTGCCCTGCACAACATAATTTTTCAAATGGCTCAAAGGAAAACCAACCATCCTGCTCACATCTCTGCACCTCTCTTTGCTCTGGAATGTTGGCCCCATTAAATTCTGGTTACCTTAGTAATCCCAAATACTAAAATTGTGTCCTCCCATCCAGTGAAAATTGATGAACTCTCTTCCAAGTTTTCTGCCTCTGGGCATCGCTGCCCAGATTTTCAACTTTTCACTCCACATAAAAAATAGTAAATCTCTAAAAAAAATAAAAGAAGAGAACTGGCACAACACAATATTGGCTCATTCTTCTTTCGTTTTATTCTATCTAGAATCTTGGATCATGAAGTGTTGATTGCCACAACAGCTTTCCAATGAACTTATTATTCAACAAACTTCCTCTTCCTCTCTTCCTCCTTCTTCTTTTCATTACTAGTTTGTTTGGCTTTGTTGTATGCTCTGTGTAGAACTTCTGGTCTATTAAAGTTACTTTATCATAGCTGTGATTGGAAATCTGTTAGCTTTTTTTTCCCATCCAAATGAAAGTTACAGATTATCTCAAGAAGGAAATGGTCAATTTTTCCAAATGAAGCTGAGATATTAACAAGCTGATTGAAGAGAATCAGTTAAATAATGTGTCATGGACATCACTGTCTTTAGTAATTTCTGATGATGTCAAGTATGAAGTGTTTTGAGACAAAGCACTGTCACAGTATATTGTTGAATATTTGACAGTGACTCTAATAATACAAGGAATGGATCATCTATTAGTTACTGAACAAAAGAAAATACATATAGAGAATGATAATGAGTATTGCGGGCATATGTACATAAGTAGCTTCTGTACTGTTCACTTACTATCCTCTATGGTTTCATGAATAAATTTAATGAGTTTAAAAGAAAAAATAAGCATAAGCTAACAAACAAATATATAGCAATTGTCAGATGAGTATAATAATTTCAAGACAACAATAAATATGCATGCACCCTGATTTTGGAAAAGTTAAAATGTGAAATGATATAGGGCTTTAGAAACAAAATGAGTTATACATGCCACTTTCCTCAATGTAAGCTTCATCAAGATTCAAGGCCTTATTTAATCTTCCCTTCCACTTATTTTTGGTCTTATTCCTCATTTTTTTTCAGAACCTGAATAAAAGCAAGTCTTGCTATTTATTTTTCCTCCTTCCAATTCCAATAACTATGTTAAGCAGTGTATCCTTCAACTAAATATAGACAAAAAGCCACAGTATCGTTTTATGCTTTGAGCCAATAAGATCAGATTTGTCTCTCAATATTTTTTCTGTTCTGGAGCAAGAGGGGAAAAATAAAAACAGCATTGCTCATTTCCCCACTATGGTAATTGTTGCTGATCAAAGAGTACTATGTTCATTTTGAAGATCATAAATTGGGCTATGCAAATTTAATCTGATAAGGAGTTACAGAAGAGAAGCAATAGGTGGTCTATTGTTTAAGATTTTGTAAAGCATTAAAACTATCCAAAATTATAAAGCATGACATTCTAGAGTATTAGCAGATCTAGCAGATCAATTAAAAACCATTGCCCTTTTCTGAGTCAGAATTTTTTAAATTTAGTGAAAGCAATAGTTTATAAATCTCAGAATGAATTCAAGCAACTTAACTTGCTTTGGACGTGGAACATATTTTACAGATGCTATTTTATCCTGTTACCTAAGAAACCACTTGCATCTATCACATTACCCCAGGACCTGTTTTCCTCTTTAAAGAATTCGCATTTAGCCTCTGTACCCCCAAACCATGTTATTGTTACCTCAGGGACATGGTGCTTAGATTCCATGAATGCTTCCTATAAATTTCCCCTATAATGACAATATTGTCCAAATAACAACAAATGCCAAAAGCACTTTGTAGCTTATGTTCAGTGTTGTTTGGCCAGATTCCTGGGGCTGTTGATACCACTCTACTGTAATCTATTCATCCAGAATGATCTTTTTGAATTTACAAGCTATCAAGAGACATGAATCATACTCAACTGCAGCTTATGCCACATTTGTCAGTGTGCTAGTCCTTGATCTTTTCATGACTCTAAACCAGTCAGCACTTACCGGCATGGCATTTTTACTCCTACCTTTCTCTCTTAAAATATTGATTTAGTTGAATATCCGCCAAGCCCTTTTCCCTCTCACATCCATCATCTTCTTGGAATCTCTATCCATATAATAACTAGAAAAATGCCTTTAGTTATAAAAATGACACTAAATTAAAAGAAAATGATATTGTAAGTTCTCTGAATTGGTATCTGCTTATTGTATATTTAATAATTTTGGTGGCTAACATAAAAATGTGCATATAGTAACTGTTTACTAAACTTTTATGGAATAAATGATTAAAGTCAATCTTCAGTAAACTACAGATGACCAAATATGTCTTGCTTATTAAATATACTTAATGTGAAGAGATCAGGAAGTTGGTAGATAATAAATGTAAGAGGGAAAAACACCCCTTACAATGTGAAACACAAAATAATCTAATATTTTTCTTTAATTTTTTTTTAATTTCAAGAAAATATAGTTTAAACTTTATATTCCCATATTCAAAATCTGTTTGGTTTCTATCTTTTGTTTCTGTGCATTTCAGCTTATGAGACCCTATTTGGGATACAGAAATGCTCTGATTTTAAGCAATTTATAAATTTGAAAACATCTTTCTTTTTTCAACTATGGTTTTATCTGTCAGTTTTACATATAATTTATATTTAAGATATGATTCAAATGCTTATGAAGATATTCATAGTAATAAGGTATCTGTGCTTCAAGAAATTAAGTTAAAATGGGTTACCTATAACTTCACAAAAATACATATGGCTTTTAAGAATATTATTGCTTTCACTTCTCTCTACACTAAAATATAAGCTTCAGTTTTTCATTGTTATTCTCACACAGATACTAGAAGTATCAAGGCAACCATTTGACTTTAGCTTTTAATTAGCAGTAGAAGGAAATTTAATTTTGGGTGGTGAACATACTATGCAATATAGATATGATGTATTATTGAATTGTACACTTAAAATCTATTTCATTTTAACCATTTTCACCCTAACAATTTTAATAACAAAAACAAAAATAAAACAGTAGACCTTGAAATCCAATAAATAAAAATAAAACAGTAGACATGGCCAATAAAAACAAAATAAATAATGAAAAAAATCAGATGATTTGCCAAATATGATTTGGTAGAGGAAAAGTGTGGTCAATATGTATTTTATTTTGTTTAATCTACTTGGAGTTTCCATTTGAATCGTCTTAATGCCGCTGATAAAAATTTAAAAACTAGTAGAAATAAGCTATTCTCAAGGTAACTGATATAAGCATTATCTAATGATCCAACACAAAAATTTAGCAATTCAGGAGAGACTTAAATATGCAGAGGTTGAAAGATCATTAACTCTGAAACAGGACTTTTCTTTTTGCTTGGCATGGATGTGATTTTCATCTCAAACTCTGGGGTAAGGCTGTTCAGTGAAGGGCACTTTGCCCCTGAGTGTTTAGTCCTGAGTGCTTCATTCCTCCATTAGAAAGCAGACTTCATTCTACTATTTGAATTAATCAAGAAAAATTTACTGCTAGTTTATTATTTGCAGAGCACTACTGATGCCTAGGTAAGAGCCTTTCGTTGCTCTAAAAGCAGTGTTTGTTGTTCATTTGTGGTTTCTTTATTCATGGGGTTTTACTTCCATTGCCTCTATGAATGTTTGTTTCTAAATCTGTTGCCTGGACACTTAGTTTGCTTTTGATCCTTTGCATCATTAATAACTCAGCCTTTCTAGGCCAGTGAGTCACTAAATTACATTTATTTATTTTTCTCTAAAAAAAGCAAGCAGGTATAGCATTTTATACTTTCTCATCATTTATTGCTTTCTCATCCCTGCTTCTAATATATACTCATGTAATTATATTTTTCAAAATTTTAACTCGTCTCTTCAAATATAAAGAAACGAGTCCATGAAACTACAGAGCACTTAGAAACTTTCAATATAATGAATTCACTTTCATAAGGATAACCATGAGAAGTAGTATCAGGGGGAAAAACAAAAACAAAACTTCAATTCCAAAACATTTTTGGTATTAAATTTATTACTAGATTTAAATCTGGTTTTTGGGATAAGAAACTCTGTTTAGAGGCAGTCTAGACGAATAGCAGTGTATGTTTAATTTTAATAGATGAGAATATATTTTTTAAAATGACTAATAATTTTACATCAACCTGCAGTGCATAAGAATGTTTTCTTTATACTCTCATATATTATTGAATGCTTTCAATAGTTTACCTTTTATAAACTAACATATAAACAATTATAAGAATATAACAATTTAAATATATTTAATTGTAACATGAATAATAATTCTGCCCACTTGTCTTTTTCTTTTCTGATTAGTTTATATCCCATTTTTATACTTTTTACTAGTTTGTAGAAACTTTATTTTAGGAAACTAAGCCTCTTATAAATGTTGTGTATATTTTCTCCCAATCTTATATTAGTACATATTCTATGGTGTGTTCAAATACACACATACAAACATAAATTTACATAGTAAAATCTGTTAATTTTTGTCTTTAAATCTGGATCTTTGTCTGATTAAAAAACTTCAAAAAACAAGCCATTGTAAATGCACTCTTCAATGTGCTCAACTGTATTTTTGAAAATTTTTTTCATTTTTTGATTTTAGACTTTTTGATTCATTTGAAATTCATTTGAGGTGGATTGAGGACTAAACTTTATCTTTCATTATGGAGAGCTAGTAATTTCAAAGCCAGTTTAATTACTTGATATGGTAGATTCTTCATGAATCATATACTCATTGATACATATATCTAACTACATTTCCAATTCTGGTTCAATATCTTTGTTTATTTCTTTATTCCTGTTTTACTAAACTTTTTCTATATTTTAAGCCCACAAAATGTTTTAGCAAATACTGAGCAAAAAAGGCATAAAATTCAATAGTTGCTTGGTTTTTCTCTTCTAATTCCTTTCTGTTTTTTACTTCAAAAATATTTATTCACATGTTTATTGTAGGTTGGAAATAACAAATGATAAACAGAAAAAAATGTGACAGAAAGAAGAAAAAAGGAAGTTTTAAACAAATAATATATTTGGAAATTGTGATAAGTACTATTAGATAATCTTCCTACAGAAGAGGCCTTCGTTGCAGAAAGATAGTTTCTGATGTATATTAGTTTGTTTAATGCTTAATTTATTAATTGTAAATAAATTGCTCTAAAGATCTAAAAAAATGTATGCATGATGTCATATTTTGCTTTATATTATCTTCCAAGACACTTCCACATTTTCTTATAGCAATCTTACTGTTTTAATTAATCTTTTTGTCAACTACTCCAAAGTGCTTCAAATACTATAACAATACAAAAATTATTAAATAAGTATAAAAGTTTATTTCTAAACTTATAATATTTAGATAATTTGCAGTATATATTTTTATTCATTTCCTTATTTATTTTTTTTTTGCAGTTTTCCCACATTTTTCAAGCGCAGAATAATAATCCCAGATTAGAAATAAAAATGTGTGCCACCTCCACCTTGATTATGAGTTGTGGTTAGTTAACCACCTAATTTCCAGTTCAAACATGAGTCCTGGTTGTCCCTTCCAAGGTCTCTCAAAAATCTTCATAAGAACAGTGTCTAAGTCATTTTTTAACATCGTATTCATTTCCTCTGTCAAAAGAACATTTCAAACTTATGCATTTCTTTTGCAATTTCTTTACACATGGAAGCTTTTTCCATGTGTACGTACGTATGTCCAGCGAGTTTAACTTTATCTCCCACATATCTTTAATATTTAGAAACATTATGCTTTCCAAATAGAATCACATACTATATTTTAGATGGTAGTCCAGAGTTTATGCTTTCTAGGAATCTAGAGTTTGCATAAGAAAAAGTTGGTTTCCCCTTGGCCAGCGGTCCCCAGGCCTTTTGGCACCAGGGACCAGTGCTCCTATGAGAATCTAATGCCTGCTCATCTGAGGTGGGGCTGAGGCTGTGATGCTAGCGCTGGGGAGCGGCTGCAAATACAGATGGAGCTTTGCTCGCTCTCACTCTCCCCTCCCTCCATCTCACTAACCTTTTGTTGAGTGGCCTGGTTCTGAACAGGCCACAGACCAGTACCAGTTCGTGGCCTGGGGATTGGGGACCCCTGCTCTAGGCCCTAGATCAAGGTACTATCTCCCATCAGATTTGGGAATTGCTTTCTAACTGATCATTCTCTAAAAAAAATGGAGCCAACAAACCCTTCTGTTTCTAGTGCATATCCTACTTTTACCAGGAGTGTTTGGCTTATATCTTTTTATTTACCATTCCTTATTTTTTCATGGGAAAGATATTTGTAAACCATAGTTTTTATACAGACAAATGTTTAATATTATGGAATAATCAGAACTATGTAAATACTGATAATGCCTTGATACAATTATTTTAAAATTAAAAATATGCTTATAAATATAGCTAATACTAATAGTAATGTCACCAGTCTTAATTTTCCATACATTTTGCATTAACTTTTTTCTATATAAATATACTTATGGGCTAATGAGATTTTATTGTGTTACTATATTCCAAGTAATTTAAAATTTTTTTAAATTTGATATTGCTGTCCATTACCACTGCCTAGTCAACAAGCTTTCTATTAATATTGGCTCCTTTATCATTTAGATACATCTCTTCTATTTTTAAATAATTTTTGCTTTCTAAAATAAGTTACTATCTTAAGTGCAGGCATGCCTGTTTGAATATAATTTACATGTTCCTGAAAGACTTTGACTTCTGCAAAATCACCACAAATAATCAAAAGGCTAATGGGAAAAAATGGTGTTGGCCAAAACTTACACAGCTAAGTAAAACAATAATTGGCATCTTGAGAAATGGACAACCTAGGTAAGCAGCACATGTTGGCTGGCGGCTGCCTCAGGGAATATTAAAATGGCACAAAAACAAGAGAAGAAACTTTGGCTTGTGGAAGGCACCGAATCAATGCAGACAGAAATGGAGCTCTGAACAGTAAAGTGAGTAAAACTGACCTTGAGCCTAAATTTTTTTTGGGGAGAGTGTGGCTCTCTAGAGTAAATTACAGTGCAAGAATTCGTTTTCACACACCTAATCAAAGCACTTACTTTTTAGCTCAATGTTACAATTCTCCCACTATTTCGGCCCTCTTTCTTCAATAAATCAGACGTATAATTACATAACTTTTAACTTATCACTTTCCCCTCATTACTCATGATGTATGAATAAAATTGGTTATATGTGCTATTGCATAAAGAAATTTCCCGAAACAGCATAGAATCAGATACTCTGAATTAGTTTGCTAAGTTTTGTTTTCTAATTCAGAAATAATGTTAAAGATCAAAACCTGGGAGCTCATTTTAAAATTTTTAAAAATCTGGAAACTCACAGTAAATAAATTGAAAGGACACATCTAAAACTACAATCATTAACATTGTGACAAAACATAATTTAAAAAAATTTTTTGTCCTGAGTGTACATTGATGTTTCTGATTATGATTCACATTTCCAAATGTTTTAATCTTTTAAAAATAAAACTTAGCTAATTTTCTCTACATCATGCACATATAGATCTTTTACCTCTTACCTAAATTGGGATTACATTTCTTTCTCTTTCATAATTCTCAAAGTCCTTATTGACTAAGATAGAATATCTCTAAGATACAGAAAGAAAATGATAAACACTGTCAAAAGGTTTTTCTAATGACAAATTACCCTACATGCCAGGAATAAAACCTGTTTGTCCTGATTCATTTTGATTTAAGTACCACTGCATAGTTTGATTTTCTCATATTTTATTTTTATTTTGACATATATTCAAAATGAAATTTGTCTGTAGTGTTCTTTGTGCTGAGTTATGCTAGCTTTGTAAGACAATTAGGTAATTTAAAAATATTTTCTATGCTATGAAATATTTTGAATAAAATTGAAGCTTTCCCTTATTTTAATTTTGTTAATTTATGTTTCATATAAAAGCTTACATTTGTTTAGCTTTTAAAATGCATTTGTGCAAATTTGTACATATTAGTTTATATAATTTTATTATCTTGCATATCTATGGCCATATGTTACCTGTTTTTTATCTCTTTAATCATCATTAGGCATGGTATTTAACATTAAAAAAGAAACATTAATTGTTGTGTATGTTTCATTACTTATGTTAATATTATGCTTTGATATAATAATTATCTTATATCCAAAAATTAAAAAAAAATATATTTATCTAAATGAAAATGTGAAATTCAAATAAATAGCAATCATTTAATATAAACAACAAAGAGTGTATAAATAAAGTTAAGGAACTTAGGTTATAGTCCTAGATATGTGTGACCTTGATCATTTTAATTCATTTTCTATGTGGCTCACATAATGCTTGTCATTACAATTTGGATGTCAGTAATACCACCCAAAATAAAAATGTTCTGGGAAGGTGTATGTGTATGTGTGTGTCTATGTGTGCAAACAGGTGGGTGTTTGCATGTGCATGCATGTGTACATGTGCTCATATTTTACAAACTACTACATACTCTTAGATAAATGATAATACACAATGATAATATACAATGGAGAGTTAGGGTTTTTATTTACTACCGCCATTTGTTCTGGTAAATGTATACAAAATTCTTTAGAGGTCTGACACATTTTTCCCCCTTAATAAGACGATTTATACTCAAGTATCCAAATCTCATTAACCCTGTTAACATGATCATGGGTATAGCCTCTGTGGGAAAACCTTCCTATAATTTTCCCAGTTGATTAACACCTTACATTTTCTCATTTGATAAATACACTAAATTGAACGAAAATTAAATTTTTAAAATCCCTTTTTTGCAACAAAAAATATTGTCATGAGTTACAAAGATAGGTGTCATGAGTTACAGATGCCTATCTTTGGTAAACTTTAACTTCTCAAATATAATTCCCTTTAAATGGCACTATGCTTATAAATTTTCTTCTCTTTTCATGAGTTATAGATTAAAAAAAGAAATGAATTTTTAATTGTTTAAATTTCTCAAATACAGAAAAAAACATTCATATAAGAAATTTTTAAATGTGTCAATATAATTGATACAAACTTCACTGTAATATTGTAGCGATACAGTCTTTGAAATGACTGCTGATCCAAAGCTATTGATATAGAGTTATTGCAATCAATAACTATTTATCACTGTCCAGATCTCTTCTAACCTAGGTAATATGAACTCAAAATAGTTCCAATGTATATATGACATTGAAAATGATGTGGAAGGCATTATAGTTTAATGGTTTGTGCATTAGTTTGAAATTAGAAAGACCTAGTTTTGAATCCAGTTTTGTCATTTACTACCTCTGAGACTATGAAAAAGTAAATTCCTTATCTACAACTGTGGCAGTTGGTACAACACTCACAACATAATCTCCATCTTTCCAGAGAGTCTGCCTGGATGTATAATCTGCCATAAATGGTGCCTTAGTCCCTTGATCTATAAATTGAGAATAATTCTGATAGCATTAACTTTTTAAAAGGGTTTTTGGAAATAATACATACACATAATAAGCTGCAATGCTGGTTAGGTATTCTTATGCTTTATAAAAAGTGGGTATGACAAGAATAGCTATAGTTCAGTCTTAAATGATAAAAAATATTTTTCATCTTTTAAACTCATTTAAGAACATGAAAGTAGAGTTTACTAGAACAATATATGATCACTTGTTACTGAGAAACAGAAAAAAATCTCATCTTATATTGATAATAACCTGGACATAATTTAATCAGTTGCAGATTATTTCAGCTAAGTACGAATTTATTCTACAATAAATCTATCCTGTTTGTTTATAGGTAGCTGAATAGGGGTACTTAAAATTAGATATTCTATCAATATAGATAGCTCTTATATTTTGTCTTGCTATTTTCCAAGAAACTACTTACATGTTTTGTGTATTTCTGGGGTTCCAATTCATTCACACATTTCAGCAAATCTGAAACTTGTATCGATAAGAAAAAAAAAGTTTTTCTTTGCTACAGGCATCAATCTGTCTTACCTCCAGATATTATCTTTACATCTCAAAGAGAATCAGTAAGCCTCTTGACTTTCATAATCGATGTCAAAATTGTTGCCTGAACAAATTTTAAAAGCAACACGAGGCCAGTGTTGTCAAGCTCTTGTGTGTGTTAAAGATTGAGTTGACTGTTAATACAGTTCGTTTTCCAAGTCTATAGAAAAATGGCCTTCAAGAAAGATCATTTAATGGATGAACTGTATATGTGGTCTGTCATGTTTTCTGGTTGCTATAAATATAGATCAACAACCATAGAATCCCAGTCAAAGAAATACATTCAATTAATTGAATTTTGGTTCAAAATAGTTCTAGTCAAAATATCTTCTATTTCCTATGAAATGATCATTAAGATATGACCCAAAATGTTGCTCGATATTTTTTGAACCCATTGAGCTTCTTTTAAATAAAATGCAATACATTTAATTTTCTGGAGAAATCAGTGTGTTCTGAAGTGTCTATAGAATGTCAAAACTTATAGTAACTGACTTGTTGCCGGATTTGACAGCTCAAAGATCATAATTAATCAGAACAGAAATATTAGTATAGATAATTTCAATGTTTGTTCTTTTTGTAGTTTAATATTTCCCTGCTCATAAATTTACATGCTACCATAGATCTCTTTTGAAAAAAATATATAAGGCTTAAAAATGGATAAATGGGGTCTTAAAATAATCTGATGATTTTTATTATCATAATTCTATATTGGATTGTTTGCACATTTGCTATGGTATATCACTAATTACTATGTGAAAAGTATAGTAACTTATAACTTCATAATCTGTGGTAAAAATTAAGTAACAGACATAAGAATAAAAACTTTTAAAAACAATATACTTACAGTATTACAGACAGACAAGATTGTTCAAAAAATTATTCATTTATTTTAAAATTTCCATTTGAATATTTTTTTGGTATGTCCATAATATACATAACTCTGAGTAATTAGATTTTATCTACTAAATAAACATACTATTATTATTATTATTATTATTATTATTATTATTATTATTTAATAATATATGTGGTTTTTAAAAATTACCATAATTTAGAAGCTAAACTTTCAACCTTATGTATGTGGTAGTTGAAACCAAATGATGTCTGAGATAAGTTAGAAAAAGTGTAAAGAGTGAGAGATGCTTGAAGATCCTAGAAACTTGAGAGTCCAGAAAGAAAACGATGCTTAAAAAGCACACTGGTAGGCAGCTGTCCAAAATGAAAATCAGAAGATAGTAGTACCTTGGCAATAAGTGGGGGATATCCTCCACAACTCTTGTTTCCACCTCTAGAATGTCCCTTCTTTTCACTCATCCTCCTTAGCCACTTCTGATGAGAGAAATGAAGAGCATGTTCTGCTTAGTAATTCTGCTACCTCAATAAAGTTTGGGCCTCAGAAGAAAAACATTCAAAGACCATTGCTGCTTTTATCCCAGGTGGCTCAGTCTGTTGAAAGGACAACTCTCTCAAAACTTTTGTGAATTTCTCTGAAATTGATTCAAATCAATACCTTGTACATAAACTCAAATTTATAATTCTGCCTGAGACATCTACCATTACAGATTTAATTATAGTTATTTGAAGTGAATCTGGCTTCTGTGGGACTGTGCCTGCGAATACATTCAATATGGACTTAAGATAATCTTCCCAGCTTTCATTTCTGACTTAAACTCTATGTTTTAACTGTATTATTCTGTGAATGATTATCTAAATAACGCCGAGGCCATGTCTGGCACTCTTCCATACACTGTCCCATCTTCCTTAAAGATTTTACTCTTTGTACTTCAATCACTTATCTCTTACTTTTCCTAAAGGACTTGTTTCACACATTGTCACTCTGGCCATTCTCCCTTCTGCTATGTTGGTGGCAATGCAAATTGGTTCAGCCACTACGGCACAGAACGGAGGTTCCTAAAAAAGTTAAATTTAAACTACCATATGATCCAGCAATCCCGCTTCTGGGTATATATCCAAAGGAAATTAAATCAAAATCTCTAAGAGAGATCTGTACTCACATGTTCATTGCAGTATTTTTTCACAACAGCTAAGATACGGACATAACCTAAGTGCCCATTGGATAATTAGATATCGTTCAGCCATGGGAAAGGAGAAATCCCTGCCATTTGAGACAACATGGTTGGAACTTGAGGACATGCCATGGGAAATACATCAGACAAAGGGAGACAAATACTACATGATCTCATTTAGTAGGGGAATGTAAAAAAGTTGAACCCATAAAGACAGAATAGAATGATGGTCCAGGGGCTGAGGTTGGGAGGAATTGGGGAAATGTTAAAGGGTAAAGCTTACAACTAATACATCAATAAGTTCTGGAAAGTTAATGCACAGCATAGTAAATATAGTCAAAAATACTATATTATTATCTTCAAAGCTGTTAAAAGACTAGATCTTAATTGTTCTCATCACACACACACACACACACACACACACACACACACACACACACACACACACAAAGGTAATTATGTGTCCTAATAAGAGTGTTAGCTAACTCTGTGGTAGTAAACATATAGCGATATGTAAATGTATCAAATCAACACATTTATCACCTAAACTTATAAAATGTTATTAAAATGTCAATTATATTTCAATAATAATAATATATACATAGAGGCACAATCACTCTGAAAGCACTTTGTAAACAACCAGTGTTGTAACAGGTAGCTTCTATAACAGCTCCCTACAAACCCATCCCTCACTATTCATGCCCTTTTCCTGATGTGGACTGACTTAGTCACATGCTTCTAATGTGTGGAAAACAGCAAAAGTGATAGGATGTCATTTCTGAGATAGAACAGAAAGGCTAGGATCTCTCTCTCTTGCTCAATTTGATGACGTTAGCTGCCATATTATGAACTCTCCTGTGGGGAGGATTAAAACCAGCTTCCTATTGACAAGCAGTGATGATCCAAACGCTTACTGCAGTACGAGAGGTACTGAATCCTGCCAATAACAACATAGGTGAGCTTGAAAGCAGAGCCACCCTCAATCACGCCTTAAGATGACTGCAGTCTTGTGAGAGACACAGAGGCAGCTGAGGTCTCCTCTCAGCCTAGCCTTGATTCCTCGACCACAGAAACTGAAAAGATAATTTTTATCCCTTCAAGGAGATAAGTTTTAGGGAAATCTTTAATGCAGCTATTGATAACTAACACAGTAAATGTAAATGATATCATAAAACAACATATCTAGTTCTAGATAAATGCTGTAAAAAAGAGTATGACTCATGTAAACTGGGAAATAGATTAAATAAATGGTTCATAAAATGAAATTTTAAAATATTTATGAAGATGGGTCAACTTGTAACAAGATTATGAATATACCAGTCAACTACAAAAATTACATTTACAGATTATTTTATACCTGCACGTGAAAGAAGCAAAATGTTATACATTGCATACAATTATTTTCACATATAGTAAAATGTTATAATGTAAATCCATGCTATCAAACTAAGATCAGAATAGTGCCTAATGAAGGATCATTAAGAAGTCAAAGATGGTACCATGTCATTTATGATGTTTTACGTTTTTCAAATAATAGGTCTGAAACAATTGTGGCAAAACGCTATTAACTTTTCTTACATTT
The DNA here is from genome assembly GCA_030015415.1 of Cynopterus sphinx. Taxonomy (NCBI): domain Eukaryota; kingdom Metazoa; phylum Chordata; class Mammalia; order Chiroptera; family Pteropodidae; genus Cynopterus; species Cynopterus sphinx. Next base: position 12,453,267 of record CM057379.1, read on the forward strand.
TGGAAAGGTATGCATAGATATTTTTTATATCTAGTTCTATTTTCCTTGTTTGAAATATTTCATAAATTTTGAAAAATAATATTTAACAAGGAGAAAATGAAACATAAATATGATACATTAGCATAAAATTGATAAAAAGGGCCACTGATATAAAAAATAATGGAGATAAAAACACCTGCATTTGGTTTAGACAAGTTAAAAGAAGACCAAATTAGATACAGATCGTGTTTATTGTAGTAATCTGATGAAAACAGGATCAACAACCATAATACATCAAATAATTTCCAAGACATTAAGCAAACAAATCATTTATATAGAGTAATGTAAACAAATCATTTATACATCTATTGCACACTGCACTTCTCTAAACTATGCCTCAGAGACAACTAGTAAATAGTATAAAGCATAACAAATCTATCATATTGTGTTATTGTTGAGAAAAGAACATTTAAAATGACATATAATCCACTAAAAATGGAAAATACATTATTCATCCATGTAAATCTGACATCTAGAAATATTAATATTATTATGCTAATTAGAGAGCAACATAATTACTCAATTTTTTAGTCACTTAGTACACAGTAAATTATATCAAAGGAACTCCTACAGATATTTTTGTAATTCAATTCATTGTGCCATATAGATAAACTTTCCAGGTCATATATTTCTTTTAACTAATCTGTTTTCCTTTTCTTTTGACCTACAAATTACTAAATGAGAACAAACATAGTTTAAAAACATTCATTTGCTTTGTATATATTTTGTTACTATTAAGAAAACATGGTAATAATATAATGTCTATGTTGTACATGTTTTGTTTTCATCGTGATTTGCTAAATGGGATCGATAAAATCACTTTGGGACATCATTTGTGGCTGTTTACAAATAAGACATGATTTGTGCAGATCAGAAGGGGATAAGGGGTAGCTATAAGATGATAGTTTTTCCCTAACTCTTCACAACTCACTAGCTGATTTCTCAACATGTACTTCTGCACATTTTAATAAACATGTATAACTATTAAAATGAAATTAACTTTGTGGGGAATCTTATGCAAATTTTTATGAATCATTTAAATTCCAGTGTTCAAATATAGTGTCAGTAATATGTTTAGGAAGAAAAAAAACTGTACATATAATACTGGAAAACAGAAGCAGTTGGGCAGGAAGAATTTGGAAGACTAAATTGACCGTATTTATAGATTTTGTTTAGATTGCATTCAGAGTGTTTCCTCACCACTTTCTCTATCCATGAATTGTTCTGTGTGTTTTTCATGCTTTCCCACTAAGGGTAAGTTTAATTCTTTGTCCCTAGGCTCAGTTTGTGAGCTGCTTAGGGTTAACATGCCTTGAAATCAGCAGTCCTCTGAAAAACGTTTGCTAGATAGGACTCACTAGCTCTTGAGCTTCTGACATCCTCATGATGAGAACATGTGTGGGCTAGTCTGATGATGCAAAAAGGAGGATGAATGACACTATGAGGAGAGAAATGTCAGTTGAGGTACCTCAGGCAAGCTCAGCAATAGAGCTCTGATCAAATTTTGAATTCAGACAGCCACTGATCCCTGAGTAAGCCCATCCAAGATAAGTTGAGCTCAACCTAGATGATATAAGCCATGGCAAGCTGTGGGTGAGCTAGCTAATAATAAAGAGTGATGATTTTAACATACAAGATTTTGGAATGGTTTATTACACAGTGACAATTAAATGATGTAGGCTGAATATTCTATGGAGTGGTTTACAAAATAAAATTCTTATTATCCCTAATTGTTCCATATTATTCTGTTATAGAAATTTATAAGTAATTTATCTTATTTTTTTTTCTTCAGATGATAAAATTCTGTTATAAATAAAAAAACGAATGTATACAATTCTGTTAATGGCTGCAAGTTATGACAGACATCAAAAATATTGCATAATAAATATTAAGCATAGATCATTATAACCCCAAAATGTGCAAAGTAGAGATGATAAAAAAATAACATTCTATGCCTTTTCCCCTTCTGTTAATACTCATTTAAATATGCTGAATAGTGTATTGATATAGGCTAGAATAATATAAATCATTTAGTTCTACAGGGTGAATGAACATTTCCTAATTATGTTTTTGTTGTTCATATGGAAAAACTGCTTTTACCTTCATGATTTTAAGGTATATTTTTAAAAGAACAAATCTAAAATTTACAGAGAAAAAGAAAAAGCAAACATTCTATTACTATTATGTATTATTGATGTTGATATGCATTTTTTGATATTTATTTTTTATGAACAAGATTGTTCTTTGAATCAATGTGTAAATACAATTTTATAGCAGGTGTTTTCATACTAAATTAATTATGCATTTTTATCTTACATATTAGAAGTGAATGCAGTAAATCGAAACTGATACTTCAAGTAAATATACTTGTTTATTTATGTGCTCTTCAATTGAAGAACAATGAGATTTAAGTAAATGAGTGGAACCTAAAGAAGTGATCTGCCCTAATAACTTACATTGAAACATAAAGAATAAGAAAATAATAATAGAGTTAAGACTCATGTAAGTATGTATAAAAAATAAACTGAAAAATTTAAACATCCAACTTAGCATCCCATGAATACAACAGAAAAATAAAAACTTTGAAAGCTAAAAATATTTTTTTTTCTGAAAATGTGAAATGGTACTAAAAATACAAAAAGTACTTTGCGAACCCTCCAATTTTATGCACCATTTCCCAGGGGAGGGTTCTCTTGAGCCTAGAACTTTTCCGTAAATTATAGGTTCGTATCTTCTCTCATTTTCTGAAAAGTCCTTATATATCTAATATACCTTATGTGCCTAATGGGCTGCACAAACTTGGCATATATGTCCCTCTTCCCTGGTCATCCTGTTTAAAATGTAAGACCCCACTTTCTAGTCACTATTATAACAGACCATCCCAAAGCAGTGGCATAAAACCACCATTTATGAAGCTCACAGCTTCTCTGGGTGAGGAATTCAAATAGGGCAAGCCTAGAATTATTTATCCATAGATGTGGGGACTTGAGTATTGGGGAATAAAAACATCTGTGAGTATCTTTAACAACATACATGAATCTCAGCTGAAACCTTGGATGGGATTTTTAATCGGAGGACCTGAAGTTCAATTCTTCACATGCCCCCAAATTTGTTCACAGCACACAAACAGGGTAACCAGACTTATATGGAGATACAGACCTCCAGGAGCTAGTGTCTCTGTGCACAAAGTGAGATTCTTATTGTATACCTGGTTGCAAAACCACATGTTGTCATTTCTACCATATTATTTTGCTTAAACTAGTCTCAGACCCCCATAGATTCATGAGGATTTGGACTAGACACCAACTTGTAAAGGTGAGGGTGGTAACATCACATTGTAAAACAGCATGTGTGATATAGTTGTGGCCATATTTGAAAATTACCTTCTTCTACAACTGTGCATTCTTCCTATTTAATTTTTTCTTCATCTAACATTCAATATATTTTACCTTTTTACTTATTGTATATCTTCCTGTTAGAATTTAAGTTTTTTTTTTTTTTTTGTATTTTGTTTCATTGCTTTTCACAACACATGGAAGAATACCCAGAACAAGTAATTTTTTAATGAATGAACAATATTATTAATTCATCAATGAATGAATGAGTAGTTATTTTAAAAAGAGAGAAAATGTAAAATAAGCCTAGTATGAATAAATTATGAATTTAGAAGCATAAAATAACATAACATGCTTCTAAGGCTATACATTTTCCTATATGTTCAACTTGTATATTTTAAAGTTTAATGATTTCTTAAATTATCACAAAATTCCCTGGCTTCTTTTATTTCTAACGTTTTTATGCTGTGCCTTTTTTCTAAGCTGGAAGATGACAATATTAGCAATACTGAGTGATTTATAATGTTTACTTCTTTTTAAAATCAATGAAATTATAAATTTAAGTTCTGAGATAAATTTATCTATCCATTTGTTATGAGAAGCTACATTGTTCCAAGAAAATTTCTGGGCTGTGGAAATATATATTTTAAAGACAGATTTTAAATATATATTTTATAATTTCTAGGCTGTGGAAGTATATATTTTAAAGACAGATAACCGGGTATCTTACAAAATGAGCTTGCAAATTTTATGTAAGGTTGAAAGAAAGAAAGTGTTTTGTTAAGTATATGTAATGAGGTTAATATCATTGACAACTGTATCACTATATACATATGTATGCTGGAGTTTATAATAGTAACAAAAATTTATCAAATTTAAGAGTGAAAAACTAGAAAAATCGGCAGTAACACATAGAAGAAATTAAATGGTTACTGTTTTCCAGCTGGTGATGACCGTTCAAATAAGGGAAGGGAAAGTACCTGTTTTCTGAACAATGTAAGGAAAAGGAGAGTAGCTAGATTAAAGATTTTAAGTTGGGATGATATAAAGTAAAAGTAGAAAATGTGGGTGGTTGAAATAGAATGAAAACAGTAATTTATAAAGTAGACAGGTATAAAATAAGAAATATATATGGTTATGTTACTATTCAAGATCCCTTTTATACATTTCAAAAGTAAAATATATTTTATAGATTGATTCACTCATCATATGCGTGCACATTGATATAGTGCTCTAATCTCACCAATACAAAAGTTTTGTCTATCAATTATTTTCCTCTACTTAAACTAGGTAGGTAAGACATTTCAGTTCTAGGATGAAGAGACAGTAAGTATACTTTCGTGATCCAAGCCATAGTCTCCAGCCTGCCTTCAACAGAAATAAACTATGAGTTGTGCCTTGTTCTCTATTGGCCATTCTGTTCATTTTCACTCGATCAGACTCCAGATGGAGAATAGTATTTCTCTCTCTGTCTCTGTCTCTGTTTCTGTCTGTCTGTATGTCTCTCTCTCTGCTCTCCCCTGCTAATCCTGCTTCTGCCTCTATCTCTTTCCTCCATTTCCATTTCTTTATCTTCTTCTCTTCCTTTTTTTCTCCTCCTTCTCCTCTCTTTCTTTCATATTTACAAATATACACATAATTAAATAAATATGAAATTCTTAAGTAATCCCTTAAATTAAAATTCTTCATGTATGTTTTCCTTTACATACATATAAGATCAAACTCTTATTTATTTCTCATAGCACCTTCTATTTCTCTTTTTGGGGGACTTAATATAATTTGACATAAAACATCTTGGGGCTTATTTATTTTACATTGCTATATGAGGTCAGAATGTGTCAATTTTTTACAGCTATCATTTTCCCTTCATAGCAGTCTCTAAAACAGCCTATAACTCAATACATTTTGAATGCACAAAGTTACACTCATTGAGCTTCATCCTCAATATTAAACAAGAGGTGATTATATCTACACAATATACAAAAAATGAAATGCTTCATATCTGTTTTATCCTATTCACTTTTTAAAATTTATTATAAGTTTCAAGTATACATCACATTGGTTAGACATTTATATAGCTCATTAAATGATCCCTTTAATTGCTCTTTTTCTCCCCTGGCTCTCCACCTCGCCATTACATTAATGTTGACCACGTTCCTTATGCCTGCTCCCCATCCCTGTGACTATCTATCAACTACTATCTTGTACTTTTTTAACCCTTCACCCCATTCTCCCAGCCCCTCAATGTCTCATTTAAATTGACCCTACCTTCTAGCTTTGTTGTGAGTCCTGGACATAAATCACCAAGTAAGCAGTAAAGTGACAAACTATTAATTAAATGCTCAATTAAATCTGTTGATGTTCCATAATAAAAAGTGCTTCATTAGATGGACAGGTCATTAGCATTTGGGGCAATTGTTAAGTCTGATTTCACTTGTTTGAATATGGATAACAAAGCATACAGTGTCATGGATAAACCTGATATGAGATTTTTCCATGAATAATTTCCCTCCATATTAGAAAAAAAAATAATGTTGCATTTTCAAATAATTATTTTAAATTAATTAAAAATAGAAATAAAAGCAATAAAATGAAGCTTTCAAGATATGAAAAAAAATATCTAATCATTGTATAAACTTTCAGAGTAAACAAGTTCCACAAATAGAAATTGGACCTCATATTCCCAGTTTGTTTCCAGTACAAAGTCAAAGTGTCATATTATATTAGGTGAATAATAAGACTACACAGATCATTAAAACATAAATTCATTTTTTTGCTTTCCTTGTAGTGTAATGTGTTTGCGTTTTTGCCCTCAGGATATATACTAAATGAACATTTATCTGTAATTAAAGATTCACAGACCATTAACAGTATAGCAATTTCCTGGCCAGTTAAGGCAGAGATGTTTTAAACATTATTTCCTTACCCATATGAAAGTTATCCTTCCTTTCTGTTCATGTTTTCTCTACTGGAGGATCCCATTCCTTGAATGGCTTTCTCCAAAGCTAAGATTCACTACCTCCATTTTTTCCTCAAAAAATCATTTAAATATTTTCTATGATTCTGTCCTCTGTGAGGACTAATGTAATTATGAAAATGAATGCTAACTCTAAATTTTTCTGTCTGTATTTGGTAGGGTACCTGCTGGAACAAATGAAGGTGAAGATAAGGAAGCTGAATGGAAAGAAGCAAGACAGCACAGCTAATCAAACTGAGGAAAGACTTTATCAATATGAAATTAAAAATAAACAAAATATTTTCTAAATAATTATTACAATGTGATTGGGCAATACTTTACTAGTGATATTAAAATTGTCAGCATGTTGCAACTAAAAAAGTGATTTGTTCTGTACTCTGGCTAAAATTATCTATTCTAAAGTCATTTGTTTAAGAAATATGTAATGAACATTTGCTTTAAATTATGAGTATTATGAAAATGGTATGTTGGGTAGTAACAGATTTGAAGTAAATTACATGAATTTGAGCTTTTATTTTTTGTTTTGTTTTGTTTTTTGTGACAGTCTAGCTGTGTGACCTTGAACAAGTTGTTATTTAAGCTCTCTCTTTAATTTCCTACCTAAAAGGTGGGGGGCGAGGAAACAACTATCAGAACTTGTTATTGTGGTTTCCATTTGTTCATAAGTACAGAATCCACATATATTCCTCATCTCATATACATTCACATCAGTCCAAGTGAATCCGTTCCAGCCAGTGAAATAAGAGCAGAAGTGACTGCAACACTTCCAGCCTGGCCTATAAAATTTACCACTGCCTAATTTTGTTCTTTTATCCCCATCAAGAAAAAAAGAAAGAACTCTAATGATGTCATGCCCAAAGCCACAGGATGGTAGATGGCAATGTCCCTAAATGACTGCTTGGGAAAGAAGCTACCCAGCCCCACATGCAATCTTCTATGACATAAAAGAGAAATATAATTTCATTATGTAAATCTATAAAGATTTGGGGCTTTGGGTTGTTTGTTATAGAACTATGCTTCTCTAAAAAAAAGATGATGGTTTTAACAGCATTTATCTCATAGAGTCATGAGGGGGTTTGAGGGTCAATATAAATAAAACATTAGAAACAGAGCCTGGCATCAGATAAGCCCATAGAAATATTTATAATTTTACAGATTAAGATAATTGTGGCAGAAACTGGTAGTATTCTCTAAATACACATCCTCTTTGTTTTTCAGCTTCCCTTGCTTTGAGGTTAGGTTCTATCTATGACTGGACTTGGGCCAGTTGAATGTGAGCAGAACTGATGCAAGGCATTGTCACGGTGGGCTTTATGGATCCCATGTGCACACTCTAGATTGCTCTCCCTGTCAAGGAGCCGGGAAGACACATGATAAAGATGGTGTTATCAAAATTATAAAGTCCAGAGTCCTTAGTTAAAACTGGACTAGCACAGGGCTCTGTTAAATCAACATTTACACCTCTTAGCACTGAGATTTTGGTGTTCACTGGTACCACAGCATAACCCGTCCATCTTTAATGAGGATGATGATAGAGTCTGTCATGTATACACAACATATGAAGTAGTTTTTTGTTCTTGAAAAATTCCTGATATTTTATACATATTATAATTATGCAAAATATACATATTTTAAGTGTACAAAGGTTTAAGATATGCACATTAACCACATTACTATTTTTAAAAGAAATGAGACCTTTCAAATTTTCACATTAGTTAGCAGAGTGACAAAAGGACACAGGATTTATAGTTGATGATTCTTAAGGGCATGCACTCTATTTAATTCTGTAAGTACTAAAGAGATATTTCATTTAAGTTATTTTTAAGTTAGGTTTCCACACTAAGAAAAGTAGTTAGTCCCTATTGAAAGATACTGTTTACATAAAAATCATATTTCCTAATATAAAATAAAAATTATCCCTCTAAAAATAAGTAAACTCTGAATTTTCTTTTATCAGCTTTTAATCAAGTGGCCTTTGAATATCTAAGCTGGCTGAGCTCCTGTTAACTCCACTAAGATTTTGCACCCTGATAGATTTGGGCCTGCAAATTCTTACTTGAATTTTCATAATTTACAATAGATAATTAGGATTTTATTTATTTTGTTTTGTGTTGTGTGTGCTACATAAATTTGTTCTGCAAATAAAACAAGCTAGAGATGAAAAAAATTAGAACCTATAAAGTAAATAGAAATTATAACTAATATTTTCACAGAAATTAAACATTTTTTTTTTATCATATGTGATAGCCTTAACTCATATTTAAAAGAAATGGTTTCAGAGTTTCTTCTCTTCCAGAATATTATAGTTATGAATTACAGATTTTTCTCACTCAGGTTAGAAATGTTATTCTCCCATCGATTTTTAACAGTGAGATAATAGCTTTGGAAATGTGAATGATTCCTATTTTCAAGCAAGTATTGAGAAATGTGTGACTGTCCAAAGAAAAATAGATGTGTTAGTAATTCTGTTATTCTCTCAAGTCATATGTCAAAATTTAGACAATATTTCTATTACTGAACTTCATATAACATTTAACAGGTAATTGGCCACCTAAGATTTTTTTCTAAAAAATAAGTTTCTAATAATGAATCTAAGATTCTGAGCAACATAACTGTTATCAAATTAAAATTTCTCCTAAGAGTTACAGTCAGAATTTAAAGAACCTAGCCTGAGTTGTGGTTTTTAACCACAAGCTATATACATTCTTTTGTTTTTTAATTACAATAATTCACCAAAACTTCATTATCAAAAGGCATCATAAATAGAACATAGATATGTAATAGGTTTGGAACATGTTTTCCTCTTATGCTACCATCGTCTGTCCAACAACATGGAATTATTAACAGGATGAGAAACAATATTTGGGAATATCTATATTTAGTTTTCCTTCTGAATTGTTTAATATTCTTAAATTTCTAATTGTTAAAATTCTCGCTAGAATGTTTTATTGTAGTAATGGTAGAAATAGATTACTCTTGTAGAATAAAAATTAAATTGTATTAAACAGACATGCTATTAATGTCATGTTAAAATACATCACTTTTGTGAGTTTTAATTTTTTATTTAATAGAGAAATTAGATATTCATATTAAGTAAAAGTTAAAATAATTCTCTGAATTCTCAGATATCCTTAAATGTCAAATTGTGTCTTTTTATTTATGGTGGTATCATTAGATTTGTTAGTAAAATTGTGAATTTGAAGTTTTGTAGGAAAGATTTCACTTTTTCCCTTTCTCAAAGTATAAAGAGTGACCAGCTTTTAAATTTTACTTAAAATCTCATTTATCACATATTTTTTATTCCAAGGATTTTATAATCTATGTTTTATTTTTATTATAATTATACATACTATAATAGTTATATTTATATAAATGTGTATGTAATTATATATAAAACTAAATATTCCCATTACCATTCCATCCTATTCTATTTTTTCCTCTTTACTTTAAAAAAAATATTATTATTATACTTTCCTTTTATCTATCTCCTTCTGCTCTTGTCAGAGATCTCTCTGTACTGTTTTAATTAGCAAAACAATTATTTACTGCCTGCCAGGTAGTAAGGTTTAGACTATCTCCTAAATGATGTAATATTTTCTCAAAAACTTCAGGAAACTCAGACTGTTTTTTTTTTGTTTTTTTTTTGGAAGCCCCAATGGAAGAGGTAGTCATCAGAATGTCTCAGAATAAAAGTTATTTCCTACTATGAGAAAAATATACAAAATTGAGAGAAACAGAAATAAAGTAATAAAGCAAGAGTGAATACCAGACAATCAAATTGAGACATTCAAACTGAGCTAGTACTGGCCTGAGAAACCTCACATTTGTTATGTTCTCTTGTTCAAATAGAAGATTAATCTTGAATCAGGGACCTACAATGAGGCTTGTTATTTTCTAGGCTAAAAAAAATAATTAAAAAAAATAAATAAAAATGTGAAAATCTAAAATCTAGGTACTAAAAGAAATACTCTTCGAGTCATATTGTATAAATTATGGCATCAAATATATTTCTTATTTTTAGTATTAAAAAACTAAATGATAATCACCATTGATTAGAGATATAAAAATCACCAGGAAGACAATTTTCTGCCTACCATTATTTCCCTATTTCTATAATTCTTGTCTAATATATCGTGTTAAAATAATAGAAATAAAGTACTAACTTGATTATTAAAGTACTAAAACTGCATGGTAGACATGCCTTTTCTTTCATCTGAATATGCTAATTTTCACTCATCTACACTATTAAAATTTTTCTTAACTAAAATGCACATTTTGTTTATGTTAGAGATTGACTAATTTAAATTTAACTGCTTATCTTGTATTTTCTAATGCTTTTCTTTGTATTATTTTATTGATTGATTGATTGATTGATTTTACATATTGAGAACTTATGAATTACTCTCTGTTTAAGGACAGAAGAAAAAAAGATGAATTACATGGTGAGTATACTTAGTAACTAATTTAGAAAATTATGCTTTATTAAGTTGCTAAAAGATTAAACAACCAGAAAACAAAAGATGAAGTAATAGAACTAGAGAGAATGTTAGATTGGAATTCAACTGAGACAGAAGTAAGAAATACTTCAGATCTATTTAGCCATTTATCTATCATCTATGTATCTATGTATCTATGTATCTATCACACACACAAAGATAATAGATAGATATAATATAATAGATATAAAAGAGAATAAGCAATTTATGGAGGTTTAATAGAAAATCTTTACTTTCAGATAATTGACAAATATTAATTTTAATCACATGCATTTACTCCTATTTCTATAGATAGTTTTAAATTTCTTTATCTGATTCAATTTCTTAAATAACTCATGCATTTTGATTAACTTTTTTATGATAGCTAGAATTGGTTCACATTATATTTAAAAACATGTCAGTTCTTGTAGATTCCAAAGAATCAAATTCAAACTTCTGTGATGCCTTAACACCTCTGCCACACACATTAAGTTTCACAACAACTATGTCTCTTCTCAACTCACATGACACTCAATTTATATTTATTTCTCTGAAATATATAACCAGCTTTCTACAAAACCCAAAATCTGAAACATAGATAAAATGAGCATGAAACATGAAAAATAAATCACCTAAAATGTATTTTATTTTTCTGTTGCATGAAAGACTAAATTTTTTTTCTCATGAGAGAATACAATGAACAACTTGCAGTTTTGTGTTTTTTTTTTCCCCTGCCATCTGGTTTTTTTGTTTGTTTGTTTGTTTGTTTTATTATTTATTTATTTTTTTAGGTGATAATGAGAATGAAGAACAAGATTTTAAGCAATGAATTTTAAATATTTCCAATCTGTGGATCATTTCACTAGAGAGTCCTGGGAATTCCTCAGTGTTTTTCTGTGGTAAGTGTTTTCTAAATACTGATTTATGTGACATTTTTTCCTGGTAAAAATTATACACATTAATTTAAATTCCTTGAAAATAGAGAGTATTACTTTCACATTAATGTATTTATCTAATGTATTAGATGTAAGCATGACTCATGGTAGATATTTAATAAATATTGTATATGGTTTTAGTCCATATATAAGAATTTGGAATTAATGAATGATTACTAGAATGCAATGTTATTTTTAAATGATTTTTAAAAGTATATAATCTACATATCTCATAACTAAAAGATGTATATATATATATATGCATACACATATATATATCTTATCTTTTTATTAATCTGTAAATTAGGAAAATAATAGTACTGAGAGTATAGTGCTGTTGAAATAGAAGTATATATAAGCTATGCATGAGACACTATAAGTGCTGTGCACATTTAAGTTACTACACTAGTTGTTTTGTGTTAGGGCTAAAGTTATTTATCATATAACCTGAGAAACTGTTCAGGCACAAAATAAAATTTAATCACTTTAAATGCATACTTATTTTCATCCTTCTTGATGATTATCTAATTCCTTTAGTATAGCAAGCTGGACAGGATAATGGAGAAACTAAAAATGTCTTTTTCCCCCTCTTCTCTAGTATGGGCTATTTTTATACTTCAAATGGGATATTTAATGCAACCATTGGAAGAGAATGATGTCCTTGACTCCCCCCACTGAAATCCGTACCCAAATAAGACTTGTTGAAAGAGAATTATGGAAATATATTTTATAGCTAGTTCATAAATAAACTTGTAACTGCTCACATCAAAGATCTCCCTCTTTTAATTCAGGATGTTGGAAGAACTTTTGTATCATCAAAGGTTTTGTACTGTTAACACACTCATACCTATTCTTTTTCATATTAACTTAAATGGATTTTATAGTAAAATCTAACTTTTACTGTAATCAATACTGTCAGGAAGATCAGTGAAGAAAGAGAAATGAGGCTGTTTTTTTCAACTCTTTTCTAATCTAATATAATTCCATCTAGGGCAAATAAGTCATACTCTAAAGAACTTTTCAAAAATTTGTTGAATATTTATTCTAGAAGCCACAAAATAGTCTGATCAATGCAAGAACAATCAAATATTTTAAACAAAAGCACTTCTTACATGATTTTCTATTAATATTGTATTTTTCAATGAAACTCACAGGATTTATACAATGCGATCCAGTTACAAAAATACTGCACAATAATGAAATTATTATTTCACGTTATGCTCTTCTGTATAATATTGAACCCTACAATATCTAACTTTTACAAAAAATAATATAACTATAGGGTTCCTAGAAGTGTATTCAGAATTCTTAATATCTTCTTTGTGTAATAGCTACCCTAATCAAGATGTTCACTCAAATAAATACCTAGATGTCCAAGTAATCAGTTGCAGGCTGAAGTGGAGGCTATTAAATAAAATAAAAATAGTAATCAAAAGCTTTTCATGTATACATATGATAAAATAATTGTATCACAAATGTTTTTTACAAGTGAGCTTAAATAAAATTTAAAAACAGATAATTCCTTCCTCTTAGGAAATTTCTCCATTAATTTACACAATTCTGTTCAATACTGGATATTGCCAAAGAAAAACTATACTGAACAGAGTTAAATATCCAAGGGAGATTTTATTCAAGACCATCTCAAAAGTTTTTGAGTGATAAGGTGAGCTAATGGAAAAGTACCAGAGGACATACTGGTTGGGGTGAGGGGAGGGGGCGGGGAGGTGAGTGGTGGACAAGATGATTAAGCCATCAGTGTTGGTTAATTTTAGGTTCCTATGTTCTCATAGAAATAGAGAGACAGGAGTTCTATATTTCTTGATGATTACATTCAAAAGGTTATTTTTCAGAGTCTTGAGAAAAACATTCCTGAGATGTAAAACTTACAAGATGCTTTTAAAAATATTTACATCTAAAAAAACAGAGAAATTGTTTGCAGTAGCAAATTTCTAAAGCTCTAAGATGAGGGAATTTAGAAATCTGCAGTCAGGAAAAAGCTTGTCTAAAGTTTAGTCAACCTCAAGGGAATTTAAGGCTACTTTAGTCAATATCTTAACTACTGCCATAAACAAGACAAAGGCATGAGGTAAAAGATTGGAAAAAAAGATGTAGATTGTTATAATATACTATATACAGATGTAATCAATCAAATCAGTAGCTTCCCCTTATAAAAGCAAAAGCCAACTAGAAAATAGAATAGAAAATGAGATAGCATTCAAATGTCAGAAGATATATCATAAAATAAATCTAATAGAAAGCAAAATTCTTTATGGAAAAATATAAAATTCTATTAACACACATGGAGGAATATTTCCTCAATAGTATAGTGTATTTGTATATCAGGAGATACAATATAATAAAAGCCAATTTTCTCCAAGTTAATAAAAGTTCATCAGTAACTTTTAAAAATTAATTTTTAAAAACCTTACTGTTTTTAAATTGTATGATTCAAAAATAAAATAGAAAATTTAAATATATTATTAATTATAAAATTAAAAAAATCTTAATAGATGTCAACTAGACTTATTGTGATCATTTTGCAAAATATACAAATACCTAATCATTATGTTGTACACCTGAATCTAATATTCTATGTCAATTATACCTCAATTATAATATCAAAATAAAATAAAAATAAATTAAAAATAATAAATGTTATTTTTACATTTAAATATCTCATCAATAAAATATGTGTCTTTATAATACAAAATAAGAAATTAACTTCTCATTATTTACTGAACTTTCTCTTCTTCTACTCATCTGTACCACCAAAAGTGAATTTTTATTACATATATGAATTAATTTCTTATTCTCTCTTACTGTTCTACATATTCATCACTGAGCCAAGACCACAGTTACTTGTGTTTCATAACTCCAAAATAAACATTAATATCTAGTAGACATCCTTTGCAATAACTTGTACTTCTCTCTTTTCAATTACAAAAAATTTCCTGACTCAATATTTCTATATGAATTAAAGAGTACTGCTAATTAGTGTAAAAACTACTTTATTCTTTCCGTCTGAGAGATTGAGGAAGTTCCCTATTAAGGGAACAAAAGTCTTTCCTTTCAGTTTGTACAGGCCATTTTAGGCCACATGCAATATCTGCATTGTTAACAGTCATCAAGAGAATATTCTATGGGATTTGTCTTAAGTACACATCCCCAAAACAGGTCTTTGGAGGAGGTGAGCAGGTGAGTAAATGTCATATTCCTTAATCCATGTAATATGTATTTATTTAGAACTAACTATATGGTAAGGAATGTTGTACATGTTGTGTATACAACAGTGATTGAAACTGACAAGATTCATACCTTAAAAGAGCTTATATTTTAGTAAAAGAGGCAGATCAACAATCCACATATAATATATGACATGGAATATGAAATTTATTATTGTATGATATGTACAATGTACCATACAATGTACTGCAAACTCACATAGAAAAATAAAACAAGGCATGTATGCAGGTTTACATGAAGTGACTTTTGAGCATATTTCTATATGAATTAAAGAGTACTGCTAATTAGTGTAGTTTTTAAGAAAGAATAAAGTGGGTGACCTCGGATGCTGAGGCACTTCTGTTAGATGCTTTGTGACAATGAGGGATGCTACCATAAAAACAAAATGAAGATTCAAAAGAAGGCAGGTCAGAGTTACTAGCAGGGCCGATACCAAAGAAATCAGACCTGAAGTCAGAATATATCATGCTTGGTGCCTGCCTTACCTTTGAACACGTTGCTACCTTTTTAATAGATTTTTAAAAATTGAATAAGCTATTGAACTTGAGTTTAATATTACTTGTAGTTGAAAACACTTTACCAAGGTGGAATTCATGAGTTGTCTTCAGAAGATTTAGCCATCCATATCAAGAATGGTTGGTTTTCTCTAAACATGAAAATTTAGTAAATATTGAGCCAAAAAAAAATCTTTTAAATGCTGGTGATTTTCTTATATAAATAAAAGAAATTGAAATGTTAATCATCATCAACACAATGACAATCTGTCATTTCAATTCTGAAAGAGGGCACAAAATTAGAAACAAGTTTAAAGGCTCCAGATTCAGACAAAACTTGCAATTTAAATTTTAAACTGTATTAATTATGAACATTCTGCTTTTGAGAAATTTCTAAGATTTTGAAACTCTTCAGAAACAACAAAACATATTGATTACTAAGGGTAATATAATAAATGGTGGAAGAGAGGAAAGCTACCTATTAATTAGGTTTTGGGAAGGTATTTATGTTGTCTGAAGAAAACTTAAAAATCCATGACAATGGTCAAATAAGTGACTATAGTTTGATAAAGGTAATAAAGCTAATAGAAAAAAAAATAAGTGGAGAAAAAAACCACTTATTTTGCTTTTAATTTGTTTGTGTTATACTTGTTTATATATAAAATACTTTTAAAGGTATCGATATGTATAATTACTTATAATTCTTTTTAAAAGATGATTTTAATGTTGAACTTGGGTCATATGTTTTTTAAATACCATCTGGCTGTTTTATGAAATTATTCCATGTTTCATTTTGAGGTAAAAAAAAACAGGCTATGAAAAAATGAATTGTAAGCAAAAAAGACATCATGAAGTTTGGTTTCTTGCCTGTTAATTACTTTGAATTTCTACCACAAAAATGCATGTCCATTAAAGTGGGCTTTTGTTTCACTCTCAAGGAGACAGAAAATCATTATCAGCTATTGCGGAATGACACAATATAACTGACAATATTAAAAGATCACTCTATCTATGGTGCTGAAAACAGGAAAGGGGGAGGGAGGTGCGGAAAAGTGTGAAAGCAGGAAAATCAGTTAAGAGAGAACTGTATATTCCTAAAAGCAGATGATCATGGTCTAGATCTCTTTGGAAGTGGTGAGATATGTTCTGATTCTGGATACTGTTTGAAAGTAGAGCCAACATTTGTGGATGAATTGGTTATAGAAGGTGACAGAAAAAGATTAAGACCACTCCAAAGTTTTTGGGTTAAGAACATAAAAGAAGGAAACTGAAGTTTACTAGTACAGAAAACACAGTATAGGTAGCAAGTATGTGGGGAAGGGAGGTAAAGAGTAGGTTCTAAAATTTATTTTCATGTACAAGTATAGGTATTCATCTAAGAAAGTGTTAAATATAAGAACCTGGAATTATGGGAACAATGTGAAGTGAGATAATAAAGTTGGAAATTTTCAGAACATAGATATTTAAAGACACGGGACCAGATGAAATAAAAAGAGTGAATAGACTGACTGGTAAGCTGGTGAATATCACAAGTAACCAGAATGCAAATATTTCTTGTCTAAATCCAATGTCAGCTTTGTTTTATCCTAGGTATTAGAAATGGATAACTCTTGGTTGTATGTTTCCTCAGGACTCTGAATTTATCACTATATGATATTGGATGAAAAGCAGGGGAGAGAAAAAAAGTAGGAAAAACATTGCTAGTGAGGGAAATATGAGAAAAAAAGCAAAAAAAAACTTGCATCTTTAAGAAAGGTGTAAAATAATGAGTTACATTAATATATCCCACAAAATTAAAAAGGGAAATGCAGTAATAATTAGTTTTCACAGGCTCTATAAGTTTGCTTCAATTTGATGATAACAATGAACATTTGTACTCTCCCACATTCCCTTTACTTACCGATGAAACTATTTACAAACTAAAGCTTAAACTTGTAAACTTATACAGAGACTTGTCCTTGGCTGACAGAAGCCATCTGAAAAGATACATGTGCCAACTTTTAGAGTCAGCCATAGGTCAACAGGCATGTGGGTACAAAAGCCCAGGCTTTTATCTCCAGATACCACAACTCTGCAGTGCAATTTACAATTCAGATTCCCCTGTGGATCAAGCCAAATCTAAATTTTATCTGTATTCAGCCCTAGCTTAGCTCTTTCCCCTTTCCTATTCTGCTTACCTCAGTTCTTCTAGGTCTCTCCAGAAGAGCATTCCCTCAAAAAAATTACAACAATCAGATTTTTTATCTCATGCTCTGTTTCTAAGGAAGACTATTTAAGACAGATTGTGGATATATTTTGAAGTCAAAGCTGAAAAGATTATTAGTTCTGAGAAATGAGTATTAAAGATAAGATCAAGGTTTACTTTGACTGGTCTTAGGAAGAAAACCCTAAAAATGAGTTTATGAATGTAGCTTGTTCATCAGGCAGATGGAACTAAGGATGCCTTCACTAAAGTAAGGCAACTACTGATACTCCCTGACATGCTGTAGCTGTGCAAAAGATAGGATTTGTACCTGTATTGTATAAATAGACACACAGAGAAAGGAATACACTAACCTGTATAATATTGCTGGAATTTGAAATAGACGGAGAGTAGTAATTATAGAACCATATTATCAAGTGACTATTGCTGAGGATTAATAATATTTTGGAAGAAAAAAATGTTAAGCTCAAAGAAATCCATCACGTATGTAAAGAAAAATGTGGCATACAGAATTCCTTTGGTCAACAAAAAGTTCTTACCTATTGTTTCAGAAAGCTATTCCTGCTGACACCAGACTTTGAACTCATCCAGAATCCCCTAAAACCCAAAGATCAGTACATTCTTCTTTCTTAGATAAGAGTGCCTCTGTTTTCCTTGATTGAAGACTATGCATAAGTTTCAAATGAGTCAGCAGGGAATTAATACCACTGATAAGGTGATTAGTGGATGATCTCTATAGATTAGGGCTTAAAAAAGAAGATGGTATAAAACTGCAATCCCCAATAACAAAGGGGGTGATAGGAAGCTGAAATGTCAGAGGACAATGGCAGCACTTAACCATCAATAATAAAATTGGAGTAATAACCGTAATTGACAGCCAGTTAAAATGGCTGTTGAAGGGTAGTCATCTCTTCAGGTATTTATGAAAGTGGCTGAGAAAACAGACTTCCAAGAGACAAAACAGCTACACATCCAATAAAGAAATTGCTTAATATGGATAAACAAATGAGATCTATAATGTATGAGAAGGCTAAAGGCAATCATTCCAACAGAGGGTCATGATTCACCCATCAGTGTTCTGAATTTGACTATTAGTTAGACACAGTACCTTGACTGAAACAAGAAATGGATCTTTATGAAGAATGAATCTGCAACCACACATTAAGTGAATTCAGAAGTGATTTACTCAGCCCTTCCCCAAAGGAATCTATAACTATTTAAATAAATAACCATGGCTTAGGGAAAGGGAAATAAACAATACGTCCAGAGGAATTCAGTTTAGGGTCCTTGCTAACATTGATACCCATAGCCCCCAAAATTTGGTTGATGTAGAATATATGGTGATTACTGCAAAATGGAGTGTTGGCCCTGGTCAATTTTACAGTAAATTTACTGATTTTATCACTTAAACTGTTGATCATTTTCCCCTTATAATCTGACATATACAACTGAATTTAACATATATAGAAGTTAGATCTTTGACCAGTGGAATGACAATTTTTACAGTAAAAAAGACCAAGTGAAAATCCTGCAAACTTCCTGTGAACCCCGGTCATGATAGTCAATCAAAAATGATATCAGTTCAGGAAGAAATGGCAGAAATTAGCGCCTCCCTTAAGAATTTATGGAAATATATAGAGGTCACGTTTCCCATTCTCCTCTCATTTTATTTAAACATAAAACTTATGGAAAATTGAATAAATCATAACAGATAAAAAGGAGAATAGCAAAAATGTAACTAAATTTGAGCCACAACTGTTTTACTTAATAGGGTACATTTAGTAGGGGAGAATAACACAGCCTTGGTAAGGGTTATGTCGCTGTTGGTCTGATAAATGTGATTTAGTTCTTTCAATGGCTATTACTAAAATGATAAAAAGCAGTTTGTATTTACATGATATGACTGTCAGTATGCGTTCATGGTCTTGCCTTAAATATTTTTAATTCTACAGCCTAACACCATATAGTCCAAATAAAACATTTAGATTCATACTCACTAAAGTTATGGTATTGATTGAATATTATCTGGTTAGCAATAAATGGTAAGTACTCTGAATTTATTGCAGAAACATAAATCTAAAAGGAGTAAAGGTACTGCTATATTGGTGAAGATTTCAGGCCAGGACATCTCAAAACAAACAAACAAAAACCAAAAAGCAAAAAACAAGAGGGGAGGGAGGGAGGGGGGAGAGAGAGAGAGAGAGAAAGAGGGAGAGAGGACAAGAATATGCACTTCTCCTATTCTACCAAGAAAGAAAAAGAACAACTATCTCAAACCTCTCCATATTCTAGAAGCAGTGTTTTCTCCATCTGGGAATTTAGTTCTAACTCATTTATTGGATAAGGAGGAAGGTTCCTGGTTTTTAATTGGTCACAGAACAGTAATGGATTCTGAAATTAGTAAAATATACAAAGCAGGCAGTCCTGCCAGATTGGGCCATATAACTCAGTAAACTACTGGGATATGAGAAGTATTTGGGGGTAGAAAATAAGTAATTTATTGTCTCTAGAATAAGGATCTAAATACTTACCATGCCATGCATAGTTGAGAATTATAGTCCATTTAAAAATATAGTTCCTGGCATGCTACTGGGTCCTAGTAGAGCTAGAATAACTGAGACATATAGTGACCTTGATTCATGAACCTTCTCTCGTAAGTGAGACAGTTTTGAAAAACGATCACTAAGTTAGTTGAGATCAGCAGGCATTCACCTTAAGTTAAGAGTAATGTATCTACGATTGGATCTGAACAGTAGGAGAGAGCACAACATGAACAAATGACCCAGAACTCCAAACTACCCACCTCTTTTATACGTATGCCTTTCTCTCAATTCACACAAATATTGGGGTGTCCATATGAATAGTTGATGGAGGATGTGAAAAAAAATAAAGCTTGGTTCACAGATGTGTCTGCATGGCTGCTGCTCTGAGCTGGCAATGAATGGTAGGTATACTATGTCTTCATTCAGGGACGATGTGCTAAAAGACATGGATGATGGAAAACTCTCCCAGTGATGAACTAGTTATTGAACTTTTGTGGAGAAAGAGGTGTTTGGGGTTACAGAAAAATACAAATTCATTGACAGCAGTGAATGGCTTAGATTTTTTAAGGGGCCTGAGGAATACACTTGGAAGATCAAGCACAAGGAGTTATGTGAAAGAGAGATGTGGATGGACTTATGTAAATGGGCACAAATGGTGACAATATTACACATTAATTCTTACCACTGGACATCTACTGCAGAAAAGACACTAACAACCAAATGGAGAGGTTAATGTAGCCAGTAGCTACCAGTCAGACTCTACTTAAAGATACCAGTTGTTGAACTATTGTGGCAGAAATGAGAGCAAAGAGGCAGGAGCCCAAGTGCATGAGTTTTCACTTGACACAGCTAATTTAACATGTGCTGCTACCAAATCTTATACCTGCCTGAAGGTCCCAGTGTAGTACCGACCCTGGAAGAAACCAACTCTCCATTTAGAGGCAAGTTGTTTATTATACTTCATTCCTTTCATTTTTATAAAAAGATAATGTTTTATCTTAATATGGAATGATATGTTTTCTGCATATGGGTTTGCCTTTTATGTCCATGTAGGATCTCATGTAGAATCACTATCTCTGAGGGCTCCCAGAATATCATAATCACTAATAGTGAATCTCTCATATTGTTTTTTTCAGGATCTAAACCCTCTTTATAGCAAAATATATGCAGAAATGGGAGAATGACCATGGACTGGATGACATAGTTCACCACCCAGAAACTGTAACCTGACTGAACAGTAGAAAGGCCAGGTCATGAAGACGAAGAAGTAAAATACCAAGAAATAGAAAGCAAGGATTGGAAACAGGAGTGACTCCACTATAATTCTGCCAGCTGTCCACTTGATGAATGTGTGCTTCCTCTTTCTGCAAACTTAGGCTTTGTGGGACTTGGGATCTTGGTTCCTAGATTGGACACACAGTAAGAATTCCACTAATTTTAAAACCACAGCAGGCCCTTGGTCATTTTGAGCAACTAATACAAGCAAGATTGTATTTACCATACCATTGGTAGAACTTCTGCTATATACTGGGTAAGGAAAAATATGTTTGACACTCAACTGATTCTTTGAGCATTTTTGCTTACTCCCATGCTCAGTTCAACTGTAAGTGTGCAAGTACAACATAGCAAAAGGAATATCATAATCTTCAAGGAAGAAGTCCTATGTCACTCTACCAGGCAAGCCACCTATACCAGTAGAAGCACTAGTCAATGGAATTCTAGACTGGGTGGTAGACCAGCAAGAGGTGTATCATTACAGCCTAAGGACAACTATAACAAGAGGTTATTCTACAAAGCCCTCTCTTTTAAGTTTGCTGCAAAAATAGTTACTAATCATAATTATGAAGAAGATATACTTGTATAAGTTTGAGTTAATGTGCAAAGCATGTGAATCTGACAGTACAAATGGTAGACTGGAGCTGATTTAAATGTGCAGATCCAACCTCCAGCTACTTCAAGTATTGAAGCCAGAATCTTCTATTCATTTCCTGGAGAAATACCTCTGGTTGGTAAGGCACTTCAGCAGGATACCTTGGAGGTAGCATCACCCACCTCAAGGAGCAGCCATTGACTATATCTGAATACAAAATTCTGGGTCCTTGGCCTCAGGTTAGAAAATTTTGAAGCATAATTTATTTTCCGGGATGTCAAGGATTAGGCTTAGACTGTACTAAACTGAGACCACAAGGTTGCCTACTCCTTCCCCTTGCCTCTTCAGTTTATTTCTCTCCCTTGTAGATTTTTCTGTAAGCCACACACATCCTGATCTTTTGTCTCAGTCTTGCCCCTAAGCAGTCCAAATAAAGTCAGTCACTATTTCACCATTTCTAAATAGCTTAAGAACACTGTCATCTTTCCACTTTTATCTAATTCCACAAAATATGCTTAAAGATAATTGGTTTTATCATAAACTAGGAAGGTACTATTTTGGGGTGCCATGGGAAAGATTCTAGAGATTTTAACATCAAAATTCTAAAAATTATTATTTCTTTTAGAATTTGTCATGTTTACACATACACAGACACACACACATACACATATTCACACATATAAACATATACATACAGAAGCAAATCAAATTTAATCTTTCCCTTATTACTATATATTTTACTATTGTTTTGATATGTTTTTTTCTAATTTTAAGATATATTTTCTTTATTTTTAAAGTTTTTTGATACTATTTTGGTAGGTTTTTCTTCTAGTTTTTTATATTTACATATAGAATAAATTTGTGTATCATAGATATTACACTTATATTTCAAATATAAGTGAACTTTTCAAGTTAAATGAGTTTTTGAATACGATTGATTACTGAAACTCTGAACATAATAAAATTATAATACATTAAAATATTTATTACTTGCATGAACATTTTAAATAAGATTATGTATATATGAATACAATAATTGATATTGATACATTAATGTAAAGAGGCAATTTTATTAATATGTGTTTCAGCCTTTCTTCTCAGATCTGTAATAAAAAAAAGGAAAAATACCATGTCTACTACTTTTTATCCTCAATACAGTTTCCAAAGAGTCATGTCCTTTTCATTAAGTGTCAGAAGCAGCAGAAAAACTGGAAGAAAAGAGACAAAGAAAGCAAACACAGCAAAATGGCTTCTATTTGTATTCCTTGAATATCTTTTAGACAAAACACTTCATTTTTGAAATATCTAATTCCAAAATACAAATCACTTTCTCCAGGTAAAAACTCATTAGCCTCTTTCTTGTTAGTCATGTAACAGATCATTCAAATTCAAATGAATTAATATTAACTCTGGGCATGCTTTTGTCTATGAAAGCCTGTAGTCACTGGAAGGAATAACTTTATCATATGTGGTTTTGTAACCCAAGTTATATTGAGTTTGAAAAAAAACTGTCAAGAGGTGAGACTCGCTCCCTTTATAGAGGGTGAGAAGGAGTTAGAAAGTGAAAACAATTGCAGTGCTTATAAATTTCTGCTCCTGACAGAGAGGCTATGCATTTATTTTAATGGAAAAGTGGACATTATTATGTTGAAAGGATTTTTATTATTTGTGTTTCTAGTATACGCTGATTGACATCAGCACAGTCCTGTACTGAAAGTACATATACTAATATCATAAAAAAATGATATATTAATTTATTCTTTTGTAGACTGATAAATTGTCAGTTTATGTATTAGCATTTTATTTAATATGCATTTTATGAAAGTCATATCAATGGACGTGGTTCTGTAGTTGAAACTCCCAAATCTGAGAAGCACACCCTTACATCAGTAACCATACGCAGCAGCAAGCTGCTTCCACTGTAATACCTTCTGTATAAGTTTCCTACAAACATGGCTGAGCAGGACTGTGTAATACAAATTATAAGAATTATGTACATATAAACCTTACATTCAGACTTATATTTATCTTTGCCACACTCTTACACATAAATCATAATTCCCTTGCTTGATTATCAGTTCAATCAAAAGTAATTAAAACATGATATAAATTTCAGTACTAAGAGTTTATCCAGTCAATGGCTGAAGTTTTGTTAGTAGCTTTTGATGATTGTTTCCTCTTTCAATAACCTGTGATAGGCAGATTTGCTACTTTCATGCCTGGATAAAACTCTATTGCCTCTTTAATGATTCTCTTTTACTCTTCATAATCTGTATTGTAATATATGGTATAACTGAAGTCAACTGAGAATATCATGCAGGTTTCTAAAAACTGTCACCAATTCTATACCTAATCCTGATTAAAACCATTAAAACTCTATTTTTTTATCTATCTATCATCTATCTATCTATCATCTATCTATCTAATCTATTCATGTATCTATCGTTTTATAAAAATATGCATATATCAATGTATGCAAATATGTATTTGTATATACATGTGCATATACATATGTAATGGTAGCCAGAATAATGGCTTACCCAAATTTTTCATGTCCTAATCCCCGAGATCTGTGAATATGTTGCCTTACTTGGCAAAGAGACTTTGCAGATATGATTAAAATTAAAGACAATAAAATGGGAGATTATCCTGGATTATCTTGGTGGGCCCAAAGTAATCACTTGAGCTCTTATGAACCGGCAGAATATTCAAGGAGACAGAACACACAAAAAAAGCAGAAAAGATGTTGCAAAGCGAGAAGGCCTAGGGTTATGGTTGCTGGCTTTGGGATAGAGGCAGCCACATGCAAAGTCCTAAGAGGCCTCTAGGAAATAGGGATGGTCTATAGCTGACAGTCAGCAAGAAAATGTGGCCCTCAGTCCCACAACTAGATAACACTAAATTCTACAAACAGCCTAAAAGAGCGTGGAAGCAAAATACTTCCCAGAGCTTCTTAGAAAAGTGGCCCAGCCATAACAACTCTATTTTGGTCTTGTGAGACACAGAGCAGAAGAACTACCTAAACCACTGTGTGCCTAGACTTATTTATGATCCATGAAGACTGTGAAGTCACAAATGGACATTGTATTAAGCCACTAATTCTGTGGTAACTTTTTTTAAGGCAGCTATAGAAAAACAATTCATACCTAAATTTTCTGTTCTTTCCCCAATAAAATTAAGCCACAGAAGACTCAAGAGTGCTATTTCTGAGATAAATACTGAAGGTATCTAGCCTGCGGGAGCTTTAATTTACATTTAATTTTCATATTTGTTCCTCTGGAGTTTTTGTTAGTTATCCCCATTTTCTAATATATCTGATCACATTTTGGGAACAGTATTCTTCTGTTCAATCATTTTGTTCTTTCATTCCTTCTCTTGAATTTTGAATATTTTCCTCATTTGCTTACTTTAACTACTGTCCGCAGTTATGTTTCTATGTCAAAACATTAGAATCTAAATACATGCATTTCAATAAATTCATTAAAGGTATACATTATTTACTTTTTTTACTTTTTACTAGTGGAGAAAGGTGTTTTTTTTTAAAAAACTGAGAAAGGAAAAAAAATAGAGAAGTATATGCATCAAACTAAGACTGCTGCTTCATAATTGCTAATATTTTTTTAAACTTGGAACTTGCAAATTACTTTTTAGGCTACTTTATAAAAAAAAAGAAGAAATCAAGACCAGAGATATAAAGTAAACTAGAAGTCACACAAAAAAGAAGTGGCCAATGTGAAATTCAACTTAGTGCAATTTGTACTTTGGAAAATCTAGTCTTTCAGCCACTCACTGAGGGACATAAAACTGTGTCTTCAATTTGTTATCATTGTTAGAAAGCTAGTACAATACTGGGCATAGAAAAAGTGTTGAATATATATGTAATTTCATGAAATTCACCAGAAAAAAAAGTCATATCTTTTGTTCAAGACCAAAACATAGATTAACACATAGCGATTAAAATAATGGGGCATCATCCTCTAACATTCCACATAGGCATCATCTCTCCTGAGGAAATCTCAGCCCTATGAAATCTTGGCCCTATGAGGAAGAGTCTATAACGTATGCTTATCTGCTATTTACGTGAATTGCGTCTATATTTACTGTTGTAAAACAGGGTAATAATCGAGAGAACAATTTAGAATCAGATTGTCGTAAATTTTGGCTCTGCTCTTTAATGACTAAATCCCATTTCTGTTTTGGGCAAACCATGGCCTGTGGGCTAAGTCCAACCTATAGCCTGTTTTTATGTAGCCTAGGAGTTAAGAATGGTTTTTAGATTCAAAAAAGGTTTTAAATTAAAACAGAAGAATATGTGATAGAGACCTTCGAAGCCTAAACTATACTAACTGGCCTTCCACAGAAAAAGTTTACCAATTGTTGCTCAAGTTCTGTGTCTTATGACTTTGTTCTTCTCTTCTAGTTTCTGGAATTTCTCTCTGCATTTTCACACAGTTGGCTCCATTTTTCATTCATATTTTACCTTAAACATCGCCTCTTTAGTGTCCCTATTTATTTTCTTCTAAATCATTTCATGTGATTTTTATAATGGCATTTATCATTCTTGACAATCTATGTCTATATCTATACTGTTTTTGTTTTCCCCACACTTTCTCACTCAAAGAGGACAGATACTTCTTCATTAAACATAACATCATGGTCTATCATGTGACCATATTTTATAAATTGAATGAAAAAACGTGTATAAATAAACACATTATCTTACCCTATACAAGTTCTCCTATAACTTATCTCTGAATGTCATTATAGAATAAATGCAATTGTCAGTGATTTGAAGAATAAAGTTATTTTTGGATCTTAAGCCCTCTTTGAATAATAAAAAAAAAAGCTGATAACTCTCCTCTGGTCTCATGAAGTTGATATGATTTTTTTATTTAACGTTCACTTTTCTTCAGCAATTTTTAGAAAAAATTACTGTCACTCAAATATATTCATTTCCAAAATTCCTACTTCCATTAAATAAGAATAATTGACAGAGAGCTCTGTAAAAAGTGAGGCATTGAATTGTGAAAATCATCCAGGAAATTGCCTCACAGCTCTGTATTCTTTATGGTTAAGCAGCAAGAGCCTATGTTTGTTAACTTAGGCAGTTGGTTTAAGTGGAACAAAAGAAACTCTCTGTTGATTCTGTTTGAGACAGTGTCTCCACTATGGCAGTGTTTCATTCCAATATGATTTGGGAGTTCAGCACTTTTAATAGTATACTGAGGACTCACAGTGCTCTCTTGCTAAAGAACATAGATATTCTGCACCTGCACTCCTCTTTCTTATGGACTCTAATTTAAAAAAGGCCCAGATTTTATCAGGCAGCACTATAAAAATTAGGAAAACTAGCCAATTACTCTTAATTTATTATTTACTAAGATATGAATGTTATTGCCATTCAAACTACTAATACAATGGTAAGCTGATTCTCATGAGTCCCAATCTCTCTCTCTCTCTCCCCAAATACAAACACACACACACACACACACACACACACACACGCACACACACACACATTTGCAAGCATTCATGCTAAAATCATATATGTATCTATGTTCCTGGGCTTTTATACATACATGTTTTTACATGTTTCTATTCTTCTAACTCTTTGTTAAGATAAGGTACAACTGTATAATATGTTCTTATTTAATGAAGGATATCAAGTGTCTCAGCACTTCATAGAATGTCTTGCAGGCAATAAGTTTATAAATATTTGTTGAATTAACTTTGTTTTTTTTTGGGTTAGTCTGCTTGGGATATCATATCAAAATACCATAGACTGTGTGATTTTAACAACAGTTTCATTTCTCATACTTCTGGAGGCTGGAAAGTCCAAAATTAAAGTTCTGGCAGGGTTCAGTTCTGCCAAAGCCTGTCTTCCTGATCTGCATTGGCCACCTTCTTGCTGCTATGTTTCTCCCTTCTTCAACTTATAAGGCCACAGTCCTATTGGATCAGAGCCTCACCCTTATGACCTCATGTCACCTTAGTTACCTCCTAAAGACCCTACTTTTAAATACAGTGACACTAGGAGTTAAGGTTTAGCATATAAATGGGGTGAGGCATAATTCAGTCCATCGCACTCTTATTTGAATGATTTACCATTTCATTTATTTTTTTTCGTTAACATAAAAATAAAATTCATGGGATTTAATTTACTTAAAGTAATAGTCTACAACGAATGATATTCTTTAACCATAACAATGCCCATTTTTCATCTGAAAATATATTAATCTTTTTATATCTTTGCATTTAGAGTTATGGATATTAATACTTATCTCATGATTTTATGATTGACATGTGTTCATTCCTAGAATAGCTTGCTTTAAACTTCAAGAATTAGAAATTTGGTTTGATAAACAAATGATTCTTGTTGCATTTTTCACACACCCTGTAGTTGTAAACTTGAAAAATTTTCTCTCTGAGTTTACATGTTTTTATTTAAGGTGACACATTTTTTTTCCATTTTCATTCTATAGAAAGTCTCAGTCATTTTTATCATATCATTTCATTTTTTTTCCAACAAGCAGTGGCTATCATGCCTTTTCCACACAAAAGTTTTATTTAGACAAATTCAGTTTGCATTAAATAGTTTAATATTAGTTTTAAATTATACAGATAAATCAATTTCATCTTCATTATGGCACAATAAAAATTCCACTTGATTTTCCACAGAAAGTACCTGAAAATGTTTCCAGGGTTTAATCCCATTTAACATGAACTACTAAATTTCTTTTCTGTTGTAAATACTATTATGTGACAAAACTAGATTCTCTTCAATCTTCACTATCCTTTGAACATACCTTCTACCTTTAGAATATGCATGTTCTAGAATATATATACAGTGGTTTGAGGTGACAAAAACTGTATACTTATTGATGTGACCTGGTCATATGAAATACAAATATCTCCCTAAATAAAGTTTATATTACAGTGTACACAGCCAATGCAACTGAGGCCAAGAACTTACCCAAAGTAAATGACAGAATTGAGAACTTTATTCAGGCTGATCTAACTCCAAATTCAATAATCATATACATCATATTAATGTTCTCCCTGATATTTAGGCAACAGATAAGATATTTTTGATACTGATTTAGGCGTATCACCTAAAATCATATTAATATTTGTTAATTTTCTTTTGTGAATCTGACAAATATGTTAAAAATATAGCATGAGTAACTATAAACATTAAATAACTGTTATTTATTAAAAGGATTAGGAGGATTGATATACAGAAATAAATTTTTAAAACACATAGGAGAAAATGGGGGCCTACCTCAGGTATTTGTTATCTCCTGAACAGTAAGTGCTAAGGTTCTAAATCCATAAAGATTCTCTAATTGATCCTACTCAAACACTACTGGGACCTATTTTTCCTTTATACGACAAATAGAAAATGTAATTGCTTCTAGCTTTAAAAAAAAAAAAAATAGTTCCTAGAAAGGAGCATGAACCCAAAAGATTGTTTTTCCCTTCTTTAAGATTTTTAAAATTGGAATGAAATAGAGGCAAAACAATTTTGTTGAAGGCAACATCAGCAGGCTGCAGAGATCTCTCCTGACCATGATAAAATACACAAGCTTTGAGACAACTTCACTAGTACAAACAGAACTTATATCTCTGAAAAGCCTCCTAAACATTCTGCATTACATTATTGAACCTTTTTTTCGTTTATGGATTTATTTCTTTATTTTTAGTTTTATTTTTTGTTGACTACAGGCCTTGTCTACCATTTTCTGGATCTCCTTCATCTTAACGTTATTAGGGTAAGAGACAATTGAATTTTCTTTTGACACAGATTTGACCAGTCAAGCTGGAGTTTCCTTTAATGAACTCAGTGCATGAGAGTGCATACCATACCCCTTCTGCAAACAAACACACACACATTCTTGTCATAATTTTCAGGGCAGGGCTTTGAGAGATTCTCTACTTTGAGTGGAACTCACAAAATCTATCTTCTTCCCAGCAGTTTTCCTTCTACCAGTCAGATTGCTACCTCTGCAGCAGCCTTAAACACTACAGATGGGAGTGAACTCACGTGTCACTGTCTGAATAAATTAGGCTGCCTTTTTTGATTCCCACATCTTATTTACACACACATTGTTTAATTGTATTGTGAAATTTGTTTAACTTTTATTAAGATGTTTTTGCCATCTAATAATTGGGAGAGGGATTAGTAATTTGGGGCAAATTATGAACCTTCTTAATTTCTGTCTCCTGTTCTGTAAAATCAAGAAAACAAACACAGTACATTGTGCATACATCATGGCAGGACTCAGTAAACATTAGTTTTAATTTATCATATCGATATGCCATATATGCCCTAGAACCATATTAGGCTTAATAAAGATTTTCAATATTTGGCATTCAATAGGTAACCTTATCCTTTATTCTTTAGTCAAATATAACTAAGGAGTGCTGATGGCCAATCAAATTTGTGGGTTAATACGTTCACTTTTAAGTTTCTTACTTTTAATTAATCAATTTTATAAGTTGGAAGTCTTTTGAATATGATCTAGTATGTTTGGGTAATACATATCACAATATTTGATACTCAGGGAAACTTTATATTTTAAATACTCTCATATATTTTACAAATAAGGCTACAAGAGGATATGCAACTCTCAGAAATAAGTGATACAAGATTCTCTGTGTTTAAGGAACTCTCAATATAGCTAAGAAAATAGGTATACACAACTTTCACATCCAATTAATGTAACAAAATCTATAATTTTGAGACAGATGCAGTGCATAATCTTATTTGCTATCCAAATACTAGGCTACTTTTTTTTTTTTCAGTTTATGCATCAATCTAACAAATTATTTGTGAGTTAAATGCAATGTCTTTGGGTTAAAAGTTGCCCTGAACGATGAAGCTTATAATTAAAGGGAAAGTAAATATGCACTCAATTTAGCATTCAAGAAAGGAAAAGAGACCATCTGGTTTATTTCAATGCCTTTTCTGTGTAAATATGATTATAGTGATTTTGTTGACATCACTTTTTAAATCTGCTTTTATGAATAATTTTTTATAGAGTCTCCCTTAAGGAGACATAAGAGGTGACAGAAAAGTGTGTAAAGATGTTTCAACAATAATTAGTGATAATGGTACTTTTAAAAGTAACTAAGGTTAGCTTATCCTCCCTAATATAAGAGGCTAATGTTGAAAACAGACACACAAAAACATTAAAATAAGTACATTCTGATGCCTTTAAAATAACAAAAGATGTGGTGCAAGCCTTTGAGTGCACTGTAATCTTAGCTATGTTCATTTATAGAAATATGTTAAAAATTTAAGGCTGCATTAAAAATTTTATGACTTTTTCTAGTGTTTTAAATACAGTTGTTAATCTTGAAATGCACTTCATTGCCATAAACCAGTAATACACTACAGAATTTTAATGATACTGGCAAAGGACAGAATTTATTTTAGGAAGAAGATATTCATACATATATGCAGCCAATAGTGTGAAAAATACAATCTGCTTTGTCGTATCTTCTGTTATTCGAAACAGATATGCAAACTCAATAATTGTTGCAAGCCTGTTCAAAAATAAAAAAAGAGGTGCAAACCTTAAAATATTGCCTGAGAAGCAAATTCATGAGAGGGCAATGTGTGAGCTTTCTTGGATTTTTGTCATAATGCAAAAATAAAATAATATCCTTTTTTAGAAGTATTTTACTTTGTTACAACATAATAGTGTGTACTTGTAAAGACATACAAGGGAAAAATTAGGGCTTAGAACAATTTACAAGAAAATAAGATTGCTAGAAATACAGTCTTTCAATATTATTTTGGATGATTTCTATAATTGATTTTAGCTTATTAATGTTTCTTAGTTATGTGAAAATTTGTTCTAAAGGAATTCAGAACTTTAAAAATATTTTCTTGGAAATAATTACATATACCAGAATATGAATAATCAGATGAAAACATTTATTTAATCTAGATGCACATTCAATGCACATCTATAGTTTTGTTTTATCAGCAGCCCAATCCTAATGAATTTTTGAGAAATTTTCTCCAGCCAGTAAAAATATTGTAATTCTGGTCACATAAATGAACATTATTCAGAGCTGGCCACCATACTTCTACTGACTACAAAAATTGTGCCAGAGTGAAAAAGTGGCATAAAACAAACCAGGGTCCTTTCTTAGATGATATGTGACTAATATGGAGAAATAGAAAATACCTTTTTGGTCTAGGGTTGCTGGACAAAACAGTGGCCATGGCTGTACTTAGTTGTTACCGTTGACAAATATCGTTACTATTTAATTAACCAAACTTAGAAAATTAATGTAATGACATAAATTATTTAGATAATTTCAATTTTTTAAATATAGGAAGGCAGGCATCACTGTACTAGTTAAATTGCAATTTGATTAACAATAAAGTAAATATTTCGTTTTCACTGATTTTTATTAAAAAATACAGACTGAGAAAAAAGTTGCAGCTTATAAAAAGGTATAATCTTTTGAAAATTTCCTGCTTAAAGGATCAATTTCTAGAAATCACTTATTCAGAGACAACTCAATTTTCTTTTCTTCATTTTTTTTTTTGGATAATTATTCAGAACTGAAAGTAAAGTACTAAAAGTAGAGATATGCTATGGTACCAGAAATTAAACCGACAGAACATATGTCTCATCCAGGTTTAAAAGTTTTCAATATTTTTAACACATGCTCTCACTAGGCCTAAAGGAAACTACTAGAGGCGATGGGTATATTTATTACTCTTACTCTGGTAATAGTATTGTGGGAGAAGGCCTGTGTCAAAAATTATCAATTTATATATGTGTGTATTTTTGCATATTAATTATTCATAAAGAAAGCTGTAAATTGTATGCAAATAATTTTTATATAAACAACTTAATAATTTTATAATATGTATATGAGCTATCTTCATGTGATCAGTTCTATAAATGAAGACTATAATAGTTATGAGTGTTTCATTCTTATTTTGATATGAATATGACTGTATATATGTTCACTATATATGTTTTCTTCTCCAGTTTCATTGCCTTGCCATTAATATGAGATGCATTAATTGTAATTAACTTTATATTTCAGTATTTAAATATGGCATCCAATGGGAGTGGGAATCAGTTAGAAAAAGAATAAACATCACCCAAAGACAAAAAGGGGACTAGTAGCCTCTTGTAGGGGAAAAAAGTTACTGCATTTTCAATTATCAGGATACATGCATGACGTTAGGTAGAAGTGTGGCTTATTATCTTCTTTACTAAGAAATTAAGTCAGTTTTAAGAGGATACACACACACACACACACACACACACACACACACACACACACACACATATATATCCTTAAGTCATATCTTGATTGGTTCAGTGAAGCATATACTGAAAACCACCATCAGAAAGAAGTTAAAAATGTTTTAATGTACTGTTTAATTTTTTATAATTTATTAATTATATCAAACCTATAAACAGTCATTATCAAACACATTTTATCCTTAAAGAAACTAAACTTCAGTAAGCATCATAAGCTCCTTGTCAACTGTCAAGTTAATCTTGCCGAGTCTATTTCAGTATCCACCAAATTATTAAAAAATCATCATTAAAAAAAAAATACTTCCCCTTCCATTATCAGAATATTGTCACAATTTTCTGACAAAAGGGCATGTGAAACTCAT
Source organism: Cynopterus sphinx (assembly GCA_030015415.1). Lineage (NCBI taxonomy): Eukaryota > Metazoa > Chordata > Mammalia > Chiroptera > Pteropodidae > Cynopterus > Cynopterus sphinx. Next base: position 12,487,043 of record CM057379.1, read on the forward strand.
GGTACTTTGTTGTTGTTGTTGTTGTTGTTGTTGTTGTTGTTGTTGTTTTGTTTTCATAAAATTGAGAATACACTAATGGGTTAAATATTCAGAGAGAAATAAAAGAACTGTGCTTATGCTGAAAATTCATTTAACAAGCAGTTCTTTACCATGTCATCCCATCTGCCCCAATTCTTCTTTGCTATAATAAAAATGCATTGTTTTATTCTAATGCACAATGATTTCTTGTGCTTATTTGCTTTTTATAGAAAAATGAGCATATGGACAATTCTTATAAACTTCTCCATACATCTAACTTCCTTTAAAATTTTGTCCTAAGTTATAAATTTGGACTAGAGTTAATATCTAACCAACAGATTAGTTGTGTGTTATTCTTGCCAAGAAAAAAGTGATATTAATGATATTTTAACTACAGACTGGTACATATTGTTTAACAACAGAAATAAATAAAAAGCATGCATTTTGTATAAGTTTAAAAATGTAAAATTTATGAAATTTATATTTAATTTTTTTATTTTAACACTAGATGCAATAAATATTTCATACAAAATATATTGTGATACTATAATTTATAAACTAAAAAAAGCAAAGTTCTCATAATTTTGTAAATTGTAGGAAAAGGTAAAAATTTATTTAAAAATCAGGTGAATACAGACCAGAAAAAGACTCAATATAAACATAGTCAAGGGATAATTAAAAACCTAAAAGTCCAGGACCAGATTGCTTCACTAGTGAATTCTACCAAACATTCAAAGATAATTTAATGCCTGTTCCTCTCAAACTTAAAAAATAAAATTGAAGAAGTTATATTTCCTAACTCATTTTATGAAGCCAACCTTGCTCTGATATCAAAACCTGATAAAGATAACCCCCCCCAAAAGAAAACTACAGTCCAATATCTCTCATAAACATGAATATCCTAAACTAAATACGAGTGAATTGAAAACAAAAACACATTAAAAAGTTTATACACCATGATCAAGTGGACTTTATCTCAGAGGCACAAAGATGATTCAACGTATGCAAATTGACTAATGTGATCAACCACATAAACAAAATAAAAGATAAAAATCATATGATCAACAGATGCAGAAATAACATTTGACAAGGAACAGCATCCATGTGTGATTAAAACCCTTAATAAAATGGGTATAGAAGAAAAGTATTTCTAGATAATAAAGGCCATATATAACAAATCCTCAGAAAACATTATATTTAATGGTAAAAAAAAAACTTATAAACCTCTCTAAGATCAGGAATAAGATAAGGCTATTCACTATCACCACTATTATTCAATATAGTGTTAGAAGTCCTAGTTAAAGTAATCAGGTAAGAGAAAGACATAAAAGGCACCCAAATTGGGAATGAAGAAGTCAAACTGTCACATTTCACAGATGACATGATTCTCTATATAGAAAACCCTAAAGACTACACTGAGTACAAAATCTATAGTGTTCTTATTCACTAACAATGAAATTTTCAGAAAAAAGAAATTAAAAAAAAAACAAAAACAACAATTCTTTTTGTAATTATAACAAAAAGAATAAAATACCTAGGAATAAACCTAGCATAGCATGTGAAGGAACTATACACTGAAAACTATAAGACATTATTAAAAGAAATTGAAGAAGAAAGAAATGGAAAGACATTACATGTTCATGGATTAGAAGAATCAACATAGTTAAAATTACTTTATTAGTTAAAGCAATATACAGAAGTAATGCAATCCCTATAAATATCTCAATATCAGTTTTTAAAGAAATAGAACAAAAAAAATTATCAGATTTGTATAGAAGCACAAAAGATCCTGAATAGCCAAAGAAATCTGAGAAAAAAGAACAAGGCAAGAGGTATCACTCTGCCTGACTTCAAATTGTACTATAAAGTGATAATAATTAAAACTGTGATATTGGCAGAAAAACGGACACACATACCAATGAAACAGAATTGAGAAATGAGAAATAAACCTCTGTATGTATGGGTAGATATTTTTTGACACAGAAGCCAAAAACCCACATTGGAGAAAGAAAAGCTTGTTTAACAAATGGTGCCGGTAAAATTGGAAAGCTGCACACAAAAGAACAAAACTAGACTGTTGTCACTGAACACCAAATTAAAATCAAAGTGGATCAAAAACTCAATATAAGACCTGAAACAATAAATTGCAAAAAAGAAAACATAGGTGATAAACCCATGGACTTTGGACTTAGAAAGGATTTTATGAATTTGGCCTCAAAGGCAAGGGAAGTAAAAGTACAAAATAAATGATTGGGGGACTATATCAAACTAGAATCTTCTTCACAGCAAAAGAAACAGTCAATAAAACAAAGAGTTGGCAACAAATGGGAGAATATATAGTCATCATCGAAAAACACTTATTTCTTATACTTACCTATGTATGTGCATATGTGTATGTTAGAAAATTGGGTGAAAGAGACATAACAAAATATTAACATCAGTACTACTTTGCTTTCTAAATTGCTATCATCCACATTTTATAAAACATAAACATTAAGTAGAAATGGTTGAGGAAATACAAATAAGATAATTCTTTTTATGTTTATAGAACTCAAAATTGAGTTCCATTTGTCACAGGAGAAATAAAAGATCAAGACAAAAAATAAATAAATAAAAGGTATATGATAAATATTTTTGGCTTTAATAACAGAAACTGTAACTAAGATTAGCTTAGACCCTAATAAAATTTACTCTATGTTAAAGGAATAGTCAGTTTTGGGGGGTTTTGCTATTTTCTAATGAGTAGTCAATAGTCAAAGGATCTGTGGTTGCTATTCTTGCATGAAGTGCTTTTCTCCCCTTCTTTGTCATCCTTGGGAAATTAATCTTATTTCTAAGGCTTTTTTCTCCATGATTCTGAGAGAGTTATCAGAGATCCAGGATTGTGTACTGGCTGGAGAGCCTCAAAGGCAGAGGAGGAAGTGGGAGAAATGTTTATGTCATAATTCCTTTCCTCTGTCAGGGGGATAATTTCCTTACAGAAGACCCTAAAGCAGTCTTCATTTATTTCCAATAAAAAAATCATGTAGTCATAGAGAGACCAGTCACAGAAGAATAAAAAAAAAAAAATCATAATTGGCTTGGACCAATCACAATTATTGTTTGCATATAAATTTCACTAATTTACATCACTTGCTTGTTAATAAAGAAGAATGGGGCATGATTACTGACCCATCATTCAACAGCAGCTTTTACAACATTTTAGCAAAATCTAAGCTTAATCTTAAGTTTGAGAATTTCAGCTAATATACTTTTTATTATTTTTCAGACTTGACATCAAACATGGAGGCTCTATGTGTTACATTTATATTTAACTTTTAAAAATATATCCAGGGATATGTAAAACAAGAGTTTTCATAGCATATATAACTGCAGTATCAATAGAGCTAGGGGTTAACAATTTGCAAATACAAAAGACAGAAATGAAATTCCATAAATGTAAAGGCATCACAATAAGAAGAACTATATTTTGTGAAACTCCTTTTCCTGCAGGTCAAAACATAATGGAGTTTTCTATAATAGTCTAGGTTTAGAACCAGAGATGAATTAAGGAAATGTATAGGAAAACCTCTCAGGGTGGCTTCAATTACTATGATTTGTGATTTGTTTTCACTATAATATTAATCTTTTCTGCATTGTTTAGATCACTTGAAATTTTTATTATGCATTCAAAAATGCTTAAATTATACATAGAAGAATTTAGAAAGATGCTCATTATACTTCTGAACTGAAAAATTATGTGCTATTTTTTAAAGTTGTGGCTAATGATATTTTCTTCAAAATTAAAATTTAGTTTATTTAATGATTCAATCAAGTGAAGTTTGGCTATAAATTTTACTTAATTGATCAAGTCTCTTTTATCATATTGGCTCATACATACTTTTCTGAATTAGTTTTCTGTTCTACACAGTTGATTCTAATTAAAGGACCATGCGTATACACAACATAGTTATTAAGACCATGCTAAATATATTTTAGATTAAATATGCATTAAGCTGTTCTGCCCTCTGACTGCCTAGACAGCAACATGAAATCTAGTAGTACATAGAAAACTCAGTTTCAGAGTATTTATCACACGAAGGAAAAAATTAAAAATTCAGGTTTTCCCTGTGAATAATGGCAGTTGGTCTTTCTTATTGCCAGGGAAAGCCTAAGTCCACTTTCAGAAATATCATTAATATCCATTGCTCTGGTAAAAATTATAATTAAAAGCAAGCAAACAATCCTGATAGTTTTCTCAAAATTATTAAAGTACTAGACAAAAATTCAGATTTTAATGGAATAAAAGCCATGTTCCAAAATACAAATTTTAATGGACAGGGTGAGTAAAAAATAATATTTGTGAAAAAACATTATCCATAACTCCCCATCTGGTTTTTTACATAAAGTGATAATGGATTATAAAATCTAAAGTAATTCTGTAATAAAAAGGAAAGGTAGTTTGTACACTTTACAGCTTGCCTTTCTGTTTATTTTATGCTTCTATTATTAATTGTAATTGTTATGACTTTTGATTCAATATCTAATGTATTATCATATTAGGTTGTAAAAACTTATTTTTCCTAACATTTTATTTGTAACTTCAATATTTTTTTCAATTTATTCACTAAATTTTTTTTATATGAAATATTCATCTTTTCAACAACTAGCTTCTGATTTGCTTAGTAAGTATATTTTTATATTATTCTAGGTATTTTACATTTTGTCTCTGTAGATAAGGATGGGGAAATTTGTACAATTGGGACACAGAAGAAAAGTAGAAATTTCATTTACGTCGAAATGAGAAATAGGATTTTTGCAACATCAATAGAGATCTCTAAATTTTATTTTTTAAAAATTAAATTCCAATGAGACTCCAGAAAATCCTATTTCTCTTTTGGCAATAGCCAATAATTTAAACTCTCTTCCAGGAAATATCCAGTCTTGGTCCAAATAAATTTTTTGTTTGTTTGTTTTGTTGTTTTTTTGGGGCGGGGTTGGGGGACTGGAACTATGAGTTCAGGGATGGTCCTCTGGATGAATTTTTTGCATCTTTATTTTGATGTGCTATTTGCTGGGATGAGTGGTGGGTTCACGCTATTGCTTTGGTGGTTTATTAATATGTGCATTTATGTGCATGTGTTTGCTTTTGTGCTTTCTTCATTTAAGCATCTCATTGGGAACTATCAATCTGAAATTAAATTTACTCCATTCCTACAAAGTAAAAGATAAAATTAATTAAACATATGCTAGAGATTCATAGACATTTAAATAAATGACATGCTAAATTCCATCCTTTCCTGCATGTACTATCATTCAACATCCCATCCTTGTCAGAGAGTTAAAATCTCTGTAGTGATGTCAGTATTAATAATGTGCGAAGGCTGCCATGTCCCTGCACTGTTTTATGTCCCTTCCTGCTTTCCTGTTCTTTGTGTTGCTCAGTAAAATCAGTTTTAAAGTTTTACATAAAAATTTCCACAAAGAAAAACTAAAACATGTTAAGTCAAAAATATATATTCATGTGAAAAACTGAATTGCTCACCATTACTATGTCTAACTCTTTCCTAGATAAATAACTCTCTAAAGGTAGGGTGAGTATATTTTAATAGCAACATTTTTGAGAATCTCACAGGTTTCTATTGAAAAATTGTTTAATATGCAAATTCTGTATACAACACCAACGTACTTAAACATTTCCAGAGGCATTTAATTTACTTAGTCGTAACATTCAGCATCATAATTTCTGTAAGAGTTTTTAGATCATTTTGTGTATTATTTATATATATGGACTTAAGAATGTATGGAATGATAAAATATTTCAGCTGAGAAAAGGAGATATTCTAAGATTAAAGAGAAGGAGGGAACTCTGAGCATTTGTCGTTGTGTCACAGAGATCATCTGTGGTAGACAGAATAATGCTCCATCTTTTAGATTTCCATGTTGTTATCCCTGGACCCAGTAAAAATGTTACCTCACATAGCAAAAAGGACATTGCAGATGTGCTTTCATGAAAAGCATAAAATGAGGAGATTATCCTGGTTGATCTGGGTGGACCCAGTATAATTACAAGCATCATTTTAAGAGTGGGCAAGAGAAGCAGAGTCAAGAAGGAGTGGGATGACTTCAGGATGGAAGCAGAGTTTAGAGTTATGTGAAGCTATCACAAGCCTCTGGAAAAGAAAAATAAATTTTCCCCGAGGTCCTCCAGAATGAACACAGCCTTGGTGACAGCTTGATTTGAACCCTGTAAGATCAGTTTGGGATGTGTGACCTATAGAACTCAAAGACAATAAATATTTGTTGTTTTAAACCTATAAATTTGTGGTAATTTGTTACAGCAGCAATGAGAAACTAAACATCATCTCACACTATACCCTTATTAAAAATAAAATGTTAGAGGCTGAGTTTTTTAAATAACCTCTTCACTTTAAAGCATTAACTGTCAGCAACACTAGAACCTAGAACATTGTGTGTGTGTAAATATATAGTGTGGTGTGTGTGTGTGTGTGTGCATGCGTGAATGTATGTGTGTGTGTGTGTTTCTCCACTCCATCTTGCCTTTGTTATTTGACTACTGTAAGTTATTTTACTTCACAGATTTAACAAAAAAAACAAAAACAAAAACAAAAAAAGCCAACACTAAACTGATAGAATCCAAAAGGATCCGCTCAAAGGCATTTCCAGTAAAAATAGTAATTGACAGTTTTTAGCACATTTTCATTTTAGAATGAATTCAAACCTCACAGCATATGGCTATTGGTTTGTCTTAAAATGATATAAAAATATGCAATTTACTAAAAAGTGTAACTTTTTGAGCTGTCTGTCATTTTAAATAAATTCACACTTTTCAAACATATTTGTTTCTACCCACTGTACCTGACTATGGTGTCTTGGCCCCATCTACATTTGCATAGTATGTGTGGGCTCCTCTCTGAACAGGAATACATTCTCAGTCAGTGATGAGTCCAGAGAAGGACTGTTCTTTTGTTCTTTTTCATATCAAATGTGTATAGTTCTCACCAGTAAGGCCCAGCTCCTGTATTAAAATATATTCTTGATATGCCCTTAACTATAATTGACATTCTTTAACTTTTAAACTTCTACCAAGCTAAAATTTTGCTCTCTATATTCAAAAGAAAATGTCTAAGAAACTTTTTTCCCCATTTTATTTAAGGGGAATGCAGAAGAGATAGAAACAAAAAACTCTGAATAAAAATTCTTATTGAAAAAGGATTAATTAAATGAAAGCTAAATTTATACATGCTTGTTAAAAATGGCATTTTGAAAGATACACTTTAAAAATGTAACTAAACAGAAGGCAGCCAAAAAACAATCATAAAACTGGGAAGAAAACTATTCTTTTTGTGGGAACACTGGCAGCACCTATTACAAACACATTTTTATCTGCAGCGTTGTTTTCAAAATGCTACTGACAGTTGCTGAGATAATTTTGCTGAGTAAATGTCTGTATTCTGTGAGTGCTTCTTTAAAAAAATAGGAAATGATATTATTATATAGGTTTGGAAAAGGCAGACAAGGTTTAAAGAAGTTTACAAAGTATAAGATACGATTAATTACAGATTGTGATTTAAAGCTGGAGTAAATAGTGGGGTCAAGATGCATGCAAAAATGTATGCCACCTGTGAGTTGCCACTATAATTTAACTTACTTTCCATCATTAACTTTTATAATGCAGCTTACTAATTATTTAATTGATGCCTTTGACTAGTTTTTAAAAACTATGAGGTCTTGATCTTTAAAAATGCCATATATTTATTCTATAAAATGCAAATGGAGAATTATCAGAGACCGAAATTTAAAATTACATAAATTCAGTCAACAATATAGTTATGGTTGACATGAGGTGTGCATTATTTCACATGTTTTCCTTGCATGTGTTTAGCTCCTTTAATAACTGTTCCCAATGCTCTTCGTATTTCATTCTTTCTTACTGATGGAAAAACTTTAGTAATCCTTGTAGGATGTGGCCTGTGAAAACTTAAAATCTCCTTCTACTTCTTAGTATTCCTTAGGGCTTTTTAGGTAATATACAACAGGAAACCCACTGAGAGATGGCTTCTACATTTATGACATTTATTATCTCAGATTATGAGTCCACAGGAAAGGCGCTTCTAATATTGCTTTATTTAGTAAGTCAGCGATGTCTACGAGAACCCAGGGTTGTTCCACCTTTCTGCCATGCCATCTACAGTTCCATGGGGCTAATTTTAGTATTGTGCCTTCCTTTACTGTAAAGGCATGCCTGTGGCAGCCTCAAGGACCGTGTCCTTCCTCAATAATATCAAGAACTAAACAGGAATTAAATTGGTCTTTTTAAGATTAAGAAAATATTCCTAAAAGACCCACAGAAAGCCTCATTTTGTGACATAGGTCCAAGAATATGTCATGTGCTGGCTCATACCCGCTACAATCACTTGAAAAAAGGAACAATTTTGATACTGTTGCCTCAGGTGATTCGATTGTCATCACCAATAGCATGGACATTAAAAACAGACATAGAAAAATGCAATAAAATAAAGCATTCAGAAAGGAGCCCAAGTGTACATGGTCAATTAATGTTTGACAAGGGGAAAGGGAGGTCTCTTCAACAAATGGTTTTGGAAAAACTGGATATCCATATGTGAAAGGATAAAATTGGGCCCTTATCATGCACCTACATAAAAATTAACTTAAAAGGAATTAAAAATTTAAAGATAAGACCTGACACCATAAAATCCTTAAAATAAAACATAGGGGAAATCTCCGACAGTAGACTCGGAAATGATTTTCAGATAAGACAGCAAAAGCATAAGCGACAACAAATTACTGAGCAAAAAGAAATGACTGACACTATCTCTGCCACTTGGAGGTGTAACTCTATTTAAAGGTCTCTTGCTAGTTTTACAAAGCAGGATAGCAATTCTCAAAGGCCTGGGAAGCATCCCTCTAAAATGTAATCATCAGTAAAGTTAGCCCCTCTACCTCCCAGTCTCTGTAAGTGGGCAGCATCCTAATTTCAGTGCTCCACCCAGTGCCCAGTTTTAAAGTTTACTTTTCTTTGAAGTAAGGCCAGTTAGCAAGCACATGTGGCCTATGATTGCCTCATACCAGCAAGTAAAATCTTTCCAGCTCTTCGTTTCATAAGAGTAGAGCTCAGGAGTGCTGGCCTCTTCCCTATTGCAATAGTATTGAATAAAATCTTTCCTGACTCTTTAATTTTTCTGATGCAATTTTCTTTTAAATCTCCTCATTCTTTGCAAATTCTTGTCTTCCATGATTACATTATTTTCTCTCTCCTTTTTTTTTTTTTTTTCTGGGAGATAGTTTTGTGGTCATTTCCAGCTGTTAAAAAGCAATGCATTTTTTTTTCTTTTTTGGCAGTTCCTCTCTTTATGGTTCAGTGTAGGAATCTTGTCCAAACAAATTGTGAATTCAGCCTTTAAATTCACCACTACTATAAATTTGAATTCTCTTCTGTCTGGGGCAACTCTGCCTCCTCCCAACTTTGAACAAACAGTCTGTTTTGGGTGATTTATATCTGGGCCTGTGACAACAAATTAGTCTCTCATCTCTCTCATCTCTCATTCTCTCTCTCTCTCTCTCTCTCTCTCTCTCTCTCCCTACCCCCCTTCTTCTTTTCTTCTTTATCTTCTACCCTGCCCTCCCCCACCACCCAAGATTAAAAGAACTTTTTTAAGCATGTTCTCCATCCAATATTTTGGCAGGAATAGCTGATTCTGATAAATGCCTGATATCGATCATTCTCCTCTTCTTATTCATGGGATCCCAAGTTTGTTTAGGATAGCAATATGTCCAGCTACAAATATTCACTTTCTGCTTTTCCACGCAGATAATGGTGTCCATGTGACAGAATTCTGGCCAGTATGATTGTGAGAAAAGTCTGCATAATGAAACTCTTCCTAATGAAAAGATAAAACTTAAGAAAGATATGTATCACTTGACTCCTTTAACTTTTTTTTCTCTTGCCTGGAATTCTGCATATGGAACAACCATCTTTCAACCAAGAAGACATAAACACATACTATGGATGGCTGAACAGGAAGAGAGAAGGGGTATGGGCCATCAATAACTTTCTCAAGCACAAAGACTGTACAGGTCCCTGAGGTTGATTTATAATGTAGGTAATGACAATGAAAGATCTTCACAGAGGCAGATCCATGACATTTGAAATAATATGGACCATGGAAATACTCCTAGATTCTCCATGAACCAGGGGCAGCATGATTGACAAACCAAGTAGCATCTTCCACTGACAGGAACATGAAATCTCGGCTGAGAGGGGTGTGTGAATGTATGTCAGCCAAAGAGATGGAATGTTGCGTATGTTTTTATTTGCTTACCCAATAAACAGCCCTGTTTCTTCCTTAATAAAATCAGTCTAATTATATTAGAGGTAGTAATGTACCCAGATAAAAGTATTCACATTGCTCATTCCCTTGTACTTAGTGTTCCAATGACATAGTTCTCAGTCAGAGCAGCAGAAGCCCTATGACTTTTAAACAAAAAAGAATTTTCTGTAGCAACTAGGTCACACACAGTGTGGGGAGAACTAGAGAACTAAAGCATCAGAAATCATCAGAGAATGTCACTGACGAGTTCCAGAGCAGGCGAACAAATTGGAGCTTACAGAAAGCTAGGTATATCCAACTGCCACAATGGTATTGCAGAGGTGGCTGATGTTGATTTGTATGGAAGGTTGGTGGCTCTATGAATTTAAAATAAAGTTCTTGGAGGTAGGTGTGGGGCCATAAGTCATCTGAGGGATAGCAATTGATCAGAAGTAATAAATGCTGAAATGAAAAAATGATAAAAGAGAAGAATCATGGACAAACTGAAGACCACCTTACCACTGAGCTCTACCAACTCCCTCTAAACCCACCAAGACCTTTGAGCAGGATAGCCACTGCCTCATTTTTGCCTACTAAACCTCATGCAGACTTTTTCCAGAAATTAAATTGAAATTCTAAATTGGAAATACAAAAAATAAAATAAAATCATGGTTGTAGTTTACTAAAAATACAAAAAGCAAAAACAAAACAAAACAAAACAAAACAATCATATTGCATAACAATCATAGTCATCCCTGAAAAGACAAAGCCATGCTAGAAAAAAAAAGAGTTGGTCCTCCTCCTTATTTACTCTTAATTCTTTCATTGCCATACTTCATGCCTGAAAATAAGAAGCAACATCTGCAATAGTAGTAAAATATCTTACATCTGTGAGATGAGAGCCATATGGCAGAAAAGAAAGAAAAAGGCTGTGTATGACACTGATGACTTCTCTATATCACTGTATTGTAAACAAGTGTTTAAACAACTATTCATTTAAACCAGTAATTGTACAATGATCTATTATTTATATTTTTAACTAATACATCTATGAAATCAAAATTATTTTCACAAGGAATTTGATATTTTAATTGGCATATATTTGTGTCAGTATACTTATTTTTTTCTTGATGACATTTTTATGTGTAGCTTCAGAACTCCCTTAATATTAGAATTATTTATTTTATTATCTTCAAATACTATCTTTTTTGAATTTGTTGAGTATAATTTTTGGATTTTCTACTTTAAATACTTACGCTATTATTTTTCTGTACCCCATGTCCAATATTTTATCTCACATCTTTAATCTGTTTTTCTTCTATATTCACTATAATTTTCTCATTTCCCTTCCATATCAAGTTTCATTTATCTATTTCTTGTTATTCTTAAAAGTTTTGTTAATGCCTAAAAGCACTGTTGGGTTTTCACTTTTCTCTTTGGCTCTTTAATGTTTTTTGCTAATTGCATTATTATGGTATCTCATTATGAACATTTTATCTTTAAAAATTGAATTTATTTTCTATGTTAGTTGTTCTTATACATAAAGCATTCTGTTCCAGGGTGATTTCCTTGACAATATTTTGCATATTGTGTTTACTTTTTAAATTTCAATAGATTTTCAGGTCATTCTTTTCATTATACTTAATGTTAATTTGGGTTGTTCATATATCTTATTTCATCTATTGCAGCTTTAGTGAGTTTTTCTGGACTCTCTTCTCTACTCTGGTGAAACTATACAGATTCCACTTAAGCTAGAACATGAGGAAGTTGGGAGTGGGTGGGTGAATTCACTAAAAAGTTTGTTCAGTCTGATTTAGAATAACAATTCCCTGCGTACCTGATTGACTTTGTTAAATACACAGTAAATTTATTAAACACCACTGTGAGAAATGCCACCCATCTCCACAGTAGGAAAGCAGTCAGGCTTCCTGATTCCTGTAAATTTACTGTAGATTCATAAAACTTTGTTATCCAAGAGAGTCAGCAGGGATTGTTTCTATCTCCTCTTTACACTTCTCTGCAACAGTTATTTCCTATACTTTTTAGAGAGGGGATGGAAAATAATTAATATCCATCCGTTTAATTTTGTTTTAAAGTCAGTGGAATTATTTTAAAAATTCTCAGTATTTTTGCAAAGTCAACAGTGTGTCATAATGAATAGGAGTAAAGTAAGCATCTCTTGCCCATCTTTAAACTAAGAATCATTATTATTTTTGTAACTGAACAATTCTTATTTCCATTTTCCCCCGAGTTTTAATTCTTCTTAATACATTATTTGAAAAAGCTAGATCAATTTAATCAACAAGATGTTATAATGACAAGTTCAAAATCTTGATTGCCAACATTGGTAAAAAAAAAAGTATTCATAGAATTAGTGATAAAACAGTTTATTCACTTTTCAGTTTTTCAAAATACATAAAACTTGAAGAGAGTTCCATAAGCTAACAGTTCTTCCTTTTCTTTTATGATAAACAAAATATTGCATTTCTTCATGGTTACATATTAGTGAACTTTAAGTCCAATGAAAACATCCCCTCTCATGTGCTTAGAAAGGATAATGTGCTCCACTATGTTCTACATGAAACTGACAAAATATCATTCAGGGAAATGAAAGAATTCCTAAATATAGATAGAAAAATCCCAGTTTTTTTAAGTTTTAATTTTTTTGAGATTGATTAATTTCTAAAGTCAATGCAATTGCAAACAATATCTCAAAAGTTTTAAAAAATCTTTACATGTGTATTGCCAAGCTGCTTCTAAACTATATATGAAAATAAAAGTACCAAAAAGATCCAAATTTGACAGCATGATATTGGCATACATACATACATATGCATATATATAGGGAGATAATTATAGATATTTTGTGTACCAATAGAAAAGAAAATGAAGTCTAGAAACTTGTACAAGAATGTTTCTATCAACTTTACCAATGTTAACTGAAATTTGTAATATACCCAATATCCATCAGTTGGAAAAAAATAACAAGTTTTTAAATATTTATTCAATAGAATAATTATAAAAATAAACTATTGGCACATTAGAAGCATTATGTTGAATGGAAGAATGTAGATATGAATAATGATTATAATCATTATGTTTTTAATTTATATGAAATTTAAAAATGATCAAAACCTAAGGTAATAGAAATTAGAATAGTTTCTTCTGTGACTGAAAATTGAAAAGGCCATGAAAGAATTTTCAGAGATAGTGGAAATATTCTTTTAAATCTGTACATTTCATTAAATGTGATTTATACCTCATTAAAAAAAGTAGCATAAAAATATTAACAATGTTCTCTTTTTCACAATAGGCATGAATTGGCAGGGTATTTGACTTACAGGTAACTAGGATGCCACTCACATACTGCACAATCCAAGCAGAAACTACTACTTAAAATGTTTGAAGAACAGTTTCTTGTTATGTTAGGTAATCAGACATGAGCAATGGGGGAACAAAGCAATAGGTCCTGCATCTCCAGAGACAAAGGACAGGAGGGTTATAACCTATAGCTGGTTTAACCTGGCCACAGATGCCTGCGTAGAAGGTACTACTACCCTAACCTGTCCACAATCCAAGCCTTATTATACTGTCATTATAATACCATGTTTATGCCTGGAAGTTCATGAATCTAATTATAAGACTATTCTGGGTAACCACAACTACTAAAGGTCAAAAAATGAAAAATGAAAAACACTAAAATATAATATTTTAATCTGTAGGATAAACAAAAAAAGAAGACATGTGGCAATAGGTGAGATATCAATTATATTGCCCAGTGATGTTGGCACACTTCTCCTTTGACTCAATTGTCATGTTTTAGGAAATCCACTCTAGCAAGTGAAATAATTAAGACAATTTTTATATTGACAAAAAGCATGATTTCAGAAAACAGGATATAATGTCTTAAATAATAATGGATCTCTCATTGTGTATTATTAATACCCAATTACTATATAGCTAAAACGGTGGTTACTATATACCATCTGTGTATATTCTATCTGTATGCAGAATATATGTACTATACATTCTATAAAGCGCTTCCTATGCTATCACTCATTACAAGATGTACCCTTCATTAGCTGAATTTGGAATGAATCTTTTGATATTACTGGTGACAAAAAAGAAAGACATTTATGATTTGTCAAATTTTATGTCTTTTAAAAATGCATACTGTATTTGGTTTGATATTTTGTTTAGTATGTCACACACACACACACACATTATATATATTTATATATATTTCATTGCTAGGGCTTACATTCAGTGCTAAGTTAAACACTTTCCAAAAAAGTTTCCATATATTTGCTGGAGATTGACAATATTCAGGATGTATTCACAATTCATCTCTTTTATCTAAAGCTTTCTTTTTTGGTTTAATGCTCTCCCTTCTCTTCAACAACTTCAGGACACCAGCCCTCTTATTTTTTTTTTCTTTATTAAGTCAAGGTTAAAGGCTTTTGAATAAATAAATGACTATAAACATTTACTATTCTGCAAAGATATTCCCTACTTCCTCCACCTCCAGGTAATATCAGTGTTCTATTTAATATAGAATAAAGAAATTCCTGTGGCAGAATAAATACACAAGTGAAATATATGGTGAAAAATTTGAACTCTATTGGCCACAGAAGGTTCAGGTGTTGCTACAGCACCCTTCCTAATTAATATTTTTATTTTATCAATGATCCCGAAGTTTAGCTAAATAAATGTGTCAAATATTGGCCCTGGGAGAAAACCAAGACCATTAGACCATTGAGATATCAGTAAGAGTTATTTTGATTAGTATTATTGGAAAAGAGGAAGACAACTCTGCAAACACCTGTTGGTAAAATATAAATCCTGATTCTATTACTAATAAAAATAGATTCTACTTGAAATAGATATGATGTTATAACATTCTATACATATTCAAGGTTTTTTAGAAAATAATATATTTCCCATATTGAAAAGTGATTAAATAATACTCTCATTTAACAACACATTAACATTTTATTATTAATATACTATACTGCATATAATTCAGATAGCTGATTTTTTTTTTCAATACAAAAATGAGCTTGGCAAATATTTTCCTTTATCACTATTCACTATGAAATATTGAAGGAGATATTTCAGAATATCTGTAAATTGACTATAATTCATTTTGAGGAGATAGTATTACATAAATAGAAACTTACTACTTATTTACTACAACCCAAAGATGTCTTCAGGTAGATGTGTTCAGTGAGCAGTGTCTTTCGACCTTATTAGTCAGTAACAGGTAAAAAAATTGTTTTTATCATAGTTTGATTATTTTATTCAACTGGAAAAGTTCACTTATGACTCATTTCTATCACATGAACAAATTCTCACATAGATACAAATTATTTTAATTTGTAAGCAATGAGCATATCTACTAAGTTATCTTGTAGGATAACTTTAGGTAGAAAACTGAAAAATGCATAGCAAAGTAAAATATTTTGGTGTGTTTTTCTCCTAAAGGAGCAAAACAACACTAGTGAATTCACTTTGAAATCTTGCTTTGTGCTGACAGTTGAACTATAACTATATTTCATAAACCATAGAGCTCCCAAGTTACTGAAAATAAATTGATTTTCTGAAAATATGCGACACACAGGTTCTCAATATGGTCTTGAACAGTCTGTCCCTAAAGTAGTTATTTCCATTTACACCCCTGACCTGCCAGTATCTTTGGTGCTACTGTAGTTTTTCATGTACTTCAAAAGCTACAGATCTGTTTCCATCCCTCTTAATCTAATATAAACTGCACATGCTTCTATCAGTAAAGACCTTCATTTTTATCCTTCTTCGATTTCATGACACCAATGGTTCTATATTTCATAGCAAAGGGAGTGGAATGAAATTACATATTGCTCAGATTTCAGCAATATCTGTTTTATGTGATTCGGGACCTCCATACAAAGAGAGGTCATTCTCAATATTTTAGAAAATGGCTCTTTTTGGGGAGTCTGTATGATAAACCTGAGAATGTGTTTGATTGGAGGTGGTAAAAATGTTTATTTGAACAAAACTGAAAATGACTGATAATAGTCAAGACCTAAAATGACAACTGTCAATAAAAACATAGGCACTTAATAAACAAGTTGGTGGAAAGCAAAGAATATAAAGTCTATACAACAAAAATGGAGAAACTGAGGAAGCCAAGTTGTTAAATTTGTCTACATCCAGTGCAGACATTATCAGTGAAGTTAAAAGTAAAACCCAAAAAGCAACAAAACAAAAAATCCTCCCTGCCCCTCAAAAAAAAAATGCTACCAATGAGAAAACATGTCATTTTACTAAATAGAAATGGTTTTGTTATGTTTAAAGATAAAAAAAAAAATACATAAACAAGTACATTGTGATGAAAATGTCTGTTTTTGATGATGGTGTTCCACTTAAATATTTCCTCTTGAACTTAAAAATTTAAGAAAAATAAAAAGAATAAAGACAGATGAAAGAGAAAAAGAAAAGCAAAATGGAAGTGATTTAAAGCTTAAATGCAACAGAAGATAATTGGGAGATAAATTTGTACTAAAAATGGAAGGATCTAACAGCAATCTTCTTTCAAGGTATGTGTGAATAGGTAATAGTTAAAATAGTCCGGGGTCAAGGTCCAAAGGTATTCTAGAATTCATTTGGATCAGTGTTGCTATTTAAGTAATTTTATTTCTGCACTGGATATGATAGCAATAGTCTGGATGTTTCAGTTTGTTGATCTGAGATATTTTAATATATCAACTATCTTCCAGAATTGCAAGAAACTAGAGAGAGTGTTAAGGTCTCGGCCATACAAATTATTGTTAGAACAAAGATCCAGTGTGAAATGTGAAAGCAGAATTCTGAATAGAGATTTTGACTGGAAGAGGATTTCATGTGCTAAATAAAATCCATGGGGCTAACCAGGGGTAGATGCCATGGGTCTAACTGGGTAATTGACTGGAATGGGTTGTCTAAATAGATGGAAGCTGATTTGAAATGATGGAGAATAAAGCACTACTGGGGGCTATTGCAGTATATGAATAAATGCAGAGACTGATGCCAGAAAGCAGGAATTCAGCTTCCTAAAAAAAACAGGAATATATAGTGATGTAACAGGAGTGAAGCCAGATAGAGAAGCCCAAACCAGACCAACAAGGATAGCTGTCACTATATAGTAAATTTAGGTAGGAAAAAATGAGCCAGAAAACAAAATAAAGTCACACTAATAAGGAATCTTAGAGGTAGCAGTAGAGGGCACCTAAATAATGTTCCTTAAAATACTCAAGATAATTTTACATACCTCTATATTTATGGTTATGTCCTTTCATTCAAGATATTTAATTACCTACTTAGAGTTATGGCTTAGATTAGTGTATCACTCCACCTAGTGTAGTTTCTGGTAGAGGACACCTGACTTAGACCTCATGTTCATCAGAAATGGTTCAGAAACTCAGTAGGGTTTAACCTACAGATTAATATCGGGTTCCACATGTGGAAGAGACTGGGAAATCGGACAAGTTATTATACAAATATACAACACAATTCTTTTGAAATCTGTCAGATTAGTATTTTTCTACCTTGAAATAAATAAATGAGCAATTTTCTTGCTTGTGAAGACCATTGGTTTGGTTATACACAGGCTGTGAGGTAGAAATTTACATAGGTCAAGAAAAAATATGTGATCAAAACATTTCAGAAAATAGATTTCCTCTCTTAATGGAAATGCGACAACTTTCTTTTTGTGTTGTAAATCACCCAGGCAACCGAATCCTCTTTCATTCCTCTAACAAATTATTTTTCCATATTGACAACCAGCTAAAATACTTTCATCTATAGAATGCGTCTCATAATATTGAATCTAACAACATTTGAATGAAGCATCTAATATAGGATGGAATTCAATACTTTAAACTTCAAATAGAAAAAAAAAACTATTACAAGTAGGAAATCTTATAATAATGTGGGCTCTGAATTTTAAAAGACTAGTTTTGAAACCAGCTACCCAACTTATTTGGTGTGTGGTCTTTGTCAAGTTATTTAACCTCTGTTTGCTTTGGACCTATCTTTGGTAAAATGGGCATAATAATAGTGTCCACATGTGACTTTTGTGAGGCTTGTGAGGCTTGTGAGAAAATGCATATAAAATGGCTAAGAATATATGACAAATGTTAAGGCAGCAATAAATGGTAACTACTAGTAGTAATAGAACTAGTAGCTGAAGCAGTAGTAAGGTTGCAAGATTTAGCAAATAAAAATGACACATCAAATTAAATTTAAATTTCAGATAAAAAGGGATCTTTTTAGTATAAGTATATCCCAAATATTGATGGTTGGCTATAATGGTATTGACACATTCTTATAATTAATCATACTAAGAAATTATTTATTATCTATCTATCTGAATTTAAAATTTGATTAGGTTTCCTCTATTTTATTTGATAGCTAGATAGCAGTAAAGAACACCCAGTCTAACTGCTTAATTTTACTGATTCTAAAGGAGTCCAGAAAAGATGCCCATTGAGTTAATTGGTTTTTCATACTGTAAGATATTATGAAATTCCTAGGAAGGTAATAGTAACTTAAGGGCAGTTAACTCATTGAAAGTTATAACAATTGATCAAAAAATAAACTTCACCACCAGGTTTTTTCTAGAAGTTTGGTTTACTCTGTTTTGAATGATACTATTTGTTAGACAAAACCTAGCAACTCAAGACAGGCTGTGCTAGACTCCATCATTTCCTTTAAAACATTTCTTCATTGAAAGTTCAAGAAGTTTGGGGATCAAGTGTTCCTCAGTTGCATCGTCACACCTGTTTGAACTTTTATAACTTCGTACCTCCTTCTGCGGAGTGGTAGGGAAAGGTTGTTTTTGACACAGTGTTAATACTCTGAGTGTATCTAAAGACAGGCTGATCATGGCAGTGGTAAACAGATAAGTGAAAGGAGCACTTAGAAGCCAGAACCAGGACCTTGTGATGGGGTCACCTCATGGGTTTGTTCTAACTCTTGGTAAAATTTGTTCAATTACAATTTTTAGTTCACATTTACCAGATATACTAACATTAACATAACTCAGGCGAATATGTTGTAAAGTAAGTGTTTATATATACATTTAAAAGGAGAAAGGCTGTTGTTCTCAGATCTTGAAAGAATATTTCAAATACAGAAGTATTTCAAGGTAATTTGCTTTATGCTAATGTGATCATTTAAATCGTTTCAAATAAAGTCAAAGATTGAGAAAATCCTTGTTAGATAAAAAACAAGTCTCTCTCTTCAATTAAAATCTGTCCACAAGACATTTAGATATAAAATATAAAGTATCCTTTACAAATACATAGTTACTGAAAATATGAAATCACGTGAATTATAATTAGAATGCATTTAAATATTTCCTCAGATATTATTTTTCCAAATAAATTATTCTTGCACAGGATGATGAAATACATAGTTTGTACCATAAATTAGAATAGTCATTCTTTCTATTTATGCAAAGAATAAAATTCACAAAAAATTTTGTTTGGATTATTCTTTTACTCATTTACTTTTCAATATGAATTTTAAAATTGGCTTGCCAAGATTTTGAAAAATCTTGCTGTTTTCATTAGGCTATATTGAATTACACGTAAATATTGAGTACTTATATTTATATAATATTGTCTTCTGAACCCAGAGACATGGTCTCTCTCACTTATTATTTTTTACATTCTTTTACATGTGGTGTATGCAGCTTAATGTCTTATACATTCCTGTAGCATCATTTTAAGACACTTGGTAATAAACAAAACAAAAAAAACCAAAAAAACCTTTTTTTTTTAATTTTTATATTTTTATTTTTTTCATTTTTATTTGACATAGAATATTGTATTAGTTTCAGGTGTACAATTGGTGATAAAATTCCTTTAGTTTTTTTCTAGTCTGGGAAGCTCTTCATCTGTCCTTTGATTCTAAGTGATAGCTTTGTGGGTAGAGTCATCTTGGTTGTAGGTCCTTGATTTTCATCAATTTGAATATTTCATGCCAATCTCTTCTGTAAAGTTTCTATTGAGAAATCAACTGACAGTTTTATGGGAACTCCCTTGTAGGTAACTAACTGCTTTTACTTTGCTGCTTTTAAAAGTTTCTCTTTGTCATTAACTTTTGGGATTTTAATTATGATGTGTCTAGGTGTTGGTCTTTTGGGTTCATCTTGTTTGGAAGTTGTGTCTGGTTTTCTTAATGTAAATGTTGTGCCTTATTATTTTTTTTAAACTGGTAATGTCTAGAACATATGTAGGAAAGGCATAATTTTTAAGTACCTTTGTCCATTTGAATAAAAGCTCTTGCTTTAAATGCATCATTTTTAAAATTTGATTCTCCTGAATTTTCCTAACAGGAGATTTTATTAACTATAAATATTATCAGTATTTTTTTTCACATTACAATGCAAATGTATATTTTATCTCTTCCATAATTGTAAAAAATGATGAATCTATTCTATTAGATAATGAAATAATGTAAATTTCAGTTTTTTATTTTAAATATGGAATTTATTTCAATAGATTTTATATAGCTCTTTGAGGTCCTAAATTATTCTCAAAGTCTCTATAGAATTTTTTTATGACACATTTTAAATATAAGTGTCCAACTAGATGATCTAATACAATTCCAATGTGCCTTCAGCAGGTGTCAGAAAGGAGACTAGAGAATTCTATAAATAACTATAATTTCAATAAGGTAATTTAAGCTATTTTGTATTTAGTTAGTTTAATATCATATGGAGTGATAGCAGCTGACACAATGTATCATTAGTCTTTTCAAGAGCCATTTACATAGTGCATTTATCTTTAATCCAGTATAATTCATAGACAAATAATTACCATAAAATCATAGCCTCAAATTACCTTTTCTTGCTTAGGCATCATTAAAATATGTTACTATTTACTCATATTTCCTATGCACATTTTATCTTACTCATCTATATTTACCTTCAAAAGAAACATAATGTGTTTTCTTTTTATATATAGGAAGGAATTCATACCTCAGGATAATTTTGCAAAATAACTGCTCCTGGTCTTAGAACAGGTAAAGTTTGTGAATGGTTTTACACTCTCCTGCATCAGCTATTTTATGTAATATCTTTTTAGGACCTAAAGTCATACAGGAAAATTACTCCAGTCCACTAACCCTATGCTCTCCATTGGCATTGATTTATTTCTTGGCGAAGAAAAAACCAATGTTTCTTATAACTTGGATACTTTGAAAATCATTTCTACAAAAAAAAATGCAGAACATTTGAAAGCATATTGTTTGCATTAAGGGCCCTTCTTAGCATATTTTCACTTTTGAAGAAATATTACCCAAAATATCCTATATCAATGCTTAGTCAGCTCAGGCTGCTATACAAAATACCATAGACTAGGTAGCTTAAACAACAGACATTTATTTCTCACAGTTCCTGAGAGTGGGAAATCCAAGATCAAGGTAATGGCCAATTTGGTTCCCGGTGAAAGCTCTCCTTCTGGCTTGTGGACAGTCGACTGTTTATGTCTCTACTTGGTGGAGAGAGCTGCCTTCCACTTCATATAAGGACACTATGCCTTCATGGTGTCCTCACACTCAATATCTCATCTAAATTTAATTACCTCCCAAAGGCCCCGCCTCCAAGAAACTTCACATTGGGCAGTAAGGTGACATAGGAGTTTTTGGTGGGGAAAAGAAAAAGCAATTAATTTTATAGCAAATGCTAAAAAAAATTAAAAGTGTTTAGGATGTTAAATATCATGCAGATTTGGGGTAAGCAATGAAATTTAGTTATGTTGATAGTGATAATTTTGCAGGAATAAGAAATCATTGCTTGAAATAAGTTTTATTACAAAATAATTTTGTTTATTAAAAATTAATATTTATTTTTGAACATAGAGATAAGAGTGAATTAAAGTCACCTGAAAATAAATGCTGCAATATTTTGCTTTATGGTTTTCTATACCTTCTCAGAAGATGCATTTCTCATTTCTTTATAACTTAACCTTCATATAATTTATGGAATTAAGTACTTTATAAAATATTGCTTTTGGTGGGTTAATGATACACCATTAATCAGAGATTGCATTGTTTATGTAACCACTGCTTGATTGTTTATATTTCCCTATTTATGTAAATGATTTAGTGAATAAAACTAAATATAAAAAAATCCCAATTGAAGACTTATTTGATTTTTGACTTGATTTGATTTTTACTATAAAGAAATTCTGAATATTGGACAAAAAACACCTTATTTGGGAAATTATTTGCATATTGAGAAACTACTGTATTGAAATTTCAGATCTGTAAGGACAGCAAATAATGCTCAGAATTGAAATAGCCTCTTTGCTGTAACATCTATGGGTGTATATTCATACATTTCAAATTAAAAGTATACTGTAACATTCATAACAGTGACAAAGATGATGAATATATATCTGATTTTAGTTTAATAGAAGAAAACAACCTTAGTTTAGGGATTGCATAACTTAATGTGTTTTCTCTCCAAGTGAATGAAGAGTTTTCTCCGCTATAGCATTCAACAGCAGTGCATCATCTTAATGTGTCTCATGCTACCTTTCAAACTGTCTTACCCCTTTTTCTTTCTGCTGAACTTAAAGTGTTGGGTATAACTAAAGAGCTATTCAACCATCTGTTTTTCTATATGTCAACTAAGAAAAACATTCCTTGAGGATTACAAATCTATGCCAATTGGAAAAAAACCATCAACAACCAAATTCGTCTGTTGTTAACTAAGGCCTCAAATTTGTACAGTGAACATATTTGTCCCTAGGCAGCTATCTGTAACTCACAGAATCCTTACTGGAAAACTTGGACACTCAGTCAATGTAATATAACAGATTTGGTTGCTATTATCCTTCTAATTTTAGGGAGTAAGATTGAAATGATATACAGAGTTACCCAACGTTGTATAGCTTAGAAGGGGCAAAACAAAAATGTAAATCCAAACCTTAGATAATTAAATGGGAATCATCAATTTCAGTTTTATTTGCAAACAAGACATTCTACATTTTATATTTTATATTTAAATCTTTTATAGTTGCTATTCTTCACATTAGACCCTCAGAACTTATTCTTACTATTATAGCAAATCTACAACTTGGACCAACATCTTCCCCTTTCCTCTGTTCCTCATTCTCTGACGACTACCATTTCACTCTCGGATTCTGTGAGTTCAACCTTGTTAGATTACACATAGAAGTGAGATCACGCGGTATTTGTCTTTCTGTACTTGACATTTCACTTGTCATAATGATTTCCAGGTTCATCTGTGTTGCTGCAAATGACAAGATTTCTTTTGAATAATATTCTATCACATGTATTTACCACACTTGTTTGTCTACTTACCTATCAATGGACAGTTAGACTGTTTCTGTGTTGTGGTTATTGTGAATGATGCTACAACGAACATGGGAGCGCAGATCTCTCTCAGAGATCCTGATTTCTATTCTTTTGTATATATACAGAGAAATGAAATTACTGGATTATATGATAGTTCTATTTTAATTTTTTTGTGAAACCTTTGTATTGTCATAATGAATGTACTAATTAACATTCCCATTAACAGCATATAAGGATTCTTTTTCCTCCACCCCCTCATCAGCACTTGTCATTCCTTATCCTTTTGATAATAGCCATCTTAACGGGTGTGAGATAATGCCTCCTTGTGGTTTTGATTTGAATTGCCTTGATTATTAGCGATGTCCAACACCTTTCATTGGTTCCTGTTGACATTTGTATGCCTTTGGAGAAATGTCTATTCAGATTTTCTGCCCATTTTAACTTAATTTTTTTTCTGTCGAATTGAAATTGTCCTTTATATATTTTGAATATGAAACCCTTATCAGATAGATGAACTGCAATTTTCTTTTCCATTCTGTAGGTGACCTTTTCACCATGTTGATTATTTCCTTTGCTGTGCACAGGATTTTCAGTTTAATGTAGTCACAATTTTTCTGTTCACTTTTTCTTTAGCTACCTCTGCTTTTGGTGTCTTATCCAAAAAGTTCATTGTCAAAATCAATGTCAAGAAGCTTATTCTCTATGCTTTCTTCGAGGAGTTTTATGATTAAGGATCTTACATTTTAAGTCTCTAACCCATTTTGAGTTAATTTTTGCATGCAGTATAAGATAAGGGTACAATTTTATTCTTTTGCTTGTGGCTATCCCATTTTCCCAATACTGTTACTAAAGAGACTATAATTTTCCCATTGCATATTATTGATAACTTGCCAAAGATTAGTTGACCACATATGCATGGACTCATTTCTGGGCTTTCTACTGTGTTCCATTGTTGTATGCATCTGTTTTTAATATCAATACCATATTGTTTTGACTACTATTGCTACAATATAGTTTAAAATCAGAAAGAGTGATGCCCCTATCATTATTCTTCTTTTCAAGACTGTTTTGGATATTGAGGGTCTGTTGTGGTTCTACATGAATTTATTTATTTTTTTCTTTTAAAAAATGTCTTTGGAATTTTGATAGGGATTGTAGTAAATCCGTAGATGATCTTGGGTGACATGTACATTTTAACAATATTAACTCAGTTTAGAGAATATCTTCTTCAACTTTTTAAATTAATATTTTGCAGTTGTCTGTATACAGATCTTTCACCTCTTGTTTAAACTTATTTCTATGTTATTTTTTTTTAAAGCTATCTATGGTAAAGGAAATTTTTTAAAAATTTCTTTTTTATATAGTTCATTGTTAATATATAAAAATATAACTGGTTTTTATAAATTTTTACGGGTCTTAAATATGAACTTTTAATTTTAAATATGGATTCTGTAGGTTCTCTTGCACCATTATTACATTTCCTTTCAGGTATGTTCTCTCAAACAGGAAAAATGAGGCTTACTCATGTTACTATTTCTCATGCCCATCTCATCCAAACTTACTTCCCCTACAACCACTTATAATTGTCTCTCTGCTCTATGGTAATAAGAAATTATTATTTTGAACATTCAAACTCTCAGGCACACGTTAGAGCACATTGCACACTTTTTCAGGATTATTATGATGTACATAAAGGTTCCAATCCTTACCCACAATTTGTACAATTGATACTTTGACCTCTTATGGGTATATTCCTTTGATTTCTAGATTCCATTTGGCACGTTAATCACACATGGCCTACCTTGGCAGGCCCCACAAATTTCTTTCCTTCCCTACCCTCCAGGTACTCCTTTTGTTTTCCTTCTATTTAGAGGGACTTCAATCAATAAACAAAATATTTTGAAGCACAAGAAAAAGTGTTATGGAGAATGTGGCTATAAATATTGTACAAAAAAAATATGAGGAAAGTGAAGCCTATCCATTAAATTTAGTCATAAAGATGAAATTACAAATAAAAGGTAATAATAAGCAATATAAAGTGCAAAATAAATAAACTTGAGAAAATGGTATTTATATTTAATCCCTACATGTATATTTTGGCAGCATAGCAACATGGAATCATTTGAGATCAAATTTAACTTCATCTTTGCTTTGTCCATTTCAGATCCAAGCAGAGAGGATATTTTAGAACTGTTGATTTACATCAGACTTTTTTATCTGGTGTTTATATGCATGGTTTTCTACTTATAGTTATTCTAAGTTAACTGCTTATCATTACCAACTGAAGTGATTTGTCTCCTAGATTAATAATTATATCCTTTATGGGACTGATTATGAACATATATACATACAGAGCCATATGTGTTTATTATATTAGGATTATTCATTAGGGAACTGAGGCACAAAGATTTTAAGTAAATTTCACATGTAAATGACCAATCCAGATTATAAACTCAGGTGCTCTTATATCAAACTCACTATAAATATTACCTTTCTATGAAGCTGAAAACGTTAGTTAATTTAAGTATGTTAAGCATTTTCAGAATAACTCTCTTGTATTTTAATTTTAATTCCTTGCTAGAAAAATCAGTTTTAAATAATTTCATAACATGTGTTAGACTTCAAAGGATAAAAAAGACCATTGGTAATAGTTTCAACTGACCTATCATTATATGCCAACAAACAAACAAACAAATAAAACAGGTTAGGATCAAAACATGGCACTCTGGTTCAGAGAACTTCTTAGTAAAAGAGGGGTTGGCAAAAATATAAATGAAATTAATTCTTTCATCAAACATTAATTAAATGAATATAACCACTGGCAGTTTAAGACATTGTGAATGAAAAAACTTAAGATCTGATGTGACTGAAAATTAGTTGATGAACCATGAAAGCAGACCTAGTAACCATTATATTGTGCTATGGGGAGTAAAGACACATTTTAGAAAAAAAAATCATCTCAATTGCAAATGAATTTTCAAAATACTAATACCCTAGGGATATTGAAAAATAAACCCAGTGCAATGCTTATTAAGCATATAAACCATAGCTATTGATTTTAGTTATAATACAAAATGTTTGGAATAATTTTAATGAAGGATTTCATATAACAATATACCTTTTTATTTAACAGTGAGAAAACCTACGTAAACAAGAACATTAAAAAAATTCAGTACTTCTTAACTTTAAAATAAATTGATTAAATCAAACATTACCGATGAATGTAAAAACTTCCATATTTTGGGTTGAGAACTTTAAAGGGAAAACCAAATAATATAAATGTAGTGTAATGTGAACCAATAAAATATTTTACTATTATTAGAAATATAACAGAGAATTATATTAAGTATTTTCATCATTATACCCTTAATTTTGAGGACATGTGTGTATTTAATGAGATAGTTATTGTAAATATATTTAAAGTAATGACCAGTAATTTTTATTATTTTACCACTAGTATATTTTGACAAAAATGTCATTGAACTATTTTTAAAATCACTGTATATTTTTGTAAAATATCTATTTTCAATTTTTAGTCTACTCAAAAGATACGAAATCCAAAATTTTAAAATAAAATATAAGACTAAATTATAAATATATATGTAGTACTAAAGATTTTTTTATTTAAAATTATATGATCTTTAACATTTCTCATATGTTATAAAACCTAAACCTAAACACATATTAATTCTTTATCCTCCTAGAAGTATTTATCTGTAACATGAAATAGCTCTAAATTAATGATATATCTTTTAAAGATAGTTACTTGTTTCTCTCGTTATACATTCCTTTATAGCAGATACTGACAATCCCCCAAACATATTTCATTATTTGCAGTACTACAGTGCATGCTGTCCTAGCTTATGACTGAAAGTTATGTTTCTGGTCTCTTTGCTTAAAGCTTGCTCTGGTTTCAATACCCAGCTTTGCCACCCAAAGTTAGACCTGAAGTACCAAAGGAAATATTTTCACCAGGGAGCAGTCTTCAACTGATGACTGATGACAGAAGTTGTAAAAAACCCTAGTAACTATCCCTTACGGCAGAGAGTAACTCCAAGACGTACATTCTGAAATAGCATCCAGCATTTTCTCAACAAGGTTAAACTCCAATGACTGACAATGGTAGCTGTATTTGTAGTAACCCCTATATTAGCTATTATTTTCCCATCTCTTCTCTACCTATTTCTATCCCAAAGCATTATTTCTTTCACCTTCCAAACAAATATCACTCATACCTATGTCTCAAATTTTACTTTTGAGGTAAACCAAACTTATAAATATCTTCCGCCTGTAATCTTTCTTATAATATTGCTACTATCTGTAATGATATTATCTGAAGTGACTGAAGTAAAATCTAGATTTTCCAAAGGAATTCCAGTTGTGTGTGTTCAGTGTGAATTGTTCTTGAGCCTGAGTCAGAAGACACAGGGAATGTGGCATTAATGATATAAATAAATATCTAGATTGTATGAATGCCACCATTTCTTACAACCCTTAGCCTCAAGTTCAGTTTATAATTCTATTGTCAGTAAAATAAATCTATTCTGCATTCCTCCAAGAACTTTATTTTTAGGATCCGTATTCATAAAGTACGATTATTTTAAATAATTATACATACCATAGACTTTCATACAGAGCTATGCAATAGTTAAAAATAGATGCTCTGTTTTGACACTCGTCCTCTAGAGGTTAGGTCTATGTTAATTCCCCTTGAATTTGAGCAGGGTAGAGGATTGATTGCTTTGAGTAATGGAATATGGCAAAAGTGACTCTCTTCTTGTTGTCAGACGCAGTTCTCTTTTGGAACCTAGCCACCATGCTGTGAGAAAGTACATGCAGCCTATCATATACCCACATGGACAAAAACCTTATCTTTGGCATACTAGGATAGTCAATTCAGCAAACAGATACACCCAGACAAAGCAGTAAACCAGATTAAATCCTCAGGCCCCAGCAGAGCTGTCCTACCGAAGACACATACAATGGAGATAAAATGCCCAGCTGAGCAGAACTGATGGTCCACAAAACCATGAGTAAAATGAAATATCTGTCTAAAACCACTAAGTTATAAAGTAGTTTTGATGCAGCGATAAGACACCGTAAATGTAGAATTCATGCCTTGAAGGAAATGCTCTAGTTACAAATATGCTTTTGTATGCAAAAACAAACAAACAAACAAAAAAACTTTAAAAAGTTCCTGGTTGTTATCAGGGATTCTGACAATGTTGCCATACACATGAACAAAATTCATATAATTTACCAATTTCAGGTTATAAGAACTCTCCCAATTCAGATTAATGAGAAGAAAAAAGTTTTATGATGTATGAATGCTAATTACTTGATGAATCTATTTAAACTCTTTCACGTGTCTATTTATTGTGTTCTGTTGAGAAACAATAATATGATTTAAATGCACTTGGCATGCTATACCTTTATAGCACTTTGATAATGATCACTGACATGTCAGTAGCTATGCGTGATTTCACCTGGGGTGCATGAACAGCCTTACGTCTATAGTTTTTGGCAACTTTATAAGACATATACACTCTGAAGACCAAAATGACTTACGAGTGGTTATACTCTGTAGTTTAAACACATATTTACAAATGACACACATAAGACATATTTAAATAGTAGAACTAAGAAATATTTATATAGTTTAAAATGTAAGGAAGTACGATGAGATAAAGTGATAATATCTCTGCAGCTTCTTTTTCTGTGATAAGGCATAGGAAATAAGTATACTAATCACTGGGAAATAATAGTGTTAAAATTAATAAAATATTAATAGCAGCTGATATATTAAGCAATAATTATGTAATTTGATTAAAAAAACCATATATACAGCTAATCATTAAATTGAACATACTAAGTAATAATATGAATGAAAAAGCCAACCTCAACATGGTAATTTGCTCTAAGCCACATGAGAAGTAAAATTAATAATATTTGATTTGAAATTTCTCAGACCACAGATACTGCATACTTTTCTGTTTCACATCGCTTCTGTATCATTACATAGGTAGCTCATTAAAAGAGCAATCATGCGCATATCATTTACCCTATGAATGGTGTCTGTGTGTTCTTTTTGTATTTTCCCTCAGACAGGAACTGGACTTTCAGGACAAGTTTTCATATGTATTTTCCCAGCAGCTAGAAGAGATGCCTAAGGAAATTACAGCTGAGAATATATAATATATATATTACATATCTGTTTAAATATTTAAATCCCCTTGGGGTCTGTCCTTATGTTAACATAAGATCCATTTTTTACTTATAACTTATGATAAAGACCAGCAACTTAGATATGAACTCAAAAGTTTTAACCTGTCTCTCTTTGTTATGTGCATGCTTGTATGCTTATTCCTTCCTGTCTCACACATTTTGTGTCCTCAGATGATAGCCTGGGTTTCTCAAATGGTAATTCCTTGGCCTGGAGTGCAAACAATCACATCAAACAACCATTACTTATATAATCTCACTAAATGTCCTTCCTATAGGAGTCTTTCCTGACCTTCCACATTAGACGAGGCCCTCCCATTAGAGCCTCTGACAATGGTCTTGTTTCTCAATTTGTAGAGAAACCCAACCTGTCTGGAGTCTCACTAGATTCTGAGCACTCAACTCAGTGCAAGACATAGAGGCTCAATGGCAAGTAGTATTCAATAATGTTTATGCTAGAAAATTTTCTATTAACGATGGGCTTTCCCATTGATGAAGCTCTTATATTTCAAAACTGAAGAGTTTCTGAAATTCACAGACAAAATTTTACAATGATTTTTAAATCAGTAAGGTAATAACTATTACTGGTTACATAACAAAGTGCCAGGTACTTAGTAAGTATTAAAATTTTTGAATTTGTAAAGGAATTCATTTCTCTTTTCTACTGGATATTATTATTTTATAATAAAAAATCATTTTTTAAGTACAAAGTCAATCAGATCAATTTTATATTTGTGAATCATGTTTCCATAGTCCTACAAGCTAAAAGTTTAAAATCAATTTATATTAATTAACTACATAGTTTTTAATTTTACTGACATGTCCTCAGTATTGCAAAATCTTCATTTCCACTGAAACACACCAACATTCACACCAATGTACACAAACGCCAAATTCTTTTGTAGTATCTTTAGAAGGTTCCATATGTGTTTTTATAAGTATTGCTTGCTATCTTGTGACAGCCTCTATGTTAGTTTTCTGCTGCTCTCAGAACAACTTGAATCACTTGCACAATTGCTAATCTTGATAATTCTGAGTCCATTTCAGGATTCTAACTGCAAAGTATTCCAAACTTACTATTATTGATATTTGCTAACATATCAAGACATTGCTGAAATTCTCATATTCTGCACCCTGCAAATATATGAAGAATGACTTTCTCCTTAACTTTGCGTTATAATGTTAGCTGGGCCAGAACTGTTCTCATTTCCTAATGCTTCATATTTTCTAGAAGAGATAGGTCCACCAATTTATCCCAAAGCTCATACACTAGTTGGGCCAGAAGACTGACACAAAACTCTGGCTATTCTCATAATTCTTTTTCTGTCCAACACACATATTCATTTAATAAATCGATTCCTTGCTTCTGTTTTTACTAAATGTTTAAATTTTAACTATAAAAATAATTAATTTCATTGTAATAAGTGGGACATTAGAAGTTATGTAAACTCAGTTTTCAATCTCATATAATAATTTGCTATAATCTCTCATAAATGTATATAAATATAAATGATAGATAAACATTTTTATTTCTCTAAAATGGGTCTGTACTTGTTTGTAATAAATTATTTGTATATATTTTAATAGATCATTATTATACATGTTGTGATTAGTAACTTTAACAATCATTTCTTTCCATGGACATTCATATTATTTAAATGTACCTGCATTTGATACAATAATAAATTTCATTGTAATAAAAATTGCAATGATGTATATGTATGTTAGTGTGTGTGATTGTGTGTGTGTGTGTGTGTGTGTGTGTGTGTGTGTGTGTGTGTAAGGAGGCCTGATTAAAAATGTTTTGGTATACACAGTCCCTTGTTTCTTCTATTAGAATAAAATGGATATTCTCAAAAATGTTTCTCTTTCTGTTCACATTTTCCCAGTCCCCAAATTGCTAATCAGAGGGATCATGAGCAGTGAAAAAAATAGATGGTTGTAAGGGAAAAGTCTAGGTTTTATTTATGAAACATAAA
Source organism: Cynopterus sphinx (assembly GCA_030015415.1). Taxonomy (NCBI): domain Eukaryota; kingdom Metazoa; phylum Chordata; class Mammalia; order Chiroptera; family Pteropodidae; genus Cynopterus; species Cynopterus sphinx. Next base: position 12,518,940 of record CM057379.1, read on the forward strand.
GATAAGCCATGTCTGAAGGGGGAGGTAAACAGCATTTATAGTAATTTTGTGTGTGAGAAAGAATTGAAAGTTCTGAGCAATGACTTTCTTTATAAAGAAACTGAAAGATTTAAAAACATTAAGAAGGACATCTTAAAAAATGTTTGTTTTGGAAACTTTTAAATATACCTGGAGAATATATTACTTGTTTTTTTTTTTATAAACTTACATTTGTTTGGATGTGTTCCTACCCTAAATTTGGGATTTTTCAGATGTCAGGATATATTCATTATACCTTTTTATATTATATTTCCTTGTCTTTCTCCATAACCGAAGAAGGGCTAAAGGGAGACTCCCAATTCAACACAAGCATTATTAAGTCCATTTTGATGTCATGCTTCATATTCAACAGAAATTCATTTATTATGACCATATTACTTCAGAAACGAGTGCTAAGTTGTAGGATCAGGCTTGACAAAATAGATATATGTGGAAATATGACATACTAACAATTTCATATGCAATGAAGTTTAGTGTGATATTCAGTGTTGGCAATAATTCATTAAAAATCAACTAGCCATTAATTAAAACAGGAAGTTACTTCTATTGAATTCCAATATCAATAGACTTTTTAAAGTAAAATTTAAAATTTTAGAAATAAACATACATTTTATAAAATTGGTATAATTTCTGCACTATCAAGGACTAAGAATCAAGTACATACCTATTCTAAAAATATGCTAGAGGTTTCTTTAACCCAGTCTGTAAAGCATATAGAAAATTAGTTCTGTCAATACTAAGAGCTACTCAATATTTATTAATACAACTGATAAATCTAATACTTTTGAATAGTGTTTATTAAAGAACAAGAAATCATTGTCCAAATTCATGGACTTGTGTCATGTCATACACTATTTCTAAACTCTAATGCTATTAGTAATTGCCTCTCCCAGGTAGCAAAAAATACATAGGAAAGGAGGAAAAAATGATTGTATCTCAAATAAGTCTTAGAACTCACCAACACGTTGTCCAAGTGATTTACAGACTTTCATGCCATGCATTTGGATGTTGTCTTAAAGGTCAGCTAAGCTGAATCCTTCACTCTCTATATGAAGACAGTAGCCTAGAATAGAAAAGCAAGTGGTGTGATATAGAGGCGATCTTACCTTCTATCTTTGCTTTAGTAACTGATTTATCTCACTAAAAACTGTTAGGAAGTGCAGAGCCAAAGTCTAACCTCTGTCTCTAACTTCAAGTTTATTTTTGTCTCCATCCTAACAGGTCATATCAGAAACATATTATATCAAATCACAGCATGGTCAGTTATTTTGGAAGCAGTTACACACACACACACACACACACACACACACACACACACACACACATACAAATACACATATATAGCGAGGGGCAAGAGAGAGAGAGATAGTAGCATAATAATAAAATTTCTTCACCATGTGGCTTGTGTAGAAAAGAAAGAGGTGGATAACACTTCCTAGAGGGTATTCTTTGCCTAATAAAAAGAAAAGGGAAAATGTTGAATGTTTTGAGTGCACTATATGTAATACTAGCTCAAGTTTATAAATAAAACAATACCAAAGAAAAAATAACAGCCTTCATATCAGAACAATTTTTATTTATTAGATTCTACTTTTAATAAGTTTTATAGTTATATTTATCAAGTCTGCTAATAGAAGAGCATCCTTTATATTTCTGCTTTGTTTTACATTTTGTTAGCATTCTTTGACAGAACTAAATTTTACCAACTTTGAATTAACCATAATATAAGCAATAAAAAAAAAATCACAAGATAAATTAAGAGACTCTGTGCTTACAAGGAAGGGGACCTATGGAGGAAATCAGAACAGGGGCTTTAGTTCTTTACACTGCTGTCAGCCACTAGCCTCCTTGGTGTTCCCTTTCATTCATTCACACTCTAGACCTGGCTTAGTGACTCAAAATGCCTAGATTAGATCATTTTGTTACAGACGATAATTGTCCAAATATTTGTTAGGTGAGTCAGTGAATACAAATCACATCCTCCAGATGCTGGTGCAGGCATGAAAACATATCAGTGACAATCCCAGCAAACCCATCACTTTGAAGAATATTATTATACCAGGAGTGGGCATGTGTGATTAGATCAGATGCAGTATATAAGCTGGACCCCAGTTTTTGATGTTTGACTACTGACAGCTTTTAAGCCACATCTGACTTTTCTCACATCCAGACAAGCTGATTAAGAAATTCTGGATGCTCTCTGCTCTTATGAAAGGGTCGCTATCTAAAAACTCCACAAGTTCCTTCTTCAGCACAGGAACCTTCAAACCAGTCTCACCTCCTCAATACTATAAAAATGGCAAACCAATATCCTGTCCTTGTACATCTGAGCAATTTTAAGACCAGCTTAGAATGTTTGTCTTACAATCCTCAGGGGCCTCATTAGGTGAGTAATAAAATTGTAATGCTTTCATAATTTGTGTGTGAAACAAAACTTTTCATACCTTCATAGTTTTGTTCTCAATATCTGAACCAAATTTTGGGTGGGGATCCATTCTTCTCTACAGCATGGCTACAACAGAGTAGAGACCAGAAGATACTTAAACCTGATCCTTCTAGGTATAGACGTTGAACTTGTTCTAGTGCCCATACTTTCTTTAGGGCTGCTTGTTCAATTATGCTTAAATTCCCATCAAATCCTAGCATTCTTTTAAGAAATTTTCTTCTCTGATTAAGTTACCCACAGTATGTATCTTTTATTTCAGTTGACTGATGCACAATTTGCTCTTTGTTCTTTTCTATAGTTTCTATATTCTAAAGGGTTTATATATTATACTGTAATCAGAAAGAAAGCATACATATGCAATAATATATATATATATATTATTTATTACTGCATGATTACTGAATAATATATATATATATATATATTATTTATTACTGCATGATATATATATATAATTTATTACTGCATGATTGTGATGGTTAATTTTATTTATCAATTTGATTAGGCCACAGAGTACCCAGATATTGGTGAAACATTATTCTGAATATGTCTGTGAGGGTGTTTTGAATGACATTAGCATTTGAATTAGACTAATACAAATTGCTCTTCCTAATGTAAATGGGCCTCACTCCTTAGCTGAAGGACCAAACAAAAAAAAAAGTTGACCCTTTAACAAGTGAGAGGAACCTCAGCTGGAACTTTTTTTTCCTGCCTTTGAAATTCAAGTGAAACACTGGCTTTTCATGAGCTAAGAGCCTGCTGACCTTGGATTAGAATTGATGCCGTCAGGTCCCCTGGATCTCCGGGTTGTGATTTGGAAAGTGTCAACCTCCGCATTGTAATAAATATAATATTAATTACTGTTAGTAAATGTTCTTCCTACTGAAACAATACAGCTATAGAATTGGCTGCTGCTAAGGTAAAGTTATTTAAAGGCCAAAATCAAAAGAGCTGAAATCTAGATTTGAGTTGAGAAGCCCAATGTTGCACCATTAAAAACATAAAACACATTTTCATGATGTTTGAATTTGAATGAGATTTTAGATAAGTGTGTATTATATTTTTGAGAGTCTAGTCCTTCAAAAGTTCTTTAAATATTGGTACATAAAGGAGATGTAGCTACTTCAGAGGAATGAAGTCACTGGGGTTAGGTGTCTTACAAGTATAGTATTTTAAGGATTGCATTTATAAAATCCATTGTTATTATTATTATTTTTACTTATAAGGAATGCCATGTGATTCTCTATATAAAAATTAAAGCCCAATATTAAGCTTGACTGTAAAATACTGGTATGTTCATAGTTGTTCTTGTTGAAATGTACATACTTTAAGTAAAATATCTCTTGTCCTACTTATATTCTCCCAAGACGTGTTGTGCCACTGTTACCACATTCATTCAGATGTTAATAACTGACATTTGTTTAGAAAATTATTTCTAAATTTGTTTTAATACTGTAAATGTAATGACAGTGCAACAGAAAAAATCTTGGATTTTGTACCACACATGGCGTATCTCATCAATAAACATCAGTCATTTGCATTTTTTAGGAGTAGACTATTTTCTCCACAAGAATATAGTGTTAGATTCTTTTATTGAAATTATCAGAGATATTACTGTTGTTCTTGTTACCAATATTCATGAATTCTCTCATGAATCAAAATATATTTTCTCTGCTAACTCACTTGAAACATAAGATACTGTTGTTTTGAATCCATAGGAAGAGAAAAAGTAAATGCATTCATTATGAATGAAGGATAAGCACATAAAAAATATACAAAGGGTAGAGGCACATGATTTACCTTTGATAAAGAGACAGATCAACTAAAAATATAGCCATAAGACAAGATAATAATCTATGTCCTTTGTTAAAAGCTTAATTTTTTCTTGATTCTTTTATTTACTGTTTTCTCCAAAGTTTGCTATCTAATCTCTACACAGTATACTTCAACATACAGCTATGTATATCACTGATACACAACGAAAATAATAATAAATCTGTTTTTTACCTGCACAATCAAATCTAGCTCATTAATTGCTAGACATTAAAGTCATGAGAAATGGCTTTCCTCACTTAACAGCATAAGTTTCAACAGCCAGTCTGTGGTTTTCCTAACCTCCACAATACTGAAAGCATATGTCAAGAGGGAGTCTCCATCAGTGACAAAAAGTTAGAGTAGAGTGCCCTTGCTGACCCACAGTAAACATGTGGCTACTGACATATTCAGGTTGTTTGTTACAGCAACAGAGTCTGTCCAAATCTGGTTTATGTACCTTTCTGGATATCTTATACCTAAAAACACTGTTAGAGAGAATCTGTAAATATAAAAATGAAGAAATTCACCTTTCTGCTTTGAAGGAGGTTAAATATAGGGTAAAGAAAACACATTCGTAGAATTAATTTACTCTGCAACAGAGTAAGAAATACAATACAGCAGTGTCAAGAGAACACAGTCCAGATAACGAAATGAAAGAATAGCAGAGATGCCTTCACAGAGGAAAAATATTTAAATTGGACTTTGAGATCAGTAGAATTTTTTTCAGATGAAGAAGTGCTAAGGAACATTTTTGGCAATAACAGTAACATAAGAATAACATCAAGAAATAAGATGTGTTCAGATTATAAAATGCATATATGAGGATAAAATGAATGATAAATGGGGTTATGGTAATACATGAGACTGGATTTAGTTTACAGAATTTATAGTCTAAAATCAAACAGTATTACATATTAACCTGATTATTATAAAACATTGATAAATTATTATAGAGTTATAGGGATGAAAGAGAAGATGAGGAGGTCAGCTTGTTCTATAAAAACATTGTTGAGAATTAGTATTATTAGATACAAAAAAAGTAGAGTAAATTAGACAGAGGCATAAGAGTAATCCATTATTAGACACACAGAATGCTTTATTAGTTCAATAAATTTTTCTTAGCTGAAAACTCTGAGCTTTTACCCAAATTTCACCTTTCATACATTTTATGCTAACTTCTTTAAAATTCTACATTCATAGTGGATATTAAAGTTAAGAAAAGGCTGATTTTCTTTACTATGTAGCATATTAATTTTTTTTATTTACAGCCCTACTCCCACTCCCTATTATAATAAAGGTTCTTATTTTTTATGATCTGGAATTTAATAATGAGCCTCTTCCAAAGAGCCTTCTTATTTACAAACTTTTTTATCTAAATAAATCTCACAAAAAGAAGACAGATTTATTAAACTACAACACTGCTTTGTTTAAGTGGTTTCTCTGTCTAAAATATTAAAATAAATCAGTAACCAATGACTTAAGACTATGTAATTTTATTTATGGTCAAAGTTCTATATAAATTGGCTCAACCTACTATTTCCTTTTAAGTCACTTAGGTTTAGCAAAATTATAATTTGTTTTTCTTTTTTAGTTCTATAATTTTCTAAATGTGCTTCCATCTGCTATATTGTCTGTGTTAGTATTATTAGTCGCCACTGTCTCTTAAGTTCTAATTCTTACAGTCCTTAAATAACAACTAATTATTCTTGGTAGTATTATAAAATAAATAGTTTTTCAAGGAGTCTACCATATATACCCTTTGGTCACTTAACAATGGCAAAATATTCTGAGAAATGTGTCGGGCAATTTTGTCATTCTGCGTACATCATAGAATGTACTTAACAAACCTAGATGGTATATAGCCTACTAGAAACCTAGGCTGTTGAGTATAACCTTTTGCCTGTAGGCAAACGTGACAGACAGACGTATGAAAGATAACCAAGTCAGAAATTTTGTTGGAAACAAAAATATCTGAGCGGGCACACAAATTGATATCAGATAATTATTAGCACATCTCTTTCAAAATTAGATTGGTTAAGCCAACTCAAAAATTAACTAATGATAGAAAATATTTGAACAAGTTTATGAAATGCTTCTCTTCTGAATGATAAAATGGAAACCTTCTACATATCAAGAATGATTAGGAAAATATTTTTCTAAGAATATAAGCATTTTCTATCACAAATTTAAAAATAAATGCTCTATATCAAACTTCTAAATCATTTTCTAAATATTAGGGGAAAAAAAGGGACATTCCAAAACTCACTTTATGAAGTAGGCATAATTTTTATACCAAAAACATATAAGCTAAGAAATGAATAGCTAATCTTACCTAGTATAAATGGAAAATTATTATGAAAACAGTACTAAACATATATGGTACTGTATAAGAAACAATTCAGGGTCAAATTGATTTTATTCCAGAGATGTAAGTTTTGTTTGCTATTTTAATAATTATAAATTTAATTCACAATACCATCTGATTAAATTTAAAAAATCATCAGCAAAATGAAAGGATTAAAAAATAAATCTTAACACTTATTTATTATACATATGTAAGGCAATCTGGGAATAGAGGTAAACAATATGTTCTCATAAAATAATTCCAAAAATCTACAACAACATTAAAAGAATGTTTTAGAGCATTTCATCTAAATGAAATATGATTATTTCCATTTGGCAGTATATACGAGAGCTTAATCAGCAGAGATAAGAAAATGAAATAAAATGCATAAAAACAAGAAAGAAAGAAACAAAACTTATGTTATTCACAAATAATATGGTTTTCTTGAAAGCCCAGGATAGAAACTATCAGAACATATAATGAGAAAAACGATATTGCTAGACCCAATTTCATTAAAAACAAATGTTTTTACTATGCACAGTATGTATATATAAGATATTTAGAAATTAAGCTAAATTCCCTTGCATTTTATGGTAAAAATAATAACAGTGTATTTGAAGATATTAATGAAAAACTAAATTAATATAAAAATAGATAATGAATACAAGTGTTGAGCACAAAAACAGACTTTTACAAATTGAAGAACAAAATGAAAAATGGCAGTGGTGGCACTGCAGATCAGTGGGGTAAGATAGACTGATAGGTCACTAATGTGCTGGGGCACAGAGCTAGCTCTATGAGATAAAAATGAATTCTAATTCACATCATTCAGAGTTATCAGTTCTAAGGAGATTAATTAATTATAATAATAAATTGTAAATATAATTATGTAATAATACTGCTAATTATTATATACTTAAATATTATTATCTAATTAAAATATAATAATGGCTATATAATATGCAGCATATTGAAATATATAAGTATTTTATAACAGTGGTATATTAATAGTGTATTTAAGTTATATACTAATAACATAACAATGATAGATATTATTATTTTTATTATTACTAATGTTCATTAAATGTTTAACAACAAATTATTCAAGGACTTTAATTGTCCTGAAAAACTGTGAATCTCATATTTTAATTATCCATATTTAATATAAGAGAAAACTATAACAGAGGATAAGCAATTCATCAATGCTTAAAAGTTACTTCATTTGGCAAGACATTTGTTATCTAATACTACCCTGTGTTGGTTATTCCAAACATAGGAATATACCTTGCATGAACTGCTGCCTATTGATATGGGATAACATATAAAAAAAATTTTTAAACACCACTTTACATAAAAAAAAGCTAAGTAAGTTAAATAATATTTATACATTGAAATACTTTATAGCACTGAGATTACATTGCCTGGTATTGAAAAGATTCACATTGACTTATGTCCTAAATATAATATTGAATCACGAAAAGAAATTACAAAAATATATCAACACCATAGCAACTTTCATAAACTTTGAAAACACTTGAAATGAAACAATATACTTATGTATATGTACACAGAGAGTAAAACATACCAAGAAAGCAAAAGTATATATATGTTAAAATATTGATTTTATATATATATTACATATCTTTATCTCTATCTATCTATCTGTCATCTATCTATCATCTATCATCATCATCTATCATCTATCTATCTATCTATCTATCATCTATCTATCATCTATATTTATATATAAACAGCTTGGAATTATCAACCTAGGAGATTTTTTAAGTAGATAAATTCCTTAAGGAACAGATATGAATGAAAACTAAATTGTGATTAGAAGTGTTAGCTGAATGTCATCTTTTTGGAAATTATCAGCTACTAATTCTTAGAAAAAGAGAGATGCAATGTTTTATATTTGTTTTAAACAAAATAGCAGATATTTTGTAGCAATAAAGCTTGCAGTAATTATAAGCATTTTAATTTTATTTTTGCATAAGATATATAATGAAAGATATCTCTTGTATATTTATAGTGTCAGGTGAGTACTAGACTAATTGGAGGTATCATTTCATAAATTATGTATATGTTTAACCACTATGCTGTACATCTGAAACTAATATAAAATAATATTAAATGTCAACTGTAATTGAATAATAACCCTCCAAAAAAGAAATTTGTCTCTTGTGATTATTTCATATGTAAAAATATTAATTATCACAGGAAAATTAACATAGCTCTCAAAAAGAGTAATATGAAATGCAATTTTTAATAAGGAAAATACTATTATACAAAAATTATTACTGATACAATTTCTTTAATAACTCTAATTCAACTCCCATCACATTAAGGCAATCAGAAATACATTCTCTAAACAATTTACTCTACCAATGAGCAATGAACCTAAGACAACACAAAACAAAAACAATGTAGGCACTAGAGACCTAAATGCAAATATTTAAACACCTAATTTTTCCTTATTTGTTAACCAGTTATTTGAGATATGTGTTCTTAGCAGATGTAGCTCTGAACCTTTGACCCCCATTTCAAACAGAGCATATCTACTGTTTAAAATTAAATTGTTCTATATTAGTCTTTCAAGTATAATTTTGTTTAGAATAATTGTGTCTATGACTAAACACACACACACACACACACACACACACACACACACACACATATAACACCAATATGAAAATCAATCCTGCTCTGAAAATTCATCTACCAATAGTAACTATATGTTTATATATTCTAATATACACATTAATATGCATATAATTTATGTCAGAACACTCTAAAATGTATAATTGACTAAACGAAAAAGATAAGCCAAATATTTAATTTAAAGAAATACTTTATATATTCATCAATAAACTAATTTGTGGATCTTGCTTAATGCCACTCCTAGGACATATTGAAATTTACCATAAGATATCTAATAAGCATCTAATTTAATGTGAGTATTACACATTATAATTTAAGTGTTTTTTAATAGATTGGGGGCATTTAATTCATATTTGTTAGGCGAATACAAATATGTTGAATATGTTGATTTTTCTCCCATGGAAAATTGAAATAAAGTTTTATTATATGCACTATATTAAGAAACTAAAATAGAGAAAGTCAGATTGAAGGTAGAACTTTAAAAACAGTAAAAATCTGATTTTGAATGAAAACAAAAAACAAGAGAATCTGTGGAATGTTTTTCATTCCAAAAATGGGACAAAAGATTCTTATTCCATCTTTACCCATTTTTTTCTTTCTCACAGTTACCTTTCATTTATCTTTTATTTCATTTAATTATTACAAAAGTTACTATTTACTTATGAATTATATTAGATACGAATTATATTAGAATTATATTATATACTTAGGATTGGTTGATCAAAGGCAGTGCCCCTTCTACAAGTCTTATATTCTGATAAGAAATATGCTAACATAACATTATAATGTATTACAGTAATAATTAAAATGTAAAGGTATATAAATAATGAAATAAAAGAGGAGAAATACTTTCCAGTATATTTAAAACTTCAAACCAGTCATAGAACAAAAAAGATTGTTCATGTGTTCTTAGAGGAAGACATCTAAAATTGAATTAGTATGTGTACAGAACAATGAGAAAGCATGCCATATTTACTAACCAACCATTATGTTTTGGTATTGGTAGAAGGAAAGTAAAAGAGATGTGAAAAAAAAAAGACTAGAGAGCTAAGAGTGAAAAAAGTATCTTTAAATCATTATGGGAATTTTGTACAAATTTAAGAAAATTGATCTTCATCTTGTAAACTATGAGAGTAGATGTAGAATATTAAAATGAGTGATCTGACAAAGTGTATGGGTGTACGGATGACAACATTGTGGATAGTACTGAGGGAAATGGTGCTGGAGTTAAGAATGATTGCATGATTTCAGCAAAGAAATGAGTTGATTAACCAGAAATATTATAAGTATAAAAAGCGGGCATGAAATATTTAGGAAATAGGCTGAGAAGGTTTTTTGTCATTGCTTGAATGCAATATTTCGAGGAGAGGTCTAGCAAGAATCTGTTCTTTAATTTGGTTAAGAGATGAATGAATGGAGAAGCCATGTCCTAAATTATGATCTTGAGAAAATTAGGGTGAATTAATTGTTGCATTACATTGAGATATTATTGAACTAAAGATTCCTGTGAGATTATACATAATATGTAAAATAATATTTTATGGTGGCACTCAGGAATAAAGTTTTGGCAGGAGTTATATAGATTTTCATAGTCAAGACTTTACAAAATACAACTAAAATTGTGTAGCTATATGTGGTCCCAGAATTATCTTTCAAGAAATGGACTGAGTGAATTTACCTAGTAAAAACAAACAATATTTTATTCTAGTATTAGGTAAGTGGTGCTAATGTTAAAATAGATTGGGCTTTATGAAGAAATGAACAGTCAAATCACCATTTGATTTTCAGTAGATCTAAAATAAAGGGCAAGCAAGACAGGCCGTAACTGCCTTCTTCAAAGGTGGTCAAACTATGGCACATGGGACTGACATCTTATTTGTAAATAAAATTTTAATGGAGTATATACCAATCCATTTTTTTTCTGTATGGTCCATGGTTGTTTTTGAGCTTAAACAGCCTAGTTGAATAGATGTGATACATAATAATTCTATATTTGGTGCTTGAAGAAAAAGTTTGCTATACTTGTCTATTCAACATGACAGTTTAGAGATATTTGCCATTTCAATTATATAGATATTGTATTAAATTTTAATGTTCAAGATTTTTGCTCATATTCACATAATCTATGCTTTTTAAGCAATGAAAATAAAACCAACTGGTAAAGAAATGGGTTTCAATTTAAGTAAAAAAAAAAAAAAGAGCAACATGATAAAGATCAATAAAAGCAGGTAATCTCAACCTTGCTTAAGTAGTCAAGAAATTGAGACATTGGTACTGAGTCACACCTGAAATGCTAAAATTGTTTGTGAATAGCTTGAATATCAGGGTTTTTAATCTCTACTCATGTAATTTCAATGTGCAGCAAGGTTAGTAAATTAAATTTAAAACTAGAAAAAATAAATAACTAGAAGAATTATGATAAAAGTTAATAACAAAGGAGGTATTATACTAAAATAACTTAAACTGTTCCATTATAATTCAGTAAATAAATCTATATAGCAAGGACATAGGAAATGGGGAATAGATTATTGAATATGATAAGTAGTTCAGAAAGAGACAAATAAATTCCTCCTGCATGTTGGCAAGAGTTGAAATCTGTTGAAATATAGTGTGCCAAGATGCAAGACACCTCAAAATCTCCAAAATATAAATGTCTGTCTCATCAAGAGAATTTTCATTAAATCATTATATTAAATCAATATTTTATATTTCCGTTGGACTGAATTACTTCGTATAATTACTTTTTAAATTCGTAGGTAATATCTAATATATACTTGGAGTTTTTAAGGGTCATTATATATATATGCTTTTTTTCTGCATGTACTTATATATTAATAGAACCCACAAACTCTTATCCTCCAGAACTATACTATTTATTTATTCTATAGGTATAGTTATCATAACACATTGTTTTCTTACTTGTGATGATATTTTACCAATATTTCCCAAATTCAGCATTTATGGATAATTTTTTGACAAGCATATGTATTATGAATAAATGCTTTTAAAAACATCATTATGTCTTACATATCTTAACTTGTAAGATAATCTTATTTCATATAGCACTAAGAAAGAGAAAAAGCTGAAAATAAAGGTATGTTATAATGCATTCTAATTGATTGCAAAATATTCAATTTTTGAAATATAAAAATATGCATTTATAATAATTAAATATTATATAATTAAGGACAAAGCATATAAAATATATTAGCATATTAAAAATAGATGTTTTCTACCATGAGATAAAAACTAAAAAAAATTGACAAAAGTAATTTAAACTAGATAAATTTCTAACTTTTTACATCTTTCTGTATGACTAATTTAGCACACCAAGGAAGCAAATTTTTTAGTTGTAGGTAGTGAACTGAAATGCTAATAAATCTGGTAAGGTATTTTCTAACTTTCTCCCAGGGTGGACCATAAATACTTAGAGATTCTGATTATCTGTTTTTTGAGGTTTATATACCAGCAATGAAGAGACACGTGTTTAATCTGTTGAAAAAAATGCGATATTCAAGAAATTATTATTTTTTCTCCAAATAGGTAAAATAATTTTACTTCGATGCCTTTGCAAGTTATTTTAATATTTTTTGAAAAATATGGAGACATATAGTATAAATGAAGCCACGTTATTAGACATTAAAATAAAACTTCTAAATGTACTCTATCAGATGTTATACAGGCAAGTTTTACAGGATTTATTAAAAATACATTAACTATTACTTTAGTAACAGTGTGGTGTAGCACTAAATTCATGACACATTCTAAATGCTTTCACTGACTGGATGCAGCTCTAAAATGTTCGATGTCTACTTCACAAGTGACTTTCATATCTTAATTGCCATCATGATAGATGAGAAAATGAAGATAATCTCTGATAATGGGATGGAAGAATCTGTTTTATACTTCTGTACTACAGAGCTGGTCACATTTCCAATAAGTGGCTTTTTTCCATAAGTTAAAATGATGGTTTAACTCCTGGGACACTAGGCAAGTACTTTGTTGTTACATGCACAGAGACTGGATTTGCTATATGAGGTCCTAAGTGGAAGTTCCACCTAAATAATTCATTAAACACATAATTATGAGAATGTTGTTAAAATTTTCACTTTGTTTTTTATATGTTAAAAACATTAGAAAAATCACAATGACTTAATGCAGAAGCATATCAAATGGAGTTCTGTAAAAATATTTTTGTATGTTGAACACTCTGAGTGTATGGGAAGCTAGATGTGATTGGACTACTTACTGTTCTAATGGTTGTTGACATATCAGCAGCAGGAGTACCCTATCATATTTTATTTCAAAATGTTGTTACTATTTCTGAGCATTTAAATAAAGAATTAGAATATTCATTTGATCCAAGTGTCCAAGAATGTTTTCGTCATTTGGATTTCTCAGGATGTTATTAAGGTCATTAGTTGCGTCTGATATCTTAAAAAGAACATTGGTTTACTGAAAATTAAAACAATTTAAAACTTTGTTTTTAAAACAAATGAATTCAGGGTAGTCAATGTAGTCATGTGAAGGGAGATTTACAAGCAAGATACAATTGAACTTTAAAAATGCTTTGTATATTTCCCACAGTGAATATTGTCCAGATTTATTTTCATAGTATTGTTTTTAAAATAATCCATGAGAATAAAGTATTATTATGGATTTCAAATTGTTTAAAGATAGAGCTATTCCTGTTAAATTTTCTGACTTCTTATCAGGATTTTTAAAAAAAGACCCACTAGAATGTCAGAATCTAGATTTATGTATGTATTATTTGTGGGTCTTTGGAGACCCTCTTATATTGCTCTGTGCCTCATAAATCTTTAAGCAATTGAGTTCCTTCACCGGAAAACTACATATATTAATCTTCCCACAGAATATAGGCCTGATAAAATTACCCTTTCTCTGTCTTTCTTACTTTTTTCATGAAAGTGTTTCACCATAAAAATAAACAAATTTTCTTATTAAAATAACAAAAAAATATTTTTCAAAGATGGATACTTAATAATTGAAAATATTATTTAAATGTGTTATTTATTTACGAATGTTATTCATTCAAATTATTTAAAAATTACTAAATAAGAGCATATATATTGAATTTTATATCTTTCTTGCCAGTTCAAAAATTTGTGATAAAATATATATTTTTTCTATATTCTGAATCTCCAGATTTAGTTATATATCCAAAAAGTTAAATAAAATGAAGGATAATGGGATGGATTTCCCAAATCCTTTTATGATGAATATATTACAAAAATAGAGCTTTAAACTCTTTGAGAAAATTTGACATTATCTCTTCTGACTTTACTATAAAAATCCTGCTATCAGTTGAAATTTTAAAAAGTTTATATATTCAGTTTTGAAAGTTGAGAAAAGTAATATCTAGTGAGAATTTAGCCCTAGATGCTTGAAAAGTCTAGCTAGAATACTAAAATCACAGATATTGAATTTTTAGCAGATATATATCAAAGAGAATTTGTTTCTGTTCCTTACCAATAATAGAGGCATCAGTCTTAATCTTGGTATTCACATATAAAGAATAAAGAATACCCCATGGTTATTAGACAGGGTTTGCTAGTTTTGTGAGTAAAGGTAGATAAAGCTAGAGTTCTGCCTGTACAGCATAAAGGCCATGCACTCTTCAGCCTCATGAAGTAGCTCACTGCCTGTCATTAGTAAGAAGCTATATAGATTGAAGTTAAGAGACTTAGTCAAAGCAGGAACATTATGTTACGTGGAACCCTAAAGAGAATATTTATATGTTATAGAGTTAAAGAATGTGCCTGCACACACACACACACACACACACACACACACACACACACACACACACCCAGTTGAGGTAATTTAATTACTTTTTATACCACAGAATTTTAAAGCTATTATATTTGATAGTGGTCATACTGCCAGCAAAAATGAGCCTTCATGCTTTGGTACATATTTTTGAAATAATATGAACAATTAGAAATTTCTGATTAAACTTTTTAAAATGTGAATTGTTTAAAAAATAAAAATAAAACATAAAAGGGGAAAATACATGGGTACTTATAGTTGTTGTCCAATTACTTGATTATATATTTCGAAGTTATTTTTCTCAGAAAACAATGATTTGCTCTACAAATGTAAAAAGCAGTAAATAAATGGTTACTGAGATAGAAATTCTACGTAAAAATCTATTATCATTTTTTTGGTTGAGTTGTTCTAAAATTTTTGTAATTTTAGGTCTTCTTAAGTACCTTAAAATAAATCGAACAACTACCCAGCTCTCATCTTATCTTAATAAAAGCACTGATTTTTTTCCTTGATTCCAGAGATCCATGAGTATTAAAAAATGTCTCCACAAATCTATTTGATATATATAAGAAAACGATGGAAAAAATGTTCTTATTTGCAATGTCTGGGAAGTATTTTTCTCATGACATGTTCACAAGGGATACAAAAACATGCTAACAAACATACTTTATTATGTGACTTGGATATTAAACATCCATTGGAATTTACCTATGAAGTGATGATGGCCACCTCAAATGTGCTATGTGGATATATCATAATTCATTATCCTAATAGCACAGGCCTGGTCATGGCTTAACAAATATCTTTAACTCATATATGTCAAGTTTCCATAGGTTCGGAGTCAATTTTGCTATACCTATAATTTTAAATGTAAATTAATTTTATTTATAAAATTAATCCAAAGATATTTTTTTGATGTTTAAACTTTAAGAAGTGTAGAGCCAGAGAGAAGACAAAGAAATAGGGGGATTGTTTCATAAACTATATACATGTCCAACCAATTCACTGTTTACTTGAAACTAATAATGAAATTTAAAAAATATTTTATATATATATATACATATATATATATTATATAAATTTGACCATATTGAAGACATATCTGTTTGCTCTCCAAAGATTACTGTCATAGTCTTGCATATATTTCCATATCATATTGTAGATATTGTATATAAAATATACATTGCTACTTGAGAATTTCCTCATAAATTATCATGTTGAGTTCTTTAATTTTCTTAATGAAATTGTGTTCCCAAAATGTTTCCATGTCTAGATATTGGAAACTACTTCTTTTTTAATGTGTGTAAGATAACATAGAAAATTGATTTAATTATTTATTAAGCTTGTCAATATTTTCCCTTATTATTTAAAAAAAATCATGAATTTCCAGCTCTTACTCTGGGATAATAGATATTTTTTATATACATACATTTTAAATATTAAATATATATATTTTATGAACTTAATACTATTTTTTAATACTGCAATATGGCAATTATCACAGTTTATTTTCTTCTACATTGTTCCAATTATCTCAACTTAATTTCTTGAATAGTCCATATGTTCTCACTGATTTAAGCAGCTTACTTTTTCAGTTGCTATATCACTATATCTATGTCTAATTTCTAACTTTTCTCATCTTTGATGTTTGATCTGTTTCTATGTTACTTCCACAAAGTTTTGATATTATGACTTTCAAGAGCGCTTGATATCTACCATGCTATAATCTTTTTCTTATGCCTGTAACAATATGGTTTAATTTTTTTGTTTAGTAAATAAGAATAAAAGACTCCACAGCACAAGAGACTTGAAATAGTATCTCTGGATAAAATTTACAGAGAAAGAATGAAGAGAAGTAATGTAGTTTCCCTTTCCTCATCGGATCATTTGATAGAGAATAGGAATTCAGCAACACTGGACCTCATAATCTTGATAATCAGAGATTTAGGACTACAATACAGAGGAGTTTCCAAACTGAGAGTTTTAAATCACCTACAAAACAACACACAAATTTACATAAAGTGACATCAGGCAAGAACTCTTCGTCTTTTCCTCAGAGCTTATGATAGAGTCAAGTTTTACTAGTCCCTCTCTTGGCCTGATGAGGAACTGGGATACAGTGTGCCAGATCTTTTTGGTTTTCAGGTTTGATCTGCAACTTCACTATTCCATTGAGCATGTTTTAAGCTCTGCACTCTATACAGTAGTAGGATTTTCTGTCTTACAGAGTTTCTTTCTCCAACCATCCTATTTATATGAGGTTGGCAAACTCTCTAAAAGGCAAGATAGCCTGCAAAAAATCAATTTAGGAAAAGTTAACCCTTGCCATTCATGCATATTTACTCTTCTATCTTAGTTTAGACTCTGATAATCAAATTCTATTTAAAAAATCATATTGAGATTCTGAAATAGTTTACTCTGAGTTTGAAGATAGGTGTGAAGATGAAGGATTGCCTTTCAGGTGGAAAAGTAAATATTTTTATCCATAATAAAGGTTGACCTCTCAACTTATTCAGATCTACTTTTATTTGTATAATCTTTTAAAAAGAATGTAAAAGAGAAGTGAACAGAATTTATTCATTTAAATACAACTCTTATAGAGAAAATAAAGGAGCTAAGAAAAAGCAAGGTGTTATAAACTGAATATTTGGAGATAGAGACTTTGGGAGGTAATTTGGTCTTAAGAGTGGGGCTCTTGTGATGGGATCAGTGGCCTATAAAGAAGAGAAAGAGAGCACTGATGAAAGGCCATTTAAGGACACGGCCAAAAAGGCAGCCATCTGCTAGCCAGGAAGAGAGCCCTTACCAGGAAGCAAACCATCTGGCATCTTGATCTTGGACTTCTCAGCCTCCAATACTATGAGAAATAAGTATTTGCTATTTAAGCTACCAAGTCTATGGTATTTTGTTATAGCAGCCTGAGTGGATAAATACACAAAGTAAATATAATGGAGAAATTAATATAAAATTACTTAAAATTATCAGTAGCAAAAAAATGTAAAAATGTCTAATATGTAGATTGAATAATAGGAATAGCCAGATTACATTACACCACATAATTATAATTTAGCAACATGTTTTTATTATAATTGGCACATCTTCCATAATTAAAAAAAATAATGACTCTAAACATTTTGCCAAGCAAATACCAAAAAAAGAGGAATTGCCTTAGACTATAGTATTATCAGAATAACAGGCTATAAAAAATATTTTATTAGAAAATAAAGGAGGATATCATCTGATAATAGAAGTTATAAGAAATTGTGATTGCTAAGTTTTACACTTAATAACTTAGTCTAAAATACATACAAACCAACACACCCCGCACACAAAATTACTAAGATAAATATATAACTTAAAAATTATGTATATCTCTGAGTAGGCGTAAATCACTACTACAAAATGAAGAAGGATATATGTTTATCAAAAACACATAACTTCTATATTAAGGAAGATGCAGTAGATTCACTTTTTCCTTTTTCTCTTGGTATGTTCAGATAAAACCCCTGGATATTATACATGAATAATCAAGAAGACTGTGAAAACTAGAGAGAAGAAAATTGACCAGCTAGGAACCTGGGGACCAAACAGGCTAATAAATAAAAATCATGTGATCATATCAAATAATTGTACCTCTACCCCACACACACAAAAAATTAACAAAATTAAACATCCATTCATCACACTCTCACACACACACACACACACACACACACACACACACACATGATAGGAATAAACAGGAATATCCTCAACTTGGTAAAGACCACTTATAAAATAAAAAAATACTTAAAACTAGCATTATAATTATTAGGAAAACATTGAACTATTTCCAGTAAAATCAGGAACAAGGCCAGAATGTCTGCTCTCTCCCTTTTTAGTTATTATAGCACTGGAAGATTTAGCCATTACAATATACAAAAAATGCAAGAAAATCACAAAAAAATAAACTAAATGAACTACTGAAGCAAATAAACACTGGAGTTGTTCTCCAGACATTCATGGAGAATAAAAAAAAAGTCAATCTCCAAAGATTTTATACTATGTAATTTTATTTATATAACATTCTTGAAATGCAAACCAATGACTGATTGCCAAGGTTAAGGACTGTAAAAGTGTGGTAGGGAGTAAAACGTGTGTGGCTGTAATAACACCACATGAGGGATCCTCATGGTGATGGAAACACTCTGCACCTTGACTTCAACAATGTCAATACCATAATTATGATATTGTATTATACTTTTACAATATGTTATTGTTGGGATAATTGAGAAAAAAGTACATGGGAGCTCTTTGTATTATTTTTATAATACTTCATATGGATCTAGAATTATCTAAAAAATAATAAGTAAAATAACATTGAAAAGTAAAGTTTTTCCATGTATTAGACCACAAACTTACAGAAAAAGTTGCTTTTGTTCACACAAGATTCAAGATGCAAACTACATATAAATTATATAAATAAATAATAAAGACAAGTATAAAAAAATCTAAAAGCAAGAGGTCAACCTTTATTATGGATAAAAAATCTAACTAAAAATTTGGTTATGTTCACAATATAGAGCATTTTTGTGCTTTAACATTGTTACAGCACTAAATATTAAAATTGGTACAAATAATTTTCACAAAAATTTAGTGTTAAAAACTTAGAAATGATGACATAAATTTTAGTGTTCAATAAAGAAACATAAAATATACTCTAAGAAGTAAACGGAAAGGCATAAAAATATATTAAAATATAGATTATAAAATAAGGTAAAAATAATCAAAACTAGCTTCTATAGAAGACTATTAACAGCAATTTATAACATTGAAAGAAAAAGACATAAATTATATAAAAATTAAAAGGAACGTGTTGATAAAGTAGAAATATATATACAAATAATTCAAATGAATTTATTCTACTAAATTTATAAATTTATTTTACAAATGTCCACTCTCATGAGATGTATGTATTGTACCAGATGCATAGCCAGTGAGTGAATTAATAAATAGGTAGGTAGGTAGGTAGATGTGT
Source organism: Cynopterus sphinx (assembly GCA_030015415.1). Lineage (NCBI taxonomy): Eukaryota > Metazoa > Chordata > Mammalia > Chiroptera > Pteropodidae > Cynopterus > Cynopterus sphinx. Next base: position 12,539,052 of record CM057379.1, read on the forward strand.
GTGTGTGTGTGTGTGTGTGTGTGTGTGTGTGTGTGTGTGTAATTTGAAGATGTTAGATGATAGATGATAGAAAAACTTGTAGCCAGTAGTTGTCAGGTTGGGATCATGGTTACTATTGTTCAGATCAGATTGTCTATGTGTTAACTGATTTTTTTCTTCTTAATTTTGGTTGAATTGCTCAATCAATTGCTATTAGAGGGATATTAAATCTCCAAATATGATTATCAAATTGACTATTTCTCCATTTAATACTCTTAGTATTTGCTTCTTTTTTAATATTTTATTTTTAGGTTTACACACATTTAAACTCATTATTTCTTCCTGATGTATTGATCCTTTCTTGTTATGAAATGTCTTTATCTAAGATAACACACTTTTTGGGAAAGTCAGCTTTCAATGATACTTAATATACTCACTCTCTCCTTTTAAGTTTATAGTTTGCATTACCCTTTTTAAATCCATCCACTTTCAAACTATGTCTTTACATGTAAAGTTACTTTGTAGTAGACTTCTATAATAGTTTAATCTTGTTATTTTATTCAATCTAAGAATCTCTATCTTGTACTTGCAATTTTTAGTCATTTAACATATAATATAACCATTGATATAGCTAGGTTAGGACTGTAGTTTCATTTTGTATTCCTCCTCTTCAGATCTTTTCTTTCTTCCTTTGTATTAGTTTTTTTCTTTTTTTAATTTAAATGCTATCTATAAATTGGTGTTTAAGTTACAACCAAGGCAAACAAAATGCTAACTTTAGGCATTAAAATGTATATTCTTAATGTTTTACAATTTTATTAGAGTTAATGTCATAACATATCACACCAAACATACATTTATCACTTTATATCCATTCTGCTGAAGTGTGTATACATTAAGTCCATGATATAACATATACATTTTTCTTTAAAGAACTATGCATAGGTTTAAAAAATTAAGAAAAAATGGTGTGTGTGTTTGCTACCATCCTGTACAGCTGAGTTTCAATGTGGTGAAAGATATCCCATAACAGTCTGGTAGTGAAGGTCTTAGGACAAAAAAAAAAAAAAAAACACAACAACAACAAACAAAACAAAACTGAAAATACTTTTATTTACCCTTCAGTACCAGTATAATTTAATCTCTTAATCATATTTATAATGACAACTTTAATATTTTTGTTCATTGATTCTAAAGTCTGAATCACCTTGCTAGTATGTGTTTTAGACCATGGGTCATACATTATTTTCTTATGATGAGTAATTTTTGTTATATTATACACATTATGAGTGATATGTGGTAGGCACTCTAAATTCAATGTTCAGCTAAAAAGTAATAATTTTGTATAGATAGTTAATGTTTCCGAAATTAAATTATGTTACCTGCTGTACTGAAATATAAATTCAATTTTTTTAGTTTAACTTTGGCTCTTAGAATACATTTAGCAGTCAGCTAGAAATCTGGGCAGAATTTATGACAAAACTTAGGCTCTTTTAGAGTAAATCTTTCCATTCTGTTTTCTTCCCTTACATTCATTCAGCAGTAGTGTGTTGCAAGCAAGTATGTTTTTAAAAATAATTTAATGTTTTAATTTCCTGTATATTTTAAATATTTTATTAAAAAATATTTAAGGAAAGAAAACTTGGCACTTTGGTCAGACAAAATGCATTAGTTATACTAATCTTTTATTTTAAATTCTACCAAAATCATGCATGAATCTCTAAGTGGCTTACAATCTAAGACCTATTTGATAGTATATGCAGTGCAATCCAGTTAAAAAAAAAAAAAAACATCAAATTTTTAAGTATGAAAGAGGTAGACATGAAATAATTCATTCAAGGAAAAAAAAAAGATTTCTCATTGTTCTGCTTTAGCTGTTTTTTGAGAAACTGAAGAATAAAGCCTTACTATTCAAACGACACCTCTCAGGATCTGCTTTTCTTATGAACAACAATATTTACTCAAATCTCCACAATCACACACTTTGCAGTGTCTCCCAAAAGTCAAGTGCTCTTATGTCCAGGTCTTCTCTTATATTCCCCTTGATAGATTTCTGTGCTTTTCAAGATTGTAGAAGACAGCATTTGGGTTCACCTCACTTTCCTTGACCCTTTGTGTCTTTGTTCCCTGACCACTGCCATAGGTCGTGGAAAAACTATGTTTGACCACTTCAGGAAAATCCTGAGTAGTCCATAGGGTGAAAATTATTACAATGCTCAGTTTTTCTTTTAAACTACATTAATTATTATGTTACATTTTTGAAAATATTTGGTGACTATTATATTAAAATATGTTAATCAGACTTATTATCTTCTTTTGACAAATGAGGAAACTGAGGCTCAAAGGGAAAATGAAAGACTGAATTTTATATATATATATATGTGTGTGTGTGTGTGTATGTATATGTATGTATGTATATATATGTAAATATATAACCGTCAGTATATATAAAATTTTCCTGTTCTATCACATTCGCTTAAAAGTGGAAACTGAAAACTTAAATCAGTTCTATCATCCCTTTCTGTACAGATTCAATTTCAGAGAACTTACTTCGCAGCTTATATATCACTGTGATAACATCATGTTTTTTAAAAAAAGATTATAAATTAACTTGAACTGTCAGTTCATTTGTAAAAGGTTAGCTTTTAAATTCAAAGAAACATGCTTGTCTTCTTAAATTAAGATATCTAAATAAAAAAGTATGTACGTGCTATTGCAATTGCTGTAGAGAAATCTATGGCAATATTTTCAAGCCTTCTCTATATATTTAACAGGATTGCACTTGTCAGACTGTTACAAATTATATTCACATAACTAAATCATATTTTTTGGTTATTTATTTTTCATCTAAACTTTGTTTTCACTTTTACATCTGTCAGCTGAAAAATTTTATGCTCTCTATTTAAATAATTTCAATAGAGTTTGTTTTACAGTTATTTATTTGTTGTCTATAAATAACTTCCAATTCTATTAAGGCATATCTGTTGAGAATTAGAATCATATGCTATTTTATTCTTTACTTTGTTTTTAAACCTACATTTCTAGCTACTTAGAATTTAGCATCAGGTTAAATTAAAAAATTCTTTTAAACACAAAAAGATATAATTTCTTCAATTTTAAAACTTAATATATGTAAGACATATGGCAATTTATGTTCTCAAATAATAATAGTATTTTATTTGGCCACGATCATCAACCTAAGATTTTTGCATTTTTTTTCTAGACAATAAAGCTTGTATTTTGCTATATATAAAATGGATTAGATAAGGATAAATGATTTGCTGCAGTCCCTGCAACATATGTATTTATGCTGTGATAAATGTTTTTAAATTTAAATTTAAATTACATTTTTAAAGGTAGATGTTTAACTGTTATTAATATTAAGAAAAATATCTTGCTAATTGCTGAGTAAAGTAAAATTTTAATATGAAACTGTTATGCAAATAATGTACATATTTAGATATTTTAGAAGTAAAAATAATACTGAAGTATCAAAAAAGAAATTTACACTTGAAACTTTCATATTAATTTTAAGATAATACTTATTTGTATATATCTATATTCATATTGACCAAATATTTTTACTGATGAATATAAGCTACTATAGGCTCTGAATTTAACTTAAGTAATTAAAAACAATGAAGTGTAATAGGAAAAAATAGAAATAATAAAATTCTATTGTTTAAATTAAAGTAAGGCCTTTTTTTGAAATTTCTTTTTAAGGTATGCGAACTTAGATAACTCAGAGGAAGGGTGTGAAAAAATACAGATGTGTCCTAGTCCTTGGTACACATTGTGACATTATATATACATATTCATATGTATATTTGCATACATACATGTGTATATGCATACATCCATATTTGAGAATATTTTGAATGTATGCTCTTATTCAACATGATTATTTTCATTTTATATATTTATTAGTTATTGAGATTTTATATTTGCTTACTGAAAGACCTGGCATGCTAATATAGTAAATAGTCTATCATCCATCTATCTCTATCTGTCTGTTCGTCCGTCCGTCCGTCCGTCCGTCCATCCATCCATCCATCCATCCATCCAGAGACAGAGAGACAAAGAGAAGGGGAGAAAGATTTGAGCAAAGCTCCTTGGTGATATTAGAGCAGACTCTCCAGAGTCAAAGCTTATTTGGAAGCACATGTATTCTCAAAAAGAAGAATCTTTTCCTCAGCTCCCAGTGTCCATGCCAAAGTTGCTCTCTTAGGAATCCCCAGCTCCTCTGTTTTCTTACTCTGCACTCATATGAGAAAATGAAGTAATAATTATTTGTAAATGTAGTTTTGAGTCACCAGACATGCTCGATTGGTTGATTATAGTTTTCTTAGGCCTTGACTGCTTCCATCTGCATCCTGCAGGGAGACTGCCCTACATCAGTTCCATGTGGTACTGAACGGTCCAAGGATAGTCTTCCTGATTCTGGGCTAGAAACCCCAACTTGGCTTTATCAGCAATAATAGTATTTTTGGTTCATGAACAGACACTCTTACTTTATTTCTCAATTTGTTCATTGTCCTACTAAAAAAAGAGAGGGAAATTCTTATTGGGGGCTTCTAAAAACCAAACATATGGTAGAACCTCAGGCAAGTGGTAGGTTCTATAGAGGCAGCATAGGTTGGGGAGATGCCACAGGAACAGTGCAAATACCTGAAAATGCAGAGCTCTACAGGCCTGCGTGAGCATCCCCAGCTGAGGCAGAAATTATACATAGTGGCAGTGGCTACAAGAAGGCTGAGTCCTGCAGACTGCAAGAACAAATGGTTCAGATACAAAGACCCAGTTTACCAGGAAAAAAAAAAAATGTATAGAACTTTCAAGCATTGCATGGTTTGACAAAAGAACATTTGAAGCTTTTAAACTGCAAGACAGCTGAATTCCCGTGTAATACAAAATACCGAAGAGTTCATTAGTGCCCATTTTTAAGGGTGGCACTAACCTACTGTTTTGTCTTCCATCCTTGTAACTGATTTCTAGTTTCAAACCATTGTGATTATAAAAGATGCTTGATATGACTTCAGTTTCTTTGAATTTATTGAGACTTGTCTTTTGGCCTAACTTGTAAGCTATCCTGGAGAATAATCTATGTGCCCTTAAGAATGAGTTTTCTGCTTCTTTTGGATAGAATGTGCTTTATATAAGAATTATATAAGTTGATCTGGACTAATGTGTTGTTTAAAGCCAACATTTCCTTGTTGATTTTCTATATGGATAATTTATTTATTGATATAAATGGGGTAATAAAAATCCTCTACTATTATTGTATTGCTATTTCTTTCTGTAGATCTCAACATTTGCTTTATACATTTTGGTGCTTCTGTGTTGAGTGCATCTATATTTGCAAATGTTATATCTTCCACAGAATTGACTCCTTTTTCATTATGTAATGATTTTGTTTGTCTTTTAATATAGTCCCTGTGTTAAAGTCTCTTTTTTCTTCTGTCCAACAGGCATACAACTACCCCAGCTTTCTTTTCATTTCTATTTGTTTAGACTATTTTTTTCCATACCTTCACTTCCAGTCTGTGTGTATCATTTTCTAAAGTGAGTTTCTTATAGGTGGTATGTAGATAAGTCTTGTTTTTATCCATTCAGCCACTCTATGTTTTTTGATTTGAGAATTTAGTCCACTTACATTTAAAGTAATTGTTAATAGGTATGTACTTACTGCCATTTTGTTCATTGTTTTCTGGCTATATCAGCAGTTCTTCTCTGTTCCTGTCTTCTCTCTCTTTCTCTCTCTTTTTTTAAATTGTTATTTGATAACTTTCTTTATTGGTATATTTACATTGCTCTTTTTGTGTGTGTGTATCTACTACAAATTTTTGGTTTGTGGTTATTGTGAGGTTCACATATAACATTCTATGTATAAAACAGTCTATTATAAGTTGATAACTTAAATTTAAACACATTTCAAAGCTTTACATCTTTTACTTCTCCCTCACCTTGTTTCATGTTTTTGAGGTTACATTTTACATCATTTTATTTTATGTAGTTTTAGTTAATTTTACTAATCTTTCCTTTTAACCTTTATATTAAGTTTAGAAGTAATTAACCCACTATTTTACTACATATTTACCTTTACCAGTGCATTTTACTTTGGTATTTTTTTTTTGTAGTTGTTATTAATTAGTGCCATTTCTTTTTGGCTTAAGGAAATCCTTTTAACATTTCTTGTAATGCTGGTATAGTGATGATAAACTCATTTAGCTTTTGCTTGTCTGAAAAAAAATCTTTATCTATCTTTCAATTCTGAATGTCAGCCTTCCAGATAAAGTATTCTTGGTTGGAAGTTTTTTTTTTTTTTTGGCATGAAAAGTCTACTGATAACATTTAAGGCTTTCTCTAGAATGTAACAAGTTGTTTTTCTCTTGCTGCTTTTAAGAACCTCTTTTTATCTTTATTATTTAACATATTAATTATATTGTGTTTTAGTGTGGATCTCTTTGGGTTTATCTTTTTGGAACTCTCTGGACTTTCTGGATCTTGATGTCTGCTTCCTCTCTGATTTGAAAAGTTTTCAGACATTTTTAAATTATTTTTATTATTCAGAAAAGTCTTTTGCCCCGTTCTCTCTCTTCTCCTCCTGGGACTCCTATCATGCAAATGTTATACTGCTTGATATAGTCTCATAGGTCACTTAAGCCATCTTCACTTTCTATTTATTTGTTTATTTTTGCTGCTATTTGTATACATTCCAATGTTTTGCCTTTCAGCTCAATGTTCCATTCTTCTGTTTTTGCCTATTGTTGAACACCTGTAGTGTATTCTGTAGTTCATTTATTGTATTCTTCAGCTCTATGACTTCAGTTTAGTACTTACTTATATTTTTTATCTCTGTTGAATTTCTTATTGTGTTCACCCATTATTCTCCCAAGTTCAGTGAGCATCTTTATGACCATTTCATTGAATTCTTTATCAGGTAGATTTTGATCATTAATGTCTTTTACCTTTGTTTGAAAAATAAATAATTCCTCATTTTGCTTTTTTGTATTAGGCAAAATAGCTATCCCTCTGCCTTGAAAAAGTGGCTTTGTGTAAAGATGAAACTTTTCATTTAACTTCTTTCCTAACTCTTGGTTGTTTCTCAAACTTTTGTGGTTGTCTAAACAACCTGATTGTTCTTAACAGCTCTCATAATTGAGGGTGTGTCAAGACCTATCAGTGATGCCAGGAAAAAATAAATTCCACTAGCAACCTATTTCAGGTTGCCTAGAATCCAGATCCTCAGGCAGAAACTTTTAAATTATGCAAATATATACAGTCTTGCCGATATGAGATGCTATGGTAAACCCTGTTGGTCTCTAGACCAGGCAATCTCTAGTGTTTACTTTTTTCTTTGATTTGCTTTTTTTTTTTTCATATAGAAAACATTATATAAGGAGTTATTCTGGGTAACATATGGAGCAGAGGTATGATTAGGCCATCTTAGTACCATCTCTCTGAGAAATTATATTTTGGTGGAAAGGACATGTTAAAATTAAAAAGCCAACTAAAATCATTGTAAATATGAACAATTACATAAATATGTATAAAATAATTTTCATTTGATTTTAAGTACTGTGAAAAATAGTTAGGAAATTGTGTCTTTGGGAGCAAATCTAAATAAAATCTAAATAATCATGAAAATCTAAATGATCATGAAAAGCTCTGTGGGAAGATATGCTTAAACTGAGGGGAAGTATTCCAGGTCTCTATGGCTGAAAGAAGCACGCCATGTTCAAGAACCAGAAAACATGCCAGCAATGCTGAGTGATAGGAAAGGAAAAGGGAACAGTGTGAAATTTAATTAAAGAGGTAGAGTCCTAAGCAGGGTTTATGATACAAAACCAGAAATTGTCTCTGAAAAAATTTTGTAGAAAGTTAATGCCATGAAAAGATGTAAACATTTTAGAAAACTGACACAAAGAATCTAGGATACAGCCACCAACACAGCCATAACTGTGCTACATGAACAGTCTGAAGAAAATGTCAACATTTGTTTAATCTTCTCTACCTGACACAGAATCCCTCTTTTGTCATTCTCTCAAAACTCAAAGAAACAGGCCTAAAAGATCAATCTGTCACATCATAGTTGCCAGAAAGAAAATGAAATGTTTGCTTCTTCCCCATAGTTTTACCCAGAGTGGGGCAGGGCCCTATTTTAGAGCAGTAAATGAACAACAGGGGTATCCTCTCAAGTAGGAAGGAATTCATGAGGCTGGGTTAGCTGAAATATAGAATTAAAAGGACTTTCACTGGCTGTTCAACATCTATATAATTCTTCTCACTTCATTGAATTAAAGGTGGGGACATTTCTGTTAACAAATGTAACCATCTTTCCACTTTTGCTGTTTTTATTGTTTTGTTTTTAAGAATAAATTTCAGATATATACAACTATATAGCTAAGCATAACATATATTCAAATTTTTAAGCATCAAATTTTTCATAAGGATCTTAAAATTAAAAACAAATTTCCTGTTCTGCTTTTCCTCTTGCTTTGTTTAATTTCACATAGGGAATCAATTTTAAATATTTCTCCTTTTGGTTCTAATATGGACAAATTGAAAATAAAATTCCTAAATAGCACATCTATTAAAATAAGTTTTAGCTGAGAATCGTGAGCATCTAGAATAATGGTTTGAACAAAATAAGACTTTATGTTTTTCTAATATTAAAGTCTGGCTAAGCAATTCAGTGGCTGGTAAGTGCTCCATGCCTTAGAGGTGAAGCAGTCTGTCTGGTGTCTCCAAGAGTATGTATGACTCAAATCAAGGCACTGTCACCCATTTTCAAGGTATTAGATGGGGAAATGAAGTCCTCATTCTGGAAAGCCATATGCCCAACTAAATTACTAAGATCGCAAAGAGTAAACTTTACCAAAATTTTTCTTTTGGCCATCTAAATGTGTTTTTCTTTTTTTCTTACAATACTCCTGTCACTATTCTCCAAGGGGAACAGTTAGAAAATCCTTTTAATTAATAAATCCACCTCAAATCCATTACCTCTGGGAGCTTTAGAATATGACCCAAAAATCTAAATGTGGCTTCCTATGATCAGGTAATCCAAAAACTAAAAAATAAATAAATATATAAAAAATAAAAAGAATATTAATGCTGTGAAAATAGTATTTTTTATGAACTCATCACAGTGTAGTCAATGGTATGCTAAGTCTTACATTTATTATAACTAATCGTTTCATTGACTCAGATGTCATATTTCCATTTTGAGAATAAGAAACTGAGGCACAGAGAAATAAAACAACTTTCTTAGAATTGTACATCTAATGCAGAATTGCTGTTTAAAAACTGGCTGTATGACCCTGCTCTTTCTTTTCGCTGTATCATGTTTTATCCTATATGAGCTACCACTACCCTATTGATGAGAGAGTCTGAATTTATCTTAGCTATCAAGTAGCTAGATAGTTTACTATTAAACTATATACTCCTTGGGATAGCAAGTTTTATTTATCTGAATAACTCTTACAAACTGCCTGAATAACAAACTGCCTGAAATACAGATTTTCAACTGATGCTTAAGAAATTAAGTTTTAAAATTAATGTAGACAGAATATCAAATATTTTAAAGAAAATGTACCTAGAAACAAAATAAACTATATACACATTTTAAAAATATGCCCATCTAATATGCATACAGGAATATAAATAAAATTACTACTAGTAAACTCATATTTAGAGGCAGAATTGCAGTGAAAAGTGAAGAAACATAGTCATCACTATCTAGAGTGATTATCAGACCTCTGCCCTAGAACTTAGTTAATTTAAGTTCCTTGTTTAGAGATTCTAGAAGGGTCTGGTTAAGATGTCTGGAAACAGAATTTTTTAGAGATATGATTTTTGTTTGTTTGTTTGTTTTGTTTTGTTTGTTTTGTTTTGTTTTAGACACTACACAATGACTTTTACATTTATTTCTCTCTGTAATTAGCATCTTCTGTTTTCACCTCCTGAGAATATCCTAAGGCTGACAGCCTATCATCCTTTCAGTCCTCTTCCTGATAGGCTAGGACTTCCCTTACTAGGTTGAATAGAAATGGCGATAGTAGACATAAAAAATTAATACATACAATGTTTTAGTCTAAATTTCTGGTCTTTTTTTGCTTTGATTCTGTAACTTCTCATTTTGCCCTCTACACCTCAAATAACAGTAGCTACCTTAGAGCCATATGTATTAGCTTTCTATCTCTGTTGTAACAAATCACCACAAACTCAGTGGCTTAAAATGATACACATTTATTACCTCAGAGTTCTGTAGGTCAGAAATACAGATTGTCTCAGCTGAATGCTCCATCTCAAGTTTTACAAGGTGAAAATCAAGGTGCTGGCCTGCTGGGCTCATCAGGAGACACTGGGATGAATCTGCTTCTAAGCTCATTTAATTCGTTGGAGAAATCTAGTCCCTACAGGTTGTAGAAATAATATTCTTTATTCCTTGCTGGCTGTCAGCTGGGGGGCTGTCCTTACTTGGTCTACCATATCTGAGAATATAAACATGGTTTCGATGGGTAGCAACACCTTTATTCCCATGTCTGAAAAGTAGATTTACAACTTGCAAAATGGCAGTCTTGTAACTATTTCAATTTGAGGGGAAAAAGCTATTTACTTTTTCTACCTTCCAAAGTTGAGTGAATTCAGTGAGTGAATATTGTTCATCCCCAAATTTTTCTAAAGGTTATCACGATGCTAAGACCTCAGATGCCAAGTAGACTGATGTGCATAGTATTATAAATGAAAGTTTCACTGAGTATTTATTTCACCATTGTATTAAAGAAATAAACACATCATAGTTTTCCATTTGTAAATATCTACATTCCTATTGCCTGATAAGCCAATGACACTGTTTAAGCTTCAACTTTGGCAGGACTCTACTTTCAAGAAGGACATTCTGTATAAGAATTAAGTTTATGTATGAATGATGAAAAACTGTAATAGTGATACTTTAGACAATATATATAAGGTTGTTCTCTCACAGATAAATTTCTAGGGAGACAGTCTGGGCCTTGGGAGGAGCTCCTGGTATCGAGTACCAATGGGCCAGGTCTTTCTGACTTTCTGACCTTCTTTCCACAGCCTCAAGCTCATGGTTTATTTAATATGTCAAGTTCTCTCTTCCAGAGAAAAAAAATAAATTTAAAAAGACACAGTGTTGCTCTCTCTTAAGAAGCTTCCTAAAAACTCATATAATATTTATACTTACAAATCATTGGTCAAAATGTAGTCTTATGCACACATCTAGAAAAAAAAAGAGTGTAGGTAGGAATAGGAGCTTTTAATCTGAACATCTGTGAGGGTAAAAATATGTTATAAGTCTGGAAATGCAGAAATGGCATAAGGGATCAGGTCCCAAAATGCTTTTTTACCCAGGACCTAAAAAATCCTGAGATTTTCTTCCCTCACTAAGAGAAAATGAAGCAGGTAGGCAAAGGAATCATCAGGAGGGACTGAGCTACAGCAATGTGACAGGTGTGGGAATCCATCCTCCACCCAGAGGCATAGGGATGTGTGAGATGAAATGAAGAGAAGAAAACAGGAGGTTGGCCTAGGAATATTCTTTGATCCTGCAGGTCTGATTCTCCTTCCCTGCTCTGAGACACAGGGGCCTCTGAGCAGCATCTGTCAGGGATCCCAATATACCTTGGCCCCACTCAGCTCGCCAAGGCTGGGGAAATCCACAGCTCTCACAGACCACATCAGAAGGGACCACAGGGAGGCCCAGCAGAGCCACATAGCAAATGCTCTGACAAGCTGCCATTTGTACCACAGCCCGTAACAGCCAAGGCTGGCCTGCTAAACTTCAAGAGGATGACTTTCTATTAAAATCAAAACTTTATAGAGGACCACTTTAAATGCCACCACTTAGGTGAATCTGTTGAAATTATGTGACAAGGATTTTAAAGCAGCCATCAAAAAATAAATAATTAACAATTCTCGAAATATATGAAAAATTAAAAGTCTTAGCAGAAGTAAAGTTTATAAAAACAAAACAAATTGAAAGTTATAGAACTAAAAAAAATACAGTAAGAGAAATATAGCAAATCCCTGCACTCTTCTATTTCCCAAACTCTACTAGCTGTCTTGTCATATATATATAACATGTCATGCTTTTCAGCTTTTTCGTTAATAAGAAACTACTGTCTTTTAAATTATTTATTCCACATCAAATCTTAACTCTGTGAGACTCCAATTATATACATGCCATATATGTAACTAAACCTTAACTATCTTTTATGATGTTTTATGTATTTTTACTTCTTTTTTCTTTGTATGTAATATGCCTATATATGTATATATACACACATGCACGCATGCACACACACACACACTTTTTTCTTATATGCCTTTTTCTTTAGCTGGGTCCATTGATTAATTTTTGTAGGTTTGTAAGTTTGCTTTCTTTCAGGTTCTTCAAGAAATTCTACTTGGACTTTTAGCTTATTTAATATATTAATTGTAATTATTTTTTAGTTTTTGTATGGTAATGCCAATATCTAGAACTGTGGATGATTTCTAGTATCTGTTTTTTCTCTCAGTTTGTAGTAAAAATTTGTCTTTTATGTGCCTGAGTATTTTTTAATTTTTATTATTTTATTATTTTGATTAAAAGTCAGACATGTCATATGAGGAATTATAGAGTTTACATTAGGGTTTATGTTCTTTCCCTACGAAGTGAGTTGACTTTTGCTTTAGAATAGTAGCTGTGCTTACAATACCAGAATAATTTGAAGCTGAATTTTAGTCCCTCAGCTGTGCTTCTGCTCTTCCTATTTCAAGGATATCTAATTTTTGTGTTTCATGTGAAATATTTCTGTCTTATTTAGAGCTTCTCTTGTTCTGTGATCCCTGAACCACAATTTTTGTTTAGTAGATCACATAAGTCTACCAAATGTTCTCCCTGGCTTCTCAGCTTCTTAGCTATGAATTTTAAAATTACCAGATGCCTCATGGGAAAAAGTGGTATTAAATGCTGTGTTCATGGACTTGTGCCCTAATTATCCGTTGATACCGGCCACACAAATTCTCACTGTCTTGTTGAATCTGTGAGTCCTTCATATAGGAGTTTTTTTTTTTTTTAATAGGTTGCCTAATTTCTATATTTCTATGGGAAATTTGGTCTAGAATAAATTATTCTACCATTACTATAAGTGAAGCTCCCCGACTAAGCTTTTGAGAAAGATAAATATATTACAGGAAACAACTTAAAATAATTCTATTAAATTGCTCAATTTAATTGATACAGTCCCAATTATCTCTATACAATTGAAATACTAATAAATTTTTACTATATAGACTTAAAATATAAAACAACCCAAGTAAGACTTTCCCCCATAAAGGTTTATCTACACATACTGTATGATGTTATATTATAGTATTAAAAATCTATAATTAGTATTAAGATTAAAACAAAGGTCAATATATAACCAAATATATTTAAGTCACTAAATCTAAATGTATGTAAAGGAATTATATCAGATATTTAATTAAGACTCTATTATTGACACACTATTTTCATATACATTGTGATAGTCAGAATTATAAAATTACTCCTCAAGATTATCTGCCCCCATGTTGATGTACATATCCTATACAATCCGAGAAATTGTGATTTTGCTGTTTTGCTTGTTTGTTTGTTTGTTTGTTTGTTTGTTTTGGTAAGAGATTAGGCATGTGGCACAGTTGATCTTAAAAAAAAAAAGAGATTAATTTACTGAGCCTGATATACTCACCCAAGCCCTTTAAGAGCAGAGATTGAAAGCACCTGAAAAATGCGGCAATGCCGTTGGTTTGAAGATGGGGCATCATGTCAAAGGATGTGGTTTGTCTCCAGGAGTTACAGCCAATAAGAAAACAGGGGCTTCAAATCCTTCTGCTACAGGAACTGAATTCTTCCAATGACATATTGAGCTTAGAAGCAATTTTTTCCCTAGGCTCTGAATCAGAATGTAGCTTTCATTTTAGCCTCATGATACTCTAAGTCCAGAACCCAGGCACATTGTGCCAAGACTTTTGAGCTACAGAACTATGAACTAATAAACTGATGGCATTTTAAGTCATTAAGTTGGTGGTAATTTTTATACTGACATAGAAAACTAAGCCATAGCACTATGACAAGAGGTGTTGCTTGGGATTGGGATAGATAATAAGGCAAGGTTAAACATCTACTTCGAAATTGCTCAGAACCCTTATCTGTTTCTTCTCTACTAATGACTGAGTTCATATACCTCGTGCTAAAACCCAGTGATTTAGAGAATAGCTTTTGACTTTGCCTTATGTTTCCTATTGGAATTGATTTCAAGAGTATGATATGCCCAGTTTCTTATATAATGAATTGTATTTTGAGACATTCATCAGATCGACATTGCAATTTGAAATTTGCTTGTGTTATATTTCACTTTCTTTACTGGTCACTATCTATCAGCAAACATACAACTCTGTACATTAAAGCACATGAGGGCTATGCCCAGGGTCATAGCAGTGACCTCAAAATGGTCCACAGTCATAGAGAGGAAAGATACAGAACCATAACTAGAACATCAAATGTTGGGTTCAAAATAAAATTCTTGTTCCAACTGAACACTTATAAAAATACAAACTCATAAACATGAATAGATAAAGAATCCAAAATATTACATGAAATTTTTATAGAAACATGAACCAATTCTGATTTCCTTAGAGGTATCAAATCTATATTTTTGAAAAGTTTCAAAATAAAAATTTGAGAACACTTCTAAAAAGTGATATACAAACAAGTTTTAGAATATAAACTTTCAGGATATACCCAATATAAAGCATTTATTTCTCTTCTTACTTTGGAGTGGTACAGTGATTTTCTCTCTTACCTCTTCACAGTTCATAATACATTTTAACTAATATTTTCCTTTTTTCCTAAAGATAAAGAATTACTATATATTTTGATAAGAAAGCATTTGTCTGTATTTTTATTAAAACATACTTCTTATTAAATAATTTTATGTAATTTAAAATATTAACTCCACAGTATCACTATGATGTTGAAACATTCCATATGATGATGAAACAGAACATAACTTTAAACTCCTCTTTCCAGCAAGGCAAAATTACAATTAAAGTAACATGCTTATATCATTCATGTACCCGTGTATTAAAAAAACTTTGTTTTGGTATCTTTATTTTTCTAAGAAACTATTATATTTAGACAGCAAGAATTCATTACTTTTACTTTTCTGAATGACATTAAATGCAATCAACAATAGCTTCACATATTTGTAAATAAATACTGAATTCTTTTATTTGAATGAGTTCACTTACCAGCTAAGATAGTATAACACATGGATTGATATATAAAATATATTTTTAATAAGAAAATTTAACTGCATTGACTGTGAATGCGTATGAAATATATCTACTATTTAAATAATGATGTAACTAAAAAGAAACAAAGCATATTAAAAATTTCATAGGCTTTAGAATTTATTTTTCTCAACTTTTTTTTTCTTAAAATGGTAAAAATAATGCATATCAAGAATAAGTAGATTCCTAATGGAAAAAATGAAATTAATGTGTGGATGTAAATATTTATAAAAATATTCACAAATATCATGCAGCCATTTGAAGTTTTCTGAATAAGAATAGAAAATCTATAGTTTCAAGTCAATTGTAAGTTTCTTAAAAGTGGTAGCAAGTAGTAGTGGGAAAATTGTACTACTTTGTGTGCCTATTTAATTTACCTGTAAGATTTGGCATAATGTGTGATTCTGTATTTTTCCATTCCTCACGATAATTATAACTAAAAGTGAGCTTTAAAAGATTTATTCATTGGTAGCTATTTCCCAGCAATAATATCAATATTGGTATTTTTATCATATAACACTGACAGAGTGATATGACAAAATAGAATGATTGACATAAATTATTACTAATAGTTCTTCAATCAAAAGTCTATTCATTGGTTAGGAGTGTAGATCAGTAAAATTTTGCTGTTGCTCAAAACAAAATACTGGAACTTAGCTTAAAGCAAACATGAGATAAAATAATTGGAGAATAGAAAACGCAAATGTCTGAACTAATTTCTTATTACAGAAACAGTAGTTTCTAGCAGTAGAAGGAGATCACAGGGATTAATATGCTAAAAAGAACCCTGAGATGAATAACTTGTGTTAGTTATTTTCTAGATATTGTAAGAACTGTAGATTGATTTCTTAGGGGCTCAGGGCACCTCTAAGAAGGAAATTCAAAGACAAATGTCTGGATTTGAACAAATGGGCATTGCTAGAGCAGATACTTCTGTAGAAATCAGTTTGTGGTTTCACTGGAGCAAATCTTAGTGAAAATGACAATGTCACATGGTCATTAAAATGACCTTGGAGAAGTTACCTAAACTTACTGAGTCAACTTTCTTGTGTATAACATGAAGAAAATATTAACTCTATAAATTCTCTAGAAGATAAAAGAACAAGACATATATATATATTTAAATACCCTTGCCATCTTAGGCCAATATAGATCTTAGGTCCATTTAATAACTTATACTAAATATCAAATGTATGGCTGAGCAATAACTTATCTAGTTGTTCAAAAATAAACAAAAAATTTTCATGTCAATTTTCACATATACATACATACATACATACATACATACATACACGTATTTTTGTGTTGTTTTTGTTCTAGTGTTATGTATTCAGCACAAAAAGGAAGCAGTTCTTTTACATGAAGCTATCATTTTACCTTTAGCTCCAAATGCCAAACATCTTGCTACATTTATTAAGAGCCAAGAATTAAAACATGACATACAGAAAGAAGTAAAATCTGTTATTATTACTAAAAATAGTTGCATGCATCTACTTAATTTTTTTCTTTTTATTCTGCTGTTTTCTCTTATTTAGAAGTCAGAAAAATTAATCAGACTATCTTCGTCCAAAGGGAAATTAGTTATGTGCATCCTAGAAATTATAAATTTATTTCTGGCATGAATGAGGGTTATAAAAACTCTAAAAAAGTTGTGAATTTCTGAGATTTTCTATACTTGAGTAATTTTTCCTCTAAGATGAGTTTTGTCTATATATTTGCTTTTTTATTTGTTTTGTTTGCTTTTTTTTTATTCTTGAAAAACCTAGAGAACATGATTTCAGGAATTCTAAATTTTCAGCAGTCTGATTACTTGAGATTCCAGATGTCTCCAGTGTTCCATATAAAAAATCGATAAAAAATACTGCTGTATTTGTTCTGTGCTAATGGTCATTCCTGAACCAGTAAGTGTGTGATTGTGTTCATTTCTCACTGGATCATATGCTAATTATTATAGGCATTGGGAAATGTGGATGTTTGTGATAAATACCTCTTTTGACTATGAGGATTGGGATAGAGGTAATTTTCCAAATGTCATGTAAGAAGTTCAACTGATGATTGGCAGCAAAATTACCAATCACCCATGTTCATGTGTACCTTGGTTATGAAATGCATATCCATCATCTTTCCAGATTTATAATTTGAAAAGGAAACTACCATTACTACATATAACCAGTGAAGAATTTTAACAACCAGTATGGCGTGGACACTGACCATTCAGAAAGGATGTCATTCATAAACAATAATTGTGGCAAGTAGGCATATTGACAGTTAAACAAATAAAGATAAAATAATATAATTCACTTCCTGAAAGTAAAATAAACCAGAGTTTTACCAAGATTTGGTATCTTGATTAGAGTTCAAAATTTCAGAGTGTCCATTTGCCTTGGGTAATTTCAATAACCTATGGATGAAGGACAGTTACAACCACTAACAAAATATCTGTTACACAAGTTAGAACAAAGGATAAGGTATTACAATAAAAGAAAAAAAAAACTCTCATTTGGAAAATTATAGGTACTATAGTTACACAGCAGATTTTAGCTCAAAGTATACGCCATGCCATAGTGCACACAGACTGAATGTATAACTTGATATGGCAGTGAACTAATTTTTTGCTGCTCATTGTTTTGTTCTCAGAAACTCTCTCCCTTGACCATTCTATCCAGTTAGAATGTGTGTCTGATATCTTCAATTTGCCCTTCCTAATTCAATCCACATTTGCTACACTGTTTTCTGCTATACTAAGTGTAGTTACTACATTGTCACTTGCAGTGCCTGTATACCTGTCATAGGTTGAACTGTGTCCTTCCAAAGCTATATTGATATCCTAATGCCAGGTACTTGTGAATGTGACTTTTTTTGGAAAAAGTGTGTTTGTAGGTTTAATTGAGTTATAATAAAGTCCCATGACTGTTGTCTTCATAATGAGATACAAATTTGGAGGCACACAGGAACCCAGAGGAGACACAGGGGAAAAGGCCATATGATGATGGAGGCAAAGGTTAGAATTATGAAGCTATAAGCCAAAGATCACCAAGGACTGACAGTAACCATGAAAAGCTAGGACACAGGCATGGGGCAGATTCTCCCTCAGAGCATTAAGAAGGAACCAACTCTGCTGCTATCTTGAATGTTGACTGCTACCCTCCAGAGCTGTTAGACAGAAATTCTGTTTTTTATGACATTTGGTTTGTGATAATTTGTTACAGTGGTCCTAGAAAACTAATACAGCACCCAAAGGTTTGGAAAATATTCTTGGATATCTTCCACTGTAGAGGAGATAAAGAGCCCAGCATCGGGGATACATATATCACTTGATACTATTTTCTAAAGCTTTCATTAGCAATACCTTCATCCATTTACCAATGATGTTATCAGATGTCAACTGAAGATAATATATAATTATACTTAGGTTTATTGAGCTTTAGAGATCCAAAATGTCAGAATTGTTGTGTAATAACTATTAACTCAAGTCCTAACTGTGTATCCAATAGGACTGCAATCTACCCCACAGTTGTTTTCCCTATCCTAGAATATGTAGTCAAAATAAATACATTAAATATCTGCCAAAGTCCCCACTTTAGTGCATAACCTTTGGAATGATATTACAGACAGGAGTCATAATGAAAATGGCTAGTTAGAAGCTCCTATGACTTCCTACATCCTACAAAGAGAGTGAACCATAACAGTACTGTATCTTGAATTGCAGAAAATTGCTATTAACACCAAAGGCATGAGAAATACAGAGTTGATATGTACCACTTTATCTCCATTTAAATCATTTTGATCAGTGCTAAATCCAGATAAGTCAGAGCATTATTATGATACAATTACTCCATTCTTAGGTGAAAATCCTAAGCATAACTGTTATTCCAGATGTGGTGCTTCTATTGAAAGAGTGAAAACTCTAGCACCTACTGTGCAGCCTAGTTTTCATCAATAAGAAAAAATAATAATTTATGTTGTGCTAAGATTGTACTTGGTATCTTGCCACAGGGCTCTGTGAATTTTCTTTCTCTTTGTCATTACAATTGAGAAGGAACTTGAAAATCTAAGATACCCGTGCAGAACAATGATGGGGGGCCCTTTTTAGATAAAAGACCTCTATGTCATTTACTATATAAAAAAAGATAAAAGTTTTGATGTGTTTCCTTGGATTTTGGAGCAAATATATATAATATTTGGCTATGCTGCTTAACCCATTTATCAGATGACCCATAAGGCTGCCAATTTTGAGTAAGTCATGGAACAAAATAGGTTCAAGCTGTGGTACAAGCTGTCCTATTTTATGATCCAGCACATCAAATGTTATTAGAATTATCTATGGCATTGATAAATTCTAAATGGAGTCTCAGGTGACTTCTCTTTGGAGAACTGCAGTGCAGACCAGTAGGATTTTGGAAGACTTCCAGGTTTCTGCTTGCGAATGAGCCCTGGTAAAGGCTAAACTCTTGACTAGGGGATATCAAGTTACTAGGACTTTCTAATCACCTCTCATAACCACAGTGTATCAGATAAACTAAACCAAAAAACTGATATGTATAGTAGCATCAAGTTCAAGGTAGATTACACACACACACACACACATATACATACATATATAAATATTTATAACCATGTAGGTGTATATATACATATATAGAGAAAATACTGCTGCATTTGTTTTGTATTAATGGTCATTCTGTATATATGTATATATATACACAAACAGTTGACCCTTGAACAATCTGAGTTTGAACTACATGGGTCCACTTATATTGGAATTAAAAAAAAATAAACACCTGCAGTGTTTTTAATTAACAATTGGGAATCCTCAGATGTAGAGGAATGACTGTATGCACTAAACCATGCAATTCTATGTAGGGGACTTGAGCACCCATAGGTTTTAGTATCAGTGGAGGGTCCCGGAACCAAATTCCCATAGATCCCAGGCAGAATGTAAGTTTTTGAAGAATCAAAAGTTATATTTGATTTTTGACTGTGTGGGGGTCAGCATCCCTAATCCCTGCATTGTTTAAGAGTCAACAGTACATGTAAACTTATATATGCATAATTAAAATTAGGCCCATGTAGGTCCTGACGGTGCAAATAATCTGCACAAGCAGGTGGTTCATACCTCCATAGTACTCATTCTAACTACTTTGCCACTTCCCTCCCTTGACCCATACCTAGGGCCTCTTGGGAAATTGCCTATGATCTATCCTTGTTTACAAATGAATCTGCATCATATTCGAAGTCCAGCTGAATATGTATGGCTACTGAAGATTACTTGGGTTGCTCTGAATGGCTGATTGTACTGACAGAGAATCCTTCCAACAAAGAGATATTTGAATTAAATATCTTGTCCACTCTGTGTAGAAATATAGATGAACTGAGATACAGATCTACCCAGGTATGAATCCTAAACAATTACTGATAAGTTGGTCAGCTTGACAAAGGTTCAAAAATAATCAAATTTATATATTAGTATGGCTATTAGATCTGAAGAGTTAAGAATACAGATAGTACTTTCTATATGAGCACATTACATAGAGCTATTTATGTCCCGTGACGATGACCACCAGAGGAAACTACAGTAAAAAATCACATGCTCTGATAAGTAGAAATCACATCAAGGTTTCTCTCCATAACACTATTGTTGAGTACAAAACTTGCTAACATTAGAGACCAATGCTGCAACCCTGATGTGACACATTACCATGAAGTGACCAGCTGACTATCTAGTAGTAGATTGATTAAATCCTTTGTGCCATGTATTGAATAGTGATTTTTTTTTTCTCATAGGGCTAGATACATTTTCTGGCTATGTATTTGCCTTCCCTCACAACAGTCCTATCAGTATGACGAGCTATGGACTTGAAACAATCTTTACGTATGCATTGTTGCCCTACTCAGTATTGTTCCTGCTCAAGATATACATTTTAAAAAATGCAGAACTTACCCTTCTGATCAAGATGGAGTGACAAAGACCAGATTTATCCTTCATCCTTAAATAAACAATAAAGTCAAAACACAGAAAGAAGTTTGTGCGTGTCTTTTAGGTATGAGATGGGAAGAAATTATAGTAAGTTGAAAAAAAAGTACATGGTGGTAATACAATATATTCACTATCTTCATTGTGATGATGGTTTCATGGACGTACACATGAAACTTATCAAGATGTGTAGCTTAAACATGTACAGCTTATCAGATTCCAATTCTACATCAACAAAGCTCTTTTTAAAAAGAAACTTTTGTGCCCACTGAATTTACTGATATCTTCATATTTCCGATCTACCAGAAGCAATGACCCTGTAGAAATATGGAATTTCTCATCAAAGGCTAAATTATGGTACCAACTGAAAGACAGAATTCTATAAATGGAGTGACCAGTTTATATTACATAGTATATATTTTATATCAATGGCCAATTTAAGACCTCAACTCCTCCAGAGACAGAGGCATGGCCTTGAGAAGCAAGGAGTAAAACTGAGAAGAATCCCTTTCATTATGACTAATAACACAATGTGTTTTCCCTCTATCTCTGAGAAAGAATGAAGAACCAAGTGACCAAAGATGAATGCATCCACCAGAAAAAGCCCAGGTTCAGATGAAATGGAATTTAAAAACTGTCTTCTAGTAACTTTTATAAGAGGGGAATTGATTCCAATTATGAGGGGAAAATTAGTTTCTGCTACGTAATGGGAGCAAAAAGGACAGTCTTTGGGACACAGATGATTCAATGAGATAGTTCTTAATACTACCTCATACTATATTATTGATCAATGGGAAATCATATCATCCAATTACGGCAAGATCACTAAGGAACCAGATTCTACGAGAATAAAAGTTCATGTTACCCAACCAAGAACCCAGTCCAGCTGAGTTGCTGGCAGAGTAAGTAAGAAAAAATTGAAATGAATGACTATAGAATGAAGCTATACTTTCCAGTTTAGGCTTCAATACCAGCTGCAGAGGTAAATGTAGCAGCTGTGATTTATGTTCAATAACTGCTTCTTTTCTAACTTTATTTTTTATCTCCTTCATCTCTTATGTGAAAATATCTAGTGTGAAATTATCTAATGGTGGATGATACTTAAGCTTTTAAGAGAAATTGACATTACCCAGTAAAGGTAGAAGTAATGATGAGACTTCATGGGCCTCTTGTGTTGAAATAGTGAAATCCCAACTCTATGCTTGTGGTTTTTCTATACTAACAACTTAAAGACAGTCTCTTTGAACTATGGCAAGTCTTTTTAAATAACACAGGTTCAATATGATTTTATACTACTGATAATGAGATGTGATAGGAACTTAACTCTTGTTTGTATCAATTTGCCTATGGTAAAATTTGTTTTGTTATATCATTTTGTTGCAGTTCCAAGAATCTATTGACAATGTTAAATAAAGACAGTGTATTGAAACAAAAGCTATACATAGTACATCATAAATATACATATATATATATATACACACACACACATTAGCTTTTTGAGTTTTTTTCTATCATAAGCAATTTATATATGTCATGAACAAATTAGCATTACATGTCAAGCCAGCTGAAACTGCTAGTCATAAATGATCAATGAGGATTTGAATTATTGACTAATTTATTTTATATAACATTTCTTGATCATGCATTTTTCTGAATAAATTTTTCTTCAACTATTTATGAAATTAGCTTATTAACTGAATCATTAATGATAATAAAAATAATCTATGAGTAAATTGTACAAATTATACTGCTTTAAGGTAGATTGATTCATAAAGCTATTTTGGCACTGTATAGAACTGACAATAAATGAAACACATGCAAAAGTTTTGTTCTGAAAAAATTTTATCACATCAAAACTTATTTAAAAGTCTGTAATTAGACATAGATGGGAAATGTTAAATGCATACAGCTATGCATTTCAGCAATCTCTAACAGTTACTGCTTTTAGTAACATTTTTTTGTTTTTTTAAATCTCTCTGAAATATATTGAGAACTACTCCTTTCTTTTCCTTGCAGTCTTAGCATGCATTCATCCCCCAAGGACTGTTCAGGTTGCTTAGCAAAGGTAGCTTTGTGCTGTCAGTATTTTTTCACAGAATAAGTGATCATGTCTATCTTTACATGTAAACAGTAGAAGGGCTAAAACTGACAGTATATCAAAGCATTTCAATTCTGTTTCTAAATGATAAGTAGCCTTGAGCAAAAAAAGGTATCTAAACCTTCTAACACATTCTGCATAAATAAGAAATGACATTTAATTGGAATAAATTGTATAAAATTAGGGCTCCTGGTTGAAGAGATTAGGTGTGATTCATCATATTGGTGAGAGTTAGTCAGATCCTTGCCAAACCTGATCTGCCATGTCAACTACCTCTGGTATATTCATTTTTTTTTTTCTATTTTCAAAATCAAATAAGCCCACCCATATTAAAACTATTATAGAGTACCTATAAAACATTTAAAAATTTTAAGTAAACTCACAAATATTTTAAATGTTTTTTTTTTCTTTTTCCTGCAATCAGCAGCTAAGTGTTTAAGGATATAATCCTCTCTCTCTCTCTCTCTCTCTCTCTCTCTCTCTCTCTCTCTCTCTCTTCCCCCCTTCCTTTCTCACCCCTCCCTCTTTATACCTCCTCTCTCCCTCTTCCCTCCAACACTATTGGAAACATTGGTTGAAAGTCAGTATTTTTATCTTGATTTAAAATATGACTTTATTCCTAAGGGAAAATAAAAATAAATCTCAAAACTACAGCCTTGTTGTATTTTATATTTCAGAAAAGCTGCTCAAAAACCCTACCTTACATAAGTTGTGGACCTCCTTTGAGTCACTGAGGTCATCAAATAAACCCAAAAGGGATTATAAATGGCGACCTTTTTCCTTGTTATCACTTTGTTTGATGAACATTTTATTACCTTTGAAACTAGTATAAGGAGTTAACATAACAATTGTTGACCAAAATTAGATTTGATGTATCAGATTCTTGAAGCAAACTTCTTAACAGGCAAAAGGTATATCAAATTGACATTAAAAGGAAAAGCCTTTAGACATATGGTAGTTGACATAATATCATACACACATAAAAATCGCATCCCATTTTAGAAGATTAGGTAGAACATGAAAAGAGAATTGGCCTCAATACTAAAGAAAATACATTGTCAAATATAAATATAGCATGTAATGTAACATAAAATATAAGTTAACCTGAACATTTGTTTTCCTACAAATCTTGGTCACACCATCATATGGAATGTTCCTATTCCAAATACTTTTAATCTGATACATATAAATTCTTTATATATATTTTATCGAGATATCCAAATAATTTTTAACTTTAAAAACTATAATATAGGATTTCCTAAGAAGCCAAGAAAATTAATTTTATTCATACTGTTTTAATGAAAACTTCATGCTTTCACTTTTGTCAGCTTAATTGTAAAGATTTAGAATTTTTGGAAAAGTCATAAAATCAATGTAGTATGAAGGTTCTTAACTGTTAGAGCTAACGGTGAAGTCAATTTCATTTCATTGTTCATTGACGATGCTATGATTATATTAAAATCATTTATATGAGAATGTCCATTTCTAGTTGTCTTGAAGTTAGAAAATGAAAGACACAATCAGTCTCATAATGATTTTAAAGTTTCAGGGTAAAAACGAATAAAACATTAAACTGCATCTAGCAATGATTTCAAAAGATTAAGGTTGCATTTATGACAATTTATACAAATACAGAGGATCTAGCCCCATATACTTTTTCTCTCTTGAATCTTGTCCTATCTGTGAAGACTTTAAGTGACTATTTAATAACTGTAGTTTCTATTTTCAAATGCTTTCTCATTAACATTTACATTTAAAGCCATTATATATAAAAGAGAATTTATAAATTTGTTTAAGTCTTCTATAGACATATTTTTTACTGTATTGAGATAAAGATCCATTGCAAATATTTAATTTTCCACCAATCTCATTTTCTTAATAATAAAAATTACATAAAATAAAATATTTTTTAAGATCACTTAAAATTCTACTATGAAATAAGGAGAATAATATGTATTTTCTCACTTTGATTGCTTTAAATATTTGTGCAAGACTGGAAAGAATTAGGGCCCTAGGAATCCCAAGTTGGGCAGTGACTATTGCTAGCAATTATTTTCCTTCTTTAATAAAAGATAGCAAGAAGAGTGTTTGTTCTTTGATGATGGTTCTTTAGATTTGCTTATTAATTATAACTTAATTCATATAAAAAATCAGTGGGTAAGTGTTTTCAAGTACATTCTAATTTAAAACAGTTGACATCGAACAAAAATTTTGCATAACTGGTAGCAATGTATTCAGGTCATTATTTATTAATTAAACATGTATTTCTGACAAAACTCACAGAGCTTATTTTTCCTAGTTAATCTTCTTGGGGTAGTGATTTGTATGTAATAAACATGAAAAAAATGTTGAAATAAAGGAAGGATGGAAGGAAGGAAGGAAGGGATGGAGGAAAAAAAGAAGGAAGGAAAGAAAAGACAGAAAAGACAGAAAAGAAAGAGAAGAAAAGAAGGAAAGGAAAGGAAAGGAAAGGAAAGGAAAGGAAAGGAAAGGAAAGGAAAGGGAAAGAAAGAAAGAGAGAGAGAGAGAGAGAGAGAGAGAGAGAGAGAGAGAGAGAGAAAGAAAGAAAGAAAGAAAGAAAGAAAGAAAGAAAGAAAGAAAGAAAGAAAAAGAAAGAAAGAGAAAGAAAGAAAGAGAAAGAAAGAAAGAAAGAAGGAAAGAAAAACAGATCTAGTTGACTGCATTTGAAACTGGAAAAAGTTAAAAAAAAATTGTAATAGCATATTTTATTTCTCTTGTGACCCACTTCAACCACTACCACCACCTTTTATGCTCATTAGTCTTTTATTGCCTGAATTCTTCTTGGAAAAAAGGTCATTTTTTTCATAAAGTAATACATAGGAAGAGAGTATTAAGTTACTATATTTTTAATGAACATAAAAGTAGGTGTATGTAATGGTGATATGTTTATTTTTTAAAAAAAGAGTACTTTTTATTTACTAAATTAATCACATTTTAAAAAGAATGAAACTTTGTTTTCTAAGTATGTAATTTAACATAAAGGTGAATTATAATAAAACTATTTGACAGTTAGCTAACTATGTTGAGATAAGATCAAGCTAAGAATTCTTAAAACTGAAAAGTAAATAGAACTAAAATTAAATGACTTCTCAAACTGCATGGTAATCATTTCTCAAAAATTATATCCGATAAAAACAATAAAATATTTATTGTAAATAGCTGAGCAGTTTTTGGATTTTTATAATTTTAAATGCTTTTATTACTCTTTGTGTATCACAATTTTACATAGAGAAAATTGCAGTGACTTCAGGAAAACAAAGCAGATTAGTTTTAGGCAGTGTACTTAAGATACAGATATAAACTCAAAAATATTTAATTTACATAAATTCAGAACCTAGATTCGGTTTAAAATGGCATCATGTTATTCATTTTTTTTTTTTTTTGTAGTTTCTGAAATGTTCTGGAGCATTATAAACAGACAATCCATTTCCACTCAAGAATGTGAACTTAATTATTCAGCCATTTTATTTTCCCAGTGATAAATATCACTTTTCAAATTTAGCATTAGCAATAAATGACAATAATATAATTAGTGTTGCTAATTAATTCATAATAATATAAGCATTCATTTATTGACAAGGAATATGTGTCAAGTATTATACTAGCTATGCTAGATGAGTATCATAGTTTAGAGATAAGGACTTAAAGTTTAACTTACACATAACAGCACATCTTGCAAGTGGCAGAATCTGCATTTAAACAGGTTGTTTCTAAACAGAACTCTTTTTTCACAATAAATCTTCCTTTTTTATCTATAAATTTTTTTTAAATAGAGCAAAGAAAATTTTCTAATATCTTGTCTCATTCTGTAGTACCATTACAAGTTAATGTAAGTCCTTTTCTTTTAGTAGAATTGTTCCATGACTATACAAATTTTTTTTGAGTGATATTTGGATTTAACAACTAAAGAAATACTTAAATTTGCCTGGTACTCTAATGTCTGTATCTATATCTATATATCTATATCTATATATCTATATCTATATCTATAGAGAGAGAACTCTCAGATTCATTATATTGACAGTGAACATTGGATATTACTAATCTGTTAATACATTTTCAAAAAATAGGCTCAGGTTTTTTATTGACTGCATCAGAATATCACTCCTCTTATTCATAGGTTCATTATTTGATATTAGATATTTAACTGATTAATAGACAGACTCCAAACCATTTAATAATGATAACATTATGCACTCATTGCTATGTTATAATCATATTTAAAGAGATCTTTATTTTCATTGTTTTGCCAATCACATAACATTGCTGCCTAATGTTTTTTTAATCCCAAAAGTAAAATTCAATTTGTAATATTATTTGACCTGAAATGTATTTTGTGAAAAGTGATTTTAGTAACTCCCAATAAGTCTTAATAAATCAAGTAGAAGTATTATGATGGCTAACACTCCATTATTTTCTGTAGTTCATGTAATCCCTGTATCAGGTTTGTAAAAGCCCTAACGTGTTCATTCCTGAATCATAATCCTCCTCATCGAACAGAACATCTTGCAGCTACTTAGCTTTTACTCATCTACTAGGGAAAGCAGCATTATTGCTAAGAACTTCATAAGTCGTTCTTCATTTTTTAGTAACAATGAAGGTTCAAAGTGGCAAAAATTGTCATCCATTGGGTATCCACTGGTAATGTAATAAAAGCTGGCTGCTTTCACTTAGCCCACTCCATCAGGAACTGTGTTTATTCTATTGGATACCTACAAAGACTTCTAATTTCTGAGAACAATTTCTGTCTGGCTCATTCTAATCACTAAGAACTCTTTGCTTTATCTTAAAAGGGTGGGGGGAACAGTGCTTTGAATAATTTCATGTCTTATTCTGAAATATAAGCTCAGTGTTTTTATGTTTTATTGTTATAGTTCCAAAATATTCTTTTCCACACTGTCCAGACATTTGGATTTAAAAAAATAATGTGCAACATTACTTGTGCTCTTTTAACTACTTAGCTTCTGTATTATTTTACTAGATGTATTTCATATGCTTCTTCGGATAAAATCCACAATACTTCATGATGCTAGTTCATAAAATTACTCTAATATACTATCTCATTTAACCTTTGATATTTATTTCATTTTAAATTACAGTGGCTTCCATATACCAGTTCAAGAGATAAGCTGTAGAAAAAAGTGTTACCTAAGGAACATTTAAAACCCATATTACTTGGTTTTCACCTTCCCCTGACACAATTCCACACAGAAAAGACCAAATGAAAATGATAATTTTTATTTTTCTAAAGGTACTAGTTAAAAAATGTTTCTATAGCACATGAGAATAGACTTAAGGCAACCATATAAAGTGCTTATATGAAAGCTTACTCCATTCCCATTGTTACAATGTAAGAAATAAATTACAGACTTTTAAAATTTCAAAGAATGAGGAACAAAAGCAAAGTATTTGATCCTAGTAAAACACACACACACACACACACACACACACACACACACATACACACACACACAAAATGTAAGCAATATTTTTTGTTGTTTGTCCATTAAGAAGCATACTTTATATTTTGTTATAGCCAGCAGGATCTAAATGCATAGTAGTTGTGACCCTCTGGAATTCATTAAAATTTATTCAATGAATAAATTTCTGAAAGTGCTAAAAAGTAGATGTGCCCATAAAACAAAAGCAAAATAATTCAGAGAATTTAAATTGAATGCTTCAACACACAAGCATAAAAATATGTATCTTAAATAGTAAAACTTCATTTATTAGTGACCATTTTGATGATATTAGAGAAAAAAAGTGAAACTATTTGAAAATTAGAAAATTGATGAAAAGAAAGAATGATATGTAATCGAGAGTATTCAGTCAGGACAACCAAACCTGGCATTTTCTAAGGAGAATTATGTGGAGCACTAATATATCACAGTATATTATGTTGTAATTAATTAACGAATGCTTTTCAAAGAGTTTTTTAATGAAAAAAATTTAAGAAAATTTGGAGGTTATATTTTTCTCTTGCGAGTCGCAGTGCCTCTAAAATTTCTGAGAAATCTTAGATAATTGAAAATATGTACTTTTATTTTTTATTTTTCAATTAGAATTCACATTCAATATTATTTTATATTAGTTCCAAGTGTACATACAGCATAGTTGATAGACATCTATATAATTTATGAAATGATCCCCTTGATGAGAATAGGTTCCAACTGTAACTATACATAGTTATTACACTATTATTGACAATGTTCCCTATTCTGTACTTCACATTCCTATGACTATTTTGTAAATATCCATCTGTACTTCTTAATCCTGTCAGCTTCATCACCCAGCCCCTCAAACGCCTCCCATCTGGAATCATCAGTTTGTTCTCTGTATATGAGTTTATTTCTGTTTTGTTTAATCATTTTATTCTTTAGATTCCACATATAAGCCAGAATTTGTCTTTCTCTCCAACATTTCATTGAATATAATACCTTCCAGGCCACCCATGTTGTGGCAAATGGTAATATTTTGCTTTTTACAGCTGAGTAAATTCCATCCTTTATATGTACAACTTCTTTATCCAGTTCTCTATTGGCAATTGTAAAGAGTGCTGTAGTAAACACAGGGGCATGTATATCTTTTCAAATTAGAGTTTTGGGTTTCTTCAAATAAA
Organism: Cynopterus sphinx; assembly: GCA_030015415.1. Taxonomy (NCBI): domain Eukaryota; kingdom Metazoa; phylum Chordata; class Mammalia; order Chiroptera; family Pteropodidae; genus Cynopterus; species Cynopterus sphinx. The sequence goes on from CM057379.1 coordinate 12,569,085, forward strand.
TACCAAGAGGTGTAATTGCTGGCTCAGGAAGCTCTACTTTCAATTTTTTGAGGTACTTCCCAACTATTTTCTGTTGTGGCAATCACTACGGAAATTTGCCATCTCAAGGGTGCAGGAAGGTTCCCTTTTCTTTACATCTTCACCACCACTTGTTTTATAATTTAATGATCATCACTATTCTGGTAAGTGTGGGCTAATTGTTGTGGCCAACATTAATTAGACCAAACCGGAATGCTCTCAAAGGCTGTTTATTAGCCGGGGGCTGTCCTTGCCAGGAGCAGCCCCGGAATGTAGAGGTACAAGGTGTTTAAACCCTAAATCCCATTCTTCATTCTGTCTGAACACAAAGATCTACTTTTCTTCTATTCATTACCTGTCAGCCCACTGGCCAGGTGTGCAAGCGGGGGTCCAGAAGCAGAATGCTTATTGTTAATAGCCTATGTCCCATGATGGTAGCCAAGCAATAATTTCCAGCTTATACACAGTTGATTGTTTCTCATGACACCTAGGTAAGCTGAGTCACTCAGGCAGTTAGCTTTTGAGCTCATTGTTACAAGTTTCATGATTAATAGAAGGTGGCTAAGGGTTCCAGGAGCTAGGCCTTCGTCTAGTGTTAGGTTTTAATTAACTCCTACCCTTACCACATTTCAGCAGGTTGTCACAGTATCTCATTGTGGTTTTAATTTACATTTCTCTTATGATTAGTGACCTTGAGTATCTTTTTATATGTCTATCGGCCATCTGTCCTCTTTGCATACATGTTTTTTTTGTTCCTCTGACCATTTTTTAATTAATTAATTAATTTAATTTTTTGGTGTTGAGTTGTACAAGTTCTTTATAAATCTTGGATATTGACCCCTTATTTGAGGTCACTGGAAAATATCTTCTTCCATTCAGTAGATTGTCTTTCATATGTTGATGGTTTCCTTTGTTGTGTAAAAACTTTTTAGTTTGATGTAGTCCCATTTGTTTATTTTTCCTTTTGTTCCCCTTGCCTGAGGGGATATAGCAGAAAAAAATGTTGCTAAGAGAAATGTCAGAAAGTGTATTGCCCGTGTTTTCTTCAAGGAGTTTTATAGCATTGGGTCTTATATTTAAGTCTTTGATCCATTTTGAGTTTTTTGTACATGGTGTAAGAAGGTGGTCTGGTTTCATTTTTTTTGCTTGTATTTGCTAAGTTTTCTCAACACCATTTATTGAATAGACTATACCCCATTGTATATTCTTGCCTCCTTCGTCATAGATTAATTAACCATATAGATGTGGGTTTATTTCTGGGCTCTCTATTCTGCTCCTTGACCTATGTGCCTGTTTTTATGCCAGTAACATGATGTGTTAACTACTATAACCTTGCAGTATAGTTGGTTATCAGGTGTCATAATACCTCCAACTTTGTCTTTCTCAAGATTGCTGTTGCTGTATGGGATCTCTAATGGCTTCGTATAAATTTTAGAATTATTTGTTCTAGTTCTGTAAAAAATGTGATTGGCATTTTGATAGGGATTGCATTGAATCTATATATTGTTCACACTAGTGAACATTTTAGTAATATTCATTCTTTCTATCCATAAGCATGCTATAATGTCTATTTATTTTTATCTTCTTCAATTTCTTTCTTCAATGTCATAATTTTTGAGTACAGCTCTTTTACCTACTTGGTTAAATTTATTTCTAGGTATTTAATTGTAAATGGGATTGTTTTCTTAATTTCCTTTCTGATAGTTCATTCCTAGTATATAAAAATGCAACAGATTTATGAATATTAATTTTGTATCTTGGGCCACAGATACCACTGCCTTTACATTTTAGAGAGGTGCCCTAAAACTCTTTTAGCTTTACCTATCCACATGATACAGTGTTTGTGAAAGCATTATGCCCACCCTAGCTCACGTCTGTTCCCCTCCTTCAATTTTCTGTATGTTATAACTTGAAATACGTGTCCCCAAAATTTACATGTTAAAGTTCTAAGCCCAAGTATCTCAGAATATATGTTATTTGGAGATAGGGTCTTTATAGAGAAAGTCAAATTAAATTAGTTTATCAAGATAACTAAAATGACCTTCCTATCTAAAGTATTATACAGTTTTAATGCAATCCCCATCAAAATCCCAATGACATCCTTTAAAGAAGTAGAACAAAAAACCAACAGATTTGTATGGACACAAAAGACCCAAAACAGCCAAAAGAATCCTGAAGAAAAATAAAAAGGCCAGAGGTATCACTACCTGACTTCAAATTATACTACGGTGTCAATAATCAAAACTGTAATATTGGCAAAAAAACAGACAAATAGACTGATGGAAGAGAATTGAGCGTTCAGAAATAAACCCCTATGTATATGAAAAAAATAATTTTCAACCACGGAGAAAGGAGAGCTTCATCAATAAATAGTGCTGGGAAAATTAGAAAGCCACATGCAAAAGAATGAATCTAGACTGCTTATTGCCATACACCAAAATTAACTCAGAATAGATCAAAGATCTGAATATAAAACCTGAAACAATAATCTGCAGAGAAGAAAATGGAGGTACTAAACTCATGGACCTTGGATTTAGAGTGGATTTTATAAATTTGACCTCAATGACAAGTGAGGTAAATGCAAAAATAAATGAATGGTACCATATCAAACTTAAAAGCTTCTGCCCAGGAAAAGGAATCACCAACAAGACAAAGAGGCAACCATCCAAATGGGAGAATATATTTGCCAAGAATACATCCAATAAGTGTCTAATATTAAAAATATACAAAGTTACAGAACTCAACAATAAAAAAAAATCCAATTAAAAATGGGTAGAGGACTAGCAAAGATGCTTCTCCCCCCAAAATATAAAAATGGCCAATGGAAAAATAAAAGAATTGCTCAATTTCACTAGCTATTAGGGTAAGGCAAATCAAAATCATAATGAGATACCACCTCACACCTGTTAGAATGGCTATCACCAACAGGACAAGTAATAACAAGTGTTGGAGAGGTTGTGGGGAAAAGGAAACCTCATACCTGCTGGTGGGAATGTAAAGTGTTACAGCCACTATGGAAACAGCATGGAGGTTCCTCAAAAAGCGAAAAATAGAATTACTATGTGATGTAGCATTCAGTCTTTGGGGTATTTACTCCAAAAATTTAAAAAAAAAAATATTTGTAAAGATATGAGCACCCCAATGTTCACAGCAGCATTATTCATGGTAGGCAAGACACAGAAACTGTCCATTCAATAGATGATTAAATAAAGATGCGGTAATTATATACAAGAGGATATTAGCCATTAGAAAAGATGAAATACTCTCATTTGCAGCAACATAGATGGATCTTGAGATTATTATACAAAATGAAAAATTTCAGACAGAAAATGTTGAGAACCATATGATTCACTCATATGGCGACATAAAACTGAAAGCAAGAAACATGACAGAGACTCACGCCCATGGATAGTGCATTACTGGTTACCAGAGTAAAGAGGGGTGAGGAGGGAGATAGGTAGGGGTAAAGAGGGTCAAATATTTGGTGACAAAATAAAATTTAACTTCGGGTGGTGAATACATTAATGCAATATACATATGACATGTTATTGAACTGCATACTTGAAACATTTATTTTATTAACCAATGTCATCCCAATAATTTTAATTTAAAAAAATTAGTTCACAAAGGTGGGTTTTAATCATCTATGACTGGTGTCTTTATCAAAATAGGAAATTTGTAGACAAATACAGACAGATCTAGGGAGAACGACATGTATCAAGCAAAGTTCAGGGGTACCCAACCACAAGCCAAGGAACACGAGAGATTGCCTGAAAACAATTAGATGCTGGGAGAGAGAACCAACTAATTGATCTTGGACTTCCGGCTTCCTGGTCTACGAGACAATAAATTTCTGTTGTTCAAGCTAACCTGTTTGTAGCACCTTGTAAGGGAAGCCCTAGCAAGCCGACGTACCAGATAATGCTTCAGATATGTGTGCTTCCAGAAGTCTCTGCTCAAATGGCACCAGCCTTGATTACTGGAGATCTGATTCTGGGAGAATGGCTCATGTCTCCATAGTGTGCGCACAGACCAGAGCAATGTTCACATGGCAAGTTGGTTGGCAAGGGGCTGGCTGCAGTTAAAGTACAGGCATGCAGGCTGAGGTGTCATGGACTGTTAATAACAAGTTAGAATAAGAATGGTGGACAGACCAGGGACATGGGCGCCTCCTCCAAAGAGACTAAGAATTCAAACTTTTTCTTATAAATCATTGTCAAGATATATATGTGTCAAGATAAGAGATGTAAATATACTCTATTTATTGCATCTTAACTGGATTTATGATTTGAAAGGTGTAGACATGGTATTTAGACCTCCATTTGTATTTGGTTCAGGTTATGTTGGAGGCAAACCTGTCTGGATTAAAGTTAATTATCACTGCTATCATTAAACAAACAGGGACAAACAAATGCTACAACTGGTACTGATATGGTTCTCAGAAATAGTTTATGAGAATATTTTAGGATAAAAAACTGAAGAAGTACACTGAAAACATCAGATTTATATATCACAAATGTTACCAAATATCTTGCCAACCACCTAAATTTATGTAATCAAATTAATATAAAATTTCTACTTAACTAAATTAAGTCACATAAATTAAATATTGTTTTGTTAAGAATCATCTGTATCACTGAGTCAATACAGTGTTGATATACTTAAAATTTTGAATAGCTATAATGATGCTTATTCCTTTGTCCAACACTTAGTAAAAAAATTTCTTTGTATCTTTTTAAAAGTTTTCTATTTGTGGACATAAAATCTTATAAGATTATTGCAATATATTATTATATCTTTAATATTAGCTTTTTAATAATTATTTTTCTAATATTAGCACAGATATTAATTTTTCTAAACAATGATATATTAAGTCCAATAAGAACATTGTTTACCATTGATATAATGTCTTATTTATTCTTCTTTACACTATTATTTTTACTATAACATTAACTTTTAAATCTAATTTGTCTACAGCCATGCTACTCTGAATAAGCCGATCCCATCAGCTCTCAGAAGCAAAGCAGTGTTGGGCCTGGTTAGTTCTTGGATGGGAGACTACCTAGGCAGATCAGGTGCTGTAGGCTTACAAAATAAAAAAATTAGAGATTGTAAGCTGACAAGGTCCTTGCAATCTGTGAGGTCAACCAAGGGTCCCTTGCCTAAAAAAAAGTAATAAAATAAATAAAATAAAATGAAATAAAATGAAATAAAATAAAATAAAATAAAATAAAATCTTCTAATTTATTAGGCTGAAACCAATAGTCATCTTTTAATAGCTCAGTAAATTTCAATCATTATTTTATCAAAATAGTTCTTTGAAATAAATGTTGTATATATAATCATATATACCATGTGAAAAAGAATTTAGAAATTAAAAATATTTTCTGTTACTGAAATCAGTAAAGTGAAATGCATTTTATGTATTTATATTAAATATTTATTTAACATTTTGTCGGCACAAATTTGGGATGCAATGTTTCACTTAAAATTCACTAGTTAACAGATAAATTGACTAAACTGCTCTCTGAATGCTGAAGAACTGAGATTAATCTACTACTTCATACCACCCATCCTTCCATAAAAATGATCACAAATCCAATATTGAATATGTCACTTTTTGAGAGATGTGCTTGAACATTCTCACTCATCGAAAGTAGATAGCAAGTGTTGAAATCAGTCAATGAGCCACAAGATGATGAAGGGAACAAATGGTAGTGAGATTTTTTTCAGAAAGATGATGCAGTTTCAGTAGTATATCAATCATCAGTTTTTATAAAGTCTTCAGTGGTACGATATTTTCAAAAGTGTACTCTAAATAATTATCTTTTTCAAATATTTGTGGTTGTTATGTTGAAGCAATAAAAACTAAATAAATCCAGCAAAACTTTATGGCAAAAGCATAAATAATGTTATTTTACATGAGTTAAAAATGTTTATTGTGTCCCATTCTTAAATCAATTAGAAAACTATTTGTATTTGCTCTTATTTTCAAAGTAAAAATTGCCTTCTCTTTAGAAAAATTCTTGTTTGTATTAAAAGTTTTTTTTTTCTCTTTTGCTAGAAAAGATTGCTATAGAAAATCAAAAACTTAATTTCCTCCCTTCACTCATTAAGTATAATTATACATGCAATCTTTAAATAGCTCTTTGCTTTAAAATGGTTTCCTACTTTTTAGTAGATGACTGTTATTTCACATAGATTAAATTCAGAATGTTTATTGATATTTATAATTTCCTGATATATACTACTTGTTAAAAAATGAATCATATATATCACATTGTAAATTATATCTAAAAGAAACTAGTTGATTTCTGTGTTGTCTGAAAAAATATATTGTCCAATTCATTGACTCTTAATTCAGTAATTTATATTACTTCTAGCACATTAGATCTAGCACCACCTGGGAAGTAAAATTTTCTGGAGGGTTGGATTTCATTTCATTCTAAATGCCTGATTGATGAAATTAAGCATGTAAACATTTAAGAAGCTGAATTAAGAGGTTCATGAATAGAATAAACATTCTTTTACTGTGTCCCTTTAGATTTGTTGCAAGATGAAGCATAAAATCTAAAATAAGCATTTATAACTGCTGAACTTTTTGTCTTAAAATATAACAACATTGCAGGGAATCATACACATACTTATTATCTAAATTTAGAATCAAAAGAAACCTAAAAGTTCATTTAGTTTTCCAAATCGAAGTATATTATTTTATTTTCAAAGTAACTAAGATGTATAAAGCTTAAGGTGCCTGGCCGAGTTGACATTAATACTTAGTGTTTCTGACTGTAAACCAATGCAGTTTCCCATAAAATATAACCACTAGACTCTCTATAGATATTTCTTTTTACCACAGCAGAATGTATTGATTTGCCTAAGAAAAGTTGTTTGAGAAATTATAAGGTATTCTTTGTTTTAAAATTCTTTGAAACAGGATACAAATGTTTTAAGATGGACAAAATAATTATTTCAGATTTCAAATCTGTTGGTAATGGCGAGACAAATATCTGTTGGCATTATAGAGATCTGCCCATTTCTGATAAAGGAGTGTTAAAGTCTCTGTAACTGTAAATTCATCCAATTCTCTTGTAGTTGTTTTTGACTCATGTATTTTGATGCTGTTATTAAGCATATGCATATCAATGATTGTTACGTCTCCTTAAAAAACTGACCCCATTTTGGCATTTTGTAATGCCCCTCTCCATAACAGATACACTTCCTTATGCTGAAGTCTGCTCTGTGTGAAATTAATATAGCTACTTCTATTTTCTTTTGATTAGTGCTACTAGTATGGTATAACATTTTTCATCCATTTACTTTTAATCTACATGTTTCTTTGTATTTAAAGTGGTTTTCTTGCAGATAACATATAGCTGGGTTACATATTTTGATCTACTGTCTTTATTTTAATTGGTACATTCTAGACCTTTGAATTAAAAAGGGATTATTGATACAGTTGAATTGATGTCTACTAAACATGTTACTGTTTTTTATTCGTTGTTCTTATTTCTTGTTCTAAGTTTTGCCAGTTATACTACCTTTCCCCTCTTTTTTAGCTGTTGCTCAAGAATTTGCAAAATACATTTACAAGTAATCAAGTCCACTTCCAAATAACATTGTACTGAAGTAAAAATAACAAAATAATAACAAAATAATCTTAATTCTTCCCTTTCTTTTTATCACTGTCATTCATTTTACTTGGAGATACACACACACACACACCTATAGGTCTATCTATATCTATCTATCTATCTATCTATCTATCTATCATCTATCTATCTATCTATCTATCATCTATCTATCTATCTATCTATCTATCTATCTATCTATCTATCTATCATCTATCTATCTATCTATCTATCTATCTATCTATCTAATCTAATCTACCTACCTACCTACCTATCTACCAGCGTGTATGTATATATATTAAAATATATATAGTGGCTTTTATTATATTGAACTGTTATCTGTTATATCAATTAAGAATAATAAAAATAAAAAAAAAGTTTTTATTTTACCTTTACTTATTCCATCTCTGATAATCTTCTTTTCTTTAGGTAGATCTGAGTTGCTGACCTATACCATTTTTCTTCTTTCTGAGGAATTTTTCCCCTAATCATTTTTTTCTTCACTTTTCAGTTTTGAAAGTTCCTAGTGAAATATCCTCAAGCTCAGAGATTTTTTCCTCAGTTGTCAGTCTACCAATGAGCTCATCAAATGTATTCTTTTTAAATTTACTATATTTTGTATCTCTAGCATTTATTTTTTTATCTTTTTTTAGTATTTTCATCTTTATGCTTACAATGCCCAATTCTTCTTGCTTGCTGTCTACTTTATCCACTAGAACCATAGCATAGTCATTGTCCTTGCTTTATATTCCCAGTCTGATCATTCCAACATCACTGCTATACTGTGTCTGATTCAGATGCTTGCTCTATCTCTTCAAACCATGTTTATTTTTTCCTTTTTAACATGCCTTGCATTTTTTTCTTGGTATATGGATATAATATTTTGGTAATAAAAAAAGCTGCAGTAAATCAGCTTTTAGAAATTTGATGCTGTGTGATTGGAGAAAACACAATCTATAGGTTCATGATTAGTAATTAAATTTCAGTCTTTCAGTGAGCCTGAGCTTCTGGTACATGAACTTCACAAATAATTCTTTCTCCCCACATCCTCCCTTCGAAATGACAAGGTAGCTGTCACAGAGTAGAACTGGTTATTTCTCTTCCTCCATGTAAAAAGAGCAGGATAAAATTAGGTATTTTTCTTTCCCTATGTGGAAGGCTAATGTAGGCTAAAGTTGGGTATTTTGCTTTTCTCAGATCAGTTAGGCTCTGAAAAAACCCAAATGGTTTAGACTCTAGTGAAATACTTTCTCCTGAGGGCAGGCCTTGTTAAGAACAGAATACTGTAGTGGTTTTTTAAAAATTGTAATATTTTTTCTTTCCCCCTGAGGGAAGCATGAAAAATTTCTTCTAAAATATCCACTTGAGAGTCAAGAGCCTGGAGGTAAAATGAACAAACTTTTACTTTTCCCATGACTGAGTCCTCCCGAGTTCTTAACTCTCAGAGTGGTCCACTGTGACTTTCCACTAAGTTTTCCATAACAGTTTAGATTTTCCTACCTCAGAAGTGGTTTTTGTGATGTTTTCTGCTTTTAGGTTTCTCCTATAGTTGGTTGAGATTCTCTGTATCTTCTTGTATCTCCCCTTTGGGGGGGAGGGGCAGTTTTCCCTATGAGATTATTTCTCTAATACATTTAAGAGAGTTTATTTTTCAGTTTTTAACTTTTCACTTGAGGTTAGGACAAGGCGATGACTGGAATCCAGAAGTCCGAGACATATTCTAAATCATGAAAAGTGCATTGATAAACCATGTCTTTGCACCCTCAGGGTATCTTCGCTCAGTATTAGAAGTTTATCAGTTATCCTCGTGTCAAATGAGAAGAATCAAACTGCATATAAACTTTTCTTTGCATATTTTTGTATCACAACAGTATCTCAAAAATATTTTACCTGCATACTTCTATTAGCAAAGTAAAATTTCGAACATTGACTCCCAGTATGTCTACATTTATTTATGGTTTTGGAAAACTGTGCAGATAATAACATGCCAATATTTAATATAATGAATTGAGAAAATCAACATGAGAAATTTGATAGTAAATATGTGTATATAAACACACACTCACACACACACACACACACACACACACACACACACATTGCTAATGTATGATTCCTCTACCTTAAACACAGTGGATTATACTAAAAGCCCCTTGGGTTGAATGCCTCCAATTTTGAGATCATGCTCTAGATAACTATTTTAAGAGCTTCAAGGTAATCCCTGATATTATTCTTGCATATAGCCACTTAATAATAATAAAAAAATACAAGCTGAATTTCATAGTATGTAAATATTACATAAATTGTAATGTTTAAAAAATACATTCTATTTGTTATGATTATCACACAGATTATTAGAATCTAAAGGACTGGAGTTTAAAAAGAGTTCCTAACAGGGTACTTTGGGAAGAAGTGTTTTATGTGATTATGTACTCAACTGGAAAAAGCTTGAGAAATCAAATTGCTCTCTCCAGAGAGTTTTTTCTTTCTTTGGCAGATAATAAATCCCACAGATTTCTGTAAATTCCCTTTGTTATTACTTCTTTTTCTCTTAGCACGGTGCCCCAGGAGTCTAGGATTGCTAGGGGGGATATTTCAGTACTGAAGCACAATTTATATCACACTGCAAACATTAAGACATTACATATATGTATGTATGTATCTTTGAACATACACATATATTTATATATAAAGTAAAAACGATTATCCTTATATATTTACATAATACTTTTTAAAGAACTAGTAGTTTTTTTAGGTTTTCAGATATCAAGCTATGTAAAAAGAATCCAGTAAAATCAGCACAAACTTTTAATTATGTGAAATAATCTATTTCTTGTTTTTTTTTAATGGTATCCCAATTAATATGGTCATTTTAAACTTATTTTTTGTATGTAGTAATGTAGAATTTCCTTTATAAAATGTCATTTAAAAGTAGAAATTATTCTTGAGATCTTCATACACTTTATATAAATATGTGTTATTTTTAAAATGTCACTAGCATGGCTCTTTAACAAACTGTCAGCTAAAAAATACAATTCAAATAAAAATGATTTACCACTGAGGATATAGACTGAATATATTGACACAGTCAAAAGAAACATAATGATAATAATAACATGAGAAAACATCTAGAAGTTATTCTTGTCACTGCTGAAACATGGACTGCCATGGTCACAGAGGTAGGGTTAGAAATGAGTCAAATAACTAGGTTTTTGGTGAGGGAGAGCCTTGAATATCAGATAATATATGTCAGCAAATGCAAATAATGTGTTTCTGAATATCTACTGTATCTGCAAGGAACAAGTATTATCAGAAAAATCATGAAGTTTTCTACCAAGAGAGTAATACTCTTACATACCAATTCAAAACATGCACATATAGTGATTTAACTAATCAAAATTTGCTTTCTTTCAAACATTAGATGAATTAAAAACTTTGAGAAGAGATAGTTCTTATTTTAAATACTGATGTATAGAATAGAATCATTTTGATATTTTACTTTGCCCTTCCACTCTTGGTCTCCTAGTGTCCTGTGTTTTAGTCTGTCATAACCTTCGTGATGTGATGTAGTGCCCTCATTATCATTGTTTCTCCTGGACAAACTGCAGTCTCCAGGGTCATGTTTTGAATGATAATCACTGATTTATTTGGTGCTAACATATGGTGGTCTATAATAAATAGCCTAATACAAGTAAGTGACTAAAAGGGGACATGATTGAATTAATTAATAAACATTTTAGAACACTTTCAAATATGAATATTTTTCTATTTAAAATGTTTTGCCACAGATAGATCTCTAAAGTCATGGCCACGTGATCAGCGATATTACCCACACAACTTGCAGGAAACACAGTGAAAGCACAAAGCCGTGTGTGAGAGTTAATATCAAATAAACACAGAATGATAAATATATGCCATCCAACTGCACATTCATAAAAAAGAAATATTTTTTAAATGAAAAATAATATTGGCTGAACTGTTAATATGTTTAGGGTGAAAGAAGTATAAATTTGGAAGGGAATAGGGCACTTGTGCCAGCAGTGAAACAGAAATATCGTGTGGCCTTTTTACAAATCTTCGATGATTTGGTTTTCTCCATTTGAAAAAAAAATGATTGTGTCTTTAAAAATAGATATTCTGTATGAGATAGATATGAACATTCCTCACAATACTTTTATATAAATTTTAAAAAATGATAGACAAATATATCACCTAGGTAGTCAGCTCAGTGAAGCTTTCAACGCTAATAACACATTTCCAGGGGCATAGCTGGCAGCACACTTCCCTGACAGTTTCTTTCTGGGATGAACTATTCTCAGGAGTTTGATATCTTAGTTCACTGGTTTCCAAGTGAAAGAGAAGTGCTAAAAACACCAGACACAATTTACACCAATGCCTGTGTTAGTAGAGTGAGTATACTTGAATTTGGGGGTTAGAATGCTGATATGCTTTTTCTTTTTTTGTATGTGTCATATTCATTTTTATTACATTCAATTATTGTGACTATAAAATTATTAAACAAAGAATATAAAAGGCATTAGTTTAATTTAAATCAAAACCAAAAAAGTGTTATGTTTTTCTTTTATTTCTTTCATTTTTCTATGTGTATAGATTTCAAATGTTTACAAATTATGATAAAATTATTTTAGGGGTTCTAAGTAAAGTCATAAAAAAATTAACCAGGATCTAACAATTATATGGTGGCTAAAGCTTATCTTCCAAATAACAGCAGAGAAAAAAAATTAAATCTGTTTCATTCATGTGAATAGAAAACCTGGGTTTAGAACACAGTGTATAAACAATCACTATTACAAATAGTTGAAGTAGTAGTCATATTAGTTGTGATAATATACCAAAAGGGTTATAACGAAGTTGTGATATATGCAAATAAAATATTAGAGACAGTTCAAAAGCACATATAATTTACACATAAAATATATAGTATAAATGTGTACAATGTTATTTATAGATTGAATAATTCAGGTTGGAAATGATTTACACGTTAAGTGGCCAATTAGAAGATACATTGCAATTTTGGGAGGTGGAATCAGGACAGAGTAACATAAAAACACATTTTAATACTTCTCTATGTTATCACTTTATTTAAAATATCTGGAAATTGACAGAATACTATTGGAAGTGCGAGGTAGTGAGAATTAAATATTTATAGTAGTAACAATATTTTCATATTGTTAAATGCCTTATTTTTATTGAAAATCAATACTACTTGTATATTTTAAAATTCCATATTGTAAACCTGTAATGATATGTAAAGCATTCTTGCAGGTAATGGTTTAATATATTTCATATAAATCAAAATGTAAGATAAATATTAAATATTAATTGGGCAAAGGAGGCTATAAAATCTTACCACTAGCCATTAACCACAATAACAAACACAAAATACAGATAAAGACCAAAGGCTGAACGATTTACTGCAATTGAAAATCCTTAACCAACTTTTTAAATAAAGAAATGCCTAAGCATATAGTATGATGTATATATGAACACAGGGCTACATAATTTTTAAACATTTTAGAAAGTTTTAGTAATGAGAAAACATATATAATTCGATAAAAAATTCAACACAGACCAAAATATTTTATATTAAAAAGTATCTATTGCATTGAAGCACCCTAACATGTGTTCTAATAAATTAGCATGATTATTTTCGGTGATAGTTTTATACTTTTTTTTTTGTTCTTCATAATTTTTTATTAGGCATAATAATTTTCTGTTATTTTATGACAAATTCTTCTAACATAAATAATAAATATTTACAAAAAATCAAATTCTAAGATTTGTCATTAAGCCCTAATGTCAACCTCAAAATTACATATTATTTTTAATTTCTAAGATTATTTTAATTATTAAATGTTAAGAAATAAAATGTTTAGAAAACTGTATCTGCATATTTGGAAAAAAAAAGTATATATTTTATTTTTGATTACACACAAATAGAAATGTACAATAAACAAGATTAATAATCTGTAAAAATATTTTTCTAATTAAAGTTTAGCTTTTTTAAATTCTTCAACAAGAGTGTAACAAATGATATTAATATGCTGTGAGCTAAATTTAGTTTCAGGTGTAAAGAAAGAATTTAATTCAAGATAATTTGATTTGTACAAAACATCCATCATATTGCCATATATCAGGTGACAATTTTAAGATAATCTAATCAATTTTGAAATTAAATTTATTGGGATGACATTGGTTAATATAATTATATAGGTTTCAAATTTACAATTCAAGAACATCCTATGTATATTGCATTGTGCTCATCATCTAAAGTAAAATTCTCTTTCATCACCATATGTTTGACTCCCTATACCCTTACTAGCTTCCCTTCTTCCCTCTGGTAGCCACTAAACTGTTATCCATGTCCATGAGTCTGTTTGTCATGTTTGTTTGTTGTTTTCAATTTTATACCTCATATATGAATGAAATAATATAGTTTTCAACTATTTTAGTCTGACTTATTTTGCTTAGTATGATAATCTCAAGATCCACTCATGTTGTCACAAATGGCAGTATTTCATCTTTACTTATGGTTGAGAAATATTCCCTTGTATATAAGTACCACATCTTTATTCAATCATCTATCAAAGGGAATTTTGGTTGTTTCCATGTCTTGCCTACCATAAATAAAAAAGTAAAATAAAAAAAAAAAATAAAAGAGAGAGAGAGAGAGAGAGAGAGAGAGAGAGAGAGAGAGAGAGAAATTAAATCCAACTAAAAAGCTTCTGCACAGCAAAAGAAACCATCATCAACAACAACAAAAAGACAGCCAACTAAATGGGAGAAGATATTTGCAAACAAAATCTCCAATAAAGGGCTAATATCCAAAATATACAAAAGTTTCATACAACTCAATAACATAAAAACAAACAATTCAATAAAAATGGGTAGAGGACTGGAAGAGATGCTTTTCCCAAGGAGGTATACAAATGGGTGATAGACATAAAAAAGATGCTCAACTGTACTACCTATTACAGAAATGCAAGTCAAAACCACAATGAGGTACCACCTCACACTTCTAATAATGTCTATCATCAACAGGACAAGTAATAACTGGTGTTGGAGAGGTTGTGTGGGAAAAGGAACTCTCATATACTGCTGGCAGGAATGTAAATTGGTATAGCCATTGTGGAAGTTCCTCCAAAAATAAATAAAATTACCATGTGATCCAGCAATCCCTCTTTGGGTATTTACCTCAAAACTTAAAAATATTTATCTGCAAAGATATATTCTCCTCAATAATCAGCAGCATTATTCATGGTGGCCAAAACATGGAAACAACCTAAGCATTCTTTGATGATTAGAAAAAGACATGGCACATATATTTTTTAAATCACCTTTCTGTATAGAATATATATATTCTAACACTTCTGTGTATATTTCATACTTATTAGTAAAAAATATGTAAAATAACCCCCCTTTAAAGAACATTTTAGTGGCATAAACTGCACCTTCTATGTGTTTTTGGAACTGAAAATCTTTACCTATGGACAACTTGGTTGCAGCAAGAGATGAGAACTGAAACCATAGACATTTGCTTACTGTCTCTATTAGCATGACCTGTCTAATCGGTTGTCTTTATCAACTTAGTTTTGTTATTCAAGAAAACTTTGCATAGAAAGATAGATGTAACAATGACCACAAACTTTACTCAAATAACATAAATCATACAACTCAGAATTGAAGATAAATAATTGGTTTACTGTCTCATATTCCTACAAGTAGATGTCTGGGTAGGGCTGGGTTCTTAGCTTAGGGTATGACAGTCTGAAATAAAAATATCTAGGTGAGATTTTTTTCCTAGAAGCTTTGGGGAAGGATCATTCAGGTTGCTAGCAGAATTCTGTTACTTGCAGTTGTAGGATGGAGGTTACTACTTCCTTTCAGGCTGTCAGCTGGGTCTACTCTCAGCTTTTAGGGCTTGGGATTCCATGTTATGGGTCTCCCTCCATGCCAAGCCACCAATAATATTTTAAATCTTTCGAATGCTTCAAATTTCTTACTTCTTTTCTACTAAAATTATCTATATCTATATCTATATCTATATCTATATATCTATATCTATATCTATATCTATATCTATATATATCTTTACTTTTAAATGTCTCAATGATTATCTTGGGCCCACGTGGACAATCTCTTCTTTCATTACCTGAAAATCAACTGACAGTAGACAATTATATAAATCAAATCCCTTTGCCATGTAATGTAACATAATCATGGGGGTCATAACTCATCATATTCGCAGTTACAGGGATTCTGGTGGGAAACTTGAGGGTGCCATTTGGGAATTCAACCTGTCATAATCAAAGTTGAAAATAATTTTATTGTTCATTTTAGAAACTTCCAGAAAATCTAGTATCTAAAGACTGAGAAACAATAACAGATTGGACCTATGGGATCATCCTGAGAGCATCTTGATAGATATTATCACTTGCTCAAATACGGTGGCAAGAAATGCCTAAATCATTGTTCTTTTAAGAGAATACAGAATGACTTAATGAGTCAGTGTTTGCATCAGGGAAACCAAGAGAGCTTCTCTTCTAGAGTATGTAGACTTTGCTGCTCCACAATTCACATCAGCAAGGGGCAATATTACACCAAGTAGAAGAGCAAGGCAGACCACAACAGCAGTGGCCAGCAATAGAAAACATCTGTTGGCTAGAAAGCCCAAAGTGAATTAAACTAATCAACTGATGACCCAACAACAGGAGGATTCTGAGGACACTGTTTATTCCACCAATGCTGGGGTGATGAGTAAGGACTCAGGAGTGACAAAAGAACAAATAAAGTGGAATACTGACAGACTGCTTACTTATGTCCCCAATGTGATTAGACTGAATTAAATAATGACTAGAATATTGATCAAATAACTGGATTTGAGTCTACCAAACTGGAATAAAATTATCATCATCATCATCATTATTATTATATTTGCTTAAGCAGAGTGGGGAATTAAAAGCAAATGATACTTTACTTATGGAAAGGCAAAAAAAAATCTCCTTTTTTCCACATGTGAATTTTAGATTACAAATTAGACTCTTATTCAGTTCCAAGAGATATGATAAACACATGAAAGGAAAAATATTTGCTAGTCAATCTACAGGTTCAGTGGACTCTGGGGTCCTCCCACCACTCCTTCTTATTTAGAATCACCTCATAATTGTGGTGCACACATCTGTTTTCTGAAATTTAGAGAGTATAGGAAAATCCCAGACAAGTAGTCCTTCATGAGCAAATATATAGATATATCATCCTTGGCATTAGAAACTCCTGTACCTTATGTGTACTTGTGTGTGCATGTTAGATTTATAGTTTCTCAAGAAGTAGAGGATGAGAGTCAAGGTGGTCCCTGATCATTTGTTAATTGGTCAGTTTCAAATGTCACGATACTGTCATCCTAATCACCTGTGAGGAATGGAAATAGTGGTTAGGTCAATTACTGATTTGGCTTTAAAGAGCAGAAAGGGTGAGAAAAAGCTGCTTTTGCAGTCTTGGTTACATCAGAACTGCAAGTGAACAGGGGCATCACCGTCAATATATCTTCCCTTCGAAGGAGAGAGGAATCTCCAGGAAAAATACACCTCAGTTATTTATCTCTTGCTAAGACATCTACAAAAATCTCTTTGAAAAAGTGTGTATAAACTGATTCACATTGTGACATCCTTTTCCAAAGCCCTACATTACACAGAAACCAAAATGGCAGAAATTTTCATTTCAGGATACTGAAAAAGTTTCATTATGTATCATGACGTTTTCCAATCCTTTTTACTTTGCCCCTCTCTTCCTTTTAAAAGTCATACTTCACTGTTCAATTTACATTGGTTTTATTATTATAACAAAAGGACTTTTGAGCTTAGGCAAGGCTTTTGTAAAGTTGATGGCCTCACTCATATCTGTAGCTATACCTTATTCTCCCTCAGACCCTGCCAGAACCCCAAGACACTAAAAGTTCCACGCAGAAAAAAAGTTGATATAACAAATATAAGATATTTAACCATTAAAATAGTTCATACTCATGTAGTATTTCATATTGTCTTACTGTGTTCATACGCTACCATAATATTATCAGAATGATTTAGAATTTATGTTTTCTAGGGTCTGAGGAAACAAAGATGAAATCTGTGACTCAAAACAGTTCAAATCCTAATGCATGAGACATGAAGAGCAAGTGTCTAAAGGACATTTTTATAGCACAAAGACTTATGGGAATCTGAAAGAGTGTTTACTATCTCAGTTTGAATCCCTGATTCAAAATCTCTCAGGACTTGATTCACTATAGGACTAATTCCTAAATAAAGACCAGGGGTTTTCAAGTTAGGAAAAGACAAATCTCAAAAAAAAGATTAAGCACGGCAGGCCAGATACTACAGCATGGTTAAAAACTTTGCTCTTATTGAGAGTGCTAGGATTTGTGAAATGAAACTAGAGAAGAATGAACTAATAAATCTTGGAGGAACTTTTATATCCCATTATGAAGTCCAAATTATATTACTTCAAAGGTGATTAAGAACTTCACTGAAGATTTTTCAGAGGAGTGATATAACATATTTACAATATCTATTTCACAGTTATAGGGAACAATACAGGATGTACAGTGATTGACACCTGGCCTTTTGAAACTTATAGTTCCTGTTCAAATCCTAGCCAGCTCTGCCATGTCTTAGCCATGGATACTTGCATAACTGAGTTAAACTTCTGTGTCTCAATATCATTATCTGTTACATAGAATTTTCATAAGAATTAAATTGAATTAATATATGTTATTTAGAACAATGCTTAAAGTATATGTTCTATAAAGTGGTTAGCTACTAGATTAATAATTATTACTATCATCAGTTTCTGTTTCTTATTTTTATTTTATTTTTATTTTTATTGTTGTTCGAGAGTATAATAATACTATATGCAGAAAGGCCATATTTTAAGGAAGAGAGCTGGATCTATGGTAATAGTTATCTGGGTAAAGAAAAAGTATGAATTTTAAAAATATAGATGTTAGAGTACTATGTGGCTGTTATTAAAAGTCAAGGTTGCTTCTTATATAAATAAAATGAGGTATATAACAAATTTTAAGAATTTATTTTAACAAAAACTGATTTCAATCAAGTAGTGCCAAATTGGAAGTGGTTAGTTAGTAGTGCTTCATTGATTGACAGGAGCTGTGGGAGAGACTTTTATAGAGAAATGGCTGAAAAAAAGCAAAATGTTACTGATTGGCTCCAGCTTATAGCCCAGTTGACTATTTGTACTCGGTTGTCCCTAGATTGTGATTCTGTAACCTTGAGGCATTTTCTGGCTTACATTTTAGTTTGCTTCCATAAGCCACCACAACACTGTCGCCACATCAGTCTAATGGCCTCCTTTCTTTAATTTATTTAACACTTCTGGGTTATCTAGTTAGGGTAATTGGTTGGGTATCATTTGACATAATGAATGCAAGAGAATAGATTTATAAAGAATTTTTTAAAATTCTCTTTTGGAAAAGATTAGGGTTTTATGTGACTGGAGTACTGAGAGATGGTGAGAATTACATTTGTGATACAAATATAAAAATTTCCCCTAATGAATTGGCTGTCTTAAATTTCTCTTTTAATTATTTCACTCTGTGGTTATGTAGGTAAGAAGGGAAGAAAGCAGACATATTTTTGTTAATGTCACTAAAATTTGCTTCACTAACAGAAAATAAGAATTATTCTGTTACTTCTTACTTGACTTAATTTAAAAATAATTTAAGCTGCTTTTGCTTCAACAAAACTGGAGGGAATGGAGGGTGGAAGAAGAATAATATTTAAAAAAGGAATGTGGATCTTGGATAGGACTGCTGTTATATACATCTTGTTTATACAAGTAACATATTAAGATCTTGGATTAGTATTCATTATTTCTTCATTACTTTTATTGTGATAATGATGCATAACAACTTTCAAATCTCAAAAAATTCAAAATTATTTTCTTTTGTATAAACATGTATAATGGATCAGCTATGGGTCTGTTGACCTGTCTAGGCTTGCTTCCAGGCTAAGATTTGTGTTCAGATCTGTTGCTTTTGCTTCTTCATTCTGGGACTAATGGCTATTTTTCTTTCATGATAGATTAGAGAAACAAACAGTGGCAAACCAAAGCTTAAAAACATATTTAAATTTTATGCTCTCCTCAAATTAATTTTGAAATAAATTTTAAAAAGTAACTCATCTAACTAAGCCAAAATATAAAGATGGCAGAGAAATAGATTTCCATTTGTTCTAATGAGAGGTATATGAACAAACATTTACATGGTCAAATCTATACTTCAAATTTGAGAAATTAAGGGTTGGCAGCAATAAGCCATTCTATCATATTTAGTCTTTTTTTTTGAAATAATATAAATAGAAAGCTTTACTTTAAACTATTCAAACTTGTTTATTGTAAGCTAAGTGTGAAAAATCATTAATTCTTCCAGCTTGCTTACAAACTAGATGAGGCCAGGAGTAAATTAAAACCAGACAAATTGATGATTCTTCCTGACAGACTGTGTGCAATAAAAAAAGCCATTTCAGAAGTTCTAATGTTTAAGGATTACATGAAATAAGATCTCAAAAGAGACAAAAAGAAAAGCCAAAAAGTGAGAGGATCAGAAGAGATGGAAGAAAAGAGAGATCAAAAAGAGAAAAAGGGAGTGTTATTCAAAGATGAGCATAAGAGTAAGTTGAAGATTGACAAATATCTATCCAATGTGACAAGAGTTCATTAATGACCTAAGCAATGAAGTTAATAAAAATCATTCATTACTTTATAATTTCTGATTTTAAATAAATAACATTTAGAATATTTTCCCCAGATGATTAGACAAATTAATTTTCCTGACAGCTTAAGATGATTGAATGCATT
This sequence comes from Cynopterus sphinx, assembly GCA_030015415.1. Taxonomy (NCBI): domain Eukaryota; kingdom Metazoa; phylum Chordata; class Mammalia; order Chiroptera; family Pteropodidae; genus Cynopterus; species Cynopterus sphinx. The sequence continues at coordinate 12,589,622 of CM057379.1, forward strand.
TGGAAATATAATTCAACTTCTTCATTTCTTATGATGGATAAAAATATTTTTTATTTTTGGAAAATATAAGTCAGATAACAATAGCTTCTATAAAATCCTTAGTGCTGATTTTAATCATTGCTCTGTTGTTTCTACATATAAAAAATAAAGCTAAGCAACACATTTCTAATATAAAACTTTTTATACTTGACTCCAAATATATTGTTTTCCAAATAATGCCTCAGTATTGTTGCTTTCTATAACTTTAGAAACATCTGACATAGTTGAAAACATATGATGCATAAGAATAATGTATAAACAATGTGGTATTATTTTCTTCCTTGCTTAGGTTTATTTATAATGACAATTACTTTTATATAAAACCTATAATTTATTTATTAAGTTGTTTCTCTAATTAATTTCTTCTCATGTGTTTTGTTTCCAAGGTTGCAGTTTTAAGAATATAATTTCATTACTAAGAATTGGTGGACAGTGGTCTATAATTGATTTTAAAATATTTAATTTATCCTGAGCCATATATACATACAATGAGATACAGAGGAAACTGTTTAATTATATTACTGTCATACGGATTCGTGTGTTATGTATACACACAACAAACAGCTTGTTATAATCACATCAAGGAAAATAGAGATAATTTTTCCATTAGTAATTTTGATAAAGAAAATAGTGTTTTAAATTTTAGATGTGCATAGAATGATTTAAAGAAGAGATAAATATTTTGAGAAAGAAATGTGTATATTTTAGGATCTCTGAATCTTTAGGGGACACATTTAACTAGAGATACAAAGAAAACCCCAAAAGAATTGCTGAACGTGTTTTCTTTTTAATCTGTAAGTGTAGTACATACAGATAAAGCTTTGAAAATTCCAATATAATCTAAACATATATTTATATTTCATCTTCACTACAAAAAAAGCTCAGTGTATATAGTATATGCACTTCTACTAGAGATATAAAGGTAAATATTTTCTCAACCAAATCTTTAAAGATTCTCACTTAGTTGAACAATACATCATTAACATTTTCCTTTTTCTTCCTTTTATTTCAATAATTATCTGATGAGTCTCCTCTCTATAGAAGATGTTGTACTAACTATTCCCCTACTCTGCTGATTTTTGGTTATTCTGATCAAACGTGTTTGATCAACATCATGGCAACTGAGCTTTTTGTTCTTTTCATTAAATATGATCCAGGGTATGTCATGATACTCACTGAAAGTTATACAGAAAATATGTTCCAGGAACTGTGGTTGTATCATTAATTATTCTAAAATTTAGTGCATAAAATAAACCATTTATTACTCATGTGGATTATAAAAGTCAGGAATTCAGACAGGGCACATTAAGATAGCTTGTTTGAGGTCCCCAGGGCCTAGGGCCTCACCTGGAAGTCTTGAATGCTGACATCATTTGAAAGATCACTAGTTCACTTGGCTAAGACCTCAGTTGGGACTATCCTTCTGGCCTCTTTTATGATTAGGATTCCTTGCCTACATAGTGAGTAGGTTTCATGGTTAATCACTGAGGAGAAAAAAAAAGTGAGAGAGAGCATGCATGAATATATTTGCTATATCTTTTTAATGAGATATCCTCAATTATCAAACAGTATAATTTCTGCCATTCACATTGCATGGAAGAGTTACAAGCCCTCTTTTGCCAGATTCAAGGGAAGGAAAATAGACTTCAACACTCAATAGAGAAGAGAAGTGGTGACATTTGGAAAGGTACATAGAAGTAGAGATTACTGTGAAAACTTTTGCAAAATACAACCCTCTGCAATATTGAAATATCAAATGTGGTTATCATCAGTCTAGGCATATTTGTTTTTATATTTATATTTATTTATTTTATATTTTTTGTCTTATATTTTAAGTAATAATCATATATTTCTTATATTTAAAAAAGTGAGAAAGATGCTTAATTTAAACACATATGCAATGATCGTTTTTTCAAATAAGGTAAAATCCATGCTCAGGGAGTGCATATTTTTTGGAGGAGGGCATCATTCAATCTTCTACAGTAGCAATGGTTGATATTTTATCAAAAATATGAAAAATGACCAAATTGCTAAATTATTCTAAAGGGAAAGTACAGAAAGTTATTTTAGTTTACTTTCAATCACTTTTTTTTTTCTTTTTCAATGTTATCAGCGTGTGCTGCTAGTCATCCTTCATTAAAGTACTTTATGAAATTAGGGAACTGTTTTTCTATTTTTGATGCAGAATTAGTATTGAAATGATGCTAACATAGACTTATAAACATAACCTTTTACTTATTCAATAAGTTGATTTAAAATTTAGTCTTCAGTCCCTTGAGCTTTTGAGCCTTTGAGCCATTCGTATCCTGCTCAGGCCCACTTACACATATGCAAGTGTACTGTTGTTTGACTTTCCTGTCTAATAAAGCTATTCTTTTCTGCTGTGAAAAAGATATTTAGTCTATATAAAATAGTAGAGTAAAATAACTGTTCCTCTATTAAGCCTCCTCTCTCCAAGAAAACAAAAAAGAAAAATATAGCTTAAATACATTTTTTCTATTTAGTCTCTTGACTATCAAAACAGACCACTATTGTTCAAATTACCCCAAAGCATTTGTAATATGTGATGTATAAATTACTTATGAAATGGTGATCTAATATATCTAATAAAGCCCTTAGATTTTTGTTTTTATTTATTCCTTCTCATTTTTGACTTTTCACTTTTCCTAGATAGTCTCAAATATAGATAGTCCAATTATCTTTTGACAAATACCTTGTTTAGCTGGTTTAATTTCAAAATAAAAAGTTGTGCATTAAATGCATCTACTAATTTTCACAATTTTTTTCTCAAATGCCTTGTGTCTGTAACATTGTAATTGAATATCTGAACTCTATGTCTTCTGAAAATAAAAGTAAATTAAAGCACAATCAACATATTATAATGTCTAAAATCTTTATTTCTAAGAAAACACTACATTCTTATTTATTATAGTGTATAGGGACTGTAGATTTTAAGTAGCCTTTTTAGATGGTTATAATTTAAAATATCCCTTAAGTTTATAGATAATATAACAAAATATGACTTATTTGTTGTATTTTTGTTTGATGCTCATTAAAACTACTCTTCAATATGTGTGTCCAGGTCACAGTGGTGATTTCTGGCTAATAAATATAAAAATATAGAATTCGACATAGGTACAGAGAATAATTTAGATCTCACATACTCTGTAAACTAACTGTGCAGAGAAAAACATAATTCAGAATATTGAATAGATGTGGCAATTTAAATTTAATTCCACAGAAATGAGAATTCGTAGCTATAATTTTATAAATCATAAACTTGAGTCAAACGAAAGTTAAGTAACTTGTTTAAGTAAGTTTTAAGGTAACAAAAAGAGCATCTTGACTTCCCATTCATTTTCTTTATATTATATCATTACATTTGAGAAATGTCCTCAACTTGCCTACCAATTTGACAGGCCATTATACTTTATTTGCAAACAAATTATTCAAAAATAAATAATTTCAATTTAGGCTCCATTTAGCTTTTACTGTCAAAGCAGATTTGCCAGAGATTTTTTTTTTTTAGTTTAAATTACCAAAACTTGATAATAATTTAGGCAAGTCTGCAATAAGATATTTACTTCAGGGAAGGAAAGAGGTAAACTCAAATCAAGCACATTGTTAAAGTGTTAACTATGTTCACTATTAATGTTTTTATTACTTGTATTTCTAAGCTTACTCTTAACTACAAACCCATGTTATTTATAACTTCCTGAAACCATTAGTTAAACTAAAAACAGACTTATTTTTATTTTTTAACATAATGACATCTTCATTTTCTCTGCTTGTTTTATGAGAATGCATAAAATAGATAAAATTACTTATTTTCTTAAATTGGGTTGCTCTGAAATTCTTTTTAGGCATCACAGTGTTTCAAAAATTGTTGTAGATTTTAACAAAAAAATATCTTATTTAAACCAAAATTAAAATAACTACTGATTAACTAAATAAGAAATGCATCATGAGAAATTGAAACATTTACTTAAATTGGCCATTTATAAAGTTGAGAAAATAATCTCTTAACTGGAATATCCTATTTTGTGAGTCCATAGAACAAGTAGATATCATAAAACAAATTATTTAAAAATTTTAAAAAAGTTAATGCATTTATTAGACTCATAGAGTTATAGTGTGATAACTGCTATTTTAATAATTCATAACCTAATTTACTGTGCACTGTGAATGCATCTAATTTTCATTGAAACCTTTTCATTGAATATTAACTAAAGTACCTTATAAATAAAAATACTGTAAATAGAAATCTTGCAATTGATGTAATTACATAATTAATACAAATTCACTCATACTTAACAATTGAAAAACTACAAAATGTCTGATATCTACCAATGAATATTTTAGCTTAACTATTAATTTATAAGAAAAATAAAGGTATAAGGTATCCTAAATTAGAAAAAAAGCCTAGTAAAGGCTTTTGAAATAATTTTGATTTTTGAAATATGCATTATTTACAAAATACTTTTTGAAAATTCTGTTGCTTGATCATTCATTCTTTTACATGGTGAAGTCTCATGAATTTTTTTCTACAAATCATAGGGCATAATACAGTTGACTACAATATATATTATTAGATTGCATTTTAGGCCTAACCTATTTTATTTCTTTCACAATATAGAATATATAATACATTATATAATATATGCATAGTTATTTTTCTCTCCCAATTTTGCCTAACAGCCTATCACATATCACACAAAAGCATATTCAAAATTTAAGGTCAAATTGGAATTTGTCTCTATTGATCTACATCATTTTCTATATATACTTACCATTAAAACAATTTTTATTTTATTGTTGAAACAAAAGGAGGTACCTATGGGTAGTAACAATATACTCAACATGTCACACTGGTCTGAGATGGAGCACAAGGAAAAAGTTTTTTTTTATGTCCCATTTTGGTAGGATATCTCTAAACAACTAGGAAATATATGTGTCTCTTAACATTCATGTATTATTACTTCTGTTCTATAGGGAGAAGAAAGACATAAGAGAAAAAGATAGGAGGGTTTAAAAATATATATATCCTTGTGGAAATCATAAGTAGGGAAAAAGCATTTTTCTTTATCATTTCCAAATGTCTGTTCTTTCAACTATGTAAAGATATGGCTTCTTACCTAGGGTAAGCGTCATCAGGATGTCTCTCAATATAAACTGCTCTTTTTGTGCATCCTCCAGGGACAACAAATGAGCAGTTATGTTCCTGTTCCAGAAATCTCAAATGTGTCATAGAGTATATCCATGAAATCAATATAAACTCTTTCCCTACCTGTTATGGCTTTTGTTATAGTGTATTCAACTTTCTTTTTCCAAATTTTGAGGTGAACTATAAGTAACAATTCTATCCTTTTCTTCAAACATAGATATTCAATGTTATAATTTTCCCTCTAGAAAATTTTTAAGTTGTGTTTTACGAATTTCAGTATAATTTCATTATCATTCCATTGAAACATTTTATAATTTTATTTCTTATTTTTCTCAAAAATATGACTTACTTAAAATTGTTTTTAATTTCCAAACATATTTGTTTCTGAATATCTTATTGTTATTTATCTGTATTTTAATGCTGTTACATCAGAGATCATATTCTGTATAATTTTGATCCTTGTAACCCTTGGCCCAAAATATTGTCCTTTTATGTAAATGTACACTTGGAAAAAATGTAATTTCTCCAAAGTTTGGGTGAGTTTTCTGTAAACATGAACTAGATTATTTTAGTTGAAAGTTGTTCTTCAAATTTCCTGTATCTCTACAGAAATTCATTTTTTTTTTTTTTGGTCTAACTGGTTTTATCAAGTACTCAGAGTAAAGGTACTGTCTCTGCCCAAATAATAATCACAGATGTTTTTATTTATCTTTTAATAATGTGGGTTTTGTAACATGAATTTTGAAGACATATACACACACACACACACACACACACACACATATATACACACACACACACACATATATATATATCTTTACATATATATATTTCATAATCATTCTGTTGATATATCATATATATGATATATATATCCTTCAACATTAAGGGTATATACATATATATAAATGTATAGCTTCAAAATTCATGGAGTAAAAACAAAATATATATGAATTCTGTATATATGTATATATATTCTGTATATTTATTAGTATATATCTCAGTATATTTATCAGTACATTTCAGGTTTTCAGGTTTTATGAATATATATATATATATATATATATACACACACACATATGTTTATGAGTCCCACAAAAATTGATCTTTTTAAAATTATGCAATACCCATCATATTTCCACAAAAAGTTTTTTTAAAAATCTACTTTGAACATAATACCAGGTATTCTATGTTTGTTTTACATGGTATATAATTTTATTTTACATGGTATATTCACTTTCACCTATTTGTGTCTTTAAAGTAAAATACATGTTAGGCCACAAAACATGTCTCAATGAAACTAAAAGAACTGAAATCATATCAAATGTCTTCTCTGACCACAATGATATGAAATTAGAAATCAATTATGAGAAACAAAACAAAATAAAACTAAACCCACAAATGCTTGGAAACAAAAAAACATGCTACTAAACAATGAATCGGTTAACAATGAGATCAAAAGAATAATCAAAAGATGCCTAGAGAAAGGTGAAAATGAAAACACAATGATTCAAAATCATTGGGACAGAGCAAAAGCAGTCCTCAGAGGGAAATTCACAGTGATACATGCCTACTAAAGAGAAATAAGAAAAATATCAGATAATCTAATCTTATACTTAAAGGCATTAGAAGAAAAGAAAACAAAGCCCAAAATGAGTAGAAGGAAGGAAATAATAAAGATGAGAGCAGAAAAAAACAAAATATAGTCTGTTAAACAACACAAAATGTTAATAAAACCAGAAGCTGGTTCCCTGAAAAGATAAACAAAATTGATAAACCTTTAATTGGACTCATGAAGAAAAAAAGAGAGAGGATCCAAACAATATCAAAAATAAAAGGTAAGTGACAACAGATACCACGGCAATACAAAGGATTATAAGAAAATACTACAAGTAATTATATGCCAACAAATTGTACAATTGGAAAAAAATGGATAAATTTCTGGAAACATACAATCTTTAAAGATTAAATCAAGAAGAAAGAGAAAATCTGAATGGACTGATTACTACTAATGGAGACAAAACAGTAATCACAAAATCTTCCAACAAACAAAAGTTCTGTATCGGATGGCTTCACAGGTGAATTTTACCAAAATTCAAAGAATTGACATCTATCCTTCTCCAGCTATTTGAAAAAATTAAAGAGGAGGGAAGGCTCCCAGCTCATTTTCAAGGCCAGTATTACCCTGATTCCAAAACCAAACAAAAACATTATACATATATATTTTATATATGTATAAAAGATTTTATACATATATGTGTATATATGTATATACATATATACACACACACACCTACATATATACACACATACATATATATATACATACACACATATATTATATATATGCCAATATTTTAATAAACATAGCTGCAAAATCCTCAACAAAGTATTAGCAAACTGAATTTATCAAGACATAAAAATCATACCCCATGATCAAGTGGGATTTATTCCTGGAATGCAAGACTGGTTCAACATTTGAAAATCAATTAACGTGATACGTCAAATAAACAAGTTTAGATAAAAATCATGTGACCATATCAATAGATGAAGAAAAAGCCTTTGACAAGATACAGCATCCATTCTCGGTAAAAAAAAAAAAAAAAAAGCTCAGCAAAGTCAGAATAGAAGGACCATACTTCAACATCATAAAGGCCATTCATGACAAACTCACAGCTAACATCATAGTCAACAGTGAAAAGCTAAAACTGTTTTCCTTAAGATCAGAGACAAGACAAGGCCATCCATTTTTAGCATTTTCATTCAAGATAGTATTGGCAGTCCTAGTCGTAGCAATCATATAAGAATAAGAAATAAAAATAATCCAAATTGGGAAGAAGTAAAACTGTCATTTGCAGATGACATAATGATATATGCAGAGAATCTTAAAGGTTCCATCAAAACACTGTTAGAACTTATAAATGAATTTAGTAAAGTAGCAGGATACAAAATTAATATTCAGAAATCTGTTGTATTTTTATACACTAATAATGCACTATTGGGAAATTAAGAAAACAACCTCATTTACAAATGCATCAAAAAATACCTAGAAATAAATTTAACCAAGGAGATAAAAGACCTGTGCTTGAAAAATTATGAAGAAAGACATTGACAAAGATAAAAAATGAACTTATATACCATGCTCATGGATACGGAGAATTATTATTGAAATGTCCATACTACTCAAAACAATCTATAGAGTCAATGCAATCCCTATCAAAATATCAATGATGTTTTTCACAGAACTAGAACAAATACTTCTAAAATTTATATGAAATCATAAAAGATCCCAGATAGTGACGACAATCTTGAGAAAGACAAAGGTGAAGGTAGTATGATACTTGATATCAAACTGTACTACAAGGCTGTAGTAATTCACACATCACGTTATGGGCATAAAAATAGATATATAGATCCTGGGACAGAATAGAGAGCCCAGAAATAAACCCACACCTATATGACCACATCTATGACAAAGGAGGTAAGAATATACAATGGGGTATGGTTTATTCAATAAATGGGGTTGAGAAAACAGATACTTGCAAAAAAATGAAACTGGAACACCATCTTACACCATGAACAATAATAAACTCAAAATAATCAGTTTTAAAAGACTCAAAACCATGTAAACTCCAAGAAGAAAACATAGCAATACACTTTCTGATATTGTTCTTAGTAATATTTTTTCTGATATATTTCCTCAGATAAGAGAGACAAAAATAAATAAACAAACAAATGGGACTACATCAAACTAAAAAGTGTTTGCATGGTAAAGGAACCATCAAGAAATGAAAAGGCAGCCTGCTAAATGGGAGAAGATATTTGTCAACAAAACATCTAATAAGGGGGTACTCTTCAAGATTTATAAAATAAATACAATGTAACACCAAACAAAGAATACATATTAAAAATGGGCAGAAGGTCTGAATAGACATTTATCCAAAGAAAACATATGGATGGTCAATATACGTATGAAAAGATGCTCAAAGTCAGTAATCATCAGAGAAATGCAAATTAAACTCACAATGAGATATTACCTCACACCTGTCAGAATTGCTACCACCAATAAATCAAAAATAACAGGTGTTGGTGAGAAAGTGGAGAAAAGGGAACCCTCATATACTGTTGGTGGGATTAAAAAATTGGTGCAGCCACTATGGAAAACAGAATGAAGGTTTTCCAAAAAAATTAAAAATAAGACTGCCTTATGACTGAGCAATTCCACTTCTGGGTATTTATTCAACAAAATTCAAAACACTAATTCAAAAAGATGTACATTCACTGAAGCACTATTTACAATAGCCAAGATACGGAAGTAACAAAAGTGCACATCAATAGAGAGCTGGATAAAGAAGAAGTGGTACATATATACAATGGGATATTACTTGGCCATAACAAAAAATGAAATCTTACCATTTGCAACAACATGGATGGACCTAGAGGATGTTTTGCTATGTAAAACAAGACAGAGTGAGACAAATACCATACGGTCTTACTTTTATGTGAATCTAAAGAATAAATTGAAAAACAAAACAGAAACATAGATACAGAGAACTGGTAGAAGGATTGGGGAACTGGGTGAAAAAGGTGAAGGATTTGAGAAGTACAAATTGGTAGTTACAAAATAGTCACAGGGATGTAAAATATACCCTAAGGAAACAGTCAGTAATATTGTAATAAGTCTGTATAGTGTCAGGTGGGAACTAGACTAATTGGGGGATAACTTCATGAATTATATGTCTAACCACTATGCTATATACCTGAAACTAATATAAAATAATATTGAATGCCAGTGTTGACTGTAATTGAAAAATTAAAAAAAATTAAATGTGATGACATTTGAATCAAAATTTGGTGGGATGACGTAATTATCCTTTTTATTCTAGAAATTTACCAAATCCAAATGAAAAAGAAAATACCAGTATCTACCAGAATAAAAATTGAATAATTAATTTTGTCTTCAGTTCTATCAGCTGTCTGGAAAGTTATAGCTTCAGCCACATGCATCATCATAATCACCACTCTTCAAAACTTGCACCAAGATGTTGATGCAAAATGGTTTTTATAAGACTGTTTAGACTACTTTTGAAGTATCTCAAAATATTTTCTATTTAGTTGTCTTAGCAATTAAAATACAAGCTAATATGTGAAACATATAATTAATTCACCATTAATATTTGAAAGTACTGTATTCTACTTTATTCTCTGACAGGATTATTCATCAGGCAAGCAAAATATATATTGAGAAAATATTATGGTAACCACAACATATTAAAATCAGATAACACAATAGGTATTTATATCTCTGATTTTTTTTCTGAGAAATCTACACATTCATATTAAAATTAATTAGAGGGGGATGAAGAAATAAAAAGAGAGGGATGCCTCATTTCAGAAACAGTAGATTTTCTAATGTTTGAATTTCAGATAATACAAATCCAGGCTTATTAAAGCTTGAATAAATATTATATTTTGGTCCTGAAACTATGATGTTATGACATGTATTTAGAGTATATAAAGCCTAACAAAAGAGGTTATTTGAATATAATCCTAAATTTGTGATAAAATATAGAGCAATCTCAATACTACTAGAAAGAATATTCTAATGATAGCGTTTTTGTTACTTTAAAAAGAGTAGCTAAAAGTGTAAAATAAATAAAATTTATCTGCAACACACGAGAACATTAAAAATATATAAACACAGTATATGTCATTTATAATATGCTACACATAATTATATATCCAAACTATATATACATGTGGATGTGGTTCCACACTGTAGCAGTTAGCACATCTGCTTTACATGCACAAGGTCCTCAGTTCACACCTCAGTGGAGCCATGGTCCATAGTCTATGGCCATGCTACCTTGAACAAGCCCAATCCTGTCTGATCTTGGAAGCTAAGGAGGTTCGGGCCTGGTTGGTACTTGGATTGGAGACCACTTAGGAAGACCAGGTGCTGTAGGCATATATAATAATAAATAATAAGTAAATAAATAAATTATGTATATGTGTTATGCATAATTGAATAGAGAGATGATACATTGATGTATAGAGAGATAGAGATATGTTTCTAATCTGTTAAGCAATTTTCCAAAATGGATTTTAAAACTCTCCATGTGAACGTTCAGATCAAATTTTAAAACCAAATTTCACTCTTCACACTACTGACTCAACATTATTATTCATTTGTTACTGGCACTCCTTTTATAAAGTTGTGTAATTTACTACTCACCACAATAATTGATTTGACGATTACGCTCATAAACCATTAGCAGTGTATTTTTTAAAAAACTCTTGCCTGTAGACATTGAAATAAGATGGCTCGTATTTGAATACCTGCCCGCAGTTCCCCTGACATGTGAATTTGAGCCAATATAGAACAACTATTATTTAAAATGGCAACAACAAAATAATGATTTTTTTGTAAATTAAAATATCATAATTGATGGTGCTTAGGAAAATGATTCTAGCATAGCACTAATTTTTTAAGTGCCCTATTTAATTGATTTTAAAAAATAATTCTGTTTTTTTTTCAACCTGTGTTTCTTTCACAGGTATATGTTATTAGTAAAAATATTTTCTATATTTTGCTTTTTTGTTTGTTTTCACAAGCTGCTAATTAAATCAGCACCTGTTTAATTTAATAATACTGAGCCCTGAAGACTGGTTAGTATTGATTGTCCACCTGAACTTGAGGACTTCCTTCTGGATAGTGACCGAGTACACTCCTGATGCTCATGCTCATTTATATATTGCTCAGAGCAATAGTTCTGGTGGCGAGAGTCACCGTGTAAATTAAAACTGTTACTTTATATATTAAATTGCATCATGTTTCTTATTCAAGAATTCTGACACTGAGATATTTTTCCAGTTGGGAGAGAAGCCTTAAGAGGAGACTGTTGATAAAATAAAAGGAGAAAAAAAGTATATTGGCGGTGGGGGTGGGCAAAACAAGCAGGGTGTCAAGGCAGTGGAAAATAAGAGTACAAGGAAATCTGAATTATTCTCCACTTGCTTAACAGATCAAAGTTAAAGTCATAAAATGAAAATACCAAAACAAATATGCATTCCATAGTAGACAAAATCTAACTAATCTCCAACTAGAAATAGAGTCATTAAGTATTATAGGGTTAATAAAATATTTATTGTGATGTATCAATAGGGAAGAGCTTAATTTAGTCAATTGGAATAGTTATTGTATAATTAGAAATGTGCTGAACTATCAGTTAAATTTGATTGATAGCTATAGTTCTGAAATTGATTAGCCATGGGAAACCAATAATTTAGAGTGATATTTCTGTGCAAAATGGCCTGATATTCTGGTTTTACCATCACCCTTTCCTTCCTCGCTCCTTTAATCTCTCTCCCCACCTTCATTTCCTCCCTTCTGCAACCTTGGGAAATATCATTAACAGCAATTAATTGAAATAATCTTGAATGATACGCAGACCACTCCCACCGTATGAATGTGTTTATGAGTGTACCTCTCTAAAGTCTCTCTCTCCAGCAGTCGAGGTTTAGCTTTCTAGAACTCTTTTTTGGAAGCCTCTTTCCTCTTGGGTGTGAAAGTAATTCAGTTTACATAGAGAACTTACCTACTCCTCTCTCAAAACCTGCGGTGTACTGGTGTTCAAGATACCAAAATGCTTTCTCTTTCTAATCAATCTGACAGTTTAAACTTGTTTCCAGAGAGAAAATTAAAAATATATATATTAATAAAGATAATGGGTGAAATGACAGCTATTAACATTTTAGCAGTACTAAATAAGATTGTCATTAAATGATATTTTTCCATCAAGCAGGAAAAAGGAATGCACTCTGTGCCTCAACACAGTAGTTGGTATAAAGCCAGTTTAGGAAAGCATCAGTTTCGTATTCCAGTCCTGAAGGAGAATGAACAGAATTTTTTTTTTTAATATTCCTCTTAATGTTAGTCTTGACTGACTTCCAAGTTAACACCAGTGATACAAATAAGCCCGTTTAAGTGTTCGATCCCATACAATTATCATCCTCTCATCAATTATCTGTATGTGTTCTAAATACATGATAATGTCCTGGCTGCATGTAATGTCCTAGAGTATGCTTTGCTTGTAATAATTTTTTTATGTGAATCCTGCTAAGCCACAACTTGAGTTCAAATTTCAATGACTGGCATGGACATTTTATTATATGTCTTTTTAAAATCATAGTTGTTTCTACGATTATGGTCTTGTACTTACAGTAAACTACAAGTGTTTATACTTTTTTGAGAGTACTAAGTGAACCATGTGGTGGCTGGAATAAAGCCTCCACAATAAGTAAATATCTGTGGGATTTCTCTTTTTATATTGAGACATTTTTATATTGAGATTTATATCTTTACTTTCTATATTCATTTTGAGATAAAATTAAGGAGACACTTGTCAATTCAAATCCGAAGATATAATTATCAGTGCAAATGAACAATGTATTTCAATAAACTATTTTAATTTGAGCTGCATAAATAACATGAAAGGTAAATTGTTTTAAAAAATCTAATAAAGACCATTTTTTTTATATTTAGAAATGGATTAAGATCAAAGAGTAAATATGAACTCAGTGTTCTTCCTTGTAGATGAATATCAAATATTCAGTAACTAAATAATTATAGTGCATTGAATAGTGTCCCATTAAAATTAGAACCTCAAAATAAAGCCTTATTCATGTTTAGGGCCTTCGCAGATATAATTTGGTTACTAGAAGAACATATTAGAAAAGGGTGGACCTTAAATTCAATAACTGGTATCTTATAAAAAGAAGAAAGGACACAGAGACAGACATACAGGAAAGAAGGAGGGCATAGATCATGGGGATGCAGCTGTTAGCCAAAGTAAGGCCAAGGGTTGATGACCACCACTAGAAGCTAGGAGAGGAGAATGGAAAAGAATATCCCTCAAGCCTCTAGAAGAAACCAGCTTTGCCAATACCTTGTCTTCAGACTGTCTGAAGTGTGGGAGAATAAACTTCTGTTTTAAGTCTCCCAGTTTGTGTTAATTTTATTAAAATAACCTTAGGTAATTATTTCAATGTATAACTCTGAGAATTACCTCTCCTAAAAAAAAAAAAACTGTCTACTATTTCATTTGCTTAGAATCTGGAGATAAAATATAATACATACATACATACATACACACACACACACACACACACACACACACACACACACACATATATATGAATGAATAATATGCACACAGACACTATGCCAACAAAGCCATGGCTATCTCAAATGTCAATATGTTACATATAAATAATAAAGGCAAGAGAGTTTACAATGATAGAACACTATGGCTTGAAATTGAAAGTGTATTTGAGTTTTTTTGAGTTTTATCTTAAGGGATGATTAGGACTTGCAAGGAGGTAGATCAGAGAAAACTTCAAGTTTGGTACTGTAGTGAGCAATAGCATAGATTATAAATGCGATTAAAACATAAGTAACATATGAATGTTATGCTTACACAGTATTAAATGGTGCAATGTGAAGACAATGAAGGTGTGTCAATGACACAATGAAACTGTTATTTTAAAAAATATTCTCTAAAATCATCTTTTCCCACCTATCTAAGTCTAAATATGATTCAGTGTTCATGGCACAAACGGCAACTTTCTCAGTGTCCTAATTCCTTGATTTTCTCAATTCAAATTAAGTTGTTCCTTCCCTGAGCAAATTCATCTACACTTTTCCAACGATATTTACCTTTATCATTTCTGTGTTTTAATAGTGTCATGGTGTGTTTATGGAAATATTATGCCACTGCTATTTGATTTCAAACTTGCTGTAGTAGTTTCAACGTGTTTGCACATTTTTATCTGGAATACAGAAAAATGCCCTGCAGACATTTGGTGCCTTTTAAGCATTTTTTAAGTGAAATATTATCTTTATCTATATTCATATCTATTTCAATTCATTGGCAATTTTATATTTGCATCTGTAGTTTCAAAAAACACAGACCTTTTTTGTATATTTAAAGGAGAACTGGTGTACAACTGCATTTGCAATTGAGTGTTAGAAAAACAATGTACAGCATATATCGGAGTGAGACTTTTTAAAAGAACATTTAGAGCAATTAATCTCCGACACCCAGGTATGTTGAATTCTGTGTTAAGTATGGTTAGAATACAAGGTGTAGAGCAAGTTTTTCATGAAGCAAATTGATTACTTTTAATTTTAACTAAGGCTGAATTTATATTCACCATTCACAGATCTTGCCATGAAATTTCAGCAGAGGCAAAAAAAATACAAGTTACAAGATATTTTAATATGTATTGCTAACATATTTATTGCTTTTAACATTATATTTTATTTGACAATTCTCGGTGACTCAATGTTATATATTGATAATTTGAATGCAGTAAAATGCTGAAATATGAACTTTAGCAAGTTTGCTTCCCTATTCAATTTGAAAGGGCTTGGCTTTTTGTTTCCTACAAATACAAATAACAACAAATAGTGGTGAGTAGACTCTATATATCAAAGGTGCCATCATTCAGCCTACTATAGTAACAAATGAAACATGGTTTCATTACACTAAGTTAAATTTTAAGTAGATAAAACAGTGATTACACAGATACTTTGAATAGCTTTTGGGAAAAAATAAAAAAACCTAAAACAATCGTTTTATGTTTTTTGATGCATTTAAACTTTACTCCTGGAAATTATTTCATAAATTATCTGAGAGAACAGGTATTGCCACATATATGTTAGGACTGAGATTCTGCCCTTCGGGAGATTTTCTTGAGGACATTTTACTAGCCCAAACAAAGAAGCTAATGGAGTTTTCCGCTTATATATTCAAAGAGGTGACTCTCATATTATTCTTCCCGTGGGCCTCACAACAATTCTGATGAGTAGATTTCTTCTGAAGTCATCACACTCCAGTCTCCCTTTGCCAATTACTCCCCAGCATCTCATTGTATATGCCTGGCAGTCTGCCAATTATTGAAGGTGGCTTTTGGCTTTTGTTAAATGTTCACTTTTTCATCTTCAATAAGATTCTTATTCTTTGCCTAGACATCAACAAATTATCATTCCTAATAACTGTCATACTTAACACCTTTCTCTCATATTAACTATATCTACAATTTTATTTATATCTCTATGCTTCATGAGGCTAAAGTTAAAATGCATATTAATTGTAATTTGATAAAAATAAATTTAAATTATTCTCCTATTTTAAATAAGTAAATTGATTCCATTACTCCTAATTATATTTAGTATCCTGCACTAACCATCTTCCTAATTGAAAGGCTATTGTAACACTGTGTTTGTTATTTTATATATACCAAAATATTATTTTTAACTTATTTCTTACTCCTGGCTGTTAGAATGAAACTGATTAAATATTTTTATCTCACTTAATTCTAAATATACTCCCCCAAAATAAACAAAAACAGGAAGGAGACACAAATACAAGATAAAAGTTTCAAATCTCCAAGTATGTTTTCTCTACTGAGACACTGGGTTTGAAATATTTAGTCAGAAAAAATTCAATTAATTATTGAAAATATCCTAGATATTAAAAGAATGTTTATTATATTAATAATATTGGTACAAACCTTCTTTGAATATAAAACATAATATTGAATCTCAAAATGGTGTCAAGTTCAAACAGAAGATATTTTAGAGCAAAATAGATTATACACATACAATTACAAACTTAATTGCATATTTTAAACTTTTAAATTGTAATGTTATTTTTTCTTATAGGAGCAGTACTAATCTATTTTTCTATAAAAATTACTTGGGAAGATAATTTAAATCACAGATTTTTGGGCCCCAACTCTCAGTAATTTTGAATAGTAGATTAAATTGATGAATAAGAAAACAATATTTTTTACAAGCTAATCACATGATTCAAAGTAGGTGTTGAATAAAACAGAAAATTCAATCACATAGAGGTATATTTTATGTAATTTCACATATTTTGAAATTTATGAACAGTTTACATTTATTTTAAGAAAGTTAAGAGAACTGATTACCTATGCCAGGCTATTTTTAAAAAGCCCCTGCAATTAATATGGGAACTTATGTTTTTTTTTTTTTCTCTATGAGTTAGAAAAGTAAATCTTTGTCATTTGTGCATATGAAATGTATAGCATCACTTTTATTTTCTTTGTTGTAAACTTATGGAGTAACTATCTGAAATTCAATAACAACACAGCTATAATCTTCATCATAATTAGCTTGATAATCATTGTCAGAGAATGCTATTTAGTTGTTATACAAGAAAAATGGAAGGGAAGATAGAAAGGGATGGGCAGAGAGCCTGTGATTAAATAAATTTAGGAAATCTGTGAGAAACAAAGGATTACTTAGTGTACCAGCACCTACCGTAAACGTGAGCAAAAGTTCATTATTTCATGCAATATAAAATTATCAATATGTGTTGAATATTCTTTGAATTGTGAGCTGTCACTGTTAATATTCTATTAAAATAATAGATCCTTTTTTGTTTGTTTAACCAGAATTAAAGCCCTTATTTTCTCTTTAACCTGAAATTGACAGAGTACATTTTAGCCAAAGGGTGGGTAGGGGGGTGAAGTACATTACAGTATGTGAACTTTTCTAAGAATTGATAGTATTTATTCTGCAGTAGAAAGTTATGATGAGCAAGTTATTTACAAAATGATATAAAATGTGATGGCTACTAACGTGACGATAGCCTTAGTAGAGTTTCCTATTATAATGAGAAAAGCATGTAACTAGGGTTGAGACAATTAGTCTCTGCTTGTCTTTTCTTTCTTAACATTGAAAATGTCATTTTACTGTTACATCAAGCTTAATTTCTGATTGAGTAGTAAAGTTCATAATGTTTCACCTTTAAATAAGAATTTTAAGAAGAAAATATTCTTAGGCTTGGTTAATGGCACATCAAAGTTGAATAACTTAGCCAGATGATTTTAAATGTCTGTAGCTATAATTAAAGTTTTGGAAGTTCATTAGTGTGTTTTGTAATAACAATGCAGAATAGACAAATTTACTGTAAACCTTTCTTCTAAGAAAGGACAATTTATATTAAAGTTGATATTTATTGTGCTAATCAATGTGCAAAGAATCTTCAGAAATAAACTAATTGAATACATATAAAACCTGTATAGAATTGTTTCTATTACCACCCCTATTTTACAGGTGGGGCATAGACAAAATGTACAAGTAACTTTCTCAGATTAAATAACTAATAACAGAATGTGAAACCAGGTGTTCTGACTCTATTATGTAATTTAAAGTCAATGATTCAATGAAGCTGTATAGATTCAATTAATCTCATTAGCGTTTTTACAAACAATGGGCATATTTAAAATTAAATGTGTAAATTTCCTCTACATAAATTTTTAATTTCTGTTTTTGAGGCTTGTCTATAAAGATACTGAGTTAAACTATATTGTCCTTTGATTTTTACAATGCTTTATTTCCAAAAGCAAATACTGTTCTCTAGATAGCTAAAATTTCTGAAAATATGACTGTCCTTCGCATAAATGGTAAGTGGTTGTATTTTCTGCCAATCATTTTTATCTTTGCAATGTAAGCTAAAGGTGATATGGCTTATTGCAGAAGATGAGGGTCATCATGAAAATGAATTTCAATATTCTTTGAAATGTGTGAGCCATCAATTCTGAAGAAAAGCCTTGAGCATGAATGATAAAATCATAAATTCTCTTGCAATCTGTTCTTTGTATAAAATAAAAAGAGATAAATGTAACTATATATTATATATGATGTCATTAATAATGCAATGTATTCAACCCAAAATGAAGAAAAAAATGTTTGATGTGTTGATGAGAATATATACTCTAGTTTTATTAAAATTTATATTAAAATGTTGAAGAAACACAGATATTGAGGACATTCAAATCGGAGTTGATATGTAGTACCAATCCGAATATAGCTGATCAATAATAGAAGATGTAAACAACAAAATTTAAGGCAAAAAATGTAGTTATTAAAACTATAGATCATGTAGTCTACATTGAGAGTTACCCACTATGACAAAATTTGTTGAATTCAGTAAAGTATTAGTTAACTTTTTTGTTAAACCCTAAAAATATCCTATTATTTCAGGAATCTCCTCACCCACAACTTGGATAACCCATTGCTCAATAAGTATTTACAACTTAGATCTGTCTAGTATTTTCCTGAAGGCTGGCGAGGGGTCAAATTATTCATCAAGTGTAAGATACACTTATTTGTGAAACAAAAACTTAGATGGAATAAATACAATAAAGATCAAAATAATTATATTTAACTAAGCATCAACAGTTAGGTGACGATGAAAGCATAACACGTAAAAGAATTTCACAGGCACATAAGAGCTGTACAGGTTGTCATGGAAAGAGGTGGGAGCAGAGTTTATTTACTGTGTCATCTTGACTAATAAAATCCTGCTAATAGAACATCTCCAGTAGCATTTTATTCTCACTATAGAAAATAGAATAAAATTGTATATGAAGAGGCTATTAAAAGTGTGTCGACAAGCATTATTCTAGAAGTGTGCTTGGTAGTAACTAACACAAATATTAAGTAATATTTTCATTTTATGATGATTAGTGTGTTTAGCAGTTTTTAAAAAACATATAACATTAGATTTATTTTCATATTTATTTTAGAGGACCCCTTCCAAATGAATAAACTTCAAGAAACACAAATATGTGAGATATAAAACTAAAAGCAACAAATGAACAAGAGAAATGATGACTCGTTGACATGAACAAAAGTTTAGTATTTACCAGAGGAAAGGGGCTGAGAATTAGGAAGGGTAAAAGGGGTCAAATATATAGTGAGAGAGGAAAATTTACCTTTGGGTGGAGAACACACAATGTAATATACATATGACATATTACTGAATTGGACATTTGAAACCTATATAATTTTATTAACTAATTTCACCCCAATAAATTGAATAAAAATATCTATAAAGAGAAAGTAAAAAATAAAAATAATAAGAAATACAAAACCTACATCCCATTTGTGACTGGACCTTAACTTGTGAAGTGCAGATGAGCTTTCCACAGGATGAGAGTAAACTGGTAACAGCAGAGGGTTCATTGAAGGAGTCTGTCTGGAGTTGGACAGCCCAGTGTGAGAGTCTGCTCTGAGTTGCCTAGAGCAATGCTGGATGGTCACTGTTTGGCATCCGTGTATTCAGCAGAAGGAGCAAATGATTTTCATCATAATGAATCATTAGGAAGAGTAATCCCCTACCACTTTTCCTTGACAACTACCTCCAATAGTTAGAGACACCAGATGGGATAAGCTTGTCAATAGACAATTGCATTTTCCAGTCATTCAAGGGGTGGGAGTGAAGAGCAGTTTTATCCGATTTAAAAATTTGAAGTAATCTGATATTGCTCACCCCTGTGAACTAAATTTAAACTCATTATATGTGGGAACCTGTCCAAGACTATGAACAATTTCTGGTTCTTGTACATGTGCTGGAAAATTTTACAACCTCTGGTTTTATAGTCAATCGATTTTGAGATAATCACAAAGCTTCGTTGAAGAATTGTCATGGAGAGGTGCAAGCAAATCTTAGAGAAACCAACGATTTGGCAGATTATAGGGGACAGAGAAGAGATTACATTTGAAAGGAAATGCTTTAAAAAAATCCTTAGAAAATATATTGTAATCAAGGAAATGATGTAGAAGAAACAGGAAGATAATGTTTAAGGTATCTGTTTCAAATGCTCGAATTATATTTTATAGAAGTATGAGACTTGATACAATTAGGCAACAGGCTTTTATTAATCTAACTCTCTCCTCCAGACCTTGGACTCTGGAGAAAAACACTTCATCACACTGACTACTCTAATTTTTAAATTACTGACCACTAACTCACTGGGCCTTCAGTGCTAATTTACTACATTCTCTTTCTCTACCAATTTTCTCACTTAAAACATTCTTTCATACTCTTACATGTCTTTAAATGCCCCAACACACTCCCCTTCTTACTGTTAGCTAGTGCCTTTGCTTCCTTTTAAACTGCCAATATAGAATCACTTAAAATGAACTGACCTCAGCCGTGCACCACGGCATGTATCCACACACCTCAGTCAGATTTAGCATCCTCTCTGGTTACCACAAAGGGACTCTGTGCTCTCTGCAAGGGCAAGCTTGTCCATTTTTGCACTCAGTCCTATTCCTTTTCACCTATTCAAGAAGTGTCCCCAGAAAATGTCCCTCTCTGCCATAAATTTTCTCTTTACACAGATTCTGCATTAGATTATCCCATCATCAAACAGGTTGTACTTATTAATTTAAAATAAATGAGCAAACAAAAAAGCAACTTTTTCATTAAATTTCACTTCTACCTTCTACATTGTTACTGTTACTGTCATAACCCTTCTGTTAGGTAGCTAGTCAGGCAGAGCAATGGGGGGGATGGGGGAGCAACAAAAGAGTCATGGCCCAAATATAATGCAGACATTCTCACTTCTGGGTCCTTCTGTGGCCTCTTCTGGCCTTTTTGTGGACCCTTTGTGTTGGCTATTGTGGGACCATGTGCCTCCTTGGACATTCTTTGTCTTTCTAAAATACACTTTTATAATATAATATTTCACAATATAAAATATAACATACTTTTAAGAAATCCTTTCTAAATCTCACTGACCTGTGATTCTTCACTGTGATCATGAGGAAGAATGGAGGTAAATGCTTCCTATACATCTGTGCCGCTGTCATCCCCTTTGTCCCCCCTGCCATTGGGGCGACACCCAACCCGTGATCGGCCCCAATGGTAACATTTCTTAATTTTTCTGTCACTCAAATGCATCAAGAATTATCTTACCTCAGGACCTTTACCCATTCTCTAAATTCAACCTGCAATCCTTTCTACTTGATATACAGGATTCTACATCTAGATCACTTTCTCTTCCTTCAAGTTTCTCCTTAAATTTAATCTGATCATGGAGGCCTTCAATGAAGACACTTTATAATAGAGCACTACTCAGCTAAGTCTCCACATTTCATATCAAATCATACTCTTTTTCTGTTCTATCTTTTCTCAGAGTCCTTATCCATCTCTGACATGTTGCAGATTAATTGTCTGGCTCGTTCATTAAAATTTGAGCTCTATGAGAGGAGATATTTAAAATTTTAATGATTGATTTTTGCCAATGAAATGTATAATCATAGATAGAGAAAATGACAAATG
The DNA here is from genome assembly GCA_030015415.1 of Cynopterus sphinx. NCBI lineage: Eukaryota > Metazoa > Chordata > Mammalia > Chiroptera > Pteropodidae > Cynopterus > Cynopterus sphinx. Next base: position 12,611,993 of record CM057379.1, read on the forward strand.
AAAGGGAAATATTTGCCAAAAGTATAACTATTTCAGTGAAAAAACTAGTAGCCTTTCTAATGCAATTAGATTGCCTTTTTAAATCAGTAGAAAATTTTGTAGTATCTTGGAAAATAAAATTTCTAACTATAAAGTATGCACCAGTATAGTTTACACACCAGTTGGACACATTTTAAGTATTTGTTAAGATCCATTTTGGTAAGATCCACTTTTGCCACCCAACACTAGAAAAATAACCACACATGTATCTGTAAATATTCAAAAATATTTTAAATGGGGCCTGCATACATGTATGAATTATACAGTTAAAAATAAATTTTAAAAATAAATACATTCAAAGAAGGGAAGAAGGAAGAAACGATAAAAAGAAGGAAAGGATGGAGAGAGGGAAGGAGGAAGAAAGGGGAATGATCCCATTCTAGCTGTGATCCATTACATCTTTAGAGACAGGCACTAAATTTCCAGGGTACCATAGTCACTCTTGAATATCGTTGCCTCATAAAGATGGTCATTTCTTTGCGCACTACACTCATGATGTTAGACCACAGCTAGTGGTACAAAAGTCAAGCCATGCTTCAAGTTTTGATAAGTCCAAGAGAACTCTGGTGGTGATGGGGCTGAGGTGGGGGTAGGGGATGTATCTGATGTTGTGAAGGAGCTCTCGCCTGCTTTTGTTCTAGAACCTACCATTGGAATTCAGTGGAAGAGATAAAAGTACTACTGAGAATGAGTGCTGTAGAAAAATCAAAGTAGCACAACTTTTATTTACCATACTATAAAGAATTTTAATGGTTTTTAAGAAATTTCTTTATAAGTTGGTGGGTCTTAATTTGCATCATTATGTTGCGATAATTTAAAAACAACTTCAGATTTAGGTCTCAACAATATATGTAAGTCAAAGTTCTCCAGTAAAGAAAACAAACAGAGTTTAAAGGATTTGTATACATAAAAAAATATGTAAGAAATTGTCTCATGTGATTATGGAAGTTGGAGAGTCAAAGATCTGCAGGGTGGGCTGGAAAGCTTTGAATTCTAACTACAGTTAGATCCAAAGGTTGTCTGCTGCAGATTTCCATCTTGCTGGAGGGAGATTAGTCATTTTTTCAATACGAGCCTTCAACTGATTTGATGAGGCCCACTTATGGAGAGCAATGTGCTTCGCTAATAGTCCACCAATTTAAAAGTTTATCTCATCCAAAACACTCTCACAGAAACATCTGGAATAATGTTTGGCCAATAGCTGGGAACCATGATCCAGCCAAGTCAACACATAAATTTAAATATCCTACTAGATAATGAAATTAATTTAGTCTTAGCCTTGATGAATGCCTCTATGATTAAAAAAAAAAAAAGCTTAGTACTTATGCATAAGCTAAAGACTTTTTCTCTGAATATTATTACTTAATATTCTAAACCAGCTTGAGTTTACTATAGGTTACATAAATCTTTCCCCAGAGAAAGAAAATAGTCTTCTTACATTCTCAAACTTAGTAGAGAACCCCACACATATCAATGTGAGACTACAATGCATTATGTAGCATATACATTTATACTCTCATTTTATATTTTGTTTTCTGTAAAGTGACATATAGTAGCTTCTAGTCCAAGACATTCTTTAAAAGTAACATTTTTGCAGATGTAACAGAATGATATAATTGATTCTTTGCTGCATATTGAAATGTAGATATGTTTTGTGCACTAAAGCAATATCCACTGATTTTCTTCACTAGGAGCTACAACCTAATATAAAATAGGGCTTTAAATGTATAGCTGCTGGCTCTATGAATAACCAGAACAAGATCTATATAATAAATGTGAGATATAGTGGTATTAAAATATTCAGTTGTCCTACTTTGGACTTATGTTCACAGTACAATGGTAAAAAAAAGGTATAGATACAATAAAAAAAAAAAAAAGAGAGATATCATTTCTTATATGAGTTGAGTCCTCCATTTTACATATGAAGAATTTCACCACAAAGTTTAAGTATTTACCATGTTAAACTTTCATTGAACTCACAAATAATACTAGCCTATTAGTGTGATACTAGTCTCTGGACTACAGAAATAAACTGCAATCACTTACATAACCACAAATAAGAGCCGTAATTTTGGGGGGATTTTATTATTTGAGCTGGATTTTATATATATATATATATATATATATATATATATATATATATATATATATATATATATATGTAAAGTGAAACTTTACAGAAGAAATTAAGTTCAATTTAACTGTGTCCCTGTTCCTTTCCTTTCCTTCCCTTATTGAACTACACTTGTATAAGTGTAGTTTTGTCATTTCAAATAAATTTTTACCTTTGCCTTTTATATACACACACACACACACCACATATATACACAGAACTCAGAAAGTGATTTGGTATTATTAAGTGGTTTTTATATTTCCATATGTGATATATAAATATATAATTAAGTAGTGTGTTTTTTATGGCTCAAAATTACATTTCTCAGATTAGACTCAATATAGATTGTTATCAAACTTATTAATTTAAATTATAAAATTTCATTATAGATGCAATTTTTTATCCTTTTTCCTATTTTCAATGATTTATATTATAAACAATATTATAAATACACATATACCCTTTAACTTCTGCAGCTATAACTGGCTACAAAGCTTCCAAGATGGTATGCTTCAATTTTTTTTTCTATATCTTTTGGGTATCTATTGCATAGTTTGTTTGTTTATTTGTTTTTTTCAGTTATCATGAAGCTCACATTAATTATCTTCTTAATATAGCAGTCTATTTTAACCTGATAACAATTTAACTTCCATCTCATACAAAAATTCTACCCTTACTCCTTTCCTCCTTATTTTGACTTTCCGATGTTATAAGCTACCTCTTTTTTCATATTGTGTGTCTATTAACAACTTACTCTAGCAGCAGTTATTTCTGATGCTTTTGTCCTCTAAACCTTTATACCAGAGTTAAGTGATGAACACATCACCATATGACACTACCAGAGTACGATAAATTCGGTTAGAACTTACCTTTTGCAATTATATCTGCCGAGGGACCTGGATTCTGGGTCCAAAGAAGCCAACCAGCTGCTGGGGAGCCCTGGGGCAGGCTCGGTGTCCGGATCCATGGGGCTGGGTCTGGTGGGTACCAGGTCAGGCCGGTATCTGGCTTGGCGGGAGTTGCCATGGAGACTGGGGCCGCAGAGGGCGGGCAGGCGCCAGCAAGTCTGGAGCCAGGCGCAGGAGAGTCATCCTGGGGCCTGCGGTTGCCCCTGGTGTCTGATCTGCCTTGGCCAGTCTGGCACTGTGGCGGGCTGTGCCCCCGGGCCCTGGGAGCCAGACTTGAGGCCGGGGCCACAGGGTTGGCCTGGCATTAGGGCCGCCTAGGAACCTGGGGTGGCGACAGCCTGGCCCGGCGGTGCACCTGGGCCTGGAGCCCTGGACCTGGCTGGGGTCGCTGTTGTCGGCCTGGCGTGTTGGGCCTGGTCAGGAGCCTGGGCTCTCCGGGGCCAAAGGGAACTTGGTGCCAAAGGCCACCCAGGCTGTGGCAGCCGTCAGAGCTGGGGTGACCTGTGCACCTGTTCGAGGAGCCAGCAGGCCCTGAGGTGAGCTGGGAGCCGGGCTGAGGCAGGGGAGCGGGGAGGGGTGGAGGGGCCTGGGGTAGCTGGAGCACGCCGGGAACCTGGGGTCATGGGGGTCACCTGTGGCCACGGGAGCTGGCAAGCGCTGCGGTGCATCTGGGATGGCTGGGTTCGCGCGGGCCACCAGAAGCCTGGTGCCACAAAAGCTGCCTGCGCCTGCATAGGCCACCTGGAGCCTCTGGAATTACAGATGCGTGGGTGAGCTTGAGGCCTGGGTTTGTAGGATCATCTTGACATGGAGCTGGCTGGTGGCAAGAGAGAACAGGGCCTGGGTTCGGGGGAGTTCCTAGGGAGTCATTTAGAGCCATAGAATCGGTCTGGTTCCTCGGTGAGCTGGCTCTGGGGACCCCTGGGAAGTTGGGTTCCCACTTTACTGGCTTACTCCCACTGATAAGGTGTCTGTCTTGGCACTGGCTTGCCTGGGCTTGGGGGACAGGTGATGGAGATAATGCTAAGCTAATGATCCTACCCTCCTTCATACAGCTTTATTGTTTCTGTGCTTTAGCCAGGTGCTGTTCTCCCTCACCTGGTACTGTTGTTCCAATCAAGTTGTTCCAATTGATGTTTCTGGGGTCACAAATGCTGGAAATTCCTATGCTTCTATTTGCTGACATCATTTTTCCTCCTGCCTACTTTATATATTCAATTTTTGATGAATATTTAGTTGTTTGGGGGGCAGGGAAAGGACTGTTTGAATATTGTAGTTATATTTTGCATAATTTTTATTTTATAATTTCTACCATTACTGTAACTAATTCTCCTTCTCATTCCCACTATTATCTCTCCTTTTACATAATCGGTCATAGTTTTATTTAACTTTTTAAAAAAGAAACAAAATATAAAAGACAACAAAAAATAATTTTATAGTTATTTTGAGAGTCAGAGAAGACTAGTGTAATTTTAGAGAATTAATGGATCTAGACTAGAAGAGAAGGAAGAGATCTCTTGCTTTGGCAGTACATTATAGAAACCAAAGCTCATGGTGCTAGAATTCAATGCCAGTCACTACTTCACTTCCAAATTCAATTTCTTCATCTATACAAGGTTGAAGATGATGCTTATTCCTCAAACACATGTTTTGAAAAATAAGTAAATGATGTAAATTCCTTAGAATAAACTTGACTCTGGTAAGCTCTCAATAATAAAGATTTTTTAATGTTGGGACAAGATGAGGCACAGGTTAAGTTGTGTGGGTGAGTTTAAGCACAGATTCAGAAAATCTAATGAAGTGTGATTCAGGATTGCTCAAATTTGTGAGACCCTTGGCCTAGTTTCTATGGAATACAGATTGCTTACAAGTAAGGCAAAGTTTCATCAGCAATTACTGGTCTTGAGATAAAGAGAATTTTATCACTGTTGTAAGTAAAGCGTTTGAGAGCAAAGGTCCTGTGTGCCCTGTGTGTGACTGAGACCCTCTAGCATGTGAATTTGTAGAGAAGTTCAAGGATTGTGAGATTGAGGAATGCCAGTATCGTGTGGATGTTTATGACATGGGAAGGAGGAACTGATATGATGTCTTACAAATGGATCCCATGGCAATGAATTTCTTTCTGATTCTTCTACTTTTTTTTTTAAATAATGATTTGAAAGAGATTTAACTTAAGTTTCTCTATTTGAGGAAGAATAACAGCTATTATGCAAACGAACAGCATATAGACACATAATATGGCAACAAGTTTACATTCAACATTGCAGAAAAATTGCTGTCTTTTAAGTTTCTGCTTAAGTGTCTTGAGCCTCAAGGCACTTTACCTTACTAATTAACTTGCTCTGGTCTCTTTACCTATTAAAAACCTCTTTGTTTTCCTGGGCTACAAGCCTGTCTCTTGGGGCACTTCCCATTATTGTTTTGTACCTGTTTTGTTTTGTTTATAAGGTGCATATAAATAATAGGAGGTTTGCCTGATTTTCTTTGTAACTGGAGAGTAATGTTGATGTTTGAACTCTGGTCTTTGCACTGTCTTATAGTACTAAATCCACATTGTGAGAATAGTCTGTGCACGTTCTCCAGGGGAGGTTTGCATTTTTTTGTGCTGAGAAAGATTAAGTTGCTATCTTTTGATTCGGGGAAAGTCCTTTGGCCCTTTTTTGTTAGATAGGTTGTCAGGCATGTGGGACAGGAGCAGAGGCCCAGTTCTGTAACCACAGAAATCTTCCTTGAAGGCCTTCCTTAAGGACCTCTCAGAAACACCTACCTTTTAGGGTTATAAATTACTCCAAATCCTAGAGCACCAAGGTCATAAAAGCTCTGGCTTAATCAGCCACAAATGCATGGGCAGAGAGTACTGCCCTAACCTGCCCACAGCCTAATTATACCATCATTACAGCATGACTATGCCTAGAAGTTCATGAATCTAATAATAACAGACTGAATTCTGGGTAAGCACATGTGCAATAGGCAAAGTGTTATACAGCCACCAACTGTCAGTCAAGGTGTCCTCACATAGTGATTATCTAGGATCTCCCATCATGGCCCAAATATAAACAGACTTTCCCACTTCTGCATGGTTGCAGCTCTCTTGGCTGAAAACCTGCTCCTCCCATGGAGGGTACTTTGTGTTATCTTTTCACATCCCAAATTCCACAGGGCTGTATTCTTCCTTAGCATGGCCTGTCCCTGAAATGTACTATCAATAAATATTCTAAATCTTGCTGACCTATAATTTCTTTGCTGTGTCAGCAGGGAAGAACTGAGGGATGCCACATCACCCCTGACGTGCCGCTGGGACAAGCCAGATTTCATGTCACCCCAGGGGTAACACGGTTAACATGCTTGACCTGCAGACCTCTAAGTACACACTTTTCATCCTTATTTTTTTGTATAAAGACTGATCACTTGTTAGTCTTTATATTTGTTCCATTGCCCCTCTCCATAGGGCTCTCGGTAGGATAGTGGCCCTCAATGCAGTGACCCCCCTCCATCACTCACAGGTATATGGAATTTCTGAATCCACTGCATGCCAGAATATTTAAAATACCTATATAGCTCGCTTTGAATTTCTGTATAAACTATAGGAGCTGGGATGAGCCATTGGTGTGCTGAATCTAGACATTAACTTATTTGTCTTTTATTTACTCTATAACAAACCATTTCTCCTGTGGCTTCATCTGGCAGAATAGATAATCGGAAAGATATATATGTAAATAATTTATATTATATATAATTATATATTTCTTTTCTTTTTTTAACTATGAGCATGCACAGATTTTATGGGCACATAGGGTATCAGGAATTTCCCTACGAAATTTCATTAAGGGATTTCATCAGATGACTAAAGCAAAAGGTAACTGTTTGAAGGAGAATCACGGTTGAAAAACTGTAGTGTCATAGCAGAAAGAAAAGAAGGCATTCAAAGAACTTATTGGCTATAGACATCTAACATCTTGGGCCCAAGCAAAAGTACATAATTTTTTAATTTTTTATTGAGGTAAAATTCATAGAACAAAATTAAGCATTAGTCATTTTAAAGTGTACACAATTCAGTGTAATTTATTATATTCACAGTGTGGTGGGACCATCACCTCTGTGTACTTCCAGGATATTTTCATTGTTCTAAAAGGTTTTGAAGGCAGATAAGCTCCTGCTCATGAGGATTCTTGTTTGCTCATGTGAGCCCATTTTGTGGTTTTAGTTATGAGGACAGTATTAGCACGGTCATATTTTAGATGGCCGGTGTTTATGGGTCTGAGAACTGTGTAGACACCACTCTTCTCACTGTTCTGTGTTTATGCTCATATTCGTAGATTCCCATGCCACATGTCTTTGGACAAGTTGGTTGTATTACCACCATCCCTGTATTGTCTGCTCTATGTAACTAAAATCCTAAATATCTTTAACATATATATATATTATATATTATATTATATATACTATATATATATTATATATATATAGACACACATATATACATATATATGTTTAATCCACATTATAAAATTAATTTGGGGGATTTTAGCTTTGTCTACTACTTATTGAGTTTGTTCTTAATAACTCTTGCCTTTTCCACCCACTATACTCGTGTATGGTTCTTAAGACCACTAACTATATCTTAAGTCATCACTTTTAAACATCACAGCATCTAGTCTCATGTCTTGAGCACACTAACAGAGCACTTTCCATTCAAAAAATGGATAAATATATATTCTGAAAACAAATGTTCTGATTGAAAAAAAAAAGCAAAATGCTCATTAAGATATTTTTCAGAATAATTATAATGCTAATTATGTTATGAATAAAATGACAAATATGATATTTTTCCCTAACAATCAACAACAGCTTTTATGGCTTGTTTGTTGTTTTACTTGTTATTTAGAATTTCTACCTTAATTCCCACTATGTAAATTCAATATTCAAACTGGCATTTATTAAGGATTCCATTGATTAACTAAAACTCTATTAAATTTTAGTTTTATATAAATTCTACAGTTTAAAGTAGTATATATAGGTTTGCTATTTTCTACTTTAAGTTTTACAGAATAGAAAAATAATATTAAAAGTAATGGATATAACATTAAGAGCAATTTATTTGAAAATGTTGCTATAGGAAATGACATGGATTTCAAAGTGAATAATCTTAATTCTTTGCTCTCAAAATGAGGATGATAGATATAATCGTAAAGAGATAAAGTATAACGGTAAATTGCTTAAAGGATAACATAAATTCCCTTTTGACATATAGCATTAATTTAGCAAAATATAGAATAGAAACAAGGCTAAATTGTAGTTATTTGGCATTCAAATAATAATAAAGAAATAGTACTTACGATATATAGTAAATAAATTATAAAAGTTAAAGAAAAAGGTGTGAGAAAATTATTACTTATGTTTTTAGACAGAATGTTTTATGATAAGTGCTTGCTGAGTTTTAAAATTGTATGCCTATGGATTAAAAATCACTGAATTGTGAAGCTCAGGAATTACAACATAATGTGAAAATAACCTTAGAGAATGAAAGCTGAAAATTTTAAAAATTACTCTTAAAAACATTGCTATGTATGCATATTGAAGTCCATAAGTAATGCATGAACAGTCATGTGAAAGTATCTGCCACATCCTCTAGTTTATGATGGTCAACTCAGCACCTGCTGCAGCTACCTTCTTTCATTATAAATTCTGAAGGTAACAAAAATATATAAATGAGAAGTTAGGATATAAATTAAAATTAAATAATAAGATAATAACTAGAAATATGAAGAGCAGATATTGGATTCATTAAAAGGTGAAAAAGGTAACAATACATTGAAGTTTAAAATAAAAAGATTCTGAAACATTTTTTAAATTTTGAATTAAACTCATTGAGGTGAAATTGGTTAATAAAACATAGGTTTTGAGTGTGCAATTAAATAATACATCATCTGTGTATTGCACTTTTAAATAACAGTTTGCTAAAGCAGAGCACTGCATCAGTCCATAGCTGGAGATACTACATAAGTAACAAGTACATATCAAAACTGAAGGAACTGCTACATAGGTCATACAACACACCCCAAACATTTGCATGTCACACACAGGCATACATAAAACACTGGTCCAGGGAGAGGTCATAGAAATGTGGACTTAATGTCAGGAGTTATAACTATAGAATCTGTGAAAGAAAGGGCTTTGCCGTTTGTGGCTGGAACCATCCATGAGGAAGGGTGATTGCCCATGTCGTGGAGAAAAGTACCCTAAGTGTCAACCATAGCAGGACACTTCAGCCTTCACCCACGGTGAAGATGCTGTGATTCATCAACCACATGTACCTTCAGAGATGAAGGACTTACTATTTCTGGTTTGGGGACTGCTGCCTAAGGACAGCCTTTTTCTGGCATTATTTGGGAAGCTACTTGACCAAGGAGTCACCTTAACCAAGGTCATGCCCTTTTTTCAGTAAGGCCCAAATCAAATAATCGATCAAGAATGTAAAGGCCTGTTGCTCATGCACTAGTGTTATTTTAAATGCTTAAACATTTTCATTTTGTGTGAACTTGTGTCTTTTTAAACATTTTTTTCCATTGTAGTCACCTTGCATAAAATTCAAAATGTATTCTGATAGTGGATTCATTTTAAGCAGCCATTATAGAAAGAGCTTAAACAGTGATTGATACGCTAAAGAATATGACTTATGATCATGAGCCTAAGGTTCTCCATTTGTACCAACTATGAAAAGTTAGTCTTATAACCAAAAACTTGGGAAATCAAACTTAACCTTTGTTGAAGTTGCTTGCTCAAGTAAGGAGTGAAGACACTTAGAGAAATTTTATAAAGCTTTCACTTAAAAATCTTGTTCCCATGAGATATGAGCAGCATTCTATTTTATATAGACATATTAATATTTTCTATGTAATATAGCATGGGATTCCATGCTATAAGCAAGAAAATAATATCTTTATCATTTTCCTCTTTTGCTTTGAAGTAGTTAAAATGATATGAAATATTTCCTACACTTCTCTTTCTAAATGTATTCTGAATTTATATTATGCATTCACAATTTAATGTTACTCATTCCTTCCATCATTTAACACTGCACGTAATCAAACCCTAAATATGTTATCTCTCATGTCCATACTCCCAGCAACATGGGTTAAATTTACCTTGGAAATTTAAAATAGATTGAGTAAACTACACATGACACTTCTACAATATGTTCCATGTTCTAGTGTGAAAATGGTTTGAGTTTCATGTTATTTACATAGTGTCATTTATCATCTACACAATCAGTTATTTTCTAGTAAATTCTATAAAAATTTATATATATAATTTTTATATATATATATATGTATATATATATGTATATATGTGTGTGTGTGTGTGTGTGTGTGTGTGTGTGTGTGTGTGTGTGTGTGTGTGTATAAATTTAGGCTCCAATGAAGATGAACTGCCCTTTCATTTGAACAAGGAAAGTTTAATATAAAGAGTTATCAATGGAATTAGGATAACAGGGAATTGCTTAAGTGGTAAAGAGGGCAGGGGAGAGAGAGGGAGAGAAGGGGAGAGAGAGGGAGAGAAGGGGAGAGAATGCTAAAGGATACATTATGTGGACATAAGAAAGAATCCTCAGCAAGGCTGGAGTTCAGATCTGGCCTCTCTGAAAAGGGTGGTTGAAGCCCATGGAAAAGTAGAGACCTTTTTTTCCCTCTTTCAGGCCAGATCCGATGGCTGGCAGGTGTTGCAACACCTGCTGGGATAATAAGATTTGCTAGCAAGCTGCCTGTGTGGTTGCTGTAGGGTCTGATGGGGAGCCAGCTGACAGCACTGAATAAACTCATCAGAAATTCTCAGGGTTTCAAGTGGGGGTGGGTGTCAACTCACCAGGAAATAGTCATTTGGGAAATGTGGCACACTAGTTAGGGGTGCCACTGATCTCCTGGCTGGTCCAAAGCCTTCCATGCTGAAGTGCCTCTTAATTCTGGAACCCGCTCAGGTGGAGAAGGATGTGCTCGGAGAAAATGCAGAGATGCCTCTTGCTGCTTGCCACCAGGCTATTGTTAAATAATGACACACTTTGTAAGAGCATACTGGAGCAGCACATCTACTAAAACGAGGAAGAGAAAATTCTTTACTTACAAGGCTTAATATTGTACTGGATGGCAAAATAATACTTCCAAGGCCCGACTATTGTCAGAGCAGAAAGGCAACAGATTAATAACGAACATAGCCCCTTTGGCTATTCCGTTATCTAGCTTTCATATGCACCATTCTATACATATTTAAACTTCTGTAGAGAAACAAACACCTCTGTATTTCCCTCTGAAAAGATATAGTTACATTTCTTGCAAATAAAAAAGTGTTCATTGTTTTCTCAAACTTAAAAGACACACAGTCTCAACAGTCATAGTGTTTTTTACTCTGCTTTCTCTAAAATCAGAGTCTTTCACTACTGTCAGTAGAAAAACTTGTTTTTCTGTTGGATTCCTGGCTTAAGGAGCCAGAAATGGCTAGGTCTCCTCTTGCAATTCAGTAGAATTCCTATTGTGTCCACTAATGAAAGAATTCTCTCTGTGGATATCAAGACATTCAAACAGCAAAGCAAAGCTCAAAGGTACTGGAACAGAAGGACAAAAAATTCTTCAAAATTGTTAGATATAATATTGAGAGAAGTCACTTCTTATTCCTTCCCTTGATTTTCAGACTTATGTATTGTCTGAGGAGAGAGGACATGTACAGATCTCTGTAAGAGAAACCTTATCTTTCCTGGAAGTTTGTCTTACAACTTCCACTAATTGAGTCTTCCTAAGTTATTCTGGCTGATGAACCACAGTACATTTTCTGTCTCCAAGTGTCAGTTTTGATTCAGAGCTAGTATTTAGTAACTGCCACAGAGTTCTGAGTATCTCTCTTTCCCAGTGCACTGTCACTCTTCTACAAGTCCCTCTGGGGAAAGCTTGGGATAAGAGTTATAGTGTGAATTTGTGGCAAAAGTACAGAGTCCTATTTCAAAAGGACCCAATCTCTCCTCCATTTAGGATTTTCTCAACCTGTGAACTTACTCAGGTCTACAATTTTCTACAATAGTGGCTCAAGCCAGATTTCTTGGCTACTAGAAATTTTTCTGTTATTTGGTGTGTGTGTGTGTGTGTGTGTGTGTGTGTGTGTGTGTGTGTGTGTGCATGTGCATGCAGACCTGTGCATGCATACATATTTGGTATATATGTAGTATAACTCTTGTACACCATGCATTTCATAAGTAGGGACACTGTGGTATATTAGCTAACAATAAAGATACCTGTGAGCCAAACCATACAAACTAACACTTCACCCCTGCTTCCCTTTATGGTGTAAGTGATACTGTTTTGGTGGTCAAGTGTTGTCACTTGCATTGTAAAGTTTGTCCTGTTTATAGATCTAATGGCATCAGAATATGTGTGTGGTGGGTCTTAAGAGAAACTGTTACTCTATTTCAAGACATCTGACCTAATTGAGGTTATTGCAAGATTTTCATGCAGGAGAAAGCTCATCTCAGACACTGGAAGCCAAACTACTTACAGTGATCAGTGACCCTCAGAGTAACTTGGGAGTTCACAGGGTCAGCTTTATCTAAGCAGAACTCCAAGTTTCCATTCCAGCTTTCAGGGTCCAGATTTTACCAGCCCGTGCCCTTTATTTCATGCGAGAAACTTGGTGTGACTGTGAATTCAACTATAGTTTAATTCTGTAACATTCAAAATTAAACTTTGTGATTTGTTTTCAGCAGTATTAGTCCTGTGTCTACAAGAAATACTAAATTCTTTTAGAGCTGTCATGACAGATCTCTGGTTGTTGCACCATAATTCCATCTGAAAAATTAATGGACCTAAGCTGCTGCTGCTTCTTTCTTTTTTTAAACTTGTTAGCACTCAAGGGCACTAAAAAGAGTCTATTCTACAACACAGTCTTATAGTTATTGTTTTTGCCATAAAGGTCAAATGCAATGACCCTCTGGACTCCCGAGGCATGTGCTTTAGTTGGCACTCATCACAAAAAACCACACACGATAGCTTGATTGATTGTGATATAATGGATTGTTAGCATTCCATTTCCTATTGGCAAGGAGATCAGCACTGCACTCAAGGCAAATGCCATGACCAAAACATTCTCAAATCACATTTTTAGGTAAATTTTCTAGGAACCGCTTCTGGTTTCATTTATGTTTTAATCGGAATTCCATAAACAGAAACAAAATAGTAATTTGATTAGGAAAATTTAAATATAAATTATTTTTACTAGGGGACTAAAAAAATAGGAAATTGTCAAAAGAACAGAAAATTGTAAAGAATGACCTAAATCTGAAGAGTTGTATCCAAGGAAAGGAGAATCTTGGAGGGAAAATGCTCTACAAGGCTGGGATTCAGACTTCACTAGATAAGCTATGGTTAAAACCCACTTGATGGTTAAGAAGCTGTCTGGGTTGTCCTCGGTATGAGCTGGCCCATAGTGCAGTGAGATGGCAAACAGAGAACAGCCTTCTGGGATGCTGGCAAAATATCCAGTAAGCTCCTTGTGGGGATTACTGTTAACTTCCTTAAAAGTCAGTAGTGGAACTGGTTGTCTTGCTGAAAGGTTACCAAGAAGATTCTCGAGCAGGGATGGGGTAGAGATGTTGAGTATTCAAAAAGCCATCACTGAAAACTATCTGGATAGGGAGCAGGAATACCCACAGAACTCATTAGCTTCTTCTAGGAGTTTCATCGAATTTATATTTCTAAAATGTTCACATAGAGGTGCCACTTACCAATAGAGACTTTGTGAAAAAGAGGTATATACCATGGGGAAAGTTGTTCAAGAGAAGTTGCCACCTACTGCTGGAGAATCACTGCCAAAAAAGGGATAAACAGAGGCAGAACTAAGTGAGTATATTGGAAGAAAGAAAAAAATATATATCTTTCCTCTCTCAATGTTCCTTCATTACCCTCTACCAATAAGGATACCATTTTTGGGATACAAAAAGGAAATATTACAAAGCCCAGCTCTATTATCGAAGAGCAGATGAAAGATCAAATTTAAAGCTGACTCAATCCATTGATAACTAGTATAATATACGCTAAGTAAATGTCACTTTTTAAATCATAGTCTTAGCAAATTGAAATCATTGCATAGAATCATCTCTATGATATCCTACAATCTCAGAATATATTATTTAAAATATAACAATGCTAGAAGTTATATCACTTTTTTAACCAATGATTCTTAAAAATTATTCATGAGCATATGGAAATTCCTTAAAAAGAAGATGACTGAGTTATCAAGGCTAATTTGATTGGCGTAACGCTATAATTCTATACATAAAGGAATTTAAAATTCTATAAGTCTAAAAGATTGCTGTAATTCAGTGCAAATGATTTGTCTGGTGTGATTTGATTCAACTGCACATGTAATGTAATAGAAAAGAATCACACTTATACTAGTGTGATATGCACATTATACTAGTCAATATTTAGGAGGAGACTAGAGGAGGGAGGGGGAAAGGGTGCTGTAGAGCTAACACAAAGAGATCTGAAAATAATATATATGGTTTGACATTCAGCAGCTCATAATGTAGAGAGATTTTACTGACCAGGAAGGTTTTTTTAGTATAATATTTTCAGTTATACAAAATTAACACCTAGTTTATATAACTGAAGCCATCTGTTTTTGCTGGCAACTGGATATAGTGAATGATTCAAATAATTGGGGCAGCTAAAGATAACATAATACTTGAGGTCACTTCAAAACACTTGCCCACACATATACTGAGAAACCAAGAATTTTTTGACAGTCTATATAATTAGTTGAAATTTATGCACGTAAGTTCTCTCATGACTTTAAGTGGGAGGAAACCTGCTAGTCATATTTTTTTGTTGTTGTTCACGATTGCATTTAATGCTTTGAATTTTTTTCTTTATCTGTCTAAAATATATGCTTGATAGGAGATCACTTTTTTACAAATCTTAGTATAATCCTCTCTACAGATGCAAATATAAAGATAGAGAGAGATTAGAAAGAGATTGTGTGGCACTCATAGGCACACTTTGAAGCCTCTTCTTGTTATCTTTTGTTATGTTTTAACAACAATTTATCTTGTTTGAATTTTTATCATCAAATAATCAACTTTATATATGGTATAAAACAGGAGAAAAAATGGATATACTTGTTAATAATGAAGGTTAAGAGACTGATTTCTGGTATGACAGAAGGCTTTCAGTGAATGTACTCTTCTTCAAAACTCTAAAATACTGGAAAAACAATTAAAAGCAACCATTTCAGAACTCTGGAAATTGACCAGATTCACAGAAAGAGCATTAGCTATCCAGATGATCTATCAGTGAGACAGAGGAATCTGTTGTTTTTTTTTTTAAATTAAATATTATTTTTTTAATTGAAATGATTAAAAAAATTTTTAACCTGTCATGTTTTGATTTGGGGCTATGCCTGTTCTCTCTCCCTCCTGAGCTTTCAGATGTGGTAGCCCTGAAAAACCTCTGGCCTTACAATCACCTGAAAAAACTGACCGCTTTTGGAGTCCTTATGAAAGAGTCATCCCAAACACAGGCTTTTTGTCCATACTTGAAGCTCCCAAACAATTAAACAAACAAACAAACAAATGAACAAACAAAAACTCGATTTCTGTGGTACATTGGCCATTTGATTTAATTCAGAGTTCAGCTCAGGAAAAATAAAACAACAAACAAGGGAAGAAATGAGAACTACCCCTGGCACCCTACAATTCAGGTTCCTGAGGTCTCAACTTTAATTGAAGTAAGTAAGAGCCTGAAACAATATTTAAAGGAAAATGCTGGAGAACTAGTCACTCAAAGGGAACTTTGATAAACTCTTCTATATTCCTGAAAAATCTAAAAGTCTGCGGGCAAGGGACATGCTTTATGTATTTCTAGACTTGAATAGGAAAGACTTGAATAAAGAGAAAGTTCTGGTAATTCACCTCTGAGTTATCTTGAGATGCGCAGAAGCAAAAAGTGAAAGATAAGGCTATCTTGAAACCTGCTGAAGTTTAAAATTCTACCTTTCCACAGCGATCCCCTTGACAAGGACAGAAAAGTACAAAGTAAAAATGGTGACCTTTTAACCAGTTATTGTCAGATCATTAAACTATATTGAGACAGGATAATCTTTAGGAAGCTAGGCTTAAGAATACAAAAAAAAAATAAACAGACAAAGAGTTTTTAAAAATCTATCAGAGAGCTCTGTATGTGCATACTATAGAGAATACAGAATCTGAAGAATTACTCCAGGAAAATCAGTAACAATCAACAATAGGAACAACAATGACAACATGTGTAAAAACCAAAAAAGCAAACCATGGTATAGGATGCCTCTGGTACAATATATTGTCTGAAATGAATATGTATTTTTGCCAAAAATTAGCAGAGGAACAAAGAAATAGTAAAGTATAATATAAAAACAGAATAAGAGTAATTAATAGGAATTGTACCAAATGGGAGCACATATTTTTATTTTAATAGATAAAACTATTAAAATTATATTTAAAGAAATAAATGAAATCATGTATAAATAACAAATGATATGTGTGACAATAGTATTTCATAAATAGGGAATATCAAAGAAGATATATAAATTATAAATAAGACCAACTGGAAATTTACCAAGTCAGGAAGGGCAACAAGATATTTGAGTTGGCAGAAGAAACAATCAGTCAACTTGAAGTGACATCAATAGAGTTTATAGTTCAAGGAAGATAAAGAGAAAAATTTGAAAAATGAGCAGAACCTTATTGACATTTGGTACACCGTCAAGCATGCCAATATATGCATAACAAAAATTCCATAAGGAGAAGAGAAAAAGAAAAGGGCAGAACAAATATTTGAAGACATATGGCCAAAAACTTTCTTTACTTGAAAACTTTACACATCAAAGAAGCTCAACAAGCTTCAAGTAAAATAAACTCAGAGATTTATCTTAATCTTAGACACATCATAGTCACATTAAAGACCAAAAATGTTGGTAAAAATAAACCTTGAAAATGGCAAGAGAAAAATGAGTTAACACATAAAAGTATTCCTAATAAGATTACTAGCTAAATAGATGCCTAAATATATTACTGAGGAAAGAAGGTATTTAATAATAAGAGAGAATATTAATCAAGAAGTTATAATATTTATAAACATCTATGAACTTTACAACAAAGCCCCCAAAGGACCCCAAAGATGTTATAAAGTTGGCATATGAAAACAGCATTCATGGGTGATTTTATCTGGCAGAGTGTAATCAAGTATAGTGTTTTAGATATATAGATCTAAAATTTGGTCATTATGCAGACTAAAATTATTTTAAACATTTTCATATGAAAGTAAATGAAAATAGAAATATTCAGCAATATTTAAATCAAGTTAAATTACATTAATGGAACATACACATTATAAGGGTAATAATCCTTGAATAGTAAATGGGAGAAACCATCCCAAAAGACCTCTTTAAACTCTATTTACTAGAGAAAAATTGTCCACCTGAAGGTACAGCTGCAACCCCTCTAACATGAAAGCTAGAGTTGAAGCTCGCTTCAAAGCCAAAATGAGCAGTCTGCTGTGGGATGGATTAGCGTCATTGTCCATTTAGGGCAGGCAATGGCCTGGCTCACTTGGTGCGTGTACTCCTGGGATGTCATGGAACCAGATGCTTACTACATCACATTTGCAAATCCCATGGTCTTTTTTTGCACACTTGAGTAAACAAATAAATTCATGGCAAAGTACATAACCAGGGTAATGATGAGGTGAAAATCATGATGTTGAAATAATGCTACAATGAGATCTCACTCATAAAGACTGAAAACTGTAGTTTCCTGAGTTTACAAATAATCCACTATATGTATGACTTGCTGGGTAAAGTAAGGGCCTTGGAAATATGCAGTTATTTTATATACTTCAGGACAAAATTTGCAAGTATATCATTCAAAATCAAAAGGACAAATGAAATGAGAAAGGTCAGTAGAGTAGGGAAAATTGATGCTTCCTTCAAACACAGTGTTAGTGAGAAAAGAGACAGAACAGTAATTAAGCTAAGGGACTTTCAGAGTCAGTTTGCTGGGTTTCAATTCTGGCAGCAACACTTGCTAACGATGTGTCTCAGGACAATTTCTGTGTGACATATTCTAACTTCCTGTCTTCATGGGATTTATCCATAGGATGATCACCTGTTTTGTTAAACATTTTCTTATTTTCTAAAAAAAAAACAAAAAAAATGCTGCTAGAAAGAACTTTATTTTGCCATATTTGCAATTCTCTGTTCAGTTTCTTATAATTAATCTGTAATATTTTGAGAGAGTCTAAATATGTAATCCTAATATGTGTGGATAATGAGAATTTTATTTATTATTTATTTTCCTTGTAAGTGTTCTTTTTCCTGTTATTTTACTTTGAGGTTTGGCTTTGGTTTCCGGCAGAGCTTGTCTGTATTCATTTTGTCCAATTTTGTGGAGTAATTTACCAAGGACTCTGACCTTGGAAGCTACTACACTCAGATGCTCATCTCATTGTTTTCCCAGGTCTTAATAAAGCCCAGTAAGTACCTCAGTCTCTTAGCTGCCTTTTTTTTTTTTCCTTTTTTTAAATAGATTATAGATTAGTTTAGAGGAGTGAGTGAAAAAAAAAAAAAAACTAATTTCAGGTTTCTTTCTTTCTTTCTTTTTTTTTTTTTTTGAATCTTGGTCGCATAAATCACTTTAAGATTCTTCCACAGTGGTTTTTAAATAACATGGCTGGACTGTATTTTTAAATGGTTCACCATCACAAAAATCTGAATCTGCTGTGCACCACTGTGTCATTTTATAGAATACAAATTTTTAACTCTATCTTGGTGAAGTTACCAGGATTTTATATAAAGGCCACAGAGGATGTCAACCATTAGAAATCTGACTGACTTCTGAAACTCTTATTCAGGGGCATTTTGAAAGAACTAGTGCTCAGGAGCAGGTACGTTAGACTGAGACAGGCAATCAAGACATATGAAGAAAACTGGAGGACAGTGTATTTGAAACTAATATGGAGTAATTCTATAATACAACCTGTTCTGATACTTTTAATGGCTTTCTCCTTTCTACGATGGATACTACTTCTTTTGTTTGTTTATGCCAAAGAAAAAGAAAAAAAAAAAACCAATAGAATTTGAGGTAAGAAAGTAAATTTACCCAGTCTGAATTTTGCTATTTACCTGTTTCTACTTAAACCTTGATGCTATTTTATCCTATATTGATTCTTTCTGTTCCAAGGTAAAGAGAACAATCTCTGGGGACCTAAATGCCAGAATATATAGGGAATTTGATGTATTTGGGAGATAAATACAATGAAAAACATCTAACAATCTGGAAGAAAACAATAAAATGGGGAAAATATGTCAAGTCAAAAAATTAGAGGAAAAGAAAGAGGAAACTAGAAACAGAACAGCAAAGCAAAGAGGAGCACAAAATAAGAGGGTAGAAAATAATCCAAATATAGGAAAAAAATCACAATAAAGGCAACTGGACTTCACTCTAGTTCAAAGTTACAGACTATCAAACTTAATAAAACAAAAAGTATTTAGTCATATGCTTTTAAAGGATACATATATAAGTATCAAGCTAATGACTGTTGAAAGTAAAATGAAGGAAAATGCATATCCAAGTAAATAAAAACCAAAGAAGGCTATGTAATTCCCAAATAGACAATACTAAATATAGCATGAAACTACATTAAGTACAGTGATGCATAATGATATGTGATTCAGCACACTAAGAAAATAAAACAAGTGTTGGAAGGATACTAAACCAAGGAACTTTTACATAATATTGGTAAGCCTACAACTCAGGAAGAAAATACTTTGGGAAACATTAAGGCATTAGCTAATAAATCTAAACATTTTCATGATAAAAATAAAGCTATTATACTCTTTTTTATACACCCTAAAGAAATACTAAATTGTGTTCACAGTAGCAGTTTCATTTGTAATGGCAAAAAATCTATCAGTGGAAATTTAAATACATGAATAAATGAATATTATAGGGCATGACCATCAAAAGTAATAAAACAAAACTACATTTATTAAAGAGAATGCATGTCAAAATGATGAGTAAAGAATTTAAAATATATATATATATATATATATATATATATCAAGATTTATT
Organism: Cynopterus sphinx; assembly: GCA_030015415.1. Classification (NCBI taxonomy): domain Eukaryota; kingdom Metazoa; phylum Chordata; class Mammalia; order Chiroptera; family Pteropodidae; genus Cynopterus; species Cynopterus sphinx. The sequence goes on from CM057379.1 coordinate 12,632,196, forward strand.
TATATACATATTTAAAAGTATTGGACTGATGAATATTTCTTGTAAAACCTATTGTGTAAAGGGAGGAAGATATGATAGTGTGTAGCACACATAAGCTTTAATTGTCTTGATCTGTTGATAATGATACAAGTGTATTTATTTTATCATTTTTCTCTTACAACAACATTTTAAATATATTTTATGCAATTCATATTTTAAAATTAAGATATTTAAAAATCCCATTGATGCCATCAACTAAAAAGTATACATTTTAATATACAGATAAGCATATTCAGCTGAAGTAATGTTGCCATGAATTATTTTTTTCAAGCATTATGCTTACATTACAATATTTTACCAGTTAAGATATATTTCTATAATAAAAATTTGCTATAGGAATTTAATTTTAGACACAACAGATTGATTTATTTTCAATACATTTTGAGCTGATGTGATTTCAAAAAATGGCAGTGATGTAAATAACAGTAGTTTTTGCCTAGTGAGAAAAAAATAAAAGCACTATAATGAACTAATAATATATTATGTTGTAATAAGAACTTGACATGTATATATCAGTTTCCAGCAGCTCAATAGTATTGAGCATAATATTTGCAAAGGAGACTTTTCACAAAATTGTGTTTTTTTCAGAATTATAGATTGTTTCACTCCTAAATTATGTGGACCATCAAAATTAGAGAACTCTGTATATTGATGATATTCAAAAAAGACAATCCAATGAATAAGTGAAAAAAATAAATATGAACATTTAAAATATTTAATTCTATATCTAAGAATTAATTTTATCTTGAGATACTAGTGGATCACTTCATATTAATGCAATATTTAACTTTATATTTTAGAAATGTTTCTCCTAAAAAATAAACTGTCACATAAAATAGTTATATACATTTATTGATTATTTTGCTTTATAATTTATATATTCATCTTGTTTTAATTGTATGTATGTCAGCAAGCATAAGTTATTCATGATTCTGTGCTTTAAATCAGATAATCAGCTCAATGGATTTGTGATTTTTTTGAAATTTATTAAAAAATATTTAGTGCATATTTGTCATTAAGTACACACTCTTCTAAGTGCTAGATATACCTCCCAAAATAAATATCTCTATCCTCTTGAAGATTGCTTTCTAAAAAATCAATTTCTCAAGATAAAAACTTGTGAAGAAAATGTTCACAAATAGTATGAAGTTGTTCTTGGATTTCTTGATACTTTATACATTTTATGATACCTCAAACTGGTTAAGAACCAAACTTCTTATGCACAGGATGACCAAAGTCACAGTAATAGTTAATAACAATAGAGAAATGATAGTTCTTTTGTTGCTCATACAAAATAAAAACTTTTGACACTTTACACAATTGGAAAGATGTTTCTTAGTGCTAATTTTTTATAATACATGCCTAGAGTTAAAATACTGTTTAACATTTAATTATCCCTCATGATGATGCATTATCTTTAAAAAATTTAAATCAAATTTTATAATTTATAGTTTTCTAAAGTATATGAAGTGTATTTTAGATATTGAGTCTCTTTAGAGATAAATGATGTGGACTTTTACCAAGGCACAATTTAAATATGTGCGGTTATTTTAATTTTTCAAAAATTTGGAATATAAAATATTGTGATACTTTTTTTTCAAGCATTTAATGTGATATTGGTTATTTCTCAGCATTTCTTCAATGAAATAGTGAATATTATTTCACTGGTGAGATGTTGAATGAACACTGCCATTATTTTGAAAATGTGATAAAGCAAATAAGGTCTAAGAGTTTTTAACATAATATGTCAAAAATGTATTAAATATGACTAATGCATAATGCCTATTTTTTTAAATAGCATGTACTAAAGTTTTATTGTTGCTGTTATTAAATCAGCCATACAATTGCTAAAAAAGGTTTCTGTGTCCCAGATAATTGTTTTTTCAATTTTAAAAACATCTCTTGTCTAATTACCTCTGGAAATAGATGAAACCACATGCCACTTAGTATATACCTAGAGGGCATTTCTCTGAAATTATGTGTTATGGAATCAGGGACAGATTCTAAAATGATAATTTACTCTAAGTCGTCTTCTGTATTACAGATATTATATAAGTAATTATGATGGAGTAAATTGAATTGACTCCCATAATTCAAATACAGTCTATTTATTTGACATGATCACAATAATTTTACTGCTCACATGAGTGGACATATACCTATGCATCTCACAGCCAATTAAAGGAAATCATTTGGGTTTTCTCAATGTTTTTAACCTGGTGTCTGGGCCCAAAACAAATTGCTTGAGATTAGAACCCTACAACCTGTTAAAATCAGTTTTCAATAAGCCTGCATTAATTCATTCAATCACAGGTGTAATTATTATGAAATTTCAGGAAATTAGCCAACAATTTCCCATCCCTTTAAAAAACATTGGTACAATTACTTGAATATTTTAATTTTCTAAAAACTTGTCCTGTGCTTTATTATTAGGTTTTTGAATGCTCATGAGGTTTTAAAAATTGTAGTTGCCTTTCAAAAACTTGTTATGTATGGAAACAGTATGTCATTTTATATATACACATAAACAGGCACATGGGTTAGATCAACAAAGAATAAAAACAGAGGAAATGTTGAGTTATGGACTTGCCATTTTGAGAGTAAGCATCAGATCTGTTACTTAAGCAATCCATTTGGTCTGATACTTTATTGCCAGTGTTTGCATTTATCTGTGAGGTGTATAGGAGAGGTTGTTAAAAATATAAAAGCGAATCATATAAATCACTTTATCAATTATCATCGAAAAATGAATTTAATGAAAACATTATTGGTAGATTTATGTTCTCAAATATTGGAATTTTATTGATAGGGCTGAGGCTTGAAGGTGGACAAATATCATTTGGATGCCAAGGAAGGTGAAAATGTAGATATACCCCAATCTCTAATGTTGTGTAATGGAAAGGTAATAAAGAAAACAGGGACACAAGAGTAACATCTCAGGAAACAGGTAGTTAAGAGAATAGGATTTTACTTCTTTCATTCAAATTGAATGGAAGAACACAGGGGATAATAGCATAAAGAAATTTGAGTTCGTAGCAAAATATGAAGATTTGAAATTTCTTTCTGATGGTCTCAATTTTCTTTTTAATGAATTAAAAATAATTTCCCAAAGCAAATAAAATGTGTTGGGAAAAGGAGTCTCAGGTGCTGTAGCCTTTCAAACTTACTTGGCAGCATAGGACTGGATCTTGGACCTGGAACACTTCCTTACCAAGAAATAAAGAGTCCTAACAGCCTGTGTTGGGCTTATCGCCTTTTGTAGGATTACCATTCTCTTTCAGGCTTTAAAAATGCTCTTTTTCCTTCGCTGGAAGAGTGGTGTGCTTCATGTGGCACCCAGTCAATGTGACTGTTATATCTGTCTTTCATGGGGAGCTGGATCTTTCTATTGTGCATAGGAGTGGTGCACATAGGCACATTGTCTTGTGTAGACTGTTAGGGAGACACACAGGCCATAGAGTCTCTTTATGTTAGTGAGGTGTTGCTCCATATTTGTATCTTTAATTTGGCACATTATAATGAATGGCTCTTTAGAATATCTGATACAAAATCTTAAATGCATTAACTTATGTTATTATTAATGATTTGGATGTGTAAGTCTTATACAATGTTCTCTGTACTTTTTCAAAACTTAGTAGCTTATATAAATAGTAAGATATGGTATACAACTATTAAAGACATTAAATCCCAAATGAGAACTTCATAAAATAAGTCCCAGTTAATGTCTGACAGCCAAAGAACTAGATACTAAAGATCAGAGTTTGCATAATAATATTTAGAATTTATATACCAAATATAAAAATGAACTATAGGAATTATATATATAATTATTGTATATAATTTAAAAAATCCTATTTTTATTGGGCAAAGAAATTGCCCCATGTTTAGTGGCTTAAAGCAACAGAAATTTATCATTTCATACTTCTACAGATCAGAAGGTCAGAAGTTTGAGGTGAGTTTTACTGACTTAAAATCAAGATGTTAGTAGGTCTGCATTCTTCTGGGGAATCTAGAATAGAATCTGTTTCCTTGGCTTTTTCAGTTTAAACATGTGACCTGCATTTCTTTGCTTTGTGTCCCCTTCCTTTGTCTTCAAAGCCAGCAGCATAGGATCTTCAAATTACTCTGACCTGATTCTCCTGCCTCTCTCATAATACCTTCTATGATTATGTTGTGCCAACTCAGATAATCCCAAGAGAATCTCCCCATCTGAAGATCCATAATCATATCAGCGAAGTCCCTTTGCCACGTAAGGTATCATAGTCACAGGTTTCAGATAATAGGACATCAACATCTTTTGGGGATCATTATTCTGTCAGTATCTGTAGTTAGCTCCATTTTTCTGCAGGTTTCATATCCATGGATTCGACAAACTATGGATAAAAAAAATTTTTTTTTAATTATGTTGCTGATATGTATTGTGTAGTTAGTTATGCCTTTGATAGTTGCATCTGTACACATACAGACTTTTTTCTTGTCATTATTTCTTAAATAATATAATAGAACAATGATTTAATAGCATTTGCCTTATATTTTATAGTATAAACAATTTATAGATGATTTAAAGCGTATGGGAGAGTGTGCATAGGTTATATGTAAATACTACATTGTTTTATATAAGGGTCTTAAGTATCCACACCTTTGGCATCTAAGAGGGTTCTCGAACCAATCTCCTGCAAATAGTAATGGATGACTGTATTTTTCCAATATATGTAAATGAAATATATACGGGAAGAAAATATGTGCGTACGCAACCATTTTTGTTCTTTCATCTTTTCAATAGCCATTACAATCTTCATCTCTGACACTTTATCATTCTACACTTGTCAGGGTCACTAAAAATTTCTAAGTGTGTCATTCCAGCAGTATATTCTGAGTATCATCTTACACATTGAACTAGAAGCTTTAGACTCAGCTATTGCTCTTTTCCCTTGAAAACACTCCCCACCAAGGCATACCACACGCTTTAATTCTCCTCCTGCTTTACTGGTTGATCCTTATTAAGTTCCTCTGCAGCTTCCTCTTGAGCTCCCCATCTCTTATTTTTGGGGAGCTTCAGGGTGCACTATCCAACTGTCGCTTTCACTCATTCCCTTGATGATCATCCACTACCAGTTTTTGAATACCATCTAAATTCAGATCACAATAAAATGTCTATCTGTAGTCCAGAATTCTGTCTTAAATTTCTGACTACCTACTCAACTTCTCTGTTCAAATATTCATCACAAACTCCACATGTCCAAATGTCACAACAGAAATTATCCATATTGAAACAAAGAGAAAACAATTTTGGAAAAATTCAACAGCTAGGGACCAGTGGGACAATATTGAAGTGTTTGAGTGGATTTCCATATGAAGAGAGATGAAATAGAAATATTTGATAATTCATCATGGGGCTGAAATAGTTTTAATTAGGTAGAAAAATCTAAGAAAATGTTGAAAAAAGCTCTGAGATGGGATGGAAACATTGCATTGGAAGAGAGTGAGAATTGCTGCTAATTTTTTATTAGAAATAATGTGAAATCAAAAATTATAAAGTGTTGAGAGGAAAATAAAGAAAAAAATTTCAGACATCCAAAGAAGAAAGAATTTAACAACTATAGACCTGAACTATAAGAAATATTATACTGAGTTTTTCACACTGAAGATAAATAATTTTAGAGGTAAAATTGGAGCTACAGAAGGACACATAAACAGCAAAATGATGAAGAAACTATTCAGTATTCTGTTGTATGTTGGAACTTCATGGCCTGACACTTTTTAGTGATGATTAGTTCTTATGGGATTATCTCTATTGCATTACAAATGTACACTTTCTAACAATTGAAAATGTATAGCAGGTAGAAAGGCATAATTTATTAATTAATCAAATCAATTAATAATCGGATTATTGACTTATTTAAAGTACTTAACATGACTTGTTTATGTAATTTTAAACTTTTTAGATTCAGCATAAGGTCAGATCACAATCATATAATTTTTAAAGCAAGTTTAACTCTCTTTGCAGACTGTGCAAAAGATTTTTAATGAATTTTATTATGTGTATTTCTTGCTATTGCGTAAATTGACTTGAAAAAATTTGTTCACATTCTATAAGAACTATATTAAACCGAAAATAATTTTAAATTTTGCTCATAATTCTTCGTGCCTTTAACAACCAGACGTTTCAAACAAATAATCAAATTAGGAGAAATATAGTGGCAAATATATTACATTTATATAGTCATGTATGTATTTACATATTGATTAAGCAAAATTTTAAATGTTTAAACAATTCAAATGTTAAATTACAGGTAGGATTCATGAATTTTGATATCATTTCATTGGGAAATATGCTCTGCTATTATGTACCCAAAAGTAAATGATGTGTGTATATCTTTGTTATTTTTAATGGTTATTTAAATATATATTTTTGATTTATCCCTATTATCATAGGTGGTATTGCCTTAAATGAATGTGCTTGCTAAAAAAAGAGCAAGATAAAAAATATTAGTAACCTATTGAATTCTGTGATGACAGTTATAGGTATAAACACTAAATAATTGACTCATTCCCTTCTAATGTACCTGACAAAAGTAGACTGCTGTCCTCAGTATCGTTGTTGCTTATTGATAGGTATTCTGTCTTCTATTTATCTCAAAATAGTTTTTTTTCTGTTTAATGTTCTGCAGCCATTAAAATCTGTATAATTTTGATTAACCATTATATTCTCAAATAAGAGAGATCATATATTTTTTTAATTGTGAACATTTTTTCAAATAACTTTAAATGTTGCTCTTTTCTATTCTTATTGTTATTTCTTTATTATAATATCTCTTAGATCCCATGAAGATTTATTAAGAGTAAATGTTACATTAAATCCAAATGTGTGTTTGTACTTCTACCTGTGCAGGTCATGGCCTGAGTCACAGGCAGAGGCATGATCTCTCTTTTCTGCCTGGACAGACAAGAGTTTTTTAAAATTCTTTTAGCTCTTCTTTCATCCTTCTCTTCCTCCTTTTCTGCCTTTCTTCCTGCCTTCCTCCATTCTATCTTCCTTCCTTCTCTCTACAATGCTTTTCTATTTTCCTTATTTTATAAAATAGCTCACTTCCAGTTTTTCTCTTTTGCCTTCTCAAAAACATATTTCTTTCATGTCCTTAGTTTAGCATTAAAATGTCAGCCATAAGTCTCCAAATATACTTTTGTGTTTAATTCATTAGCATACACTTAAGTACCTATATATCTTGTTTGTGTGCTTACTTCATTTTCTTTTTATCAACAGTAGTTTCTCGTTCCTTTATTTAATTTCTATACATTTTAATATGTTAATGTATATTTCACATAACATTTTTATGTATTTAAAATAGCAGGACTGTCCATGTTTTTTATATTAGTCTTCAGTATAATACTTAATGATACAACATGCTCACTTTAGTTTTTCTTTTCTAAATAATGAAATTTGAATTTATACCCTCATCTCACGTTCTCATAATTTTTGACAGAAAATAAGATGGAAAACAACAATTATGAAATATTCTCTGAAGCATTTGGTTGTGTACTTTAACCTTTTTAGTATTCTGAATTTCAACAGATGGCCATTCTCGCTCTTCCCAACAGGGGTTTGAGTTTTTAAATAGGAGAGAAATGTCCATCCAATCAAATTTAGAGTTCTGAAAAGGTCAAATTAGTATAGTACATGGCAGTTATTCTCAGAATTTATTAAACATTAGCAATCTGACAGCTTATTTTTTTGACACAATGTAGGACAACTTTCCACATGAGAAAGCTTTTAACAAAAAAGAAAAATGCAAGTCATTTGACAAATTTTATGCAACTTTTACCAACACAAAAATCATACAAGTAAAACTCAAATATTATTATTTATCCTTAAAAATACTTTTAAGTATCGAAAATTGTATTTAGTTTTTTATATTCTCCAATTCTCATATATCTATAGATCTATTTCAGTATTTGTTATTTGAATATTGACAGCAATGTGTGCATTGCATTCTCTGTACCACTTTAAAAAAATATTTGTTGAAATGTTACCTGAAATCTTAAAAGAACAGTGTTATTCTTTCTAGAAAAAAATGCCGACTATGAAAGACTTCAGCAAAATGAATGATAATATATGGAAATATTGAAATGGCCCATCCTTAAAATACAAATATGTGAACAACCAGATATTCACACACACACACAAAAAAAAAGAATCTAGACCAGATCTTACAATCCTCACAAAAACTCACTCAAAATGGATCAGGGACGTAAAAGTAAAACAAACCTACAAAACTCCTAGAAGATAACATAAGAGAAAATCTAGATGACCTTGGGTATGGTGATGCATTTTAAAATACAACACCAAAGACACAATCTATGAAATAAATTAATAAACTGAACTTAAAAATAAAAACTTCTGGTCTATGAAACACAATGGCAAGAGGATGAGAAGATAAGCTACAGAGTGAAAGAAAATATTTGCAAAAAATATATCTGATAAAGGTCTATTCTCCAAAGTACACAAAGAACTCTTAAAACTCAACATTAGGAAAACAAGCATCCTGACTAAAAAACGTGCCAGACTTTAATAGACACCCCATCAAAGAAGGGCCACACTGCTCAATATTTTGGATCTGCATGTGCAAAACAAATTGGATACATGTAAATCGTGATCCCATATGATCAAATTTTTTATGATGAAAAACACTTTTTGGAAGCAGTGTGAAGGAGGGAATATAAGAGAAACAAGTGAGGCAAGTGATGAAGCAGTAATCAAAGTGGGAAAATAAACCATAAAATAAGTTAGACATGTTGGGAGCGGTCACCACAAAATCCAGAATTTTGTTGGAAAACACTTTAGGGAGACATTTAAAAAAAATACAAAATCATGAATATCAAATTGAGATTAAACAGGTATTGCAAATTAGAAAATAAATCACAAAAATTACTTATTTTAAAAAGTGGAAAAATCTCCTAAATATTGCAAATCTTAAACATACAAACATATTTTAACTACCTGACATCTCAATAATTTGTTTTTCCTCATCCTGTCTTATTTGTTTGACTTTTTTATATTTCAGTGATTTAATAGTTTCATTTTTTGCAGTAAAACAGGACAGACTTTTCTATATCATAGTTTATCAGTTATTTCATTAAATTTTATTGTTATTTATAGCTGATCACTAATATTATGAATATGTTTATAATTATTGTTAAATTAGAAATTATTATTTCAGACTTTTTTACCTGTACCATAAGATATTGGGGGGTTAGAGCTTTGCATGGGCCCTAATAATCTTAAATACTGTATGAATCGATGGCACTAGATAGGAGACTAGTGTCTGTTTCAGAAACTGGGGAAGCCATATAAATAAAGGACTCTAAATTGGGGCTTTATTATCTTCAAGGAAAATCTGCTTTTTATAGCAGGATACACATTTGAGAAACATTAATGTGTCTAAAATGACTTTAATACTTCCAGTATGAACAACTAGGAAAATAAACATCAATACAGGGGTGGGGGCTGCAGTTTGGATGCACCGTGGAAGAACTAAGGTATTTTATGTCAAATCTCCCTTTTCCCTCTTATGGCTTTAAGGCTCATTACCTTTTAAATATTCTGTGCCATAATTTTACCTGGATGGTGTTTTCTCATATTTCAAAATTAGAATAGAATGAAGCCAACTCCCATTCTATATTGTCTTCCTGAACTTTATAGTTTTCTGCTCCTATAGGTAAAGAAGTCAAATGTGGTCAAAATTAATTTCCAGGGTTTTTTTATTTTTTTGTCTGTTTATTTGTCTTGGTTTTTATTTATTTAATTTTTTAGACTACATTAAGCAGCAGTAGAACATCAACTGTGTAGATTACCTTTGTGAGTGTGTGTGTGCATGTGTATTTTGTGTCGTTAAATCTCTTTGCAAAGGTAGTCTGTTCACATCGGTGTCTTTTCACTTTGATATCTTTTCGCTAAGATTATTCTGAATGTTTTTGGTCACATATTAAGATTTTAAGATGGTTATTATATATACACATTTACACGTACACATCCATATATACAGATTCATGCACTTATATATGCATATGTATATTTTAATCAGTTTTATTCAGACACTTTGTATACCACAATGTTCACCCATTCAACATATGCAATTCAATAATTTTAGTATATTTACAGAGCTGTGCAACAATTACCATGCTTGTTTCTATAAAAATAAAGTAATACTGTGTGCCTATGTACATGTTGGAGGAAATTTTGATATTTTGTCATTCTGGTCTCTGTTTTAAACTCTGAGGCTAGAGACATTTCTTTGACATTTTTTCATTATGGTTTGCTTTTGTTTGTTGTCATCTATATGAATATATTCAGATTTAGATGTTTGTTACTTGAAAAATTGCCATCTTGTTTAAAATGTGAATTTTATCTTTTGAGTTTTCTCCTCAGAAGTTTCATTTGTTTATTTAATGTCAAAAAAAACATAATATTTACTTCTATGTCTTCTTTCTACTCCAACATACTAAATTGTCTGAGCTATGATTAGATATCACTGCCAGCAAAAAGCAAATACATTTTCATTTCCATGCTGCAAAATATTTCCATGTAACTGAAGCCACATATAAATTCGCTTTCCCACAGTACAACAATAAAGTAGTTGGAGGATATTTTAGAATTTTATCCTTCTAATTTGCCAATAACAATAGTGTTATTGGTAAGATAGTACATTAATGCATACACTCTTACACTTACTGTTGATATAATGTATTTATAAATCTCAATGATTAGTTGATATTGTTATGATTGAGATTTTTGGTTAGGCAATTATTTAAATTTGAAAAATATGAATATTGCTAAGGAAGCACATCAATGGTTTAGATTTATTGGTAAAAAGTATCTCCTAATGCTTAATCTATTTACACCCAGTTTTATATTTTATAATTTATGGAAGCATAAAATTGCATGCAAAATTTCATCAGTCAAAGAGACAAAGCATACTAGCTAGTGATCTCTCTTATATCAAGAATCAAAGAACACGTGGGCTATTGAACAGATGACCAGACACATTAGAAAGAAGGTAAGAATGATTTGCAGTAGCACCTCCTCATTACTCTCATTTACAGACTACAGACCTACCCCCCACTATTTCTTGAAAACTTTAACTACTGAATTATTACAACTTTGTCCAACTCTACTCTTATTATAATTTTTGATAAATTTAATATCTACATAAACAATGACTCCAAAGCCCTGCTCTCAGTTTCTTGATATATTTACTCTAATCTTGGTGTTTCAGTTCATGTCAGCCACGGATTCATGTGATCATACCCTAGATCTGCAATGTCTCAATGCTTGAGCAAGTGCCAAAGAAGGGTTCTTGCAGTTCTCATTGATATCATGCAGTCTTACTGCTTTAAATGTCGTCTCTATGATGGTAAACCCAGTTTCTAAGTCTACTGTCATACTTATTATATAAGTTCAAGAAATTTGCTCTGAATTCAAGGCCACTTACAATACTACTACACCCTAAAGTCTAAAAGGCACCTCTAATCAAAAACAGAACTGTTGATCTTCCACACACAAGCCCACTCTTTGACTCTTTACTTCATTTTAGTAAATGGTTATTCTAACTTTCTGTTGTTCATTTTCTAAAGGAAAAATATAGATTTATCATTTCTACTATTCCTTTCATCTCTTATTCACATACTCCTTTATCACACTCTAGAGTTTCTGTTATCTAGAATCCTGGCACTTCTAGCCACTTTTATTGCTATTGCCTTGCTCCTAGCTACAAATATTTATTATATGAATTAGTGTAATAGCTTCCTGAATGTTCTTTCTACTCAACACTTGCCCCTCTTTAAATCATTTTAGCCAAGAGTGAAAGTTATACAAATAATAAGATCAATTAAGATCATGATTTGTAAATCTCTAATAAACCATAAAAAAAAATCAACAGTCTTATAACATGTTAGAATATTTGTTTTGCTCTTTATAATTTTATTTCTTTCTCTAAACATTCTCCTTTTCTCCTGGCACTCCTCAGAGTCAGTCTTCTTTATTTTCATTGAAAATGTGCTGCCCTCAAAAAAACCCCAGAAAACTCTTAACTTGGTGACTTCACCCATTCAGTTTCATCTGCCTGGAGTATCTTCCCACTTATTTATGTTCTCTCCTCAAATATCAGTTTATGAGTTAAGTTTACCTGCTTATTAAAATTATTTGTCTTCTTTAAACTCAACAAGAACCCATCTATGTCCATTTTATGGCCATAATCACTATGTATGAAACATATATTACTTTATCTGTCTATCTTCTGTTTTATTCTAAAGTATGAGTCACATAAGGGGAGAACCCTGTGTATGCAGAAAAACAAGTGTGTACTATATTATCTCACTGATAGAGGGTATTCAAATTCTGGTCTGTTAGCATTCATTTTATAAATGAGTTCAAGCCACAAATATTTATTTATTCTATATGCCAAACATTGTTTAAAGTACTAGAGATATATAATGTTGAAAGAAGTTCTAACTCATTAAGATCATATTCTAAATGAAAACAACAATAACAACAAAAGTAAAGTAAATCAATGATAAATATCAATACTTATATGATAAATAAAATAAGCAGCAAATAAATGAGGGATCAGGCAATATCAAATAGGTTTTTCAGCATACACATTTATGATGTGATGGTTATTGAACTGTGAATTGCATGACCAGAAGGGGTAAATATTTTCCAAAGAGATTACAAAACAAGTATAAATAAATAAACAGAGAGCCCTCAATTCTAGTGTAGTCCCATACATCATACATTTACACAACACACAACAAAACCACATTTCTATAGTGCTGTTGTTTCTATATTTTATATTAAAGAATCAAGTATAATTGTTACAAAATGGCTGGAGTAAAAGCAGTTTAGAAGATATTCAATATTATGTTGGTATTGAGAAAAAGGCACAATAGGGGTTAACATGGGCTTTAGATAATGTATATACCACCCTAGACTTTACCTTTTTTATCTAGCAATGCTTCATAATGAAAACAAATGTAATCTTGCAGTACAGAGTAAATTAATGTTTCTGCAAGGGGTCCAGTTTCTTCTTTCCTATTGCTCTGTTGTCAACTTGAATATGATCCTCATGTACATGTTCAAAGCATGAAAGGAGAAAGAGTTGTATCATTTTAAGGACAAGAGATAGAAATTACAACCATTTATTTTGTTTTTCAATCCATTAGTCAGAAATTAGTCACATGACCAAAATTTTTGCAAGTAAGTTTATGATATAGAATTTGTTTCTTGGTAGCAAATACAAAGCTAAAATTTGGGGACTTTTTTTACTACTTGATAAAGGTTGAATAGGTAAGACAGTTAGCAGTATGTGTCAGACCATGAAGTAACACCACTGTCGTAATATAACACATTTCCAGCTCACTCTTTTGCAGTCAATATCATTCCCCTACCTTCTGGAGGTTGGTGATTTGTTATCTATCACTGCAGTTTTGAGTTTTTTAGAATTTCATAACATAGAATTGTACAGCATTCTTTGTGAATGACTACTTCACTGAGGATACTGTGTTTGAGATTCTTCTGGGCTACTGCTGTCTACTTCTCTGTTGCATGCATGCACCTCAATCCATTTAACTATCAGTTTATTCATGTTAGAGATGCTTTTAGTTTTTGGCTTCTATGACTAAAGCAGCTAAAAACATTTACTAACTTTGTGAAAGTGTCTATTCAAATCACTCGCTCTTTCTTTCCTCCTCCTCCTCCTCCTTCTCCTCCTCCTCTTCTTCTGACATAGTTGTTTCTTCAGTATTCGGTTATAAGAGCTCAATGTATTTTCTGGATGAAAATTGTTTATTGGATATTTGGATATTTGCCTTGCAAATATTTTTTTTCAATCCATAATTTATCTTTTCACTTTCTTACCATTGACTTTTGCAAAACAAATGTGTTTAATTTCGACAAATTTCAAATTTATACTTAGTGCTTTTTGTTTCTTATTTAAGAAATATTTGCTGATTCAAAATCACTAAAATTCTCTTTATGTTTTCTTCTACAAGTTTTACATTGCTTGATTTTTACTTTTAAGTCTGTAATCTATGTCAATTTAATTTTTGTATGAGGTTAGTGTTGAAATTTGGTTAGCCAATTATTTCATTGTTTAAAAGATTGTACTTTCCCCAATGAATTACCTTGGAACTTTTGTTGAAAATCGATTAACCACATAGGTACAGGTTTATTTCCAATTATATAATATTTATTATATTCCACTAATCTTTATTTCTTTCATTTTTCCCATTCCACATTATGACAGACCGGTCTTAGCTAGTATTAACTAAAAAAGTAAAACTCCAAAATGAGTAAAATTATTCAGCAACTAATTTGCTTCCACAAAGTCTCATGACCACATTGTGGGAATTAAGCTGGTTAATCACATTTTGACCCCAAGATTCATTTTTTACCTTCTTTGCATTGCACAATGCCCACTGGATAATGTTCTTTCTAGAATCAACTAAGTGTACACTTTGTTCACATACAGTTTGGTTTAGGCTCTGGCACAATATTGGAAGAAAGCTTTTTGTTTATTTCTATCTCTTTCCTTGCCTCATGTCAGTGCTGGAAGAGCTACATTCCTCTGTCATCTTTTAGAAAAATCTTTCTTCTTAGTTTCCAGAAATTGCTGAGTCCATATAATTAATCTCATCCTCTCCTCTTGTTTTCTCAGGTCCATAGGGTTTCTGACTTCCTAGAATTTATAAATGCTTCAACATTCATTATTTTCCTTACTTTCCTCTCATTTCTTTCCAAATGGTCCTATTGAGAATGCTCTGTTTCCTGCTGGGCCCCAAACTGCAGGTGACACAGTCAGAGATCCAGCTAAATATAGATTAATTCTGATTAAAAATTGCCAGCTCTAAGAATCTTGACTAGGATATGTGCATAAATTAGCTCTAGAATTTAATAAATTAAAAGAGGATGCTAACTAACCAGATATTGGTCACTTGGCTTTCAGCCCTCTTACCGAGGACAAGAAATCAGTCATTCAACAGTAATTAGTCCCAGAGCTGAAGGATCAAATTCTGATCGGGTCTCAACAGTTACAGTGCCAGGAAACCAAGGTAAGATTTTGACTTTTTAAAAATTTCTGTAAGTAGAAAATTTTAGCAAATGAAGAAACCCAGTTCTGTCTTCCTTGGTTTTGATTTTGAATTTAAAAAGCTAAGTTTCTTATAAATATATCTATGGAGATATCAAATATTAAATATGAAACAGTCAGGAATCTTGCATAATGAAGCTTTAAGGAGGCACTGTGTGTGCAGTCTATATTTTCAGAAATGGAGCAGCAGTGTTAGCACACCTTTATAGGGAACAGTGCTCACATTAGCAATATGGATCTCTAAAACTAAGGTGATCTAAACCCCTCTCATTGGACATGCATAAAATACTGAATGCAATAGAGAAAAAGTCATTGTAAGTCAGTGCCATCCTCAGAAAAGAGAACAAAAAATCTCCAGTGAAAATGGATCTGTAAACTAAAAATGTGAGCAGTTCGAGGTGAAAACATGCAGTGATTTTAACCACTTTAGTACTCTCTTTATATTTAAAATGTCTGCATCTATATTCATAAATATATTTTATTTTTTCTAAAGTATTTTTATCCAGTCTTTCAGTAAATCAACATTAGGCCTGTACTTAATATTTTTTATGTCTAAAGTGTTTATTATAATTCACTTATGAAATTCTTTTAATTTTGTTGTAGATTTTGCTAATTTATATAATAATTATTGGTCTTTGGATAAATATGTCATACTTAGCTTTCAAGGAATTATATTTAATACAAAGCTTTAAAATATTTTACTGTAAAAAATATTTCTTTCTATTCTGTTATTTCAGCTATTTCTAATCAATATGCCAGTGTTTTTACGTAATTATTTAAAAATTTTAAAATTATGTACACTGTTGATAACCGCATTCTTCTTAAATCACTATTGTACTGATTTTTTTCCTTATAGTGATTAACTATTCTTTATTTTGGTTTATTTTGTTCTTTTCTGAACAAATAAATTTTAATTAATTTATGTACCTACATTTGTGGTATAGACCTATAGCTGTTAACAGAATTTTGTGGTTTCCTCTATTTGTGATCACAGAGAAAAACTATATTTCTGAGTTAGGCATGGCTGTATGACAAAATTTCAGCCAATGGGGTATGAATACATTACAGATTCAAAAGTGGAAACTTTACAAAGGTCTGTAGTGTTCTCATAAGCCAAAGATGTTGTTCTCAGTGTAGTAGAGATTATTTCTGAGATTTGGAAATTTAATCAAATGAGTTATGAATGAAAAGCAAAACTTTTGTGAGGAATACATTAATATAAAACAAGGTCTATCTATGAATATTTTTGTTAGATTAAGTATGATATCAGAATTTGATTCAATTTTTTGATTTTTGAGGTAGATATAAACTTATGTTTGAAAGAAGCTTAGATTTATGTTTATTTCATTCAGGTAAATAAACAGAAAATCTGTGTCTAAATTTCAAATTGCCTCTCACAAATATATTTCACATAGCAATAAAATATTTTTATGAGTAGCATAATTTTTGAATTCTTTGCTTAATGCTCAGAATGATATAGGCTGATGAAACTAGCAGACACATATTAATCAAATAGTTTATAAAAGTATTATTTGTGATAGATACTAATGAGTTCAAATGTCAAACCTATACTATTTTAACTATAGTCTGAAATCATTCAAATGAGTCCCTTAAGAATATGCCTTATATCAATTTATACATCCAATTTTACTCTGATAAATTTTCTGAATGGATATGGTTGATACACAAACACATAGGATATTTTAAATGTTCACAATATGTTCTCAATCTAAGAAAGTTAACTCTAGGAATATGAAAATCTAATAATAGAGACCAGATAGTAGAATAAATTTATTATTTCTTTCATCAAATAAATCATCTGCAAAAGTCAACAGTTTTTAAAATCACTTTGAATGCATCATCATATTGAGGAGACTGTTATCTGTTTAATGATATAGTGAGATTTTCTAAAAAGTAGTGAGAAAGTAATCTGTATTAATTGTATTTGATACAAGCTTAATTATTAGAGTGATGAAAAAAATAAATGAAAAAGGCCAAGCTGGATTTCAGCTCTGTTTATCAGTAGCTTTCTGCCCCACGTGCCTTCATTGATGAGATGTGTAATCCTGATTTTCAATATGAGCATGAAGGAATCCACTGATAAGTCACTTTAATTAGCATGTGATTTAAAAGCCCTCCCCTTATTTCTCTGATATTAAATTTTAATTCTTTTTAAAAATGAATCACCAATTGTAGAGAATTCTGTCAGGTGAGATGCACAGTATAAGTATTCTATACACATTCTATTCTGGTTCTTAATATCGGGAATACACACTTCTAATTACCAATTATTTCTAATGACAAAATAATTGAAATGAAGCCC
This sequence comes from Cynopterus sphinx, assembly GCA_030015415.1. Classification (NCBI taxonomy): domain Eukaryota; kingdom Metazoa; phylum Chordata; class Mammalia; order Chiroptera; family Pteropodidae; genus Cynopterus; species Cynopterus sphinx. The sequence continues at coordinate 12,649,701 of CM057379.1, forward strand.
TGGGTTCAAATTCATAATTAATCTAAGATTATATGTAATGAACCCTAGTACAAATAAAAATGAGTTAAACAAATGTGGTAATTAAACTCTTTTTAACCCTCCAATTTTATAATTTTTTTGTAGTCTTTTATTCTTTTGTTGTGGTATATATTGCTTAATGAATGTTCAGATATTATGCTTCGTTTTCTAGTGGGTTTTAATATAAAGGAAGTAAAATAAATCCTGTTTTATGTCTCGATGATAGTAATGAAGCAATAAACATCTTTAATTGGAAATCTATAAAACAAATTCATATTTATCAAAGACACTTACTTTATTACCATTTAGTTTAGGCATCATTTTACAAAATCTTTTTAAAAATTGCCATCACTCTGTGTGAAGTGTGGATGTTATAAAATATGTCAGATATGTGGACTTAAGGAATTCTTTGAATGAATGATATGTATGTGTATGTACTCACTTTTTATAAATACTGTTGAACAAATTAATATCAGGAAAAAAGAAAAAATAGTGTACCTTTTCTGTATTTATTTTTGTCTCTTAATGTTGGAACACATTAGCCTGTTCTTCATATGTCTTCTTCTTTTGTTAAAATCTTATTCTAGATATTATTTTTAAAGAAATATGGATGTGTTGTGAATATAATTTTACAGTGGTGAGATAACTCCCTTTCTTTTTTCTGACTGCTAAAGTAAATTTTATTATTTCATTCCAATTAGGAGTTTAACTGAGTCAATGCCATATTACAGCTTTTCGGTTGGTTTCAACATTTTGAGGACAATATATATTTTGCTTTGTCACAGACCACTCCATCTTGCAAAATTTATGCTTTAAGATTGACAATGGAGAGATTTTTCTATACTTTTCAATGCAGCTTAAACAGCCTCCTATATGCTACCATGATTTCAAGGGAAAACGTGGAGAATATTGGCACACGTAAAGATTATTTTCATACTTGAATATTTTAGGGATTTTAATCTATCATGTCAGCCAGTTCAGTCTTAAAAGCTTTAGTGGTTTCTACTTACTCTAAAACATTCTTTCTATCTATGGCAGCCCCAATTTCTCAAGCTTGGCAAATACTCCCAGTGGCCAACAATCTGACCACCTACATAGGACTAACTTTATTTGAACATTTTTTCTTTAGACTTCTTGGCTTTATGGCTCTTCAATAATGTAATAATATGATTTTTAGTTTATTCAGGGTTTTCTAGTACTTATGGTGGGAGCAGTGATCTATGGTAGACTACATACTGATAGAAAGGAGAACTCCAAATAATTCTTAGTGTCACAGCAAAATGCACTGAACAGTGATAAATGGGCAGGTGAGAGTTTATTCAAGGCTACTACAAAAAAGGAGAATAGGCCAGAACTTATTTTTACTTTATTTAAATTAATCAACTTATGTATTTATTTATTTTATGGGGACACTAGTTAATGAAATCCAATAGGTTTCAGCTGTACACTTTAACAGTAAGGGATATATATATATATATTTACACTGTGTGTTTGCCTTCCGTAGTTAGATTTCTTTCTGTTACCACATATTTGACCCCTTTTACTTCACTTACCTCTCCCTTCCCCCCAACCGCCATCCTCTACCCTCTGGTAACCACTAGTCTATAGTCTATGTCCAGGGGTCTCTGTTTGGTATAGGGCATAGGGGTCAACAAATGACTACACATAGGCCAAATGCAGTCTGTTGCTGTATGACTCATGAGCCACACATACAGGTTTTGTATTGTGAATGGTTGAAACAAGTCAAATGAATAATATTTTGTGACATGTTAAATTATATAAAACTCAATTTTAGTATCCATAAATAAAGTTTTATTGGAGCACAGCCATGCTCATTTGGTTGCACATTCTGTATTGCTATTTTTGTGCTAAATAGCAGAGTTGAGTAGTTGTGACAAAAACCGTATGGTCCAAAGAGCTTAAAATATTTACTTTCTGGCCCTTGACCGAAAACAGTTGCCTACTTACTCTTGGTATAGCAATATCAAAAATTATGTCCTAGCTAAGCTTTGCATTCTCGTACTCTTCAATATTGGCTTAAGTTTTTCTCTCATGCCTATACTTATAAATAGTGTATGTATGTATGGATGGAAAAATATTTGCTTGCAAGTAAGTGATTACCTCCTTCTTCTTTCTGTCCAGAAGGGGAAGTCAGATAGCTGGTCTTGTTCAAAAGTCTTCCTTCTGTCCAGTAGCTGATAGGCTCCTACATAGTAGAAAGTAGAAATATAAATTAATGCATGGATAAATATGCATCTTTTAAATTATTTTTTTGATGAGAGTCTCTGGGAATTGCTCACATGTCAGTCAACTAGAGAAGGACCTATTTTATATTAATTTTAAAAATATATGTGCAGGTTCAACTCTATGACAGATGACTAATTGTTTAGTATAAATTATGTGTTAAAGTTATTGCATGGAAATTGCATCTCTAAATATCTAACTTACACATGAATTGCTAAGAGGGAAAAACACTTTCTATTTTTGCATTACATGTTTGGGATGGTGATACACAATTATAATATTCAGAGTACTATATTTATTGAAATTCTTATTCTAAAATGCAAATAAGAAAAGTTTTTAGAGATTTTTAAGGAAGTTAATCAGAGCTGACAGATAGCAGAGATCATTGTAGGAATTCATTAAATGTAGTTATTTTTATATGTTTAAGTAAAGTAAAGCTTTAAATGGATTTTTTTATTTGTTATAGTTACTGTTCATACTTCAAAGCCTAATTTACATTTTTTTAATATCTGAAGTGATAGAATTTTGTTGAAAATAATTTTTAAAGGGAAGTTTTAACAAATTTTAAAAGATTTTTAGAATAGTTTATAAGCACAGATGACTTTAAGATCAAGAATGATACCATATTTTGATTAAGCGTTTCATTCAGCTCCCTTTCCATAAATAGTTTAGGTACTGTTTCTCCTTTCTGAAGCATAGGCCCCAGATAAAATGAATACTGATATTATTTTGGGCATAGCTTCTTCTTAACCATGATATAAAGAAAAATAAATTCTTAATTTCATTAAAAACAAATAAACACCAACCTATATATTTTCTGGACTGTCTCTTTGGATTTCTAATACCAAAAATATTAAAATGTAATAATTTCTAATGACATTTTTTATATCTTCTTTTTTAAATGGATGTTAAAAAAACTAGCTGTTATGACTGGCTTTTGGAAGTACTCATTTTTTTCTATTTATAAACTTGTAACAATTACTTAGTCATGTAAGTTAAGATTACTCCATATGTTTGATAAAAATGTTAAAAATGATCCCTAAAAATAAAAAAAATCATGCAGACAAATTATTTTTAACACTCACTTAATCCTTGAAAATTTCAGTTGGTTAAGCTATATACTTTGAAAGAAATTAGAATGGGTGTGTCTTCATATTCAGACTATTTTTAATTTTTTATATCAAAGATGAAATCATAAATATTTAGCATAAAAATTAGTTCAAAAAAGTTATAAGGACATGACTAAAATTTTGGCTAAATCTTACCTGTTGGAAAATTTATTCATATATTTAAAAAAGTTTGAATCAGAAAATCAAGAGGAAATATTCTTAGTGGACTACATTAGGGGAAGTGATGATAGAGTGTACAGCATCTTTCATAAGGCATGAAGTTTACATGTCAAACAAAGGTCTATGTAAACAAAGTAGGTCTTTCAAGTATGGGGATTCAGTATAAAGATTTAGTTAAATAAATAATGGAGGGTTGTACTATCAGAATTTTATCACCGAAATAACCCAGATTGAAGAACTTTACACAGCAGTTACCACTTGTTGGTAGGGGCCCACAAAAAAGAGGAAAATGGAGCTAAAAATGGAGAAGTTCAGAGTTGGGGAACCATTCTGTGGGGGGTGGTTACAGAAAAAACAGGGTGGAATTGAGCTCAAACCCTGGAGATGGTGCCTGAGCACATTTTTGCTGCTTTGTCTTAATGCAGTGCGAGAAGCTGAAGCTTATCTGTGATAGATAACACTGGGGACTGGAATCAGGTCCAAGGCAGAGTCAGTGTTTTTGCTGAGCTAGAGTGCTGTGGTAGGATACAGCCCTGAGAGTGCTTTTCAGTGACCCCGGTTAGTTTGTTGTCAATAATTCATTTCCCTCTAAGCTACTCTCTGTACACTTTTAGTGGGCCAACCTATCACTTACTTTCAAGGTCAGTAGCTGTTTCACTACTGTGTTCACATATGACTGCAATCCGATTGTCAGAATCTTCATGTATCTACCAGAATCAGTTTGTTGTAAATATAATATTAATGATCAGTAAAGCATATGGATACGTATTTACCTACTATATAATAATGAGTTCATTTACTTTAAGGGCATAATCTTTGTCATTGTGTACTGAATTATATACACCAGGAATGATTAGATTCCAGAGAGGGTCACTGGCTGTGACATGGCATTTAGATGTCTGAGTTAGGTAAAGCATGTAAGAAACACAAGTAAAGAAGGAGCTCGCCTTCAGTACACCTATGAGAGGGCTCCAGTGTCTTGTTTATTCCAGAAATACTCATAAAATGTTCTATGACAACACTGAATTTGCATTTCATGAATTATGTGAGATACAGTGAAATACTCCTTTTTAAAAATTGTTTTAAAATAATTTGTGGCAGTTTGAAATACAGATATATTCATAACATTTCATTGTCTTTAGACACTACTTGACTTCACTTCTGCTTGCTATTTCATGGATGTATTTATCAGTCATTATACATTTATTGCTTTTGATTGTGCTTAATTATCATGCTATGGATTTTGCTGTCTTGATTTGTAGCAATGTCATTGATGCATAAACTTGGAATGCTTTTCTTTCAAGTTAATGTAGACTGTTAAAAATGAAACATAGGTTGAAATTTTTGGAATGACTAGTTATTAGATCATAGAAGTGATGGTCTAACCAAAGGAGACTATGAACTTATTAGTTTTCTCTAATGTAGCAACTTATTATTTAAGGTAGGGTTTTATTTTATAGTGCTATAGAACTTCTATCTTATTATCATTACTTTTGTCAGGGTGTGTGCTTAGATTTTGCCATATGTCTATAGTCTAACTTTGGTCACCCTGAGTGCTTCTTTTTGGTTGGCCACCAAGGTAAGTATTACTGTGCTCATCTTGTCTGCTGAATGGTGAAGTGCTATACAATGTCTCATTGGGCCAAACAAATGCTTTGGATAAAAGATGTTTTTAAGTAACACATATGTGGAAAAATTGCACTCAAACCAAATAAATGTGTTAGGGAATAGTGGATACCATATATACAGTCTAGCTGGAACCATTATTTTTGAGCCCATAGAAATTTACAATACAGATGAGTATAAGATGTTTGGTCAAAATAACTGCCGAATCTTAAAATGATGATAAGTGATGTCCTCTTTTCCTTCTAAATATCAAACCCGTTATAAAAGAGTCAGATCAATGAATATTAAAATATTGTCTTCTTTGATCAAAAGCAAAACTAGGTTATATCTTGGGTCTTTGAACAAACTAGACTGCTTTAGATGTACTCCCGATTCTTGCCTTTGAATGATATGATCGAGGAAGTGGTTCACTCTACAAAGCAGATATATACTTGCTGACTCACCCTCACCCAGCCACATTATAGGAGACAGAGAGAAACAGCTTTTGGATATGATTCTAATAGCCTGCCTCTGTCACAGACATCTATCTGCCCACATCTATTTACACGTCAAAGTGAGAGTAGTGAAGTCTTTGACTATTCTGAAAGCAAAGGATCAGCAAAAATAGAAAAGTATGCTCCATGTTTTATAACACCTGCCACAAGGACCTAGTGGTTCATGTCTATTCCATTGGGAAACTCTGAAGTGTAGAGAAAGAAGACATAAGTGTTACTAATCTAGAACCTATGTCAAAGAAGTATGAGTACTGGGATTATCATTGACTGTGATGTCCCTAAAATTTGTTCCAATATTTCTTTCTATCATCCAAAATATTTGGTGTATGAACAACTATTTTTAATGTTTCTTCTTTATTTGTAGATTACTTCTTTTTTTTAATCTCAGAGAAGTTTTAAAATTTAAGGTTCTTGATGTTTGGAATAATGAAATTTTACCAGAATATACCTCTAACATATGACTCCAAGAGTTCAAACTATTTTTTTTTAATTATAAGCACAACTTCCTTTTTTAAAATATCTTTCTTTTTGAAACCTCTTATGACTCTGCACACTATTTATATTTTTCACACAAATATTTAATATTTTAACATATATCTGATTAATTTCTAATGGGTAGATAAGTGGATAGATAGGTAGGTAGATGATATGTGTGTGTGTGTGTATAGATATAGATACAGACGATTAGATAGATAGATAGATAGATAGATAGATAGATAGATAGGGATAGATGATAAATCAAGGTTCCAAATTATATATTTGGTAAATTATGGGAATTCTCCATATTACTACGTCAAATTTTATAAACTTGAACACATCACTCACACTCCAAAACAAAACAAAACAAAACAAAACAAAACAAAACAAAACAAAACAAAAACCCCCCAAAAACTAGTTACTAAAGATTATGAGGTACAAATAAGGGAGATATTCTATTCTCTCTCTACCCACTCAAAGATGGTTGTTTTCATTTTACTTCCCAAATACTTTCCATAGCAAAAACATCTATAATAATTCTAAAGGACTTATTATTTTGGTAATAAGTAAATAGAATTCTTTTGAAAATAAGGCAAAATGATGAGAAAAACAGCCCTCAGTATGCTTCACTTAAATAAATCTTTAAAAGTATGCTCCAGAGGTCAAATTTAAATTATCCATTTATTTTTTGAAATTACAGCAGAGTGTAGTGTTGACCCGTAATCAACTTCCCAGATTGGTAATGAACATTGAGGAAGGAGAGAGAGCCTTATATTTTATTCCAGCAAAAGTATAGCATGCTTATAAACCCTATATTTTAATCATATCATGATTATGAAGCAAGCTACCATGAGAAATAAGTAATGATTAAGCACTATCAATTATATTTTAATATATTACATATTGATTTATAATACAGCATAATTATTTACATGCAGGCAAGATTTTATGGACATAATCTTAAGCAATTTTACATTTCACCATAGTGACCTTAGAGCAGTGGTGTGCCAGAGACAGCTTACAGTGGCTCATAGAACCTATCAGCAGCATATCTTCTCCATTTGCATTTAATGAGGACATATAGGCTGATTTAAATCAGGTATGGAGCATGTTTCTCCTAAGAGTTGACAAAAACTTCAGCCAAGGTTTCTTTCTACCTAAGGGGAGAGCTTGTTTTTAGACCTTTACCAGCTATGCCACTGCTTACAATTCAAAGGAAATATTCAGAATTCATAATTTAAAATATTTTTAGTTTAGCAAAATACATTATTTTGACTTTTCCTCATGGTATGAACAGATAAGAAATATTCGAATCTCTTACTGTTTAGTCCAAGAATGATTTTAACTCTGCTGACGTTTAAATATACCACATCATTCTTTCTTCCTTCAGAGCAAGTGCAGAGTTGAATTTTATTATGAATTTCTAACCAAATATTTCTTCATTCACATTTATATATAGTTGCCTGCTTTTAACCTTTCAAGATGAATGATAAATTGCATCTCCCAGTGAACCAAGTCACCATTCAGCTAATATAATCTTTACTTAAGATCAAATAGGCACTGATAGTTTTACAGATTTTATTTTATTACTGTCAGTTGGGTCATACATTTTTCTAAAGTGAAAGTAAGAAAACAACCAGTTGAAATATTTTGAAAGATAATGTTCTGGAAGGTAACAATTCACTGTTGAAAACCACAGTGAGATTGCTGACAAAAGATCAAGTTCTGGTCAATGAAACACAATTTGCTTTCCCCCTCCCTGCAACTACTCTTTTGTAATGTATATAGATGTGAAAATGTAAAAAGTATTTTTTTTCTATTAAAGAAATAATTATTTCTTTGGGGGAATTGAATACTAATTATGTAATACAACTAAATTTAAAGAGATGATTTATTTTACATAGAGAGATATATTTAGAAATACAAATACATTGCAGTTAGCAATCTCTGACTAGAATTCGCTAAAATGTTGTAGTTGTTTCTTGCAATTATTGAACTTTCAGTAATGCACACACACATGTACCCCTAATATTTTATTCTAAAGTTTATAGATACTTAAAGGCCTTTTTTTACTTAAGCAGAACAAAAAATATAGAGAGTTAGTGTCTTACCTTTAGAAATTGTCTTAGAAGTTTTAACTTTTTAACATTTACAGAAATTTCTATAAAACAAAACATTTATAGGATTGTCTTTTGGGATCTATGAAGGTGGAAAAATTGAAGCACCTATTTTTCCATAAAATCCTCTTTTATCAGGGAAAGATAGCTGATCTTTCTGATAGTAAGACAGAGATATGCTGAGTTCAGAGAAGCCAGACGGGTAAATGTGTGACTAGGATGAGAACATTGAAACTGTATTAATTGATGGCCTGAATATATACAACTATACCATTGAGAAATTGCTTTTACCTATTCAAGCAGTTAGCATTAACCTCTGTAAGGAAATGAATGAACTCTCTTAATAAATTAAATAAACATCTAGAAAATCTAAAACTATTAATTTTAATGTGGCAGCAAAGTAAATTGGGCAGATTTTAGGTCCCTGAGACTTTAATAAAATCAAGCAATCAAGAAAAAAATATAAGGAAAATGCCAAAATGAAAAACAGCAGTAAACTGACCAGAGTATATATAGGCAATTGAGAAACATTGAAAAGCTTAAAGATTACAAAATTGTAAAAAACTGAATGAAGATATTCAGAGATTGCCAAGAGGACATTGCATTCATAAATTAAGTAACATTATATATATAATTTCAAAGTAACATGTATATATATATTTCAAAGTAAGTTATAATTGTTCTACTTCAAATAAAATTTAAAATAAGAACTAGCATAAAAAGCAGCCTATAGTGAAAAGTATAAAACTGAAAAGGAAAGAAATGGAAAATATGAGAAATAAATTAAGAGGTCCAACATCACAAGTTAAATGTGGGAGGGCGTAATTAGCTAAATATGAACCAGTAATAGAAGAGAATTCACTAGACAGAATAATATCATGAAATTTCACATTGAGAAATACTAAGACGATGTTGAAAATGACTCAACTTTAGACAAATCACCAATTTTATAATTTCAAAGATAAAACATAAAAATAATAAAAGGCAATGTACAGCACAAAAAGAGCAAATATAGCATCATATTTTTGCATTAGCAATGATAAATAGTAGAAAATAATGGTATACTGCTTTTCAGATTTGAATGCAATTAAAAACACATTGTACATACTCAAGCAATCAACCTAGAATTACAAAAGCCATTTTTTGTCAAGTAAGCACATGGCACATTTATCTCTCTTGAACTCATTTTCAGGAAATTATTTGAGATTTTAATTCAGAACATCATGGAAGTAGTCTAAGAGAGAAGAGGTTGTGATAGCCATCTAACAGTACTTTAAAACCAGCGAAACAGATCAACAGGAAGACAGCTGTCTAAGAAACCATCAAGAAACCTAGTCCCTGATGGAACAGAATAGAGAGCTTCAGAATGAAAAAAGTAGAAAATTCCCACTGGACAGGGGCCATTCTAAAGGGAAGCATTTCAAAGAGAAAATATGAGTAAAGAGAAACTCTAGAAAAAAGTAAGACCCAAACATCATCACACACACAAAAACAAAAACTGTAATATTAAGAAAATCCTGCCTGTTTGAAGCAAATTAATTGTGGCTGGAAGACTTAAACAAATGATAGAGAATTCTATTTTGAAGGCATATGTTAAATAATTTGTGTGCTTAAAGGACATAGCTTAGATCTAAAAAATAATATGCTCATAACACACATGCATCCCAGAATAAGCTATATTTATTTATATAGTAGTTGCATAGTAAGTTTAACTTCTGTGACCAAAGCACAGGAAAACTTCATAATGGATTTATGATATAAATAAATATGTTAAAGACAGTGACAAAATCTATGGCCATTCCAACCCTAAACAAGCCAGATCCCATCTGATCTCAGAAGCTAGGCAAGGTTGGGCCTGGTTAGTACTTAGATGGGAAGCCACCTAGTAAGACCAGGTGCTGTAGGCATAAAAAATAAATAAAAAATAAGGTATTGTAAGCTGTGAGATCAACCAACGGTTGCCTCGCCCAAAAAAAAAAAAAAAAAAAGACAGTGACAATGTAAATATAAATGTCCTTTGCCAAAATTAGAATGTGGATGTAGAATGAGAAAACAAGAAGTTAGTATGTGAGACACATCATGGGGAATGCTGAGACCTGTGAAAATTTAATGAAAAGATGTTACATATATAATTGAACTTATGAATGTAATCAATAGATCAAGATTTCAAATGAATATTAAAAATTATAAGATATTAGAGAGTAGGTGGTAGAGTAATATAATGTTTAGTTTTGGCAAATCAATACAATATAAAAAAATGTTAGAATTACACAGATATCCACAAGAAGCAGTCCACGCAGTAGTGAAAAGAGGATATCTAACACACTAAGAAAGAAGAGACAGAAGACCATTGGTTTATTTAGAATGGAAATAAGCATCTTGGAAGGCATATCTTAATACAGAAGATATCAAAAAATAGTACATCCTCGTTAAATTGAATAATCATCTAATTAAGTCTTTTTGATGTTAGATGTTGACTATAGAAACATAATTTTATTGTCTTTTATTTAATATTAACTGTTGTTCTATTCTCTACACTCTTTATTACTCTCTGTAAATGTAAAACTATCCAAAACTTGAAGCTTATTTAAATATTTTACAAAAGTAATTAAACTAAAAATTCACAGTGAAAAAAATAAAAAGAAAATCCAGGCAGATGGAGATCATACAAAGATCTTTTCCATCAAAGTATTTCGAGACTGAGTCACCCCTTATGTAGGAAAAAATGGGATTTCAGGACATGAGTCTTGTTTTTCCTGGTTATCTGCGACCTCTTGTCAAAGTATTGTATTTCCATGATAAGAACCAAAGGTTTATGTGTAGGGCAATGGAGTAAGTCCCGCATACAACAGTAAAATAATTCAGATGTGTATTCTGACTCTACAATTGGCTAGCTGTGCCAAATCTTAGCAGATCACCTGATGATTCCATGAAGTACTTTTCTAATAAATAAAATGAGGATAATACTAATACCTATCACTAATTTGTTATATTAATTAAATGAGATACTTGCTGAAAACACTAGGACAGTGATGAGTATAAGTGCTCTATAAATGTTTTCTACCACTGCTTGATGAAAAATATAGACTAGTGATAAAAGTGAAATTGTCTCCCAGTACTTTAAAATAAATGGAATGTCCTATGGTGCAAACCAATCTATATCTCTAGAATAATGTATCTGGTTAAATGCAGTTGTATTTCCTGGTGTTCTACAGAGAGCTAAGCTCATCAAACATAGGAGATAAGATATAAGAAAAAATGTTGTACTATTAAATGTACAAAATTAAACCAATTACTATAATCTCCTTAAAGCCTCCAATAAGCTAAAGGGAGACATATATAGAATTTAACCAGGTTCACCATGCGTTGCAACCCCAGAGACTGCAATTCCATGAAACTACAAAGGTGAGTATACAGCATGAGCGGCTGCACATGGTAGGCATACATTTTCCAAATGTATTTGACTCAGTTTTTGTAAAGAATTAAAAATAGTAATTCTCAAAACAGTCATTCAGAACTTTTGAATTAGGTCAAATTCGGATATTAATACTTGCAATGTATACATACATAAAATCTCAAACTCTCCAAAACAGACTACCCTTTTCATTTGGTCATGATTAGCATAGTTACACTCAACTTTTCAACATAATTCCTTTGAAAACTTAAATGCCTTTGACATTAGAATAAATAATTCAATTTAAATTATGACATAAATTTAAAAATTTGTGTCTCTTTTAGTCAGTTTCTTAGAAAATGTAACCACACATTTCCATGTATCTATGTTTTTCATAAACATGTTGCAGAACGTAAGGAAAAAAAAGTAAGATGCTTGACAGACATATTTGCACATGCACATACACACATATACACACACGCGCATGCACACCAACAAAACAAAGGCAATGATGACTAGATTAATTTAAAGTGTGTTTCAGCGTTTATGTTCATGGCCCTTGAGAATGTTGTCCCTCTTCTCAGAAGGGATGTAGGCTAGTCATTTCCATTTATTCCAATCCCATGGTTATATTAAAAATAATGCCAAGAATATCTTGAAGTAGCATGTTTTTTGCTTATCTGGATGCTGCAGGACTTCTCAGCACAGATCTTACAAGCCAGAAAGGAGTGGAATCACATATTCAAAATATTAAGCCTAGAATACTATATCTAGCTAAGCTCTCCTTTAGATATGAAGGATAAATAAAGACCTTTCCAGACATACAAACATTGAGAAAATTCTCTACTACGAGGCCTGCACTATGGGAAATACTGAAAGGGGTCAACTCACCTAAAACAAAATGACAAAAAAGAAAAAAAGGGAATATACTAAGGATTAAGGTGAATATCAAGTAAATAGAAGCAGAGGACTGCAACCCATACGGGGCATTATAAGATTAAACAATAAGAGATTTGCTATATCAAGTTAGTAATGAATGTTCAGTATGTATAGGGACAAATTGAGACAACAATGATTGAGAAGGGAAGGATTCAAAGATCTAAATTCACAAAGGAGAATGGAGATAAGGTACACACAGAAGAAAATGGATGACTGTGTGTATACATAACTATCTTTTTCATATTTGTAATGGTAACCACATACCATAGAGTCAGAACTGAAGTATATAACACTAAACAAGAAGAACCAGAGGGAAAACTCACAGAAACCAACCAAAATAAAGAAAACAGAAACACAAGGACAAGGAAATAATGGAAACATCGAGCTACCAGGAAGCAAAAGATAAAATGGCTATAAGACCTCATATTTCAATAATCACCCTAAATATAAATGGACCGAACTCACCAATAAAAAAATGGTGCAAAGTTGCAGAATGGATCAAAAAAACAAAACCCAACCATATGCTGTCTCCAGGAGAAACATCTCTGTTTCAAAAACAAATATAGACTCAAAGTGAAAAGGTGGAAAACAATATTTCAAGCAAATGGCATTCAGAAAAATTTACTAATATCTGACAAAATGGACTTCAAAATAAAAAAAGGTAAAGAAATTACTGAGGGACACTTCATAATGTTAAAGGGAATCATACACCAAGAAGATATAACACTTATTAACATCTATGCTCCCAATCACAGAGCTCCAAAATATCTAAAGTAATTAGTAACAGAACTAAAGGGAGAAACAGACCAAAACCCTATCATAGTAGGGGACCTAAATACCCCACTGTCAGATATGGACAGATTAACCAAACAGAAAATTAGTAAGGAAATCACATTCTTAATGACACATTAGACCAACTGGACATAATTAACATTTACAGAGCCTTCCATCCCCAAACAGCAGCTTATACATTCTTCTCTAGTGCACATGGAACGTTCTCAAGGATCAGCCACATACTGGGACTCAGAGATGGCCTCAAAAACATAAGAGGGTTGAAATTACACCATCCATATTCTCTGATCATAATGCTTTGAAACTAGAGATCAACTGCAAAAAGAAATCAGGAAGAAACACAAATACCTGGAGATTAAACAACATGCTATTGAAGAATAACTGGGTCAGAGAAGAAATAAAAAAGAGAGATCAAGAGATACATAGAAATGAATGATGATGGATGATATATTAGTCTTTAATTTTGTGAGTGTTCTAGAATCCTTTATAATTTGATGACAGCTGTTGCCAGTATAAATATATGAGTATACAGGGCACATCTATTCAAGATTGTGGCTATAATTTCAGATAAATTAGACTCCTTGAAATCTTTTCATGGCTTGTGATTCTCAGACTTTAATCTAGAGATGAAGGACATTTTCACATCTTGCTTAGTTAAAGAAGAAATTTTTTTTTAAAAAAGAGTACTTATACTAATTTGAGAAGAATGTAATTTCAGTTAATAGGTGTAATAGCATTCTTTAAAGCATGCTGAGCTGTTTGAAAACACATGTAATAAAAGATGTGTTAAATTAACCAAAGATGGTTAATTGAGTGCTAACCTCCAGAAAATCTTTATATTGAAAAAAAGTGTTATTTAATAGAAAAAAATTAAAAAGATAATTTTCATTTTTTATAAGAATTCAGATTTAAAATATACAGTTTTCATTGAGAAATTTAAATATTGTGAAAGAATAAACAGTTTTGTGTAGAGCAGCAAAGTCAAAAGAATAGGCTTATTTCAATGTAGTTATAGTTTAAATAAATGTAACCTTTTAAAAACATTTTATGATTTTTAGTAATGGTGAACTTGGGCAGAACAAATAATATTTTTTTTTATATTTATATAGCAAAGATCAAAATCATGCAAAATTTAATGTAAGAAAAATAGTTGTTTTAATTAAAGAATGTGTAGGTTTATTTGATGTTAGAAAGGAACATATGAAATATCTAGTCAAATAATCTTATTTTATAGATGAAGAAAAGGAAAATTAAAATAGATTGTTTTACTGAGAGTCAATAGCTAACAGGTATAGAATATTTTATCGTTTCTTAACTTTTAACATCTTAGTTGAAAAATGCTTTGTCTTTCAAACTTTTTAAATGTCAGAAAAATAATAAAGCCATTTTATTGCATAGTTGTATATTATTGAACACATTAAAATGCAGTTAGAATAGTTTGATATACTCATAAATATATTTTTGTGATTGTCTCCCCTGAATCAGAAACTGTACACATATTAAAAATATAATGGTTAACAAAATTGAAATAATACTTGCTATCCCAAAGCTTGCAGTATAGTGGCAGAAACAAAGAAAAATCAAGTAAAGTGGACTATTTAAATTAGCGTAGCAAGATTTCTGAATTTCATATTGTAAGATATAATTGAGATCTGTGGGAGGACCAGCTACTCTGGACTGGGACTGTCCAGGTACATCTCTTAGAAACTAATGTCTAAAGCAGAAATGGACCAATATCTTTACACGTGACTACTTCAACAAATCTTTTCCATCCTGTTTCATTCTCTGCTATTAGTCACACTATTCTAAGTGATTATTACAACACAGAATTCAAATAGAGAAAAAGGTGAATATATATATATATATATATTATATGTTTTCTATAAAGTTGTTTTCTTTTTTTGTGTGTCATTATACGATTACTTATAACAAAATTTTAATTCCTGTATACAAGCACAGTGCATAGAACATCATCGTGAAGTTGCAAGGTAACAATGATTTAGGTTAAAAAAATACTGCTCTAAGAGCTGTTGCAATAGACAAAAGCTCAGCTTTCATAGAATAATATGCTTGAAAATATGTGAATTTTGAGCTACATTATATTATTATATTTTAGACAGTGCTTCACCAAGATGGTAAAAGTCAGATATTGGGTTTTAGATAGATGAGAAATTAGATCGTAAGTAATATTTACTAATGGTAGGATATTTTGACTTTTCTCACATATTTAGTGGCTATGTCTTTTATGATTTACCATATTTCTGTTATCTCTTGAGTATTTAGTTGCAAGCTCTAAGACCTTGTATAAAATAGTTCAGAAAATGTTAATATTATGGTGTTATATGACTCAAATAAGGAACACATAATTATATCATGGGCTTTATAGACTGCTGAAGGGCATTCTCTCAAAATTTTCGTGAGATGTAACATAATTTGACTTTACCCATTTAAATTTCAGCTAAAGGATAAAAATCAATGAAATAAGCATTTGATATTTCTAATATGGAAACAATGTAACTCTTAGAACTGGCTGATGTCTAGATTGTAGAAAAATTACTTTAAGGAATATGTCAATAATTATGTTAGAAGTTTTAAAATAAAATAATATCCTTATTCAGCATTATCAGGTCTTATATATATTCTAAGACCTGGCATTTTTATTCCCATGAGTTTTAAATGAAAACAATAGAAAATGGATTTCCATCTCACATCAGAATATAACTAGAAACTAGGTTAAGCATTAGAGATAAATCCCATGTTTTATTATGGAATGGATATTCCAAGAAATTTTAGAATAAATATGCTGTAACTTTAAGTATTTATTGTGCATATATAACATATAAGGCATTTGCTTAGTACAAGATTAATAGAAGCTTTGTCCTTAAAGAAGCTTATTGCCTAAGAAAAAGATAACTTTGAGCCAAAAGGTAAATATTGTCAATATTGAAGATTTTTTAAAACAGCAGTCCCCAACTTTTTTGGCACCAGGGACAGGTGCTCCTATAAGAATCTAATACCTAATGATATGAGGTTGAGCTGAGGTGGTGATGCTAGCGCTGGGGAGCAGTCGCAAATATAGATGAAGCTTCCCTTACTGGCCCACTGTTTGCTTCCTGTTTGTGGCCTAGTTCATAACATGCTATGGACAAGTACCCAGTACATGGCCTGGGGTTTTGCGGTTTGGGTATTGTTTTATATATCAGTCAAACAAACTATAGATTATTCCTAATTTTATTATTCTTTTAATGCAGCACAGAAAGTAAAACTTATATAAATAAATACGAGTTTGATCAGCAATTATTAGCTAAAGAATTGCTAAAGACTATAACATGCTTTTATTTTTTTATTATATACATATGGAATTAACACACTCTTAGAATAATGTTCTTTACCTGTGTCCCCTGGATCTCTAGAGGTATCATGGAGTTAACTCATGGAGAAGTAGAGGATTCAAAGGAAGATGGAGGAAAAAATGGCCTAATTTTAGACTCTGCTAAACTCTGCCTTAAGTAGAACATCATGGCTTTTAACCAAAAAAATGGACTTCTCCACAGTTCTTTTGCTAAAATTATTTTACTGAAATCTCTTTTCTTACATAACATTAGCATGTAATTTTTTAAATCAACAATGAACAATTATGTAGCCCCATTTATTTCTTCTGTTTCCTTTTAAATTCAGACTAAAAAGTTTATATGCAATTTCTTTGTAAATGCTCAGAAATATAAAGTATTAAGCGACTGCAAATTATAGTTATGGTAATTACTTCCTTTTAGTCTTTTATTTCACATTACATTAAATTATGTTACTTTGACAGATCAATTATTCATTAACAAAGGGGTATCAAGAGTCTGAGCACATAGTAAAATACATTATATAGCAAGAGAAACAAATATTAATATTAAAATAAATTTTTTGGTAAATTAATCCCAAAATTGGATATTTTATAAAGGAAACAGAAAAAAGATAAAAATCACATAACAATATTTTGCTCAGATGGATTATACTATGTAGCTACAGAGAAAAACATTAAATTAAATGGAATTTTAGATTGCAAATGACAGAATCTCCATATACATAATATTTCCTTCATGTAGCAGATACAAGAGTAGAAATTCTATGTTTTAAGATATGTATATACATATGAATTTATATGATTTATACAATATATGTGCATATATACATATCTCAGTGAGTATTCTGTATTTTAAGCTGTTCTCTGGGGCATTGAAAACAATGAAATATATTCTCTTATAAACTATGGAACTATTATCTTTGAGTCCTCAAGATAGTATAATTTTCGTGTTGATTAATCTAGCTATTATTTTTGGCAGTGGGGGTGGTGGTGGCAAGAATCAGGTTGACATCAGTGAAAGATACCATGGTAACTTATCTTGAATAAGTTAAATCGATTTAAATTAATTTTGTTTTATATTTGTGTGGGAGGAATTCTGAAAAAGTACACTGTTTGGGGTTCAATTTATTCATTCTTTTACTTTATCTTTTTTTTTTCCATTGTATTCATTCCTTTTCTTTTTTTCTCTGTAATCTCCTTCTTGTTTCTTCAGAGGTTTGCTCTCCAAATCTCATCCTAAGTCAGAACAGGAGCATTTCTGAAACCATTGAGTATATCCTTTCTTTGGAAAATAGGCCAACATTACAGTTATTGAGCTCCAATGGTCTTCTGAAACTGGAGCATAATGGCTCACGAGAATGGATTATTACATTTTATGAACTAATTGTTAACTAAAGCTATAATTAAAATTAAATTATAAAACTTATTTATAAATTATATTAAAAACACATGCAATAAATACTCAACTATCACTTCCTAAATAATTTACTACTATTCACTATTATGTGTTCACTGTTATCACTATTTTTGGATGTAAAGTTATTTACAGCTATCACATCTATGTGGCAGAGATATTATACAAAAGTACACTTACTATCCATCTCTTTCTAACTGTGCACTGAGTACAGTCCCATGGAAACTTCATATTGGGCACTACGGTGGTAGCATTTATACCATAGAAATTATAAAATTCTACAAATCAGGATTTGATTTGTTATATTGGTTTTTTAGACTTAAGAATGTGATAAATAAAAACTGAATTATATTTAATTATAAAATTGCATTGACTCTATTTATTAAATTTTTAATAGCACAAAAAATGAGAAATCATAGTCAGCATTCTTCACAGAAACACTACCAAGAGACAGGGAGAGACAGAAAAAGATTTATTTTAAGGAACTGGCTCATGCAATTGTGGGAAATGGAAAGTATGAAATTAGTTGGGTAGGCTGGCAGGCTAGAAATTTAAGTCTTCTATTTATTGGATGAGGACCAGTACACATGTGTCACTCAAATTCTACTGATTTAAATTTAAATTTCATCTGAAAAATACATTCAAAGAAATGTCTGGAATGGTGTTTGACCAAACAACTGGGTATCATCACCTAACCAAGTTGACACATAAAAGTAGCTATCATGGAAATACTTTTCAGACATCTAAAAACTATTTTCAAATTTAGTAAAGAAGTTTTTTAGGTTGCTTTTATATCCTGGCTATTGTACAAAATGCTGCAGTGAAAATAAGGGTGTGTATACATTTTCAATTTGGTGTTTTGAATTTCTTTAGATAAATACCCAGAATTGGAATTGTTTGGTCATATGATAGTTCTATTTTTAAGTTTTTGAGGAACCTCCAAATTGTTTTCCATAGTGGCTGCACCAATATGCAATCACACCAACCATGCATGAGGGTTCCCTTTTCTCCATATCTTTGCCAACACTTGTTTGTTAATTAATAATAGCCATCTGATACGCGTGAGGTGACACCTTTTTATGGTTTCAATTTGTATTTCGCTGATGATTATTGATGTTTAGTATCTTTTCATATTCCTGTTAGTCATAGATATGTCCTCTTTGGAGAAACGTCTATTTTTTCTTTTTAAATAATTGCTTGTTTGTCTTCTGGTATTAAGATGTATGAGTACCTTATATATTTTGTATGTTAACCCCTTCTCAAATGTATCATTGGCAAATACCTTCTCCCATTCAATAGGCTGTCTTTTCTTTTGCTGATGATTTTTTTTTTTACTGTGCAAATACTCTAGTTTGATATAATCCCATTTGTTTTTTTCTTTTGTTTCCCTTGCTCAAGAAGACATTCAAACAAATATTACTAAGAGTGACATCAAAAAGTTTACAACTTATGTTTTCTTTAGAGTTTTATAGTTTTGGTTTTTACATTTAAGTCTTTAATCCATTTTGAGTTTATTGTTATATATGATAGAAAAAATGATCCAACTTATTCTTTTGCATGTTTCTGTCCAATTTTTTCCAACAATGTTTATCAAAAAGACTATCTTTATCACATTCTATAAGCTTGCCTCTTTTGCCATAGATTAATTAGTCATAAAGGCATGGATTTATTTCTGGGCTCTCTATTCTGTTTCCTTAATTAATGTGTCTGTTTTTATGACAACACCATGCTGTTTTGATTACCATCACCCTCTAGTATAGTTTGATATCGGGTAGTATGATACTTCCAACTTCCATCACCTTTCTCAAGATTGCTTTAGTTATATGGGGTCTTTGGTAGTTCCATATAAATTTTATGATTATTTGTTCTAGTTCCGAGAATAATGCCATTGGCATTTTGATAGAGGTTGCACTGATTCTGTAGATTGCTTTGGATAATATGGACATATTAGCAGTGTTAATTCTTTCTTTCCACGTAATATATTTTTTTCATTTGTGTCTTTTTCAATTTCTTCAGTGTCCTATGGTTTTCTGAGTACAGGACTTTTATCTCCTTGGTTACATTTATTTATAGGTATTTTATTTTTTTGGTACTATTGTGTGATTGTTTTCTTAATTCCTCTGTTTGTTAGTCTGCAGATAAAAAGATATGGTGGATATATACAGTGGAATGTTACTTGCCATAAAAGAAGAACAGAATCTTGCCATTAGTGACAATATGGGTGGACCTAGAAGGTATAATGCTAAGTGAAATCGGTCAGTAGAAAATGGCAAATGCCATATATTTCACGTATGTGTGAAATCTAAAAAACAAAATAAATAAACAAGACAAAAAAATGTATACAGAGAACAAATCGATGGTTTTCAGGTGGGAGAAATGTTCGGTTGGGAAAATGGGTGAAAAATGTGAAGGAATAAAGAAATACACATTGCCAGTTATAAAAATAGTCATGGGGAAGCAGAGTATAGCATAGGGAATATAGTCACTAATACTATAATAACTTTGTCAGATGGCTACTAGACCTATCGGGCTGATTACCTTATGAGATATAAATGTCTAATCAGTATGTTGCACATTTGAAAGTAATATTATATGTCAACTGTAATTGAAATTTATTTTTAAATTTTAAGAACATTTCTGATGTAATTTTCAAATGAGTGAAGTTCCATTTTAAGTCTTTATTTTTTCACTTTTATCTTAGTAGTTAACATAAAAAAATGCATACTGACATTTATATTTGAATTACATTTATTTAATTGTAACTATTTGTTCACTATAGAAACAAAAATTTAGTAAAAATCAACAAAATAATTCTGCAAAAATCAATTGGCTATATGAAAATAGTATATTATATATTTTATTATATGTAAATTGTGAGGTACATATATTTTATATCAATAAAATTTGTAAGAAATATGTATATGTATACACATATAAAATAAAAATTTTGAGCCAGCTGTTAACATTTACCAAACCATGCTTGTTGGCTCTTGAAAAATGTGAATGTATGGCCTACTGCAGTCACATTTAAAGATAAATGAGTAAATATATATTAAAAGAGGAACAATTTAAACTTCTGATTGTTGAGGTTCAAATAGGTAAGAGGAAAGACTAATGATGTGTCTTGTCTAAATCAGTGGAAAATATTAGAACAAGTATCAGTCCTGAGACCAGAGTTTGCAACTTGGAATGTGGTTATCTAAGTAGACCAGAAATATGGAGAACCAAGAAATGAAAAGATACAAAGTAAAAGGACCCGCAAAAGAACTAGGGAGTCTGGTTGTATTTCTTCAAAGGTCTATAGAGGTATAGAGGCCTACACAGAAATCTGAATGACTAAGTCAACATCATAACCCAAATTTATCTTCAGTTTGTTTACCATGCAGGACCAGTGTAGTCAAGTGACGTGCAAATCAATGGAATTTATAGACCACATATAGCACCTGCTCCATAATTAGTTAAGAAACATAAAATGACCCCACATTATCATGGTACATTTCTTCTCTGTGTTCTAATGAATTTGAGAATAGAGAGAAGTAAATATATATTTTTTCTTTTTAGTTTAAATTTTTTAGACTGTATAATAGATACTGGCATGCATTTCCAATATTCCTTCTTCAGCACCAAGACACTGTCAGTAGATCTGGCAGCTAACAGCTCTCACTTGACTCTGTCTCAGAGAGTTGTTCTAAGCAGAAGATAGCTAATTTCTCAAGATCATGGCCACTCTTCCTGGAGGTAGCTTAAACATAATGCCTGTGATCTGTGGAAAATGAAAGGCCTTTTCCTCATTTCACGTTACTTTGGAAAAGCAATTTCAACTCTATGACTTCTTGTAGAATTTGTTGGGTGCTCTGCTAGAACTGCATCACTTTTCAATTCCTGAATGACCCATTCCTTCCCTTAAAATGCACATTTTTTTTTTCAAAATTTGTTACCAAATAAAACTCATGAACATAAAATTGAATCATAGAGTCAGAAAACTTAATGAAAGTCTTTTTTCCAAGTTACTGTAGGATTATTCCTACAAAATACTGAAATTGGATTTTCTCTACTCGGACATTACATAATTTAAAAAATAGTTCCAAGAATCCCAGCATATTTAAAATAAATATGTGATTTTTTTTCTTTAACAGAAATAACAATGATCATGTAAAAAATATATCTTAGCACTTCTCAGCTCTGAACATTGCTAGGGACACTTTCTCTGTTGGTCAATGGCATTGCATGCATGAAACGGCAAAAGTGGGCAAGTAAAACAACTCTTAGAAAGCTAAAAATTTTAAATATGAAATGGTTAGTACTATGACACTATTGATAAGAATTACTAATAGTCAAGAAAGTAATAACTGAAAATTAAAATACATCAGTAGGACAATTTATTAACACATTTTTTATGAGCTTTATGTTAAACTTCAAGTTTTCTGTGTAGTAATGGCATATTTGCTGTGTATTTCTATGCACATGATAATAAACACTGCATAATCTATGATTTACTAAGCCATTTTATAAATGGAATATATTTACCACAATTATCATTTGTGTAAATAGACTTTTGTTTACTAATAAAAACAGCATTCACTAAATATGTATCAGTGAATTAACATATAAAGAGATTTAGTCTTCATCTGCCTTATCTCATTGCTATTTTTAAAGTAATATTAAAGATAAATGGATCATAGTTTTAGACTCAATGAAAAATGTGATAAGATTGAATTCAACAAATAAAATAAATATGTCATTGGAGAGAATAGCGTTTTATATTTCTATGAAAGATGCATTGTTGTCTTAAATATGCAAAATTATAAATATACATTTCTTCATGTTTTATTGTTCCTTTACTCTTCAATTCTTTAAAATTTTCCTTCAGATCATTTTTAACTATTCATCTGTACAAATGCCTATAGATTTGTTTTGTAGTTTTATTAGGAGGAAAAATTTGGAAAGGTGAAACATCTTGAAATGCTAAAACAGATGTCCTATAATTTGCAATTTAGATTATGGATAAATTATGAATAGTGATATATATGGCATTTGAATCTCAGTCATAGAATGTCATAGATTTGTCGGAAAACCTTTAAGTCATTTTATATTAAGTGTGTGTGTGTGTGTGCGTGTGCGTGTGTGTATATGTTTTTAGCCTATTTTCCACAAATTCTTCTGTGGTCGATTCTAGGTTAGCATTTGGCACGAGATATTTAAGTGAGATTTGAGAGAGTGAGAAATGGCACCCACTATACTCTGAAAATTGTGCTATGGTTTAACTTTGCATGTCATTGTGAGTTGCAATTTTTCTCTTTTCCCCTTTTAATGTCCAGTGTTTCTGACCATCTGCCAGAATTGTGAACCTAAAGACAATTTTCCACTTGCTCCTGTAATCATGTAAGGAATGATTCCTGTAATAAAACCCTTATTCCGTATCTCTTCGATATCGGTTCTTCCTCCTTTGCCTAAGTGACTGACCTATCTACTCTACTAACAGTATTTCTAAATACCTTTATCTAAATAAATTTGCTGTTAATTATTATACTTTTGGCTATTCATTTAATTACAGCATCTTCTCTTGAAATCAAGGGAATCACTGATGAACCCCTCTGCAATATAGAGTTTATAAAATTAGTTAAATACATTTTTTAAACGTATTATTTAAAATATAATATTGGTATTTGGCACTTAGAAAAAAATGTTACCTTGTAGAAATATAGCTGTAGAACATTTCATCTATCCTTTAAAAATGCAAGGAGTTAAAGAAACATAAATAGGAGTCAAAGTCTTGTATTTTGCTTATAATTTCTTTTAAGATGCTTTTAACTTATAGACATTTATTAATTTAAAATAAACCTGAAGACAAATGAAGAACAGAAATTATTTCATAACCAAACTTTTAACTCATTTATCTATTCAGCAAGTTTTATTGTTATTTAGAAAAATATTTTTATACATAATTTTTACTCCTTAACATTGATTTCCAAAAAATACCTGGCTCTATCAGTAGTTAAATTAATTTGTGTATATTTGCTTTCTTTTACTAAACAGTAAAAATAAATCACACTAAAGGGTCTCGTTTGTGGTTTTTCTCTACTGTATTCTGAGCAAACATCTTTATGGTGGTATCTCTTTATGATTAACCTTCTCTAAAGCTTTCAATTTCTAGTTCCAGATTCTATTTTTGACTTCCATTTCTTATTCTCCAGGGCTTGTACTTAATCTTCTTTTAGTCTACTTCTTCCAGAAGCAAACCAACGGGTAAGCTTAATGCACTTCACTACATATGTCTGTCTTAAACTGCCCTCTTCTTCTAAAAGTATCTAAAGTACTTTTATTCTTGAGGGAAATACAAATAAAAAAAGAATTTTGATACAATGTGGAGTGAAAGCAAAATGAATGATGAATAGGGTATTTTTAGAGAAAGTATATCTGTATTACAGAAAAAAATAGTTAAGCATGGCACAAATTCTTAGGAATATATACATTTTCAGAAATCTATATTTTCATAAGAATGAAAATAACACATTTTTATACTTACCTTTAGGTTTTTTTTTTTTTACCTTTTTTTTTAAATGACTTCTCCAGATCTTTCTGAGGAATGATTACTATTAAGTTACAGATTTCTTCCAAATAGCTTGTTTAAATATTTTAAAAGTAATCTAACTTGCACATTTGAATTTTACCTTCAAAGAAAATAATACTTTTACAAGCATATAAAATTGTATTGGCTTATAATTTTTTATCATGCTGTCTTGAAAATACAGATTTATTCTATCCAAATCTTCAGAATAGTGTAAGACCCTTAAAAGACAATTTTTAAAGTTAAGTATTTGAGTAAAATATGCATATAAATAAAAAAACCTCATATTTTTACCAAAATGATATTAGAATAATACATTTGAAGGACTATGAATGGTACTTAAAAATAAAATATGATTGATTATAAATAGCTAAAACATGTGATGCCAAAAAAACATTTTAAAGCAATGAAATTTAAGAAGTCAATGTTAAAATATATTTTTTAATTTCGTCTAGATATAGGTTACAGAATAAAGTACATTAGCCATTAAATATACCATTCTCAGAGTTTTAATAGTACTATTTAAAACTTCAGTAATTACAGAGAAAGAAAGACTAAGTGATTAATATATGAAAATATAATTCTGTCTATGGCCATGCTACCCTGAACAAGCTCGATTTCATCTGATCTTGGAAGCTAAGCAGGGTCAGGCCTGATTAGTACCTGGATGGGAGACCACCTAGGAAGACTAGGTGCTGTAGGTGTAAAAAAATAAATAAAAATTTAAAACTAAGGGATTGTAAGCTGAAAAGGTTCTTGCAATCTGTGAGGTCAACCAAAGGTTGCCTCACCCAAAATATAAAAATAAAATAGTAAAATAAATAAAATAAAATAAAATAATAAAATAAAATTCCACCTGGAATATATTAAGTGGTAAACACTTAAAACATATATTTCAGGTAGGCAAGGAAGTTCTAGCCTGCTTATTTTCTTGAAGAGAAAGCCAAGAGAATAATGGGGACAAATGATAGAATTTTCAAATATAAGCTTATTTTACTCATAGTTGTATATTAAAAAAAAAGTTGCTATAATTTTGTATAAAAGCAAATATATGCTGTTTCAAGGTTTAATAAAGTTTGTCCTACTGTACATCACCCAATCCTATAGATTATAAAATGTACTAAAAACAGCTTTAAAAATCTGTCAATTAGTGTGTGATAAAACCTAAATATGTAACTCTTCTAATTGGAAGGATACTAAACATCATTAATTATTAGGAAAATGCAGATCATACCTACAATGAGATATCTGATGTCTTTAGAATAGTTATTGTCAAAAAGATAAGGGATGACAAGTGTTGGTGAGGATACAGAGATGAGGAACCCCTGTGCACTGTTGATGGGGATGAAAATTGGTGCAGCCCTTACAGCAAACAGTAGGTAAGACCAAGAAATTAAAAATAGAACTATCATATAATTCAGCAATTCCACTTCTAGGCATATATACAAAAGAACTGAAAACAGGATATGGAAAGGTGTCTAGACTCCCATATTTATTGCATTATTAGTAATATTCAAGATATGGACCTAAGTATCCATTAATGGAGAATGGATAAAGATTATGTGAGATACATACATACATACATACATACATACATACATGCATACATACATACATGCATACATACATACATACATATATATATATCAATGTAGTCATATGTCCTATAATAGTCATGTGTATGTGTGTGTATATATATATATATGTATATATATATATATATAATTATATCATATATAGTGTACAAATAATTCAGCCATAAGGAAAAAAGAAATCCTGCTATTTCTGACAACATAGATGAACCTCGAGGGAATTATACTAAGATATGTCAGGCAAAGAAAGACCAATACTTATGATATCATTTATGCATGGAATCCAAAGAAGGCAAACTCAGAGAAACAAAGAGTAGAATGGTGGTTGCCAGGGACTAGGGTATGGGGAAATTGGGGAGCTGTTGGTCAAAGGGTACAAGCTTGCAATTACAAGATTAATAAATTTGGGGAGCTAATGCATAGCACTGTGATTATAGTTAACATTACTGTATTATATACTTGCAAGTTGCTAAAAGACTAGATCTTAAATGTTACCACCACAAAAAAGAAATAATAATTATGCGACATAATAGAGGTATTAGCTAATGCTGTGATGGTAATTAAAATATTATATATGTATATCTAATTAACACATTGTACATCTTTAACTTATACAACATTATGTCAGTTATGTCTCAGTTTAAAAATTGAGCATGATTAATGGCTTTCAGTATATTCACAGATGTGTGCTGTTACCACCAAAGTCATTTTTAGAATATTTTTGTCACCTCAAAAATTATTTTAGCCATCACCCTCTCACTTTCTTCTTTCTAACCTTAAGCAAGCATTAATTATGTTCTTTGTACAGAGATTTCCCAGTTCTGGGACTTTCATATTAATGGAAATATAGAATGTGGAATTTTGTGAATGGATTTTTTTCACTTAGAATGACATTTTTAATGTTCATTTATATTGTAGTGTCCCGACCCGCGGGACCTAGTTATTCGTGGGCTCGAAGAGGGTCCAAACCTGAAAGAGAAACGGGCGAGAAAAAAGGAGCGGAGGCAAGACAGTGTTCTGATCAAGCCTCAAAAATTTTATTTCAGAGCGGGTATATTTATACAGGAAGAACAAAGGGAGGCAGGACTATAGGCAGGGGGGATACTAATTACAATGTCATTGGATCCTGGTTGCTGGGGTGAGGGGCTGTAAAAGTTTAGAGGGCATGGAGTGTGAAATGGGGGAGTGTAAGGAAGGGGGAACTAGGGAGGAGGCGATGGGCAGCTGCAGATGGTGATAACCTTCCAGCACGAAGGCAGCTCTCTGTAACAATTTATGATCAGCTAGTTCTCAGAACAAACAGGGCAAAAAGGCATGTTCTCATGCCGGGGGGCTGGGCGGTCAGGATGAAGGCCTTTCGGCTCCCAACATTGTAGAGCATCTCAGAACTTAACATTGCTTTTTTATTTTAAGACTTTATTTAATAGAACAGTTTTGGGTAACAGCAAAGTTGAGAGAAAAGTACAGAGATTTCCTATGTATTGCCTTCCCCCACACGTGGATAGATCTCTTTATTATTTACATTCCCCAGGAGAGTGGTACATTAGTTACAATTTGTGACCTTACATTAACACATCATAATCACCCAAAGTTCCTAGTTTATCTTATGGTCCTCTCTTAGTGTTGTATTTTCTATGAGTGTGGAAAAATCTATGATGACTAATATCTATTGTTATAATATCATAGAGAGCACTTTCATTGCCCTAAAAATCCTCTGTGATTTGTCTATTCGTTTCTCCCCCAAATTTCTGGCAACCACTGATCTTTTTATTGCCTCCACAGTGTTGCCTTTTCCAGAATGTCAAACAGTTATAATCATACAGTAAATAGTCTTTTTTCACACTGGCTTCTTGCACTAGATAATATGTATTTAAAATTACTTTATGTCTTTTCATGCTTGATAACTCTTTGTATTGAATATACTACAGTTTAGCTATTCTCATACTAAAGGGCATGTTGGTTGCTTCTAAGTTATGGCAATTATGAATTAAGCTTCTATAAACATATGTGCAAGTTTCTACATGGACCTGTCTTTCAGTTTCTTTGGGTAAATATCAAGCAGTGTGACTGCTAGATCTTATAGTAAGAGTATGTTTAGTTTTGTAAGAAACCGTCAAAACACCTTGCAAAGTCATTGTACCATTGTCCATTATTACCAGCAATGAATGAGGTTCCTGTGGCTCCATATCCATCATTTGATGCTATCAGTGTTTCAGATTTGGGCCATTATAACAGGTGTGTAGTCATTCTCACTTTGGTATCATCTAGTCTCAATATAGTGATCTTATTTACCTGATGACATGTGATGTGGCTCTTCTTTTCATATGCTTTTTTGCCATTTATATATCTTTCGTGAGTTTGTCTATTGAGGTCTTTGCCAATTTTTTAAATTAGGTTGTTAGTTTCCTTGTTGCTTAGTTTTACTAATTCTTCATATATTTTGGATAACATTCCTTTTTCATGCCAGTCTTGCAAATATTTTCTTCCAATCTGTGTCCTATATTGTCATTCTCTTGACATTGTCTTTCAAAGGGATCACAGATGTTTAATTTTAATTATATTTGACTAATTAATTCTTTTTTTTTTTAATGAATTGTGTCTTGGCGGTGTATCTAAAGGTAATCACCATATCCAACATCATCTCAGTTCTTTTATGTTGTCTCCTAGGATTTTATATTTTTGGGGTTTTTCTTATAACTGTGTGATCCATTATGACTTAATTTTTGTAAAGTGTATATGGTGTACGCCTAGATTCTTTTCTGGCATGTGAATATCCAGTTACTTCAGAATTATTTGTTGAAAAAAGCTTTTTTTCTTCATTGTATTGTTTTTTTCCAATACTGCTATACTGATTATCGTAGTTTCACATTGTCTTGAAGTTGGGTGGTATCAGTCCTCCAACTTTGTTCTTCTTCAATATTATGTTGACTGTTTTGGATCTTTTGGCTCTCTATATAGAATTTAAATCAGTTTGTCAATATCCACAATGTCACTTCTGGAACTTTGATTGTGCTTGCTGGAATCTATAGACCGAGTTAAGAAGAAATGACATCCTGATGATGTTATCTTCCGATCCATAAACATGTAATATTGTGGATTTATTTACTTCTCCTTTGAATTAATAAGCAATTCTAAAGAGGTTTTAGGCTACGAGGTTATTATACAAAATTCAATTACTCTTCTATGTGCCACTATGAATAAGTAGAATTTAAATTAAAAAATACAATATAATTTATGTTGGCACCCCGAAAAATTAAAATTCAACACACTATATACAAAATCTATATGAGAAAAACTATAAAACTCTGGTGAATGAAATCAAAGAGGTAAATAAATGAGGAGATATTTCATGTTGCTCTGTGGGGAGTTAGGATATGGGAAACTGACACTAAAATATGTAAATAGAGGGATATTCTGTACCATGGAGGAAATCAGAAATTATGAATCTCTGAGCTTCTCCCATGGTGACTATCACGAGAGAATAAAAATGACCTTTGTAACTTGGGTGGGAGCATTTGTCTCTTGGAATAAAAAAAGGTTACAATGAAAGTGAACAAATGGTTTAAGCTTAATGTCATTTGAAAGTGATTAATGTCTCTAGGGAAATACACAACCTCTAACTTCCAAGGAATGTCACTCAACATTTCTTAATCCAGGCTGCTAGTTTTTCCTCAGAAAGCTTTTACTACACTGAAGTATATATATATAAAAATTCATGTGGCTTGGTTTCTTGATAGGTGTATATCTGAAATTTTAAATCTTTTTATAAGCTATGAGATATGAATATCTTTACACATCTAAACTTTAAAATATCACATGCAGTAAGATATAATAATTTCATATGCTGTTAAATAAATTATTTCTTTAAACATCCTTTTTTTTCTGGATATACTCTGAACCATCATGAACCTTACTCATTTTAATAAGGTTTAATTGAGATAAACCAGTTAGTTATATGAATGCAGAAATTCAAAACTTTGAACAATAATTTTAGAAGGATTTTTTCCAAGTTATTCTCAAAGTAGGAAACTATAAATTCTATTTTATTATTTATGAATGCAGGAATTATATTTGTTCAATAATAAGAGATATGATTTGTATGGCAAAATGTTTTACTCTAAATTTTAGAAATATCTTGAAAACTTCATTTTAATACAGGGAATAAATTCAAAATAAAACTTTTTTTATTTTTTCTAAACTCTTTTTATTCACTATGTTGAAAGAGGAAAAATACCAAGATTTAGGGGTAGGTTAGAAGGTTGTTTCTACTTTAATTTTACTTTATGAAATTTAGCCTATAATCTATTTTTAAAACCATTTTTTCATTTCAGTTATTCAGATAAATATCTCATTCATTACATTGACTCTCCTTGAAAAATCTTAAAAGTAACAAGGCAGAATTCATGTCAATTTACCCTTATACAATAAATTCTCTATATATCAATAGTAGGATATACCCTCTTTTTCATAGTGAAAATTCAGAAAGCAATTTTTATGAGACTACGGTAAGGCTATATCCAAAGGGAGAAGCTTTTAGAGTTGATGTATTTCTTAAGATTAAAGAAACACTTAGTAAACACAGGTGTGGTTTTCTTTACATAAAATGTTATTTATAACATAGTATCATGAATTATTTACAAGCAGTGGAGTCACTTGCAACTGGAGTAAACAGAATTGATGATGACCTTCAGTTCACTATACTGCAGAAAAAGCAATTCTCTCATTAGGCTTACACTGGAGAATAAAAGAAGCCTTTGGCTCATGAATAAGTCACTGCTTATTCCCTCAACCCCTTTATTTCACTATGGAGTTGAAAATGCAGGTGTATTATATTTAGGTTGCTTTCAAATATAATATGAAAACAATTGCAAATTAATCTAAACCCAGCTCTCTGGTCTTTCTATTAGTATGTCACTTAGAAAGGTACAAATGGGATCTTGATATGGAAGTAAATGTCAGATAAATGTGGAGATATTTCAGCCATTGCTAATTAGTCTTTTGAGGATTGTACATTGACTGGAGTATTAAAATTATGATGGAACAAATTTTCTGAAACCATCTTGAACATTATTATGAGTTATTTTCCTCCCAGGGCTAAATGGTTTTCAGGGTGATCAAAATTTAGTCAATCTCCTCTGAGCCCTCTGCTTGACTATCCAACCTTGAGCTTCTGTCTCTAATCTTAGTCCATTTTTAGCAAGAGGTTCCGGTGTTTTGTTTTGTTTTGTTTTGTTTTGTTTTGTTTTGTTTTGTTTTAATAAGAGATAGGTCTATCTTTTTATGATCTGTAAAAACATCATTTAGAATTTGTAGTAAACTACAGAAAACAATTTTCTTATTTTCACTCATTAAAGAGAGGTTCTAGTGGAAAATCCATGAGCTTAGGGCAAATTATCTGTGCATTTTAGTTTTCCATGGATATCATATTTCTCTAAAGGGTCGCAATGAGGTTTAAATGATATGTCATGTGAAATACAAAAATCATGTGAAATAGTTCCTAGTGCTTAGGAGGTTTACAGGAAATATTAAATCTTATTGAATTCCTTTGTAGTTTTGCTCAAAGTAAAATAACTAGAAACAGGAAACCTAATATAGGCTGGGGATATATGGACAGATTTTCTGGGAATGTAACAATTAAGCAAATAGTAGGAATACTGACATAATATTTGTTGAATTGAGTTAAACTGATTTTATAGCTTGTCAATATAAATTTAACATAGATAAATATGGCTATTTTATAGTAGACAATGAATGATAACTACAAGAGATGGTTCATTAAGTATTGTGTAAAAAAGATCAATGAAAAAGAAACAGAATAGTGTTAAGACTGAAGGAGTAGGGCAGTTAAAAGAGGCTTAAAACATGATCATTTTACACTTAACTTCTTCTCCCACTGACTGGTTATTATAATCAGACACTGCACTGGGTTTGTCTGGGTGGTCTTGCTATCTGAGGTGAACATCAGCTTAGAGTCAAAAAGAAAGAAGATTCCTGATATTAATGAATTAAAAAAATTCACCCAAATATCACCAAAAATATTATCTAATAATCAAATCATGAGATCATTATTTTTAGAAAAAAAAATATCTAGAGGCCTACTCTCAACCAGCAGAATCAGAGGACAAAAAATAGTAAATTTTATTATCAAGAGAATATTATCATTTGAGGAAAATCTACACAATCTACACTGAAACCACAAATGTAAGTGAGCAAGCACTGTAGCAGAACTAAGCTCTAAAAAGCAACATGAATCTGTTTATAAAGTATGCCATTTCAAATGAAAAGGAAGGTCTTAGTATCTTCTAAAACTTTGTTTTCTTGTTGACTTCAGATTTAGTGTTGTTTATGTGTTTCTGTTCCGATTTTGTTAGTATTGCTCATGCATTTATGTAAATAATGGAAATATTCCATACTTTTTGAATTGAAAGTAAAATATTAATTTTAATATGTGGTTAGAATATCCACAAGGATCTAAAAATGGGATACTTCATTCCTGAAAAGTAATAACTTAATTTACTTTGAATTAAAATAGTATTTATTTGCTTTCATTAGCATAGTTTCAAAAAGGGTATATAAATAAAAATCAACCTTGCACTGTTTAAATAATTATGGAAACTAATTACATACCATATATAATAGTGATGCTGTTACTGTTCAGGTTGATCTAAGCCCCATCATTGCCTTGGTAACATGGGATTCTTAGTTCTTTTCACTTACACAGAGGTAATTCCAGCTCAGAGATATTTAGAAGAAATAAGACTCATTAAATGTACATTTTAGAAGGAGATGAGCCACACTAAGGAAGGCTGCAGCCCTTTGGAATTTGAGAGGTGAAAAGATAAAAAATAAAGGACAGAGTACACTCCAAGGGAAGAGCAGGTATTCAGGGAAGAGTGCTTAACAATGCAGAAATGGGAAGGTCTGTTTATATTCGGACCTTGATGTGAGGTC
The DNA here is from genome assembly GCA_030015415.1 of Cynopterus sphinx. Classification (NCBI taxonomy): domain Eukaryota; kingdom Metazoa; phylum Chordata; class Mammalia; order Chiroptera; family Pteropodidae; genus Cynopterus; species Cynopterus sphinx. Next base: position 12,682,968 of record CM057379.1, read on the forward strand.
ACCCTCACTGACAGTTGGCTTCTATATAACACATTGCCTACTGTGCATGTGCTTACCCGGAATTCAGGCTGTTATAATTAGATTCATGAAATTCTGGGCATAGGCATGATATTATAATGATGGTTTAATAAGGCTGATGTTATGGGCAGGTTAGGGTAGTATCTTCTGTGCAAGCCTCTGTGGTAGAGTTGGACCAGCTATAGGTTTATGGCCCTCCTGTTCTTTGTTTCTTGGGATTCAGGGGTGATTGTTTAACTACAGAATGGGGGTTTCCTGGGCTAACTCCTGGCTGTCTCTGGGCTGGGCCTTTTCTCCTTTGTTTCCCCCATAGCCCATGTCTGTCTAAGGACCTAACAATGTAAGTTCTGAATTTATGTTCTAGTAGTATATATTTTATTCAACATATTTCAAAGTTATTTCATTCAACACACTTTCAAAGTGTACAATCCAAATTCTCTTAATGGTATACAAGCCAGCTGCTAAAATCCTCTTAAAATTACATCTTAGTAAAATAATGTGATCAGCTTCTAACATATAGTATGTGTTTATTTCATGTTATTATGACTAGAAAAAAGTCTCAAGTACTGTAAAATAATTTCTAAAAAGTATTTTAAAATGAAATTGATGACTGAAAGTGAAGGCCATAAAACTTTATTTAATAATTTCAATTAATTTTTTTCTCACCTCCCTCATGATAAGAATTTATGTTTCATCTTTACCTGAAGTTGTAGAAAACACTGTTACTGTTTGCAGTAGCATTAACATATATTCTTGTTTCTCATAAGCTGAAAAAATATGAGCTGTGGTTTAAGTACAGTTTAATAAAGCTAATTTCTTTTAACTACTTCAGGATTTATAGGTTTTGCTTTTTTTCCCCCTTATTCCTTTTCTCAGCCCAAATCACAAGTGATCTAGACCATGATTGTGAGTCTCAAAGAAATGAAAAGTGAGCAAACAATAATTTCCATCTCAATAGAGGTCACTGACCTTATGAGAGATGTGTGTTTGTGTGGAAATTGTAGTCGCTTTGGGTAAAAATAGGATCATTTTTTTATTTAGTTTGGATTGAATTTTCTAATCCTTGAAAATATAGTGACTGTGCTATTTGCTGTAAAAGATAAGAAGGTGTAAGTGATCTAGAAGTGAAAAAAAGAACTATATAATGATTCTTTCCCACTGGGTTTCTCCTACTTAATAAGCCAATGACACTTTTTTCAAGTTAAGAAAAGCGATTTTACCTTCATAAGTATTACATGACATTAAGCAGAGTTAGTATATTTTATTTTTCTCACAAATATTTCTCAAAACAGATATAGTGTTTTCAACCCATTTTTTACTCATATCATGACCCTAAGCAAGTGTTTATTAAAGCAATTACATATAAATTCTTTAAAGAAAAGCAAATTGTGTCTTCCTCTTTGAAATTAAGATATTTATATTTATGCCCAATTCCATTTTAAAGTATTAGTAGTGTTTTCTTTAATTTTTTTTTTTTTGGTATTGTTTTTTGTTTTTGTTTTTGTTATTTGGTTTTCACTTCTTGACTCAGTCAATTTTTTAGGAAATAAAAAGTTCTTTTAAAATAAATTGTATATGAAAGTGTTTTGAATAAAGAGCTCTCACTTTTTTTTACTATATGTTATAAAAAATATGAAAGGAGAATATATATTAGCTCTCTTTTTCCATGACTGCATGATGGCTACCACGCTGTATTTGTATTTACCCTTTCATATTCCTTTTAAATTCAATATGATATTAAAACAGAGGACAATTTCAAATGTTCAGGTTATTTTTGCATGATTTCAGATTCTAGAGGCAAAAAATAAATAAATGATTGTAGTGCCATAATATTAACAATAAGTATTATCTAAATTGCTGTATAAAAGTGAGATATGACAAAGAAACATTTTTGTAGAGAACTCATTTTATGAGATAGTTGCAGTGTCATATATTGGCCATATAGAATTAATTCTATTTTGTGCTAAACAGATAATTATGAGTCTTAGTCTAGTAGTCTTCTGGGATTCATTTTAGGTTAAAATATGGTTCCTGCTCTCAAAACACTATTATTATAGAACTATAATTTTCTCTCTACCAACCGCAGAGTACCACACTTTTGGTTTGTTAATATTTATTGTCTATTTAAATAAGAATGTCTTAGAGATTGATTAACTCTAGATAAAAATTCATTTATCAGCTTTTTTACCCCCTCAGTTCTTCTGTGTCTAGAGAGAATAATTGCCACTGCAGTAACAATTGGTTGCAAAGCTAAAAATTTATGTGATAGCCTGAAAAGTTTTTTAAACTCTATAAATTTGGCCATGTTTAATGTTATTTCATTTGTATGTGCTTCTATGATATATTAATTTAATATCTACTTGAAGTATTGATTGACTTCTCTGCCTTCCTACTAGTACTTCTATGAGTTTTATAGTTACATCAATTCAAATTTATTTCTTCATTGTGTCAAAAATCAAACTCAAAATCAATCTTGATTAATTATCTATATGGCTCTCAGCTCTCATATGCATAAGCTATATCTACTGTGGGAACTAAAAAAAAAATGATACTTTTCCTCCAACTTTTTAAGTTCTTCTAGCTGTGCTAATAATCAAATTAACAGAAACAGATTAACAGGAGAAAATCAAATGTTTACTATGTACTCTTGGGGAATTCATATAAGCATTAAAATTCCAAATATTATGAGACAATATTGGGCTTTTAAAACATTTGGACAATGGAGAATAAAGGGTGAAAGAGGTTGTAGATTTCAGAAGTGAGAATGGGCAGTTTACAAGCAGTTGAGGAAGAGTTGAACATACGGGAAGGAAAATTTTTGCTGGGAAACTCAGAAAAAAATGGGATACAGGCGAATCTAACTAACAGGCTTGGGGTCTACTAGACTAATGCTAAGGTAAAGATACTTAAGGTGACTAAGTCAAAGCTCTCTTTCTGAAGCAGGTTTTTTTTTTTTTGTCTGAATATCTTAGGCAGTAAAGGGGGATAGGCCAAAATTTCCTTCTAAGTCTTATTTCTTAATAAACAGCTCAAAATCAATATCTCAAAAAAGGCAACTTCAGGTTAGCAAAATTTTGGTTTCCTTTATTATATGGCTAGCCAAATTTTTGAATTTACTTTTGTCTGTGTATGTGTATCCAGTGGGAAAATTACTGTTTACTTCACAAGGAAGTGGAATAAGATCTAAATCTTATATATATATATATATATATATATATATATATATATATATATATAAAGCTTATCTAGGTTTCCTTTTATATCCCTGAGTGAATGCCATTGTTTCCATGTTAGATTCTGTTTAATAACAGTATAAGGGGGTAACAAGTACTCTATTGATAAGAATCAAAATATTAACAAAAAAGAAAGACATCAATTTAAAATGTGTACTTTTAATTGGTTGACTTTCAGAAAAAAATTTGCTCCAAATTATAAACCATTACATATGAAGGTTATTTGAAAGTTGCCTGGCAGAAACAAAACATAAACAACAAAAAAATTCATGTAACACCATACCCAGATCAAACACATTACATCGTCATGACATAATATTCATCTGTTCTGCTGTTTATATATTTGCACAAAGACATTTTATGTATAGGAACTGGCAATTTCTATGTTCTCCAAAGAACATAAGATTAAGGTTAATTCTATTTGGATAGAATGTATGCTTTTAGAAAAAGATCTGTGTCATTCTATGAGTTGCGTGATAATAAAGATAATATGTTTAACTAAGAAAAAGCATGTCTTTGTAAAAATTATGAAACACTTTTAGAGGAAAGATCCAACTAAATGAAGGCAAATGAAGTAGCTAAGAGCATGTTCATTACATTAAATGTGCCTGATTTTCATTTTAAAAGCTGGGTAGTATTTGTTATCTTATTTAATAGATTTAATTTTTAAGAAACTTATTTAATAGGTTTTAGATAAAGTGTGAAATAGAGACAATGCTAACAAATGGGTTTATTTCAGGGTCAAATCATACCTCACACTCAAAATACCTAGCTGAGTTACTGGCATATCGTAAGCTGAATATTTATTATTATTATTATTATTATTATTATTATTATGTTATTATCTTCTTGCATAATCAAATGGTGACTTATTAATAGTTTATAAAACAGGTACAAAATTTGAATCTATATTCCTTTGGCTAGTAATAACTCTTAAGTATGTGATTATTGATAAATTGTGTAATACAATATAAAAGCACATGTGTTTCTATTGCAATTTCTTCCAGAAAAGATACATTGTCCAAATTTAAATGTAAAGATGTAATAATAGTTTCTTTTGGTGGTGTCCTGTTTGCCTGATTCTTCATCATATGTACAGCCTTCTGTTGTCATCTGTGCATTTGAAGGAGCAGGTACCTCTTCTCACATTTAAGGCTTGTTTTAGCAGGTAAAGATCTTCTTGTGATGGATCCTCAGCCAGACAACCTCGAGACCACAGTTGATTAGAGCTGCAGCTGGGTTACACGGCTGCTTCAGAGTCTACAGCCAGGTCTGTTAAAGGATTAATAGCAGGTATGGCTCCTCCCTCATCCCTTGGGGATGGGGCTGGTAGGAGGACCATGAATAAATGGCTAGGGCAGAGTCAAAAGGTGCACAGGGCTGTTCTCAGGTTTCAGTCTGGACTGCAGCAGTAAGCAAGCCTGCCACCAGGGTATGGTCCTGCCTTCTTAAGGCAATCCTCCTTAGTCTTGGGCTTCACCAGGATTTTGCAACCTCTTACCTAGGTGCCAAGGCTGACACAAAGGCATTTTTGTCTGTGGATGGCCAAAAAATTATGTTTCTATGGGAGAATGAGGGATATGGACCTCCTGGTCCATCATCTTGATGACATCATATCAACATTAACTTTAAAACTTAAGATTTCTGTTTCTAAATTAATAGTTAATAGTTTATGTTAATAGTACCTTAATATATCTATTTTTTTCTCTTAATCACCTGAATTATTGAAAAGAAAAATGTTAATATAACATAAACTAAACTATTTATAAATTTTATAAGAAAGGTAGCAAATAAAACTATATTGTTATAACTGATATTTTCACCATCCTCACTTAAGGCCCATCAAACTAAGAGGTGATATTATTTGATGAGACACATCTCCATTACCTACTTCTATCTTCTAGTTATGATATGTTTGTATTGTAATGGAGAAATTGGTTTATCCAAGTAAGAAATCAGTAATTCAGACTTCTAATTAAATTTTATTATCAGAAAATTTATATATTAATGTGGACTCAATTCACTATTTCTTCTCAATTAACTCATGCATAATTAAATATGCAAATTAAAATATCTAGTGATAATGATATAATATTTTATTAAAATCAATAAAGACAGAAATACAGATCTATAGTTTTATGCTATATAATAAATACGAAATTAATAAACACCAAAGAATATTTATCAAATATGTCATTTATTGCAAATCAGTGCCACTTAAGAAATGTTATCTATTTCTTTTGTAAAAGTCTTGTACATATTAATTTGTGTCAATTATTTCTTCACTAATAATTATGTTTATACATCACAAATAGGACTAGCTACAAAATTTGTAAGATCCATTGCTAATGAACATATAGGATCCCTTGTTCAAAATTTATTACTAATTTCAAGAAAGCGACAAGCAGAACATTAAACTTTGTGTGGAGCTTACCTGAATTCTGGCTTCGGTTGATAGGTAGCTAGTCAGACATAAGTGACAGTGAGCAAGGGAATAGAGGCCCAGCCTAGAGCTCACCCAAAGAATATCCTATTGGTAGTTAGAGAATTCCTTCTGCATCCCCAGAGACAAAGGACAGGAAGATGATAATCTATAGCTGGTTTAATCTGATTATAGATGCTGGTACAGAAGGTACTACCCTAACCTGCTCACAATCTAAGACTCATCATCAGTATAATACCAAGTTTATGCCCAGAAGTTCATGAATCTAGTTATAACAGACTGAATTCTGGGTAAGCATATGTGTACTAGGCAAAGTGTTACACAGCAGCCAAGTGTCAATGAAAATGATATGTGCCAATCACATAGAAACGCCTTTGTAAGCACTCATCATGGCCCAAATATAATTGACCATCCCACTTCTGGGTGGTTACAGCAATCTTGGCTGGAATTCCTTTCCTGCCTTGAAGCGTGCTCTCTCTAAAATGTACTTTTAAATAAATCTTTTCTAAATATTACTGACCTGTAATTTTTCTCTGTGTCCATGAGGAAGAACCTAGATAAAATGCTAAATACACTTCTACGTCATTACTGTACCACCCCTCAACCCTCATGCTGCTGGGGTAACACCAAAGTTCAAATCTCCCACAAATAGTAACACTGTGATAACTGCTAACATTCAAAGAGGACCCAATATTCAGTATATATAATATGTTCCAGAAAGTAAAAAGGGAGGAAAGACTTTCCTACTTATTATTGTTAGTATTATCCTGATACCAAAACCATGCAGAATAAAAGATGATTATTCTTGCAAAAATAGTTGACAATAGAAGTGACTGATGTATAAAAAATGTATACACTATGATCATGTAGGATTTATTTCAAGGATATATGATGGTTAACATTAAAAAAAATCAATCAATGTATTCCACCATACTCATTTAAGAAGAAAAGTCACATGATTATATCAAGTAATACAAAACAAACAAAAAAAATGATAAAACTAATTCCACCTCATTAAAAAAAAAAAAACTCACAAAATGAGAATAAAATACAAATTGTTCAACTTTGTAAAGTACATTTATAAAACGCCTGCAGGTGACATCACATTAATAAGAGACTGGATGCTTCCTTCTATTAGATAAGGAACAAGGCAATGGGGTTTGCTATCAACATTCTTATTTAATTAATGCTGGGATTTTAGCTAAAGCAACAAGGAAAAAAATGACATACAGGTTTTTTTTTTATATTAGAAAGTAAAAATTAACCTCTCCTGATTTTGTAGGTTATATAATTGCTTATGTAGAAAATCCCAAGGAATCTACAAAAATAATATCTCTAACTTCTATAGCTAATAACTGAGTTTAACAATCTTATAGGACACATAATAAATATATAATAGTCAATTGTATTTGTATATATGAACAATGAAGTTTTCGATACCAAAATTAAAATATATTACCATATATAGTAAAGTATTCATTTCAGATATAAATACAATAGAGTTAATAATTCTTTTCATTTCATATATATATATATATATATATATATGTATATACATAGTTGTTAAGATCGTGTGTTATTGATGAGTCATAGATACAGATAACAGTGATACAGAATACATAAACCACAAATAGACCCACATATTAAGTCTCATGCATTGTACAAAACTACTTTAAAATATATACTTTGATGAAAATTTAAATCTATAAAATATTTTTTAAAAACTTAGAAAATATTTTAAATCTAGAATTAGGAAGAGTTGATAAACTTGATAACAAAAGTACAATCCCTACAAGGAAAATTTGATGAATTGGACTGACTCAAAATTTTAAATAATAAACAAGAAAGAAATTTTGCTTTATGAAAGACCTGTTAGAGGTTGAGCTAACAAGCTATTGACTGTGAGAAAATATTTTATATCACATATGTAACAAAATATTTGCGTATTGAAAATGTGAAGAACTTTGACCATTCAGTATAACACATTTTGATTATATAGTTGCAAAATTATGAGACATTTCATGAATGAGAATGTATACATGGTAAATAAGCACATGAAAAACTATTCAACATCATCAGGCATTAGTAAAATACAAATTAAAACCACAATTAGATATCCCTACACATTTATCAGCACGTGTAAAGGAAGAAGTAGAGACAATACCAAATGGTGGGGAGAATGTAGGAAACCTGAATAACTTATATACTGCATGTGGAAATGTACAATGGTCACCCAAGAAACTAAACATGCCCCTCCCATATGAACCAGTGATTGTACTTTTTTATAATTCCAAAACAATACAAAAACAGCTTCATATAAAAACATATACACACATGTTTAGAAAATTTATTTTTAATAGCCCAAAACTCATTTTGACCAAGATGTCCTTCAATAGGTGAAGGGTTAAAAAAACTGTAGAGTACAACTCAGCAATAAAGAAAAAAATAACTCTTGGTAGATTTGTTAACCTTAAAGAATCTCTAGAGAATTACACCAAGTTAAAAAAAAAAAAAGAAAAACTAATCTCTAAAGGTTATATACTGTAGTATTCTATTTTATAACATTCCTGAAATGACAAAATTTTAGAAATATAAGATTATTAATTTTCAGGGTTTAGAAGTTGGAGGAAAGTGGATGCTACTATAATAGAGAATTATGAGGAATATTTGTGGTGATAACAGTATTCTGTGTCTTGAGTATATCAAAAGCAATATCCTGGTTGTGATATTGTACTATAGGTTTGCCAGATCTTTCTTTGGGGGAAAATAGCAAAGGTTAAAAAACGAATCTTGGTGTTATTTCTCACAACTACATGGGATTCTATAATTATCCCACCATGTTAGTTTAATTTTTTAAAAAAGGAAATTAAAATGTAATTTGCTTATAAAAATAGATGTAAAAAATGAAATAAATCATTTAGTTAATATGGAACAGACTATTGGTCCTAGGCCACAAACCTGTTCAGCATGTTACTGTACAAAACAACACTAGATTAAGTTAATCATATGAGAAAATGATGTAATGAGGAGACACAGTAAATGGGAGATGTATGAGGCTGCTGCTTGCAGAACACAGCATATTGTTTTACAGAAAACTTTTTATAAACAGAAAAAACACACTCTAAAATAATGATAAAATGTGTTGTGTAGAAAATACATAAACCAGAAACATAGTTGTTTCATATTATTATCAGGTATTTTATATTGTATATAATTTTATATGCTATACTTTTATGTGACTGACAGTACAGCAAGTTCGTTTACACCATCACCATCACAGACAAATGAGTAATGAATTGCACCTATAACATCACTAGGAATATTTTACCTCCATTATATTCTTATGGGACCACCGTCATATAGGCAGTCTGTCCTTGACTCAGAGTCATTATGTGGCACATGACTCTATATGTATGCTTGTGTGTGTGTGTGTGTGTGTGTGTGTGTATAAACATCACTTTAGAAACAGAAAGGATCTCCTAAAATTTTTAAAGATAATATTGAAAACCTATAACAAACATTATATAAGCATGAGAAAAACAAAATAAATAGGCCCACTATTATTGCTACTTTCTACTATTTCTCTAGAAGAATTGATATAGCCTACAATAACGTAAGATGATGTAAGAAGCCAAAATATTTTAAGAGAAGAAATAAGCCCTATAATTATCAGTAATGTAATTATGCATATAGAAAAAGCAGCAGAATTTTATAAATTGATTTGAAAACTTAGCAGTATTGCTTCGCACAAGATCACCATATAATTATAATTGTACCAGCAATAATCAACTACAGTTTATATTAAAAATAAGACAACATTCAGAATGGTAACACTACTTATAATTTGAACAAATTAATTTAGCAAACAATACACATAAGCTCTATAGAGATAAATATTTAGCTCTATAAAGACTAAAATTTTACATTAAAAATAGAATATTGCATATTTTTCAAATTATAAAATAGCAGGATTTATACATGAGTCAGGTATTTAATGCAAAATATATAAAGTTTTCACTGTTTTGTGAACTCAGTGCCTCTATTCTAAAATGTACATGGTGTCTGAGTCTCCTGATAAGCTCCAACCACATAGAGAGGTCAAGGGGAGAAAAGTGTTCACAGCAGTATCTGAGGAGAAAACAGTCTATGAACAAGAAAGATTATTTACTAAGGAAACAAAATTGTGTATAATTTAAGAGCATTCACATCAGTTAACCTAGGCGTGGACAAAGTTAAATTCATGAGAAATGTGACAACATGGGTGAAAACTGGCTGTTAGATGCTTGTTGATGACTAAAATGGCTTTCTGGGTGTTGACCCCTGCAAATCTTATGCTTTTTGCTATCAAATTTAACTCATAGTAATGAGAATTTATGATCTAAAGTAATAGAATTAGAGCCACACACACAGTTCTAATGCAAATTTACCATTTGTGGGAAAAAACATGCAGGAAATTTAAGAGATTTTCTCAAGATCACTGAACTAAAGTGTGTCAAGTTTATAGGTCTGGGATTAGAATTTTATTCTTCTGATACCTACTTCTCTTTTATTTCTGTTAAATCAAATGATGTTGTTTTACGTTGTTTCCATATTTTATGTACAATTCAAATAATTTATTCTCAACTGTGGAAGCTTGTTAACAGTTCTGGGAATCTTTTCTAACTGAAGGCCTACTTGCTACTACTTCTAGTCACTGGCTACCACCACCAAATGGTCAGATTCGATCATATATAAAGATCTTTGGATGATACTAATAGATTGGTTATTGTCTCTCAAAATCGAAAGAGATAACTAATTAAGGAGATACTTATACTTACTGGGGGAGAAATTGTTCAACTCAAATAGCCTATGTTAACTTTTGAAGGTATAAAAAGCAAATTCATCTCATATATGTAAATGGTGTAATGAATATGGGGGCTCATATGTCTTTTTAAATTACTGTTTTTGTTTTATTTGGATAAATATCCAGAAAAGGAATTGCTGGATTATATGCTCATTCTACTTTAATTTTTTGAAGAACATCCATACTGTTTATTGTAGTGGCTGCACCAATATACATTCCCACCAGTGGTGCACAAAGGTTTTCTTTTCTCTATAACCTTGCCAAAACTTGTTATTTTTTGTCTTTTTGATAATAGCCATTCTAACAGGTGTGAGGTGATATCTTATTGCACTTTTGATTTGCAAATAATCAGTTTTTTATATAATTTGTGAGAAAAGCCAATAGTTACAATCTTAATTTATAAATCAAAAATACACATGGATACATGTTACATTATTATGTATATAATGTAGAAGTACATAATGCTGATTGTTTAAGTTTAAATGATTTAAATTTAAAGTTTATTAAGTACAAACAGTATACAAAGATAAAAAGTAATTTAAAGATAAAGTAGAAATCCCCAGAGCATTAAAATAAAAATTCAGCCAAAATATGTTAAAAATTTTAAAGTAAATAAATTTTATTCTAAAAAAAATAAATGGGATAAACGAGTTTTAAAAGAAAAACTCTTTAATATTAACAAATAATGTAACTCATTTATATATATTTATGCCAGAGATACATCTAAGAGAAAGTGTTCTATAAGTGTTCAAACTAAAGGGTGATTCAAAAAAATAAAAGAGCTTTTATGTCATATAATTTATACACTAAAAAATGGAAATGTAAACATATATTTCAATAACTGTGTACTTATTTAAAGAAATAAATGATTTCTTAGTCATTTTACCCTATTTTTCTGAACCCATGACAAATCAAGTGATTGAAATACAAGCATGTAGAATAATTTAATGTTCAAATTAATTAAAATGATAAAGTAGATACAAATGAAATCCTATCCCTTGCAATAAAAAATACAATTTTATTTTTAATGCTTGTTTCTTTCTGCTAGGCCCTAAGGTCAAAATCCAATAAATTTTAAAATAAAAATAGTGATGATAACAATTTTCAATTGCAGTCTGACAAAAGTAGAGATAATTAGCTGTAATTAAAGTCTGCATATATGATATAATTATCAAATCAAATTAATATTCTTAGAATTATGAATAAAAATACAACATCCCAGAATAAACTTGATGAAATTGTACAAATGCTTTGTGAAAATGTTTAAATCTTTACTCTGAGATGTTTAAAAACCTTAAATAATCAGCACTATGTACTTGGCTAGGAAAACAATACAACAGAGAACAATATCTGAACATAACTCAAATATCAGCACTAATTTACAAAATTAATCTATATGTGACTTGCTGAGAGGTGGACAAAATTCAGTCTTTCCACTTTTAGTCTATTATTAACCCCTTGAGAGATAGCAAGAAAGCTCATTCCTGACTCGTATAAGGATACAAATCCTATTTATGAGGGCTGCACCTTTACGACCTCATCTAATTCTAATTACTTCCTGAAAGTCCCATCCTCTAATGCCATAAGTTGAGAGGGCAGGGGTAGTAGCCAAGTTGAGAATGCTGAAGTGGTCTTGGTCAGTGTAGACCATGACTAGTCAGCATTAGAGTGCATTCAGATAGTCCATGCTGGTAATGAGAGAGCACTGTTATGTAGCTGTCATCTGCACAGAAGGCATCATTGCAAAATTCAAACAGCACCAGTCAAAAGAAACTTAGTTTGTTTTCATTGCCCTTTGATAATCCAGTCAGGAGAGTTAGAAGCTACATTAGGCACACAGGGAGGATGGCGTGAACTGAAGAGAGTGCCAACTTTTAATGAAACCTGTTTTCATTAATAGATAGATGGATAAAGAGGTAGTACATATATGCAATGGAATATTACTCAGCCATAAAAAGGAATAAAATTTTGCCACCTGTAATAAGTATATACATACAGGGTATCATTCTAAGTGAAATAAGTCAGACAGAGAAAGACAAATATGATATGGTTTTACTTTTATGTGGGATCTAAACAAAAAAATAAATGAACAAACAAGACAGAAATAAAGTCAGATACAGAGAACATTCTGAGGGTTGCCAGATGAAAGGGGGAGATGGGTGAAGAAGGAAAAGAGTACAATTGGTAGTTACAAAATAGTCATGGGATGTAAAGTATAGCATAGGAAATATAGTTAGTGCTATTGTAATTACCATGTATAGTGTCAGATGGGTAGTAGATTTATTAGGTGATTACTTTATGAGTTACATAAAAGTACAATGATGTTATGTAACTGAAACTAATATAATGTATGTCAACTAACTGAAAAATAGAAGTAATTAATAAAAAAGTTTTTCAAGTTAGATTGTAGGTAGAACTAACACATTCTGTCAAAGTAATGCCTGGATTTTGCATCCTCTGAGTGTGGATTCTTGAGACACGAAAAATCTTATATTTACAAATCCATTAATCAGGATTGGGGAAAATGATTAGGATGAGATATCTCTAAAGCTTTTGTAATCTTATAGCAAATTAAAAGTTTTTCTTAAGCCATTTGAAGAATCTTTTAGAAGCCATATACTATGAAGCTAATGAAGTGGATTTGGATCCTACCAAAATTGCTCTGTGGGCTGGAAATTTCTTACAATCCATCCTACATTCTTTAGGAATTTTCTGTACAGTCATGCTCTATTCTGTATTCAGTCTGAAAATGATAATGTAGTGCCCTTGTTGCTGACTAAATTAATACATAGCACTCATTCTTCAATTCTTAGTGTTAAAGTATTCCTAAAATTTAAAGGTTATTCTCCACATATAATTATCAAAATTTATTTCCCAAGATTGATTCAGGAGCTTAAGAGAATTCAGTGTAAGGAATGAAAATCAAATGTGATTATTAAAAGCCAAACAAAAGTGCTAATGCTTTAAATATTGTTTTAAACAAAAATTAAAATATAAGTTTTAGAGAGTGGCAAGTATTAAACGTTGTTTAATTTCCTTTTATATAGAGGAAAGAAACTTAAAAATATGAGGGTAAAATTAATTCCCTGTTAATTCAAAAAGTTCTAAATTTTAATAGCATCCAAGTTTCCTTGCCATAAGAGAAAATGGAAAAGATAAAAAAAAAATACAATAACCTATATCTATCTAGTAAATCTCAAAAGCTAAAAGTAGTAGCTTCCTCAAGGGAATGAAAGCTAGCTTTTTTCACTTTATCTGCCAAGAGGGGATTGAGAAAGCCAATGAAAAACATGCATTGAAATATACGGTGTCATTGAATAAAACTCATATGGTGTTTCCAGAATCCAGAATTCTGCCAATAAATTCATTCTCTTTGTAATTAGAATCAAAGGAAGTATTTCTGGCCAAGTGTAGCTGATATTAAAATATGTATCATTTCCATAATAACACATAACCTTGGTAGTTTTTCTAACTTGACAAGATATTATTTTTAACTGAAAAATAATACAAATTGATTTTTCTTTATGTAATATCTTTAAAAATATTAATCTCCTAAATAACATTTGTTTTGTACGATCTTTATACTGTATTTTTCATAGAGAAAAAAGACAAGAAAAAATTTCATTAAAAGTATTGGTACTGTTTTTTATGGCAATAGTAAGTATATTTTCACTTTTCCTAAAAACAAAACAAAACAAAACAAAACAAAACAAACAAACAAGAAAAAACATATCCTTTTCCTTTCTTGGTTTCCAGTCAAATAAGCAATTTCCCTCAACTAATTCTTAAAAAACAAAAACAAAAAAAGTATGGCTACTAAAGTTACTCCACCCTATTGATTTAACTGGTATATTTTAAATTGGTACTGATTCTCCTTTCTCTAAACATCACCCAATTAAAACGTTAATAAATTCAAATACTTCTGAAACATTCTTCTTTATTTAGCATCATCACTCTATCTTCTTTGCAAAATCTGAGATTTAAAAATATCTCTAAATATAAAAAATTATAATTATGTCAGAATATACTTCTTATTTCACAATTTTATATCACAAATTTGTGATGTGCTATGATAATGGAACCTTTGAAAAGTATAATTATTAATCAGTAAAATAAACTGATATTACATGGATGCTGTTCTTAGGATTATTTTTAAAAGCTTCAAAAATGTTTCTTTTCCTTAGAATGTCTACAAATATAATTTATAGAGTGAACTCTAGAGCTATGAAAACAACATAAAAAGCTTCTATTATAAAATTTCAAAATGAAAAAAGGGCATTAAATCAGTATGTCCATCTTCAAGAAATATAGAACATAATTTTTTAGCTGTATTCTCCTATGATTTGTACAGCCTAACTTGAAATGACTGAAGTAATAAGACTTCCTTTAAACATTCTTTGGGATACTATCCCATGACCTGATTCTAAGCACTGTTAGGAATTTCATGTGTGTGTGAATTCTCAAGACATTTTTATGCCTTGTTTCAGCAAATCGCTGTTCATAGATGGCTTGATCAAAAAAAAAAAAGTGCCTTGATATAGAATCAGATGCTAGAAAATGCATGATGCATTTTACATAATATTCACCAGTTATTGTTATCTTGAATAGTGTGTATTTATTTCCATTTTTCATTTTCCTATATTATGATTTTAAATAGTTTATAAATATAGTTACTGTGAAGTATCTCACAATGACTAAAAATGGAAGATATGGAAGTTAAATGTATTCAAGCAAGAAAGATTAATGAGTACAACTTGTACCCTCAGATAGTTTTCAAATATTATGAGCTTTTTTGTTGTTTCTGTGATATGACTACTAATTGTCATAAATAACAGATCTGATATTCTTCAGCAAGTCATTTCATAAAGTAGTGAGCATGAGCCAGAACACAAATATGCATTTTAATATACTTCATAGATACATATACAGATATGTAGATACACACATCTAAATATGCACAATATGCACTGACACAAACACATGCCTATATTCATATTTCTATATATTTATATTATATATATTCATATTTCTATATATTCATATTTCTATATGTATATTCATATTTCTATATATTTATATTTCTGTGTAAGCAGTATTATAGTAATATAGAAACATTAAGGAGATATAGGCCAAAATATAAGTTGGAACCATCTCCACATAAAATGGTAAATGGAGTCACATAAATAGATGAGAATGTCCCAGACAAGAATGAAGGTATGTGAAGGAAAAAAAAAAAGGTGCCTGGTAAAGATTTGTAGGTGTCATCATTGAAAGAAAGGAAAAACAAAAATCTATAAGGAAATCAGAATGGATGGACCACGGAGGTAACAGGAAGTTTAGGAGACTGAAGTCTGATGAATATCAAATGCTATTTTTCATCCTAGTAGTACATAGGTTTCAAGTGTGTGAGTCTGAGCTGTGTCTGTGTCAGTGATATGACTTTGCACAGGTTTCCAAATGTCTCAATGTGTCATTTTCTTCTGCCCAATACACACACACACACACACACACACACACACACACACATACACACACATATATATTACATTATAGATTGAAATTACAGACTATATATATAGCAATCTTTAAATTCCTGTATTTAAAGTGGTTTTTATAATATTTTTATATATCTCAGTCCCATAATTATAGTTATATAATAAATGTCAACTTGCAGTGATTCAAGTGAATAATAAATTGTTGTGGGGGAAATAGAATGATGTAGTCACCTAAGACTAGAGAAAGGTGGCTTCTATTTAAAAAGATTTATTTCATACAGACTATGTGTGGTGAATAATGCTTACTGTAGAGTGTCTCTTATCTTTTTTCTTTTTGTTATTTAGTGCAACAATTCAAACCAGTAAAATAGCCACATATAAAAGCAAAGAGTAATACAATTAAGTGCCACTGCAAGCTAAATCTTGGTCAAAACATTTCATCAATTTACTTTTTGTAGATACTGTGTGAAAAATTCTTCTTAAATAGTGATAGTTTATTCATTAAAAGCACTCATTTTGCTTTCTGTATGTACAAGTTCAAGAAGGGTACAAATCTTGGTCAATAAGTTATCCATTCCACTACTTTATTTTGTAATTATGATTTCTGCAATTTTGTGACCCTACCATTATTATTTTGTCATTCTGTATCCCCTAAAAGAGTGAATAATTCAGATGAGTTAGCTCTGACCTGTAAAGTGAGATGACAAAGGGGCAATAATAATAGTTTAGTTAAGCTATTATTCAACCACTTGGTTTAAAAACATATTGGATTTATTAATTTTATCATTATGTGCACTGAGTTTATTTTTTATAGAAGATTACCGTAGGAAAAAAATCTCATGGTGTCTGTTTTATATATAAAGCCTAGAAAGGTCAAATATTTTGGAGATCTCAATTATATTTCAAAATTGTATTATTTATATTTTTCATAATGTTAAATGTCATTCTGTTTGCAGGAAGATACAACTTGATATTTCCATTATATTAATTGAATGGATTAAATTAAAAATGCATCCTCAGATTACTGAACCAGAGCAAGGAGATACCTCTTACTACCTTTATTCACAGGCTCTATAGCTATAGATTCAGAAGGTCAAATACTTGCTATTGTTAGAGTTGCATTACCACATCAGGTGCAGAATGAGTTAAGACTAGTTATGCATAGTCAATTGGACAATGATTTACATTCAACATTTAGTTTATGCATTAAACACATATATAATGTGAAGTTAGCCACTGTTAGCTGTTCTAAAAATGTTGCCAAGCTTATCTATTTCTACTACTTGAGTTCACCATGTAAATATTTCATTCTCTAATGTCTTTTATTTTACCATCATAGAGTAGCATATTCCAAATTTAATACCATAATTTATTGCTATACAGGCAGTGACAATTAAAATTGTATAATAATCATATTGAAAATAAAATCAGGAATAGGGAATTTCAAGTTTTTATTGCTGTACATATTGAAAATATAAAAAATTACGAATACTTAGTTTATGTGAGTGCAGTAAATATATTACCAGTGGGCTGCATTTAGACTTCAGACATTTTTAATTTGAGTAGCTATGTCAAGAAAAAGTGTCTCTAAATACTTTTCCAAGTGTTGGTCAATTTCCAGTTTCCCACAATCCCCAACACTTTTTATGTCTACTGGTTGGTCTTCTTTAGATGAATACATTACTTGCCTCTTTCTTATAGACATTTAAGTTTAGCAACCTCATTTTTTCCCCCCAAGAAACATGGAAGTATGTAGTATTTGCATATATACAATCAGATCAAAAACACATTAAGTGACAAAACATTTGTTTTCTGAGTAAACTAAATGTGGAAAAATTACCTTTAGATATCTGAACATCAAACTTTAAACATAGTTTAAAAAATGATGTGTCTCTAGAAAATTGATAAGAACTATTTAAAACTCTCAGGGAACCTGGATTAATAATCATTGATTTCCCATAGATTATTAACATGATTTATTTATTTTATGTCTGCATAACAAGCTATTAACGAGATTAATCACATTCAAAGACAATATATGAGAGTACACAATCTATAATATTGCTTAAAAGTGAGTATATCCTCAATGGACTTCTGTAAAAATCGAAATTAATTGCTGTCAAGTGAATTCTTACTTGTCAACCTGGTAAAGTGCCAGAATTTTAACTTAATTAGCATTTTAAAGACCCGGTCTCCAAATATAGTCACATTATGAGGTACTAGGGGTTATGATTTCAACATATGCATTTTGGAAGGGATATAATGCAGCCCATAACAACCTTTTTTCCATAATCATTAGATAAATGCATAAAAAAGAATGGAATAATTTATGACACAGGGCCATTCACAGGTTAAAATCAGGTTATAATACTGCATTTATACAGTTTAGTTGCCATATCTTTGTGTTTTGTAGGTGCAGTGTGTGTGTGCTCGTGTGTGTGCTCGTGTGTGTGAGCAGTGATTAAAGAGACCATGCTACATTCTTAACTTACTATATTATCTTATAAAGTTTATTCTGTAAAAACTAGGTTATTATAAAGCCAAAACATTAGTATATGTGAGTTTTACTTTAAAGCCTGATACTTGTAATGATTTTCCTAATAAATTGTACTTCCTTTTCTTTCATTTCAAACTATATATTTTCCTCTAGATTATTTACAATAAGGAAAAACAGACAGACCAAAATATAATTGAATTTTATTCTCTTTTTACATGGGATAAGAAAAAAAAAACACTGAAATTTTATGCCATACTGCACACCAATACATTTTTAAATTGACTATTTGAGATGTTTGATTTGTCAGTTAGGACTACAAGTTAGATATTGAGAACTGACTGTAGTAGGCATATACAAGGATGTGCGTGTGCATGTGCACACACATACTGTAAGTGCATCTATGTTATGTTATAAATCCATATCTATATATCTATATCTATATCTCCCATAAGGAAATAAGAAATTAGTTCACATATTAAATATCAAATTTCAGTCTTTAACTAGCCCAATATATAATGTTGTAGAAGTTATGGGTAGGACTATTCGGCATACTTAATATAGGTACCTAAAGCTGTTGGACATATTCTCAAGAAAAGTTAAGAAAAGTTGTTAGTATAGTGCCCTGCCCATAATATAGACTTTGTAAAGGTTTGTTAAATGAAGATGTTATATTAAAAATAGTATGTGTCAGTTCCTTTCCTTACTTGATGATGTTAACACATTAGCCAGTCTAGCAGTGAAGCTGAAGTATCTCTGAAGTTGGGAAGGGAGAAGGAAGAAGAGAAATGAATGTCTTCAAATTTTTGAATTAATTTAGCCATTTTCATAATGTGAATTAGTGTTGTTTGACTGAAAACTTATCAGTAATTATTGTTTTAGTAAAAGAATAGAAGTAATCTGTTGCTGTTATTGCAGATGTAAAAACAATGACTTTATCTTTAAAACAGTGGATGTTACTGTGACCAGATGGTTGCAGAGATTGCCAAGATATATATCAGTTTGGTAGTTGGTGGTAGGCAATTAGAATGTGAAATCGAACAAAGTGTCAACAGAAGAAAATGGGCATATCTGAATTTTTATCAGTTTTTGTTTGTTTGTTTGTAAAGAGGAGGCCTGGAAGAACAGGGGGGAAAAAGAGGAAAATTCTGCTTAGGTTATGTACAATAATTAGTGGATTTGAATGTACGAAGGAAGACATCTAATGGAATAATAATATGTTTTTCCAAATTTGAACACATGCAGAACCTTAATCTAATATTAGGTTTCCAGAAGATATATTTTACATTTAAATTAATTGCCTAAGGCTATTTTAGAAATTCTCATATATGTGTTTTATGTATAAAAATGATGAATGTATTAAGCAAGCATGCTTAATTCACTTTTCTAATCTTAATCTTCAAAGAGATCAAGATAATGAAAAATAACACAGAATTTTTGTCTTCCTGTGTAAAGGTTCTATAAAAAATAGTATCGTAGAGGACAACCATGCTTCAGTTAGTATACAACCAAGATCTCTGAGAAGGTGCAGTTAATGAATCAAAATTAATAAAACCATGGAATTTGGTGTCGAATAACAGAGTGAGGAAAGGGTCTTTGAAGAAACTGAACAAAGGTGATATTGATTAAATTATCTATTCACATGACTATCAAAGGAAAGGACAATAGTTAGGAAGATAAGGGAAGAAAGGAAGACCAGGAACAAGAAGTTAAAACTTTGAGATAATGAGAGAAATAACCTAGGGCTACTAAGTGACAGAAGAATGTCAATTTTAACCTCTGTTCTATGACTGCAATACCTAAATTTCTAAATATTTTATTTATTATTATTATTATTATTATTATTATTAAAATAGATATTACGCTCACTAGTTTGCAGAAAAATTTTACCACAGCCTTCTCATTCCTAGTTTTCTATTTCATTGTTTTCTGGTAGATTAGTTTTACTTACTGTGATTTTTAGGTTTTTTCTATTTTGAAAAGTACCCATAAAAATTAGAATTCTAGATAGACTGCTATTTTCATTGTTGGAAATAAAATTTTCAGGATTCATGGCTACCATGGCTTTTTTGGGAAAGTCAATAGTCAATTTAATTCTTCTTATAAAAAGTCATCAATCTTCTTTTCCCAAACCCATTTATTTTCTATCCCACTAGCTATTGTATTCTGGAGCTTTATCGTAATGTGTCTAGTAATGCTTTTTTAAAAATTTATTCTGCTTCGAATTTTCTGTGCTTCTTGGAATTATGAATTGGTGTCTTTCATCAATTCTGGAAGACTTTCAGGAATTGTCTCTTTATTTTGTCTCTGACTGGCTTCTTGATTTATGGATCTTTAACTAAATATTTTTAGATATTGCTTTATCCTCTACAACTCTTAATCAGTTTTCCATATTTTATATTATTTCTTCCTGAAGTCTGACAACATTTAAATTTTAAATTCTCTCTTCAGCTAAGTTTAATTTAATTTATTGGTCAAATCATTTTTAAATTTAATTTATTTTACTTTTTATTTGCATGTCTTAATTTGGTAAGATTTTTTTGGGTTTTTTTTTTTTTTTTGGCTTTTTGTCTTTGCTTTTTAGTGGGTTCTGTTCCCTGGTTTTTGTTTCAAGCAGATATTTTAAAAATGTCATCTCCAGTAAACATCATGTTTTATTGTTTTGTTTTCTTAGGAGTTAGATTAATAATAATTATACCCTGGTGATACATTTACTAAAAATAAAGTATCGTTTGAAATAATCTTGGAGTTAAACTAAATATGACCGACCTCTTCCAATGAGTCTCAGGTTGTGTGAGGTTGCTATAAAGTAGGCACAATCTAATCTAATTTCATGGCCCTTACAACTAACACATAAAGTGAATTCATGATAGATCATAGACCTAACCAAAAAGTGCTAAATTGTAAAACTTATAAAAAGAAAAATAGGAGAAATTGTTTTGACCTTGGGTTTGATGACTTTTTAGATATAATACTAAAAGTGCAATTTATTTAAAAAATTGCATTTGTACTTTGTTAAGTTTCTCTTAAAACAAATAATATGAGCTTATATGATCCCAAGATGGAATTGAGACTGTGGATAAAATATCTAACTCCATGATAAATATTCTGCTATGATCTCATAGAAGGGGTGAAGAAAAAAGAAATGATCTAATGAACTTTGGCAAATGGTATTTTGACTGAAATCTATAAGGCTAATGCCAAAAGGAACTGAACATAAACAATGTATTCTAGTAGTTTAGGTTTTTTTCTTATTATTATTATCTCTGTGGGTTAACATTTCTGATGTCATTTTCCATGTATATTGGAGTCAAAAAAATAAGTAAGTTAATAGGTTATGGTGGCATTTAGAAGAATTCTCATCATGGGAGAAGAAAGTTGTGATAAATAAGGAGAGTCATTTAGACGGAACCACTTCATGGTGAATTACAGCCTGAGACATTAAATTAGTTAAATATTATTACAAATGGATGGATAAAGAGATAATTACAGGTATATATGAATATATAGGTCAGAATGTATACATGTATTTTCTGACTCTCTGTTGAGAGGACTTTAAAGCAGTGACACCTCAGTAACAAGAGAGTCCAACAGCCCTATCTTGGTTTCTAAATACCATTCTCAAAGAGGACCAGACATTTGTAAAGGCAGGTAATTCTAGAGCTGAAGCAAGTAAAATACATTAATCTGGATCGTTTCATAGTGTCAGAAAGCAAAGATTGTTTCAAAAACAGAAAAATTGGGATTATGCAACTTTCTCCAAACAATAAAAATCTCAGCATCTTACTTTTGGTTCTCCTCTTGGCGATGACAATTTCTGAGGTTGGTTTCCACTCATAAAACTGAAAAAAAAATTATGAAATGAATTACATAATGTAATATTGGATTATAACCCATAATATAAAATAACTACAGATGAGGCCATATCAATATAATGAAATTGTGAAATAGAGATAAACAAGAAAAGGCAAGTCTTCCTCATAGAATAATTCCAAATGATTTAGCTAGAAAAACTCTTACTCTAGGACATGGAATTCAATTCCCCTTTTCTGCTAGAACACTGGCTGGACTTAGTGACTTGAGTGCAAAAATAGTGTGTAGAAAATGAGGAGAACCTGGCCACACTACATTATTAGGTTATCAAGGGAGACATTGCTAGTGGTAAGTCAAGTTGATAGCACTTGCCTCCTGATATGGACTTATAAGAAGGGCAAGGCATTTTTTGTAGTATAATTCTCACAAACCCAAACCCCAATCACATCAGAAAAACCATCTGGCCAACTCAAATCAAGCGACACTTTATAAAATGCCTGGCTAGAACACCTCAAACTGTCAAGGTCACCAAAAATGTGGAAAGTTTGAGAAGCTATCACATCTCAAAAGGAGCCTATGGAGACATGATAGATAATATGGTTTTCTAAATAGCATCCTTGAACAGAAAAGTACATTAGTAGTAAAAGCAGTGAAGACTGAATAAAGTATGGGATATAGTAAGTAGTAACTACCAGTTTCAGTTTCTTAGGTTTGAAAAAGTACCATGATATAGCGGAAGATATTACCAGTGGGGACATAACGTTTGGTAATATGACACAAGGACAATGGAAAATAAAATTAATTTATAAAAGGCAATTTCTACCTCAAAATATTTATATGTCTCATTGCTATATATTCTGTAGTCCAGAAATTCACATCCGAAAAATATGTAGCTTAATAAGAGCTAAAATAAATTTATCTTTAATAAATGAAATCTCTAACCTGATTAAGTTATAGATAATATACATCAAAGATTCTGGCACAATAAATATAATGCATGTTCTACTAAATGTCAAAATTGTTTTGATCTTTGAGGAAAGGAAGAAGATTGAAATTTTAGCTTTTTAAAAAAATAAGATATCTTTGGCAATATTTTAAATGTTCCAGTTTCTTTTAAAAAATATTATTTATGACTATAATGTTGACCTAATAAAGTGGCATTATTTTATTTTTGTTTGATAAATTTAGTTTGATAAACCTCAATGGTGATATTTATTCATTAGTCAACAATTTATTAATATTTATTTATTTGTTCATTTATTTTTCAATCACTGTTGACATTTAATATCACTTTGTATTAGTTTCAAGTGTACAGTATAGTGGTTCGACCTTCAGGTAATTTATGAAGTGATCCCCCTGATTAGTCAAGTACCCACCTGGCACCACACATAGTTATTTTAATATTGTTGACTACATTCCCTATACATGCCCGTGACTATTTTATAACTACCAATTGCCCTTCCACCTTCCTTCCCCCTTTCCACCCAGCCTCCTCACCCTCTCCCATCTGGCAACCATGAATTTGTTAATAATTTATGGATCTTTATATGCTATGCGCTGTTATAGCCAGCATGAAAAATATGCGTAACGTTGTTTCAATTCTTAACAAAATCTTACTGGAATTTTTAAAAACTAATTACTACAGTTGTTATGAGTACTAGCTAGTAAAAGCTAGTTAGTGAGGACTGTATATTTACATGGAGCCAATTTTAATATGTGGCCTCATGGAGATCATAAGGGCCTCTTCTGATCACATATATTTTAATTTCCCTTGATCCAGTGCTCAGTTTCTGCAAAAGTTTAGTCATATAACAGGACTTGCTTCTAAGCAGTACCTAGTTCTTTGTTGCAGGAGTCTAAATCTTTAATGTCCTAGTGTTGTGACTCTCCTATTAAGGTTTTAAAAAACACAAGAGAGACTCTTTACATACATTTCGAGTTCATTTAGTGTCCAGTCACATCACCAAGGTCTACTCTGACCAAAGCCTTTACTTGCTGCAGAACTTTCTTTTTCTTTGCCTTCTATTAAAACTTACCAGTATTTGGAATTGTCTGCTAAAAGTTCTGGAACAGTATTCTCAAGGTATGTGCTGTCTATAAAATTCAAAATGCCTACTAAATATGTTACCTCTTTTTTAATGGTAAGAAAGGGAAGATACAATAACTCTTCTTCTTTAGAGGGTGTCCCAGTTTTGATCAAATCATTAAGCCCCTAAATATTCTCTGTAGTAGCAGATCACTGAATCATGTGTGGCTCTGTCTTTGATGATTTAATGTATGTGTCCTTTACCATAACATCCAGAGTATCAACTACTTTAACGTTCAATCAAATGTGATGCAGTCAATATAGAGGAAAGTAAGATGATCTGTTGAAATGTATAAATGGAGAAAGGCTCTTGGAGTATGTTATAACCCTTGGGCAAGACAATTAATGTATACTATAGGCCTTCATAGGTAAATGTAAGCTTCTTTGATATTTATTCACCTTGATGCAGTATGAAAAGAAGACAGTCCTCAGATCAATAACCATATTCCAAGTTATAAATTTTGGATTAATTTTTTTTTCAATTGAGA
This sequence comes from Cynopterus sphinx, assembly GCA_030015415.1. Classification (NCBI taxonomy): domain Eukaryota; kingdom Metazoa; phylum Chordata; class Mammalia; order Chiroptera; family Pteropodidae; genus Cynopterus; species Cynopterus sphinx. The sequence goes on from CM057379.1 coordinate 12,707,881, forward strand.
CACTAATTAGCACAGCATCTATAATTTTTGTTATTTATTAAGTTTAAATTAATATTCCTTAATTGCCAAGATTCTTCTCATTTTGCATAGCCTGCTAAAGAATTTATTAAATATATGAAGCAGATGACCATCCATACATCTTTGAAATTTTTGAGTGTGGAACTGATCTCTCTATCATCTCCCATACTAATAAAATGTTGCTGGTGAATAACTAACTATCTTGGGGAAGACAAGCAGTTTCAGGGGTTCCTACTTTGCCATTCTGTCATTCTCTTACTGTAGGTATTAGGGAAGCAATGTGAAGATACTTCCAGAATGTAAGAATATTTATTATAATTATGCACTCAAGAATCATGATAGTGACCTGAAGGTTTATCTGTGTATTCATTGAATCCACGACAGGATGGGCCTGAAACAGATCACATCGTTTGTGCATTGTCCATGTAACACGACTCTGCTGGGGGAGGGTGTGATGGCAGTCTGGATTACCTCATATCACCTGTAGCTCAGTTGTATTCCTGTAGCTCTTGAAAAATGTGGGAATTTTCCTTTGTGTAGGAAAATCTCTGTCTTCCCCTGTGTTTTTTCTTTACTCCCATACTGCTACTAAATCACAGCACCTCTGACCCAGATGTGTGGGAGTTATTCCAGTAACACACAACTCTTTGTGACATCAACATGGTGTCCTACAATTTAACTCAGTTATGACACCATCTACAGGGATGGAGATAGTGTCAGATCTCACAGGTTAAGTATGGGCTCAGGGCCCACAGTACTCCCAACTCTGCCACTTCAGATCCCAAGCACAAGTCTAGGTTGTCATCTGTGCTTCTGACCAATTAGAGGTTTCCACAACCCCCTCCTGGGGTTCATTTAATTTGCTAGAGTATCTCTTAAAAAACAAGAAAACAGTTCACTTACTATTTAGTATAGAAAAGACATGATAAGTATACAGTTGCACACCCAGATGAATGAGATACATAGGGCAAAGTATATGAGAAGGGTCAGAGAACTTCCATGCCCTCTCCAGGTGCTGTCACCCTCTCTGCACCTCCACATATTCACTAACCTGAAAGCTGCCCAAACCCCATGGTGGAGCTGCAAATGGAGTTAATGAATAATCATGCCTATATGATGAATCCTTTACTAAAACACCAATGCTATGCTATATAGCATCAGTCCCCAACCCCCAGGCCATAGATCAGTACCATCTGCAGCCTGTTAGGAACAAGACTGGACAGCAAGAAGTAAGCAGTGGGCAAGTGAGCTAAGCTTCACCTGTATTTGCAGCCTCTACCCAGCAGTGGTACCACCACCTCAGCTCCACCTCAGATCATCAGGCATTAGACTCTCATGGCACTGGTTCCCATGTGCCATGGGGTTCACATGGGGACCACTGCTATAGTATCACATTTCATCCAGATGGGAGTCTTTGTAATTATAATACTACACTATACCAGGTGTTGTTGTTATAACCACTTACTACCTCTGAAGGAATTCTTGGTATTTCATGAAATCCTGAATCTCATGCTAAGATAGTCCTTTCTAGGTCACTTTTAGGAGTAATGTTCTAGTTCTTTACTGAAAGCAGATTCTGAGTTGAAGGTTATGTTGCAAGGTATTTATTTTTATTTATTCATTCATTCATTCATTTATTTGTTTTTCCAGGCAGTACCATGAGGAAGGAAGGTAAATCAGAGTGAAAACGGTAGACAATTAATATTGGTTGTGTAGTTATGTCATTCTCATGGTTAATAACAGAGCTCTTACCTGCTTGGGACCTTCTGAGATACTGTGTTGAATATATCTTAGAATTGTCTTGCGTGGTGTGTAGGGGGGTGGTCGATACTAGAGTCTTAACTCTCTGGCACCCAATTGTCAATATTGATAACCTTTACCTTAGAAGCAGTTGTGAATACTGAATGAAGGATATTTGCAAATTACCAAAGTATTTAGCACATGATAAATTTCAATATAATATCTTTTGCTATTATAAAAACACATTTTCAAATAGACATTTGGTAGCTATCACAGTCAGAATGTGAGCACATAGGCATAACAATTTGCTCCTTAAATTACACTGCACAGCAGCAGAGAAGTAGCTTCTTAGTGATTTGTTAATTCATATTTAAAGCTTATTATTAATAAATATTTTGAAATTGGAGTTAATTTTTTAAGTTTGAACTCATAAAACACATCTGCCATGACTACAGCTTTTAAAGTTTAGTGTAGGTTTCAAGAGAACTGGAAGAGAACAATATCTTTGAATCATAAAACAACAAATAATCTTTGTTTAGCATCTTGTTTAAGGTTTTTTTGATTCTGGGCATTATGATCCATTGAGAATAGGGTTGTCTATTTATTAATTTATTTATACAGGTTTTTGAAGAAAGTGTTTTTATAGCGTATCTGAGTTAACCTTCTTCTCAAAGCTACATAACACAAACACTTCAAAACCTACCCTTTTGACCCCAACTCTCCTTTTCTCAGAGCAGTCAGAATAATATCCATCAGTTTGAAACCCGGCATTTCTAAGAGTCCATTTTATTTCTGAGTTGTCTGTTAGTCAGTGTATGTTCACATTTTGCGGAGGGTACTGGGAAAGGAGTTAATGTGCAAATTTATTAAATGAAGATAGTATAGAAAAATTAATATAAAATGAAATAATATTTGAAGATGAGAAATTTCCCATTTCTCTTAGTTTTATGAATGAAAAAATTAGAAAAACAGACTGATGACATACATAACAAAAGTTTTCATTATAGTGTACATTCTAATTTTTCATACATATTCATTCTAATTCCTTTAAAATAATTTAAAATTTCAGAAATTGAAAGAACTTTAAAGACAAGATTTTTAGAATAATAATAATACTAACAATTGTAAGGCATATCTTTATTAAGCCAGTAAATTCTGAATTCATTATTGTATCAGTTCAAATTTTTTTAGGAAAAATACCTCTTCCATTTTTGATATATTTTACAGATGTGCATTTATTTGGATGTGAAAGAAAATATAAAAATTTACAGAAACCAATTTTGTGAGAAAATAGAAATTTGAATGAGCTGAATCATTAATGTAACATTTATGTTATACTATATTCCTGTCCTTTGAAATATACATTTGTTGGCATGCCCATGCTTCTCATATTCATTCTTGATAGTGTCTGTAAAGTAACATTTAAAAAGATAAAAATAAGCTTTACTATTTCCTCATGAGTATTTAATTCTCTTCTCTTATAAAGTGGGGGGTGGGGAAGGCAAGTTGAAAAGGTATTAGAATGGTAAGTGGAAGAATTTGACACAATCACTCTCAATTGTATTGTGCAGCCTACAGGGAGACTAAATGCATTAGGTTGTATTTATATTGACAAAGGAGTCATTCCTTTTTGTGTTTAGAAGAAGGATTCTGCCATGACCCACATAACACATTACTATTGTCTGACCTCATTGAAACCGGACTGGTGAAATACATTCAGTGGGGCTGATGTAGTAGAGTTTCTCTAACCAGTTTAAAAAGATAAAATTACAGGATTCACATTGCCTTATTCAAGACTGTAAAGCAACAATAATCAAGACAGTGTGGTTTCACAAAAGAATAAGATATAAGTATATGGAACAGAATAGAAAGCCTGAGATAGTCTCAATAGCCGCAAAGGTAATTCAAAAAGTTTGGCATTTTATTATAAACACATACTAAATTATTTTTAATGAAAGCATGTTATAGTTTGTTTTATAATGCATTGCTGTTTCATATGGATTACATCTGTCTTAAAACAATAGTATTTTTCTTATAAGATACTTTATCATCTATAAATTTATTTTCTATTAATATTCATTATGAATTTATTAAGTTGATATTTTAATGTGATTGACTGTTGTGGAGCAGAGACATTAGACATTACTTTACAGACATTTCCAGGATTAGGAACAAATTAGCTGTAAATATTTATTTTAAATATAATTTCAACCATTTTTATTTTATTCAAACTAAATAAACTCAACTCTAAAAAATTGCAAAATAATTTTTCTGAAATGAACATGTAAGAACTTTTAGTCCTCATTAGGTACTTTCTGACACTACTGCTGAGCAGGCGGTTCTATATTCGCTTAGAATAACTAAAGTAATCATTGGTAATTTTTCTAATAGCCAATAAAGAACTGAATCTTACACACCACCAGACAGCTTAAAAGCTAAGCTTCTTTAATTGTTGTTCTTAATATTCCATTTAATATTTTATTACTGAATGCAGTCAGGAGGAAAGCACTGGTTTATAATTTTCATTTTGAAGTATATTTTGTGGATTTCATTCTTACCAAATTGGTTTTGCAAGAAAGTTGTTTCAGGCACTTTGTCAAATATACCTTAAATTAAATAACAATGTTGAAAAAAAATCCAGACTGATTATTAGTAATGGGGTTTATTCAAGGTGAAAACTCTTTCTCACCATTACAACACCTTTAATGAAAGGGCTGAAAATATTAGAGTTTGTGATTACTCACGACATTTGTTAGGATATATTTTAAAAAGCTGTACTTGCATTTCTAAAATATTATTTAAAACTCTTTTTATTTGTATTTAGGTTAGGGGTATCTCTATCTATCTATCATCTGTCTATCATCATCTATCATTGATCTGTTGGACGTCTCTCACCCACCTTTGAATTCGCAGTGCATTCTAGAACAAAATACAATTTTGGAGATAAGAAGCTACTTCAATTAACCTAAAGTAATATAACTATTACTGACTGAATTGTGCTCTCCCAAAATTCAAATGTTGAGGCCCTAATACCCAATTTGACTGTATTTAAAGATATGGCCTTTGAAGAGGTAGTTAAGGTTAAATGAGGTAATAGGAATGGGGCCCAAGTCTAATCTGACTGGTGTCCATATAAGAAGAAGAGGAGGAGATGCCAGAGAGATGTGTATACAGAGAAGAGTTCTTGTGGAGACAAAGTGAGAATGTGCCCATCTGCAAGTGAAGGAGAGAAGACTCAGGAGAAACCAACCCTCCTGCACTTTGGTCTTTTTAGACTAGACTTCCAGTCTCCAGAACTGTAAGAAAATAAATTTCAGTTACACAAGTCACACAGGCTGTGGTATTTTTTATGGCAGCCTGAATATACTAATACATATGCATATCAAAACACATTTCATCCTTATTGTCTCAGATTATGCTATTCAAATACAACTTTTTTCTTTAAGTTTTATTAAAAATGCAGTACTATAACAAGACATATTTACCTTACATAATTTTCTTGGCATTTTAATTGTGAGTATGCTAGGTTTAAAATTAGAGCATTGACATTTAAAAAAATATTAAGAAACAATATGCTTCTGTTACTTTTTTTATATCTCTAAAATAAGATGTTACTTGCTATATACTTAGCTTTTAATTTAAAAAATGTGACTAGGAACTTGCCTGCCTATCTACAACCTTCAAACTTTGTTTTACTTAACCCTTCTTTAAAATAGTCAATTGGGGAAGAGCTGAGTCTTAATATATTAAACCTTTCAAGAAAATTGAAAAAAAAAATTGCCAGTGTTTGGTTTAGAATAGCAATGTGAAGGAGGCTGATACTGCATGAATTAGTCTGCTGAGATTCTTTCTGTCATTGCAAAGAACAAATATGCTTGAGGTAAAGCTTTTCTTTGCCCTGCCAGTCAATGTGGTTGAATAAGAACATGACTAATGAAATTGTGATACTCATTTGTGAACATGAATGGACAAACTTGTGTATGAAATCCCACGTGCTACTAGAGAAAATATAAAAAAAGCCTGGCCCTAGATGACATCACTAAGTTGTTGAAAATAACCAACTCTGGAGCTGCCTGACCTCTGGATTTGACACAATGTTAAGAAAACACAATCCTGAATTTTAAAATATTTGCTTATTTTTTTTCTGCCAGTCGTACTTAAAATATCCCACTAATAATAGCTTAAATGTATTCAAAATTTACTCTGTGACAAGGCTAGGCTAAGTCCTTTGTATGCATTATCTTAACCCATAGTGCCTATAAAATATAAAATCTTTTAGTCTCCTTTTTAGAAATAAGATATATGAAAAATGAAATGTAGAAGGCTAAGAAATGTGTTGTAAAGAAAAATATAGTGTAAACTAAAGTGGGTCTGACCACAGATCTCTGCATTTAAGTTTTTTATTGAATTTATTCTCCATATTTTCTTCATTATATGGATATTGTGACATAAGCCATCGGTTTGTTTTCTATATTTTCTAACTACTGGTTATGAATGATTATACTTTATTCAATCTGACAACATTCTTTTTTGACAATTTACTACATGTAAATATGGACAATGAAAAACACTTGTCATTGCACCACAGGGTATTTTTTTATTAAATTGTCCAGTTATATGCATAATGTGCCATGTGCTAAGGAATGGAAAAAATTAATTTAACTTTGATAAATAAAAATGTTTAGATAGACATGTTAGTGTTATAAGAATGCTTAAATTTTTAAGAGCTAAATTAAAATTTTACCACCTGATCAAGATGGAATGACAAGGACCAGATATACTCTCCCACCAGAAACAACTAAAAGATTTGGAAAAATATATGAAACAGTAGTCTTAATACATCGAACACTGGGATATGGAAAACAGCTATTCCTGATAGACTCAAAACAAATTATATGAGCTCCATAATGCTCCAACTCACTGACTAGGGAAATTGTTCAGGATGTAGAGCAAGGAATGAAAGCCAGCAGAGCTCAGAAATCTCCCTAAGGTGATGAGATGGGGCTGGAAGTCAACAGAAGTTAAGGTAGCTAAAGTCAACAGGACAGGGTACCAGAGAAGAGAGATAATCAGACTTCAGAGATCTGCAGAGAGTTATTTTGAATGTTCTTCATGCATTAAGCGAGTATAATAAGAATATGCATTTGAGGAAAATCTCTAAGGGAGTGAAAAAACTAACTAAAATAATTACAGAGAATGGTCCCCAGAATACACAGAGAGCTAGGGATAGTGCCAACAGCTAAAGTGGAAACTCCAATACATTCAGGTTGCATCATATTAGTAGAAAGAGCTTTGCCTATGTACTGCAAGAATTTAATTCTAGACAAAATGAAGCTCTGGGCCTGATTAATCTTAAAATCAAGACTTGGATGGATCCAATTGTCTCCAATTAGCTTATCTAATTCTTAGGGAAAAAAATCTCAAGAATACTTATGGAAATGTAAAGGCATCAATATACAATGTTAATTTTCACAGTGTCTACGTCCAATTAGCAGACATGCATAGAAATAACTAAAATTTATAATGAAGAGAAAAGTCAATGAATCCAAACTGATCGATAATCACAGATAACAAAATTAGTAGACAGAGGAATTAAAATAGGTATTATAATTTTATTTCATAAACTTAGTAAGCTAAAACAATAGAACATGTTTCATAAATATATGGAAGATATAACAAAGATTTATACACTGCATTGTGTTAAAACAGGTAAACATTAAAGAAGAGTTTAATGAATTGCAAGGCATATTAATGTTGGAAAATGATTCTGCATGGTTACTCACATTATTTTATGTTTTGAGGTGATGGCCTGATTACATTTCAAGGAAGCTTCTCTGGTGAATAGACTTTGGATATAGAGATAGTGTTTCCCACTGGAGCAAATATTAAGTGTATTCACTGCCCATTCTGAAAGAGTCAAATACTCTAAGCTTCTGTAATGCAATCCACTGTGTGTGCAGGTGTCATCTTTCTTTCTTCATGTGATCTTCCAGCACTGGGACTTGGCTGGGGGGTAGGGGACAATAAAAACACTGATACAGTGACCACTGCTATTTCTCTGAGTAATAATCACTTTACTGTCTATGACCCAAGAGACTTATATATTCCACCAATATCATTATACTGTGGCAGGTTAAACTGTAAGTTTGCAAGGTGGGTAAAATCTTAATACTTGCAGTGCTAAGGATAGGAAGATAGGATACTGAAAGAAACATAACTGTCCAAAACAAGAAGGATAAGAGCCTTGGGGAACAATTATTACTATTTGGAAGAAATCCATGGAAACTGACAGTAAATTTGTTGATCATATTGTATGATTTGTATTGTCTATTAACAAGGAGGAAGAGGGGAAGTAGTTGCATACTGAATGCTGAGAAGGAAGTTCAAAGACCTGATCATCAGGCAAGTGAAATTCCTTGCCACTTCAGTATGCTACCTCAGACCCAACTTTTCATAATAACCAGCCTTAGAGTCATCCTGGGTGGGCAAAATTTCCTTCCCCTTTCACTATTTTAGGCAATAATTTCAGATACAAATCTGTATGGAAGTTGGAAAGAACATTTGGGGTCACCATTGATGGAAACCAGTTACTCATTAGAAACACAGTTGGTTTACTTGGGATATGAAGAAGTAAGAAAAGTCATGCTTAAGGGCAATAGCTGGATTGCCTTACTGTTTAACCCCTTTCATTGTCTATTACACCACCACAGATCCACATGGTCTAGGAGATGAAGCAGTCTTAGAGTTCTTGCACTGAATACTGACTCTTGTAGCTTTGTCCCTCTTAAAAGAAACTCTGCGAGACAAACACACTTCTGTGGGAAACCATTGATAAGACATTGACTAATATTCGGATGCTTACATTTCAAAATTAAGTTTACAATGCTGATAAAGATGACACATTGGAGAATGAGTCAAAGGAATCTAGATAATGCCTTGCATTTATTACTACTGCTCTAGATAATTCACCTAGCTTTTATGTAAAATCAATTAGTTGGATGAAGAAAAAGAGAAGATATTATCAATTTGATGGAAGATATAAACTCATATAGCTAAGAAGCTCATTGAACCCAAAACACAAGAAACATAAAGACAATTACATGAAATTATTTCATAGTTGAATTGCTTAAAAATTGTGATCAAAGAAAAATCTTTAAAGGGGCTACAGGAAAAGAGACATTGGATACAAAGGAACAAAGTTATGGATAGCAGCAGATTTCCCTTTGAAGACAATGCAATATGTAAGACAATAGAACACCCTATTTACAGTATCAAAGTAAAAACAAACATAAAAAATAATGATACTGTTCATCAACTACAATAAATATTAAAGGAAGTTTTATATTCAGAGAGAATACTTTACTTGCCATACATGATGGAAGCCAGAATCTACACAAAAGAATAAAGAGCACAGGAAAACTTAACACATAGTTAAATATAGTTTTTTTAATTAATCTCTTTAATAAATGAACTATTTAAATAAAAAATAATATTGCATATGTGTTGGTTAGATATGTGACAAAAATAGCATAAAGATGAAAGCGGAGAAATAGATGTGTAGTGCTTTAGGGGTGTTTTTATTTACAGTAGTGTGTATCATTTGAAATTAGACCGAAATAAATAATTATATAAACTCAATACACACAAAATAGTTTATAGTTAATAGTCTAACAAGAAAACAGAGAATTACACCATAAAAATGCTTAGTAATGATAATAATGATGATGATGATTATATAATAATAATAATAATAATAATAATAATAATAATAAACCATAAAAGGTACAAATAAAGAAAGCATAAAATCAGATTGGACAAATAGAAACCAAAATGCATGATAGTAGATTTAAACCCAACCACAGCAGGGACCCCATTAAATAGAAATTACGTGTACACCAAATTAAAAAGAAAAGATTGGATAAGAATGTAATACTAGCAATGCTTCCTATATAAAACTTATCATATATTCATTCAAATAGTTTAAAAAAGAAGAAAAAAATGTTGTTAATGCTAATCATATGTGAGATGGTTTGGCTATTAGTATCAGGAAAAGCATATTTAGGAACAAATATTTTACAAGCAATAAAGAAGATCGTTTCATAATGGTTGGTTTGTCTGAGAAATAACTATCTTAAAAGTTTATGCATGTAAAAAGGAGCTTTGAAATAAAACTTTTAGAATTTCAAAAAAATGGACAAATTAGAAAATACAGGTACATAAATTAGCACGTGTTCTAAATCCATGATAAAACAAATAGAAACCAATCAATAACAGAAAACTCGAATGATACCATCAACTCTTTTGGCCTAATTAACATTTATGAGACACTTTAATCAAAAATAGCAAAATTGACATTCTTTTCAACTGCACATAAAATATTTTACAAAACAGATTATGTTTTGGGCCATAAATCAAGTCTCAGTAATTTTGAAATGATTTAGGTTGTGCTAACACTGTTTAGACTTTATAATCGTCCTTTCTATATTAATGCACAGCAGATACTAGTGAGGCTAAATTTGTAGAAAGTTCCAGTCATGGATTCCTGTATGGCGATACAGACTTATCTCCATTCAATAATATGTGGAATATCAAGATGAGACTTTGTCATGAATCCAGACTCCTTTACTCAAGGAAATTTTATTTAAGAGACCTAAATACCCTTATGCTCTATTAGATTTCAGTTGGAGATTTCTGAATTTCTCCCAATACTGAATATTAAAGAGAAGGTACAACTAAATCAGTTATATATGTTCTTCTCAAACCTGAGAAAATAGTAAGTTTGTGATCAGTATTTAGAAATTTGCACTCCTATGCATCAATCCTATAAAATAAAATGCAGAAAATTGAGCTTATAAAAATATAAAAGCATGGTCAGCAATTTAGAAAAATATCAGTAGCCAGAATTACTCAATCCCACCATAAATACCTGCATCATTGATATTGCTACTCATAATTTGGTCAACTATCTTATGATCAAATGAAAAGTTAAATGAGTTTTTATTGGGTACAAGTTGTAGAGAGAGTTCATATTATTGGAAATTGGATCAAACCAGTTAAGTGATTGTTATGTCTAGGTAAAGGTTTTGATTTTACATTAACTAGAAGCACATTAGCTTAGTCTTATTCTTGAAAATCAGTTTTTCTCCCTGACACTGGCCTGCAAATTACTGAATTTGTCACAAGAGCAGATATATGGATTAAACCCTGAGAATTTAATCTACCTTAATTACTGGAAAAACAATATACCCACATTCTTCATAGAATTTGTCTTGATAAAAATAAGACACAATGTTTTAATACATATATAAAGTTTATAAAATATGTGATCAGCAATAAAGTAATCAATAATTATAAAGGTTTTAAAATTTTTTCTAATACATAATTTATTACCATGATATACCTAATTTACTTGAACAGAAAGGAAAAATTGTGAAATATTGAAGAGTCTATTCTTAAATCCTTATTTGAGATTTATTTTAATTATAGCTTTAAGTAGATTTTGCAGTATAAAAAAAAGCAATCTCCAAATATTTACTTCTTGCTTATTTCACAGGAGGTTTTTCTATTTAATTATGCCTCTCATAGGCTTTTCTGGGCTCATATGAGCTGGGGTTGATTTGGTTCAACATATCTCTCTTTCCATAATACAAAATAAAGGAAAAGTCACTAATTTAGACATCGTTCTTATAGTGGAGATCAGAGCAAGGGCAAGCTGAAATACATCATACCTCTTCATGTTTTCCCATAAGTGATTCTGTGTCACTTTTCCTCACAACCCATTGGTTGAAGCAAACCATATGGATGAGTATAACTATAACTAGAAGGGAGTGAATAGTTGGAGAGAATATTTCAACTAAGCACAAGAATATCATGGATTTGCATGAATACGAGTACAACTTTAAGAAAATTAGAAAAATGCTGTCCTCTGATGACTCATCAGATAATTTCGATACTCAATTTACACATTTATACATTATGTCAGATACACTGTCTTTGTTGAAATACTGGTTAAATATGTTTGGGATTTTAGTAAAATGTATGAAAAGATAACGATGAGTAATGAGAATATTAGAAAAGTGAAAAGACAGTCTAGACAAAAATGACTAAGAGCATGATGAGATCGATAGGTGAGCCAATACAAGGCGACTGAATGTCCAGAGGGTAGCCCAGGAATAGAAGAAGAATAAATGGAAGAAAAAGCTTTTAAATTATTTTATTAGGAAAGTTGGGTGAACTTTTTTACATAATATGGAGTATAGGGTATAGTGCTTTAAGAGGGAAAAATTAGGTACCATATAGTAAAATTTTAAGGCAGGCATGCCTGCTCTCTTCAACAAAACAAATTGGTTCAACAAACATTTATGCAGCAGTCATTATGTGTTAGAATTTTACTAGACTCTGTGAAAAAGAATTAAAAAGCTAGGTGCTTCATTTACAAAGATATGATTTTCATATATTTACACAATCTATGAATCTCATACATTAAGTAGGAAAGACAAGGGAAAATAAATTATAATTTATAGAAAATTTATCTTTTAAATTAACAATTATTCTCTTTTTCTGTAGATTTAGATTGTATAGAATTGATTTTCTTCCAAATGTACAAATGCATCATGGAGCATATACAGCCATTAGCTATTAAATCATTGATCACCTTTAAATGATTTTGCCTGTATGGACAGTAATTGAGGTTATCTTAATTCTCATATTTACTAATAAAATACTTGAAAATGTTATTTTACTTGGGGCATTAGAGTAATCTGTTTATACTGCCAGATAAATTACTTGTGCATTTAAACAGTATGAATTAAACGGGCAAAAGCTCCAAATAATAACCATTATATTTAGGTATGACAATAGCCACCACCTCATTGTAAGAATGTAAGGAAAGCTTTGGAACTTCTTTCTTTTCTGGCTCCTGCATCAGATCTCATTCTGTGTCTCATAAGAATGCAAACTGGAATGCTATTTCCTTAGATCAGGGTACCTAAAAATAAGTTCTGAAAATTCTCAGCCTCAAAGTTATTGCTCAGATATCACTAATTACAGTTATTATCAATTGCAGAAAACATTAAAACATTCATTTTAATTTACTACAGTGGTTCTCACCAGGGAGAGGAATGTTTTGTCAAGTATCCAAGGGACATTTGGCAATTTCTGAAAACATTTTGATTTCCACAACTTGTGGGTGATGGAGAGTACTGTCATCTAGTGGTTAAAATCCTTGAATGTGGCTAAATATCCTACAATGCACAGGGCAACCCTCCCACAACAAAGAATTATCTAGCCTCAAATAACACTAGTGCACAGGTTGAGAAACAGCATTAGAGTAACACCTATGTGACTTTTGATATTTAACCATATTATGCCCTTGATTGTGCTCACAGTATGCCATGATATTTTATATACCATTCCAATAATTAGATTTCTTATTCTTTGATCTAAGTCATATACTCCTTCAGGACGTGGAAAGGTTCTGCTATTTAATTTTAACGTAGCTCCCTTTGCATAATGACTCTATATGGCTAAAATATTTATTTTATGTGATTAAAATCCCTTTATGATATTAAATAATATTACTGAATAATATATATCCATTGCAAAAAATAAAGAAAAATTACACTTTACTAATTTTAAAGAGGCAAGTATATTCCAGACGCTGTTCTAAGGGCTTTGCATGTATTTTCATCACCCTTATATCAGGGTGGTGATTTTAATGCTTTGATAAGGAGGAAACTAAGGCACAGGATTTAAAGACAGCAATCTGCCTCTAGAGAAGATAGTTGTTTATTGATTGAAGTTAATCACAGTTAATAGCTTGCTTGACCTCTCTGTCTCTCATGTTATCTATCAGGTTGAATCATATGGTAGTCATGCCATTTTCATCATATGAACCATTTCATGTTGTTCAACAGAATGTACTCTATTATCCTTCCAAAGTGATATATCATAAACATATTTTATCTCATTTTTGTGTAATTTATCGTAAGTATTTTCTTAGCTGACAACATGTTTCTGAATAACTATAATGGCAATATAATATTGCATATATGGAATCATCATAGCATAATTAATTTACCAATTCTCAACTATATGACATTTAATTTAAATCCACTTTTTAACATTAAAATTGCAATGAGAGTGGTTTAACATAAAGTTTTGGGGGGCTTTTCTAAATATAGTTCAGAGAATGGAATGATTGACCTTTTATTGCTTAATTTTATTAAATAAAGACATAATAAAATCATCTAATTGTAATATAGAGTGCTTATGTACATTTCTTGTCAATTCTATATACTATGTAGTTTTTTACTCCTTATAATTTTTTAATTAAAAATTGTGTAAATTTTAAACCCTTTTGAATAAGATGTAGAGAATGAAGTAAGATTTGTCTACCAGATATAGAAACCAATAATAAAGCTTAAACACTTGACATAAAATATATAAATACATGACTAAAAAGTTCATAATCACAGAATATAACATTTTAAAACAGAAATTTTATATAAGCTAAATGTAGAATATAAAATTAGCATTACTAGAATGGAATCGTGTTAAACTCTTTGGAACGCAATACCTGGATTTACATTGTTTTAGGGATTACAAAATGTTTATTGTGGTAAGAAATATTCCTATATATTATTGACACAAAAGTAAATTTTCATTGAGATTTCTATTTTTCTAATAACTTTCATGTTTTCTTTTTGATTGTTCAAATTGCTTGCAGGATACATAAAACTGAGATGTAAACATATGTATACAATCATGATTTCCAAAGTAGGTGAAAAAATTCTTTTAAAATTAGATGGCAATAGTGTAAGAGATAAAATATTCTAAATATGATTTACATTTTTTTAATATTGAAAAATGGATTGATAGCAAGATGCTCTAATATGGTAAATAATAGGTTATATGTCAGCTTAGTAATTTATGTACTTCTCAAATGTTATTCCAAAGGTGGAGAGGCTATTTGAAGTTGCAGACTGATGACTGATGGATAACTTTCTGTAATAACATTATTATGTTTTAAAGAATTGGGGTGAAAAAACTCCATAAAAAGGAAGAAAGTACTATTTATTTTCTCAGAATTCTTTGTTCTTTAGCATAATGCTCAGTTCTGCTCTAATATTAACTAGTACAATGAACTGAAGGATACAATGAATTAAAAATAGGCATGATATTAGAATTTTCTAAAATCCCAAGCTATATATTAGCAAAATACTGAAAGATGATTTATCATTGTGGCAGATTAGTAACAATTCTACACACTTCTTTATTTCTCTCTTTGAAATGAGATTTTGAAGCTTCTATCTTCAAAGGGTAGAGTCCATTCTCTCAGCCCCTGAATCTGGGCTCTTTCCTAAGACTTATTTTGACTAATAGAATGTGGTAGAAATTATTATGATAGTTCCAAACCCAGTCTTCGAGAAGCCTTGCACACTTCCAATTTTTCTTTAAGATTCCTTTCTCCATCATGTGCAAAAACCCAAACTAGCTTGCTAGAAGATAAAAAATAACATAAAAATGAGCTAAATTAGCCTGATTGTCCCAGCCAATCTCCAATCATATGAGAAGGTTCATCTCACATAAGCAGAATCACATATTTGATCCGCAGGTGAACATAGATGCATGAATAAACTTAAGTGAGCCTAGCTCACATTAAACAAAGATTCTATCTAACCCATAGAATTATGGGCAGTTTTGATATAGTGAAATATGCATAAAATTTAACTATTTTAAACACTTAAGTGTACAGTTCTGTGTCATTAAGTACATTCATATATCTGTGCAGCCATCACCATATTCTATCTGCAGAACATTTTCATTATCCGTAACTGTATCTCTGAAAAATTAAAAATTACCTCCTGGCACCTCCTCCTCCCAGTCCCTACTAACATATATTCTACTATGTAAAAATTTGACTATTCTAGATATCTCATATATGTTGAATTATGTACTAGTTGCCATGACTTGTCTGGCTTTTTTCACTTAGTATAATATTTTCAAAGTTCGTTTTTGTTGTTGCATATATATGAAATATATTTCTTTTAAAGTTTGAATAATATTCTATTGCACATATGTGTGTGTGTGTGTGTGTGTGTGTGTGTGTGTGTGTGTGTAGTTATTTATTCATTTGTCAATGGATACTTAGCTCATTTTCATCTTTTGGGTATTATGAATAATACTGCTCTAAACATTAGTGTACAGATATCTATTTGACTCCCTGATTTCTCTTGTGTACCTAGAAGTGGAATCACTGGAGCATTTGATAATTCTATATTTATTTATATTTTTGAGAAACTGCATACCATGTTCCACAGTGGCTGAACTAGTTACATTCCCACCAGCAATGAACAAATATCCCAACTTTTCTACATTCTTGACAACACTCTGTTTTCTTTTGGTATTTGCTTTTTATTTATATAGTAGCCATCAGAATTGGTATTTAAAAATGTTAAGACTCTTTTTGTGGCCTAACATATGTTCTATGCAGAGAATGTTTCATGTGAACTAGAGAAAAATATGTACTCTGCTTTTGTTGGGTAAAGTGTTCTGTGTGTGTCTGTTAGTTATAATCTCTTTACAGCGTTATACAATTCCTTTATTTCTTTATTGCTTTTTTATCTTCTTGTTCTAATATTATAAGTCAGTTGTTGAAATTTTCAACTCTTATTGCAAAACCTTTTCTCCCTTGAGTTATGTCAAAGTTTATTTCATATATTTTAAAGCTCTGATATTAGGTACATATATGTACCTAGCTGTTATATTGTCTTAGTGAATATTGCAACAATTTTCATTTAGTGCAAAAAAGATAAATAAGGTGTTTATTTTAGTACCTCTATTCAATTTTGTGGCAGACATCTTTTCAAAGTAATGAAATTTGAGAAAAGAAGGCAGGGATGTAAGAATTTTTCTATCAATAAAATAATTATTAAATGATGAACAGAGAACACAAATAGATTAGAAGACAGATAAAGTAGATTCTGAATTTTAAATAAAGTAGAAATGTCAATGAACTGGAATATATCTTGAGATCAAATTGTTAGTATACTGGATATAGTTGAACATGCGTGGAGAAATTCAGAGAAGGCTAGGCTTTAATTAGTGATGTTTTGTATGAAATAGTTGTATGATCTGAAGTAAGTATATGATTATAAAACATTGACAATATTTCTTTTAAATCAGGGAAAATCAACAAAAATACCACTCTTGAATTATACATGTATATACATACTTGTGTGTGTGTGTGCGCATGTATATAATATGATTAAAAATAACAAAAAATATCATTATATTTGTGATTATGTAGTTCCATAAAAAATAAGCTTTTTTTTTTATAAGAAATGATAAAAGTGTTCAACTGAGAGGTTGTATATATCACTAATGTACAAAGAAAAAAATGAAATTTCTCATTTGGACCAGGACTAGACTGTATACTTTTAGAGAGTGCTGTTTACTTCTCAGTAAATATAGTCCTACCTTTCTATGTCTGCATCTTCAAGATATTTGTTTCAATTCCATGCTATTTCTAAAACAAAATACATCTTTTATTTGGTATTTAAAAGATTCTGTTTTATTTGCAACTGTCAAAACTTTTAGAATAAAAAGACTTAATAGATGTATTTTTCTCTAGGTATCTTACTTTAGGACAATTTTTTTTTTCTATGATTGAGTAAATCTTTCCATCTGCAACAACATAGGTAGATTTAGGGAATATTTTGCTGAGTGAAGTAAATCAGACAGAGAAAGACAAAGGTTGTATAATTGAACTTACATGTGAAATCTAAAAAACAAACAAAACAGAAACAAACTCAGATACAGATATGTGAAGTATAGCATAAGAAATATAGTTAATGATATTGAAATTACTATGTATGGTATCAGATGGGTACTATATTTATAGGTGTGATCACTTTGTAAGTTGTATAAATGTCTAATCATTATGTTGTACACCTGAAACTAATATGATATTGTATGCCAACTATAATTAAAACTCAAAATTATTTTAAAAAACTGAGATGCAGTGACATGTATAGAATATTTTAAATAATCACATTACTATTTTTGGATACTTTTAAATCTCTTTATTTTTATTTTCATTAACTATTTTATACATCTTGTGATTCATGACTCTGTTTGTAAAGTACCTAATGTTAATCATTAGTTGTTAAATTAATGACATTGAAATGTTTAATATACACAATTTTGTAATGATGTTTAATAACTATGCAACTGTTTGTAAAATGAGTGAATTTTATTTGCAAATTATGAAAATGATTTTGGCAGAATTTTCTGGTAAATAGTATACTTATCTTGAAATATTACACTTTTTAGTTATTTCTGTATTATTAAAATGTAATTTACCATAAAGAAAACATCTGTTTAGAAAATCAAAATAGTATAAGTAATCAATTTCCTTTTGTGTTCAGCTTTTATCCAGCTGTATTACATTATGAAAGCACTTTCATAAAGAACATGATGATTATATCATGAATTAGTGTATTTAAACCTTTAGGGCTGATTTGTCTGTTTTTTAAATTATTTTTTATTTTTTGCTTTTGCTTTATTTCAAAAGATGTTCAAAGTAGGCATAGTACTTAGAGGAGATTTACTGAACTAGCTAAGAATTCTAATTTTATATGCTATTATAAAGAAGACACTGATTTTCAGCAAATAACAGGACATATAATTATAGATGTTTAGGCTTACAAAAATATTAATACTTCAAGGAAAAATTTTGAAAGTGAAATTAAAGTCTTAAATTGATATACTTCACTAAGAATCACTATAACTATATTCACAGACCTTCCATTATTTCCATGAATTGAAGTTTTATTAAGTACTGTCAGTTTTTGTTCATCAGAATTCATAAAGGATACTCTATCATCTATGTAAATAGAACATTTTGTCACTGTGGAGTGTCTGATTGAAAATAATTTGCCCATATTTTAATTCCATTTTACAGTTTTATGACAGCACAATAACTGATTAATTTGGTGTTATTGTAAATTGAGAGTGCCTTGTACCGATTGATTTAATTATTAACCCTTGGCAATAATTCAGACTGTTTCTCTTTATTTCATAAGTAGACACTGGTATTTATTAGAAATGGAGTTCCTTTACATATATTTTTATTTCTATTTTACTTATTTTTTACACCAATATCATGAATGTAGTATGACCATAAAAAATATAATGGTGCAGTAATTAATAAAGAAAATTATTAAAACATCCTACTTAACCTCCTTCCCATCCATAACTAAAAATATCAACATGTGTCCATCTGTATATTTTCAGTCAATTGATTTTTCATAAATAAAACTTATATTTTAGTGACAATTGCTCCATAGGTAGAAAAGGAACTACCAAATTGTCCTTTAAAAAGAATTTTATCAATTTACAACCTGAATATAAATTTTGAAAAAAAAACACCTTACCACTAAATTGTTTTATAGTGAATGTTTTTAATAATTTAGCTCCTTGAATGTGTAATAACATTTTATTTTTTTAAATAAATTTTTATTTCTGTGAACTGACAGTTCCCAACCTTCTATCATTTTTTAAAAAAATAGGCTATTGTTTTTTATTGCATTGTTAAGGCTTATTTTTATATGACTATATATATGTAAATATATCTGATATTTTCTAATCAAAAACAATTTAAAAAATATTTCTCTTATTGTATTTCATCATGCAAAACATTGTATTTTTGGCTTTGTTTGTTTGTTATACTGCTCTAAAAATGTATTTTAACCTACGGTTTCATATCTTGTTATAAATAATCACCTCCAACTCACTTTTATTATCTTTTTATATTTTTTACTAAAATTGATTATTGTTTTATTTTTATATATGGATGCTATTGATTCTACCTTTTTTTCCCGTTTCTTAATCAGTAGTACCTTAAGCACACCCATACACCCACAATTAATTAAACATGTATTTTCAACTAGTTAATCAGAGCATAACCTGCTGGGGTAGTAGAGCCTAAGTTACGTTGGGGAGGGAAATATCCAAATCTAGCCAGCTCTAGTCATCCTGTTCTACCTAGTGGGCGAAAAACCAAGAAAGCTTGTGATCTTCATTGACCAGAGGAAAAAGCTCACTAAAAGACTACCATCTAATCATAGGACTATAATATGTTCCCCCTCCTCCCATACCTCACAATCACATTACTAAAGGCCTGTTTAGAGCAATTCCTTTACCCAGTACATCATGTCTGGCTATCAGGAATAAATTATGAAGTATATTAAAAGGCAAAAAATACAATTTGGGGAGACAAATTAAGCATTAGAATCAGGCATGGCAAAGATGTTGGAATTATCAGGTCAGAAATTTAAGGCAGTTATGATTAATATGTGAGGGGCTCTAATGGCTAAAGTAGATAGCCTGCAAGAACACAGAAGTAATTAGAGCAGTGAAATGGAAATCCTAGGAAAGAATTAGAAAGAAATGTTAGAAATAAAAAACAGGGTGACAGTAACTGGGAATGCTTTTGATAGGCTTATTATTAGATTGGACATAACTGAGGAAAAAATTCTCCAAGTTAAAAAACATTTTAAAAGAAAGTATAACTGATACACTTAGAAAGGAGAGGAAAAAGAAACAAAATTTTCAGTTAAAAGCACAAAAGGCTGAAAAAATATTGAACACAAAACTAGGAACAAAGAACAAGCAAAATAAATAGGAACTAAGTAATATAGTAGGTATTAATCCAATGTTATCAATAATTACTTTGAACGTTTAATGTGCCAATAAAAAGACATTTCAGAATGGGTCAAAAAACACAGCCCAAACTATACAATAAATGTCTATAAGAAACCCTCTTTAAGAGACACATAGATTAAGATACATAGATTCACACTAACATGATAAAGAAAGATATGCTAAAAAAAGAAAGCAGGGGTAGCTATATTCATTTCAGACAGAGCAAAGTTCAGAGTAAGGAAACAAAAGGGATAGAAAAGTACATTACATAGTGATAAAGCAGTCAATTCTCAAGAAGACATAATGATGCTTAACATGTATGCAGTTAAAAACAAGGAGTCAACTTCATGAAGCAAAGACGGATAGAAACTAGGGAAAGTGAAGGAATCCACTATGGCAGTTGGAGACGTCAACACTACTTTTTCAGAAAGGAACAGATCTAGCAGACGGAAAATCAGTAAGGATCTAACTGAACTCAACAACACCATCAATCAACTAGATATAATTGACATCTATAGGCTACTTCATCCAACAACAGAGTACATACACATTTTTCTTAAGCTCATAGGTAACATTCACCCAAGACAGACCACATTCTAGGCAATATAAAAACCTTGACAAATTTGAAAGAATAGAAATCACACAATGTCTGCTCTCACATCACAATGGGATTAGACTTGAAATCAATTTCAATAAGAATATTGGGATATTCTCAAAGAATTGGAGACTAAACACCTCACTTCTAAATAACACATGGGTCAAAGATATCTTAAGAAAATCTTTAAAATGTTTTGAAGTAAATGAAAATAAACACAATATATTGCAATTTGTGAGGTGCAGTGAAAACAGTGCTTACAAGGAAATTTATAGCATTAAATGCATATACACTAAGCCCTCAATGTGAATAACAGCTTCTTGGAACCTGCAACTTTAACAGAAATGACAAATAATAAAACCGGTTTACTGTGGCTAATTGACATAAACAAGAGTTAAGTTTCTACAGCATATTTTTGGTGACAAAACATCACCAAACTTCTAATTAAAACCCAAAACATTTCAAATGTTAAACATTGAAATACATGTGAACTATACATATATTTAAGAAAGATTAATAAAACTAAGATGACTCTTTTCAATCTGCTTTTTGCAGTTCAGGGTCACAGCTGGCTGAAATCTATCCCAGTGGCTCAGGGTGCAAGGCAGGAGCCAGTTCTGGAACAACTGTGCTCACCCATCAAATGGCAGACTCATACGAACACCCATGCTCACTCATACTGGGGTAATTTAGACACACTAATTAATTGAACATACAAGTTCTTGGGATGTGCAAAGAAAGTGGAGGAAACCAAACTATTGGGAGAACACCCACACAGACATGGGGAGAAGGTGCCAAATCCACATCAACAGTAACTCTGGTCAGGAATCAATTTTTTTCTTTATCAAAACCTGCTGTTTTAAGAAACCATGAAAGTTCTAAAAATAATAACCTAAGTCTCTAGGAAACTACAAATAGAAGAGCAAGTTAAATCCAAATAAGCAGAATAAGGAAATAAGAATTAGAGCTGAAGACAAATCGAAAACAGTAAATCGATAAATAAAATCAATGTAAACAAAAATTAGTTTGAAAAGATCAATAAAATCATAGTCCTCTAGACTAGCTAATTGAGAAAAAAAGAGGAAGGATACAAATTACTAATATCAGAGATAAAAGAGCGAACACCATTGCAGTGCCAATGGACATTCAATAAATAGGCTTATATCTATTAAGAATTGAATCAATAATTAATAATCCTTCAAAACAAAGCACCAGGCTACTTATGTTCATTGATTAATTCTACCAAACATTTAAGAAAGAAATTATGCCAATTCTCTGCATCTTCTTTCAGAGGATGGAAGTGGAGGAATTACTTCCTAACTTATTTAATAAGACCAGTGTTATCCTAATATCAAAACCTGAAAAAGACAACAAGAAATCTATAGATTGACATCTCTTGAGAACATAAATGCAAAATTCCTCAACAAAATATTAGCTAATTAAATTCCCAAAAGTATAAAAGAATTATACACTATGAACAACTTAGATTTGGCCCAGGTATGCTAAGGTGGTTCAATTGAAAATTAACTAATGGAATCCATCTCTTGAACAGACTAAAATAGGCACATCATGTGATCATATTAACAGATGCACAAGAAACATTTGACAATATTCAATATCTAATCAAGATAAAAAAAATTCTCAGTAAACTAGGAATAGAGGGGAATTTTTTCACTTGATGAAGACCATCTACAAAACATCTGCTGCTGTTGTATTTAATGGTCAGAAACTCGGAGCTTTTCCAGTAAGATCAGACAGAAATCAAGTATATCCCCTCTCACCAGTCCCTTTCAACATCATATAGGAAGTCTTAGCTAATGCTAAAACAACAACAACTACAACAAAATTAAAGTATAAAAGTATGCAGATTGGTGAAACAATAGGAAAATAAGTCAATGGAAAAGAAAGAGAGCTCAGAAAGAGACCCCCACAAAATAACAAACTGATCTTTGACAAGGGAGCTAAGACAATACAGTGGAGCAAATATAGTTTCTTAAACAAATGCTGCTGGAACAACTGGATATCCACTGTACAAAAAAAAAAATCTAGAAACTGACCTTATATATCTTTCACCAAAATTAACTCAAAATTGATCATTGACCTAAACAGAAGGCATAAAACTATCCAACTTTTAGAATATAACAAAGGAGAAAACTTAGACGACTGTGTATAGGGTGATGTCTTTTTAGATTCAAACCAAAAGCACAGTCTATGAAAAACATAATCGATAAGATGAACTTCATTAAAATTAAAAATTTCTGCTATGCAAAGCCAATGTCAGAGTACAAGAAGACAAGCCACAGGCTGCAAGAAAATATTTGCAAAAGACATGTGTGATAAAAGTACTGTTATCCAAAATGTGCAAAGAACTCTTAAAATTCAGCAACAAGAATATAAATAACCCAATTAAAAATGGATCAAATACCTCACTAGATGTCTCACCAAAGAGGATATACAGCTGGCAAATAACTAATTTGAAAAGATACTCTATATCATGTGTCATCAGGAAAATGCAAATTAAAAGTGAGATACCACTGCATACCTATTAGAATAGCCAAAATCCGTATCTTTGAAAACACTAAATGCTAATGAGAATGGATAGCAACCAGAACTTTTCATACATGGCTGGTGGGAGTGCAGAATGGTACAGCTGTTTTGGCTCTTTCTTACTAAACTAAATATAGTCTTACCATATAGTCCAACAATTGTGTTTATTGATATTTACCCAAAGGAGTTGAAAACTTACATTCGCAAAAAACCCTGCACACAGATATTTATAGCAGCTTCATTCGTGACTGCTAAAACTTGGAAGCAAGCAAGATGTCCTTTAGTAGGTGAGTGACTAATAAGCTGTGGTACATTCAATGGAATATTAATCAGTGCTAAAAAGGAAATAAGCTATCAAGCAATGAAAAGACACAGAGAAACTTTAAATGCATATTACTTAGCAAAATAAGCCAATCTGTAAAGACTACATACTGTATGATTTCAACTTTATGATGTTCTGAAAAAGACAAAACTATGGATTCAATGAAAAAAATAGTAGTTGCCCCAGAAGTGGACAGAAAGGAATAGTTGAATCACACAGGATTTTGGGGGTGTGGATTATATTCTATGATATTATGATGATGAACATATGTAATTATACATCTTTCCAAACCCTTATACCACTGGAGTGATCTATGTACTTCAAATGATTATGATGAGTTAATATATGGTCACCCTTGGTAAAAAAAAAAAAAAAAAAGTACAATTCTAGTGAGTGATTTTTATAGTAGAGGAGGCTATACATGTGTAGAGGCAGCAGGTCACTACTCTTGGGCCCAGGATTGACTTCTATCATGACTTCTAACAGCTTAGATAGTTTTGCCTGTTTTGCAAACATGCATATGCAGTTTTGTGTAAGAATCCTTATTTTTGCATTTGGATGTAAATCATTTATTGACGTAGTATTTCATTTTGTGGATATAGCAAACTATTTCACTGTTGATGGACTTCTGGATTATTCCCAAATTTTGGTTATTACATATACTGCTTCTCTAAATGTTCTATGCATTTTGGTGAACATATGTATGCATTATATTTAGATATATAGGTAGGAGCAAAATTACTGAATGATATGTTCAGCAAAGTAGATATGACAAAGAGTTATCAAAAGTGATTATATTAATTTCTTTTTCCAGGAGCAGTATGTGTAAGTTGCATTTACTCCATAGTCTCACCAGTACTTGTAATTATTAGATAAATATTAACTTTCACCATTGTAATGGTTATAATAACACCTAATTGTGGATTGAATTTGATTATTTTCAATTTGAAATGTGTTAAACATCTCTCGTGTTTGCTATTTTTTAAAATAATATTTTAAAATATTTCCATTATATTTGGCATATGATACATTAGTTTCAGGTGTACAGCATAACTCATGTGTTGTTTAACATTCTCTAAAACACTATTTAGAGGAAATATTGGCCGTGTGCATTTCTGGTAAGGTTATGATTATAATACATACACCAATGTGTTTTTTTTTTTTGCAAAATGTCAAAGTGAAATAATCAATACCTGTAATATACTACTGAGTGAAATAACAGATTAACTCTATTTGAGCAAGGTTTTACCAATAACCATTGTATTTCTGTAAGTAAGTATGCCACTGCGATGACAGGCACTTACTCAGGGAGACATTTATTTACTCAATACAGAAATATCCAGACAAACCAGCCCTTGCTTATGTTTATTCCTCTCTACCTATCATATTCATCTCAAACCTTCTACCTATAAAAATCCTATACTTCTATTCATGCATGACAATGAAATAAAATGTATCATAATGCCCTTTTTCACTTTCTTTAACTATTTCATTCTTTATGTGTATAGAACATACTAAAAATACCCATCTCTGCTATTTCGCTTAAAATTTTTGAGATTTGGAGCCAAGCTTATTTATTTGCTTTATTATTTATTGCCTCACACTGAATTCTCTCTCATCAATTACATGTATTTAAAATATGTTTATTAATTTAATTAATTAAAAACATGCTCCCAGAACATACAATATATGTATGATTACATTATAAAATAATGAATGAGATGTGGTCTCTATCCAGAGGACTTAATAACCGTTTTACACACACACACACACACACACACACACACACACACACACACACATACACACTCAAGTAATTGCAATAAGATGTAAAGATTCTTAGGGTAGGAAAAATAATCAGAGGCTGAGATGACAAAGGAAGGAAGGAAGAAGTAAATACTGTGGGGCAGTGGTGCTTTCCCTTCTCATGAGCTAGAGAGCACACTCCCTGGACTCTGTGTCTGTGTGTTGCTGAGAGTTTCTTGTCTTGATTCCATAGACTTTATCAATGGAATGGCCTAACTATAGTAAAACTGAAGCTAGCTTATACTGCTTCGATATTTTATGTACTCAAAAATAGATATCTTTCCTAAAAGCTTTTAACAGTTCAATCTCACACTCATTATTCAGTTATCAAGGCAAATTAGACCAGATGCAAAATCATTTATACAGGTACATGAAGAAAATGAGTACATCATTAATTCAATGAGTTCACTATTTTCCTAGTAGAAATACTGGCTCTCCTAACAAGCTCACTGAATGAAAGTCAAATATGAAGAATGTTATTTATAAGAATGTTTCTTTTAAATAATGTTTTAAATAAGTAATACATGCTTTCTTTTGCTCATCTTGAAAATGCTGATATGCTTAATCGTTGATGTCACAAAATCTAAGTGCAGTTCTCAAAGAAAGAATGATTATTTTTAACCTAAATAACTATTACCCTCGTAACCAAACCAACATAATGATAATGGTCTTAATGATGTGTAATTTATTTTTTAATTTTTTAAAAGGTCGTAGGATATAGAAACAAAGAAACTCGGCATCCAATCTCCCCTTTTAAAAACTTTGACAAATTTTCACACTATGTATTTCTGAGAGTACTTCAAGATAAAAATTGTAAAAATGACCTTTACTTTTATGCTTTTATTTTCTTGATGTGCTAGCTTGGATCATCATTTTATGCACTATTTATACTCCTTTTTTTATAGGAAAGCTGACCTTTACTGGAATTTAGATATGAACAGAATACAAATGTGCAAGCAATCTTTTTATGCACTGAAAAAAAAAATCAAATGAATGATAAACAGATGAGGAGAGTATCTGTGAAAGATGCCCTATGTAAAATATATCTTTCAGGCTACAGTTAATAAAAAACAATTATAATTTCATAGCTCTCTAGATTGTTTTATCAGTATTTAAACATGAAAGAAGATGAGACCAATACCAACATACAAATAACTCTTTAAATTGTGTTATATGTGTGAACACGATTTAGTAATTATAAATACTTTCTTTGAAATTATTCTCTTTGGAAATATTTAAATGTACAAACAAAGCTTCAATTGCCTGTTTTTTAAATGTATTGTTATACCTAATTTTTAATAATTAACTCTGAATTGGCTCCTGTGGACTTACCAACCAGGGTTTGCAATGGGAGTGACAAATATTTATTGTCATAATAATCTCCTTAATAATATAATCAGAGAGAAGGAAAAATTATTTTATTCACCCAATTTCTAGAATTGTTGAAGAAATATACAACTTAAATCATTAGTTCTATGTTTTTCCCTGCAGCATTATTTACATTCATTAAGACAAAGATGAAGTTGTATTTTGAACAAAAGATACGACAATTCAGTGAAATCAAAGGGCCTGAAAATGGCTAATTGTGCATGGTGATTGTAATCAAAAAGTAAATTTAAAGTAATGTCATCATCAGATCATACCTTTCATTTTGGAATCACTACTGTTTCTCTAAAAAAAATTATCTCTTTCATTAAATGAGTAATAAGTAGAAAACTGTAGTGAATGGTATGTAAATGATCTCTTTTAGCTATTTTTTTCTATTTACAAAGATTGGGAAAGCTATTGGAAGAGCTGATATAAAAAAAAATAGCAGCAGATTCTGAAGTATTTTAAAAATGGCATTCAGATTAAGTTGCTCTTCTCCTCAAAACTCCACGATTTATATCACTCAGAGTGTATAAACCACTACGTGACCTTGCAGCATGCTAATCCTTGCTCTGTTTGTCCTCTCTCTCCTTTGATTTGTATGCTGTAGCTGTGATTACATGCGCTGCCTCTGGGCTTTTGCATGTACTGGCCCTTCTGTTTGGAGTACTTTTCTCCAAACAGTTATGTGGCTGGTCCCCTCACTCCATTCTTATATTCTTGCTGAAGGCTGAAGGCTTCCTGGTCCATCATTACATAAGGTCCATTACTCATCTAGTAAACTTTTCTTTCCTTCTTATCCTGCTTTATTTTATGTCCATTGAATAGATTACCACCAAATATCTCCCACTACTAGTATATATGTTTTATTCAAACAGACTTTGTTTTAGTTTTGTGATATACATCAATTCCTAGACCTATATAACAGTACATATTAGCTGTAAAAAATAAATGGAGACCAACCTTGAAAGTGTCCTGAGCAGACAAAACCTGTTTAGTAATAAAAGCAAAGCTTAATTTAGTTTCTTTTCTAAAATAAACTAAGCAAATTAATCTGGGTCAGTCTTGCTTGTGCCTCTGAAAATCATAAGCAAAATTAATACTGCTTCTCAAGACTGATTTCAGGTAACCACTAACCAAATATTCATCACTTAAGAAAATTCTAATATTATAACCAAGCACAGTGAAGGATAAAGTGACTGCTTCCTCACTATATAAACTGATTTATCACAATGTACTCTTGAGCTCATTTGAGTGTGAGTGTTCCAGATTTGCAAACTGTCTTTTGATGTGTGCACAATGAACTTTTAATTACTCCTTTGATGATTCATTGATTTTTCTTCTATTATTCTGAAGTTTTCATATATCTCAATAAATATTTTGGTGCAGCTGTGAATGAAGACTGGAGAGATATCAAGTATACAGTTCTATATATGTCTCTGGAGATATAGTGAAAAAATGCAGGTTTGAGATTTGAGAGTCATAAGTATGTAGAACTTTAAAACTAACCGCTCTTTTGTCTATCCTGCCACCCTGAAGGAGGACAAATAAGGTTTGCAAGTGAGTAAACATGCCCTGCTAAAGAAATGCCTTTCACAGATTAGTTTATATTATGTTCTTAGTAGACGGATATTTACAAGGTCAATATCTTGTGGTTACTGTTGCTTGTACCAACTCAAAGTTTAAATGTGTATTTGCAAATCTTTTCTGATACATAGACAGTAAAAATGAAGCTGACCTTGCAATTTATTACTTAATTTAGATATGAATTCAGCTAAGAAAGTCCTTGAAAATTATTGAAAACTATTCTTTTCTATGTAATTGATTATATAATATTACTTAATGAAATCAGTGTTCTAAAACCTTACAATCTACCCCAGCTTCATATTTCATCTTTGTAGTACCAAAATATCTTATTCCAGTGTAATCTGTTTGGTGACTGTTAGGTATGAGAAGGTTAAAATTAAATGCTATTAAAGAAAAATAATAAAATATCACTGTAACAAAGCAGTTCTTTTATTCATTGAAAGTTGAATTATCATTACTTTTATATACCTGCATAATAGACTAAAAACCATTCATACCGAATATAAACTTTATACATAAATTTAAGACTTTGGGTTCATTCAGTGAACACCATGTGGCATATTTAAGAAGTAGATTGAGCTTGTAAGCATTTTTTGAAATTATAAAGGTTTGGAAGATTCAGTTTGCAGTTATATTGATGAGTCCTTTCAATTTCAATGCACGATTACTATGTAGCCATAGAAATTTAGCTCTGAGTTTAGTTAACAATTCAATAAAAAAACACCCCATTTAGAAAAAGAAGTTGTCTTTATTTATCAGTTTGTTTTTAATGCTGAAGTTCTACTTGAACTGTCATTATTTTTTTTTCTTTTATTACCTGTACAATGACATTTTTCTTTAACTACTTTTCTGAAAATTTCTTACTTAAAAGCCCATTAAATCCTTTAAACCTCAAGATAATTAAGGGATTGTTGACATTGATCCCTCACCGCCTGAATGGAGTTCTTCCAAATAGGGTTAATCAAATACCCCTTGCCTGAAATCTTCCTTAAAACAGACTTCGTCAATAAAGCACTGAGTATTCAGACATTAGTATAGCTTATGGATGGAGGATTATTACTACTGCCTCTATATTCCTAAATAGGTTTTAAGGTTTGACAAATTATGTTTTCAATGACATTATATTTATATTAGATGAATGCATTTTTTTGTCATTTACATGTATAATTTTAACAAAACCAAAGATTGCATATTAGTATCATAACAACAGGAAAGAGACGTAAATATGTGCTTTCTGAGGAGGAGTGGGAGTGGAGTAGAACTGAATAAAAATATTGTAAGTTATAAATTGTCATCTAGAGTCAACAATTTTCCTTATGTGTAACTGAGAAAACAAACTCACAAAGCAACTAAAATTGTGCTTTACTCTATCAAACTACGCTTGTTACCATTATGTTAAACAATGCTGAAAGGAATCTTTGACCTTTCAAACTGTCTTTATCAGGTTCTTTTTTCCTAATAAAATATAATTTTCTTCAAAATGTAGAGGTTTCTATTATTATATATTTTCTGAAGTTATCTAAGGGAAAGTACTAAACATTTTGAATATTGTTTTTTCTTGATTTTGAAAGACAAAAGATATATAAATATTTCATATGCAGTTCAGTCTTTCACAAGGCTCAGTTGTTCTTTATACAAAGATTTGTAGGCTTGCCACCACATCTTAAAATTTTGAGTGACTTAGGTTAATTTTATGTTGGTTTGGTCAAATCATGCCAACACTAGACAGTCAATTCATTTCTCACTGAAAATATATTGCTACAGTTAAGAATTTTTACAGAATGTACAAGATGGTAGTTTAGTGTACATATAGACTTATCTAAAATAGATAATTAAATCTAACTCTGTGTCTATAGTTAGCCATGTATATGTTGGATGGACATATAAATGTCATCTTAAAAGGAAACAAAAGCAAATAATTAAAATCATAACTATCAAGTATATGTTTGACACTTTTTAAAATTTAATTAACTAATTTTTATTTTATAGTATATATGCTGCCAAAGTGAAAACTATTTTTGACATTTTTAAAAGAATACTATTAGAATGTGTTTTAGATTCATATTGAAATATTACAGAAGGTCAGAAAAAAATCTTTGATTAAAAACTATAATAGTCCTTGGGCTATGATTAAATTGTGAAGCATGCTGGCATAATTTAAAATGAAGGTCTTGATACTCAGCGGCAGCAGAGAATTATTAATTGCAAAGCCTTTGCATTTCTACCGTCAATCAGCACAAACCACAAGTCAATCAGATGCTTAGCATAGGAATCAAGATCAGAGAGAAAAATAATTTCTGCTTAGCTATAATGAAGTATATTTGCTCTTCATTTTTACTAGAAAATAACTCCTGAATGTCTCTCATCGTGACTGAAATTGAATTTCAATATGCATACCTACAATCAATTTAGCAATCCAGCATTTTGTTAGTTTTTCGACTGTTTGTTTTTCTATGAATATTCTTCCTTTTCACCATGTTTAACTTACTCTGTGTATTATAGCATTCTACCCTATCAGTCACTTTTCTTTTTTTTCCTGAGTAAAATTACAAATAAAAATAATACATATACATTATTTAAATTGAGAAGTTGGAGAAATAAGTTGTTCTTCATAATAAGATACAGCTCAGAATGTTGATGAAAATTTTGTTATAAATATTTATCTTTTGTCATTAATATGTTGAAAGAATAAATGCATTAGTGATATTCAGAATGAAATAACTAAATTTTATTAGATATATTTTGTGTGATTTAATATTTATGAAAAATTTTCCATGCTTAGTATAAATAACAGTATCTAATTTTTGAGATCAGTATGTATAGATGTTAATGCCTTAAGCCTGCTGTATCTACCAATGACTATTTCAAAATTATTGAAATAATTTTATATAAAATGTGTAAGGTATATTTAATTGTATAATTGAATATATTTTAATTCTCATTTTCACTTGGCATTTGTTTAATGAAAATGCTCTTATGAAACAAACACATTACTGCTAAAATTTTTAAACTGAAATTTAAAAAAGTATAGTAAAGGGAAATACTTCATAAAAATGATATTTATTTTTATTCATCTTATATCACTTATTTTAAATAGCTACAAATAATAGAATACAATATTTATAAATTTTACTATTCTTTAATGACCTCTTTTCTAATAATTTTCTTGTGTATATAGTACATTAGACATATTTTTAAATAGTTTCAAAGTGGACATGTTGAAAATCAGAAAATTAAGATATTCTATATCTATTGAGTATAATTTATGTATATTTAACAAACATATAATAAAAAGGTAATTAGATATTGGTACTTTAATTACACAGTAAAAGAAAAAACTTGCTAGCATTGATATGCAATTCTTTTAATATTCACATTTAATTATCTTACCCTAAATTTGTAAACTGAATGTGAATGTCCTCTTTTAGCTAGCACTTCTGATGTAAGCCTCTATCATGAAACAATATGTGTCTACTCTTTTTCCACTTTCAAAATGATACATAAAGACTAATAGATCTTTGTACTTTTCTCTAAACACAGGCTATGAAGTACCTTTCTAGTATTCCAGATAATTTAATGTTTTATACACGTGATATTATTACACTTATGCCTGCTAATGTTTAGGCGAAGCATATATGTCAAACTACTTTGAGCAAGTTAAATAAGTGCAAACCTTGTTGCACACTCTAGTGTAAAGATCACACAATAATGTAGATTAATTCATTTGGTATGCTGAGTACATGATGTTAAAACTTAGTTTTTAACCATATGTCATATTTTTGTGTTAAAAAAATTGTGGCAAAAATAACTGATTTGATTGCTTCACTCTTTTTTTCAGAATAACAGGTTATAAACCCAAAATAAATTATATATATCATATATTATATATTATATATTAATTATATGTTATATTTTATAT
Organism: Cynopterus sphinx; assembly: GCA_030015415.1. Taxonomy (NCBI): domain Eukaryota; kingdom Metazoa; phylum Chordata; class Mammalia; order Chiroptera; family Pteropodidae; genus Cynopterus; species Cynopterus sphinx. The sequence goes on from CM057379.1 coordinate 12,740,491, forward strand.
ATTATAATTTTATATATTATAATTCATATATAATTATATATAATTTTATATATTATGTTTATACATATAATTTTATATATAATTATAATATATATAATTTTATATATTATATATTATAAATTATATATATGTGTGTGTATATATATGTAATATATAACATTTATATATAACATTTATAGTTTTAAAGAAAATCTTTAAATAAAATATATTAGATTATGTGATTGATTATAATTTGAATGATCCTAATGAATAAACCTGGAAAAGAAAACTTGATTACTGAAGGCAATAATTATATCTATTATATCCAATGTCAACTTTTCAGCTTTTTCTAAATCTCAGTGGAAAATACGTGTAGATTCAGCTGACTTTTGTTTGCTTGTTTGTTTTCATTTTTAGGCTCTTAAGTCATGGAAGTAGCAACAATAATTTTAAAAAAGGAACAAGTCAATGGTAGAGAAATCAGAAATTTTTTTTCTAAGGGACTTAATAATAAATAGGCTTTAAAGTGCATAAGGTCTCTCATAATTAATCAACTGTATCATAAAAATGTACTTAGAGAATATATAAATAAAGGGGTATAATTGATTTCTAGTAAAACATCATTGACAGTAAGACGCAATGAGGCTTAATTTGTTGACCTATGATAGAAGAGTTGACACCAAAAACAATGACAAATTGTAACAGAAAAAAAGGCAAAAACAAAATTTGAATAATGGCTTTCTTCTGCTCACTGAAAATTTGTGGCTATAAAAGAAAATCAAACAGAATACTCAATCTAGAATTCTATATCCAGTAAAAATATCAAGCAACATAAATTTGACCACTTAATAGGAAGGCTAAAATGACACTAAAATGTAGGAAAAGATGTAAAACTACCAGAACAGTATAACCACTTGAAAGATTGTTTAGCAATTTGACTCCTGAGTATTTATTTACTCAAGAGAGATTAAAATGGTTATAAAAAGCATGCATGGACAATAAAGTTTATAGAAGGTAAATTCATAATGATCCAAATTGAGAAACAAGCCCAGTATCCTACAACAGGAGACTAGATAAACTAAAACATCTCATACACCAAATTACCATCTGTCTAGCAAACTGAGACACCAATTTTCTCAAATAAGAAAATCAAAAATAACCAAAAAATAAATTTTGAAAAAAACACAACAATATGCAAACTTTGTGTATATCATTTATTATCCTATTCCTCTTTACATATGGAAGTGTGCTCACTATGTTTTCTCTGGTATGGCCTGCTGTTTTAAGGAAAGATTTCTACTTTAACATTGGAAAGAAGGAAGCAAAGAGCAGAATGCCCTAGGACCTACACATGAGGTTTTGGTCTTGAATACCTGAGATAAGATTGGTGGGGGAAGTGAAAGAACCAAATGTTTAGGGACACCATGTCAGCCAGTAGACTGATTACAACGTGAAAAGAGAAACAAAGGTAGAAACAAAATGGAGACATCCAAAACCAAAATAAGTGAATGTAAATATCCAAGAATTAACCCATTCCCAAGATTTACATTCATATTTTTATTTGTATATTAGTCTGCTCAAGCTGCCATAACAAAATACCACAGACTGGGTGGTTTAAAGAACAGACCTTTATTCCTCACAGTTCTGGAGGCTGGGAAGTTCAAGATCAAGATGTCAGCCATTTGGGTCTGTCTTTCTGGCTTTTAGTTGGCTGGGAAGCTTCTCTGTGCTCTCACATGGAAGAGAGAGAGAGCTCCAGTGGTCTTCCTCCTCTTATGGGCACTAACTTAGATTAAGGCTTCACCTTTATGACCTTATTAGATCTTTATTACTTCCTCAAAGCCCTGTCTCTAATACAAACATGTTGAGGGTTAGGGCTTCAACATATGAATTTTAGGGGAACACAATTCAGGATATATAATGTAATATTTTAATTTTAATATTTTATATCTTTTATAAATTTCATTTAAAATTATGATATGTGTTTGCTGCATTTCCATTTTTTGGGATTTACTAATGATTGTAATTTATCTTCTTTTATTCATATGGGATTAATTTGGGTCAAATCCTTCCCTAATTATTTGTTCTAATTGCTTAGATACTATATTTCATTTGGACCTGAAAAAAAAAAAACTGTAGTTCTAAAAATAGTTGCATTTATCCTGTCTCAATTTTGTAAATTCTTAGAAAGTTCCTAAAATATTAATCTGTGATTTTGTTCTAGTAAAACACAGAAACAGTTTTTAGACAGAAATTGAATAGATTTTTTGATATGATTATGCTGCATAACAAATAGCACTAAAATCTTAGTGGCTTGCAACAATAAGTGTTAACTTTTGTTCATGAACCTATGCACTGAGTGGTTTCTACTAAGCTGGGCCACATTTAGGTGAACTCAGTTTGCCTTATTCCCATGTCTGCTGTCAGCTGGAAAGTTTGCTGAGGACTGGTTGGGGTAGACTGGACTCAGCTAGACTGGGATTCACTTGGCTCTCTTCCACATGGTCACCCATGCCCCAGCAGAGTAGCCAGGGTTTGATCTTTTTGTAGTGACAGAAATAAAAAAGCTCCTTTTTAAGTCTCTGCTTGTGTTAAATTTACTCTGTCCCATTGGCTAAAGCAAGTCACAGGGCAAATCTCTGAATCAGGAAGAAGTGCTACAGAGTTACAAACGGTAAAGCTACATGAAAATTATTAATTGATGCTGTTAATATAAAAAATCTACTAGAGAAATCACTTGTAGAAATCTTAAATTCTGTCTTTACTTTTGGTATAAATTGCTTTGTGGAAGATTAAATACTTAAGTGCTCGTTTTCTTCTGATATCATAGGAATTTCTAATGCTGGACATAAAGGAACAATTACCAGTTCACTCTTCAGCTAAAGGAACATAAGTCATACATTTAATTTTTAAATTTCTGATATTTTAAAATTAGTCTATTTTTTAGAACAGATTTAAGTCTACAAGGAAATTAAACAGAAGGTACAGAATTTCTTCTCATGTATTCCCTTTCCTCTTGCCCTCAGTTTGCCTTATTATTAATGTATTGCATTTGTATGGTAAATGTGTTACAAGTGATAAACCAATATTAATTTATTATTATTAATTTAAGTAATAATTATATTATGGTTCACTGTGTTATGCACAGTTCTATGAGTTTTCCCAAATACATGTCATGTGTCTACCATTAGAGTACTATACAGAATATTTTAACTACCCTGAAAATCTTTTGCTTTCCACCTTTTATTCTCTCTTCTCTATATCCTAATTCCTGGAAACCACTGATCATTTTATCAGTGCCTCCATTGCTTTTCCTTTTCCAGAGTGTCATATAATTATAATCATATGATGTATATCTTTTAAAGACAGGTTTGTTTTACTTAGCAACATGTACTTAATTTTTCTCTGTGTCTTTTTGTTGTTTGAAAGCTCATTTATTTTTATTGCTTGAATAATATTCCATTGTATAAATGTACCATGGTTTGTTTACTCACTCACCTATTGGAGGACATCTCAGTTGTGTCCAATTATTTGATATAAACATTAATGTTCAAGTTTATGTAGACTTAAATTTTCAACTCATTTGAGTAAATACCTAGGAGTGAGATTGTTCGATCAGGTGGTAAGATGATGTTCAACTTTGTAAGTAGCTGCCAAACTGTCTTCCAAAGTGATTTGCCATTTGCTATTCTGTTGCTCCATATCCTCACCCTAATTGGACAGTGTCAGCATGTTGAATTTGGTCATTGCAGTAAGTGTACAGTAATACCTCATTATTGTATAAATTTAGTTTTTAACACTTTTAAATCTTATGTGTTTTAGTGATAATTAGTCTCCCTTATTAAAATAGAGAAAGTGATTCTTGAGTGTCTTGTATTTCTTACTAAATAGTATGTTTTAAGTGAGGTTCAAGTGCTTATAGAAGCTTAGAATCATGTAATAGTCCTAATTTTTTGGAGTATAAAGAATTTAGTCTGTATTATTTTAGATACAGCACAATTTTTTCACAGCATTTGTCATAATAATTTTATAAACAGTTGATCATTGTTTCTACCATTAAATATTCATATTATGCCAAATATGTATCAGGCACTGTGCTAGGCAATAAAGAAACGAAGAAAATAAAATAGACCAAAAACAAAGCAACGAAAATAAGTCTTTCTAACCGGCAGACAAAAGCTCAACTGCACAGCTGCAAAAAAAAAAAAAAATTTCTTGAATTGTTTACCTAACATATATGTAGTCATGGGAAAGAAGTCATAAAATTATAAGATTGCTTGTTTCCCATAAAAGATCTATTAGATAGATTCAAATAAATTGAAATGAATCAATAGAATCTATTAATTCACTATATTAAATTTTCTTTTTTTACAAACTTATGCACTGCACATAACTAGGTATTTATAAAAATCAAATTTACTTTTAAGTACTGATAACTTAGAAAATTGACAAAGTATTATAAAATAACTACATGATAAATAACTGAAATTTCTGTATTAAATTCAGTGAGATACCAATCAAAAATTGTCTGGAAAACAGAATAAAAGATGTCATCTTATTTTTATATATATATATATATATATATATATATATATATATATATATATATATATATATATATATATATATAAATTAACTAAACTGTGTAAAAAAGAGTATATGGAAAAGACTTTCACCACTAACTTTATATCATTATATACTTTAACAATAATTTTCAAACTGTGGATTATAATGTCTAACTGTTCAATCATGTTAATTTATAGCATAAACAAAAATGGAAAGCCATTACTTATCAGTTACCATAAATAACTGGTTGAAGCACTATTAACATTATAAGGAAACCATCTTTATCCCTTTTTTGAGGATATTGAAGGATACAATTCACAGTTTTATTGACCTTATTTAATTATAAATTATTTCCTTATAGTGCTTGCTGAGATATTTTAAAGAATTATTAGAGAATTCTCACAGGATTTGTTAATTTGTTCAATATTAAATAAAATTAAAAAAAATACAATCACCAAGCAGGAGAAAATATAAGCAAAACCAAAATAATAACAAATAAAATAAGTAAAACAATAAAAGTTAAAAAATGAACAGCATGATTGACAACATATAGAAAGTCAGTGTTTATATAAAATTAGTATTGGAAAATAAAGTATGACGTTTTGTTTACAATTCTGTCTGTCTGTAATGCTTTATATAATGTATTACAGAATAAATACTTACTAGATGGAAGCCACAAAGCCATGATATAACACATACATATAAACATGTTAAATTATTTTAATGTCATTATAGAATATAAATTTATAAAATTTAAACCATAATTAAAGTCTCATTTTCTTCCTAAGTTGCTTATGGGATTGCATTCTTCTTAAACCATTTTTATTGTATCAGTGTGTCAAAACACATTAATTCTATGCAAAAATCATTTACTATCAGTTAACTAATTCAACATCTGTCTGTATCCACCATATATGAGGGATTGTTCTAGGACTGGCCTTTGGCAAATTATGACCAGTGGGCCAAATCTATCCCCTGGCTCATCTTTATTAACATAGTTTTATTTAAACACATCCAAATTCAGTCGTCATGAATTATCTGTTGCATTCCTGTGCTGCAATATCAAATTGAGTACTTGTAACACATTACATAGAGTTAGTAAAACAAATTATTTTACAGAATAAAATTTCAGACTGATGGTCTAAAAGCTGAAAATAAAGAGAGGCATAAATTAGATACCTTCTAGGAGCTTTCTGTCTAGATTAAGATTCAGGAGAAACAGTATCAATAGAATGCAATGATATGCAGGTTAAAGATGGCAAGCATGTTACCTGAGGATGATTTCTGAAAAGCTTCCAAGCAAAATTGATACTGCAAAATTTGGCTTAAAACCTATTAACATAAATTATTCGCCCTCGATTTTTTTAATAAATATGTTTTCTTTAAAAAAGATGAATATTTTCCCTTGAAATATTGAATTTGAAGTAGTATGAATTAAGTGACTTCGCCAAGAACTTTTTTTTGACATTTTAGCAGTTACATACTTCATTCGCTTTGTCAGAAATATAATATTCACTGTGTGAATACACCACATTTTATTCATTTAGCTGATATATATTTATTATGTGACTATATTACAGTTTGATTGGTGTTTCCAAATTTTTGCTCCCCTGAGCTGTTGTTGCATGTCTCCCAGAGTATATTTGCAATCATTTATTTTAGATATAAACCTAGTAATACAATTGATGTGTCTGTTTACCAAATATACATCGTGACAAACTCTTTTCTCAGAACTACAGTGATATTTTGTTGAGCAAGAAATAAACTTGTTAGTTTGTTAAGCTATTAAGATAATGAGGTTATTTGTTATCACATAATTCTTGCCATAATTGTTTTGTCACTTGACACTGGACCAGAAATAAATGAAAGAGCCTATGGATTCCTATCTTATTCAGTATTTACTGTCAATACTGTGATTTACAGAATAAGGTTGTCCATATCTTAATCCCCAGAATTTGTGCATATGTCGTATTTCATGACAAGGGAGGAGGTATATCGTTGCAGACGAAATTAGGATGGTTAATCAGCTGACCTTAACATAAAGAGATTATTCAGAATTATCTGCAATATATCTTCAATTATCTGCAGTTCAGTATAATCACAAGGAATCTTTTTATGTGGATAAGGTAGGAAAGAGAGTCGGAGTCCACGTGATGTCATGTTAGAAAACCCAAAAGGACGTTGTTGTCTTTAAAGATGGAAGAGAGCCATGAGCCAAGGAATGCAGGTAATCTCTAGGTGATATAAAGGAAAAAGAACATGTATTCTCCACTGGAACTTATAAATAGAGATACAACCCTGCGACACCTGAAGTTAGCCCTGTGAAAGCCATTTCATACTTTGATCTCCAGAATTACAAAATAATAAATATGTGTGTGTAAGCTATTAGGTTTGTTGTAACTTTTTAATAATAGTGATAGGAAACATATGCCTTTTTATTTTTTTTGCCAATTAAAAGGTTATATAATTTTATTTGATAATCATGTAATTTTGGACTTCTCTAATCATTAGCCAGTTGGAATATCTCTTCAAATATGTATTGGCCATGTGTTACTCTTTCTTGTGGGAAATATCTGCAAATGCCTTTTGTCAACTTTCTCATCACTTTTCTGTTATTTCTGATTTTCTCCTAAAATTATGAGTGCTTTACATATTTTTAATAATAATTTTTGGGGGCTTTTAAAGATTGCAGATATCTTCACCAAGTTCCTTAGGGTGTCTTTTAATGAAAAGAAGTCTTCATTTAAACATAATTAAATTTCATATATTCTCTGTTTAATTAGTAATTTAAAATAATACATTCCTATCCCAATATTAGCTATATTTTCTACTTAGGTATTTGAAAATTTTAAATCAACATAATATTTTAATCTGTGTGAAGTTGTTTTACTATATATGACATGCATCTGGTATACACTTTTCTCATACTTGTAATTTCTTTTTTTCTGTGTTAAAGCTACTGCTCCCCAATGATACAGCATATAATGCATTGCATAAGATAAAGTTTCTATACTACAGTAGGTCCCAGTCCTGGCTGGTCCCCTGGTCTGCCTGTGATCCAGGCTTGTGGCTAGGAATGGGATCCAGATTTAGAATGTTACATTAGTGTAGGGCGCCTGCACCTAAACTATGTAGATATAATTCAGCTTGTGACTTACAGTAGTGGCATGTGACTGAATGCCACTACTGTAATCTGATATATGTGGAGCCATGCAGTCCCTAGGGGAGCAGAAGGAGAGCATAGGAAGAGCAGAAACAGAAGCATGCTCCGCACATCAGAAGCATGCTTCCCACAATAAAGTATCAGCCTCTTGAACATTCACCCAGCTGGGTGTCTCACCACTGAAACCTTCCCTTCTTGATCAGCTTGATCAGCACTGACAGCTACTCAGAAATTCAGGTATATACATTCCTTCTGATTTGGGAGGAGATCCACAGATCTCTCTCTATGAAGGTCAGTGTTGCTGGGCAACAATTTCAGGCATTCCAAACCATTTTTATATCCAAATTGCATTGAAAGATATGTAGATAATCTGATTTCTTGCACCAGGATAAGTATGGCACCGCCTCTTACCCGTGGCCAGGCTAACTGCACCTGAAGGGTTCAGACATGTGTTTGCTAAGTACATGCTCCTTTCCTTTCCCTGTTGAACAATAGTGGGATATTTTTAACCAGTAAACCTCAAGAGAAAGATAATTCTATTGAAATAAGCTTTGTAAATTAATTTTGCTTTAATGAATGAGAATGAGGCAAGAGGATGTTCTTTACAGGTGAAGCTAGTGAAGTAGAATGGGTGGTGTTTGCAGGTATGTTTATATCTTTAAATATATATAACCTAAGAGTGGGAGGAACATTTTAACACATTTATACATTTGGCATGAAATGTGCATTGACTGTTCATGAATGACAACTTATTATATATCGTTTTATTCATCTTCACATAAATTTAAAAAATATATTTACTATTCAAAATTGTATATTAATGAAAGTCATGATTAGTTGAAAAATCAAGTAAAATTGCCAAGTATCTATCCTGTGACAAATCTTAGCCTAAAATAAAGGTTTTTTTGTTTTGTTTTGTTTTGTTTTGTTTTGTTTTACAAGATCACGGTAAAAGCCACTCAATAAGAATCTCTTAAAATATTTTACTCATTGTCAGGATAATTTTAAAAGTTAGTTCTGGAAAAGTAGTTGTAGCTGTAGGCAGCTTAGATATATTTTCTAGTGTATCAATAACAATAAAATCAATGCCTTAATATATATTCAATTACTTCAATAAATAAAGAAATAATATTCCATCTCTATGTAAACTAGGTTCTTTCATTAAGGAATAAAGATACCATTTTCTACTATTTATCTAGGCCATGCTATTTAATTTTATTAAATAAATAAATAAATAAATAAATAAATAAATAAATAAATAAATAAGATCATATGATCTGAAGGCAATGTAGACATAATTAATCTTATTTTACAGAAGAGAAAATTTATTCTATTTTCAACCCTTGTTGTAAAACATAGTGATTTTATAATTAATTTATTATGGAGCTGAACTAAAGAAATTGCCCTGCAAAAAGACATTTTTTGAAAGTATTACTCTTTCCTCCTGGTTGATTGTTTAAACATAACTTTTTATAGATCAGGCATTAAATTTATCTCACGCGAGAGCATAGGTTCATTCCAATATCACTAGCTCTTCAGGCAACTGGATAATCAAACTCCAAATTAAACTGTCTGCCCTATCTTCATGAGAATATCAAAACTCTTGTTGCCCTGCCTAAACTATTTTTCAATTGGAATCTAAGGTGTTCAGAGCAGCTATTTTCCTGCAACTGTCATCCCCAGACCAGTCTGTACAGCACCTGATCAGATCCGTTTCTTCACATCCTGATGAAAGTTTGTTTCACTGTGTTTTTTAGAGTACATGACAAGTGATCACCAAACCCCTTTTATATTCTCACCTTTTCTGAATCTCCCTGTTACCTATTTCATCCAGTTGGAAACTATATGTCATCCTGTGGTGCTGAAATCCTTTCCAGTGAGATTTGTTTTACCATTCATTTTTCACACACTTCAGGGTAGAAGACAGATTTCCTGTCTTAATTATTTCTCCCTGGCACTTCTAAATTACTTCTCTTCCTTTGTCTTCTCTTGTTTGATGTCCGTGCCTTCTAAATGTAGGATTTACTGCTACCATTGTTTGTATCATCCTCTCATGAAGTTTATTTTATAGTGGGCGGGGAAAGATGATAAAAAATGATAAAAAAATAGTAGATCTGTTAGAAGATAACTATTATGGGGGGAAAAGTAAAATAGAGCAAGGAGAATCATATTGAAAAAGCATAGTTTGGAATTTTAAATAGTGCAGTTTGTGTACTCTCACTGAGAAAGAGCCTTGGAGCAAGGGCATAAAGGATGGCTGGATATTGGACAGAAAATGTCTTCAGTGTGATTGAAACAGTGAGGAAAATGGAACAGGAGGTGAAATCAGAGAAGTAAGGGAAGTAGAGAGGATAGTTATTTGGGGACTTCTTTGCCTGATTAAGGATTTTGGTCACTCCTTCTACCCCACTACACGTTTTTTGATTAACTTATGTTTGCCTCTTGGCTCATGATTAAACAATCCCCCACAGCCAGGTCTTGTTTTCCTTTATGTTGATTTTGTAATAATGCACAACATGGACACTGAAATAATTCGTAAATTCAATTAATATCTTCACTTCAAAGAATTGGGTTTTATTTCTCTCTTACACACCGACAGCTGAGGTCTCAGCACTTAGAAAGATATCTATTCTTCTCAACTGAGTCATCAGCAATGACTTATAAAATGCCTACCTTTTATAGCAAACTAATACACTTCCAATTTAAAAAAAAGGAAGCCTCCAGAACCTCTGGGCCACCATATCTATTTGTACATTATACAGCCAAACTTCACTGTGTTTTTTAACATTCATTTTCTGGTGTTTACATTGCACTACAGATTATTTTTTAAAAGTTCACAACAATTGTGTGTTGCCAAATTTTCTATGCCCTTCTCATCTTAATTAAATGGGAATAAACACAGCTGGCTTCTTCCACCTTTTAAAAACGCTCCTGGTTTTGTTTCTGTGGCACTGTATACTTCTGGCTGTCCTCTGTGCTACTGAAAGTTTTATCCCAATATCATTTAATGGTTCCTCCTACTCTAGCCAATATTTCAATATGTTAATTAAAGATTCTAGTATCAATATGTGCTATTCTTTTTGTCATTCAATGTCATGCCATGATATGCCATTATGTGGTGAGAACACTAACATTTTCATTTCCAGATGAACTTTACCATGCTATAATCATGTTCCAAAACAATCATTTTAGAAATTTTACTGAAATTTTCACATATTATTTGTCATTGTGGGAACATGAACACTATTCTGTTTTCAGACCTTCCTTTTATGATTTATAAGTCATTGATTACATAAATCTATTCATTTCTTATAGTTTTTTGTCAAACTTTCTATTTGTATTATTATATTATATTTTGCCAATTTAATAACTCATGTAGCATTTTCAATAGGCTATCTATTGATTATTCTGTCTTTACAAGTTAGATGATATCAGCTAAAATTGTAGCAGTTTTTCTTTCCATTATTTACACCTTTTTTCTTGAAGTATGTCAGTGACTAGAATAGTATTCTTTGACTTTGCTACAAGAGGAGTTTATTTTAATTATGCTTTGAAATACTCAAAATTTGTCAAACTGTCATATTTTTTTGGAAGTAAAGCAGATCTTTATTAGTTTCATGTCATATTTTTATAAAGGATTCTCATTGGCAATGTCTGATAAACTGTGGGCAAGATATAGGTTTACTTCATTAAAAGTATTTTTATATGATCTCAGTACCTTAATTCTTACTTCCAGATTTTAAGATTTTAGCCATTTTATTACTTATGTAGTTGTTGTATCTCACTATGGCTGAGTTAAATTTACTCAAAGAATAATGTGTTTACTACATTTTTCTGTACTTGGCTGTCATCCATATATTATTATTGAAGAGTCTTTTCAAATATCTTGCCTTTTTATTTAAAACGTGGTTGTTTGTCTTCCTCTTATAAAATTATAAATTTCTTATATATTATTAATATAAGTTGATGATCAACTATATCTTTTGCAAATATTTCTCCCAGAGTCTAGTTTGCCCTTTTGTTTTCTAACAGTAGTTTTTGAAGTGCAGAATATTTAAATTTTGATAAAGTGAACTTTACATTGCTGAGGGCTGGATTTTATATATTTTTAAGAATGTTTAATTTTGTTTTAAAATGAAGATAATTATTTGGGATATGTTAAATCTTTTAATGACTTGCTTCTAAGCTTTATTAATGTGAGTCCACTGCAATATTTATTCTATGCCTAGTTTAGTCCTGTTAATAAAATTTACTCTTAGATACTCTACCCAAACTTTTGAATGTAACAAGTTCTTTCAGCTTTGACTGGTGAACTTGAACTTGCATTTGAGCCAGCTATGAGCTCCAGAAATTATTTGGTCAGCTGCTTACAAGTGGTTTTTACCATCCTCATTGAGTTCTTCTCTGCATACATATAAATGAAACTAGAGTTAGAATCAGGGAGACTCAACAACTGGTCTCTGTAGCCCTGTCTCTTCATATTTCTCTCTTCTTTTTATTCTGACACAAAAATGCAAGCTGTAATACCAACCTTCAAATGCAATGTCTGTCTTATAAACTCAGTGAGATCACTGATTATTGGTAGGTTTCTCCTCTTTCTACCATGGTCTGGAAATTGCTTTCAGGTAGTTAAGTAGGCTAATCACAGGGCTTACTTCATTTAATTTCTTTCAGAGATCTCAGTTCTGCTCTTTGTCTGTTGTCCAAGTCTTTAAACAATTTTTGCATACATTTTGTAGTTTTTGAGGGAGGATAATTTCTTTAAACACATATCTTTTATGAGCACACTATTGGCCCACAAATATAGGAATCTGCATAACTGACCTAAATTTGGGTTAATCCTAATAAATTTAAAGTAGGTTTTAAAAAATTGTTTTTTTTTCATATCTTCAAAAATTGCTTCTCTTAAATAAGAACACTAATAGAATATGTCAAGAAATATCCAATCCAGGAATGGTATGAAAATTTAATTCTACATATCATCTATTCTGTCATTAGGTTAGGTATATATACTTTTTATAATTTATAAGAAAATTATTTAAACTTAGAAATCAGATTGAATACTTATGTCCTTTAAGTATCATAAGCCTTCATATTATAAGCCCTCTCAATGAGTATTTAAGCTTCTAGAAATATTCGACTATGTTTGGCATTGTGATTTATTATTTAATTATAGGCCAAATGTTACTTTGTGGATTTCTGACACAAATGATAACTCAACAGATACTGATTATTAACCAGTTTCATATATATGAGCAAATCAATTTCAGCACTATTTTGACTGACTGAATACATAAATATTGGTTCTCCTAATTCTCCTTTGAACTGAATTTAAACTGTTCCATATTCCATAATTAATTAAAGAGTTGAAAAATTTTTGACATAGATTTTTTTCTTTTTTTGTGTGAGAGTTATGTTTTTAGATTTTTAAAAATTATACTTCAGTACTTTTAGAAGTCATCTACCAAGTTGCAAATTCTTCACTGGATTTTGACTCTCTTGTAAAACTATCACTATTTAATAAGTGTTTCTTTGGAGAAATGAGTACTGATGATTCCTATAACTTTTAAGATACTTAGTTAAATTTAGAACAATATTAGGTTTATTTGAGATATTTGCTTGATATTTATATATAATCTATAATTTTAATATATATTATTTAGTTGAATAAATATTTATATATTTATTTTTATTTATAAAATCATATTCTTAATTTATTGCATATTATAAATACACATAATATTAAAAAGCATTTATGTTTTTAATTTTTGAGTTTTGTTTATTATTTTTTGTAAAGAATAGAATTAGAAGAATAATGCCAAAGAAAGCTTAGATTCAATTGTATTGACACAAAATAAAAAACAAAAATATATAGCATTTTTAAGAAATATAAACATGAGATATTCAACAATAATCTATTCTTATCAAGAAAATATCATTTAAAAAATTTACTGGGTGGCCAAATAATTGATTCACATGTACTTGCTATAGTTTTGTATGACCTTGTGAAACAAAAATAGAAATGTCAATTTCATATTTAGATACATTTTCATTTTTATTTGTTTTGTTCATTAAAAACATCTAAAAGGCCTTTGACATTATTTGTATTTTTGCAGCTGTTTTCATTAATTTGATCCAAACTGTGAAATGTGTTGATTTTGCCATGACAAACCCATGAAATCAGTTTTCTAACTGCTTGCTATATTGGCTTCTTACCAAAAAAAAAATGCTCTAAATAAAAGTTGTGCTGTGAAATAACAAATATCCTTCTTGTGTGTGTGTGTAATTATCAAACTTTTTTTTCATAAAAAATAGAGAACTAGGAATAGGTGTACGGATGTTTTAATTCTATGTGAATAAAAAGTGTTATGACATTTTAGCTTGGATATAGAATTGGAATTGCAGAAAGCTTCACCCTACCGTGTGATTTTTTTGGTGTTTTGTTTTGTTTACTATTCAGAGTTTGACTATCACTTAGTAAATGCATTGGACTTTTAAAAACTTTTATTTTTTCTGTATTTTATTTATATCTCTTTTTTACTAACATCTATAAATATTTGATTATAAAATATATGCAGTTTTTAGCATTAAATTTATTCCTTTAAAAGTGATGTACAATTAGAGCAAGTATGTATTACTGATTCTCGTCTCCTAATCTGAATGATTTACTTAGCGTATTAATGTTTAGTGTGCTTAGTTAATGTTGAGTTAGTTATTCAGATCCATCAAAATGCTCTTACCATTTGTGTATTTATGAAACTCAATTCCAAAAATAGTGTTAATCTGACTTATTCAAATTATTTGCTAAAGTATCTGCATATTTTATGTAGAAGCATAGCAATAATTATCTCATATTTCTGCATTTGTTTTAAGAATAATATACTTTAGGATAATTAGAATTCATGCCATGAAACTTTCTAACAATTCTAATTAATTTGTACATTATACATGCTTATATGAAGCAAGTGTTTTGAAATTATTGAAGTGTTGTTTATTAGAAATACATTTTTATCCCACCTGGTTAAATGTGTTAACAAAAAGACAAAATAAGACAGTGGATTTTGATTGAGTCATCGTAATCAATGATGTTGTTTATCATTTTTATTAGCTAATTATCAGATTGAATTGTGTTATTTTTGTTACTGAAATGGTAAATGTTCTAGAAGTATACCCTTGAATTTTATTTGATATTTCTTCATTTTTATTTAGGCAAGAAATCACTATACATCGAGCTTCTTTTTCATTAAGTGGTAAGTCTTCCTCTTCTGGGAAATGAAATGTTTAAAATAAATGACTTTTCTGTGTTCAACTATTTAAAATTATCCAAAATAAATAATAAATTTTATAATACTGGTCTTTTAAATAAAACTTTATAGGTTACATAACAGTTAAAATGAATTAAAGAAACACAAGGCCATGAATTCCTCTTGGCTACTAAATATCTGGAGATGTGATAATGAATAATTCTTACTTTTCCCCAATGTTTTTATGCCAGTAACTACATTTTATCTAGAATAAAATTAACACACATAGAGGTATTATTTCTCCAAAAATATACTGCAGTATTGCATGTTGATAATTAACTGTCAAATTATCTTAGCCACGTGATGTAAAATTTCTGTGCATGTGTATGATCAGTCCTCATTATCTGCAGATTGCAGTTTCCATATTTATGAGTTCTCTTACTCTCAAAAATTATTTATTTGTAATTCTATAGTCAACATTTGTGGTAATTGTATGGTCATTCATTTCATGGTCTATGTAGTGCTTACATTTTTACATTCTGTTTCTGTTTTTGTGTTGGCAATGGTAACTCTTTTGTTTAAAATGTCCACTGTACATAGTTCTAAAATATTTTACAGTGTTTCTAAGTTTGAGAAGGGTGTGGTGAGCCTTATTGATAAAATATATATTCAGGAATGAGTTAAAGTACTGTTGGCTATTAGTTCAGTGTTATCGAATCAACAATATGTATTAAATAAGGTGTCTTTAAGCAGAAACACATATAAAATAAGGTTATATATTAATCAGTTGACAAAATGTTCTGATCAGGGTTTCCAAGACTGTATTTAACCCTTGGAGCAATGGCTCAGTATTTGCTAAATCGGTGTGTATATCAATGTTATAGAGCATGACTACTCTGAAGAATGGTATTTAACTGTATGGTGATTTTGATCCATGGTTGGGCATCTGCATATGTGGAGGACCAATTTAAGTTTTATGTGGATTTTATACTGTACAGAGTCTGGTGCCCCATACCTGCACGTTGTTCAAGTGTCAACTGTATTTTATATGTGTATGTATGTGTGTACATACATGCACATACATAAATGTATACACATAATTGTCTTTATTATTTAAAATGTATTTTAAGTCTACAATTTTTAAAGATTAAATGTTCTTTTAAAACTAGAGAATTAAAAAACCAAATCCATGCAGGAATTTTCATGTAGAAATAATGCATCATTAATATTGAAAATCTCTTTGCAGAAAAGTCCAATGTACTCATTTATTCCTTATTTAAATTGATCCTGCAATTCTGATTTAAAACAATCTAACTTTCTGAAATACCAAATGTGGGATAAATTAATAACATAATAATTTAGACATTTATATATGTCAAATTAATATTTGGCATCATTTTGGTAGTTTTTCCAGTTGTTTCATTGACAAACATTGTGCCTCTTTGTTTCCTTAATTATTGACTAATTTATATTTTTCTTATATTAGCAAATTGGAGATCATAAACAAAATACAATGATGTGAAAAAAGGTTTTAGTATTCACTTTTCTTTTTGACCATTCTTTAGAAGACAGATGTAATTGATAGAATGATATTGCAGAGCATGTAATTTTGGTAACTTTCTTCTAGTGAGATTATAAATAGTTCACCATTAAAAAAAATGAAACACAATGGTCTTGTACACATTTATGAGCAGATCATAGAACAAAAGTGCCCATGGATATAATTCAACATAATTATGAAACCTAAATTGTTTCTGTGTATATATAGTCTTATGATTAATAACCTACTACATAGGACCAGGACATAATGAATGTTTCATATCAGTGTTTGTCTGTAGGTTTTTGATACAGTTTAGCATTTACCCAGGGATTTTCTATAATCCTGGACAACTTCTAACTCTATGTAATGAGTCTCTGTGGGAAGAAAATAATCCTTAGAACATCATTGAAATATTATAGTGGTTTCTTATTCTCATAGAAATGATTGTTTAATCAGTAAAAAATAGAATAGAAACTATGGTACATATTACAAAATTATAGAGTTTGTTAACCAATACTGGATTACAGGAAATAGAGTCGCAAGTTTAGAATTTTTAATTGTTTTATATATTGTCTACTAGGAAATAAGAACTTTTATATATTATCTAATTTCCTATCCTTTGAATTAGATATTAACATCACATTTACTTCTGAGTTGAAGAAAATGGAGGCAGAAAGATTAAGCAACTCGGCTAAATTTACTAAACTAGTCTATTGTGAAACAGGGATTTGAGCCTCACTAATCTGACGTGAGAGCTCACATTTTAACCGTTAAACTATTTGATGCATTCCCATAATAGGTAAAGTGTGGCCACTTTACCTAAAGCAATGGGATTTCTGTAGCTTATGAGAAATAATAATTATTTCGCAATCAAGTTTCTTCTGCTCAAGAAATTGTCTCTGTCAAAACATTTTAGCTAGAAAGACGTCACTCACATTTTTTAAATAATTCTTTTGAATTTTAATCAGATGGAAGTCTATTAACTTGAAAGTGTACCGTTAAATAGGTTTCAGAAATATAAATTTTAAAATAGCATTTAATTCACATAAACACATGCACGGTTTTGATTTCCAAAGGTGATACCATGAAATAAAATTGAAATATAAACTAGAAAAATGCATTTTTTAAAATTTTACTCTGGAATAGCAGGCCATTTTTGACTATGTTAAACCCGTCTCCCTTTCTCTTTTAAAGTATTTAGCTAATTTCTGTAAAGCTTATTTTCACAAATTTTATAAGAAACAATATTAATAATTATATTTACTTATTTGCCAAGTTGCCTATTGTCATTACAATCTAGTGTCAGATATTATGTCATCACAGTTGAACTCAGTTGCAGTTCATAGTTAATTGTCCTCAGTTTTTGACAGACTGTTCAAACCACATGGTCATGTCATGAAAAAGTTTCCAAAAGTAAAATTTTACTAGTTCTTGATCCGATAGAAATGGACCTAACATTGCTGCTGAGGAGCATAAACTTAACTTAAATACTAACTGAGCAAGTGAATCATTAATAATGGTAGAAAGTACAGAGTATCAGTCGTTTTAGTTGTGGGATAGTAATCATGAAAGAATTCTGTAACATTTTTTATACAGCCTGAGTCAGAGATTATGTGATATAAACACAGTACCTACCTTTCTGCAATGTTTTTTTTTTCCATTGCTTTGAAAATGATGATAAGTAGGCCAATAAAGAGAACTTAGAGGAATTTTATCACTATACTTGTTGTTTTTTTGAAAAATATGAGACACCTATAAAAGTATTTAGATTTTTAATTGCATAGTTCAATCAGAGTTTAAGAAATATGAAGGACAATTATGGGTTGAGGATGAAGCATCATTGGTGGATATGATAAAATTCGTCATGTTGATTTCTTACATTCATCAGTACCAGGAGAACATTGTAAGACTGTGGAAGTGTGTTCCTTCATTTTGACTGAAGCTAACCAGCATAAAATAATGCATTTTCTTCATGATGGCTTAAGATAAGTCTGTAGGGTTTGTTTAATGATTTAAATGGGATTTTATGGCAGATTAGAGTAAAGACACTTACCTATCCAGAGCAGCTCCTCTGTCCACCAACTCACTCTTTTATCAGGAGCTCTTGGAAACATTGCTGTGGTTCAGTTTTTGTTTTACACTATTGCCAGATTCTGTTGATGGGCAGAATGGGATGAAGTCACTCCTAATGTGTGACCATGTGTGAGTCAGGCTTTAGGAGTGAAGCTTTCACACAATAGTTTCATGTGGATGGTGAATAGTAAAATTATAAATGCAGAAATCTTGCAATGGTGACATCCTCCATCTGTTTCAAGTTGGGTGGGTCACGGATGTTTCATGGTAGAATTCTTAAGATAGTGACTTTACACTTTAAAAATATAGACTTGAGGACAACAGATTTCTGCTTCCATGGAAATTTTTAACCGAATTGTAGACTATTTAAAGTCAAAAAGTTGTCAGTGAAAAAAGTTTTCAAAACTCGAGTCAATCTGCAAGAGACTACCATTTCCCAGCTAAATGTTAATGGTTTTATTCAGGATTGCATTTCTTTTATTGACTTATTAGAATTCTAAATGGATTTATACTGTGTTGATGTAATTTTAACTTTTTTGTTTGGAAGGGAGATTGCACAATAACTTCAAGTCAGAGTGGTCAAATAGATATTTATAGTAGTTGCTATAGAGTGATTAAATTACTAAAACCAGAGACTTATCAAATAAGGGTAGGATATCAGGATGCCACTAATGCAAACCAGAGGACACTAGTCCAAAATTTCATGGAAGTTCTTTCAGGTGGCCACAAAATATATTTAAAGCCTGTCAAATACAATCTTAATTAAATATCTTCTCAGAGAAATACAAAATCACACATAAATTAATGGTGTCATCATTCAAAGCTCTTTAAGCATAGAATTATAATGGAGGTTTAAAGTAAATAAAAATAGAAATAGAAAGAGATTGTAATAGTCTAACAAAGAAGATATTCCCTGATGTTATAGAATCTTAAATAATATGGTAACCCTCTTGACAGGATGTGAAGGAATTTGTATAACATTGCATTAATGCTTTTTGATGTATTTAGAAATTGATATCGGGGGGAAAAAACAATTTGCCAGAAGCACAGACTTTGAACATAGATCAAAAACAGACTCATATGTAAATGTGCATATTGATTCGTTAGCATTTTCATCTGAGAAAACTTCCCTACAGAAGGAATAACTGTAAAGACATTCTGATCCAGAAATAGTGGGCAGACGGGATGTAGGCAAATTTAGAGACGGAAGTTGAAGTGAAAGGCAGTGAGTGGTTTACGTAATAAGCAATACTATGAGATTTTAATTACAAGATTTCTAAAGTTGGCAAATAACATTAACAAAACTTGCAAAAAACAATTTTAAAACTATTACTTAACTCTAACAAACTTCTATAATCCCTTTCCTCCTTACATTTTTTTTGGCTGCTGTAGTCTTATCATCATCCAAATGGACAAGAATGAAAACAAAAAAGACAGGTAACAATTATCACAATGATGCATTGAATTTTCTAGAAAAATCAGCCTTCCTTATTGTTTTATTAATAGCTTAGTTAAACACATTTTTATAGAAAAAAATTGATGCATCCTGGTGGAATATATGTGGCAAAGCAAGTAGACAGAAATTAGGCTGTAAGAGATAATAACCAAATTAAAAAACAAAACAAAACAGAAAACAAAAATGATGCTTAATGCTTAGTCAGACATTATCTAAGTATTAATACATGAATACATACACATGCAAATTTGGAAGCATCTTTCATATACAGAACACATTTTATTTTAGCTATTTTATTATATTTCAATTATTGTATTTAATTTCATTTCTTATGGTGTAGTATACCTTTAAGGGAGTGCTTACAAATAATAGTAATATTAAGAATAACAAAAGTTCACATAGTGCACATCAAATTACTTTGTCAGACATTATTCTGACATTTATCCATTCATTAACATTCACCCATTAAGATATTTATAAATTTTCCATTGTTTGAAAAACACACACACACACAGAGACACACACATACACACACTGAAGACCAGTCTTTAAATAATAGGAAATAGAGTGGCAGAATAAATATGAATTTATAGAAAATAAATGAATTCTGATTGTTTAAATGAGGAATGCTATTCTTTTTATACATTTTTAGTCAACAATCTAGTTTAATTTATTTATAATTGGAGCTTTTAATAGTAGAGGTGAGAGAAATATATACTTTCTTGTATCGAACTAATTATTTCTACTTACCTAATTATTAGATGAAAGTAATGAGATAATATTTGAGCTTGCAACATTTCTACTTTGAAAAGATATTTTTGGTCATTTGCTATAGTACATTGGTTTTTCTAACAACATTAATGTTATTAACCTGGATGTGGTTTCCTGGTCCCTAACCTGGAAGAGCTGTAGATATTTTAGGCAGTTGCCAAACATCCATACTACCATTGACAGAGATAAAACAATATTGATAGGCAATCATAAACTTATTCAGCAGGGTAGATTTATGTTACCTATTTTTATATTTCAACAGCAACATTGCTCTGTTCAATTTATACTGTCAGCATTAATGTATAATATTTTTCCAGAGTTGTCAAACTGAGGAAAATGAATATTGCCTAAAAGTTTATTAGAAAATGATTTAACTTGAGAAAATGTCATCTGCAAGAACTGACATTTTTTAAAAAAATTTGAGTTCATGATTACCTCCACAAATATTATCCAATTATATTATATTATTTCAATAAATTCCATCTTATCCTGCTTTTGAAATTTAGTATCTTTGGGATCACATGTATGAACATATGTGTGCCTTTGTGTATGTGTATGCATCATATAGATACTTCAGTTATGTAAATGACTTAAGGGTAGGCGCTCATCCTGGAGTGGGAGGCTAACAAGATCAATCTGTATGTGTGTAATCTACCAAATGTTAATAGGCACTTTATTACCAGGAGAAAATCACTAGGGCATAGGTGAAATAATTTACATGTTAGATTTATAAGAAAAGAAACTGAGATCTCCAATCTTTGAGCCTCAGAATCTTGATTAAGAAGTTTTATTCTGAGCAAGATTGTTCTGATCAAGGTTTAGGAGCAAGAAAGAATATGCAAGTTCTCCAAATAAAATTACCTTGAAGTAAAGGAGAAAGTTATCTGACATTTCACCTCACACAAGGGACAGAACATAACATCTCATCCTAAAATAGCTTGGATTGAGGTTGAAAATCCATCTGCCCCCATACAACTCCATAGGATGCCATTTTAGAAAACAGCAGGTTAGACAATTAGAAAATCAAATATCTAGCCAACTTTGTGGGCTGTTTAGCAACCTTGATTGGGAAATCTTTGCCCAAAACTGAATGTGTCCAGGAGGTAATTTGCATCTAGAAGATGTAACAACAGGTGTAGCAACAAGCAACTTTAATGAAAACAGGCCTGATATATTTGTAGTGAAGGAATTACAACTGAGAGAGATGATGATAAATAAATAATTTTTTTAGGGTTCGTTTAACAAAGGACCTCAAACTGCATGACTTAAAATGACAGGAAGTTATTGACTTACATTTCTGGAGGGTAGAATTCTGAAAACAAGTTTGGCAGAGTTGGTTCTTCTGCGGGCTGTGAGGGCGAAGTTTTCCATGCCTCTCTTCTAGCTTTTAGTAGTTTACCAACAATCTTTTGTGTTCGTTGACTTGAGACTTATCACTCAAACTTTGCACCATTGTGTGGTTGTCTTCCTGCATCACCTCACACAGTCTTCCCTCTGTGCATGTCTGTCTCTGTTCACGTTCCCCTGTTTTTAATGAGGTTATTGACGATTAGGGTTTCAACATATCTTTCTAGAGGGCCAAAATTTAACTAACAGTAGATATGTATCAATAGATGTCAAAAAGGACTGGTAAACTTAATTATTTTATATTCTTAACAAATAAATGATGGTGGGGTCAATCTCATCAACTATGTATTTAATCAACATATTAGGCCTCCAAATAAAAGAAGAAACTTAAAACTGCTTGTATATGCAACATATTTTTTTTCACATTTGATGAATTAAAATAACAAAGCCTAATGTCCAT
This sequence comes from Cynopterus sphinx, assembly GCA_030015415.1. NCBI lineage: Eukaryota > Metazoa > Chordata > Mammalia > Chiroptera > Pteropodidae > Cynopterus > Cynopterus sphinx. The sequence continues at coordinate 12,763,090 of CM057379.1, forward strand.
GATTTAAAATATAGAGCAAAAAATATAGGACATTTCTATAATTGTTTCAACATATTAAACAACATAAGATTATTATAGTAACCTCAGTTTTTAGTAATGTAAATCAATTGAGTTATAAAAATCTGTGAGAATGTATATCATTTAAGTCATGTAAAGAAATGCTGTAAATATAAAAAAATAAGAAATAGTCACAATCCTCAAGAAAAACAAAACTATTCAATGAAAATCTTATATAAGAGTACTAAGAAGTTTACAATCTATTGCATAGATCTTGTTTATGGAAGATATTTAAGGTAGATGAGTGATTATAGAATATATATTTTCTTTCAAAATAACCTAGAGATAAGAACAAGCTAAACATGTTGTTAGATGATGCCTCCTTGTCTAAGAAGTAGTTACAGTGGAGTTGATATTCACAGGCTTTAGTGACCAATCACATGTGAAAAACAGATATGAAACATGAAACAAAAATGCGTAGACCCCACCTTAAATGAAGCTTAATCTTTGAGTGTGCTATCCAGATGACTGCTTTGCTCCATTGTGAAAAAATGCTAAAGCTAGAAACCATAATTCTGGGAGTCAAATGTATTTAGTTTAAGATTCTGTTGACAATTTTTATTTTTCTTTCCTTCCTTCCTTCCTTCCTTCCTTCCTTCCTTCCTTCCTTCCTTCCTTCCTTCCTTCCTTCCTTCCTTCCTGTCCTTTCTCTAACTCTGAGGAAAAGGAGAATGACAACATAAAAAAAAAAACCTAGAAGCTGAGGAAAAATGAAAAGATAGGTAGTTTTAGCATGTCCCATAAGAAATAAGAAACATTTTATTTGATTTGGTGTGCTTGGCATTGAGTATAAACCAGACCCTAAGAGCCAACATAACAAATGCTAAAGAAGCAAAAAGAAAGATCTACCTACTCAAGAATTACTTTTTTACAAAACACCAAGGTAAAAGGTAAGAAGAGGACAAGTAAAAAGGCTTTGTGATCAGCTGTTCAATAGCTATGATCTTAAAAAGCAGCTAGATTAGAAAAGCAAGGGAACTCAGTTGAGGTTTGAAGGATACTTTTGGTTTTCACTTATAGTACATTTCTTTGAAAGTTTTCTTATACTAAAAATTCTATTGTAAGAGCATAATTAATTCTCAAAAGAACTACATGTTTAGAAAACTTCTCCAGGATGACTCCTTTGCTATTTTTTCCCTAGATTAACAGATCCTCATTCAGTACCTAAGCTCCATGACCAAGAGAAAGGAAAATTAAATTCAAATTCATGGCATAAATATGAAACCTAAATCCTAGTCACATGAATAATGCTGATACATAGACAATTTGTTTTGTGCATGAACACTGCCTATATTTCTGTAAGCAGTGCTTTAATAAGTTACACATTGTTACAAACATTAAAATGATATTTCTAGCCTCAGTGTTTAATTTTTGAATTCAAAATGTGCATTATCAATATAAACCTTTTTAACCTCTATTATATGTCACCACTCTTAATTTATTCAGTGTGTTTTATATTGATTTTTTTTCTCATTAATTTTATTTGGGTTAGAGTCCCCTGTGGAGCAGTTTTACAAGTAAGTTGCACTTTATGTAGATTTTGAATTCTTGCATGTATGCAAGAGATGTTTTCCACCCTGAGAAGGTGAAATACCTTTAAAAAAGCAATACTGTATTAACTTAATGTATGATTCCTAGGTAGAGAGTCTTTTTGTATAATCTTCTCACTTCCAGTGCTAGAGATGAGAAGTTTAATACATTCGATTATTTTGCTAAGTGACTTGTCTGTCAGGAAGCTTAAAAGATTTTCTTTCCATTTAATACTTAGAATTTAAAAATTTTACTAGGACATGCATAAGTGAATAACTTTTTTCTTTGTTTTTCTTCAAGCTTGCCTATATCTCCGTAAATGTTTACAAGTTGTAGACTCAAATGTTTCTTCAAACCAAGGATAGCATTCTCTATTATTTCTTCAGATCTCATCTCTCCTACATTTGTTTTTAATTATTTTTTTGAAACTGCTATTATGTGAATCATAGATCACCTAGTTTTGTTTTCTAGTTATTGCATAATGAAATAATTTATCAAAAGAAAACATTTTATTGTGTGAAACATAATTTATTAACAGAATAAAGCACATTCTGACCTATTTGTGATCTTTGAAAATTTTACCTCTGTATTTACAGAGATATCATCTAGGAGGTAGAATAAGTTATATTTCCTTGATAATTCATATTGCTTATTACTTACTGGAGTGGAAACATTCAGTAAACATTATAAATGATAAATAAAATGCATTTAAAATTATAATGGAACATTATGTTAATATATACTGATAATCGACTCATTTCCTCTTCATTTGTGACCACCTATAACAAAACAATCACCTTGTCAAGATTACTAATGTGTGAGCTAATCTTTACTATGAATAAATCAACTATGAATTAATCAGCATATTATTTTTATCATCAGGACTAGGTACTCAAATACTTTAAGTGGCTCAAAAAATAATGGTGAATATATTTAAATAAAAACTAATTATATAACACTAAGTTTTGTAAGTGTGCTCTAATAGAAAACATTAAAATGGAAAATTAACAAATCAATAACAATAAATAAAAATATAAAATTAACTTTATTATACCATTTAACAGTATTTTATTACTTTCTGAGTATCAAAATGAAATATAAGAAATAATTATTTGTGAATATTTATATTCCCTAAACTATAAGATTTTCTACTTTTATTACCATTATTATATTTCTCTTACACTTTGAAATTTGATCAACAAGTTTAAAATGCCCTTGATTTTTATATGTTCCATGTAATCAGTATGTTTTTGGTAGAATTGGGGGTTTCTTGTCACAGTTACTAATTTTGATATATGCTCCTATATTAACAGAAATAAAGGCAATAACTTCTCAAATTGCTCACTGGCTCTTAAAGTTCTCCACCAGATCACATATAGCTTCCAGTTCTATTTGAAAGGGCAAATAAGTGATATAGAAACACTTAACTCCAAAAGGGACAGTGAAATGTGATTCCATCATTTGTCCAGAAGGAAGGAAGTTGGAAATGGGAATTGGCACTTAGTTTTTCCACAGTTTGTAATATTCTCTGTAGGGTCTCTGCTTCTTTCCAATTTAACTGTCTTTTGCCCTGTCTCTTTCTTGATTTATTTTCTGTTATTTAGTTGATTATACATTTTTTTATTATCTATAATATACTATTAACCATTCTAATAGCTACATGAGCAAAATATCTTGCCTCATAATAATTAACCTCTCCTGATGCAATGTAATACAAAAAGCTGGTCCAGCCACTTCCTGATATAGCGACTATAGAATATCATGATTAAACACACACATTTACACGAACTCTTATTGGGATTGACACCATGTCTCTTATAATTCTAGCTCAATCAGTGCCAGTTTTATTTCCCTTTGTCTATTTATTTAATCATTCAGTCTCAATCTTATTAATAAATGAGAACAGTAATCACAGCTATTTTGGTACTATGCTGGCTCAATAAATATAAATTGTGATTATCATTATTACTACACTAAAATATCTTAAATTTAATAAAATTCATATACAAAATATACTGATATGTTCAATAATAAATTTCATATTTTTTCAATGAATTGAGATAAAATATTATAATACATTATTTCAAATATCTACTTTGTTCTTCTTATAAATTCCTTATTAATGTAGATTCATTTTTCCTATAATGTTTTTCATATGTTAATATACTGAATAATCAGATTTTTTACAATAATTCAAATTATCTATTTAAATTTTCAACAATTATGATTCAATATACTGAGAAAGCTACAGTTATTTGGGTATTTTTCAGCTTTTCTAGGGGAATCAGCACTAGATAGGGAATATGTTTTGAGGGGGAAAAAAACTAACACACACTAAAAAGTGTACTGATGCTTTTATTTGTGTAGATCACTTCTACTCTCTGCATTTCACAAACTTATTTAGTTTCCAAAGATTTCCTTGCATTTTTAAGCATATATGACTCACATGCATGCTACAAACCAATTTTTCTGCTTAGGAAGTAGAAAACTTATTAAGAAAGGCGATAGAGTATATAGAATCAATAAAAGATTATGAGAATCTTTTGAGCCAGAAAATAGTCCAGAGAGAAAAGAGCAATATTAATTAACACTAAAAGGAAATAAAGGTTTAGATGGATGTTTTAATTAAGTCCAAATGTAAAAATGTGCAAATGTAGAGAAAAGATGGGAGGAAAGTTACAACACGATTTAAACTACTAGAAACTACTTAATTTAAACTGGGTTTATTGCATTAAAGGACCTGAATTGATTGTTTCATTTACTTTTATTAAAGATGCTTCATATTACTTCATTCTTTATTAACCATAAGTTACAATCCAATTTTCTATATACATGAAATTTTATCTCATATCAAAGACATGTTAAAAATCTTATTGACCCAATGAGTAAAACATTACCTTTACTCTAGTCCAATGATCCAGTTGCTCTTGCCTTTCAGGAAACATTTTTTTTTTTTTTTTAGTTTCTAAAACCACTGCATACAGAAGTAATTAAAATCAATTACATTCTACATAGATATCTTGATCATTCCCCATTGTCCGATATCTATTTCCATTAAGATACGAAATCAAGTTTAAATGTTCAGATGAGAAACCAAGTAACAGCCCCAAAATTTACACAGCAGATAAGTTTTAGCACAAAAGTATAACATAGGTGTATTCGATTCTAAGGTCTATTGTCTAATCTATAATTTAATATCTAAAATGTTAGCTATCATGTCTTGTGCATTATTTAAAAGAATCATAAAGGGAGGTTAAAGAAGCAGACATTAAAGTTTAGAAATGTTATATATCTTGCCTAAGGCAAACCTGCTAGAACAGAGTAGACCTCCACTGCTAGCACTATCCGATTGCTATAAACTGTTACCATTCTCTTTTCAGGCAGTATCAGGTTCTTTCTTAAATACAGTTCGCAGTCACATCTTTCAAAACAATGGTCATCACCAGCCTCAAAAAGAGGAGCCCATCATTATGTTAGGCAAACTGGAATATTTCAAACCACAGACATCATCCTGAATTAGATTTTCACTTGGCTAGAGGCAATTATATATGCACAATTTACTCACGAATACAACATAGATTAAGTTACAGGCAATATCTGATCTAATATGTAACCTATAAATATAACATATAATCTGCATGTACATGTATAGTATACAGCATAACATATTTAAATGTGAACATGCAGATTGCCTACCAGAGGAGAAAATAAGTGAAATTAATAGAAGAGCACTGAGATTTGAACACATTTGTATTTATTGTTTATAGAATTTAAAAAAAAAGGGGGAGGGAAGGAATGGGAAAGGGACCTAAGATGTGACAAGTGCTGTATTAGATATTTACATTCTGTAATACCTTATGTTATTTTTTAAAAATGAGATATCCCAGGAAAGTTAGGAAATAAGTTGATGTTCATAACAGACTCACCTATCTCCACCCCAAAGTCACGCTTTTCCAAGTTCTCCCATGCTAAGAATTACCATAGGAAAACACCACAAAATAAAATATTCTTCTATTCATGTTAAAAGCTTGAGTGTTAGTAATGTTTAATCTTAAAGTGATAAGAAACTGGAAATCTTTAAGTTCAATATTATATTAATATAGAAATCCCCTCTCAGATGGTTTTCCAAGGTCAATATACATAATTATTTCCAGGGAAAGAGATTTTATTATTCACAGAGGTAAACATTTCTTGGATATTTTATTTATTTATGTTATTTTATAGATGAGATTTTTATCTCCTGGTAAATTTTATCTATTTTTCTTTCTAGAATTAGAAATGCTAAAAATAATCTTTATTATATGTAAAAAGAATTTCAGTAACTGGAAAGTAACTGCCAACCTAGAATTGTGTCCTCATTTGTTTTGAAATTGAGAAGTCATGTTATTTGTAAAAATAAATAAATTAAAAATAAATAAATAAACAAACAAACAAACAAACAAACAAATAAATAAATAAATAAATAAATAAATAAAGACATTTTATTAAAGGTAGGCTTTAATAGAAAATCATCAAGGCAGTATTTTATTTTATTTTATTTATGTAATTTTAATTTTTTAATATTTTAAGGCAAGGTAACCCTTTGTTGAAATCACAGATTTCAGAAATTTGTCAGCTTGCAATCCCATTTTTTTTTTCATTTAAAAAAATTATTTTTCTGCCTATAGCACCTGGTCTTCCTAAGTGATCTCCCATCTAAGTACTAACCAGGTCTGACCCTGCTTAGCTTCCAAGATCGGATAGGATCGGGTGTGTTCAGGGTGGCATAGCCATAGACAAGGTAGTATTTTAGAAAGAACTATTTTGCCATTAAAAAATCATTCTAGATTTAAAGTAAAAATTGACAAAACTATTGATAAATACATTAATCTAAACAAATTGGCTACATAAAGGTGATGATAATATATGTCATAAAAGAATCATAGAACTAAAATTGTGGGTTACATTAAAAATGCAGGACAGAACAGGATTGATCAAAGTTAAAGATTTTCTGATTTTTCTTCTGTAAAATTGATTCATGGAATTTGAATTTATTTAAAATGCTTAATGTAAATAGCTTACTTCAAAATGGTAGCGGAAAACTAAAACAATAAAGTTTAGTAAATGAAATGACAAAAATCGAAAAGTAGCCATCAATAACTAAAAAGTACCCAAATGATGCTGAACTACATCAAGATATACCTGTATTCAAAATACAGATTATTGGCCTTGGCCTAAAATTATCACCCAAATTACATGTAAATACATAGAATGAAAAAAATTAATATATATTATAAAAAGACACTTTTAAAGACAAGAAGCACAGAGATTTTAAATAAAGGAAATGAGAATGGATATATCTAGAAAATATCACCAAAATGCATATGGTATTTTTATCTGAATGATTTATATTTATGTATAATAATAAACACCGAATTTAGGGTGGTGACCAGGGCAAGTGGAGGAGAGGTGTGTGATCAGGAGGTAGTCACAGGACCCTTCAGTTGCATTGCCAATACTTTAATTTCTAATTTTGCATAAAAATCTCACTTATAAAAATATAAAATATAAAGAATATTATTTTTTTATCTCTCTCATTGGAAAATAAAAAATTAGCAGCATACTGCTTTGCTCTCATATGTATTACTGGTTAGAATAAAGCTGATATTCTTATTAATAATGCAATCTGTTAAAATTAAAAACACATGCATTTTATCAGTTATTTAATGCAATAAGAATGCTGTATGTTAACCCATCCCAGCTCAATGGCTTAAATGCAATTAGTTTCGAACTCATAAAAATACCAATCAGTGATTTAGGAAGGTTCGTTCTGGTCTTGTGTGGCCTCTATTGCATTTCTGGGATCAGATATGTATTGGCTCTCTGTCTGCTGATATTACTTGGCTCTCTTTCTGGTGCCTCCTCACATCACACCAATAGGCCAGTGTTGTCATCTTCTCATGATGAAGGCAAGCAAGCCAGATCATGAAAGTGACTTTCAAAACCTGTTTGCATCCAGCTCTTTAACATTGCACTGATCCACAAACCAGTTAGTTACATGGCTGAACCCAGAATCAAGAAGCAAGAAAATAAACTTTATCTTTTTTTCAAAGTGAATTTGAAAGTCACCCGTCAAAGGACATGGGTACAGAAGAGGGTGAACTATTAAAGATATTAATGCAGTCAATTTACCATGTCCCTTGATGCAGCCAGCCATATTATAGGAATTTTTTCTACATACATACTTGGACATGTGTGACATGATAGTATTTAGTGAAATAGTCTTTCAAGAAGGAAACTAAGATACATGTAGTCTAAAAAAAATATTAAGAATGTATCAGTAAGTGACAAGTTAAATAATTACAAAAATTTAAATATTATGTAGCTACTGGAAATTATTTAGAGGAAGAAAATTTTGTGAAAAAGCAATATTCAAAATGAGATACGATATACTACTATGTTTTTAAATATATAAAATAGGCTTAGATATCTGTGCAAGAATTGTAATTAACTGCTAAAGATGACTGGTTGATGTCAGAGAGGGAAACAGGAAGACTGAGCTCATATAATCTCACTATATACAATGTGTCTTTTAATCTTTTTGAAATTCTGTACCATAGACATCTACTGCCTATTTTACTTATTACCTGTTAGTTCACACAACAACTTATGAATATAAAATGGGATATAGTTTCATATCCCAAATTAATTAATTGAGAACCCAACTATGTAATAATTTCAAATAGAAAGATATTTCCAATTTTTCCAATATTCAAATTACTTTAGTCTGAGTTAAATAAATTGTACTATGTAGAAGAGAAAGGTTATTCAAAATGTTTAAATTTCATATAATTAAATGAGTTGCCAACAGTTTTGTGTACCTAACACTTAAATTAATGAATATTATGTGTGTACCTTCTCAATTACTTATTTAGATAATTTTTACTGCATTTAATTTTGTTAATAAGGTGCCAACTCTCTTGAAAGGAAGAGACATTTTTTTTTCTCTTCTGTTCACGTCATTGCTGGGAGTGAGAAGCAACATAACCAATGAGATTCAGAGAACTTTCACAGATTTCTAGGACTTAGCATATTTGACCATAAGCAAATTATTTAATTATTATTTTTCCTTAGTGTCAATCCCAATTTCTTGGTAACAAATTAATGGACAAAAGAATGTCTATAGCAGTTGTAGTTTAAATATTTCTAGTTCAATTTGTATTATGCCCTACAAGTTGTTGATTATAAATTAGTCTGACTTCTCATTGTTTGACAGGAATAAATACAGTTTATTTTAAACTTTATGAGCATAACACTCTGTTTTCTGGTTAAAACAAAGATGATAAAGAGATAGGCAATATATATTTTTAAGCCCCATTGTTTTCATCAATTTATATGATTTTTTTTACATTTTAATATACAAACAATAAAATTTAATAAAAATAAATCACATTTGAGTTATCTAAAACTGGTCTCTTGCTATTTGTAAGACAGATGGCAACATTTTTAAAGTTATAAATTTAAATTATAGTGTATGTGCCATTGGGTATTCATATGCATAATTTCAGTTCTATTTGACTACTTATTTTTCATAAATATGTAAATACTTTGTTTCATCTTTGGGGACAAAATCAGTGTATTACATCCAAATAATAATCCAAAGGGAACAAACATCTATTGAACTTCATTTCAGAATTTATAATGAATATAATTTGCCAACATAAATGACTTTCAAGAACTGACTTTTCAAAGTGAATATTGTACTGCAAAAAGAAACAGTTATAACTGGTGTTAGAAGTTAGATATTGCATATTGGCTTTAAAATGAAAAAAAGAAAAACAGAGAATAACAAATTTAAAAAAAAAGGTGTAAGAGGCAAATTTTTAAAAATTAAATAGAAACAAAGATTAGAAAAGTTATACTGACTTCCAAATAAGATATTCATTTTTTCTCTTATTTATTTTTTCTGAAATTGAAATTGCCCTTTTTGACATTGCTTAATTTACTTGGAAGGGAAGTTCACAGGTAGACAAAATCAAAAATTCTATTAGAAGATAATGATGAACTACTTGCTGTGCATCTATATATACATGTCCCTATAAATCAATTATAGAATTTCTGAGTTCAACAAAAATTAACCTTTAGTGAAATTTATCTAGTGTCATATGCACAATGTCTTCACATCCCTACCCAGACAATAGACATCAGATCTTAGTGAAAATCAAATTTTTCAATATTCAATAATTAGTTAGTAAAACTAATTAGTTTAGGACCTACAAAACTAGTGTTAAAGGTGATTAAGCCAAGTTAATGATTATAAAAAATAATTATACTTCCACAGTGAACTTCAGAATTATAATTGGACTGTCTATTCAAGTTAATTAGATAATTAATACCCCAAGATTGTTGAGAAATTGAGCAGTTGGAAAGTGAATTTTTTTTTTAGAAATCTCACATTGAGATATGCTCGTTAGGATAATTTGATATCACCAATCTTCCAAAGTTAATAGAAGACAAGCAATTTTAATTTTTCTCAATAATTAGTAGTTATTGAATTATAGTTATTACTGTAAATTTTTCCTCCTTCCAAACCAAATTTGATCAAAAGAGCAATAAACTTCAACCAAAGGTCCAAACTAACATTAGGTGAATTTATTGGTTGAGTGCCTCTAATGGTGGAGTGAATTGGGGAAGATTACATTTTACCCAGATTTTTAAGTGGTCCAAATACAAAGTAGAACATTTACACTGAGCAATTCAATTGACATATCTACATCAAACTTATTTTTACTGTTTAATTATTGTCTGTTTTGACAACTCTTTGTTTCAAGGGCCTATGTGTATAGAATCATCTTCTTAGAATTATTTTGTTGTAGCTACTGTAAAAGGCTGAAAAGCATACATCTCATCAATTCACTATTATTTGGATCACCTAAGGTCCAGAGTGGTGTTAAATAACACACTAGAGTGTCCTGGTATGGTCAGCATAACTCGTGTTTCTTTTGTTCTTTGTTTTTTGTTTTTTGTTTTTGTGAATGACTCAAACACATAAAAATAAATAAAAATAAAATATCTACCCTCATAAGATGATCTTTTGAAATTACAATTATTTTTCACAAATTATTTCATTTAATAGATGAGTTATTCTAAAATGCAGAATCAAAATCAATAATATATTTTTTGATTGCAAAATTTTGCTGCAATACGAACCTATAAAAGAAACTCAAAAAACATTTGTTAAATAAAAGCTCACAGTATAGAAGATTAGAATTTTGTCCCAGTGAAAATCCCATAAAGTTTGATATTCAAAAGTTAGTCACAATTCATGACTTAAGAAGGAGCTAATATTTATGATAAATATCCATTTATATATTTCCATATCTAGTTGATGTTAATACAGGATTGATAATGTATTTTAAAATTTAGCATTATTGCACTTGTTTATTTAACCTTTTTCCTTGAGTGAAATTGTTATTAATTAGATATCCAGATCTTTGAGGAGCAAAACAAAATAAACAAGCAAACAAAAAACACATAAACCTCTGTTGATTAGGTTACCAACAGAAATCCAGATTTTTCTAAATAATCGGAACACTTGAAATCAAGAGGATCCAAATCCACTTTCAAACAGAAGCACCATCAGCATGCGGTCATTCAGAGTTCAGACAGAATAACAGAGCCACTGCAAGTGTTAGGAGAATGCGGGTACAAGTTAAGAATTGTGGGATATGGCAGAGCTGGCAGAGTGAAGGCTAGAACTCTGCATGGGTGGATCAGAACACTGGAGTGTTGGAACTGAAAGAAGAAATGCATCTTGGGCAAAAGTGCACCAAGACTTTTCCAAGGAATTTTAGAAGGGAGTCTGCAGTGTCTTCCCAGAATGGAAAGTGACCACAGAGTAGAAAACTGATAATTGTGGGCCTGATTCCATTGCTTCTGAACACAAAGGATTTTGGAGAATAATGCCGTCTTTCTTTTTTCCCACCTTCCAAACTTGTCTCTCATGGCAAATTCTAACTGTGGGCATACAGGGAAATGATTTTTGGAAATACAGTTTTCTGCCCTGTATAACATATAAGCCCTAAAATAAATGGTCATTTATTTATATATATGAGTCACAAATTAGTTGAGATAAATAGGTGTTTATTAACTTCCTACTATAATCACAGAACTGTTCAAGGATTTTAGTGATTACAAACTAGAACAAGGCAGCTGTTGTTTTAAATGTCAAATGACAGTATACCCATGAGACTATTTTTAAAATTTGCATAATTTTGTATTAGTGGAACTTCCCATGTAAACGTATGATGTTGGATATGTTTGAATGATATGTAACGGCATTATTTCATAGGGGAAAGATTATATGCCAATATAATATTATTCAGATAAAAAAGCAGGGGTCGGGGGGGAAATCTAGTTAAATGGGAAGATTGAATATAGGATGTTCAGTGCAGATGGGCTGAGGCCTTCCTGGAAGTACTAGGTACCAATTCACCAAGACTAGGGAGCTAAGGAAATTTAAATTTATAATGTTCAGCAGAATTTGATATCCATGTGGTCTGACCTTGAGTGTGTAGAAGTTTGCCAAAGACCATTGTGCAATTTTCTGGATAACAAATGAATAAAGGTTTTAGTCCCAGGAAGAGATTTTAACCTTTTAGAAGGAAATAAAACGGGAATGGTAATAAATAAATGAGTCCAGATAAAGGGTTAATATTTATTTATATCCGGGGAAGATATTTTTAAATCCAAGGAGAAAACTTCTAGGAAGAATGAACATACTGAGAATTACAAAAAAAGTGTAAATATATTTCTGATATTGAAATCTAAACTGCCAAATTCACATCTGACCCAATGCAAGGGTTTCGTAGACCCTTTCCACCAGAAGCTTCCACATGGTGTGAAGAAAGGACAGAAGAGTAAAGGCTTCTTCGCCTTCCCCAGCATTTTAGTCGAGCTGAAGTCTAGTGACAGTTTGGCAAATTCAAGCAATAGAAGAAGTTGTTTTCTTTTGTTTTGTTTTTGTTTTGTTTTTTGGTCTCGGCCAACTGATACAAAATTTCCTTGTTAGCTAATAAATATTTCACAAATTGTATTATTTTAAACAGTTTTTTATCTTTTTAGATATTACATATTTATCCAATCTATAAATTTCTTGCTGAGCATATTTTTATCAGCCTATCACTGATGGTATTTAGATGAGAATCTCAGGAAGATCTGAACTCTTACTTGTCCGAATATGTATGGGATTGCTTCTGCAGTTTAGAATGTTTTGCTCATTGAGAATACTGAAAGACTTCTTGGACACATTCATATCATTATAAACATATTGGAAACTGTGTTACAGGTTTGTTTCTAATTATTTCTTACTTTATTTACCTTGATGAACTGCAGTTATAGTGGAAATAGGGCAATCCTTTTTAACGGCCACCTTTTGCTCATTGAGGTGCAAACTAGAACAAAGAGCTCTTTGTCACAAACTGTTGAGGTGCTTTGTCCATCTCAGGATATCTTATTATTATTTGAACATCAATCAGAGTTCATTTATTGTCTTTATCAGTGATGGCCTAAACAGTTACTGGGGCTAAAAATAAATTCAGGTAATCATTGGTCATTAAGAAACTTGCTATAGCAAATGCTTTTAGTTTAGAATTTATTTTATTTGTGCATTTTTTATCCAAAATAATTTATATAGATTTATATTTAATGATCCCTGATATGAGGATTGAAATAAAGTGATCTTGCTAAAAGACTTTATTCAGAAAGTATTTGAGGCAGGCAATGTTTCAGTACATCCTGTTACCAAAATAAATAAAACATACAAAAATCCCCATCCTGACAATTTTACATATTAGTGAAAATATCCACCTAATTTTATTTAGGCATGAGCCACAGAAACTTAAGAGAAACAGGACAGCCTAACATTCTATAGCACCTTGATGTTGCTGGGCTCACCTCTCCATAGATTAATTGTGCTCAATCCACAGTCTCCTACTACAACAACAGAATTAATATTGATCATTAATTTTCTCCAGGACCTGGACAATAAATAAATATATCAAAAATTTTATAATTTTAAATTGATCTTTTAAAGTACATTTTATTATTCATGTCCTGACCATAGAAAATAAGAATAACAAATCTTAACATTTTTAAACATTTGCTTTAAATTTTTTCAAAAAAATAAAATATTGAGATATACCTCAATCTTCTATAACTCTTTATCACATTGTTATACCCCTTGACAGACCAAACACTTTCTAGTAGCTGGGTAGTACCTTTCTCATAAATTGTTTTATACATTAATATAAATGCTCTCTAACAAAATCATTAACAAAAGCTATACACACATATATACACTTATGGACGTACATGCATTTATGTAAAATTTATTCATGTTGATGCATTGTTCATTTATTTAATTCACTTGTATGAATATACCCAAATGTACAGCTACTATCTTATTTTATAAAAATTTAGATTATTTCGAGATATTTTCTAGTACAATTAATGCTGAGATACATGTTCTTAAATTTAACTCTTGTGCAAATGTGCTAAATATTTCCATAGAGAACTTTATCAGAAGTACAATTAACCTTTTATGTAATTTGGATACTTAATTTTAATAATAATGCATCAAAATTTTTCATATTTATTAAAAAACAATTGTTTTCACCCTGCAGTATAAAAATATTTACTTTTCCACTCTTCCCACTGCAGGGTTAAACTTTCAAAAATTTGTCAGATTCGAGAAAGTGAAATATTTTAGTGTAAAATGCCAATGCCTTGATTACCTGTTAAATTGAGCATCTCTTCATAATTTTAATTGGCATTAGGTTTTCTTCAGTTCTGAATTGTCTGTCACATTCATCACCCAGTATTCTGTTATGTTATTTTTATTTTCTGATTCATTGGAGTTATGTATATATTCCTGAAAAAAAGTTACCACTTTCACTTAGCCACAGAGTAAATGTCAGGAACATCTTATGAGATGCATGGATGAAGGAGAATTTCTTAGCTATGGCTTCTGACAGTTTTTGTTTTGGGTTAAATTTCTTGATCAATTGGATTAGTAGTCTTTAATCATGGTTTATTTGAGAATCATCTGGGTAGCTTTTAAAAATGACAATGTCCTGATCTGAGAATTTTATTTGATGAATCTGCAATAGGGCGTGGGCATCAACACTGCTTAAATGATTTCCCCTGGTGATTTCAGTGTGAAGGCTTCTCTGATAATCACTGCATTAGATGTAGTCTAGTCTTTTACTTATTATACTGAAGAGAGTGCATTAAAATAACCTCTGTACAATCATTTTTACCCCAAGCTATGATATTATCCAAAAAAAAAAAAACATTCTAATTTACAATTGTCACCTATTATTCTGTCACCGCCACCTCCTAATCCAACCCCCACCCCGACTCCCACTGTGACATCTCTTTAGCTCTTTAGGATCTTAGTTTTCCAGTCGGCTCTTGCCCCTGGCATGTCTTAATGTTACTTTGAGAAATTATTCTTTAATATTATAACTTGTTCAACTTTTTCCTTTGATCTTTTCCAACATATATAGAATTATGATTCATATACACAGCACAATTTTAAATCCTGCACACTTCTAAATCAAGTCAGCTCTGACACTGTCACTCTGCATATTAGACCCAGCCCTAAAGAGAATACCTACTCCCATCCTTTACATGGCAGAGGATGATGGGAATCAGACTTATTCAAATCTCATATTTCCATGTTCATCACTGCAACTGATGAGATGGAATCAACTGTATTCATACATCTCTTAACATGATGTAGTGATACTACAGTTTAAAAATTACTATAATAGTAAGCCACTTCTGTGATTGAATGAGTATACTAAGTCCATAAGGGCTGTTTTATAGGGTATGCTAGCTTCAATTCAAAAGCAGTCCTTCCTGATGTTTTCAATCTCATATAGTTGTGGATATTATAGTTACATATAAAATATCAAATTAAAATCTTAATAATTATTATTGACAAATTGTAGTATGAACGCACCTGACTCTTTTTTTTTTTTTATCCCAAACACTATACATTTATCATCTTTTTAAAAAACTTATTGACATTGCCTCCAAGCGCCATTATGTTTGTGCTTCCAGACTTCTGTTCTGGCTACCTATTCCCCTTCCAGCCCCACCATGCTTCTGGTCTAAAATGCTCCCTATACTACATTTAAATATATTTGGTCATGCTTATTGTCATAGACTGAATGTTTATGCCCCCCAAAATTCACATATTGGAATTCTCACTCCAATATAACAGTACTTGGAGGCAGGGACTTCAGAAGTGATTAGGACATGAGGGTGGATGCCTTGTAAATGGGATCAGTGCCCTTATTAAAATGGGCCCTGGGATGCTGTCTTTCACAATTCCCACCATGTTGGATACAGGAAGTCAGCAGTCTACAACCGCGAAGAGGGCCCTCACCAAAATTTGGATATCCCAACACCCTGATTTTAGTACTTTGCTATAGCTGCCCAAACTAAAACACTTATGTCTTTTTTTTTCTTAGCAACAAAACATGATACATATACACTTTATATGATTTTTAAGGTCCAAATCAAATGCACAAATTTCCATTTGAATCCTAGACAAATGTAATGAATAAAACTTAATTGTCTGCACTCCTACATCATCACCTTATTTCTGCTGTTACACTGCTTACACAGAGGGCTATGCACTTTAGCTAGCACTTAGATCTATTGTCTCCATATGATTCTAATGTGAGTAATGCCATGAAGCTTACATAACCGTCATGTCCCCAGAGCATATTATGTAATGCATTGGTGATAAAAGCTGTGCAGGAAATAATTGCTTAATTAAATGGAATTAAATATAATCTCACCAAATGAATAGGACAAAAGATATTAGATCAGACAATACAGTAATTTAGTAATTGTAAATAATTTAGTGCATATTTTATTTGACAAGAGAGAAGTAAATTATTCACTATTATCTTATATTTACTAGAAATACTAAATGTATAAAAATATTATATAAATGTATGTAAGAAAAACAATTGCTATATACAGATTGAGTTTCATGATAATATGGCACATATACAAGTATATGAAATGGGAGATTATAAATTATACCACTTCTGTGAATAGTACATATTGTGGGCTATTTCTGTCTTGCATAAAAAAAATATATTTGAAGACTGTTTTTAAATGAATTTGGGCATAATTAAGTTCTGGTAGGTGGCTTTAACAAATGTAAAAAAGGAAACCAAATCATTAAATGTGACATAGTATTAATTCAAAGTAACGAATAAGTTACAAATGTTTAAATACACAATAATTGCTTTATTATTTAATAAAATCTATCCATGAATGAACACATTTTCCCTTTAGATAAATAGTACACAGTAATGAATTAATCAAAAATAAGTATTTATTTGGAACCTTCACTGAGTCAGGTAAGCATTCTTGAAAATCAATAAAAAGTTTCAAAATTTCACATGAATACTCCTCTTAAGCAGCTCGCAAATCATCTGGAGAGGTATGAGCGAGTAATGTGAACCCAAGCATCCCTCTTGGCAGTTTAACATCAGTCTTCTGAGCACTAAACTTAGTGGTCATTTTCCTCAAAGAAGAAGATGCAACTACCCTTCTTATCTCTGGTTTTTGTCTACATTGTAAGCCTATGAGTCATTTGTCTCATAGCAAAGCTTTCAAAATCATCATTCATAGAGCAGCAGTATTGGCAACACCTTGGGTCTGCTCCAGAACTCTAGAACCAGAACCCTCACTTTAGCTAGCTTCTTGAGTGACTTATACGTGGCTTGGAATTTAAGAATCACTTGTTTCAAAGTAGCATGTTCCCAACATTATATTTAATTTGTAACCCAGATGTCTTTTCCCAGATATCCAACATTTCTGCTCTCAAAGGCTTCCACTAAGAGTACTGCTTTTCTATACCAAATTTGTTCCTATTTATTGCAGCTTAAAACATTTTCTTCATCTTTTTATCTCTGCCTTAATGTTGGATGTCCTTTGAGAACAATACTTCTCTGCTCTTCTCCAATTAGTTGCTGATTTTTCCCTCACATCAACCATACGGACCTTGGGCTCTGTAAAGGGGAGCGCAATTTAGTGTCTTCTACTTTGTTACTACCTCCAAATTATTGCTATTCTGCTCCCTCATCAACATATTTTTGCTTCTTGGCAGCTCATGACATAAAACATAATCAGACTCATGGGTGCTTTAATCTACATTAGAGTATTAGCTCATGCAGTCGATTGGCTGCAAAGCCAATTGGCTACTATAGCCGAGAGATCAGAGTAGTTTAAGGGCATCTGTCAAATTTTATTCTACTTAATACTCATTTTATAGCTTCACCTTTTACTGCTTCTAAGGTCCATTGGTGATGGCATGAATTCCAAACCTTGATCTGGTGACTATTCCTAGAGCAATAGTAATAGTCCTACTTATTCTGCTTTCAAGAAGAAAAATAATTACTTACCCAAACATTTATGTCAACCTGGAAGACCTTGTCTCACAACTGCTTGCTAATCATTAGTTGTTAGAATTGGCAGAATTCTTGCCAAATGGATTTTCTTTGTTATATTTTGAGTAACAGGGACAATGTTGAAAAATTCTCAACTGTCATAAAGATCAATAACTTTGAACACAAAGCAAAATCATCGAAGAAGGGCAAATCAACATACTTCTCTCCTGTAAATTGGGATGCATCTTACTGAGGGTTTCAGCCTTCATGGAGAATTAATATATTATTTTATAATAGCATTCTATTAAAAGCAGAATGATGTATGATTAGAAGAAAGAAATGACTTGAGAACAGATTTCAAAAACTGCCGTTAATCTTCAAATTTAAGTCATACTTAATCATATAAATAAAATTATAGCATTTCTTGTTAACATAAGGCCCAGTGGTCTCTCCTTGCCTTGATGATAATAGTATTCATCATAGAATGAAAATTCTTTTAATTTTTTTTTTACTTTTAGAAATTGTCTGACAACAAAAAAGAACAATACCCACTCTTTCAACAAAGATTTGGTAATACTAAAGCTTTAACAATTGCTTGCAATATCCTTTCAAAAAGTGCTAGAAGAGACAGGCTAGTTTATCTTCTCACTGTATGCCATCCACTGACAAGGGGCATTTTAACAAAAGTGACACCAAGGGAAGCCCTGTACAAGATAGGTATTTTGGTGTTTTGTTTTGGTCACTACTAGTTTATGGAGTCTTATGTTTATCTTTATGTATCTACTACCAACATATTCCAATTAACATGATCCTTATTTCCATCCCCAATTTTAGCAAGTATTGGTTTTAATGCCCTGTTGGCTTGCCAAGGCTTGAGACATTTAGCATATCTATCTACTATGGACACTACTGCCCAACTTCAAACTGCACTATGCTGGAATTCTTCTTGCTCTGTATTCTACTACATTGACTGGCATTTCTTATGGACCAACATAAATATGGTTCTCTGGGTGCTTGATTTGTCTGCCACTTCCAAAGAGACATTTGTGGCTAGGTGAATATCAAATCTTTAAATATAGTTCTTATATATTGTACCTTAATGAGTTTGTCACCGGTTGGATGCTTCGGATTTATTTCTGTTTATAATTCATACTTGCTCCAATATATCCAGCAAAAGGACATTTAGAGTATTCATTTCAATATCTCCAGTTAACCTGATTAGTATATCATTGATTTAATACATCCTGTTGGCGACTAGTAGGATTTAATCAATGGCCTAGTTTGGATTTCTTCCAAATAAATTATAGTACAGGCACAGAATATTAATAGCATTTTTATTTAAGGCAAAGGGGAGAGATCGCAGTCACTATCACACCAATAAAATTGAGGCTTCTGCACCAGGTACACTGCTGATGACATGATGCATTTACTAAATTCAAGATTGTGCAGAGCTTGCCTGAAGCTGGGGTTATGACTTTTTCTAAGTTATAATAATGCCTAATACATCTTTTGTAATATTGAAAATACCTGACCTATATGCCAGTAGTTCACAGTGAACTGATATATTCCATATAGTTGCTTTAATGCTCTGCCTAGAATTTTAAAGGCAGTCGTTATGAAACAGAGCAACCATTTTTTCCTTGAAATTTTTTAATGATTTAACTAAATATGATTGACTTTGTGATAATAAGAGATAAACAAGATTATATATCATTTTGGGACTCATTGTTGAACTATTGCTAGGAAATTTATATTAAAAATTGCCTGTAACAACTTTGAGTACAGTTATTATTATAATATATGTACTAAAAGAAGGTAAAAATAGAGTTTTTCTACATACATACCTTGCTTGATACATTCTAAAAGTATTGATGAGACATTTAAAAAGTACTGCTGACACTCTTAAACATGCTGTAATAATATCCACTCACCTGCAACCTATGGGAGGGAATACAGTAATCCATCCATTCTCAATAAAATTAAACTTTTATATATATACAATTAGCATATATAATAAGAATTTTGGGATGCCTAGAAAACGGAATTTAGGTCATCTGTAAAATGTTCGTATTATTATAGCTCATGGTCCAAGAAACTAGGGCTTAGTAAATGCAAAACATATCATATGCCCCAGCTTGTATTCATACTATGCGTAAAGTGTAGTTCTAATATAACCCCAGGGGGAAAGATATCCATAACATTATAGTGTTTTCATCATGGAAAATCTGCTTAGTTGTATTTGCTTGTTATGCAATTTCTTGTCCCTAAAGTCTTTGAACAAAAAATATTTAAACAACTGCTAGCAAAATTATATCAGCTTATTTACAATTAGTATATTTATTATGTATGTAAACATAACAGCATCACTACTAATATATGATATGCTTGTATTTTAATTATTATATTATGGTTATATTAACAGATATTTTAAATAGCACCGGGGGTTCTTTTTAGAATTTTTTAATAGAAAATTTATTTAATCTTAAAAACTTGATCAGTTGACAAATGTTACCCAAAATATAACGTAGCCTTATTGACAATACATTCATTAACACTGTGAAAATAAATTTAACTAAATTGAGCCTCTTGAGAAAGACTTGGGAGAAAAAAAAGAATGATAACTCACAAAACATTACTGTACCAATAGGAAAGCTAAAGTGAGAATGTGAAAAGACCTAAATTGTGTGTGTGTGTGTGTGTGTGTGTGTGTGTGTGTGTGTGCACGCACATATATATTACAGAAAAATTTAGCAACTTAAGGTACTTTTAAACTCTTCTGTGGAGTCTTATTAACAAGCTTCAGAAGAAGGAAAAACAAATCTAATAGTTATTGAAAATAAAAAAACTTAAACTATTGGCATCAAAAATGGCAGTGTATAGAGTGGCGTAAGCAGTACAAAATCCAGAAGACCTAACTAAAGTGCTGACCTTTTCTCATTTTTTGAAAACAAAATGTAATGATGAAGAAAAGATTAGTGGAAGGGAGAAGTAAAACAAGGAGAGAGAAGAAAAGGGAGGAGGAGGAGGAGGAGGAGGAGGAGGAAAAATAAATAAAAATTTAAATAAATAGCATAGCCATACAGAATGAGTAACAAGAAATGTTAGTTACTATTTTCAGAACATATTCTAAAATTTGGAGTTACAAACTGCTCATAATTATTATCAGTTTATGTAGAGTTTGGTTACATAGAAGGTAAAATGGATTTTTTTAATCTA
This sequence comes from Cynopterus sphinx, assembly GCA_030015415.1. NCBI lineage: Eukaryota > Metazoa > Chordata > Mammalia > Chiroptera > Pteropodidae > Cynopterus > Cynopterus sphinx. The sequence goes on from CM057379.1 coordinate 12,784,350, forward strand.
ATATCTTACAAATTTGACTTTCAGTTATATCAAGTGATCAAAATTGAAAACTATATGATAAATGAATGTGATAATGAGGCTTAGTAATATATCACATATTTCAGAACTATTTCTGATGTATCACCTCTTTTCTATAGTAAAACAGTATCTGTAATACACAAGTATTTTCAGTGTACATTAGGCAAATTGGAAAAAATAAAAATTTCTAAGGTTTTTTTTTAATGAAAATACTAGAGAATCATGACTTTGTATTGTTATTAAAATTGTCAGCATTCACTAGTGATTCTAAGAGCATGTATCTCACATAATCAAGCCCAGTTAGGGCCTTAAGAATTCAGAACCTGTTTATATGAAGCCTAGGACTAGAGTCACTGCTTCAGTCCTTAGCATTAAGTAAAACAAAAATGCAAAGAGACAAATTTCGATACAGGAATGTAATTGTATTTTAAAGATTAATATAAATAATTCCAACAGCAAAAACAAAAAGAATATATGCAGGTTAAACAGTCCTGACAAATATTTATGATAAAGTAAAATGGTTTTGGAAAAAAATAGTTTGAATTTCAAAAAAAAAATCAAATACATAAATTTAAAATATATGTATATGTATATGCATATATATTATATATTATTATACTTATAAGATTTGCTGATTCAAATTTAGCTAAGAAGGTATCTTTTAATATGTTGTAGCTGTTCTATTAATTTTAGTTGACTTTGAAATGCATTTTCACAGAAATATCTGAATCTGCAACATAGTTTGTATTTTAAGTAGCACTAGATTTTCCGTTTCTGGCAAACATTAGTGTATACAAACTGAATTAACTTTAATGCAGCTTATGTTAAAGATGGAATATAATTCAGCAGAGTTATTTCAATAGGAATTGTTTTCTTAAACTACCAACACGATGATGAATCCAAAATCCATATCCCCAGCCAACAAAATTTTATAACCTCCAGAAGTTACACCTGGACCTGATGTACATTTTCATTTGGATGGCCTGGGGCTCCTTAAGTTTTACATCTTCCAGTCTAAACCTGCCACTCCTTTATTATTTATGTCTTGGTGGATGACTCTTTGGACTCATCCAGTTGGAAAACAAAAAGACATTTTACATTCCTTCCTTTACATTTTTCTTTTCTAATTCATTTTAATCGCATAAGTGGGGAATTCTATTTCATAAATATCTATTGTATCTGTCTATCACTATGACTGTCCATGCCGGTTCTATGATATAGGGTCATGTTGTAACTTTTCTGGATTCTTAACTAGTCTTATCTCCTCACAATGCATTTTATACTCTCATCAAAATTTTATTAACATACATATCTGATTGTGCCATTTCTTTGCTGATAGTACTGTAATGGATCCTTTTAACCTTGAAGACATGTCCAGATGACATCGCATTTCTTCACAGTATATGCCCAGCCAGTATTATATATCATGTTTAATTTTCCTCTGTACTTTATTGCTTCCAAACCTTTGGGCTTTCTTTTATTTTTATGCTTCTCTCTCTTAATACATGCTGCTTCCTTGCCTTTTAAACACCTACGTTAGGCCTATTCAGTAGGTCTCAATACAACCATATTCTCTTGCAGCCCAATAAAAGCTCTGAAAAAACTTGTACACACACACACACATTTATATGTATATATATGCAAATAAAATATACATATGTATATATATACATACATACATGCATACATATATATATATATATATATATACTTAATACACACACACACACACACATATATACTTATATATACTTAATATATATATACTTACATTTACACACTTTCTTTATGGCAATAGACAAAATCCACTAGACATTTTTGTTTGTGGGTGTACCTTCATGCAAAAATGTAAAGGACTCAAGTGTATTTGGAGCCTAAAGGCTATCATCCCATGAGTACACTTCAAATTCAAGGCCAATGTTCTATACGACTGTATTTATTAAAAAAAGGAGACAAATTAAGAGAGTTCTGTTTTAAAACTACCAATTCCTCAGTGCATAAATTATACATCATTGCTTCTACTAATCCAAACTGACTGCACCTACTCTAAAAATCTGTGTATTTGCTAAGCTGTTTATGTAGGATGCCTACCACTTAATAAGTATGTGTAGAAACATTTTCCAAATACACATTGCATATGTAAATGCCTCCTCCACCACCACCGAATCTTTTTAAAGTCCATGCCTTTTTTCCTCCTGGTATCTTATATTTGAAATATAAATGTAGGGTTTGGGGTCCATACTTTGATTTTATTCCTACACACTGATTATCCCTTGCCATGTAGTATGTAGTGTTTCCAGTAGGCATGGGCCAATGGCAGCATCACTATAATTAAGACACACCAAAAAAATTATTTTATAAATCTCACAAATGGAATTAATGACTTTCCAGTGGTTTAATATTAGCCACATTTACACTGTCATCAAAGTATCTACTGTCCTAAGTTAGCAGAAACCAGACATATAAAAATTATCTAATGATTAATAGGGTTTATATATCACTAACAATTCACCCTCTAATATATACTTAACCCTATCATCTGCCAAAATAATCTTCTAATTTAAGGGACATATGTTACTTGAAACAACTTAATTACTATAATGATTTCCAAAAATAAAAATGTAATTTATTGCTTTAATTTTGACCTATCTCTTCAAGACTCATACTTACACACAAAAATAATAAGTCCAGTATCAAAGTATCACCAATGTCTGCTAGCACATCTGTTATTCAGAAAGCTTATTCTAGTCAACTTATTCTAGTCATAATAAGTCATTGCCTTATTATGAGAGAAAGAAACTCTTGGAGAGAAAATTGAGAGCTATCTGGACACCATAGAGAAATCAACTCGAGGGTACATAATTAGATGAAGCAAGGTAACTGCATTCCCCTCAGAGAATTGAATCTGAGGGGCACTAAGAGAATCCTAAAATAGCAAATATCCACTGAGTGGAAACGAATTCAAAACATTTATAATGCTAAAAATGATATTTCTTACAATGAGCTAACTAATACTTGTACCCAACAGCACCTATTTGAAATCTAGTGCAAGACCAGTCATTTACTAAAGCCCAGAATTCTAGATGAGTCTCTTTCAAAATAACTGATTATATATGTTCTGGCTGAGACAGCCAACATTCGAGTATTTATTTCTAACTCTGAATTCAGATGCTTAGAAACACTGACACTGTACAACTGATCTGTCACCTAATTTAATACACTGATAGTGCAATAACACATTTATTAGGACAAAAATTCTCCAGAAGTTTTATAGGACTAAGAAAAGTCACAGATGATCTTGTAGTTATTAAAAAAAAAACATCTCTATGACTCCAAACTTATGCTGCTATTAACTAATTATATAGTTCTGAATAAATCTCCAACATTCTAGGCCCCAATTAAGCAATTTTCTAAGTTAGTAGATGGGAACATTTAGGACACTCTCATTAATGTAAATCTATGGTAATATGAAATATAAAAAACTAAATAATTTGAAAATAAAATGATTGATTTGGGTAAAATCTGCAATACATACGTTAAAAGTCAGAAAAATTTGAGGTATTGACTGGGAGCAAAAATAACAAAATTAGATATATAACAAGCAGAAAGAATAAAATATTTTTAAGAGAAAAAATTAGATGAGCAAAACAGCAAAATTAGGAAGGTAAATAAGGTAGATAAAAGGAATAAGACTGCCAAATTTACTACTAGGCCACAACAACAATCCTTTCCTGAGCTCACTGCAGACAATTTGAATAAATTACTGAGGCTTTCCAACTTAACCTCATTGCAACAGTCCTTTGGTAAATATTATTAGTAGGTCATGATTTACATTAAAATATAATTTCTATCATTTGTCCAGTATAATTTTATGGAAAACTGTTAGCAAATTTGTCAAATTGAGACAGGTATTTTTGATAGTGCTTCTACTTCCATCTTTATTTTTATATCTTATCACACATTAATCTTATTTGACATCCTAGGATACTTCCCATTTCAGAATCTATTTGATCTACCTAGATTTAGTAAAAAATTAAATTTCATTCTAAAATGGCCTTACAATTTGGATTTTTAAATATAACATCTAATGACTAGAAGAGGAAACATGCAATCTACACAAATTATACATAAATTTAAGATATATTGTAATATATCCCTGTTTAGCTGCCTTTGTCATTAAACTATTAATATATTTATATCAAACAACACAATAAAACAAAGATTATCAAGAAGGTTTGAAGACACGTTTGTGGAGACAATGAATTTCAGCTTCCCTTGAGCCATGTAGATAATTACTTATCTGTTTGAGCCTAACTCCATTCTTGTATATTTTAATTTAAAAACAAATGCAGTATTAAAATTGAAAATGACTGTTTTGATTCTTATCAATATTGAGATGAGAAGACTTTGTACCTTAGGAGAAGTTTTATGTTTCCTTTCATGGAGAAGTCACATTTGGTATTTCCTAAATGTGTATTTTTATAGCTCTTCAGAAAGTATAACTTTTGCCTATTTTTTCTCTTTCAAAAACTCAAGATCACCTTGACAATGATTGCTCCATTTGAACCATTTGAGAAAGAACAGCAAAGCAATTTTACCAAGGACTAAACAGTTTCAAATGGGCTGAGATACTGATTCCAGACAGCCAAATGACCATTAAAATAGAGATGAGTGGTTGTGAAACATGAAACTAATTTGAGAAATGTGTATTTTGACATTTTTTTTTATTATAAAAGCAGTCATATAAACTCTAACATTTCCATCTAGAAACCTGGAAAAGTTATTCTTGCCATAGAACTGAAAGGACAGTTAAAGAGGAAAGCTCATTTATATAGATTTTCAAGCGACTAAGGTAAAAATCAACAATACCAAAATGATGTAAGTGAGGAAGTGAAAGTACAAGAAACCACTCAGCATTTGACCCTTGTCACTCTGATCCTCTCAGAAAACATCAGGATTTGACACAACAACAAGTAAACACTCAAAGCAGGGAAGATTTAGAACATGTTTAAAACCTACACCACACCTTAAACTTAATAATGGTATAGTAATATTTTGGTTCCTAAAATTTTATCTCTTGAAAGTATTTAAAATGATTTTGTTTAATTTGGACTCATTGTTCCAGTGAATAAAGGATATGATTGCTTAGCTATGTAGATTTTGATGTGAAGCATTTGGGTGATTATACTTTCTGCACAAAAATCATAGAAACAAAATAATACACACATTTTCATAATACAATTAAATATTTAATTTAATTTGACATCACTCTGAGAAAATATTATTATCACCATATTATTAAATTTTATTGCAAGAAGTTAAATCATTTAACTTAATTTACATTTTCTATCACTGATAAAGTCATTATTAGACAGGCAATCTTTTGGTGTTTTTAATAAGACAAAGTTAAATATTGCTTTTAAATTCAGTCTGCCAAGTATCAGGATTTTTTTTTTTATTATCTGTCCTTATATTCCAGAAAACTTATAGCTCAAAATAAAAATGGAAAGCAAAATCCATCAAATAAAACTAGACATATCCTGTCATTGAATTTTCATTAGTTACTTGGGTAAATATTCCATTTTAATGTTATAATTTGCAGTAATTATATAATCTATATACGGATAAAAATATTCATTTGTAATGTAAACTTCATGATGTAAAAATGCCTCTTGTTCTTCTTTATTGATACCTTATTTTTTTACAAAAATTGCTATATGAAATTGTATTTATAATTTTTTTTTTTTGCCAATTATGCTATTGTCCACATTCAGTTTCAAGAATGCCACCTTATTTTTTCTGGTTGTGATTTGCAAAGTCTGTAATGCCTTTTCCTTAGAGGCTATGCAAATTTTTTGTTAGATATAAGCCATCTCGTTTCTGATTTCAGGAAGTCAACATAACCCATCTGCTGCTTTCATTTCCCAGCTGTATGCAGCTTTGCCATTTTGTTCTAAGTTGAGCTTTATGCTGTGTTTGTAGGCAATCTTTTACCCGTCATGCTTACATTTTCCTTGTGTAATTCACCAGAGACACAGGTGTAGATGTTATGTATGGGGACATGCACTGTTAGGCTTGCAAGACTTTTCATACATTTTGAATTACAGTCTTAAAGGGAATTAATTTCGTACAAGGGTGGGCACTAGTGCATCAAAGCAGACACAGCCCTCAGACTGATTCCTGATTTTAGATCCAGGCTCTATCTCTATGGTTTATTGAAGAAGATATTTATTTTTATATCTTCATTTTTAACATTTCCAAATGAAGATGTTGTAACTTTTCACTAACTTCCCAGGGATGCTGCATTAGAATAAAAATCTGGATAGATAGATCAAAAGATAATTTGTTTTTGGTCTGTATTTATTAGCAACGTGCAATATAATTATAATAATTAGAATACTAAATAGGTTTGTGTTCTAATTATTAATGACATTTAAAATTTAAAAAATGAGCATTCTGGTAGATTCTTATCAACAAGGCCACTAAAATGTACTCTGACTCCTCTGAAATGATCAAAAGTCAAAACATGTTGGGAAGTTATAACCTAATAACTCTGCTCACCCAAATATTTATATGAATGTACTTAAAACTGCTTTGGTCACTAAATTGCAATTTGTACACCTCAGCATTTTTGACTCTTTATATGTTATTTGAGACTGTGAAGTTGATGAATATTCTTTCCTTATTAAAATATTTTGCCATCCTTCTTTCTAAAAAGAAAACAAGAGTAGGGAAAATGATCAATGTACTTTAATAGAGGTGCAGGGAAGAATAATCATTTAAATTTAACACATGACCATTTGAATATAGTTACTGTTACTATAAATAATAACTACTAGTAATCAAATATGTAGAATAAATACAATATACCTCAATGCATTTTTATGAATTATCTACATTTAGGTGTTACTGGAACTGTAGTATGAGGTATTTGTGACAGAAACAATTCCTGCAATGAGAAAAAAAATTGTGCTATCAGGAGTAGAAGTGTCAGTGTATTTTATGGTCTGATTGAACTTCTGGGTTTGTGTTGAAAAGACTCACTTTACTAGTTGTAGCTTTTAATCTTGAACTGACATGATACATTCACCACAATTTAATGTCAAGAGTGATAACGTCATATCTGCTTCTTGGTGCCAGAGTCTACAAGATGAAAAAGAAAAGAAAGCAAAACAAAACAAGAAAACAAGAGTTTATCTGTAAGGTTGTCAAACACTCCTTCGGATTTTTGACTTGCTTGTCAGTTTACAACTTTTCCAAGTGTCCTACATGTGCACTTAAAATGCTAGGGGAAAGACGAGCTCATAACTTATGTAAGTTTATGAGACATGATAGACTGTATCTTCTCTTTCCTAATTCTTCCACCGCCTAAATCAGAATAAAATGAAATCACCAAAGTATCAATTCCTTTTTTCTGCTATAATAAAAAAATTTCAATGAGCCCATTTAGTCTATCAATACATGTTTGGGTCTGTTTCAGTGACTGGTGATGGACACAAACACACGGGACAATGAAGGCAACTATTAACAAAGGATTTTATTTATTTTACTAAAACAATCTCACATTTGTAAAGGTGCATTTCCTTTCAAAGAATCATGGAAGACATAGCATAATTTAAACAGTCATAAACTCTTCTTTTAAATTTGCATAATATTGTCTTTTTAAATTCTAACATTACCTGAATTATAGTTACATAAATTTATATGCTGAAAATGAGTGAAAAGATCATTCAAAGAAATTAGAGCACACAATATATAGCAATTTCTGATTCCTGTGAAGATTGCAGATTATGCCATTTATATTTTAAAGATTATTTTGAGACAACATATGTTAGTCAAGGGAAATATTTTTAGTAGATTAATTTTATTCCATAAAATCTCAATATATTTCCAGATTTCTCAACTAATTTCTTTTGGTCTAAATAGTTCTACAGTTATTTACTTTATTATCAAGTCTACTAAAAATATAATTTGGCTAATAATTTCTGAGCCAAGAAATATAGATAATGCTTCTCCAATGTTTTTACATAATCTAATACTTTTACTGGATTCAGAGTTAAAAAGTGATGTTTTAAACCTGAGACTATAAATCATACCACAGTGCTAAAATTCTCTAAGAAGCATGCAGAGGTGTGGTTTTTTTTTTGTTTGTTTGTTTGTGGAAAAAAATAGGTGCATTGCATATGTTTGATATATAAGTAATTATCTCCATAATCATGTATTGGGATCCTAATGTGAGGATTTTTGCCTGTCTTTTGGGGTCCCAAGTTTACTAACAGAGAGACTTAAGTTTGAGCTGACATGGTTAATGAATGCAGGTTATATTTTTTCAACTGACATCTAGTTACAGAATTCGAAATGTAGTTGTTGACTGCATATTGACCAACATCAGCATTCTATACGTTTGAGAGGTAGTGTGTACACATACCACATGGAATAAGACTGAACTGAGGTGAAGAGGCCATTTTCTCACTTTCCAGGTAATGGAGGATTATCTGTATACATGCTAAGATTAGAACGGATAAGTACTAAATAGACTACTCTTTCTTTAGTACTAGACAAAATTACTTCAAAAGCACATGCACCTTTAGAGTGACATAATTTCTTAACTAGTTCATTCTTATGTTCTTTCTCTACCACCTTCCTGCTCCAATCTGAGGAACAATCTTAAAAAAAAATTATATCACATTCACTCTAACTATTCATCAGCTTCTCATCATGCTTGGAATAAAGACTGTGTCCCTATTCACCACCCAGTATCATCTGGGAAGAATATCCCTTTACCCCTCACTTGCAGAGGCTAATACCATATTCATTCTCTTGTCATTGCCAAACACCCTCTTGAGATGCAGCTTTTTCTTGTACCTCTCTTTCCCACAATAATAATTTATTTAATCCCTGCACATTCTTAAATTTCACCTCAAATGTTGCCTTTAAAAAAAAAGTACTGGTGACAAAGGTAATTATAATTTTAACTTATTTTATGTGTTTTGAGTGATACCTTCCTCAGACACTAGATAGAGTTCCAGAGGGCAGAATTTTTTTCTTCTGTTTTTACTCATTTGTCCAGCATATCTCCCATTGGCTAGAACTTCATAACAGATAGAAGTCTGGAAAATATTTGGAGAAAGGTTATACCCTAATTCATGTAATCTGAGGAACACATAGCAAATATGAGACTTTTGGACTTGCTTTGTTCAATTTAATACTTGCATATTCCTCTTCCATAGCAGCTGTCTACCTGAATACTGTATATGAGTTGGTTTACAAAATAATTGTTATATACATTGTTTTATCTGGTCCACCAAAATGTACTAACAAGTAGACATTTGCCAAATATAAATCTGGATAGGAATAACTTTAGGCTCCCCCACCCACACACACAGAGACCTCAAGGGATGGCCCACCATCTTGCCATGTATCTAGAGTAACAGGTATATTGACCTCCCCATCTTTTTGAATCCAGTTTATACTATATATATTTCACCATAGTATTTGTTTCAGAGGAAGAAAAGTTTTGTCTTCCTCATTTTTGTATTTTCATTGCTTCAACTACAATATAAAATTATTAGTCAACTAAAACATTTTAATTTTTTTTCTTTAGAGTTTTGAAATAGAAATTGAAAGAGGGATGTCTTTCTCTGTTAATTTCACTTACTTGAAAAATAAAAGTTATGTAGTTAGTTGTTTTAGCAGAATGGAAAGAGTAGAGGAAGCAGGAGTAGAGGAAGCCTCACACTTTTGTGAGTACACAACAGGAATCTGAAATGGAAGTATCATTATTTATTTATTCTCAGTGTGAAACTGAAAGTTTGTTTTCATACAAACATTTGATAGTCCCATTTGTAATCTAATGTTCACTTATTTTCTTTTACCATTTCAAAGGTTCATTATATTGCCCCTTTTGTTCTTAGAAATTAGAAAACAATACTCCTGCTCATACTGGCTGCCAAAAATCTGTTGCTTTATTATTTTACTTAATGATACTAATGTCCAAGTAGATGCAAGAAAAGGAAGAGGCTTATCTTTATTTTCTGAAAATATTCTTCAATTCCCATTTTTAGATTTGTTGGAACCTATTGCCAATCTATAAAATTGATATATTTTCTATTAGGGTTAGAAAAAGGTATCAGTACTACTTGATATTTTTAGCAATCACTTTAAAATAATAGGATAACATTTACATATTTTTAACCATTTTATTGTCACCTAATTATTGTATCTTTCAGTATAGAGATCTTCATTTATGACCTAGTCAAATTTACTTTCCCTAAATTTTATTTTCTTATACGTCTATCACTTAAAATATTTTAAACAAAATTGCTCCAGGAAAAAGCAGTTTATTATAAAACTTCGAAAAAACCAAGAAAATAAATTGTGCGTTTGTAACATTTGTGAAAATGTCTGAAACTGATATTATCACCCATAATTTGGTTAAGTCTTAGAAAAGCTGAGAAGTTAAATAATAAGCATACTATCCTAAATATAAGAGGATTATGGTGTTTTGGAGGAATAATTAAAATAATTTAATTTTGCACAGGACTAGCCAGATAATGGAGTTCTGATTCTATACTCAGTGCTACATAAAAGTCATAAGGTTAGATAGAAATTTGGCAGTTATATTATAAAAACTCCTGCTTAAGATTGCAAGATTATAAAAATGTTAATTTCTTCAATTAAGTAAAATAAAAAAAGAAAAGAAAGCACAGAAACTTACTTGAAAGGAATGAATGAGATGACAGCATAACAAAAAACTCACCCCAGCAGTTTTCAACTTGCAGGAAGTGTATAGAAAGAAGAGTATGTATGTTCATGTCAATTTGGTAATTGAGTGATGTGAACAAACCTCATAATATAGTAAACCAAAAATTCTAGAACAAATTATATAAAAACGCGAAAGAAATTACAAAAGGTATGGAAGATAAAATGAAACAGTTCAACATATGTTTTTTAGAGTTCCAGTAGTAATTCTAGAGAAAATGTGGGAGAGGCAGAAGACAAAGGGATGTTGATTTAGAATTTTTCAGAGATACTCAAAGTCACAAATTCTTAAATAAAAACTTGTGGATTCCAGAGGGAAAAAGGAAAATAGATTTCTATTAGGTCATATTATGGTGAAGCAGACAAGTATTGAAGACAATGAAAATTGGAAAGATTATATAACTTTGAAAATATTAGAGAAAAATTAATAGAATTGAAAAACAAATTGAATCAAAACCAAAAAAGGAGAAACACACATAGATGCACATGCATGCACACGTACATACAGACACAGACACACACACTCTTAGATATATAGAGTGAAGTAAATAGAATAAAGCAGGTGGTTTAAAGATAAATAAAAATAAATCAGAAATCAAATTATCTATGAAAAAGTAAATTTTTTGTTTTAAAGATAAGTATTTTTAGACTTTAAAATACAATTACAGCTATGTTCTATTTGCAAGAATAATGCTAAAAGCATGTAAACACATGTATTGGGACAAAATATGCACATATGTAAAATGAAATATAAGCAAATTTGATGTAGCTTTATTGAAATTTTGAAAAATGCAGTTTTGAAAATGTGATGAAAATTTTAATTTTAAGCTCAAATACCTCTAATATATTTCAAAAATATGACTGAAATAATTGAAAGTAAAAATGTACCTATCATCAATGTGTTTCTTTTTTACATAATTGACTCAACCATTTATTGGAAACACACAAAAAATCAGAAAATATGTAGATTTAAATAAAATATATAGCAAATTTATTCACTGGATGATTATATAAAGCAGTAAATAGACATAGAATGTACATATTCAAGCATACATTGAGATATTATAAATACCAGTACAAATTCTATATATTATAAAGCAAGTCTTATCAAAGCATATGATATAACAGGAATCAATAATTCAATTTTTAAGTTTTGGAGAATAAAAAGATTCATCAGTTTCTGTCATGTGGTCTTAATTTCAACTGCTTTTTGGACCTTAGTGTTAGTGTAAAAATAGCCATAGAAATATGTAGATGAATAAATGTGACTGGGTTCCAATCACTGCATTTACCAAAGCAGGGTGGCACTGGGTTTGGCCTGTAGAGCATTGTATGCTAAGCTCTGTTTTGAAGCATGCATTACCAGACATAAATATATTTAAGTTAAAAATTAATGATACTAATGAAAAATACTATACAATTGTAATAATTATAAAGGCCATTTATAATATCTCAAATTAAAGAAGAAATAGCAAGAGTTAGATTGTATTTATAAGTAATAATACAATAGAACTTTATAAAATGTACAAATTCTAAATCAAGAATGATTTGTGAACAAAATTATAACTTATTTTAAAAAGCTGAAGAAAAGAAGATAACTAAAGAATAAAATATTAAAATGTCAATAAACATGCACTTTTTCAAGCATTTAAATACTATTATGAAATTATAAAAAAGAACTATAGAAGTTTTGCACTATTTCTCTCTCCTATCATAGGAAAAGAAAGTTCACATGTCATAACATCAGGGAAGAAAAAGAGAAGATAACCATAAAAGTAGCATGTACTTAAAAAATGAAGAAAATATTATGATCAATATTTTGCCAAAATATTTAATATATTTAATCATTTAGATTAAAAAGCATACAAAATATAATAAGAAAACAGTCAAGAATAAATATAGAAACTTAATAATAAAATTAATCAATATTAAAAATAACCTTAATGACTATAAAAAATAAGTTTTACTGATGAGATATATCACATATTTCAAGTAAAATATTCTAATATATTATTTCTTTTAGCGAATACAAAGCACAAATATTCATTACTCACTGTGATTTTCATGGTGATATCAATACAAAACAAAGATGGTAATAGAAATGATTGCAGTCAAATTGTATTACAAAAAGCATGTGAAAATCTCAGAGAATAGAAATAAATACAAAAATGTATTTAAAGGATACTATATACATATGTACACGTGCATATACGCATATGTATTTGATCTTGACACATTAAAAAGAAAAAAACTTATCAGCTGAAAAGATTCAGAAGAAAATATTTTGATAATGTTTCCATGTGAAACAAAAATAAAAACAAACATAAAAACAAAATAGAAATAGGATAGGGAATCATGGGGCTCAATAGTGATTCTTAAAAATAGTAAAAAATTAGTAAAAATTTTGACCAGTGAGATAGGAAAAGTAAAAACCCCAAAACAATTCTCCCTTTTTTTTCCTCCTAAATTTCTTTTCTACTATCAAAGGGATTCTTTTGTCAGTTCTATACTGAAACCAATCTAGATTTTTCCTTATTTTTCTTAGATTAAGATCCAAAATTCTCACATGATAATTCATTTTCTCTCAGACATCCCTATCCTCTGTTCCAGTTACACTGGCCTGTGACTTAAGGCACACACCCACTCTAAGATATTTGTAGGGCCACTTCCTTTGTCTGGACATGGTCCCTCTAGATAACCACTTGTACACATTCCAATATTTGCTACATTTCAATCTGCAATGAGTCCTACTCTGACAGCCCTAGTCATATGTAGTCCTTTTCTATCATCTCTCACACTTTAATAGCTTCCACCCTATTTTACTATTTCTTTTGGTAGAGCACTTATTACATTAAAAAAATTACGTAGTTAATTATTTCAATAAGGTGACCATTTAATGTATTATCTGTGTAGTACAATTTGAAAGAAAGGAAGTTGTTATTAACAACATGTCATGAAACAGGCATAAATGGAAACTAACACAAACAAATGGAGCATATGATGATTCACCCTATGGTCTATGTTATTGCTGTTTTTCAATTATTCAGCATTCATGAAAGTGAAGATCTTTGCTTTGTTTGCTGATGTAATTCAGGTGTCCACAATACCAAAATAAATATTTGTTCAGTGAGGAAATAGCTATCTCTTTAACCATTAAAAGGAAAACTCCCCCTACCAACCCAGAGAAATACTCTGTGATCCTAAAAATAATCAAATGTTTTTGATCAGTTAAATTTTTAACATTTTATATACATGAATTCTGTTTTTCTGTAGGCAGGAATCATTCCTAGAGTATAAACCTAAGTTAATATGACCTTTTATATGATTCTCTCGAATGAAAAAATTTGGATTTTGACAATGCCAGAGGGTTATTTTTTTCCCCATATAATAGATTTTCTTCAAATATTTAAGTTTGCCTTTCTCTTATTTAAAAATTAGGTGGATTTTTGCAAAATGACATGCAGAAGCAGGTGTCAGCAACTAGAACACACACAGGCTGTCAGATGCAAAACAAATAGACCAACAAAAGCATTTGGAGCCTTTACGTTCTTGCCAGTCTGACGCCTTAGTGCAATCTGCAAAGTGCTGTGAGGATTGTCCTTATGTTTATTCATTGAATAAGGAATATTTGCACACTTCTCTTTCCCCCTCGGATATAAAGTTCTGCGAAATATGATAAAGTAAAAGGAACATTTGAATGACAGAATATGCATACACATTTCCATTACAGGCAATAGGAATGAATACTTGTGACTTTTCATCATTCAGGTGCCACATGAATATGTATTTAAAAATCAAGTAGTACTCTTTTATATGAGAACAATCAATATAAAGCTTTGGGAAATTAGTATTTATTTTTCAACACAATCATTTAAAATAAATATTCTAACAATTTAAATCTAACACCACATGGATGGTAGAAAAATGCGACAAAATAGTATATCTAGTTTATACAACTTGATTGAACCCTTGTTAGATATTGAAATCTTTAAAAATAATAAACATTGGCTATTTCTGTAGTCTTTAATGTAAGTCTTTGTCATGAACTTCTCTTTTAAAAAACTGGGTGATTAAGTTTGGCAATATCCATTCCTCACCAGTTGCTTTGCAAATGTAGGATGTTGAGAACAACTGAGGCTGTCTTAACTATAGAGTATGTTCATTTTTCCTCTGTCTCCTAAACTCTGATTTAGTTTTTATTGCTTGAAATTCTCCAAATAAAGGCTCTTATTGCTTGCATTCTAGGCTAGACAATGAAAACACATACTCATATATGGTATATGCCATATATATTTTGTACATATGCGCACATATTATATATACACACATATTCCACATTATATGTGTACACACATGAACGCATACTAGATATATAAATTCAAATTTTCAATATTATATCACTTGGGAAGTTGGTTTAGAAATTCTTTTAGAAATAAACACTCAAATACATTAAGTTTTTCTTATCCCTTTTAAAATAAGAGACACATGATGCTGTTGCTAAATGTGTCTAGTCAGGCAGTACAACCCTAACTGTATTATTCTTCAGCTGCTAGCATGGGTCAGAGAATTCATCTTAAGAAGAACCTTTCTAATTCAATTCGGCAGCTGAGGGCCTCAGCTACGATAGTTGCTAATATAGTCACCTGAAAGTAAAGGAAGTCACTCAGTTATCACATACAGAAGAAATGGAAGACATTTTCTTGCACTATAGAGATAACACACACATTTCTAGACTTGCTATCCTCGTGTTACCCTCAAATGTTAATGAGGATATTTCACACTTTTCTAGTGCTATCTTTATTTCTGTTAACTCATAGAAGCTTCTCCCCGCACAGATTTATAACCATCACAACTCTGTCCCAAATGATGAAAATCAATCATAAAAACAAAAAAAATTTCTCAGAAAACCTAGAATTGTAAAATCCAACCCACCGGAGAAATCAGTCTGGTGTAATAGAGAAAGGAACTGTATTGTTGCCAGGCAGAGGAGATTAAATCTTGATAATATTAAGGGATAGCTAGGTTACCTTACAATCCTCTCTAAGCCTTATTTTTGCCACCGCTAAAATTAGAATAAATCATAATTTATACTTTGTGCTAAATGTTAAATGAAATTAAAATATTTAAAATTATTCTCAGATCATTTCACACTCAGTATATGTCGTATGTTACTATTCTTTTCAAAGTTAAATGTTACTATTTTATCTTAAATATCTATGAGATATAAATTTTAATTTATTTAAAGTATCCTAAAAGCATTGTTCTCTTTTACAATTACCAAAAAAAAAAAGTAAGGTATGAGAAAATATACTCAAATTGGAATATTGTCAATACTTTTTATCACAGCATTGATTTAGCAACTTTCTATTCAAGTATAATTTTTTCTTCAGTTAATTCAGTGTTTTTCAAAAGTCATATTTTTTTCATTATTCACAGAGATGGTTTTACTGACCAACCACTGTTGATCATTAATTGTATGTTATCAATATGACTAAAATAAATAGAAATGGAAAAGTAGGCTTAGTGGATGATATGCATTGTGTTATCTAATTGTAAAAATTATCCTGATCTTAGTCTTATTTTTCTCAAGGGTATTTGGAGCACTTTTAAATATACTCATTTTACATTTTAAAGTAGTGTCCTAAGTTGATGTTTTCTGGACCGACTGGCCTCTTGGACACCTGATAGATATCTACTTGCGAGGCTTTGCCAAGTTTTCATCTAGTTTGTAAAATTTACTTATCAAGACAAATCAAGACAATTTTTAAACTTCCTGAAAGGAAGCTCCAAGCAATTGATTAATTTGCTTTTTGATTATATTTTTCGTCGCATTGCTCCCAGCTAAGAATTTTCTCTTCTGAGTTGCAAAAACAGTTTGGTCATATTCATTCATAATTTGCATTATTGGCTTCAAAATATTGCTTTGAGTGATATTTTCATTTAGCTATTGCTTGGGGTTTTCTCTCACAAGAGACAACAAGGTTCAGACTTTTGAAACTTCAAAGTAATAAAATCCATATTTTAAGTTGATTTCTAAAAAATTCTATGTTATTTTTCTTACTTTGGCTAATAAATAAATTGCAGTTATGTGAGTCTTGGAGAGAGAGGTCAAAATAAAAACAGTGTGTATGTGTGTGTGTGTGTGTGTTTAGCTGAATCTGTGTTCAAATATGCAACATCACATAATATTTCAAGTGTGTGTTCCTAAAATTTACAATATTACACTAGTTTACCCTTTGCAACACTCTGGCAGAGCTGAGTAATGGTCACCTGTTAGCTAGGTGATAGACTTGATGGTTTACTTCTGTCTGTTAGCACAGGCAAACACAGGGAAATGCCAGAGACTGAAAATCTACCTCCATAAGCAGAGGGCAGGGAAAGACTAAAAAATAGGAAGTCCACTCCAGTCTGGCCACTAACAGAGTTTATTAAGGGAAACATGCATAGTTGGCACATCATGGGAAGCTGAAAGGCTAAGTGGATGTTCTCGGTGCCAAAGAATTATATAGGGTGAAAGGAGGCAAATGGAATAGTTACAGGTACTAGTGTGTCATTGTTATCAGGTATGGAAAATTACTTTTCATGCTTGACCAGGTCAGGACAATGGCCTATTCCAAGAATCATCAGGAGGCAGGGGAAGGTGGCTGATTTATGTCAGAATGAACATCAATTAGGAATAGAGAGTCTCTAAGCAGCAAAGGGTAGGGAGTTGCAATAAGTAATCTCTTTTCTGGCTGGGGTCCAGCTCAAAGCCAGCCAGCAGTCATGTCATGGAACAATCTTTTCTCCACACTGTCTACTCCTCTCTAATGAATTTTTGACATTTGAGTCTCATGTCAGCAACTATAAATCACCAAGGATTTTTTTTTTGTGGCTTTTCTAATGTAAAGAGAGTCAATGAAGGAAGAAGTACATTTTCTATATTCCTGTCTCAATGAAATCTAGACACTGAAAAATGAACATTTGAGGGTCACTAGATCTACTTAGGAAAGCCAAGTAGGTAGTCAATGTACTATAGTCAGAACTTCAAACGCAAAACATGTTTGATAAAAAAACAAAACAAAACAAAACACACACAAAAAACAACAAACGAATTTAAGAAATATGCTTTATTATCAACATAATACATTTTGGTGTTAAAGAAAACATAGTAAATATTATGAGAAGTAAAATTAATTATATTCATTATGTGTAAAATGATGTTTAGGTTTCAACTATACTAATGTGAAATGTCTATTCAATCTTTTGCCCATTTTTAATTGGTTTGTTTAGCATCTAACTGTTGAATTAGAATAGTTCCTTATATATTCAAAATATACGCCTTTTATCAGATATATGTTTGGTAAATATTTACTCTCCAATCTACGGCTTATTATTTAATTTTCTTAATGGTGGTTTTTGAAGTGCAAAGAGTTTTTAATTTTCATAAGTTTCAATTTATCATTACTTTTATTTATTTATTTTACTTTTAATGGTCATGCTTTGGGTGATTTATCTAAGAATGTAACTCATACATAAAGATTCCATCCCAGGTATTTTTTTAGATATTTTAGAGTTATAACTTTTATATTTAGGTATATGATTCTTCTTTTTGGTTAATTTTTCTGTACAATGTAAAGTGTCTTAATAAATTAATACTTTTGAAAAAAACACAGTTTTGAAAAAAATTCTTTCCTTGTTTAGGGTAGCAAACACTACTTTTCTTTATAGGCTACAGATTGTGCTAAGTGCATTATTACAATATCTTTATACTTTAGTAACTACTATCATTGCATTTTGTATGTAAATTAACTAAGGTTAAATGATATTAAATCAATTAACTTTAGTCACACAGCTTCCATACTTAATGCAAAATTCAAACCTACACAGTAATCTCCAGAAATAGAATCTATAGCTACTTGGATTTACATGAATAAAAAAACTACATTCAGAGCAAAATAGATTATGACTTCATCAACTCTAAATATTTTTATCTATCTTACTATACATGTACCACATGATTAAAAAGATAAATAAAATGATAAGCTATGTAAGCTGACAGAAAATGCTTGCATATCTCAGCAACGAATCTGTGTTCATAATATATAAAAGCTCTCAAAATTCAACAATGAAAACACATAAAAAATAAAAAATTATGCAAATAAATGGTCATTTCATCAACAAAAATAAAGGAATGGGAAATAAATACATGAAAATGTACATAAAATCACTAGTGATTTGAGAAGCTTAAAACCACAATGAGATACTACTATTTATCTATCAGAATGGCTAAAACAAAAAAAAGGTTGACAATATAAAATGCTTACCAATACTGGCAAAGATATAGAGCAACTCAACTTATGTCGTACATTTTTGGTCAGAGTGGAAAATGGCACAGTCAATTTGGAAACCAATTTGGTGATTTGTTATAATGTCAAACATGACTCAGAAATCCTACCTCTAGAAACAAAAATTATATCATGCAAAAACCTGTATGTGAATGTCTATGGAACGATTATATAATCACCAAAAACCAGAGATAAACTAAATGTCTTTCAAAAGGTGAATAGATAAACTGTGCATTCATTGTACATCCATTAGATGGAATACTATTCAATAATAAAAAAGGACAAACTATAGGTATAGGCAACGAAATGGAAAAACTACAAATTATGTTATGCTAAGTTAAAGAAACCAATGTTAAAAGGTTAAATACAATGTGATTTCAGTTTTACACATTTCTCAGATAAACAATTCTGGGAGAAGGAAGAAAAAATTAGTGTTGTAAGAGGTTAGGGGTAAGGCAAGGGTTTGACTATAAAGGGGTGGCAATGTTTTCGGTGATGGAATTTTCCTGTATCCTGTTTATGGTGATGGACACCTAAATCTATGCATGTATTTAAACTCATAAAATTGGACACTAACCGCCACCACCCCTGGAAAAAGAAAATAGCATTTTTTAACAACATTTAAGAAATATATTTAAATGAGTTTGATTATAAAATTGACATATTTGTAGTGTAAACCACTGATTTATGCTTATTTGGTGACAAATGTCTACTAGAAAATAAATATATATTTTGTAATGTTTTTTTATATGAGACAGGATGGGAGTGGTACTCTGAATTAACTTCCTCAGCTCTAAATTCAGCCTAAGTAGAAATTAATGTGTTTTGAAAGAAAAAAAATTGCACAGATGTCATTTTCCTCAAAAGCAAGCAAATTATAAATGTAAATAATGCACTGTTTCGGTTGTGAGCTTCCAGAATCCCTTAGAATCTGAGATATTGAAATGTCAACATATTTGAGATCGTTTTCTGTAATAAATAGAGATGAATAATTTGATAGCCACTTATTTGTAACTTGCATCAATTTTCCTATTAAGAATCCTTAAAAATAAAATGTGGCAGTTTTTTGTATCTATGATTATAGTATGATTATGCTGTTTTGAAAAGGCATAATCTAAACATAGCCAGCCATTAGTCATGTCATTTTTATTACGCAATGATCATTGATATCACATAGGAGTATAAAAATAAGGAAAATAGAGTTAGAATATAATTATATTAAAATATAAAATTCTTAAAGGTTTCTGAGTAAAAATTTCAGTTGAAGGTAGATATTTATTAAATGACCATTCACACACATTAATGTCTATACAAATGTGTGTATGTGTGAGACCAATAGCAGAAATCAATATTTAAAAACCATTACACTCGTACAAAGCAATGCACCTACCAGGTGTCACAAAGTTTGGTCAACATTAAGCTTGTATATATCTTGATGTGGCTATGCATTGGTAACCATTGAGGATGACACATTGAAGAATTGAGGCAGCACATAGCAGATAGTTATCCCTTACATTACCATATTCTTCCATTATCCCCCTAATAAAAAATCAAATATTAAAGAAATTACTAATATCACAAAACTGTCTCATAAATTTTCAATTCTGTATCTTTATTATTGTTAGAGATTCTCCAGGTTGTCAAAAAAAGCCAAGCACTTTCTGTGAACAAGAAAAAATAACTCTGAACTATTATATACAATAGCTAAATTGTTTCATTTGCTTGTAAATGTTAATACTTTAAATGGTACGATGCTGTTATCTACAAATAGTATTTATGCTACAAATGAACTTAAAAATAAGCCTTGGCCATATTTTATCTTAATAATTAGAATATTCAATATTTTCATTTTAGGGGGATAATGAAAATCAATATGTTATGGACTGAATGTTTGTGATTTCCCATGGTTTTCTTTGTTGAAATATTACCCCCAATGAGATGGTATTAGGAGGTGAGACTTTTGGAGGTAATTAGGGTTAGATGAGGTCATGAAGGCGGAGCCTTCGGGAATGGGATTAGTACCCTTAGAGGAGTCCCAAGAGAGCTTGCTTCCTTTTTCTCTGGGCTGCCATATGAGAACACAATGAGTGGTCTGGAGTCTATAGCCCAGAACAGGGCTCTCGCTGGAATCCAATCATGACGACGCCCTAGTCTTAGACTGGCAGAACCAGAACTATGAGAAATAAATTTCTGTTGTTTATAAACCACAAAGTCTAATTCTGTTATAGCAGCCTGAACTGACCAAGACACCTGATGCTCTTCATGAGTACTAGATTTGCTTTTCTCCATTCCCTTTAGTTCTTTTTCTGGAGCTTTGTTTTATTCTTTCAGTTGAAGGGGCATGTTTCTTTGTCTTCCTATTTTGGCTGCCTCCCTGTGTTTGTTTCTATGTATTAGGTAGGGCCCCTATGTCTCCCAATCTTAGCAGAGCAGCCTTATGTAGTAGGTGTCCTGTGGGGCCCAGTGGCACAGTCTTCCTGGTCACCTGAGCCAGGTGCTCAGGTATATCCCTTGTATGGGTTATGTGCCCCTTAGTAATGTAACTGAGCCTTGATTACTGTTTGCATATTAGTGGGAGGGATTGATCCTCAGGCTGATTAGCCAGGAGGACTGGCTGATGACTGCAGTGAACGAGCTATTGTATGGGGGATGGCCCTGTGGGCAGGATTCACTTTAGCAGGACTCTGGTGCCTGCCTTGTTTGCCCTTTGGGTGTGTCATCCTTGAATATGACCCTGGTCGGGTGCTCAGGCTCACTTCAAACCTGGCTATTGGATGTGTTGGGCCCAGGGCCTCCTGAGAGGGGCATCATCACAGGCCAAGTTTAGCCACTATTTGTGCCCTGCTGGGGACCACCTGACATGAGCCACCAAGCGCTCCACAGACAACAGCCACCCACACTGGACTTGGAGTTTCCTCGAGAAGCCAATCCACAAACTGAGGCCAGCTGCTGCTAATGCCAGGCTTGGGACTGCTCAGTGAGAAGTACAGGTCATGCCGAGGCCGAACACTACTCATTTGGAGTTTGTGAATCTTTGAGAGATTTTAGGAAAGTCCGCAGCATGAGCCAAGGCAGGCCATTTGCATGAAAAGGCCACTGGAAGCAGCTTGGGTGGGCCCACAAGTTTGGTGGGGCGGGGTCTCAGGGAATCACCAGGGCGGAGTGACCAGAGTTAGCCACGTTCAGGAAGACCGGATATGGCAACCACCTGCGTCTACCTGCTGCGCAGGGTGAGAGCCCAACAAAGGAACAGCAGCTCTGCCAGCACTTCTCTCTGGGCGTGCTTTCCCTCCAGCACTCATCTTCAAGCCAGAAAACTCAGCTCCTTTTCATTTGTTTCTGATTTCTTTTGAGCAGCTGGAACTCAGAGCAAGTAATCCATCAGCGGGTAAGTCCATGTGCTGGCCCTGTAAGAGGAGAGCCTGAGCTTCCCACAGACCTCTGTCTAACTCAGCCACAATTTTTGCTAAATTTCACAGCTAGCTTTTGGGGGAAACTTTTCTTCCCATCCCTGGAACCCTGGGCTGGGGAGGCCAGTGTGGGGCTGGAGAGGCCAGTGTGGACCTGGGATTCCTTGCTCCTCTGGGGGGACCTCTGCAGCTAAGAAATGCCTGATTTTCAACCACCACGTTCATGTGTGGGATCAAACTGTCTTGAGGCAGCCTCTTCTCCACATCCTTAGTTGTAAGACTTCCATTCAGCTAAATTTCAAACAATTTTCATCGATGTTTGTTCTGTAGTTTAGTTGTCATTTTGATATGGTTGTGAGAAGAGCAGACAGAACATTTACCTACTTTGCCATCTTGGAAGTCCCTGGGTCAAATTCTTATGTTTTTTTGAAGAATATATACACAATACCTATGTAATATTTTAATATATTCTATTATTACCATTAATAATGTTACACTTATATATCATTTACTTAAAAATACATATCTTACCTTAAAAATTTGCTTCTTATGGAATTGTTGAGCCTTTTTCCTAGTTCATTATGTAGTTGAATATATCATATTTCTGAAAGCAAATTAACACAATGCACAAATAATGGTAGAATAATAATAAAATTACTTTCCAGTAAACATTTTATCACCTTCAACTTCATGTTTAGAGATAATACACAAAGCTAGAAGAAAGATTAAAGCTTATTAATTTAATCAATTCAAAAATTTATCTTTTAATTAAAACTAAGAAATATCAGTTCAAAATAGCTAATATATTTGTTACAGAAAAAAATAGTTAAATATTAGATTTTTAACTTTGAATAAGTAGTTTAAAACAACAAATGCTAATTAACATTAAGCATAAACTAACTTTCATGGGCTTAGAAACAGCTGACTATAAATGAATAAACAGAGTAAAATACTATTGAGTTCAATTTTTACTCAATATTCACAATTTCTGAGCCTTAATAATAAAAAAAGACCTGTTGCTTACTTTACATTTCTAAGTCATTAAGTTTAAGATATGAACCAGATTACAAAAAATGTAATAAACACAAATTTACATAAAATTTTGTAGATGTATTTTATCTAGAAGGAAAGGGTGTTTGTTTAACAGAGTACTAAATAAAAAATAAATTGATATAATATTTAAATTACTTAATAAACCAAATGTATACATTCTTCATGAGGATACAGCCATTAGTTTTAAGGAATAAATAATGTATTAAATTTGATTATAACATTTGTGTGGAAAATATAGAGTAAGGATAGAAGGATTATTTCAATTTTAGAGAGTCACAAAGGTAAGTTATTTTATGAGAAAAAATGTAATAGTATTTTTTATTTTAACTCTAAGAAGGAAAAATATTAAACATCAGTTAAAACATAAACAAGTTAATAAAATCACCATTTTTCACTGATTTAACTTGGGAGAGAGATGGAGTTCAGGGAGATAGAAAGACTAATAGAGATATAGATGGTGACTCTGAGGCTGAAAGTTATGAGACCAGCAATTCACTACATTAAATCAGAATAAAAGTGCAAATCATATTAACCCCCCCTCCAAAAAAAAAGGAGTACATTTTGATTTTGCTTTTTTAATCAAGGAGCAATTTTTACAAATAAATGTGACAAGTACATGGTTTACGTAAACTCTAGCAGAAGCAGATGAAAAGCTTAGACAGAGGTCAGTGCCAGCTGGTTTTGAACAAAATTTGAACAGAGTACATGGAAGCAGTGGAATTAGAATGAATTCTAATCTAGAAGTGTGCATAATGACTAGACTAAGTTATTCACAAAGACTTACTCAAGCAGTGAAATTTAGAGAGAAAGCAGAATGTCTACCAGATTCTAACCAGTTATTAGAAGTGGCAGACATGCAGTGTGTGGCTAAAGAAACAGTAATAGTTGAAATAATTTACTGTGTAAATGTCATTTACCCACATTCTCTTTCTGTCTGTTCATAACTATTTCTTTAAGAACAAGATCTTAGAACCTAAAATATGCTGGTTCTTAACAGTCAGGCAAACCAAAGATATAAGAGAGAGCCTCAGATACTTGACACAAACAAGTGTAACCTTTTATAAATAGACACTGCTATGTTGTGCACCTTTTCCATTTATATTACTAAAAATGTTTAAGTCTTTGTCAGATAAAATGAGTATTAACTTTAGTATATTTCTCTTGTTTCATAATTCACATAAATCTGGCTTTGTGTGACCTATAGGACAGAAATTTATGACCAATAATTTAAATTATTTCAGAAAAATAAATAAAAAATGATATTGCTCAAATGATCAAAGCCAGAACTTCAAAGTAGATTACGTATTTCAGAACATTGAGGTGCTATTTTATACCATAAATATTTATAATTTGAGGTAAATAAATTACTGTAACCTATGAAACATTATTTACTAAGGTAAATTTAAATCATATTCAAGACTTCAGTGATTCAAAATAATAGAAAGTCAGGGCCATTCAATGGTGAAATATCATCTTTTTCAACAAGTAATGTTGAAAAATTGCATGTGCACTTGCAAAAGAGTGAAACTGAATCCTTATCTGACAAATATACAAAATAAGTAAATAAAAATAAATAATAAATAAATAAACATAAATAAATACATAAATAAAAATGGAGTTTAAACTCTCAAACTCGAAGAAAATATAGAAGAAAAGCTTCATGACATTGGATTTATCAATAATTTCTAGGGCATAAAGCACATGTAACAAGAAAAAAAATGATAAATTGGACTTTATCAAAATGAAGACATTTCTGCATTTATAATGAATACTGTTATTAAAGTTATAATGAAATAATGTAAATATTATGCTTACAAAATTTACAATAGTCTAGTTTATGGCTTAGTTAAAGAGGGTAAATGTAGAAAATAAGAGAGAAAAAAGGAGTAAAGAAAGTGTTCAAAGCAAAGGAAAGAAACATGAGAGGCAATAAAAGATGGATGGATGGAAGGAAAAATCGGAGGAAGGAAGGAAGGAAGGAAGGAAGGGAGGGAGGGAGGGAGGGAGGGAGGGAAGGTGGAAGAAAAAGAAAAGAAGGAAGGAAGAGGAAGGAAAAAAGGAAGATAAAGTTTAGGGAGGGAAAGATATAAAGGGAAATAGGTAAATGAAAAATATTCAAAGACTTGGTTTGCTTTGGATTTGGTTTTGTTTTTTGGTTTTTCTCTTTATTAATTAGGTACCAACAGAAAGACCATAGATCATGTTTATAGGAGTTTGAAAAACTCATTAAAGAAACAATTCACTACAAGTAACAAGGCCAAGTTAGTTAAAAAACAGGTAATTTTCTATAGAGCAACAAAATAAGAAACTTTGAGTAATATCCATAGGACACAAATGATCACAACTCAAAATTTTCAGTATGTTATTTAATAAGTTTATGGGGCTGGAAACCATCACTAAAACAAATATATCTCTGGAGATAATTAGATAAGTGTGAAGTAAACTTATAAAATATATTTCAAAATATTAAATATGTTGTTTCACATTATATTCATGTTTTGGTAAATTATTTCTTTGTAAATAAGAAAATGAATGAAAAAAAAAAGAAAAAGGAAGAAGAAAGGAGAGTGAAAGAAACAACTAAGTGTCTGGAAATTTTGGAGAAAGAGTCACTTACCCAAAATTTTAATTGCTGTATGCAAAGTTTGTTAGGGAAGCACAGACTTTCTGAACAGAATGTAACATTTTCCCAGTGATTTACTATTCAATGAAATGAGCCTAAAATGTATCCTGTCTCTTTGTGAATACTGTTTTTCTTAAATGGACAGAATTTATTTATTATCATTATTTTGATAATAAGATTTATAAAATATGATGAATATTCTAAAATATTTATAAATTAGATATACAAAAAAATTTTTGTCTTGTAGAGATTTAAAGTAGTTGAGTTGGATTAGTTGAATCCTTATATTACCAAAAGTTAACACTATGAATTTTAATCGGCGTACATTTACTTAACTTTCACTATTTAACAACATAATCATCTATTAATTATTGAAAGAGTAACCTTACTAGTTAAAAAAATTGTAAATTACTAATGCTAGACTATTACAGGAAGATGTATAGTGATAAAATTTATGATAGAGTAGACTTAATAGGACTTAAATATGTCTTTGATTTCACTAGCTTTATGAATGGGATTATACTTTCACAGTTGGATGAATCCAAATGTTCAGAATTTGGCTACAGAATTAAAATATTTAGACACTTATTTTGAAAGTCACATATATCTTTAACTCCATAAGTTTATTGCCTTCTGCATATATATATTTTACTTTCAGTTCTATTTCATCCTCCTTGAGCCACATTGATATTTAGATGTATATTGAGGTAGCCAAATGAATTAAAACATGATTTATATGAGTAATAATCTGTTAATTTCTTTCATAGTTATGTCTTCATTTTCAGATATAACTAAAAATCAGATTGCATTGAGTTCAGGCAGGAAGTGAGTGTTCTTCACTTGTCATCTGCATAACTCATGTATTCGGTTTTGATCTGAAATTTCCAATTAATATGTTCATAGATCTGGTCATATGTTTACTAGTTTACTATAAAGGATATGGAGGGCTAAGCAGCTGAAAAACCACATGAGGCAGATTTCAGAAGGGTCTTGAGTGCTGCAGCTGGTGTCCTCATGGTATTGGGTTATGCTACCTTCCCAATATGCTGATGCTTTTATCAGCTAAAAACTCCTATGAATACATTGTTTGTGTTGAAAAAAATTTGCCTCCTTCTTTGACAGCTCATATTTGTTTAAGATTTTCTTTCTTATAATTTCTTACTTTGACCTAGAATTATGTTTCACACATATCATAATATATGTAAAATGCTTTACATATATTATAAATGTTTTACATATATTATAAATTTATTGCTCAAGCATTATTATGAGATAGCTTTTTCTACCTTGTTTTATGGATATAAAAACTGAGGCTCAGAAAGTTTAAGATGTTGACAGATTCATGGCTACAATCCTTTTAATGAGTATCACACTGCTTCTTGAACAGAAATCTGCCCTGGTAATTCCCATTATGGCCAAAATGGAAATAAAAATTTTAAAAATGAAACTATAGTCAGTTATACATGTGGCAGTGTAGTACCTACATAAAGAAAATGTCTGCATCTCTTCACCTCCGGAAATATGTCTGTGCTCTGTGGTATGATAGGTCTATGTGTCTCAATATTGTCACTCAGCTTTGAGTTCTCGTAGTGTTCTTGTCGCTGAACGTTCCTCTTGTCTTCATTCATGCATACTCAAGTTTGTTAATGCAGATCTTCGAGCACACTATACATTTGAACATAGTATATTTGTTGTAACTGAAGTATCATAAAACAGGTTTAAAATGTTATCCTTGAATATCAATGGATCCTTAGAAATGTCAAGTCCCTTTATTGTCTAGTATCCAAATACTGCAACATAGGACCTGAGAAAAATGTGTGCATAGGGAGGAATCTACACTTGACTCATATTCTAGATAAAATTTTTCTATGTCATAATAATGTATTGTTTTGACTGAACTAATTTAAATTTTTAATTATATCAGAACTTGAAAATTATATAATCTGCTTGTTCACAAAAGTGCTGTAAGACTTTTCATGTCTCCCTGGAGGCAGGTTGTGTATGTTTGTACTGCCTTAGTGTGGTTTATTCTATATAATTGATGAATATGTTGTCAGGAACAAGGTGAAATATCCAATTTTCACTTGTCTTCTTCCTTAAAAAGTCTGATTTTGTTCCTGTTGATTCTACTGTCAGGTCAGGAAAAAAGACTTGTGAGGTCAGGCAGGAGTCTCATTTCTTACAGTATGTGTCCTTTGCCTTCCTCACTTTGTGCTTGGACAGTCTGGTTTAGCACTTCTGAATACTGCTAATCTTCAAAGTCCTAAGTATCCACAGTGAACTGCAGCCTACTTCACTATTTAAGGGCAAGTACTTTACCTCTCCAAATAAAAGCAAGCTTTTATTGAGCAGGGTTTCCATAAGGTTCAGAACTCTATGAAGTAATGTGGTGGCCACAAGAATGTACCTCACAGATCCCTAACTACTAGAAGCATAGTTGACCCTGGTGTCTGGCTGCTATGCTCTGAAATTCATATCCACATTTGTGCTAAATCCATATTTTTGGGGGCTACTCTTGAGCTCAGCAGGGTTATTTTTTTTAGAACCAATCCCAGCCAATTTAGCATATCTCTAAAGACTCCTCAGGAGCTTTGCTGAAATTTTATATATTGCACAGAGGTTTACAGATATTCTACCTAATTTATCTTTTCTTCTCCTTCTTTCTGGGTCAGACCAATTGTGTTTAGATAACATTCCTAATTTTATGAATTTCTCTCTCTAGTTTCTCTCTAATATAGTTGCAAGTTTAAATGGTTGATAACTTATTCCTTGGATGATTCGAATCAGTACATGGATATTATACAATAAACCCAATTTTTATACCATGATAAACGTTAAATTAAATAAATTTTTCTAAGATTACTGGTTTAAGAAAATGTAAATCTAGGATTATATTAAATTCTCTAAAGTGGAGTCGTCTTAGGTATTATCAACATATTGCAACAGTAAGTTCTAGGAAAGAGTACTTGTGAGTTGAACCTCAGGATCTCTATATGGATTAAAATATTGTCCATGTGTATTGTAGCTAGCAGGAATTTTGTGTTCTGTAAAATGTCATTGTTCCAGAATTTTTTGAACTAATGCAGCAACCCTTATATTCTCATTTTCTTTTGAATTTTTTATTGTTGTTTTATTTTTCAATAGGACAAGGGCTTATAGGACCATATGTGGACAGGATGACATTGTCTTTGTAAGAGTGGGTCTTTAATTTTAATGTATTGGATACAATGCACATATGTTCCTTTACATTTTTTTAAACATAGGTGTATCTTTAGATATTTATTCACTAAAGAATTTCTTTAAACTCTATTTGCATTTCTGCCCATTAATGTATCATTTTAACAAATAAGGAAACTAAAGATCAATTTATATATGTTATATATATATGATAGATGATAGATAGATAGATAGATATTTATTCAGTTGTGACCTAACACTGATTTACATTGTATCAAAACATTTTCTACCAATCATAGATATTATTTTTAAATGAAATAACAACATATGTTTTCATCTAATTAAAAGGAATATGTGCTCATTTGGCTGTTTACACAATTCATACTTAATATTTCTATGTGATTACTATATAATATGTATTTTCCTTAGTCAAGATAATCAACTTTGAAAGAAAAAGGCAACTTTTATTATGTTTATGCTTACTGTAACATGTGTAGATTTTTTATAAAAACTACAGCATTGATTCATATAGAACTATTTGTGTATTACTATATTTTTATTAAAATAATTAAGTAAAATTAGGGTTACAACCATTCCAAAAACCTCACCCAAAATTATTTATAATAAAATTATAATAGAAACATATTTATAGATTACTTCTTCAGGCTAGATTTCCTCTAATTAATTTGAGAAATATTGCCTTAGATAATAGTGAAAATTTGAAATGAGAATCCATGCTCATTGAAAAGAAATGCATAACTTCTTGTTATAAATATTGTCAATAATCATGAATATTAAAGTATCCCTTTGACCCTTTAAATCAATTCCATTGGTTTTTTATAAGTAAAATGGTCCCCAGAATAAGGGCTCAAGGCTTTGGAGACTATACTAAATATTTTGTAGATGGGTGAGGATTACAACAAGAATCATAGATGTCAGTCATTGAACTGGTAAGCTCTGATTGAAGCATGGAAAAGAAATAATAGGTTTTTCCTTTCTTTCATCTCTGATTTTTAATCACTTTTAAAAGTTTTGGAATTATCCTAATTCTGGAAATCAGAAATAAATAGGGAGAACAAATAATTTATCAGGAGTCAACCTGTAAGCTTTTCATTTGAACCAAGACTAAGGACAGTCACGCAAATGTAGGGGATTATTTGGCTGAAGGAATAACAAATAGTAAACTATTATTGAACATTTTCCCTTTCGTTGACATTGAGTGCAGATTCTGCTAGATAGTAGTGTTCCTTTGAAAAAATGCTTTCATATTTATTAACATCTAATCATCATTTTATTGCTTTGATGAAATTTTTGTCTTCATTCATGGATGGGTGATCTGAGTCAATTGTGGTCCAACAGTATTTGCATTTTTACTCCTCAGCACTTAAAAAAATATAAACATTTGAATTCATTAGCAAGCTTCAATTTATGACTTGTAAGATTGTATTATTCTGAACAAATGATATTGGATACAAATCTAATGAATTTACATAATGGAATCTATAAATGTAATGGATTAACTGCATTAGTGTGTTTGTCGCAGTGATTTACTTTTTCTTTTTAGATAGAAAAGAATGTTTTTATTATTTCTTTAACAGATATTAATCTTGTTGACTTTGTGGTTAATATGTTGTCAGATCTATTTACCTCTGAAGATAAAAATGTCTTACATTTTAGCTTCTAAGAAAAAAAATGCCACATGAATTTCTATGAGATTACTTTGAATATAAACAGATATATAGAAGATATTTAATACATATCAATGAGAAAACAAAAAACATCACTATATGGCATTATTTCTAAAAACTAAAAATAAAATGATAGTGTGAAACACAAAATGAAAAAAAATATGTAGTCAAACAAGACCATTATTGGCCTTACATTTTTAAATCTGTAAATGATCTTAAAGGTAGCAGGCTTTGTTTTTCATAAATGAGGTTGAAAATAATAAGTTTTACACTTATTTGCTATCCAGTTTCATAATAGTATGTGTCTACATTGTGACCACGTTTTATTAAAAACTATATTAATTTAATTTAGATTTTTTGAATTATGGAAAACATTTCTTTACTAAGTAGTTGTAGATATCTGAATATAATTAGAAAACTATATACATATGACTTTGAGTTCTAAATGGCTGATTAAACACAAATGATTATTCCTCTGACTTTTAAGATTTTATGTTATGGAATTGTTATAAAAATTAAATTAAAATTAAATTAAAATGTAGCACTTGATAAAATATACATATAGTGAGGAGGTTTGGATAGCATAAAATATAAAGATTTTGACAATAAAATCTAAGAGCTGAGAAAAACACATTCCATTCAGATGAAAATGAGGATTACAAAAAATATCAGTTAATTCGGGTTTTCACTTCAAATATAGAGGCATTGGATATTGGATTGGTAGGATGTACAGCTAATTAGTACAGCTTCCAATAAAGCCAAAATATTTTTTGTTTTAATACATAAACAACTATTTTAAGCAGAATTTATTACAAAAATGATGTGCCTAGAGAAAATAATAGCATCCATGGTAACTTAAACCACCAACAGAGAGAAGATGCTTCTATTACTAATCCTATAGTCAAATATAAATATATATGCAGTACAGGATATTTTATTATGTAATACAGTATTCTTCTAAGAATAAAAAATAATCATCTATTTGTGAGAAAAAAACATCTGAAATTGATAGACATTCTACCAAAGACTTGATCTGTCCTCTTCAGAAATGTTCACTTCTCTGGAGAGAAAGAAAAGCTTAAGAACTTTTCCAGTTTAAAGAAGACCAAGTGGACCTAACCACCAAATGCAATGAGTAATCCTAAACTGCATGCTATATTGGTGGAAATTCTCTAAAACATATTATTAGGATAAGTAGCAAAATTTGAGTATGGACTATAAACTAGAAAATAACATTGTATTTATGTAATATTAGATGACTGTTAATTCACTGTGCTTTTGTAAAGAATGATCTTGGCCCTGAGAAAGATCTTATATTGTTTATGGAAATATTAGCAAGTGAGATAGCACTAATAGTAATAATAATATTTTTGTTGTTTATAAATGATGGATAGACAGAGGATAGGGCATATATGACAAAATATCAACAGTTTGGTGAATTTAGATGAAAAATAGATTTATTGAACTATTTTTCCAATTATTTGTTTTAAAAAAAGATAAAACAAATAAATATAAACTCCCCAGACACCATGAAACATAAATCCCATCGTGTTATATACACCATGCTTCAAAATAACCTTCTTCACCTTGCCGATATGGAAGATATATAGGCAGTTACTTGAAGCTTTGCCACTCTACCATTTTAAGAGGCCTGAGAGATAGATACATAGAGTAATGTGTTAACCCTATGTTGGCGACAATTAGTGGTGTTCTAAAATGTCTAGAACTTACTAGTACTGTATATAAACATATTTATGGTGGAGAGTAGCAAGATTTTGCATAGATTCTTGAAAGGGATCATTGAAATTTACAGATAATACCAAAAAGTCTCTTTGATCTCCACTTTGACAAGCTCATTATAAACATGTTATGACAGTTTGTCAGAGCACAGGGTATTTTATGAATACCTTACAAGTATATAACTGTAAAATGCCCTGAAGCAAAGTGTGCCATTTTCCCCCGAAATATAATGTTTTATTGAAATATGCATATAGAAAAGTACACATAAGTTTATAGCTGATAAATAGCTGATGAACTTTTAGTGACTGAACACATCTGTGTAAGCACCCAGGTCAAGACACAAAACTTCACCAGCACTCTAGCAGCCCTCTCTCTGCTCCTTTAGATTCTTTAATTATACATATATATTGGGTTATCTGAAGATACCCCACTACTAACTCATTCTCTGGTCATTGTTTTCCATTCTTCATTACATGATTAATTTTGAATTTGTTTCCAGTGCTTCATCTTCATGAAAATGCATATTTTAACCTATACTGAATAATTTCCTGTTTATCTCAATTATTATAATTTTCACCTCTAGCATCTTGAATTTGTTTTATATCTTTCATACCTATACCAAACATATTAATCTTTTGTTTAGCTTTTTGGACATATGGAATAAGAGTTATAATAATTTTAACAGCTGTTTTAGTCTCGGTCTTTTTCAATATAGTTGCTTTTTTTCTCATATGGGGTATATTTTTCTGCTGTTTTTACATTTCTATTAAGTTTTGATTATATGGCAAATATTATGAATTTTTCACCTTGTTAGTTGTAGAATATTTTTGTACTCTTCTAAGTGCTGTTGACTTTGTTCTAAAGCATAGTTACATTATTTGGAAACCAATTCTTTTGAGATTTTATTTTAAAATTTGTAAGGTAGGACCCTACAGTCAATGGCTAATTTTTTCCTTCCACTGAGACAGGTAGTTTTGAGTACTCTACCTAATTCCCCAAATCATGAGCTTTACTAAATCCTCTCTAATCCTTACAGGTAGTTCTTTCCCCACTCCACCACTGAGTCTTTGCATGTCTGCAATGATCTACACACTGCTAAATATTCAAGGGAACTAGCTATAGATCTTTCCATTTCTCTCTATATACATTTCTCTCTTTCCTGGCATCCTGCATTACAAACTCAAGTACAATTGTCTCTCTGTACACCTCACTTAGGGAACCTGTCAGGCTCCAAATGAGTTCTCCCAGCTTTATGATCTGGATGTACTCACAGGTAATATGCTGGGGCAATTGTAAGACTCACCTTATTTGTTTTCCATTTCTCAGAGATCACTGTTCTCCATTATCTGATTACCAGTGTCTTGA
Organism: Cynopterus sphinx; assembly: GCA_030015415.1. NCBI lineage: Eukaryota > Metazoa > Chordata > Mammalia > Chiroptera > Pteropodidae > Cynopterus > Cynopterus sphinx. The sequence goes on from CM057379.1 coordinate 12,818,512, forward strand.
AAATGTTTTAATATATTTTCACCCTGTGCTCTTGAATTTAACTAGACTATCATAGAAGCCTAGTAACATGGGATACATTTTTTAACCACTAATAGAAATGTTTTTACTGAAATGCATTAGATTGTTATTGCATTGCCTTGTATTAATACAAAAAGCACTAAAAGATGAATGTTTTTCAAGAGAACAATGCTGTCAATGTTATTATCAGTATACTTTTTACTATTTTCTTTATGAGGACCCATATAAAAATCTTACAAAATCTCATTTAAAAATCTCAGTATAATAAATAGTTGGACTTATTTTTGTAACTGGCCTGGCATTGATATGGACAGTTTGTTTATTCCCTAAAAGTATAAGTTCAAATGTGTAATTTAACAAATCAAATGCATAATTTTGGAAATTATCCCTTTTATCTTATTTGTTTTTTGACGACTATTTTTTCCTTGTCCGAACATGCTCATTGATTTTTGGTCAAATTGCATACACAGACTAAAACAGAGGGTGAGAGAGAGAGACTGATAGTTGTTTGACCTTCCCTGACTTTTCTAACCTGAATTTCTTGTTTTCCTGGTTCAACATTCCCCACCTGATACTTTTCGACATATTTAGTTCTATATAATTAATTTCTTGTATGCCCACCAATGGAATCTGCCAGAATTCTTATCCTAACAGATTTTTGGATTTGGCTTCCTTCCCCAGCCATCTCCTGCTGCTCCTCATCCCTCTGCATGACTGTGGCAGTGCCCTGAGGGGTCGTGCCAAATGATACACTGATGAGAGAATAATTAAAGTCATTCAATTATCAAATGTTTATGGAACATCAAGTATGTGCCATCAACTGTACTGTGTTATGGAGATATGACAGGAAACCTGACATATATCAATCTGTTTACATAAAACTCTAATATCAAAATGTATTGCTTTTAATCTCCTCTTGAAATTTCTAGCCATGAACATTTTCTAGTCATTGTTTTGACATAGAAAAAAAATAAGACATATATAGATTTTTAAATTTGTTTAATCTCTATATATGTAAAAGATATGCAATCACAAAATTCACCTATAAGAAAATGCATTGATATTTCACATGCAATGATAGTAAACATTTTAGCAGAGTGAATAATTAGCAGATACAATTATCAGAAATAAACAACTGGTAATTACTCAAATGACTTCTACATATTAGTGTCACAGCTACAATAGATTATCATATAGAAATACAGGGCAAATCAAATAAAAGTTAGAATAGGTAGGTTTGGGGGTATAGAAAAGAAGAGGCAGAAACTTAGACATGTTATTATCAAGATCTGGGCTGCCTACATGTTGCCTAGGCTAGGGAATAGTTTTAAAACTTTAGAATTCTGATAACTCATTAGAATTTTATAACTAAGGTGGAAAATATTACGTATATTTTAGTTAAAGGTATTATTCTTTCTGGTTGTGAGACTGAGTAGTGAACAAGAATGAATGATCTCTATCCTCATAGAGTATGCATTATAGTAGAGAATTAGAGAATAAAGTCTCTCTCTCTCTCTCTCTCTCTCTCTCACACACACACACACACACACACCAATTGATGCTTCTTTATGTTTAATAAATGTATAAACTGGACAAAACAGTTTTCTCATTTCTTTTTAACATGTGAATTTTTAATTCAAATTTTATTAACTTTAAAGCAAAAAAAAAAACACTTAAAACAAATGATTATTTGACACTAATCTTGATATTCTTTGGGGGAAAATAACTATACGTACTACCTTAATATTGGTTCGCATCAAGACATGCCTTCTCTTTCTAGTTTATGTTTTGTTTCTAAATATGTTTCACGAGATATTAAATAACACACTTTTATTTCTTCAATTGCATTTTATTTTTATTCTACCATGGTTATTCAGGATTGAATATTACTTTTCCGTGGAGTTTCCATCACTGTCACAGAATACCCAAACTAGATATAGAAGTACAAAATTGGAGAACAGTTATCTCTTAGACATGAAAAAATAGACTTATTCAAATGATGTGACTTTTTTCCATGATATTTTCCTAGTGTATTCATTTTTTAAGGAAATGTACACTTTTCATTGAGAAAGAAAACCATACTTTAACAAATATATTTCATTGAATTCCTTGAAATTAAGCAATATTTGAACCACTAAAGATCACTGAAAGAGGTTTTTCTTCATATTTAAACAAATGCATGCTGTATTTTGTACCATTCAGAATACATTTCAGAATCTTGATTTCTGGAGTAAAAATATGACTGGTGAGAGGAAAGATGGTGCCAATGAACAGGAGTAACATGATTAAAAGTTAGTAAGCAGAGATACACTGAAAACTGAAAGTTGAGATCTGATTGGAATGGAAAGGAAAAAACAGTGAAATAAAAAAAAATACTTAATAAGGATTTTAAGTATTAAAAAAAAGATTAATTGGTTTGTGTTTGTGTGTGTGTGTATTGTTTTCTCTTTCTAATTTAGAAAATAAAAGATATGGAAATATTAGGAATTAATATTTTTGATAAAGTCAATGACTTCAACTCCTTAATCTCTTTTTATATCTTTATCTAATTATCTGAAATCTCCATAGAAAGAAGTATCCAAAAATAGAAATCATAGAATTAGATATAGGCTCCTATGCCAAAGCAATAAAAACACATATCTCTTCGATGTACTGACTTCATTTTCTTTGTGTATATACCCAGGAGAGGGATTGTGAGATCATATGGTAGTTTAATTTTCAGTTTTTTGAGGAGTCTCCTAACTGTTTTCCATGATGGCTGTACCAAATTACATTCTGTACCAAGAATGTACAAGGGTTCTGTTTCCTCTACATCCTCACCAATCTTGTTATCTTTTATTTATTTATTTTTGATAATAACCATCCTAACAGGTAATGAGTTGTTATCTCATTCCTCTGTTGTAATTTTGATGTAATTATCTTATAAATCACTGTTTACTTCATAATTGATAGAATTCTTATAACACGTTTTTAAAAACAAACATTTTACAGAAGTTAAATTATGATTATATCTGGCTTCTTAGATATTTCTGTCAGGAAAAAAAAATGATATTTTCAGCTCTAGTTTATAAAAGTGTTCTACAGCTCTCTGGTGGTAGATTGAAATGACAAAACCAATATTCGGATAGGTGATAGTAGTTTCCAGACTCTAGATTAGAAATCCCTGACACCATTTATTTTCCAGAAGCATGGATGTGGTGTAATCTTGGTTTGAGAGTATTAACAGCTTCAGTAATGTCCCTGAAATGGTGAAGAAGAAAGATAGAAAAGAAATTAAATTCAAACCACAAAATGGAAGGTGGGCAAAGAAAGGGCTCTCACAACAGCTTATTTATATATTTGTTAGTAGACTCTGTTCAGTAATGCAAAAGTAAGGAAGAAAAAGCTGGAAAAAGATCTAAAATATATAACTTAGTAGGCTTACATATTTTTAGTTTCGGACGTTAATTCTTACTGGACAAAGAAAGTCACTTAATGTCTATTCCATAAACCGTCATTTCCCAAAGTCTAGTGTGACAAAAGTGACTTGAAGATCTTGGTGAAACATAGACTCCTGGCTCATACCCTCAAAGATTTTGAATGTGTAAGACTTGAGGAAGTACAATTATTTTTATTTCTAGCCAATTGATACTTTATGTTTATGCTGCCTATTTATAGATAGAGTAGATAGAATGGCCCTGCCTAAAGCCAGTCACATTTTAATTTCTAGGATCTATGAATAGCTTATGTTACATGGAAAGGGGGAAATTAAAGATAGAAGTAGAAGTAAAGTTGCTAATCATCTGAGTTTAAATTGAGGAGATTCTCAGGATTTATTCACATGAAACACAATGTAATCTTAGAGGTCCTTAAAAAGAGAATAAGGAAGTAGAAAAGTCAGGATAAGAAAGAGATGGCATCATGGGAATGACTGGACTGGCTATTTCTGACTTAAAAGAGGGAAAGGTTGATGAACCAAGGAATTTGGGTAGCATCTAGAAATTGAGCAGGACAGAGAAATGGATTCTTCTCTAGAGCTTCTGGGAAAAATACATCCCTGCTAGCACCTTAATTTTAGCCCAGTAAAACCCTGTTCAATCTTCTGACACTGAGAACTGTAAGATAATAAATTTGTGGTGTTTTAAGCAAGTAAGTCATCATAATTTGTTACATCAGCAAGAGGAAACTAATACAAGCGAACATACTTTGTAAGGTTTTAAACCATTATAAATCTTATGCTTATGCACTTATATTGAATTTGAGCCTTGGAGAATTGAAGAATGTTGGTGACACTGTTATCAGTAATCTTGACTGGAAACTAACATATGCAATATCATAATTTACTAATTAAAACAGTGATACAGACCATAGAAACCACAATGGCCAATTATGCTTTTCAAAGTATATCTATTCAACCACAGAAGTTTATGTTGGAGATAAACTATGTTAAAACTAAAAACAGAGGAAAGTGAAAAAGAAAACTCCACATGTTATGTTTATTCTTTCTCTGAAGAAATTCACCCTGTCCTACTCATCCCTGAGTTACAAAATTTCTTTCTTTCAACTTCCTATTGTTCTTTACTGACAAAAGTCTAATACTCTTTTCCATTAGATTAATATCTACAGCATTTTGTAGAATAATGGTGCTTTCATAATTGGTTTATTTGTCTCTTTAATAAATGGGGTGCAAAGTTGCCCAAGTAACTCTGGATTCAAAAGTATTTTTTATATCACTCAAACAGTAGATATTTTAGATTACATTAAGAATCCATGTGATCTGTCTTCCTAAGCATTTTCTTTAAAAGAAAGAAAGAAGAAGGAAAGAAGGAAGGAAGGAAGGAAGGAAGGAAGGAAGGAAGGAAGGAAGGAAGGAAGGCAGGCAGGCAGGCTGGCTTTAGAATTCATAATAGGTTCTCTCACGTTTTGAGTAGTGTCAATCTTCTAGCAAATATGCTACAGATTTTTAATTGCATTATTAGAAAATTATTTTCTTAGATTGATATCACTTAAGACTTTTTATGCATTTAAATGCCATGGAAAACCAAGTAACTTTTAATAGAGGCCTAGGTATGAATATGCGCTTTCTTAGATCCACTGTCAGGCCAACCTTGGAGAGTTAGAATAATATCTAGAATTAATGAATCATAACAAGATAAATTTGTTTTGGAATAGAGAGGCAAGAAAAAAGAGAACATTATTTAATAAGCATTTAGTACCTTTTGATTCCGATGCTATCCATCTCTACTTTGTTCATTGACTTAATGAACCAATATGTATTAAATGTCTATAATATGCTAAGCACTCAGCCACTATCTTATGAGGTCAAGCTGGGAGAGTCAAAAATAAAGGACAAAACTTTTATAGTCAGACATCTTTTATTTAAAGAAGGGCTACAGATCCTGAAATATTGATTAAAATTTATAGGATGCTAATGATGATTAACAGAAAAAATAATGCTGGAAGTGGGAATTTTTTTAATCGTGTTGTCAGAAGAGATCACTACAACATAAGTAATATTTGAATAAGTACACAAATTACATGAGGGAGTGAACTATGCAGATAACTGGGGTCATATAATTTCATCAAAGAGACTAGCAATTACAAAAACCCTGAGTTGAGTTACTTCCTTTAGTTTTCTAGTAAAAAACAGAAGACTGATATACTAGGAAGATGGAACAAGTGAGGACCAGAGAAGTAGGAAGATTCCTGAGAAATAAAGAAAGGTCAGTTGATGTAAGGTCTTTTGAATCACTGTAAAGATTTTGCTTTTTACTCTGAGGCACATGGAGATTCAATCAAGGATACTGAACAGAGAAATTGCTGTTTATCCATGGAAAATCTATTCTGGCTGCTTCACTAAGAAAAATTAAAGGTGAAGGCAAATTGAAGCAAAGAGATATTTTAAGATGCTATTAAATAATCCAGCGGGAACATAATGTCATCTTAAATATGATTCTAGTATTGAAGCTGATCATATATGGTTGAATTCTGAATGTATTTTGAGGATAGAACCAAAAGGACTTGTGGGTAGGTTAATTACAAGTTATGAGGGACAAAGAATAAAACCAAGGAAGACAATTAGACCACTAAAAAAGTTCTATTAACATCAATTGAGTGGGAGATGCAAGCAGGGAGGTCAGTAAAGAAAAGATTCAGAGCTCCATTTTGGATTTGCCAGATGTCAGACCACTTTGACATTGGATTGGGGACGACCTTGAGTAGGCAGCTGGATAGGTGAAACGAGTTCAGGGGAAAGGTTCAGGCTGGAAATATAAATCTGAATCAGTTTATCAATATTATTGTAAAAATGAGCTCTCCAGCCCTCCTAAATTAAAAAGTCAGGGCAACAGGAGGCTTAACAAAAGAAACTAACAGGAGAGGTAAATGAGATTGAAGGTAAACTAGGAGAACACTCTGTCCTGGAAGCCAGCAGGGGGTACCATTTCAGATAAGAGGAAAATTAAGCATAGATTGTGAATTTGAAAATTTAAGCATTATTTGTGATTTTGGCAAGAGCAATTCCAGTAGAGAGGTGATGAAACCTTGCTAGATGGGATTCGAGAAAAATATTTTTTAAAAATTTTGAGCAAACTGTGAGGATAGTATTTTTATAGAGTATTTTTTTCTTTTTCAAGAGACTAAGAAAAACAAATTAGTAGTTAGAGCTCAAGGAAAAGAAAGTTATAACATTATGCTTGTATGCAAAGAGAATAAAAAGGAGATGAAAAACTGAATATGCAAGAGAAAGCAGAATGTCTGCATCAGTATCTTTGAGTAAGTAATAAAAGGTGAGATCTAAGTCATGAGTGAAAGAAGAAGTGGGCAGTCCTTGCACAGCATCTAGAGTGCAATACGACTATATGCATGAATGGATGCAAGAAGAAAGGTAATTGATGGTTAGGAGCTTATAGATTTATTACTATTGCAATGTCATCAGATGAAAGTGAGGGAAATAGAGTAGCATCAGATATTTTGTTTGTAACTTTACTTATAAAACCTCACTCCAGACCTATCTTGGTTGAAAAACTATCAACCCAGTGTTTGCTTTCCTTCTAATATATCACGGCTCAGTGATTGTCCAACCTCTAGGAATGATTTAAACAGAAAGTTGTTATCATTGAAATAACAAATTTATAAATAAAGTGGATTGAAGTTTAATAATATCTAATATTTTCTACTTATTTACTCTATAATTATTATCAAATTACTTAGACATTTTTGAGCTTTAGTTTTTCAAAGTAAAATTTAGAGAAATATATTCAAATATATTAATCTCATGTTTTTAGCAAAGATCAAAAGGATCAGAAACATAAGCTAAACTTAGAATTTGGTAAGAGATTACTGAGTGATCTTTCAGTGAAGTATAGGCCTTGCATTTTCAACTGGCTTTCTATTAATTAGACCATTTTTTCATCTGTATCTTGAAGAAAAAATAACTTTAAAAGGTACATTTATTGCTCTTTAAGACATTAACTACTTTTGTATCTTTAAAATATTTGTCAGTTTTCTATCCATGATCTTAAATTTACATTTCTTTATTAAATTACCTATAAAAACCTACCTCCTCAGATGTTCATTAAATCAATTTTAATTAATATATAGTTTCCTCATAAAGTAATCAGGTGAAAATGAAGGTATTTGTTTATCTTTGCTGTTGTTAAAATCTGGTAATGTTTAGACACACTATATGGCCTAACCACAGATTTCCTTTCTACTATTCTCTTGTGAATAAGAGCCCCTAGCCAAACAACCCTCCTTTTCACATGGACCAGGAATATTGAGTACTTATTTCTTAGTTTGGAATTTTAATTCCCTGCCAACTCCCTAAAACATTCAAATAACTCAACCCTCCCTCTTATTACTACAAAGCCTGCTACCTAAAGGCCTTGCTCGGTTCACTCTGAGTGAAACCCGCATGTGGCCCTTTGTGGAGCAGTGTCCTTCTTACCCTGGCTGTGAGCATATGCAACTAATAACCAGCTGTCAGTGTCATCTGTTCGATGCTGGATGTTGTGTGTTGAACCATTCTCATAAATTAAGCAGGAATCTCTCTCTCACCCATGCAGTGAAAAGAAGACATATAAAATACATCTGTTCAAATATCATTTTTTTCATTTTCTTTCATGTATCTATTTTTTGACCCAATTAATACATATTATTTCTATTTATTCTTCAATTCACCTGAAAATATTTATTTGTAAGGCATCTATCCTGGACATTGTGATATGGTAAATTCCTTCATTTTTTTTTTTCCGGAATGACTTCCTACATGTCTTTTCTAATTTTTTTATAGCTCTACATTAATTTGGTCCCTATACTTTTTTTTCAAACGTATAGACAAGACTAGAAGGAGAATGCTGAATATTCACTAATCTAACATCTTGCTTAATTACATAAAAATATGAACTAGTTTATTCAATTTGTTATTATCGAATTCCTACAGGTTGCCAGGAATTGTTATAAATATTGGAATTAGTACAGCAAAAGTCAATGTAAAACCAAACACAACATAAAATAAAAAATGAAATAAAACAAAATCACTGTTTTCATGACATGTTTTAGTGGGAATAAAGCAATAAATGCAAATAAATTTTATACATATATATATATATAATTTATTATTAAAAGATAATTTCTCTAAAGAAAAATAAAGTATGGTAGAAAAATACAGAGAAATATAAGGATAAAATTTGATTTATGGTGGTCAATAAATCTTTTGGTTAAGTTATATTTGGTCTGAACTTTGTAAGTTGTGAGAGAATGATTCTGGATAATATATGAAGAAAGGGAATCAGGCCAGTATTTTAACAAACTATCCACACTTGGCATGACTGAGGAGTACAGAGATGAGTGGGTCTGGGTCAGAGTGAACCAGTGGCTAGAGTTAACAGATGATGAAGTCAGAGAGAACAGGTGGACAGATCACATTGGATGTTTGAGGAAGAATTAAAGTTTTGGTCCTAAGAAGATTGGAGATTGATTTACAGGGCTTATGCACTTACTTACATTTAAGAAGGAACTCATTGCCTGCTTATAGAAAATAGAAGCAAAAATAAAAACAGACACTTTAGGATGGCAATTTGAAATATAAGTCTTAAATTATTCTGATACAAATGAGTAATATGACAAATAGGATTAAATTTCAGAAACATATTTAAGACTGTCCTCTGTTGAAAGAGTTGGAAAAAAATTGCTCTATTATTTGGCCAAATTTTTATATATATATTTTTTTCATAAATGTATTTGTCATAAATATATGTTTATATATGTAAAATATTTAATATTATTTAACAATAAATAAGAAATGCATAGCTTAAAAGCAGATAAAATATTTTAATGCACATATTCATGTTTGTTTTAACTACTCTGAAATTTAAAGAGGCTTGTTTACATAATTATTTCCTATGTTCCCTGAAGGCCTTGTCTATTAAATGTTATTAAAATATTCATTGTGCTTATTTTTAAATTTATAGAACAAACTATATTGTGAAATCCTTTTATATAGACACAATAATGTTATGAACCATTAATAATTATGAGATGAGCACAATAGTCAGAAGTTTGTCTAGATTACCTATTAGCCTTTAATAAGATTTGAGTAAAATCATTGACCAACCCCTCTTTGACCAGTATAGATAAAAAAAATTAATAGTTTTTATTGGATTTACTTGAATTTCAATTAACAGACTAACAAATGATCATATTTTAGACTTGTATATCTTCTTTTTATATTATATATGTTATATATTTATAAGAAACAAGTATATAGTGTATAGATAATTATATACTTTTTAAATAAAATATATTTTTATAATACCATTTTAACATTATGATAAATAGCTATCTTCTCATGGGACTGTTCTGAAACACACATGGACTTTACTCTAGAAAATAGAATTTAGCTTACTCATGTTAACAAGTGTGCCATATAAATGTATATTCCATATTATAATGCAATATTTTGAGACACCTTGAGTTAGGAACTAAAACACTTTTCCTTGAGTGAAAGTACATCTCTAGTGTTTATTTCAGAGATTTTTAAATTTTATATTGCACTGTATAATTAAAAGTCATATTTAAAATACACTTGAAATAGGTTTATCACTGGTCATGACCTTACATAAGAATATTTGGACCTAGCAGAGTGTCAATAACTGGTACGCAAGGAAGCTGCAGGATATCTTAAATGCCAGTTTTATCAAAGTTGACAATTTTACTCATTTAGTTCTTTCTTTGATTCAGATCTATCTCCAAAAAATATATTTTTTTTAATTGCAGAAAAGAATCTTGAGAGAAAATAACCAAAAATTCTGGAAACACTCTAATGAAAGAAACTGTAATATGTAATTAGTCACATTTGTGAACATTTAAAAAGTATTAAAAACTATAACATAAATATGCTATAGTAATAACGTTGTGGCATAAGTTAAATTTTCTGTATTAGCTTTCTTAAACTGTTGTATGAGAGCAAAAGATGAACTTTAACTAGAATTTTAATATTGAAGATTTAATATTTAATGTCAGATATCCACCACTTTCTTAATGTATGTTAAACTAATTTTTATCCTTTATATTTGAATATCACACAATAGAAAAAATAAATAACACAGAAGAAATAAATAACATAGAGGAAAGGCTTATCTTGTTATTAAAAAGAGAAAAACAAGTTTTGGTTTTTAACAAAAGAAGGAAACAAGTGCATATTGTTTAGCTTGTTATTCATTATAATTGAAAGTGTTGTGTGTACTTTTAAGATGCTTCCCCTCCAATATCAAGTCTCATTTATCCAATGTTAAGTACCAAATCCAAAGTTAAACCATACAGGAGGTGTGTTGGTCCTTCACCTTTCATAATACTTTCCACCTTGGAAATCTTGCACACTTTTTTAAAATTCTGCTCTTTGAATCCACTACAATGCTCCATTTAAACGTCCTCTAAGAAGAATTAACTTCTTTTGTTTCTGTGCTCCGAAATTATTAGTTTTCTACCTTTACTAGAACACTGGTCTTAATACCAGCTTGGAATCTATATTCTGTCTGTGTATGCCTTAATCTCCTGCTTTATATTATAAACTATTTGAAAGTGGTTTTTATTTTCTTTAAACTTTGGATTATCCCCATGACCTCAATATAATTAATACTTAGTCATACAAAAACAAGTAGTTAATGAATAGTGTGTCTCTTGCATTACACTAGAAGATAGTGTGTCCCGTGTCCCAATAATGTTCATAATCCTCAAGAGAGACATACTTTTGTACAAATGTAGTTACAAGTGTGCTGGGTATAATGAGAAACAGCAATTAATTTTACTAAGGTATATAACAAGAAGCCCTAACATAGCTAAGAGTCTGGGGGCATAAAAGGGAGTATAGTTAAGCAGAAAATGAGGGCTCTAAGAATCCATTTTTAATTAAGTTTAATTGATTTTAAGGCTCAAAAAGTTTCTTTTAAATATGATATAAATATTGTTATATTGTATTAATAAACAAAAATGGAAAACTTTAAAATTACTTGTAGGTAATATAAAATTCTACTATGACTGATGTTTCATATCCAGCATTTTTCTTTTTGTTTATATAATATGCAGTTTATTTGAGAGGCATCTTATCTCTACTTTTGAAGAAATTAAAGAAACTATATGTTTCTTCAAACTAAAGTGTTGAAAATTATTTGCTTGCCTTCTCAAATGATTATGCTACACTTATTTGGACTTTTAAAAATTCACCTTAACTTTTTTTAACCTTTTTACAAATTGAGAAATACAGGGCCCCCCAATTTCTTTGGCACACAATTGTCCTCTTCCATCAGAACCATACTCCCTGATACTCAACTAAATGTAAAGGTTCTTTCTTAGGGTATTTCTTTTGCTTCTTATGCTTTTTCCCCCTTTCTTCTACCTGAGCACATAATAACAAGTACTTTGGGCTTTGAAATTGGTTCTTCTAAAACCTATAATTTTACACACACACACACACACACACACACACACACACACACACACACACTTCTTATAACTCTATTACTGCTTGTAAATTCAAAAGCCACAATGTGGTCACCCTTCTCTGGTTCTCTTGTAACAGTTTGTCAATTGGAGACATGACAGATCCTAATTTTGTGGTTGAAATGTAATTGGAAAAAATAAAAATATGCTTAAATTAGTATTTCAAATTTAAAGTACATAATACTAAACCTATTAATTAGTTTTTATTTCTTATGAGACTATAAATTTGTTGTAAAGTCATCTTTTCATGTCCTCAAATGTTTGCTTTGCACTTAATACACCAAATACACAAAAAATAAATTGTAGAAGTTAAGAGATAGAACAAATCAACAATAACAGAGTGGAATGGAGAAAAAGAAAATTATAGACGCATACATCTTGCCATCCAAGTGACTGAGGACTACAAAAATACTTTTCTTTTATTCTAGGTTACACTATCCCTCAAAAAATCAAAGGTGTAGCACAACTTGCATACTAAAATCAAGTGTGTAGCACTGCCTGAATACCAAAATCACCCTCCACTACCAAGCATTTCTATGAAGTCTTCCTGGTTCCACCTATAAGCTAAAACATCCAGCTCTTCTATGAGAGGCACAATTGCTGCGTATAACATGCTGTCTCTCTCTTCAATCATCCCCTTTTGGTCACCCACCCCTGTTGCTCTTACCTCCAAGATTTCCATTTTGTCTTATAGAAATTCTGCCTGAAATCAATTAAAACTTTCTCAATACTCTCTGTACATATGTTAATAAAAAAGAATTCTATCCAGAAGATAACTATTGCCCACATATGCATCCAAATGAAAGGTTTTCCTTTTTGTTGTGTAATTTAGTTGTGTAGTTCTCATAACACTTGACTTTGAAGTGAATGTAGAGATCCTTCTTAGTCCTTAATGTATTTTTATAACATTCTTTTTCCATTATACAACTATAGAAATAGTAAAAAAAAAAAAATACTGTTTTAAATCACATGCTGTTTAATGCTATGATCTCCCTCTCCCTCTTTCTTTTTATATGCCAAACTCATATATTTGTTTGTTAATGTTGGAATTTAATATCAGTTGACTCACAGGTTTCTTCTATGCCAAAAATCATGACATCATTCTCAGACAAATACACTGATATATATGGACATTAATATATACACCCTAGATGCTTCTTGATCCGCATACCACCAATGATGTTTCTCTCTTCACCTAAATACTGACAGATTCCTATAAGCATGTTGTAGTCTTTTTGACAGATATCACACATACACACAAAAATAATTTAAATATCTACTCAACCAAGCTCTCATAACACTCTTTTAATAATTGGTTTAACTATTGTCACAACACTTTTTAAGTCATTAGTTTCTCCGTTTGTTTCACTTTTCTCCAGGTCTGGCAGAGATCCATTGGTCCACAAATATGACAAATTTTAAAATATCTTGAAGTCACTTCCTTTTTCTTTCTTCTGTCATATTCAACAAAACAGAACAAAACAAAACAAAACAACAAAACAGTTACCTGGTCTTTCCTTACTTACAATTTTATTTTGAATGTGAGACAAAAAGGCATTTTTTTTTTACTTAGATTAATATGTCACTTAAAAATAAACTTGGAATACAAAAATTCAGTTTGATTTTACAGAATCATAATATGAGGTATATTTATGTGTGTGTGTTATAGATATATACTCATTTAAATTAATGTAAAAATATTATACCTAAATAGGGAAGAAAACTATAAATTGGCATGAATTTTAAATTTTCTGCATAATACAGTGTGTATTGTCAGTAAAAAGAACATAATAGATCTTTAAATTACTTAATATCTCTCATATAGACTTTAGAAGAAATAAGCAGACAAATAAATTGCATTTTTGATAAAATTGTTGACTATATGATGTCAAGAATATTAACATTTCAAATGCAGAGTATCTTGAGTAAACATAATAATCACTCTTGAGGATTTTAAATTGTTTTTAGAAATATTTTGTTTTACTACTTTATATATAATTCATAAAATTGGGTTATTTTATGGTTAACTACCCTCCCCCCCATTTTCTTCCCTCTCTAGTCAGTTCTCTTATTTGCACACATAATTACATATTGAAAAATTCCAGGCCATAAGGAGTGTAAGATTATTAGACTATACACATGAATTTTAAAAAATACTCTACATTGGCCAATTTGTCAAACAGTCACCACTACTTTCCCATTTGCAGATCTCAGCAAAACCATATGCAAATAGGAAATCATCCATTTTCATGAGTAAATAACAAATGCTATGTGATCTCTGAGTGTTCACTACTTCTTCTCCTCATCACCTCAATGTTATTCTAAATATTTCAAGTTTGAAAAATAAATTCCTGTTGGATCACAGAGCTCACATCACAGAAAAGTAGCTGGAGTCTGGGCTGGAATAGAAATAAATCACAGTCAATGCCAAAGCATCTGTAAGCATCCTTCTCAGGTTTCACTGCCTGTCATTTTCCAGTGTTTTTTTTTTAATTGAAGTATTATCTCCAGAGGTTGCTATTAAAATGTGTAGATGATATCTAGACTTTAGATAATATTATATGCTTTTAAACATATATTAATTTATTTAATATATGAAAAACACTAAAGATCACATACAAATAAAATGTTATAGTCATAGGAAAGTTTTCATATTTTCAAAATAATTTGTTCATTTTTAATTTTTTTAACTAAACAAAGTTTTAAATAAGTATATGTACTTTCCATTTTTCTATGCTGTGCTGACATCAAAATAAACAAGCCATAAATTCTGCCTTCAAAAATTTGAAAATCTGGGGAGAGAAACTCACACAGAGACAAATGTTTATGACACAACTAATAATCGCAACAAAGTAAACATGGAATATTTAGTGGATGATTTCCTTGAGTCAAAAATGGTTTGCTACATTTTTATAACAGTCTCTTAACTTAGGTTTAATTCTCTTTCTTATATCTCAGAGGAGGAAATCGAGACACATATTTATCTTGCTCAAGATCATACAATTACAGAATGACAAATGTACGATTGCAATTCATGTTGAATTATAAAATGCACACACAGTTTATATATTATTAACAAGGTTGTGTTGGAGTGTATGAATAACTACATACCAGAGGAGCTTGTGGTGAATGAGGTTGAGTTAGGATCTATTCTTCGAAATGTCATAAGAGAGTTAAGGAAAGAAAGAGAATGGATGAAAGATTCCCACACAGAAGAAACAGCACGAGAAATTCTGTGATAGAGAATTTCAACCAGTTCAGAAGTATTGAAGTAAAGAAGGGGAGAAATCGAAGGAAGGAAGAAGAAAGTGGAAAATTCTGCCAAAAGCAGACTCAGAAATTCCATCTGCCAGATGAAACAGATCGAATTCAACCTTGAAGAAAATAGGAAGCCCTGAAGTGTTTTTTTCAAGAGGTGACACTGTCACATTGGCATTTTAGATGTTCAATTGGTACCTTTTGTGAGATATTTTGAGAAGGCTAAGACAAAAAAAGGGAAACTTTTGTATATTGTTGTGGTATCCTGTTGAATTGCGATACAACATGAAAGTGTGAATTCGGATTATAGAGAAATGGATGGAATGTGGATAAATTTATAAGTGGACATTGGAAAATCTAATTGAACATATGTGTTGAGAAATAGTCATTAAGAATAATTTCTAGGCTTTTTTTAACTGATTCATTTCTAAATCTTCCAACTGAGATTAAGACTAAAAGAGAAGTCAATTATATGGATCTATAAGAAGAAAGAGGAGTGAGAATAATGGCATTTAAGGAAAGGAATAAATAACCTATGGAAAGAAATGATGATATCATTGTGGGCAAAGGGAATAATATAGTTGATCAAATTATTCCATACACCAGGGAATAGCAGGTAAACAAAATTGGAATAATGAGAAATATGAGGGATGAAATGCTATAAAGCTAATTTGAGTAGGGTTAAAGAAGGTATACATATCTAGTTAGAGAATGCTTATATTTAGATATTTGATCCAGAGTATTTTTTAGTAACTAATGTTTAGTGTTTGGAAATCTTTAACTTTTAAGCCTAACTGTAACATAAATAAAGGAGTAATTTCAAGTTTCCTAAAATGGATAGAGATTAAGGATAACCACAATAAGTTATCACACAATATTATTTACATTCTATGTTTCTGGCTTTATATTTATCATTAATACAATAAAATGCTGAATAACTCATAGTATACCAGTCAAGGCACAGTAGAGTATAGATGGTAAACAAATAAGCAAACTTTTGTTCATATTCATCATGTCTATGTCTATAGGTATAATATAATGATGGAGAATAATCAGACTGTGAAGGGACCTTCAGATTTTAGTAGACAGGGAATCTGCTGAGATACTTTAGTCAGTGATTGCCTGTATGGGAAGGTGACATTTAAACTGAGCAGTAGAGAATAAAAAGATTTCAGTCAGATGAAAAGTAAAAAGTACCTTCCAGCAGCTCTAAGACCATATGCAAAAGCCTTAAAGTCGGAAAAAGCTTAGTTTTCTTGTTGGGATAGAAAGTAGCCCACTGAGCACACAGCACCAAAAGGGCAGAGTTAAGACAGAATTAGGGTTGGCAAAATGGGCAGAATACAGAAGATGTAGACCCTATATCTTATGTAACAGTCTAGTTTGTGTCATAAGATATGAGGCAGGTAAGGAGCCCAGGGAAGACACCTTTGACTGGAAAGCAGTAAAGGGACAGAATGAGAGTCTCTACAGACACAACAGGACTAAGTAGTTCAAATCATAGAAGTACTCAACAAGTATTTTCAATATAGAACATATGTTTTTACTTTTAAAGTATTATCATTTAAAAAATGTGTTTTCTTTTGTTTTCATAAACTGCATATCATATCATATCCTAAGTGTGACTTGTACCCATCACTGTGAGGGGAAGGGAACATTTAAATACACTGCTATGACAGTGATTCAGGGCAGTGTGGTTCAAGAGCAATGAGCTTCAGCTGAAAAAAGTGTTGGAAATATAACATTTTCAATTTTTGAAATGACTGAATAGTGCTTCTACCAAAACCAAGGATAAATGAACATTATAGATATTACCATTATTCCTCCAAAGTAATATTTTCTCAAGATATTGTTTTAAAGTTTGAATGGGCTCTGATAAAATTGCCAAAAGCTACATTTCAAAATTAGTATATACTCATAATCTAAAATTCATCAGTTTCTCTCTTTGCAAATGATGAGCTTTTTACAGTTTAAAACAGCTATAATTGAATATCACCATTCTAATGTATATTGGCTCTATGAAATTCTACTGCTGGATATGACAGCTAAGGAATAATTTTATTTTTAAGAGTTTAAATATAATGTTTTTTACATTTTACTGGAGCTCTAGTCTTGCTAAAATCCTAGTGTAATTTTTTAGTGGGTCATCACATTAAAATAATACTGTGCATTTTAAGGACAGAATCTTGACTATATTTTATTCTCATTGAGAAGTATCCTTTTTATCAGCACATTTCAAATACTTTTATATAATCAATGTGAAAGGTTTATTATGTATATGCCAGTTACATTTAGTTTAATTCAAAGTGTAGTGCTGGCAAATTCTATCAAGCAAGCACAATTTAAGAAAGACTTGTTGTAGATTGGGCTACTAAATACCTTTCTGTTAGCTATATTTTATTCAAGAATCAGCACTTTTCTAATTAGCATACGGATAAAAAAGTATTATATTGGTTAAACCGTATCTTATTAATTAGCATAATTAATATTAGGAATGGGGTTAAGGTTCAATGTGAAGTATTAAGGAATATGGATTATTAGCCAAAATAATTCACAGATACTTTTCCTTCTAACTTTTAAGAATACAGTGTAAAAATCACCCAGATCTGAACTTCTAGGAAGGCTCCTTTATTGATTCTGTAAAGTCTTCTGTTTAAAAGACTCCTTGTCAGATTCTTGCATTAAAAGTATGGGGATGTCCAAAACAATCCTTTCATGCTAGAATTTTAACCTGAATAGCCCGTTATCTGTTCTTGAGAGAATCACTTACTAAAGGACTTATAATAGCTACTGGCAAAGCAATAAATAGTAAAATTCTTCTTTGATAATTTAATAAATTTTCTGTAGTAATAATTAAAAATAAAGAGAATATCATTATGAATTGTCATATATTGAGAGCCTTACTGGAAACGAATTAAAATTTATTGCAAAAAACAATTGAGTATTCAAACGTTATGGAAGCACATATAACATAGTTTGAAATTTCTCTTCCTTACTTGTAAAATTTTGCATTTGACACATGCCTTTAATTTTTTTTATATTTTAGTCTCTGTTTTTTCTCAGTTACTATTTTCAAAGAAGTAATCAGCTATGTGACCACAACAGCTACTTCCAAGTGTTGTAGGATGGAATTACTTGACTGACTTGCACTAAATTTAAAAACTACGGTAACAATGTAAGACAAACAATATGAAAAACAAAATGAAAACTCAGCACACTCGCTGCCTTTTTTGCAGCATATATATTGCAAAAGGCGGTTAGACATCTGAAAAGCAGTTACCCTTGAGGCCGTGACTATGAATGAAAGGTGGCCCCCAGGAACTTCTGTTTCTTTTCTCTTTATTGATTTGGGCACAGGTTATGTGGGTGTGTTCTCTTTGCCCAAATTAATCAGGCTTTACATTTAGGATTTTCTATATGTACTTATACTCAGTAAAATGTTTAAAATTGAGAAAAAAGATTAAGGTGGAAAATAACTAATTTCAACCACTGTGCTCAATATTACACTATGAATTCAGATAAATATAAAAAATGGTTTCTAAAATGTAGAAGGAATAGAGTTGCAGTCAGGATAACAAAATGGAAATCTTGAGGAGAAAGAAACGTGTGTGTGTAAGACAATGATCCATCAAGTTTTCCATGAGAAATCCAACCTTTAGTTTTTACCTCTTTTGTCCTAACCTCCAAGTCTCTCTGATTTTTATCTTTAACATCTTTAGGTATCTCTTCCACTTTTTTCCACTCCGGGTCATTCTCTAGCATGCTACAGCAGACATCTAGGAATTGGAATTAGACTTGCCTAGGAATAGAGATGTCTTTAATCATTTCCTTTTTTACCTCCTGTGGACTTACTCTGAATACTCAAACCAAATGATTAATACAAAAAGATGTCCATCCACATTGATAAAATCTGTTCAGCCACACATATAACACTTAATATAAAGCCATAGTCTTGATAACCTACGGATCCACCTTCCATTCCACAAACTACTTTATTTTTTTGTTCCAGTCATTTTGGCCACATTTTTATTCTCTAGAAGTTACCTCCTCTCACTTTTCTTGCCCATACTACTCCTTCTGTTTGGGGGATAGTCCCCTACCTACTCATTTGAAAAACTACTCACTCAATCACTTCCCCAGCTGATTATCTTTCTAACTTGCCTGACTTCTGAGCTAGAGCAGAGAGGAAAAGAATACATCCTGACAGTTTCAGACCTACAACCTTCCAATTTTATACGCAGAAACTGGAGAAATAATTATAAAATGGGCTTTATGATGTTTGGGGCGAACCATGAGTATAACTGAGATTAAAAAAAATGTTATTAGTCATCAAAATAGAATGTCTCCCTTTTAATTTTGAGCTTCAATGGCATTGCAGGAATCCAGGAATTAATAATAATTTCAATTTAGTATACAAGAATTCCAGAAAATTCTGTTCTGTTTTCCTCAGTATACATTTAAATGGGATAGCCAGAGATTCTTTTAATTAAGACTATAAGAAATAAACCATCAATATTATAAGAGTTGTTACTGAATATTCCTTTTCCAAATATACCTGCATACCTTTCTGCATCCTTCAAACTTTACTATGTTATGCTTCATTAACATACAAATCCAAAGTCTAAATAATATATAGAACAATATGCACAACAAAATTTTATTTTTTTTTCATATTTCATGTTAGCTGTGTCTATGCTGTACCTGTTTTCTTTATTCTAGGGTACATCTTAAAGAAAAAAACAATTTTGAGAATAGGTCATACTTAGGACCAAGATAAAAGATCCATAATCACAAATATCTTTTAAAAATTTTACTTAGAAATGTAAAATATCATTTCTGTTACTATTTCACTATTCAAGCTTATATAGTCTTCCTACTGGGAGAGACAGATGGGAGAATCTAGAGAGATAGGAAGTCAAACAGAAAGAAACAGCAAATATATTGACAGAATAATGTGGTCTAACATATTTCAGTCTTCAAGTTTTGGGTCACTGATTTTATTCAAATATGGTTAATAATTGGGAGAGAAAAATCACAATTCTTTACCTCTTGGCTCCATTATAACTTCTGCTTATCAGTCCAGAATTGATTGATTGACTATTAGACTTTCAAAGAGAAGCAGAAATTTAGTAGACTGCTGATTTATTTAATTCTGAGGGAATCCATGATCCCAGAACCACTGAAAATGGCTGTATCACCACCAAAGGTCAATTTTATTTATTGCAGCTCATACTATTTTCTCCAGCTGAGAGATGGACCAATTAGAGACTTCCGCCAAACTTGGTACTTACTGCCACTGAAAGTGTGTGTCAGAGCTTTGGCAAAGAGAATCTTTTTACATCATCTCAAAAAAGCATAGTTAGGGGTTATGTGAACCCAATAAACATGAGTGAGCATTTCTATCATCTCAAATATTTCAATTTATTTTCTTAAAATGGACACTGTGCCTGTCAAACAGATGTGCTTATATTTTGGTACCATTATTCCTTGTATATCTAGTAAGAACTGAGGCCTTGGATTAGTCTTTCAGAGCTGTGAGTAATCATTACTACTTAGTCTAGAATGCCATTAAACATTAACTATTATTTTTTGAGAAGAATTATTCTTGATTATGCCAGTATATTTCTATCATTTTTATTTAGACTGTGTACATTAAAAAGAAGCTTAGACTAATCAATGGAAGTTCTAATTTGATAACCTACCACTTAAAAGTACGAATATATAATTAGAAATATGGGATTAGAATGATGGAAATTTGTTTTTCTACTGCTATAGAGTGTTCCTGAATTTAGTTTCTCATTTAAGCTAGGAATTTTGGAATTAATTTGGAATGTACCCAATTAATGTATGTGTGTTTGGTCTTGGGTATTCTCTGACCTGCTAAACACTGTCAAATAGTCACTTTCATTCAGAATCCTGGATCCTCAGAATCTTCAATACATTCTGCAAAGGGTTTCTTCAGTGAGCACTTAATTCCAATGATCACAACTAGTAATTTAAATACTTCCTTATGACTATATGCTATGATCAGCTAATTTACCCTTCTGGCATAGTAATAGTTATTTATAATTCTCTGTTTTCTTACGTGATTCATGTAGTTATTCTTAATTCCCCACATTTCCTTATAGTTCTCTTGCTTACAATCCATCGTTTAATAGCAATTTACCTACCTGGCAGGATTATGGATTATAAACAATACAATGTAATCTCAAATACGTGTGTGTGTGTGTGCGTGTGTGTGTGTGTGTGTGTGTGTGTGTGTGTGTGTGTGTATATTTAAATCATGGTGAAAATTAGTTAAAAACAATTGAAAATGCTATTTCAAATGAGGCTTGGGGGAAGATCCAAGAAAATTCCAGAGATACAGGCCTTGTCAAAGACAAGTAAATCAGGTAGCAAAAAAGGAAACATGTATCCATTCACATGATATAGGATTTCATGTATTCACTGGTCATGTGCTTAATTTGCTTATTCCTCAAATTCCCTACATAATAGCTTCAAAACTTTCACAAATTAAAAAATCTAAAGAGAAAGAGTGGACTGTTAATCTCCATGTTACTTACTGTTTGTTCCCTGTCTCCCCCCATGTGGTGAAGAAAAAATAATCTTGCCACTTGAATTTATGTAGAATGAGGCAGCTGAGACATTTCTTGCAAGAGACACAAAATAAACATACAAATAAAAACAGGAGTTAAAGAAGAGTTGAATATCAAAAGTGAAAATATCAAATGTATGCTGAAAAGGCTTTTAAGCTATATAGTTTATGTAAGTTTAACTGGAAATCATTTTTTTTAGAGAAAATGTTAAAACTAATCAAAGATGAAAACTGCATCTAAATCAAGTATGAGATTGTTAGTTTGTCAGGCCATGAGGGCCCACATCATGTCAGAATAAATAGTGCAAATCTTTCTGAACGTGTAATCTGAAGGGTAGTTGTGATGCAGAAAGGAAGAATTTTATTCTAAATAAGGCTGAGTTCAGAAAGACACAATTTGGTTAGTTACAGAGGATGATTGGAAAGTTTCTTTAGTGATTGTCCATTATTGTAGTGTGATGTCATTTGTCTGGGCATGAAACCAAGCCAAGTTCTCACAGAGATGAATCCTTTAGCTTCAGCAGACTTTGGGCCATGCAGCAGTCAAGCCTTTATGCATATGTACAGTTTTAAGCAGAAATTTTCTTTCTTTCATGCGGCAAATCAATAGAAAACTAATGCATCTAGGTTCTTTTTCCTACAATACGTGAAGCCATTTTATTAATATTGCTGCAATTTCATATTTCTTTATTTGTTTAATTTTTATAGAAGACATGTATATAGAAAATGAGGAGTAGTTGTACATATTTAAATTATGAAAGTTGAAGTATTATTGAAATAATAAGCTAAATGGAGTCTATGCACTCTGAAATGTATTTCATGTTTCTAGATGTTTACATAATAATCTTAAGATATGTAACTGTTGAAAAACATTCTTCTCTATTCAAGAATCTGTAGACAAATTGTACTGGTATTTCTTTGACAAATAGAAGTTTTATTTTTTTAAGTATACTTATTTCTTTCATTTTTCTAAATTTCTTTAGACAATTGATTCTCATTAAGCAGGTTCATTACTTTTAAATTCAGAGATAGTGAACAATTTTATTGTCATTTGGAGTAATAAAATGGTTTCATGTCATTATTTTAAACAAACATTTTTTTCTTTCTGGCTATCTTGATCTTTATTTTACACCTCTTTGACTTGTATTAGTTTAATATTGCTTGGTCATGTCAACTTAATAGACAAAATGAGAATGTGTATATAAGCAAACATAAAAATCGAATTTTCCACCACCTACCCTTCATGAACTGTTTTGTTTCTATGTATAGTGTGTGTGTGTGTGTGGGTGTGTGTGCACGTGCGCACGTGTGTATGAATGTGTGTGCTCATGAGTGTGTCTTTGCATTCACATCCATGCACTGCATTAGACCAAAGAGTTAAGACTGTAAGGAGCAAAATTGTGGTTTGAGGATTATGACTCCTGGTTAACAACCTACATGTGATTTTCCCAGGCTCAACCATGGATTTTACCAGGCAGGCCTTACCAGGAAAGCCGACTTCCCCACACCACACTTGGTACACAGCACCTGGAGGGAGATGCAGTCATGGACTCAGCCTCCTTTGGCTGATTATCCTCTTTGTGTATTTGCATTCCTATTCCAGAGGTCTTCATTCTGAAGTTTTGGTTTTTTTCCCCCCCATGGCCTTAGTCAGAGGTCATCTTCACGCAGACCAGTTTGGTTTGAAGGGGAGAGGTGAGGGAACCCTTGAAGACACTTCAGTTGCTCGACTGTTTCCACTCTCAGCACTCTCCCTTGGTCCATCAACCGGGTTCTAGGTCCATAAAACTACCAAAGACATGTTTAGGGCTTCTTCAATGAACAAAACTCACTTCTTTATTGACCTACTCGACTCTTCACCACTGCAGTGTTTCATTAGTGAAAATGAAACAGTGAGGAGTTGGCACCTTCTCTGGTTTTAGTTTCTTTATTTGTTTCTTTATACTATCAAGTGAAGTGACTGAACGCTTCATACACTCTTACTTTCATTCTGGGTCAATGTTGCTTCAATTGGCTACTACAATACTTAGCTCTGCTCTCTCCTAGTTCAAGTGATCTTTGACACCAATAAATTAACTAATAGCAACAAGGGAAACTACACATCAAAAATAAAAATGAGTGTCTCATTCAACAAAAGAAAAAAAAATAGAAATATAGCATTTGGACAAAAAGACATTTAGGTGAAATTCAGATGAAACAACGTTTTGATGGGACAAAGTAACACAAGGCTATGTTTTACAGGTTAGGAAGTTGAGACTATAAAATGAATGCAGGATTTTATGTACATGGAAACTACAGGTTAAAATAAATGTGGAATGTTGTTTACAGGAACTCTTGATCTACATCAAGCATTAAGTGGAGGCTGATTCTCCATGTTGACAGGAATCAAGATCATGTAAGACAGAATAGAATGTTTCAGTCTCACAGAATTTCAAACATCAGGGTTTCTGATAACCTATTAATTTATAGAACAGTTCTGAGTGACTAGAAATAAGTAATTACTCAAAGTCTGGGATGGTTACGGCAATTAACAGCTATAATTGTCCTTGGAAAAGATATTGTAGGTGTGTATTTTTGCCATGTACAAAATGATATAAATGGATTTGATATAAATAGAGATATCTTCCCATACCTATATGTCCACCACTGTATATTTTGGCAGAATATAATAGTTTATAGATTTAATAATATTAAGGTAGTTTTAGTATTTTGGTCATTGGTTAGTTAATTCTTTGATGAAAAAAGATTTTATTCTTTCCAATTATTGTCTTAGTTGCTATTTCTAGAACTAGCATTGATGGAGAAAGCATCAGAAAATATTAGTTTATGGTATACATAATGAAGTGTGTACCAATTTGCATCTCAGTTAGCATTTTATAAGTATCATTGCTTCATATTTTTGAAATTTGAAGTAATTTTATTATTGGTTTATTAGGAATTGGACTAATGTACTATATCTATTCATTTTATTTCTTCTTGGTAAGGTTTTTCCTCATAGATTGAGAACATTGTACTTTTGGGATATGGATTTCTGATTTTAAGAAATATATTTTTCAAGTTTTTTATATTAAAACCCTAGATATTTTGAATATAATTTGTGTTGGGGACTTACAAATGACGTTTGCATCTCTCTCAAGAATATAATCATGTACCAATACTGCCATCTTGCACTCATATGTCTGACTTTTTATTTTTATTTTTTTTATTTTTATATGTATAGAAAATAGAATAAAGACCCTCTAAACATGTTCACATCCTATTACCCAAGATCTGTGAATATGCTTAGCTTATATGGCAAAAGACATAGCAGATGTGATTAAGCTGGTGATTTTAAGGCAAAGATATTATCCTGATTTGTCTGGGTGGGCCTGGTACAATCAAAGGGTATTTAGAAAAGGGAAGCAGGAATTTCACTCAGAGAAGAAGATATAATGATGGAAACAAATGTCTGGGCGATGCAGTCCCACAACCAAGAAATGTTAACAGCCTCTAGAACCTAGAGAAAGCTAAGAAACAGATTCTTCCCTAGCGCCTCTAGAAGGAACAAAGCCTTGCCCACCCATTTTAGCTGTCTGAAAGCCAATGCTGTAAAATGATATATTTGTATTGTTTGAAGCCACTAAGTTTGCAGTAATTTTTAATAGTAACGATGAGAAATTTATGTGATATATAAATTTTCCATCTAAGCTTTAGTTTCTACTGAGACTTCTTTTATTCTTTTAAAAATTACTTCACTAACAGTCTGTCAGTTATTTTATTATATAATTCCAATGATTAAATCTTTAACATATATTTAATAAAGAAATGTGCGTATATATGCACATTTTGACACAAATTTGTGTTTTCCCACCATATCTTTTCACAAATCCTACAATGTCACTTGCATTTTACACTTTATTTTTCTTGTAGAAAAGTGTATACTTTCTATTGCATGAGGTTTGCCTTTCTATTCAGAATCCACTTCCCCTCTGATCTACTTAAGACTTTGTATTATCACTCTTTTTATTCCCCACTGTGTCCATCTCATCAGAATATAAACTTTTGTAACTCTATTTCCTGTTCCCCAAGACTGTTAAAATTAGATACATTTCTATTATATTTTTGAAGTTTTTATTGAATTGTGTAACAATTGGGGATATCATAGGAGAATTAATGATGCATTATTATAACTTCCTGTCAAAATAATTATCTTGGATTCCAGGAATACAATATATTATACTTGGAAATGGCATTTTCGCTATTTCTGATATTTCTTTTTGTATTCACTTTTGTAGTACTGTATAGGATTGAATAAATAAGGTGGCAATGGCTTCAATATTTGCTTTGATTTTCATTTAGTGGGAATGTTTCTATCAGTGATATGGTTTGGTTTGATAAAGCATTATGTTCTTATATTGTAATTTACTATTTGGAAAAGATATTCAATTTGACAATAGTTTTTTTCATATTTAGATATTATATCATTATGTTTTCTAATTTAAACTTAATATGAGGACTTTTTTAGGAAATTAAATTATTATTTTTTTAATAACTAGAATCAAATATCTTTCATAGACTCAAATATCTTTCATAGAATCAAAAACCTTTCATAGATTCTGTTTGCTTTCTTTATATCAAAATTTTTTTCATGTATATTTATAAGTAAAATTGTTTATTTTTGATGATATAAAAGATGATAATGTTTAAATGTTCTGTAGATACTATACATTTTATTGTGTATTATGTTTATGCATTAAATCAATTTTATCAAGTAAATAAATTTTCTCCCATTTATTGTTTTGGGCACATTTTCTTTGTCAAATATTGATAATTTTTTAAAGGAAATATGTGCAGTGATTCAGAATATACAGTAGTGCTCGAATTTAAGTCCTACCTTCAATATCCACCAGATATATTAATTTGGGGAAAATTTTTGATTTTGTTTCTCATTTTATACTAAAAATGTGTATATATGTGTGTATGTGTGTATATATATGTTTGTGTGTGTTTTTTTTTGTAAATACACACTAATATATACATACATCAGGAGTTATAATGATACTTTTGAGTCCAATCTAATTCTGCATTGTTCCTCATTATCTTCCTCTGTATTAATATTTCCCTTTTCCCCCACTGAGGAACCCAGCTCTAAACAATAATATATTTGCATAGTACTCAAGCTTACAAATTATGGAATACTGTTTCAAAAGATTGCTAAATATATATCATTGCTTAAAAAAAGAATACAAGCATTCAATAGAAGATAGTGCTCATGTGTGTATTTTTATGTGTGTTTTAGCTAAAAGTACATAGTTAAAGTACAATATTTGAATGTTACGCACTAATTCCTGTTTGTAATTGTTTGTCCTCAGGTTTTAATTTCATAACCTTGAGGCATTTATAGGCTTAGATTTAATTTGCTTATGTAGGCCACCAACGTGATTGAGCTACATAAGTCTAATGGCCTCCTTGTATAATTACTTTAACAACACAGTGAGGTGCAGTTATTATTTTTTTTAATGAATAATGAAAGTATTTTAGGTAATATCTTTGAGGGAGAAGAAGGGTTAATATGTCACATGGATCTCTTGTGTTTACTTTAAAACATTTATATTTAGAGGGACAAAATTTTAAAAAGATTATTTTTGGATAAATTCACTGTGATGTATCTAAGATCTTTATGTCATTAAATTAAATTAATAGAATTAGGTCCTTATACTGCTTAAAATTCGCTATTTGAAATACTTAGCATTATCAAACTTTTTTCTTTTTTGACTTCCATGCTACCCACTATGCTGGTCTTCACTTTATGTTTTGGGTCAATGAAAATATTTTGCAGTCTTACTTTTTTACTTTTCTTCTTAGAACTGACATCTAAATGAGGATATTATTTAATGTTCTATCCCAAGCCTTCATTTCTTCTTTTCTACTTTCTTCTTGATCTCATACCTTCTCATGATATAAATTACAAAGGATATGCTAAGGAGTTTAACATCTTTATTGAAGTTAGATTTATTTTCCAAGCTCCATACCAATATATCTTACAACTTATATTGCCACAATATCTTGGATAATTAGCTGAAGATATTCATTCTGGTTAATTAAAATTGATATAATCTCTGATCTATTAGACTGATAGAAAAATAGATTTAAATTACTTCAAGCATCCAGCAAAATGTCTTGCTAATCTGGGTAATAGCTGTGGAGAATGAAAATTCAATGATCATGTTTGGAAAGTAAGGGAGACAATTGAGAGAGAATAACCTAAGAGGAGAGACAGAGTTTAGAATGTACTGGACCTAGAGGCAGAAAACATAATCTATCTTGTGTAGAATGAACTTGAATCCAAGTTCTGCCTCTAGCTTTCTCTCTGCTCTTTGCATATGTTATAGCAACAATTTCTAATATAGTGTGTATGATGGAATCTTAACAGTAATTACTTGAAGACAAACAGGCTTAAGAAGCCACCGTGACAAATTCAGGTAAGAGACCTTTACTATTTAGATCCCATTATAAGGTATTTCTGATATTTTGGAAAGTCATATCCAGTAATGGAAAACATGAGAATACTGACTTGGAAGCTTTTTTCTCTGGACTGTGATGTTCTTACCACTTCATATTGCTGAAACTGAGAAGCTTACTTAGTGGTTAGTGTTAATTAAGCTGCACTAAGCCTGAAGGAGTATGAGATAGGGATATTTCTCAGTAACTAGAATGTGTGGTGATTTTATTTCTAATTATGCTATTCTGTAGTATCTAGTTATGTCCTTTCTGATTATATTTATTCTGGTCATCGCATTATATTAGAGATCATTTGTGACTTAAATCTTAATTATTCAAAAGGAATTTATGACAAAATAGTGGCTATGGTGTATTTCATTAGATCAATTATTATTTACCTCATTATGTCTCTTTTGTAAAAAATACCTTAGAAATTGGACAGTGTACAGTAAATTCTTGACATGTTTAGATAGGAGATTAATGTGATCTTGAATGCATTCTAAATTGTTGAAAATTCACCAGTCTAAATTAATAATATAAATCAAAGACCAATTATGATTCTCATAAGAAAATAATACAATATAGAAAAAAGTATAAAAATGTTTTTCATCACAGAACTCAATATGATGTCATGGTTAAAATAATAGTTTAAAGGTGAAACCATGAAGCATTGGCAATTCTTTGAAGAAAGGTGGTGATGTATGTATCAGAACTGAAACGAAGATCTCAATTTAGAGATATAGAAGCATGGTGGTAGCTTACACAATAAAATAGAATTTAAGAAGAGGGAGCATATGTAGATTATTTAATTAGAGAAATAATGTTACTAAAAAAATCTTTTCTTTCATAGTATACTAAGTGAAATAAATGAAAGATTAGAAACACATTTTGTTTTAGAGAAGCCAGAGAGTTTAAAAATGAAAATATCATGTGCTTCCTATTTCCCTAAACATAAAAAAGCTTTATACAAGGAAAAAGCCTGGCAATAGATTCTCAACAACGTGTCAAGAAAGTAATTAATTCATAGGCTTTTTGGACTGCATAGTATTACCACCTATAACAAGAACAACAGGAGGCCTTCTATTGAAAAGATCTGTGTCATTTTTTTGTGCTTCTTGTTTTATCTCAAGGTATAAATTTTTATTTCAACCTGCCAATTTATTGTTCTTTCACTTCTATATGAATTCTCAACAGGAAAGTAGAATAAATGATAGTATAAAATGAAAAAAAACAATTGATCCTTCTTCCTTTGATTTTTCTTTACGATAACAAGTATTGAATTGAGTCATTTTAAATATTAAGGTTACTTTTATATTTCAAAGTGTGAGTGCTGCCTTGGTATGTACATTGCAAGTGTCAATAAATTTTTATATGGAATCATTGACAAATCATTTTTATTGATATATAGAATTTATAACTGAATATTTACAGGAATAATAGAGTTTACCTCATCCAAGTAATCAGGAAGAAATTAAGAGATGAAAAGAAAGAAGGAAAAGGTACCATCAAAATTGGCTGAAGTAGCAATATATTTCATTGCTACCTAAGTAATATATTCTGATTAAAATCACTGAACTTGTCAAATAACAAAATGGTATGGTTGGGAAGAAATAAAATAATGAATGGTACTTCAAAAGATTCTTATATCTTTAGTTTAACATGAGTTCTGGGCATAACAGGCTTTACTGAATGTCCTCAAGTCAATTAATAAAAGTGACTGGAACAAATAAAGTTTACATAAAATTTCATAACACATGATACTGAAATTTTTTGTTATCTTTCAAAACACGAAATTGTTAAAAGGTGATATTGAGATAGTATTTTTCTAGGAAGCCTGTAAACACTGAAATTTTTTCTACTGCTAACCAACACACTGAGAAAGTTCCTAAAGACCATGTATTAGAATTATAGAATGACTAGGAAGTTAATCATCTTTCTTAATATGATGTTTCCATCTAAATGTCAATATTAATTTAGACTAAGTCATGTTGTAGACTTATTTTTCCTGGACTGCATGCCAGGCTAGGCCCCAAAGCAATAATCGGGCATCCTTTATACCCTTTTAAAGACTAATATTGTAATATATTATTTGACTGGTTATAAACAGATAATGAAGAGGAGATAAGGAATAATTTTTGATCCAATTCCTATATGTTGCTTTTGTCTAGGATTCTGATATTCTTACTCAAGTTTTCTTCAGATAGTATCTCCAGTCTCTGTGTCAGTTAACTCCTGTGAGTTGAAACTCTACCATACAAAGAAAGGGGAAAGGAAACTGACTGAGTATTCTCTCTAGTGGAAATACCCTCAATCCTCATCCCCTCAAGCTGTATGCAAACAAAATGAATAAAAAGAACCCCATTCAAAATCTATGTATAGTGTTTATACTAAATCCTATCCTTAAAAAAACGTAAAAAACATAGCCCTATCTATGTCACCAATCTATACCAGCACTTCTCATTTCTAAGATGAATTGAGTAAAAAGAAGACTAGAAAACATGAGAGATTTTAGGAGAACATGGTACCTAAAAGGGACCTTGAGTGATTCGTAGGAAAGGTTATTCCCCCACAGCATTTTTCTCTCTCACTTCTCAGATTACAAGACAGTTTCTCAAACTCCTGTTACTTATGAAGAATTCATTGTGCTCCAGGAAAAAGCAAATTCTTCCATTTTGTAAATAGAACCTACCCATTGCCCTCACTGCTCCTGCATTGGCAATTTTATCCACATCTGTTGGACCATTTCAATTTTATTAAAAAGCTGTAATTTCACGAAATTCTCTCTTGATGCTACTTTCTCTTTCCGCTATTGCCTGATTTTCTTTTCCAATTTAGAATTAAATTTCTTGAAAAAAAATGTTATTGCTACTTAAATGTTCCTCATTCCATACTCTCTGAACCCATTTACATAGATTTTTACTCTCAATATCCCCACAATAAAGATGCTAATGCACTATTTGTTGCAAAACATATTAGTCATTGTTTAGTCTTCCTTGTATTTAGCCAGTTTTTCTCTTTTGCTTTGCTTTTTATTTTCACTTAGATTTCAGAACAGTAAACTCTCAAGGTTTTTTTATTATCTTATCAGCCACTCCACATTGGTCTCCTTTAAAATTTATTTTTGATTAACTATTTCTTAATATTGGAATGTACCATTTTTAATTATTAGAAAACTTACTTTTGCAACTGCATCTAGTGAATTTTAATCTCATCCAATTTATAGCTTTCTGGGTATCATCTGTACATAAAAATATTCCAAATACATATTTCCACCCTGAATTCTCCCATAAGCTTCCAAATCATGCAAGTGACTGCCTTCTCTATGCTTCTTGTTAGATTCTTAGACATTTCAAACTTATGTCCCCAAACCTATTCTTCCTGTGCTCTTTTTGATGACAATAAATAACAAGTTCATTTTTTCAGTTACACAAATTATAGAAACTTGAAATCATCTTTGAGTGTTCTCATATCCATACCATTATATTTAATGTCTACTGTGTTAGTGAACCTGCTTCTATTCTCAAAATATGTCTAAAACCAAACTAGTCCTTACATATTCACTGCCAGGCACCCTAGTACAAGCCATCATCATCGTTCTGTTGGATGATTAATATAGGCAGTCCTGTTTTTGCATGTGTTTCCTTTTATCTATTCCTAACCCAGCAACTAGGAGGATTTTGTTAAAATAGAGGTCAGATCATGCTAACCACTATTAAAAAATTTCCCCTTGATTTTTATCTCATTCATAGTTAAAAAAAAAGATCTACAAGATACATTAATTACTTAATATTTATTCCTTATGCACTGTGAACATGTGCTCCCCACAAGAGCTATATTACTTTCATTAGCCTGAGAGACCTTCCCTCAATATATATCTACATTGCTCATTTATACTTCTCTTCCATGTTTTATTCAAATTCCATGTTCTCAATAACAATGTATCTCCTGCTTTCTATTTCTCTACTGTACTTATCACCATCTGACATACTACAGATTTCATTAACATTATTATATACTTGCTTGTTTGTTTTTGTTTGGTTTGGTTTGGTTTATGTTCCATAGTATACAGAATATTTTCTGGTATCTAATGGTCTTCAGTCTATTTTGCTAAAAGAATGAGTGATTGCATTTCTGGCCCTTTATACTTTCCCTTATCTCAAGCTAAGAAAGAAATAGTAGAGTGCTAGTTTGAGTACAAAAGCCTAAATGTAGGATAGTCAATGGTTTAAGTTCTAGTCTGATGGCAAGAGGAGACCAATGCACTTGCTCTAAGACAAGTAGAGATTGATGATTCTCTCTTATTCTGATTTTTTTTTTCTATTCAGGCATTGGATGGATTGAAGGAAGCCCACCCACACTGGGGAGGGCACCCTGATGTATTCAGTTCATCAATCCAAATGTAAATCTCATCCAGAAACACTCCAATAGACACATCCAGCATAACTTTAACCAAATATCTGGCAATCCATAGCCCAGCCAAGTAGACACATAAAATCAACCATCACAGACAATAAAGTAAAATGTCATATCAGTGTTATGGGTAATTAATAATTAAGTAGCTCATTGAAACCCTTTATATTATCCTGTCTTTAAAGACAACTGTGTTGTTATTCAAAGCATTGGGAAGACATTTTCCAAAGCTTCATTAATGTTTTATTTTCTACTTTGTAAAAGTTTTTATGCTATATAAATGATACTCTGTAGAGCTTCAAAAAGAGCAGAAGCAAACAACAATTATACACACAATAATTTCTCCTGCTATGCTCATCAATAAGGAAAAATAAATAAATGGCAATTGTACTTTCATAATTAAAAAGAAAAGCCCTGAAAGTAAGTCCTGACATTAAAAGCAGCTGAAAATGAGTAACTTATTACTTGTAATATATTCTAATACTGTAGCATTGTACATTGAAACTATGAGAAAATATTTTTACTTACACATTAATTTTATCATTTCTCAATAATTTACTTTGAAAATAAGTATTAATTGAGATTTTAAAAATATTCATGCCAAATTTAAAATAACATAAAATAAAGAATGGCATATTTTTTCTCAAGAAGAGCTTTATTAGAAAAAATAGTACTTCCAGAATTATTCCCATTGGATAGTTCTAATTTTTACAAATATTAGGGTAATAATTATATTAATGAGTAGAAAATGTTAACTCTTCCCATTTTAACACTTTGTGGTCTGATGTCTAATTAATCACTCAATTTGATTTATTTTTTTCAAATCAAAATATTAAAAACTAAGAATCAGCAAAGTCAAGTCAGTTTTAAGACTAAAGAAATATCATACTTTATCTCTTACTCTGAAGAAAAAGAAAATAGAATAGGAGAAGGCTTGGGTGATATTTAATAATTTTGTCATGGTCCACATTCACATCATTTAGAAGTTCTTTTGAATTCATCTTAAAATATATACCAAATGTCTTATTTTCTTCATCTGTGATATTAGATCTTTATTCTATTGCCAGATCTTCCCTGGCCTCTATCATCATAATAGGTTTCTTCTAACTGTCTAACTGTCCTTCTTGGTAGCACTGTTTCCCCACAACACTTAGTGAAAAACTACAATAAAACTGAGTGGCTTAAAGAAAGAATAGTTTGTGATTGCTATGAGTCTATAGAAGAGTTGATGCTTCTGACTATTTTGTCTAGACTTGGCAGAGAAGTTCTAGGCTTGGCACAGTCATATGTATGGCAGTTAGGTGGCTATGGACTGATGTAGGACAGCCTCAGCTTAGACTACTGGCTTTGTTTTATGCATGTCTTTATCCAGGAGACCAGCCTAAGCAGCTTTACCTGGTCATCTAAGCTGTCCAAGAGACAGAACAGAAGTGTACAATGCCTTATAAGGCTTATGCTCAGATCTGGAGTGCTGTCACTCAAGCCACATTTTATTGGCCAAAATATACAAGCCCTAGCCAGAGATAAGGGATAGAGAAATAGAAGTAATGAGAGTTGCTACAAAGATACTTTGCAAGGATTGTGAATATGATATGGAGTTTGGGGAATGGGGTGGAGAGAGAGTGGCGAATTATAGTCATATTTTTAGTCAATTTATCAAACATTCTAATATGTATTTTCAAAGCAGTATTCAGATTTTTTATTTTTAGAATATAAGCCAAAATATTGCCTAAATTTTTTAATGGTTTATTATTATAATTATAATATATTCTGAACTTTTTATCAAGATTTATAGTATCCTTTATTACATGGTTTCTGCCTTCTTGGATCTCATCTTCTACTACTTTCAGCAGGAAAGAGTTTTCCTGTGAGTTCATCTGACTATCCTCAGTTTGTCAATAAAAAGCCCAATATATATAGTAAATATCCATCAAAAACTTGCTTAATAAATGAGTGGATTACTTAGTATACAAACATTTTATACAGTCATCAACACATTTGTTGAGAAGACAAATATAGTGTTGGGAACAGACTTAGATATAAAGATGATGTTATCTCATTTTCCAATGTTTTCCTGCTATCCTAGATAGACGTTAGAGGCAAAACATTAACCTTGAACTTAATAGCACTCTATTCTATTGAATTCTGTCTCTCCTGGTGCTAAGTTCCATACATAATCTGTGTTCTTACAAAAACATTTAGGTTATTGGACAATTTGTTGCCATAGCAAGAACAGCTTCATCCTGCATACAAACATTCAAATACTTCACATCAAGTTCCCAAAACTTCTCTTTTCTCTACTAACATTATAGAATACAATGCAATACTAAATTTTAGACTGAGGTCAATAACGGAAGAATAGAAGAATAAATGCTATAAAAAACATTCAAATGACAAAATTATATGAAGAAAATTAAGTAAAATATTACTTGTAAATGTACTTGAAATTGATAACTATAGTGTGAATTTCTCTAGTATTAAAAACACATACTTATATATTTAGAAATAGAGAGCTAAAATGTATTCAACTTCTTTAATGTTTTAAAGTTGTGTGTGTGTGTGTGTGTGTGTGTGTGTGTGTGTGTGTGTGTGTGTCTTCTGCAGAGAGAGAGAGAAATATTGAGGGAGCAGATAATAAAATGTGTTTGCCCACATTAGGACTTAATTGAAGAGCTATCACTTGAGCAGGACTTACTCTTTGATTTTGTTTGTAGTGTGGTATATCAGTAAAGACTGGGATGGGGAAAATTGAGGATTTTTTTCAATTGATGCTAGAGTATTAATTTATAGCCAGAGACTATGAGACATAACACTTTGTAAATAGGTGCCTGGTATTGGAATTTAAATATTTTCTTTCTGTTCTGCCTTATGCACTCACTTGTAGTAAGTGTTCCTGTCTCATCTCATTGGAATATCTTGAACTACTGCTGCTTTGCTGCCAGAAAAAAAAACACTTTATTTGGTATTTCTCTAAATTTTCACTAGCCTTTTTCTTTATTATATTTTTGTTTCCCAGTGAGGGTACATTTCCATCATAATACTGCAATGTATATGACTGACCAAGTTTAAACCCCAGACTAGAGCTACTTGTAGATTCAGTTAGATCTTTATTGAGGTAATGTGTAGTCTAAAGTGATGCAAATATTTGCTGTAAAAGTTTAACAAACTACAAGACTTGTTTATTAATGAGTTTTTTTTTTTAATAATTGAATGGCAATATCATTTCACAAGGGTAAATGACAGTTCTTTGAGGAAGTGTTCATTATCATTTTTGAGTTCTTATTAGTTTGTTATTCAAAAAAATATGTATTAAATATGTACTTTCTGGCCTCACAAACGTAAAAGCAATGCCTTCCTGTAATATATTAATATGAATTAAAATCAATCTGTACATTCTTATTTTTCTTACATATTCCTGGTGAAATAAAGGGCAGGTATAGAGCACTTAAACTTTGAAGTCACATTTGTGTTTATCATCAGACCTAGATTTTGTCTCTGGCCTATTTTTGCTTTTCTGGCCACTTCAATACAACACATCAGTATAACATTACTATCTGTCACTGGCTGTCTTTTTTCTTCTTCTTGTCCAGGTATATCTTTATCAGGGAATACTTTAACCTTTATCATATTAACATCAGTTTTTTTTCATCAAAGTTTTTTATTATTTACTCACTATATCCCAACTTTACCTTGACACTGGAAAACAAGAAGTTATGTATTGCTAGCCAGGATTTTTTCATAGGTGATTAGAGCTACCAACACACTATAAATGTCCTCTCTATAAAGCAATTAAATCAAAACATTTGTTTTAATCTTCAACTGAGAGAACTGGAGCAGAAAAGATGAAGTAGCTAGTTTTTATGCCAAATCAAGATGATGTATAGCTGAGTCAATAATAGAATTTCTGGTATGTAACATATGTGCCCAAGGCATTCTCTGACCCATAAGACACGTTTCAGTTTGGTCTATAACTCTTACAATAAAGCTGGATGTTAGGTTTGTTGACATTATACAATTGAACTATTTAGGAAATGACCTTATAAATCAGCTTATTCTAATCTGTGTCTGGATGCATGTAATATATTTACCCTAGATACTCAACCGTCAAACATTGACTAGATAGAGACTAGATCAAAGAAACAAGCACCTATTTGTGTGTCAATGTAGTGTTTGTTTTTCCTGTTTTAGTGTATAAAATGTATAATTAATACTAGTATGTAAAATTTTTCTCTGTAATCTTGCACCTTTAGTAAGCAATCTTTGAGAAAAAGTTAGAGTTGACAGTATATGTTTTAATTGATTTTTGTCCTATAACCTTGGTGCCTTGCACTTTGTTACCAATCAATGCGTATTTATAGTATTAAATTGAATTCCGTATTTCAGTTCTGTAAAATTTTATAATTAAAGTCTCTAGCTTTTCAAATAGTTACTACTTCTATTTGTTTAAATGCACAATTACTATCATGAAGCATTGGAAAACTCACCAGCCTCTAGGAAAAGGGAACATATATCTTACATTTTCAATCATAGTTTCAAGACATAATGTAATATTTAATTCTTAAGCAAATAGCTATGGATAACTTGCTGTATTCAAGATATTATTTAGTTCTGGAGATTGAAATTTTCCAAAGATTATTAAAAGTTAATCAACATGGGAAGATGTTTCACAAAAGTGAATTTTTTCAACTATTTCAACATGAGCTAACAATTTTTGGACCTCATCAAATATCCATAAAATGGCAATGGATAAGAAAAAAGTAGGTTGTGATAGTGAGTGTTCTAAATCCATATTACCAAAATGGTATTTTCTTTAGTGATATTTGGAGAATTTGGAATAATGTAATCATATCCTATATTTTTATAGGCTATACTGTTGTAGGTGGAATCTCCATTGGGGGTCACAGTAGATAATTATTTTAGTCATTGGGATGGTCTAGGTTATCAATACCTGGTGTGCTTCTCCTTCCAAGAAGCACATGAAGTTATGTTTTTCCAGCCTCATGCACTTAGGTAGAGCCTCATTCTTCCTAAAAAACTTTGTAGAAAAATGATATACACAATTTCTGGGCTGAGCGGAAATTTCTCTTTTTTGGTTACCGTGAGTTAGAAATCACATCTTAAAAAGATGGTGCCATGGGATGAAAGTGGACTGGATCCATGGGTCTCTAAAGAGCCACCAGACTACAACAGACTTTTACAGATCAACAAATAAACCTTTGTTGTTTTAAGTCACTGGGGTTTCTAGATTTCATGGTCACTCTAGCTTATCTTGCATAATGTAGAGATTTAAATCTAGACATTAACATTTAAATTAGGGCAAATAGGGTATGAGCTAGGGAAGATATTTAAAAGATATTTAAAAGTCGAGAATTAAGCACATAAAATCAAAAGGCAGATAAGTCTGAAGTCTAAATGTGGTCAAGGCTTAACATTCGGACATGACAGATAGATGTTGGGTTTTTCAGAAAGTATCAGATTGGAAAATAAAAAGTATTATCTGGCAAACACTGTTGCTCATTCCATAGACATCCTGTTGATCTGATACAAAAATATATCTAAATGTGCTGTTTTTCTTCATTGCTTATTAGGATACTTTGTATAGACAGATTCTGGAATAGTTACAGTTCTTAAGACACCACAGTTCATGTCTTTTTCCTTGTGCTTCCCTTCAATTCTGTGAGTTCATGTAGGAAGCTGCTAGGTCATGTGCAGGGAAGGGAAACCCAGATGGAGCTAGTCTGGGTCCCTGGGATGAGGAGACAGAGCTTGGAATTTGTGGAGGTCAAAGTGCAAAGCATTATAAAACAGAGTACTGGAAATGAGAGAGCTGAACAAAGAGAAAATTCCAGAGATATGAAGAGAAGCCCTTCAGTTGAGTTTTTGACTGAAATCAATGCATGGATATGAGACCACTGCCCACGGATGAGAAAGAAGCACCCAAAATTGCAAAGGGAAAAATCCTCACAATGACTCAGGGCCAGGAATAGTTCCTTTTTCCATCAACAAAAAATGTATAAACTATAAATCACAGGGCATTTAGGCAGAATAGTCACAAGAGTTTTGCCTCAGTAGTAGGGCAGAGTTAGCTCTAAAATAAACACAGGTCTCATCCCAACCAACTAAGCAAAAAATAAAAATAATAAATTATTTTTAAATAATGTAACTTTGTTCCAGAAAATACAAAGAAATAGTTATGGAAATACAAAAATATTAATGGCAAGATAAAATTTACAATGTATGATATTCAAGTAAAAATTACCGGGCATGCAAAAAGTGAAAGAAATGTTAACCTTTTGAAACATTTTTTAAATGATACAGATCACATTATTTTAAAAGGACTTTAAAAGTTATTACAACTGAAATTTCCTATTTTTAAAATGTCAGGGTATAGATGAACATGTTTAGAAACTTGAAAAATTAAAAAAATGAAACTTCTGATTGATTCAAACTATAAAGTTTACAATAAAAATATATCAATGAGAGTAGACCTTACAGTAGTAAAGGATAATGAACAAGATGGCATAGGTATAAAAAAACTGTCTAAAATTAAGCACAGAGAGGAAAAAAGACTGAAAAATTGAACAGAGTTACTGTGCAGTATAGAAGAATTTTAAGCAGACTAATGTGTTATTAAAATCATTGAAGAAGAGTGATAAGAAAAATACATTTCAAAGAAAAAATGGACAGAAATTTCACAAATTTTGTTAAAAAGCATGGATATCAAGGAACTCAAAGAACCTCAAAAACAAATATGTCACCAGCTATATCATAATGAAATTGCTTAGAAAAACTGTTAAAAAGAAAATTAAGAAAAAAAAAACTTGAAAGGAATGAGAGAAAAAGGACATGTTAGGTACAAAGGGAAAAACAGATTAGCAGCAGATTTCTCTTCAAAAACAGTACAAGATAAAAGTCTGTGTCATGCCATCTTTAAAGAGCTGGAACAAAAAAAAAAAGTTGTACATCTAAGTAAGCATCTGGAAAGATCCTGAACACCACTAAACATTTGAGACACGAAAATTAACACCGGAATGAGATGCCATCACATAGCTATTAAACTTTCTTAGAAGTAAATGAATTGTACTCTGGTATTCAGTATCGTTTGTTTTACCCATAACAATCTGGTTTCAGGAAGTAAGATTTCTTAAATTGTGACTCAGTCCTTTGAGTGAGCATCTTTTAACAAACTCAGCAAAACCTGGATCATCTTTTATGGAGCAGATTTGAAAATGACACAATGTCGCCACCAACACAGTCTGGTAGTTAAAGCAATCACAAACCCAAACATATTCGAGGGAAGATTAATTAGATTCCACCTGTTCTTGAGAGAGTGGCCAGAACACATTTTTACATGCAGGACCAGAGATACTGCTGCATCAGTCTTTGGAGCTGTACTGTTTACCATATTTGGGACCACACATTCATAGAGTCTGTAAGGATTTCTCCACAGATTATTTATAATTGTAAAGGGGAAAAGAAGTCTTAAAACTATCAAGATTAAGAAAAGTGCTTACCAATAAGGAGTAATTGAAATGCCAACCTCACCTATGTATCCAGATCACAGTTTATCAAGAAAAGATCACCTCTCCTAATTATGTAAATGTGGGAATATGGACAGACATTATCCCAGGATCATGATTTACTAAGGGATAAAATCTTCTCTGACAAATAGCTGATTTGTAAAGCTTGCCCTTGCCAGTGTACGTCAATTTAAAGACTCTGTCTTAAATGTCCAAAGCTTACTCTCTCCAAGTTTCTCTCCTCTCATTTCCTAGTATCAAACTATATAATATGTAATTATATGTTTATTATATATTACATATTATATATATATAATGACATATATAATACACACACATATATATATCATATATAATATAAATATTGTCATCTCTTCCCTTTGACTTATGATGTTATCTCTTCACTTAAGAAAAACATCCAGTCATTTTCTTCTCTCTTGTCTCATGTGCATATTGTTAAACTCTTTTGCTTTTGCCTCTTTCTTTTTTATTACCCTGTTTTTGGCTGACTTCCACATCACAGTCACTATAAGATAGTATGGACCACTCCTAAGTAGACAGTAGGCTTGATGCTTCTGATTAGAAAATTCTACATTTCTATATGAGTAATAAATGCAGGAATGCCTTAGGATCTCTCTTGAGGAAGTAAAAAGTGGCAAATATACCTAATTATTTGATACATTTTTAAACCCTAAGTGACACTTGTCATTATGTCCGTACTCAGAAGGTGATACTGCATTATCTTTGTATGCTAATCAAAAGATTAATTTCCTCTTAGACCAATAGCATTCTAAGAACTTGGTTTATAATCAAGGTGGCATCAAAATAAAATATTTTTTTTCTTATAATTTCATCTTTCCACTGAATAGTGTTAATATAAATATTTGAATGTGAAGATTTAAGTTACAAATCAAGATCAAACAGAATACAAACAGTATAAATGACATTTGAAATCTGAAGATAATATGTTATGTAAAAATAAAATTATATATGACTAAAATGCAAGATTAGTTCTAAACTTTGTGGTTGTGGTAAAGAGTTAAAGATATAAAAAATACATCCTTTTCAATTAAATTTGATGAAAATAAAATGATAATTTGTCTAAGATATTCAAAATTTTCTCGTTTAATGTCACTATATAAAAAGTTTCATCCTAGATGTCACATAGTATCTGAAAAAAAGAGATTCAATAACAATTACATTTTTAATCAGAATAATCAATGTGAACCCGTATTGTTTATCAAACATTTCCTCCCAAATCTTTCCACATTATATATGGCTGAAAAATATCAGAACTTTTGCTTACTATCAATTCTCATGTTTATCTTTAGCATTTTTATTATGTCTCTAATAGTACTGTCTCCTAAAGGGACACCTTGAATGTTGCTGATCTTCCGTGTCCCTAGGATGCAAAGAAAATATCAGGTTGGATATGGTCACACTGTTGTCAGAAAAGATGGATGTTACAAAAGATAATAGTGTATTATAAAAGAGATAGTTTAATTTTCATTATTCAATAATTGAAAAATGTCAGTAGTTATAGCAACAATATAAACAGTAATAACAACAGTAATAATTATTATTGCAACTAGTTGAGTCTATAAAAGACTAAGATTCTTCAGTGATGTTGAAATGAGCCAAGTCAACATAAAATGCATAAAAAGTAAAGTGATTAATTGAAAAAAAACATAACAAGAATAAAATGAATTTATAATTAAAAAGTAAGAAATAACAAAGTATTTCAGTGTTTGTTTTCTCTCTTTTACAGCATGTTAGCGTGCAAAATATGAACATATCTAGCAAACATGTAGCAGGGCCAGCTTTATGGACATGTGATGTGCATTTGTACAGAACCCAACATTTACTGGTTCTTTGTACTTGGTTTAATAATCTGATGTTAACATTTTGAAATTCTTAATACTTGTATCTCTGAACTTGTGTTTTGCAAAAAAAAAAAAAAAAAGTGTGATGTAACCATTGGGCATTGCACAATATAAGGATTAAAAATAAAAGCCATATTAATAATTTTAAATTTAAATTCTTCTTTATGTAGAACAGCACTGTTACAAAGATGAGTAAACTGAGAGAGTTATGGAAGAAAGAGAAAAGTTGTATTATTTAGTACTTTAAAGGGAATCTTTCCCTGCTTACTTGAACAAGGGGTCTGATAGTTTCACACTTGGTCTCACAAATTATGCAACTGGCACTGATTGGAGTAATATATAAAGGTTAAAATACATCAAGATTAAGGATCATTCATTCAAGTAATACAAGATTTATTATACGAGAATTAGTTGTGGTAATTAACAATATAAAGAAAATTTTAAAAATATTATCTCAATACAAGTAGAAATTTAATATGAAAAAGGAAAATTACTTTTTAGTGTATTAGAAAGAGAAGGGAACTCTCAATATGATAAGGGTCATTTATGAAAAAAACGCTAAAGCTAAGATTATATTTAATACTAACAACTGAATGATTTCTTTTGAGATCAGGAACAAAGCAAGAATTTCTGCTTTCATTGCTTTTATTCAGCATTGTAATGAAGATCCTAGCCAGTAAAATAAGATGAGGAATATAACTATAGGACATAAAGATTAGAAAAAAACGGGACATATTTTTATTCGTTTTTAATCAAAATACATTTTTTTCCCCAAAACATTTAACTCCTTATTTCTAATAGAATTTTGTAAGATCTTTAGAATATTCTACATAGCCAAACATTGATTTAGGGTGATATTTCATCATAGAGTACATTTCCACATACATTTGAATCAATTTCTGCACATATTGTTCTATTTTACTGTTTATCAATTTAGTCATGTTGTAGTAATACCTGTTTTTAATATTTGAAGCTTTAAAATATGTTTTAATATTGGCCAGATTGATCAAACTTCACTGTGCTTCTATTTATAGGGTTTTCTTTAATATATTGTATTACTTTTTTTCTAAAAAAACTTATGATCAAGATATTAGTCTTTCTTCAGATCATTTTATAGTTTATATTCTCTTAAGAACTTTTTATTCACTTCATTTAGGTAAGTTGATTCATTGAAGTTTTTCATGCGAATTTGGCTGCTAATCCCCAAATAATATGAACTAAGAACATAACTATCTTAGATTTCTTAGAAGAATATAAAATAAATTATTTTAGAAATTAATATTGTTATTATAAATGAGTTTATATTTTTCATATTTATTTTTCTGAGGTACAAAACAATATTAAAACAGTGGCATTTTGCTCTATTTCTAGCATATATCTATGTTTACATATATCAAAAAATCAGCATTTGGAAGAAATGAAAACTCTTTCTTATAAGCATAAATTATTCAGCAGCAAACAAAATACACCTTTGATGCAATTGTCACAGTTTTATGTACTGTCCTAAATTTTGAATATAATTTCTGAGCTAGAAATCTTAAGAACAAAAGAATACCTATGAATAATGAAAAACAAACCTGCACGCATGAATTATGGCTTAAACCTTGTCATGTTAATAAAAGGTGACAGGAGCATATTATGCTGCTAGATGAAGTTTCAACCTTTATTACATGATTTGATTTCATTGAGATCCATGGAGATAAACTGAAATGTTTCATGACAGTCCATTTTTTGAAACCATCTTCTTCTCAGAAACAGATCAAAGAATATAAATATATAGTTTATTATACTTGGCACCCTAATAAAAATTCGAATATTTGCACAATTGAATCAGTTTTCAGTTCCTTATCTATCAAAATTAGCAATTCATATGCTTAGATAAACAAAACCTCTAACAAATACATAAATAACCTTTTAGTTATAAAGGATATAAGTATGACATTGAAAAGTAAGTAGAACAAATATTTAATATGTACTTCCTCCAGCACAAAATGAGTTAATATTCTATCAATATGTCTATATTATTGTATTTATAATATAACTATAAGAGATTATTCAACAGAAGCATAACATTATAGTCATATCATTTCACTGTTTTAAACAGGTAAATTTTTATGTGATTTCAACTATTTATAATTCAGTATAATTTTAATTTATGTTTACATTCACATCTAAAAGTATATCCTTAGTGTCCCCAGAAAAAAATGAGATGATTGACAATATAGAAAACTCCCCTGTTTTTAGGGAATATTTCATTTCGGTATTCAAAATGATTGTTTAGGATTTCATTTATCGGGGCAAAAACCTCCTTTCCTCAAATTAATGTGTCAAATATGGCTGGATGTAAAAAGATTAACAGAATATGCAGTGTAGTAGAAAAACTTGGCTTCAAAAACAGATAGAAAACACACTCCACTTTCATATTCAGAAACTTCAATACTTTTCTCTACTCCTTTCTACCCCAACATATAACTACCAGTCAACAGTGTAATTTTTCTCTTCCTATAATGAATTTCTTTTTAAAATTTTATTTATGATTTTACTGGTTTGCTTAGAAAAATATATTCCATTTCAACTTTTTGGGATGTTGAGTACAGAATGATTCACAGGGTTTTCAAGTATG
This sequence comes from Cynopterus sphinx, assembly GCA_030015415.1. NCBI lineage: Eukaryota > Metazoa > Chordata > Mammalia > Chiroptera > Pteropodidae > Cynopterus > Cynopterus sphinx. The sequence goes on from CM057379.1 coordinate 12,863,278, forward strand.
CTGAGGGACTTGGTGAGCATCTTACCACAGCGAAGTGAGTATATTTGTAAATAAGGAAAACTGACGGCAAAATTATATTAATCATAATCATTTTTTCATGACTAGATTCCTGGTAAAATTAACTGGACTATCTGGGATAAAACAAATATAATACTTTCTTAGTGGAACTGAGCTGGTGATGTGACTTACACTGGGATGGTCTCACACGTTCTTAGTGCTTCAAGTATCATGCATGTGCTCATACCTAGGCCAATGCCTTTACTGATTTTTATATTCCAATAAAAAGGACATGTCAAAAAGAAAATAATACCATAATTTCTTACATAATACTACCTCTGTTCTTCCTCTTAGTGTTCATGAAGTCACTAAGTGACTGGTGTTTCAAACAAAGAATTACAAGCATCGTCAGTCCCTGCTTTATCACATCTCTTATATCCATTATTTTCATTGTCTTGAAGATTTTGTCTAGAATTGAGCAGGGATTTTAAAAATAATTAAATAAATTATGAATGAATGAATGAATGAATGAATGAATGAATAATAGTTAATATGTGTTCATAGTGCTTTGTGGTATTCATAGTGTAATTATAATTAAAAACAGCTTTCGTTCAAAAATAAATTTTAGCAAACTCAGAAAGGATAGGGAGGCAATACAATGGAATGTGGGGCTTTTATTTACCCAAACTCTCCCTATGTACTCAGGAGTATGATGGATCTGTTGACACTCATTTGCACCTACCTACTAGGTGTTTTGGAAACCATAGAAAGGGATTAAGAAGATGTAAAATACTCATAATAATGAAAAAGGGGTCATTTTATAAGAATTCAATAAGATAGAATATTTGGCCTCAGGGACTCATCATTGAGAACTGAAAGCCAAGAAAGTATGTCAAGGAAAATACTACTGAGATAAACTTTTGTGTAGCCAACAGTCTACTAATATTAAGCTATATCCTTACCAAATATACAAGAAGTTATATATTTTTATTACTTTTTTTACTCAATAATCATTGTAAAAACCATTTACTAGGTATATAAGAATCAGTAATTAAACTTTATGAGTCATATTATTTATCCATTTTGATGATTAAAACTTACAATTAAATAAAAGCAATAAATTTTATGCCTAGAACATGTTTGGTACGCTTGTACAAGTTTCTTCTCACATTTATTTATTATTTTTTAAGATGCAATATTTTGCCATGTAAATTTAATTAATTTATTTTTTTATGTCAATAAGCTTTGGAATAGTACTGGCATCGATAACACATAAAATAAAACCTCAATATTTCCCCCAAAAGATCACAATATTTCTAATTTCCTATGTTCTTTTTAGAACTTTGCTTCTCTATTATTAAATGGCAGTGATAAAATATGATTTCTGAGGCTAAAAGACAATGTAGCTTTCTTTGTTTCTCTCCCAGGATGCTCACTTTTGGAACCCAGCCTCCATGCTCCGAGGAAGCCAGCTACATAGAGGTGTTTCTGCTGATAGCCTTTTAATGAAGCCCTCACCAAAAGCCAGGATCAGAACCATCAGATATGTAAGTGAGTGAGCATTCAAATAATTTCGTAACCCAGCCAAACTTTAAACCACCCCAGGTGATGCCAGGTCGAAGAGAGCAGGCTTTCCCTCACCTATCTGTGCCAGATGTATAGACCCATGAGTTAATAAAAGATCGTCATTGGTATTCATAGTGTAAGACACTTGTGTAAGACACAAGTGTAAGACACTTAAGACACTACATTTTATAGCGGTTTGTTATAAAGGGGTAGGTAGTTCACTTATATAGTAACATTTTCATACACCGTGCCTCTTACACCCTTGCATTTTCCCCTAAAGTTTAGGTAATTCATAACCTACTAAAATCAGTTCTATTCTTATTCCAATTTTTGTCATTTTGCATCATTTTGTGGTTTACTCTCCTTATCATTATTATAAACAAAATGACCCAAATTACAGTTTAATAAACTCGACCAGGGTTCTTATTCTTTTTTCTTATGTAGTAAGTCTGACTGCTAAAGAAATTCTTAAAAATGAAGATGAGTATAATGTTCAATAGATTTCTTTAATAAGCACACAGTGCTTTCAAGCTTCAGTGTATTTTGATAAGAAACAGAAAATAGGGACAGGTATTAGAGGGACATTTGCATACAGCAGGTTCTGAGATAACGACATTTCATTCTTCATCATTTTGTTAGACTTTTGATGGGAAACAAACAAACAAACAAACAAAAACACAATACATTGCAGCTGGGGCCACTGTCTGTAAGGAGTTTATTTCTCTGAGGATTTCAGTTTATTCCCATGTCCCCAACATGTGCACATGAGGTGATCAGCATGTCTATGTTTTCTCAGACTAAGTGATTGTGGGTGAGGGTGAGAATGACCCTGTGGTGAAAGGGCCCCTGCCCTGTCCAGGGTGGGTTCCCGCCTTGTATTCTAAGCTGTCAGGATAGAATCTGGTCATCAGTGCCCCGAATGAAATAAGCAGGTTGGAAAACTATTTATCTTACTTGTTTCTGTTAATCTTTCTTAAATGTATGGGTATGGTTCATATTTATTTCAATGTTTAATATTAGAAGTGTTTTGACTCTTTATTTATAAGTTCAGTGATGTTTTTGTAACCAGAAATATGCTGTAGGAACTAAAGTCTTGTTTATATCAATTAGCCTATGGAAAAATTAGTTTTGTTTATGTAGTTTCACTTAAAACTGCTATTTCCAAGAACTTATTTGTGATGGTAAGTGAGGACTTACTGCACATTTGTGATCATTAGAAAATAGAAAATTGTAACTCAAAATATTGGCAATGTTAATTGTTCTTTACACCTTTGTCTGTCACAATTCATTTTTACTGCATTTTTTAATCCCAAAATTGGGGTAGCATTTGAATCTACTCTTGATAAAATTATATCTCAATCTTTATGATACCTCTCAGTCCTAATGTTCAACTATGTTGATTCTCTTGGTAGTCTAAGGAGTATGTTTTCAAATATAGTTTGTGATTACTGGCTCTAATGTTCCAGAAATTTTAAGGTTGTCATAGAGGTTTACTTTTTTCTATTTCACACAGTTTAACCATCATCATCTACTAGTGTAAAGCCTGGAAAACTTTCTCTGTAAAGGGTCAGATAGCAGATATTTTGACTTTGCAGGCAACATGTCTCTGATGCAATGCCTCAAATCTACTATTATAATACAAAAGTAGACATAGACAATATGTAAACTGAAGGATCTGGCTGTGTTCCAGTAAAACATTATTAACAAAAACAGGTGGCAGACTGGATTTGGTCCATGGCCAAACCCTCTACTAGAGTAGAAACTGTAGAAATGTTTCCATCTAATATTTGGCAACTCAACTAAGCTATGTTTATTTATTATCTAAGCATTCCTTCCAAAAGCAGTTTAAAATATATTAATTACTATATTTTATAAAAGAGTTTAATAAGATTGAAAGTACATATTTTAATGCTTAGCAAGTACAACAAATATGCGTTTAACTTGTGACAAAGTTTTAAAATCCTTGAAACATAAGAAAAATGTTTGATGATGACAGTTTGAAAATTATCCTATGAGTGATCTAATGAAAGTCACTTAAACTAAACACCTGGATTCATCAGAGAAACAGCAGCTTCTTTTAGCAGACACAAAAATTATTTATCTGGGTTTTATGTAAATAGTTTGAAATTGAAGAGATAGAGAAGCATATATTTTCTAGTTTTATTAATAAATATTATGCTAAAGTGCAAAATAAAGTGAATGGTATTCAAATTTTTTATTTCAAATTTTAAAAAGCTAATTTTGGGTTTTAAAATATTGTCCTAATTCACAAATTACAATCATATATTTATTTTTAATTAGTTCAGATAAAAATATTTCTGACTCACTGTTTAAGAGCCACTCATAAAATAAGAAACTAAGCATACAAAAATGATAATAGTCAAGGTAAATACGTGGCATGGAGGATAAACAAGAATAAGGCATAAAATAAAACACCCCATGAGTATTATAGAAAGTGAGGATACAATTTTAAATATTCCAAGAAGTATTTAGATGAAAGTTTTATTTGACAAAAGACCAGAATGAATTGTTCTTAATGGAGATGATGCTTTCATGAGTGTATACTTATCTCCAAACTCATCATCAAGTTGTATACATTAAATATCCATGACTTTTCACAGGCCAATCATATATTAATAATGCACTTTTTTAAGGACAGTAGTATAAAATGTGATGAATCTGAATAAAATCTCTATTATAGTAATAGCATTGTAATAAGGAGGATTCCTTAATTTTGATAAATGTTTTATGTTTATGTAAAATGTTAAAATACGGAAAGCTCTATGAGTTGTTAACATTAACTCTACATACTAGTTTTATAATTCTATAAGTCTAACCACACTCCCAAGTCTTTAAAACAATGACTTAAAAAAAAATAAATACCACATTACAGATGTACTTTTTATGAAGACCTATGTCTGGTGATTTAAATTATTTTTATGACCATTTGTTTATGATTTTTGTACTAACAAAACATATGTTTCAAAATATAAATTTTCATTGACAATATTAACTTTGATAGTGGATAATAAACTACACACCTTTTAAGATGTTTTCCATAGTTTAAAGTTGATCTACTAAAATGCCAAGTGATATAAAAGTTTTACAACTATAATTTTTATTTATACTTGAAATTAAAGTAGCCAAGGAGAAGGTTCATTATGTATCTAATGTTCAGAGAGTAATTTTTAGCAAAATACTATTTTAAAGTCTGTTTGACTTTTTTTAAAAGAAAAGTGATAGTTTAATTTAAATAATATTATCAGTGCATGATAAAAGGCAATTAATATGTAGTTACTAGTAACATGATAAATTAAGAATAGATATATAATATGTATACAAAGTATATACTTGTTTTGACTATATTTTTTACTTGTTAGTTTTTAAACTCTTCATATGTAACTCAACTATTCTTTAAAGCCAACTTTCACATTTTCTTTTCAAGTGGCATGAATCCTCAGATAACAATATGGATTGACACAACCTCTGGAGTTTTCTATTGTAGAAACATCTCAGAGATTACCAAGAGGGAAATCTTCAAGCTTGCTCAAATATATTCAGTCTATTAACCATTACTCATAAAAACTGTGTTAAATCATATTCAGTCTCTTCAGTGAATTTTGTTATCCTCAAGTGCTGAATGCAGAATTGATTCTCTATTTCATCTACCTTTCTTGTCACTTTTGTTATTATTCCTGCTCAGCATCATGGGTTAAACTACCCATTCTCTTCATTATCTAGTTTTTTTTCCAACAAATTCTTCTACCCAATTTTTCAAAGGTTTCTACAAATATTTTCTGTGTGGTTGTGAATAAATGGAATATACACAAAAACTTATGTTTATCTGCTTATAAAAATAAGAATATCCCAAGGCACATTAGCTTAGACAAACAAGAAAATATAATTGAATGTATATATTTTGAAAGAGTAACAGAAATTTTGTGGATGAAACCTGTATAATAGGATTTTTTAAAAGCTCCCTGGGTGACTTATTTGCAGCTAATGTTAGATCCACTGGTATAACATATATGCTTTGATGTGGGTTGGCAGTTTTCAAACTCTAGTGTCAGTAATTCTTTGCCTTCTTAAAAATTATTGAGAACAACAGAAGGTTTTCATTTAGATGGGTCATATAAATCATTATTTACTTTATTAGAAATTATAAGGAAGAGAACTTAAAGTTATTTATTTATCTGCTTCCATATCTTAATCTGTTATTGATGTTTTATAGCTTCTAGTAAACTCCAAAATGTAGTCTTTAGAAAATGAGAAATAAATGGCCAATATTATCTTATTATAGGGAAATAATTTTGATCCTACACATAGTTGGTAGGTAAATGTATAAAGTGTTTCCAGGCCATGTCAAATACTATTTGAAAGTGAATATGCTTACATTATCTTTTTTATTAACTGCCAGCATGATGCTTGTAAAGTAGTTACATCAGGACATATTTGGAAATATATTTATTGTATACAGAAAGAACTTAATTTTTTACTATTTTATATAAGTATATTCTCTTGGAACATTTAGATTAAATATAATTTCCATTTGCATTTAAACAAAGATGAACAAAGATGTATGTTGTGTCTACTGTCAGTCGTGTACTATATTAGGCTCTAAAAAAGGAAGTTTTCTATGCCAATGAAAAAAAGTTGATTCAGCTGCTCAGGTAGGTCTTAAAGAAAAAGTAAAATTTAATGAGAGAAAGAAAAATGAAAAGGCTCAGGAGGTGGGGAAAGGGAAAGTTAAGTCTTGGCTGTAAGAAAAAAATATATGTGAAATATATTTCTTATGTGGCAAAAGATAGGCACAAAGACATAGTGGGAAATATTTCATGCCAATAACATAATGAACACCAGCAAGAATACCGAAGTGGGAGAGGCTATTAATAGTTTTACCTGAGAGAAAGTTAGAGACAGGAAGATTTGAGATAAATTTGAGAGGGGAAATTCCAAAACTGTTGCCCTAAGATAGTGTGAGTAAGGATGCTGTATTGTTTTCCTATTGCTGCCATAACAAAGGACCACAAATTTAGTACCCTGAAACAATGCAAAGTTGTCTAGGGTTCAGACACTAAAATGCATTCACAGGGCTATATTCTTTTTCAAAACTCTATGAGAGAATTCATTTCTTTGCTTTTTCCCTATGGCTCATAAATCCTTTCTCCATCTTTAAAGCCTCTCATACCAACATCTACTAAGGTGGTTACATCTCCACTCAGACTTCCTGCCTAGCTCTGTAATCCAGGATAATGTTCCCATCTCAAGATCCTTGACAATACATTCACAGGTTTGGAGGATTAGAACATGGGTATCTTTAAGGGACATTGTTCTGCTTACTATTATCCCAAGCAAAGTTTTTTTAAAAAATGTGTTCTTAGTAATTCAAAATATAATCATTGAATACCTATTATTATTCTAATAACCAAATGTAATCAGATGTCTACTGAAAATTTAAGATCGAACTCTAATATTATTCTGAAATTAAAAGGCATAAATAAATAAATAAATAAATAAATAAGCAGTAGTTTAATTGAATGTGAAATAATGTTTTCCCACCCAAAACCCATCTATGTATTGAAACATCTTGATTATATCTACTTTGAATTAATTATATATATCAGTTAGTTGCATTGTATTTCACCACATTGTATTTAATGCAAGACTCACTGTAAACATGTGCATTTTCAGTTTTATGTGCAGCTTATGAAAAATTGTACTAAGTACAATAAAATAATTTTACATAATATATTCTTTCTAGAAAGTGAAGTTAGCTCCAACAGCACAGACAGTCCACAAGTTAGATATTCCAAAATTATTTTACTGACAAATTTGTATTTTTAGTGATTGAAATATTGTATTAGTATCCCTGCTATTGAATATGATTCAGTTTGAATTATTATTCAGTGGAGAGCTTGATGCTCAATTGACTATAAAGATATGTATGTTTTTATGACCACCCAGTGGGAAAATTAAGATAAAAATAAAAGATTATATCCTTGCATGTGGATGCATAAATAGCAAGCTTTCAAAGTATTAGTAAAAACATCATGAAGTTGTATAGTGTTTGAGGTCAGCAAATCATTCAAATTTGATTATTTTTAACAGCCAATTATATTTTTAATTAAATTATATTTCTATAATTTGAAGTTTGATATATCCCCTTGACCATTTTGTCATAGAATTGTTTCTTTGAATCCAAATTTTTAGCTATTGACTTCGAACAGAAATCTATTTAAGATGATAGTTAAGTAAGGCTTCCAAAGGTTATTATTATATGTTGAAAACTGTGTTTAAAAATATTATTAAAGATATTTAAAATGTCAAATATTTAATGTCAAATATTTAACATACACACAGTAGATTGAAATGGTACAGCCTATACAACATAAATATAAACATTACAATTGTCAATGTAAAATATGTTTTATAAATATATTTTCAGTATATGTAGTTTATTGAGGATCTTTCTATTTCATAAAAAGTAAAAGTCATTTAAAAGAGGCCTGGGTTTCCAATTTTAAAAAAATTAAAAACTTGATTAGAGAAGTACCTGAGAAATACAAAATATTTCAGTTAAAAAATGAATCCATGAATAAAATATTTCCAAAGCAGAAAAACTACCACATGGAGCAACAAATATAAGTCCTTGATATCTTCAAATTCCTCCCTAATTGTTCTTTAATGCCAATATAGAAGAGTATTTTCTCAACCCAAAGAAAAGTATATTATTGATGAGTGGTAGGCAAGAGGATATAAAGTGACATACAAATGGAGAAAGCATGTAGAGATTTGTATTTTTGCTAATTAATTCAATGGCTATTAGAGACTTCCTACCATAAGCAAGATACATAAAAAATGTTGGACAGGAGTAGTTGTTACTCCTGCAACTTATACATGAGTATATATATATATGAGGTTCCTGCAACTTATATATGAGTAAACATTAAATAAATAATAATAAAAGTAGTCACTTTTTAATTAAATATAATTATAAATAAGTTCTGTAGAGGAAAAATATTCATTTTAAATAACATTGGTAAGTAGTCAGTGTAGACATCTTATATACATAGGTAATAGGTGACAATAATTTGTCTAATATACTGCATTTATACAGTAAGTCCTGTTAGATGGCATATTAATGTAAGAATTTAGAAATCTTTATTCTTCTTCCATCTCTCTCACAACACGGACTTTACATGTATGTATCATTTTATTTCTCTACACTTCACTTTCCTTAACTATAAAATGAAATATTAGCTGATCTCATGTATAGTTATTTAAACAAATATTGTTTTTGCACTAAGTAAAATTTCAATATTTTAAAATTATCTAACAAGTTAAAATAAGTGCTATGAAGTAGTTTATTTAAATGTTTAATTGTAGATTAAATATGATGAACATAAGTAGGTAAAAGGAAGCTCCATGTTACCTATAAAATACACTTCAGTAAATCTAAACAAGTCTATTACAAGCATATCATCATTTTTTCAACATGGAAAATTATTGACAAAGGAATTTACTTATGAGAAAATAAATCCAACCATGATAAATTATATAGAATTATATTACAAAAGTATGACAATATTTATTTTATTATTATTTTTGGTTGATAATATATCAATAATATTACCATTGTAAGATACAGGTATGATAAAGTTTACTATTCAAAAAATGAAACAAGATTATTTAATACACTCATCAATGGGCTTGGATATTTAATTCTGTTATCTATGCTTGATGTGATAAAATAAAAGCTAATTTTTGAGTTTTTAAGTCACTGATTTTAATATCATTTACCATTTGTTAACTCTGTAACTTTCCACTGTTGCTATTTATTCATTTATAGTAATGTCACTGATAGGCCAAGGCCATTTTTGTTTATCCCTATCTTTACTGGAGGGCTCTAAAATTGACTTCAGCTGAAAAACATTTTTGAAGATGGCTCAAGTGAATTAATTCTTATGATAACCAGCAACCTAAGGAGCACTGTAGTTTACAAGATAAACCCATAGGTGTTCTTTAGAGTGAGAAAATTTGCACCTCAGAGACAAATACACAGCACAGATAATCCAGTATGTGTTTTTAAACATCCAAATGAATATAAGAAGTGTCTATGAGTTTTACTAACATTCACATGAAAAAAAAATTTGGTTCATTATTTTATGGAGTCAGTTTTTATTGTATATGTATCATATTTACCTTGATAAGAAAGCTTGTCTACTTATTAGATATGTAGTGTCTTCACTTAAGGTATTTAAATCCTAAAGCATTTAAGAGCAGTAGTTACTTTTTTCAGTTACAAATTTAAGTGTGTATGAAATACACCATTCTTTATTTTACTATAACTAAACATATTTACTTTTTATTCTTAATCCAACAGAACACACTATAATCTGCGCTGAATTTTCTTTTCTGTCTCATGGCCACTTACAGCAAATGTTTAAATGCCAAGTCATGGGTGTGGGATAGAAATAAATGTCTATTTCCTCATCAATTATCAATTATCTTTTATTCAACTTTATCAAGCTTCTTATCCTAAATGTGTTTACTTAAACATTTTTTTTTTACATTTAAAATTAAAGAATTATATGAGAGCTGAAAAGATTTGGTTCAATTGATTTTCTGCTGAGGTATTCAATACCTAGAAAGAAAAGACCATTTGCGTAAAATACATTATTATTCTAACACTCTATCAATTACTGATGCAATTAGTAGATTTTTTTTTCACTTCTGTTTTTTTTTTTTTTAATTTTATGGGTTATCTATTACACATACAGAAATTTATGGAGTACTATTTATGTTTGTAAAACTCATATTGTTTATATATAGAGTCTCTAACAGTAATTAAGAATAATATTAGTGGTGTATGCATATGTCCAAACACATCAAGTTGTATATATTAAATATATGTAGCTTTCTGTATATCAATTATACCTTAATAAAGCTGTAAAAAAAGTAATTGAGCATAAATGATTAATTGCTTTAATCACTGAATAAAAATGTTGATGGGGTATAATGTTTATATTTATAATTAACATAATTATAATATAAAACTAATTTTATTAATAATAATAATAAACACTAAATATATATAATTAAGATAGAGACAACTAAGTTACTTAATTTTATTCCCATTGCTACCATTTAATTTTAAGTATTCACTTGATCTTAGCTTATTTGCTAAAAATGATGTTTGTGTTTTAAACACACTATACAGTGTTCGAATTTTATAAATATATCAAAGAATATTAAAATTAAATACAAAGTGTTGAGGTTGCTGTATTTTATATGAAAATAAATATATACAATTATTCAAAAAGCCATACTTATAAATATTTGACTATTTCATTATCACCATCTGTTCTTCGTTAGTCTGCATAATCTTATACCCGTTACTTATATAAATTATGCTTGGGAACTCTTAATTGAACTAAAATGATACAAAATATTTTTTATGCTTTCCTTAGATGAGTTTAAAAATCACTGAAAACTGCTAATCTAGTAAAGAATGAGATTGAAAGGGAAGCTTGTATTCTTTTGTTTGTTTTAATTAAAGTTAGGTGTTCATTTCTAGGCATTCAATTTTACTTTTTGTTATTTTAGAAAGTTTTTATATAACAGGCTAAGTCCCTAAAGTTTACCTTCCTTCTCAGACTGTAAGGTGTGCAATACTTATGAAAGTGCCTGGCATATTTTAAAGAAGTATTTGATATATAGAACACTTAGTCATTCAATGAAAACACTTGTACTTTTTATATATTTTCTCCTTTGAAAAACAACAAAACAAAGTTTACCCAAGAATTCTTTTCTAATTTACTTTAAAAGGTTTTAACTAATTATAGTAATTGACAGAAAAAAAAAAGCTGAATGAGATCTCTTTATACAAGTAAGTTTGCACCAAGATCAGTATCTCTGAGAACTGGGCATGTTGGATTTCTTAATATTGTTTTCAAGCAATTAATATAGATATTAATATCATTATTTAAATAAATTCTAATTCTCTTATAATATTTATCTCCTGATACTTAAAGAAACTTATGGCTATTCCAACCATGAAATACATTTTAGGTGACTTATTTTTTTATGTGAATATAGTATCTCATGGATATTTGTGTATTTTGCCATTTCTACACAGACTTCAAGTACCACAGAAGACTTTAACATAAAATTATGATTGGATGTTAAAGTTTGACTCTTCCATTGAAAATGGGTTTCAGGATCTATTCAAAGCACCACTTTGTATGTAGATTTTTTTTACCGTGATATTTTTTCTCACAAACTACTGATAAAATTCTCCATTTTAACACATTTTTTTATGTAAGAAGATTATATTTAATGACAGAATAACAATATTTTTTGGTTATTTTTCTAACATAAAATAATTGTTAGATTATTTTTTACTTTTCTTATAGCATGATCTATAACATTCTCAGTAAAAGAATCATATTTTATTTATTTTTTTAAATTCATACCAGATAAGCTTGACATTTACTTCCACCTGTGCTAACTTGTAGCCATGTCTCTTTGCTGGATTGTTTTTAATACTGTAGATTAACTACACACCTTAAATTTCCAAAGTTCATTCTCCTTTTGCAATGGGCAGGACTTTTTCCTGAAATAAATAGTGCCTTCTTTTGACATCTTTAACCTTTCTGCCTTTGTTGTAAATAGCAAACATAGTCTGTGTTTTGAAATGTCGTGTGTACTATATAAAAGACAAGATGCTATAGGGAAGGTTCTGGGCAAAGAGACTTTTTGGAGGAACAATTAAAGATAATTTTTTTAAGTATAAAATTGATTTTTTTAATATTTGGAGAATATTTCACTTCAACATAATTGTTTTACTCAGGGTTGAGTTATCTAGGCAATATGGGATGTAGAATCTTGGAATATTGATTTTTTAACATTAATTTAATTATTTTTCAAATAATTTAATAGGTAAATATCACTATGATATGAACCACCGATATTTTACAAATAAATTAACTACATTTTATTATAAAAGCAAGGTCAACACAAAATGCACTAAATTGAGACTAAAGGTATTTTCTAGTAAGGAGGGCAAACTTAATTAAAACAAGAAGTTGTAAAACCATGTGAGATTTTAGAGAAATTGTAGGTCACCTTTTATATTTGACTTAGAATAAAGAGTATGGAAGTTGAAGAGAAAGAACAGGAGAGAAGTGTCATGAAAATAAGTTGAACTAGGTAAATGATTTCTGGCTGTATTTATATTTTAAAGTTAATCTCTTAGCCAGGCATCCCTGCTATCCTGATCTTCACATCAAATTGGTTCCCTAAGAAGTTAGAAAAGAAATATGGGAGATACAAATCTTCTTGAGTTAACTGTCAAGAAAACAATTACAAAAATTCATCATATCTGGGTCCACCTCTTGTAGAGTTATATGCTGTTAAACACAAATTGGATTAAACAATTTTTGCAGGTTTTTTTTTTTAATTTATTTTTTTTTTTACAGTCACTTTGGGAACTCTTCTTCGGTAATAAAACTACATTGAAATACAAATTTGCTAGATAGGTTTAATCTTTTTTAGTGTGACATCAGAAAGGAATTAGATGCCAAATAAAAACATCAAGGAGGTGGGATAATACTCGGTAGCATTTCCCAAACAAATTTTTTGCAATGATAATCAGTTTTCCTGGAACAAAAGGCTTCATCAAATCTCTCTGAGTTGTAATAGGCTTTAGAATATTAAAACTGACAGTTTTTTAGCAGTTAAAAAAGAGCTGTGCATTTATAGCTTGCACACTTTTCCTACTTCATGTTACAGTTTAGTTTTATATATAGATGTATCAATCTATCTTTCTGTGACTTCAAAGGTTCATCAGTCAAACATCTAAGTAGAAAATCTCTTTATCCTAATTAGCTTTTTTTCCCACTCCCTAAACACGCTACTTTTTAGACATACAAAATAACTGAAGATAAATTTGTTAAAATCTACTTTAAAGGTGTAAAAACTTATTTTTTTGTAGTGTGCAGTAATTGGCTGTTGATAAATTTGAGGACATTTTTGAAAAGCTATGGACTCTTAAGTGAGGTCATCAAAATAGGTCGCATATACAAATATCCTAGGTGTCCTTTAAGTAAGCACAGGTGCCGAAGTACAAGCCTCAAGAAATATATTTTGTATACATTATATTAAAATAATGATAAATGTTAAGGAATATGCTGAAGGTATAATGTTTCTCCTGACCATTTGTAGGAAAAGAAATATTACTATTTAACACTGTCTCCCAGCTGTGACTAAAATATGAGACATTCTTCCTTAGTATTAAATATTTCTACTTTAATGTCAAAGTTGTCTGTTTTAAGTGAAAACATCACTGAAATCCCACTGTCAATACAAGTACATATTACACAAATAATAAATAAACTTTATAACTGGCACAGGTTAAAGATAAGGATTCCCAAGTGCTTACTTTCCAAGTCATATTCTTCCTGTTAATATTTGATTTAAGTTACATATAAACAACTATATAAGAAATTTAAAACTCATGTGAGACTATAATATGCCTAAATAGAAGGAAAAGTATTTGTCCTTGTAGAAAACTCTTCTGCTTACAAAAATAAATTGAATGTATGATTTCTGTTTGTTCAGTTTATTAAAGTAATATCAAATATTAATGATAAAAATAGCTGCATCAAAATTTATAGATTCGTAAGAAATAGCTTTGTTTTTTTCAAAAAATGGAAAATAAGAATGTTTTTTAAGTATTTGGATATGCCATACATCTTCATTACATTTTAGGAGAATTCATTTTAATTCATACAATAACTCAATCAGATATGTAGCTCCACTTTTCAGATGATGAAACTAAAGCAAACAATAGTTGCATAACTTCCTTGGTTATATGATCCTTATTGGTACTTCCAGGATACAACACCAGAAGAGTCTAGCTTCAGAGCCCAACTTCTGCTTACTATGTTACATTATCACTCATCGTTTTAAAATACATTTTTTGGTAAATCAATATTATTTAAATATTCCAGAACAAGTGGTAAACCTTAGGAATATGGACGTAACATGATAAAAATATGAGAAAACCAAAAATGTAAGAGTTCTCTCTCTCTCTCTCTCTCTCTCTCTCTCTCTCTCTCTATATATATATATATATATATATATATATATATGTGTGTGTGTGTGTGTGTGTGTGTGTGTATATATATAATTTATATATATTTACATATATATAAAATATATAAAATCTATATATACTTTATATATAAAATATATATACATATATGTATATATGTGTGTGTGCATTTTATATATATATATTATATATATATAAAATGCACACACACACACACACACAATAGACGGTCTAAATATACAAGAGTAGATATGGGTAAGTTTTGGCACTACTAAATGGTGAGATCTTATCTAATAGGCTAAATTTTCATTTACTTTACTTTTGCTTTTTTAGAAAAGAAATTCTATGATTAAATAATTTTAGCTAGAACACTCAAAATGTCCAAAAGAGAAATAAATTATGCAGTGTGTAGCATACTTATTCAATTGGAGAACACTTAAAAAGTATCAGTTAAGACAACTTTGTTTTATTGAACATGTTTACAAGAGAAAAAATAATCAAAACATAGTTATAAAATGTAGACACTGGAAAACTTTGAACAATGAAAAATGTATTGGTCAATTACATCTTTCATGTGGCTTAACCACCTAACATAGAGTTGAATATTGTCTTTTTACTTCTAAGTCTGAGTATATTTTGATTACTTTCATTTTTAAATACAAATGGATGATGTATACGTATTTACAAGAAGTTGTGCATGGCTTTAGTTATGTAGTTTGAAAGTTTCTAAATTTCACTGTATGAGATATTTCCCATTATTAAGATAATTATTAAGATAATTATTTTAACAAAAATTATGTAGAAGCTAAATAATAATTACAGGTAATTTTCTATTTCTGATTAAAAACCAGCATTTTATCTTTAATCGTTGACACAAGCGGGGTTTAAAGATGACTTGTAAATACATATGCTTGTCAAACATTTCTCCCAGATTTGTGTTCCCCGAGCTTTTCCATTTATTTTTAACTTATTCTTCTGTGGCCAAGTTGGGGAGTTTGGTTTCAGAATGGATTCAATTTTTCAGACACTCCTATGAAAATTTTAATTTTTAAATGAATTTTAATTTTTAAAATTCAAATTCAACCAAATTCAGATATCGGCTGACTCAAAAAATTGGGACAGGTAACAGTTTCTCATATGAGGGCCACTGGTTCAAATCTATGCCTATCATTAGCTATTATTATCAGATAGAAACTCATGAAAATATGGCATGCACTATATCCTTGCACATTTGATCCCTCCATTCTGCATTGCTTAACCCAGAAACATCTCATGTGCTTTTGTTTTTCTGGCCTACTCATGTCTAAATGCATTACATCTACTAAATTCTTTCAGACATTTAAATTATTTTTATCGTTAAAAAGAACATACTTCCAAAGTTTCTTCCAAAAATTTTTATGAAGTCACAAATAAAAATGTTTTATCTGAAAAATTAACATTAAAAAGAATAACACTTTTGTTTTAATTTTAAAGTCATTTCAATTAAATTTGTATTTTTAATTTTTTTCAGTTCTAGAGGATACAAAATAAGAATGTTACTTCTTGGTTATGTTGTTTCATTATAACAATTAGCATGATAATACCATGATATGGAGTAAAAATTAACCATCTTTAAAAAATCAAATAGAAAATGTTAATTCTCTTCTTTGAAAAATATTTTCCTTCATTTTAATTATACAAATTAGTCTTTGCTCCATTTATAGTCTTGCCTTCATTTTTTTTTTGTATATTAATTATATCTACATTGGAAAATATCATGGCTATTTTTCCAGCATTGTCTTAGTGCTTAGCTCAGACACAATCAATGTTAATTTATCCATAAACATATTTACATCGAATTAGAGATACTTTAGATACTGACACTTGGTAGAAAGAACATGAGATCACTTTGAACTAAACCCAAATACACGGTTATCTGCCAAGTTTGTGTCCCAATGTAATTAATCTTGAAAATGTTCAGATATTGAAAGGCACAGGTTTCTATATTTTCAATATTTTAGTCATTTATTTATGAAATAGATCACAGTAGGAGTTTGCAATATTTATTTCTGATTTTGACAAACTTTGACTATCGCTGTTCTCTCCAGGAGGAGATATCAGAAAACTAAAATGACTTGCTAGCTGTATATATACTCGATCAAATGTCATTCATTAATTTATTGTATTCCTACTATGTGTAACAAGAAGTGGCTGAAATCCAATACTCACTCAATTTGCCATGCAATGCTATATAGTGTCAGGGGTCATAATTTCCGATTTACCTAAAGTTGCCCTGGGCTTTAATATAAACTTTACTTTATGCCTACAAAGTAAAATCATTATTCTGGAAAATAATTTCAGAGAGATGTAGACACATCTCTGTATGTATTATGTATGGAGACGTATAATAGAGTTTTAACCAATCTGAAAGTTCAGGGTAATTTCCCCCTGGAAAATGATGACTCAAGAAAAAAATGAAATATGAGTATAACAGTGTATGAACAGGCACTGGACATGTAAAAGAATATTTCAAAAGCACTGTGTATGTGATGAAAAGAGCAACGGAAGGCATGCTGTAGAAGCCCAACAGATAGGAAAGCATTTGGGTCCAACCTTGAAAGCAGTGGGCAATTTGAATGATAAGTAAAGGGGGGCAGGTGACGCACTTGGTATGATATTTTAATAGATTACTTTGCTTTCAGAGCAAAAATGGATTTGAGGGATAAGAATGTAGGTGAGGACAGGAATGTTACTGGGTCATTTGGAGGTGACTGCAGCTTCCTGATCTGGAGGTAAATGTAGCTGTAGTTTTTTGGGTTAAATAAAAGGCATGGATAAATTGAAAGCTATTTAAGTGATAAAATAATAGTTTTTCTGAAAAATGGGGGAATTTAAGCCATTTTTAGAAAATGCTTTTATTGTCATTTAAAGATTAATAAAAATAACTGCCATTGAATTTTTTACCACAAAAGCTATGGATCAAGTTGTTTTTAAAAATCTCTTTTATATTAGTTGAGTAAAATAATATAATGAACTATTATTAAGAAAAGAATAAAGTTGTAAGTTCTTTTTATAAATTATATTTTAAAAATGCTAAGTTGTCACAAAAAATAATCTCATTATTTAAAAATACATAAAAATTTCAACTTCTCATTTCATATTCTCTCTTTTTAAAAATTAGATTTATAAATTATAAATGAACATATTAAGCATAAATTGCAGCACTTTCGGGTAAGTAAGCTTAATTATGTGCTGTTGTGTTTAAAGTTGCCAAGATATCTTACAAAGGACAGTTTATTTTAAATGTGTGTTTTGACTATATATGTGTATGTAGCATATTCATGTGTGTGAGGTTATATACATATACATACATATATACATGCATATACACAAAAGCACATATGCATTGAAACCTAATTTAAATTCAGACTTTGAAACTGTCATTGCGCTTGAACTTGGTCTAGTGATGATTTCATCCTAAAGCAGTGAACCTTATGATGCTTTAAAAATTAATTAATCTAAGTAAGTTCATTATCATTTAGGATCTATTTTAGCTCCCCATTTTAATATTCTGTTTTTGTTGCAGAGCTATTTAGACACAGCCATTCATGGGTGATAAGTCATTTATTCCTCATTAACTGTTAGGATGGATGTAGATATTCATTACAGCCAGACAACAGACTCATTTAACTGCATACAGTACATGATTATATACCTCACCAATGACTAGAATGCAAATTCAGTTTCACATTAGCTTCATTTTAACTTAAGCATGAGCCAATAGCACAAATAGTCTCTTTACAGTTGATTGTTTTATTTTCTAATTTTTCTTCCAAAAGAAATCATTGAGTTTTTATTTTTGAAAAAAATATATATAATAAAGAAGAGAAAAAAAATGAAAGCTGTGGACAAAAAAAAAGTGTTTAATTTAGAATGTCCCTCTGTTGTGACTCACATAGACATTAAAATTTGTCTGTGAAATTATGCTTCCTCGGTTGGAAATGTATGCCCTAGTCAACTTAACCTTAAACTGAGTGAGTTTCAGTTTTTAAATGCTTAACTAATCATCATTATAGAACAGGTCACTGTCACAAACATTATTGGAGCTTGCGGTAAAATTCAGGAATTTGCTACCTTCCACAAATGATAGAATATCATTTAAAATTTCATGAAACTATATTAAAAAGTAAATTTATAATTTATTCTATAAAATTAGCACTTTTAGATGAGTGACTATGTAAAAAAATGTGGACCTCATGATGCTGTGTTTTTTTGCTATATGGCAATAAATATTTATCCTCAATATAATCTATGACATTATTTTGTTAATATAATATGCCTCGAGTATAAACAACATTAGGGTTACAAGATATAGATTTGGGCAAGATACTGCACAGTGTAGTCTACACACTTGCTGAAGAAACAAAAAATTTAAATAGAGTAGTGTTTGTGAAATTAAATTTTAGCTTCTATCATACTATAATTTTAATGCAACTAATGTGTGGTTTGCAAGATTTTCAAAGAGGAGAATGTTTAGGAAAACTTTTAAAAATTCACTTTGACATTTTGTTATTTAATCAATATGTCTAGACCAGTCATATTTAAAGTAAATATTGATATTATTAGATTAATATCTGCCATGTTTAAAACTGTTTCCTATTCCTTGCATTTATTCTTTCTCTCCTTCACTCTACCTGCTCCTTCTGACTTCTCTGGTATAAACTGAGCATTTTATATGATTTCCTTTTACCATCACTATTATGGTATAACTTTCTTTAAAAAAAAAGAACTTGTTTATTGATTTCCCTAGAGTTTCCAATAAAATTTGTAAATAATATATATCAACTTTGAAATAACACTTTGCCCCTTTATATATAGTGTAGAAATCTTATAACTGTATTTTCAATTTATTTCTCTGTCATTTGTAACGTTGCCCTCATTCATGTTAGTTATCTATGTTATTACCACCCAGTACATTAGTACTATCATTACTTTAAAAAGTTATTATTTTGTTCAATTAAGAATAATAAAAATAAAATGCCTTATTTTACCTTTATTTCTTCTCTAAAACTGACTTTCTTTATGTAGTTTCTGGCTCTACTATTATTCTTTTCCCTGAAAATGTATTTTAATATTTCTTGGAGAGCAGTCCAGTTGGCAACTATTCAACTTTTCGTTTGTCTGGGTAACTATTTTTTCTTCACCTATGAAGAATAGTTTTATTGGATATAGAACTCTAGGTTAATAGTATTTTATTTCAACACTTAACTATCTCACTCTGCTCCCTCTTATACTTGCATGATTTCTGATGAGGAATCCAATCAACTCCTATTCTTCTTCCTCTCTACATAAGGTGTTCATTTTCTCTTTCTTCTTTTATTATTTTTCTTTGTCATTGTCTTCTTGTAATTTAAATATTACATACCTACATGTATTTTAAAAATAATACTGCTTGATATTCTCTGGGCTTTCTAGATCTGGTTTCGTTGGAAAGTTTTTAGCCATTGCTTCTTTGAACATTTTTTTCTTCCCCATTCCTCTTGCCTCTCCTTTTGGTATTCCAAATACAAGTATGCTATTATTTTTAAAGTTGTCCCACTGTTTTTAAATGTTCTGTTTTGCTTTCCTTATCTTCTTTTTTCTGTTTGTGTTTCATATGGAAAGATTCTACTGAAGGATCTTTTAACTAGGCTTTTAAAAGTTTATATCTTTCTGCTTAAAGTAATCATTTATCCATGACTGCTTTGGATTCTTTCCATTAAACTCTTTAATATTATAATTATAGTTACTCCAAATTTTCTTACTAATAATTCCAACATCTGTGTCATACTTTAGTCTGACTTTGTTACTTGCTTTGTCTTCTCAGATTTTTATTTTTTCTTGACTTTTGGCATCCCATGAAAATTTTTGTTTAAAGCTGTTGTAATAGGTAATAATAATTAAGATAAAAAGATTTTTGTGAGATTTTATGTTTATGTTTAACTAGCTTTGTGGTGTTTTTAATGTTTGCTGTACATGAAGGTGCCAAAGACTTCAAATTCATTTACTGTCTTCGTTTTTGAGTTCTCTAAGGACTTCTCCTAAGAAAGAGTATGTTTGTTGCAGGAGTTACAGCAGTAATCCCCTATAAATATACATGAGCATTGTCAATGCAGTAGGCATTGGGAAGTAGAAGTAGTCAATATATATATGATAAAGTATTTTCTCATTTAGATTAAGTCTTTGGAATATTTATTAATCCAGATTATAATCAATGTTTATATTGAAATGTAGATTTATTTTTATAAGAATCTCTGTATTCTTGCCTAAGTCAATTATTACATACTTCTGGTTCTTGTGGATACTTGAAATTATATTTTTACAATTTAAATTTTGTGGTTGGTTAGGGGTATGCTATTAAGTTGTTATATCAAGCTTTATTTGGAAAACTTGACAAATTCTTTTATTTGTTTAATTAGTTTGTTGCTTAAATCTGTAGATTTTTAAATTAAGACACTATTATTGGTAACTAGGATGTCACTGAAGGTCACTTTGTAATTTTTATAGGTATCAAATTATAATGTTGAACACTTGAAACTTATATTGTTGTATACCAATTTTACTTCAATGAAACAAGATAATATTATTAGCAAATAAGTACAGTGCATCTTTCCTCTTTCAATCTTCACTATATATTTTTTCCAATGATGCTAATCCAAATAATTCAATGATAGTGGACATTCTTTTGTTGCTCTCAAAAAGTATATTTGAAATATTTTAATGAATATGTTTGCTGTGTTATTTGTATATAATCATTAACAAGTTAAGCATTTCTCTTCCAGTCTTTATTTATTAAGTATTTAAAGTCATAAATAAGTGTTTGAATTCATTAAATAATTTTTTGCATCATTTGAGATGATCTTATATGTGTGCATTGTCTATTAATTTTCTAATTGATATTCCTGGGCCCTCTGATGTGGAAAGAACCTTTTATATACAGGATAAATATTACTTGACCATAATGTTTTATTACTTAATATACTTTTAAATTCAGAATACATAGATCTTAAAATGTAAGAATTCAGTTGAATCAGTATTGACAAGTGAAAAGGTTTTCTATTTTTTTATTATAATCTACACAAAGAAATACAATGCCTTTATCATCTTTTTTTTCTTCTAATATCAAGAATTGTTAACTTTGGAACAATGAATTAAATAATTCAAATGTTGGTAAACTTAACTAAAGCCTGTTTATAAAAATGCATTATCTGTTAGCAGTGCATTTTTCCTTTAACGCAAATGGATAAGAAAGCTACAAATATCCACCACAATTGTGAAAGCAAACAGACTATTTGAGTCATTTATAGTCTTAGCTAAGATTTAAAATAAGAAATGAAGCAGTAGTTGGAATTGATCAAGAGTCACTGGAGTTTAAAATGGAGAGTCTCATTAATATGTGTTTCTCTTCAATTGGGAATACTGGTCAAATATAACCCCAAAGTTATACAAGATCCCCACCCCAAATTCAAAATATAGTTCTTTCTAGGACTATACCTTTTGGCCTAATTCACCCATATAGAGAGGAAAAGAACAATGCTCTCAAATTCCTTTGTCATTATTATGCTAGGATTTTGGCAAGAATGTAATACAAACATAATCTGGATTATCCAATGGATAGCAAATCCAGAGCCAAACCCAATAAACTAAGATGTGATAACTGAAATATTGTTACTAAAAGACAGCAAGAGATGGAATATTTTTTATGAGATTAATTTTTCAAAAAGTGGTTTCTTTTATAGTGATTATATATATACTCAAATCTGAAGTAAAGGAGTGAAAAGTATAAAAGCCACAACTTGCACATTCTACTAAACATAGTCTTAATAATAAATTCTTTGAAAAGTGTTAGTGGCAAAAAAAAAAGACCCTTTCATTATAAGTCTATAAATTACTTAAAACAATATTGAACTTTGTGACTTTTACCTGATAAATACTATTAGAAATTAAGTGAGAAAAATTCATCTAATTATGTCTGCAATGATACATCACAACTGTCAAAAAGTTTATAATAAAGATTAATTTTTGTTGTGCTACTACTTAAGAAAATAGAAAACACATACAAAACTTAATCTGTTATAAGCTTTAATTAATTTAGCTATTTTCAGACTAATTTTTCCCTAATCTCTCAAGTTTACACAGTTTTCTTTTCAAACTTTAGACTTCCGTGCTGAAAATATCTATATCTTATTATTAGTTATGAATTTACAGACGAAATTAAAACATATAAAGAGTTTATTTCTGTTTGTTCATAGAAATGTTTTTAAAGAATTTGTAGGTTGCCAAAAAAAAATTTTGACTGATAATGGATGTTTTATCTAGTTCTTTTTTGCCTCACCAACATATAAAAAGACAATAAATTTCCTTTTGCTTTAAAATATATTTTTGAAAAAATTTCAACAAGAAGTAAATTAACTGATGCCATTTTTGGTGTCACTTCTAATTTTGTGATGAGCTTCAAAACAGATGCAGAGGAAAATTTGTATGGTGAAAATATTTTTTGCCAAAACATATGTTAGCAGTATAAAATGACTGAGTAGTCATTTTAGAGGTTTGATTAATTGGGATTATATATTTTTATTTTTCATTGCTGTCATTTAACAGTGGATATAAATAGTGATTGTGATCAATTTTTAATTATAGGATTAAAAATATGAGACTTTTTAGTTTTTTCAGTGATATGTCTGTTTTTCTCCTAGTTCTTATAGTCAAACCTGATGGCATTCTGACATAGTTAAATGCTTATATTAGAGATAATGCATATAAAATATTTAGGACAATACAAGTCACATAGTGGTCAAAAATACTAATATGATTGTCCATTCTTCTCTCTAAATAGTAGGAGTAGTGATGCTGATATAGTCTTATTTAAAGTACTAATATAACTATAGTAGTAATACCAAAATCAAGTTAGTGCTCATGAGATTATTTTATGACTTCATTTTAAACATAAGTACACATGCTTGTGATTTGAAACTAAGTGAAAAATCCTCATTAAAGAGTTTAGAAAAAAAACAAAATAATTTTAATCTATATATGTTCTATTATAATTGTAATTCTATATTATTTTGTATTAGTTTCAAATGTACAGCATAGTAGTTAGATATTTATATAATTTACAAAGTGATTCCTCCCAATGTATCTAGTATCCACCTGGTACTGTACATAGTTATCACAATATTATTGATTACATTTCCTATGCTATATTTTATATCTCCTAGACTATTTTGTAACAACCAATTTTTACTTTTTAATCTCTTCACCTTTTTCACTCATCTCTCCAGACCCCCTTCCATCCAGTAACCATCAGTTTGTTTTCTGTACCTATAAATTTGTTTCTATTTTGTTTGTTTGTTTTGTTCTTTAGATTCTACATATAAGTGAGATCATATGATATTTGTCTCTCTTTGACTGACTTATTTCTTAGCATAGTATAGGTCAATCCATGTTGTCACAAATGGTAAGATTTTTTTTTTTTTTGGCCGAGAAACATTCTGCTGTATGTATATACCACTTCTTTTTTTATCTAGTTGTCTCTTGATGGGCACTTACGTTGTTTCCATTTCTTAGCTATTGTAAATAGTGCTACAGTGAACATTGAGGTGCACATATCTTTTTGAATTAGTGTTTAGGTTTCTTCAGATCAATACCCAGAAGTGGAATCACTGGGTCATAAAGTAGTTCCAACAAAATAATTTTTTAAATAATCTAACAACAAATGCATTCTTTAATGTTATTGGAGAAATTCCTTCTTAACTCATATTTAAATCAACATATTTTATACAGGTAAATGCTATATAAGAGTAGAAGTAATTATTTTGTATTGACATGATTGTTCCTAAGCAATATAAACAAATGCTCAGTAATGTTCACAATTTTTAAGAAATTGTGATAATTTTGTACTTTCAAATTGAGACAGTATGAGAGTTCTGGTGCTTTTAATTGTTACTTTTCATAATAAAATAATTATGTAGGAACTGTAACTAGAATGATCATATGCCTTAATATACTTACAATCCTTCTCATTAAGCTACTTAATTCTTTCAGAAGTTCTCTATTCTTTATTCAGCTATAAACATAAATATTTTTCTATTATTATGTGTGCCTTGACTGTTAGTTGTTGTTGTTTAGGATGTTATTTCCTATTTATTTGGCAAATATTTCTTACTGACATTAATATTTAAATATATGCATTATATAATAATAAAGAATAATGATATTGGCAACTTTATATATATAATGCATATATGGGTATGTGTTTGTACATATAGACATGTTTATGTGCGTACATATGTGTGTATGTATATTTTTCTTTCTATCAATAATATTTGAGCTGAATAATTGAAAAACTTCTAAATTAAGATAGTTTAATGGGGATCCAAACTAACACCTCTGATGATAAAAGAAAAGCAGGAATAATTTTATAAGACTTTTGACCTCTAGTAACAAAAACATGAAGGAAAAAGATGAAAAATATTTTGACTCATCAGTCATATTTTATTTTTCTCCAAAGATGATTTTTATTTTCCTTCTGCTGACAAAAAAAAAAAATGCTTGGTTCCAACATTAAAGAACATATTTTATTTATAGCAAGACTGGCTTGAAATTCTTCATTTTAAATCCCTGCTGAACTTTAAAGAGACCTTTAAAAACTCAATTACATTTATTCTAGGCTTTTACCCCAGCTTTCAGAGTCCAGAATTCTAATGCTTGGAGAAAAGCAACCAGTGCTAAAATCTACTGGACCATATAAAAGTCGTAAATAAGAGTTGTCCCTAAACTTTGATTGTCAAAAATATTGACAAGACTGCTTTCTTTGAGACAAAATCTTAGATATATTCAAATAAAAATGATTGTTTATTGCCCCATATAAAATAATTTTACATTGGGATAACTTGTTAGTAGATAAAACAAACAAAAAACTCCACTTCTGGCTTGGCAATTTATTAGAGTAAATTTTTAAGGATTAATTTTCAAAATCATTAATCAAGGTAGCGTTAGAGTAAACTAAAAACTCCTGAGCAGTTATTTTTATTATTATTTTTTGTTAGAGAGCCTTTTCTTAAAGATAGACAAGCAGCTATAAGTCCATATGGATATTACACTTCTATTTTACTTTTAACTGAATTTTGAAAATGGAGAAAAAGTGTTTTCCTAATTAATGAAGACAAATAATTGTTGTAAGTTTATTTATCATAGAGATCTTCCAAGGATTGTAACTAATCATACAAGAAGCCATTCTTCTTGGTTATTTTATTTCTTAGAAACTTTAAGTAAAGGACTACATATGTTTATTTTGGTATCTAGATAAGGCCTGTAATTTGATAGTAAGACAAGAAGGTATTAGTTAATAAATCGTAATATTTTTGAAGATAATATATTTATCAGTAGATGACATGCTATATACGAAAACTGTAAACACATATCTAAAAAATTCTAATTTGAAAGCAGGTCAAAAGTTTGTACTGAAAATTTCTATCTATAATTATTTTTTTTAAATCCCTTTAGCATTTTCTGTTTTATTTTCACAAGTACAAGTAAATTTGTTCTTATGTCCAAAAAATAGATTTTAATCAAGTTTTCTCCAGAAAGTCTTTATATAAAAAAAGATCAAACAATACTTGGATAAAAGCTTTTCTCTAAAATTAATAATCAGTTTAATTCCCGAGTGTGGTCTTTTCATTTGATTTTGTTTTCCTCTCATAAACACTTATTGACAACTTGTAAGGGTCAGGCATCATGTAATATATTTGCAACATATAAATGAAAATAAATCCATTCTTCAAGCAACTCATAAAGTCATCAGAAAGACAGGTTTCCCAGAGAGATAATTAAAATAAAATAAAACAAGTATAGTCATAGAGATGTTCAAAAAATATTGGGAAGTAATTGTAAGGAGAAGAGAAAGAAATAAAAGAGGATATATTAGGTTAGGAATGTATTGGAATGTGATGGCACAGCTGTATCTAAAGATGAAAATAGAAGTTAGCTGGGAAAAAAGAAGAGACAGGTAAAGTACTAAAAATATAAATTTAAAGATCTGGGAAACAAAAAAGTTTGTGTAGAAAACTAAAAGATATCTAAGATTAGAATATAAACTTTTCAATGGAGTTGTCAGAGATGAAATGTGATGTTGGGTAGGAAAGAGTTGACAGAACCTCATATGCTCACTTGGGAACTTTTTTTCCAGGAGAATTTTAAGTAGAATAGTAAAATGAAATGTTTAATGTTTACTTTTCCCTCATTCTAGTTAGTGTAAGGTTGGATTTGAAGAATTCTAGAAGACAGGGTCCTACATACCTGCCAACATTTTTCTGATATACATTTTGCATAGTAGAAGTTTAAAAGTTAAACATAGTATTTTCCAAAATTCTCTTCAGATGGTCTTTATGACGTGGTTTTACTTCTGTTTCATTAGTTTCTATATAGGACTTGAATCACAACTAGTTCAAGTGCTGTAGTTGGAAAATACATGACAGTCATCCATTAGGGCTACAGCCGTGACAGTCACAGCATTATCTATTTGATTCAAAGATTATAACTAATGGGATGTGACTCAGGGGTTAGCAGTTAGGGTAGCAGTTTTCTGACTGAAAGAGAAGCAGCACATCCTTTGGTGGACTAGTTCTGTGGATATGAATATTATTTAAAAACCATTTCTAAAAACAAATGTATTTCTATCTCTTTAGCTTTTGGTGATTATTATAGATACTAGAAGATTCATGTTAAATAAATAACTTTTGTTATAAAATAGAGAGTTTTACATTATTTGTGTGTTATCCTGAGTAATATACTCAGACAATTTTTTTCTTAAAACAATGATCCCAATTTAATTTGGGGAAGCAATGTAGCCAACTACAAAACTACTCATTGGCCTATATTGCAATTATAATGGTTTCAGAACACAATGTGAGCCAATTAGGCACAAGCACAAGTTTACTGGAAAATTCTGCTAAAGTTTTATGGTCATAATATGCCTGCCTTCTATTGCCCTTTGCATTATCTTTTTTAACCTCTTTTACTGATCGAAATGCACCTTAATGGCTGTATATGTAATTACTGTAATATGGCCCCACAGAAAAAGGCAAAGAGAAATACAGAAATCTTGGCCCTGTCAGCTTTGACTTTTGGATCAATGCAGTGATCTCTTTCTGGACATCGTAGGATATTAGACAGGGGGAAAAAAAGAGACATTTTTAAGCAACTGTCAGATCTTCTGTCACTTATGGAACATAACACACACAGTCCTTTAATGGATATGAGATTTGTCTGTTTTATGCTGCAGTCTCAGTTGCAAGTAATGGAATCTGACCCCTTATGAGTAAGTAAAAATAAATTCAATAAAAGGATATTGGGTCATTCAGATATCTTTAGGAACTGTGCCTAAGAACACATTACAAATGACCCATAGATAAACTATTGCTGTTGTCCAGCTGTTGCCCAACTAAATCTATTTCCTTGTCAAGTGTTCAATGAACAGAGTACCAGACTGTCATCTCTGTTGCCATTAAGACCTGACAATGTGACCATTACCCAAAACAAGTATCATGAAGCCTCCATCGCCTTGCTGGTTTCCAATCTTAAATATGGAGTGTTTCTGATTTGAGAATCTTCATTTCCAAATTTGTGTACTACTAGACAATGATTATAAGAATTTCTACTTATGGGTTTTACTTTAACATTTAAGACCACAAAGCTGGGGATTTTCCAATTATAACTAAAGATATTCAACCTGATGGGTAGCCAGAAATATGACAGAGATATTCCACACTGTATATAATAGTTTTATCTTTAGACTGACAGTAATTTACATTACTAAATTTATGTTTTGGCTAAAAATAAGAATTTGGTATTTTTGATCTTAAAAATATATTTTTATGTAATTTATGAATTTTCCAATACTGAAATAATGAGAAAAATAATTATCTGCATGTGAGCATACATATACATATACATACACACAAAGGTCTAAACCATTAAATTATTCACATAATAAATAAAAAAACTAAATCATTTATGAGATAATTAGATAATCAATGTGAACTAATGTACGGCATAATGACTGTAGTTGTTAGAATGTATTATTTACTTGAAATTTGCTAAGAAAGTAGATTTAAATTGTTTTCAACACTAAAAATGGTGGGGTATTAAAATGTGAGTTAATGATATATCAGTTAACTTGCTTGTAGTAATTAGAATCAAGGTAGAAAAATCAATAAAGGAACTTTATTCTTAGATACAATATCATTTATAGGAAAAAAAATGACTGTACTTTATAGTACCCACATAAAATAAAATTATCTAGCTTAAATGAAAGAGTTGGCTTAAAGTTACAAAGACAATCCCATGGTAAGTCCATATGTTTACTTAGAATTTACTTGAAATACCTACCCAATAGTTGAGGATAAACCCTATACCAAAATTTTTAAATTTCTATAAATAAATGTTAACTTCAGTAAAAGAGATTTTAGATTCTATAAGAAGTCGGCAGCCATTGTTTAGTGATTATTTCAGTTTTAGGTTAAATCCTAAATTTCTAGTATCTGCAAACAAATTTGAGATATTCAAATTGATTCAAAATGATTGAAAGAAAATAACCAGATATTACTCAATAAATCTAATATGATGATTTCCGATATTGCCATAAAAACTTATGTCCAGAGAATATTTTGTTTACTCTTTACTTAAAGAGTAAATTAGACTCAAATACCTGTGACAGAAATCTTTACATTTGACCTTAAAAACAAACAAAACAAATAATAACAAAAAAAATAAACACTAGCATTCCACTCTAATAATTTGACAAATAATACCATAAGAACATTTTTAAAAGCAAATATTGAATAATTAATTCCTAAAACAATAATGTACTTTAAAGTATAAAATCCACTGAGAATGAGCTAAAAAATGGACTTATATTCCTGAAAATGTGAAGACTTTATATTCATATCTGATTCATATCCTTATGTTTGTTACAATTTACAATTATGTGGAAAGGCAATTGATGCTACATAGCTGTGGAATATATATTTTGTAGTGTGTGTATGTGTGTGTGTGTGTGTGTAAGTAGAGAACTCTGTTGTGTGGGTAAAACTTAATATTCATATCTGATATGTTGCATATCAAATGGTTCCATGTCTTGATGTCTTGATTTACTATTTTTGTTTAAATTTTTAAATTATTATTTTCTGATGTTTTGTTGTTTATTTTAACATTTTTAAGATTTTTACTCAGAACTCAAGTTTAATGTAGGTTAATCAACTTACCTGTATGCATTTCTGTCAGAGAGAATTAGCAATTATAATACATGCTTTATAAAATATGATTTGCTCAGACTCTGATGCAGAAATTTGAAACTCATCTTTTATAGGTTGAAAGAGCAGGCTTTTAACATATTCATGAAGAAATTTTCCATTTGATTGGAGATATCATTTAACTGTACCTTTATAACAAATATAAGTGTGTTTCCATTCAGATTTATGTCAAACTCTTAGTTGTTTTTAATTAGGAGAGGACGTCAGTGTAACTGTGTTTATATGTGCCACTGCATAATCATTTGGTGTTTTGCAGTGTATTCCCCAGAAATTATTTCATTTTCTGAATTACCTCTGATGATATTGTATAAAATTCTACAAGAGAATGATTATGAATTCAGCAATTGAAAAGTTATCGGTTCATCATTTTCTATTTTACTTTGTAAATCAAAATAATAATTAAAGTTTAATTAAAATAATTATGTTGATTCCTTAGGCATGTGCATTTGTTTTGCTTAACTTCTTCTATTTATACTGCTATTATCCTAAATTTATTTTTACATGAAATTACTTATTTTTTCAGTATTTTAGAAAACCACAAGTGAGTTATGATATTAGGTTCTGAATAAAATCATCCTTAATATCATAATGGCTTTTCTCTTGTTGTGTCAGTGTATTTTATACCTAGTAGAATATATGTTAATTAGGTAAAAGAACAAATTATCAGTTCTCCTTGATAATGGTAAAAAGAACAAATGATATATACATAGATAAGACCAGCTTTCTGCAAGTATCATTTCATTGCAATTTGTGTGTAGTAAATTAGTTAATCATGAGAATAGGTTGCCCCCCCACAATGTTCTCAAAGACCCATCAATCTAAATGTAAATTAATATAAAATGAGAAGGATCTTAGAAATCATTTTAGTTTAATAACAAATGTGTGTGGACATGTTCATTTAGTCTAAATAATGGAAAACTCGGGATAAAACTAGAGAAATGATTCTTCTGTAATTATTAAGGGAAGGTGAGAATTTCTAGAAGGCATGGGAATTCTTGAAATTATTAATGTGATTTTTAAGTATTCTATATTTTCTTTAGAAAATTGTATACTGATTAACTCTTTAAACTTCAACTACATATTCTGTGTACATAAAAAAGCACTTCCTAGCCAGTGATGTTAATTACATGGCAGAATTACAAGTCTCCAACTTGTGTCCGCACATAAATAACAATTTGGTAGTCATCCATGAACAAAATTTCATGGTAAGAGCTTTGGGATCCAGGTAAGAAATTGCAAAACCGCAGTGAAGACCAGTGATGAGGAGAGCTGCTTTGAAGAAGCAAATCTGTGCCCATGTGGCAGGCTTGCCAGTGTAGTACTGCCTGCAGATGGAAAGCAGCCCATTTCCCAAGAGATTTGGCTCTAGCCCCACTAGGCTATTGTTAGCAACCAGCCCCATCTGCCAAGGGACCCAGAAATAGTCACTCCTAGCCATAACCCTGGGAACAGTCCCTGAGGCTGCAGACGCTACCACCTGAAGTGGCCCTGTGACCTGGCTCCTACTCCACTATTTCATAGTCCCGGAGGCAGTCCTGCACAGCCAGGGACTCACTTGGCAGAGGCTTGCTCAGGGACCTAGAAGAAATCATGCCCATCCATCCCTTTGTTTCCACTGTCTGTGGACTGGACTGTAGCCCCAAAGTGTCTCTGTGACCTGACTCCATTTGTGCTCCCCTGTGGTCTCAGAAGCAGTCTCATTCACAGATCACATGGATCTGGAAAGAACCTTGCCTATCCATTCTGCGTGGCAATCACAGACCCACTGGAAATCTGGTAACAACCATGTGACCTCACTCCAGCCCCACTTGATTCAAACCCCAGATGCAATGTCATCAGTCCAGGGACCTGGCCAATAGGTACATGGAAAGGTACTCAACATTACTAACCTTAAGGGAAATACAAATCTAGACCACAATGAACTTTAACCTCACACTTTTTTGAATGGCCATTATCAAAAACACAAGAGATAACAAGGGTTGGCAAGGATGTGAAGAAAGGGAAAGCCTTGTTCACTGTTGGTGGGGATGTAAACTGTGACAACTGCTGTGGGAAACATTAAGGAGGGTCTCCAAAATTTAAAAATGAAACTATAAGATGATCTAGGAAACCATCTTTGGGGTATTTATTCAAAGGAAATAAAACTATTATTTTAAAGAATACTACTGTCTTCATGCCAGAGTTTTTCACAATAGCTGAGGCATGGAAAGAATCTCAGAGTATGTCAATGAATGAATGGATAAAGATAATTTATAGATTAGATAGATAGGCAGACAGACAGATAGATAATAGACATAGATTTCCACTGTGTACATATATTTCCATATATATGTATAAAATGGAATATCATTCAGCCTAAAAAAGAACAAAATTCTGATATTTGTAACAAAATGGATGAATCTGGAGCATATTGTGCTAAGTGAAATAAGCTGAACATAGGAATGACATATACTGCATAATCTCATTTGTGTGTGTGTGTGTGTGTGTGTGTGTGTGTGTGTACACACATACACTCATATAAACAGAGAGAATGGTTTTTGAGGACAGAGAGGTAGGGAAAATAAAGGCATGTTGGTCAAATGATATAAATTTTCATTCATAAAATGAGTAAGTTTTAGAAATTTAATTTCAGCATGGTGATTACAGGATATTGTATACTTGCAGTTTGCTAAGATAATAGATTTCAGGTGTTCTAACAAAAAAAATATAGCTATGTGAGGTGACAGATATGTCAATTAACTTGATCATTAGCAGTTTATGTTTATTAAAAATCATCTTAAGTGTATAAATTTATAAACATATACCTTAAATATATATAATTTTTATGTATCAATTATATCTTAATAAAACTGGGAGAGGTTAAAGAAAAAGCTTTTCCTAATATTGAAATTATATAAGTAACATAAATTATGGTATAGCATTTAAAAATTCATACATATGTAAATGTTTAAAGCAACAGTAATTCTAGTAAAGTATAAAAACAAATAAGAATTAGATATGAAAAAAATAAGTCATTAATGAAAGATTCATACAAATATGCTATCATCCATTTTATCTATTTATTTGGAACTCATTTATATATTTGAGTTTTCATTTTATGCCAGACATTGTGTAGAAATTGTGGTACAGAAAAAAAAATAAAAATGTCTTTCATCATGAACCTTGCTTTTCTTTGGGGAGACACACAATAAACCCTCTTCTTGCAAATCTATGTATATCTGTATCTGTATCTGTGTCACCTGTATCCATATGTATCTGTATCTGTATCTACCTGTATCCCTATCTGTATCTATACCATCTGTATATGTATCTCTACCTGTATCTATATCATATATATCCATCGATCATTGGTGAGAAGTCAAATAAAAATAAGGAAGAATAGTGGAATAGTATTCAATAGTTTGTTGGCCTGGAAAAATTGCTCTACTATTTACTAAGAAAGAAGACACCGAGAGGTGTGTTCCAGGATGGAGGAATGAGGATCAGGAGCCAGGTGTTGGATAATTTAATTCTGAGGTCCTTATGAACTCAAGTAAAATAATAAAATTATAAAGCAGGGAAAATTGTTTGCATTTTTATTTCATTTTCAACCTCTGATTTTCACTGTCCAAATGATATTAAATGCTATATCCATCTTCTGATTCAGAATAGAAAACTTTATATCTTCTGTTTTTATTTGTCACACATATACACATACATACACACATACTTTTTACCTAGTTATTCCCTAAACCTCAACCCACGTTTTTCCACTATTTTGATGTTCTTTAAACATATTGTCTTTATTCAAATTTACTTCATTCCTTCTCATAGAATTTGTGTAATTTTAAGTTCTTGGACAATTAGAGTTGCTTTCACTAATATAAATTTAATCGAGTACTATTCTTAGGTTTTATCTGTATTGGGTTTGTTGAGTGATGTATTTAAAAATTAGCCATGTAAATCCTGATATTTTTGTAACAGATAATTAAATCAAAATAGACTTTAAAGGTGTAATTTAAAATGCATTTCAGTTTCTTAGTATATATTTAGTGCTCCCATAAAGTTCTAAATTCTGGATTTTAGGTGACTCATAACAAAAAGGTTATCTTAAACTGCAAAGAGGTTTATTTTCTACTAATTATACTTTTCTATTTTATTAATCCTACCTCATTAAAGTAGATTGAACTTAGCACAACTTTTCTAAAATGTCTTCTTACAAAAATATTAAAACATAAAGCACTGTCAGTAAAAATAAAAACAAATAGGATACCAAATAAATATTGAATATAATATATTTATATTAACAATGAATTGTTATTTAGTTTAAATTCAAATTTAAATGACTGTCTTGTTTTCTAAATTTAGAAACCCTAGAAAATATTATATCAACCCTTATAAAATTTAGTGAAGCTTTAATATATGACCACTTTATAATTTAGCAACCAGTGCAAAGTATACAGCCAGGAAATCTAATTTTCTTTTTTTTTTTCTTAAAAATTAATACTCTAAATAAGTACAGCATTTGCATGTATTGTTCAACTGGTCTGAAAATCTGTTAAGTTCCCAATGAATTTAGTACTGTCCTAAATTGACCATATTAAAATACATAACTATTGATGTAGCTTTAAAAATAAAAACTGCAGCATTCACTCTATTGCTTTATATATTTGATTCTATTTTATGACAACATGAAGCTGATTAGTTCATTCACTTGACAAATACTTATTGAGCACCTACCATGTTTCATTTTCTCAACAAATTCAATACTCCTTCCCTTCAGCTTCAGACATAATTGTCTAACCAGGTCCAGATGGAAGGAAGAAAAAGACCTTTCTGAATGAACATTGAATTCCGCCCCATAGTAAAGACATGTTGAAGTTCTAACCTTCAATACCTCAAAATGTGACCTTATTTGGAAATAGAATATTTATAGAGGTAATAAAGTTAAAATGAGGCTATTAAGGTGGGCTCTAAGTCAGTGTAGTTGGTGTTCCTCCTAAAGGGAAATTTGGACATAGAAATGGACATGTAGACAAGGAGGCAAGGTGAAGAATCACAGGAAGAATTCCATGTGAAGTTGGAGGCAAAGACTGAAATTATATTGCCACAAGCCAAGAAATGGAATGGCAAGCAGAAGCTAAAAGAGGCAAGAAAGGAATCTTCTTCTCCAGAGTACAGGTGGAGTATAGTCCTACTGACCTCTGTTTTTGGACTTCTATTCTCCAGAACTGGGAGACACTAAATTTCTGTGTTGGTACTTGGTTGTGGCAGTCTTAGAAAACCAATAGAAAGCCACATTCAGACTACATAACTTACTCTCTTAGACCAGGCCAAATTTGTTCTAAGCATTTTACATTAGGCAATATTATGCAATATTAAATCATATTATTCAGAGATCGTATGTATTTGCATAATTTGGCTGGCAGAATATACATACTTGAGAAGTTACTCTGTGGCATAATTTTTCATTTGCATATTTTTATTAAATATTATTGAATGTTTATACTACTCCAGCTACATCTCAAGGTTTTATAGGAAAATCTGTGAAAATAATAATAGTAATGATAATAATAATAACAATAATAAAAGAGCTAAACATTTTTGAAATCAGAGAGACTTCATTAAAGTAGAGTTATCAAACAATGGTCTAAAAAAGATTTAATATAAATAATATGGAAAGTAAAATAAGACATTTTATGTTTTTGCACTAAATATGTGTGTGAATTTCTATCCTGATTTCTAGTTTTATGTCTATATTTATTTCTATCTAAATTTTATCTCTATTTCTATATACATTAGCCAAGTAAGTAGGAGTAAGGAGGAGGAAGAATTTGTCTTCAAAAGAAAAATTAATTTAAATTAGATAGACTTAGAAATCTATCTACTCAATGACAGCACCACTATGCATAGTTCTCTAATAATATTAGAATTTTATTTGTACATTATGCAATGGAAATATAATTGTTATTGATTACATACTTATTGGGGAAAATAATGAGCTTTGTATTACTATTCAGAAACAATTAAAATACCAATAGAATCTTAGGATTTACTTTTAGAATAATCAGGAAAGCAACATTATTTTGTCTTGCAGTCAGGTGTATACCACAAGAAAATGAAAGCAATTTTAGCAACAAACAATATCAGGCCAACATGTCATCATAGTAGTTATGGCATCATGAACTAACTAAATTTATGTTTGTGAAATCAAACTACTATGACATCTCCTATGTCTAAAAAAAAATTTTTATGTTGACATGCTTTAGGCAATTTTATATATTTAAATTTAAGTCATCTCTTTTAATTAATAAAGTATATCTTCCTTAGTCATAAGCATATCAGAAGTCTTGTTTTAAAGTGAACTTAAACAATATATTACTTTTACATTCTCTGAGGAGTAATATCTCACTTGGTCGAAATATTAAAAATAATAGCACGTGCATGTGTCAGTCATTGTTCTAAACACGATATATGTGTGTGATATACATGTGTGTGATATGTGTGTGTGTGTGTGTGTGTGCCACAAGAGCATGCATGCATGTGTGGCTATTCATGCATTTTACCTTCAAACTAACTTCATGCTTAGATAGGGATGCACTATTCTTCTTATTATTTTCCAAATGTAGAAACTGTGATACACCTCAGATTTCAACTTTAGCAGTCTTATTCCAAAATTCATTCTTTTAAAAACCATGCAAGT
The DNA here is from genome assembly GCA_030015415.1 of Cynopterus sphinx. Lineage (NCBI taxonomy): Eukaryota > Metazoa > Chordata > Mammalia > Chiroptera > Pteropodidae > Cynopterus > Cynopterus sphinx. The sequence goes on from CM057379.1 coordinate 12,899,969, forward strand.
AAAATATATGCTTTACAGTATAAGCTATTTATATAAAATTGCTAAGGTGCTGTTAAAAAGAAAAAAATACATGGAAATTATTTCTTTCCAAATATTGATATAGATTTATGTGTGATTTCAAAGACTAATGCATTCTCAGAGTGCAGAAGAGCAAAGATTAACGACTTACATTTCCCTGAAATCTTTGTTTTTGTTTTGTTTGGATTTATTTGACTTCACTATACTAAATGAAATATTTTGATTTTCTACTTTTCTTCTGCTTTTTTTTTTCCCGTAAGTGTCCTATGAACAGCATAAATCATACCTCCCCCCTGTTGCTTATTGTTTTCAAAATAATTCTTTCTAAATTACTTTTAAATAAAAGAAGGTAAGAATAAGAAAATCTTCTATAGGTCTCCCACTTAAAAATAGAGTAATGTTTATATTTGATTTAATTTACATGTTTTGTCATAATTTAAATATATATCTGTTATTTATATAATATAGCAAGATCAGTTTAAATAAGAATGATAATATTTTAAACTACCACTCAGTATTTATTCTTAAACATTTAATGAAATGTATCTGGAAATAAATATTAAGGAAATAAATAATTAAGTAAATAAATCCAACTTTAAAAAAATCTTCCTTACTCTTTAAATACATTTTTTAATATTTGATGATAAATTTGAGCATAGAAAAGTAAGCTTAAAACAGTTTCCTAGTAGGCACAATTTTTACTAAAGAATCAGTGATTTCAATGTTAGCAAAGATTTCTAATAAGTTCATTTTTTAATCCTTAAATTCTAAGATAAAAATGGAATTATCTCTATTATAAATAAGGCTACTGGAACCCAATGTTTTATCTGATATTAGAAAAGTGACTCAATAATTTCTGGATGGCAGTGGTCTGGGAAGATGAGGGCAAAGTTCTCATGATCCTTATTTCTGAACTGTATCTCTGATATAAAATGTTTCACTCTATTTTAAATTGAATTTGTGTCATTTCAAATTAACTTTAAATTATGCAAAAACACTAGGTACAAACCAATATTGCTTTGAATTCAAGTATCTTCCTGTTAGATTTTATTTGATTTCTTCAATAATAAATTAGAATGCTCACCATATTTATTTTATGTATGTAACTATTAAAGACATGGATTATATTTCAGAAGTTATTGTAGACAATTTAATTTTGCTTTTTTTTGTCAAAGTAATTGATTACTGAACACTGTTTTTACATTTTAGACCCTGAAAACATTTTTATAACTTGTCTATTTGGAAGAACAGCAATACTTGACATTTTTTACTTCTTAAGCCAACATAAATCAACATCAAAATTGATTTTTATAGTTTTCCCTCACAAGAAATTTAATTTTTTGCCAGTGAAAGCAGGTCACATGTAGAGGTTAAATAAAACTACCTCTAACCTGAGGAAATCTATTTGACAAAAAAAAAAATTAGATTCACTAAAGTCTTTCTTCCTTTTTAAAAAGTTTCCCACAATGTGAGCTTCATTTTCATTGAAAAACAAACAAAAAAAAATGCAGTAAGTATAAGAACACCTCCTAAGCCTGCCTATTTCACATTTAATTCCTATACTTGAACTTGACTGGGTAAGAAATTTAATTAAGTAATTTCAGGAAAAAATGAGTTTATACAGTACATGAAAAATACAAATATTATGCCTCCTGCCAACACTTAAATACTAGGAAAGAGGCAAGTCATAAAATTATTGAATGCTCTTACTGGTGAGGCTGCTTGAGTTACATATATGTTTAAAGTGAATATTAAAAATATTTCTTGTGTATTCACACAATCTTTAAATAGCTACTGAGGAACTCAAATTGTTCAGGCACTAAAGTTGGTATTCTCTGGGAGTATAAGGAAGAAAACTATCATATAGATAACCAAAGTATAAAGGGATAAAGTGAAGAATATGATTAGAAAAGAAAATTTTTATTAAAATAAAAATAGACTAGTTGAGATAGAAAAATGGTATTAGATGGAGTTGAAGGCTAAACAAATGACATTTATACAGTTTAATGCAGAATGGAAGAGGAAAAGAATAATGCTTTTATAATGATGTAAATCAAGGTCTGAATCTGTCATTTTTGAGCTGTATACATTAAACAAGTCATTTAATATTTTATAATTTCTGAACCTTGATTTGTTCTGGTTAAGCTCTATGCTAATTTCTACCTTATATTCCATAATCCATAAACTGAGAAACGAGGAATTCATTGTCAGTGGTTACACTGAAGAACTAATATAATTAAACTGCTAAATTAAATCTTGGAAATTATGTATAAAATGACTTAGAATGAAGTGAGAATATCTATGGAAAATAGTTAAAAAAGAGTTTGCAACAGTCTAGAAAAAAATTACAGTAATTCTGTACTCTGTTTCTGATTCTTAGAATTGCAGTACAAAGTGCTATAAACTCAGAAACCCACCATGATGCTATGTTAAGTTTACTATTCTCACACCACTTTCCTGAATTGAATATTGGTAATGATTTGAAATAGTCAACAATTCTCTGTGAATCTGGACTCAGACATCAGTAGGGCGATATAGTCTATGCAGTCAGTACTAGCAAGTTGGATGCAGAGAACAGAGAGGTTGCCTACTGAGAAAACTACCAGCAGGAAAACAGCATAGCAAAATGGAACTGGTTGCCATAGTGTCAGTGGATATTACTCCCTGATCCTAGCAGAAGCTTTCCACATGCTCTGCTTTCAGAATTTGAAGATGTTTGGGAGGTGTCTACATTATAGTGCAAAGAAACCCAATTATGGTAGGAGTCTTCTTCATTTGCATAGAAAATTTATGTCAGTTGCTATTTCAAATGAATGTTATAATTGAAATACAAGTGATTTTTGTATTATTTATGACATAAATATTTTATAGAGCAATATTGGGTTGATGTTTATCTTGCTCTAGAAGAAATAGTTCAAATACACATTGCAATATACTTTTAATGTTTTAGAATTGGCAAACTTGATCAATGTACATTCAGCACTGTGAATGGTGAACATAAATATCATGCCATGAGGTTTGTAATCACCATGGTCTTCCATAGAAGAATTAGAATTAAAGGGAAGGCTGCCAGTTTTCCTCTGGAGAAATTCTAAAGCAGAAGATACATCTTACCAGACCTTACATTTGAGGTCACGCTTATTTTTATTTTGTTAATGATAGATTCATACAATGTAGGTCACAAAACAATGATTAAAAAAACTAAAATTAATATGCAGGAGAAATATGTTTTCACTTGGGTCAGCTAATAATGTCTTAAAATTCTCACAGGCAACAATAAATGTTCCTAAAATAAATATTATATTACTAATATTACATAAAATCAGTTTATTTTTATTCTAAGCACAGTTTGAAGATGAGGATACAGTTTAGATCAGATGTGTTAATAGTGCAAGCATAAGTAGAAATTAAAAATTAATAAAATGTGTTAATATTAGAAATACAAATAGTATTAGTAGTATTAGCAGTAATTACTATTATTTATTGCTTTTCTATATCTTTGAAAACAATCAATCAATACGTAGTCTATTAATTTTTTTTTTTTTTAAACTTAGATATTCTTTATGGAAAGTAGAAACCTAAACAACTTAGTTACAGAATAAACACCATCTGAATAATGGTAGTTAATATTTAATTCAAATCTTTCTAGTTTAATTATCCATATTCTTTCCAAATATAGTTGATACAGAAATATTTAAGGCTCAAAATTAAGTGTAGTATCTAAATATTTGTAATCGGAAGTACTTTAATTCTAAATTGTCATTGTACAAACATGTTAGGAATGTGGATCAGGTTAACTTAATAACAACCCAGTATTAATTTTTTTTCATTTTTTATTTTTTATATGAAATTAAGAAGAATCTTTATCCATGACCCCTTCTCCAAAAAATAATAAAATTTTATATTGATATATGTTCAGTATCCAAAAGTCAATGCTTATTAGGTAATATGTAAAAAGTAGTTAACATCACTTAATTAAATTTTTATGATAATAAGTCTATGTTAAATACCAAAGAAGAAATAGAGCCCACATTTTAATAACAAAATGCTATATTAGTTGAGATAATAAAACTGAGCTTCTACCACTAGATTACATACATAATAGAGATGAATCGTGATTACTAATGTGACTTCAAGCTTTTGAGGTCAGAGAAAATGCAACAACTTATTTCCATGAGATGAAATTAGTTGCACTAGGAGATTAGGTTTCTGACCATCGCTCAAGCAGATTTGTGTTAAGGGTATTATGATACAGTTCTGTGCAAGTTCATTTTAGTTGTTTTTTGAAACATTCAAATAAAAATGAGAGTAGGAGTTTAATGTAAATTAGAGGACTCAAAAAAAAAGTTTGAACTCTAGATTTAAATTTGCCCATGGGTAGTAATGGAAACTGTGCCTGTGCACAGGAGTGCTGGAGTATGAAAGGGAATCAAATCCGAGACTGAGTCTTAGTAATGGTCACTGCTAAATGGCTAGTAGAGGAGACCCCCCCTGTAATAGGAACTAAGAAGGGGAATTATTAGTGGAAATAATTTGTTCAGTGAAAGAAAAGAAAATATTTTAATTGTAGGCTATGATCAACAAAATTAAACGCTGATGACTATTGAGTAATGAACAATAAGTGCTTGACAGCATGTGTTGCATTGATGCCATTATTGAGGAAAGTTTTAAAGAGAACTGGGTGTAATAACAAGAATAGGTGAGTGAATTGAAAGCAGGGAATTGGTCACATAAGAATGGAACATCAGAGGTCAAACAGGGTGATGCCAAACCCAAGACCCTGGCGACAACAGAATTCTCTACCATTTTTTGGCTATATTTTTATCAACAGGCTAACATTAGTAAAAAGAACGAACATCGTTTTCCATTTTCTAGGATTTATTTCTATAAATTTCTTTTTTTACATGAAGAGACTTGGTGGTATTTATCAGTAAAGCCATGTATCTATTTTAGGGTGCGTGTAAAGTGTGAAATCGCTGAGAAGTTTGTGAAGGCAAGAATTTGTTTTTAAGGTATTTTTATTTCGTACTGAATATTTTTCTATCCTTAGTACATTCAAAATTTTAAAACTTTGTGCAGAAAAAGTGCGTGTGTGCATGCATGCTAAATCACATACTTTTAATGAAATTATTTTCATTTCATTAAATTTTGAGTGTATAATAAACACTTTTACATCTTTCAAACAGGTGCATCAAATGCTAACATGTTACCCAAAATCTCCCACTCCTCTTTTTTTTGCCAAATCACTACAGACATCAGGACTGTCAACGCACAATTCCTTTGCCATGCATCTCTCAGGAAAAAGGACATTAGCTTCTTGTAATCATAACAAAATTACCATATATTACCTACAAAAATTAATACTGACACCATGATACACTCAAACACAATATTCATTCTCAAATATTCCAAGCTTCCTTCACATTGTTTTTATATTTTGAAATTTTTCAACCCGGATTCATGCACTGTATGTTTCTGTGAAGTCTCTTTTATCTTTCACATCTTGAATTATTCCTATCATTTCTTTCTGTTCTTCAGGACATTAAACCTTTGAAAAGTCCAGACCAGTTACCCTGAAAAGAGTTCTGCATTGTGAATTAATCTATTCTTTTTGACTAAATTCTGGTCAATGATTCCTGGAAAGAACATTAAATAGGTGATGCTGTTTAACTCCTGCTGTGCAACATTCATGTCAAGCTGTTTCATGTTGTACCATTTGAATGATTTTATATTAAGATGACTTTATTAATATTGAATTCTACCAGAAATAAAGCAGCATGATAAAATTTTAAAATACACTTCCTTCAATATTTTCACACATGAGAATTGTCATTAATTCAAATTAACAAATGGATATTCTTTAAAATTCAATGAAAATCATTATATTTAATATCTCAAAACTCCCCATTAAATGGTATAACCTAGAATTTAAATGACACATAAATATAACCTTAATCAATAATGAATTAACAACTATATTTTATAATATAGCTGAAAACATTTTTCAACTGCTATGTTAATGATAAGGCTAGTTGCATCCTTGATTAAGCTGAAAATGTGTCCAAGCTATCACACTCTATTCATCATTTCCATATAGCCTATTGACAGTTCACAGCTAAAGAATCATGCATGAAGATAGATACATCATGATTCAGTGCTAATTAGCTGTTTTTACTGTAAGACTTTCTGTTAATGTTTTCAGATCATGCTTGAATATTTAAATTATATTCTAAAGAATATGTTTGATGAAATTTCAATTAATCTATCATTTTTGCTTGTTATTGTTACTAGGTAACAAATATGAGCCTCTAACATCGTACAATTCAAACAGATCTAGTGTAAAATTATTATTGACTTAACCATATATATGGCATTATTTAAATTAATCATTATTTACTAAAATCAACTATATATTTGTGTAGAGAGTTAGATCTCCAACTCAGACTTGATCTTCTGTTGAAAACATTATTTTAAAAATGTTTAGGTATCTATTGGCAACAAGATAGTAAATGCCCTATTTAAGTTAACCTATCTAACCTTAATAGTTAAAGTTTTCTTTTTAATTTAACAATCTTATTTTTAAAAATTAGATATTGTAAACATAATTTCTTTATTTTTTTTTGGTATAGAATTCTAAACCAATGGTACCTATAAGGGTTTTGCCTCTTCTGTGTGTTGTGCGTGTGTGTATGAGTATCCTGCTATTAACTATTTATCCCACCATACATGGTTTGGTGAAAACCCATAGTGGTGAGTAAAAAACTGTCTTTTTAATATTCTTAGCTCATCACCCATTTTCACTTTGGTGGTGTGCTTATCAGCTTTAGTGTTGCACTGGTAACCTCTTGGCTTCTGAGCAGATGCACTGATAAAATTTTAGCTCTCTCAGTGGGAAATTTGAGTTTTCAAAGTAAAGAACTCATTTAACTGCATTAAAAGGCATATACTTCTAAGCTACACATAAATCCTTAAAATTAGGTAAACACATTTCCCCAAAATTATCCTAGCGTAAATTATTTTAGCAGCCTAAGAAAGCATATGAATGTATTCAAAGTGCTAAAATCAATAGAAATAAAATATTTTTCACACCGTGTTATAGACAAGGCAGCTCTTCCCCATGCACCAGCGTTACCTAAGAGCCCCATACTCTATTATTTCTAATATCCCATAGACACAGAATGTTAAGTGGTTACAATGAGTTTACCTGCTGCTTAACTGCAGTGTTTAATACTTAGTTATTGATGCTAAATTATATTTAATAAACGCTATAGATAATGATTATAATAAAACTCTGGTGAACTAAGTATTTAAAAGTGCCAAAAAGGTATTAAATAAAACATTCACTTACCATATGATCCAGTGATCTCACTCATTCATATTTATCCAAAATAAATGAAAGCACTTAGGCACACAAAGACTCTTGTGAAAGTCCATGGCAGCATTATCCAGAAAAGCTAAAATCTGGTAATGACCCAAGTGCTAATCAATAGGTGAAAGGATAAACAAATTGTAATAAATCCAATACATTGGAGTACATTTCAGCAATAGAAAGTAGTGAACTGTTGATACATATGAAAGCATTTATGGCCACATAATGCTGGGTAAAACAAACCAGGCACAAACTATGTGCTGTTTAATTCCATTGATATAATTGTAGAAGAGGAAATTGACCTACAGTCTCAGAAAGCATAAGTATGTTTTCTGAAGTTTCAATTATCTATATTTTTTCTTTGTTATTGTTATTAGATAAACACATATGACTCTCTAGCATCTTACAATTTAAACATATCTTTAGAGTGTAAAATTATATTAAGTTAACCATGTAAATGGCATTATTCAAATTAATTATTATTAATTAAAATCAGTCATAACTTAGAACTAGAGAAAAAAAGCATAAAAAAACATCTGGAGGTTATAAAAATGCTTCCGATCTTGATTGCAGTGGTAAATACCATAGTATATGCATTTATCAAAACTCATTAAAAAGGTACATTTAAAATGAATGTTTTTTAAAATATAAATTATATTTCAATAAAATTAATTTAAAATTTTAATAGGTACTAATATTTATTCATTGCTTACTATGTGTGCTTCACTATCTCATGGTTTTACATATATTCTTTACTTTCATTGGTTATTCTAAAAGGTGTTAAAAGTTATTTTGATGTTGCAACATTTTAGCATATTATTTTCAACATGAGTTTTGATTAATATAAAATGAGTGATGAAAATCACAGAAGTAGTAATAAAATGTTCAAGTCTCCACCTTGTTTCTATCTGCATAATAAAGGAATATTAGTTTGAAAACTAGCATTTTTTTAATAATATAATTATGGTAGTAAATCTGCTCTATTTTACTGTCACTACCATCGTCTTTTATGATAGGTTTTATAGATTACTTAATTTAACTGCTATAAATCTTTGATGACGTTTCTTGCCTATAAAGTGGGATTCACCAACTCAAAATATTTTTCAAATTAATTTAATTAACTTGTTTTTAATATATGTTTAGCAGTTGAAACCTCATGGAAAAGGTTATATTTTATTTTAGTGTGCAAGTCAAAGAGCTCTCACAGGATGTCTTATACTGCATTAAACAAATTTATTACTTTGTATGAGAGCCTGTGAAACACGGGGATATTTTCCCAGAGTTTCTGTGAAACATATTTCCCAATATTGATTAAATAAGGATGAAACAAAAGAAAAGAATTGATATTTCTGAGTAAGTTTTTTTTTTTATGGAATAGTATATACTTTCAGAGAAATGTCTCCTATTTGAGTATATAAGACATTATATTATGAATATTATTATATATATGAAAATGACACTAACTTTAAATACAAAACTCCTTGAGATTTCTGTCACCTCCATATATCCTGACATACAAATAAAGGAATGGAAAAATGAGATATTGAGGCAAATAATTCCTTTGAATCTATTTATTTTATCTAAATACCTAAATGCAAGATTCTTTGCAATACTAAATTTGATATTACAGTTTCAAATTATGAACTTACAATTTCTCTGGACCATAATCCTTTAATTCTTCTCCACAGCAATAATCAATTTCTCATTCACCCATCAATCACCACCCATATGACCACCTCACGCACTGATTTCGGAATATGTTATAGGATGAATTCAGTGCTTTACATATTAATGTTATAACTAGTATAACAATGTTTTTTGGAACATCACGTGATAGTTTGGGATACAGAAGTGCAGTCATTCAGACATGAACACAGGTGCACAGACAAAACTCAGTGAGATATCAGAAACATTTTTTTTTAAATCAGAAATTGTTTGTTATTTTATGAAATTCAGTTTTCTCCATATCGTGGCTCCTCGGTTTTTTCCTAAGTATCCAGTCAGAATGTGATATAAATATATATTTGAAATTAACTCCTAAAAGTGACTGATATACTTGCACTTATCTAAAATATTCAGCCTTTAAACTCTGAAAATTATGCTCATGAGAAGGTGCAATGACTAACCAATAAGTATTATTTGAAAACAGACATAAACTATTTTATATTTCTTTTGTGAATGTTCTAAATAAAAGATTTCCAAATACCTATTCTGCTGATTCTTACCATAGTCAACATTGAATACAAGTACAAAATAACAACGATTAAAATGAAAACATTATACGCACCTACTACCTACTACTTTTTTTACTTTACACTTGTTTAAGTAAAATAATATAGTGAAAAAAGAATACAGAAGTGAAAGCAACACACATACTATTTATATGCAATGTTCAGCCCCTTTAGCTTAGAAGAAGAAATCAAAGAATGTTGTTATTTTTGTTAAAAGGAGGAATCCATTTATTTCTATGAGTGGTTGACTTCAGGGTAAGTTACAATTTAAAATTTCCTACTGGGTTAATAGCAGGTACCAAAAGTTCAGAAGAGCATTAGTAATTACTTCTCCCAAAAGCCGAGATTTATTGGGTATATCATGCAGTGTAGCATTACGCATATCCTGTTCTTTTCATTGTGGCTTAAAATACACGCTATTTAAAGTTTCTGTTTCTAAGACAAAAACTGTGTCATAATCAGAATAGTTTATTTGACTATTTCAAATTATATATTACATATTTTTTTTCTTATTAAGATGTTTTATAAAATGCATAAAATAGTATCAGCATAAAAGATGGTGATCAATTCTCAACTACTCTGATTTGTGATGAATATATCATATGTATAACAGGCTTCTCTAGATTAAACTAAACTGGGAGTAGTAAAGATCCGAGTGTGGTGATTTGGGTTCTATCTAAGAAATTGTTAAATCCTCACATAGACTGTCTTAAGATATTTTTAAGGACGATTGTTAAATATTTCATGTGTATTCCATTCTAAAAGTCAGGAATGACTTGTGGCTTCGACCCATTGTCATTCCAGCAAATTCTGTTTTAGCTTTTTTTCTCCCCTACTCCTGAGAGACTGTACTTGTCTCATTGCTGAGGTCCTTGTCAGTGGCATTGTGGCTTCCTGTTCCTCTGGGTTCTTGATCTTTCTTACTGCCCAGACCTCTGTTTCCCTAACACTGCTGTGTCCTCCTGTTTCCGTAATCCCTTCACTGAACTAGAGCAAACCCTTTCTTCCTGGCTTTTATTTCACTCTATTACAATGACAACACTTTGAAATTGCCCAAAGTGCTCATTTTCTCACTGTTATTTTAATGATCTATTTATTTATTTCTTGTTCAGACTTCTCAAGCATCATCACTGGACCCAGAGGACAAGGACTAAAAGAGAAGCCAAAACAGAGGATTGCTAGAATAATAAGCCATCACAGACTAAAAATCAGCCATGTTTTACATGAAGCTTCAGTGCTATGCTCTCCCTCCCTGAGAAGTCAGTTCCTCACCATGAAGGTCCCAGGTTATCTACAAATAGAGGTAAGTGCCTCACTAGCTTTTCAGATACTGAGCAAGGTGACCTTGACATTCCTCTCAAATTGACTGAATTTTAGATGTTTCCTCTAGATTATAGATTCCTGACCTCCGTTTTCTTTGTGTTTGCTTACTAAAACTATTGCATTTTTGTTTCCCCCTCTGGCCCTTTGATATGTAAATATTCACCCAGCCTCTTGCAAGTTTTACAACTCAGGACTGTTTTGTTCTAAGATCTGGGGTTTATTCCTATGAAATGTACTCATCAAAGAGGCTAGAGGTCCCTATCTCCTAGTCTCTATGAGAGAGAGAAGCCTCACTTTGATGAGCACTAGTTACCAAACACAAAGTTACCCATACAATTCAATAATTGCTGACTAATTTCATTTAGGGAGGGTCCTTATTTTGTTTTAAACTATACATTAAAATTATATAAATTATAATTGTATATATAATTATGTACTCTAATAAAATATTATATATCTTTATAAGTCTAATAACATATTAGATATATATTTTCACCAAACTGAGGTGGTAGTGAGCCAGTCAGAAATTAATCTCCATTACTGAAATAATAAATTTGGAAGTTGGACTAGAAAAAGAACCTTTTAAATATTGACAGTGGAAATTTTGTATAAAATTAAATTCCTTGTACAAACCAAGACTGCTTCAAGTGGATATCTTTCTTATTTAGAGGATACATTAAACCATATCTTGGCTCTTAATTCTTCTCAACATCCCAGCCCTGATGTAAATGTCCAAGATGGAGTTTCTAGTAGATTTGTCTTGAGTAAAAAAGAAAAAAATGGCCACACTAAAGAATCTATTACATGAGCAGTTAGTGGCACTATGTATGCATTAATACACTATTCCCAGATATATAGGCATTTTAATTAACACCTCAAATAATAAAAGTATTTATTTCAATCAGTTCCTGTAGGTTCTTAATAGAATTTGGTATAATTCTGTATCACACGGAATGGACTAAAAGCAGAAGAAAAGCTCTTTAAGATTTCATCCTCTTGGCATGACACTCAGATTCCTGTCACAATTATTTATGTATAATTACTGTCCTTGGGGAAAAGGAACCCTTGGGATAGAGAAATTAATAAAATGAATAATTATAGAAATAGAGTACTATTTTAATACTTCCTAAGTGGTAAATATCAATATGGGAAAAGAAATAAAGATAATTTTATACTATGAATAGGATGAGGCTGTGTTACAGTTTCCTTTTTGCAGATCTCTAATGCAATGTAGGAGGAGAATGACAACATAAGAGCAATGTACTCTGGGTCACACTTTGCTTTTGAAAATGGCTTCTCCATATGCTGCTTGGGGGACTTTGACAAATTATTATCTAACCGTTCATTTCAATGGAATTATTTGTTAAATGGAACAACAATAGTACCTACCTCATTATATTTGTGTTGCTCCTAAACTAGTTGATATTTATAAAGTCCTTAGAAAGGAAACAGCTGTGGCACTTAGCGAGCATTGCTGAATTGTTAAATCAGGTGAAATAAAAGTCGAATATTACAAAAATAGCATACCAGGGCAACTTTGAAAACATTGGGCTTGTTCTGTTGTAATATAATTTAAAAATTGTTATTAAAAGAAAGAAAATATCATAGAGCAGAGCCATCATGCTAAAGATCCTAAGCATACCCCATACAGAAGCCATACCACAGAATCTTAAAAGCAATCTTGAATCTGGTAGGAAGCACACTGAATGATAAGACATATGCTTTCTCTTACTTTCCTGAAGAGCAGAAGAAAGGTCACTGGAGAACACTGATGAAACTAGGGGGTGACAAGTTGTTTGACACCAGTGGAAACGTGATGGGAAGAGGCAGATGCAGAGCACACAGCGACAGGCCTTGGAGACAAGATCAAGTATGGTAAGTTCAGAGTCCCTCAGCCATGCTCTCAGGTGAGGATGCTAAGAGATAAAAAAGAGGCTGGGGAGGAATCACTTTCAAAAATGTGGGAAAGAGAGCCAGGAAGTCTCCTATTCTTTAAATTCATTACATCAGTAGAGGTTTTTGATTACTAATAAACCAAAAACATGCCATCTACTTTTAGTGGAAAAAGAAGTCATCAATGATTATTAGGGAACTTGCAGATTCATTTGGAGAAACAAAAAAATTGTGTATATGTCTGCTTCCCTTCCACATGGCAAGAACTCACAAAGGGATAGTGTCAGCTCTGCTACAATGGAGCATAAAACAAGTATGTTGACTAGACTGCAAGAACTCTTGTCCTCAGACAGATACTATCGTGCAACCTGGCAACTGTTATGAACCTGTGCTGCTGCTAAATGTAAAAGCTAACAGCATTTCACTACCCACATGTACAAAAAATAGAAATCCTATACTGAGTTTCCTAGTCATGTTCCCTTCTAAAGAGAAGTCTCATGTGGGCATATCTGAGTGGCCGAGGACTCAGTTGTATCTGCAGTTGGGACTAGAACTATAAGTCTATTCCTTTGCCAGGATAAAAGGACTCATAACATAAAGATGCCCCCATATATACAAAGGGCATTCAAAAGACATCATTTGCCAATTCTTCTTTCTCATTAAACTTCCAGTAAACGACATAAACCTAACAAAACTTCATTTCATACAAACAAAAGGACATTTTTACAGTAGGCTGCCTGTTTTTGAATGTTATTTTCACTTTTAATTCAATTTTTAATCTTTCAATTCAAAGATTCTTATTGGTAACAACCTGTCTTATCAGGGAAGATTTAAAGATTAAATAATAATAATATATATGAAAATATTTCTGGGGATAAGTTGATAAGGCCTTGTACCTTAAAAAAATATTTTATTAATCTATAAGATAAAATTTTATATTACTGCCCTGCTTTCCTTTTTATTTTTTCAGTATTTTCAATTATAAAAAATATGATATGATTTACTTATGAATTATGTTTGTTTTTACTTGTCAATTTTCTCTAATACATTTTAGGATTTCAGGACAAAGATCTTTGTCTGTTTTATTCAATAATGTTTGCCAAGAGCTTGCATATGCATATAACAAATGGTAGGCCCCTAATAAATATTTATTGAATGAATGAATAAATTTTTTAAATGGACAAAGGAATTGGGATAAAAATTTTTTTTTACCCATTCTCTAATGCTTATTAAATAGTTTGAATTAAGTAACTGATTGCTATATTTTGTCTATTTTGTCAGAAGTGTTTGGAAATAACTAATTTGTATGCCTTATACATGTGTCTATGTTGTTATCTGCAGGATTCACTTTATTTTTGTCAGTGTACATAGGTAATATATGCTAAAGCATATTTGAAATATTTTGAAGAACGGGAGTATACAGTCTTTTAATTTGGGGGCCTTTCCTTTATGATTTTCATTATACTTTTTATTTTCATATAAATATGATAACAAGTAGTAAAGTATCCAGGACACATTAAAAGCTTAACCTAAGATATCAAAGGGCAGACAAAAAAACAAACAAGCAAATTAGTGATGGCAGAATTACTAAATGAAGTGATTTTCATGTGACTTTCTAGAATAAGATTAGACATTTTTATTTAAAATTTTTCCTAATTCTGAAATAAAAGTTTATATATAAAAAAAAAATAATTTCAAACTACAAATTATCAGCAATGGTCTATAAAGATTATTTTTATAAATTTATGGAGATTATATAACTGAATATTTATTTAAAGTGATATGACTCAAGTCAAAAATTATTGGGGTGTCCCTAGTATTTCTCAACTGTTGTATTGCACAGATATTAATTTAAAGTACAAAACTGTGTTTCTTTATTGCAGTATCTGTTCTAGAGAGTTTGTTTCATTATGAAAAACAGAATGTAATAGAACTTAAAATCAAAAAGAGTTTTGACATTTTGGTAGATCTGATATTTTGATGTTCTTCATTTCTGGAAACAAAATACATTCCTGAAGATACATATATATAGTAAAAGGTAAAAATGAATAGTATATGTCATCAAATGAATAATAGATTTTAACTTAAACACTCTCTATCATTCATACTAAATTATTAAAATTTTTTATTAAATCTCAAACTTTTATGCACTTTTAAAAGTCAGCCAATAGAGGCTTATTTTTCTTTATCGTGTATCATTTTTATTGTGTTTAGGCAAGGTAGTACAAGGCACTGATGGATACAGAAGCAAAAGGATCAAACATTTTGGTCATGTGTTATGTGCCAGAATAATTATCTTCTTTTGTGTTATTTTTTTTATCTTAATAATTAACTTAGAAATTGATGTTACCATTCTTATTTTATAAATGAGAAAACAGAAACTGATTACCTCATGCAAGGGCATACTATTGTTAATAGTTCACCATTCTCAAAAGATCAGCTAGAAATTGTTGACAGAAAATCTAGGCTGTTAAACATATTGTTTCATAAATGCACTCTGAAATTCACCCAATCTCTCTTCTTTTTGTTCAATGGACTTAATAAATGCCAGTTCAGGACATTACTATCACCACCTCCTCAAAACCCATTAGATAATTGGCTTGTCAGTTTGTTTCTACAATCTCAGATCTTAGAAAAAAATGTGGCTTTGTCTCAAGATCTTTAACACATACAGGCAGATGCTTGCTTTAAATAACAGTAATAATAAAATAAATAAGCAACCAAGATTTCCTTCCGCTGTCTTCCTAGAACTTTTGCTTCCAAATCTACCTGGACTTCAATTGAGAAAGTTTCATAAAATGGTGGGTCAGAGTATCATCTACCATAATGAGAAATATTCTTTAAAAATACTGTATAAATATTAATGAATGTGTATACTATGAACTGTATACATATTTTTACAACTACAACTATAAACACACAATATTTTCAATCGGTGTTGTAACAAATTATCTAAGCTTAGTGGTTTGAAAAAAAATTATCATCTTATAGTTCTAAGGTCAGAACCCAAAATGGACTTTATTTGGGCCAAAATCAATGTGTCAGTAAGTCTGTGCTGCCTCTGGAAGCTCTAGGAAGAAATCTTGTTTACTTGTCTGTTCCATCTTCTAGAGGCTGCCCACATTTCTTGTATTTTCTTTCCTCAAAGTCAGCAGTGGTCAGTCTTTATTCTCATCACTCTGGAACTGACTTACTTCCATTTTTTACTTCCATTTTTTTAAAGAACTTTTATGATTACATTGGGCCAACTGGATAATCCAAGGACAATCTCCCCATCTCAAAATCCTTAGCACAGTCACATTTGTAATGTTTACTTTATAGTCTAAGATAATAAGTCACAGATTCCAAGTATTGAGATGTGGACATTTCATAAAGTCAGTGTTTGGTATGTGTGTATATATATAATAAATTTTAAAAACACAAATATGCAAAAAGAGGTATTTAATGAACTACAGTCTTTGTGTGGAAAATCTAATTTTTGCCTGACCACTGTCATTTGAACATTTGAAGAAGTGTATTTGATTTTAAGTCTACAGGGTGTTATTTAATAAATGACTGCTCCAGTAAACTATAAGGTCCACCCTTAAGTAAGCATAGTTCTTCCATATCATTAGAATGTTAGAAGAGAAATTATAAGAAAAATGTGCTCCAGGTTTGGATATTATAATAAAATACATGCAGAATATATGGCAGTATAAATATTAATCTTAAAAAAATGTTATATATAAACAAATATTTCATTTTACAAATATATTTCTATTTCATTTAAAATAAATAGATGATCATATCTTTCTTCAAATTACTAAGTAAAAAAAAGACATGCAATATTTGTGTGTGTATATATATTTTTTCTAGGAATATTTTATCAAAAAATATATACAATAATTTTTTTTCTTTAATTCACTTCTGTCTTTGTATTGGAAAAAATAATAATTTTATGACAATTTATTTTATAAAATCATATATGAAAAATTTGCAATCAGGCCAATTGTATTCTATAAAAACGATTAAAACTGTCATAGTTATATAGACTCCATCTGGAAAAGATGTATGTTGAATTAAGATCTCCAAGGAAAAGATAGATGAATAACTTTAGAACATCTCAAATGGTAAAAATAATATAGCAACCTAAAACTCTACAGGCAAATGAAGTAATTTAGCTAACCTTCAAATTAAACAATAGCAAATTACAGATTACATGCAAAATTACCCATTTTGCATATGTAATTACATGGGTTTTTTGCATCATTAGATATAACTTTGGAAATTTAACCTTAGCTCTTGCCTTCTGTTTCGATCATATTATATAAATATGGGAAAGGAATGTACTGCAGGGGAGCAGAATATGCCACCCCTCAAAATGTAGCATTTTGACACGTGGACTATTTTGAGATAAAGACAGTCAAGATACAACTGACTCAAGAAAAAACGAACATTTACCTCTCTCTTAAGTACCTAAGAGAGTTTCAATAGAAAGTATGGCCTGGAAAGAAAGCTTACAGTTAACATTTTTATATTGAAAGACCTATCTGCATGGCAAGGCAAACATCTACTTACCAAACAACTATTCTTATTGTCCTGTGAACCATCCTTCTACCATTTGAATCCCCAAACCCCTATCTCATCTCTTAGCTCAGAATGACATCTAAACCTCAATTTCTCAACTTACCTTTGAGTCTCATATGTTTGAGTCTCTCATATGTACAAAATTAATTTTTCCCTGTTAATCTGTTTTATTCAAATAATTAGACCAGCCATAAGAGCCTAGAAGGGTAGAGAAAAAATTCTCCCCACCATTTTACTGATACTATCATGCCTCACTTTCCTTTGAAAAACATGATTCTTGACTATTATTTTTCTTTCAATTAAAATTTAAAACAAATAAAATGGATTCATTCTATTTTCTCTCATTTTAATTTATTCTGCCTTTTTCCCTCAGCAACCTCTGTCTTCCACTATTTGTTATCAGTAAAGTTTCTTTTGTCGTTATTGACCTATATTTAAACCAAATGTGTTAAACAATTGTAACTGAAGGGGAGAAAATTTACCACCCCTCCTCCCCCAAATATGCCTCCTTTGGCATATGGATTATTTTAGGCTGATTATTTTTAAGAAACAACAGACTAGGAAAAACTCTAAAAACTAAGTAGGCTTTACTTTTTTATGGGAGACATTTACAAGGAAAATCTTCACTTGTAAGGGTGCCTTTCTCTTTCAACCTGGAATATTGAAGGATGACTTTAAATCTCTAGAAACTCAAAGGAGAAAAGAAAGGACTTACACTGCATAACAACCTTTTCTTTCTTTACTGTGCTTTATGTGGTCATTCCCTAACTAGCTTCCCCAATATTTTCTTTCATCTTCAACTGTAAATGCTATTTAAGATAGTGGCTCGGACCTTTTTGGGGACTTACTAAGTTTTCTTTGGTCTTTTCCATGTGTACAGGAGGCATACATAATATTAAGCTTCTGCTTGTTTTTCTCCTGTTTATCTGTCTTTTATTTCTGGGGTGTCTCAGCCAAGAACCTAGAGTTGTGGTGAGAAAATAATTGTTTTGTTATCTTAAATAACTAAGGAAGGTTTAAGACTAGTGTGATGAAGCAACAGTATCAATTTACCTTGGTAATTCTCAAATCTGGTTGTTATTTATAATCTTTTGAGAAGTCTGAGGTAAATAACAATGTTTGGGACTTGCCCACAGAGATTCTAATTTAATTAGTCTCAGATTGGTATGGCCATCTCATCATTTTAAAAACTCTCTGGGTGCTTCTATGGTGCTGCCCAAGTATAAAACCATCGAAGGAAGCACTAAATATCTCAAGGTTAATAATTTTTCAGTTCTTTTCTGTGCCAAGTACATTGTCATTTATTTGAAATAAATTACCTCCAATTTTCAAAATGTCTCAATATCATGTGGTATAGATATCATTATCCCCACTTTGCAGATGAAGCCCAGATATTAAGAAAATTTAAATAACATTCAAAGTTACACATCTAATATCTTTAAAAGCCAGGATTAAAAGAATGGTATGGCAGATTACAAAATGCATTCTTTAATTCACTTCTGTCTTTGTATTGGAAAAAAATAATAATTTTATGACAGTTTATTTTATAAAATCATATATGAGAAATTTGCAATCAGGCCAATTGTATTCTATAAAAACGATTAAAACTATCATAGTTATATAGAATCTTGTTTCTCTTCAAGTTTCTATCTTCTAGAGACTAGCATGATCTCAGAGATTTAGGCTCCATTAAAATGCATGCTGGACTATGGCCCCCAAATGAGTTTGTGCTAGTATTTTTTTAATATAAGCAATACATACTTGTCACTAAATTTTATGCAAAATAAATTCAAATATGGAATACCAATAAAAACAAACTTTATTTTAGAGTGCATCAGCTGGTTTGCATATATTTAAAGCATATGAATATATATATATATATATATATGTTTTAAATATGTGGCATATATAAATACATTTATATTTAAAGGTATCGATAATAAGTTGCTACTACAAAAATAGTTATTATGAAATATCTATTTCTACTCTTTCATAAGGTTTTCTAACCAATATGTAGTCTCATGCGAAACTATACCACATGGTACCCTTTTAAGTTATAAGCGTTCCACCTCTTCTAATTTATTTAATGTTTATAGTGTCCAATATAAAAATATACTAAAAAATGGTCTACAGTATTTATTTGAATAGTAAGTTAAAATTTGACCTACTTTGCTTTTAAAAAAAAATATTTGAAATATTTTTGAAAACAAGTATTTCTGAATAATTACTGCCATTTTTCCCTAAAGTAGTGGTATGTGACCCTTTAAAGTGTTTGGTAAGTTAATTTATCAGGTCATCCTTATTTCATGACAAGCTGAGGAGTATCTTTCTAAAAATGTTGCAGTAGTTTGTTTCAAAATAAACCACATTCCTGTAGGCAGCCTAGTAAAGTAGCAAGATGAGCAGCTTCCAAGGAGTAAGTTTTTAAAACCAGTACTGAAAGTGTTTGTGACAGTCATGCTCTTTCTTTTTATTCTTCAAATTCTGCCTTTTCCCCCAAAATAAATGATTCTGCTATAGCTGTACAAGGTTTCTATTGTTTTATTTTTCTTTTCTAAATTCAACCTTTTGAATACTTAAGGGCTAATTCATTTAAATCTAAGAATAATATTTGTTTCAGTGGTAAGTAAATGTCGCATTTTATCTCTTTTATTTGATACTCCAGTGCACATTGCTTTTTTTTCTTGTTTTCAGTCTTTATGGACAAAATTGGGCCTATATTTTTTAAAAGTGGATTTAAAGTGGATTTTTTTCTAATCTGAAAACTAGTAACAGGTGCTGATTTTTAAAAAGAGGTACTTGAAGAGTTGAAGAAAACTAGGTAATTATCAAAAACAGTTGTGATAAAATAATGGAAAAAAATTAAAAACTTGCCCAATTGTAGGAGCAAATTAAAGTTAGTAGCAGTTCAACTTTTTCTAAAATCGCACTTTAAAAGAAAACTAAATAGGCATTTTTACTACATGTGGTTTTAACCAGTGTGATATAATTTTCAGTTCCTTTGGTTAATGAGTAGATTCTCAGCTCTTAGGTGTTACCTGTTTGTTCAGAAGCCATAGAAACACCCCGACTTAACTGGCTTAAACACAATTTTTGACTTACTTAATTAGATTCTCTAGAGTTGCTAATAACCATACAGCCTTGACTGTGAACCATGTAATTATTTTGGCATTAATTCTCTCCCTGGGACATCTTATTCTTGATGTCATCATTTCTCCACTTCAGTTTCTGACTAGTAATTTTACAACTGTAATGAAACTACTACAGGAAGACGTGCATGAATATTATACCTCAACATTCTGTGGGGTAAATAGATGTCAATTTTTATTCTTGCTCTAATTACAACTATATGTTCTGTCATATCCAGTGAGTTACTAAAAGGCGAGGTGAGAAAACTAGTGATGTACTTTGAACAAAGATGAAT
Organism: Cynopterus sphinx; assembly: GCA_030015415.1. NCBI lineage: Eukaryota > Metazoa > Chordata > Mammalia > Chiroptera > Pteropodidae > Cynopterus > Cynopterus sphinx. Next base: position 12,920,793 of record CM057379.1, read on the forward strand.
CAGTGACAATTCTATCAAAGTATACGTGAATTTTTTTTTTTTTTTAGTTTGGCTTAATTCTTTATATTAAATTATCAAGATTTTAAAATAGCAAAAATCATAGGTTTAGGCATTTTAGTAACCAGGAAAATTTCTCTTTTTAATTATATTATTTGTGATTGTATAAGTATGCTTGAGAGAAAGAAAAGAGAAAAAGAGAAGACAAAGAGAGACAGAGAGGTGGAAGAGAGAGAGAGAATGAGAGAGAGAGGGAAAGAGACTGTCAGTGGTGAAACCCAAAACTGTTAAAATGTTTTGTTAATATGGCAGGCTGATACTACATCACAAGTCTTTCCTATTTCAAAAATATTAAACTATATTAATTTAAATTTAGGAAAAAATGAAAATATATCGATATGAACCACACACACAAAGAAATGAAGCTCGCCAAATGCTGATAAATAAAGACCCAGGGGATTCTAAAGTGAAGGGGCTCAGCCAGGTGAAGTAGTAACCCTATTCCCAAACCCAGAAATAACAGTAATTGGTCATAAACTCTTTAACTGTCAACAACACTCCTAAATCCATGAGAGCATTCTGGCTGGCTGTCTCCTTCCCCCTGGGGACTAGCCCGACTCTTCTGAGGCCTTTCAGCTCCAAAGTGTGAAGAAGAAGCTCTGCGTGCAGCAAACACTCCCTGTGAAGCTGCTGCATGCCCCTGGTACACCTGCTCTACCCTGACGGCTGTCAAAAGTAATCATTTTATCAGTCCAAACCCACAGCTCATTTATACTTTCTGCCTTCATTTTAGTTCAATCCCTCATTGGGATTGAGTGTGAGCTACAGATGCTTACCTCCCTTTCTTCTTTATTGTCACACAGCCCTGGGTCCCCTTTGACTGATGTATTCCCCTCATTTTGCATTCCTGTTTACATTAGTCACCAAAAGGAACACTTGTTTTCAACTCTTTGCAAGCTCGCTCCCTTTAGTATCACAGTCTCCAGGAATTTCCATCTTTCTGGAACCTTCAGTTCATTGATCAAACCGATTTTTCTTATTAAAATTTTATTTTCTTTAATAAAATTTAATGCTTAAGGTAACACATAACAGTTTTTCTCCTACTCCAACAGCTGTCTCCTACACATCTTTTATTTCTCTCCTTCCAGATATCTTACCTTTAGGGTACGCTATGACTTTGTGATGTTCTTATCTACCTTCACTCAGTCCATTAGCTGACTGATATGCTAAACATTTCCTATCCCATTGGTAAACTAATATAACACACATCAAGTTACTTATATGAAATGTTTTTAGTGCTAATCACAACTGCATTTAAAGAAAAAATATTTTAAAAATAAAAAATACAATATGTCATTTTATGGATAACATACACAGTAATAATATAAATAAATAATACCGACATAAAAAAGCAACAAGAGCACATCAGTGCATATGCCAGCATCCAGAACTTCATGTACAATATGTCCTCACTTACTTTTGCCAATTGGTTCTTGGAAACTGTGACTTTAAGGGAAAGGACATATAGCAAAACCAATTTTCACATAGGCTAATCGATACAAATGAGACTTAAATTCCTACAGCATATTTCTGCTCACAAAATCATTACCAATCTTCTAAAGAAAAATCCCAAACACCTTTAATATTAAACATTGCAATAAATGTGAGTTGCACATACATTATAGAAAAGTGAATAAAAATAAGTAAGATTATTATTTTCCAACGCACTTATTATACTTTGGGGTCATAAGTTGTCTTGAGCCTCTCTTGGCAGCTCAAGGTGGGACCCAACCCCAGACAGAGGGCCCTTCTGTCTCAGGGCCACCCACACCCACTCTCACGCAGGCAGGGACAGTTTAGACATGTCATTTTTAATGTGCACATCTTCACTGTGTGGAGGGAAACTTGAGTCCCAGAGAGAATCCACACAGACATGTGGAAGACATGCAATCTCCATGCACACAGTGGCCCTGGCAGAAACTGATTTTTTTTTTCCTTATCAACATTATAACAAAATGTCATTGAATGAAAGAAAGCACATCAATTGAGGATCCGCAATATCTTAATTCATTCAATTATCATAATCCATTTATTTGTGCTTTGTGTTTATTAATCCCTGACAGCCATTTAGTGGTGTTAAAAATAAACTGAGACATACTAAAATTTTTAAGGGTTTATTTGAACATTTTTATCAATTCAAATTAGGCAGCACCAAAGCAGAACTGTAGTTAGAGGTGTTCCACAGGCAGCAGCTGAGGAGAGGCTTTTACAGGGAAAAGCAGAAGCAAAGCAGGGAAATTACTGATTGGCCAGAAAGTAAAAACCTAGATAGCTGTTTGTGATTGGTGGTCCTCAGGTTTCGATTTCGTTACTTTGGGGGTTTTGTTGGCCTCTGTTTAGTTTTCTTAGTAGACCACCACAACCCGAGAGCCACCTCCATCAAAAGCCCTCCTTGTTTAATTAATTTAACAGTAGTGAGTACTGATGAGCATATTTTAAAAGGGAGAAACCAAAGAACAGAGAGATTTAATAACCTGCACAAGACTACTCAGAAGTGAGTTTTGGTCTTCTGTAATTCAGGTTTAGAGGCCCTGTTTATAAACAATATACTATACTGATGTCCCTGTTGGTGAACCTTTCTTAATCTAGTAGGTAAAATGTTTCCCCAAGTTTTGGGAGCTGCTCTAGCAAAGGAGGGGGTTGTGGGGAAACCCTGGAATTCTAGCCTGTGGGTCAGAAGCACAGGTAACAACCTGAACTTGTCACTGACATCTGAAGCAGGCTGCCGTCCTGTGAGACTGAGTCCTTACCTTGTGGGATCTGATGCTAGCTCCAGGTAGGTAACATCAGCATTGATTTAAATTGTAGGACACCCATCTGGTGTCACGGAATTGCTTGGTATGAAAAAAAACCTCCAAACATTTGGTGACTATAGATTTATAGTACAGAAATATAGAAGGACGTTTATCCTTTGAAATATGTTTAACATTTGCCATAGTGGACAGAAGTACCTATAAATCATTGAAGAATATACTTTAAGTTATAAAGTTGGTGAAATGTTAATCATTGTAAATACAATTTTAATATATTGATTGACACTTGAAAAAAACATTAAATAATAAAATGTATATGTATTAATTTTTATGTCAATCCTGACATAAAATCATGACTTATTAAAATTTATATTTTTGATGTAGAAACACACAAAACGTAATGATAAAAAAGTAGTCATACACCTGTTAAAGACCCAGTTTGGCTCTATTTTTATAACTAAAAAATATTACATGAACCATTTTTTCAAGGATAACTTTAAACAACACAGGGGACAAATGCTAATAAGAGTTATTGTCAACTGGAAAATATATTTTTAGCCAAAATAGACATTGACTGCAACCGCGGTATCTCTTCTAGTTTGGGAGAGAACCCCCTGGAAAGTTAGGGTGACGTATCCTGTATATTAGCAGATATGGTGCATCACGCAGCAGCTCAACTAGATGAATTCCTGACCTACCTCAAATCTCAGGTTGTATCACAGAAGATGATAATAGTAGATTTTGTGATTAGCCTAACATTTGTTATTATTATAAATCATTACAATATTAAGATAAAACACCTGTGATGTTAATATTTTTGCTATATTTTGTTATAAATGCTGTTATTAATGTAAAACTCTTACTTTTAGAAAAAAATGTCCAATAAGCCACTTATTTGGTATTTATCCTTTAGAAAGCATTGCACTTTCCAGATTTGTGATTATGTACTCAGCATGTTTCATAAATGAATTTTGGTGTACGTTTATGCCAAGTCCTGAAGTTTTTCCAAAGCACTTTTTTTGCACTTTTTTTTTTTCTAACTTGAGTTTGGAAATCTCTCATTAATGTTACCAGTTGCTAGGCAACACCCCCTCTTAGTTTGTTGCCATGGTTCCCCTTGAATCAGGGAGGACATAAAGCCATCTGTTTAAACTATTATCTCTCCTTTCTCTAAAGTATGACCTGCTCTGTTTATCCAGAGGCAAGATGGAATAAGTTAAATATGACTTAAGGTCAGTAGTTATGAGGGTAAAACTTTGATATGGTAATTTTTTCTTGTTTTGTTTAAAAAGTAATCATTTATAATAGAGCATAAAATCTCTATGCTGCCAACATGCTAGATTGAAACTACACTCTGAAATGATGAATAAACAAAACTAAATGAAAATAGCATTAGGTATTTAAAAATATTGGTTTTATTTCTTTTAATTTACTGTGGTTTTTATTGACTATAAATGTACTTCCTAAAATAACACTATAAAGAATGTTTAAATGTATAACTAGAACAGCCAATTTGTTTAATCCCATGGAATCTTTGGAACAGAAATGAACAAGTTGGCACTAGGTTTCTCCTGAATAAAAATTGGAATATATCTTCGTTTTTGTTTTCCCAAAGCAAAACTAATACCATTTTCTGGACTCTTAACTAGATGGTTTTAGAATATGCCTAGGAATATGGCTTCATTGAGGTTGAAAGTTTCATCAAGTACACTTTATAAAAGCATAAACATTTATGAGGAGACTGCTGTTCTCAATAATTTGTTCAGTCTGATAGAGTCTGATAAATAGAGAAAGTGAACTTTCACTTAGGATGTTAATAATTTCAGAGTTTACACAGAAAATACAAATAACGTTCATTCATAATATTTGATCTATTACAATATTACTATAATTATAATATCTTTTTTTTCTGTTTCTGCTATTGCCTATCATTTCAGAATCCCATCTAAAAAAATTATTCAAGTTGTGGGTTCTGGTGATTCACTCATGCATATCTCTCTTTTGACCATTAACCAAATTGTGTCAGAAACTTCACTGACTTGCTTTTTGGGCTACACCTGGAAATGCCTTTCTTCCCTCTAAAAATAATGTAATGTTCAGAACTAAGCACTTTGTGATTATTAATACCTAACTAGAGTTTATAAGTACTTTAGGTGTTTGTAAAAGTAATATATCTACTTTTACTTGAGCATCAGTTAGAATATATGCCACTTACTATGCTGCTTTATAAATTCTGAAATAAGAGAATAAGTTCAGCATTATAATGTTTTGGTTATATGGCACATAGATGTCTTTAATTCATATATCAAAGAAAAAGCAAGGCATGTATTTCAGGTGAAATCAGATAACACCTAAGTCTGTATCATCATCTTCTTGTCACCTAAAGACTTTCCTTATATTTTTTAGTAATGCTTTTATTTACTAATTCCCACTATTAAATTTCCATTAATCATTTGTATAGAAGATAAAATAAAATATAGTCTACTGTAAGATAATTTAATTAAATATAATATACTTTTATTTTGATAAATTTTCAATTTTCTAGTGAATATTTTAATGTGCTAGCTTTATAAATTATATATAATTCATATTATTCTTTTTATTAAAAATTATTGGAGTGACATTGATCAACAAAATCCAATAAGCTTCAAGTGTACGTTTCAACAGTATGTCCTATATATATTGCATTGTGTGTTCACCACTCAGAGTTAGATTTCTTTCCATCAAAATATTTGACCTCTTTTATCCCTGTCTTTCTCCCTCCTCCTCTCTGGTAACCACTAATCTACTTCCCATGTCCATGAGTTTCTGCTTGTTGGCATGTCTGTTATTGCTTTTAAGTTTATATCCCCCATATGAGTGACATCATGTTTTTCAACCTTTTCAGTCTTATTTTGCTTAGCATGATTATCTCAAGAACCATCCATATTGTTACAAATAGCAGTATTTCACCTTTTCTGAGAACAGGATAATATTCTATATATAGATATAGATGATATAGATAGATATAGATATAGATGATGATATAGATATAGATATAGATATAGATAGATATAGATATAGATATAGATATAGATATAGATATAGATATATACACACACACCACAGCTTCTTTAGCAAATCTATTGTAGGACAGTTAGGTTGCTTCTGTGTCCTGGCCACCGTGAATAAAGCTGCTATGAACATCAGTTTGCATATATCTTTGCAGATAAATGTTTTCAGGACTTGGGGTAAATATTCAGGAAAAGCATTGCTGGGTCATTTGGTAATTCAATTATTAGTTTTTTGAGGAGTCTCCATACTGTTTTTCACAATGGTTGTACCAACTTACATTCCCAGCAGTAGTGTATGAAGTTTCACTTTCCCCCACATCCTCTTCAACACTTGTTATTACTTGTCATGTTGATGACGATAGACATTCTAACAGGTGTGAGGTGGTTTCTCATTATGATTTTGATTTGCATTTCCCTAATAGCTGGTAAAGTTGAACATCTTTTCATATGTTTGTTGGCCATTTGGATGTCTTCTTGTGAGAAGTGTCTGTTTAGGTGTTCCATCCATTTTTAAATTAAGTTGTTTGTTTTTTGGTTGTTATTGTGTTTTATGAGATTTCCGTGTATCTTAGATATTAGGCCCTTATCAGTGGTGGTGTTTGCAAATTTATCCTCTCATTTAGATGGTTGTCTTTTTGCCTCTTGATAGTTTCTTTTGCTGTACAGAAGACTTTCAGCTTGATATAGTCCCATTTATTTGTTTTTGCTTTTACTTCTCTTGTCTTTGAGATCGAATTCATAAAATTCTCTCTAAATCCAAAGTCTATGAGTTTAGTACCTATGTTTTCTTGTCTGCAATTTATTATTTCAGGTCTTATATTCAGGTCCTTGATTCATTTTGAGTTAATTTTTATGTACGGTGATGTGTTATTGTTTATAGAACACAAAATTCACAATAACATAAAATAACTTTTGTTTGATCTTGAAAGATAATTTCATATTGTGTAGGCTTTGTGCTCATAGATGATGATGCATAATATATATCTTTTTAGATTCAGAAATTGTGTTTCACATGATTTACTGCCACTGTTTTGTGATGAATTTATTGTGTGGTTTGTTACCTCTTTATGTGTACTAAAATGTTTATTTAAGCCTTTGCATCTTCAAAATAGAGTGAGAACACATCACAAATGAGAAAAATATTTTGGCTTACTAATAATGTAATATTTTATATCCATAAGAATTTTGTGACTAAACATGTTATTACCTTCACCCTTTATATAAAAGTACATATCTTAATCAAGACTATAACACATGGTTTCTCTTTAAATTTGAAAGTGAGATGTTTTGACATATGTATATGCCTGTGAAACTATTACGGAAATGAAAATAATGAACATGTTCATTAATTCCCAACAGTTTCCTGAAGCCCTTTTTTATCCCCTCTTTTTCTCCTTTCCTTACCCCAAACTGCCTCTCTCCCCAGTTAACCATTGAAAGATCTTTTGTCATTATACATTAGGTTGTATTTGCTGTAATCTATATTAATGGAATCATGCCGATTGTACTCTTTCTGTTTGATTTCTTTAATTTAGCATAAGTATTTTGAGATTCATTCATGTTTTCATGTATGAATTTCATTCATTTGTATTCATTTCCTTCATTCATTTGTATCACCAAGCAGTATTTTATTGTATAACATGGTTTGTTTATTCATTTACCTGTTGAAGATCTGGTTTATTACCAGTTCTGTGCTGCTACAAGTAAAATTGCTATGAACATTTGGTTATGAGTTTTGCATTTTCCTTGAATAAATATCTGGGAGTGGAAAGACTATATTGTATAGTATATACATGCTTTATTTCTTAAAAACATAACCAACTATTTCTCAAAGTGATTGTAGCATTTTCACATCCATTCCCACCAGAATGATGTGAAAGTTTCAATTCTTATACATCTTCCCCAAGTTGGAATTGTGTTTTTAATTTTAACCATTTAAAAACCATGGAAAAAATTTAGATTTAGTATTCATTTTTGTGTTCTTAATGACTAATGATGTGAAACACTTTTGATTGCTGATTTGCCATCTATATGTTTCCTTTTGATAATTGTATCTAAAAATATATTTTGTGTATTCTTATTTAGTTAATTATTTTTCTATTTCTGAGTTTTGGGAATTTGTTATATAGTGTGGATACAAATATTTTATTATATATAATTTGCAAATATTTTCCTCAAGACTGAGGCTTTGTTTTTTCACTTTATTTTTAATTTTGAAGAAATCCAATAAATAAATAAATAATTGAGAGGGGAGGACACCATGTTTTGGTGTCATGTCTAAGAAATCATTGCTTAACCAAAATTGCAAACATTTCCCCAAGGGTATTCTAGACGTTTTAAAGTTTGAGGTTTTATATTTAGGTCTATAACATATTGAGTTAAATTTTATACAGTTAGGCTAAGTATGGAGCAAAGTTAATAAATGCATAGGGGTATCTGAAAGTTCCAGCTCTGTTTGATGAAAATATTTCTATACATTCTTTATTGAATTGGCTTTAAGTATTTCTCAAAAATCAGTTCTCCATATATTGTCTACTTCTGAAATCTGTATTCTGTTTATTGATCAGTTTGAATATGTTCACTCTAGTACCACAGTCTTAAATATTTTTGTTCTATAAGGTCTTAGTAACAGATAGTGTTAGTCTTTTTCACAGCTGTTAAAAGTTTTATGTTTTTTGTATTCTCATGTGAATTTTAGAGTCAGCTTGTCAGTTTGCACAAAGAAACATACTGGCATTTTGGCTAGTTGCATTGAATTTATAGATCAGTGGGGGAGAATTAACTTGATGCTCTTTAATGACCTGAGCTATTGACAGCACACGTGCACATTTATTTAGGTGTTTTTTAAGTTTCCATATCAACATGCTGTAGTTTTCAGTGAAAGATTTTCAGAAAATGTCTGTCACATTTTTGTTAAATATTTTCCTAAAAATCATGTCTCATGTATTTTAATGTTACTGTAGAGTATTATTTTTAAACTTTATCAAATGTTTATATAATTTATATATATAAAAATATAATTGATCTGTGTGTAATGATCTCATTTTCTACAATACTATCAATTTCATGTAATGATTCTAGTAAATTTTTTCAATTTCATCAGATTTTTTACATAGATAAACATGTCATCTGTAAATAGAAACAATTTTTACTCCTTCATTTCCAATCTGGTTGTAATTTCCTCCTTTTTTTTACCTGATTATATTTGCTAAACATAGTGTCCAGTAAAATGTTAATAGAGATGTTAAGAGCGACCATTTTGCCTTATTCTTAATCTTAGGAGGAAAGGATTAAGTCTTTCATCATTAAATATTAAGTAAGCAATAGATATTTTAAATATTCTTTATTGGGTTAAGGAAGATTTTTCTACTTCTATGTTGCATAGAGTATTTATCAGAAAAATGTTAGATTTTGTCAAATGTTTTTCTGTATTAATGAAGATAGCTTTTCCTTTAAAAATGTAATATGATAAAATATATTAATTGAGTTTTAAATGTTAAACCAAACTTAAATTTAGAACATAAACTTTACTTGGTAATGATATATTTGTTATTATTTTTATATGTTGCTGGATTTGACTACCTAAATTTATATTAGAATTCCTGTATATATGTTTAAAAGGGATATTAGTTCATAAGAGATATTTATTTTCTTATAATATTGTCTGGCTTTGTTATAAAAATAAACCTATGTTCATAGAATATGTTGGAAAATATAACCTCTTCAAGCTTCTGTGAGACTTTTTGCAGCATTTGTCTTATTTCTTCCTTAAAAGTTTGATAAACCTCACTGTGAAAGCATTTGGATCAGGAGTTCTCTTTGAAACATGGCTTTTAAATACAAATATAATTTACTTTATAGATATAGAGCTATTTATATTACCTTTTATTCGATCTTGAGTAAACTTTCAAATAATTTGTCTTCATAATCTAAGTTTTTGTATTTGATAACAATATTGTTAATTATATTCCCTTATTATATATTTTGTAATCTCTTATTCTTTCATTTCTGAAATGGACTATTTGAGTTTTTTCTTTTTTATTAATACATTTGGCTAAAGATTGATCAATATTATTGATCTAAAATAATTAGCTTTTTTTCTTTTAATTTGTAGTTTCTCTTTTTTATATTGTAACTTCTGCTTTTATCTTTATTTTACCGTTTCTTTTTCTGTGGAATTCTGTCTGTGGAATTTAATTTTTCTTTTGAAATTTTCTTTGACCTAAGTTTTATTAAAAATTGTGTTATTTGTTACCAAATATTTGGGGATTTTTTAGATATCTTTCTGGTATTGATTTTAAATGTAATTCCATTATGATTAAAAAACATTCTTTATCTAACTTAAATTATTTTAAATTTGTCATGATTTGTTTTATGGGTTACATGGAGTCTAACTTGGTAAATGGCTCTTATGCATTTGAAAGGGTGTGTAATCTACACTCCATTGCTGTGGTATATTTACAAATGTCTACTAGATTGACTTGGCTGATAGAGTTGTTTAAATCTTTACTTATTTTCTGACAGTGATTTGAGAACTTTATCTCTAAACATAGGTGTCTGTGCTGTGAGTCCAAAGGGCTGTTTTAGTAGCATCCCATAAATTTTGGTGTGTTATGTTTTCTTTTTTATTCAGTTCCAAAAACATTTGTCTTTTGATTTCTTTTTTATCTATTGGTTGGTAAAAATTGTGTGTTATTCACTGTCCACATATTGGGGCATTTTGAGATACATTTATGTTATTGATGTCTAAATTCCATTATTCTCAGTGGTCATATCTTAGGTTACATTTTGCAAATGACATCATCTAATATGTGGGAAATGCTAAAGACTCAACAAAAATAGTATTTGAACCAATAAATTAATTCTGTCAAGTTGAAAGATACAAAATAAACATACAGAAGTCAACTGTATTTCCAGGCAGTAACAGTGACCTAACCTATAAGGAAATTAAGAAAACAATCTCATTTACGTTAGCATCAAAAGATCAAAACACTTTGGAATTAACTTAACCAAAGAAGTGAAAAACTTGTTCACTGAAAATTATAAAATCTGATGAAAAACAATTGAAGACACACATAGTTAGACACCCTGTGTTCTAATATTATTAATATCTCTGTATTACCCAAAACAATCTACAAATTCAAAGATATACTTGTCAAAATTCCAATGTCATTTTTCATAGAAATAGAAAAAAAATCCTAGTCATGGATGATAATAAACACAAGTATGTTTAATATAATGAAATAAAAACTGAAATTGTAAACAAATATAGGCTAACATAAAATAATTTATTCTTAATGTGTTGCTGTGCCTCACACAAGATTCCTGAGTATAACTGTTCCACTTGCAAATATATGCAGTTTTGAATAATGCTAGATGATTATTTACTGAATAATTACTCAGAGAACATTACTATTCAAAAAATAATTATGCTATCATTTCTTTGCAAAAATAGACACGTGCATGTTCAATGCCCCAGGAACTGAAAGCAAAAGGTGAACATTAGGTAGAAATATATCAGTCCACAAAAACTGTTATTGCTCATATATACTGGCAAGTGACAGATAAATGAGAAAAACTAGAGGAAATAACTCATGTAACATCTGATCAGTGTCGTCAAAGTAATGAATCATCTCTCATAGGAAATTTACAGAACCTATCTTTATGTGCATTTGGCATTACGCTTAGTCTTTGGTTTCTACACTCCAAGATGAGTCTTGGTATATTTTTTAAGACCTCATATTTATATTAACGTTAAAGGATTTTATTACCTTGTTATTCACAAGATTCTGTAACCATTGAGGAATTTTTGACAGAATCTAGTGTTGTTAAATCTTCAAATAATTAGCACCTTTGCTGGCTGTAAAACGAGACAACACTATAAAGTTACAGACTTCATTGGTTTGGTTACATAATTAGCATGAGTTATCTTTTAATTACTTCCAAAGTGGTGTCTTTTAATTACTTAAATTGGAATTTAATCTAGTTAAACTTTATATTGATGCATGTTATAAAAAAGAGTTATCATTTCAAAGAAAACAGAGAAGCAATCACTCATACTTATTACCTTGGCATATAGATTTAGCTAAGTAAGTGATCAAAGAATTTAAAGAAATGCATGCAAGTTAATATATTGGGTAAATTTATACATATAACAGGAGTAAAGAAATATCTGAACATAACAGTGTGTTTTGAAGTATTTACTTTAAAATAAGTTTGCCTTTCTTTCACAGAATAAGGTGAACAATAATAACCTTTATTTTTGTGGAAATTAAACAAAATGATAATGTGAAAGAAGCTTGACAGCTGTGAGGTAAGAATGATTTTACCTTTGGATCTTCATAGAAATATTTCCCCTACTGCTTATGTGCAATGCATGTTAGTGAAGAAGTGGGATCAAAGGTGTTTATTGGATATTTAAAGGTGTAAATTTGGAGAAAATTAAATGATAAATGGGGGTTGAAGACATCACAAGCAAGGAACAGAAAAGAGGTATAATTGACTCAAAGTTTTATCATGCTAACTAAAGCAAATGGATAAATTAGTCATTCAGTCAATCACATTTGTTTAGTATAAGGAAATAGAATGTATTACTAAGATTTTACAAACTAGGGAGGCAATAACATAATTATCTAAAATTAATTAATTGTAAAAACTCTGACAATAAATATACATATGAGAGTAATGTGAAGAGGCCTCACTGAAGTACAGGTGAATAGTTTGGTTTCTTTGTTGGTGAAAAACTGTTAAGCATAGTGGAATATGAATGAAGGAATAGATGTGGAAAAATAAAAACTGCCATATGTTTAGTGCTGACACTTTAAGGCAGGACCAGTACCGCAGACCCCATTGTAAATTTAATTTGTATTTGCCCAATTATTAATAAAGTTAAGCATTCTTCTGTATATTAAATGATTATTTTAAAACTATGTTAACTCTTTGACAACACATAGGTAAAACTATTTTGTTGCGGACTATTGGTCTTCACACTCTTGGAAATAAGAATAAATGAAGTAACAATTCTTGTGTACCTATATTTTATACTATCATAAGATGTTAAATATTCTTATAAATTTCATTTTGAGGTAATTCTGGCTCAAATGGTCTTAATAAATTATAAATCATTCTTAATTTGATCAAAATAGTACTTAATTTTTCAAATACCCATGGGTAGGAATGAAAATAGTTTGAGGAATGGCAGTATATAGATAAATGTTTCTATAATTTTCTTTTCCATCTTTTATTACTATTTATGCTAGACTTCTTAAGTTGATTTTAACAATATGGAAAAATAAGTCAAAAGTACAAGAGGAAGACAAGAAATTAAAAATGAATATTCAGATACGACAGAGAAAAATGAAAGATCCCAATCTGTACAAACACCTAGTACTAGCCACCATTAGAGGAAGTCAGCAAAGTAAAAAATACAATAGGGAATAAGAGGATATAAGGCAGTGATGAGGGAAGAGTGAGACAGAGGTGGGGGAAAAAGTGAGGATGATATTGTTCTTTTGTTTTTTCTTTGTATTTTTTTTTTTTTGTTTATGTCACTGGTCCGAGATCTCATGGAAAATGAATTCTATAAATTTCTGCATTCTCGGTAGAAAGTGCATTTGGCAGGTATTAGGTCTTTTGGTAATTATTTGTTGAATGAAAGAATGTTCTGCCTCAATCATACTAGTCTGTGTGAAGTCACTACATCATTTTATCACTAAGTTCTATATAGCTACCTTAAAATTAACACTATCCCAGATTTGAATTTTGGTATAGCAGCTGATCACAAGCCAATAACTCCTAGTTATGTCATCTATATAAATCAACATCAGAAAACTAGTGCATGTGGATTCATGTTTGTGAAAAGGGAAAGTTAGTAAGTGAGGATCTCTGTTGGGATATGGTATCAGAGAGGTAAGTAATGTGTTCTTGACTTATTTTATGAAACGTATATACTAACAGTAATCAGGTAATAATGAACAATATCACTTTAGTCAGAAGTCATTTGGTTATAGCACAAATTTTTAAAAATCTTAAATAAAAGGAATAACTGCTAAGCTGATGATCTCTGATGACCAAGTCTTAATCAATTTTCATGAAGATGTATTTGATTTTATAAGGCTCGATGCCCCCTGTGTTTATACCCCAACTCCTAAATGTCTCTATGTGTCATCACTGTAGCTCTCTAATAGTATTTTATGGGTAATTAGTTACATTAAATATTTTTGTCTGAAAAGAGGAGGCAAATTGCCAGGGAATAATATTTTAAGAGGGAACTATAGCCCTAAAGCCTTGGAGCTAATGGCATAAGACAGATTAGATAGCCTATTGTGAAATAGGAATCAAAATTTGCTGCAAAATAATGGAATATTAGAGTGGACATTCAAATACCCGAAGTCAAAAGGCTATTTAAATCATATGCCATGACTGTCTGTAATAGTGTTAATGCACAGCAGCAGGGAATACAGTATGTGAGGAACTGAAAGCATTTTGTTTATTTTTTATTGGTTAAATAGACAATGAGCTCATCTGTGAAAGGGGATTCTGACGTCTCGCAAAAAAAAAAAAAAAGAAAGAAAAAAAAAAGAAAAGGAAACAAGTGAAAGCCAGCCTTAGTGAGAGACTACAACATGGAGTTAAAAAACAAAATACAAAAAAACACACACACAAAACCCAGAAACTAAATAACCAGCTACATTTTCCATCTGCTTAGCAACAGCATCACTGTTTATTTCTCTCAGTTGTTACTTCATTCTTCTCACTATTTGAAGATTGGTTGTCTGTCACAGATTATAAAGAGAGATACTATTTTGAGGATGCTATTATATTAATACCATTTAATACGGGGTTTGGTGCATACAGGATGCTCAGTAAATTTTAATATTCAGTGTTTAATATTCACTAAAATTGAAGAATGCCTACTCCAGGTTTCCATAGGCTTTCTGAGGTTGGATATTTATGAGACTGACTTGAATAACTGTGAACAAATTTCAAATTACTGGTAGAGAAACACTAATGCTGTAGGAATAGTTTTGTTCAGTATCTCCTCAATAACATTTGTAAAAGTCAATTCTCAAGAAGCAGATTGGACTGAAGGAAGTATGAACTCATAAAAAATACAAGGACCATATCTCTTATATGCATATATAGTTGCCAATAGAGATGTTGAAAAGACTAAGATTGTTTTTCAATAGAGTGTTATAAAAAAGCCCACTGAACGTACCTGAGAGTTGCAATAATAAACAACCATTATGCCTTAGACATGATCACTGAAGGCAACAAGAATTGGTTGGTATTAGGGAATACAAGATCCTGAGAAATTAGCAAAAGGGTGTTAGCATCAGGTAAAACGTAAACTAAATGGGGTGATTAGAAATGGGAGGGAAATAAGAGACAAGTGATGCAGTTTATAGCGGATACAGAGATATGTCATATAATTTAAACATATGTCAATATTAATGGACAAGGAACATCATATAGTAAAAGGTCTGATTTAGAAACAGGAATAAAAATGATGCTTATGAAGTTCAAACAGACATCCTCTAATGGATCACAGCTGCCATTATCACATGCATTCTTCCATGTCACTAGATGAATAACTATGAATGCAAATGAGGGCAGTTAAATCCACATCTTTGAAAATATTGATTCGTAGATTAAGTATTCTCATTAATTTCAACAATGGATTTGTATAGTTAATAAGGCCTTTGGGACACATGTAGATTTCACACACCTATGGAATCTTTTCTGAAAACAGCTTAAGATGGTTGCTATGATGATACTAAGATCTTGCTATTTTAAATTACATTTTTAATGATGATTTAAATTTTATAATGAAATAATTTAGCTTTATCCTTGACAATCTAAATAACCTATGTACTGCACTATAAATGCACCTTACCAGAAAATGGATACCCTTGACTTCATCCTCCCTTGTATCTGATGTGCTCTTCTGACTGCTTTGATCGATAGAATATAGCAAAAGTGATATTTATGAATTTTGAGACTGAGGGAGGTGCTTAGATTAATATTGGAAAGCAGAAGCAGACCCAACAAATAAATGTCAACCAAGAATCAGGTGGGAAAATAAATAAATAAGAGAATACACTAATATCTGTCCCCATATGCCATTCCCATTGAATGTTACCATTTTATGTCAATCTAATAAATGTATTTTTTCTTAAAAATATTAATCTAAGTGCTTCATTTTGCTTTTACTAAGAGTAGAGGAGTTGTCTGTGGAATATGGCAATGAATTCATCTCAGTTTGTCTTAACAGGAGGGATTGTCACTGCTCAGAGTTATAAACCAGCTAAAGAAAAAAAAATTAAAGAGCAGAAATCTGAGGGAGCATTATCTTGCATGAAGGCAAAAGGGAAAATACTTTTTTAAATACAAAATTATAAGTCTACAGCCATGCCACCCTGATCAAGCCCTATCCCGTATAATCTTGGAAGCTAAGCATGGTTGGGCCTGGCTGGTACTTGGATGGGAGACCACCTAGGAAGACCAGGTGCTGTAGGCATAAAAAATAAAAAATAAGGAATTTTAAGCTGACAAAGTCCTTGCAATCTGTGAGGTCAACCAAGGTTTTCCTTGCCTAAAATATATACGTGTGTGTGTGTACATGTGTATATATATATATGTATGTATGTATGTATGTATGTATGTATGTATATGTATATACACATACATACACACACGTATGTATATAGATATAAATATAAATATATATGCACATATACATATATATACATGCATACATACATACACAAATTATATAAATTATACTTATTATATACAAATTATGTACACATACACACACAGACACACATACAAATTATACAAATTGTGTTTGTCTTGTAGAGGTTTGAAACTTTCCATCTTAAAAGGAGTTGTGTCTGACATAAAGGACTATCTCCTGCCATTTAGACAAGAATATCCATAAAAATTCTAGTATAATCATCACGAAAGGGTTTTAAGTAAATTCATTATTCTAACAAATTATTATGGAAAATTGTGAGGCTTTGTCTTTTGTTTCCCCATGGCCATTTCCCCCTTTTATACTTAATGATCTGTATGGAATTGTAAAATATGCAGTACTTTGTTACAGCACAGCAAAATTTGCAGGAGAAAGAAATTTTGCATTTTAAGTGGGATGAACCCCGAGTCTTTCCATGCAGTAATAACTAAAATAAAATCCTGCCTCCATCTAGGGGACAACCAATTTGTCTGATACTTGTCAAGGTGAAAATAGTCCATAGCTCTTAATTTGGATAAACACAGATTTGACTCCACATGGGCAGTGAGTCAGATTCATCATCGCCAAGTGGACATGCAGCAAATGATTAATTGTTGGCTATAGCTTTTTTAAAAGCTATCCTAAATAAGTAATTACCCTTCTTTTTGTTGTAGAAAAATCTTTATGTAAATTTTAGGAAAGAATAGATTATTAATAGTAAAAAATTTAAAAAGAAATGTTATAAGGCATCTTTGAAAATATAAACTTCTAGAATCCTAATATCCCAAAGCTATTATTTGTTATATACATAGATAATTTAATAACATTTATAAATATTAATTTAATGTATAACTTTTTAAATATAATATATATACTTAAAGAAAAATATAGACTTTGAAACCTAATATAAAGAGATCATTAATTTTCAATACAAGGCACCAGATAAAGTTAAAACCCCAGATAAATTTGATCTAAAGAAATCATTAACTTTCAGTGCAAGATGCCAGATAAAATTACCAGATAGGATAGGGAAGGGAAAGCTACAATTCTCCAATTTGATATTTTGCCTTTACTCTTCTCCAGAATCTGCTCTAAAGACAGAATGATTTGTCTTTCCTCTGGAAATAATCTTAGACTCTTCTTCTAATTACCAAAGAGCTAATTAAAAGACAACTTATTGGAAAAGCTTCAACTGTAACTCACCTGTAAGACTACAATCTCTATGTTAACATACTGCCGTGATTCTGAAGAATTTATATAATCTTAGCCATTGAGATTGTGGGAAACATGAAAAATAAAGTCAAATTAGAAAATATTGATTTGGGGATGATAAAAGACTTAAGTGAAGAGCACTGCCCATTTTTCATTCCAAATGGGAACCTCTGGAGTTCTTTCACCAAAATTAAATATGTAGAACTGACTGAAGAAACTTCACAGCTCAGATACTGGATTTATAAGAAATGGAAATGCCCTTTACCTTTCTTCTGCTCTTTATCTCCTTTTTACTAACTTACACGATTTCTTATTTTTTTTCTTTTATTATTCACACTATCTACTGAGTTCTTTTGATAGTTAATTTGGATTTTACTATTACATACATCAATATAAAAATGAATATATGACTTTCCCCCATTCTCTCAGTATAATGATAGCTTTTGGTTATAGTAATATGTATTATTTCATTGTCATAATTTTAAACATGATTTATTTCCAAGTTGAGTAAAATCACTTTTGTTTACTTGGACAGTGATTGCTTGGAGTGAATCATTGCCCTATGTGGTCATGCACTTAATTTCACATACGTAACCTTTCACTGACTTATTCCTAAGTTTTTGATAAATTCTGAAATATCTATAAAATAGTCTATATCAGATATTCTATTCTATTTTTCTTGGTCTTTTCCTCTTGATTTTTATGTCTTTCTATTATTATCTGCGTGAGCTGATCTATATGCACTGCGCTAGGATGTTCTTACATTCCTGAGCATTTTCTTCATTTATCTTCTAGATTGTATTTTCTTTTTACTGGATATTGTATCTTCATCTTTCTTATTGTTTTATTTTTTCTATTTTGTATAGCATATAAGAACATGAAAAGTAAAGGCTGTGAGAACATTCATATACCAAGGCAAAATGTTGCATAGATCTGAGCATAAAATGAACTAAATTTTTTTCTCATCGTAGAATAACTATAATTGTTTTTGATTGACAGTCATGTGATTGAAAGAACATTGGCAAATAGTTCTAAATAATTTTATTACATCATTAGTTCTTTCTTCTCTTTAATTAGCAATAAGTCACCCTTTGTTTTTAGTTTAAAGCTAATTTAAAGCCAGCTTAAATTTTCTTAGAGGCTTTAAAACAGATGGTAGCAGCTGTTTAAAGTGGACACAGTTATTATATTTAACCATTCAACTTTTAATTTAGTTGATATCAACTCTTCATGAATCCCCCCAAAAAAGTACTTGAAAATGATTTCTATGTTATGAAATGTAAATAACATAAAAGTATACAAAAAGTAGATAAAAACCAATAATGCATAATATTTTGTCTAATAAGACCAATAGTGACACACTTTGATTCACAAATATGGGTGTATTTTCTCCTGCATTTCTAACAATGATTTTTTTTTTCTAGTAATTAAAATTTTAATTTCCTTTTTCTTCTCACTTTATAACAGAAATATTTACCATTGATGCCTTTTAGCTAATTTAACGAAAGGCACAGTTAACAACAGATGGTTCACCTGTAGGATTATCAATCTCCATTAAACCCTGTCTACTAAATGTCTGGGAAAAAAATCAGGTATTCATTTTCCCACCTTACCTTCATATTTATGCAACAGTTAATTTTATATGTCAAATAGCTGGGCCAGGGTACCCAGACATTTGGTGAAATAATAATCTAGACGTTGCTGTGAAGGCATTGTTTTGGATGAGATTAACATTTAAATCAGCCAAATTTGAGTTAAGTAGATCACTTTTTTAAAGCGGGCATACCTCATCCAGCCAGTTGAAGGTATTCACAGAAAACAGATTGAGATCCTCCAGGGAAGGAAATTCTGCCTCCAGATTGCCTCCAGACTCAGCACAACATTAACTTTTCCCTGCTTCTCCTGCCTCCCTGCCCACAGCACAGGGTTGGGACTTACCACCCCTCACCATTCGCGTAAGCCAAGTTCTTAAATTTCTCTCTGTGTGTATGTCGGCATCCTATTGGTTCTGTTTCTCTGACAACGAGAGGAATGCTGCCAATCTAAAAGACAAAATTTAGAGATGTAAAACACTATTCAAAAAAAGAGTAAGTGCTGAATTTAGGTTTTCAACTTTATCTCTGGAGGATAGTTATTCAGATTATCCTACTTTTGAATAAGACTTAGTTTGTGGCCTCTTGGCCTCTAAATTAGATGTTTTATTGTATAGTTGTTATGATTAATATGAATGAACTGCAATATCTTATCAAAAGTACTGCCCTTATACTGTCACAGAAATAGCTAGAGTAAATATTTTTTTTCACTCATTTAATTGGTCCAAAAAGTAAAATGTCTTTGAGTCATTGTTTCCTAGTGCTGTTTTCCCATTCCCTGATCAAAAATAAAATGAAAATTTGGAGACCCTGTGGGCAATCAGAGCTAAGTTTATTATATGGATGTGCATGTAATTATGTTCTGCATTCAAAAAAATATACTAATTTAATTCATTTTCTCTAATTCCAACTACACCCTCCTAGAAGCTCTAATCTTTTATTGAATTATCAAAAGATGATGGATGTTGATAGAGTACAAGGCAACTCAGAATTTATAAAATTTTTGAAATTAAAAAAATATAAGTTGATTAATTCTGATTTAGAAATATATAGTTATTTTATGCAATAATAATAAACCAGATTCACATACTAACATTAAATATTTTGGAGAAAAATATGATTTTTGCTGGACCATCCTTCTCTTTGCCTGCCAAGGAAATCTTCCAATTCCTACTTACAACTACTTCCTAGACTCAACTTTTCATGGCACCAAAATGAAGTTCTCTTTGTTTTGGATGTTTCTAAGAATTCTTTAAATGTATACTTCCTGAGTTTAGACTGCTTAGTGCCTTAAACCAAAACAAATATCTTCCCACAAACCAACCATTACCTCTTAAGCACATGTTATAAAATGAAAGAGTTACAGAGGGATGTTTTTTTTTTTTTTTCTGGATTCCAGAGGCACAGTGCACACAGTGTGTCACAGCCCAAACGTATACCTCCACAGGATGTTAAGAAATGACGCTGGTATAACCTGCTGACTCTTTGTTCATGAGTAACTACCTAAGTCTTCCATGTGATACTGGCTGATGACATTCATAGGCAAAACAGCATGGTTGCTCATATGGAGTGTTATCCAGTGCCATTGCATGATTGACAGATTGAATGGGCCACCATGATGATGGAAGATTGCTTTAGACCAGCCAATAATGAGAAAGGGTGATTAATGAGATCTAGATGGCTAGATTAAACACATGATAAATTGCTTCCTGCAGATATAGAGACCACAGATACAAGAGCAACAAAATGCAAGATTAGGCAGGTAATTTGTCAACCAGGTAACTGTGGAGTTTACAGACCAGTGAATTCTAAAAATATCTGTGGGTTGAGTGGGGACTACATAGGTACCGAGTGAGTCTAATTTTTAATGGGAGGGTGAAATTTGCAGACATACCACCACTTTCTATTTATCTTTATTGTAGCCATTCAAGTGAGTTTAAAGTATTATCTCATTGTGGTTTTGATTTGCATTTTCTTAATGGCAAATGATGTTGAACGTTTTGCATGTACTTGTTGGTCTCATATATTTTTTTTGAAAAACATGTATTCAAAGGTTTGAACTTTTTAAAAATTGTGTTATTTGTTTTACTTCTAATGAGTTGTAATACTTTATATACTCCTTATATTAAACTTTTACCAGATGTATAATTTGTAAATATTTTTTTTTCATTCTGTAGGTCATCTTTTCAGTTTTTTGATATTTTGTGATGAAAGTTTAATTTTTTATGAAGTCCAACTTATCTATGTTTTCTTCTTTTTTATTTTGCTGTCAAATCTAAGAATCCACTGCCAAATCAGAGGTCATAAATATTTACCCCTATGTTTTCTTCTAAGTTTTTGATAATTTGATTTCTTCTATTTAGGTTATTGACCAATTTCAAGTTAATCTTTATGGAATCAAGTATGGGTGCAATTTCATCCTTTTATATATGGTTGTCAAATTCTAGAACTATTTATTATAGAGACTGTTATTTTCCCATTGAATGGTCTTGGCACCCTTGTGGAAATTGAATTGGTTATAGATGTTTGGATTATTTCTGCATTCTGAAATTCATTCTCAAGACCGAAACAATTCATAACTGAATTTACAGCCTGCCAGCCTGCCAGCCTGCCCTACAAATTTCAGACATAATCTTGTGAAACATTTTCAAATTTCAGTCTCCATGCTCATTGTGAAACATTTTCATAAAATCTTTATTTAGATCTAGATATTCTGTATACTACTGTTTTATTCCCCCCCACCTCTAGATAACTCTGAGTAATGCACCTTATATGTGCTGAATCACTTTTCTCTGGCTACTTTCAAGATACTCTTTAGCTTTGGCTTTCAACAGATAATTTCCAGCCATTGTTTCTTCAAACATTTTCTCCCCTTTCTCTTCATCTTATCCTTCTAAAACTTGCATAATGGGCATTTTGGTACCCTCAATGGTATATCCACATATCTCTGAAGCTCTGGTCATTTTTTCCATTTTGTGTGTTTCTTTGTGCACTTTGTAATTACTTTGTTGTTTTTGATAATCAAACATGTTGAAAATTGTAATCTGATAACCTTGGAAATTCTCTTTTTAAGTATTTTCCATCATTTTGTTGAGGGCTCCTGTCATCCATTTTTTAATGACTTTGCCACACTATTTTTGCAATGGCTGTATTTCATGTTGCGTCTGCTCACTTAAATGTGTTTCATTAACTTTGCAGTCAGTCAGTGACCTCAGAGAGATTTGCTTAATAGTCTAGATTGAGGAAGAAAAGCCAGATATAAATGTGCTCTGCTTTTTAAAATTATTTTGATAGATGCTTTTCAGAAATTCACTTCAGCCCAATTGAGTTGAAATGATAACCACCCTGTGTACCAGTGAACCTCTAGGCTGGTCAAAACACACAACTCTAATTTTCATAAGACATATCTTTGTGTATATCCGGGCAGCAGCAAACCGCATCAAGTGTATGTAGACTTCCCAGGACTGTCGGCTATACACTGGGAAACGGTGGCTGCTTACTGACATACCAAATTTTAAAATATACCAGCATTTTTCTTCAATAAGTGCTCCTTTGGACACTATAAGTGTTCAACTGGACACCAAAGATTTAAAATATTTTATTCTGACATTTCTGGACAGCTTGATAGTTGTTTCAGTAGGTAAATTCGTTCCTAGAGCTTCCTATTAGACCAACTTCTATGATGATGTCATTCATTATAATTTATAACTGTTTCTTGGTATAATTTGGGAGGATACTAATTTTTATTTGTCTTTTACTATTTTTATGCTCAAGATACATACATATGTCTTCCCTGAATAATCTCCCTATTCCTGGGATTTTATTTCACATCACTCAGCGATTATTCTTTATATGTGATTTCTTGTTAGAATTATGTGTTTTATTGCTTCATAAGAGATGTAGCTTTTTTTCTGTTTTCCTTCATTCTTTTTTTTTCTACATTGACTAGCTAGGGGAAATGGACAAAGACATTAATTTTCTTCTATCTTCTTGCAATCTTAAACTACAGTCAATACAATGAAGTTTTTTTTCTTTATTTATATATTTGGCATGTTTGAATAGAACCAAAAATTATTTTTAAGAGATGAAATATACAATAAATTTAAGTTTTATATGTTTGCTGTTTAAAAATGTATATAAATCATCTATTTATAATAATGGTAATTTATCCAGTGAATAATACTTTTCATGTATGCATATCATAAAATAGATAAGCATCTACAAGCCATTATGGTAATTTGTTTTAAATATTCACTTCAGGGAAGGAATTGAATTTTCAAGTATTTCATTATGATGATATAGTACAAAGTATCACATAATAATTTTATTCATATGTAATTTATTTTTTTTTCTGAATAAGACAAGGACCTACTCCAATTCTCAGGCTTATTGAAAATACAGCTTTATAATAAATATCACAAAGCTTTCTGTTGGGCATTCCTAATTTTTAAATTTATTTTAAATTAATTCATGTTCACTTTGAAGGTCAGAGGAAATACCATCTTAAATTTTATTTTATACTTTGCTAATCCAAAATTGATATTGAAAAATAATTATTGTAGCTTCATTACCTTGAGATTATCATTTCTGTAATATATATACTACCCTAAGTACTTTTTAAAAAAACTTAAATTACTACTATTAAAATTCTGTATCTTAATCTTTCTTTTCCAGTTCAAAATAGTCATGGTTCATATAGATATTTGGTCCTTAAGACATTAAGACATACTCTAAAACAAATTTTAAAATGTCTTAGATATGTCTATATAATTAGAGAACTTCATAAAAATAAGATATTACCTTTTCTTAGAAATTTAAACAGAATCTGTAAATAGACAATAATATGTTAAGTGCCTTGAATACTCCTGAGGAGAATTATAGCTTCCTGTTTCCTTTCTTACTACAAATCCTTGATTCTAGATAAAGCAAGTGTAAAATAACATTACTCATTAAATGTAGCCATGCTCTTCTCTGCTTTCTTGACAAAGTAGCTATTTAGACTGCAACCCAACTTTAAAAATAATTTAACTGTTTTAAAGAGAAATAGTGTATTTTAAGAGTAGATTCTGATAGTATAGGGTCTTTATGAATTTACAGAAAAATATAATTTCAACACATAATCAAATACAAATTTCTAAGAGGAGTGCTGCCTAAGGTTTTTTTTTAAATAAATCTACAATAGTAATACCCTTTTGTGGTATCATTAAATGATATTTTCTACTTCCTAAGAACAGAAAATGATTATGGTTAGTGCCTCCTTTAATTCAGATCATTTAGATTATCAGTAGAATTATTAAGGAGGATTTTTTTCCTTCGGCAACTTCATACCCATGAGAAAAAGAAGTGGGTAACACTTAAGGGAATTTAAAAGAGATGACATTTTTGATAATACATTGCATAGTGCCCTTTGTTTATGAGCATGGAATGAGTTTCACCATGTGCCAAAATAATAAAAGAGCAGTATTTTTATTTACACAAGAAGCATTATTAATACCAGCCATAAACCATACATTTATTTGTCTTTATTTTCTGTTATATAAGCTCCATTTTTTATCAAGTTGTTTTTTACCATGTAAAATTTTAGAAAATAATCTTCATAAACCCATGCATACTAATATTTGTCAACTAATATTTGACAAGGGATCCTAGAATACTCAATGATGAAAAGACAGTAGCTTCAATAAATGGTGCTAGGAAAATTGGATATTCACATGTAAAAGGATGAAATTAGACTCCTGCCTTACATTACTCATAAAAACTAGTTCAAAATTAATTAAATACTTAAATAAGACCTGAAACTATTTAAACTCTAGAAGAAAACATAGGGACAAAGTTTCTTGACATGGGTCTTAGCAATAATTTTTTGTAAATGATAGCTAATTCATAAGTAGCTAAATCAAAAATCATCAAGTGGGACTATTTTAAACTAGGAAGCTTTAGCACAGCAAAAGAAATGATCAATGAAATGAAAAAGTAACCTATAAAATGGGAGGAAATATTTGCAAATTTATATCTGATAAGGGGTTAGTATCCAAAACATATTTTTAAAACCATATAACTCAATGGATAAAAAATAATAATTTTAAAAATAGCCTAACGACCTGAATAGGCATTTTTCTAAAGAAGATATTCAGATGGCTAACAGATACATAAAAAAGTGTTCAACATCACTAATCATTAAAAAAAAATAAAAAAGACAAAAGATAGCAAATATTGGCAAAGAGGTGGAGAAAAGGAAACACTTGTACACTGTTGGTGGAAATGTAAATTGGTGCAGCCACTGTGAAAGCAATGTAGATGTTCCTCAAAAAATTAAAAATATAACTACCATATGATTCAGCAATTGCACTTTGGGGTATATGTATGGAGAAAAAAACAAACTTTTTATGTTGAATACCTATCTGTATCCTTATGTTCTTTGTAGCCTTATGTGCATCCTTTGACAGATAAATGGATAAAGAAAATGTGTTGTATATATAGTATAATATAGAAGTATAAATATAATATATTTTACATGGTATAGTGTATATATATAGTGTACATTATATACTATTTAATTATATATGTAAGTGTGTATGTATGTATGTATGTATGTATGTATGTGTATGTATATATATGTATATATATATATATATATATATATATATATATATAATTAAGGTATAATGAATAAAGAAACCCTGCCGTTTGTGACATTGATGGACTTTAAGGTCATTATTCTAGGTAAAATAAGTCAGATAGAGAAAGGAAAATACTATATGATCTTGTTTATATGTAGAATCTAAAACAAAACAAACAAACAAACAAACAAACAAATAAACTTAAGAGAAGAAATGATCAGATTCCTAGTTGCCAAAAGCAGAGGGTGAGACAACTGGATGAAGATGGTCAAAAGTTCCAGTTATATAATAAAGTATTACTGAATGTAATGTATGACATGACTACAGTTAACAAGATTGTGTGGTATATTTGAAAGTTGCTGAAATAAATCCTAAAAGCTCTCATTGAAAGAAATAAAAAGAAAATTTTAACTATATGAGGTGATGGTTGTTAACTGAATTTATCTTGGTAGCATTTCACAATATGTATGTATGTCGAGTCATTATGCTGTACATATTAAACTTATCCAGTGTTGAATATAAATTATATATCAATAAAACTAGAAGAAAGAGAAAAACTTGAGGGAGAAATTGCATTTTTCTAAGGACAACATAGGTGTTACACCAGCATAGTAGCAAAAATAGATAAACAAGAAATACAGCTTCACTTTTGAATTTACGTAGCATATTACTAAGTTTTTTTTTTTAATTTATGTACACTATTGAGCAACTCAAATTAAAATATTCTTTAGCTTTGTCAACATTTGTCAAGAAATTTGTCAATTAAATATTCATCTCCACAGCCACTTCTCTATTTAAAATCAGTCCCCAACTATGAGATACAATCTAATTAGCCTGACTTAAAAACTTCCACAACTAGCCCTAATATCTTTCTTCAGTTTCACCTTCTGCTCACCACCCACCACCCCAACCACTAAGCTTGTTTTTTAAGAATAAACTTGTTAACATAATACTTAACAAACCTTTTATAACTATTCTTGATAATGAGGGGGAGTGAGGAAGGGAGGGAGGGAGAAAGGAAGAGAGAAAGAGGAGAGGAGAGAACCTTGATATTTTCAGGCTATACTGAATATGAATCTTCCCGCGTTTGTTGTAATTCCTGTAGTATATGTTCCATGAATAGAGAGACAATGTGGTCTTACTTTATCACCATTATCATCATTATTGCTATTATTGCAAGCCATCACCTTCATCTTTTCAATAAGTCCCTTATTACTTACTAAGAGTAATAAGTAAACCATTAAATATTAAAATAGGGTCAGTGAATGCATGCAATGATTTTAAAACTCCATCAGCAGCAGTAAAAACAAAAATATACAAACAACCCACATAATTTGTCAAAGTCTAGCTCTGTAAGTATGAACATAAACATTTGTTTATTTGCTTATCCATTTTCTCCTTTATGCATAAACATATTTGGCAACCACTTGAATATTAGAAACTATGTTTTATAAAAGAAAAATAAATATGATTAATAACAAGTAGTTCCTGATGTTAAAGGAAGTATTTAGGCTAGAAGGAGAAATGTGTTTCTGACTTGTTTCATAGCTTGTGCTGTTTCTCCTGGTCCAAACATTGGCATAACTCCCCTGCCTTTATTGGATATTTCTTGAGATTATAACAGTAAGAAAACACAGGATGACAAAGTACAAAGTCAAGTAGACTTCAAAGCCTTGAAGGAGATGATTAAGTAGAGAAATCAACTAAAATTAATTGATGGATGGGAAAATAAATGAACATTTGCAACTTCATTCTGATGTGAAAACCATTGTCACTCTGTTGAACTCATTAGTCATAAATATGTGTTTATGTAATACATATACAAATATGTATGCAAAAGTGTATATTCCTCTAAAACTGTGTATGTATATATAATTTCATATATATAATTCCAGTTATTGTTTCATAATCCAACATACTGACTTTTATTTCTATTTTTTTCATTTTGGAAATTAAAAATCATATACATTGGAGACTGTATCACAATGTAACCACATGGAAACTCTCAAAGAATCATACTAAAATCCACACTTCAAATAAGAGATTTAAATAATATTATTTTTAACAGAATTATGTGAATTAAGATACCAAATAGTTGTTTTAGAAGTTACCACTTAGGGTAGTAAAATAGTGTATTAGCATAATTTTGTTAAAATATTTGCTAGTCATTCCTGCTTTTCCAGTTTATATTATTATAATATTGAGGGGCATGAAAATTTTTTGTGGTTTGTTAGAGCTTTTCTCTACTTAATATACAATGCTTAATAAATATTTTAAACATGTATATTGGGAAATGCTAACTACCTTCAATATATCAATATAAAATTAAAACAACTATCTCATTGTTGTTATACAGAAAGAGATGGCATGTTTATAATTATATTATTTTGAAAAATAATATAATTATATAATATATAAAATAATATAATACTATATCCTTATGGTATTTTGAGATTGAATTTTAGAATAAATGTTTGGTCAGTTTTTTTCTGTACTACCTAATGTAAAATGCTCACATATAATCCATATAATAATAAAGCACATTTTAAACAACATCTTCTACATGATATAAATTATGTCATGTTTGGTCAAGAGAGTGTGAACTTTCCTATAAATACTAAAAAAGTTCTTATATTTAATTACTTCAAATTGAGTAAAGCTAGATAATTATGAATAATTGTTGGACTAAGTCAACTCTCTGTAACTGGATTCAAACTTTTGATGTAATATATTAATATTTGGAGCAGTATTTTTTGCCATCAAGATATTATTTAATTGTGTTCTCTCTTTATCTTTATTGACTCTGGTAAAAAAGAATGCCCTTTTTTGCATAATGACTCAGCTGTGTTTCTCAAATTTTGTATCATTTATTTAAGTCATTATAGTCATTTTGTATTATTAATTTGAAGATTAATTTTCCTTGTAAAGAACAAAACACAGTTTAATACAGGACATAAGTCTTTTGGAATAGAGCACTTTCCCTATAAAGCAATAAAGAAAAGTAATTGGAGGCTGAGCAGCTTGTAGATGTTCATATAAATGTATGAAAATGAATGTGTGTCAGCTATGAACTTTTGCATTTCTTCATTTAAATTATAAATTATGCTTAGCCATGAGAAAGGACGCTTTTTCCTTCTTGAAAATGCTATCACAGGTTTAGTCTCTTGCACTTCCATTTCAAAAGTTATTTCATTCATAATTTTAACCAGACTGAGAAAATTACCTCACAGAATTTCAGATAGAAAAAGATTATTTAATGCTTTGCTCTGTTTTTACAAAATATGTTTATTATTAATTCCCCCCCCAAAAAATATATGTTGAAAATATAGTAGAGTCAGTTATGGCCTGTTCTTTTCAAAGGATTGATTCTCTAAAACTGTTTAGAGCCACTTAGATTTTCATATCTCTGTGTGACAGTTTTTATAATGTTAAGAATAATTTTTTTATTTACTTAAAATTGCTAGTTTTATTGATTCTAAATTGTATAATTTCATTAAATACATGATGTTTTCTTTTTAAATACTGATATTGGTACTTTGTATATTTTAATTAATTTATTTATCAATCTATGAAGAAATTATCAAAAGTAATCTCTTCAAATAATAATCTTTGTTTCAATTGTACAATGTTGTACATTTAATTTATATTTCATCAATTTATGTTCTTTGTATTATTTTTCTATTTTTCATTTTTACATTTGATACAACTATTTCTGGCATCTTGAGATGAGATAGTTCATCAATGATTTTCAACCTGTTTCAATTAAATATATACACCTGAAGCTGTAAATTTTCCTCTGATCAAAGTGTAACTGCATCCCACAAGTTTCTTATGCTGTTTCTTTATTATCCTTCATCTAATTTTCTTTTAATATTTCATATAAATCATAGATTATTTAAAAGTATTTTGCTCCAAATGGGTGAAATTATCAAACTTTTTATATATTTATCTCAAGCTTAATTCCACTGTGGACAGATAACATATTTTAATGATTTTAATATGATACATAATATAGTTGGTAACTATATCACATGCAGTTAAAAATAATGGGAATTATCATTGTTTGATACATGTTATATCAAGTTTTTTGTTCCAAATGAATAAATGTTTTTATTTTTTTTCTTTTTATTTATATCTCAAGTTTACCATGGACAGAGAATATATTTTAATTATTTTAATAACTTATTACACAGCTTATAGTGAGTGATCATAGCTGTATAATATTCTGGTAAAAACAATGAGAATTCTCATTTTTTTGTATATACTATATCAAAATTACAATGTTGCTCAATATTTTTTTGCTTTTTAAAATTAGCCTTACCTGCTCTTGAGACAGATATGTTAGTTTTATAGCACAATCATGGAGCGTGTTTACGTTTAGCTGATTTTGTTTATATTGGGGAAAAAATTTTTTAACATTTAGGAAAATTAGATTTAATAAGATAAAATATTTTAGGGTACCTCAGGAAATTATTTTAGTTGAAACTGTTACTTAGACTATAATGTAACATATCATAATAGAATCGAATATAATTTAACTCATACCTTTACAATTAAATATTTAAATCGCATAAGATTTATCAATGATATCTTTAACAATAAATATTAACATTATTTCTTTTAGAATTATTATTAAAATAAACCTCAATTATGTATTTGATAAGGTTTTTAAAAATACATTGTAGTTATATTGTACCAAATAAAACAAAAATATTTCATATAATGATTAATTATGTTATATTAACACCTAAAATGGATGATTCAATATAATTTATTACAAATTATTTTACATACTTATTAGAAGCCATTAATTTAAAAATGGCAATTATATATGGGAAGAAAATGATGATTACCATAAGGACTGTAAACATTGACTACCATAAATGACTCAGAAGAACAAATAATCTAAGTCAGATTTCCTTGGGGAATAAAATGTAACATATTAGAATTCCTGGCAAGCATTCTAATGGAATTTATTAGTAGGATGTTAATGGAAGGTCTTGATTTATAAAAAGTTCTTAGTAGGCCATACAGCAAGTATGGTCCATATTTTGATTACCCATCAAAAGAGCCGATTTGAAATAATTTATCCTTTGGGGTTTATGATGTGCCTAACTGTGTAGGGAATATGGAGTAGTCAAAAAAAAAAAAAAAAGCCTATTAATTGATTCCATTAATCTGTGGCTATAAAGTGGCGATATTCTAAAATTAAAATATTTCCAAGTTGTATAGCAATGTCTACACCTATACTGCTCAGAAAAAATATCTTTCATTAAACTGCAAACAAAACTGGGCCAAAGGTGGGCAAAAAAATAGTATTTAGGTGGATTTGTCATGGGTTGTGATAAAACCATTAAATGAGGTTCATGTTTATGATCACAATAGACACAATGATCCATAGCATCCATAGCTTCCTCTTGCAACTTATCGCTACTCAGCATCCCTTCCAATAACCTCAGCCAGCACTAGGCAGGCATTTGACTCCACTTGAGACTGACTATAGGCTCTTCTCTATAGAGCATTATGGATAAATTTTCACCAAAGCACAATAATTAAACTCAAATATATGTGCATGTGTACATACATATGTACATATACATGTGCATATACATATACAAATATATGTATTCACATATATTATATAAATATTTAAAATAAACATCTGATGAACTTCACAGTTTGAGAACCCTATATAACTATATTTCAACTTAAGAAATACAATACTATCTATACTGCAGACTACCCATCTGAGTGAGTAAACATCTTCTATTCCATAAAGGTAACTACCATCTTGCCTTCATTTAGTTTTATCTGTTTTTAAATTAATATAAAATGAATTATAAAAAATTTTATATTGTGTTGCTTCTTTCCTTATTGTTAACTCATGAAAGTTATCTTTACTGAGTGTGCGTTTTGTTCATTATCATTACACTTTCAGTTATCTTCCATTAGAAATAATGTTTCTCTATAAACATTCTTGTGATATCCTGAATTCATAAACACTCATATATACCTATGAGTAGAATTATCAATCTTGAGTGGATTTATTATTAAATTTACTAGAAAATGCCAAGTGGTTTTCCAAAGTCATTCTGATTTACAATCATACAGACAATATTTGAGAGTTCCAGTTGCTCCATATCCAGCACCTGTTGTTTTCAGACCTTTAAATTTTATTCAATCTGGGGTGCGTAGTGATAGCTCATATTTGTTTTTTATCTGTACTAATGAAATTAGGAATTTCCATTAGTTTGTTTTTAATATATATTAAAGCAATTGTTAATAAAATTGTTAACAAAAATAAGAACATTAAAAAAAGTGTCATTTGGATATGTTGCTAAATGAAGTCCTACAAAAATGGTTTGCACATTTTTCTACTTTAATATTTTTTTACTGATTTCTAAATATTTTTTTATCTTTTCAGGAAAAAGGTTTTTTTTAAATTTTACTCTTATAATAATGACTTTGATAACAAGTTGTTAATTTTAATGTAGTTAAATTTATCAAGTTTCTTTATGTTGATTGTTAATTTCCAATTAAAAATAGAGTTTTCTATCACAAATTCATGTTAACTATTCCTACAACTGTGCTAAATATTAAGCCACCCCAACATTCAGTGGCTTCAAATAACATTTAATTTTTGCTGACAAGTATACAGGAAGATTAGTATTGGCAGAGTCACTTTGCTTCCCACTGCTCATGTGTGATACAGCTGTGGTGCTTCTGCTTCAGGCATCAGCTCAGTTGGGATGGCCCTCAATCCTCATCCCAGGACTAGAGGGCTTGTTGGTGCATGTTCTCTAGGCAAGGGCAGAGTAGATGGTGAAAGAATCTGTCTCCTAAATTCTGAGCTTGCAAATGGTAGCCTGTTACTTCTGACTCATTTTAATTAAAGCAAGTCAAATTGTAAAATTCAAGTTTAAGAGAGAAAAAAAAGGTGAATTTACTTTATATTTTTAGGAGGAGAAATGGAAAAGTCATATGCCAAAAACATGAATTAATAATGAAATTGATTTAATCAAATAGGTAAAAATATTCTGCCATCTAATGTAATAATTTTTTTCTCTTTTAGATATAAATTCTGCCTAAATCTGATTTCTGGGAATAATTGAGGTAGACATCAAGTTTTATATATTCACATTAATATATGGATACTTCAACTTA
Organism: Cynopterus sphinx; assembly: GCA_030015415.1. Taxonomy (NCBI): domain Eukaryota; kingdom Metazoa; phylum Chordata; class Mammalia; order Chiroptera; family Pteropodidae; genus Cynopterus; species Cynopterus sphinx. The sequence continues at coordinate 12,953,979 of CM057379.1, forward strand.
ATAATGTCCATTTATTAAAAAAATAGCTTTCTTATGCTGCTTTGAAATGTCATTTCTATAAATTTTGGTCCACTTTTGGTCTCTTTATAATACATGTTAGGCTACTAGTGAAAAACTCACATTATTTTAATGTTACAGGTTTAATAATATTCACTAGGATAAATCCTCTTATTTTTTTTCTCTTTTTAAGAATATTTTGTCTTGAAGCAATATACTTCATATAAATTATAGAATCAAATTTTTAGATCTACTAAAAAATTGTGATGGCTTTTTTATTGGGGTCGCATTGAATTAATAAAAAAGTTTGAGTAAAATGTAAATCTTTACCTTGATGAAACTTTAGTATGTTAAGCAATCATCCATTGATTTAGGTGTTCATATAATTTTCTCTGCAAAGTCTGGCATATCATTTAGTAGACTTTACCTTGACATTTTATATTATTTTTTGGTTGCATTATATAATTTTTTAAATTATGTTTCATATCAATGGCACATACAAATACATTGATTGCAATTCATAGCTTTGCAAACAATGAATTTAGATCCCCTTAATATGAATGACAATTCCTTGGAGACAATAGTTCCCATATTGTTTATACATTAAATATATATGTGTATTTACATATAAATACATATTTCTACATATATACAAACTATTTCTAATATACTATGCATACTGCTTTCTGACTCCCCCATTATATAATATAAGATTCATATTGGACTTGTCTATCTTTTTTCTGATATCCTGACACCTAGAAGAATTCTTGACACATATTTCTGTGTAAATGTTGTATTCAATATTTTTTTAAAGAAACTACTTACTGCTTCTTATTCTTTTATAACATGTTCGTACTATAACTCCACATGTTCCAGTATTATTATCCCCTACTTCCCACGGAGCCTTTGATCATGCCATCACCTATTTAAAATCAGAATGTTTGCTCTACATTATTACAGATACCAAGGCTTATCCTAATGCTCCCTTTATATGCAGAGCGTATGCCTCTTGAACATCTGCTGTAATTCTAAACTTTAGTTCCTACATAAACATCGTCAATGCATTTTGAGAGGTGACAATGTTGTCTTCAACTTCTCAACCGTATAATGCGATTTTGGTGAAATGTTTTCCTTGTCAAAATGTTAGCTTACCATTGCTTATGCAACCTGCTGTTTTTATTTTTATTTTGAAGAGTGTTATGAATAAATAATATCAGCAATGTACAAGCTTAGAAATGTATGCATGAAGAAACTAAAATAATATCTTTATAATGACACATATTCATAAGACTACAGCTTCAATTGTATTATTTTATAGAAGGCAGGAAGTAAATGATAGGAGATAGCCTCCATGTCAGTAAATTTGTATTCATTCTGAAAAAGCTATACTAGTTTAGTTCAACAATAGATATTCTAATTGTGAGGAAATACCATAAACATGTGACATGATAGTAATGTCTCAGCTTCCTTATTTTCTGTATGAGAATGAGAATAGAATGTTTTGGGTCAGTAAGCTCACTAGGAGAGCACGGTGCTAATAACTCACAGAATGGTTTCTTTTAGCCACCTGAAAAACATCGAGATTCTATGATATAGATAGACAAAAACTTTGTCCAAGACTGCATAAGAATTTTACATTTTAATAATATACAACCTCAATCATGGAAACATATAAAACACACACACACATACACACACACACACACACACACACACTTTATACAATATAGAATGGTTACCAAATTCTAAGAGAATGTACAAATTTACAAATTTCTCCCTCTGATTATTTCCTAAAAAATGCTCTCTTCTGAATAATTTACAAAATAATTTTAGACTTTAACCTGGATGTTCCATAGGTACCTGAAAGTCAATAAATTAAATAGTTATATTTTAAAATGTTCCTTTAATAGAGTTCATCTTCATAACTATCCATCAATAAGAGAGACATTGCTACCTTTACTATATCTGGGAACATAAATTTAGAGATTAACTTTCCTGAGATTATTTCATTAGAAAACTTTGCAAGTCCAATTTATTCATTTCCATTTGTGTTTATTCAGTTAGCATTTATTAAACAATACTCTTAGGGTAAATGTTATGTTTGTTATTTAGAGTTAAGAACCGAGTGGATGTCTCTAAAAATGCATATGTATGCACACCCACCCACACACACACACACACACACACAGAAACACACACAGTATTGAGTGGTCAAAATAGAATGAGAAGAAAGTTTCAATTTAGGAGAACAATGTAGTTATAATCCAAGCAATAACTGTTGTCTTTGTTTTAGATTCACTCTTGCTTTGAATTTAGCAATATGAAAGTCAGGGGTAACTTTAGGAATAAAAATTTAGGTTCTGTGATGCGGTATGTCAATAAGGACTATGAAAGAGAAATCATGAGTATAGAGCTTTGAGGAAAAGTAGCTAGAGTATGAGGAAAAGAACATTGTTATTGCTGTGTGTGTGTTTTAGTTTTGTTTTGTTTATTTAAATGGTAAAGTCTAGAACCCTCTTTCAAGGTCTGGATGTAGTTGCACTGTAAAAGAAAAAGATGAAAATACATCTGCGATAGGATAGCAGATATGCCTGGCTCTATCATATGTGCTCATTCTCCTGAAATTCTCCGTCTCTTATTTACAATACACTGAGAAAACAACTTATAAAATTATTTATTTTTACCATATTGAATTTCTTCTTCCATTTTTAATCCTAATTTCATACAATTGTTTTCTTAATAGAATTTTCTCAAAGAGGGAAATACTTGATTTTTGTGAGCAGAAATGGTCCACTGTTGACTTTACATTTTATTATAAATTATAAGCCTGTTTTTCTGTTTATGAAAGGCAATGGGATGAAAATACAGAGTTCACTAATGTTCATTTCATTATTTATGGATGAATGAAAACTATGTATATTACACTGTTAATGTTGAAACTCTGAAAAAGAAAAAAGTCCTAAAGAAGAGATATTTGCTGTGTAGAGGTGAAGGCATCAAAGGAAAATAGAATATGAAAAAAAATAATAGAAAATGAAACAAAAAATTGTTTCTGAAAACTAGCAAAATAAGATATGCCATAGCTCTGAAGGTCAATAGCTAATTATCAAATCATGGAAGTAAAATGGGGATGTGAGTCTTAAAACCCGATTATTGTCTTACACTCAATTACATACTTTCATGTTAGTGATTGTATTATTTCAATACCTACTATAAATTATGAAGCTCTTTAGCTCTCCCTGAACTTGAATGTACTTTATTACTTTATTAACTTTATGACAAATTTATTAGGAGTCTAACTCATGTCAGGAACTCGGCAAAGTACTATAGATACACAGACGGACCATTTTGTGATGGAACTCAGCTGGGGAAAATATGCATGCAAACTGCTAAGCTGCAGTAAAATGTTCTAAGTGTAATTGCAGAGGTTACAAAATTTGCAATGGGAAAAGACAGTATTGAGCAATTATATATCTAGGAAATTTGGAAATACTTTATTGAGAAGGTAATATGTAGAAGTCCCCTGAGGAAACAGTAAGAAAATCTTCCAGGCCATTAAGGATGAAGAAGATGAATTTTCTAGGGAGAAGAGGTAGTTAATTCAATGGAACATTAATTGGCAAGGAGCACCAAAGATGGGAAGTTATCCACTGTTGTGGAGTTTTAAAGCTCTCATCACAGGAATTGGCTGCAACATAATGAATAGTATACATGTAATGGTAAAGTATGAATAACATGCTTGGAGAGCTCTTATGTCTGTTCTGAGGTAGAGTACATCTTCCTAATTCTAGTTTGTGTGTATCTTCCGTTAGGTATCAATACTGTTATTTGTGTGTCTTTCCGAGGATATCAAAATATGATAGCGAGTTTACTAAAGAGACTGCAAAGCCTCTTTATATCATTTTAACGAGTTTTATTGGTTAAGAGAAATGTATAAATTGAATCCCAAACAACAAATCTAATAACATTCTTATTTGAAATGGATAACTCTATAATGTCATTCATTCAACAATTCATATTTACTTCTTTTTGTATTTACTCACTTCTTCAACACACATTTTTTAAAGTTTGCTATCTCCCTAATTATGCTGAGTCTATGGATAAAGAAATTAACAAAACAGACAGTCCTTACTTTACAAGATTTATATCTGGGAAGTAGCTGTGGGATGGGCTTTAAATCAATCTTGACAAAATTACTTATTCAATTAAAATTGTGTTGAGTGCTACAAAAGAGATGTGCTTGTTTTAGGAAAGCGTTAAGTGGAGGTAAACTTTCTAAACAGAGAATATTTCCCGGAGGAAGGTAAAATAAAGACGTATTATCTTAAAAGAATAGGATTCCTCCTATAGCTGCTTTTATTAAGGTTTCATTCAAACTAATTATCAGAGCATTTTATCTTTCGTATGCATGATTGCTATTTAGTGTGTCTGTATTTACTCATCAATTTCAACATTTTAAAAAATAACTGTTGTCTTAGTTTTCGATTCACTACCACTCCCTCCTCTTCTTGTCTGACATCTAGTGGAAGAGATAATCAGTGGGAAAGTCACCAGAGGGAAAATAAGTCCCTGAACCATAACACTAAAGGGAAATGGCAAAGGAACTACCTTTCTGGATCACTACATGTTATCAAATGAATAGGAATGTACACATTTCACTGATACAGTATGCTTACTTGTGCTTTAACTGCATTTTCTGTGGTAATTTTAATACATTTCCCTATAAAATTCCCTAGTAATCTGCTAACATTATTCTTTACTGATTTTGCATCATTAGCAGAAAAATAGCATTTTTCTCTACGTTTTCTTCTCTTGATGATGCTTAATACAACATACATATGTAATTTAACATGATCTTAAGTTAACTTACTCAAGCTTTTCCTAGGATATGAGGGCACTATTTAATAGTGTTTATCTTTTCTGTCATATTTAATTTTCAGACTCACATAAATGAGGATAGATCAGAATATGGATGTCAATGTAAAAGAATTGATTTAAATATCGTGCAAATTAATGCCTTTCACATATGAAGTTAACCAATGTGCTACTATAGATAAATGTTGAAGTTAATGTTAATATTCTTAAATCACATATTAAAAGGTACTCAAATGAGGTAAGATTCAATTCTAGAAAAGTAGTTGTTGACTTTCATAGTTTTATTATCAATAGCTCTTTACTAAGAATAAGAAAACATGCATTTATGATTTGCTCTGGTTTTTAGGTCCATCATTTTGTGTGTGTGTGTATAAATATGTGTGTGTACCATTTAGATGGTTTTCAAGTTTCTTTTTGTAACTAATTCTATAGGACATTTTTATATTTGTCTACAAATAATGAGATAAAAGCTAAAATTTCAAGTAACTTTAGGCATGAATACATTAGTCTCTTCTACAGGCAAGTTCACAATGGTTAGTAAAATAACAAATACAGATATATTAATATTTCCCTTTGGGGAGTTTTAAAGCACCTTTTCATCATCTTCATTCTCATTACATTCACTGTTTATATACTGTCCTCTCTGACACTGCTTTTAAACCCCAGCATTTAAAAAATTTTCATTATTTCACTCTGCCGTATATTTGAGGTTATCATTTGTTGTCATTCTTTTGTTGTTTTTTGAGGAAAGAACTTTGAAAATGTTCTTTATGGCAGTGTGTAATGATCATAAGAAAATGTATTCAAAACTAATAAAAAGAAAAGATTACTGGGTCAAGTAGGTTATCCTGAGTTAAGAGACTCTAAAAGTGCAAATTTTTTAAGCTTAAAAAGAATGTATTTTTTTAAAACTGATGAAGCATTTACAAGCAAAAACATAAAGCAAATAGAGCAGGTACTATAAAAAAGATAAATAAAAAAAAATAAAAAGCCCTTATGAGTATTGAAGATTACCAGGAACAAATTGGACTGAATGCCAATTACAGCAGTAGAGTGTATCCTTAGGCTAAATAAGCAAATCTATTATAAAAATAATATAAAACCTCATATAATTTTGACATTATAGATAGCTAACATACCAAAATTTGATTATCCCAATAGGGAATAATAAGGCCTAATTGTCACCAACACAGAAAACTAGCAAATTATATAAAAATGCCTGTGAATTTCTATATGACTTAGGGGGAAAAGAAAATGATTAAGCTTCTTAAAAATAAATTTACTTTAAAAAATACCTTAATTTAAAAACTTAGATTTTGAAAAAATTGAAGTAAAAACAGACATATTTCAGTCTGTCTGATATGTAGAGATATACGATCATTTTCTAAAAATAATTTTGGTCATGCAACTTTTTAAAAAAACAATCCCCCAAGGGAACACATAAAATACTTTGAAGACCTTGATCCTTTTCATTTGGCCTAAAAGCAGAGAACTGTGGAATATTAGAAATTCAGAATGCTTTTGAACATATAATATAATTTTTGTGGGATGTATTAAATTGATGCAAATTCCATGAAAAGATAACAAAGTAATTCAACCCATTTGCTTTATACTTGTTATAGAAATTCATGCCCACATATGTATACTATAATCCAGACCCCATGTGAAGCAGTGTAAAAAAATCTTTTAGGAACATCGTGTCATTGTAAAATGGTTCAAGTTTCCTTCTAAAATGAGAAAACAAGTGACCTGGCTTCTCCTGGTTTGAAATGTATCAAGGAAACCACACGACACACTTGTGGACTTCAACTTCTGGTGAAGATTAGAGAAATATAGGAAATTCTTGAATTTGTAGAATAGTATTTATTCACTGCTGTACTACCTCCAACCTGTTACCTCTCCTACTTTGTACAGTTGTCCTTTGCAGTTGAACCCCTGGATTAGGACTGATACACATGAAATGAGAGAGTGGGGAGTTTCAAAGGGATCAATAACCCTGGTCAATATAATCTAAGCTGCTTAAGTATGATTACATATGCCTCTTATTTATAATAATAACTCTGAGATGTATTCAGACTACAGAAATATCACTAACCTTCACTTCTAAGTGATTTATAGAATGTCTATTAGGTTTAAATTTTGTTGGTGTGTTCGTTTATTTGTTATCCATTGCCAGTTCTCTACAGTAACCTGAGAATATTTTTATTTAGCTTTTCATTCTTTTGAAAAAAGAACAAAGAAACAGAAAACACTCTATTTTACCTATGATGATCTGTGTTTTCAAATTATGTGACAAAATAATGGACAATTTCTAGATCATATTAATAAACCACAATTAGAAATGTATAGTTGATACCATAATGAATTATCTTATTTTGCACAATACCCACCCTTGAAAAAATAGAACTCTTTAGACACTAGCACTGTTTAGTTAAAATGTTAAAAAATAGAGCACAAGAATTTTTCTCAAAAAATATAACTAACATATATTTGATGTCCCACCAGATATGAACTAAATCATATTTTAAAAGAATAATAAAGGTGAAAAAAGAGGTTTCAGATTGATTTTACAGATTAAGCTAATTAGTAATTATCAGGATAAATTAGTAGCATGTAATGAAATCTACTTCTAATACCACTACAAATAAAAAATAATCATTGTTTTTAGGAGCGTTCTACCCTGCTTCATTACCAAATGTTTCTAGAGCCATTTGTGCTTTTCATTAATTTCAGCATTACTCATTAAAATGAAAAAAGACTTAACTACCAGAAGCCAAGAATCATTAGAGCATAAGTCTTATATATTCAATAATAGTTAATGGCTCCACTAATATTTCTACAGTTTGCATAAAACTGCCCTCCCTCTTTTAAGCAGTAGGTTGTTAAGCAGAGGACTCAGCTCCGAGAAAGGAAATAATCCTGTGCTTATCATTTATCATATAACCTCGTCCTCTGATATAATTTCAGAATATCCTCACACAACTCATGTCAAATCAGCATTTAATATGAAATCATTTCAGGTTAATTGACATTTACATATATACAAGAACAAGAGAGTGAGCATGGGGGCACAAAGGCTAAAGCAAGTCAAGTTGCTATCTGAGAGTCAAATAGTAAAGAATGTTGGAGAGGAGAATGATGTGTGTGTGTGTGTGTGTGTGTGTGTATGTGTGTAAGAGTAATTTGCATTCTCAGCCTAATGATTAGAATAGAATAGTATAAACACCAAAGAAAAATTATGTGAATATTGGGTCATTCAATCTGTTTTGCTGGGGCAATATGAAATTCCTATGTTAACAATGAAAGCTAATTTGGAGGTATTTTTGATCTTCCTTCCCTAGTTTATTTCACTTTGTAAAATCTATAAAAACTATGATTGGATGAATCAGAATTAGTTCTCCTAATAATTGGTCAGACAATGTATGTTATCTTGATATAGTTAGGTCTCCTGTTCCCATCAAAAACTTCCAACCAATGTGTGTATCTCTCTTCCCTTCACTGGCTAAGCCAACATCTAACAAAGTACACTGTCTACTATATTCGGCTCTGGTGCCAGGCTGTTTCCATTGTTTTGCAGTGGTCAGCACAACATGATTAGCTTTGCTGCAAGCTTATTGCTTCTGGATGAGCCTTTTTGATCTGCAAATAACCTTTTGCTTATATTTTTTATAGTGTGAATTCTAAATCTGCTATATTTATCTGTCTGTCCATAGACTTTACTTATTGAGAATTTTTAGGCTATCTGAGGATTTTCCTTTAATTCTTATTTCTCCAGTGTAAAATACCTATATTTTTTAAGTTATGTTGAATCCTTTTTTCTTTTTACTCATGTTCCTTTTTAGCTTTCACAAATATTTTGTTTGACCAATTAGTCTCTTGATATCTCTCTTGATCCATCAGATTTTTATCTGCAGTGAATCAATTACTCCATGTGTTTAACATGCTTTTATCTATGATGGCACTGCTAATTAACATTCCTTCTTACCAGTGAACTATAGTTATTTAGCGAGAAGTATTGATTCAAGTCAACAATTTACACAAATATGTATTCTCTTTGGACTATGTCTTGTTGTCTATCACTATATTGAATTTCTTGTTTTAAATGTCACTGTTACATAGGTGAAAACCCAAATGATACTATCATCCATTCATAAATTCAACAAACATTTGTTGACTGTACTGGTAAAATAGTTTAACAAGAGAGATTGGCCATTGACCTTAGAAAGCTGACATTTAAATAAGGTGGTGGGTAGAACTTTAGCAGAAAGATAAATAACCTTTAAGGTGATAATAACCCTATGAATAATCGAAACCTCGCAAGTGAATAAGTAAATGTATGATGCTCTTTGAGTCAAGATCTGCAGAAAAGGAGAGCATTTATCTAAGGGAAGGAGGAGACAGTTGTCTAAGGCATCAGCGAGATTTTTCTGCTCAAGGAACTATGAAAAGACAGACATGTGGTAGTGAGAGCATTAGGAAGTGAGGCCAGTTTATGTCTGCTCGAGGTGAGACCAAAGGAAGAATATTGGGTTGTGTTATAAGTGAGATGAGAAGTCATTTATAGAAGAAGCACAAGCAATCCATAATCTGACATAAATTATAGAAGGACCCTTCTAAGTGTTATGTGGAAAGTTATTAAGTGAGGAGAAAGAGGCAAAACTTGTGGTGTTGAATGCTTTCAAGCGCTGGCCTTTTGGGATTTTTTCTTCTTGGTTTCCTGTGTGCTGTCTTGTGTGGGTTTCCCTCTGCTTCTCTATATCTTCTTTGACTGCTGTCCTTTCTGTTCTGTCCATATAAATGTTAGAGCTGCCTCTTCACTGCTTAATCAGAACATTTTTCTATTTTTCTGGCAGCATTTCCTTGACAGTACAGTTATGTACAACTTAACCACAAGGATAGTTCTGAGGAGTGTGTGGTTAGGTAATTTTGCCAGTGTGTGAACATCACAACGTGCATTTACATGAACCTAGATGGTATAGCCTGCAACTGTAATTTCATGGGCTTTATTTTTATTCCATTGGCAGCACAATAGGTTTATTTACACTAATATTGCCACAAACAATAGTAATTTTAGTGAGCCCCAACACTTGGCTTTAATTTTCATAATGCAAGTGCCTGACTTAAGCTTTGATTGCTGAGGTATCCACTTTAAAAAGGCATTTGCTTTAACAAAGCCTGTCTCCAATAACCACATCACCAGCCACAGTCTAGATAAAGAGCCAGAACACCTTCCCAAACTGAGGCTCTTTTGTTTTAGAGATTTCAGCTGATTTCTTTGATCATTTGGGCTACTTGTTTGCTTATCTTCCTGTGCTTTAAATTCCTGCTCTTGTGGTTTTAAAATTACCAATAAAAAGTGAACCCAAGAAACTCTAGGCCACTACTCTTGATCCCAATAAAAGCAGTATTCTAGGCCCACATTTTCCTCTCTGTCTCTTTCTGTCCATCTGTCTGTCTGTCTCTCTCACTCTCTCTGCCCATGACCTCACTGTGTGCCCTCTAACATGCCTGCACAGTCCAGGTCCTATAAGTAATTGATTTCTTTTTCTTTGAAATCTTTTAATACTTATGACTGAAGGGTGTATTATGACTTTTGATTGTATTAAAAACCAAGGTCAGTCCAGTTCTAACACCTAACTTTGGTTTAAACAGGAGAGATGTCTGTGGGAAACTCACCAGAGCCCAGGTGGATGCTCCCAGGCATTTCTAGCCAATAGCATTACTACTAATAGGCTAAGAGACCAACATAGAACAGTATCGTGTTGCTCTATGATCTTAGACAGTCACGATTCACTAGGTGACAGAAATGTTTCGGCTCCACTGTAATCTCCAGAGACCACCTTAGGATGTGGTCTATTGTTGACCAAAATGTCCATATTTGGCGCTTGACTGTACTTCAAACTTTTTATGTGTACCACATTTTCATACAAGACCACACAGTTCATTGTAAGGATGAAAGAACCGATGACATTTTTATTGGTTTGCAGGTAAAAAGCCTCTCTCACTCTCTCTCTCTGAACAAAAATTTTTAAGTTGTATTTTTAAACTAATAAGTATTGTTCGATATGAATTACTAGATATAGATTAGTTAACAAATATTAAGGAAAATTGGATAAAATTCAGAATTGAAAACTCAAAAGCCTTGTAGAAACCTTTAAAAACTCATCTAGAAGGACTTATTATAGCATATAGAGTACAATTCTGTGAAAAACCTCTCCTTTGTGTTAAAAACTGAGTGACTATGTTATATTATTAACTGACTTTTATTTCAATTTCTGCAAAGTATTCTACAATATGCAGCCAAGTAATGGGTTTTACATATTTTTCTTATTTTGTTTTTGTCTTTTTAAAACAATGTTGGAATAAACTTTTCTATGTGCATTTCTCTTCTACATTTAACCAATCCCTTATTAGTGTAGACACAGAGTAGTGGAACACCTTGCTGTTTTTAAATATCTATACTAAAACCAACATTCTGATTTCTACTTTTTCACTCAAGAATGTATTCTCTTTCTGAATATTATTTATAAAAAATAAGTTTTTCAATTTTTTGTCTACTATCTTACATTGTTAAAATGTTTATATTAATAAAGTGTAAGCAGAATGAGCTGAACTAGTCAACATATTTTAATTTGTTGATTTGCATGTTTTCCCCAGCACTCTGGCCATAGTATTATTATTAATATGTAACCACAAGTACCTTAACATTATTAAATACAGTGGGCTAGTTTGACCTCAAACTAAGCCTTTATACAAACTCTCTCTGCTGTGACTTGATAGTTAATGCATGCTTTGCCTTCCTCACTGCTTTAGGCTCCCTAAGAGGAAGTAGGTAATAGAAAATAAGAGGACTCTTCAGCACAATCCCATCTCCAAACACTTTTTTCTTGCCTTTGTGTAGTGTCTAATAATGTCTATACAGGGCCAATCCCCTTCTTCTGGGCCTATTCTTATCCCTAGATCCCTTTGACCTGTTTATGAGAAGTCCACGTATGGTTTTGGCTGGAGACCTGAGAATCATGGAAAAAATATTTCCCTCATTTAATTCCAGATGCTGCAGGGTTTGTGAGAGATGTTAATGTTCTGTAGTTTGGTTTTATAACCATTTTATTGTATTGTATCATTAAAGCTGTATTTTTTTCTCAGCACATTTTGCAATTGAAGATTGTTTCTCATGTTAAAGTATATTTCCTGTAAATATTTTCTTGACTGTATTTTATTTCTGACTTTCTTTGGATTGTCAGCATTTCCCCCCTCATAGTTTGAGAAGTTCACAACTATTTCTATTCCTTATGTAACTAAAATGTGTGTGTGTGTGTGTGTGTGTGTGTGTGTGTGTATAAAATGAGTTGTATAAGTTTCTTTTATATTTTGGATGTTAACTCTTTTTCAGGTGTGTGCTTTCAAATATTTTCTCCTCTTCTGAAGGTTGCCTTTTCATTTTGTTTGACAATGTCCTTTGTAGTGAGGGAGCTTTTTATCTTGGCATGTCCTATTTGTTGATTTTTTTTTTTTTTTTTTGCTGATTTTGCTTTTGATGTTAGATTTAAAAATCAGCATCAAGACCTATGTCAAGAAATGTTTTCCCATTTTTTTTTTCCCCCAGGAGCTTTATAATTCTGTCATATATTTCAGTCTTTAAACCATTTCTCGATAATTTATATTAGTGGTATAAGACAGGGGTCTTATTTAATTCTATTGCATGTGAGTACCATTTATTGAAGAGACTGCTTTTTTCTCCATTCAGAATTCTTAAATTTTTGTCAAGTATTAGTTGACTGTATATCTATGAGTTTATTATTGCTCTCTTTATCTGTTCCACCGGTCTGTGTGTTTGTTTTATGCCAGTATCATACACTTTGTTTACTATAGCTCTGTAATATAGTTTGAAATCAGGAAGTGTGATGCCTCTAGCTTTGTTCTTTCACAGGATTGCTTTGGTTATCTGGGGTATTTTGTGGGTCTATATGAAATTTAGGATTGTTTTTGCTATTTCTGAAAAAAATGCCATTGGAATTTTCATAGGAATTGTATTGAATCCATAGATGTTTTTTGATAAAATGAACATTTCAGCAGTATTAATTCTTTCGACCCTTGAACATTTGTATCTTTTCATTTATACACATTGTCTTCAATTTCTTTCATCAGTATTTTATAGTTTTCAGTATTGAGACATTTCATATTACTGGATAAATATATCCCTAATTATTTTATTGTTTTTGATGTTATTAGAAATACTATTTTCTTTTTTTATTTTTTAAATAATTTGTTGTTAGTTTAAAAAAACAAAGCATGTAATTAAAATAAAAGTTAAAATAATACTAGCATTTAGACTAATACTCGTGTGTCACTAATACATCTATCCTGAAATATACTTCCCTTAAAAATTGTAGCACAATTACATCCTCATAAAACTTTTTAAGCTAAAGGATTATTTTAAAAATCTGTGTTCTTTAATATAGGAAATTAAATTCTGGGAGAAATTAGGAGCAAAATATTACCATTTGAGATTATGAATATTCATAAAAATATTTGACCTTAAACAAACATATATTTTTTTAATATTTCAAAGTAGACTAATAGGAATTAAGAAAAGTCCACAATAAATATGATAGAAAGATAAATCAGAATTAGTAATATTCTGAAATTAAATGATTAAACTCATGAATTTGATAAAAAAGTACAAAACTCACCGTTTCTTGAAATAAAACTAAGACTGAAGGACAATTTTATGAAAATACAATATGAAATTTGAGAAAAAATAAAAGGAGTAATTATATCTATAAAAAGGAAATTTAGGAAGGTATAATGCCATTCCAAGAAAAGAGGATACATATAGCATAAAATTAAAGATACAATTAATGAATATGAATTTATGAAGAGGAATACCAAAGCCAATTAAAAAATACTATGAAATATTGTATTTAAAACAAATATTAAAAACTAAATGAACATGTTCTTTTAAAAATGAAACTAAATTTTGAAAGGACACACCAAGCTTACTCCTAAGATAGGTAAAAAGAGATAATTATAAAGTAAAAATAAAACCAGACAAAAAACAAAAATATATTTAAAAACCCTCATATTCAAAATTAAAGTTCACAGATATACTTTTATCAACATGAAGCATGAATAGAGATTTTACTTTTGAGCCTTCCTAAAGCATCAACTATCAAAAAAACCTTCAAACAATAAAAATGAGTAGAAAAAAATGTTAACGTAAAGTTTTTGGTGATTTCTACATGTATATTTACCTTTGCAATAAGATTAAAATATAGTTACAAATAAAACATGGTATGAAATAGGTGCTTTCTCTGATAAGATAGAACTAGTACAACTATCAAAATATGTCAAAAATAGATTATTCTTTCTGAAAGCCTTTATAATTATTAACTGATTATAAACCAGATACTAAGTAAATAAGTGGAAATGGGAAAACAAAATTACTAGATAATTTAAACACTGCTTAGAGTAGAAAAACAATAAATACTTCAACAAGAGGAGACTAAGGATAGTTAATAGAAGTGTAAATATAAATGTAATCATTAGAAAAATATACACATTTTTACCAAAAACAAAAACTATACTTTTAAAAAGAGATAATACAAGAACATAGTAAAGATCATTGTAGAATTAATTATAGATATATAACATGTAAAATTATATGATAGAGGTATGGCAAAAAGTGTCAATAATGTTGATAACATTATTATAAAAAACCTAAACTCATCAATCAAAAATTATCTTCAGATTGACTATTAAAGCAAAACCTAAAACCACTCTATATGGAAGTAACACACCCACAACATTTAAAAGACTAAAACTAAGCTAATGATAACTTTTATATCAGGAAAATGTAGACATACAAACATAAAAATCACACTCTTAATATTTGAAAAGATAGAATTGGGGCATATATCATTAAATGAGAAAAAGAAGGACTTCTTAATTGCACAGTTTACAAATAACAGTGAAGGTTATACAGTGTATATAATTAATTATTCATCTAAAACCCAGCACAGTTCCCATTTTTATAAATTCGAAACTGTGGGAGATACAAGGGGAAAAAAAATGATGGTAACAACAGGTGTCTTTTACACACTTCTCGACATCTAAATGCAAAAAGTAAAGAAAAAGCTGTTTGGGTATAGTAGACCTAAACAACATAATCATAATAGATAAAGGAGATCTTATCTATAACTACGGAACTTGGACCTTGGGTGATATAATTTAATTTGTAATTTAGTTGGGCCACAGTGAGTCCCCAAATAGTTGGTCAAACATTATTCTAGGTGTTTCTGTGAGAGTGTGTTTGGATGAGATTAACATTTAAAACAGTGGACTTTGAGGAAAGCCAGTTGCTCTCCATGATATTCCTGGGCCTCATGCAATCAATTGAGGGCCTGTTAGACAAAAATGACTGAACCTCCCTGAGTAAGAGAGGGTTTTTCAGCAGATAGCCTTTGACTTGGATTGTCAGCCATCCTGCATCTTAAGCTTGCT
Organism: Cynopterus sphinx; assembly: GCA_030015415.1. Lineage (NCBI taxonomy): Eukaryota > Metazoa > Chordata > Mammalia > Chiroptera > Pteropodidae > Cynopterus > Cynopterus sphinx. The sequence continues at coordinate 12,969,354 of CM057379.1, forward strand.
GGCCCAAAGTGCAAATTTGGACATGCAAGTTTATAATTGTGTGAGCCTATTCCTTATAATAAATAGCTTTTTGTACGTGTACATGTCCTATTCTGTTTCTCTGGAGAACCCTGAATAATACAGGTTTCCAATAAAAGAGAGTGCATCTTTTGAAGGATATGCAGCATATTGACAAACAACAAAGAAAAAAAAAGTTATATTTGTCTACAAATTTAATATATCAGATATATAAATTGATATTGAGAAATAAAGATTTCAAAAGAAAGTTTCTCTGATCATAATATTAACATGAAGGATAGATAGGAGCCATACTTGTAAAAATCATTGAAAAAACACTCTAGACAGAGGAAGCAGAATTTAATAATTCCCTTGGATTAAAAATAAAAAAAAATCTCAACATTTTTCAGGACCAAAGAAAACTTGTGTGTCTTGACAGCATGAGAGAAATAGATGGTGATACAGAAAGATAATTAAAAAAAAAAAAGGTAGTTTATTCCAATATAATCATTATCATGGAGTTTCTAAATGACCTAATAATAAGATTTACTTGACATGTAAAAATCACACTGTAGATGTTTATAGAAATAAAGTAAGAATTAAACAAAGAAGATAGTAATTAAGTCATAGCATGTTGTGACTTGGTTAGGTTAGAAATGGTAGATATATGGAGAAATAAATATATATAATTTGTTTTCCAGTTAAGATCAACCAAGTCTACTGATAAAGTTAAAAGATAAATCAAGAATGATAGAGACAAGTGCTCAGGAACTTGCTTTGCAGTGTAAAAAGTGATGAAGTAATTATAGTATGTTATGTGAGCATTTGGAAAGGATAGATAACCAGGACTTGGGAGACCAGTTAGTATATCCTGTAGGAAGGGAAAGGGCTAACAAAGTTGGGCATCACTTATTTCAGCTGAGGAGTTGTAAACATAAACACCCAGAGGCTAATATCAGAGAGAATATTGATTATGCTGTCATTCATGAAGGATCATACAAGGCTTATTAAGGAATCTGGATATTATTCAGAAAGCAGTAGACAGCTCTTAAAATGTATTAAACTTGGGAATAACATGATCAGATTTGCTTTCAAAAGACCACAGCAGGTACTCTTTAAGAAACAGGTTAGAGGAAGACAATACTGGGATGAGGGGAAAGGGGGCTGTTAGGCATTTGTTGCAGGACACTAGAGTACTGTGGGAAAACTTACATGATTCAGCCCTTGCTATATGATAATAGTCATGGTGGTTTTATAAATTAAATTTTTTATTTAGGTATTCATACTGAGGCATTTTAAGGAAACGAGTAACAAAACCATGTCTTGCTTTCAAATAAACCAGCACAATTACAAAGCACAGGAAAATAGAGCAAATAGGATGGTAAAAGCACTGACAATTCTTGGCTATGAATGACAAGCATATGGATGCTTACATACACTATTCTCTCCTTTTTTGTGTGTATGCTTTTAAATTTGTATTTAAATTGTTTTAAAAAAATAGAGAGAAAAATGTCTAACTAAAAATGCAGAAAAAAATGGTGAGGCTATTTATATATCTCATGCCTTGGTAGTGATAGGAGCTGTATGTTGAGAGAGTGAAGTTGCAGCACAGTTATGGGGTTTCTCTGCATACCTATAATAAAGTGTGCCAGCTTTCACATTGAACATGGCCTCAAGTAGGCCTGAAGGCAGGAAGGCAAGATGCTTGTCCACACCAGGGCAATGGCTCTGCAGCCTATAATTACTGTGCGGATAGTTCCTTGGAGGAAGAAATCTAGGAGGATTTGGAAGTGAGTTTTTCCAACCGCAATTACAATAACTTTCAGTTTCTGAGATTCAAATTTATAAAACCTCCTGATAATTGTCTTTCCCTCATTAAATAGATGATGTTTCAACGAATTGAGAACTAGAAAAAATGTGTGCTTATTGTTAAATGGTTGCTATATATCTCAGTAACAACCTACAATTAAGTCAATAAGAACACGTAAATAAACTAAGTTATTGATCTCTGGCACTGTTTAAAATGATTATTGCTTTAGATCTTGCTTACTTATATTACTGGATATAAGGAAAAGTATTTCTATGTAGTCTAATTTCTAAAGAGTTTCTTTTTATAGATTTTTTCACCATAACAAAGTAGAGTAGGGAAGAAGTTGGATGGAATATACCCTGCCAAAAAACAAAGTGCCTTGGAAAGATTACTTTTTAAAAAATGTGCAAATAACTCTATTGCATTTTAAGGAGTAAAGTGGAAGGTAAGAAGACATATGTGAAAAAATGTAGAGTTTATTTATACATATTAATTAATATTGCATATTATACCCTTGTATTTTAGAAATGTGTATCCAGTTATATTCATAAAATGTAACCGATGAGCCTGAGTACAAATACAGTATATTGTTATTTGAAATAAGATCTTAAAATTATAATATGTAATATTTTAGTAAAGAAAGAATATAGCCATTTTTATTCTCTTCCTGTATTTTTCTGAAATAAGGTAATACAAAATTAGAAAATATTCTATGTTAAAATTATTAATGATACTGTTATTGGGACAACAAATGAGTCCATCTGCCTGCACATATCTAAGCCAAAGAAGAGATATGTGCAAGTTTGACAGCAATGTTTATTATAGAGTCGTAAGTCTCAGAGACTCAAGTGAGCTATCGTCAAACGCCTGGCTCTCCAGGTATCTTGGGAGTACAGATATTATAGGGAAAAATCAATAGTCATGAAAACTAAGGGAGTTGGGATCGTGTGTGCTGCTGATTGGAGGATTGGAGGGAGATGAAGTAATTGATCATTTTGTCTGGTTCTGGAATCATCCATGGTACCATCCCATCTGGTCCCATGGCTTGGTCCCTTGACTGGTCGATTGTTGTTCTGCCTTGATGGGCCTGGGATTGAAACACATTTAAAGCCAAGATGTTATCCTTAGTCTAAAGTTAAGGGAAACCTATTGCCTCATTATTTTAGAACTGAGGCTCAGTTAAAATCATGACCTTTAATAATTAAAGGAGCAGACATACAGAGGATAAAGGGAGAAAGAAGCAAGTGAGTCACAATGCCATTATCTGTCAAAATCAATTTGAATCAGAACACAAAAAACTATATTAAAGAAATGAAGTTTTTGTATGATTACAATACAGCTGTAAAGAATAAAACTAGATATATAATAACTAAAATCTGGATAAAATTAAAATAAAGCTAAATGAAATAATCCTAAAAAGAAAATAAAAACAAAAACTAACCAACCGATGCTTTATAGGTTTACAGATGTGCGTGGGGCATGGACAACAGGAAGATCTCTCCTAGTTTGACACATTAGCACAACACTGACAATAGTAACCAAGAAAAATGGCTTGAAGGTGAGATCATGGGAGAAAAGAAACCAAGTGTCAATGACCTCTGTAGTTATTTTTCAGTCAGTTGAAGAGTAATGAATGCACTGTGAATCACCAAAGAGGGCACTGGGACTACTGCAGTGGCATGACCATCTCCTTCTTACCTAGAGCTTATTCCCTAAAGAGTTCCCAAAATGTGGAGAGACTTACAGCCCATTAAAAGGAGATGTAAATAGTGATAAATAATTTATTCTAAGAAATATGTAAAAATTAAACCTACCAGTTACCTTCCCTCTAACTTCCCCCCTCCCACCCTTAGGCTACTGCCTCAAATGCAAATAGTTTTGTCATGTAACTAAAGATAAAGTCAAACCTGGCCCTATTTCAATATTTCTATTAAACACAAAAAATATGCATGTACAGATGTTTCAAAGAAAATGGAATAAACAAATAAAATAATGAAACAACTAGATGAATATGTAACAGGAAGAAAATTTTCATGAATCTAAACAAAATTTCAAGCAGATAATGACAACTCCATAAAGAAATGGAACATTTGTAGAAATATCTACATACAATATGTAAGAAAGAAGGGTGAATTACGAAAGAATAAATTAGATGAAAGTACACTAAAAAGATTTAAGATTCAAGGATGAAATGGAAGATATACCAATTTTAATTATTTAATTTAACAAAATTAAAGCCTCATATTACAGAAAGAAACAGATCAGAGTTGGCTAAAAATAAACTTGTGGATGTAAAGACTGTTTTAGGATTTGAAACAAAATGAAAGAACACAAAAGAATAAAAATTATTAGGGAAAAATAGTTACTGCATTTGGAAAAATGGGGATTTTACATAAACATAATTGGTATTTCTAAAAAATAGAATATGATTATGCAATAAATGAAAAGAATTTCTGATGTAATTTTTAAATCCATAAGCAAATAACTAATGCACAAGTATATTTTCTAAAGAAATAAAACATTTAAAATAAATTAGGAAAATATGAGTATGCTTAATAAATACTAAATCTAAGAAGATAATCTTTGTTTCACAGAAGACAAATCTCTTAAACAGTAGACTGCATCCTGCTGTCCTCACATATGCCTGTAGCAAACATTTAAGTTAAGAAAATAAGGGAGGATATTAAAGTCATTTGACTAAAAGAACCCTTTGAAAAATATTGTGTGCTATTTTCTGTCATTAAATAGTAAAGAAAATAATTTTAATTCTTTTTATAAAGTCAGCATAACATTATAAAAATCAGCCAATGTAGGTGAAACATTCTCTAAAGTGTGTGCATGTGGACCACACACACAATCTACTTCAGGTTAACTGTAAAATTTTAAAATATTAATTTTATAAATAAATGAGAAAAACTATGTGAAGTATTTAACCCACCTCCCTTGGCAAAGCATATGCTCATTTTATCTTGACTAAGATTAAGGGCAAACCATGATAAACATTTTCAGTGATACACACACAAAATTGATAGTAACCTAATTTAATGATAGCACAAACCTACATGTATTAACAGTTAAATGCATAAATACAATAAATATAACATTTCACCTTGGAAATACCTAGAAATTTTTTATAAGCCCAGAATTTGGTCTGTTGTAATTAGGTTCATGAACTTCTGGCATAAACATGTTATTATAATGATGATATAATGAGGCTGAGGTTATGGACAAGTTAGGGTAGTACCTTCTGCATAAGCATCTGTGGCTGGATTAAACTAGCTATAAGTTAAGGCCTCCTGTCCTTTGATTTTGGCAATTGAGGAGGGATTCTCTAACTACCAATAGGGTGTTCTTTGGGAGATCTCTAGGCTTGGCCCTCTATTCGTTTGTTCCTCAATTGCTGATGTCTGACTAGCTACCTTACAGTTTGCTGCTCTGTGTATGTTTGTATATTTATATTTGTGTGTAAGTATGTGTATGCTTTTTTGTATTCCTCGAAGGCTTCATTCTGTTAGGTGAAATCTTCTCTGATCGCCTAGTGATTCTTGCTAATGAAATCACACATAAGAAAATGAGAAATTACCCTAAGCTCAAAATATTTCCTCATATATTAATCGTATTGGAGCAATTTTTTTTTTTAAAGAAAAAAGGCACTGTAGTAGAATGGACCATATATAGAAAATTTCTCATACCCAAATATTAGGTTATCTAATAGAATGTCTGTGGGAAAATAGACTATTTAAGGAAAGTCTCTATAAAATCAAGAAGCTAAAAATTATATCTAGGTTAAGATGAGACAATATAAAAAAATGAAAGGAAACTGTTCATAAAGACTGCCTGTGTACTCAAATTGATTTTTTAAAATATTTTTACTTCTTTTACTTTAAAAATTTCAAATTTTAAATGTCATTTTTATACTATCAATATAATTTATATGAGAGGGATAAAAGGGATTCTAATTAGAATATCAATTTTCCAAGAATGAACGTTGGAACTGTATGTTCCAATAAATAGCTACACTCATTTATGTTTTACTTAATGTAAATTTTTTTAAATATGGCTTTTAAAGGATATTCCTCTTTAAACATGTTTGGGAATACTGATTAATACTTGTGTCCTTCATATTAGGTTAGATGGCTCCATATTATGTAGTATAATTAATGATAGCTCTTTGTAGCAAACAAAACCTATCTCAATAACATAGTTCTACATTTTTATTTCTCCTTCACATCATTTTTCAAGGCAAATTGAATGACTATCCTTGTAGGCACTTCTCCATTTAATATATTTAGATTCTCCCAAATTAGTCAAGTAATTGTGGCCTCTTCCATCTTAAGATACACAACCACTATAGTTACTGAAGAATGGGGAAAGGGCATGTGAGATGTTATGATGGTTTCATGGCCTCAAAGTGCTATACATTTCTTCCACTCTGATCTTATTAGCTGGAATTCAAGCAAAAGATTTTAATCTAATCAAAATGGGTATGGGAAATAGCTTCCCTATTATGCCTAGTCAATACCTCTATCACAAGCTCCCAGAGAATTTTATTACATTTTATTTTGTATTTTTTCAAGATTTTTCTGTAATACAAAGAGACAAATCTTTCTAATGGGAAAAAGGTAATTTTTTGAGTGACACAATTTATTTATCAGCCTTAAAATAGAAGTTTGCCAGTATACATACATTTATTCTATATAAATTAATATAATTTAGAAATAAAATTTGCATTCTACTTCAAAAGTAATCACTAAGAATTAAGATAAGGGGGTAAGATAAATTAGTTGTCATTGTTCACTTATTAAAAACTAATATATACCTGTAGTAATGATTTTGTTCACAATGGATAGGATGGTAGTTGACTATAATGCCTCTCAATCATATGGTATAATATTATAAAATGCTAGTTTAACAAATTATCAAATTATAGTTTAATTAGTGTTGAACATGAGGGGAAAAATTCCCTGACTAGCCGCAGTCGAATAAGTAATATAAAGCAGGAGTAAAAGAGGGAATAGATCTAAATGCAAGTATATAAAGTAATAGATAGAAGTGCAAGCAAAGGATATTCCTAATTTCTTTCTCTGATAATTTCATTGGTCTTTATGCCATTAACATCACTGTTTAATCATACTAATACATTTTAAGTCCAATGCCTCCCTGGCATATGTTTTTCTATTTTTATTTACTAAATAAATAGTCTGTACTTACTATGTGTCAAGCATTGTTCTGAGACTTTAACAGTTCATTTACCTAATTCTCATAAAATCCCATTAGAAATATATCACCGTCATCAAGATGGTTTTTATAAATGGGGAAAGAACTGCAAGGTGCTAATTTCATTTAAACTAAGGAAATTAACTCCAGAATTTGTGTTCTTAACCATGCTAATGTGGTGTCAAGTTTTATAAGCTTCTAGGCTATTGTCTGACCATTTTTATTCATTTGAAATACTAAAACTTTTAGTCCAATGTGTAGACTTTCAATTGGATTAAAATTAATATATTGACTTTTGCGTAATAAATTTTATGCTATTAAGTATCCATTCCATTTTTTGGAAACATTTTTTTATTGTTTAACTTATATGAGCCACCTTGCATTTATGGACTAGGAGATACCTAGTCAATTTTATTAACTTTTTCATACTATTTATTATCATTGTTATATTTTAATTATTACATTAATATACAGACCATTATTTTTCATTATAGTGTATTAGATAATTTTGCTAATGTTTATCTTTACTTTTTACATAAGTATTTATTTAAAAAAAATATTAGTTAAACATTTCTTGATACTAACATCAATGGATTTTGAAAAATGCTGGTTCCTTACAAATGAAAAACGAAAGATTTCAATCTTATTTTGGAATTTAGAAAGTCATAAATAAATAATATAATAAATTATTATTCTATGTATGTATCTCAAACTTCTATGAATAGGGAAAAAACACCAATAATTCAGTAGAAAAATGATAAAAGGGTATTTTCTTATTTTAGCTAATAGGGCTACTGCAAATAAAAAACAACTGTTTAGCATGCATGGGGAAAGTATTTCTTCTTTATGCCAATCTATTTTGGGTTGTATGACTCTGAACCATCTTTCCTAATGGGATTCAGAGATCTGGTTTCCCCTTTTGGCCTCTCATCTAAAGGTATTGTCTCTAGAGGAGAAAGAACAATGGAGTTCACACTGGCTGTTAGCTTTCTTATGCACAAAGTGGCTCTTGGGAGTTTACCTAAACAACTGCATGGTATTGCTGCTTTGGCATCCGTTTTGTTTGGCCAAGTGGCCTGTGGGGCCCTTAAATTGACACTAGCCCCTTCATGCAAGCACATACCTTAGAAAATAGCACACAGAGGCACAAGCAAGTTTCTTATGATTTTATCAACAATCTTGCCCACCCCTCAGTGTCTTTCCCTTTGCACACGCATGAAGAAAAGATCCCATGAAACTTACCAAAACCTGCTCATTTTGAATTTAATTGACCAATGTAGCCTTAACCAGGGAACCCAAAAGCATTGCACCCAAGGACCCTAATTAAGGCACGTACCTTAGGTCCTGCCTCTCTCTCTGCCTGCACCCTGCCTGAACCTCCCCATGTGGTTCTTCCAGGTTCTCCTTGTACTTCCTCCAGAACTGAGTCATAAAATTCTCTTATTTCAATTTCTCGTGGTTTTGTTGAACTAAGGCTCACCATCCTACACCCTGTGCTTTACTTAACACATGTAAATTTCACAAAATCATAACAGTAACATAGATCATTTATCTGTAGAATTCATTAGTCAGAGACTGACAAAGTAAAAAAATAATCACTGAATTATTTTGAAAATCTAAGGAAAGATTGCTTCACATGCATATATAAATTGGTATTAAATCCACCAGTTAACTGCTGAGGAATTGAAAGTTTATGTAGAGCCAACATAATATCACATAGATTCCTCTTTGTCTCAAGGAAGAAAATAGTACACCTTTCTAATGAATTACTTAAGACACAAATAATGGGACAAAAATATTAGCTGTTCTCTGTTGTAGAGCAATAGACATATCATCACATATGCTGTATTATTGTCAAAAAATTTTAACTTGGATTTAAGCAAGCTTATAGATACATCTTTTATGTAGATAACGGAGGTGAGAGAAGAGTAACTGACACAAAGAGTACATTTTAAAAGTTCTAGAACGCAGTAAATGCTACCAGTTCAAGGGTCTTCAAGAGCTTATTACTAAAAATGTGCTTTTCAGAATTGAAGGAGACTTAAGGGACATAATGATAAAGATGTAATATGGTTCTGAATAGGATCTTTGTTTAGATAAACTCATTATAAAAAACTTTTCACTGTATTAGATAAATTTTATCATGAATATTAATAATATTTAGAAATTATTAATACTTTGTTAAATGTGTTATTTTGACTTTGTAGAAAGATATTTTTATTTTATTTAACAATATAATAGTACTTCTGAGATGTTTTTAATGCTCAAAGAAGTTAAAATATGTACATTTGTGACAGTAGCAAATTACTAAATTCAAAGTATACAGTCTGTCAAAGTAATTGTCTTTTTCCCTAAGTGTATCTATTTAAAATGTTGCAGAGCTTAGGAATGTAAACTTTTCATGATACTGACTAAAAAATGATGATTAATTTGAACATTTACACTAAATTTTATAGAAATTATAGGTCTCATAAATATTCGAAAGTGTGTATGCACTCAGTGAAGCATTGTCATTCATGGATATTGAGAATTAATGGATTTTTTATTTCAACATTTAAAAAATAAGAATATCTAATAATTATATATTAGTTAATAGTTGTTTTAGTTTATGTATATGGTATTCAAATAATATGAAGAAAAAGTTATTATAAACACTAAAATGAGTTTTATTCTATTTAGTGGAAAAAAAATTCTGCTTCACATACAAATAACTTCCTCACCAATCTGCATTCTTGTACCTATGAGAATTTAGATTTCCTTTTTTAGTATTTAATTGGATTACTTCATGAATATAAGATGAAAATGAACAGTCCTTTCAAAAGAACAGTCAAAAGAAACTTGGTGAGTTGGTGGTTTATTCAGATTCAAAGTTCAAACTGAGAAATCATGTTTCAGCAAGATTCAGTTTAATGTATTTTCTTTCTAGTTAAAAAAATAGATGAATTTGAGAAATAAATAATATATTAAATATGATTAAACTTATTTTTGATCACTATATCATGTATACGTTTTTAAATGTTCACAATACTTCACAATATTAGCATAATCTCCATCTTGTTCTAGCATTTTCTATCTTCACTATTACAAGTGTGTCTTTCGAAAATATTATAGACATTTTACTGAATACAAGCATCTATGTTATTAACAATAGTAAACAAACAAAATATTACTAGACTTAGGAAAATTTTCTGTTTAACAATTTCTTAATATCAAACCCTACCCACTTATTTGCATGCGTTTTGAATATAGTTAAGAGAAATGGCATACAGATATTTAGTACAGTTCTCTATACTAAATGTTTTAAGTGTATTATTACTTAATATCTTTGCAATGATTGTGAAGGCTATGGTTTATTATCCCCATTTTGCAAGTAATAAAAGCAAGGCAAAAAAAATGTTCCCGGAGGCACATGTAACATGAAAGCAAGAGGATTTGAGCCTAATCCTGTAATTCCAGGCTGCATTGCAATATGCAGTTCACTGGTATACTGAAGGTGCACACCACTCAGAAAGAGATTTATTTAGATTATTTTCATCTGAATAACTCCAACAAATAAATATTAAAAGAGAGTTTTTAAAATCTTTATCTATTGGCTTCTGTTTCTGAAGAAACTTTATCTGTTGCTAAATTTTGCATAATACCACAGAGATAATGTTTCTATTTTAGGTATATTCACTCAGAGTTAATGCCGCATTAAACAAACATTTTGGCACAATAAATATTGTACAGTATTTGTTTCTTACACCATGTCAATATGTAGAAAATCAATTAAGAAAAATAATGAAGTATCGACTCATATAAATGTTTTGATTATTTCATTCTCTGATTGCCTTTTCTCATTATAAAGCTCATATATTTAGTGAGAAAGGTTATAATTTCCACTTTAAAAAATCCTGTACATAAACAAATTAAAAGTTTTAACAGAATTTAGTTTTCATTAAGTTAAGCAGCCTTTTCAAAGTCAAATAAACATGGTAGATTACACATAGCATTTTCTTAGATTTTACTTTTCAATTCCAAAATAATTTTTCCAAAATGATCATATAATTTTAATTTTAATAACTTGCTTTCATGCTGAATACAAGCAAGTTTATTTCTAGAAATCATACACTGTTTTAATAAGTATCACATAATTATAAATTTTATGCCACTATAATTATGTCTTATAAATCCTAAATCAGTTGTTTGCACAACCCTAATTGCATTTTCTTTGTCTTCAAAAACATCTATGATTATTGTACTCCTTATGAAATTGATCACTATTATGCAAAGTCTTTCTCTGTGTTGATTTAAAATTAACTTATTTATGTGTGTATGGAAATATGTGTGTGTGTGTATACACACACACACAAATATTTGTATCTTCTAGATCTGTATATGTTATGAATATGTTTTTACCTCTTTTTTCCTTCTTGGCTTGTCTTATTCCATTCAGTTTTTTTTTCTTAAAAAGTTTTCATTTTACAGATGTAAAAATATTTTTATAATATAAGCATATCTAACAGCTAAAAAAGAGAGGGTAAGAAAATGAAGGTTAATAAATGTCAGATAAATAAGGCATTCACATGAAGCTACAAAGATAATTGTATATAAAATATTAAGAAAGGGGAGATATTCAATATTATATATTGAAAGAATAAATGTGTAAAGCCTATATGGAAATGAAATACTACCAATATAATAAAAAATGAACAAAAGTCTTTAGGAATAACATAATTATGTGTAACAAGAGGTATATAATGTATTTTCAAGGACTCTCACCTTAAATTAAAAACAAGTGAGAAGTTCAGCCTCCACGGTAGTAACATTCTTAAAGTATAAAAAGGAAATATGTTTGCTAATTGGCCCACTCTTCTCTTACTGTAATGATAGTATTATCTCTATTATCAATATTAATGATTTTAACTTTTCCTGCAAATAGTCTCCTATACATATATCTTAATCTAACTGAAGAAAAGAAACAAACTTTGAACATTTGTTGTTTTAGTATTTAAACATGACTTATTTATATCTTATCTTCTTGTTCTTGAAGTGTTTAGCGCTAGTGATTATATAGGAAAATTAGGAAGGAAAAATTATCAACATATTCTGAATTAATGTGTGTGTGTGAGTGTGTGTGTGAGTGTGTGTGTGTGTGTATGTGTGTGTGTGTGTGTGTGAAATATATACCAAATATAGATTCTAAATCTCAGCTGCCTAAGCATCTTTAGCCAGTTACTGTTCTTGATTGTGATGATCAGTGATAAAGCTAGTTAAAGGTTTTGGTATTGATAAAGGACCATGTTAATCCTAATGCTTTTTGAGTTCCCCTCAGCAAGTGATGTGGTCAACCATTCTTTTTTTGGAAAACTCTTTTCCTTTTTTTTCCTCATCATTTTTTCCCATTTTTTCCTCTCTTTGTATAGCTATTGATCATCAGTCATATTATAATTATTATCCTTTTGTCAATCTCTGAAATCTGGAAGTTTTAGGCAGTACTATCCATTAGAATATTTTGCAATGATGGAAATGTTCTGTAATCTAATACAGTAGTTAATAGCAACACATGACTAATGCATGTGACTAGTGCATCTTAAGAAACTATTTAAAAATTTTAATCTTAAATAATAACCACATGTGACCAGTGAGCAGCATACTTTTAGAGGTAATGACTCAATCATTTATACCTTTTTAAATGGCAAACACTCCCCAGGCCATCTAATGTATTTTCATTGCTTAAATACTCATTTTATGCTGATTAATTTCAAAACTATATCTCCAGGTGAGATTTTGCCACCAGTAAATGATACATACATTGGTCAAACCAGATAACAAAATTGTGTTTTTAACCCTGCAACATCCCCCATATTTTCCCATTCATAAATTTCTGATTATTCTAATTCCTTTTTTTTTTTTCTTTGGTCAGTCCCATTCTCTCTTTCCATGTCATCACTCCATTTATGTCATGGCAACCTACTATCTGATTTAGAAAAATGATATCTTAAAATCAGGACTTCCTGATTTTAATTTGCTTCCATAAAATCTAACTCAATGATATAACTGAGAATTAGCTGTCTATTTCACAAATACGTTCACCAGAATCTTGAACCTAAAATGTCTTACTCACTCTTCATTCTTTTTAGAATATAACTTTTTTGATAGATCTAATTTGTTTTCTCTTTCTCTCTCCAGAAGTTAGTCACATCATTAAACAGCATCCGATGCATTCATACTGAAATCCTTTCAGGTATTAAGGCATAATGGACTCACACACAGGACCACAATGTCATTTGAGGGGCTCAGTACAAAACTAAAAAGCCCTGGCACCCTTGTTAAATATCTGGTAAACAATACCATTGATGGTATTAAGATAATATAAAAGCTTCTCTTTTCTTCCAAGATTTGACTCTTAACCTGTTATAGTGTGTTTTCATTTGCTGTTTATTTGATGAATGAGTCCACTTTCCTAGCCACAGAGGAAGACCCAAGAGATCAGAACCTCCATGCCAGGACACTCCCACCATGTAGCCCTGGGACGGTGTAGCACTGCTATCCCATGGCAAAGGTGTGGCTGTCATCACACTCTGCCCAGAAGCTGCAGAGGATGCTTGCCAAACTTGACCCTCCCTGCCCCCTTATCTGGATCCCCACTAAAGGCTTAGTGTGATAGAGTTCAATGGATTAGGGTTATGAAGGTTCAGCCATTTGTGGTGCCTAGGATTCCAGGGATAAGCAGCAGCTACAGAAAACCTTTCAGGGAGACTGAAAGGCAGTAGGAGCCCATTTCAAAAGCTCTATTGTCTCACCAGACTTCTCTGAAAACATAAATTCAAAAATAAAATTATTATTTCAAAATGCCAGCCTCAGATGATTGAAACCCAAGTATGCAGCACTTCTAAGAACAGGTCCCTGAAGCCATCCCTACTTTCAAAGTTGGATTTCACATGTTGTTCCTTCTGTCTAGAATACTTATCTTCCTTTCTTCCCCACAAACCCCAATGCCCTTTTAAAATTTTCTCTCCTCATACTTTGGGTCTTTATAAATGTGCAAGTTAGTTAATCTATGATGCCTTTTTCAACCAGCCTTTTCAAAAGGCTTGAGATTTCTATATTTTTAAAACAACTTGTGATATTGATATAGATGAAATGTTTTCTTGGATCAGGATAAGCTGTCTGGGTTCAAATTACAGCACTCAGCTAACTGACCTTGTGATGTTTCACAAATCAGTTGCTAAAAAGCCACTCAGTTCTGTGTTATAAAATTTGAATCATAATTAGTCATATATAATAGAGAATTATATGATTATTAAATGAAATATCATATGGTAATGTTTAGAATATTGGCTGGTACAGAGTAATATGAACTAGCAATAACAATAATGAAGTTGATGATTTCTTTTACTGGAGTCACTTTTAACTCTGCATAGCAATCTTCTGTGTATGTGTCTTTATTCTTTGAAAATAAGAACTGTAAAGTGGAGACAGGACTATGTTGTTCTTTATTATATATCAAGCATATAACATAGCATATTTATTTAACAGCATATGTTAAAAAGTATGTTGTTAAATAAATGAAAACATACGTGCATAAATGAAAATTTTCAAGAAACTTACAGAAGTGACTGATTAAAGTTATTTAATAATTTGTGTGCTTGATCCTTCAAATTTCTAATAAAATGTTTAATTTCCAATAATTGGACATGAATTATTGGATAATCATTTGCTTTGTGTTCATCGCCTTATGCACACACAGATGCATGTGCAAACACACACACACACACTCATACAAACATACATATATTATTTGGAAATTGAATGACCACCTCAAATTTGATGATTCACTGGAAAAACATATAGGACCCCATAAATATCAAGTCACAGCCATGGCTAAGATTTATTATAGCAACAGATACAAACCAAAGAAGTAGAAAACTAAAGGACCCTGGATGGAGTCCAGAAAGAAAAAATACAGGCTTCCAAGTTTATCTTCATCTAGGACCACACAGAACACCCTTTCTTTCTAGAAGCAGACTATAAGGATATGTGTGGAATGTCTTTGCCCATAGAAACCCATTTAAGTCTAAGAATCTGGGGATTTATGGAGGGCAGTTCACATGGGCACATCTTTTTATAATCCCAGACTAGCAACAGAAAGTCAGGGCCCACAACAATCAAAGAAAGTGCACATACATTATCAATCTTGCAACTTGTGCATAGCAAGCCCGACAAGCTGGTACAGAATGTCTCATTGTTCTAGGTGTGAACAACAAAATTGTCAATCATTAACATTAAAAGCCAGCTGAAGGCCCTTTCCCAGGAGTTGGCCAAAGGACAAACATGACTTCAGGTTTCTTTGGAGATATGTAAGGAACAAACACTAATACCTATTTTGTTAACTCTTTCTTAACACATAAAAATTAATCTTTAACAGCAACAGACTCAATATAGAAAATTTGGAAATTATACAAATATTCTCCATTGGAAAAAAAACCTAATCAGAAAAACCCAAAGAATTATTATCTTTAAGTGTTATTTTTACAAGTGTTTTTGTATAGTTGTGTTTGTTGCTTTATTATCATTATTATTATTATTATTATTATTAATTATCATTATTATTATTATTATTTGTTTTATACATTTTAACTATATCAGGTTTCTAGGCTGTGTTTCTTTATTTTACATAAATATATTTTAAACTAAATGCCAACATCTTTATAATTTTTATTTTAATTGCTTTATTTTAATTTAACATAAATGTGATATATGCTCGTTTCTTTTTATTTTCAAATTATTATTATCTTTTTTAGTTTTATAAAGGCTATGATTATTCATAATTTTTTCTGTATTTGTAGTGATTTCCTAAGGATACCTTCAGAAAAGAAGAGATTGTTAGTCAACTTTCATGCATATTTAATAAAATCTGATTTAGACTTCTGGTTTCTGCTGGTCACAAGATCAGCAACACTAACACTTTATTTATTTGTTTGTTTGTTTGTTTGTTTATTTTATAAGTTTCAAGTATATAGTACACCAGTTAGACATTTATATAGTTTATAAAATGATCCCCCTAATTGCTCTTTCTCTCCTCTGGCTCTCCACCTAGCCATTACATTAATGGTAACTGCCTTCCCTATGTCATACTCCCCATCCCTGTGACCATTTACCAACTACTAATATGTACTTCTTTAACCCTTCATCCCATTCTCACATCTCTGTAAACCCCATCCCTTCTGGCCATCACCTGATTGCCCTCTATATAAATGAGTGCTTTTGACTAGTTTGTTTTTTTTGTTCCTTAGATTACACATACAAGTGGAATCATATGGAATTTATCTTTCTCTGACTTATTTCACTCACCGTAATAACATCTGGGGCCATCCATATCATTGCAAATGGTAGGATTTAATTTTTTCAATGGCTGCGAAATATTCCATTGTATATATGAACCATAACTTTTTCTCCAATCATTTGATGATGGACATTTAGCTTGCTTTCATATCTTGGATATTGTAAATTTTGCTACCATGAACATAAAGTGTATAATCTTTACAAAGATTATTTTGGTTTTCTTCAGATAAATACCCAGAAGTGCAATTACTTCAGTTTTCTGATTCAGTCATCTGCTTCATCTAATCTATTGTCAAATTCTTCTAGTGTATTCTTCATTTCAGTAATTTTATTCTTCATATTTGTCTGGTTAATTTTTATGATTTTTATGTCCTTTACTATCTCTCTGTTGAGGTTCTCATTGGATTTATTTATTCTCCCCTTAAGTTTGTTGAGCATCTTTATAACCATTATTTTGAAGTCTGTCTCTGGTAGGATACCAGCCTCCATTTTGTTTAGCTTATTTTCTGGATTTTTCTCCTGTTATTTCATTTCTGTCATGTTTCTTTGTTTTCTCATTTTATCAGCCTCTTTGTGTTCTTTTCTATGTGTTATGAATATTTGTTTCATCTCTCAACCTTGGGCAGATGGCCTCGTGTGGAAGGTGTTCTGTGTGGCCCAGTGGTGCACTCTCCATGATCCCCTGTACCAGGGGCTCTGGACGTGATCTTTGTGCGGGTTTTGTGTGATCTTCCATTATTGCCAAGCTTTTGTTGTTGTTAGTACACCAGTACATGGGATTAATGCTCAGGCTGACTAACTGTGGGAATTGGCTGCACCCACAGGGTGACTTGTTGTGTGGGGGCTGACCCCACTGTGGGATTTTCCCTAGCAGACTCCTGTACTTGCTGTAACCATCCTTTGTATGTATCACTAATGGGACTAGTCAAGAGTTGCTCTGTTGTGGTCTAGTTCCAGCCGCTGGATGTGTTGGTTTTGTGGCACCTTGTGATGGGCTCCACAGTAAGCCAGGGTCATCTGCTGCCTTTGATTGCTCCAGGCTCCCTGGTGGGAGCTACAGTGAGATCCACAGATGGTTGTTTCTTATGCTGGATCTATAGGTACATGGAAGAGATGATGCTGTAAGCAGCAGTCCAGGTATCTCTCATCCCTGACTTCGGGCAGTTTAACAGAGGGACCAGTGCTCCTCAAGTCCTGACACTGCCTGTCAGTTGCCTGTAAGTCTCTGAAATTGGAAGAGGCTCTGGATGATATGCATGTTAGGTGGTGCAGGGACCCCAGCAGTCTCCTGGACCTGTGAAATCAATTTCTTCCTGCAACTGCAGAGTCAGTTTACATGCCAGTGCTGTCTCTGTGGTTCTCTATAGAAGTTTCCAACTGTAGTAAGATCAGCTGCTGCCCACATTGTGCCTGCAAACACCCAATCTCTGCTTAAAAATTACTGAATCTCATAGGTGTGAGTTTATGGCCCGCCACTAAATGCTTCTCCCACATGGACAGGCTTTTCATGGGCCACATGAACTAAGTGCTGTTGTTTGATGTCGAATTTGTGAGCCAAGGAAAGCACAGGATGGGACTGGATTGCCTGGGAGCAGGCTTGTCACAGGTAATTTGTGGGTTAAGTAGGGCGTCATCTCAGTGACTCAGTGAGGCATGGGGCCATCAGGCCTACACAGATTTGCTTCCAGCTCTGGACTGTGGGCTACCAACAAAGTCAGATATCACTGTGTGACCTACTGTCATGTGTGATAGGCCCACTGGGACCTGCCCAAGCAATACTGTATCTTGTGCTGGTAGCAGTGACCTTCCTGTTGGAGTGATTGGAGTTCCAGTAACACACACACCTCTAGGTCCTTTTCCCTGCCAAAGAAATAAATTTCAACTCAGTGAATATGAGAAATATATGTTTATTAAAAGCACATTATGAGATAGAAGACAGATCAAGCCTAAAACCAGTTAGCCATGTGGAAATGAGGTTACTTACCACTAAGGACGGGGTACAGGTTATAGTCAAGGAAGATGGAGGAAGGATAGGCCTGTGTTATATTTGGGGGCCATGATAGGGTGGTCCTAAAGACATTCCTAGGTGATTGGCAAGTGAGGTCACCTTGATTGACCCCTGGCTGCTATAAAACTTTGCGTAGTGCACATGTGCTTACCCAGAATTCAGTCTGTTATAGACTCATGAACTTCCAGGCATAGTCACAACGGTATAAGGAGACTGAATTTAGGTGCAGTACTTTCTGTCATGCTTTTGTAGCTGGTTAAGGCTAGCAGCTTTTATGACCTTTGTGCACTAGGATTTGGGGTAATTTAAAACACTAAAAAGGAGGTGTTTCTGGGATGACCTAAGGAAGGGTCTTCAAAGAAGTTTCTATGGCTACAGAGCTGAGCCTCTCTCCTTTGTTCCCCTGTTGCTCATGCCTGACCAGCTACCTAACAGTGTATTCTCTGAACTTTGCTCACTTCGCTGGCTGAGATCTGTTGACTGAGCAGAATCTGCCACCTCTGGGCAGGGGCAGCTGCCTATCAATGCGTGGCAGGCACTTTGAGTATTGGACAGGGCAGGAGCTCAGAGAGTCAAGGGCTGTCAGGACAGTAGCCTCAGTTTTTCTGCCCTTTTTGTGTCTGCATGTCCCTGCAGTAGTCTCAGGTCACAGGGAGACAAGCTGCTTCCTGGGGAGGTCCCCAGCCCTCGGTGATCCCCTCAAGTGATATTGTGGCTCATACAGACTGCAGTGATCTGCCCACAACTGTTTTCTCCGAAGTGTGCTCACTGCACTAACAGAGGTCTGTTACCTGCACAGAATGCACAGCCCCAGAGAAAAGCAGGTTGGAAGAGGCTGCCTGACAATGGGCTGTAGGCACTTTGTGGCTTGAGTAATGTGATATCCTAGGGAGACAAGGACTGTCAGGCCAATATAGCCTCAGTTTTGCTGCAACTTCTGTGCCTGGGCATTCCCACTGTAGTTACAGATCATAGAGAGACCAGCTACTATCTGGGACGGTCCCACAGACCCCTTCACTCCCTAGACACAATATTGCAGCTCCTGAAGGCAGCAGACGTCTGCCTCACACTGATTTTTCTGCAGTTCCTTCCCTGTGCTAGCCAGTTTGTTGCCTGTGTGGATGGGAGGGGGCCAATGAGGGAGGGGGAAGGAGAGGGTGGTGGAGGTTGACTGTCAATCCACCACCGAATGGGGCAATTTGTGGGTAGGCCTGGGGCTGTGTCTCAGGGAAACAATGGCAGTCAGATCAGTACAGCCTCAGTCTTGCTGCAACTTCCATAACCATAAGCGGGTTCTCACAGAACTCCCATGTCACAGCAAGAGCAGCTGATGTCTGGGGCTGGCCCACAGATCCCGAGATCTGCCCATGTTCATGTTGGCAGCAGTGATCTGCCTGAAACTGTCTGGGAAACCTGTGCTGAAAGTGCTGGCTCCCTCCTGTGAATGTTTGGCCCTGAAAAGGTACAGGATGTGGCAGTCACACAGCAACAAAAGCCTCAGGCAATTTGCAGGTTGGGTGGATTGGGCCATCTCTTCAGGCCTGAGCTTCCTAATGGCCGTGTGGGAAGGGTCTGCACAGTCAAGCTGGCATGGTCTGTAGATTACCCTGTAGGGGGCCTCTGGTTTTTATAGTCAGAGTTATTGGAAACCCCTTGTCCTGGGCTGGAACCTTGGGCTGGGGAGCCATTGAGTGAGGCTAGGAACCCCCTCTCCTTAAAGGGAGCCTCTGCAGCCTCGTTCTCCCTCTCAGTGATCCTCCACCACCCACGGGTGTGGGTCCAGCAGCATTCGTGACTTTCCCCCTTCTACCAGCATCAATGTAGCTCATTCTTTATATCATCAGACATACACGTTACAATCAGCTGGACTTCAAGTGATTCTCCACATTGATAATTTTATAATATGGTTGTAATTTCAATGAGAACCTGGGAGGAGGACAACCCTACTTTTACTTAGTACACCATGTTTCTCTGAGATCCCCCCTAAAAACTTTAAAAAAAAATACAAACTCTTAGGCCTCACCCCAGAAAAAATAGAAACTCTGGGGCGGGACCCAGCAATCTTTGTTTTAATAAGCTATCCTGGTGATTCCAAAGCTGGCCGAGGTAAGCAGCATAGGACAGCTGTAGGCCCTCACATGAACAGCCAGTTTTCAGTATAGGGAAGGAAAGGCTAAGAAATAAATAGAAAAATCTAAAATGAATATGATTTTTATAATCATGGCTCAGAATTTCCAGATGGAATAGAGGAAATGTAGCAAATAAAGAGAGATATGAGTTTCTTCATATGCAATTATGCAAAGGCCTCAGGAGCAGCATTTAGGAACTATCAGGACTCTTGCTTTAGTACCTTGATTAGGTAGGAAGAAAATGGATAGATGATGAATGGATAGATGGATGGATGATGGATGGATAGATGGATGAATGGATGGATCTATACATAGGAAGGGAGGGAGGAAGGAAGGAAGACAGGAAGGAAGGAAGGAAGGAAGGAAGGAAGGAAGGAAGGAAGGAAGGAAGGAAGGAAGGAAGGAAGGAAATTTACTGACTCATTTAAGTAAAAGACTAAGAGCAAGCTAGATTCCGGGTTTCAAGGTACATTATCAGGTATCTTTTGCTTTCTCTTGGCTTCTGTTTTCATTCTTCTATGTTGGCTTTAAATTCCAGCAAGTTTCTTCCAATGTGCAAAAATGGACCTCAACTTCTCTATGCTTTAAGTCCTTAAAATGTATCACATTCACATCAGTGCCCCCAACAGTTTCTGACTGGCAATGTTCATGGCATATGTTCAAGCCTGTGATAACCACCTTTCTGAAGGATTAGAAGTCAAGAAGACTGATCTGACTTACACAATAATGCCCCCTTGTTTGCAGTTTTGCTTTCCATGTTTTCAGGTATCTATGGTGAGAGTTAAACAATTCATAAGTTTTAAATTGAACATCATTCTGAGTAGCATGTTGAAATCTTCTGCTGGCCTATTCTATTTAGCCTAGGATGTGAATTATTCCTTTGTCCCATGTATCCACACTGTATATGCTACCCTGTTAGTTGCTTAGTAGCTATCTTGGTTATCATATTGAGTCTCATGATATCTCAGTGCTTGTGTTAAAGTAATCCTTATTTTACTTACTAATGGCTGGAAATTTTAATATGCCAGAGAGAAACCATAAAGTGCTTTCTTTAAGTGAAAAGATATATATATGCATAGAGAAAAAATAGTCTAACAGAACTTTTTGCTATCTACATGTTTCAGGTCTTGAAGCATATCCCCTGCAGATAAGGCCAGTAAAACTGTATGTTCCTGTATTGGGTGTGGTTGACCATTTGAGAGATTACTTTTCCAAAGTGACACGTTCTGGGAAATAATGAACAAAAAGCAGTGCAACAAATGGCTACTTTATAGGAATTGAGCAGGTATACCTGACACTCTGGGAATCTTTGAGGTAAATTAGCATTTGAGACAAATTTGACCTAGTACTAATTTTTCATGGCAGGAAAAGTTGACTGGTTGAAGTCCCAAAAGCTTAAGCAATAATTTGGAAGCATACTGACTCAGCAACTTTCTATAGTTCCCTAGGTGGCAGGATTCTAAACCATTGCAGAGAATTCCAGTAAGATAAAAACTGAATAGTGTCCATTCCAACTGGAAAAAAAAAAAAAAAGCTATTGGTGACTTTGGCAACAAAAGCTACAGTGGATTGACAGGAAGGGAGCCAGATGGCAGTGCATTGAGAAGTATGAATGATAAATGAGGGATCAGAGATGAGGCAAGAAAACACTTCTGAAACATTTCATGGTAAAGCAAAGTTAATGAAAATAGCAGTTTTCTCAACTTAGAGGAAATATGATAACAGTCATTATCACTATGCTGTAGGATTACAAGTAACTATAATTTTGTTCTTATTTTTCATACATTCTAAATTAGCCACATTGAACATGCATCACTTTATAGTCAGGAAAAAATAAACATACTTTAAAAAATAAACATTCAGGCTAAAACCCCCAAATGCTATAAGGCCAAAATACATCAGACTCAACGTTCCAATTTCTGGCCCTCATCCAAATAAGGTGAACATCTGGGTTTCCTGAAGCAAATGGAGAGTTGGTGTGCTTGGCCCTGTCGCTGAAAAGTACATCCAGTAAATTCACAGAAGAGTTCATGTTTGTACCCTGGAGCTATTATGGCAAACTGTACATCTAATTGACAGCTTTTCTGCTGAAAACATCAATAATCTTTCATGTGGGCTCCAGATCTGGAGCAAAACTCCGAGGGCTCATTTCAGTAAGTTATAGCTTTGCAGGTCACCTTTGCAGCTGATTTATACAGGATCTGAGTGGAGAGGACAAGGTGGAAGAGTGTTTGGGGATGTGTCCTGACTCTCCGAAAACCTGGGTTAAAGCTGTGCTGTCACCCACATGCGCACGCACACGCACACACAGCTAAAACAATTTCTTATGTTGTTTCCCATTTGTTCTTATCTAAAATTTACTGAGACAACCACCTATAGATCTATTGATTGTTTAGTTTTCCATCACATGAAAGTCTAACAGAATCAACATAAAACGTAGAGAGCAAATTTTGATATAAAAATATCTCGATGGATCTTTAAATTGTTTTCTTTTTTCTAGGAAAGTGGTTTGAAGATTTAGCTGTATTGCAGGAGGATGGCTGACATTTGGGGAACTTAAAACCTTTAGTGGGAAGATCTGGACCTGCATGTTGAGTATGATAGCCACCATCTACATATGGCTATTTAAGTTTAGTTTAACTAAAATTAAATTAAAAAAGAAAATTAACACTCAGTCACTCTAAACACATTCTGTGTACTCAACAGCAGCTGTGGGTGGTTTCTTCTTTATCAAACTGTACAGAAGTACATTTCCATCATCACAGACAGTCGCCTCGTATAACCCTGGCATAGATCTAAACACTCTTGGAAGTTAACATGTGCTACTTATATCAGGAGCTGAATGGCAGTGATCATTTTATATTAAAAGATTTTTGTAGCAGAGAGTACTAGTTTTCCTTAGACCGTCAGTATTCATTTATTAGCTGACCTCCAATAATCAAAACTTCTTTTGTCATTCTCCCTTAATGGTGAATATACCAAGTGACTAAATCTCAGCAAACTGAATATGAACAGCAGTGCTATTCAGTGGCCTGCAGGAACGTCCTGCAAGAGAAGGCTGACACTTATTATTGAGGAAAGGGCTACGTGTTGGATGACTAAGATGAAGATCAAAGCTAGGAATAATGATGTGGAACTTTGATATCTGAAATCCTTATAGAAAACATTGCCATATCAATCCAGGATAGAGTAACTAAAAAAGGAATAGATCTGTACTATGTTTAACTATTGTATTTTAGATCTTTATAACTCAAAATGAACCCATGTTGTAAAAAGTTTTGTGTGGTTGTGTGCATAGTTTTCCATGATGGTGATCACCTCTGAATTATTGGAGTATGTGTTGCTAGGATCTGTGTCTCCCAAACAAATAATTGTAAGGGACAGGTAGCAAGCAACTGCTCACTGAGAGGATTGTACAGATATGGCTAGTGACTGATTCACATGTATGTGTTTTTGCCTGTCAAGTGACTAATGATTTGGTTAATGAGAAAATGAGTACATCTAACTTTATAAACTTGACTTTTTTATAGCCTAGTCTGGCCATGTGTGTTTCTCTGCCCAATGATATACAGAGAAGGTGCACTATGCATTTTAAAACATTTTATTTTTATGTATAAAAAAGGAATAGAATTAGCTTGTAAATATCTTTTAGTTTTTTCTCTGATAGAATTTGAAAATAGTACCCAAAGGAGCAGCTATTAAGTTATGAAGATGAAAACTGTATATTAAGAAGAGCAAAGAAGAAAAGAGTTTTGTTCTTTGAATAGCTATAAATCCTAAACTATCTAACACAGTGATGAAAATTTTTATTCAGTTAAAACACTAGACTGATATCTAATATATGAAAGTAAAATAAAATGCTGAATGATACAAGGGCTTTTGTGGAAAAGGTTCTAGGTAAGTGCAGGGACTTGGGCCTGTGATGTAAGGCTATTTTAAATCTTGATTTCTAGGATTATATGTGAACAGGGCAAGGATGCAAATAGAAGCAGGAATGAAATACACCAAGCCTGTAACCACAATTTTAGTTTCAACATACTCATTAGAAGCCGTAGTTCTATTACTGTTCCTCCATATGCTTGCAGTCAAAGTCATCCAAATATATTTAATGGGTGACTAATTTCTGTGCTTCAAAGACTTCCATTAATCTCTTTGACCATATCGTGATTTAAAATCTTACCTGCTTCTGTATTTTGAGCACTCCTGAAAATTTTTGCCAGCTATTGCATGAGTCAGAATTTTCTTCTGTTTCAAATAAAATATCTTTCTCCATGAAGATCCATAGTGGACACCACTGGAACAGACTTGTAATAATTTATGTGCTAGTTGAAGCTAAACTCCATCTCTAAAGAGAAATAGAAACTTGCTATGCCATCCTGAAATAACATAGAAAAGGCTGGGAATGTGGAATCATCTGCTTTGTTATTAAAAGAAAACCAAGAATGATTGTTCTAACGTGTAAAATAGATACACAATTATATTAAAATGATTTATAAAATAATCCTACAAATTTACTTGACTCTTACCTTTTAAAATGGCATATTCTACAAATCGTGCATATATTACTTAAATTTTCCTTCTTTCTCTCATAGAATCAATTACTCAAATATTTATTTTAAATAACATTGACAAATGTCAAAAATACCAAAAATATTAACTTCAATCTCATTTCTACAGGCTACTCACATATGCAACAGACATTTCAACAAGGTATATTAGAAAAAAATATAATTCTAATAAGTTAGTGAGAATTTAATTTACAGAAATAAAATTTAGTCATAAACAGCATAGCTCTAACCCAAAATATCCCATTCTAAATTATTTAACATATAGGCATTTATTGTGTATTTAGTACATTGCCATAGCTGTTCCATTTAAAATATCGGTTCTGGGATTCTGATACAGACTATTATGAAGTACATGATGCCAAACTAATTTTTGCTGAGAGTAGTTATAAAGGGTAAATAAAATAAAATAAATAACAATAATGGTTTGTAGGTACCAGAGAACATTTAAGGTAAATAGAACAAAAGAGACAGAATTCCAGAAAAAAAAAGAAAAGAAAGGAAAGAAAAAGAAAAGAAGAGGAAAGGAAAGGAAAGGAAAGGAAAGGAAAGGAATGGAAAGGAAAGGAAAGGAAAGGAAAGGAAAGGAAAGGAAAGGAAAGGAAAGGAAAGGAAAGGAAAGGAAAGGAAAGGAAAAAGAAACATGCTGATTTAAAACCTGCTTTCAAAATAATATTTTTCTTTAAGGGAATTTTCTTATTCTCACTCTCAAGCATAGAGACTAAACTAAATCAAAAATTAGACCTTATGGTGGACGAAGTAAACAAAATTTAGAATGCAGAGATTTCAAAGAGCTAGAACATGAAGGCACAAGTTCCTAAAGAACAGAAAACTGCAAGAGGATAAACTTATATCATGCTTGCAATTCCCCCTTGATGAAATAATTTACATCTAAGCTGTACAGCCACTTGGAAAGATGTGGAGAAACTGATGTAATAGAAACAGCTTAAAGGATACAATTCTAAGCAGAGTATTCAGTACTTTCATGTGTTTTGGGAGATAAAAATATGAGTTAAGAGATTTCTAAGAAGCCTAAAAAATAATCTAGGCATTGGAGTATTTTGATACCCTTTGTGGTTTAGGCTGTCAGAGACCAGGCAATCCAGCAATGCACTGCCCTCCACTGGTTTTCATTAAGTCCTTCTAAACTCTGCCAGTCAGATAAAATTCCAATCATTATGAGTGGAAGATAACAGCATCCAGAGGCTCTAGATTTATTCATTCACAATTTGTACATTCAATCAAAAATTATCAAACATGATACAAAACATAACCAATAAACACATATCTTAGGGGAAAAAAACAATATGACAAAATTTTACCCTCAGATTATCAAGATACTGATGTTATTAGATCCATATTTTAAAGTAAGTATGAATTATATTTTTAAGAAAATTAATACAAAAATGAATAATTTCACCAGATATGAAATCATTGTTTTTAAAAACTTGATAGTAATAATGGCCCCACAAATATAATAATGCAATATAAAATTTAAAATGTGGGTTGAACTGCAAATCAGACCTAGAACAAAAAGAGGATTAATAATTCATAAAATATGTAGTAGATAATATGAATATGGAAAGAAACAGTGTAGGGAAAAAAGGGAAACCAAACATAGACTGAGAATGTTATTGAATGCAATGAAATAGATTTACAATTGATAATTGAATTCCTGAAGGGGAGGGAAGAATAAGGAGCAGAACAATATTTGTAAAGATAAAAAATCAAAAACAGAAAACAAAAATATTTTCAAAATACATCCCTCCACATTTTCCTGATTACTAATGCACAAAGAGTGAATATAAAGAAAACCACATCTAGATGAGTTGTTTCAGTTAGGGTTTTTATAACAAATTGTGACAAATTTGGTGGGTTAGAATTGCATAAATTTGTTGTCTCACAATCTGGAAGGCAAAAGTATGAAATAGAAGTGCCAGAAGGGCCATGCTCCCTCTGGAGGCTGTTGCAGAAATCCTCTTGCCTCTTCCAGCTTTTGGTGGCTGCTTGGCATCTTTGGCTTTCTTTAGCTTATGAATCACTACAGTCACCACCTTCATCTTCACATTGACTTTTTTTGTGTGTGTCTGTATCAGAACATCCTCTGTCTCATAAGGATACACAGGTTTGCAATTAGAGCCCACCTGGTCAATCCAGGAAAAATTTTTCCTCTCAAAGCCTTAACATAATCTCCTCACTTGCCATAGTAGATATTATTTATAGGTTCTGGGGATTCAAAATTGAATGATATTTAGAGGGCGGGGGCATTTTTTTAGCCTGCCACACATAGAGCAAAACTATACTGAAAGACATATGCAAAGACAAAATCCTAATATCAAAGACATGTTACTAGCAAAGGAGCAGTAGTAAGACCAACATCCTACTTTTTTTTTTAACATAGATGCTTTAGGTGATAAGATAATAAAATAAAGTTTTCAACATACTTAAAAAATAAATTCCAAATCAGAATTCTGTAGAAATGAAACTATCCTGACAAGTAGTAGTTAATAGAGACATGACTAAATAAACAAAACAAAACATCATCAAAAACAAACTATAAAAATGCATCAGGAAAGCAATCCTAAAAGAAATAGTAAAGGAAGTTCTTAAGACAAAAGTAAAAGCATATCACATGAAACTGCTGTCCAACAGAAGGTAATGAAAAGGATAGGAGAGATAAAATATGTGGATAAATACAAAAACTTAAATACAATTAACTATATAAAATAATACTAGATTAAAATATACTGTTTTAAATGGCAATGATAGCATTATTGGTGTAATGTGGGTAAATAGGTACAGGGCCTCCTGGTTCTTAAATTATTTGGCTGTAAGATTCAAGTGCTGTATGGGAAGTGGTAAAAGAACTCATTTAAAATGTAGTACAATAAGCAAGGGTACATGTTGTTATCTCTTCTATAATGATTAAGATAATAGTAAATAAATATATAGTTAATGTTAAAAAATAGAAAATATGACAATAAAAAAATCTTCAATTTAAGAGAGTCATGAAAGGTAAGAAAATGAACAAACCTCAGAAAGGATAAAATGGAACAAATACTCATATATGGCATATTTAAACCCAAACATATCTATGACTGTTAAGTGAAAATATACTAATTTTTCGATAGTGCATTTCATTATCATTAACTATTACTTATTCCTATGTCTACCTCTGATCACGTGTCTTTAGTTTCAGTCCAATACAGATAGAATACATTACCCGTTCCAGTGATGAGCAGCTTACCCACCTGGTTTTCTTTTCAGTCAATAGAATGGGAGAGCAGAATGGACAAGTTACAAGCAGATTTTAAATGACAGGTTTTAATTTATCTGAGAACTCTGACCCCTGACATGATAAACATATCTCATAATCTACCGTTTCAAGAAAAATGAGTCATTGCATCATAAAAAATTTTTGCACAGCAAAGGAAACCATCAACAAAATGAAAAGACAGCCTACTGAATAGCAGAAGATATTTGCCAATGTTATATCTGATAAGGGATTAACATCCAAAATTTATAAAAACACACAACTCAACAACAACAAAAAATCAAATTAAAAAATGGACAGAGGATCTGAATAAACATTTCTTCAAAGAGGACATACTGATGGCCAATAGACATAGGAAAAGAGGCTTAATGTCACTAATCATCCGAGAAATACAAATTAAAACCACAATGAGATATCACCTCATACCTGTCAGAATGGCTATCAATAATCAAAAGCCAACAAATGCTGGCAAGGATATGGAGAAAAGGGAACCCTCTTGCACTGCAGGAAAAAATGCAAATTGGTGCAGCTACTATGGAAAACAGGAAGTTCCTCAAAAAGTTAAAAATGACCCAGCAATTTTACTTCTGAGTATTCATCCAAAGAAATCTAAAACACTAATTCAAAAAATGTGATTTCCTCATTTTTATGTAGATACTCCTTAAAATTAAATTGGTATAAACATTAATGTATGAGTCTTGGTGTGAACACATGCTTTCATTACTTGGAGGTAGATAAATATCTAGATGTGGAATAGTTAGGGCATGTGGTAGGTGTATGTTTAACCTTACAAGAAACTGGCAAACAGTTTTCTTAATTGGTTGTACCCTCTTAAAATCCCACCAGCAGGATATAGACTTCCAGGTGTTCTTCACTGTCACCAACACTGGGATAATCAGCCTTTTGAATTTTAGACTTCCTAAAGCTCTGTGCTAATAGTTTATTGTGTATTTAATTTTCATTCTTTCAATGACTATTGGAGTTTAGCCTCTTCTCATGTGTTAATCTGCCATCTGTGTGTGTGTGTGTGTGTGTGTGTGTGTGTGTGTGTGTGTGTGTGTGTGTGTGTGTGTGTGTGTGGATTATGGGTGCTCACCAGCCCACAGTGAAAAATCAGCATATAACTTTTGACTCCCCCCACTCCAAAACTCAACTACAGCTGTTCCTAGGTATTTACAGGGGGATGGGTTCTAGGACTTGTGCATTTTCAAGTCCCTTATTTAGAATGGCATAGAATAATGCATACAGTCAGCTCTCCACATTTATGTGTTTCTACCCAGAATTTGAAAATACTGTTTTAGATATATGGTTAGTTGATTCATAAGACATGAAACCCAAGGATACAGATAGGTGACTGTATATTTATTGAAAATAATGTGTACATAATTGGACCCATACAATTCAAACTGTGGATATTCAAGTGGCAACTGTGTGTGTGTGTGTGTGTGTGTGTGTGTGTGTGTGTGTGTGTGTGAATGTATTCTTTAAATTAACAATCAGGTGATATTTAGTACCTTCCTATACCAAGAAAAATCATTTGATGGTCATATGAAGGTAAATTTTGCTGTGCATAAAATTTTGGATAGATTTTTTTTTGTTTTAGAAGCTTATACTCCTCATCTTAAACACACAATTCCTTCATGACCTTACCTCTTCCTTTAACTCTCCCTTTTTAAGCCCAACTTTATTCCACATGCATACCCTTTTCAATTTATATAGACAATTACTTATCTTTTCTGAATGTTGGACAATTTAACACTTCTGTATCTAAATACATAGTATTATTTCAAGAGTAGACTACCTTTTTAGGTACTTTTTAAAAAATGTAACTCTTAATTTTTCTTCAAAATTCAGCAGCAGTGTGATTTTCAACAAGCCTTCCTAAAAACTCTTCATAGTTCGTATCTGCTCTTTTCCAATATCAGTGCACACCTGAAGCCCATTTTTAAACTTTTGCTATTGTCTGATATTTCTGTCTCTTGTTCTGATTGGACGTCTTTCATCATAGTGCAATCTTAAACTATTCTTTTAAATTATCTCCCAGCTGCATCTTAGTAGAAACTACCAATGACCTCACATCATCTGATCACTAGTTCAAGTTTTCCCAAGTCACTTTTTGGGAATCTTGTTGAAATATTTTCCAGTTTCAGAAATGAATCATCTCTAAGCAGATGATAACTCTGCTAGTGCAAGTTGTTGTTTGTCTCAGTTCAAATTTACAGCAAGCAAAAAAAGAAAAGAATAAATGATATAATCACATTGTATAATATTAGATAATTTCATAAAACATGTGCTATTAGTTTGTATCTGAGGTCCTTTCTGGTTCATAGGACTCTTCCATAGTGTCAAGGTTGAGGTATTTACTGTGAGTGAATCTCTGGGCCTTTTCATATCAGAAAATTAAAATGGCATTTTGCAAAAGAAATGTATATTCAAATACAATATAAGTTATAATTTATTTCAGCTATTTTTCTCTCTTCAAATAATACTGACAGGTATTTTCAAAGTATTTTCATTTTAACTCCTTCATAACTAGGATTTTCTAAGAACAAGTTGATTGTTACTCTATTCATTTTTAGCAAGATAATCTTTTAAACTTCATTCAAGTATTTATAATCCTCGATGCCTTTTTACATTGCAGTGAAAAAATGCTAGCATCTTTGAAATACAGACATTTCATCAAGTGAGAAATAAAGCATAATTTTGTTATTCCCCTTTTGCATCTAGACACAGTGATACATGTATGGTGCATGGCATGTTTTACAGAAATGTTTATCAGTCAGCATTCTGGAAGAAAAAGGAGCTAACTCAAACTAGCCAACTTTGAAAAGAGTTTAATAAAGGGACTACTGTATGGCAAAACTATAGGGAAATCAAAAGGAAATGTGCAGGACCCCAGGTGCTGTAATCACCCCTTGAAGGACAATAAAAGAGCAAGATAATGGAAACCAGAGCAGGTAGCTGTAAGAGAGAACTGCCTTTTCAGAAGCTGAGGATTTTATGTAGAATTATAGGAGGCCTAAGCAACCAATAACATAATAAAATGAGATAGTAAATATCACAGCCTCACTATTCACTCCATCTCTTAGCTCTCCTTGTATTCCCAGTTGTCCTAACCAATAGAAGATCGAGATCAAGGGATGCTGTGTGGTTCATAGAGGTCACCCTCCCATAGCAGAAAACAGATGAAGAAAATGGAGAATAAGTGGAGAGACATGAAGAGAAGTCTTCCAAAACAGGCTATCCCATTACTTCTCAGCATTCATTCTTATATTTTACTCTGGCAAAACAATTTTTACAACACAGGAGAATAGGAAGTCCAGCAGCTACCACATCAGCAATTACTGATGTCCGCTAAGTTCAACTTCCACCTGAAACCAAATGCATTAGACATCATCATTAGTGTCCCCATAATGGCAGTGGGGTTCAGATGGCAGAAAGAAACAATCATTAATTTAGTATAGTCTTCACTTCTTTAGATGGTCAGAAGTACTCTTTCTATTATTTTTCTTTCCCTCACGTAGCCAATCAGTTGTCTGGACTTTTTTAACCAACAAGTGGACTTAACTTTTATCTCTTAGAGTTATTTTCTATTTGCATTTATCTCAATTTTCCATTAAGCAGGATTATTAAATAAGAAAGCAGTACCAAGGACTCCCAGTAAATACCTAGGGTTTCAGGCATTATCCAGCTACCTTCTGTAGTATATCAAAAATAAATTTGATTCTGGTGATTGGGATCAGTCTCCATGATTAGCACATATTCTGCTTCTCTTCATGTGCATTCAACAACATGAGAAACTCAAGCTATCCAGATGACAGTCACATAAAAAATCATATAACTGATTTTTTAATGGTAATCATATAATTGAACATGTTGCCTCTATCCTATACTTTCCAGAATTATGTTTTCCAAGTATGGAAGAGACAACATCTATTGCTGGTTTGTGGCAGTGGCCATATCCTATAGAAAGCCATCCTAACTTTGCAGGCACTCTGGTTCAGACTTCTGTATGGTAGTCTGCCCTTCCACCAAGCTAGTTTTATCTAGGTGATGAAATATGTGAGATCAGTTTATTCTGTGAGTGTTAATCCATTTGCCACACTTTATTGTTTCAGAGGAAATACATGTGAAACCACCAAAATAGATAAGGCAGTTGCTATAGAATTAAGTCTCTCCCTCAGTGATGAAATAAATAATCAAATTTCCACCAAATGGCCAGCTGTTTCCTCTCTTTCAATAACAAAGGTAAATGGAAATACCTCATGGATTTGGCATTACCTTCTACTATGAGCATGTTGCATGCACGACTGTGGTACTCTCCATACTAGCTTTGGTGAGAAATCTGTTGTTGAGCTCCATCCTGTCTCCATTGCCACTTTATATATGAGGCCATTGAGTAAGCACTAGGAAGTCTGGGAGAAGCTGAGATTTATAGTATGGGTCATCGTATACATCTGATGACTATATGCTTCCTTTACAGTAAATGTTTTCTGATATGTGTTTCTGTGCATCATAAAAATCTTCACACTCCACACCCATGCATCTATTTACCCCAAACTTTCTGTACTGTGTTTCAATCTTTGTTTGTTTGTTTGATCTTTAAACCACTAATCACCTAATCAAATCACTATCTATTGCCTACAAATTTTTATAGATCCCTACAGCAGGCTTTCTTTCCCTCTGTAGATTGAAAAACCACAAATGCCATCCAAATTTCTGTCCATAAGGGTAATTTCACTTCTCCTTTGTCTTCTAAAGACACCCTTGAGTCCTTGAGTGAGGCTATAGGGCGAAAGTCACTCATTTATGGCTGGTGGCAGCAGAACATGCAGATATAATCACAAATCAGGTTCATGCTGTTCTGTTTCATTAATTTTGAACAGAGGCCCCAGGTGTGAGCTTAGAGGGGAAAAAACAGCAAAGGGAGATCTAAGTTAAGTTCTGTGACATCTGCTCTTGTAGATTATGATGATGATGATGATTATAGCTTTCAAGACCTTTGTAGGCCCAGTCTTTTACATGACTTTTCTAACATATAATTTAATACTGTCATACATCAACATTTTCAATTTATGAAAGTATTTATGTATATATAGTTGTATGTATTTTTATGTAGGTATTTATTATGTGGATCAGATAACAATCACATAATGAGCAGTTGAATAATGATTTTGTGTTAATTGTATTACTTTCCTATTAATCATAATTGCATTAAATTATCCATTGCTACTCTAACATATAACCACAAACTGAGTGACTTAAATAATATAATTTTCTTTTAGTTCCAGATGTCAGGATTTTAAAACTCAAGGTTTCAACAGGACTGTGTTCCTTTTTGGAGGCATTAGGGGATAATCTGTTTTCTTGCCTTTCCTAGCTTTTAGAAGGCACCTATGTTCCTTGGCTCATTGCACTATCCTCACCTTCAAAATCAGTAGCGTTGCACAATCCAATGTCCTCTTTCTTTCTCTCTCTGTCTGACCTTTACTTCTGGTATCTCTCTCTCTCTCTCTTTTTTTTAATGTTGAAACACTTGTCTTCCTCTTGATAGGACCCTGTGATTATATTAGGCCCATCTAGCTAATCCAGGTAAGATTCATATTCATATCTGTAAAATCTTTTTATTTATTTATTTGTCCATGTAAGGTAACATATTCATGACCCAAACTTAGAATGAGACAGTATTTTAATGGATATACTTTGTAAATAGAAAAGGGCATGGCCTTCCTCCCAAATCCCATGATTTAGGACTCTTAAGCTCTCACTGAGGTTTGTCAAGACTTTATGAAAATTATCTCCCTGACACAGACACTTTCAATAACAATAGGTTTCCGGGACATAAAGTCCAAATGACAAGGCATTTTGCACAGTAACCTGAATTTATTGCATGGCCCTTCTTGTTCTAGGCTCAATTCAGAATTAGCAGCCTTTTATATTACCCAGGAAGTGAATTGGAATAGTTGGACCAAATGTGATAGATACTGTCTACCAAATCTATAAACGAGACCCACAGAGTATTGTGCTTAATAGTGGTTGTTAAAAGATGAAACATTTTTTTTCTTCCTATAGCATGTAAAAACATGCCCCAGACCACTTAACTTTAAAATATTTCATCAATTTTACATATCCCTGAATATCGAGGGTTTTATTTGTCACTCTTTAGCACCCCTGTGTTTTTATTCAAGATCTAGAATGCTGGCTCTTCTCTGTGTATCTGTTTTGAAATAATCATGCATCAGGAATATAATGGACCAGTGTTGTATTCTGTGGAGTATCAAGACAACACATGTTTCTAGTCCAGAATATTTATGACAGAAAGCTGGGGAGTTGACAAAGCCCTGAAACAAGATGGGAAGGGTGTGCTCCTGTATTTATCATGTGACGGCAAACTGCTTATGTTTTTCTTTGCTGGCAGAGATAGGGGGAAATGCATTTCTATTTCAATAGCTGTATACCAGGTGTCAGGGTCTGTGTTAATTTTCTCCAGGGGAGACACCATATCTGGAAATGCAGCTGTGATTGGAATCGCTACCCAATTAGGTGGGTGATAATCGACTGTCATTCTCCTTGACACATCTGGCTTTACACTGTCCAAATAGGCATATTAAATGGGGGATGTAGTAGGAATTAGCACTGTTGCATATTTCAAATTATTGATGATGGCACTAATCTTTGTAATTTCTCTAGGGGTGTGATATTTTTGTTTTGTTTTGTTTTCTAGCAAGTCAGGTGCAATTCCAGTGTCTTCTACTTGGCCCTCTTATCATAACAGTCCTCCCTTCACAGATTAGAGAAACAATGTGGACATTTTGACAGTTTTTTTTTTTTATTTCTGCATTTTTTATATATTTGAGGTTGAGAGAAATAACCATAGAATGGGTATAAGATTGAACTGAAGGTAAGTTAGGTTAAGGCTCCATTTATCACCTCTCTAATCCCCCACTTTATTATTAGTTTCCAGAAACAGCTCAAAGCCAGATCATAATCTCTATAAGATTTGTTTTTTCCCTTCCTCCTGAGAAGGTTTAGAGGAAAATTCAAAGTACATATCTGTGATTGTATTTTGAGGTTCTTCCTCAAGTGGATTTTGGCTTCCCCTCAATCAAGAGGCTCTAGGTTTATATAGTCTGGCTTCATTTTTGAAATGGTTTAAGAGGTCATGAATCAATACTACGATGATTCAAATAAGGTTTCTCCCTCCCAGGTGTAAGTTTTTTTTTTTTTTCTTATATATGTCAATACATACTCTATTAGTTTAAAAATCTCATTTATTTCTAAAACCCAAGCAAATAAATGACTTAGCACCCCATATCCCTGAAGATCAATCAGTCAATAAACAATCAACATTATGTGGTTTATGGCTGTAATTTTTCCCAACAGGCGCTAAGAGTTAAAAACTACCACTGGCCTCCTGCTATAAACAATGTCATTATTCCCATTGAGATAAATCAAGCCAAATTCCATTGTAGCATCTGCAATCAACTTTTCATTTTACAGATCAATCACCATAGACCCTTTCAACAATTGTTGTGGCCCTCTCATCAAATCATTTCTCCATTCCTTGGTAAAGGGTGCATTTTTTCAGCCTCTTTTCCCCAGGTCATGAGAATAAAAGATGGCTGAGCAGATTGCATATATTTGATCCATTCAAACGTTCCCATCAATCTCACCCTTTGGACCAATGCTTCGTAGTACAGGGTGATGTATTGGATTTTCAATTTCTTTAACTATAGGCCACTCTTGAAACCAATTCATTTAGCCAATTTAGCAGACTGTTAAAGTGACTTTTAGGAACTTGAACCATGGCATTAAACCATGAATTCCAGGTTACAAAAAACAGAAAACAAAAAACAACAACAAAAAAACATCAATTCTTTCTAATTAATCCTTCTTCTTTACCTAAACCTCTTAAGAATCCTCTGACAAATACTCTATCCCCAAACGAGCAGTACAATTCATTAAAGTCTTGTAATTTTTTATGTGTACAGGCTATATGTTATATCCCATTGGTATTAGGCCTTCTACTTCTTTATTCTTTTTTCCTTTCAAGCCATTTTTGGCTACAATGTGCATAAGTTGTTCCCTAAGCTCAAGTTAGCAGTTATTATGCCACCTGGTACAATCCCCTGTGTGGCCCTGGCTGGCGGCCTTCTCTGTTTGGAACTCTAAGTCACTGAGTTCTGCCTCTCATCTACCTGAGTGTCTGTATTACATTCCACCATCAAAAGAATCTTTAAACCCTATACAACAATGGCACTGTGAGCAGCATAGTGTAGCCATGACCACAGACTTTTGGATGGCTTCTCGTGGGACAGCTTTTGAATTACTAATCATCTAAACCACAGTGAGAGTGGCTTGGGAGAGCAGTACTCCTGAGAGCGAGCTGTGCTTGAGACGTGTGGCCTGCTGCTGTGGCTTCTGGTGGTTGCCACATTTCTCAGACCCAGATTTCCTCAGTGTGGGGTATTCCAAGCAAACAGTGAGAATTTATAAGAGCTGGTGGCTAGAAAATTGCCTGAGTTGGGTTATTATAGGGCAGGCGCAGGGATGGGCCACTAGAGTAACACTTTCTGAGGTCCCATTCCAGTGGGTTTTCGTCTCAAGCTGTTGTCTAGAGGTCTATTTCAGGGGTCATCGTGTCTTTGGCCTTGATGTTTACTATTATTTGGGGCAGAATCCTAGTTTGTTCCTGTGTTTCCATCAACTCCAGGAGCAGAAGGTTCTGTTTAGCTTCCCGCATGGTAAGGAAATGGGCCCCTCACTGCCCTGATAATGACACTCGCATTGGGGAACAGCTACCAGTTTTTGTTGCTGTATGTCACCAGGAACATACAGGATCCCCAAAACCCTCAGGGGTGCTGTGGGTTAAACCCTTGGATGCAGTAGCCCAATTTTTAATTCTAAGGTGGCTTTTGGAGCAAAGAAACAAATATTTTATCCCTGCACCATCTACCACATCCCCAAGATCTGACAAAGTCACCCAATTGCTATGACAGTGCAATCCCCTAAGCCAGAATGCTAAGGCCTTAGTGAGCACCTCCACATATCAACATACCAAGGACTGATGATACTTCAGACAAGGTGGCTACCTGTCTCATTCCAAGGAAAGGCTGCTATTGGCTCTTGAAGTATAAATCTTAATATCTGGGAGGTGGGTAGAGAAGCATTCAAGATGAGAGATGGCTAGACAACTTCCTCTTCCCCCTCTTTCTGTGCCCACCTAGAAGTTCCAAATGAGGAGTTATTTAAAATAGAGAAAGAGAAAGAAAGAAATTAAATGAACCTAGATACAAGAAAAGGAAATTTTAAAAATAAAAAATAAATTGGTATGTATATGAATAATTTGACCCCGTTAGAAATTCAAAATGTGCTAAAAGAATTAATATAACATAAAGATAAAAAGGACACTGATTGGCTTTTTCACCTTTGTAACAGAGGTTCTAAATTACATTTAATATGCACTAAAATTCTCCAGTTGATAAAGCTTCATGGATTAATCAATACTGGGTTTCAAATTACAGATATATTGGTGGATCTCACTGAATTTAAACATGGTAGCTTCTATAATTTAAGGAGAGTAATTAAATATGATAGAGAAAAATAAGTATAACTCATTTTAATTGTAGCTTTGACTAAATTTTCCATAGTCATAGGACCATTGTCTATAATCTTCTGCATCGGTCATAAACAGTCTGGCACAATGAGTACTAAATTAAAATTAAATTAAGCTTTTGGCAATTACAAATTGGCTTGCCAAAAATGAGGCTACATGGACACCCAATATAAAATAGTTAAGAGGGCTCAATGTAAGTTAAAATAAGGCCTTTAAGTATGAAAACTATTTTTTAAGGCCTTATTAATAAATAGATGATTATCCTCACTGTTTTTCTACTTGACAGTCCCATTTTGCCCTTTCTTTTTTTTTTTTTTTTTTTTTTTGCTGCTGCAACCTTATGTTGCAGTCTTATCATTAAGGTCCCCAAACCCAGAAGTCAATATTATTGAAGTTAGTAACTCCATCCGGTCAATAACTAGTAAATATTTTGCTATTATAAATTTAGCTAATATTTTTCGCCAAGTACTATTTTAACAGCCTCTCAGCTGTGATGTAAATTTACCTCTAAAGTGACACAATATACCTTTCTCATGCTACAAATAGGTTACCTTTGCAGCTTTGCCATTGCACTCACTTTTTGTGGGCAAGATTTTAACTGCATCCAACTTTCTCCTGGAGTACACAAGTGACATTACATTAATGCCAGCCTACTTCGAAGACTTTCGTTTGACACACTTGTTAAGGAGCTACATGTACCACATCTTTTTAGTCTTTTTTGATTTATGGAAGCAGCATATTTCTCATTTACAATTTTTACTTAATCTCACTGATGTTACCAATTCATATCAGTCCACTAGAAGTGGAGCTTTCTCCACAAGAGCTCTAAAATCTGTCCAAATTAAAAAAAGAAAAAAAGAAAAAGAACATTTCCATTGGTGTCCTCAGGGTTATTCACTTTAGAAAATTTAACAAATTTTTGTCACATCTCCTGGAGTCTGTGGAACACTTATGATGGCCTTAAATTATTCACAGACTTCTGACTCAAGAGGCTCTCCTTCTCAGCTCAGTTCTATACACTATCTGAGTGAAAATTACTGGCCACATACTGGTCTCTTCTTATAAGAGACACTCACAGATCATGATCCTATGGTCCTGTGTAACTCACTGCCAGTTATGCCTTGGCCATGGATGCAGCATCCCACAAGCTCAGCCAGACTACTGAGACCCCTTGATTAAAGATAGAGCCAAACCTGTGCCCTCTGGAATATTCTACCTGCAGCAAGGGGTTATCACCCTGTTCTCTTGACAGATGTCATGTGCTAGTGAGGGTCACCTGTCTCCATTGGCTACCTGGGGAACCTATTGGGATTAACTGAGTCAACAGCAAGGGAGTTTACAGACGATATAGAAGGCATTGCCACCATCATAAATATGATAGAACTAAATGAAATTGTGTGTGTGTGTGTGTGTGTGTGTGTATATGTATAATCTTCATTTTCATTAATGGATTTTATATATATATATATATATATATATATATATACACACACACACATACATACATACATACAAGGGGTATATATATATATATATACATACATACATACAAGGGGTATATATATATATATATATATATATATATATATATATATAGTGTGTGTGTTCTAATATATATATATATATATATATATATATATATATATAATCCTAAATAAGGAACAGGACCCAAGGTGAGCACAACTTCAGGTATTCATTTTCGCACTGAATTTTCTTGTCAGCAAATGATCCCATCTGCATTTTTTTTATAAACTCTTGAGTCATTGCTTAAAAGGTGCCCCCTTCAGGTTAAAATGCTCTGGGAATCTTTTGCCCCACAACCACTCAAAATATAAATCAAGGTCATATGTCTCTACATACACTATGGCTACAATATAAGGTCCCCTAGGACACTCTTTATCCTTTGAAGTTTCAGACGCTGCTAATGGTAATCAACATTTCACTTCTCTAAATATGTAATGCTGTGCTGTTTAAAAGGCACCCAACAGAACTTTCATCTCTCCAGTAGATCTCAGGCAGCTAGTTTAATTAAAGACATAAAGATTCCCTCAAACAACTCCTAAATAAACTCCATTATGATAAATGAATTCATAAATGTGTCTCTATCATGCCCAAGGCCTCATCTCTCTTGTTCAAAAATGCTCATGTTATAAACTACACACAAACCTGTGCATGTAAAGCCTTAACCACAATGAAATGTAAATGTGGCTAAATATTACATTTTAAAAAACAAGTCTAAAATTTTTGTTTGTTTGATTTTGTTTTTAACATGGAACCACTCATCAACAACATGCACATCTTCCTTGCAAAAGAAAAAAAATCTCTATGAGCCAAACAAAAAAAAGTCAGCAGGATAACATTTTGTAATCTATGGTGTAAATTTAAGAATAAATATACTTGCTTAAGTTCTCCTTTTTAAGGCCATCTTTGTGAACCCTTCTACTTTATGTCTCATTTAACCATTCTTTTTTAAATTATCACTCATTTATTCATACAAGAAGTATTTGGTAAGCATCTGCTATGAGATAGACACTACTGAAGATATGCAAAAAAGACAAAAGTATCCCAGCCCACATAAGATTTATTTCTAGCAGCAGTATACATGGGAGAAATAATTTAAATATATAGAATTAAAATGTTGATGAGGCCTAGAGGAGAAAAATACATTGAAATAATTTGGTGGAGAATGCAAGGTTAAGGATGGGTAGTGGGTTGGAGAACAGTTTTATGTGCATATATTTTATCCCAGGCAGTTTTTGATATGCTAGAAAAACAAAAGTAAAGAGGATGTAATGTTTACTCTCAAAGAGAGCTGAAATATAGTCTGAATGTAGTAGACTACATTCTAATAAGTATTTATGATGTGTGACAGCAGCCTGTAAAGGTTATTAAGCAAACATAAGAATGCCAGAAATAGATTTTGAGAATTCCTACACTGTGTGTAAACTCTATTTTTGCTAACAACTTACAAATATTTGCTGTAGGCATTTTCATTAAATAACTTCTAAATACTCTTTTATCCTTCTGAGATCCTATGCATTAAATTGATGATTCCATATAGCCCCTTAAGAAAACCTTTCCAAATTCGGGATAAAAATTCACCCTATAAATTCTGAGATCCATATAACATCCTACAAATCTTTTGGAAAGCAATTTTCCCCATAGATTTTTATATAAAGCCATGCCTATAAAAACTTTTCATATCTGTAAAACATGGGGACATTTTGGTTCTGAATTTTGCAACTTTTCCAGAAGCACAACAAAACTAAAAATCTCCACTTTTAGAGTAACTAGGAGACAAAGGTAGCCTTGGATACCTCGAATAAGGTCTCCCAAAATTGGAGGCCCTCACGAGGTAAGGAGTCCTCACGCTATGGTAGAGAAGGACTGGGAGATAGGAAGGACTTAGTCTTGGTGGAGTAAAGAGTTGAGTAAATAGTTGCTCCTGGGAGGAGCATAGAACAGAGCTCACGTGCTAGTGAAAGTCAACACAGAATGCAAGGAATCTACCCAGAGTGACCTAAATATCTCAATTTTCAGAAAACCCCAGCAAAATAAAGATTATAAAAATACATTGAGTTTCATCTTGGAAATCAAGGGCTGTGTCTCTTGGTGACAGTAGCCCATAAGGTAGTTGGAGAAGAAGACAGAGAAATTCAGTTGCTGCCCAAGCTCTCCTGCCCCAGGTTGAGTTCTTGGTGTCAGAGTTGTGAGTACGCAAAGATCCGTGCTGTAAAGAAGGATTTTCTACTACACCAATGGAAGAGGGAACAACTAAGTGGCCAAGCTTGACACCTTTCTTTCCTATTCTATGTGTTTTTCTAAGGAATCTCTTGAAAAAGAGTAAGAAAATTCAACTTACTCAAATATAAGTGCCAAAAATGGGATATGCCTTCTGTAAAGATAGTTACATTATCAAAGATTTGTTGAGAAAAATTCAAAGTATGAATTTATTTGTTCCTCCTATGCACTGATTTTAAAATATCTTTCAAAGATACCCTTTGTTAGAAACCAGAGGGTATTTTCAACCACAGTGTTTAGCAGTAAATAAATTTTCAAACTAGGTGACTGATAATCACAAAATTATTTTCTTTAGATTCTTTAGTAAATTGTGACAGTAAATTATGACCATGTTAAAAGTTCTCATGTTTCTCTCACAATGTAACTGTCTTGTTTATACTTTCTGAAATATTTTCTATATCTTCTAAAGATAAATGAAAATTTCCCTGACTTTAAAATTAAAGTAGAAGTTACTGGCCTATTGAAAAAGGAAACAGAAGCCTGAATTAAATTGTTTTTCTAAGCGGCAACACTAAGTAATTACATAGTTATGGGTTAAGATCTGGTACAAATTTAGCAGGATATAGTAGTTAAATGTCACCCTCTGAAACTGATAATATTGGGAGATTAAGATAAAAGTGAGCCACTCATTATCTATTATTCGTCACTTTTTAGAAAATAAATGAATGCTTTTTAAACTATTACTTTGGTACAACTGTTAAATTTTGTTTCCCTGTTTTTTTTTTTTTTTTTAATTAATGCCAAAGATTCTTAGTAGAAACAGGTTAACTCTTTCTATATTTTTGTGTGATAAAACCTTGACTGTATTTCAACATATCATACCTCTTTTACTTGGAGTTGAGTATGTATGTAATGCAGCAGTAGTACATTTGGACTTCATCAACTAACTTGGTCAAATTGCTAATTGATCTTTGTCATTGAATTGACTAATTCATCAACCAGTGTCTTACAGGTTGAAACTTTTTACTGTTAAGAGATCAAAACTTCCACTTTTTCTGTTTCTACTAGTAAAACATAATAAATTTGTATCCCATCTCCCTATCAGAAGTGTGTCTACCTTTCTAATCTTCCGTCCTGAGGATAGCACCCTCTGATGGTAGGGGTAAAGACCATTGCCCAAAATGACTCA
This sequence comes from Cynopterus sphinx, assembly GCA_030015415.1. Lineage (NCBI taxonomy): Eukaryota > Metazoa > Chordata > Mammalia > Chiroptera > Pteropodidae > Cynopterus > Cynopterus sphinx. Next base: position 13,012,227 of record CM057379.1, read on the forward strand.
TTCTATGTTTTGTTAAAATTTGCTACACAGTGGGTGGTCACTGCATCCTCTTGATTCTGAAGTGAGCGATCTCATTGTGCGGCCAGTATTACCAGGGTCTTTATTGGATGCCATGTTAACACTCACTGCAGAAGTCCAGATGCTTGCCTTTTTCCTTCAAATGGGATGTCTCTATATTTTGTGACTTCTTTGGTGACCACATGTGACTGAGCAGCCACTAGATCTGATGGATGTGGTGGGGAAACAGAGTTCTAGCTTATATATTCCTATGTTTTCCTCACCTGGTTGTCTTTGGGTCCTGTAATTAACATGCTAGTTTTACTTCCAAAGTCTCTCTGCCCTGCCATGGTATTTCTTTTGTCTCTTTCTAGAAGGAACACCTTCTACATTATAAGCTCCCTTTTTTCTGTCCTCTGTCTTCTTAGTGCTACACAGAAATCAACTAACCCAGGCTGAATGATGAAAAGACTGCAAAGAAAAAAGTCAAATGAATATAGTTATGTTTTAACATGTCAAAGTTTCAAGACCCAAGTGAACTTCAACTTTTCACTAGAAATTACTTCACCTCAATATTATTAGGTTCCATTGATCTACTCTTATTGCATTAGGTTGCAGTGCCCAATTTCTGCCTTTAATGGCAGGCCTTAAAATGCAGCTGGAAACACACAAAATAGAAGGAAAATATTGATGTCATTATAATACATTGTGTGCTCAAGGAGTAATAGTTAATAGCCATTTAATTTTTTTGAATTCGGTTTTCTTCTCTTGAGGCTTTCATCTTAATCAACCTAGTTTAAATAATTATCAGATAATATCTGAATGGGCTGAATAACTCAAGACTTAGAAAGGCAATATAAAACTTCTTAAGGATAACATTATGATCAAGAAATAAATTATATATAATTTACTAGTCACTAACAAATACCAAAATTAATAAATGTCCAATAAAAATGTTATACCTATATGTCTCTGCAAATAGCATAATCCTTAAATACGAGGGAATTGCTGAAACTCTTCAGTAATGGTGCATATAAACACTGTCTTAGTTTATTTAAGATTCTCTCTGGTGTTTCATGTTGCAGTATTTATTGATCTTTTGAAGCTATGTGTTTAAATCTTGTATTTTCTTAACATGTTCAAGAATGTAGATCTCATTGAGGATGTCTGCAATCTGTTATTTAAAAAAAGTTCCATTGCAGACAGTATTTTGGCCCTAAATGCTTCCTGTAAAGCAATATTTAAAACTCCTCCAGGCTCTAGAAGCTCAGCATTAGATTGTTTAGATTGTCTGTCCACATTCTGATAATAAGTTTCTACCATAATTTGGAGAATATTGCACATTTGAAATAGTCATTTTCCTCTGTTTTTCTTAAGAAGTATATATGAGTTTATAGACAATGACTCTAAGTAAATAAATTTTCAATTAATCAAATAGATATTGCATACTAGACAAAAAATTTTTAAGTTTATATATTTGCTTTCCTCATTCAACTCTTTTGATGCCATACACAATGTATTGAATTCAAATATTTTGTAAATCTTTATTTAAACTCAATAGAGTGCATAGTTACCATTTTCAGAAAAAAATTAACAGATTTACATTTTAAAACCATCTTTTTTCTTCTTTGAAATTTAAAAAATTTATCTTTATTTCACTTTAAATGTTTTCTAAATGAAAAAAAAATATGGTAAGTGAAAAACAAAGAAGCAGTAATAATTGCCATGTATATATATGTACTGATACACACATATATCAATTTCTAAAATTAAAGTTCAATAGTGTCTTAACTTAAACTGCATACATGGCAGTTTCTGGAATACCTATTTAAATTGATAGCTATCTTCAAAATATGCTGTGCCATACCAGTGTTTCATAAATAAAATAGTCCAAAATCACCATTTTTGTTAGCCACTAATTAATATCAATATGTTTGTTTATTAAAGGCAAAGGATCATCTGAATCAAGTAAGAAGTATACCAAAGCTACTGACAGCTAGTGACAACTCATTATTAATATTGTGCTCTGAAAATAATTTATTTAACTTATATTTGACAAGAAAAACTGCTTTAAAAAGATATTCTTGCTTTTAAGAGTACATGTAAATTAATTCAACATTTTGTAGCAGTGGAAATTCTTAAGGAGTTGAAAAATTATGGAAAGTTCATCTGACTCTATGAACTACCTTGACAATCACCTTTTGTATAAAGGCTGTTTCAGAGATTAATCAAATAAAACTACTTATATAGATATACAGCTAAGTTTTATATAATTTCTTATTATATGGTTATTTTAAATCAGATATTTAAAATATACCGGCATGAGTTTGTGGGATTCACAAACAATAATTCAGAAATTACTTATTTTATAAATTATTATTATTCTCTATTATGGAGAAGTTTTTTTGGAGGGTTATCTTGAAAGGGCAAAAATTCTGCAGCCAGATGATTCTTGCATAACATGGAACACTGAAGTATTTGAGGGAACAAAAGAATTCCTATGAATGTTTAATAAAAATTTTATTGTTACAGAACATTGTGCCCATGTTAACATCTGTTCCTGTTTGGGGAGATTTTTCTCTTGGCAAGTTAGGACCATATTCATCTAATGGTTCTCACTCAGTTCCAGAATGTGTGGAGAGCTGCTTAAAGAGCTCATCACTCTGCACCTGTTCAGGCTACACAGCCCAATTTGAACTGCAGAGTGAAATCAGAATAATACACGCAAGGTGCAGTAATTCTACAAAAAGAGATTATATTATGTGTCCCTCGTTGTCAAAATTTATGAATACCCCACATAATGTGATAGTAAAAAGAAATCACCAGATTTATAATTGCAGTCTTTAAATCTTTAAGACCATATAGTGCTGTTAGAAATTTCTAAAGTGAACTTTAAGTATAATTAATTATTAACCCAAGTTAAATGCTTCATGTACCCTATTTCCTACCTATTCGAATCAGTCATCCTATGACAGATTACCTCATCCATCTGCTAGGGCATACTGGTTGCTTTTGGTAACTCTACAGCTTCTTGTAAGCCTTTTAACTGTGGATGCCTGAGGAAGCTGGTGTTCATCCTTAATACTGAGACCTGCTGAAATTAAGAGTGTGAGTCAGGATCCAGGAGTCCAATGGGACCCTATTTATTAATATCTCTGTCCTGGGAGATGACATATAAAAAACTGACTGGGCTCAAAGTTTGAGAGAATGATGTTCCATTTAATGTAAAGTGCAGAAATTTCCACAATTCTATGGATTCTAAAAGGCAGTTCAGTTTACCCCTGAACTGGAAAAAGGCTCTGTGCTTAATGTATGATTTTTCCAGATTATTATCCTCACTCACAAAGTAGGGGGAAACCACTGTTTTAATCATTATTTTGAAAATATTTAGTTATTTTTGAAAAATATGAAGATCTGGAGAAAACAAATGAAGTTTGTGCTGTCTGAGAAAAAGTGTGGCTCCTGCGACCCTATTTAAACTGTCAATATTAGAGAAATACACAATGGTTAGCAAACAATACAATGAGTTCAGATATGCACAAATGGGGGCAATAAAATTTAAAAAATAAAAAATGAAATCACTTGTTAGGTTTTCTCCACCTTCCAAAAAAGTTAAGAATATTCTTCACTCCGTTCAACCCCAGAATTTTTGCAACCAGATGGAATAACCAGCAAGAGTTAAAGGAATTTGAATATTGCTGAATTCAAGACTTTTAATAAAATTGTCTGAAGCCTAATATTTACAAAATTCCCATTACCAAGTTTCGAAACATGGAATTCCATCTTGGGATTGGATTTTGAGTCCATGCATCTCAGAGGTGAAGTGATTGTGATTCATTACTTCTGAAAATGGGTTTCCTACCAATAAAAGCCATGTTGGTTATAGGGGTTTAGGCACCCCCAAATAAATAGGCATCATTATAAATAATGTATCATTGGGAAGTCATGGAAATGTCTTTCGATGGATAGAAAATGTCAATTGTGCGAGGAGAGAAGCTTTATAGCTATGTATAGCACTGAGTCCAAACCTGTGCACTGCATATTTCAATCTATACTTTTATTTTTATTGTTATTTATTAATAACATAATGTTAACAATATAAATAACATAATATAATTTTAACATAACATAATAGCAGAATAAATAATTAATGCTAGATAACATTTTAATGAACATGTAAATATAATAAAAATGACAAAATAACTGTAAAAAGTACACTTAATTACATTTAAATATATTTTGACTAATCAAATATTCATCAATATTTCTTATATTACTATTGGGTCAAGCAGTTGGTATAATATAACCATAAAAGTATTTCTGGAGGACTCTTCATGATCTTGGTCTCTTGCTTTCACTGAAATCCTGTTCACACTGTGGAGCCAATGGCAATTTTGTGCAGATATGAAACTATCATTAATAATAATTTTTTGGCAGCATATCTAAAACTCTTCAATAGATCATTATGGCAAAGGGGCCTGCAATCTGAATTATAGTGCTGTTTTAGTATATTGAAACACAAGTATCTATCAATGTGCCATCTGTGATTTATAAAGCATTTTCACATGAATTATTATATTTTATTTTTCAAAATTAGACATGAAGCAGGCAGTCTTGGAATTATAGAAGCATGTAAATAAATCAATAATTGAAGACACTAAGGCTTACAATTCCTATTTACATAAGCTGTATCAATATTCTTTCATGGAAGAATTAGAACAGTGATGTTATGATTCTCCCATCAATTCTAGACTAATTCGTATTACTACACAGTGATAGAAAAAGTAATAACTATAAAGTTATATAAATGGTTAACAATTAAAAACAAAGTTTATGTTGCATAAAATCATAAAGATGTTCAATATTCCTATTTCATTTTTATGTGCACTAATGACATTGTATATTTATTCAACATAATCTTCATTTACAGGTGAATAGGTGAGCATACTCTCCTTCCATATGCTTCCTTTATTTTCTGCAGCATTCACTTTATGGTCTGCTGCCCTTGAAAATACTTGGATATCCTGGGCACTCTCACTGTCTACTTCTCTTTCAGCTATAAATTATAATTTTTGAAATAATCTATGCTCTTGCTTTTAATCCATATCATGTTTGTGTATATCATGATTACTATTAACCAAATTTATAAAATCCTAGGTCAAAAGTTTCTCAAAAAAATTTTTTATATCTATTTGGGGGCATAATTTTGTTTATCAAATAACTTGTTTTATTCAAATATAAAATGAAGTAGATTTTATTTTAGTGGAGGCATCTAGAATGCATATATTTGCAACAAAAGCTGCCTATGTTGGTTGATTCTTTTAGTGTTTTGTTGCAGTAGGCTCTTTATAAGATTATTTTTTAAGTCAACTTAAGGTTTCAATTTTCTTGAATACATGTCACAATAATATATAAATTAATATTATATAAAATTAATCACTCTTGTATCCACATGTCTAAAAATTTTTTATGGGTATTTTAAGATTTAGTTTATGTGAGAATATTTGGAATAAGAAAAGGAATTTTTGGTGCATTAGGTTAAAATGAGATTGAGTAGAAAACATGTCATTTTTCATATGTTTTACACATGAATAAAACTGATTCTACCTCATAATTTTAAGAAGTGTTGCATTTACCTGAGAAAATTTATAAGACACAAAATTCTAAGCAACACTCTTTTATAGAGGGGACATTACTACACATGTGCCATAGAATAAAAAGTAGGCTGACAGAAAAACAGGGAAAATCATCAAAGATATGCAGAGTACACTGCAAACTTATTGGAACACAATGGCAAGAGATGGAGAAGTGTCATTAAATAGCAGGAGAGGAAAGATCTCAAGTAAAAAAACCAGGTAGCTGAGTAGACTTTTTATAAACATGTACAAGGAATCTCTTGATATTCAAAAAGTAATTTATTAAGGCTTAATCAGTGAAATGGATACTATAATAAATTACTCTGCAAATATACATCCATGAAAATATAAATTAAATAGTATATAAATACATTTAGTCTATTATTTTGCATCATTTTCAAGAATAATATTTTCTATCTTAGCATTTAAAAATGTTGAAACAAATGCATGAAGAAATCAACTTAAGTTTAACATTCAGTTTTACCACCTATTCATGTATACACATGAGCAAGTTATTCACTTTCTCTAACAGTTTGTTTATTGTTTACAAACATAAAACATAACTCATTTTTCCCCAAAATAAAATTGATAATGTAGCTTCAACAGTCCAGATGTGGATCTAAATTTTGATTCAAAATGCTTTAATGCAATTAGAGTTTAGTGGCCTTTTCAATTCTTTGCTCCTTTGAGTTTTAGCTTCAATAAAGTACCAGTACTTTATGTACTCTTTAAAACAAAAATGACTGTGTGAATTTAGTCCTGAAAATACCATATCATTGTGTCCCTAGGACAATTTCTACCCTCCCAGAAAATGATCTAAATTTACTGTGATTGAGCTAGATAAGGTCAAATGTGTACCCCAGAATAAAGTAGAGTTGTCATGTAAATGGACAATTCCAATTAGTTCAACCTAGGCAAGGGACCTCCCATTAAAAGCTAGAAGTAGAATAATTTTCCTAGGAGAAGATGTTTATTTCTTGAAGTGGGGGTGAGGGCACCAAGAAGGCAAAGAGTTTCACTATTGTCTGAAAAAATCTACCATGTTTTTTCATAAAGTTGTTGTGAACATTAAATGAGATAATGCATGTAGAGACTTTCACACAATGTGTGGTCCCTATTAAGCAATTATGTTTTTAGCAACATGATACTAATACACACAGGGTGAATTCCCCCACCCCACCCAATGGAGATTCGAGTCATGCATTGAGAGAAAGAGAGAGAGAGAGAGAGAGAGAGAGAGAGAGAGAGAGAGAGAAAGAATTCAAGCACACACCAGAGTAGAGTGAAAAGGAAAGCTTATTAGAGAAAGGATAACACTTCATAGACAGAGTATGGCCTCTCTGATACAAAGACTGAGAGAGTTTAGAGGGACAGAGCAGCAGAAAAGATAATGAGAAGGACCCAGGTGTTTGGGGAATTTAGTTTATATACCATTCTTTGTTTATATGACTCAGTTTAAAGGCTTTGCTTACCTATTTTCCTTTGGTGGTATAAGTATACAGTGTGAAAGCTAAGGGTATGTAGCAGGAACCCTGCTGGCAATCCCCAGCCTTTGATCTATAGGTTCCCCATGGTTTTGGGCATTACAGAGAAGGGTCTACCTTAAAGGTCCAGTTTTCCCTTTAAGGAATCTGTAAATGATTTGTTAGCAATCCCAGCAGGAATCTTTCTTTGCAATCCCAGCAGGAATCTTTCTTTGTTAAGTAGGTTCCACCATGGTCTGGTCTGTCTGTAGGCAGCACATTACTATCTCTGAGTACAGCTCAATTTAACATTTAGTTTCATGCCTCCTCCCTACATTAATATGACATACTTAGGATGTGACTTTGTAATATAGTATTGGTATCTAATTCTGGCCCCCTTCTTAGATAAACATTAAAAATACTATCTTTACATAAAAATAAATATTATAATACATATTTGCCTTAGAAATACATATTGGAGTAAGTTACTGTACCCACTGATACTAGATGTCATATCAAGCTAGGATGCCATGTCTCATCTTTACCACATAAGGGAATAAATAAAAGAATACTGTACGAGTTAACTTTTAACAATTACACAAAACTTTAAAAGCAACGGTTCTTCCTCAAACATCCCTAGAAAGGATTCTCTATTTACTCTTCTTAGCTGTTTCACTGAATTGGCAAAATTAAACTGTCATATATGTCAACATATTCTGTATCCCTTGCATACTCAAATCACTAACAAAATCCATTTCAATAAATACTAATTAAGCAGAAGATTTCCTTTGAAAAGATAAATAAATAAGTAAACAACAAATAATCAGACAGAAAAAAGTATATTAAAATAAAGTCTCAGAGGAAGTAGATCAATAGTTGAATAAATGCAAAATATGATGCTTAGGAAAGTTTTATAATTTTGTCAAAAATTTGAAAGAATTCATAAAAAGAAAAAAATTTAAATCATAAAACATCACAATAATTGGAAAATATGACCAGTGCTTTGAACACATATTAGAGATGTTGAATAATCAATTTAAAATGTAACAAACCTGAGTAGTGAAATTGCAAATGTTGTCAAGATTTTTTTTTGAAAGGGGAGATATTTTAAAGTAAAGTGAAATAAAAAAGTAAGAAAGAATAAAAGTAAAGCAAAACTAAAATTTGTTTAATAGGAATTTAAAAGGAAATAAAAGAGTAGAAGAATCAAAATAACTTTTTAAAAAGATCTTTTATGATAAGGAAACAAATTAAACAAGAAAACTAAACTTGGATTTCTAAATTTAAAAGCCTCATAAAAAGCAAGGCACTATTTATGAAACGTGACTATAAAATTTTGAAAATCTGGTTGTAATATTTAAATTTCAAAGACAAAGATAAATTCTGTTGGTATAAGGAAGAGGAAATAGTTTATAAAAAAGAAACAGGTATAAGTGTTTGAATGACACATAGGATCAAATCAAGTCAGATGCGAAGCTCTTGACCAAGATTAAGCTTTACTAATAACCTGAAAGAAGCAGGCAAATAAAAAGGCTCAGATACAGCTGGGAGGTTTGGAGCCACGCTTCATCTCTTGTTCTTGCACTGGACAAACTTTCTGTGGCCTAGAGAGGAAGAAGTCTGAAATTTTTATGTCCCTTAACACTTTAAGGGCAACTTATGTTATTAAACATCTCCATTTTATACTGATATGGCTTGAAACTTTGTATTTTTTCAGGGAATCACATTTACATAAATATTTAGATTTTAGCTTTGTTTACCATAAAAAATTCTGTGCCAAGGGTTTTTGCCAAAGAGTTTTTTGAAGATAAGGACTCTCCTTCCTTCTAGATAATATCAGTAGTCCGTTTAAGAGGAGTTTCAGGTAATGTGTTTATAAGATTAGACCAGGTTACCTGCCTCTTTCTTTGGGAACATTCTCCTTGTATGTAGGAAAGAGATGAACCCATTTCAGCTGCTTTAACTCTTTCCTTCCAAGTATATTCTTTTCAGCCTAATATCCCCTTACCACATATTTTTTAGAGTATCTTTGTGTGTATTATTTGTCTCATAAAAAGTTCTTCAAAGCTTTTTAACAAAATAATAAGCCAATTAATCAAAAGATCACCATAATTTGAACCTTTCAATGAAAAATAATAATTAGCCCTACAAACAGGGTAGTTTTTACTCTACGCCTTCTGCCTTCTCTCTAAGTCCGACTTTCCAGCTCAGCAGATGTATGATTTCCTAAAAAGTTAATAATAACAGTACTTCTACTAGAAATTTCTCTTGGTCCCCACTCAATCCCAGGCACAGTAGCATGGGTTTTGACAAATAAAGAATCATTGAGCTGCCTGCCTCTGCCATTTAGTAATGAAGGGATTCACAATTAGCCTTCATGGGGCTAGGTGAGGTAAATTTATGACCTAATATAAAATACTTCTGGAATGCACGCTGTCAAAAATGTTATTGATATGACATTCGGGACAACTGCTTCTTGGTGTTACCTTTGTGGCTGATAGGAGTTCAGTGTCACCCAACAGCAGGAGGGAGGGAGAGGGATAACGGCAATGCAGTTAGCATTTTTCCTCAGTTTTTCTCATTGACACAGTGAAGAACCACAGGTCAGTGAGATTTAGAAAAGATTTATTTAAAGTGTGCTTTAGAAAGACAAAGAATGCTCCCAATGGGGCACATGGTTTCAGTGAAGAGTTGAAACAGTTCTGTTACCACTATAACCAACACAAAGGGGCCACAAAAGGCCACAAAAGGGCAAAAAAAGGACAAAAAGGGCCCAGAAGTGGGAATGTCTGCATTATATCTGGGCTGTAATGGGTAGTTCCAAAGGCTTTCCTAGGTGATTGACAAGTGAGACCATTTTCATTGACACTTGGTTGTAGTATATAACTCTGCCTGGTGTGCATGTGCGTATCTAGAATTCTACTACCATTGGGATGTTCTTTGGGTGGTCTGTAGGCTGGCCCCTATTACTTTGTTCTCTCACACTCTCATGTCTGATTAGCTACCTAACATTGGGAATGCTTATTTAATCTCAGGATGGAGACCACAAATCAGGAAAACAAAAGAAAAATGTGTGAGGACAGAGAGTTATACAGTTGTGCAGTTGCATCCTCCCCAAACCTGATTTTAGAAATCTTACTTCTTTTCATATTCAAATTGAAGGCAAATAACTAAAAAAGCCAAATTTTTTACATCATGTTTTAAGTAAGATTTTCAATGGCTTATTTCATTTTCAATGAGATCATTGCTCTAGGGGTATAAGCCTTATGGTATATCATATAATACTATCTTTTCTTATGCATTTCTATAAACTAGTAACTGAATTATATTAATCAGAAAAAATTCACCTAGGTAGGCCAGATTGATAGAGTTTGCTATTAATGACCTTAAATTTTATTGGTCAAGGCTAGTTCTATTAATGCATAAGCAAAGGTTAAAGTAGAATAGGTATCATTCAGGTCAACACCTACCTGAGGCTAGAAGAGAAGTCTGATGTAATGCCCATGGGATGTTGTTCTCACACACATTTTCCAGCAACGTCTTTACTGTTTACAGGGGCAAAATTTCTTGGCACAGTGCCATGGTATTGTGGTGACTCGGTCCATGGGTTGTATCATCTCTTCATCCATCAAATGTGAAGTCTAATTTTTCACACATCTAGAACCAGGCAGCTGTCTTTCCCAGCCACAACCGAGACATCTGATTTAGCCTAATAATCGTTTCTTTCTGAGTCTGCAAGTCTACAACTCTGTGCTTTTTTTGTTTCATCTTGTTTTTGGCGGTCTTCTACATTATCCATTTTACCTCTTCAAATTCCTACAACGATTTGCTTTCATTCTGGGCCTGTTTGCCTGATTTTTTATAAACATTTGACTTTATCTTAAGATTCTTAGGGGTAATGATGAAAAGGAAGCTTCTATTTTTGACCATTGGAGCAATTAGTTAAGCTACTCCTGAAGGCAGTAAGCTCCCCTTAAATTATGCCTCCTTTGGCGAGTTGATATAATACACTTTATGAGTGAGCTTTGCAATGTTGTTTTCTCTCTTATTTACTACCCTAAAGCCATTTCTCCAAACAATTGAATACAGCCTAATATTGTTCCTTCATTTCATTCTCAATGGTAGGCTAAGATCTTGGCCTTTCGTTTAGGTTATTTATTTTTTTTTTCAGATTCTGTAGGATTTAATTGCAGCAATAAATTCAGCACCTTATTTGAGAATTATCCATTAATAATCATGATCCTCATAATTGGGCTTGAATTCTTTCTGGCTACACTATAGAAAGGGAATTTGCCAAGGTGGTCAAGGAGTGATGAGTGGGATGGGAGCTGCTCTCTTCAGCAATCAAATTTTTATAATAAGCTGTCAAACTCTTAATAGAAAATATCTATATATTTACTTTTTCACTCCATTTTTAAAAGCCAAATGAAATTCACCTAGATGATCTTTCATTTCCTCACCAGTCTTTTCTAATTTTCTCTTCATTTTCTCTCCCTCTCTCCCTCTCTCCCTCTCTCTCTCTCTCTCTCTCTCTCTCTCTCACTCTCTCTCTCTCTCTCTGTGTGTCTCTCTCTCTCTCTATTTGTTTGTTTGTTTGTTTATTTATTTATTTATTTATTTGGTAAGATATACTTTTTTCCTCATTATGCAGTTTCTCTGTACAGTAACTGAGCCAGTTAAGACTCTACCTACCAAATAATTCCCTGGCTTCCCAAGAGCAAGTTTATACAAGGCACCCAAGATTGAGAAGACCATCCTGTCACCACATCTATCCACATTCCTATCAATGGCATTAAATTATCTCTATGATAATCATAAAAGCAGTATAAAGTCACATATATTGCCAACATTTTAACCACTTTGGAAAGATGTCATTGTATTTGGGAAAGTATAGGGCAGTTAATTCTTTCAGGATAGATGTGTCCACTAGTTACTTTTATCTAGAGCTGCAAATTAGCTGACACATGCCTGGGAATTCCTACCCATAAAAACTTGCAGTCTGTTAAAAATATCAACTCAACTAATCCATCCCATTCATTAGAATAAAAAAAATAGTGATTTTTTTCTGAACATTCTAAACATTTGTGATGGCATAATTCACCATGTTTTCTCTGGTATTATCCTATAAAATGATTCAGATGTTTAAGATGCCAAGAATAATTTCCTTGGCATCCAGATATGTGTATATCCTTATAGATAATAGGTAACCTTAATTGAGTTTCTTGATAAGTGAACATCATATCTCTCCCCAGTCATAAGGCTGCTTAAGCCAAGAGTTGAAGAGTTTTCTAGTGGCAGGAAAAACTAGATGTAGATGTTTTAGATGTAGATTTTTCTCCCACTTTCTTCAAGTCTTCTCTTAGATTTTTAGATGTAACCAGAACTATTCATAATAACCAAGGAATAGAAATTTTGCAGTTTTTTCTTCATTCTTATACTGCCTACCAATGTATCTAGCCAGTTCCACTGAACCTATTTTCTCGAAATCCCACTGATGAGGTTTACCACATGCATTTACCCATTGTTTACCTCATACAAAGTATAGGTAGGTAGAATGTTGTCTTTATAGCCTCATTACATTTTTCCATCCCTAACTTTTTCTCTTAAAATGTGCCCTGGCCATTATGATTAGTGGGTCTGTAAAATAATTCTATTCACAATGCCAATGAAAGCTAATACAAAAAATGAATGTTCAGTTCTGACTCGTACAAATGAGAGACAGTTCTCAGCATTAAATTCTAATAATCTAAAAGATACAATTATGCCATGAAGCAAAGGCAAAGGTGGGAGGGGAGACATCTGGTGCATTCTGGATACCTCCTTGGTATTCTAGTCTTACTTACACTGAGCATATTTCATCTGGTCTGGTGTGTTGAGGTCACAAAGTGTAACTTGTGGGTCACTTTACCAAACAGGAAGAGTTTAGGTTATGAAACACCTTTGTTTTATACTCAGGTGACTGCAGAGCTTGTGTGACATTTTCAAGGGACTCATGCCTCATAAATCCACAGATTCTATGTTTGTTTACTATAAGTAATCCTAAAGCACCATAGTCTGCTAAAACTAATCTACAGATAGTAGTACACTCCTCCTAGCAAATATCAAGGTCCGTTTATCAGAAGATCAAGATATTAGTGTATTTACAAAAAAATAAGACATAGACACCAGCCTTCTTTCTCCAAGACAGCTTTGTCTGACAACTTTTCCTTGTAATATGGAGAGATGTGAATTCCGGGCCAGCTACAACTGCTTCCTCTACAACTCTGGTTAAGTTTGAGCTATTCCATAATTCTAAAATCTAGATGGTGACAAGTAACAATATCAGAAACTTGATGGAAAATGAGTTTGATCTAAGACTCCCAAATCCAGAACTATGTGTTTCATGTATAAGATAAATAATTTATGTCTAAGTATAGTTTTTAAAAAATATTTTGCATAAAATTATTTTATAAAATTAGTCACCTAGATGTTTTTAAATATTACTGCTAAGTATCTTAATCTCAATTTTCTAAATTCTTGCATAAATTTATTATGTGTGTGTGTGTATGTGTGTGTGTGTGTGTGTGTATGTGTATTTACATTTGATTTAATTCCAGTTTATTCCAGTGTGTTGGTGGTATGGATCCAATTTCATCTTTTTTTTTTTTTTTCAAATAACTCTCTATATCCCCAATAACTTTTATAAAGTTCTCTTAACTCAATTGATTCATGATACTCTTCTAAATATATGTCTCCATAATAGGTTGGCTCTATTTCTGGATTTCTATTCTATTTCATTGGTTTTAATGTCAAAACATGTTTTTATTATGTGGTTTATTCATCTACTTAGGAGGCTGTAACAAAATAACAGAAGCTGAGTGTCTTAAATAATAAATTAATTTCTTCTTGGGAGCCTGGGCAGTCTGAGATCAAACAAGGTGCTTGCTAAATTGGCTTCTGCCTAGAGCTCTCTTTGTGGCTTACAGATGGACACCTTCTCCCTACAGTCTCACAAAGTTCTTCCTGGGTGTGTGCACATATGAGAGAGAGAGGGGTGGGAGCCACAAACAGGCTAAATCTCCCTGTTATCTCTTCTTATAAGGACAGTAATCTTACACAATAAAGACCTACCCTTAGTTACCCTTCTGGAAATCCCTATCTCCAAATATACAGTTATATTGGGAGTTAGAGCTTCAACATATACATTTTGTGAGAACACAAACCTTCAGTTTATAATGTAGGGTCTTTATCATATACATATATTTTATTATCTAGTAGAATTTTTCCTAACCCCTAACTATAACACATCATTTTTAAGATGATTCTTGCTATTCTTATTTATATTCCTATGTGAATACTACAATCATTTTATCTCCTTTACCTGGAAAATGATTTAATATAAGTTTAACATAACAAGCTATTTCACATGTCTATATGTTTATATTTATTTTTACATTTATGTTTACTTGTGTTTATATTCCTATAATAATCAATACAACTTGTTTTCCAGGAAACACAAATTTTACAAAAGCTGTATTAACACATTAAATCATTTGTTTAAAATTTGTAATAGATATCATCATAAGCTAATGAAACAGACTATGATCGATGTATAAAAAATGTGACATGAGAGATAATAATGGATTCCCTACTATTAAACACTTTATGTAAAAAGTAATATAAAAATAGCTGAAAAATAATATTTAAAAGCTGTTAATATATCAGAATTCATGAGACAATAAATTTTGAGAGTAGTGTTAAATACTTATAAAAAATGAAAGAATGAAAAATAAATGAATTAAGTAACAACTTCATAAACATAAAATTCAAAAACCAAAAAAAAAAATAAGGAGTTATATGCAAAGTCAAAAATTGATGAACTAAAACATTCATAAAATTGAGCTGTTAAATGAATACAAATGCTAAATACGTTAAAAATATAAAATTAACATAACATTCATTAACCTAATGAAAGAAAACAAATCATAAATAAAAGAAATACAAAGGAGAAAAAAATATTGGTATGATAATTTAATATATTTAAAAATATATCTAAAACTTTATGTAATCATTTTTAGCCTATTTTAATATGTAGCTTCTTAGAATAACATAATTTTTAAAAGTGGCCTCAAAGATAAAATTTTTAAACAAATCAATTTCCAAGGAAGAAATAGAGAAAATTTTTAAAGAGTCATCCTATGACAAAATGCAAGTGCTCCTACTGACTTGATAGGGAATTCTATCAAATATTGTAAAACCCTAACCCTGAGCTATTTAATCAGTTTAAGACAATTTAACTGCTACACCTAGCTTGTTCTGAGCTCCTTGTGGAGAAATATCTAAAAGACAAAACAAAACAAAATAAAACAAACCAAAAAAAGATATAAAAATATCTGAACTGGAAAATTATAATATACCCAGAAATGTTTAGACTATGACTTCATGCTTAAATCTGATTTTTTTGTTTGTTTGTTTAGAAGAAGCCACATAGAGAAAAATAAGATTCCTAACAATTTCTCTAGTTACCTGGTTCAAACTTCCCATGGAAGGTTTACATATGCTTTATTACAAATTCTGAGAATCCTTATTTGGGAACACTTGTTCACCTGAGCACAGGGCAATTCAATAATCTCTCTTAAAGAAAACTTAAATGCTATTTTGTAGGGAGTATTGCTTCACAAATGCAACTTTTTAGAAACAAATGAGTCTCACTCTCGTTGCCACTAGAAAGCAGCAGGAATTTACAGGAAGCAACCTTTTAAATAGGAACTATTTACAATTTTCTTTTTCCCAGAAAATAAGCTAGTGGAAGACTCTTTATCTGTAGAAATACACATCTCAGAAACAAAATGTTGCCTATATGGTTATGATGACTAGTTTTATACATCAACTTGACTGGGCCATGAGATGCTGATATTTGGTCAAATATTATTCTAGTGTGAGATATTAGTCTGTGAGAGTGTTTTGAATGAGACTAATGTTTCGATTGTGTTATGGAGTAAAAGCACATTGCCCTCCCTTAAGAGGATGGGCCTTCATTCAATAAATTAAAGGTCTGAATAGAACAAAAGGCTGACTCTCTTGCAAGTAAAGGGATTCTTATTGCCTGACTGTCTGAGATAGGATGTTGCTCTTTTCTGTCTTTGGACTACAGTAGAAACATCAGTTCTTCTTGGATCCCAAGCCTGACAGCTTTCAGACTTGAACTTAACAAAACTGACTCTCTGGGTCTCCAGCTTGAAAACTAAGATCTTAGAGCTTCTCAGCCTCCATAAACCAATACCTTAAAACACATTAACTGTATTGTTGCTTCTTTCTCTCTGAAGAATCCTGACTAATGCTAATTTCAAAGCTATAACAAATATGTAAACATGTGGAAGCAGATTTGGAACTAGATGACTGATGAAGGCTAGAAGAGTTTTGAGGTGCATATTAGAAATATAGACATTCAAGATAATTCGGGGAATGTCTTCTTAGGCAGAAATGAGGAACATCTATTGGAAACTGGAGGAAATTCAATTCTTTTTTATTAAGTGGCAAAGAATTGGATTGAGCTGAGTTCCAGTGTTTTGTGAAAGATAGAACTTGTGAAATTTAATATTTAGCCGAGATTTCTGAGCAAAATGTCAAAGGAGTGGGTTGGTTCTTTCTGACCATTTATACTAAAATGCAAAAGAAGAGAGATGAATTCAATGAGGAATTAATAAGCAAAAAATAACCAGAGCTTGAAGTTTTGGCAAATTCTCAGCCTATCCATACTAAAAAAGTGTGTGGCCGAACAAATATTTAATAAAGAGGCCATGGATGTAACCCATAAACTTAATCAGCCATTTCAACAGAAGCCAGGAATTATAATTTCACCACCAAAAATGCTACCAGTTGAACTAAAGGAGATAGAGAAAGCAGGAAGGAATAAAAAAAGGCTGTCAGAATTTTTGAATTCTGCGACTGGACCGTAGAGATATTTTGCTTCAAATATGTAATATTCTTCAATGAAAAGAAAGATAACTTAGAAAAAGATTTTCAAAATCATCAAGGCCACCATAACTACCAGCGGCCCAGGGGGTAAAATTATTTCTCCCCTGGTTTTATAGGGAGCCAGGATGATCCCACTGAGTGCCTGATGGGTGGAATACCCTTGAAAGAATTGAGAAAGAGCCACCCAGGAGAGAGAGGTATCAAAAAAAGAGGAGTATCCTCAAGCCTTGAGAACTAATGGAATTTGCCTTGCTAGGATTTGGTCTGGTTGGGACCCATCATCTTTTCCTTTTTAAATCAGAAGATCTTTCGTGTACCTGTTCACTTTGCATTTTGGAAGCACGTAACTGGTTTGGTTTCAGTTGCAGCTGGAGAAGAATTTTTTTCTCTGAATGAATTATACTTTGAGTCTCATTCATATCTGATTTAAATAATATTTAGATGAAACTTATTAGAGTTGATGCTGAAATGTGTTAAGACTTTTGGAACTATTAGGAGAGAATAAATATATGTTGCAGGCAAGAGGAACATGAATTTGGGGGGATTCAGAGCTAAATTTTATTCTCCCAAATTTGAATGTTACAGTCCTAACCCTCCTCCCTTTGTGACCTTACTGGAGATTGAGACTTGAGGAAGTGGTTAAGATTAAATGAGGTCATTTGGAGTCCTGATCTGACATAACTTGTACCTTTATTAGAAGAGAAAGCCCAGAGTGTCTCTTCATGCGCCCCCAAGGATAGGCCATATGAGGGCACAGTGAGAAAGCAGCAGCCTACAAGCCAGGAAGAGAGCTCTCACCAGAAACTGAGTTGGCTGGCACCTTGGTCTTGGACTTCATAGTCTCCAGAACTTCAGAAATGTATATCTTCTGTTTAAGCCACCCAGTCTACGATAGTTTGTTGTGACAGCCTGAGTAGATCAGGACAATGAATTTTATAGCCACAGAGTTTCTTCCTCTGGTATTCCAGGAACTTCTGACTAGGTGTATTACTATAGCAAAGATAAGGAGTCGAAGAGCTACTTAAAAGTACCAGTCACCCCAAGAAAAAATTAAAAGCCCTGAATATTGTTTTAAATTTCTGCTTACATTACTGGCTAACATTAACAAGAGCTATCACTGTTAATTTCACAAGCTCCTGGGAACTCCTGTCTCTAAGAGGTTTTGACAGCTGATGGAAAGGATGCTGGTAGGCCTAGCCACTGAGGGTCTACATCAGGAAATGTTTCTGTCAGGTGTGTCTACATCTGCCAAGAGGAACTGCTGTCAAATACAGCCCTTAGGACAAAGCAGATCTTGTTCCTTCACTTTTAGAAAGGAGGTGACTCAGTGATGAAGGCCTTAAAAACCTTTCATGATAAAGAGCTGAGGAACTAGAGAGTGTTTAACTTGGAAAAGTTAACATTTTGGTGATATGGGAAGTCCATTCAAATATCCAAAACCATCCATCACAAAGGAGTTATTAACTGAGTTCCATAGTTTCTCAAGAGATAAAATTAGAATGAATGGATGAAAGCTTAAGGAAGACAAATAATGACAAAGTATAAAAAACCTTTTTTTTTTTTTTACTTTTAGAACTGTCCTAACATAGACTTGAACTGCTATGACATTTTTTAGCTTGTTAGTTTGAAGTAATTTTAGATTTACAAAAGAGTTGAAAAATAAACAGTTCCACATGTACTTCATCAGGATAACTAATGTTAACATCTTACATAACTATAGTATAATGATCAAAACTAAAAAATAATTAATAATAGTAATAATAGTAATAATAATAATAATACTGCCAATAGAATACTATGAACCAAACTGCACTTTATTTTGATTTCTCCTGCTTTTTTCACTGAAGTCTTTTTTTATCTCTTGTTATAGGATCTAATTTAGTATCTCACATTACATTTTGTTTTCATAAGTCAATGACTTTTTTTAGAGACAAATATTTATTAGAGAAGGAATAATATTTCTTAGACAGGGCAGCGGCCTCTTCTCAGAGATGAGCCCTGGAGTGTTTGAGGAGGGTTTGGGGTATGCGGCATTAATGGTCTGGATAATTGGTTGTCAGTAATCTCAACAGAAATCTTCCTTTGTTCTGTAGGTTCCCCGTGGTCTGGCCTTATGGCTGATCAACCAGATTCTGTGTCTCGCAGCACAGAGTAGACTCTGAATTCCACTTGGTTTAATATTTTGTTAATCTGTGTAGATCTCAGGCCTTTTTCTATATCATTCTCCCCTAAGAAATTTTATTCCCTTATTATTAAGAGGATATGAAGGGACAAAGGGCTGTCTACTGTAACTTCTTCAAAGCTGAGATAGACCTGTAATCCCTACCTGTCTAGAATTAAATTCTCTGGGAGCCTGTTCTAAGGGCCCTACAGGCAGAGAACATGGAGTTGTTTCAATAATTGGAAATGGGTTGAAGTCTTGCATGACCGTCCATCATCTTTATGTGGAATTGTGAAAGCCTGTCCTTTTGAGGCCAAAAGGTGCTGCACAGTCTTATTTTGGCGTCTTCTTCACAATTCAGATGAGAATTACCAGGTTTCAGAGAAGTTAGAGGAAAAGAGTTAGGAAAGACAGACACCCCAATGGACTCGTGCTAGGTCAGAGGACTCACCTCTTTCAGATCCCAGATGGTGTCAGCCACTGCCTACGAGACCACTTGGATCTGCACAGCTGGGGACATGTCCCCACCACCCTCTTAAATGGGGAGCCGTGGCCTACTTAGATGGATCAAGATTATGTCCTTTGATTCTTTCCTGATCCATCAGTAACAAAAGACTTTATTTTCAAAACTATTTCAGACCCAGATATGTTTCATTTCCAGGGATTAGAGCTAGAAAGGGAAAAAAATGGTGAGATGTCAGAAGCCTTTTCATATAAATTCTCTTCTACCACACTAACTATTTGTGTTATAATTTGAGAAAAATCTTTTAGCTGTGTGGACAGAGCTATTGGGGTTGAAGTCAAAATTTTCTCTCCTTTTGTAGTAGTGGAGTGGTAGAGATTTGGGCTGAACAAGAGTATATGTATTCTTATTACACACACACACACACACACACACACACTCACACACACACACACGACACAGCTTGTAGAAAATGAGGACCATAAAACCTAGTTAGTTGTCTGTTATCAAAGAAAGACATAGGGCACCCAGGAACAAGGCTTCAGAGAACTTGTTCTTACTGGTCACTTGAGCTATCTGTAGGTGGTTCTCCATTCTGGGTGCATATTATACTTGTCCCAGAAGTTTTAAAATATTCTGAATTAATTCATTCAGTAATAAAAGACTTTATTTACAAAAGACAATGCTTTAGCATTTTATTAAAATACTGACTGAGATGCCAAGTTAGATATGGTAAATTGTGATTTAAAATGACAAATATTTACATTTGATACATGAAATAGTCAACTATATATGAAGCAATGCACATAAAGCACCACACCAGAAGATTAAGAGAAATAAAGATTTTCTGATTTTTCTTCTGATTCAAATTTAATAGAGTGATGTGAAGTAGTGATGAGAGAGAGAGAGAGAGAGAGAGAGAGAGAGAGATATGTTTGTGTTTTCTGAGATGGGCCATTGGGGGAAAATGAAAGAGTGATTAAGAGTGGTTACACATATGGTTCTAGAAATATTTGTAGAGTAAAATAAATTGAGAGATAATGATGCTAAAACTGATACAAAACAACTCTGTCTATTTTGTGGACAGGTAAACAGTTTTACTTGCTTATATCTAAACATCTGTACTGGTAGAACAGTCCACATTAACTATTTAGTTATTTAGAAATATCTAAAATACTATTAATAGTGAGATCCAGTGAAACCAAATAATAATGAACCCCTAATTACCCTTTTCCTTTCTGTATTCCAGAATTTGCAGTCAGCTAGTCAAGAGGCAGTTAGGCTTCTTCTATTCATTTTATGACCTCACAATTTGCACAACTGATATTTTGAACCTGACTTAGAACAATCTCGAGAGACTTTACTGTACTTATCTAACACCTAGCTCTATAGTCTAGGAATGTAGGATCTAATGTGTCTTCTCTGTTTTATTTAAATATTGGGAAGTTTACTATTCCTTACACTCATGAAATTGGTTAAATATCTCTTGAATTAAATAATTCCCCACCCAATAATGCCTATAAGTATTATTACAAATAAAAAGCAAGAACTGAAGGAGGCAGACAATGACAGGGGAATGATTATTTAAATAACTTAAATATGTGGAAATTATTTTAATTTAGTATAAATAGCGAGGAGGATAAGATTATGGAAATATAACTTTCTTAATTTAAATCGTAATTCTGGAAGAGTTTAAACCTAAAGGCATCACACTGATTCTGCACTCCCCCAATTTGCAAGTGGATAACATTTCACTCTGGGTTTCTGAAACTGCACAAAACATTGAGAAGAATATTTTTTACACATAATTTAATACAAAAACAAACCCCTTGAGGTACATAAAGAAAGCCATGGGTCATATAGTTTCTTATAATAAGGAAAACTTTTAAAAGGTCAAGAAAGAAGAAAGTAGAGTTGAAGGAGGAAGAGGAAGACAGAGATGAGACAGAGAAGAACAAGAAGGGTCCAAGTTTATAAAAGTACTAAAAACTCTGGAAAAAGAACACAATATCTGAATCAGTCAGAAGAAACAAAAATAAAATGTCAAAGTGTACATTATTCTGATATTATTTTGAGGCCTACTGGATCTATAATTAATGAACCAAGAGTTTCTATCAGGAAGTATCAACTCTGCATTCTTTAGAAGAAAGGAGGATAATAAAGTTACTAAGAGAATAATGTTCTCTTGAAATGATTTTCCAAAAAAAAAATTGTAAATCTCACTATGTAGATTTACAAAAATTTTCTTTCTTGGTTCTGCTTCTTGAAGCAAGTGATTTCTGGATCATTGCCAAGTTAGCAACACTATTTGACACACAAAATATTGCCATCTCCACAAGGGAACCTATGCTTGTGCTGGTAGGACTGCAGAAGAATCTGTTCTTCACCCTGAAAGCAATGTGCAGGCTGGACACAGTGAGCTGAGATTTTCTGAGTACGTCCATCTGAATGCATGATGAGGATAGAAGAAAGTGGGGCAGGTGTGAAGACCCTCTTCTGTCATGGTTTCTGGGAGAGTTCCATGCTAGCTCCTTCTCCCAAGAACAGAATGATTGGTGACAAGAAGGGCAGTTTCGTAATTTCCCTCGGTTTCAGCATCAGCTACCTTTGATATGATGTGGAAAAATGATGTTGATTTTATGGTAGCTTATTAAGAAAGGACTAGAATTTATGCCATTTTGGAAAAATATGGGCATGATACATCACTCACTTTAAGGTGGCCATTCACCTTCTCACATTGGTGGTTCTGTGCTTTGTGAACCCTGTGTTTACTTACTTCTCATCCTCTTGCTTACTCTCTTTTTAAACTCGGCCTAGTTGGTGATGTGCTCATTGATTCTACATAACACACAGAGCTGCAGAGAAGGTAAAAGGAAATTTCAGTGTTAGGGTTGTAGTTAATAAGATCACATCTTCACATCATTTTAAATGATATTAAGGCTCTCCTATTCTGAAGGTTTATTGGAAAACCTTTTCTGAATTAGAAAATGTAGAAAGGTTTTATTTGCATTGCCTTTATGTTAAGTATTAAGGAAGACAAGGTAGTTTTTATGGGTATTGCTATGGACTGAATGTTTGTGTGTCCCTGGATTCAAACATTGAAGCCCTAATTCATAATGTGATTGTATTAGCAGATGGGGCAATAGGGAGGTAGTTAAATTTAGATGAAGTCATGAGGGTAGAGCCTTGAGAACTAATCAATACCTTTATAAGAAAAGATGTGAAATATCTCTCCGGTATGAGTATGCAGCAAGAAGACTGTCATGTTCAAGTGAAGAAGAAAGCTCTCGCTACAAAGCAGACCAGCCTGCACCTCATCTTGGATTTCTCAGCCTCTGAAAACTGTGAGAAATAAATGTCTGTTATATATATAAGCCACACAGTCTATGGTGTTTCATTATAGCAGCCTGAGGTGCTTAAGATAGGTATATAACAATTCTTAACCTTTTCTTTTCTTTCTCTCTCTTTTTTTTTAACAGCCATAAATTACAAAAACATCCTCTTTTGGCATACTGAAATATATAATTTTTCAGCAATGTGAAATCTGCTTCTTTCTCACCTCCTCAACATTTCTCATCAATAAGGCAAAGGAGAAGACAGTCAAAATATCAAATGCATATGAGATATATAAGAAAAATTTTTTATTTAAAACATTAATAACTACATCAAACAAATATACTTATGAGATGTAGTAAGCCCATGGGCCAATACGACTAATGTATCACTTGGAGAGCATGCTCTCTTAATGTTTTAATCCCATATACAGAAAATTCAACCTCCAAAATTTAAGCATATATAACTTTCAAATTGAACTACATGTATAGAGATTGTATACACACACACACACACACACACACACACACACACACACATATGTTCAGTGACTTAGAATATAATGAAGAGCATAAAAAATTAGAACCACTTCAATTTGTAATGACTGTAGCAAGGTGTTTAAAAAATATTTCTGACCTAGAGGAATAAGTGCCAGAATGATTATGAAACTTGAAAAAAGTAAGCAATCACTGAGACTCCAAAGGAGTAATTATTTGAACTAGATTAGAAAATAATAAATAAAAAAATTCTCTCTTAAAGGGTAATCTTTCAAGAATTATTGAAGTGATTTTAATTAAACAGAGTAAAAACTCTAAAAGTGCTTAGTAATTTCCTTCAAAGATATTAACCCAAAATATTTATTAAAGGTTTTTACTTCTATATTAATGTATAGAGCTTTGTATCAATGCAAAAAGGAAAAAAAAAAGACTTTAAGTGCAGTTCAGATATACTCCAGGCTACTGAGGAAAGTCTACTTAATTTTATCGATTTTTTTCCTTCAGTTTAAATTCCTTAGGCCCCATGGTCTTTTATCATTTTTATTCAGAGGTGAAGAAGAGGTCAAAATTCAATTTTATGTTATCTTTTAGATCCTTATTTATAATCATATCCTGGAATATTGAATATCATTAGCTACCCACTTAAAATTTCACCCCTAGAAGCAGGCTGTAGAATTCTCTCTAGAAGAAATTAAATTTCCCACACAGTTTATATAGTTCATATATTTTTCAACAGATAAAATCATTTCTGAAGGAGAAAAGCAGTGGCAGTATTTTCTGTTATTAAGTTATGATTAGATTTTAGAAAACATAAATGACTTTTGATTTACATTTCTCGATAATTACACAACTACTATAGAAAAACGGAGATAACTCTTGCCATTCAAACATCCTGCCACATCTCATAAAAGATTTTGTGCTATTTCTAAAAATAAAAAATAAAAATGTCATGAATAAATGCATAAAAGACATTCAAGAGAGGCCACCGACTTAGGTTTTATGCCATGAGTGCCTGTCCTACTTAGATTGTAATTATCCCTTGCTACTTGAATCTGTCTCATGGAGAACTGGGTTTAAGGATTGGTAATAACAGGCATTCAAACGCACATGCAGAATGTGCACTAAGTAAGGTTCATTTTAGTTGTTCACAGGGTCCAGCCTGGGAAATATTCATGAACATGATTTCCATGTGTTTGTCCCATTCTTTCATGAGCAGTCACTCTGCCAGTGGTTGCCAACCTGAATAGGGTCCACAATCTCAGGTACAGCTAGGCTTTTCAGACTCCTTGTAGCCTAGCCACATATCCAACTGATTCTAACATAATATTTTGTGTGTGTAAATGTTTTCAAGAATCTCTGGTGAGCTCTTTTACCCAGACGGAGATTTTATTTAAAGGGTAGAAATACTTCCTGTGCCATCAGTGCCATATCACTACATTATTCACTCATGTGACAGTGACTGGGAATCATACACACTCAGTCACACCATAGGTGTATAACGTAAGTCTCAAGGATTAGGGAGGATTGATTGAAAAATCATGTTTGAGTAAAGATCTATCAAAGCACAAAATGAGCCAATGGAATTTATTATTGATCAGATTTCACATTGCATTTGGTATAGTATCAAAGAATATCAATTACCCGAAAAGGCTTTGAAAAAATTCTTGGCCTTCAACTAGAGATCTCTGTAGAATGGATATTTGTTAATGCCATTAAATTAAAATAGCATGATCAAACATTGACTGTGGAAGCAGGCTGATAATCCACCTGTGTTCAGTTAAGGGAGACATTAATGTAATTGATGCCACTCCTCACAAATTTTTGCACTGAAAATGTTTTAAATAAAAAATATGTTATTTGTGTTAATATCTACTGGGCTTAATATGGTTATTTTTAAATTAACTAGGAAATAGATAGAAATATATCAGCTTTAATTTTAAATATGGCAAATATTAGTAGATAGATTCCACATCATCAAAAGCTCTTTGGAGTCCTTTGTAATTTTTAAGAGTGTAAATAATTTCTGGGATGAAAAAATTTGAGAATGACTGCCTTATAATTAAAACCCTTAAACCCGCATGGCATTATATGATGTTTTTTACTGGATTTTTATTTTACAACTTTTCTCCCACTTGATCTTTAGAAGTTTGCCTTCATTTTTTGGACTATTTTTTTAAAATTCTTCCAATGCCAATTTCATCTTTTCCGATCTCTTTCCTGATATATTGTACTTTACATTTAAAAAATATGTGTATCTGATAAAGATTCATTATGATTTTTGAATAATAAAGTCATATTTTATGATAATAATGTACCAAAGTGTATTATTTTTTTTGGAAAGAGTCTTTACAGTTCACATTTATTTCTTTTTATTTCTTTTTTATTTTTAAATTTATATGGCTCATTTTCTAAAGTTAGTAATATTTCTAGAAGACACATTTATTTCTGAAGCAATTATTTGAAGAGTTTGTTTTGTAGAGAAGCTAGAGCAATATTCCTGCCTAGTTGGCTATTTTATTATTTAAAAAGTTTATTTAGTCTTTATTTCTCCCCACCCAATTGACTTGAGGATTTTTTTTTTTAAGTGTAGTCTCTCTTTTCTCTTAGTACCTCAATGACAGACTATTTCTGACAAATTTGAATTGTCAAGTGATCACATTTTCCAAACTGCTTTTAATCCAAGTATCTGTCATTGATTTATAATTTCTATTTCTATATTTATAAAGAGATTTAGAACTTGCAAAAGATTCCAACAAAGAAATTCACTGGGATTTTAGAAAGTCTGACTACTCAAGGTAACTTTTTAAAATGTATAATAATGTTATGCATGCATGTTTTCAAAAATGTTATGCTTAGCATTTGATGTAAGATTTTGAAAGTCATGCTAAATTTTATTCATAGATTTACCTGGCAGAGCCAACATGAGAAATACATTTCTGTATATTTTAAGTAGTTATATATATTGTAACTTGTTTCTTCATATTAATTTCTATTGAATAAAATGTTTTTAATCATAATTTTTTTTCGAAACTCAGAGCTTTTCTTTCAAAATGTTGTTGTAATTCTATTTCTGGCATTTCAAACTTAATATTTATCTATTATTTCTGTTTAAGTAAATATATGTCAGTTGTCATGGGGTATAATGATAAAAGGTAATATTTTTTCTGAAACTTGTCAAGTAGATTGATGTGATATCAACTTTTGTACTTCCTTGCTAACTGAAATCTTATTCTATATTTAAGTGAAGTAACCTATCATATATTATTTATAATATGAATATCTACATATAAATGCACATACATAGACATAAACATATATTTCATATGCATATATTTACATATAATATTACTTTCATCTGTATGTTTGTGTATATAAATATTGAATTTATACATGAAACTCAGGTTTTATGTGTCTGTATAAATATATCTTTCTATGTATATTATTCTATTTCTATAGATTTATTTATATTGTAATAGGTAACTGATTTTATTTATACTATTCTCTTCTGTTTATATCTTTAAATTAAAAGAAAATGTAGAATTATATAATAGGAGTTAATAAACCTAAAGTTTCTTATCGGTTTTATATAGGTATTTGAATCATGAAGTATAAATATTTCTTAGTTATTTGACATTTTTTTTTTTTGGTAAACTTGTAAATCATATCTGTACTTTTGAACAAATGCCTCCACTTCATTTTTCTGACATAAACCATACAGACGCTACACCTTCTTTTTTTATTGAAATTTTTTTTGATACTCTATAAAACTCTTTCAAACATTCTCTGCCTTTTTAATCTCTAGATGGCCTTAATGATGGTTTCTTGTCATTTTCTGTTAAATATAGGACATATTTGGACAATTCTTAATTATGCTTCAGAAATTGTATATGTAATGTCCATTTCAGATACAAATAACAAAATTCTCAAAACAAGTGGAGTCTCTGCTCAAAAACCATTAACTTGGTTGGATAACATGCTCTGCCTCCTGCCATCTTGAAGGTCATGATCATTTTATTGATCTGGTTTACTATTTTTTCCCATTAACTTTTCTTTTAAAGGCAATTGTGCTGAAGAGGAAATGGTATTCACTGACAGCTTTCAGTTCCATGTCACCCGTGGAGATCTTTAGTTCTCTGTGCTGTTTTCATGGTTTAGGTTGCTAATGAGCTGTCCTCTTCAGGCTGATTGTCAGTTTATAATACTATGCTGATTCAGCAAAGCCACATCTAATCTCCTTCTGTGTGCACTTGTAAAGAATGGTTATCGGCTTTCTGGAATTTCTTAGTTACTGATATCTAAGGGGCTAGAAAGTTTCCATAGACAAACTAAGAAGCAAGAAATCTATCTTAGGCTTCTGAAAATCTTGTTGCCTTTTTGTACTTGAACATGTAAAAATAATTAAATTAGTTTTACATTATACTTTTCTAAGTATTTGTGGTGAAGAAAGAATAGTTTGCTAGCTATATTCATAGAATTTTCAAGGAACATGTACTAATACCATGCATAGCCTGAAGTTTTATAAAAAATAATTCATACATAAGAGATGCAATTACATATCTATTCTTTGTATCACAAATTCTTTGTATCAAAATGTGAAAACACACTCAAATTGGCTTAAATAATGAAGGAAATACGTGAATGAAACACTATCAAATCTGTGTTAGGGAGGACCCACCACAGTTTATGGTTTTCTTGGCTCTATCAATCCTTTCATGTGTGTTGGCTTCCATGATAGCAGTTGATCCAGGCCTTTCATGTTTGATGCATAAGTTACACACTCATCTCTGCTCATTCCACAGAGAAAGAATGCATGGATTAGGATTAGTTTAAACTGGCTGAGATATAGATTTAATTTGAAACTTCACAGAATTCAGACTGAAATCATTATTGTTGGAGAACGGATGGTAGGAAGGCAAAAACAAATATTCAGTTTTGGTATGGCTGAGCTGAACATTCAGTGGGAAGGAAAATAGGGATGCTTCTCAACCTTTTCTCATTGTCTCCACCTCATTCTCCCACCCATTCTCTCATCTTATTTACGTAAACCTGCCTGTACAGGGATAAAATTATTTTACAAGGCTATCTAAATATATCTCTTGAGTGACAGATGTGTAAGTGCAGGCTCTTTGTCTCACATGGCTTTTGTGGACAGAGCATTTTAAAACAGATGCGATGCCTAATTTTATGGATATTAAACAAACGTGATATGTTACTTTCACGTATCAACTCGACCAGGGACAAAGGAGGCCCAGATATCTGATTCATTATTTCTGGGTATGTCAGTGAGAGCCTTTTGGGAAATTAGTTTTTGAATTTGTGGACTGAGTAAAGCTGATGCACTTTCCTAGTGTGGATGCACCTCATCCAAGGTGTTGAGAGCCTAAGCAGAAGACAAAGGCAGAGAAAGGTTGAATTCACTCTCTGCCAGGCTAGTTAACCAGGAGCATTGAACTATTCCTGCCCTCTGTGCTTCTTGTTCTCAGACCTTCTGATGCAGACTGGAATCTAAACCGCTGGTTCTGGCTTTTAGGCCTTTGAGCTACACCATTAGCTTTTCTGGGTCTCCAGCCTGCAATGGCAGATTGTGGGACTTCTCAGCCTTCATAAACATGTGAGGCAATAAATTCTGTGTGTGTGTGTGTGTGTGTGTGTGTGTAACATAAATTATAATATATTCCTATGTAAAATATATATTATATGTAGTATATGTATATAATATACATATATATGTATATAATAGATATAATAATATAATATAATAAATACAATATAATATATATATAATAAGTATATACAAATGCATGTATATATGTGTATCTATCTATCTATCATCTATCTATCTATCATCTATCTATCTATCTAATTTATATATCCTATTGATTCTGTTTCTCAGGATAAGACTGACTAATACAAGGGACTTAAGTCTTTGGTCTTTAAGGGTCTAGATTTGCTTTGTTTTGTTTTGCTTTCTTGTTCATTTCTGGTGACCCAAACTCAAAGTACTTTTTTTCTTCGGTGTTTAATGATCTCTGCACATGAACTCATTTCTTCATCTTTCAATACTTGTCTGATGAGCTTAAAAGGGGGATACTTTCTTGCAGAGAGAATCTGCTTCTGCTTTTGATCACAACTAGGAGCACCATCTAAGTGGGAATTTCTTGTCTGCAATAAGTGACCTGACTCAGAGAGTGTGGTGGACAAGGGGAGCAGCGGGGCAAGGGGAAGAGGGGATAGAGGGGGGAAGGGAGGGGGGGGGAGAGAGAGAGAGAGAGAGAGGAGAGAGAGAGAAGGCAAGGGGAGGGAAGGGGAGGGGAAGGGAGGGGAAGAAAAAGGAGGGGAGGAGAGAGGAAAGGAGAACCAGAAATTCAGGCTGGTTCAGGCTTACTTTGTTACTTGCTAGAAGTTTTGTATAGTAAGTCACTTCTGCTCTTTACATTCTACCAATGTTTGCCCTTTGAGAGACCCACACTTTCCTCTTTCTGAAGTTTGTCTGCTGCTTGCTCCCCAGTGCTTCAATTTTAACTATAGTATTTTACATTTATGTGAAAGGGTGATTCTTGGAGACTTTCCTACCATTTGGGTGAGCAACATCACTTCAAAGAGTATGGATTTTGCAAGGTCTGGTTATTCTCAGATAGAGGGGCTTTCACAGTTCTCAATACCTACTTCAAATTCATTCTTCATGTGATGTTCACATTCTGTGCTATGTGAACATTTCTTATATTTATCTCATCTTACCATAATATTTACATAAAAGAACACTACTATTATACTGCTAGCGATATTGAATTCTTTCAGAGGACTTTGATCTGGAAGAGTTTATAGTAGTTATTTATATATTGTATCAGCAATCCATAAGATCACAGAGCACATATTGAGGTTGCCAAGTGCAATTTAAATGTAAAGGGTATGATATGATCAATAATATTGTAATAAAATTTAAATCTAAAGTAGACCCACAGTGACTTGTATGCCTTATTGGATCTTCATGGAAAAGAAATCTATTTTCTTTAAAAATCTCTGTTTGAAGTAACACTAAATGCATGTAGCTTTTCCTTAATTTCTTTTTATTAATAATACATTGAATTAATTAGAGTATGAATCACTAGTCATGAAATTATATTAGATATGTAAAAGATTGAGATATTAAAACTTTTAGAGGCTGTTTTAACCTCTAGGGTATTACAATGGATTAATATATATTTTTGCTTTTGTTTTAAAATAATATTTAGCATGACTATATAAGTATCTTGTATTTTGAGTGCTTATGACCAATTATATTTTTGTTTAAATATAAAATAAATTTTATATATTTTCAAATGAAAATAGTTTGCACAACAGAGTTGTGATGGAAAATAGATAACTGCGTACTTTCACTAGGAATATTTACAAGAACAATAAAAATATGAATTTTGACAGGCATTCCCTGTGAATTCAGTTGCCTATACTATACACCAAGAGTTTTAATAGTTTGTTTCCTTTAACTAAAATATAAACAATCCCCTAATAATAACCATAACCAAATGAAGTTTAATTATCTTTTGAATGTCAATTAGTTTTTTTATGAAAAAAAGCTCTAGACTTAAGTTATTTTTTTGTAATAGACTTTTTAAGATTTTGTCATACTTTTGATACAATTTTAAAAGATATAAAAAGAGCTGTCTGTCAAGTCTCGTCTGCATTTCCTTGAACTAATGACAAATCTCATATCAGAAAATGTATAATATCTAGCAAGTTAGTCCCTTATTGAAAAAAAAATTAAAGTACAGACTTTCTACCACATATACAATGTGTGCACTTACATTAACAATTTTGAGCTAATTTATGTTGTGCATTGAAAACCGTGAGTACTGATGTGAATGGAAGTTATGACACAAAGACATACATGTCAAACATCCAGAGTCTAGTGAGGTAGGAGAGTGCAGAGAAAAGCTGGATTTAAATACAAAGGTTCAGATTTTTATTGTCAATTATTTAATTTATTAAAATAAAAGTCACACAAGGCATTAAACTGAAGTCAACTGATCAGCCTCAGGTTACATAATAGTATGCAATTCTTCCCCGCCCCTCAAATTGGAAATTCCTTCTCCCCATCCTGGTTTACAGCAGATAGAGCAATGACTGCCTGATATAGGAAAATTTTCTGAAGTTTCTACAGGCTGTTTCGATTGCAAGACAAACATTCTTTAAGAAGTCAACAGCAGGCTCTTCAGAGGTCTCTGTGAGTAAAGTGCATACAGAAATGCTTGCTTATCAGAACCAATATCTTTGGCACCTCACTGTGCATTCAGGGCAAGAAACAGTAACCCCTCAAGTCTATTGACATTTTATTTCAAATTCAAAAGCAAATTTATTGCAAATTTGATATATTTGATGTGTGAATGTGTAAATTTTTATATACATTGTAATAATTCTAAAAGTACCCATTTGGTAGGGGTGACATTAAGAAACATACATGTACTGCTGCAGCATCAAACTTTCCGCTACGAATGCATTTATTTTACTTTATAGAAACCTGATTATTTTAGTGAGCACAGTTTATTCTGAATTTGCTAAAAATCTCCCTGTGGAATATCTAATTAATTGAGATTTGAACACGCCAGTATTGACAGATTCACTTATTAAAAACAGATGCATGACTACAGGCATTTCAGGACAGTAGGTGCTTGATTTTGAAATCATCTCTCCTCATCAGACAAGGTGTTTTCCCGGCTATAGAGATGCTTCCTTATAAGGATCATTGTGATGAATTACAAAAGACTGCAAAGGATGTTCTCAGCTAGATATTTCTCCATATTTTTTCTCACATGCTGAAAACATCAAAGAAATTATTCATATGTTTTTATATAATTTAATTTTTTGTTCATTATTAGTGGCTATTTCTGTCTTGATTATATATATCGTGAGAGTTTAGAGGTATGGTTTTTAAATCCCTCCAATTACTTTTTTGCTTGTTTTCTTTTTGATTTTCCAAAATAGATTAAGCAATCCACACGTGGGAAAAGCTAGTGTTTTTTGGAGATATATTGCCTGTGGAATACATTAAACAATGTATCAAACAACAAGTCTCATATCAAACAATGCTGTAGATCGTTTTTCATATCATTTTGTTCAAGATCTTTGCCTGTGGTATTGACTTGTGCTTAATTGTCTCTCATGTGCTGCTAATTGTTGTATATTGAACTTTCACATATCTGGGACAATTTACAAAGTTTAACATGCCCAGAGCACTTATCTTTGCCACAAATAAGGAGAGAGGTGTTCTGTTCTTTTAATTAACTATATACATACCTCCATCATAAGGATACCTTAATCATAATCTTTTCCCTTCTTGACTGAGCTAACACAAGTTTATGGGCTTCAAGAAAGAATGTATGGCAACCTATAAAGGGATTTCTTTTCTAGGACATGAGCTTGTCCATGGCTATCGAGGGATTGTGTGCCTCATGACACTTTGAAAAAATATGACACCGCAACACATGACTTGTGTGATCTCTTTGGGGGAAGGAAAGGCAATAATTTAAAGAACTTTTGTATTGGTAAATCTAACTTTTAGGACATGATAAAAACAAATATGATTGGTAATAATTTATCTCTTGATATTACTCAGTTCAATAATGAAGAAGTATGCACTGTCTTTATGAAAGACCATTCAACATATATTCCTGATAATTCAGAAATTATCCAAAATTATACTATTTTTTGTTAGAGAGAAAAGGGCCATATTAAACCAGAATAAAGAGTAGAATTAGTTTCTTGGTATGGTTTTATAAGGAAAATTAAAATCTAGATTGCATGTTATATTATATAGGCTTACATGTGGCCAGTTATGATTAAATGCTACTTAGGCTATGCTGCTAATGAAAAGTAAAAAATAGTTACTGATGCAAATACTATATGCATTTAGAAATTAGGTTGAGATAATGAGGAAAATGTTTTTATTCAAAACATTAAAAAACATTCAATTATAAAGAAAATTGGTTTAAAGGGAGCACTGAAACGGGGATACAGAATTGAAAATGATCAGATTCAAATATCCTCATTCGTTCTAGGTTAAAAGAAAAAAAATTAACAAAGGTCAAAAATCTCTTTTATATTTGATGAAAAAATTTGGGAGGACATAAAATTGTTTGTATAATACTGTGTATATAAATGTCAGACTATTATGCTTTGTGGCATTAAAAAGGGAGAGTGGAGAGGATAATTAAATAAGGGTAACTGAAAATTAGATGAATTTCTTGAGTTAAGTTTATATACATTCTTTGATTGAGTTCAATAAATTGCATTTAAACCATTTTTTCCGGAAGAAAAAAGAAATGCTTTTATGTGATATTCTGCAATTAGGTATGTTATATGTGTGGGAACCTTCCATGGAAAACAACCATTACCTACAAGGGTAAAATTACCTTGGTGTTTAATTCCAAATCCACTGTAGTCAACAGTGTCCACTAGGATGCTTGTTAGAGAAAATTTAGTTAAATCAAACATAGGACATCTCTGCTTTTGATGGATAACTTACTAAACATAAACTTAGACTGATTACCACGACAAAAATTATACATCTTCTTGTCCTAGAGAGAAAACATTGAAATGCTGGCTTAAGTTTCTCTTCAAAATTGAAAGATAATAAATGGACACTGACTAGATTTATGCCCTTGATTTCTTGTTTTCTCTCCCCCCTCATACCCAGAATCATATTAATAAATTTCTCCTCTATAGTTGATTTCTTAATGTAGTTTATTCTGTGTTGATAATGGATTTTTATGAAGTTAGCATTCTTTTGATTCCACTAAGGAAGGCATATGCTTTATCTCCTTTAATCTCATAATGTGTTCAATTATATATGGAATCCTTTTCCATGCTAAACTCTCCCTGATATCAATGGGCATATATTTAAAGCATTGCTTGCATTATTCTCTTAATACATATTGTTTAAATATAAGAGGGACTAGGTTCATAATTGCAAATGACCTATGCTTTTCTTTTACTGGCCAAAGGAAAATCAGAAAAGTGATAATTTTGTCTGGTTTGGTAGTGACACCACACAGCTTTCATTTAAAGTGGGTAGATGTCATGCTCTAGACTTTTGACCAGTTCCTATAAGAAAATATCTGTTTCTTAAATGATTGTTAGAAGTGGCTTTACAATTGTTGGGTTTAGTGCAATTAGGTGGATGTTAAAATATTTCCTCAACCCACGTGCAGCGAGTTAAGGAGTCTACCCTCAAAATTCATGTCCAGCTGGGACCTCAGAAGGTGTCCTTATTTGGTAATAGGGTCTTCTGTAGATGTCACTACTTACGGTGAGGTTACATTGGATCAATGTGGGTCCTAAATGCAATGTCATTGGTGTCCTTGTAACGAATAGCACTTTACAAGCCTTAGTTTTAAAGGTTATGAGAGTATTACATACCTACTATCTCCCAATAAGTTTACATAAATATTAAAATGAAATCCTACAGCATTTATAAAGATAAGGTAATTCAAGTTAGTAAGAAATGTGTTATTGCTTTTGACTTAAAATGTTCCTTTTTTATAAGAACACTGATCCTTACCACTTGAGACACATGACCTAGATAAATTTTAAAACCAAAAATAATTTTTCTTGGTAAGTCTTCTTGTTTGGTAGTCAATATCTTATTTGTGCAAGCTATGCAAAAAACTGTTAAAATTGATTAGTGGTTGAAAGGTTGTGAATACTGGTAGAGAAAGCAAGCCATTCCTACATAGATTTCTTTCATCATATTTTCAAGATTATCATAAAAATACTTTCAATTTTGATGTTTCATGTTGTTTTCTGAAACCATGGGCCACACAAGTATACCACTATTAAGAACATATTTCTTGAAATAAAATTAGATTGCTCTTCTGTTAAATAGTGACATTTTTATTAGTGACTTAAGTAATCATAACTGTACAGGGAGCTGAAAATCTTTAAACATGTAGAAAAAAAAACACAGTTTCATTAATAGGTTTTGATTTATAAAGTTTAATCCAGAGCTAAAAACAATGAAAAATACCAAATAAGACCTATATTATTTCTAGTTGTATAAAATACTATTAAAAAAGTTTTTATATGAAGTCTTTATTGCATAAAGTTTTCTTTAACACAAAATTTAGCTTGGTCTTGGACATAGATGATTTTCTTTTAAAGGTTAGACTGGGAAAAATTGATCCATTTTATATAAGCCACCAAGTAGTCATTAAATTGAAACCTATCTATCTTGCATTATATTCTGATGTCTTAAAGTAACATTTCTTTTATCAATTTATTTTCCTTTCTCTTAGCAATTTTAGTTAGTATTTCTCCCTTGACTACTTTTTGTTTCTGTTTTTGGAACTTTATCTCTGTTAGTTTGCTATTCTCCTTTCTGTCTTCGTTTCAACTAAGTTTTAGAATCGTTTTGGTCTAATATGCCAAATAATGCTTGGAGAAAAAAAAAACATAACACTACAATACAACAAAACAAGGATATATCTCAATAAAGATTTCTGTGTTTCAGCAATACTATTCGTCTTTTCAAAACAACATTCTATTGAGAACTCATGTTCTTGAGGGAGCAATTCTAAAGAATTTCTGCTACTCACAAACCAAGTTCCCATATTTTATTTTATGGCAAAAAATAAGGTTACAAAAAGTCCAAATCAACTTGCATCAGCAAATAACTTACTGTGATGTGTGAAAGATAGCAAGAAAGACTATTTCTTTCCTAAAACTTTTTGTCTAGTAAAACAAAACCAAATTTAAATGCTTCAGTATGTTTATCTAAATATAAAATTAAGAGTAATATTTTGAGAAAATAAGAATTTCACTTCATTATTAAGCAAATGTTAATTTTAAAGGAATAAATTCATCCAGTTTTATACTTTCTTTTATAATTTTAACCTTGATAAGATTATTTTCATCTGAAAGTGATATTTTTATCTATATAAGGATACACATAAACATATATTAGTAGTGGGAGACAATCATAGAGATCATAAAATTCACATCAGGTGCACATTACACACAAATGTGAACACATACATCAATCAAGAGAAATGCACTTGTCCTAAGTGTCAGAGGCATCTCTAACTACTATGTTGCCTCATTATTCCTTCACTCAGTCACTCCTCAAACTTTCTTCCTCACATCTTCTCTATTATATAATCCAATATATATTATAAATGTATGAGAAATTCATAATTAAATAAGAAAGACTGTGTCCTTGGGCATCATACAATCTAGTAGAAACAAAAAAATATTGATGTTAAAATATAAGTAGTAATATAAGACAATGATCAGTAAAATTAACAAAGCAAAGTGATGACTGGGGTAGAATAGAGAGTTAAAAACTTTAAGTAGGTGTTTAGAAAAATGAGACATGAATGATGACAGGATGTAACCATGACAATTGTGAGTAAAATAGTAGAACCAGAAAACTAAGGTTCTAGAAATGCTTTAGTTTAGAGGATGCAGAAGAGTATGGCTGATTCAGAATAAGGGAAGGGGTTAGTGTTGTGGACTTTGCACTGCAGTAGGAGAATGTCTGGATAGTCTGAGTCTGAGGGTTCACCTAATGGAAAAATGAACCATATCTGATTAAGAATGATGCCTAGGAGCAGTTAAACTTATTCATGATCAGGTAGGCTTTAATTGAAGTGGCGGTTGTGGATATAAAGAAAAGTAATTAAATTCAGGCCAAATGTTGGAAGTAAAAAGACAGAAATTTCTGTAAATTGACATACATAAAATTAGAAATTAAAGAACCACAAGGTCAATTAAAGAGCCACAATATCAGGGCAGTATTACCTCCTAAAGATGCTGCAGAGTGCTGTGGAAATACAGACACTAACATGCAAATCTGTTGGAAAGCTGGTTTACCTAATGTGTATAGCTCCCTGGGCAGCTAGTACCCAATATCAGAAGGCTCCCATCCTATGTTCCAGGTCATTTGAAGGCTAACAAAGTTGACTATTTCACACATTTGTAATGAAACAAAAATGTAGGATAGTAGAATCGGAATTTTATAGGGAAGAACAACCCACAGTGTGTCCTTATGATAAGAGCCCATGTAAGTTGCCCAGCAAAACCTTCATGCATATGTCTCATGATTCCACAGGAGACAGTAGAAAGAAATGAAATAAAAATGTTTTCTAGTTTGCAGACTGACCAAGGGGAAATGAGGAAACTAGGAGGATTGTGGTAATTTTGGGAAGGATTCTATAATCAGTTTATTTTTTAAAAAATTGTTTTAATGATGAAAATAACCAAAGATCATCTAGTCAATCCCCTCATGATGAAAGACTAAAAAGTATGAATCAGAAATGGGAAATGACGGCTTGTTAAGGTACATAACATGTTACTGCTGGAACTGAGGCTACAATGCAGATTATCTCTCAGCTCAGTTTCTTTAAACTGACAGCACAATATATTTTTAGTTTACCATTTATCTGCCAAAAAAATATATCAGTTAATAAGTGCTTAGAAGCCAACTTCCTGGAAAACATCATGGGATGCCTTTCTTCTATACACTTATGTTTAATTCAAATCGCAAACTGCCCTTGGAATGTAAATGAATATGTTCTTCTCAGGTTAAGTGGTAACATTGTGACCGAATAATTTAAAATGTAAGCAGTTTTATTAGTTATTATGCACAGTGTAGAACAGAGATATAATCTCGTGGGTATTAACATTTTATCTTTTTTCTAAGTGGAAAAATGCCTCTGCATTTTTGGGATCATATGGGATAATAAAACATGCCTAGAGTTTGGAGTCAATTAATTGTACTTGTCTCATGAGGCCCCATGTTGGCTATGAAAACACATATATACTCCTCTGTGCCTCAGTTTCCTTTCTATGAATTATAAATAGAAAAAAAAAGTATTATAAAAATTAAATAAGATAGCTCTTAAGAGAATATCTGGAGCATAATATGCATGTATTAAATGTTAGATGTAACCAATATTGGAACATAAGATGGCATATACTTTTATGCAAAAAAGGGCTGCTTCTTGAAGGAGCCTTCAAATGCCACCTATATCTTTTCAGGCATAATGACTCCTACAGTCTCTTTTATAAATATCATTACATAGCTTTTTAGAAACATGATTATTCACATTTGAATCACTGGAGGAACTATAAAAAATGTAAGAGATGTTAGAGAATACTTTTAATGATTGTTCAGCAGAAGTTTTCCTTGGGGAAAATTTAATCATTAAAACTTCCCAAGTATTTTATTATCATCTCACGCAATTCCCTGAATAACTATATCCCTTGTTCTTCCACTAATTTATTCTGAGGCTGGTCCTACTGACTAATGCCCCCCAGATGTCTTTTAACTGAGTAGCAATACCCTCAGTTATAGAGTTTTTTTGACCTTTTGAAATTTCTATTTCCTACCTATGTGTCAATTAGAATATTGGGAGGACATACATTATGCAGAAAGCAGTGTACCTGAGTGAACCACCCGTATAAATTGATATAGAAGTAAGAGTTTCCCCAAAACAAGTATGTGGCTCCCTTAAATAAATTTATTTCTGAAAAAATCCAGAACAAATATATATATATTTTTTTAACCTGGAACTTGAACTATGCATATAAAGATTTCAGATCTATGCCCCAAATTTTTTTATAAAGTTGGCATAAGTATTGCTTAGGATTAAATATCATTGATAAATTGGAATGTCTGACAGAGATGTTCAATTTTCCCAAACATAAAGCCATTTTGCCTGGTATGACATATTATGAAAATACCACGAAAATGCATATGTCATAGTAAAACACATATGAGAATAAGAAGATTTAGTAAGTGTCATAGAAAGGATTTTATCATCCATTTGTTCACATAATTCATTTTGTGATTATTTAAGAAACAACTTCCATCTGTCAGTTTCTTTATATACATAGAGATACAATAATAAAATTAACAAAATAAAAGACAGGACACCATTTCTGACCTAATCTACCTTAGAATCTAAGAGACAGATATTAAAGAATCATGCATTAAATATAAAATTAAAATTTACTTACTAAGTGATAAATAGAAAGGATCTTGTGTTATGAGAATACATTGTGAAGAAAATTTATAGGTAGGGAGGTCAGCAAAGAATTCTCTAATGAAAGAATTGAAATTAAAGACAGAATGGGAGTTTCTATGGTAAATGGAGGAATGCA
This sequence comes from Cynopterus sphinx, assembly GCA_030015415.1. NCBI lineage: Eukaryota > Metazoa > Chordata > Mammalia > Chiroptera > Pteropodidae > Cynopterus > Cynopterus sphinx. The sequence continues at coordinate 13,051,889 of CM057379.1, forward strand.
TAGGGGAGCTCTAGTCTGAGAGAAGAGAGCATGTGCAAAGATCCAGTACTAGAGCAAACAGGAAGCATATAAGAAAATGAAATAAATGGGATATACCTGGAGCAACAACAATAAGATGGCACATATGTTTCGGTAAGATTAAACTGGTAGGTAGAGTCAGACTATCTAGTCTTTTATTTCTATTTTAAAATGTTTAGCTATTTATCTAAGGACAAATGGAAAGTAGATATTTTATGCAAAAACAATATCAGATCTGAATTTTGATAAAAAGACTCTACTTAGCATATAGGAAATAGGACCAACTTTGTAGAGATTTAATATAAATTATACCGATGAGTGAATACAATGATTCAAACTAAGGTACCTGGAAATTGCCAGAGAGTAGAGAAGAAAAGATGATGGATTCAAGGGATATTTAAGTAATAAAATGTCCAATATATGTTGATTGCATGACTAATCATGAAAGGAGACAGGAAAATGTTGAATTTCGTCTCCTAGGTTCTCAAGTTTAAATCATTATAACAGTGTTATACATTAAGAAAGGAAAACCTACTAGACCACAAAAATGGGAAAGGGGAGTTTATGAGTTTTTTTCTTTTTTTTGAACTTGTTAATTTTAAGGTGAATTGAGATTTCGAAGAAACTTTTTTAAAAATAGAGATACACAAGTATGAAGCTCAGAGGACAGAGTTGAGCTAAAGTATTAATGTGAGATAAACCTGATAAAAACAGCAATTGAATTCAATGACAGGAATAGTGTTTATTCTGGGTAAAAAAAAAATTGAAATAAGGAGAATTTTGCTTGCAAATGAGTAACCAATAAGGATAAAGAAGAAAATATCGAGAAGAGTCATAAAAGAATGACAAGAGGATATAATCAAAGAAGCCAAGAAAGGTGAGGTTTTCAGGAAAGAGCAGTCAGCAATATAAAGTTCACTAGGATTCAGTGTCATATAAGTTATGATTGATTTTAGCAAAGTATGTTTTTGGGCAATAAGACAAAGGGAGTATGAATTAGAGGCAAATAGTGATAAATAGGCACAGCTACTTTCACCAACTGTTTGAAGTTGGTTGTGTAGGTGAGCATGGGCATAGGCATGCTGCATAAGAAATGTCATGGTGTAGTTTAGTTATGCTTGCTTTCTTCAGTGGAAAAGAAAATCTTGAGCACCTAATTTAATACTATACAAGAGAGAAGAATAAATACATCAATTGTTTGAGAAATAAAGGTAGAAAAAAATAGTAATCTTGCAAAAAAAAAAAAAAAACTCGAGATAGTGTTTTATACAAAAAACAAAATGTTCAACAGGAAAGAGAGGTAGCAAATGCAGGTAAAATACAGAAGGAGTTGCTGTGGTGGAATAGTGAGTGTGGAAGGGATTGGGTTTCAGCAGGAAAATGATAACCAATAGACATGGGATTTTCTTTTTTTTTTTGTAATGCAAGGGACTCAGCAAGTTTACAAATCTGTGAGTAGGGAAAATCAAATACAGGAAGAACAGAATGAACGTTTGTAGGTATAGGACCCCTATCACAGGGCATCTCAGGGCTAGGGATTGACCTTCGATTGTAGATGGGACATGATATAGAGAAATGTATGCGAAAGGATAGCTTTCATACTCACTACTATATATACTAAATAAGCATTCATGTGGACTGGTATTTATACATGTACATATATGCTAGTGAATATGCACATACACTAAAAATAGTATAAGCTTTTCACCTTCTTGCCTTTATTTGATTATTTTTACATGATTTTACCATTTATTTCACTTTTTTCCTCATGAAAATTTCTCACAACAACAAATGTTCAATGTTTTCTTCCAAGTACTAAAATACTATGAAGACAGGACTAAATCTGTGCTATAGCTGCTATTGAAGCTATGACTATGACACATGGAGAAAATAGCCACACAGATATAGGTGCCTTTCAAATATCCCTGAATCATTTTTTCTCATATGTTTGGATGTTAGTGTTTTTCCTTATGTTATGGGACATTAACAGTTTACTTAGCTTTTAGAAGGCCCAGAGCTAATTGACTTCAATCTAGCGGTGGGAAAATCTACACAATTATTGAAGCATAAACAATGTATTTCTCAGAATTAGTTGCTAATTCTGCATCTGAGAACAGTTTTGTCTCCAGAAGTCTTATGTTATTTATGTTTTATGATTACCAGTTCCACATCTTTGTGTTTTTAGGCATTATAGAGATGGTCTTGCAGTATTTGAGGTCCATGACTGTAGGCTGATAACAAAAGATCACTGTCACCTCAAATCCTTTTTGGGATTGTAAAATGAGAAGTAGTCACTACAGTGTAAAGACCATTGATTTTGTTAATAATCAGTTTAAACACTAGCTCTTTCTCTTAGAAGTTATATTATTTTAATAATAGTTTCTAAATTTAAAGAAAATATTGAAATTCTTATTTGCAACATTCTTATGTTTTCCAGTTAGGTGCCAGATAGTCTTTATTTTACAATATTGCTTTTTTAATGTGATATATTCAGCCTGAAAAAGGAGGAGAACTTTGAAGTCCATAGTTAGGTTACTTTCTATTCTTCCTAATGTAGTAACAGACCATTTCCAAATCATTTCTAATAATTGTGTGCACAATTCAATTGACTCACTCTTTTATTAAGCCCAGATTCTTTCTTCCTGAAGTAAAAAGGTTTTACTTATTTTGTAGTAGCATTGTAAATTGTATTAAATAAGACTCATCTATAAAATAAATAAAATTTGAACCTTTAATATTCTAAATTTTTAATTTTTTAAATAGTAAAAATTTTCAGATTATATTTTTATTGTTTTATTTTTTTAATCTATTTTTCTTGAACTCTAAGTTTTTCTAATTTCATTTTCGCTCCACACTAACCTGCTTTTTAAAATCATCTCATAATTTAAATACTATTGGTAAACTTCCAGGAACTATATTTATGAGTCACTGATTACTATTAAAACTAATATTGTAAAACTGATTATAAATGAGTTAAAAAATCAGGTACTACACGAGTTTGAAAAATCAAAATTAGAATGAGTTTAAAAGGACCAGGTACCACACAAAATTATAAGCTGAATGGTAAAAAAAAAAAAAAAACCTCCTTTTTTTAAACAAATTCCTCCAGTCAAAATGATGTGATTTTAACAAGTTGCTTATTTTTCTATTTATGTTAAGGGAAATTACACCCTAAACACACACACATCCACATTCAAATGCATGTTTTTTTTACATAAACAATTTTTATGTAAACAGGCTTACATTTCACAAACAGTACTTTAGTGGATATTTTATTGAACATTTTACTAAAATATTATGGATATTCCATTATACTTTATTCCTGATAACTTCCTTTGCTTTGAAGTCTGTTCTGTCTGGAATTAACATAGCTACTTCTACTTTCTTTTGATTAGATTGAGCATGACACATCTTTCTCCATGTTTGCTTTTTACCTGTCTCTCTTTATATTTAAAGTGTGCTTCTTGCAGACAACATATAATTGGATCTTATTTTTTGATTCACTCTGACACTGTCTTTCAACTGGTACATTTAGGCCACTAACATTCAAAGTGATATCGAAATACTTGGATTAATATCTACCATATTTGTTATTGTTTTCTATGTATTGCCTTTGTTCTTCCCAGTTTTGTATTCTACTATTTTTCTGCCTTTTGTATTTTTAACTGAGCATTTTATATGATTTCATTTTCTCTTTTTTCTTACAATGAGTTACACTTCTTAATTTTTTTTAGTGTTTTCCCTGGAGTTTGCAATGTACATTACAACTAATCAAAGTCTGCTTTCAAATAACACTATACCACTTCACTAATAATGTGATACCTTATAATAATAAAATAATCCTAATTCTTCCCTCCCATGTCTTATAACGTTGCTATCATTTATTTCACTTACAAATAAACATGCATAAGCATGCATATATATGTATACATACACATAGATATACACACATACTTAATTGTTGGTATTATTTTTTTTGCTTTTAAATACCAGATATATGGTGGAAAGCCTCAAATATATATATATATGCCTTCAACCCAGACTTCTCTTTTTTCAAATGACATTTGACTGGATTTATACAGTAGGTAGCTTTTTAAAACAGGCTTCTTTTACTTCATTAAGTTGAAAAGTTAAGGTTTGTACATGTCTTTCCATGGCTTGATAACTCATTTCCTTTAATAAGTGGTAATATCCCATTGTATGTAGGTGCCCTAGTTTGTTTATCCATTAATATGTTGAAGGGCATCTTATTGACTTTGATAATATCTGCTAGAAATATTTGTGTACAGGCTTTCATGTCAAAATACATTTTGCATCACTTGGGTAAATATGTAGGACCACGGTTGCTGGATTGTATGTTAAAACTATGTTAATTCTCAAAAGAAACTCCCAAACTATCTTCTAAAGTGGCTAAAACTTTTGCATTCTCACAGCAATGAATGAGTATTGTGCCATTCCATATCCTTGTCAGCATTTGGTAATGTCAGATTTACTTATTTTTATTTTTGGAGATATTCTGTGAGGTGTACAGTAGCATCTCATTGTTGTTTTATTTTGCATTTCCCTGATGACAAATTAACTTGAGTATCTTTTTATCTGTATACTTTCTTTGGTAAAGTGTCTGTTCAGATCTTTTGTTCACTGTTTTAAAATCGGGCTGTTTTATTTTCTTACTGTGAGTTTTAAATTCTTTACATATTTTGAATGCAAGTCCTTTATGTTATTTGTTTTGCATTTTCCCCCATTTATAGTTTACTTTTCATTTACTTAGTAGTGTTTTTCACAGAGTGGATTTTAAATCAATAAAGTCCAACTTTTCTGTCTTTGTTTTCTCATAAATCATGATTTTGCTGTTATATCTAAAAACTCATTGGGAGACCTAAGGTCAGTTAGATTTTCTTTCATTTTCTTCTAAAAGTTCAATACTTTTGACTTAAACATTTAGGACTGATACATTCTAAGTTATTTTTTGTGTGTGTTTTTGGATGTCCAATTCCAGCTCCATTTGATGGTCTATTTTTTTCTTCATTGACTTGTGTTTATGGCTTAGACAAAAAAAATTAATAGAATATATTTATATAGATCTATTTCTGGGCTTTCTGGTCTTCCCTATTTCTCAAGATGTCTATTTTTTGCCAATACCAATTTCTGGGTTATTGTTGCTTTACAGTAAATCTTGATATCAGACACTGTTAGTCATCCAAATTTGCTGTTCTTTTTCTGTTGTTATGATGACTATTTTATGTCTTTTAACTTTTTACATAAACATCACAATAAGTTTCTATCATGCACCTTAAAATTCTTCTACATGCTATTCATGACCCAATTCCAAACTACTTTAAAATGTTTGAGTATTTGTTCCATCAGCACTTCACATTCTTTACCAAAATCTGGGTTAATATCCTAGATCTGCCATAACAACATTCACAATTTGAGTGGCTTTAAACAACAGATATGCATTTATTCCCTCATAGTCTTGGAGACTAGAAGTCCAATATAAAGTTCTTGGAAGGGCTGTTCTCACCCTGAAGTTTCTAGGAGAATACCATCTCTGGCTTTTTTTTTAGCAGTTTGTGGTTACCAAAAACCCTTGGTATTCCTTGGTTTGCAGATGCATCCATTGTCTCCATTGCCACATGATATTATCTATATATCTCTGTTCAAATTTCCCTCTTCTTATAATGATACAAGTAATTGAATTAGGGCCCACTTTAATCCAGTATAACCTCATATTAACTTGATTAGAGCTGCAACAACCCTATTTACAAATGAGGTCATAGTCACAGGTACTAGGAATTAGAATTTTAATGTATTTTGGAGGATACAATTCCACTCACACCATTGGATAATAGGAACTGCTGTAAATAAGACTTTCATGTGAAATTTCATGTCAATATGGCTCTCATTGGGCTGTTTTTAATATTTGCTGTAGCTTTAAGTACAAGGGACTTTAAGATTCTCAGGTGTCTCATTTACCCTAAGACTTTCTTCCTCTTAACAAACCCTGAACCTTGCAGCTCTTTCAGCTGTAAACCTCTATTATATGTGAGCCCTGGTGATGCAGTGGTAAGGAGTGGGAGAGGAAGAAACCTTCTATGGTTAAGTTTTAGTGTTTTTGTAAGCTTGTGTCCCTGGACTGCGACCTTCTCAAGTGTTTCTTCATCTTCTCCTTTAGCTGAGAAAAGAAGGCTACAGGGAGTTGAAATGGGAATTGACCTTCTACCAAGTGAATTAAGGAAAAGTCACATTTGCTGGAAAATACGTCTTTGTTATGGAGCACACTCTCAATCTATCTAAAGGCTGTTACTTTCCTGTCTTCCTGCCAGAGGAATGAGGTAAGTTGTGTGTGTGTGTGTGTGTGTGTGTGTGTGTGTGTGTGTGTGTGTGTGTGTGTGTGTGTGTGTCTCAATATTTGAGAAACTCTTAGGAGATCTTTTTGGTAAGACTCACAACAATGTGGTGTTCCCCAAAGACTCTAAACCCCATGAAAGTCACTCACACTCTATTTCACACACATGCTCCAGAAACTGTCAAAATTATCATGTATTTATTTCTACCAGTTTACGGCTCCAGAAAGCTCTGCTCCAGGTGAGTCTTATTTGTGATTCTTTGCAATAACTTGTCTCTCCAGATTTCAGAATGTCAGCTTGGGCTGTGCTATCCTTTCTCTGAGGGGTCCCAGAAAATTTACGGATTCTCAGTTTCTTAAGAATTTCTCTTGTAAGAATGGGATTGAAAATTGTCAAGCTTCTTCATATCAATGTTGAAACTGTAATCCTGTTGCTTTCAATATTGGAAACATAGTTTTTTCATTTATAAGGTACTTGGTTGACTGATTATTTAAGCAATGGGGCTATGTCTTTGCTTTGCCTTCTTAACTTTGTCGTTGCTGTTGAATGGTCAGCCATTAATTTCATTGGTTTTCTTTTGTGTGTTATGAGTAGGTTTACTCTGTCTTCTTTGAAAATTCTGTTGTCTTTGGTTCTCAGCATTTTTATTATAGAGTATCTATGTGATATGTTGACTTTTATTATGTTTTCTGCTTCTATCATTGTTACATTAATTGAATTTTAAATATTACTCCTATATACATTTTTGATATAAAAACAACTTATCTTTGATTTACCTTTTTATGTAATGTTAGATTTTTTAATATTATGATTTGCATTACTGCATCTATGTTCAGGAGATGTTTTTTTTTTCCTATACTGTCCTTGTTAGGGTTTTGACTAAGGTAGGTTACTCTGACCTCATAAAAATATTGGAAAATGTTTTCTCTATTTCTATTAAAAGTTTATATGAATTTGGTATCTATTAAATGTTTCAAATGTTCACAACTTCAGTGAAGCTATAAAATTATGCATGTTTTGGGAAAGTGGGATGCCTTTTAACAAAAAATTAATATATTCATTGTGAGTCAGATGAAATTTATAATCTTTATTCAGTCTTATTTAGTTGTTCTTTTTAGGAATTTGTTTTTATTTAAATCCAATTTTATATTTATTGAGGTAAAGCTGTTCTTAATATCAACTCATTTTATTTTTACTGCCTTTGTTTTCTCTAGGATATAATATTTTGTCCTGCTGTGTAATCATATAATTTGTATTGTCTCACTTCTTTATTAATCTTGTTATAGTGTTATCAATTAAGAAAAAAACATTTCTTATGTTGATACCAGTCTTAATTTTCTGCTCTTAACTTTGTAATTTAGTTATTCAGATTTACTTTTATTTTTTCCCCTAAACTTTTGATATGATGAATATATCACATATTTTCAACTTATATTTATATTTATATTTATATTATTTTCAACTTCATATTTATAGATTTAAAATTATAAATTTCTCTTTCTGAGCTTTTAGGCTCAGGTACATATTTTATTTTGAAATATCATACTTATATTATCATTCTGGATTATTTTTGTCATTTATTTGTGTATTTTCTTATTTCATATATTTAGAAAAATGTTTTCATTCCAATGGGGTGTAGATGAGGTAGTTGGCTCTTTCAAAATGATGGCTAGGACTTCCCAGGTCAATGAACCAATTTGAGTGTTTTGCCTGCTGCTATTCCATCTTGTTAATGCAATTGAGTATGGGAATTAACCAGCAGCTGTATCTATAGCTTCACTGTGTTTTGCGCTTGAGCTGGAATTTCATTATTTCTCCTGACCTAATTACAACTAGATTCTATTCAGGTGCCACTGCTTCCACATATATCAATGCTCCATGCTGTCCCTCATGGAAAAATATCGATAATTCCAATGTTACCCCTATAATCCAAGAGTGCTCATTTCCCCTCATCTCAACATCAGTAGAGTTCTTATCATCAAGACTCAGCAGAAACCTAACTTTAATCATCAAAACAGAGTCATAGCTCTTAAATCAATTCTTTGACTTTGGACAGTTTGCAGATTCAACACCATTTTAATGAAAGAGAGGCCCCTTGTAAAAAGACCCCGTTAAATTGTCAACACTTATACTCTTAATCTATCTCCCAGACTTTTTTATAGGGACTGTAGAAATTTACCAAGACTACTGTGCATTAGGGAGAGGAAAAAAATCATAGTTTTCTAAAGTTATTAGAAAAAGGTTATGAAATGGTACTACTTTCTGGGAACCAAAAACATCATTTGGGAGCCCATCAGTGCTAGCAGGGGCTTCTGGGTCTTATGTCAATTCTATAGTTTTGTTCTGTTCTAGAATATGTAGTCGAGAAAAACAGATTCAACAACTATCAGAATCTCCACATTGGTTTCCTGGCTTGTAGAGTGAAAGCTATTATGATACAAAAGACCAAGTGAAAACCTTTAGACCTTCCTCTACCTACAAATATTCCACATTTATCTGTTTCTGTGGACAATGACAATAATAAAAAATTATCAGTTGACTTCCATTTAAATTGCTGTTTCAGATTAGATTTTATTGGCCAAGCAAATTAACAGATACTGTGATGCCTGTTGTGGCTATACTCAGACTAATGTGGGTTTTTTTTTTTTTTATTCATTCTTTATACCTGTTAGTTATAAAAATCAGAAATAGTTTGCTTTCAGCTAGCAAGACTGATATTCTGCCTTCACTGTAGTACATCTGTGGTATATGAATTCTAGAGCTCCATGTCATAATTTAGATTGCAGAGAACTTAATGATCTTTCTCTCCCACAAGAAATTATACTTGTCCATTACATTGATGATATTATGTTTGTTGGACTTAGTGTGAATGAAATAGCAGCTATTGTAGATATACTGGCAGGACCTTTGCATGTCAGAGGGTAAGAAATAAATTCAAAAACATAAAGGAGCCTTACAGGAATTTTTAATACTCCAGTGGTGTGGCACATACCAAGATTATCCTGCCTAAAATGTAGGATAAATTGTTATGTCTACCTTTTTCTACAACCTGTCCGCTCCTCAAAAAAAAAATGGCATAATACCTAGTGGACTTCTTTGAATTTTGGAAGCAAAGTATATGTTATTTCATTGTGTTACTCTGATCCAAGATGCCCCCAAAAACATCTTTAAGTAGAACTCAAAATGACAGAAAACTCCTCAATGAGTCCAGGCTGTTGTGTAAGATGCTCTCCCATTTGAGCAGCGTAATCTAGCAGATCCAATGGCACTTGAACTGTCAGTGGAAGATAGTCGTGCCATTTGGAGACCTTGGAAGGCCTGTGTAGGTAAATTACAGTGCTCACTTTTAAGAGCAAAATTCTGTCAACTTCTGTGAATAACTGCTCTTCTTTTGAGAAATAACTTTAAACTAGCTTCTTGACCTCAGTACAGATTAAAAGCTTAGCAATGTGGGCTACCATTTACCAAACAACCCAAGCTGTTCATTAAGAACTGGGGGTCATCTGACTCACCAAGTCATACTGTTGAGGTGTTACCAGCAGCACTTCATTCGCAAATATAAGTTGTATGTATGAGATCAGGTTAAATTGGACTTTAAAAGCACAAATAAATTGAATAAGAAAGGGACCCAAATTGTCATGGCTCTTTTGCTGCTCCATTACTTTCTCTCTTCTAGTTTGTACTTATGAATTCATGGAGTTGTTACAACTAAGAATTTAACTTCGATTCAGAAAGAGAAAACTCTGGCTTGGTTTACAGATGCTTCTGCACAATAAACAGACACCATTTAAAAGCAGACTGTTGCAACACTACAACCCGTTTTCTAGGACAGCTCTGAAAGACAGAGGCACAGTAAAATTCTCTCACTAGTCAGAACTTCATATGATATACATGGTTGTTCATTTAACATGGAAGGATAGGAGGACAAAAGTTATGGTTTATGTGGGTTGTGGTCGGTGTATTGGTTGGATAGTCAGGAATTTGGTAGAGATGTTATTGGGACATTGACATTAAAAAGATTTGGAGAAGATGTATTTGGATTGTCCTCTTTGAATAGAAAACAATGTGAAACTATTTGTGTCACTTATAAATTTTCACCAAATTGTGGCTTTAGCAGAGGAGAGTTTTAATAAGAGAATGTATAAGATGACCCATTCTGGACAAGGCCAATCTTGCTCTAGCCACTGCTGAATAAATAATCTACCAGCAGCAAAGAACAACTCCAAGTCCCCCATATGACCATCGTCCCCAGGGGAGGTCGGCCAGCTACCTGGTGGCTTGTTAATTGAACCATGTCCACTATGGAAGGGGCAGCACTGTGTAGTTGCTGGTGCAGAGACTACTCTGGATCTGGATTTACCTTCCTGAATGCAAAACTTCTGCCAAAAAAAAAGTGCATTCATAGACTTATATAATGTCTAATCTATTCTTGTGGCAGTCTATATAGAACTTCTTATAGACAAAAAAAAAAGTGCAGCAAATGAAGTATGATAGTGGGCTCATCTTTATAAAACGTGTCAGTTATATCATTTTCCCACAATCCTGAAGCACTTGGCTAGATAGAAAAGTGGAATGGCCTTTTAAAGACCCATTTACTGCACCAGCTAGTCATGGCTGGTGCTTTATAGGACTGGGGAAATGTCTCCCAGAATTTCTCTAAAAATGTGCTCTAAATCAGAGTCCAATAGTCAGAGGTCCAGAAATCAATGTGTGAAAGTGGGAGCCATTCTGTTGCTGGTGATCCAACACAAACATAGTTTTTTCCTCATTCTCACAGCCTTGGGTTCTAATAGTCTAGAAGTAAAAGTTTTAAAGGGAGAGATCCTTCCATCAGGACAAAGAATAATAATTTCTCTGAAGTGGAAGTTTAACTGCCATTTAGCCATTTGGAGTTCCTCTTGCTTCTAAATCAACAGTCAATAAATAAAAAGAGTTGTTGTGGTGGATGGGATGATGCTTTATGGTACCTAGGGAAAATTGTGCTATTTTTATAAAATAGAAATAAAGAAGAGTATACTGCATACAGGAGATTCCTCAGGGACCCCTTACCATGTCGTGTGATTAAAGGCAATGAAAAACTTCAATAACCCAATAAATGCAGGACTTGTTATGATTAAAAATTTTAAGGTTAGGATTTAGTTCACACCACCACATAAAGACCCATGAGAAGCTGAAGTTCTTGCTAAGAGCAAGGAGAATTTTGAATGGTAGTGAAAGAAGGTAGTTATAAATGCCAGCTATAACCAGTTGCTGAAATGGGGACTGTAATATGTCCAGTCTAAATTTTGTTATGAATATGTTTGTATACACATCAAATGTTTTTAATTTTCTTCTCAATTTTTATCTAATATAAGACACATTACTATTACTTAATTTTGTCACAATATTTAAATTATAAGATATCAAAGGAGGGGAAAGTAAACATCACCCAAAGACTTTGCATCCTTTCCTGGGAAAAGGGTTAGCAGGTTTTCAGTTGTATGTAGGATAGTTGTATCACATTAATTGGAAATATTTCATAGTTATTATCTTTATTTGGAGATTAATTATGAATCAGGGAAACGTGTATGGGTGCCAAATTGAGAAGAGGTAGGCTGTTCTAAGTTTATTAGGCAACTTGGCAAGGCCAAAGTCCTCAGTTTTTCAGTCAAACACTTATAAAGGTGGTAATGTGAAGGTATTTCTTAAAAGTGATTAAAGTTCAGATAAATTGATTTTACCTGAGATTGTTCTAGATATTGTACATGGAAAGAACTGAGCCTCCTCTGAACAAAAAATTCTGTCTGTGAGCTGCAGCTTTAACTGATGACAAATTCTGTTTATCATTCTTGACGTCTACAAATTTTAGACTTGTAAAGGTAGTCCCCAAAATCATGTAAAACAATTCTTAATATATTCCTGTCTTCTACTGATTTTGTTACCCTGGTTGATCTCCGAATAATATGTATTTTGATACCATAATTAGTACAGTATCTAAGTAATACACAGAAAGAAAGTAACCAACTTAATTATGTCTTAGCACATAGGCTGATTAAAAACTCAAACTGACAATTTTAGAGCATGATTTCCCTTCACACTTTGAAATTTAAAGCAACACATATTAAAATAACTTCTTTAAAGGCATTACATGGAACGCAATCTACAATTTCTAATAAGTAAAAGAGTAGAAAATATACTTATGTTTCTCTTTTCTATACTTATTGTTATTAAATGATTCAAGCCAGTATTTCTGTTTTCAAACCAAGTTTTCCTTTTGGTGTATAGCTATGTATTCAATTCCTTAAGCAAATTACCAAGATCTTTATAAATAAGTTTCATCTGTGTTTTCTAATGTACTTTATTTAAAATAAAGTTTTACCTAATTGCATATCAATACTTAAATGATGTAAAACTCATGAAAGATATTTAGAAGCAGGTTTTAGCATGTTAGAAATTTTGGAAATGATGAAAATGTTTGTTTATAACTATACTTTAATAAATTGTTATGCATTGTTGCATATCATTGTACTAGTCAAAGGTTTGATAATTATAATAAACTCTCACAGGAAAATTCTTAAATGTTTAATTGTATATACTATTTAACCCATCTTTACTTAAAGGGTGGCAATTATATTCATACATTTTCCCCTAAGTAAAGAATGAAATACACCATTTTTTGTGAAATAAATACAGTGATTAAATATTTAATAAAAACACTAAATATTTTATTAAATATTTAATAAAATATCAAATATTTTATTAAATATTTGTTAAATATTAACTATTATTAAATATTAATATTAAATATTTATTAAATATTATGTTTAATAAAATATACTAAATATGTATATTTAGTATGGCTTTACTTCTGAAAATGAAGACTATCTTTTCTATTGAAAAAAAATGATAAACCTGTTTAATTTATGCAAAGATATTTCTTCAGTTGTAAACATGTCCTATTACCATATTTAGATGACCAAACATTTCTGCATCCATCTTTTAGTTGGCATCGCTGATATTCACCTTTTCTACAGGATAATGTGAATCATTCCTTTGAATCACCTGATTTTAAAAAAAACAAATGGTGAAAATAGATTCTTCTCTTTCAATCATTTGTTATTGGTGTACAGATTATTTATTGGTCTGCTATTACCTACTGTATTCTCACAAAACTCTCCAGTGATAACCATATTTTGATTCTGTTAATTTGGTCCTAAATTTGCCTAGATAAACTTGTTTTCTTACAATACATTTCATTAAAATGTTAAAACTTTGGCTTTCTAGAATGAAATGGCTCCTGACCATGGGTTTTAGCATCTTTAATATTTGATCAAGCACCATCTTAGCACGCTCTAACTGCTAGATGTATCACAAAATGACTCATTCGCAGAGATTAAATATAACAGCTTTCATCTTTTAATTGACAATATCAAATGCAAGGACTACCTATCCAGCACTGAATTGCTATGTTTGTTCATCAGTCTATGTTTGTAGACATCAGTCTACAAAAACACATGCAATTAATTTTTCATGAAGGTTGCTTTATAAAACTTTGTTTTTATAAGTCTCTTGAAGCTTAAAATTTATATTTTTATATCCATATGGAGGGAAAAAAATCTTAGTTTTTGAATAAGTTAAATAATTTCAAGTTCATGTTAAAGGAAAAACTCTTCTTCATATTAAGCACCTAGTTCTCTGCTAAATTCTTTATAAAATGCTTGTAAAATGATACCAGCTTAACATTAGGATTGAATTTGGTAGCTTATGAAGTTAGGGTTCAGAAAAGATATGTCACTCCTTTACGGCTTTAAAGCTAATAAATGGGAAAAGAAGGTATACTGATTTTTTTTTTTATGACACCATGGAATGAATTTCTGTACATTATTGAACTCTTTTCAGTATAAATGTAAAAAATAGTTTACAAACTGATTTTTCAAATATTAAGCAAAAGGAAAGAATGTAACTCTTGGCCAGCAAGGAATGAGGAAAGACAAGAATGAATGGCTCCTTTTCTCTTTCCCGCCTTCTCCCTCCTCCTCGCCCTCTCTTGCATGCAAGCACATGAGCACACACACACAATCACACGGACTGTTTTTTAGTGTCAATTTTAGTGTTTGTTTTGTTATGTTTCACATTGAAATATGTACATAGGTAGAAAAATCAGATATGGATAAATTATCGTTTTACTTTTTCACAAAAATTACTTGGATAAATAAATCTTTAAAAGCACAAAACTACTTTTTGAATCTCATTTAGTATTGATTATGTAGAAATGAATGAAGTAGTCAGGCAGGTGAGGAATGGGTCTTTGATTTCTGCAGGGAAATCATCCTTCCTTTTGTTTAACTCAAAATAATATTTTTATGCCAATGTGAAGAGAAGATGTAGGACAAACAATAGGCAAATTCTGTTTTTTTGTTGTTTTGTTTTGTTTTGTTTTACACACAGTGTGCTTTAAGTGGAAAAATAAAAATGCTATCTATTATGGAGACACATTCAGAAGAAATAAATACTGTGGTTATGTTAAGTTTTGACAATGTATTAAGATTAAGTAGTATCTATTTTTTTAAAGCAAGACTATCTTAAGAGGCAGGCAAATAAAAGAGGCACAAAAGTATCTCCACATTACAAAGATAAAAAGATTAATAGGAAATAACTAACTTCCTAAGGACACTTCTGTCTACCACAGGTGAAAAGAAAAAGTTTGAGGGAAAAAAAATAGTAATAGTAACATAATTAGGCAAGCATCATAAGCTTACGCTACCTTTAAAATTTTTTTTAAATATAAATGAAATGAAATTGTGTTTTACTAGTAAACACGGAAATATGAACTATGGGAGAATGAAGCTAGGGTTAGAATAATAATAGGGTATTGGTAACAACATTTCACTTAAGTCTTGCTAAAATACACGACTTTCCTAAAATAACTCTCTTTTAAACCTAATAATTTATCAGAGTAAATACATTATCTGAGGATGTAATAAAATATTAAAGTTAAATTTACATAAAATATGAATGAATGATTGTGATTTATTTTAAATTTCATGTTTGGGTTCATAAGTTAATGACATTTTCAACCTAAAATTCAATATTATTTTGCCATTCTTTTCCGTTAATTTCCACTTTTTATAATTTATTCACAGAAAAAAAAAATGTATCAGTGTACCTGCAGGGAGTGATGTCAGTAAAAATAATAAAAACCTCTGAAAATTCTCTCTTCCATAGATAACAATAATGGGAAGAGTGTCAAAAATGGCTGGGGCTGACTTCTTCCAGAACTATGGATATTAACCAAAGGCTTTTATTTTAAAATACAGCTAAATCCCAGTATTAATGGAATTTTATGTGGTATTTTAACACACTCTGTTCTTATCCTGGAAGACCCAGCACTGCAGTAGCCTTGAGAACCAGCAGCCTGGAAGCCACTGAAAGGGAACAAACAATGTTTGCACTTCTTCAAATCTCCATTCCCAGAAAACTGTTATTATTTTATGTTTCGTCATTCCACAAAAGATCCTCATTACAAGGCTGTCTTTGATTATTCTGAATCAGAGCTCTTAAAGAGCAAAAAGCTTTTCCTCTAGGAGTGTTGGTCAAAAAAAATATACAGTTGTTTAAAATCATAGATTTCTAAGTTGGTGGGTAATTGAGGGTGGAGGTGGAGGCAAAAGTAGGTTAATCAAAAGGTAAAGCTGGGAAATATGATGTACATACAGGCTTTGAAAATCATGACATATTCCAGAGATTCTGGAAAGCTATTTACATGTGAAGGCTGTGCACAGATACAAGAAAGACCGCACAGGCCCTCTCATCTCTGGCTGACCTGGGGACTGTGAATTGAGTGGTGAAAGCATGTCCTGACACTCACACAGAGCTCTAAGCGAATATCAGGGAACTTATTGTTTCCAAACATTTAAAGAAATTGCTGTATCATTGTTAATGGACAAATGACCAAACCTACAGAGTCATCAGTGGCTATAAACAATGAAGACTTTACAGAAATCTCAAGGGATGGTCATATTCTTATATCTTTAAAATGATTTGATCTGCCATTGTCCTTAAGAGATTGTTTGATTTTCTGACTTTCTTGGTAGAGGGAAACCAGTTTTAAATTCTCCCATTTGGACCTTCCTACTATGATAATCTTACTCTACAGTTAAAGAATCAACATGTTGTCTTTGCCAATTAATCGCTAAGCATGTTTATTCCAATGATTTGTTTAGAAATTCATGGAATAATGAAGAAGCATCACCCAGACCAAGAAATTGTCCATTTCCCAAAGAAACTCAAATGTGATGACTGAACAATGCAGGGTTTTAATAGCCGTTTGGAATGAAATGTGTTCCCTCAAAATTCATATGATAAAGCTCTAACCCCTGATATGACTACCTGGAGATAAGTCCTTTAACAAAGTAATCAAGGTTAAATGAGGTAATGAAGGGCGGGGGGGGTGCTATATTACTACAGGACTGGTGTTCTTATAAGAAGAGAAAGACATGGAATGTGAGTGCACAGAGAAGGCCATGGGAGAATACAGCAAGGTAGCCAGAGAGGTCTCAGGAGAAAGTCAACCTATCCATATCTTGATTTTGAACTTCAAACTTCCAGAGCTGTGAGAAAACAAATTTCTGCTCACTCAGTCTGGCATTTTGTTTTGGTGGCCCTAGCTGAGAATTAGGCTGTTTTTCTCACTTCACCTCTGGAATACTTTGAAGGGTCACCTCAGCCTCAGAGCTCCCAGCAGAGTCACTTGAGGTCTTATGAATACATCACTGTCCTGCTCTTCCTTCTACTAAGTTTGGCTTCTATTCCTGTCCTTTGCCTCATAGTTGTTGTTCCCAAAATACTCCCTAATTAACTTTCTACCTGCTAATCTCTACCTCACAGTCTACTAATGGGAACCAAACCTGCATCAATCACCTTTGCAGTGTGTATCTTCCCAGTGTATCATAGGTGAAAGTGTTAGCAATAACGCTATTATAGCATTACAATATAAATTACTGGTAATAAAAAATTTTAAAGTATTGGTAATTGAAATTTTAAAAAGACTTAGTAGGATTTAGAAAAATAATTCTAAGTTACCTTAATGTTTTACTTTGAAACTGGTTTTGGGCAATCACATACTCAGCTGAATGGCCAATTAGTATGTTCTTAAAAGGACGTGTGTGTGTGTGTGTGTGTGTGTGTTTGTGTATTTATTTATATTAAAATATATGCACATGTATAATCATTATACATAATTGTTGATATATTTTGATATATCTTAGTATATATACAAGTACAATTAAAATGTACATGCATATTTTCCAAAAGTCACTGATTTTAAAAATGCATATTAAATTCTTTTTGTCTATTTTGCAATTATATTAAATGACACAGGTTGGTAACAGCCTACATACAAGTCCAATAGAGGGACTTGGAAAAGTAGATGATACAACAGAAATTTCATGGGCTACGATACAGTCATAAAAATCATGTTTTTTAAAAATAGTACAAGGGTGTCTCCATAGTGTAGTGGTTAGCACGTCTGCTTTACATGCAGAGGTCCTGGGTTCATGCCCCAGGTATGCCAGGCCCCGAGTGCACACCGTGAGCGTGTGAGAGGAGATGCCCCGCCTTCAGAGATCCAGTTCTTAAGGAGAAACAGCAACCTCTACAGGTGAAGGATGGAAGGCGGTGGGGGTGGTGGGGACAGGGGGGAGGAAGAATTAAAGAGGGGGACAAATGCATAGTAAACTATTTAATCTATATTGCAGTATATAGAACAAATAACAGGAGTAAAACGTATACAACCTACAATATATATCAATTTAAAATGTTTGTGCATGCATGAGGGTGTATGACTGCACACATTAGGAATGGTTAACATTGAGTGGAGAATTAGCAAATAATTATTTTTGTGTTTTTCTGAAATTTTCTAAATAATAAATATGCAAAAAGGAAACACATCACCCAAAAAGATGAATTAAAATTAAAAAAATTAAAAGTTATTATTCTTAATGCAAAAATATATTGTCTGTCTCTCCAAACAGATATATATTTCAAATAGAAGCACAGAGAAATTTAAACAACTAACATTATTAAAATAGACTAAATTTTTTTTATAATAAATGTTAGCACAGAAATAATTTTTCAATAAGATAAATTCATTTCTTTTATCTACATTACTCATTGGCTACATATACACGCAGACACACACAGACACACATACTTTTTAAGAAACCTTCCTTTTTACAGAAAGAATGTCAAGGACCCATTTGATCATCCAGTCTTTAATGACTCCCATCTGGCTCACAGTTTCCTCCAGGGAAACCTTAGCATCCTGACTTCTCTTCTATTTCTCCTTTTCTCTGACCAGGGAGTCTGATGTTCTAACTATATTTTATTTTTTGTGTATTATGTTTGTTCATTAAAGGCGTTTCTTAAGGTCATATCCTTGCTTCTTTTCTCTCAGGGTTCTCCGCCTGTGAGACAATATATTTCTCCCATATCTGTGGCCTCAAAAAATTATAAACATATCTCCTTCACAGCCTTTATTACTTTTATTATAATATTTTTCATGTCCATTTTTACTCATAGACATATTATTTACTTTGTTACTACCTCAAGTATCTGCGTATTTGCTCCCTATCATCCCAACCCTTCATTTTTAATACTGTATCATATAAAGTCACTGGAATTGTTGAAGTGTCTTGAGAATTGCAGGAGGAAACAAATTAGGCAGTTAACTGAACGTAAGAATAAAATGTTGGTTTGGGGAATAATTTATATCCTAGAATGCTACAGAAATTATGATGGGGTGGTGTGGGGGCCAGGAAGCTCCTAAACTTTTCTAAAACAGATTGGTCATATTTACTTTTAAATTATCTCTAGATTCTCAAATACAAAAAGACACCACAACTACAAATTGGATAATGGCACAGGTTATAAAATATAGCATGTTTATTTTTTTCCCTCCAGAATTTGGCAGTATATCTTTCTGAAGTTATGTAGATCTTTATTGTTTAGGTTATCCTGGGGTTAGAATGAACCATGTGAAACTAGTTAGAAGTCTAAACATAAAGTAAAATCAGCTTTTCTCTAGTATGACTAGTGCTATATCACATCATTTCTTTCCCCTTCAAATTGACATTATAAATCTGTATAACTGGGTTTCTCAGTTTAAAATATGTATAGTCTTTGTTTCCTCTGCACCTTGACTCTTTCTAGCTAAGTGAAAAATATAAGCTTTTTATTTCTCAGCAATAAACTAAAAGTGTCATTAATATAATTAAAACAATAATTTATTATTGTAAATCTTACTCTAGCCAATTTAATGAACTGCTATTTTATTCAGTTTCCAAGGGAAGTCTGTCTCTTTGACTACTCAGAATTTAGTGTATCAAATGTAATTTAGATGCAATATATGTAAAACCAGTTACCTGAATTTGCCAAGTCCTAATTTCAAATATATTATCTCAAGAAATTTATATATTGAACCCTTTCATATACACAAAATTCTAAACATATACTCATTCTGAAAAGTGCAGAAGTAAAAAGAGAAGTAGTTATACTAGTCAACTGTTCATTCTCTCACAGCCCAATTGTTGCATACAGAACTCTTCCTTTTTAGATTTATTTTATTCTTCAAACTCAAAAGAAATATTGGCAATGTTTATTCAATAGTGATTCATAAGGGACAGTGAATTCATAAAAAATTATTTTTCACATCGAGTGGCATAAAAAAATGTCTTCTGAAGTTTCATTCATAGTTTTATCAAAAGAAAATGTGAACCTTTCAAGTTCACACTAGATGCTATGTACATGATAATTTCAGCAGTAATTACTTTTCTAGGCAACAGTTGTAAATTCATTTTTTTATAGAGAGCATTTAGAAATGTATAACCATTTGTAAATCTTTTCAGGAATAAAATTAAATATTCACTTTTTTTTTCTAACAATGCTGTATTGTTTTACATGTTAATAAATATAATAGTTTATTATATACTATACTTTAGAGAATCACTGAAATATGAACAAAGAGATGTACTACCACTGAACACGTCTTGAATCATTTGAAGCCATCTTTCTAAAAGATGGAGTTTTGAAAAATCATTCAATGGTGGAGAAGTCACCAAAATTAGTTTTCCCCAAGATAGTTGAGAATATTCAACAGAAACAATAGTTTATAAAATATTAAATTATATCATAATTATTTTATAAGGCAGGAATTCTCAACATGTGCAAGGTATTTACACAAAGACGCTGACAATATATTGTGAGTAATTCAGAGTAAGTCTTACCAAGATCAGAAATAAGATGCTACAAATATTATATTGTTATATGGTATATGGGAAACTCAGTGGAAGTGAGTCTAATAAGGAATAATGAGAGTGAGTATCTTAAGAAGGAAAATATTATGCAATTGATATTATTATTGCAAACATGGCTAATATTCTAAAAAGCATTTTTACTTATATTTATTGGTTTCAGTTTCTGAAAATAGGTTTATTTTTGCAACCACATTTATTTCTTGTTTTTGACAAGCAGAAGTTATAACTTGGAGTCAAGTGTCTTGGCTAATCTCCCACAGAAAGTAGATGACAGGGCACAACCCTCCTTAATGTTTATATTCCAAGACCCCCACAAAAGGCACCCAGGAATGCAAAACTGGCTAAAACTTCATTTATCTTTAAAAAAATTGCCTTTATCAGAAAGACATAGAGAAATTATATACAAATAAAGCATTTTTAAAGGAAAATATTAAAAGAAAGGAGGGGTTAATTCTCTTTCCTTTGCACCTAGGAAAATATAAAATTAATACATATTTTAGATTTGTATTTACCCTTAAAGTATCTCCAAGTTTTTTCCTACAATAGTATGGATTTTAAAAATCAAGTACAATATTTGCCTTGTGAAAAATACTTTTAAATATACCGATGATGAATGACTAAAGCAGATTTTTGATTAGCAGTGTATAAAATTCTCTTTCATTTTATATTAATTACAGAAACTGTTGTGGTATTTTTAGTGCTGCACTGTGGGGCTTACTAACCTAAATTTAATCTACTTTTTTTTTTTTTGGTAAAGCCCAATAAATTGCTCTTTAGTTTCCATCAATCATATAAGTAATATTACATTTATACATTAATTAAAGTGCTTTGATAATTATTCTATCTTTTTTAATCATTTTTCCCCAGATATGAAGCAAAAGGACACTCATGGACACTATCCAGTATCAAAGTTTTACCATGAGACATTCATTGAAGTGTCCATGTTGAAATTTCAGTGTTTAATGTGCATAGCCCTAATTGTTTTAGATCATTAGATTAGACACATACTATGAATAATTTTTCATGTAGGTCAAAATCAGTAGCTATATTATGACAATTGTCAATTATATCTCCATGAATAATAGACATCCATCTTTGTTTATTTATCTATACTTCAACTGAATATAACTTGCGACCCAATGTTTATCGAATGACATTGGACCACTCTTTTGTTCTCTTAGAATTTTCTGAATCCTTTGTTCCTTCCATTTCTGTATTGTCCAGTCTTTTTTGACAATCTATCTTCTAGTGCCCTGGTCTCATGCAGCGATGATTTCTGCTTTCTACCTAAACAAAACATGGATGTTAAAAGGAAGTGAAATTCAGTCTAATATATGAAGCAGACTCAGAGCAAGTCCATGAGATGCATAATCTGTCCTCAGAGAGAGCCATGCTTGATTCATTACCAAGTAAAGATAATGTGCACCCATCCTACTTTGTAAGGGAATCCATACATAAAGAGAACCATTCATTAAACAATCATTGTCTCTCTTTTCTCAGGACTTGTTTTGAGGAATGGAGAAACTAAGGAATATAGGATGAAAGAGAATGTGTTCAGTAGGGAATGAAGAAGGAGGGTTCTGTGAAAAAAGAATGACTTTAATTGAACACTTCATCTCCTATTTTCTCAATATTTCCTTCTGGCTATATTTTCCCCCCAACTAATTTGAATAAAAATTAGTGCAGTGACAATTGGTTAATAAAATTATACAGGTTTTAAGTGTACAATTGTATAATACATCATCCGTATATTTCATGGTTTTCACCTTCCAAAGCCAAATCTCCCGTATATTTAACCCCCTTTACCTACCTCCCCACCTGCTTTCCCTCCAGTAGCCACTATACTGTTGTCTACATTATGTGTTTTGGTTTATTTGTCTTGTTTGTTTACTTTCCATTTTATATACCACATATGAGTGAAATCACATGGTTATCAATTTTTTCTCTCAGACTTACTTCACTTAACATGATATTCTCACGATCCATCTATTGTTGCAAATGGTAGTAGTTCATCTTTTCTTATGGCTAATATTCCATTTTATATACATAGCATACCTTTATCCAATCACCTATTGAAAGATATTTCTGTTGTTTCCATGTCTTGGCTGCTGTGAATAGTGCTATTTAATTTTTAAATTTCCTCTTAGAATCATATTAATCCCCAATTACCAGCAATACATTTAATTAGAACAAGTATCTTTTGAGAACCTGTAGAGATATCTTATTTCATACAAATCAGAAGCACCATTCTCAGATTATTCTATGATTGAAATCATATATATTTAACTATACCAAATGTGACAGGGAGATAATAGCCATTTAATGAGAAAGATCTGAACAATACATTCCTGGTTCACCATATTTTTACACCCCCGAAACTAAGATCTTGACAGGATTTAAGAGCATATGTTACTGATATTTACTTGATCATAAAACCGTGATTTGAAGTGTTTTGTCTGCTTAGTATTCTAAAAAACCAAAGAGCCAGAAGGGAGACATTTTGTAATTTGGGATTCTTTATTATCTGATTATTGCATGACCACAAGACCCTCAGCTGGCCTGCTCAATTCAGAACCTGCCAGACCAGTTCTATCCTCATTGTCAGATTTTGGAGAAATATTATTAAAAATCAAACTTCCTTCCGTCCAGTAAACCTAATCACAAAATGATGAAGATAATAAAGCAGTTTTATTACTGCATAAGCATTAAAGCAGGCTGTACCATCACAGGTAATCTGCTGAAGGGATTATAAAAATCGAAAAAGAAGTATCACACTTTTTATATAGCCATATAGATACAATCCATTGCATACATCGTTTCTTTATCCAAAGGTAACATAAAACTTCTTGTATCTTTTCAACAAGCAAAAGTTAAAACTTGGAACCAGTTGTCTAAGCTAAACCCCCATGGGAGTGCCACTTTTCTTGATATTCACATTTGAAATAGAAGTATCTAAGTTTCTCAAAACAGACATCTTCAGAATGCAAGCCTGGTGAAAGGCCCATTTAACTTGTAAAAATATTTAAATACATCTCAAAGAGAAAGAGAAATGATTTAAAAACACAACTTTCTAAGAAAATGCTGAAAAAAAATATATGGAAGATATTATTCCCTTTTAACACCAGAAAAGGAAAATTAATCATTTTATTAAAATTTCTATTTAATGTTGCACTGTACGTTTTTTAACATTGCCACAAGTAATGAAATATTTTTGCATAAAATTGTAGACTCGAACTACAACACTGTATTTGGTTAAGAATGACATAGTGTGAAAAAGAAAATAGTTGTTTCTTCCCCCTTGCCCTCTGATGTAACAAAGTATTCCTGAGACATTTTAGATAATGCCAATGCACTGAGATTAGAAAATAATACTAAATGTTTTTATGCAATTGTAGTTTTATCATTTTCCGAATAAAGTGTAAGAGAATTTTCAAGTGAGCTAAAAAATCTTTCATATAATTCAAAACATGTTCACTGCCATTTTGAAGGAAAAATGAACGAGAAAAACAAATAGCACATTGTAGAACAGAAGAAACCACATGTCTCCATCAGCTCTACTTCTAATAATTTTTCCAGTATGGCTTAATTAATGTCCATCAGAAGTCACACAATGTAAAGGATGTCACAAATATTTAGATAATCTTATGTATATAATTTAGTTGATTTCCTATGTAATATATAAGTACCAGCTCAAATTATTTAATGCTCGGTTATAGCACCTAAATTATTTATTTGTTTTCCCAACTTCTGAATGGGAATTTTTAAAGAACAATCAAGGTCGGTGTACTATCTCCTTGTACAAGTTTTTCTTTTTCTTTAACTGGATTATGCAAATTTGAGGAAACTTAAGTAATTTAGCAACTTTTTTATATCCATCCATATCTTTTTGGACTCTCTCAAATTATTTATGAAAGTAAAATTATGTAATAAAGTTAACTTTAGCCTAAAACAAAGCCCATATTTAATAGGAAGTGAGCACACAAAAGGTTAAAATACGTGAGGCATTCTAGAACCCATTTATTTTTGAAGTGCCCATTATATTTTAATGTAAAATAGCTTCTAAATGTATGTATTTGCCCTCAAATTTATATTTTCTAGGTGTATGCTTGTACTCTCAAATTTGTGTACATATAAAATTTTATGGATATTTTAAGAATTTATATGCATAAACCTATATACATTATATGTTTAAATATATACATAAATATATAACATTTATACTTACAACATTTATAACATTAAATGTTATATATTTAAATGTTTATGTAAATATAGATTTATAGTTTTATATATATAAGATAAACAATATTTTATTGGTTTAGTGATTTTTGGTAATGGGAAAAATTATTTCTCTATAATTGTGTGATTATGCTCATATTTTAAAATAAAATAGTAAATCATCTTTATGAAGTTTATATAAAAATCTAATAATACTAGTCAAACTCTGATATATATACATTACTTAATTTTACAATAGCCCTATTATCTTCTAAATTTTATAGATAAAAAATTTGGATTATTGGAATTAAATAGGGCATGTATCTTACATATTAGAAAATTCCTTAAGGGGTATATAATTGATATCATTGATAAGAGTGACAAAATATGTAATCTGATGCAATTCTTTAATGTACACATATAGTCTCCACTAACTAGTCTTCACTATTGTGATTTATTACTGAGAATAGTTGGATTATTTAAAAAACAAACTAGGCCACTTCCATTTTGTAGTCTTCTATAGATAGATAATATATAATAAATCATATGAATCGCTTCCGATTCCTTTCCTGTTTATATATATTTTTTTATATATTAAAACATATGAATGTTCTTGAAACATTTTAGTTGACCAAAGTATGTCAGTTTTTCCCACTTAAAATTTATCAATAATACCTAATTCTTATACTTAGCTAGTTTCACTGCAAATAATCATCAAATTACATTTTGAAGTCAAATAACATTCTAGCACTATCTTCTATTTAAAATATAACAGTAATACCCCTATTTGAAGCATACACAAATTCCTTGTTTTCATATGCAAGGCAAACTCAGTAATGAGTTATCTGTGATTTTTCATAAGTACTCTGTCTGATAATTTAGCTATGCATAACTAATATGTTATTTATTTTCTTTTTCCAATGCAGTTCTCTAAATTTATTTCTCTATGTGATTATAATTGAACAACCCTATACACACGATTAAATTGGTAACTTATGTAGTGATCCAAGGAAAAAACTGAGTTAATCATAGCCCCTCTCTTTTCCTGCATCAACTTCTTGGTGATCAGTCCAAAACATGGTTTCATGAAATTCTCGTGGTCCTCATGATGGAGGAGTCCAGTTCCTTCCACTAAGTGTTTCACCACAAAGATATGGACCCTCAACTTTATGGTACAACATGGTAGTTGGAGATTATTTTCAGTCATAGCTTCTGTCTTTGGACAAAAAGATGTTGGAAGGGATACCTGTCAAAGGTCACAATCTGATTATAAGGAGGGTTCCTGGCACTTAAAACATGACACTTCTGTTTACATGTATTTGTTCTAAATTTAGACACATATGCCTGCCTCACTGGAAAGGAAATGAAGATATGCATATCTTGCAGAAGGAATAGACTCTGTAAGGACTTCTATGGAGAAAGGGCAAAGCAGATATTTTGTACAACTTGACATACGTATCACAAAATTTTATGCTATTTTCTCTTTTTGAAAAGCCCTTCTATCTGGTACTCTTTCTGATTGCTTCCTTATTTTTCATACTTTAGCATATATTTAATCCTGTCAAAGAACGCTCCTATATCAAATCAAACAACATTTGTCATTCACCTCGTATCACATTACCCTATTTCAATTAATTGTAGTTTTCTAAATCAAACCTTATATTTTTTCTTTGTGTATTTGATCACTTATTTATTTTGTTTATTACTTTCTCCTTTTCTCAGAAGAATGTAAGCTTTCTGGGAAGAGAGAACTCTTTGTCTAGTTCAGAGATACATTCCTAGATCTTCAAACAGTGCTTGGTGCATAATAGGCACAGAATAAACATGAGTTGGATGCATGCACATAAAGTCAATTGTTTATAAAAATGTTTTTCAAGTTTTGAAAAGACTCCATGTAAACTAACACCTACCTATTTATCCCTCTAACCACTTCAAGTATTTTGGGAATATATTACAATAGAAATTATAAATAAATGCATTTCCAGTATATCATATGAGAGAAAATTCAGTGGTTTTGCACACTCCCACATTTGAAATGAAACTGTAGGTGGAAACATAATATAGATTAAATAAACCATGAAAAAATATGTAATTGCTATAAAGGGAAATTTATTGTCAGGATATTAATTCATACACTTTAGAAAATGATACTTTGAGGATAGTTAGTGCATTTTTCCATCAAGCTGAAGAATTATTTCATTTCAGCATAAAAGCAACATAGGTTTAAATATAGTTATAGCTAATAGATCATTTTGTACACCATAAAGCCTGCAAATGCTTTCAAGAATTTTTGATGCTGCAGTACTTTTAAACAACTGTGGTGCAATTAATTTCTATGGTGTACATAGGAAGCTAATAACCATAAAAGCAACATTGAGATGATTATCTAGCAAATATAGAAATGGTGAACAAAGTAAATTAGAATGTAAAGAAACTTAGAATAAAGGAAAAAATCATTCTGGTTTGTGTGTTAATATATGAAGTCAATTCTGAATCCAGAACTCAATTTCTCTTGATTTATTTCCAGGTTGATTAAATTAGAGATAAAAGCTTATACGACACAAACACATCCCAGTCTATTATTAGGTTCCAATGGTATACTAACCCAGCATCATATCTGTTGATATAATTGTCCTGTTATTTGGTGATTTCATTATTTCTTGACCAACTTTGGAGACTATTGTCTATGTAAATTACTTCCTTGATGCAAAATCCTTTCTTTAAGCTTAAATTTTTCTTATTTTAGTTGTTGTACTTTATTTTTTCTTACACTTAAGATAATTGGGACAATGTTCCCTCTACCTCCTGCAACTTTGGTGATTCTTTTATAGCTCATTGACAAATCAGCCACATTTTCATCATTATAGCCCATATCTTTTAGGATAATGCTACCTTGTGGTCCATACAGCCTACTTTTACTTTTGAATATCTGAAATTCATCTTGACAAACTTTTTATTATTTTTTCTAATTAGTTTTAGATTTCTGTAAAGGATCAAGGATAGATATATTTTCAAATATTGTAGAATAAGCTTTAAAGCATTCAGCATTAAATTTTCAAATATTCTGGAATAAATTTTAAAGAGTTCAGTACTTAAGAAAATGTCAATTCACTATTTCAGTGGTCAGTACCTTTTCCATTACGTAATTTTAAAAATATCATATATAATAGCTCTGACCGAACTAGGGAGTCTTTATGCCATTTTAAACTGGGTAGTTCCTTATAAATGACAAAGCCTCATAGCAAATATTTCAAATTGTGGAAAATGGCTTCTCCGGTATGTTTTATTACAAGGAACAAAAGATCATTTGCCTGGCTCTATCTCCTTGGTCACTTCCTGTAAACAAATTGGATTTCCTTGAGGAGCTTGGCCTGTGTGTAGCTGATAAGTGGTGTGGCAGGCTATACTCATATTTGGTATTCTTCCTAGAATTTGGACTTCATTCTTTTGATTCAATTTTCTAGTTATTATAGTTTGTACTGATGTTTTTCCTCTTCTACTTCTTCTTTTCCATTCACTCAAATACAATGTCTCATCCCTTTCAGTGCTTGAATAATAAGTTGTTTTGTCAAGCAATACTAATATGCAATCTCTAGTCACACTCCACGGAGTGACTCATCCTGCACAAGTCATTTTGCATTGCTTGCCTCCAAAAATATAGATAAATAACTGCAAACTCTTCAGGAACATGGATTAGAATTTAACAATAAAATGTAATGAAAAAAAAAAAAAGACATTATCTCTGTAAGATTTTTTATTTCTGCGCTTAGGAAACTAAACATTTATTTCAGATTAGAAAAAGTATTGTAAGATTTATAGATTCGTGCACTGGTAAATATTAATAAGGTTGGGAGTACAGGAGGGACTATGATGTGACTAAAAAAACAAAAAGCCTCCAAATAAAAGTGTATAAAAAAATACAATGGTGAATCTTTCCTATTACTTGCTATAGACTTACAGATTTTCTTCATTTTAATAAAGTCAGTAGGATGAAGAAGGTAGAATATTTGAATTTGATATATAAATAACATGTTATTATCAAACATGTTATTGGAATTAATGAACATAGAAACAATTTGCAAAATTCATTTAAAATCGCAATATAAACATTACATTATTCAGCATAATGATGGGACTTATGAGGCTCAATAAAGGTTACAGGTGAAATTTCACAACTTTGAGAATCAATTAGATAGGTCAAATAAATTTTCATTAAAAGGCATTATAAATAATTTAATATTAAATATCAAAACAGTAATAAGGCCAAAGCAATAGCTTCTCATTTGTATATACAAATCAATTAACTGCAACAATTGCAAAGTGGTTAACTTTTTTGTAAAATACCTTCAATATACAGTTATCTTGAAAACTACAGTGATGTACATTTAAAATAATAAAAATATGCACAGCTATGTATCAAAGGAGAAAAATATATATTTTCCTTGATGTGTGAATATTTTGTTTGTTTTATATGTTTATTTTATTTTAGATTATTTAAAGACAATCAGCATATAATAGCAGAGATTGTTTAAATAGCTTAATCAACCATAACCAAAATATCTTACTTTTAAATTAGGTAATTTTCCAAAGACTATAATGCCTATGAAATATTGCAATGTCAACTCTACTTTTCCCACAGGGTAACATTTTAGTAAGCCTGATAAATTGGATCATTAAAGAAATTGACCTAGAAAATTATTTTCTGGTTATTTTTTGTGCTACTTTTTGTGATGGTGCACAGATGCCAAAATTAAAATTTCATTACCCCGAGATAATATTTAAAAAGCAAATATAAATTTAATTCAATTTGTTCTTTATTTAACTATAGAAAAATTTTAATTGGATTTTAATCTATTTTCATTATGCTCTCACTATATTTCTTTGCACCATTATTGGGGAGAGAAATGTGGAATAAAATATACTGAAACTTACCCAATGCTTTTTCTGGCTTTGAGAATTGCATTTTATCATTTTGGGTGTTGAAACAGACATTAAGAAAAGAAGCTTAAAAAAAAAGGACATAACAAACAAAAAAACAACAAAGAAAACACTGATTTTTAAAATTGAAAGCTAATTGCAATATAACATTGTACAATTTAAGGTATATGACATATTGATATATGTTTATGTACTATATTACAATATGATTACCTTCATATCATTAGCTAACAGTTTATTCATGTCAGGTAATTATTTTATTTTCCTAGAAGGAACAATTAAATTCTAGTCTCTTAGCAGCTTTAAAGTTTATAATATAGTATTATTGGCTGTGATCACTATGTTGTGTTAGAACTCAAAGACTTATTTTTCTCCTAGTTGGAAGTTGGTACCCTGAAATAAAATCTGCCCAATCCCCTTGCCTACTACCCCCTGAAACCACCATTCTACTCTGTTTTGATGAGTTTGGATATTTTTAGATTCCACGTATAACTAATTAACAGTATTTTTCTCTGACTTATTTTATTTATCAAAATGCTCTTAAGGTCCACCTTTGTTGTAACAAGGGGCAAGATTCCCTTCTTTCCTATGGTAAAATAATATCCCATTAAATACATACACCACATCTTTTTATCCATTCATTTGTGGAGGTACACTTAAGGTGTTTCAATATTGTGGCTATGGTAAATTATGCTACGATGAACATGGAATTACATATATCTCCTTGAAATCCTGGGAAAATATGGATTTTTAAATGTTATTTTAAATGCTTAGGTAGTTGGAAAATACTATAACTATCCTTAAGAGAACAAATAAACTAAATGTCAGCTTAAACTATATGAGAAATTAAACTGTTTCTGTACTATCAGCCTATAAAATTATATTCAATTTTACTTTAGTGTTTATAAATATAAATTTTCCTCTTAAGTGCATAACACAGCTTTCTATAACAAAGTACTGAGACTAATTGAAATTTATTTTCAATCGGTTACCAAAATATATTAAATACCTACTTTATGTCTTACATTAGACTATATAAGGAGATAGCTTTTCTCTTTTTGTGTTTTCTACCAAATGCTGGGGACATTTTTTTTTTTCAAAAAGTTAGTTAAATTATAGTAAGGAAAATAGTAATTATCTATGGAAGCACCATGCATTCTAGTTTGAAATAATAAGTGATGTTTGATCTGAATCCTGCAAGGTGAAGAAAAGGGAATGATTATTCAAAATTCAGAAAAAGGATGTGTAAAATTCCTAAAGGAATAAATGGCCATAGGGAAAAGAAGCCAACATGGCTAGAATTAATGAATGAAGCAGAGTGCCATGAAATTAACTCAAAATGAAGCAGGACATTCTGTCTACTAGGTGTCTTGAAAGTCATTATAAATTTAGGAATTGAAGAAGTGGTATTAATTGAGAGAGAAACAAAATAAATTTGCTTCTTAGAAATATTATTCATATTGTCATTTGGAGAAGAGAACAAGAGTAACAATTTAAATAGCAATGAGGAGATCATTTCGGAGTTTATTCATGTGATTCAGGTGAGAGATGATGGTGTTAAGTTGAAAAGCAGAAAATGAAAATATCTGTCAAAATGGGCAGATTAGATAAATATTTTAGTTATATAATTTACATAGTTTACATATTGCACATTAATCTTATATTTTAAATTACATTTAACATATAAATACACTATGAAAATAGATTATTCTGACAAGCTTTAACATGAATTTTGTAATTGAATTATATTTTATATCAACCAAAAGTTCTGGTATTTAAAAATAATATCTAAAAATAATTAATATATAAAATATTAAATGTGTCCATTTAAGTCATATATACGTTATATATATATATATTTCTTATATAATATCATTTTTATAATTTTATATAGCATACATATATAATTTATATAAGATAGATCTATATCAAAAAGTTGGGTGATTTTGGGCCCAACTAACGTTTATTGACTTTCAAGCATAGAAAGATGCTAGGCATAATATCTGTATTAATTTCCTAGTTAAATCTTGCTTACTGTTAGGACTTGATCTGTCAAAAATGCCAAGTATAACGTAGACAGTAAATCAAACCTGGAAATGAGAGTATTCTAATTCCCCAACCTAAGAGATCTTTTCACTTGTCATACCTAGAGAAGATTCTTGCCTTCAGTAATTGACTATGATCTATTAATCTATTTTTAAAAATTAAAATCAAAACCAAAAAAAATATGCACTTAAAATATATTATCTTTTTCAAAGAACAATGAATTAATTCTTGAGTACTCACCATACTTTGTAAAATAAGAAAGGCATATCTTTTCAACACAGTTAAATCACACATTATTAATTTTTAATGTAAACTCTTCAATAAGTAGTTGATAATAATGAAATAAATTGCTATGTGTGAATAATAGAGGAGAGATGCTTTTACTGAAGGATGAAATAAACTATGCCATGAAAGGAAAGTGAGATTGCTTTGGTTATGTCTCCTTAAAAACATAGTCAAACAGCTTTGAGTCATCTTCCCTTTTAAGAAATAGGAATAGTTTGAAAAACTGGCATAAGACATTAAAATACGGTTTATTGTATTTATAAATGGAATCAGGTGAAGTTAAACAATAACTGTATATAGTAGAGTAAAATTGAGATTTCAATTAATTTTATTTGGAATTATCTTTTCAATACACTGCCATGTACATATATTACATGTAAGGATTTTCAATATTATTTCTCAAAATATCTTTAGTACTTGATTCTCTGTTCAGTGTTTAAAAAATTTGACCATTGGTTTTAGTATGCATCATTATTTCAGTATTCATTATAAAATGTTGATTACTTATGTTACTTCTTACCCTGGAAATGGAGTCCTTTATTTTTCAGTGATATAGCTCAAGTTTTTAATTTCAAAAATTTTATTTTAATTCTTCATTTTCTGTTTCTGTATTCAGATATTTTTGTGATAGAAAATATTAAATTCTACTTTCTTTTACAGAAAGTTCGAATCTTTGTCGATGCTTAAGCCTAAAGAAAATTTTACGATAGGCTAAAATATAAACAAATATTTAACAGTCTCACATGCATCCTCCTCCCACTCCCCCAACACTGGATTGGTCTAGTAAGCCTCTAATGTAACCATGTTCTAAAAAAAATCTCAGTGATGGATAATGTGTGATGTTACAGAGTTTTCTTTTTCCTCCATTAATGTTTCTGAATTGATGGAAAGGGGATCTTTTAATATAAAAACACAAAATATTGCACTAGGAGAAGTGGTCAATAGCACCAAGAAAGAGTAGCCTATTTCCCAAATAGTTCACACTCTCAAAAATCTAAGAATATACCATGGACTTTTCATGACTGTGCCCTGCTTTGCTCTCGGTTGGTTTTGCATCCAATTAGCTGTAGGAATTTCAAGAAGCAGCCATTCCTTTTAGTATGCATTAGGCCATTTAAGATAATAAAATTTGAATTTTATTTTCTCTAAGACATTTCTCTAGACATTTGAAGTGGAATATCTGTTTGTTTCCCATGTGCCTTCATTGAGTCATTGAATGTGATTATTCTTAGTCTCTTACTGTTCTAAGAAATATTTTACATTTACTTCTACTTAGTATTCACATATAATTAAGCTTATCCCTTTTAAAATATGGTATAAAAATAGTCTCCAGCACTCTAGAATTAATCGACATATGCTACAATGTTCATTAATATGTATTTCTAGACTTTATTATGCAGTCTAACAATTTGCTAATAATTGTATTACTAACTTTTAAATGGTAGTTTATGTTTAATAGGGAAAGATAAGTAAAATATATCATCTTGTTTGAACTATATATATTAATATTTTTACATAACTGACATGTATAATCATTAAAAAATTAATTTCCAGTGTGAATCATCTTCTCTCTCTCTCTGTGTATCTGTTCCTCTGTGCCTCTTTCTATATGTGTCCCCATATACACAGATACTCACTTTTATTTAATTTTTTTAATTAGAAAAAGGATTGTATTAAAATAAGATAGTAGAATTACTGAGACCTGTCTCAACAAACAAACCATTGCCAATAAATGTACCAAATATTTCTTGAAAATATATTTGAATCCTGTTTATTTTTAAAATGGTTTAAATTATATTTATATTTTTCTCGATTTAAATGCCTCAAATATAAGCTTGATAATTGCATTCTTCTTGATAAATGTGAATATGAGGGATTTAAGTGAATAAGAGTGGAATGAATTTAAACACTAATAAACAATGCTGGAAAAGTAGCAAAACTTTTTCCTTGTGTATTTTCATAAGCAGAATAAATATTATTATTTTATATTAACCACTAAATTGTTACTTTTAAATATAAATGCCAAAACTTCATTCAAAGTTTATTATTTCACCCGAGGCCATATGATTAATAAAACAAGTACTGCCTATAGCTTTTGCTTCATTTTTTTATCCTTATTTTATTTACTGGTTTTCTTTCTCAAAATTCCACTGAAAGAGTTCTTACTAAGGATGTTAACACTTCACGGCTTACAAAATGTTAATCCTATATTTTTGTCTTGATTCTCTACTCAGTAAAATTTGACTGAATACTACTCCCAGTTTCTTGAAAAACATTTATTCCCAGGAATCAGAGATAATGGAGTTTTCTGGTTATTTTCTTTCTTCCCAGGCCACTGCTCAGGCTTTCTTTCTAGGCCTCAAAATTGTAGAGTGATTTAGGGCTTCATTCTAGCTCTTTTCTTCTCTTATTGCATAATGTTATCCAGCCTCAAGACTTTAAAATAATCTATATTACGGTGATTGCCAGATTTATAGCTATAGTCCTGATAACTCCCATGAGTTCTAGACTCATACATCCATATCAACAAGAGGCTACTCATAATTTTCTTTTGAGAATGTAATGAGTATCTATAATTTATGAGCCAAAAATAGGATATTTGAATTTCTCCCTCTCCAATCTCTTCTATAGTTTGTGATAGATCCATTCTCACATTATGACATCAGTGTATGTATAAATTATCCTGGATTTATCTATTAATGTACTACTCTCAAAAAATTTATTCTCTTGTTCTATTTCCAGAATATTTCCTAAATGAGCTTAAGTTTCTCCATCTCCACTAATTCTATTTATTATCTATCCATTATCTTTTACTTAGACTAATACAAGAGCCTAACAATTAGAATTGGGTTGGTGTTTTAAATAGGTTAAGTCATGCCAACACATGATTAAAAGTGCCCAAAGCCTTTTAGAATTAGAACAAATTCAACCTTTGTTGTGATTTAGAAATCTAATCCCGGCCTCCTCTTACAAGGAAATCTCCGAAGCCTTTCTCACTGTCATTTCTACACTAACATTCTTCTTACTCCTAAATTATGCCTGGATGTTCCCATCTTTTGCCCTTCGTTTCTGCTGTTTCTTCTGCATGAGAATCTGTTTCCCTAGGATGTGTAGGTGACTGGTTTCTCTTTATCACTAAGCCCTTCATTCAGATGTTGCCTCATTACCCTGACCATTTTATTTAAGGTAACTTCATGGTCACTCCTTTTTTCATGCTAATTTATTACTATATTGATCACTCTCTGAAATTTGATATTAATTAATTTTGTGTATAATTAAATTTTGATATCTCCACTTCTCAGACACATAATGGAAAAGGAAGCTCCATGGTGGCCAAAAACTAGTTTTTTTTTGTTGTTGTTTGTTTGTTTGTTTGTTTTTAACTATGTATCTCCAAAGCTTACTGTAATGACTGACACATTCATTACACAGACATATTGGTAAATATTTCCTGTGTAAATATTGGTGAAATGTCAACTAATTAAAATAAGAGATGAACAATTTTTCAGAAACAAGATTAAATTGAAACATTGTAGGGGGAAAAAGGGCATTTCATTACTTAACCATCTACAAAATGCTGCACTTATTAATTTAATAACTTACCTGCGCCATGCATCATTGGTAAGGTTTAGTTTAGCTGAACCTGGCACTCTCTTGTGAGGAAGGTAATATCATCTGTACATCTCAGAAAAAAGTTACAAAGAAGTTTTACGGATACACTACCATTACTGATCAGATAATTAAGAATCTCTATTGTACTTTTGTTGTCTTTCAATTTATAATGTTAAATAATCAAACTCAAATTTAACACATGCGTTTCAAGATATTTTATTTCAGTGTCGTTGTTAAATATATCCACAACTTAATTTCTGGGGAAGGCTCATGTGTTGATAGACTTATGGCTTTCCCACACCATAAAAATATGACACATTATAAGGAAAATGAAATATATTTTTAAATGACAAAATGTAAAATACTCTTTAGCATCTTTGTTTTTATTTATAATAGTCACTTCAAATAGCTATTATAGGTGCTATCAAGCTTTTACTTCATTTTGACATGTTAACGGTATAACTATCTATATAGAAATGAGTAGGTCATGAAAACAATAAGCCGCATCCACAGAACTATCTATCTAACTTATTTTCCTAAAAAAAGAAGAGACCCTGTAGAAGTTTGATGTTTATCCTACTATTCCTTATAGCATCTGTGTATACATGTAGCTATAGGAATTTTATTTTAGTTGAATTGCATAATTTTATTTTTTTCTTTAAAGCTCTCATATATATTGCAGTTTGAATGACAGTCTGCCTTAGTTCGTTTCCTAGTTTCATCACTCATTAATACTATAGCCTTAATCAAGACCCAAAAATCTCTGATTCAATTTCCTCATTTGTAAAAAGAAAAATGAAACTCTGTTTCTTAGTCTTTCTTGCTGAGAATTTTTCCACATAAAGTTACTTCATATACAGGTTTTAAAATCTATGTAGTATTTCATAGAATATGTATTCTATTGTCTATTTTTTAAGGTTTGTTGTGACATTTGCATATAAAAGCAATGCGATTATGAACATTTTTTACATTTTTTCTACAAGTGTGCAATAACTATTGACATTAGTGTAATGCACACTTGAGGAATTTTGATTGACAATGATGTAATTTATTTAAAAAGTACACTTTAGCATATTATACTCCCAGTGGCAAAATGTGTTAATTTGTTTTCCCTGGATAATAATTTTTTCCCTTACATTTTATGAAGTTCAAAGAATGTCATGTTCTTGTATCTTTAAATTTCTTTTTCAGTCTGGTTTGATTAACAACAATTTTAATATAAATTCTATTTTAAAGACTTTCCATATTGACATGTTTCTCTACCCTTTTAAATTCTCTTCATTTTTGCTGCTTACCTGGCTCAGTGCCTTTTCACAGGAGTATAGCTGATTATTTAATACAAATATGCATTGTGCAATTTCAAGAGCTCATATTGGTTTCATTTATTTCCTTTACTAGTGGCAATTATAATTTAACATTGGATAAAATTTTTCAATTTTAAAGTGAAATTTTTAATAAGTTTTAAATTAATAGTCAAAATGACTTATAATACTTTAATTCTATTTATAAGTTTAGAAAGTCTAGTGTTGTAGGAGTTAAGGAAGAGAATTTTAGGGACATCTGCTTTCTTGTGAGCTTCTTAAATCACAGAAAACATATATATTCTCATTTAAACTTCTACTACAGAGATCTTGAGAAAATTATCTGGAATAATATGCTAAAGGGTTCATGTTTTGAAGTTTAGTCAAATATTTACTATTAGCCAGATCCACATATAGACATCTAAAAATAAAGTGTAACCATGGATATTTGAAGCAGTTCATTATACTTTAAATCATTTTGCCTTTTAACATAAAAACATCTATACTATAGTAAATTGTGATTTCTAATTTTAGTTTGATTTTTTTCCTTGTACTGTACAAATTATTGCAATTACAACACTTACCAAATATTCTATTCACTATATTTTCTTGATCACCACGGAGTTGCACAAAGTCATGTTTCTTATTCCGGATGGTGAAGTTTGAATGATGATGATGCATGTCACTTGAGGACGGAAATAGTGAAAAGTACATAGTCAGTTCTCCCTTTGTCTTTCCCTCTTGCAGCAATGAGATAGGTCCACATGGTCTAGTTGTTGCCATGGTAAGGTGGTAGAATTGCTGTCAGCCTGGATCCCGGGGTATCGTAAAAACAGAGCCCCTGCTATAGAAATCTTTAGATTTCTTGTCATTCTGTCATGACCTATTCTACTTTAATACATAGTCTACACTTTTAAAAAATAAAATTTTAAGTTTTTAGAAACAGGTTAAATTGTAAAGGTTCACTTTCCTTGGAAAAGAGGTAAATTTTACTGTTAAATTATTAAGCACCATATGACGAGAGAACCTTGGTTATGTTGAGTGCTATGCATGCAATTACAGGTAATTTAATATAATAGAGCTATTCTGCAGGAGTTTCTTCTTAAGATAATAACATATTATATTTATTTAATTATATAATGAAGCTCAAAGTACCACATTTGGCTATAATCAGCAAAATCTATGGCTTTAAATTTTAAGTACTAAAGTCTGCTGATTATTGTATGCAGAATTTTTCACTTGCCAAATCTATAAATTGAAGTTTTATGCAAATAAGAGCTTGGACAATCTGCAGAGTAATAGAAATTTACTTAAGAGCCAACTATTTATCATCATCTTAAAGTATAATAAAATCTTAATCAGAATCTCTGGATATAGTATTCCAGTTGAATTAAATGTATGTTAGATACATTTTTTTCCTCAGAAAGCATAGTATATACAGAATAGCATGCTATCTCTCTTTGTGGATTTTTTAATCATGGAGAAAGAAAGATTAGTTTAAGACTTTGCAAGGTTTATTTTGTTTATTCAAGCCAAACACAATTATTTAGCCACATGTGTAATGATAGGGTCAAGGATAGAATTGGTAAAACAGTCACAATAAAATTGAGGTTGTGATAGCAAGCAGCAAAGAGAGTAAGTTTGACTACATCACTAACGCATGGGAGGTGGAGCTCATTCTGATTACCATGTTGCAGATGTAGCCTTCTAGTGGCGCAATGGAAGGACTTGTGAAATAGCAAACTATGAACCAGGGTGACTGTCATTGGATATTTGTAAAGTCTCTTCTGAGCTCATGCAGTGGACTATCCTAGCAATGGGGACTGAAAATTTTTTGTATAACAAGGCAATGTGTAAATGATTTCAGGAGGAAATCAGGTACCAGTCAGGCAAGGCTTATAGACTAAGTGCATCGATAACAAGTTGAGTTTAAAGTGAATAGCCTACTATATATAAGATCATATTTTCTCACTGACTTCCACTATGACTGGAGAGATGTAAGATTTTTATTTTACCTCAGCTAAAATAACAAGACACTTCAGACTCCAAATGGTTGATTTAAAAAGCATGCTGCCTTTGTTGTGTCTCTGAAGTTTATACCTCACACAACCTCCCTCAGAAACAAGTACAAATAATGGTCAATTAAGCCACTTAAAATTTCAAAATCTTTTAAAGCACCCTATGAATAATATACTACCAAGCTAATACCCATCTGATGGGCATTGTCCCTGAACTTTTTTCATAAATGTGTAATGCAAAGCAAATGTTAAAACCCCAGGGTTACCACCTTACAATTTGGTGACCTTGGAAGTTAACCTATCTGAGCCTCAGTTTTCTGTATAGTGAACTTTGCTCCATGGGATTATGATATATAAAGAACAGCTATGCTCCTGAAGTAGATAGTACAGGTTTGTATCTATACAAATCATGTAGAAATTTCTGAGACACAGCATACACAATAAAACAGGTCTTAATTTGCACATTTTTATAACAAAGGTTTAAACACACCTCTTATGTTCAATCAAAGCTTTTACTAATGGCACTGTATTAAAAGCAATGCTTCTTTTATGAAATTAGTTACTTCACCAAACTTTATGAAATGTATAAATAATTTGCATTAAGGGGAAAAAATGAGATTTTGATCTTAAAGAACGTGGACGGATGGAATTTAATTACATGCTATACATGTTTATTTTTTAATTTT
This sequence comes from Cynopterus sphinx, assembly GCA_030015415.1. Taxonomy (NCBI): domain Eukaryota; kingdom Metazoa; phylum Chordata; class Mammalia; order Chiroptera; family Pteropodidae; genus Cynopterus; species Cynopterus sphinx. Next base: position 13,091,652 of record CM057379.1, read on the forward strand.
AAAAATTGTTTTTCCTGTGTACTTTTTTTAAAATTAGTTTTGAGTATACAACCCATTGGTTAGACACTTATAGTTTACGCAACGATACCCACGATTACTCTATTTCCCCTCTGGCTCTCTACCTAGCCATTAAATTACTACTGACTATGTTCCCTGTGCTATGCTTTCCATTCCCAAGACCATTTATTAACTACTAATTTGTACATGTTTAAAAATAATTATATTGTGTACTACTATAGAAAATTGAGGAATATTAAATGTGGATGCTAGGCCTCTACAAAGAGAAATGGTTCTATAAAATATTATAATGTCAGAGTTAAGTTTTGATCCAAAAAGACAAATTGTAGGAATATATTGAGAAAAATGACCAGAAAATATGTTTATTATAAAACTATTTTGATTTTTTACACATCTCAAAGGACAGGCCTTTCAGAAGTTTTCCTTTGCCTTCAATAGTGCTGGACTATGCATTGGAAATATTCTTGCAATAACAATTGATACATTTTGACATATATTCTTTGTCATGACTTTTTACTCTATTATTATATAAACTAATATCCAGAGTCATATCATCTGGTAGAACAACTCCATGCCTACTATACTGCTTAAATACTTTTTGGCTACCTAGGTGATTTGCACATATATAAAATTATTTTTGGCAGTAAATTTCTAGGTCATTGAAAAGTTTGGTGAATTGAGTAAACATTTACAAAGTTTATTAAAAATAATTTGTTAAATTGACTGTTGTAATTACTATGCCACAATTAGATTCAATCATTGTAACTACAAGAGCATCTCATAATCAAGCTGAAGATAAACATTTTTTTTTAATTTATAAAACTAGAAAGCTAAGTTTCACTTTACATCACATAGGACTTCTAGAAATTTTCCAAATACCTATATATTTTTTAAATTGTATTGATAGAAAAAGGAGAAAAAAGATCTTAGACTGATTAGTTACTTGGAGCAAATTAATATCTTCCATTTCTTAGGTATGAATTTATTTATCAATTTACATACATATTTAAATATTGACTGAGCCTTTGGAGAACTATAGAACAGAAGTAAAGAATCTTTATTTTTCTTTTTATTTCTTTTCAATCAAAAACTATATTAAAAGTACTATAGTTGATTAACTTTTTATTTGGATTGTGTTAATTATAGTTCCAGATAACAACACATACATGTAAGTCATCTTCACAGTGGATGTTACAATATGGATGGACAATATGGATGGAAAATGTTGCCATGTACAGTTAAAACACAGTAGTTTTCCTTTCTGTATGCACTGAAGTATATAAAGCAGAAGCAGGATGAACTTCTTCCAGATGTGGATATATCTTTCTCAGTGCCCCCACATACCACAGGAATCCACAGCCACCTGCAAAACACATACATGGTGTGGGGGTGACAGTAGAGATGATGAGAAATTTACATTGTTTTTATTAGGGATCTTCATGTTCTCCTAATTTCTGAATATTCTGTTCTGAATATTCTGACCTTGGTTCCACTTGCTCACCAGGTATAGGTAACTTGAACAAAACAACCCAGCACTCTTCTTGTAAGACCTACTCAAATCAATTTCCCTCTGTATAAATTCCTCAGAGAATGAAACTTTAGTCCTACTTGAAACCACTTACGAGTTCAAATAAAATATCAAATATATAATTTTGCTTAAGTATGATTATAAGGAAATTCAATTAGAAGGTGTTACTCGTGAGATTTTGCATAATGCTGCCCGTATCTGGAAGTATGTGTGTGCACACACAAAGCATGTCTTTAGTAAATTTGGAACATATATTTGTTAATTATGCACAAACATTTGTGTTTCTTTTAAAATTGGATATTGTCCACATATTGAATCATATCCCTTTTCACTAGTAAAGAATATAGCTACCTCTGTAAATTTTAAGTTACTAAATTTTGATTTAAAATAATTTTAGAATATATATACAATTCAAGTACTATGCATAATATATTTTAGATTTATAATATTAAGAAATGAAAACAATTTGTCCTGTATCAAATCCAAAATGACAAAAAAAAAAGCTTGCAGACCAGCCAGAAAATAACACCAAATTCAAAAGGAGTAGGACCATAAATATCAAGAATATTCTGTGTCTTATTATTATAGGAATTGTTTTTTTTTTTTTTATCATTACATATTTTGACCAGATTTCTATTGGAAAACCCTCATATTTGACATTAAAGTTTTAATCACAAAAGTATTTTTGTTAAATATTTAAAATAACAAAGCACTAATACAAAGCTTTTTTTTGTACACTATCTTGTACTATGCTATCAGTAAATTACCATAAGGAAAATTGATAAATATGTAGAACTGTAGCATCATGCACACTTGATGAAAATTATTTATTAAAGTTACATATTTGCTTTCTGAAGAATAACTCAGTACTAGGTAAATATTATAAGATACACAAAGTCTTCATTTTCTTGTTTCTTATTTTAAGGTAGGTGTTATCCTATAGTTTTTCAGTGATAATGGAATATGATAGGTTTTGGATACAGAGCTCGGAGTGCCAAATACCTGTCTAAAGAAATAAGGATAAAAGCATTATTATCATAGTCTCAAAAATAACAAAATTCACTGAGCATTATAAAACTTCCTTAAACAAAAATACAACGTAACTGTAACTACCTCTCCATCAGTGGGAACCATGACCTGCTGCCACTTATCCAATTAGATACATTCCAGTGGTAATGGTATTCTGGAATCATTTCGCTAGCTTTCAAGCAGTACTCATGAGAAGAATAATGTCGAATCAAGAAGAGCTGAAAATTGTCTCTTTTCTTCTTCGACCATTCATCTCTGTGGGCAGGCATCAATATCTATTACATTTATCAGTGTGAGTACTTGCTACAGATACAGTAGGATACCTGATTTCCATTTTTTTCCTCAGCTTACCTCAGTTTTAAAGTTCATCAGCTCTGGGGAAGTACACTTACTTCCCACCGAGTACTCTTTCAGTCCTTCATCTGACTTGAATTTCCACCATAAAAGCATAGCCATTATTCAGTGAATTAAGGCATGCCTGTGAGCTAGTAGGTTTTCATTTTAAGAGTAAGGCAAGCAATGCCTTTAGATTCTCACTCCACGAAATTTCTTCTCACCATGGGCGAATATGAGCTCATATTATATATCTCTGATCACATTTGAATTCATTTTATGTTATTTTATCTTCCATAAAGGATAATCTAAATATAAGTTTCTTTAAAACCCATACTTACAAATCAATTTGAATTGTATTCATTAAAGAGTTATATCATTACTGAAGCAAACCAAATATGGTACATACAGCAGTTGACTTTGATGCTTTCAATATACTGAAAATTTGTAAACAAAATAATTTTTGAAGTTAAGGTTACTTTCTTTGATATTGAATTTTAAGCATAATATATTACCATTTCTAGTAAAAAAAAGCAACCAATACACAATGTTCTAATATTATATTTTGCTTTCAAATTATCACTTTACTTAGTGGCAATAAAATATGGTTAAATAATATAGAATTATAATTATTACTTCATAAATGACAAAAAAGTAAGAATAAAAATATTGACCTGATTGTTTATTTTTTCTTGCTCAGGTTACAATTAAAAGTGATTATATTTTTAAAGAATTCTAATCCATCATCTATTGCTCAACTTAAAATTTAAAATCACTATAAAATTGATTAAACATACCTATTTCATGATTTACAAAGTACTTACAGAAAAAAACTATTAGGTTTATTTTTTATTTCTGTTTTTTAATTTAAAATTCCCTCTGAAAATGTTTTATCTTTAGGTAAACAAAAGAATGAATTAAATATGCATGAGTAAAATCAATTATATAAATTGTCAAGTGAAATTCTGTCAATATTGAAAGTAAAGAAGTGATCTAGGAACATAATAGGTGCTTACCACATTATTGGTGCATTTGTAATATAGCAATGATATTACAATCATCTTACACAAATGATAACTGTTAGATATATAACAATATTTTAAAGTCATGGCTAACGTTTTTACCCTGAAACATAGCATCCATATTTTTACTCAATAATTTTATATATTTTCAACTTTGATTCTTTCTTTAGTCTCCCTGCTGCAAGTCTGGGTTTTTGAACTCTTTTTTTCTAAAGCAACAATGGCATTTGCCAGAAACTAAGTGAATACTGGGTTTAGAGAAAAAGAAAAAGATAAAATATAGTGAGGGGGAAATCTACTTGCTAATTATAAATAACCTATGGAGAAAGTGCATATTGCAATATTAGAAATCAAAAACAATATAACATATATAACATGTTAGAGCTTTGCAAACTTACATCAAGATGCTGCAGAGTTTGAGTGATTACCTCTTTCGCTTCATACATTAAAGGCTACCTTCTCCTAGTTTTTTCCTTTCAATGCTTTGAACTCTCTTAATGGTTCTATTCAATTCTGTTTTTTAGATTTGCAGTCATTGATTTTTTTGAACTTTCCGTATCTGGGTGAATTCCTACTAAATTATAACTCTATTGTGATGCTTAATCCATAAACCATTTGATGCCCTTTACTATTTTCCCCCTGACATCTGTCTATAGATACTATCCATGGATCCAGGTGTCCTCTGCCAGCACATCTCATTGGGTCTCACCAGAAATCTGGTGTACCTTCTGTTTTGTCAGACAGTGTATTCCTCTGAGCATAGACTAACTCCAAGAGTATAAATTCTAATGACAACATCTATTTCTGCAAGGATTAAGTAAAAGTTTCAGCCCTTTTTGTTTTTATTATGATTTCATTCAATAAGCCTTTGTTTTGAAAATTTATTCATTCATCAATTTATCTAGAAAGAATTACTAAATTTTTCATTATATCTTAGTATATCTATAACTACGTGCATGTGTGTGTGTGTGTGTGTGTGCACGTGCACGTTTGTAGAACAATAAAAATACAGTTATGGTGTCAGTCTCTGTGGTTTTATAATTTAGAGTGGCACACAAAATACACAAATTAAGCAAGAATACGCTGGCTTTTAGACAATATATGTTCTCATTTTTAAGTTCCCTTTGCTATTTGAATCATAAAGAAAATGATTTTAACATTTGCAGGGGAGTAAACTTAAGCTCACAGTTTGGATTTCTGAATAGCTGAAATTTCCTAGCTAGTGTAATGAGATTATTCCTTTTTTTTTTATTTTGGATCACTAAAGGCAATATACTAGTTTTCATTACTTATCCATTAATATATTTATGTATTAATAGTAATTAAATAAATATTTATTATATTTCTACTCCAGGCCAGGCACTATCTTTAGTGCTGGAGATAAAATGTGAATATGAAAGTCCCCATGATAACTCTTGTTTCATGGAGTTTAAACCCCTTAAAAATCCCCAAGTGAATGAGTGATCTTAAACCACTTTTTATTAAATAGACTATATTAATTAGGTAAATATCTCTGAAAACTTGAATGAGAGAATTAGCATTAAGGCTTCTGAGACTCTCTTTAAAGTCAGAGTGATATTGAACATTTGTCATCCCAATGAAACATATTTTCTAGATACAGATTTTTTTCTACATAAAATGGTAGCTTTCATAGCAAACAAATTTCTAAATAGATTCGCTGAATGTTAGATGGTTTCAAAATATTTATTCATGAGAATCATTCTGAAAAATCATAGCACAAAGGAGACCGACATTTCTGTCTCCTTAAGCTGCTGAAACGGTTCTTTAGAGTCATATAACAAGAATGAATCTTTGCTGGAGAGGAAGTCTTGTACTCAAACAGACTTTTGGGATAATGAGTTGAATGCTAGAAGACACTAAGTAGCCTTAAAAGTCATCTGCAGGCATTGACAGACTTTTATGTCATTTAGATTTGCCTCAAATTTATTTTTTTTATATTTTAGACTTATTACTTCAATTAAAATAACAACAAAAGTGCAGTTATCTGGTTATAAAGAAGTCTTTGACATATTTTTAATTCACATTTTTGGAATCCCTTAAACACTCCTATATGATAATTTAGTGATTAAAAGAAAAGATGAAATTCATTTTTTCTTCTTGTGACAGAGGCTGCTCTTTCTCAATATTCTATTATTCTCTATTTAAAGTACTATGTCTAGGCATATCTACTATTTACTAGGCATATGACCAACCAAAATAAAAATTATTCACCATCCTTCTTTGTCACAAAGCTTGTTTTAGTGATGATATCCTTCCAAATGTGACCTTTTAAAATATTAAAAAGTGTCTTTAAACTAATGGAATTCACTCCCCTTTTTTAAAAATCTTACTGAAGTTTCTGAAGTAGACAACCATATTTGATTAGAATATATGTTTTCTTATTGAGCAAATAAGAAAATAAAAGGAGAATCTGTCTTTAATGGTCAAAAGTCCCATGCTATGCCTGAATTGCCAATATATGTGTGTGAGAGAGAAACATTGATCCTTTTGAATCCACTGTTATTTTGGGTTTGCTGTCACCCTCAGCATGACCTAATTACCACTAAAATGATCTCTATTGCTAGGAAATATAGCACATATTTGTCACTCAGTCCTCATTGTATCAGTTAATATTCTTGAGTGTTGGGAAAAATGAAGTAAAATATCATTGTAAATTAAATTTCTTAGAATAAAATCTTAGATAAGGACTCTCATGCAAGTGATTTGTTAAACATCAGGTTCAAGGGGAAAAAAATTGTAAGGGAGTGGGAGAAGACAGTCAAGAGAGGTAGAAACTAAGAATGAGTGTAATTTTAGGTAAGTCTCAGCTTCCGCAAGATCCCACAGCTCAGCCCTGCAATATAAACTGTGCCTATGAACTTGGTCCAACTCCACGCAAGAGAGCTGGGTTCTCTAACTCCAGCAGCAGTCATCACAAACAGGTATATGGACTGAACTCTCACGTACTTTTGAACTTCTCTTCTTGCTGATAAATGACTTCAGGATTGCAAGGGCAGTTGTGGAAAAAGTCCACGTGCTAAACTTTAGAAAAGAGTACAACAAAGTTTAACAAATGGTTGAGCAGAAGTACTGAGAGAGATCTGTGCTACAATTAACATAGAGAAATATAGTTCAGAAATCATTTCACTAAACATAATTGTCATATTTTTTTTACTACACCTAATCAAGAAAAATTACAGAACAGATTCACTCATACACAACAATATGAGTACTAAAGCAACACCAGGATAAAATTTGAATTGAAAAATATATCTCAAGTGTTCATATTTTAAAAGGCTGTATTTGATGTTATACCTAGATCAAATAGGCAACTGCTCTCATGAATCAGTTTTAAGAACGGCAAGATAAATAAAAAAAGTTATTACCCATTTTCTGACCTTTTGACTTAGTTTCCTATTTACCACCCAATATTACCCATTTCTTTTAGAAAAGTCAAATGCAACTATACAAAAGTAAATATCTTTTGGAAAATATAAGCTATTAACTGAAATCATTGCTTTAGCAAAAACTAAAGGCATCTCTTTAGCAGTTACCCAAAATGTACCAAGAAAATGAGCATTCACATATAGTTGTGAATCATAATGAAAAGATCAAATGCAGGCAGCAGCTCATAAGTTCTGAAATGAAACCTAAAACATGTTGGAGAAAACATGCATCAATGAGGAAATTTACTAAATAAAAAAACTGATCTATAATGGTAAAATGGAAAAAAGAGATTTACGTGTAAATCCAAAATGGTTTTATTATGCCCAAATCCTAAACAAATAAATGCATTAAATGCATTTACAGGAAGAAATAAAAACACTTTTACTTCCTTTATAAATATTTTCTTTATCTATTTCTATAATAGTAAATTTAATATTAGAAAATATGTTCTGAGTTTTGTTTCCACAGGTATTTGGCTTTAGATCTTAAAGTTATCAATTGAAAAATCTAGAATGATTCTGATATGTGCCTACATTTCAAGTACTAGAATTTTTAAATCAGGTGGATAATTATTGATCCAGGTCATATTTATCTGTGAAAATCATAAATCTGAAATAATGATGGTTATTGTATGTCAGAGAAAAAGTCTCAAAACAAAGAATTTACTTATTACTTTAAAAGACATGTAAAGAAATGAGATATTTTTAATCTTTATTACCTTTTTAATAATCCAAGTTATCCTTCACTTAGTTGTCTAAATAAAGTGCATGTACGTTAGAAGCAAAGGGTGGAATTTCAATGTAACATATTTGAGTCAAAATGTGGCACTATTCACCAGGTGAAAGAGCTTTACTTCTTCTAGCATCCATTTCTTTTGTTTATATAAAAAAAAGTAACTTCTACATCAATTGATTTTGGAGGTTATATAAGATAATGAATATAATGACCTGTAGTAAATGTAGAGTAAGTGGTAAAAGCCTTTAAAAAGTGCATAATAGATTATAATATTTGGACATTTGCCTACTGTTGATATTAATTGCTGGCATAGGATTTAAATGTTTTATTCGAGCAAGGCAAAAAGCCAACAGTTCTCAAATAAATGGATTTTTTTTTTTTTTGGTCTTACATTTGGGACATTGCCAAATACTAACACACTTTAAAACCTTCATTTTTTTTATAATTGAGATTTAAAGTTTTCCAACAAGCAATAAATTAGTTAGTTAATGGCAAGTTTAGGGCATCAAGATTGCAGAATTATTTTATCTTTCTTCGTCTTTCATTACTGCATATCCTGGATGAGGTTTAATTCAATTCAAGATTAAAATACCAAATATCAATATTTAAAATGAACACATTTAATTCATTTAATATTCTATCAATTCCTGTTTTTTTTTTTTTTAATTAACAAAAGTTATAGTGATTGGCTAAAGAAGCTGTGGCACGTATGTACAATGGAATTTTACTCAGCCATAAGAAGAGATGAAATACTGCCCTTTGCAACAACATGGTTGGACCTCAAGATAATCATGCTAAGTGAAACGAGCCAGACTGCAAAAGTTAGAAATCACATGATATCACTTATATGTGGGAAGTAAACCTAAAAGCAACAAATGAACAGGAAAAACAGAGACTTAGGTTTATGGACAATGGACTAGTGGTTACCAGAGAGTAGGGAGTGGGAGGAGGGGGGAGGTAGACAGAATAAAGGGGATCAAATATAGAGGATTAGGGGGAGGATGAACTGGGTAAAGGGGATCAAATATATGGTAGCTGAAGGAAACTGGACTTTGGGTGATAAACACACAATAGAATATATAGATGTCAAATAATAATGTACACCTGAAAATTATATAATTGTATTAACCAATGTTACCCCAATAAACTTAACTAAAAAAGAAGTTATAGTTTAATTATCAAATGAAAAATAAAATTATAAAAACTGGGAGTAAAATAATCTCAGTATAATAGCTCCAAATTTTTGGCGAGATTATTTTTCCTTTAGGCTGAACTATAGTTTAAGACAGAAAAATTAAGAGGGGAAGAAAAGGAATCCATCCACAAGAAATCCAAAGTATGTGTACTGTCTTTGAGGTCTTTTTGTTGAAAAAGGCATACTGTAAACACCCACATTAGAAGAGGGCTCATGTTAATGAAAATAGTTTATAACAAACATTCCAATTTAAAAATACATTTTCATGTGTGGTATAAATTCAATTTCTCTTTACAATTTTTAAATTTATTTTTTCATTAGTGATATTGCATTTGTTCTATGGATATTATAAAAATTTGGTTTTGTTTTCGGACAGAAAGTCCTTTTTTGATGTTACATTTACATGAACAAAATTGCAGGTATTTGAAAGGTACATGTGAAGGAAGTTTATCATGTTGACATGAGATGTTTCTAATTATGAAAAGCAGAATAAACATGTATTCATCATGCAAGTATGTTTGTGTAATTTATCTGTTTACCATTTGACTATTTGTTATTTCAAATGCCTCCAACCCTATTTTGTGTCATGTAATATAGGTAACATCATGAGACAGACAATATGCATAGAGTAATTTTTAAAATTAATGTGACGATCAGTTTTTCATAAAATGTTTTAAGTCATCTTGTACTTAGTTATATACAAAACTGAATTCATCAAACTATGCAAATATTTTCAAATTATTTTATTTAAAATTTCATTTAAAAATTAACTTTTTAGCTAATATTTCATGGTATACGTTTCCACTCAATGCTTTTTCCCCCCAGTCCATCCATGTAAACAAACCTAATTTTTTCTGCTCAAATATCATTATTCTCTGTATTTTTCACCTACCACAACCTCAGGAGATTTTCTCTATTTTAATATATTCTCTCTTACCCATGAATGTATTATTTTTCACCAGAATGAGGATTTTCTGAGTGAAAAAAAGTGACTTGCTGATTCTAACTATTCTATAATGTTAAGTAAATGTTTAATTTTGTTGCAACTGGACATACATTTTCTGTTGCCTGATGACTTGATTATTCCCTCTGTGAACATACAGATGATTCTGAATGGGATGTCACAGAAAACATGGTGTGGTTTTGACTTTAGCATCTAATGGCTGTTCTGAGGACATCATAGGCTGACAAATCTATTCATGAGTGTTGCATATCCCTTATACAATAGCATTAGTTCAGGGGCATTCACCTGTAGCTGACTTAGTGATTTTGACAAGTTTTGGGTGTTCAAATATAACAAGAGGGGAAAATGTGCCTGTTACCAGCAGTCTTACAATCAAACAGTGAATAAATTTTAAACACTCTGTACTGCTTAAACATGAAATGGATAGTGTGTGTAGATATACTCCGAGGATGTAGAGACATTTTAAAGCGGTCCCACTCCATGTATGCTTACTAACATTTCTTGTGCTTTTAAATTCTGTGGCCAGTGCTGCTTTAGACACAGAGTCCGCCTCCCTTCACAGAGCTTGTATGAAAATAAACCAAAAAAAAAGCAATTACAGTATAGTGAAAATATAGGTCTTTGCTTGGAGAATGACAGTATACAAACACCAGTAAATTCTAGGGTTCCTAATCACAACTTAGCAGAGTCAAATATTAAAAAAAAAAAAATTAACCTGATATCAGGGTATGTGCATAGATAACAGACATCTGTTTCTACTGCATCCCATAGGGTTGTTCTATCCATCACCTTTCAATAGGCCATTGTGAAAGATAAACTATCACTACAATTAGTTTTTCTCTAATCAAAGAGCATACTACCACTTAGCTATAATAATTAATTGCTTACGTCAGTATATGTTTTTGACAGTTGCCCTAATACTTATATCCCCCCACCCCCTTTTAGTTAGCTCATTGTCTGGTCACAGCCCTTAAATGTCTTCTTTCATATGTTTCATTGGGTTAAATAACACCTGCCTCAGATGGAGAGGGTTGTCTTGGCTATATAATATGCAGTTGAAAAAATAGCAAGGGAATCCTTGTAGGATTCACACATTAATGAAGAAGGATGGATAAGCCTTCCATAGCCATTAACATGGGACCATGAATTTGTTTACATATTAATGCAATAAATAATTATGCAAATAAAAGGAAGGTATATGCACACAGAATATATTGGCAGAGAGCCAAAGCAATATTCTGTGGACAGTAATAGGCCAGGGAAAGTGGAGTAAAAGGTTGCGAGACAAGGAAGTGGAAAGAAGACATTGAACACCTAAACTGGGAATGTGGAAAAGCATCAACATTTGAGGGAATTTGGTAACTTCTGGGAAAAAAGAAATAACTTTTTCTGGTTCTCTGAAGCTAACACATTCTTTACTCTAAAGTGCATGAAAGGTGAAAAGAAAAGAAACACATAGATCAGAAATTATAGCTTTATGATTATCTAAAATCACATTGATTATTTGACTTGAAGGATGACAAAAATACCTTTTATGTATTATTTTCAGTAAATGAAAAAAAATATCACCTAGTAAGAATCTTGAGGTGTATTATGACATTCAGAGTAACCCAATTCATAAGATTGTTTAAGGTCGCCTGTGAGGCATAAGTCTGAATCATAAATGGCAAAAGCTATCACCTTACTTTAAGATAGAAAAGCCACTAAAGAAAAAATAATCCATTCATTTAAAATCCATATACTTCGTTATCATTAAAATGTTTGTGCCAAGATTTACAACCTAAATTATTCTGCATATATTACTAGAATTGTTAATAAAACAACCAACAGCAAATATATATATTTGGCACGGAATGTTGTGTCACAGCCTACAAAGTTTCTCTATAGAATTGATCTGAAAACTGTCTATATTATTTATACTTAGCACATTTTGTCAACATTACAATTTTTGTTCTTTTTTTACAATGTTTGCTAATCAAAATTCATGTCAGATACTCAGCTAAAGCATGGATGTCTGGGGAGGGAAGGGACATGCTGACCATTCTTTCTCTGTGCATTATTCCAGAGTCAAAGCAGGTCACTTGAATTTTATCAGGTTCACTTAGTATAAAAGCAGCTTCACAGAGTACAATGTGTCTTGCTTTTAGCTCTTGTATGATTGATGTCAAATGGATATTAAATATTGTACACTTAAATATGTTCTCAAAGACTCTCTCAGTAATATCTGCCGTTGTATAACCTTTTGACTCAGTTTCATTATCTGTAAGAATGTTGAAAGTGAGGCTAGCAATATGGTTTTGTAGGCATTAAATGAGATACAGCATAGAAAGGCCTCAAAAAAGAGGTGTATGTTTAGTCCTCAAATATTTTAGCCATTATTAACATCACTGAAATATCCCTCCTTGATGATTTTAAACATGTGGCTTTTGATATATTATAATCTCTTATGTGTGTTCAATGTGTAATATGAATAGATTTTATTTCTTTTAAATTTTAAGTATAAAATATTAATAATTTATGTATTTAAATTATTTTAGGATTATTTTTTAATTTCTCATATATTAGGTATGGATTCTCCCATTCTTGAAAGTGAGTGACTAAAATGTTTTTCATGATTTTCATCTTTCTCACTTCCTTTGTGTGTTTCTGTGTGTTTCTTTGCTGTGAGTTATTGTTCCTGGATAATAATCTTTTCTAGGAGGTGACTCTGGCACATCCCTTGGAAGCCTGGGCTTACATTTAGTTTATGTATATGTGTTAATTTGTTCTGATCTTAAAGCATTCTCCTACCTTGAATCAATTTTTTTTTCCACTGCATCAGCATGGTGAGGAATGGACAATTAATTTTTTATTGCAAGCACAGCTAAGGTTAAAAAGTTAGTGTGGTCCCTATTTGTGCATAATCCTTCTTTGATTTGCAAGAGGAAGTCCCTAGTGGGCTCTCTGTGGTGGCTTTCAAACCATCCTCCTAATGTCTGCCTTTGAAGTCCCACAGAATTTAAAACTTAATTTCTCCTACATTCAGTCTTACAGATTTCTCCTCCATTCTAGTTCTGGAGATTTCTCTTTATTATCTTAGCATTTAGGAATGTATTTTAAAGCATTTTAAAAATACATTCCAACTACATTCACGTGTTTTAAGAACTAGGTGTAATCTCAATATGTGCTCAATCTTCTATTTTGACCTCGAAGTTGATAGCTATAATGTTTTTATTTTTGAAACCCAGACATTTCAAGAATTGACATGGCCTGTGACTAGCAAATTAGAAGCACAATTAAAATAGTAATTCAAGGAATTATAAGATCTATCTCAAATTTATTGACTGCTGTGAAGGGTTAGTTTAATGTCAAGAAATGAACAAAACTGAATTTTAAAAAAGTCAATCTAATTGTTTTCTGGTTAATCAGATTATTATGTATGACTTGATAAGAAGGATAAAAATAACTATAATGTTGGTAATAAGAACACCTAACACACCCAGTGCTGATTAGGTGCTAAATACTCTTGGGATTGCTTCCGAGTTATCTTCTTTAATTTTCACAGCTATCATTGCAGAAGTAATTTCTATTATCCCTGCTCCACAGATGAAGAAAATGGGTAAAGAAAGTTAATTTACTTGAGGTCACACAGTTATATGTTGAGTACTTAGAATTCAAACTTAGGTAGCTTGGCTCCAAATTTATGATTTTATCTCCTTACTTTAATATGGAGCATATTAATAATAATGCTGATTTATTATACACATTGACAGAAGTAAACCAGTCTCGTGATTCTGACACAGATTCCAAGACATAAGCTTATTTTTTTGAAGCATCGAGTTTCATTATCATATGCTCTTTTGAAATCTTTGAGGATGAAATTAGTACTACTTTTAATTTAAGTTGATTTATAGGCTACATCAGTTATTTTCTATATAATCATTACATTAATTATAGTTTAATTTTTATAGACATTTCTGAATACATATAACATTGCTCTCTTGGGAAAATTTATTAAACAATAAACCAGATAATTGTAATATTTGTGAGGAGAGATGTTGTTTATCAGAGGCTGCTTGGGAGAAATTTTAGGCTTTTTATAGATAAATGACATTAAACACACCCAGTTGTCAGATTGCTATTCTCTGGTGAATATTCCGACTGTGAGAGATTTAAAAGCATGAAACCAGCCGTAGTAGATTTAGTTGGAGGCGGTGCTGTCCACCAGAGGAGGTTAGCATCCTCTTTGTTTGCTTGACATAAATCTTTGAGCAACAACAAATGAGCCTTTATCCCTGTTGTTTTCCAAATGCAAGCTTTGTTCCATTTTTGTTATTTCTAAGACAGATGTATCACATGAGGGGGTGAAAAGAGAGATTGAGAACTCAGAAAACATGTCTGAGTAAATATTGCTCATCCAGAGTCAGACAGGACAGCTATATTTCATCAGTAATTCAGATGTTCCTGACTTTTAAATTAGATTTGTAAGTCAAGAAAATGGGGCAAATGACTGATTTGTAGTTTAAAACACCATTCTAATTAAATACGAGTTTAATAGAATTATTTTTTGAATACTTTTATTATTTTATGCATTTTCTGTGTGGTTTTTGTTAATTTTCCTAAGTATTATATCTATTTTCTTAAATTGTAAATTGGATCTTGTCTCACATTATGTATTATACCTAATATATATGTACACACACTTATACACATCATATAATTATAAATAATTAGATATATAAGTAAATAAATGAAATCTTTTATCTGATACACATACACAGAGAAAGGGAACAGTTTTCTCTACTTTCATAATCTACTACTTAACTGAATTATCTTGTTGTTTATAATTATTTTCACTTAATTCTGAAGATCATTTTATTATTCAATCATATCAATGAATATCAACAGTTTTACCTGTTCTTTCTCAATTGCTACATTTTTAATTTTTTTCTTGCCTAATGTAAGCTAATATATCCAAAAGGATGACAATTAATCAGCACAATAGCCAGCACCTATTATTATTTTGGTCCTGGCATATGTAAATGTGCCTAAGGTGTTTCCCTATTGTGTATGATGGTGATTTGGGCCTGAGACATGTATCATCTCATTAAGATAATTTCTGATGAGATTTGAATGTCTTTCTAGCACATATGCTGAAATTTTGTTAAATACCTTTTCATTTTTTGTGAAGAGTTTCGTTGTGTTTATTAATATGATGAGTGTTATACACTTCCATCATTGAAGTCTGTTTGCATTTCGGCGACAAACTAGTGCGGTCATGTTTTAACAGTCTGCTACATTCTGTTTGCTAAATTTTAAGAACTTTTTGCATTAATACCAATAATTAAGTTTGGTATGGACTTACTTCTTTTGGGAGAAATGTTTGTTAGGTTTGAGTAAAAATAATTTTAAAGTGTTTCTTCTTTCTCTGTTTCAGAGCTATTAATACAGTATAAGAATTGTCTGATCTTTAAAGGTTTATTTGAATACACCAGGGAAAGTGTATAGTCTTGGGGCTTTGGGAAGATTGTTTTTTTTTTTTTTTGAAAAATTCTCTAGTTTATCATTGGAAATAAACTTGTTATAAGTTTTTTTGTGATAATATATTTTTCTGAAAAATTAACTATTTTATATAATTTTAGAAAATATATTTGCATAGAGTTGAGTAAATTATCATGATTTTGTCTCTTTTTTTAATTCTTTGGTGGCTGTCTTTTATCTTTAAAAAAGATTTTTGTTAAGAGTTAAGAGATTATCCATTATTTTAATCCAATTCCTTTTTTCTATAATTATTTTTTATAGTTTTTATTACTTCCGTGGGTACTTCTAGCAGATCATTGAATCTAAGTATAATCTTGGAGACCTCTTATACTGTATATATATTTTTTCTATTAACTTTTTCTCTTTATTCTCTTTCCATTGTCTGTCTTCCACCACTCAGTTTTAATCAAAATATAATTATCTTTCTTTACAATTAACTTTATACTTCAAATATGCTTATAAAATTCTACTTCATTTTTTTATGATTGTTTATGGCTTCTGACTATTACAAAGAAAGCAATAAGCAATATTATTTATGATCTATCTTTTATTTCTATTCTGTGATACTTTTTCTTACATAATTTTGACATTAGCTCACACACACACACACACACACACACACACACACACACACACACAGAGTATTCTGTTATACTTATACCGCATTGGTTTTCATCTTAGCTCTGCAGTTATTTATTTCAACACTTTCTCCTGGTCCTCTGCTACAGCTTCACACATTATATCGATTGGGTGCTAGTTAATCTTTCAAGTGTTTTTCTTAAGGGTTAAGGAAACAATATTCCTTGGTAAGATTTATCAGAAATATTAAATTTATATTTAAATAATAGCTTTATTTAAAAATTTTTACTTTCTACTTTTTTCCACTGAATATTCTATAGTCATTCTTGAGTTTTTATTTGATTTTATTGTTTTTGTGAAATGTTTAATAGCCTGGATTTTTTTTTTTCATTTAAAAACAACAAAAACCTTTGGTTGACTCTCCAAATGATGTATTTTAAAAAAATATTTAATGTTCATAAGCTTAGCTTAATTAAGATATGCTTAATGTCATGGTAGTCCCATTGAATATGTCTGTCTTATAGTCTCAGAATTGGCATTTTCAAAAGGAAAATAAAACATATACTGAAACAGAAAAATATATATAAAATATAATTAAAAGAATTTTTTGACATTATTTAAAAAGTTAGATTATTCTAAATCTATAGGATTTATGCTAGATTTCTTAGAAACAAAGATATATCCTGGAAACTTGCCATTTTGTGCTATTTTCACTTATTTCTGTCAAAATTTTTTCTCTTTCATCTTCCGCTCACTTCCTCCTCTTCTTCCTCAACCATCACATCTTCTTCACCTTCTTTTTCCATTTTGTATTGTCACATAATTTTTAAAAAATTTACTTAGACAATATTTGTCTCTGTTTTGTAAGGGAAAAATCATAAGTCCTCTCTTACTGGTTCTATTGAGACAGACTTATTTTGTTTTGATTCAAAATTTAAAGAGTTTGTTGGTCTTTTGGGGTGGTGTGTACTTTTGACAATGGGAATGAAAAGTACATATTTCTTAATGGATATTGATACTCAATTTGAGGGCATTTATTTAGAGATTATATTTTAAATAGATGAAATATAAGCCTCTTTTGAACACTTGTAAACATTAATAAATAACATTGTTCAATGAAACAAGTTTCATTGCAATAGTTAAGAGGTTGAAAATATGACAATTTGAAAGAAAACAATTGTATTATTTATCAATAGACAAAATAATTTACCTATATCTATATCTAAATAAACATTACTCAAGTTGTTTTTCAAATTATTTTTGATAATAAAAATATTTAAATAATCATCTAAAATACATTATAAAGTTTATAATTGTTTCTTGCCAAACTTTCGTTTGTTTGTAAGCATGTCTCATCTGCTCATATAGTCATGTGACTTGACACTAGCATTAACTGTAATCATCCTGTGTTAATACTGAATTCTTCTGTGTCTTTGCCCTTATAAACACAACTGAAAACCATTTGCACTTTAATCCTATGAAATGCATTAATAAAATTTTGTTTTGACATAATACATATTGTGTCAAATAATACAATAATGCATTATATTAATATAAATAATACATTTTAATAACACATTTTAAATAATACATTTTAATTGAAATAAATAATACATTTTAAATAATACATTTTAATTGAAATAAATAAAATTATTCAATTTGCAAATTTGCATCGATGTCAAATAAATGGTAAATGACACCATACCATGCTCTAGAAACACATGTTTCTCTGGTGTTCCAAATAGCAAAAGGCAGTGACTGAATATGCTCATTATACAGAATAGAAGTGAGGCTTTAGTACCATCTCTACAAAGGCAACAGATTTATTGCATTGATTCCCTATTTGCTCTTATCCACTTGTGATATAGGTATTTAAGGATAGTGATACACATTTTATTTTTGGTGTTATGTGTATGACATGATAAAAGACCAATCACTCTGTTATATGTCAACTATAAATTAAAATAAATTTAAAAAATTTTTAAATAAAATAATTTGGAACAAACAAAAATTTCTGTGACAAGCAACAGTGAAAGCTTAGTTGTTCATGAATAAAAGTTCCAGATGTGCTTCCAATGTCAAGCATGCTGGATTTTGGATGTTGTACATGTCATTAAAACATTGTTATCTTATACACTTTAGCTCTGTTTTCAGATATCTTGATTTAGTATCAGAGTAAGCTAAGACAGCACTGTAGAAAAGATTGCCACCAGGAGCTCCATAAAAAAATACCAAGATGTCAATATTTTTATTCAGAATCACCAGTCTGACTCTACTTAGGCCATCGATTTACCAGGCCATGTCTAAACCACGAGCTATTCACAAGAGGGAAGCATACATTTGATGGACAAAACTAGATAATATGTCAATCACTGTAATAAAGCAACAGAATCAGACCAACTTGAATCACCAGAAACGGGAATGGGAAAATATTTCACCAAAAATAAAAATGTTGCAAGAACAGGTGGCATATGCTGAACAGTCAAAATAATATGCCTATTAAAATATTTCATGAAGAAATGATATAGAACAATATTTTTTTCTGTCCAACATTCTGAATATTAAATAGATCTTTGCAATTAATTGGTTATAATAACTTATTGTTAAATGGAAATATTTACTATCCTATAATGATATATTGACTAATATGATGAATAATTATCCTCAAAATTCAAAAGAATCTAGTCAACAAGCAAATATAGAAAATAAAAATACTTATTTTCTTTTCTATTAAACCCAGATGGGAAAATTAAATCCAGGTAGAAAATACTATTCACAATATTAAAATATTATACTTCATTAGATTTTTAGGTTTTTAATTTTGTTATGTGTAACATAAATTATTTTGAGTGACAACTATATGAGTTAAGATTTTAAGAGTGAGTTTGTTAGTAAATATGTGATTTAAATTATTTTTTAAATTATGTCAGTATGGATGCATAAGGATTTTATTTTCCATTTAACGAGTATCCTAATATTAATTTGAGAGATATTATGTGTTATATTACATATGTTCCTAAATTTGTCCTTTCTGTATATACTCTTTGAAATATGACTTTTATGTTTTTATTATCAAGAAAAGAGATCTATTTCTCCACTAACTTGAATCTTATCTTATGATTCACTTTGGGCACCAGAATCCATGCGGTTGATGTTATGGTACTTCAGAGAATATTTTTCAGGAGGTCTTACTAACTTATCCCATAGCCCCTGAGGGGGCTATGTTTGGTTCTCACTAACTTATCCCATAGCCCCTGAGGGGGCTATGAAAGATGTCTTTAGGAGTCTTTGTGAGGATGAGAGGCCACATGCAAAGAGAGAAAAGGGTTTAGTAAAGGTTCGTAAATAGATAATGTATATGAATAAACACATATACATACAATGGAATATTTTTCAATTATGAAAAAGAAGGAAATTCTTCCATTAAAAACGTAAATGGAAATATTATGTTAAGTGAAATAAATCAATCAGAAAAAGACAAATGTGATATTATATTGCTTATATGTGGAATCTAAAAAAGTCAACTCATAGAAACAGAGTAAAATGGTGGTCTCAAGGAGCTGGAATGGGACAAATGAGGAGGTATTCATCAAATAGTACAAACTTCCAGTTAGAAGGTGGGTAAATTCTGGAGATTTTAATGTACAACGTTATGATTATTGTAAATAATACTGTATTATATACTTGAAAGTCATTAGGAGAGTATTTCATAAATGTTCTCTCCATAGAAAAGAAATTGTAATCATATGATGTGATTGAGGTGTTAATTGACCTAATATGCTAATCATTTTGCAATATCTGTGTAACAAATCAACATATTGTACATCTTAATTACACAATGTTATTTATTGATTATTTGTCAATAAATCAGAAGGACAAAAGTCACCACCAAACATTAGATGTGTGAATTAGGCAAGATAATGCACTACAACTGAAGTTAACTTCATGATGTATAAGGCCAACCTAGCAAAAGAAACTCTGAATTGAACACAGAACAGACAAAATATCTGACCCACAAGACTGTGAGCAAGTTAAATACTTGTTTAAATTTTGGGGTGATGAGATATATAGCAATAGAAAAGTCACACACAAGTTTTAGTAGTAAGTGAGATTTTGTCTAAGTTACTCTTTTTAAGTAATTATTTGACAATAAACATATAAATAAGTCATTAAAAGTATAAAGAATTAGAGCTATAAAGTTTTTTTAAGTTTAATGTATATATGGTTTCATAAAGCTAGATCAGAGAAAAAAAGATAACCATAAGTTTATAATATTGAAATTTTAACATATTCAAATATGTAGGATATTGCTTAAGCCTAAATGAGACAAATAGCATAGTGTTTTTTGTCATAAAATATTTTTTAATTAAAAATTAAAGTATTTACTTCAAGCAGTTTAAAAAAATCAAAAATAGAAACTGAAGGATAATATGTGAAAGAGTTAGTGAAACTAAAAACAAATCTTTTAAACAGAAAAAAGTGGGGAAAAAAACTAAAATCAGTTGACTGGTAACTATGTCAGGAACTCACTATGCCTCCCAAATGTTATTTCTCATCATTGAAAAAATAATAATAATAATAAAATAATGATTTTTTACATTTGTAAAAGAATTACACATGGACAAAGTATTGATTTCATTCTCACAAATTTTAGGAAATTTTAGGAAAGCAAATCAAACATCAACATTGAGTAAAGCAGAAGGTGAGCTTTTGAGATGTTTGGTGACATCAAGGAACTCTACTAAGCTTCTTAAAATTCCTAGCAATACAAGATATTTAGCTTTAAATATGTTTTTTCTAAAATTTCCATACAAAGATATAGTCTACACAATAAAAAATCTGTATACCCCGTGTAACTCATACCTATCTCTTTTATTTATAGTAAAAGTTTTATTGGGAATAGTTTTAAGATATTTATATAGAACAAATATAAAACCCATTACGCAAGAATGTACTAGAGTGTTTGACTGTAATTTTGGTGCATAATTTCTATTGTACTTTAAAAGCTTTCAAGAAGAAACATATCTATTAAAACATTTTTGAAAGCACTTCATTTTTAGATAAGAAATGAGATATGTAAATAACAACTTGTACATAGAATTATAAGTTACAAAATGCACTTACCATATTATCACTTTCATTTCTCAATATATTCTGTGACAGTGGTAATATATTTACTTTAAAATAAGGTAATAAATACTCAGAGATATAAACTTTTCATAAGATCACTGAGCTAGCTACAAAACGTCAAGGCTCGGAACTCAAATACAGGCTTCTAAGTATCACCTCAAAACATAGCAACCATAGGACATAATTTGTTATATTTTTATGCCTAATATCTTTACCTAATATCTTTAAAATTATTTCAAAATATATGGAAATCAAATGAATTTGAGCAAAAAGAAAAATATATATTAGGATTTTATTCAGATTGGATAGCCAACTGACAAAAAAAATTGTCACATTTAAATGTCAAAGAGAGTTGCTTTAGTTTTTTCTTACTAATGAGTTGTTAGCATATTAAAAAAATTCTTTTAAAAACTTAAAAAATTTAATTCAGACAATAATAATTCAAAATCCTAATGTCATCATAATTGAAACTGTAAAAATATTTGTTTGACTTAGTAACGATCTAGTTTTAAAGATTCAAAATTAAAAAAAAAAATTGCATCCACTTACTGAGTAGAAGAAACTAATGCAAAATATTCACACAAGAAATCTCAAAAAATTAATAATTGATAGATGGTCACAGGGATGGAGAGTATGCATAAAGAATACAGTTAGCATTAATGTATTGGCTAGGTGGAGAGTCAGAGAAGAGAAAAGTAATTAGGGGGATCATTTTATAAACTGTATACTTGAAACTAATAAAATAAAACTTTTTAAATATCAAAATTCAAAATATTTTAAGAAAAAGAAACAACTTGAATGAAACAAGAATCTCCAGATATTTCCTTTCTGATAAAGACAATTTCTTCATGCTAAAGAGTATTATTATATACGTTATAAAACCATTCCTCTTTATTGAAAATCACATGACATCTATGGCCATGCCAGTCTGAACAAGTGTGATTCTGTCTGATCTCTTAAGCTAAATTAGCAGAGTTGGGCCTGGTTAGTACGTGGATGGGAGACCACCTAGGAAGACCAGGTGCTGTAGGCATAAAAATGTTTTTTTTTATTAAATTAAAAAAATAAAATAAAAAAGAAAATCACATGACATGTATTACTTTTCCTTGAATAAGTATTACTAACAATGCATAGTCAGTGTTCTTTGCCTCAGAGTTTTCAAAGTCAATCATAGTCTATATTCTATAGCTTATATTTTAGAAGAAATTATTATACATATATAATAATTATAGTTATATATTTCTTATTGTTTATCTTAATTAACCAAAAAGTTTGAGAATTCACCAAGCATCCAGAAGTGTCTCAATAATTCAGGAATAGCCATAGAATAATGCTTTATGTCAATTTTCAACTGCAAGTCTGGATCAATTTAATACTGAATTTTAATTACTATGAATATATTTCATGGGAATAAATGGAATTTTGCTGGAATTAATAAACTTACATAGGCGTGAAAATTATTGCTTCTTATGATTAAAACGTTTCTGAATTTTCAGTGCTTAAATATAATATTTGGGCTAATTTATTTTATTTATTGAAAGAATCCTTTCATCCTACATGAACATCCTACCTGAATAATGATGTTTATGGGCCCATTACTCTGTGGAACCACAAATGCTATAGTGGCAATAAAGATGTTATGAATACCCACGCAATAAAATATTAAACAACTAAAATATCCACTAATTTCCTTGGCATAATACTATTTTCAAATATCAAACTCAAATGGATTTAATACCTTGCAGTTAAATTATTAAACAACACAGATTAATCAAATGTGTTTGTTCATGTTACTGATTTAATCATAATAAATTTCTCTTAATACTTGATCAACAGGGTATCTCGACAGAGTAGAATTAATCATCTCTCAGTCCTCTTCATTCTATTTTAGTCTTACTAATCATGTTTATTATTATAAATGGATATTATGAGTTTCTTACGGCTGAGCTCCTTACTAAAGTTAGCATGTAAAGTGTGCCAGTGCATGAAAGTCCTGTAAGCTAACAAATAATGCTCCTGAACATACTATTTAAGGAAAACAAAATCAGCATTCGGTACCTCCTCTATTCATGTGTACTAAAGTTAATGGAGAGTGAAATTTGTTTCTTTATATAATTTTCAGTGAACTGATTATCATCATTAATTTTATTTTTATGATTCTAATTTTTACTTTCTCTTCTCCCCTCTGTTTACCCTTCCATTTTTCAACACAATGTCTCAGTCACATAAAATTCATTATAATGAATTGAAAATTTGAATTTAAATTATGACTACCTTAAAGTAATGCAAACCTCGAAATTTTATCCATTCTTTAAGTGATTCAAGCATAAGTCAGCTACATTTTGAAAGCTGCAATTAGATATATATAGTTTCCTCTTACCAATTTAATGTACAGAAAAAAGTGATACTGAAACATAAACAAATCATATCATATTAATACTTGTTCTTGAAAAGACCTGAAACACACCCATAGAAAGTTCTTTTTAGTTATACTTCTTACAAAATACTTTATAATTACTAATTTCCATAGTAGGAGCATTTCTTTTGGGGCGTTGACTTATAAACCTATTGATAGGAGACAGAGAAGAGCCAGCTAGTTCCAATCTCTGAGGCTGGGTAAATGCTTTAAAATGGAAAATAATGATTTAGCAGATGCAAAGTATAAGGAAACTAATCGCAAAGTACTAACAATTAATAACATTTACGAATGCAATTTTGCTGCTTAATAACACTCAGTTGGGTTCCTCTCTTACTTCCAACAGTGAAACTACTTCCAAGTCTTTATTAGATTTCACCTCATCAATACCAATTTTCATGAGATGGATTATCACATAGCAATAACTTCAGAATATGTGTTGAAAAAGAAGTGAAGAATGAGAAAAAAAATTTAATAGTTTACTTTTACTTAGAGCCTACTAATTAAAATGCTAGACATTGCTCTAATTACTGTACACACATATATTTTTTTCATTTTCTCTCCATAAAAATTTTAAGGGTTAGTACTATGATTATTCTCATATGACTGTTGAGGATAATGTGGAGTGAGAGTTTCAATAACTCACTTGGAATCACAGAGGTAGTAACAGAGACAAAGTTCACACCCTCGATTATTCAGTAATTCATTATTAATAACAAAAGGCCTTGGAAATTTTGATTGGAACTGGAAATATGTCCATATTTTCTCTATCATTGTCAGACAAATCTGAAAAAGACAATTTATCAAAGCATTTAAGAATTCTATTCATGTACTCACATAACTGAAAATATAAACCTCTTTTTCACATTAGATTAGTATGTCATAATTTATAATTTGCTCTCATATTCCTTAAAAAGGGTTATGAAATTACAGCTATTAAAGACTAGAGAAAATTTATTACCCTGAAAAAATATCAATTACTTTGTTTCTACCTACAGTACAAAATCACAAAATTGACTTAAGAATATTTGCCTGCAGTAGAATTTCAAAATTCTTTAATATATTAATATTAAAATTATTGAGAAATAAAGAGGCAGTTGTTTTGTCAGGAGAAAAAACTCCTCTCTATTTTTAAAAGAAATAATACAATAATAAAATATGGCACATGAGTTTTATGCCACATATTAAAACACAAACTAGTAAATAATAAAAATTTCACTAGGAATATTTTGTTGTTGACCTAGACTTGTGCTTCTGGTGACGTGCACTTCTAAGGTGTAAAATTTTATGAGCTAGGAATATATATCTAAACATTAGAAATTCATTTTAGTTTTAATAATACTAAAGAATAAATAGTTTTTATATTTTATGGGTTTATGAAGCTTATTTAATCGTGATACACCAAGTTATTTCATACACAGAAATAGAGTTTAGATTGCTTTTTATCATCCCAACATATGCCTTCCATAATTGAGAAAATATGTTGTTCACATCAAATTAGTTCCAAAACCATCTGTCCTTTATGGACTTGAAAGTCCAAAATACTTTGAAAATAAATTATTTTAATATTAGACATTTTGCAAAAAAACAAGTTCATTCAAACATTCAATATAGTTTTTAAAATTAATTACCACTAGTAATAGTGTATTGGTAAACTCTATATTCCCTCACAAAAACAAGCAAAAAAAAACCACAGCTCTGATTTGTAATGTTTGCCAATTTACATGGTGTAAATAACCCCATTATAGTGCATTTCAAACTATTATTATGATATTATCGAAAGGGGAGTTGTGAAGATATGCACAGAGTCATCTGTCTCTCAGCTCTGTTTGGGCTATCTCCAGCAAACTGCTGATGATGCTCATGCATTTGTGGGGATGTAAAAACAATTATGGCTTCTACCCCCAGAGAGATTTGAAATAATTTTCATCTTCTGAATAGACATTGTGGGTAACTACTGCCAAACATTTGTATTGATTACTAATTCTTACATAAGTTATAATGACTTTTTAAAATATATTTTTAATTTTTCAATTACATTTGACATATCATTTTCAGATGTACAACATATTGATTAGACATTTATGTAACTTATAAGTCAATCACCTGGATAAATCTAGTACCCAAATGACACGATACATAGTCATCACAGTATTATTGACTACATTTCCTATGCTATACTTTATATCTCCATGACCATTTTGTAACTACTGATTTGTAACAATCTCTCTCCCTGCCATTCACTCATTCTTGTAATCCACCCCCCGCAACCTGGCATCCGTCAAAACATCCTCTGTATTCATGAGTTTATTTCTGTTTTGTTTATTTGTTTTGTTTTGAGATTCTACAGATAAATGAAATCACATGGTATTTGTCTTTTCCTGTCTGACTCTTTTAGCTCAGCATAACACCCTCTAGGTCCATCCATGTTCTTGCTGATGGCAAGATTTGATCACTTTTTGTAGCTGATTAATATCCCATCATATATATGTACCACCACTTCTTTATTCATTTATCAGTGAACACCAAGGTTGCTTCCATATCTTGTAAATTATGCTGCAGTGAACATGTGAATGTACATGTCTCTTAAAAGTATTGTTTGGGTTTCTTTCAATAAACACCCAGAAGTAGGATTCCTGGGTCTTTCTTTGTCTCGTGTTATAGCCTTTGTTTTAAAGTCTATTTTATCTGGTATGAATATTTTTACCAGCTTGTTTGTTTTCATTTTTATGGAATATCTTTTTCTATCCCTTTACTTTCAGTTTCTGTGTGTCTGTCAGTCTGAACTGAGTCTCTTACATGCAGTTTATTTAGGGTCTTATTGTATCGTCCATTTATTCACCCTATGTTTTTTTGATCGGAACTTTTAATCCATTTACATCTAAAATGATTATTCACAGATATGTAGTTATTGCCATCTTATTGTTCATATTTTTTATCTTTCTTTTTCTTCTCCTTAAAGAAGTCTCTCTATCTTTTGCTACTTTTAAGATTCTCTCTTTGTCATTAACCTTTGTCATTTTAATTATGATAAGTCTTGGTGTGGAGCTCTTTGGATTCATCTTGATTGAGACTCTCTGTGCTTCCTGGGCTTATCTATTTCTTTTGCCAGTTTAGGGGCACTTTTCATCATTATTTCTTCAAACAGGTTTTTGATTCCTTGCTTTCTCTCTTCTCTTTCTGGTACCCCTATGATGAGAATGTTGGCATGCTTGATGTTGTCCCAGAGGTCCCTTAAACTATCCTCTATCTATCTATCTATCATCTATCTATCTATCTATCTATCTATCTATCTATCTATCTATCTATCTATCTATCTATCTAATCTATCATCTATCTATCTATCATCTATCTATCATCTATCTATCATCTATCTATCTATCTATCTATCTATCTATCATCTATCTATCATCTATCTATCTATCTATCTATCTATAATCTATCATCTTTATCTGTCATCTATGTATTTATTTTTATTTTTACTTTTGTTTTTGCAGTTATAATTGGATGTTTTCTGCTACCTTGTCTTCCAAATTTCTGATTTAGTCCTCTGCTTTATCTAATCTACTGTCAAATCCCTCTAATGTATTTTTCATTTGTATTATATTGTTTATTTCTGACTTATTCTTTTTTATGATTTTTTTGTCTTTATTTTTTTGTTGTTGTTGAAGTTCTCACTGAGATCATTGAGCTTCCTTATAACCTGTGGTTTGAACTCTGCATATGGTAGATCGCTTGTCTTCATTTTATTTAGTTCCTTTATGCAACTTCATACTTTCATTTGGGGTGTATTTCTTTGACATCTAATTTTGACTGCCTCCCTGTGTTTGTTTCTGTGCATTAGGTACAGCTGCTATATCTCCTGGTCTTAGTAGAGGAGCCTTATGTAGTAGGTGTCCTGTAGGGCCCAGTAGTATAGTCTCCCTGGTCACCTGACCCAGGATCCTTAGGTGTGTTTCTTGTGTGGCATGTATATGCCCTCCTGTTGTAATTTAGCTCTAATTGTTGTTTAAGCATTATTGGGAGAGATTGACACAGGCTATTTGGTTATGTGAACTGGCCATAACTATAATGGAATATCTGTTGGGCAGAGGCTGGCCATACAGAGCAGAATTTGCTTTAGCAGGGCTCTCAAACTCACCCAGTCTGCCCTTTGATTGTGTTATTTGTGGAGGTGCTTGGGTGATGCAAAGCAGGTGAATAGTGAGAAGTAAGAAACTATTCTAAAGGACTAGGTAAGAAAGGATGGCAATAATTAAAGTTACAGATATAATTTGAAAGTAAAGCAATCAAGACTTGTACATGTTTTGAATGTTGAGAAAATAGAGGAGCCATGGTTTTGTTTCTTTTTTTGTTTGTTTGTTTTTGTTTTAGCTTGTGTATCTCTATGAGTTATGGTACATTTTACTGAAATGAGGACAGAGAGAGAGGTATGTTTTAGATGTAGGATGAATTACCAGCTTAGGTTTTTTTTAGAAAAGGGTCAGGGTTTTAACTGTTTTTTAGTTATATCACTGAGCAGGGTACCCCATAAATTCTTAGGCAAAGATAAAAATGTCTGCATCTTGCCAGGCACTATGCAATATAAATCATGTTGGTTTTATATGACATTCAGAACATGGGTACAGCAAGCAAACACATGTGCACAAGCACACACACACACACACACACACACATTAATATCAAGACAAACTTTCACTGGACCCTCTATGAGGGGTCTTCAGGCATTTACCCCTAACATCCATGTGCAGGAATGAAGGACTTAATCACTATAGCTACATGTGATTTAATTCTTCTAAAGAGACACATCACAATAAAGGGCAAGAGTCAAAGTCATCCTATGATTATCTGTAATTGATTAGTGTATTGCTATATCTGATTTATTTCATACTCTTAGAATTCATACATGTTTTTATATGTTCTTAAAAGCAAATTGCAGCTTGTTCTTTAATCATAGCAACTTGTAACTACTGAAACTCATTTTAAGTGTGTCATAATCAATAATAATTTTCACGAGTAATTGTTATATGGAATATCATTCCCACTCTTCTGAAAGGCTAAATTAATTGACCTCTGTACTTTTTATAAACCTCTATAAGACAAACAGTGTGCTTTGCCCAAATAGACAGTATCCGCCAACACAAAACTTCCTCTTCAGCAAATAATAAACTCAAGGTTTTGTTTCTGATACTAAGTAGTAGCCTCTTTCTTTGATAATTAAAGCTTCCACCAAGATTATTTTGAAGACCATCACTTGGAAGCATTTTGTAAAACCTTTAGATGTGCAGGCATTATCACTTGGCACTTTGGCACAAATTCAGTATTTTTCACAACCAGATAAATGTTTCAATAGAAACCTCACCTCTGAATTATTTAATTGAGTGAGCTGTCTTTATTGAATTTATTTTGTTAGTTTATGCTTTTTAAATAGCCCTTGTCCTTGAGAGAGGACAAAACAAAATAAAACAAACAAGCAAAGTAGTAAATGACTTACATAGACAATTTCAGGAGTCTTTTTCTAAAGAATGGTTTGAAAAAGATTCAAAGTAGTTGAGGAAAGAGATTAATTAAAAGAAAACTTTAAAAAATGGGAATATTTCCAACAATGCTGTAGGATATATTTAATATTTAAAATAAGGAAATATTATTCCCTTTTTTGTATGTAAGCTCAAATCTGAAAAGGAGACTTAGTCAGAAAATTAAAATAGAGTGGGTGATTGCTAAGTGAGAAGATCTTCATCAAATGGCTAAATATTTTCAATAAGCACTAAAAAAATTTTAAAGAATTTTAAAACAAACTTATGACACTTTAAAATTATTGTTTCCTGGAAGAAAATAGGACTGATTTAGCTTTTGTCCTCTAAAAACTGAAAATATTTGGATATGGACAGCTACAGAGATTAAAAGCAGATACCTATAGTGACTAGAAGCTTTAAAGGTCATTGAAAAAATTAAAGTTCATTATTGCTTAAGAAACAAGAGGACCCACATTAAAAATTTATAGAGCAGTGTCACTTTGAGAGAGATATTAGCCTCTAACACTTTAATGTTCTTCCTCTAAATTCTCAATTTTTTTTTCATAAATAAAGCACAAAATACAGCTTTTTTTACCACACATATTTTTCTATCAGATATTTATTATTCTTCAAAGTTTTAAAATATTATTTAGTCAAATGTTAGTCTTTTATATCAGTGCTGTTATATCTACTCAATACTGTTGCTTCAGATCCCACTCAGAGAAAATGTTTGCCAATGCTGTTTTTTCAAGTGTCCCTAACTAATCAATTAAATCATTATTAGAAAAATACTTTTCTATTCTGTGACGCAACTTCTGTAAGTTTCATAGTAAATTAATTTACAAATGAAATTGCCAGGTAAATATGTCTTGCAGGAAGGTTATTATTAGAAGTTCAGTTTTTTTTTTGTCCCCACAACCAAATTCAGATATATCTTGACATTAGTATACATACATTATGAATGTCTTAAGAAATAACCCAATAAATATGATTGCAGAATCTCTATTGACAAAGACTATAATTATAAGCAAAACATTTGGAGCAGAACTTAATATTTCAGATTAAGTCTTCTGCAATTACCAATAACAACTGTATTTTACATATTAGAACATTTAGATCATTCTTTGTGGCCATTAATTCAACAATATTACACACTTCAAAGACGCATTGCTTATTATAGCCTATCTCTTGATCCAAGAGCCAAAACATATTATGTATGCCTCGTCACAATTACTTACTGGGGTAAATTAAGCATACCATCTTCTGACCTTATATAATCATTTCTATATTTAATGGTATCACATCAATTCTTAATAAATATAAGCTATTGAAATTCTTCATTTTGAGTGGATCATCATACTGAAGAGGTTGCTTTAACAAAAGTCATTATGAGGACATTTTATAAAATAGCAAAAAACAAATCCATAGAAGAGTTCAAATATCTCAACATAGATATATAAAATCTGTCCTAAATTCTAAAAGAAAATGCTGGAAATGTTCAGATTGTAAAATCCATGGGGATAATAGCTCAGGAAGCCTGGTGGAATCAGAGAATTTCATAGATATTTCCTAAATGTATCATGAATCAACCTTTACCAATAGAAATAGATGTGGTATGATATTTAAAAAGTGTCACTAGGGAACTTTTTTTTTTTTTTTTGGTTAGCAGATGGTATGGCCAGTTCATAAATCAATTATATCCAATATAATTCTGAAAATAATGTGAAAAGTGGAACATGAAAATTACCCAGAGGGACATTTACTACTTGCTTGGTGGATTTTATACAACTGCTTCCTCTGCATTTTGTGAATATGAATGTGTAATATTGATAATGTTTTCATTTTATGTACCTTTTGAAACAATCTCACCTATGTAATATAATACAGCTCCGATGCTTTTTAAACTTTTGCTTATCTAAAGGCTATCTAAGAGTTGGTCATCATGAAAAATTTGGGGTGGGCTTTTGGTGAATATTTTTCTTCATCAATATTCATGAACATGAACATGTACATAGAATTATTTACAAATACTAATAACTTCTGCTATTTGTATTAGAAAATGTATGGACAAAGACTATTATACATCAAACTGGTAAAAGATACTCTGAAGATCTATAATTACTCCAGGAAAATTTTCGTGTGTCCTTCTCTTTCTCCCCTATGAACCTGAATTTCTCAGATGAAAAGAGAAGTTATAACTGAGTTATCTTCCTAATTACAGGAAGTGAAAATAAATAAAAATAAATAAAAAGTGAAAATGAATTAACAGAAAAAGAATTAACAGAAAAAGAATATTTGAAGAATATTTTAGTGTTTAATTTACTAAATAAACTACTTTTTGAAAGAAGCTAAAGTGGAGACTAAAAAAAATGGAATTTTCTTCTCTATGCCCTTTAATGATTTCTTCTTTCCACACATTCCAAAGCTATTTGTTTGATCTTAATATTTGGATTTAATAAGCAACTCTATATTTTGTACGCCAGCATGTCACACACAGGGTTGATCCTAGAACCAAACTTGATCCACTGAAACTTAACTGTTCTGTGGGAAGCAAAAGTCTGGCTATTCCATTATTACTCAACAGACCATTGAAATAACCAGAGAAGAGTGTATCAAATCTGTATTTTAGAAAAATATTTAAATACCGAGGAAATGTTCTAAATATACATTATGTGATATGTGATATTATCAAAAAATGTATATATAGCAAATATTCAATGTTTAAAGTATGTATGTGTGTGTATGCGTGTGTAGGCTTAAAATAGCTAATAAAAATATCAAAATTTAATATTCAATATCTCTAGAGGATAGCAATATAGTTGATTTTTATTATATTATACTATATATTTCTGTGGCTTATTTCCACCATACTGAGCATATATTGTTTTTATAAGCAAAAAATTATAAATGAATGTTATTTAAATTTAAATATAAAAGTTGTCATAATGTTTCTGAAGTATTTCAGGTTCATAAATTAATACATTTCTTATTTTACTGTTAATGAACTTACTCATAAATTATTTTTTACTGTGTTTTACAGCACAAACTATATTTAGTGATAGTAAACAAAACAGTAAAACTTGTGCACTTTTGCAGCCCCTTAAATACTAAAAGAGCAAGATGGAATATGATCAATTTTTGGTCAGTGAAAAATTAAACATATTCTTTAAAAATTTCATTTTACTTTTTTGTTGTTGTTGATCAGGGCATGTTTTTTTTTAGCAGGGAGTATTTAACCTTTATAAATTATAAATTGAAGAAATCTCACCAGAGTAAACATCCTCTTGTTAGAAAAATCTTCAAGTCCGGTTAATACTTTCTAATAGAACTGATTGTTACCTTTTCACGAAAAAATAATCATTCATAAATGTTCTTATAGTATTAGAGTCTATAATTAAATATAAAAATAAAACTTTAAAAGTTAGTTTGTGTTTCTGCATGACATAGCAGTTTACTAACTGCAGGTGTTATAAAATTAACATATTTACAGAATATGGTATAATTTGAAAAGCATGACTTCAAACATTATTTTTTTATAAAATACAAATGATTTGTCGCTTTTCTGAGAAAAATTAAAAAGTTGTGTGAGTTTCTGGATGTGTATTTAAGTTGTAAGAGTGAAAGGATGGTGGAGGGAGGGAAAGAGAGACAGAAAGGAAGGAGAGAACAGTGTGTTTTCCTGTGAGTGGACAGTAGTGGTTAACATCCGATGAGTGCACATGTCTGAGTGTGAATAAACATGAGGATGTGTGGGTGCAAGTGTGAGTGAGAGTGACTGTGGGTGTGTGTATGCCATTCACTCCACTCTTCTGTGAAAATTAAATTTGTGGCTTGGTATGAAAAACACTTTCTCTTAGTGACCAAAATATATGTTAAGATGAGAGGGTCTCTGTAAATGAATTTGTTTAAAGTTTTAATTCAAAGTTACTTGAAGAAGGGCTATTTGTATTCGGCAATACCTATTGCCATTCTACGAAATGGAGAGGAACACACTTTGGCAAAAAATGAGTAGGACATTAAATCTATTTCCTGAAAAATGTTACTTTTAAACATCCTGTTCTGAACAATTCTGGTGAATCCTGCTATCTGTGTGTGTAGTTATCAGATTGGTTAATATTCTTTCAGAGTACAGCACACACGTATGTTTTATCGCACTTCACTTCATTGTACTTCACAAATGCGGTGTTTTTTTACAAATTGACAGCAGGGCCCTCAGCCAGCAAAAAGATCACGACCAGCTTCATTGCAGCAATCACTTCATTGAGCCTCTCACCTTATTGCAGTGGGCTGGAACTAAGCGCTCAGTGTTTCTAAGGTATGTTGGCACATCGCTTACATCAACTGAAATTCCTGCACTTCTTTTTCTTGTGAGACACTTTTATATTTTTCCTGAAAGTCTTACTTCTGTTTTGTAGAACATCTGACAGAATGCAGGCATTCTTTATATCAACTCTCCTGCGATACCAGTGTCCTGTATATTTTTCTACCATCATCTTCACCATGCTTACTGATACTATCTAGTTACATAATTTCATACATATTTATATGATTAAATAAACCACGGAAATCACTCTCCTCGAATAGCAGGAACTTTTTGTTGTTGTAGTTGTATTCCCAGCCATTGAGCATGCTATCAGGCAACTTATAAGGCATTCAAAAAAGTGTTTTGACTGAATGATGAAGGATTGAACATTCTTCCACAAAACTGCTTTTATAGACAGAAAGACTAGTAGAAATTTAATTTTTTACTAAGACCTCCAAAAACTGAAACTCTCTGAGTGTTAGTAATTTTAAAATAAAAAAGCCACTTGTTATCACAATCTATGGCTATACCATAAATTGGAAAAGATTGAACATTGACTATTCAATCATAAACTTTGGGATAGTAGATATAATCTTAGAGTCAAACAAGAAAGACATATGAATTTTAAGGTGTCTGGTAAGAGTACATTTATTTTAAGCAGAAAACATGCAGTCATAAGAAAGAGCAATTAAATGAATTTTTTGCCAAAAGATTTGAGTTCTGTTAATAGTTTAGTAACATATTTTCTCTTTTTTTCTCTTTTTTTTTTATCTCTCACACTTTAGTTTTTCTCCTCTGTCAAAAAAATTAAAATATTAATATCTAGTACCTAAATTCAATCTGTGTGAGATAAGTAAGAAACCTCATTTATTTTATGATTTCAATTGTTTTTATTCTATGCCTATTACATACACCAAACTAAGTGGGTTAATGTGAAAATATGTAAATATTCAGCATATATCGTGTCCACAACATATTAAAATCTAGGACGAATAAAAGGATTTTCAGAAATAACCATAAAATTAGAATTATTTAAAATTAAAATGTTGATATCAATTGTATGTATTCTAAAA
The DNA here is from genome assembly GCA_030015415.1 of Cynopterus sphinx. NCBI lineage: Eukaryota > Metazoa > Chordata > Mammalia > Chiroptera > Pteropodidae > Cynopterus > Cynopterus sphinx. The sequence goes on from CM057379.1 coordinate 13,126,460, forward strand.
AGTATATTAGGTTTTTAAAAGTGTATTTTATTGTGATAAAAGTCTCTTGGCAGGAAGTTTTTAAAGAAAATAAATTTGCATGGTCCTAATTAATAGAAATGAGAGATTATAACAATTACTCTAGGAACTTTATAATTTTCTACATAAACTTTAGGAAAATAAAAATGGTGTTTTATTATATAAACATCTCTATGTTTATATAAAAAAACAAATGAATGATGTTTAGACAACTATCTCAGTATTTTGGTTTTGAATATAAGAGCAGATATAAATCTCAATAAGATTTAGAATGATTAAGTGGCAACTTTTTAGATTACATGTAAGCAGAACATTAAAATTAAACCCAGTCAAGATTGGTGCTACAGGCTACAGATGATATATGTGTATACACATTTATTGCTACAATTTTAAATTTACATTAATAAAAATAATGCTGCAAACAAGGAATAGACAAAACTTTCTCCATTTGATAAAGAATAACTACAAAAATTCCACAGTAAATATACTTAATGATGAGAAAGTAGAAGCTTCCTCATTATGATCAGGTACAAGGCAAGGATGTTTCTCTCACCAGTCCTTTCCACTTTTGTACTAGATGTTCTAGCTAGTACAATAAGACAATAAAATAAAAGCTATATACAGTGGTAAGAGATAAAACTGTCTCTGTTTGCAGATGACATGATTATGCAGAAAATCCAAAAGAAATGACCAAAAAAAAAACCTCAAAAAACAAAAAAACTCCTGGAACTAATAAGCAATTATAGGAATATTGCAGACTACAAGGTTAATATGCAAAAATAAAACATTTTTTATATACTTCTAATGAACAAGTAGATTTTGAATTAAAAATAATGCCATTTACATTAGCACTCCAAAATTAAATACGTGGGATAAATCTAACAAAAGATATACAAAGTCTGTATGAGATAAACTATAGAACTATGTACATGAAATCAAAGAACTAAATGGAGTGCAATTCTATGTTCATGGATAGTAAGACTTAATATTGTCAAAATGTCAGTTCTTGCTAACGATCTGAAGATCTAATGAAATTCCAATCAAAATCTAGCAAGTCATTTTTGTGGATGCTAATTAATTGATTATAAAATTTATATGAAGAGAGGAAAGACCCAGAACCGCCAACATAATACTGAAAGAGAAGAACAAAGATAGAGGATTGACTCTACCCAGCTCTAAGACTTACTATGAAGTTATGATAATCAAGACAGTATGAAACTGTTGAAAGATTTTTTTAAAAAAAATGTAATCTCTTTTACAAAAGAACAAAGGCAATATGATGAAGCAAAGATATTTTCTTTAACAAATCATGCTGGAACAACTGAATATCTACATGCGAAAAAGAAAAAAATAGTGAATCTAGACACAAACCTCATAGCTTTCACAACCATTAGTTCAAAATGTGTCACAGACCTAAACTTATAATGCAAAACTATGAAAGTCCTAGAAGATAATATGGGAGTAATTGCATATGACTTTGAGAATAGCAATTATTTTTTAGATACGACACCAAAGAAATGACCCATGGAAGAAATAATTGATAAACTGAACTTCATTAAATCTAAAAATATTTTATGAAAGAGGATATCAAGAAAATTAGAAGACAAGACACAAATTTAGAGAAAATATTTTCAAAAGACATCTAAAAAAGGACTGTCATCCAAAATGTGCAAAGCTCTCTTAAAACTAACAATAAAAACACAAACAAGTATATTTTTTTAAAAGGATCAAAGATCTCAACAATCACCTCACCAAGATGACCAAAAGCTTATGAAAAAAAAGCTGCACTTCATGTGTCATCCGGGAAAAGCAAATTAAAACAACATGAATATGTCACCATACATCTATTAGAATGTCCAAAATCTGGAACGCTGATGACACCAGAAGCCGATAAAGATGTGAAGCAATAGGAATTCTCATTCATTGCCAGTGGAAATGCAAAATGGTTCAGCCCCTTTGGAAAAGAGTTTGGCATTTTTTTTCAGAACCAAACATACTCTTACGATATAATCCAGCAATTGTACTCCTTGGTATTTACTCAAAGGAATTGAGAACTTTTGTCCACAGAAAATCCTGCACATAGATGTTTATGGCAGACTTATTCATAATTGCCAAAACTTGGAAATAACTGATGTGTCCTTTGGTAGATGAATAGATAAACTGTGATATATCCAGACAAGGGATTATTATTTAGGATTAAAAAGAATTGCAATATCGAACCGTGAAAAGGCATGAAGGGGATTGAAATAAGCCAAAGTGAAAAGACTACATACTGTACGATCCTATCCAAATTATATTCTGGAAGAGAGAAGACTACAGAGACAGTAAAAATTCAGTGATTAAGTGTTGGGTTGAGAGAGGGAAGGGATGAATAAGGGAAGCACAAGGATTTTTAGAGCAGTGAAAATTTCTTACAATACCATAATGATGGATACATGCTGGTGTTATACATTTGTCCAAACCCATAAAAAGTGCAACAACAAAAATGGACAGTGATGTGAACTGTGGATTTTAGGTGACTATATCATATCAATGTAGGTTTATTAATTATAACTAATCTATTACTCTCTTCAGTGATTTTGATAATGGGGGAGTCTGTGCATGTGTAGAGCAGGAGTTATATGGGAAAACTCTACCTTCTCCTAAACCTTGAATGAATCTCTTCTTAAAAATATCACACATAAGTGTTAGTGTTTTCCAATTTCCAGATATGATTTAAGATTTAGTGATATGGGACTGAATCTATCTCTGACCACTATCTTTACAATCTGTAAACACCAGTTAATATTTAGCATTATTAAGAAGCATGAAAGTGAAAAACAAACGTTTTTCCTTTAACACCATGTGCAAATTTAGTTTTGAGTAAGAATGCATTTATGAAAGCAAATTAATAAAACTATTGAATTTTGGAAAAATGTTTCCCAGAAAGTTCATTTGTCTCTATTTCCACTTCTGATATTTATCACAACATAATCTAAATATTCACAGTAATCAGTGATAATTACATCACGAGGATAATTTAGGTCAAAAATATAAAATTATTTTGTGAAACTTTTTAAAAAGTATATAGTACTATATTTAAGGACTCGTAATGACAAGAATGAAAGGTCTGGAATAGTGATATAACATTTGACTGAAGATAGGATTTTTCTATCAGAGAGAAAGAAATGTTTGTTTAGAGTTATACAGACATGGAGTACATAAACATATTTAGAATATTAAATACAGCTATAATTAATAGCATGTTGTACAATACTCAATATATAGACATTTTAAGACTCTATGACCTTATGATTGATGGAGACATAATGAGCTAAACTATAATTTTATACAGCATAGCCATATGAAGAGTTTGTTGATCCATTCTTCATTATTCAGACAAAGCAATGTGTTTTTGCTATTTGCCTCTAGACCCTAGCATTGAGATCTTGAATATAAAGCATGCCCTTCAAACTTCTAATCTGATTCTTTTATTACTTATTTATTTCTCCCAACGAAGCATAAACTAAAAAATGTATTATATTTAGCTCAATTTTGTATGAAGTGTGATGTCACACTCATCCAATGGTACCTAAAAATCAGCAGAAACAAATTGCTGCTTAGACCTTCCCAAGCATTTCAAAAAAAATGCAGCCTCCCATTTATTCAGTGTAAGTTCCTCATGGTGTAGTACTCTAGCCTAATCTCGAAATGATTTCGCTAGTGTGATGACAATGAGTTCCATGGGTCTATGGCCATGCTACCCTGAACAAGTCCCATACCGTCTAATCTTGGAAGCTACACAACAAGGTTGGGCCTGGTTAGTACTTGGATGGGAGGCCACTTAGAAAGACCAGGAGCCATAGGTAAGAAATTAAAAAGGGATTGTAAACTGACTAGGTCCTTGCAATCTGTGAGGTCAACCAAGGGTTGCCTCGCTAAAAAATAAAAATAAAACCTTTTTTTAAAAAAAGGAGTCTCATGGAATCATCAATTCACTGATAACAAACAAAGCAGCTTGGCCTCCAGAAAGATGATGCTCTGCTACTTTGCTTCAGCTGAGAATTATAACTCTTCCAAAATCCTCTGTTGTTCAACTGAGACTAAGCTATTAAATTAAATAGCATTTTAAATGAAGGTTTTGGAGAAGATTGAAAAAAGAAAAATCTCTGGCTGTAGGTACTTTTTGCTGACTTTGGTTTAAATACACTTTTCAAAATGCTTGTGATAGAAGACTTCTAATAAATGATGAAAAATTAAGACTCCAAAATCTACTAATTTCTTATGTAAAATACTTTACTTATAGATTCCCTGCATATATTTAATAACTGATTCTTCAAAAAATTTAACTACAATATTTAAATATTATTTTTCACATAGCACTGTGTTCTATAGAAATTAGTTTTTTATTTTCTTTTAGTTTCTTATAAAAAAGCCATACCTTATGTATTTTGGATTCTCTCTACACACATAGCATAACTTTGCTCCAAAAACACTTTTGAAAGAAAAATAGAGTATGCTAAAGCTGGAAGACTATTGAAATTTTGTATTGGGACAACCTCCTATTGCTTGAAAAAATGCAGCAGTTTATGCAGAAAGGAAATTAGAACTATGAAATATGTTTAATGAGCTTCAATTTATAGAGTGTGTACCTCTTGCAATTGCTATCAGAGTCAGGATTCTCATCCAAGCAGGAAGCTTATTACAAAATTAACATGACACTTTGATTGGATCAGAGTTTTAGCTCTGGCTTTTTAAGTAAATGTGATTGATTATATCAACACCCTTCAGATACAGACATTGATATGGTTACTCATTGATACACTGATGTTCGAAGTGTAGGTATTGCTGAGGATATCTTGGTTCCAAATTCATAGGCACAAAAAGTGTCTTACATGGAAAATGATTAAGAAGTAGATATAAAATCTTAAGCATTAAACTCAAGTGTTTCTTCTCAGAGCATTAATTAATAACAAACACATTCTCTCACCTTGGCACTCTATGCTTGGGAGTCTTCTCCCTTGATAAGTAATAAACCCTAGATTGTGCCTTAAAATCAATATAGAATTCAATTGCTTGTAGAGGCTGCTACCACTTTTAACTTCTCTTTCTCTTCTTCTTGTCTCTTTTGAAGTGGTTAGGAGAAATTCAAAAGTGTTTGTGAGAAATCAGGTCAAACCTACAGCTGAGAAAATTGCTGATTTGTTACTTTCCTAAACAGATCCCCACATCAGGCCCCATCCAGGGCTCTTTTCTGTAGCATCTTTCTGACCATTAAGTAAATGCAAAACCTTTCACCATTAAAGCTGAATGTTGTTTTAACTTAACAAATTCCCTTATGCTACACGTGCCACAAAGTTGGTACTACAGTACTCATACTGAAATAATATTGTTTAAATCACTGCTGTGCTGTTTTCTGAGAGCTCAGAGAGCCTGAAAGACAGAGTTGCTCCAATCAGAGCATTAGATTCAAGTTGCTTTTTTTTGTGTCCTTATATATCTGACATTATTGCAGAAATTCAATACTATGTAGTCAGTAAGATCAAATATCTTTTCTTCTTGGATGGAAGTATGGACTCATAGAACATCTTTAACTTCTGATTAGTCATTCACTTCATAGATGCAAATGCCCTTAATCTGTCCATATCTCCAATGGTTTAGACTCATGCACTCACTATGCCCTTCCTATTATGCATCCTCTTTCCTCAAAATATGATGTAGTTATTTTTAATAATTCACCTCGAACATGTCTAATAATGCTGCCTTTAAAGAAGTAAACAAGTAGACTTTTTTAAAAAAAATTACATTTATGTGAAATCTAAGAAGAAAGTTTAATTTAATAAAGATATAATAAGAACTTTATATAGTTTGATAAAATTTGAATTACTCTTTAATTTTGGAAGTAAGGCTTGTTGTTAACCTTAAGTGAAAAGAGTTGGAGTACTTTTTTAGTGAAGTAGTAGCTAGGCTTACTTAAAAATACAACATAAAAATGAAAATACTCTGTGTCAATATTTAAGGTTAGTATTCTGAATCAAGGGTACCATTAAAAATTCTTACTGATTTTCTTATTTAGGAGTGTGTAAATACTCATATAACTAAAAAGAATAGTTTTCTATTATTTAAATCTCAGTGCAGTGAGAAACAAATACCATAAGGAAAGTGACAACAATGTTAACTTTTCCATAAATCTAGGTCACTCAAGATTTAAACCACCGTAGGGAAAAATCGCTGCAAAATAAATTTAAAGGCTCAAGGAGAACAAATCCCAAGGGTTACTTCCCACTAGAAAGAATAAAAATTTGCGATGGGTTCTGGGAGGTTCAATTATAGAAACAGAGAACAAGAGGTTTTCAGCCAATTTGAAACTAATTCAATATATTCCGGAGGAAAAAGGCAGTTGCACAGATAACATCAGCTTGAAACTGAAAGTTGTTGCCTTAGGAAAGACACTAACAAATGGGCTTTATAGTTTGAGCTCCAAGGGAGGAAAGTGGATAGTGATAAAGAGAGAAACAAAGAAAAGGACAATATTATATTCTATCATTCTCACACTCTACAGCTAATACAATAGGTTGAACAACTTGGATAATTCAATGAACACTTGATATATTTTGATGATTATAAATAAAAGGCAGTAAAAAAATAAATCGAGGACACAGAAAAGAATCACAGGAATAAGGCAAAGGAATAAAACCAGTAAAGTGAGAAAATATGTGTTCTAAGAGAATGAAAAAAGTGTTAATCAGTATTATGGCAGGCCCTGGTTCACAGGTGTTCATGTTCAATTCTGTTTTGTGTTTCTGTTCTGTAACTCCTTTTACTAAAATTTCCCTCAGGTCCATTGTAGATATATAGACTCCAAAGAAATATAAAATAACAAGCATAATAATCTCTCAAATATGTTTTTAAAGAAATTTAAAAAGTACATCTTAGCAAATATTTTAAAAACAGGAATAGTGTAAAAAACTGATGAGGTTTTTACATGTACAATTTAATAGTCAGCTCAAAATAATTTCAATGATTTCAAATATGCTTTAAATAATATCAATATTATGACAGGAAAATAACACTGTATTTATTCTGTTAGGTTCAATAATATTTTATTTTTTTTTACCTATAAAAAGGCAATTTCATAAGATTTACTCTAGTACACTTCAGCTGCTCTATTCTACATAAGATGAGTAAGTACATAGCAGTTTCCAATCTTATTTCTGAGATGTCGTTGCAATGTTTTTTAAAAAGTATATGTTTACTAGTATGCATGGACATCTCTAATAGCTAGAAAAACCTTAGAAACTTTGTAAGATACATCCATGTAAATTGATAAATAAATGTATCTAAAAATACATTGTTATTGGAAATGTTCATCTGCTTGAATAATAATATTAAGTCTCTGCTTTTTTTAAGAAATGCTAAAATATGTTATATTTTCTGAGATGATTCTGAGTATTCATAAGCAATTATCCTACATAATAAAATAATTTTATAAGTATTAAGATTTTTCACATTCAATATATAAGAATATTTTAAAGCCCTGTCTTCCTTAAAAACAAGGCTATATCATTAATTAAAAATGGATATTTCTGAATTTTAAAAAAAGTAAAATAATATTTATCACCAGAAACACAGAAAAATCACAGTTCCATTTTTATACTCCTTCCCGAGTATCTTATACTAGCAGTGATCACAAAGTCTCATATCATTAGCTACTTTAGAGCAGACGCTACCTAGTACAGTACCTTGTATTAGTTATTTTCACTGTTTTCTGAAACAATAAAATAATGGGGATTTCCAGTATCAAAGCAGCAATTTGTCTGGATTTTCATATTTTATGTGATGAAATATCAAAAATTCATACTTCAAGGAAGTTTCACTCTCACATAGAATGTAGAAAGCCCACTAAGAATTATTACTCTTTTATAAGTACAGAATGAAATCTACATAATCTAAAACAACATAAATTATATTGGACCTCAGCAAACTGAATTCCAAAATGACAAGTCCTTCAGAGGAGAGATGGGACATAAGGACTACGTCCTCACTGGCAGAGCATTAGAGGGAGGATAAAACCAATAAAGGAGAAACCAGCTGAACTTTTAATAAAGTCCAAAAGGCCAAATGTAATCAATTTAGAACAGTGGTTTTAATCCAAGGGAATTGTGTCCTTCAGAGAATGTTTGACTGTGTATACATTTTTGTTTGTCACAACTGGTGTGGTGTGCTGTGGGCACACCTTAAGATCTCCCCCAACCGTCCACACCCTTGTGTTTTTACCTCTCTCACCCCTTAAATTCGGGTGGGACCTTTGACTTGTTTCTAACCAACAACATGTCAAAGGTTATGGGCTATCACTCCCATAACTGTGTTTTATCACATAAAATTTTTTATCACATGAGATTCCACTTAGGCCTAAAGAGAATGTCTGTCTGTCTGTCTGTCTGTCTGTCTCTCTCTCTCTCTCAGTCTGACTGGCCAGCTAAGTCATGCTGACTTCAAGCCCAGACTTCTGACCCAGAGAAACTTCAGGTATTATTTTAGTCCTTACATTTGCAACAATTTGTTATGCAGAAATAAGAAGTAATATAGAGTACTACTGGCACCTAGTGGGTAGAGATCAGGGACTTTGTTAAACATTCTAAAATGCACAGGACATGCCCCTGCAATAAAGAATTATCTGGCTCAAAGTGTCAGTAATGCTAAGATTTAGAAAATATGGACCAGGATAGGGTCCAAAAACAACCAACTCCCTCCCACAGTATTACCTCTGCCATGGGCATGAACCCATGTGGGAGGTGATGGACTGCAACTGTGGAACGGACAAAACCCGTTTCCCCTGGATTCTCCTCCCCTATGAACTAAAACCCTAAATTCATGGGGAAAGGGCATGGCCATGGAAAATCTTCTGCTTAGGGGGAGAGGCAGAAACACAAATGTATCTGCTACTGTAGGAGATGAAGAAAATATTCCTTTCCCCAGGATTCAGGCACTGTTTATGGGAGAAACTTACGAGAGAGAGAGAGAGAGAGAGAGAGAGAGAGAGAGAGAGAGAGAGATGGACAATATCCTTGGCCTCAAAATTCTGTCCCAATTCAAAGGAAATTCTTCTACCACCAGGAAGGGCAGAAAACTCTTTGCACCCAAACCCACCACAGAAAGCATATAGAGTTTGACTTCTGAGAGGTGGAGGAACAGGAATGCTGAGAAGGCACCATCTATAGCCTCAGGTTCATAGGACCTGCCTAAGATTGAGGTCTGTGATAGGCTAAATAATAGTGCCCCCCAAAGATGTGATGTCCGAATTCTAAGGACTTATGAAGAAGCTACCTTACTGGCAGAAGGAACCTTGCCTGTGTGATTTAGTTAAGCATCTTTTGCTGGGAAGATTATTCTGGATTACCCCAGTGAGCCCAATGTAATGACAAAAGTCCTTTTACAATGGAGACAGGAGAGTTGGAGCAGAGAAGATAAGGTCATAATGGAATCCGAGTCAGTGAAGGGCCTATGAGGCAAGGCGTGCAGATGGCCTTTAGAGAGACTCTGGCCAAGGCAAAGAAACAGATTCTTTTCTAAAGACTTTAGGAAGAACCGGCCCAGCTGACACCAGGTCACTAACTCAACAATATGCAATTTAGACTCTGCAACTCCAGGATTGTAATAGAAAATGTGTGTTGTTGTAAGGCTCTAGGTTTGTGATAATGTGTTGCATCAGCAAAAGAAAACTAATACAAGATCGGACCAGAAGAGCCAAGAACCCTGGCCTGGCCCCATGGTGAGAGCAGAACTAAGAGTCAGCCTTAGCAGCCTACGAAGATGGAAAGCAGAGAGATGAGGATGAGGCTGTAGAAGAAACACTAAATAAAACACCCTGGCACCCAAAGCACTGCACTAAGGGTAAAATATGAACAGGGAGTTAGTATTAAGATTCTTCCATCCTTGCATTGTCAAAACTTCTTTTCTGTATCCCTTGACTGAGAGTATCAGTGCTAGGCTGCAGGGGTTTTTCATTTTGTTCTGTTTGTTTTGTTTTGTTTTCCATCTAGTAACTCACAGATTACTTTCTTATTCAGAAAGTTCTAAATTTCTGTTTTAGATAATAATTCTGCATTTTAATAACATGCTGCTTATCTTTGGGGGCCTTTAAGGCTCAATGTATACCTTATTTTAATCAAATTTATCCCAAATTCTCTCTTTGCCTACAAAGGCTGCCATGGTAACCCCCTTCTTCAAGACCCCAGAACACAGGGCTCACTCAAATATATTATAGAAGTTTTATTCAAGAAGAATTATAAGGGTTGTGCATGTGCATTTTCTCTTCCTCCCCTCACTGAAAGCTAATTAAAATGTCAGTAAAATAATTAAAGATTCTCCACAGAAATTGGAGAAAGACAGCAAGATAAAATGTTCCACTAATTTTTAGAAGGTGAAAAGCAGACAGCGATCGTACCTGAATTCACAGAGAGGAAGTGGCAGCATAAGCCCTCCAAATGGAAATGCTAATAAAAAGCAACTCACAAGCAAATCAGTGGCAAACTACGAGTGAGTCACCAGCAAATTCCTTCAAGAGTCTCCGTTTTTGGAGATGATCTACAACAGAGTGCCAAAAACAGGCAAGTGATATAAATTATTTTTGGAAAATAATTATTCCTGTGGACATCGTCCCATGATTCTTTTCCCCACCAATTTTGCCCCTTCCAAAAAAACATAATATGCAGAAAGTTTATATTTTCTTTGTGTGTATATTTGTTTTGCTTTGATTTTAATGAAAGGAATATAACAACACCCAGGCGGAGCAAAAGGTGAGGATGAGGTTTTGGATATAAAACTAGATCATAACATGGAGGTCAGCTTTCTCATCTATCTCAAGAGCAGTTGACTCTCCCCAACCCAAATTCCAGAGCCATGCAGAGCAAAAGTGAATCCTCCTCCTGCACAAAAAAATTATCTGTAAAATAATAATAATAATAATAATAATAATAATAATAATAATAATAAACAAATGTATAAGCAGACAGTTACTCTATTGGGTGCTCTCCTTTCAAAAAGAAAAACCCTTCCCCACACTGTGTTGCTAAGATGTGCTAGTTTGTAATCCCCCATCACACATTCCCATAAACCTTCACAACCACACGGCCAGTTTCTATTGGAAACTTACTACTTCTCTCTTAAATATGTGTGTGCTGGATAAGAAAATTTTCATTTGAAGAAAAGTGTTGACATGAAAGCCAAATTAAAAATGAATAAAATAACTCAGAGGAATAAATACATGTTAACAAAAATAAATAGATTAAAAAAGAGATAATTTTGGTAGACTGTAGAACAATTAGTTCCATGAAGCTAGAAACAGTAAAGAATATAGAATGTTTCTAGAAACTAAATTCATTCCAGTAGAAAAAGAAGATTGAAACAAAATTGGGGGGAGTTTGTAGAGCAGTAGTTAGGATGCACTTTTCTCTAAGAGGCCAAATAGTATATATTTTAGACTTCACAGACAACACGTCTGTCACCACTACTCAACTCATTATTTTTAGAGAAAAATACACAGAGACAATATATAAACAAATGATTAGAAGGCTGTGCTCTATTACAGTTTTGTAAAAACAAAAACAGGCTGGAATTGGAATTGGAATTGCTGACCCCTGACGTAGAGAAGAAGGAAAAAGATGGAAAAAGAAAGCCAAAATTGGAGGCTTACGTCCTGATATTGTACATATGACTAAAAACTTTCTAAAAAGAGAAAATAGAAAAAAAAAAATAGAAAAAAACAAATAAATGATAGACTTAATTAGAATCAAAGCACACATTTCAAGATTGGAAAGAGAATCCAAAGTAAACTTCTGGAATGTTATGTAGAAATTTTAAAAAAGAATACATTTATGCCAAAATATAGAAATATTTTCTAACTAAATAAAAAGTAAGCTGCAGAATATGATGTAATTTATGGTACTTTATATGTAACACATAAATATTCTTAAACCTTACTACTTGAATTTAAAAAAATCCATTTACATTTTATATTGAATCCTTTTTATCCAATATTGATACTTTCTTTTTTTGTTTCCCGTATATCTTCTAACTTATTTTGATAATTCCTTTGTTTATGTTGTTTTTAATGTATCATTAAACATTATAGACTACAACATTTTTTGAAGTAGAAATAAATGTGGAATTTCTCTCAACTTTTAAATGACATAGTAATCTTTTCACATGTGCTGCCACTTACCAATATCTATCCCTAATATATAATTACTATTTATTTTGTTCTTTTAATTCATCTATCTTTTGAAACTTTTATCTATTTTGTATCATTTTGTTTGATATTACAAAGTACTATTTTAAATAAAATTTTTCAAAGAATTAACCAGCATACATTAAGACTAGATATTTTGAAATGATCTAAGATTTATTTTCAAAATATTTGTTATAATACATATTCAACCACAAGTATTTTGAATATCTATAAATTCTTTAAAATAATCAGGTATAAGCAAGATAAAAATGCGAATATTTTGAGAGATATAATTATCTTTCTGAAATGACGAGTATGGAAAAGAAAAACAATTGATTAAAATGTTTAATTTATATGCCTGTGAATTTTATAAACATCTTTATTATATATAATTTAAATTACTTTTCCTTTTCGAACTGAATATGAGTTTTAATTATTGCATTCAAAAAATTATGTATTCATTTTTCTATAGTTACTGTTAAAATTTCTTTAGTTTTAAAGACACTAAATTATCTAGCAAAAAGAAATCTCTCTGGAAAATTGATCTTTAAATTTATTGTAATTTATTAGTTTATCTTGCTACTTTTCTTCATTTGTTTTATTGCTTTTTTGTTAATTTTCAAGTAAAATAGATTTTCACTATTGATATAATTTAGCTTTACTCTCTAATTATATAGAAAATGAAAACTAGAAACCAAATGAAATGGTTGGCCTTTCTTCACACACTGATCAGTATAAGAATCTACATTTCTTGATGACAGTGATCTTTTTCCAAAGCATGATGTTGCTTCTTTCAGATGTAATTAAGAGTTTTAATTTTATAATTATAATAAAATTATTTTAGATATAAAATTTATTTTCTCTAAAATGTATTTTATAACCTTCAATACATAATGAAGTTGTTTTTAATGACTATCCAATCCCTAGTTAACCAGATAACCCCTGAATTTCTAGCACAATACACTTGATATGTATAAACTTTCATGTTATGACAATAGATGGAGAAAGTGAGCTTTAATTCAAAAGAAAATGAGTAGCAAAATGGTATTGAAAGATAGAGTGGTTTGCTTGCAATGTTATAACACGGGAAATCTATAAGCACATTTTCTCAGTAACAAACACACACACAAACTATTTGGTTATTTATAGTAAGTGTTTAACAGAAGCATGCTGGGAGAACATGAACCATTGATATTATTTATATTCATTCTGTCTATTCATGCTGTCTTATAATTAGCTTCTACATGGGTTTAAAATTGTTGTGATAATTGAACTGGAAGTAGGACTTCACTGATTTCTTTATGATAATCAAAAAGATTTATCTATAATCTAAATTATAGAGTGGTGACATCACTGAGATGAAAAGTAAATCACTGTTAAAATACATACTGATATTTCCAATTAAAAAAACAAATGTGTTCACTAAATTTTTTGAGAGATTTCTTTATCTCCATTAAGCATCCTCATATTTGAATGGGAGTCTTTCTGTTTTTTTTTTTGTGAAAATTTAAATGATAATATAGTCACTTGGGTTTGTGTTATTTACAATGTTAATAACTGTTAACTATTTGAACAGTTTAATAAATCTCAAAATTTGCTACGATTTGAATGATTAATGGTAGTTTTACTATCACTTAATCAAAACTGATTCTGTGTGTTATATCAATTAAAATGTAAGTGCTGTTAATTTCTTTAATGAAGTTGCTATTTCAGAGGTCTCTTTAACTCTGCAATAAGGCATCATTTAGAGTTTTTATATGAGAGTTTTAAATTTACTTTGAGAATAAGGAATCAAGTGAGATTGTATAATCGAATCCTGTAGAAAAGGAATGTTTTTTGAATGTTGTATACGTTTGTATATTTAGCCATCTAAGAAGTTTTTTGCTTTTATTAATCAAGCCTGTGTACATTTCTCCATAGGATAAAACACAAACAACGTCCATAAATATATATATAAGGTCAACTGAAAAAAATTAAAATAGTGATTATTGTGCATGCATAATTATATTTTCAGGGCTTTCTAATGGATGAAAGCTATATTAATTTACATGGCTGAAATAAAAATGATTAAGAATGGAGGTTGAATGAGATTGAAGTTATTACAGAATATTTTCAAAGGTGAATTAGCAATATTTAGAAAAGATGTAGCTTAATAAAAATGAGTCCATGAATAGATAAATAAAACTTTCATTACATTATGCTTAGTCTTTTCTATTTTTTTACTCTATATTATAAATGTATGTTTAGAATTAGAGGATATATATATATATATATATATATATATATATATATATATATATATTGTTTCATGAAACAGAATATATATCATTTATAATTTATACAACAGATGTGAAAATATATATTTTATATATAATTTACTATCCATGCATATTATAATTTAATACACTTTGATCTGCAAGAGGACTGATATGGAGCCTTAGAAATGTAGTCAGCTCCTCTTCGTTTTGAACAGCAGGGGAGAGTATAAAGAATGGAGCTTAGTTCAAATAGTCCCAGGATTAGTATATCAGGTGTTGCCTTCATCCTTATCGCCCCACGTGAATGACACATCCAACAATCAGAGCCTTGTTCCAGGGGACAGGATAGCTGTGGGAGTGGGCTGAGGACCTCCGTTACTTTTTAAGAATGCATCCTAGTAGGTTCCACTTTACTTTGGTTAAGATAAACAGATACATGCAAACATACATACATACATGCATACACACACAAACACGTGTTTCATTCCCAACACTATTGATAGTTTGGTTCAGGTAATTCTTCCTTCATAAATAGATAGATATAAACATACACACATGTATGTTTCATATAGTTATAAAATTGAAAGATAAATAAAATTGTAATATTAATATTATTTGGGTAGTAGGATTACAACCATATTTTTTAATGCTTCCATTTGCTCGCAGGTTTCTTATTCCATGTGCCTTATTCATAAAACTTTGTATCCAGCCTCATTGCTAAATGGCTGAAATTCATTTAATTCAGTAAGAATCTTTTACATTTCCTAAGCAAACATTGTCATCTGTGAAAATTATTATAATCTTCCTTTCAAATTCTTAAAGCATCTAATTGTTTTTCTTGCTTATTATTGAGCCATGTAGAATTTTCAGTATGGTGTTGAACAGAAATCATGATAGACAACATCCTTTTCTTAGGGGAAAAATTTTTAAATATACTGATTGTCATAGTTTATCATATTAGAGTGTACTCTTGTATTTCTAATTGTTCAAAAACTTATGATAAATAGGTTTTGATTTGTGTCAATTAATTTTTGTGCACCTTCTGAGATGATTGTGATTTATGTACCTTCTTCTGTTATCATAGTTAATTTTAATTAGTTTCCTGAAATGAATGCATCTAGATGGTGATATATTATCTTTCAAGATACTGGTAATTCACTCCATTAATATTTTCTTTAAGATTTTGTTTCACTGCTTATGAGTGGAATTGGCCTATAATATTCATGTCAAATAGCCTTCTAATTTGAGATGACAAGTATTCCCTCATTTTCTAATCTTATGGAGCCTTAGAAATCTTAGAAATGCATAAGACTTTTTATAAGTTGAATGCTATTTTTTTCTTATCTATTTAATAGGTTTTTGTTGGTGAAACCACTAAGCTGTCATTTTTGTGAAAAATTATTAATATAAATTCCATTTACTTAATAGATATAGAAACATTTATGTTTTCTGGATCTGTTTTAAACATTTCTATTTTTTTTTTTAGATAATGTTCATTTCGGCTAAATTTTCAAATATATTTTCTAATATTTTTCAAACTGAAGTCTTGTTTTATTTTCAATGTTGAGGATCTGTAGAGTTATTCTCTTAATTTATGACATGGATCCTTGATACCTCCTGTTAATTCCTTCTTTTAAATTAAATCTGTTTTATCAAGAACTTGTTATTTTTTAAATTCTTTGCAAAAAAAAAAAACTTGTCATATTTTCTGATAAAAATTTTCTGTTTTCAATGTAATGGATTTTTTTCTAATTGTTATATCTTCTTCGAATCGTGTTTTACTTCAAGGAAATGACTTAATGTTGGAATATGCTTTTATTTTCTACTTATATTGTTTTAGTTTCTAATATATTATTCATGTATACTATAATTCTGGTCAGAGAACACATTTGTTATGATTGCATTCCTCTGAAAACTATTGAGGTTTGCTTTATGCCCTGTAAGCAGTTAATTTAATAATTGTCCTATTTGAATAAGTATTGTTCAGTTGATGGTTTTAATTGCATTTATCACAATTTGTTATGTATATTGGCTAAATATTCAGTATCTTTTTCTGCTATTTCCTTACTTTCTAAGAGAGGTGTGTTAAAACTCTATTATAAGGATGGATTTGTCTATTATCCTTCGAATTTCATCATTCTTTGCTTCATATATTTTAAGAATATGTTATAAGGGTAAAGCAAATTTAGAAGATATATCTGCCTGGATTATAAATTATAATTATTTTCCTGAAATGGCTCTCTTTTTCTGGTAAAATTTTCTGTGTGCTCAATATTGATATAACTCTAACCAGTGTTTACATGATACTGCTTTCTTATATTACTCTCAAACTTTCTCGATTCTTATATAAAAGAAGTGTTTTTAAGCTCCATGAATACAGGCCTTTTTATGTGTCTGAAAATCTGTGTCTGTGTTTTAAACAGTTTATCTCTTAATAGTTATTATTTATGGTTTAAATATAACTTCTTACAATTTATTGTTTTTATTTGCCCCTCTAGTTATATGATTTCATATTTCTTGGTGTATACATTTACATCGATTGTATTTTATTATTCTGCTTTGAATTATCAGTTTAGGAACAAGAAAGACTACAAATGTGATCTCTCTTTCCTGCCTTTATTTTCAACATTACCTTGATTTTGTGACTCTATGTGTATGCATATGTTTTAGACAGAACGAGTCAGCTGCACAAACCTTTGAATTCTTTTTATGCTAGTAGTTAAAGTACTTAGCTGCACAGTGTTAGGCTGTACAATAAAGTCATCTTATGCTGGTGTCCCCAACCTGAGGGCCATGGACTGGTACTGGTCTGTGGCCTGATAGGAACTGGGCCTCACAGCAAGAGGTGAGCACCTGCCAAATGAGCAAAGCTTCCTTTATATTTGAAGCCACTCTCCAGAGCTAGAATTACAGCCTCCACCTCAGATCATCAGACTTTAGATTCTCATAGGAGCACCAGTCCCTGGTGCCAAAAAGATTGGAGACCACTATCCTAATGCATTTCAGGGACTCTAAAGGAATGTTTTATAATTTCCTCTGGAGTTCTAGGGGACTAGATGCCATATATATATATATATATATATATATATAAATTATAAAACATTTAATTATAAATCATTATATATATATATATATATATATATATATATATATATATATATATATATATTCCCAATACCATTAGATTATTTGGGCTTAAGTTGAGACTATCAGATGAGGGATCCTAACAATGATAAACTTGAAGACTCTCCAGTGAATATCAGCACACTTTTCATGCTAAATGGAAAGCTGGGAAAATATAATAACTTCCTGCATATTTAAATATAGAAATCTTGGTTAAAACTTGTAACAAATGATGGAATCAGAAAATGAAATTACCATAATGTAGCTATACATGAGAAATGCTAGTTGAAGTAAATAAAAATTACATTAACCCTCAAATTTGTAACTTGGAAACTTCATAAATATTTGTTATTATTTTTTCAGATAAAAATCACAGAAGAGGGAATCAATTTGGAGTCGGAAGTTTAATAGAAATAATAACTTCATTTTGAATAAGTCAGGCTTCTTGGGACAACAGTGGAAATGTTAAATTAATGGTTGATTATATGTTTTTAGAGTTCAGACTTCTAGGCTCCAGGTAAGAATTTTGGATTGATCCCTATATTGAAGTCCTAGAAGTGAATGACATTGCCTAGAAGTAGGAACTTATTGAGAAAAATAGAGACACGGAGCTGAGCCTTAATAAAATCCAACATTCAGTACCTGGGTAAGGAAAGATGATTTGAAAAGGAAGTGATAAAGAATATAGACAAGAATGTTTTTGTTTTTGTTTTTGTTTGTTTTTTTGTTGTTGTTGTTCTTTTATTGAGTACAGGGAACTAATATTAAAATAAGTGATATTAGAAGGGAAATATTTGAAGACTAACAGAAGTAGAGACTAAGGTTGCTTGTAAAAGAGAGAATATGAGATAGCAACAGGGGAGTTAAATGGAGATTGAAAAAGTTTTATCTCAAATAGAGATATATAAGAAAGCTCAAATCCTAATTAGGAAAAAAACCCATCTTAATGGGTGCATATATATAATAAGCTGAAAGGCTCACCAATGGTTAAACAAATTAGTTGAGCATTTAATCACACAGTTTAAACAGTGAGAAAAATAATACAATAATAAATATAAAATTAAAAAAAATTGCTTAAAAAGTCAAAAATAAGGGATATCAGAATTGATTTGAAACTTCAAAAGTTCTTTATAAAAAAATACAATATTTCAAACTTGAGAGGGGAAAAAGCAGAGTAGGTACAAACTCTCAAAATTAGAAATGAAAAGGGAATAATACTCTCTGATAGAGGAAATTAAAAGTACCATAAAAACACTTTACAAAATCTTATGCAAGTGAATTTTAATATCTCATTGAAAGAGATGGTTTCCTGGGAAAATGTAAATTACAAAATGTATCTTAGGAGGGATTCAAAACCTCAACAGATCCTAACAGTGGAAGAATTTGAGACAATCAAGAAAGTACTATTTTCCAGGCCCTAGCCCAAAGGGATACATTCAGATATATTCATGGATGAATAACTTCAAATTTCCAGGGAAATACACTTCTGGTTTTAGATGAATTATACCAAGGAGTGGCATCCCTCTTTCTGCACATCTTGGAAACAGAGACACTCACCACCTTTTGTGTAAGGCTAATTTCTCAAGAGTGTGTACTGAACAGCCTTGAAAGCTTCAGTGTCTGCTGCCACAGCAGAGGGCAGTGCTGTTTGCTGTCCAGTATAATAGGGATAATGTCACTCTCTAAGGCAAAGGTTGGGCACAGGGGTTTGTAGCCCCTTATAAATGACTGAAATGTCCTAAGCTTAGGGTTCCTCAGCTCTCTTATAAACCCACTGCAGGTACAGTATCCCTGGGACCCACTCCAGACCATCTCCCTCTCTCTTTCACCTCCCCCATGGATATTAGGATGTAAAGTGAAATATTATGAACATGGAGCTCATGCTGTTTGCATGAACCTTTTTTTTTTTTTTTCTCTCCAGATCCAGTAGTCCTGTGCCTTTTTCTTTAACACTCATGGTAGCACCACAGACTAATTTTTGAGCTTACAAGCTGGGTAAAATCTCAAACCTTTTATAGGACTTCCCACTTCTGACATGCACTTTCCTCCATCTTGAAACTTTTCTTGTCTTCATCTCGACACCCCCATACCTTCACTTAGCTCTGTATTTACCCTTCAGTTATCATCTGATCTCTTATGCACGGGCTACATTTCCACTTACATGCTCATATAGCATCTTGGACATTTTATTTTGTTTACCACAATACATTCTTATTTGTACTGCAGTTTTATTTTCGTTTATGTCAAGTTGGATATCATATGTTTAGTTCGGTTTCATAGTTAGTACCTAACACAATGTCTAATATAAGCACTTAGTAAAATTTGAAGAAATAATGTTAAGTATCCAGAAGTATGTCTGATATACTAGATGTTCAATAAATATATCATTTATTAACCACAGTGGTATAGCTAAAGTAAATATTATTTTATTTTTTGTATTTATTCTGTTTAAAGAAAGCTGTTGCGGTTTATTTATTTTTATTTTTATTTTTATTGTCTAGATATTCTCCCTATAATCTGCAAATGAATTATTTTTTAAATATGCATTTGTGATAGACAGTACTTGGACCTCTTGAAAGTTTAAGGTTAATTTTTTTGTTTGTTTACTTTGCACCAGCATTTTACAAGATGCCAGAAAATCACTAATTGGAGAAATAAGCTTTCTTGGAGTTAGATTAAAATGGTAATTTAAGAAATAAATTATTAAAAAATAATTGTAAATTAAAATGTATAAACTTTATGGTAATATTTTAATTATAAAAATAATCTTAAATATTTAAATGTTTTCAATATGCAACACTAAATAAGATACAGAATGTACATAGAAAAGTATTAATTAAAAATGTAGAAATAGCAAGCTTCACTTAGGAAGATTTTGTTAAGAACATCATTTCTTTGGTTTCTTCACTTGACTTTTATTTTCTCTTTTAATGCTAATTAGCAAAAAATATACTGAAAACTAAGCTAAGTACTTTTAATAATAACATAAAAAGAATTCAAAGGAAGATAATCTTAAATAACTAAAATTAAAGAAAACATGAAAACATCAGTAAAAAAATAGATCAGTTATATGTTAACCTAGGGAAAGTGCTTTTTTACTTTAAACTGTTATTTTAAAGCACATAGAAATAGTGCTGAATTTATTTTCAAACCACATGTGTGGTTTTGATATTAGAGTTTAATAGATATATAAGAGAATTACAAAAAAAAAAGCAAAATTTCAGAACTTCAGTTTGAAGTAATTAACAGGAGAATGGATATTAATTAAGAGATAGGTAGAAATAAAGTAAACTAATATATATAAGCACACACACAGATTTCTCTGATGTTAATGGACTCATATGATATTATCAAAATGGTTTTCAGTTTAACATCCCCAGAAGGATTCTCTGTGAGAGATCTATGTATAGTCATTGAATGATAATGAATAAGGTAATTTTACAGTACAGGAAGAATACTTTCATAGAATTCCAAAAGGACACTTTTACATTTCCATTGCTTTAATGATTCTAAAACATGATATACTCCTACACTACACAGAGAAAGTGCTAGCTACAGGATGAGATTGAGAGCTTCAGCGCTTTTTGAACAAATGCTTCGTCTCTTGTGTATATTGAGAAATCTGTTCTCACATGTTCCAAATTATGAGTCTCAATGGTTTTGGTGTTTTTATTCCTTCTACTTCCTCTTGATTTTCTCAATTGTTAAACATGGGTATCTATACCTTGTGACCAGGGTTTACAGTAGTAGTTTATTTCTATGTCAATAAGTATCCCTCAACCTCACTTAATTTTTATGAAAATCAACAGTAAAAATGTAACTATAAGGAACAAATATATAAGAATATCTTTTGTCATCAAAGTTAAAAAGATTATGTCTAATAGAGCATTTTAAATTCAAGGTTTTTCATTCATTTTAAAAGCTAATATAATCTTTAATATTTCTTTATGTTTCTAGGACATTTTCTGTACTACAAAAACCACATATGTAGGATATGAAAGAATCTAATATATTTTTTAACTTCAAATTTTCTGATAGTCATTGTAAAGTTACCTGATCGAAGCAAGAATTTTAAAAAGTGGTAGCATTTTCAGAGTTTTGGTAATGCAAGTCTTAAGATTCAGTTTTTCTCCCTAAATAACAGTGATTCGTTCAAAAAATGCACTAAGGTACTCTAAGGACCCTTACTTCACACAATGTGTCTTACCCAATGGAAAATCAATGTAAACACATCAACTCTGACAGGCTGTTATCAGCATTTTACAGAGCCTAAAATCAACCTGAAAGATAACCTTTTAAAACCCAGCGGAAAATACACACTTTTAAATTTCCCAGTCATTCTCTCTCGAGACAAAGAAGAGAATGTGTCTTTAAATTTATATGATCTCCTATAAATCATTTCAAAAATTGCACTTTCTATTGGAAGTAACTTTTATTAAAATGAGACAAAGCTTTAGGCTACATTGTTTGGAAAAGTGTGACATAGTCTCTATTTTTTTATAAAGGTTATCTAATTTCAGATACTCATTTAATATTAACTTATCACTTCTGACCCTGATAAAAAGGATTTGTTTCCCAAAGAAACAGGAAGCATTTGAAGTTTGTTTATTTTAATTTAACATTATATAAAACATTTTGATGTATTAATTTATTTTACAATAAGGATCCTTATTTAGGTTCGTTCAGGACAGGTAAGATATAATAGAGTTAATAGAGTTACAGAGCAATATTATTTAACAGGGTACAACAGTTTGATGCTTTTTTTTAAGGTTAAATGTCTTCTCTATTCCAAGTGCTTTAGAGAATTAATTTAATTTAATGATAACTATATTCAAGCAAGGTAGGCATTATTAGCCTTATTTTAGAACTAAGGTAACCAGGAAATTCTATGTATTATCTGGAAATAAGATAATTAAATTTGCACACCATACTTTCCCAAATCATCATCTACTACTTCCCACCAGTTATTGGTCCATATCATGAATATTAATGATGACTGTCAAAAGCTACACGCAAATGATAAACTTTCAAATATTTTCACCACCTATATATGAATGGAAAATATACAAGAATTCACTAGATATTAAAGAAGTCTATGAGTCTACAGCCATGCCACCCTGAACAAGCCCGTTCCCATCTGATCTCAGAAAAGCTAAGCAGGGTTGGGCCTGGTTAGTACTTAGATGGGAGACCACCTAGGAAGACCAAGTGTGGTAGGTGTAAAAAATAAAAAATAAGAAATTATAAGATGACAAGGTCCTTGCAATCTGTGAGGCCAATCAATGGTGCTTAGCCTAAAAAAAAAATTAAAAATTAAAAATAAAGAAGTCTATGAATGAATGAATTAATTAATTAATTAATACAGAAATGAATTTTAAAGGAATCAGTCCCAAAGTAGTACAGCGAACACAGATGAAAGATAGGTATAGGAAAATCATTATGTTGTGCTTTTACTGTAGACATCTCATCTCTTTGTGCCACAGAACTCTGTGTCGAGGCCTTCAAAACATGACCCCCAAGGATGCATTTAGACTTTAAGAGGTTGTTCTGATGTAGAGTTATTTTTCTCCCCCTCTCTTCCTGATTTTTATACTTTCTGAAAATATCTCTTTTTTTGGTCTTTTTTTTTTTTTTCATTCTTGCCCCTCCCTCACCTCAACACCCAAACACACTCTCCAAGAGCCACCTTTCCCATGGTCTGAGCAGGTCCAGATCCCTTCTTTTTGCCTTGTGAAGTATATAGTGTGTCTCATACTGAAAATTTATAGTTTCTTTTTCTTTTTCTTTTTTTTCTCTACCAACACTTCGGGGATGGTTTAGAGAAGAGATAGGAAAACGAAGTCAAGAAATGTTTACAGTTAGAAATGAAGGCGGTAGTTTTGTGCTTGGGCTTTGCACAAGAGGCTTCCCACTAAGGAATCTAAATTCAAATTCAATGACTAATGACTTTATTACAACCTTTTTCCTCTTATGCATGGATTTCTTGTACTCTATATTTATTTACTCCTATTACCAATACTCAAATCCTATTTTTTCGAGGTAACTTTTTTTTTCTTTATTATTATTAAAGCAGGATTAATATTCTCTGGATACTATTGCATGACATTAAGCCCAAGATTACTCTTGTGGCCAAGGAGGTGGAAAATGAGTTTCATGTGGAGCATCATCATAAATGTGTTGATGCACTAAAAAGTAATCTATAAATAGAGAGTGCTTTCATAGAATTAAGAGCCTTCAAATAAAATTTATATATGTACACATATATAACACACACATATACACACATATAAATTATTGTATAATTTGAGAGATCCATATTAAATTTGGGGTCTCTCAAAGATGTATACACATTTTTTTATATAAAAATTCTGGAGTCAAAACTTCATTCTTTCTCTTCACTGCCATATTATCTAAGAACTTTCTTTACCTATATGAAATACAAAAACTCAGTATTGCATGTCCATGAAAATATTTAAATTTTAGCAACACATATAGACTTGTTTTTTATAATAGATATGTTATAAATTAGGTGTACATTTGCTGTCTTCAAAAGCTAATTAGATAAAATAATGGCTGCTTAGAATGAATAAAAGGACCTGGTTCTAGTTATGGTAAAATGGACAATGGCAGTTCTAACAAAACTAAAAATGTATTAAAAATAAAATAAACCATCATAAAAGTCAAACAAAACATTGTCATTTCATTCAGTAAGTATATTGAGCATGTGTTTGTTCTGTCAACAGTGCCCAGGGAACAGCATTGCATCCCATTGTATTAATGTACTTGGTATACAGACACAGACAAAAGAACAAAGAAATTTTCTTTTATGAAATCTGTGTCATAGTGAGAGAGTAGCATAGACAATTAAATTAAGCCTGATAAGTAAATAATACATGAGTAGGTGATATGTACTATAGGAGAAAAATAAGGAAATGAGGGTCAGGGATGCTTAGTGTGGGAATAAGTCTTGAGTTTTACATTGAGAGATCAGAGTTGACTTGATTAGAAGCTGATATTTGAGCCTGAATTTGACAGAAGGTTAGCATATGGATACCTTTGGGGAAAAAATTCAAAGGAGAAGAAATATATATAATGCCAATGCCTTAAGACAGAAGCTTGCCTGAGCTCATTCAGTAAGCTGCATGGACACAGCGTGGCTGAAGGAGAGTTAGGAAAGCAGTTCACCATATTATTGAAGCACTAATAAGTGGACTACATCTAGTAGAGCATTTGAACAAATATAAAAACTTTGGTCAAAGATCCAGAGCCTATTGTTTGAAGAGAAGCACAGGTTCCTTCAGGAAGGACAATGGAGTATGTTAAAAAAAAAAAAAAAGAAAAATCCCATGATTCTTTTTCAGAGGATGACCTCAAAATGCAAAAAAAAGAAAAATGCAAACTAACAGGCAAACAGGTTTTCAAGGACTATTTTATATAGAACCTGATACTAAAAAATAATACCATGTGACCAACCCTTCTCCAGATTCCTGCAGTTAAAATAGTAATTATAGTTAAAATAGGGTTATTTTTCTGTCTCTAAGTAAATAATCATCACAGATACCTAACAAATGGAAGAATCTTTACACTGGTTCCCAGACTTGAAAAGTCAATATGGTAGGATTGATACAGTTGACGGATCCTTTTACCACAACCAAAATAAGGGTTCATGAATCATAATAAGATAACAATTATTCACATTAAAATTTCAGAGTGATAGACCCTGAATGAAATCCCATGTCATTCATGTGGTGGTCTCCTGCGCATGCAGATAGACTTTGGTATTTGTGGGCAGAGTATCATAAATTTAACCAGGTGATAGCTCAACCGGACATTCTATATTGGAAGTGGTATCCTTACTAGACAAATCTATTTATTATGTGGTTATTGATCTGACAAAATACATTCTTTTAATTCTGTATCAATCATGTTGATTAAAAATAGTTCATTTTTTATGTACAGAGGGCAGCAGCACACATTTATCATCATGTCACAAGACTATATTAATTTTTTGGCTCTGCCTCACCACATAAAATAGGTCTTGAAATGTTGACATTTTGCAAAATACTTACATTTCCCACTGTAATGATGTCATTATGTTAATTAGAAATACCAAACAGAATGTAGTAAGTAAAACAAAAAGTTCCTATTAAGACAAATGCTTGTCAAAAGTGGGGATAAAACATTCCTGTGAAATGGGAGAAAAAATTAGCGTACCAATGATTGCGAACATTCTGTAACATTCCTCTTGAATTGTGTATCTAACACTAAGAAAGTAGCTTGGCATTAGTGAATGAGACTATGTCCCCTTGGAAGTAAAAATTACAAACCTCCCCACCCCTCTGCCCCGACCCCTACCCACAGCAAGTTTGGATCTCAAAGCAAAAGCACACACACACACACACACACACACACACACACACACACACACTAAAAATAAAAAATAAAAATAAAACAAAAAAAACGAGCTTTCTTGAAGGTATAAACTACCTTCTGTCCTACCACTCAAGCCACATGATGTCATCGAGCCATTTGTGCCAGACGTATATGTGTTGTATAAGAACACAATGCCATAGTCTCTGGTAACACATGATAGAGGAATTTCAAAAAAGATGTTAAGAAAAAAAAGATCATATTTTATTTTGGCATAAAAGTAACCCCATTTCAAAAATTGTACCTGATTTGTTTCTGGGCCCTAATGGAAACTGAATGTTTGACTATGGGACAATTAATCTGTCTGTCATGAGCAGGGGATTACTGGATTAATGAGTTATAAGATCAAACCTAATCAGATCAAATGGCTCAACTAAATTCTATGATCAGGGCTATGGTCTAAATGTCTGTGCTTCCTCCCCCAAATTCATCTGTTGAAATCCTAATCCACAAAGTGGTGATATTAGGACCTAAGAACTTTTGGAGGTGATTAGGTCATTAGGGGAGAGCTCTCATAAATGAGATTCATGCTCTTATAGAGGGGGCCCGAGGGAGCTCCATTGCCCCTTCCACCATGTGAGGACACAGCAAGAATATGGCCAGTTATCAATCAGGAACTAGCTCTCAATAGACTTCGAATCTGCCAGCATCATAAGCTTGGATTTTCCAGCTAAAATGTGATAACTATATCTGTGTTGTGTATAAGGCACCAGTACATGGTATGACAGTGAGTTATCCCAGACTCCTGTGACATTTATCTCTGCTGCACTGACCCTCCACTTCGACTCAGATCTATAGCTCCATTGGGATTTTGCAGAACCAGCTGAAGGGAGAAGAAAATGTGTGCTCTTTGTAGAGATAGTTCAAAGCAGTACATTGACGCTAACCATACATAGACTGTCATGGTATTAAAATCATTAAAAGATGTGGCATAATACTCATGCTGTGAGCAATAGACTGAAATATTCACTTTTGATGGATTGAGAAATTGCCTCTGGTAAGGACAGAAAGAACTTAAGTGGCAAATAGCATTAGCTGCTTGGTTAGAAGTACAAAAGGAGAATGATTGCATAATCTGAGACAAGGAAGGCTGTGGGAGTAGCATGCAGGTAGGATCAGGTGAGCAAAAACAGAGTCTATGCATTTTAAAATTTCAGGTTACTACCTATCTGAGACTATATGCCACAGAAAAGACATATGAAAACCAAGTAAAAGGATGGTTTAACCTGGAGAGTATCTCACTTGATGCTGTCTTCCTGAGAACATGAAACTAGGTGCAGGCTCTCTGCCTGGGCCCAGCAGTATGACAGCTTCCTCTTCCAATATTGCTCTGAGTACTGCCTCTGCTGAAAAATCAGCCTACCCATTGCAGTTCCCTTGTTCTGCAGTTGTGCTCTGTGGGATCACAATTCTACACGAGCTACCTTTATGTAGGTTATCTGTCTTGGGCTATGCTTTGACCGATATCCACACTAAGGCAAATAAAAAAGACTCTAGGTGATATGGGTCGTAAAAGTGAATATTATAGGATCAATTTTGAAAATGTTAAATTTTAAGGGACTATCTGGCATACAAGATTTAGGTTCAATAGGCCATTGGAGTTAGAAAGATTTAAAGTGAAACTATGAATTTGGTATCAGAAAATAGGATATTTAAATCCATGAGGTCAGTGGATCACACATTTTTCAGTAGTGTAAAGGGGGCCAAGGTTTAATCCCTTGGTACTCCAACATGCAGATGTTTGACAAAAAGGAAGAAATGCAAAGGAGTCAGGGAAAAAAAAAGTCATAAAAATATGAAACCAGGAGAGTTTGTCATTCTGGAAATAAGGAGAAGAAAATATAAGAAGGTGAATACCTTTCTGCACCAAATGTTATTAATATGCCAAGTAATATAGGGAGCAAAAATTGCACATTTAAGTAAATTACTTTATGAGCAGTATCAAAAGAAAAGCCTGATGCCAGGGGTTTGAGTTGGAGAACTAGAAAGAGAAGAATTAACATCT
This sequence comes from Cynopterus sphinx, assembly GCA_030015415.1. NCBI lineage: Eukaryota > Metazoa > Chordata > Mammalia > Chiroptera > Pteropodidae > Cynopterus > Cynopterus sphinx. Next base: position 13,154,502 of record CM057379.1, read on the forward strand.
GGAAAGTCAAACATTTTGCTCTAAAGGGAAGTGGAGAACTAGGGTGGATAAAGAGGAGTTAAGAAATGTGTTAAATATGGAAAAGTTAACAAGATGTTTGTAGAATGACGGGAATAATTTTGTAAAGAGGAAAATCAATACTGAAGGAATAAAAGGGACATTTGCTGGAGCAATATTTCTGAGTTCTTAGGGGGCCTTTATTTGACTCAGGCAGATGACCTAGAGAGGCCTAGAAAGCAGGTAGATGTGGTAGCACAATTTAAAATCATTTTTATTTGTCATTTTTATTTTGACATAGGGAAACTTTCATTAAATTACTAGCTATACTTAAGTTTAAAAACACACACACAGCTTGGAAATATCTTTTTAACTGTAAAGTATATTAATTTTGCAAATGATGCTAATATTCTTTTAGACTTTGATAGCAAACTCAATGTTTCCAATATAATAGATTTATACATATACACATATATTGTTATAGATATGCATTATAGGTTTATGGCTGTATGATTGAAACTGAAAATTATTAAGAAAATAAAATATATTACAAAATCTAGGAAAACAGCTCATCTTTCCAAATGTCCTTAAATATAATAATTAAAAATCATTGAAATATAGAGAAAATTTCAAGCATTATATAGATTTAATTGATCTCTAATTGTGAAGTCAATAACAAATTAGAAAATTTTATCTGCTGATTTCCAGCACTTGCAAAAAAATTGCTCCATTATTTATGACATTCATCAGTGCAGACTAAGACTTTTTGAAGTTTTAAGAAAGGAACTATGATTTATAATATAATATAATTTGGTATTTAAAAATAATGAGAAATAACTGTCATTGAGTGAACCACCACTTTTCTTTAAGAAATTATGTTCTCTTTCAGTGATGTGCAGTGTGACTCTCAGACAACACAATTTTTCTTGCAGCTAAATGCAGTAGCACCATATTTGTTCAGTGTAATTAGGAAATAAATTGTCCAAGTTACTAAAATTGTATTTATATGCATCAAATTATATTATCTAAGTACAAATAGTGACCCTTGTATTTATTTAATGTAGACTTTTAATTTTTTTGAAATCAGAAAACTGAGTTTCAGAATGATTTTCTGTCCTGCCTGCAGGTCTATGAGTATTTAACCCATTGTTACAGTTTTGTGTTTTAAGCCTATCAGATTTTAATTTGTTAATTATTTTAAATCTGTGGTAGGCAGAATTCTGTGATGGTCTCAGGATGTATGCTTGCCCCTTGAGTGTGATAGAGACACATTAATATGATGGAATGTCATGCCAGTAATAAAGTTACTTTATGTAATAAAGATAAAAGGATCTTGAAGATGTCATTAAGATCCTAGATCAGTGGATTGGTACTTAATCAAAAAGGGCATTATCCTGGATGGAGTATAGAGCCTTTAAAAGAGTGACTCGGTCATCCTGAACAAAGAGAGCTTCACTTGCTATCTTTGAAAACATAAGCTGCCAGGTTACAAGTGGTCTTCATAGACCACCATGTGGCAAAAACCTGTGTCAGCCTCTTGGTACTGAGCAGCCTCCAGCCAATGACCAGTAAGAAGCCAGGGCCCTCAGCCATAGAGCTACATGGAAGTGAATCCTGCCAACAGCCTAGTGAACAAGAAACACACGATTCCATAGCGAGCACATGGAGGATGCAGCCCAGCTCACTTCTGGGCTGCAGTCTAGTGAGTCCCTGAGAAGGGGACAGTAAAACTATGCTGGGATGACCCCTGACCCATGAGGAAATTAAAAGTGTGTTGTTTTAAGTTGCCACATTTCTTAAACTTTGTCTTATGAAGTTAACTCCCTAGGGGAAAAAGTCTTGGTTACAAAGTTGTCAATTATGTAATTGTGTGTAAATGAGATATTGATTTTACTTTTTAAATCTGATTTTGTTGAACTAAGTTGCATTTTGCAGCTTTAGTTAACATGATTTAGTCAGAATCAACTGAAACAGGGAATCACTAGATCTCAAAGGTAGATTTTTTTTCGCCAGTTATCCCAAAAATATTCTTTATAATTATTTTTCCACATGCACTCCAGTTCTGTATTTAAATTATAAATTTAAAAGCCATGCTTAAATAATTTCCTTCTGTTTAGAATTCTTATATGGAATGACTGCTGAAGTTTTCAGACGTTTTCAGTCATCTATTTATCTAAGCACTTGTTTTGTTTCTGATATTTGATGTATTGAAGTATGTCAATAGATTTCTTAATTTTAAATTATCCTTGGGTTTTTAGAATAATCCTTATAATTTACTCTTTTAACATGGTTAGAAATTATGTTTTCTGACTTTTTGATGTTGCCTGTATAGTCACATATGATATTGGTCTGTAGTTTGTGTGTTTATGAATATATACAGCATATAATACTCTTTTTAGGCCTTGGAATATATGTTTTGTAAAATCAATTAGTGAGCTTTCTGTATTTTCCTGTGATTAGGATAGGAAAAATCTGTTCTTTAAAAGTTATACAGCTCATCTGTAATGTCTAATGTCTATTTTAAATGATAGATGCTTAATAATTGTTAATTGTCTTACATATTGGTCTATTCAAGTTGTCTTCAATGAACAATCTTAAAGGATGATGATGGAAGACCTCCTCAGATATTGGTCTTAGCAGTGTTTGCAAGTGTGAAGCTCAGAGGAAGAGACCAGATTTAGAACTCAAAGTAGAGAAGAAAAACAATACACCAAATTAAAGGGTTTGATTTAAAGTAGAATTATTTAGACTATTATAGGGGGAAAAAAAAAGATTAACTAACTGAAATCTAAATACGAATCTGGCCAGCAAACTCCTACTGTGTGACTTGATTTGAATATATTTCAGAGAAGTATTATTAATGTGCACTGACCAACTAAACTATGATTGTTTGAAAACAGCAAAAAAAAAAAAACTTTTATAAGTACATTTCTTTGTAAGGTGGTAAAAGATAAATCCTGTAAGTTAATAAGAAATGTACTCAGTAAACTTGATTTACCTGCCAGGTTAAGGATTATAAATCCTTTGGACATTCCTATTTTTTTGATTATGTATGCGTGGTTGTATGTGTGTGTGTGTTTGTGTGTGTATGATTAGAAGATGGAGTAAAAGGGATCAAATATAAGATGCAATGTATGTGTATGTGTGTGTATATATATATGTATATATGTATGTGTGTGTGTATGTGTATACACACACGTGTGTGTGTGTGTGTGTATATATATATATATATATATATATATATACACACACATACATATATATATAGCCTTACTTTTGAATTGTGCACCTGAAACTTACTGGATTTTGTTAACCAATGTCACCATAAAAAAAAAGAGGTAACATAATCATGAAACAATAGTTATTTATAATTATTACAAGGAAATGACTTCATTGAGGAGAGTTGACTACTAATTGTTCTGGTGTTAAAATCAACACACAAAATTAACATTCCAGTGGAAGAATAATTTGGAATATATCTTGAAATTTTAATGAGAGTCTTATTGACTGGAAATGAAATGACAGAGGTCTAAGGGAACAATGTTAAAGTTTAAGTTTAGAAAATCAGTTGTGAGTATATTAAACCTTTGCTAAAAAAATTGGTGAAGAGAAAAACAAAGGAAAAAATAAGTGGAACGTGGGCTGGGGAAAAAAAAAAAAAAACTGAACTGTAATCTAGCTTGGTGGGGGATGACCAGCAATCTAAATTCCAGAGCAAACTAAAACTTTGTTGAAACTATTTTTTCTCTCTATAAGTGGAAGAATTATGCTGTCTTTTACTCTGCTGAGGGTAGCATAACTGTGCCATTGTATTAGGGAAAGCCATTCTTCACATTAGTTAGCTGGATCATAGTTCTATGATCATTCCATTTTTTAGCAGTTCAGAAACCGAGGTAAACATTCTGACCCTCTAAATCCTAGGGAATTGCTCTGGCAAAGATTAGCCCTGACACAATTTCTTTTTTAGTTTTGAATTGTCAAATGGAAACTGGTTTAGCAATTAGGAAACTCAGACAAGAACCTGAGTGAACAGAGATAAATTTAGCAGTGCAGGCTGACTTTTTTGAGTCTGAGGATCTCTAAGCACACTTGATACAGAATAGAAGAAACAAGACTTTATGATGTTTAAATAAAAACCTACCTACCTTAAATTTTAACAGTTTGTAGATGGGGCTGATTGCTTTCTATTCAAGTTTATTGGAAATTTTTATATTTAAGATACTTAAAATCAAAACTCAAGTTTGCCAAGAATTACACAACCCAAACTTTATGACTAGGATATAATATTGTATAGTTTCTTAGTAAATGGATACAGTTGAATCAAGAGCAACGATGCCACATTAAGATACAAAGTCAAAGCTCAAGGTTTTTACTCTCCCTCTCTAGGCATCCAGTTTGATTTTGCATACTTGAAATATTTTATATTATAGATACCCATGGCCAGTGGATGATAGTCAAAGCCATAAATATTAAATTTGTCAAATCAAATATATTTTACAACATAAATTGTTCAGATTCCAATTTTGAGGGTTATGTTATATTCACTGAGTAGAAACCAAAATTAATGAATATAATTTGTTAGTAATAGAACCAGGATCACATTTCATTATTTTTGTTCAAAATATCTGTCCTAATACTCAAAAATAGTCAGATTCAAATGAATATATTTTGAATAGATATTATATAGGTCATAGTCTTCATTATGCAGAAAATTTAATTTGTTCTGTCCTTTAATTGTAAAATTCAATTTCAGCATTAATCTAAATTTGATGTCTAATAACAAATTTTAACCAAATGAGGCTAAGCTCAGTTCAGGGATTTACACTTTTCTTCCACTATCCAACTTTACATTCTAGCCTCAGATCCTTGGCTTGCATTAAGATATTGTGATTGGTGGATAGAATGAAACGGCTGTTTTGTCCTTTATTGTTAGCTGGCAAGTAGCTTTCTACTAGTCACAATTTGTTTTTATATGTGCTAACTTCTAAGACATATCCACATACATAGGAGATTTCCAATTTATGATTCACTTAGCAATTTTCCTATTTATTCCAGTAAATTAATATCTGACATACCTAAATTTAAGGTTGCCATTGTAGTACTTCTCGTTAAACACAGTTAAAATTAGAAGAGTAATGTACAAAGTTTGGGATTTTATGTGCCAGTTAGTAACTAGCAAGAGAGCAAAGAGTATCTGCATTATGTGGTTATAACAAACAAGAATTTTTCAGTATGTTATTTTATGTAACAAATTACTTGTGTAAAATTCTTTGAAACTACAAGTTTTAAATTTCTTTTTAAACCCTTCGCAACATCCTCCATGTAATTCCCAATTTACTCTTTATTCTTTCACAATTTCTAATCTAGCATTTTTCAAACCAGAGTAATCCAATACTTGCCTTTAGGCTGACTGGCAAAATAATCAAAATAACAGATTGCTGGAAACTTCATGTAATACCTCAGTGCGCCAAATATATTTTATTAATCAGCTGGTTAATATGGGTTTTGTATCCCAGACCAACTAAAGAAGTGTTTCTTTTTTTAGATGCCAGAATGAATTTTTATTGAAGTGTCAGAGCTCTGTATTCCTGAGATTGTGCCCTCTGCCACACAAGTGAACTACAAAAACATATAAAGTGCCAGCTATTTCCTTCTTCCCAATCACATCAGCATAATGTCATCAATAAAAGAAATCAATGCAATAGAATTTACAATGATAATATGGCAAGAATCTCTGTGTATTACTTAGAAAAGATAAATAAGTATCTCTGTAATACGAAACTGAAAGAACACTTCATTTCCTGCCTGGAGAAAGTAATCTCCCATGCTTCTTTGCTTGTTGATAGAAACCAGAGATTGACACACTTATTGTAAAGAACCAGAAAGTATTTTAAGCTTCATGAGCCATGAAGATTTCTGTTTCAAATGCTTTAGTCTACCATTGCAATGCAAGAGTAGCCATAGACAATATGTAAAATAATTTTTTTTAATATATTGCTATGTTCCAATACGACTTTTTTTTTTCTTTCTTTCTTTTTTTTTTTTTTTTTTACAAAACAGACAGCAGGTCAGATTGCCCCACAGCTATAGTCTACAGATCCTTACTATAGAAAAACATACATTTACCAGATTAACAGTATTATTTCAACATCCAAGGGCCATATTAGTTCTAGTAAAGAGAATGAGTGCAGTACTGCATCACCAAAGGAAGGCATGGCTTGATTAGGTTAACAACACGTGCACCGTAATTCTCAAGGCCTGCCATTCAAAAATGTTATTTTACTTATTAATTTTGTTAAAAAGGATTAAAAGGTTACGTATGGAATCAAAACCTCTGCATTTTCTACATTGTTTACTGTAGCCAAGTGATATTAATAATATTTAATAGCAGATTAAGCATAGGCACTAAACAGTCAAATTGATTTTGACAAATCAGAATGGATTCAGGCAACAAAAGCACAGTAAAACCTATATAAATGAATATCAGCTTTTCTAGTGACACTGCATCTAAATATGGATATGTATTATAGGTATGATGTTTGAATTACACATTCTTACCTGGTTTCCTACAGTATGGTTTAAGTTTGGCAATGTGAAGCTTCTGCTGATGCCAAATGCATCAATTCCAGCTATTTTCTTAAAGCAGGCTCTCCTAGCTAGTGTGCCACCATTCACTGTTTTTTTGTGGCTGGGTAATGGTACACTGTGTTATCAATCTTCTTAGCCTGGTGTCTTTAAAAGTCAGATCTTCCAGCTTGTTATCTGTAGCTATAGAAACCATTCTTATACCAATTTCATTATTTTCTGTGGGTATCATAACCGACAAAGTTAGGCATTCAGTTGCCCTCAGAGAATGAATAAATATACATCGGTTAATTTAGGGCAATTCAGGTTAGGATGAGGAGGTCTTCAATGATAATTCTGTTTACCACATGATAAGTCTTCATTCAGCCAATGGACTAACGTCACATGCTAGGACTAGTGATGCTTTTAATTAGTGTCACATACTTAGTTACAAAAGATAATTTTTAATTAAGTCATCTTTTTCTTATATTTTGAAGCTATACCTGCAATTTTAGACATATGGTGGGATACTCAGATGTACCTTGAATTAAATATTTACCCTTAAAATGAGTCAAAATGTGTCTTTAACTATAACCTTATTAGAAGGATGACATTATTGAGAGCAATTTTAAAAAGTATTTGGTATAGTGGTCATTGAAATATCACTAAAATAGGAGTGTGATCGTGTCAACAGCATGTACAACTCTTACCCATGTGGTTTACATGTGTAGACTACATGTAAATTGTTTCTGTAACCAATACCTGACAGTTCTAACTCTTCTTGAGCTCACTCTCAGAAATAATAACGCAGATTACTTAGATAATTATTTAGGGGACTTATCCAGATTGATTGTGCCTAAGAAAATTTCTTGCAAGGCTATTTTTTGGGAAAAGGTAATAGTGTTTATTTTTTTATTCTCACAGTGTCAGGAAAGCTGGAAGTAACTGGAAAAACTAAGGAAAATATTATAAATGTTTGAGAGCACCAAACCGCTCTTGAGTTTGCAGACTCAAGATATGGACAGTTGAATTTTTTTAATGAAGTTTTTAAATTCTCATTATATTTGTATTCAATCTATATTTGACTCCTTTCTTAGTGTGGTTTGTTTGTTCTTTTTCTGTTGGTAATGAATATTTTAAAATTTTAGCTGTATTATTAGCCTCCTGCCCCTGCAGGCGTTAGAACTTTAGCTCTCAGCCCTTAGTACCTTATATCCAGATCTCGATTTTCTGTTTTCTGTCATGACATCATTCCCAAATACCTTTTCTTAATATTTTTGATTTATAATTGGCACCTGTGTTTTCCTTCAATTCTCTCAGGATTACATAGATTTAAGGACACATTTTAATCAGCATTTCTATTTTGTGGAAGGGGTATTGTCCATTCTCATCATCCATTTTTTTCATGTTGCAAGAAGTCAATACCAAATTTTTCTCTGTTTATTCTAGAAAAAATTTCTCCCATTGAAACTGTCAGGGTACCTGCTTCTGCAATCAAATAATAGCAAAGTAATTTAGAAGTCAGTATGTCAGATTGTATATTCAAAGTGTTAATATCCATTTCATTTTTGTTGTGAGAATTTGATGAAATAATTGTTCATGCTTAAACAGATAAAAACAGTTACTATATGTCTGAGGTTTTCTCCATGTTCTTAAGAAAACAAAAGTTACTGTCTTAATTATTTTTCACTTAAGTCAATCAAAATGTATAACTTTTAGCTAAAACTATTCTTATTATATTCTTGTTAAGTTAAGAATATTATATGAGTTGGGAGAACTCTCTCTCTGCATGTGGTGGCTTACCTATTGCATTTAACATTTAATTCCTCTTCTTCACTCATTATGTATGCTCATGGGTGCATTCAATTTGAATGTCTGTTTTGATACCAAGAAAGAGATGGCAGTGGTCCATACCCTGAATTGGAGGGTAATTTGTAATTCATAGTTAATGCCCTCATTGTGTTTGTTTCCTTCTTTATAGATATTTTGCTACAGAAGCTCATGATCAAGCAAGGGTTAAAATATCTTATTTCACTTGGCAAAATATGTGGAAATTTTAACTGGTTGATAAATAAGACAGCAAGAGATATGGAACGATACAGAAAATTAATTGTAATTTAGTGATTTGCATCATGTAATAGAGGCAGAATTTAGGACTGTCAAAGAATAGAGACTTTTATTTCTTTGCATATTTTTCTAATCCATCACTATTTATTATTATTATTATTATTTTATTGATTTATTTTTATTGAGATGTTTTTCAAATTCTCTTTGGCCTGAGAACTCTTTTCCATTTACAAAGGTAGAAAAGATATGCTCTTCTGGGTATCTGGATATAATCCTTTCTATTAAAATATTGTTTGATCTATTTGTATATAATCCATTTGCATCAATTCAAGCTACTACTGTTATATATTTCCTCTGTATTTGTATGAAAAGTTATCCATCCAGTCCTTTAAAACTACAGAATGTGAGTGACAAATTGTATACAAGAAGCACCTAACAATAGTGTGAAGTCAGACTTGTCAAAAATATAATATACTAGCTAAGGAAGAGACTCTGAGGACTATTAGAATGGTTTGTCATTTATACTGCTTTAACCACCTAGCTTTTCTTTCTTTTTTTTTTTTTTTCACTGAAGATAGCATATATATTTCTATGCTCAGGTTAGTGCTAACAACATTTTTTTTAAGTATGTTTCTTTTTCAATTTGTAAACGAGAAGCCAATATACAAGAGTAAAATGTAATTCTAAATATAATGACCAAGTATCTTTGAGGTACCTGTAAGATATTACTAATTTCAATCATCTTGGGTTTATTCTATTATATATATATATTTATTTAAAAATGTTAAAGCATAATTTTTTTTGAATTTTAATATTCCATTTGTGTTCACCAATAAGTGAAAAGTAGAATTAAAAAGAAAAAAATGTAAATTGAAATAACAAAATAAAAACATCTGAGTATCAAATATGTTAAAGTTGTGTTGTAGGATAGCTAAACAGATTAGAAAAAATGATCCATAATATGCTGTCTGCAAGAGATCTACATTAAATTGAAAGGCACAGACAGATTGAAAATTAAGGAATGAAAAAAATATATTTATGTAAATGGAAACAAATGTTAAAAGCTGGTGTAGCAAACTAGACTTAACATAAAGCCTGCAGTAAGAGACATAGAAGGACATTTCATAATGATAAAGGATCAATCCAAGAAGAAGATATAATTTTTGTAAACATTTACACACCCATCTAAATGTATAAAACAAATATTACTTCACATAAAGAGAGTCAATATCTGCACTTCAATTAACATGATACACCATATAAACAAATGAAAAATAAATTGTATGGTCATACTAATAGATGCAGAAAAAGCATTTGATAAAATCCAGTATCCATTTATGATAAGAACTTAGTAAAGTGAGAATAGAGGGAACATACCTCAACATAATAAAGGTCAAATATGACAAGTCCAAATTAACGTCATATTCATTGGTGAAAAGCTAAATAAATTTTTCTTAGGACCAAGATCAATAAAAAGATATCCACTTTCACCACTTTTCTTTGACAGTGTATTAAAAATCCTAGCCCCAGCAATTAAGCAAGAAAAAGAAATTAAAGGCATCCAAATTGGAAGGGACAGATCATCCCTTCCAATTTGTACCACATCTTTATTTGCAGATGATGTGATACAAATACAGAGTACCCTAAAGATGCCATCAAAAAACTGTTAAGAATGATAAATAAATTCAGAAAAGTAGCAGGATACAAAATTAATATTCAGAAATCAGTTGCATTTTTATATATGAATAACAAACTAAGAAAACAATCCCATTTATTATTGCATCAGAAAACAAAATACCTGAAACAACTTTAACCAAGGAGGTAAAGATCTGTACACAAAAAATCATAGGGCATTGAAGAAATTGAAGAAGATACAAGTAAAACGTGTACCTACCACAGACAGAAAGCATTAAAATGTCTATACTACCCAAAGCCATCTATAGATTCAATGCAATTCCTATCAAAATACCAATAACATTTTTCATATAATTAGAGCAAATAATCTTAAAATTTATGTAACCATGAAAGACTTCAAATAGCCACAGAAAATCTGAGAAAGAACAAAATCGGAAGTATCATGCTACTTGATATCAAACTTTGCTACAAGGATATAGTAATCAAAACAGCATGATACTGGCATAAAAACAGACACATATCTGGGTTATTTCAGTAGCCCAGAAATAAACTTGCACCTATGTGGTCTATGACAAAAAAAAAAAAAGTCAAGAATATACAATGTGGTAAAGACAATCTATTCATTAAATGGTGTTGGGAAAATTGGACAGAAATTTGCAACAACAACAAAAAAACTACCTTCTTACAAGGTATATAGGAATCAACTCAAAATGAATTAAAAACTTAAATGTAAGACCAAAAACCATAATACTCCTAGAAGAAAAATAGGCAGCAAACTCTGACATTGTTCATAATTATATTTTTTTCTGATAATGATATTATATCTTGACAAGCAAGGGAAACAAAAGAAAAAATAAACAAATGAGACTTACATTAAACTAAAACATTTTTCACAGCAAAGAAAACCATTTATAAAACAAAAGACAGCCTAGTGAATGGGAGAAGATATTCTCAAATGAGTTATTAACCTCTTATACATCAAATAAGGGGTTAATATCCAAAATTTATAAAGAACTCAGAAGACCTGAATAGACATTTCTCCAACAGTACCTTCCGATGGCCAATAGACATGTGAAAAGATGTTCAACATCACCAATCATCAGGGAAATGCAAATTAAAACCTTAATGAGATTTCATCTTATACCTGTCAGAATGATTACAATCAATAAATTAACAAACAACAAGTGTTGGCAAGGATGTGGAGAAAAGGGAGCTCTCATTCACTGTTGGTGTGACTGCAAATTTGTCCAGCCACTATGCAAAAAGTTTGTAGGTTTCTCAAAAAATTAAAAATATAACATATGACCCCACAAGTCCACTTGAGTATTTATCTGAAGAAATCCAAAACACTAATTTGAAAAGATCTGTGCACCCCTGTTTAATGCAGCACTTACAATAGCTGAGATATGGAAGCAACCTGTGTCTGTGAGCAGATGATTCGATAAAGAAGTGGTGCATACATACAATGGAATATTACTTGGCCATAAAAATAATGAAATCTTACCATTTGTGACAACATGGATGGACCTAGAGGCTATTGTTCTGAATGAAATAAGTCAAATAGGGAAAGGTAAATAGCATATACTCTCATATGTCGAATCTAAAGAACAACATAAGTGAGGAAACCATACAGAAACAGACTCAGATACAGAGAAAAAACTGATGGTTTCCAAAAGGGAGGAATGAGTAAAAATAGCATAGGGAATATACTCAATAATATTGTATTAACCATGTATAGTGTCAGGTAGGTCCTAGACTAATTGGGGGTGGAGGGTGTTCACTTAATAAATTACATAATCGTCTAACCATGCTGTACAGCTAAAACTAATATAAAATAATATTGAATGTCAACTGCAACTGAAAAATAAGATAAATAAGTCAAATTTTAAAAATATGTTGGACAGAGTTTACATTAAACATTTTTCCAATAATTTTATCTTTATATTTAAGAATAATTAACATGAATATTAAGTACAAAACTCTATCCTTAAATGATTTGTATTACTTTAAAAGTAATATTAAAATTATTTAAAGCTGGAATAATATGTTAAGACTTATTTGACAAATAGAATTAAAATTAACACGGTATCTGGATTTCTGTCACTTGTACCTAAGTTTTAACAGGCACAAAACTCCTTGCTATATAATAATTAGAATCGTACATTCTTCCAATCTCACTTTATTGTGACTAATTAAATTTCCTAGGTTTAATTATATTTTTTCACTGTTTTTTTCTCTCTCAGATATGCATGGGAAATTTTTATTGTATCTTCCTAAGTTACCTACAAAGAGATAGTTCCTGTATGAGTACAATCATTTTTGTAAAATAATAAGTTGCCTTATCACATAATAAGTATGTAAGGTTTATCTATAGCAGGGAACGACCTAAACAAGATTCTTTATTATAATATAAAATTTATCAGTATAGGAAAACCCAGAAAAAAAAACACAGCAAAACATAATGAATTCTTAGAACAACACAAGAAGAAAGGAATACTACTGCCCCCAAGTGTCTGATTGGAGATCAATGATGCTATTGCCTCATGGGAATAAAATGTAGCTGCTGCTCAACCTTGTTTTATAGTCACACAGAATTATGTCATTATATAATTTCTTATAAAATTCATTGATTGGGTTTGGTGATTTCTTAAGTATTATTACACTAAAAGTGTTCAATATAGATTTTTAAAAATTTGAATTATCTACCTTTTGTCATGGAAAGTTAAAATGTAAGATCAGTACTGTATTTGCCCAAAACTGTTTATATTAAGAAAAAATAGATGAAATAATAACAAATCTGAGATTTAATTTCAGCTTCAGTACTTAGTACTTGAGCCTCTAAAAATTATTTAACTAGCAGAGATCCATTTCTTAGAACTGTATTTAATTCTGCATTGCAATTTTATTTTTTAGTAAAATATGGTTATAATGTGGTTGTTTAGAGCAGTTATTCTTAGTAAGTAAACATTAATGTAAGTTTTCTCATCTCTAACATAAATTCATGACATGAATGTGGTCCAATTATATTCCTACCTACTCACACTGTCTTAACTAGTCATAGTTTGTCAACTTCATCTATATAAGTTTTTATAATAATTTTACAGAGGAGACCATTGCAAATATTAACAGCTCAATAATTTGAGAATCTTTTCTGTTAACAGTGATTTGGTAACTTTGTCTCATATCAGGGTTATTTTACTTGGGATAAAATACATTTTATTTAAAAAGCTAATCATGAAAAAGAACATTAAATAAGAAATAGAAAAAATTATAGTTTTTAGTTCTGAACCTGTAACTTACTATCTGAAATATTATACATTATGTGACTAATTTGGACACTGATAAACCACAGTGAGTTGCTATTTCTGACCTGTCAGTTTGGCAACAGTTGGCAACTAAACTATACATACTCTGTTGATAATTCTAAAGGGAAAAGGAAATTTAATGCACTGTCAGTCAGAGTCCAGAATAGTATAAATCCTATGGAAAGAAAATGGAAATATCTGAAAAAATTACATATGCATTTATCCTCTGAACCAACAATCTGTTGAGAAATATCTCCATAAATAGGAAACAACACATATGAAGAGCTATTTATTAAAGCATTATTCATAAAATTATCTAATGCCTAATTGTAGCAGGATTCAACAGGTACAAGGTAAGGGGGTAGTAACCACACAAAAACTTCTAAATAGTCTACTTTTTTATAATTTAACAAATTTTGTACACATTCTAATGTAAAATTACTTTGAAAGGAGAAACTTAAAATTGAATATAATATCATAAAATTGAAATTTATTTGAATAATCTGAAATGTATATCAAACCAAAAAATACAACTAGAAATAGAAAAGGGTTATTTTAACTAATTTGGAAATAGTGTTCTGACTTCTATCCTCCATGTAATATACTCTAAGTACAAAAATTTTTAATATATTGCATGTCAGCTTTATTTATACTAGTAATATTTATATTTCAACTTGGAATCTAATATAAAAATAAGTATTTTGACATAAATATATTTATATTACATAAATATATTGTGAAATATTGCAAGTATAAGAATCAATATTTTCATTGTTTCTTCAGTGAATATAGAAGCAAACATAAACTGAAATAGTTAGAAATTCTTGTGATTTGAATTTCACATTAGCATAAACTCATGAACCCAGCACTCTATACTGAGAAAATCTTAAGGCAATGACACTCAATAATAATTATAGAACTGGCACCCAGATCTTTGTGTTTCAGTACCATTGTTTAAATGCCATTGTGTTTGAATACTTTTTGTTGGATTACCTATTAAAATGAATCATATATCCCTAGTGAAGTGACTAATGCCAAATCTGAGCAATAAGAGTCCAAAACAAATCTGAATTTCTTCATCTTCCAAAATGAAAACAAACAAAAACAAAGCAAAATAAACAAACAAACAAAAAAAGTAATAGAATAATAACACAGTTAAAGTGGCTCCCGCATTACACATTTGGGATATTCTGAGAAACATAAGAATCATTAATGGGATGAACTTTAACACATTGAAGTAAAAAAAAAAAAAATTCATGCATCCATGGTGACATGACATTCTGAGTAAAAGCTGCTAATAAATGCAGATGGAAAAAAAAGACCGTTAAATGTGATGAAACATCTCTAAAGTTAAAATGGCATTTAGTGCCTTCTGATATAAAGTGTCATGAAGTCTTCATTTATGAAGAGTTCCTGACAGCAGTTTTATCCTGAATTTAGCCAAGTCTCTAAACCCAACTATTTTATAGGGAATTGAAGAACACATTAAATGACACCATGAGAAGAGAATCAAACAAGTTTATTATGTTTAACATGAAAACTGACTTGGTCTCTTCACAAAATCAGTGTTTTGGGGTGGATTTCTTAATGTTAAAAGTGACTTAAAAAACAGAAAAACTATAACAAGGAAAGCTTAATTGGATCTTAATTTGGAAAATAAAATAGCTATAAAGTGTTTTGGGGGAAATGAGCTATTATATTAGATTATATTTCGGGATTGTTAATTATCTTAGAAATGATAATGATATTTTGTACGAGAATGTGATATATGTTTGTATATATACGTATATACACAAATAGAGAGAGCAATTAATTATGACACATTATTATCACTATTAAACTTTCTGCATATTTAAGCATTTTAAAATAGAAAAAATCTAAACAATAATTCTATCTTAGAAATTATTTTGAAATTTGTACTTTTAATTTTTGGGTAAAAATGAAATTTTCAATGTATCATTTAGACCAACAGGACAAAATTCCATCCGTCATGGTTATGATAGTGTAGAAATATCTAACCACAATAAAAATAATAGGTTATTCTAATCCCCAAATCTTTGATACAGTAGAGTATAATTTTTAAAAATAATTGTATTACATTTTCTTTATTCTTTACAACTCAGTACCAGAAAAACTAATTTAAACTATAATTCTGTTCATATTAGAGGTACAAATAAATGGAGGAACTAATACAAGTCTCAGCACATCTGTGAGGAAAGATAAATGATAAAGAAGATGCCAAACTTTTTTCTCATATTTATATAAATGGAAGATAAAATTACAAAATAATTAAAATGAGATGAATACATTAAAAAATTCTTCACTGAACAAAGTAATTGATTAACTGATTATTTCCAAATATTCAGTTCTTTTAGTTTTTAATCTAATGCAAAATTATTCTTAATTTTTTTTAATATTGTCATAAAATGACAGTCCTTTAAAAATATTGTAGAAATTCTAAAATATGTACACAACACTGCCTTGAAATACATATAAAAATAAAAGACATAATATATCTCATTCTTATTTTGAATTTCCAAGAATCTACATTATTATGACATTACTGTATCTGGTATTATACTGTAAGAGCAAATTAATTTGAAATATTGAGTATATTTTTATTATACAACTATGGTATTCCTCCAGCAAATTATATCAGGAAATAATATGTCAGGTTAATTTTGAACTATTCCTTCTATATAATTTAAGTTTTAAAGGTCATAAGGGTAAATAAAAGTAGTTATAATATGTCTAGACTCCAACGAGATTTTTCTGCTTTTGTGGCTCAGAACTTTATTCCTCATTCCTAGTCCAAATCAGTTCTAACAAGAACTCTTTTTTATGGGCACTGTAGTAAATTAGTGTCAAAGGAATTGTTTTATTTTTTTCAATAGCACCATGATTAAATATAGTATATAGATTTCATAGTTTCTCTTTCTCCAGATACTTTTTCTTTTTAGAATGCAAATAGGTGTGTGTGTGTGTGTGTGTGTGTGTGTGTGTGTGTGTGTGTGTGTGTGTGTGTGTGTTGGGTTGCATTTGACTTTAGTAACTGATTGAATTTAACTTATCAGGATAGAGGAATAAAATATTTTATCTGGCATGCATGAAAAAAATCTGTTTATAAAAGCTAAAATGGTTTTAACAAATATAATATATTATTATCCTCTGCCATTTCAGATTAGAGTTCATTTTTAGAGTACAAATCATTGAACTTTTACTTGTTCCTCTAAGTATTATCATTTAAGGGTGTTAAAATCGTTGCTGCTTTCCAGATTTGCTTCTAGTTACCCTTTCCTCCCAGCGAAAAAGCTAATCCAATTGTGTTACATTTCAAGAATCTTAAAAAATGTTTTACCTAGTAGGTGGTATATAAAGGTGTGATATATATAATCAGATAATTTTTTAATTTATTGAAAACAGTAAAGAAATATTCTGTTTTTGACAATGATACAATCTCTTACACCAGATCAATGTGCTCCATGTCTAAGTATAATAACTGAAATACATATAGTGTTTATAAAAATATACATATTATAATTATAAAATTAGCATTGCAGAGCTGCCAAGGCAGCCTGTTCTTGAGAGACCCAAGGGAGGAATATAAAAGTACAGAGAAAAGAGGCTAATATAATTATATAATCATTTTCCTCTTGAACTATTTGCCAAATCTTAAGCTGTCCAGGAAAAGTAGCAAAGTTATGCTAAATAGAGCTGAAAATTCAGGGATATGTTTTATTGTTGTTGTTTTCCTTGTTTGTGTAGGGGGGAGGGGATCAATTTTAGGATGTGTTGAAACAAAATCTGTTCAGAACATGACACTAAAAGATGAGTGCATGCTGACCATAGACATGCATTGCCGAGATTCTTTTTCATAGGATATTTGCACACAGCTGGAAGTACTGTTGGAGAACACCCTCACTGTCAATGCATTCAGGATACCTTAGCTGCAGAAGGCCACCTCTAGGACCACACACAAAGACTAATCAAGGCTCTGCTATATCAATCTAATCTTAAAGAACTCTGACAGGACCTTTCTGCTCCAGGACTCCTTTTGGAGTTGACTGATTGGCCTTACCAAAGTTCAGATTCTCCCTCCATCTTTTCATCCTCCCCCACTGCCCTCCATATATGGTGGTACTAATGGTAAATCTTCATAAACATCCTATGTACTAAACTCTGTCCCAGAGTCTGCTGTCTCGAAAAACCGGTCTGTGGCAGTTGGGCTTTGAAGCATGGTAACACTGTTTGGCTTACAACTGGGACTGGTATTAGGTGTAACATAGATAACTCTAGGCACAAAGTGATGGGCCAGCATTTACATCTTTCACCAGAGGTGGGTTTAGATGCTTTACCAATGGAGTGAAAGACATTTAGCTGGTGCAATGTAACAAAAGTTTAGATTGTAGGCGAGGGAAAATAAGTAAGTATAAGGAAAATGGGATAGAGTGACCATTGCTAAACTATATTAAATCTATAGAAAGAGATAGCAAATGACTCAAAATAGTTAGCATGGAAATGAAAGCCAAGTGGAGCATCCAGAGTATCTTTGATAACATATAAAAGATATTTTTATTTTTTGAAGTAGCAGTAGATAAAGTAAGGAATAGGTGGAATAGTTAATAATTTCAGTAGCAAATCTCTAGACTCCAAAGGAGGTATTTTTATACAAGTGGCTAATAGAAATTTAATCTAAAAAGAATACTATTACAGTGACATCAAAAATACACACAAGCAAAAGACATGGTAATAATTCATATGCAATAATTTTATTTTTTAATTACATTTGACATTCGGTATTTCAGTGTTATCAATGGCAGGTATATCTTATGTAAGAATTTCAAAAGCTGAACTAATCTCAAAATAATAGAATTTTATTTTGAGATATTGTATAAATGAACAAAAGTAAAGTATATATTTTAAAATGATGCCATTAATAATGGTACAAAAAATTGAAGCCTTATAGTAAAGAAAAATAAATGTAATACCACTAACTCGAAAATTATAAATATTATTGAGAAAAAGATGTTCACAGTAAACATAGAAATATATATATTTATCTACTGAGAAACTCAATGATACACTTATTTTTAATGAAACTATAGACTCAACACAGCCTCAGTTACAATCTTTGTTGAAATTGACAAGCCATTTCTAAAATTTATATAAAAATACCCAAGGCCAAAAGTAGCTCCCCCAAATTTTGAAAAATGAAGAAATCCTACATTTGCATACTCACTTGCACGGCCTGTCAAAACCTAGGATAACTGAAACAATGTGTGATTGGTACAGGGTTAGACCAACAGATCAATGAAACAGATTAGGGTTCCAGAAACAAAATCTCAGTCACTTTAATAGAGTAGAAAGGATTTAGTTATACAGAGAAGATAAAAGATGATAAAATGAGTTGAGTATAAAAAATCTAGAGCTCGGGTGAAATTAAACTCACACAGAAGGAAAGACACTTGTGAGAGTGCCTCAGAGATAAACAAGAATTTTGTATGACGGTTTCTAATTTCTCTGTTAAACTAAATGTGAAGAGAGGTTAATTAGACGGGGTAGTTCAACTTCAGTTAGGCGCAAAACACAGGTCTCGTATATAAACAGCAATGTTGTATTTGGCATTTAATGCTGTATATTCATTGGGGACCAGGTGAGAGGTCTGTTTATTGTACACATATAGGAACCAAGCCTGATAGAGCTGCCGTTATCTAGAATGTGGTTCGTTCCCGTGTACCAGGAAAGAGATATGCAGAGTGTCATACCACCAGTAAAACATTCTGGCTCAGAAAAGACACATGGTCCTTCTAGTCACACTTTACTGACCAGAATGGCTATACAGATCCACCCCAGAGTCAATCCTATCCTATGCCTAGAACAGGGGAAAACCACAAATATTGACTGACATCAGTGACTACCACAAGGAAGCAGTTTATAGATTTATAGTAACTGCTGTAGATAACAGAAGAGCTAATCAGGGGACAACCTTAGGGCAGACAATGCCCACTCCCTAAAATGGATCAACAGGGACAACTATCTTCAGAATTTGGTTGTATTTTCTACGACCACTTAGCAGCTTGGTAAAAGAATGGAGAAAGAATTCACTTAGAAGGAACAAGAGAAACGATTGGAAATTAATACAAATGACATGCTTTTGTTTTTGTTTTGTTTTTGTTTTTGTGAGGGAGGTAACTGCAAAGTGAAGGTTATATTTGTATGGAAATGTTAGGAATGTTCAGTTATGTCTAATAGGGTATCGAAGATAGTGAATGTATAGGTGGTTGATTGGAAGAAATAGAGGGTTATAGGGACAAGGAGGTCATTTGAGTATTTCTAAAACTTCTCAAATGGTCTATAACCCATATTATAAATTATTCTCCACATCCTAAGAAATATGTAATTAAGGATAGAAATTAACAAAGTTAACTTAGAAATCTAGTGGGTTTTAATGTTAAGTTCTTCAAACCCAATCCTAAACAGAATTACTAGACCTCTGTGTTTCCCCTAAAATCTGCTGTAACTATAAACTGAATCTGTGGACTTTCATTAGTTCAATCACAGGATAGGGCTTCCACTTAGATTCCTTGTTGTTGTTGTTGTTGTTGTTTTTGTTATTATTTTTGTAATTACTCTTCCAGGTACTGTGGCCTCAGGTTTTAATCACTGACTAAGGTCTTGAAACTGCTGGTACATATGATTAGATCTCCTTCAAGGAGAGTTGAATCATCATGCGATTTTCACACACATTTATATTTCCCAAAACTGTGTCTGTGGCTAGTTTGCCTCCTGCATGCTTCTCACCAGAATGTTCTTAAGCTTTTCCCCATGACATCAAATAATGCTACCTGTTCTGAATAGGTTCTTAAATTACACTTTAGACTTATATCTAACTTGCTGTATTTGGTTTGCCACTTTCTATGGCCAGCCTCTCAAGCTGAGCCTTTTTCCTTCACTCCCTGTCAAACTCAATTCCAGTTCATTGTTACACTACACTGACTTCTTTTATCAAATACACAGATGGTTTTCATATAAAGTCTTTTGAAGAAAGGCATTCATTTCATGGATAAATACACACATATACACACACACACACACATATATATATATATACACACATATATGTTTAAAAAACATTTTATATATATGTTTTAAAAATATATTTTATACCTACAAAATAAATTTTCATTTTAAATGAGATATTCTTAATACAGTTGAGTGATTAGGAAAAAGAAAAATTTCATAAGGCTAATTATCCAATAGGAACTAATGTAAGGTAGATAGGAAAACTATATAAACATTGTATCATATTTTTGCTATGAACACTGCTTTTATTTTTCTTCTAAACAGTATTTTCAATATTTTTAGAATGTTTTCTTCTAAATTTGCAATACGTTAAATATAAAATATGGCAATTACTTTTTTTTCCCTTCAACATAGTGTATTTAAGTTTTTAACTTTATTTTCTTCATTTTCTTAGGTTTCTTTGTATGTATGTGAATGTGTTTTGAAAATAGTACCAATATGGTGCTGAATAGAAGCTTGCCTGGGGCTAATTGGTCATTGAAATATTTTGTTTATTATAACAATGAATTTGAGTATAATAAGGAAACATACTCAAATCACTTACATCTGATTTGTTGTTTCAAGAAGACCAGTTCATAAAATATTGTGATACTGTTAAAAATGAACATGTTCAAGAATTAGACAGGATCTCTCATGTGTAAATAGTTTAAGTACCATTTGTTTAGTCAATTAGTTTTTAATACTGTTTCTCTCAATTTTAAAATTTGAGACAATGCACTTCAAGTATCAAAGAGAAAAAAATATAATGTTTGATGTCATCTTACTTTGATTTCTAAATCACATAATTCATATAAATGCAGTTTTACGGTATTATGATGGAAGATAATCTCATGAGATTATCAAATGATATTCCAAAAACCATCAATAATTTCTAAACTAGAGATAAGTAAAGACAAATACTTAAAAAGCATATAGAACTTTTTATAGTTCTGTCATCACTGTTCAACTAATTATATATAATGAGATTCACAAAAATTTTGTTGATGTGAAGTGTTTATTCTATATTTTAATATCACCAAGCACAGCTGTGTTATGTAAGGAACCCCTATTCTAATAAAAAATTTCAGATCATACCACAATATACTTATCTAGAGAAAATGTCCTTTTTCCACGTTGAATGAAAATGTTTTGTTTTTAGGTATGTCTAAGTATGTTCTTCCTTTTGTTTAAAAATAATCTTGTTATTGTTTATTGGTTGGGTTTATATAAGTCATACAATTCCATAAAAATATTTGCCTATTTTCAGGAAATACAATCAATGTGGATCTATAGAAACTAATAAAATAACTTCAAGATTTATTGTTTATTGTTTTGAAAAATATTGACAAACTAATTTGATTCTGAAAACAATATTATTGAGAGGAGAAACACAAGCAAACTACATATCTCTATCTATGAATTATGGTTTTAAAAATTTATAGACATAGGAATTAAATTTGCCCACTTAACTGATAACAGTGATGTTCTTGAAAAAGTAAATTGGGAAAGAGTTAAGGAAGCTTTTTAAAATCTTATTATTTGTGTTTGTACAATGACAATCAATTATGCATTTATTAAATATAACTTAAAAATTTAATAATATTTTAATTCCTCATTATTTGGAGACATAAAATACAATTTCAAAAAGTTTTTTAAAATAACAAATTACATGTAGGTTATTTCATGGAAAAATATAAAAGGTTTTTTTTTTTTTTTCCTTTTACGATGACATTTATGATGGAATAAGATTTCTTCCATGATTTTCTTTTCCAAAAAATATTTTCAATAAGAAATACATTTCTCTAAATACTGTGTTAGTAGGCAGTCAATAAGTCTAGAAGCCTGAGTCCACTCTTTTGTCAATTATTCTTTCATTTAATCCTCTTGAAAAGCATTATTTTCTTCAATAATCCTGTGCGCAGGTAACTATTATTCCTCTTAACCTAATAACCTCTTTAATTCCACTTTTCATCTTTACTGCAGAGTACATGAAAAAACTGAACATGCAGAAAATATAATTTGTGTTAGATGGTTTTGTAGATCAACACCTATGAAACATTATTAAGTACTTATTATTAAATAATTTCTCTCTACCAACAGATATTACTTCATGGCATATGAGCTTTTTGATGAACAACTATTATGCTTTTTGTTACCTTTAAGTTATTAAAATAGCTTTCCTTTAGTTACAAATATATGTTGTTTTACTTTACCAAATAATTATTTAGAGAGGGAAACTTGTCAAAGCATCTCAAATTACACCTGCACACAATTTCTCAATAAAAAACTAACTGTGCTCTTCCTGTATACCCATCTGATTATTGAAACATGTCCAAACAAATAAAAATAATTGGTACATTACCATATGTTTGGCAACATGTTTGATATTGAGATCTGGAGAAAGTTGGTAAATACTCTAACCTATATTTTCAAAAAATGCATTGGAATATATCAAACAATTTAATAGCTGAATTTAGGACCTAATACTAAAAATAGACACTAAAATATGCCTTTCTTAATTTTTATTGTCCTAAAGAAATGTTAGTTTTCTACTCAAGTCAGATATCTTCTACTATACTGGAGTACATTTTTTTTTTTTTTACATAAAATCAATCAGTATAATATTATCAGATGTTAAAGCCTTCTTTATAATTGCTGCAACTGCTCCTTCAGAATTTTAGAGACACTAGAAAAATGTTTGTTTTAGTTTTCCAAATACTATGGCAAATGGGTATAATTTCTCCCATAAATGTTTGGTAGAATTCAGTGAACGCATTGGGCCTGGTTGCTTTGTTTTGAAATGTTATCAATTATTGATTCACTTTCTTTAATAGATATTAGGCCTATTCAGAATGTCTGTTTCTTCTTGTGTGAGTTTTGATATATTGTGTCTTTCAAATCTCATTTGGATAATCAAATTAATGGACATAAAAATGATCATAGCATTTTCTTATCATTTTTTTATTGGCTATAGGATCTGTTGTTATGTTTCCTCTTTCATTTCTGATATAGTAATTTGGTCTTAATATTTTTTCTTTGTTAGCCAGGCTAGAGGCTTATTAATTTTATTGACTTTGTCAAAGAAACAACTTAGATTACAGTTTTCTCTATCAATTTTCTATTTTTGATTTTATTGATTTCTGCTCTGATTTTTGTTATTTTTTTTCTTGTGCTTACTTTAGATGTAATTTGATCTTTTTCTAGATTTCTAAGGTAAAAACTTAGATGATTAATTTTAGGTCTTTTTTCTATAATATTTATATTCAATGCTATGAATTTCCTTCTAAGTGCTGATTTCTCAGCATCCAAAAAGTTTTGACAAATTGTGTTTTCATTTGTATTTAGTCCAAAATATTATTTAATATCTCTTAAGATTTCTTCTTTGACCCTTGTCTTATTTAGAAGTGCATTGCTTAATCTCTATATATTTTGAGAATTTTGAGTTTTCTTTGTTATCGATTTCTGTTTGAATTCCATTGTTATCTATGCAGCTAGTGTATAATTTTTATTCTTTAAAATTTAATAAGGCGTGTTTTATGGCCCAGAACATGGTCTATCTTGGTGAATGTTCCATTTGAGGTCTAGAAGAATATGTACTCTGCTGTTGGATGAAGCTGTCTAAAGATGCCAATTAGTCCAGTTAGTTGATGGTATTGTTGAATTCAACTATATCCTTGTTGAATTTTCTGCCTTCTAGATTTCTTAATTTTGATTGAAGCAGTATTGAAATCTCCAACTATAATAGTGGTTTCAGTTATTTCTCTTTGCAAGTATTTTTCTTTGCAAAACTAGTTTTTGCCTAGTTTAATGCTCTGCTCTTAGGCTCATACATGTTAAGGACTGATCTGTGTTCATGTTAAGTATTGATCTGTGTTCTTGGAGGATTGGCCATTTATCGTTATGTAATGCCCTTCTTTACCTCTGATAACACTGTGCTTTGAAGTCAGCTCTGTCTGAAATTAATATAGCTACCCTGCTTTCTTTTTATTATAATTGTTAGCATGATATATTTTTGCCATCTTAACTTTGAATCTATATGATTTTTATATTTAAAGTGGAGTTCTCAATTGCTTTCTCATAGTATCAATTCTTCATTTTTTTTTTTTTTAACTGAGGACAGTTAGAGATTTGCATGGAATCCTTTGGAGTGCTGGCTTGAAATACAAATTCATGTAGGAACAAAGGAAGACATCTACAGAATATTGGTGATGAGGACCAATTACCTGCATTATAAACAAAAACTCTAATTCGGACACACAAAATTTGATAATCATAGCTATAAAGAATAATTATTCATATTTTTATGAAGATACTTATATTTTAAAAAATATAAATACTTCCTTAATCGGATTTTTCAACAGATTATACAAGTGTTTTAGGAAACGAACATTGTGGCTTCAGCACTGAAGTGATATCCCACTTGTAAGATGTTTATAAAAAAATCCTCAGATTTTAATTAATATATTATTTTAGATATCAACAACCTCAGGTGTGTACTTCCTTGTGAAGAAAGGTATTTACTGACAAGGTTCCTTCCAGCTATTGGGTAATAAAATTTCAAATCCCCAAGTACTAATTCACCTCTTGCATTCTTATTAATTTTGATCTTCAATTCTACAATTGTGTGATTTTCTCTTATGATGTGAGACTTGTATACGTTGATTAATAATTTCTGAGTACATAAGGGGATTCAATGAACCCTTAGCACTATGTTACTGCATATTTAAATGTTATAATTTTTTAATAGATAACATATTTTCTTCCTATTAATTTGGCATCATTATATAATACTGCAAAAATTCGTTTGTTTTTAAATTTAGCACACAATCTAGGTACATAGTTGTCTTTGTGTGTGTGTGTGTGTGTGTGTGTGTGTGTGTGTGTGTATGTTAATATCTCTCAATAAGTAACCATAAGTGGTATACTATGTCTTTTGGGTGTCTTAGATACCTTGTCAGCATTATTCTATTTCTTGACTGGTTCTCTTTTTTAGCTTTCTTCTTGAATAATATGGTACCTAGATTTATATCCTGAGTCCTTTTTGATACCTTCTTCACTATGTGCTAGCCTCTCAGACTTGAGCTATTGTAGAACTAGGGTGATTATGTTAACAGCTGAAAGGTCACACTCTAAATATACAGTATCTTAGGCAGCAGTTGTCTTGAAATCTCACTATTGCTGCTTCTTTCCCAACACTTTCATGAGCAGGCTGTCAGCCAAGTGTGGATCATGTGTGATAACACTTCATGGATACGTCTCAGATGTTTGAAAATCTGGCATTTGTTTAATATTTTTCAATATTGTGAGATCTTGCATGAATCTCTCAAGTACAAGGCATTTTTTTATAAGCTGTGTAGATTTGACAGGTGCCAGGGGCTACATTGGTACATATAGAATGTATTATTTATTTAAAAAATGTTTATATAGATAATAATAGAACCAAGGTTTATTTTTTATGCTGTACTTACAATCCAATAAGTGTTTTAGGAAAAAAAAAAACATGGAGTGGGTAATACTATTTAAATATCAGTAAAAGTTGTTAGTGTTAGAGGAAACTGGAAATTGTATGAGTTCTTTTTTTCTATATAAGAGCATATTTCTATGAGTAGGAAGAAAAAACAGCAACATCTAGCAGTCAAAAGAATAGCAAATGAAAATGAAACAAATAAACCAACCAAAAAAAAAAAAAAGAAACAAACAAACAAAAATTCCAGAAATTAGGTTGTCTTATTTTATGTTGGGAGCATTTCTCAAATTTATAGCAGAAAGATGAGTTGATGAACCAAAATCCTGATTTCAGTATCTTACTCAGCTTTCAATTTTATAATTTTATTTTAGATTAAGTTTTTATATGTTTTTCAGACATCAAACCAAAACAGTACACAAAATTTCACAATTCTTCTTATGCCATACTACTGAGATATTCCTGTTGATGACCTCAATTAATGCAACACCATAAAATGTGGGTCTCCAAGGCCAACTCATAAAATTGACTTTTAAAAATTTCTATTTTATTAAACTATAAATTTTAGTATTCTGTTCTATCACATTTCCTGTAATTCATTATTTAAATCTTTTTACATCTCCATTTTTATTTTTGTTATAATTAATTTCATAGCTTCTATTTTTCTTGCTATAATTAATTATGTATATTTAAATTTGGTTCTTTTATTGTAGTCTTTATACACAAAAGAATTTTATTATGTATTTTATTTTTAAGGTTCTGTGAATCCTGTTTACTAATTTTTCTAATCTTCAATAACCATATACTGATTATTGATTTTTTTCATAGTATTTATTTTTAGATTTAAAATATTTGAATTTTATGGTTTCATATGTCTTTAATTAACTCTTTGTTATTGTTAGGTATTCCTTTGGCTTTTTAATATAATTTTTAAAGTTCTAATTGTTCACTGATTTGCTAATATATTCTGTTGCTCAAATTTATAGCACATGATTTTCCTGTAGGAGGAACAAATCAGAATAAATTTTCCAGTTTCACAATTCCAGGATTCCCTCTTCTAGAAAGGGTCAGAGCCAAGTTTTGAACACACACAGTATAACTGAAAAGACATTTCCTTTAATAGCTATGCTAGGGTAATATAATTTTACAAGACAGCATCACTCAGTTAAGTGAAGTCAGGATACACTAAGGGAACAAACCTGCAAAACATAGTGATTTAGAGAACAAATTTCTCTCTTTTCCATGTAATTATTTCAGGCAAGTGATGTGGATTTTAACATCACTCAGTTGCTCCTCTAGTTAACTGGAAGAGAAGATCTTGGGTGACTATGTCTGAGATTTGTATGTACCAGTCATAGCACATATTACTCAAATTATTTAATCGGATGAAGATTAATGATGCAGCCTTTTCCTCTACCTGAGAACCACTCAATGACCACATTTAATGTCATGTAAAGCAAGATTAGCACCCAGCCCATCTAACTTATATAATTCAGACATTCAGAATCATTGATGTATAATAAAGTGTTTATTGTTTTAAGTGCAGATACCAGAGCAGTGTTCACAGAGTGGGATATGGCGGTGGATATTATTTCACAGTTTATCATCTTGGTTACATTTGCATATATTTGCTTTAAAACTCATTATTTAACTTAATATATTATTAACATATTTCCATGTTCATAAGTGAATATATTTATATTACTTTTAATGTATTATAGTGCTTTATTTTTCTAAAAGATCTAATTTTAATTATATTTTACTATGATGATTTATGCTTCTTCTGGAATTTGTTATTTGAAAATGCTACAATATTTCTATAGCAAAACTTTGAATACATTCTTTAAATTTTTTTAGTATGTTTTTAGTATGTTCTTTTATTTCAAATTGATGAATAAATTCATGTATATATTTGTATTTTACATTTTGTCAAATTATAGTCTTACTGCTAAAGCAAGAGTGTTCCACTTTATATTATGTCCTAATTTGGACTATATAGGATAATATTTTTTTTAATTAGTGATGAAATTAATTCCTTATCTTAATGGCTGCAATTATATTTATTTTCATTTTTCATTTATTTATAGATATTTTATAGATGACTTAATATTCTGTCAACCTAACTGGTACAAAATGCAAAACATGGAAAATAAATATTGTAATAATAAATTACACTAATATTATTTATAATTTAATCACAAACATTTAAATTATTTTCATAACTCAGTAAAAAATTCTCTAGTGAACTACCTAATGGTCCTCGTTCTTCTTCTCTCCCTTTATCCATGATAACTTTGCTGTATATAGCAGACTTTATTTTCCAAAGGCATTTGTCCGCAGTAAGATCTTCTATCTTCCATATCCCGATACAATGTGACTTTGCCACCTCCCATCAAAATGTAAAGTCTAATTCTGCTGCCAATGCATCAAGTCTGGCCTTATGACTTGCTTGTAACCAATAGAATGTGGTGGAATATACACTGCTTGGCTTCCAGGGCTCAGACAGAGAAGTTCATGCAGCTTCTGCCTGATCTCTTTGGATGTTTTCTCTGGAGGAATAAATCACCATACAGAAATCTGACTATTCCGGAATGTATCTAGGCCTCTTGGTTAATGGTGCTAGCTGAAAACAAAATTGCAGCCATTTCAGTCCAAATGCCAGGCAGGTTAATGTGGCCAACTTGGACCCTCTGGACCAGCCTATCCTCTGAGATCCATTCAATGACCACATTTAATATCACGTAAAGCAAAATTATCACCTAGCCCATCTAACCTATTTAGTTCAGACATTCAAAATCAATGATGTAATAATAAAGTGTTTATTGTTTTAAGCCATTATGATTGGGGCTAGTTTTTTTATACAGTAGTGGTAACTGGAAAACAATTCTCATCAGTTTGACTTCCTTCAACTTGTTTAATCAATATGTTATTAGCAGACATAACACAAGAGGATGTTTGATAAGAACTTACATATTCCTCCTTGTTTGCCTGTTCTTCTGTCATCACCATTAGAAGGATATCCCTGGGTCAGAACTCTGTTTTCAGCAGGGTATTGAGGAACACAGATAGCAAAGTTGGTCTAACAAAACCTCAGCAGGTGAACCCAGCCTTGAGCCCAGCATCCCACAGACCCTTGAGCAAGCCCAGCCAGAGCCAGCAGAGGATGATAAGGATCACTTGAACTCCAGGCAATGCGCAGATGTGTTTTGTTTTATAATCCACCAATATCTGGCCGATATACACTCCAATAATATTTCTTACTAAACCAATTGAAATATTTAAGATCAAAGAGTTTGCTGTTATTGTTTCTTGGATTCCACATACTCCTTTGTGTATAACGTCATTAAAATTTATGTAGCTAAATTTAAAATGTCTTATGTTGTTGTTTATTCAATTTTAAACATCTGTATTATCAGTTTTAATAACAAGTTCATTCATATGTTGTTTAGTTATGCCCTAGGTTTTATTCAAATGATAGCAATATATGTTTACAAATATAATTAAATGATATTTAGAATATACAGAGTTAACCAATTATTCTTGACAATGTAAAGCAACAGAAGTCAGCAAAAATGATATGCAATCAGCATACTATGTAAAGAATGTTAAAGTGGCTGAAATGTGCAAGAGATTGTCATAATAAATAGAATCTAAATACAGTTTGTAACATAAATATTTCATTTAGTGGCAGAGATAGAAGTTAGAGCTAGATTAAAGATTAAAGCTTTTAGTTTAGTCTTCGTTATGAACAGGGTAGGGGCAAGTTATATAGTATTAGCTTTATTTTTATTTTCTTATTACTGTCTAATGATACCTTCTTCCTGCTTAACATGTATACTGTTGTGTGCATGATGATTATGATAAGTGAGTACAGATAGCAAAGTAGGCACAGTTCCTCCACTGAAGGTGAAAGACATTATTAAGGAAAGTGATGATATGATTGAGAATGTGGTTATTCTCAATGATGAAGATCTTGTTTGTCATTGTCTTTCAGTGTTGCTATTTTACACAATTATTAAAAATAGAGCCCCCTAATCTGTCACTCTATATTGACACTCTAGAATTACAGGAGAGATCTTGACTCAAAATAAGAGCCAGCTATCAAAATTATCTTTACCTATGTATTAGATGATATGGGCATCTCCCTCCTCCATTTTTCTCTGGTTCTTTTCAGTGTCAGCCAGAGAATTCTTAAAAGCTGCCTAAGTAAACGTTTTTTTCTTCTTCAGAAGATACACCTTATGAAGACATCAGAGTTAGTAATGTTGTAACATTAGATAGCAAAATAAAATTTTATTTTCACCACGCCTGTGTTCTGTGTTGATGTAACTTTTCAATTTCAAATGTTCAGCAGTATTGATAAAGCTATTTAGCATCAATTACAAACAAAGGAGCATGAATCAACATATTTATATTACAATCTAGAACCGTGATCTTACCAGTCTACAGATCACACGATGATTATAAGTATGTTCTGTGGACAAGACTAGACTTAGAATCAAGGTATGTGATTAAAAGCTAAAAAACAAAAGTTAAGAACTCTCTACTTTGCCATGATTCCAGTCAGGTTTTTGTCAGTGTCTAAAAATCCATTCCAAATCATTAAAACACAATTTTGAATTATGTTAGGATGTTTGACTGCCATCACAAAATTCCATAAGCTGGGCGGCTTATAAAAAGAAATTATATCTTACTATTCTAGAGGCCTGGAAGTCCAAGATCAAGGTGTCTGGTCAGGGATCACCTCCTGGTTCATGGAGGGCACCTTCTCTTTGTCAGCTCACGTGGCAGAACAGGCGAGGGATCTCTCTAGGGCCTCTTTAACAAGGATACTAATCCCATTCATGAATGGTCTGTCTTCATGACCCAATCATCTCCTAAAGGTTCCACTTTCTTTGGTGTACAGAGTATATACTGTACGTGATGGTGACTATTCATGCTAAGTTAATTTCTTACAGTCCTCCATTCCCTTCTTCTACTCTTATCTCTGCATTTATAAATCATTAACTTGATTGCAAAGTCTTTCTTAGAGCTTTACTGAAATTCATATCCTAAGGGAAAATTCTGTAGTCTGTTGTTCTAAAACAGAGTGAATTTGGCTTATTACCTGAAGACACTGACTTAAAGAAAACTAAACAGCAGCTGTAGTTTCCCCAAAGTTGTTTTCTCAGTTTATTAACATTCGACAAATATTTAACAATATATATTTTCATGCATTTTTAAATGTTTTTAGATTATTCTAAATATTCAGTCATTTTGGGGAACAAATGATTTAAATCCATATTTTCTGGTGACAAGGTCATTCATTAAAAGAATACCATACACACAAACACATGTGCACATGCTCTCTCATTCTCTCTCTCTCTTTCTTTCTCTCTCTCTCTCAGAAAAATCTCTGCCCATGTTATTCAGATGTTTAGCCAGGGTTAATATCTAGATTTTTATTCCATTTCACTGTGATAATAGAAAGAAAAAAAATCTGAGAAGAAAAATAAATAAAAGTCTTAGATTCCTTGTCAGGGCACACTTATGTACTCTTAACTAATTCCTTTCAGTTTTTCATTAATGTATGTTAAGCACACATTGTATATTGGTCTTCATTGCTTTTCAGTGCCACTCTAATTTCAATAGCAAGGCTTTGAGAACTAGCATGATTTTCCTCCATTCTTCAACCTACAACATACTAAACAGTTATATTTGCCTTAAACATAGTATGATAAGACTTAATTGTGTTTATTGTTTCTTTAAATAAGCAATTCTGAGACCAAATATTTAAACTTATATTACCAAAATGACAGCATAGTAACTGATTTATTTTACATCATTGGGTATCACTGAGAAAAGAATATTTGGTTGTTCTGTGGTTAAATTATGTTGATTTCTAGATTCGATGCAATCTCAAATACATTAATGTTTTTCTATCATTTGACATTTGTGTAATATATCCTGAAATGTTTATTTTAAATTTAGAGACCAAAATCTCTTTTTACATAATTTTCTCATGTAGAAATTTGGACTCTGGCTCCTTCACTTTGAGAGAAATTAATCATTATACATAGAACCATGAAACATAATCTTTTGATTCCAGAGTGTAGCTATATGACACAAACTATTTTGCCAGCAAATATATAGAATAATTATTGCTTGAGTTTTACTGGAATCTTTATTATCAAAAAACAAATGTCTATTACTCAGTTTTTATTTTTTTCACTAAATTATAATAAAATAATTATTAAAAGCCATAAATATTCTGTATGTGATCATAGTTTCTTTAAAGACTAAGCAGTTATATCTGAAGGAGAAAATTGACTATTTTTAACATATGCTTTGGCTTTATCTTCACTATCCTGCATTAAGAATTGTACAATTGTGGGAACATCTGCATTTTGAAAATTTATTATTTTTCACATCAACAATATTCAAAACAGAAATATTTTGCATATTGTATGTACAACTAAACAAGCTATTATATGTGCTTCCTTGACACTCATTGCAGAATGAAGTGATTTGCTTTCTAAAATCAAACAATCGTCGTAATTGCAGACTACTTTATGACTATCTTCATCAAAACTGTGAGTATATTAATTGTTGAGCATATAAGCAACTTTTCAAAAAATGATTACATTGTTTAAAATATAATGAACAGAAATGGCATTTCAACAGATAATAAACCTTGTGTTTTTTTTCTCTCAAAACAAAAATAATGCTTTCTGATTCTCATTATAGATATGAAATTATCTGTACAAAAGAAGTGGGGATCCTTTCTTTCTTTACATGCATATTTCATCATTTTAGTTCCATAAACTTCTGAGTTCGCTTTTGAGGGTGTTTGTATTTGTGAACTTAAACTTTATAAATACACACATATATGCATTCAAAAATTGTCCAGTTACTTAAGCCTAGGTTATGTCAGTGGTTTTCAGCAATAACAATAGACATATAAATTGTTATAAATTAGCAACTTCTGTCAGACATAAACATATTTATAGGATATAGCACCTCTATAAAATATTTTAATATTAAGAAAACAGAAGTTAAGGAATTCCATAAATATGATGTCTACCATTTGAATACACACCAGCTGTACAACAATCTGGTGTTTGTTCCTCTAGACCACACTGCTTTTATCATCTCTATCAGGGAAGGTTATCTAATGAAGAGATACTGTAAAATGGCAAATATAGCAACAACTACAATTACCCCGACTTATTCATTCCTGTTGTGTGTCAGGCATCTTCACTCAGTAACTTGCACATCAGTAATACAACTGAAAATGAAAAAAAAAAAATTAAACATAGCAAAAGTTAAGTAAACCTGCCCAAGGCATTTTTAAATAAAAGAACATTGGATTCTACTATTCACAGAGTTCAAATTAATTCTCCATACAGTTAATTTAATTACCAGGAATGCTATAGGGGGTAGGAGAAAACTTGGTTAATTATTATATTTTCTAGAGAATGTGGGGATTAGCCATTTGAAAAATCTTGGAGCATAATAAAATTAGCTCAGTGCTGCAAACTATTATCCCTTCAAAGAATCAGAAATTACACTGGAGTCTGGCAGTCCCTTTCAGTTATCATTATGAACATGAATTATCACTATTCAGCATTTATGGGTTTGAGTAGACTAAGAATTAAGGGAGGGAGAACTCTAAATGAACTGACTTTACTGATGATAGATAGATGAGTTTTAATCACTAGGCCTCTAGGGTGCTAGTTAACACTTTCCTGTTGGAGATAGCATATGTAGTTGTCTAAGTATAGAAACTGCTGCCAGGATTAACTTAAATATAAAAAAATATATAGTAGTCATTATAATTACATCCACTTCCCTTTGGTCTAGATAAATTAGGTACCAATATTATTTACCATTCAAAAAACTCTCTTATATAAAATTATGCACTGAAAAAATAAAGGGTCATTACATCTCACACAGGAAACTATTACACAAGATATATCTGTAACTCTGTCTCTCTGTTATTATCTCTATTTCGGCCTCTGCCTCTATCTCTATCTCTCTATCTGGATCTCCATCTAGATCTCTCTATATAGAGAGATCTATCAATCTTATCAATTTTAGATTACCTTCTTTCTATGTTGATATATGTAAAATAGGCAGACATAGATATAGACATGTAGATATCAGTAGAGATATAGATAAATACATAGTTTTATAACAACCTTTCAGGTAGGCAAATAACTCCCAACCTGTTATCTAGTGGAGGAAATTGAGATACAGAAAAGTGGTAGGAACTCTCTTGTGAATGCATTTTACAGATGAGTAGAGGGATAAAAAAAAAAAAAAAATTGAGATAAAAACAGCCACACTAGTAGAAAGCAGAAAATTGTGGAGAGGGGAAATAATAATAATAAAAAAAGCAGACTGAATAAAAATGTCTGTTTCTTGTCTGAGTCACACTCACTTCACTCCTCTGCACTAAGTGAACAAAGGACAGAGCATCTTTCTCTCCCACTCTCGGGATGCTCATTCCCTGCCCACCCTGCTCTCTTGACTTGTTCATTTCCCTTTTCACTGGGTCTGTTTACATTCCAGCCCTGGTACAGAAAAACTTGCCATGGGGACTGGAACTTGAGCCTGCAGGTTCGTGACCATTTTCTGCTTCAATGTTTGTTTGAAAGGGGAAAAATTGCCCTTGTCCAGGGTGTGATAGTGAGAAAAAATGTGCTGGAATCGCATAAACACCATGAGATATGATCTGAGCATGTTAGGCACTCTAATTTTCCCTTCTCTATTATTAACCATAATGCTTGCATTTCTCATCAATTTTATCTCCATCATTTTTTTATGCGTTGTGAAAACATCACAAATGAAAATTTCCCTCATGTCAATTCTACTTTTTAATATGCTAAAAACTATTCAAATCCTTATTTGGCACTTAACTGTTTATTTTAAATCATTTTTATTTCATTTATTTTCCTTTCACTTACTGATTTTTCATAGCCTAGCCATTCGTCTCTTTTGATTTTTAGCTCCTATTTTATAGATATATCTTTGGGTTTTTTGATAATACTGAAAATAATGGTGAATGTTTATTTAGAAATAACCATTTAGTAGACACTATGCTGAACAAGGACTAATTTAATCTGCACAATCATATGAAGTATTACAACATACTTGTTTCATAGAGAGCTCCAAGAGATTTAGTCAATTGTCTAATGTCTTACCTTGAAGTTATAGAATTGATTCAACACAGGCCATTTGAGTAGAGTCCATGATTTTAACTACCGTGGACAAATATACAAAGATTACTTTAAGTACGCTGGTTCTTATGATAATTCATTTTCAAATATATATATCCTTGTATAAATTTCTTTTCTACCATTGTTTTCTTTTGTCTAATTGGTTAATCTTGTTTATTGTTTACCTATCTCTGAAGAATGACATATTTTATCATAACTGTTTTAACTTCCCTTTATCCTATAATTTATGTCTGATTGTTCGTCCTAAGTCCTCATACATAGCACCCAATGTATTGTTGATCTGTGATGGAATGTTTTTTTTGCATTTGTTAATTGGTTCACAGTAAAGCTGAAAATTAAACAGGCCATTGTGCATTGTTACTAGTAATATTTGTTTTAGCTTCAACCAATGCACCCAAGAGGCAATGTAGACCACTATATGTGAAAATGAAAGTAATGTACATAGTTGAATAGGTCCACATATGTTTTAGTACACAAAATTGCTAACCACTAATATTTGTTTAAAAAAGCGGTTTCCAATATCATTGTAAAATGGCTCCAATCTTAATACATACAATACAATCTTAATACATTCTATTCTGTATACATTTCTATATATATTTATTGAATTAATTCTGTCAGAATTATATTAAAGTACATTTATTCCTTATTGTCTAAAGAGATGACTTTTATATAATTCAATACTTTTAAACTTTAAGAAGTGTCTGTTGAAATAATGCTACTTTTAATGCAGCCGCCTTGAATTTAATTTACTTTAAAATGATATTATGCTTCTTTATTTTATGTGAATCAGTGACCCTTGTATTTTTGTTTTGGAAAGAAAATGTTTTCTTTTACTTGAAAAGTAGGATGCACATTTGATTTTGAAAAATACACTTGTAAAGTTTTTTTTTTTTTTTTTTTAAAGGAAACAGATGTAATAGTTACCAAACAAGAAAGACTATTTACTATGTATAACAAATGGAAAGTTTATTACAGGTGGTATTACTTTGATGAGCACTAGCCAGGTGTGTTTCAAGACAAAATACACAAATGCACTTAATTATTGTTATCAAACAACCAGAAATAATTGAAGCTTTATTATTTCAACCATAGTTACTGAACATGTACACTCTACCAGGTGCTGTTTAGATGCCAGAGACCCAGGGTGGAGCAGAGGTAGGATAGAGATAAATACTTTCATGCCAAATAGTGAACTAAAATTAGGTGTGTGTGTGTGTGTGTGTGTGTGTGTGGTGTGTGTGTGTATGTATATGTGTGTGTATATATATAATATATATATAATATATATATATATATATATATATATATATATAATCTCCTTGTTTTGTGGTAAAGTGCATATATTATAAAATTTATTCTCCTTAACTGTTTTTAAGTGTACAGTCTGGGAACATTAAGTACATTCATATCATTGTGCAACTATCACTACTGACCATCTCTAGGACACTTTTGATCTTGCAAAACTGAAACTCTAGACCACTAACTCCCTATACCTCCTCTCCCCAGCCCTTGAAAATCATTATTTTACTTTTTGCCTCCATAATGTTGACTACTCTAAGTACTTCAGTAAATTTAATTGTATAGTGAATGCCTTTTTGTGAATGGCTCATTTCACTTAATATAATGTCCTCAAAATTTATCCAGGTAGTAGCTTATGTCAGAATTGTCTTTTTAAGGATGAATAATAGTATTCTACTGCACATATATTCCACATTTTGCTTACCCATTCATCTGTTGATTCACATGTGGGTTACTTCTATGTTTAGGTATTATGAATAATGCTGCTATGAGCATGGATGAAAAATATCTCTTTGAGACCCTACTTTTGGAGTATATGCCCAGAAATGGGATTGTTAGATCATTTGGTAATTCTATTTTTAAATTTTTGAGGAACTTTCATACTGTTTTCCACAGCAGCTTACTATTTTACATTTCCATCAAGAGTGCACAAGCATTCCAATTTCTCTACATCCTTGCCATTTTCTGTTATTTTCTTATTTTCTGTTATTTTTTGTTAATAGTCTTCCTAAAGGATATGAAGTGACATTGCAGTTTTGATTTGTGTTTCCCTTATGATCAGTGATTTTTAGCATCTATTTATGTGCTTATTGACTATCTGTATACTTTTTTTAGGGGGAGAAATATCTTTAATTCCTTCGACCATTTTTGAATAAGGTTGTTCATTTTCTTTTTGAATTTTAAGAATTCTGTATCAGAGATTTATGATTTGCAAATATTTCCTCCCATTTTGTTGGTTGCCTTTTTATTTGTGTTCTTTAATACATAGATTTTTTTAAATCTCCATTGTGTCAATTTGTCTATTCTTCATTTTGTTGCCTGTACCTTTGGTATCATAACTAAGAAGTGATTGCCAAATTCAATGTCATAAAGCTTTTTTTCTATATTTCCTTCTGAGTTTGTTTGTTTGTTTTAGTTATAGGTTTTACATTTAGGTCATGAATCTGATTTTAGTTAATTTTTGAATATGGTATAGACAATGGTCCTACTTCACTCTTTTGCATGTAGATATCCAGTTTACCAGCATCATCTGTTGAAAAGACTATCTTTCCCCCACTTAACTGTTTTCATCTCTTTGTCAAAGATCACTTTAGCATATGTACAAGAGTTTACTTCTATTTCTCTCTATTCTATATCACTAGTCTATATGTCTGTCATTATCTAGTACCACATTATTTTAATTTCTGTAGCTTTGTAGTGAGTTTTCAAATTTGAAAGTATGATCTTCTAATTTGGGTTTTGTTTTTGTTTATGTTTTTGTTTATGTTTTTGTTTTTGTTTTCAGGACTATTAGGCTATTTGAGATCTCTAGAGATTCCATATAGATTTTAAGTTGGGTTTTCTCATTATGGAAATATGTCATTTGAAAAGAAATTATATGGAAATTTGATAGGGGTTGAATTAAATCTATACATCACTTGGTAGTATTAACATCTTAATAAAATTAAGTTTTCTGATCTATGAACATGAGATGTCTTTTCTCTTATTTATGTCTAATTTATTTCAGAAATGTTTTGTTGTAAAGAATTTTTTTCTGTTTGGTTAATTCCTAAGTATTTTATTCTGTGAAATGTAAGTTAAATTATAACAAAAAATGTATAATTATAGTGGAAATTTTATTTTAAATGAAATTGTTTCTTAATATCCTTTTCAGATTGTTCATTGTTAGTGTATGGAAATGCACCTGATATTTGAGTATTGAGTTTGTATTCTGCTAATTATATAAATACATTTATTCTGAGGAACTTTTAGAGTTTAAAACATATAAAATCATATCATTTGAAATCAGAGATAATTTTACTTCTTTCTTTACAATTTGGATGTCTAATTTGTATTTGTTTATTTGTTTGCTTAGCTTGCCTGATTGCTTTGGCCAGAATTGCCAGTATGACACTGAATAGAAGAAGTCAATGTGAGTATCCTAACCTTGTTCCTGATTTTAGAGAAAAAGCTTTTAGTCTTTCAACATTGAGATGACCATATATTTTATTTGCTTGATTCTGTTGATGTGATGTATAATATTGATTAGTTTTTGCATGTTTAAATATTCTTGCATTCAAAAAATAATTTTTACTTAGTTGTGGCATGTAATTATTTTAATATTACTGAATTTGGTTTGCTAATAATTTTTTTGACTTTTGCATTAATGTTCATCAGGAGTATTGATGTGCAATTTTATTTATTATGGGTTCTTTACCTGTCTTTGGTATCAGGGTAATGCTGACCTGCTAGATAGTGAGTATTCACAAGTTAATGTGTGCCTCAACTCTTTAATTTTTTTTGGAAAATTTTGAAAGGTATTGGTGTTCTTTTTAAAATATTTTATAGGACTCATCAATGACGCCCAGAGATCTAGGGCTTTTAGTTGATGTTGTTGTTGAAAAACTTTTATTGCTGATTTAATTACCATGCTAGTAAAATGTCTATTCAGATTTTCCATTTCTATATGGTTTAGTCTTAAAAGGTTTTGTGTTTCTAGAAATTTGCCAGTTTCGTCTATGTTATCTAATTTGTTGGCATACAATTGCTTATGGTATTTTCTTACAATCCTTATTTCCTTTTTTCCTGTGGAATTAGTAAGTCCTCATTTCCATTTCTGCTATTGGTAATTTGACACCCATCTATTTTTCTTAATCCATCAAGCTAAGTTTTTGTCAGTTTTGTTGATTTCTCTTTGGATTTTTCTGATTTTCTCTTTAATTTTTATATTCTCTATTTTGTTTATTTCAGCTCTAATCTTTGTTATTTCCTTCTCCTACTAGTTTTGAGTTTAGTTTGTTGCTCTTTTTCTAGTTTCTTGGGGTATAAAGTTAAGGTGGCTGAAGTGATGCATTTTTTTCAATGTAGGTATTTATAACTATCCTTCACATTTAGCAGTTTCCCAGTTTCCCATATGTTTTAGTATATTTTGTTTTTATTTACATTCATGAGTATTTTCTAACCTCCCTTGTGATTTATTCTTTGATCTGTTGCTTCTTAGAGTATGTTTTTATATTTCCACTAATTTGTAAATTTTTCAATTTTCCTTATGTTATTTACTTCTAATTTGATCCTATAGTAGTTGGCGATACTTTGTGTTGCATCTCTCTTTTAAAATACATTGAGATTTAATTTATGCCCTACTATATGGTCTATCCTGAAAAATGTCCCATGTACACTTGAGAAGAATCTGTATTCTGTTGTTGGGTAGAGTGCTTCATATATGTCTGTTAGATCTAGTTGGGATCTATTTCCTTAACTTCTTTCTAATACTTCTATGCATTAGTAAAAGTGGGGTACTGAAGTCTCTAACCATTATTGTGGAAATATTTCTCATTTCAACTCTGTCAATTTTTCTGTAATACATTTAATAATCTGATATTAGGCAAATATTTTTAATATGTATTTTTTCTGTATTGAATCTTTTATTAATGTATAATGTCTTCCTTTGTTTCTTTTAACCTTTACTGATTTAAAACCTACTTTGTCTGACATTTTAGCCATTCCTGCTATCTTCTGATTCCAATTTGCATGAACTATCCTGTTTTATTCTTCACTCTTAATATGTTGTTTCAGGACATAAATTAAGTCTCTTGTAGCCAGTATATAGTTAGATCATTTTTCAAATCCGTTCTGCAGTCTCTATCTTTTAGTTGGAGAGTTTATCTCATTCATATTTAAATTAATTACTCATGAGCAAAGACTTTTATCTTGCTATTTCTTTTCTGTTTGTCTTATGGATTATTTGACCCTCATTTCCTTTATTGCTATGTGGTATTTAGTTGCTTTTTTATAGTGAAACATTTAAACTTCTTTCTCATTTTCTTTTGTGTATATTCTTTTGCTATTTTTTTGTAGTTACCATGAAACTACATTTAATATCCTAAAGTTTAACATTCTAATTTGAATTTATACCAATTTAATTTCAATGATATACAGAAAATCTGCTATTTTAACAGCCCTGTCCCACCACTTTCAGTTATTGATGACTTAAAACTATAACTTTTTTACATTGTCCAAAACATGCAATAATTTTAAATTCATTTTCTCTGAAGTAGAAAACGAATATAATGTATTTGTCTGACATCATGTAGAAAACAAGAAGTGAAGTTCTATACTATTTTAAGAATAATACTAGCTTTTATAATTGCACATATATTTATCTTTACAGAGATCTTAATTTCTTCAGATGGCTTTAAGTTACTGTCTAGTGTTCTTCAATTTCATCCTTTAGGGCTCACTTTAGCATTTCTTGCCTGGCAGGACTGATGATAATTAACCCCTGCTTTTGTTTATTTGAGTTTATCTGTGAGTTATCTATGAGTCTGCACCATCTGTTGAGCATGTGAGGTGGCTAATTTCTCCATAAATGTGACTGTTTCTGAATATTCAGTGTTGGATTCTCAAAAAGGGAAAGTGAAGAAGGGATGAGGAAAAGATGTCAGCCCTTTAAATCTCATGGAAATTACTTTCACCATTGCAGAAGAAGCTTTCAACAATAGGGTGATGTGCAAAAACAATGGTCACTGCCACTTTATCTAATAAAAAATAGCAACCAGTGATCATAATAAAGATCCTCAATATTTAGAACACAGAGTTTTTTGCCTACCTAAGCTCCTATAAATTGTGTATAATTTCCTCATGGCTGAGAGGTAGGAGATTAGTAACTGCTACCATGCTGAAAGCTTCAATTGACCAAAATTAATTATAATTTACCATCCAAGCCTTCTCCTGGAAGTTGCAAGTCTTCAATTGACTCCAGAAATTCAAAATAATTAGACAGACCCTGCTAGTGCAATTGCTCTCCGAGTAGGGAGATGTTGCCTGTACTTCCTGCTTCACCATTTCCCAAAACCTCTACATTAATATTTATTAATGCAGTGATTAATAACAATTCATGGTAACTTCTCTAAGACTTGTATTTCAAAATAGAGCATATTTTCTCTCAAGTATATTGAACTTCTGTCTTGAGTCTATAAACTTTTGGTATATTGATTTTAAACTTTGTGTTGTTAACTTCTTGAACCAAATTATTAAAATAATTTAAGTGTAAACTAAATTAGGTATTAATGACTATAATATAAGAAAAAACTAGAAGTATCATATTAATTTTCTTACCTTGGGAAAAATAACATGAAATTCCCTTTGTTTCTAAAATAAAAAGCCATGTGAATTTAATCTAAAATATATAGTTTTAAATGAGTTGTTAGCTTAAAAAAGTATTGAATTAGATTTAAAAATGGTATTTGAAATAAAAGTTGGTAATTTAAATTAAAAATGAATTAAACAGATATTCCAACTAGTTTACACTATATAAGAAAATTAAGGTAGTACATTTTATACAATAGAGTAATTAGTACGTTTTATACAATAGAGTAATTAAATCATGTTTTTTTACATTATTTTTCTGATACATACATTAAAATAGAATTTAAAAATTCAAGTTAAAATTATAAAAATATTAAAAGTGAATATCTTTTAAGTGTCATAAATAAACAAGAAAAATAAAAATAAACACATTTATATTATTAATATATTTTAGAGATAAGTGACATTCCAAATGGTCTTGATCTTTATTTTATCTAATCATAAGCAAAACTATTTAAAACATAAGGAAATATATTGAATTTAAGGAAAAATAATCTCATAAATTCTTAGTACTAAGAGTAGCACATTGAAATTGTGTCAACCCTATAAATAAGCACATAGTTTTTAGTGCTTAGCATTTAATAGGCATTATTTTTAAAGGTAGATAGCTTTATTAAAAATTTGAGAATCACATCTGGCTGCAGGATATTTTTCTCTCTTGCTTATGATAAACAATATTCACTTATTTATAGAATATAGTTGATAATACACTATCAGAAATATTATCAGATAACAACCATATTTTTCAGCAAATATTAGATATTCTATTTTTAATTTTACATCTTCCTTGAATTTTAATATGTTGTTTCCATTAGTAATTTGGCCTCAACACCAGGCTTGTGGTTCTCGTGCCTTAGGATCTCTGCACTGGCTGTTCTCTTTGCCTTCTCTCACTCCCAGTCTACATTTTGGCTACCTATTTCTATCTGTTTAAATGTCCACTTCTTCATTAAGCCTAGCCTGACAAACAATTCAAAAGTGTAAATCACACCTCACATTTTAGCTCATTAACCATTCTCATTTCTTCCCCCTTAAATAAGGACCAATTCATATACTATAGTTCACTATATATTATATATTATTTATCTATTATTACATATATTGTCAATTGTATTTCTTATCTATTTGAAAAACTCCTACTATAACTCAAGCTTCTATACTAATGTCTGAAATTTAGATAAAAGTAATTTATAATATCTCATTCAGAAAAATATTGTTTTAATAAATATTGTATAAATTAATTTATGCAAGATATTAATGTTGGAATCAATTATTCATTTTATACCTTGAGTATCATTTATATATTATATTATATTATATTATATTATATTATATTATATATTATATATTAAAAAACTAAAGTAAAAGACATGAAAATAGTTACTACATTGTATAAAACATAATCAAAAGTATTTTAATGTAAGGTTCCTAGACAATTATTCATAATAATTTAAAAGGTGTCACAACTACTATCTGAAATAGACAAAAGGAATAATTAGGTGCTCTTTCATATCAGGGCTTAATTTTCTACATTCTAGCCTACTGTAGAACTCTATAGGGGCAGAGGTTAATTTGTAGATTTCTTTCTGGTAGAGATGCAAATAATTTCTGTCCATTGTAACAGATAAACCTTAAAGTGTATTCTCCTGTAAAACACTAAAACATGTACATTTTTGTATCTAACCCAACAATCATAACATAACATACTTTTTTGTTAATTGTCTTTTTCTCTGTGTATTTACATATTTGTTTATTTGAGAATATAGTTATACACAGTCTCAGAAACTTCTTAAGTTGGTCATAGGAGCTTTTTCCCCATTTTAAATAATAAGTTAAATAAACTTTCGATGCCTGTTTAATTATAAACATTCATGAACATTTGTAAAAAAATATATAAACATTTTATTAAAATATATGATATTTAAATTTACACATATATGTAATTATAATATAAACTCTGAAAATTAAACCTGAACCTGATGAAAGGAGAGAAATACATAATCTATAGAATATTTTTAAATGTCTTAGGATTCAGTGTGGTGCAATGCAACATATTGAGATAAGACTCTATTTAGTCAGGATTCAGAAAATGTTTCTCTCCTTGTGCTTGCCAAAAGCAAAGTCTTGGTCATTTTGCTAACATACTGAATTGAAATATGTACTTTTTAGAAGATTCCTCCATAATTTTTTAAAACATAAGATTAGAAATTATTCCAATAAGTGTTCTTATCTTGTCAGCCTAATTAGGACATGAGACTGTTAAAAACATTAGTCACTAGGGCTTTAGCCAATCTGCACAGATATTCAGCTATAATGTTGACTGTAATTTTTTATCAGTAAATGAGAAATGTTAAAAACATGCAAAAAAGATTGATGGAAAATTTTGGAAATGAGAACATTGATAACTATGAGTTATCTAAGGACACTTGATAAATAAAATTAATTATATATGGTTCAGTTAGTTCTTCATAAAGTCATTTATGATAAAAAGATTAATAGTTTACCTGAAAAGAGTTTTTGGATATATTATCTATGGACCTGATTTTTAAAGCCAATTATGTGGCACATGATTTAACTTTTAGTATCTTGCAGTCATCATTATACATATTACATTTTTAATATCTTGCAGCCATCATTACACATATTACTATTGTACTTGACTGAACAATAATTGACTCTACTGTCAACAATGAATAAATCATCCAGGCAGAAAACCAATAAAGAAGTACTGGGCTTCAACTATATTTTAAATCAAATGAACCTAAGATAGATACAGACACTATCAATGAATGAATGGATAAAGTGACATGTACACACACACACACACACACACACACACACACACACACACACAGAAGAATACTATTCAGTCACAAAAAGTAGGAAAATTCTGCCATTTGTAACAACATGAATAACCATTGAGGGCATTATGCTAA
The DNA here is from genome assembly GCA_030015415.1 of Cynopterus sphinx. Classification (NCBI taxonomy): domain Eukaryota; kingdom Metazoa; phylum Chordata; class Mammalia; order Chiroptera; family Pteropodidae; genus Cynopterus; species Cynopterus sphinx. The sequence goes on from CM057379.1 coordinate 13,199,401, forward strand.
GTGAAATGTCAGAGAATGAAAATACAAATAATGTCAAGTATATGTGTAATCTAAAAACGTCAAACTCACAGAAACAGAGGGTAAAATGGTAGTTTTCAGGGCTAAGAGGTGATGGAAATAGGGAGATGCTCGTCAAAGGTTACAAAAAGCTGCAGGGGAAAAAAATTAAGAACTCTGTAGTCAGAAGACTATATAAAAGTACAGTATTATGAATGAGATCATAAATTATCCATTTACAAAAATATGAATTATGCATTTCTTCAGGTAACATTTTAATTTTGAGTATTCAAAACACTAGCCAGGACTTATTTCCAAATAGGAAATGGCAAATTTTATATAATTATAATTAATTAAAATATATATACCTTACAACAACATGAAAATATAATTATATATATAAAAATTCAAGTGTTTATAAAATAGTGTATTATTTTGTGTTCTTTCCAAAGTGAATACTATACATTCATAATCTTGGGTAATTCTGTATAGTATTAAAATAATAGTGTTATTATCAGATTATGAAATTCATAAAATAGAATTATATTTGAGCTTATTGAGACAAAGCTACATAAAAAGTTTCATCATTTTATGATTATTAAATCTTATTTCAAAAAATATTAAAAAGTAAGATTTCATTCATGATTTTAAACTTTTTGTGGGTTAACTTACATTCCAATTAATTTATAGTTAAAGTGACATCACAGTTTAAGGACTTGTATTTCTATATATCTACTAGAAAAATCATAGAGAGTTTGCTTCAGGTTTCTCAATTTTTAGCTTTTAAATTTAACAACAGGTTTTAGTTATTTTGGAAATAATCTGAGGATGATATTTAAAGAATGATTAATTTTTTTTCTAAAATATAAATTTTATTTTTTTAACCATAGGACACCATTCTCTTAGTATCCTTCTACAGCCTTATTCTTCCTAATTATGTATATAATTATATAAATCACATACATGTGCACAACACATAGATAAAACACAAATGCTTTCATATTTTATTAGACTGAGAATAAATCTGCCTATTAAATGTAGTTTTAAAAGGCCTGCTATATGAATTCATTCATTTATTTGGGGATTATGATTTTAGAGAGAAGTTGTACATGAAAGCATAAGCTTATGGGTATGTGAATACATATACCATGTTTCTTAAAAGTTAAATTTAACAGTTAAAATTTGAATTTGTGAAACAGAAAGCCAAACAGATGTTCAAAAATATTTAGATGTTTGGTGTAGTTAAAAAGAAACAACATCTGGATTATTAACACAGTGATCTTTTTTTTCCATTGAAATGGCTGGAGGTTTTGAAGTAACTATATTATATTTTTAAATGACATGATTTCCTATTAGCGCCATGAAATTCTTAGCCTCTTTTCCAGTTATAAATTAAAATGTTACAACATAAATTATATTCTGTGTTACTAACATTACAAAAGTAACTACCTTTGTACTGCATAACAGATTGTTTTTGAATTTTTTTCTTTAATGTCATGTACCTTCAATTTAATTCTTAAGTGTAATTAGATTTAAGAATTATTTTTTTTAGGTATTCAAGTTTTTCTAGCTGTTTCAATGAGAATTGCTTCTTATGATCATATATGATAATTACACAATTTAAAAAGTAAATAAAATACATGCAATTTATTCAGATAGTTTTAGAAACTTATTTTAACTTCATTAAAATACAAAATTATACAAAAGTAAGGTTTTTTCAATCGACTTTATGAAACCTCCCTCAACTAGTAAAACTGTGACATTTAAAAAATAATATTTACATATGTAATTTCTTCGAAAGTTCATCTGTAATTAATTTTTAACTAACAATTTATTCAAATTTATTAAACACTCAACTCTGTGTTCTTATATTTGACTATCTCCCCATGGTCATTAGTAAGATTTATAAATTCATAGAGATAAGTAACAAAAAATAAGAAAAGCAGACTTTTAATATAAAAAATTATAAAGTTTATGACTTTGCTTTAAAAAAAATAATATTAGATTTCTATATGTATATCAAAAGAAGATGCTGTAATTTATTGTGTCTTAAACCAGTAGGTCACTATATATATATCACGTAAAATTTAAATTCTGAGATAGATTAGATTACTCTTCATTAACATTTGCTCCTACTTCCTACCTCCTTGAAAAAATAATACTTTAATTCTTTGGGCTTTGGCTGCAAGGTTGGCAGAGATTTTCTCTTCATAGCTTGTCTCTTCATAGCTTGACTAAGTTTGACAAATGAGATATTATCTGACATGATATATGCAAATGTTTTTATTGTGCTTTTACAGTTAAGCTCACCAAAAAGAGGTTTCCTTAGGTAGAGGCTGCTCCTTCAGCCTGGACCTCAGAATAAACATACTTGTAACACACTGATACTTGCCTGCTGTGTAGAGTCAAGCTGAGACCCTGGCTGGAAGCAGAGTCCCTAAGCTCAGCTTTATTTAGATTAGCTCATCTGAAAAATGAGTATGAAATGGCTACTATTAAATGTCATTTAGTTTGTGAAATCTGCCTCCCCTTTTGTTTTGCAATAGCCAATTGATTCAGGATGCCTTGACTATTTTGTACATCTCTCTATATATGTGTGTGTGTGTGTGTGTGTGTGTGTGTGTGTGTGTGTGTGTGTGTGTGTGTGTGTGTGTATGTGTGTATATGTGTGTATATATATGTATGTATGTATGTATGTATAAAGTTTCTAATATTCACATGAACTATATATTCACTTCCATATACTCTGTCCTCTAAATCAATATGAAACAAGTTGAGAAATTCATGAGATAGAATAGGAGGTATTTTATCAGCTACTTTATCCAGATGTCTATGAAAAAAACACAAAAAGCATTCTGAATGTTAACATTTGATTTACTGGTCTTTAAAATAAAACATGTAACTTATGAAAACAAAGCCTCCACTGTACTTATTCCTTAAACTTTGCCCCAGCCTTAAGTGGAAGAACCTTAATGGATAATTTGATCTGACCTATATTAAAGATCTGGCATGATAACCAAGGAATCACATAATAGGCAGGAACTATAAAGAATAAATTGGCTATTGCTGTATATATGAAAACTTCTTGTAAATTCTTCAGTGGAATACATTAGCTTGTAATTACTTGTGTAGTATCATGAGAACTCTGCTTGTCTATACAGAAATTGTAATAGAAGAAATTAAAGTAAGATACTGAACAAATTTACTAACCATGGGAGGTGGAGGTGGAAAGCCTGCATTTCTATCCTCATCTAATTAAATAACTAAAGGTCATACCAAAAAGCAATACCCCAAACAGTGCTAAAGCCTCTAATTAGCAGAAGGATATAAAGTGGATAGAAGAATTAGAGGAAAAAGATGAAATTGCTTAAACCTGGAAGTGTCAAAGCTTCTTTTCCCCCCTCACTTCTATTCAAATAAAGTGCCCTTTGAACTTGTGTATGTACCCATTGATTGCAAATATAACTAGTTCAGGGAACATTTACTTAATTAACCAGCAAAGCAAGGACAGTAGGAGAGTGAGATAATGCCAGCTTCAGATATATGAGCATTTTTATATATAAAAGAAAAAGAAACTCTTATTTTAGCATGTATATATTTTAAATTATTAAAAATAAGAATATGCATATTTTGTATGATTAGTGATAGTTCTTTCCTTATATAATGTTTTTAAACCAGAGAAGCCCTGCAACTAAAATCAAGGTAAAGGAATCAGAAACTTCTAGAAAATGAATTATCATTGTGTGGGAGAACATAGTCCTTCTCAGAATATATGGGTGTGTTTGTGTGTGTGTGTGTGTGTGTGTGTGTGTGTGTGTGTAAATGTGTGTGTGTGATGTTGTTTATGATTTGCAGTTATAATCTTGGGATAGGTTGCTAACCTGGTAAATGCAAAGCTATTGCTTGTTTCAAAACTAGATCATTTCTCGTGAGAGGTCAGTATTTCTAGATGGGGCTGAGATGTGTTCAGGGTCTAGAAATAAAACTTTTCTATAATCATCCCATCCATCTCTTAGATATGAGCATGGCTCTGTAAAAAGGGCAAACATTTTCTAAGGGAAACATGTGACCTATAGACCCACCTGCATTTCAACCTTTGCCTTGACTTTGGATACATATTTTAGCACAGGACTTTATTACCTAAGGTAGGGAGTTCAAAAGGTCTGTGTTTCTATAATGGTTGTTTTCTTATATACTAGAGAAAGTCATACTGAAATATACTAAAGACAACACATCCAGAAGGCAGAGGTGAACAAAATTGGTCTGCCACTTTTTATAAAAATAATAATAAAGGATTTTTCTGTTATGTACAGGGTGATCTGAGTATATCATTTTATATTTAGATAAAAGCAGCCCTTCTATAGTGTAAATAAAGGCTTTGCTTTCTCGGAGAACCATTGCTATTCTTTAAGATTATTGTGCGTGTGCTCTTTGTGTTTAACCTGGCAGATGTGTATAAACCCTGCATTTATGTGTGCTGAGAAAATTGAAGAGCCACATGCAAAAGAATAAAACTAGCCTGCTATTTGTCACCCCGTCACCATACACCAAAATTAACTCAGAATTGATCAAGACCTACATATGAGACCTGAAACAATAAATTACATAGAAGAAAACATAGGTACTAATCTATGGACCTTGGTATTAGAGAAGATTTTATGAACTTGACCTTAAAAGCAAGGGAAGTAAAAGGAAAAATAAATGAACGGGACTATATCAAATGAAAAGACTACTTCATAACAAAAGAAACTATCAACAAACAAAAAGGCAACCAACTGAATGGGAGAAGATATTCGCAAACAACATTTCTAATAAGGAGCTAATATCCAAAATATATTAAGAACTCTAACTCAACAACAAAAAATAATCTAATTAAAAAATGGGCAGAAGATCTGAACAAATACTTCTCCCAAGAATACATACAAATGAACATCAGACATGTGAAAAGGTGCTCAACTTCACTAGCTATAAGGGAAATGCAAATCAAAACCACAATGAGATACCACCTCACACCTGCTAGAATGCCTATCGTCAATAGGACAAGTAATAACCAGTGTTATTGAGGATGTGAGGAAAAAAGAACCCTCATACACTGCTGACAGGAAGGTAAATTGGTACAGAGACTGTGGAAAATGGTATGAAGTTTCCTAAAAAATATTAAGAATTGAATTACTATATGACCCAGCAATCCTCTTCTGAATGTCTACCACCAAATTTTAAAATCATTAATCCAAGGTGTCCTTGGATAGAAGATTGGATAAAGAATATGTGGAACATATATACAATGGAATATTACTCAGCCATAAGACAAAAAATGAAATACTGCCATTGACAATAACATGGATGGAGCTTGAGATTATCATGCTAAGCAAAATAAGTCAGAAAAAGTAGATGTGGGATATAAAACTGAAAGCTACAAATAAACAAGACAAATGAAAAAAAAAAAAAAACTCGTAGACATCAGACAGCAGTTTAGTGGTTAACAAAGGTAAAGCAGGGAAGGGAGAGTTAGAAAAGCGTAAAGGGAGTCAAATATATGGTGACAGGAGATTTGACTTTGGGTGGTGAACATACAGTGCAATGTACATATGAAGTAATACTGAATTATACACTGAAATCTTCATTAATTTTGGTTAATTTCATTAACTAATGTCATTCCAATAAATTTAGTTTCAAAACATATCCACTGAATGAAAAGAAATCATAACTTTCATCTTCATCTGACACTAGAAATTCAAAAAAGTTTAAGGTCAGTGTACCACGTTATGGGCTGCCAATGCTCCATATTGGCTGCTTTCTGAAGCCTTCTGGATATTAGACATCTGTCTGCTTTCTGTCCCCTCTTTGCCTCTTGAATCCTGGGTTGTTAGAACTCTTCTGTTGTGACTGACCTAACAGTTTCATACCTGCTTTGTAGTTTCCCTACTTCAGCCCAATGCTGTTTTATATGTATAAAAGTTTGATACCACATAAAACTAAGCAAAAAATAAAAGAGGTTTTGAAAATGGGCACAAGTAACCTTCCCATCAAAAGTAATGGGAAGGAGTAGAATTTTCACTAAGGAGAACACTGTGTTTGAAATAATTAATATCAAATATATATAAACAATCATTTGCAATTTATGGCTTCCTTAATATTTGAAAATCTGTGCAGTGTATTTTTTAAATTGATGAATAATCCATTTTGGTTAGTTTTAATTTTTTTTTCAAAATGCTCCCATTTCTTTTTAAAAGAGAATATGATTTATGTCTAGTATAAGAATAATCATCAGTATTTTGGATAGTATCATGAAAAGATAGTGCACATAATTTCTATTCCTGAATATAATGTGCGTGTAACATAATTGATGAAATACAAAAATCTGTCAGGTACTACTGGTACTACTAATTACTACTAATTTCCTTCTCCTTTTTCTCATTTGTCTCCTTTCCTTATCCTGAACTCTCAAATGTTTCAGGAGAGACAGAGACAGAGAGAGAAAGAGGAAACTTAAGCTTTCTGTCACAATAACTCAACTATGCTCTTTGCGGCCAAAAAAAAAGAGAGTAACATTTAAATACATGTTTGTGGCTGTGTTTCAATAAAAATTAATTTGTCAGCCCTGAAATTTGATTCAAATAATTTTTATGTGCCATGAAATATTATTGTTTAAAAAAATTTTTTTAAAACATTTAAAAACTATCCTCCCCCAAAATATCTATTCTCACCTTGCAGGAGATACAAAATTTAGTAGAGGGCAAGACTGAACTTCCTATAGTAGTTTGTTGACCTCTAACTTAAAAAATCATATTGTCAACAGACACTTGCTCACATTCTCCAACAATTGTCTCATGGAGTACCTTAGATTCTAGATCAGTACTGTCTCATAGAACTTTCTACAGTGATGAAAATATTTTATGTCTCTACTTCCAACATGAAAGTGACTAACCACAGAAGACTATTGAGCACAAAATGTGACTTGTATGATTTAGAAAACTAACATTTTAATTCATAAAATACCAATTAACTTAAATTTAAACTTTGAAAAAGATGACTTGTGGCTAGTGGCCACTCTTTTGGACAACCTAGTTCAAAACGTTTCCATTTTGCACTGTATCTGTCATGGTAACCTAAAAACTATCATGCTTTTTAACCATTGATGGTACTTAAATTGTTATGGCAGGTAAATTTGCTTAAATTAATAGTTGAGTAAAAACATTTTTTAATCCATTTGAAAAATCAATATGGCAAATTGTATCATGAATAGTAAATATATATTTTATGTATTTGTAAACATATATTTGACCAGAAAATACCACTCTTAGAAATAGAAATCTCTATTTGAAAATAATTTAAAATATGGAAAATGGGCACAAGTAACCTTTTAATTATTTTTAAATTATAATATACTTGACATGAAATATTAGTTTTAGATTCACAGCATAATGTTTTGATATATGTGTATATTTCAGAATGATTACCACAATAAATCTAATTAATATCCACTACCACACAGTTACATTTATTTTCTTGTGATGAGAATTTTAAGATCTGCTGGCTGAACAATTTTGAAATATATAATACAGTAGTGTTTACTATGTAACTATAGTTAAATAGTCACCATATTGTACATTACTTCCCCAGGACTTATATATTTTATGACTGTATGAAAATATGCAATTATAATATAGAATATCTCTGTAATTTAATATTAATGCAATAAATACAAAATAAAATCACCATGTTAAATAAATATGCTTAGAAAATGCCAAAAAAGCAATTAATTCATTCATGCGTTCACTGATTAATTTATTTTTGACTCATCTAACAACTATCAATTTATTGTCTACTATATATCAAAAAATTTTGCTAGAAATTAGCAATGAAGGAAAAAAAGTTCCAATTTAAATTCCTAAATACAAGATGCAATATTGAAATAGACACACATACACATAAATATATATATAATTTAGTAATATGATGGAGACGTTCTAATAGAAGTTATTCATAGGAGGTAATAAAGATATAAAAGAATGAGACTATGATAGGTTTTAATATTTTCGCTATTTATTTTCAGAATTTTTTTTTTTACTTCTAGACTGGGCTGTGAAAAACAGATGAATTGTTATGAGGTCTTTAGAATCATTTAATATCATAGCACCAATATCAATTTCAGTGTTCTAGAGTGTTTTTGGAGAGTTTTGTTAGTCAATTTTGTGTTAATCCCAGGAAACTATATACTGATAAAATTAAGGATTAGTGAGAGGTTTGCTTTTATTTTGTAAAACAGGAATATGTCAGTGAAATGGGAATTGTACATCATGAAAGAGCAATCTCATGCAGAATGATTTTAAGAGAACAATACATTACATAAAGTTGAAGTTATTAAAACTGAGAAGACCCAGGTTCCCCTTGGAAAGTTTTTATATAACCCATGAGTCATTTATCTAATTTAAAAACAACTTGCTCTAAAAGATCTAGACAATAGGCCATCACGGAAAACATTCGATTCACTGCATCAGCACTAGATCCTAATATACCCCAGGCTGTCTATGATCACTTAGATTCTATTGTGCATACTTACTAATCTATCCTAATTCTCTACTTTTCCCATCCTCAAAGACCTTCTGTAGTGCACTGTCTCTAACTGACAAGTTGTCATTAGCAATGTCCCTCTGTATATCCTCAATTGTCCTCTCAATGTTCCCCTTAATATCTTCCTAACTGAAATCTGACAGTTTCCTGAGGGCATGGTCTCCATGGCAGGCTTCCCAGCTGGAAGCTGCTACATGCTTTCTCACACATTACCTGTATGTGGGTTACGTTCAAGTGCAGTAGATGCTCTCTTTTCTTTCTTCCTTTTTCAACTTCTAAACAATTTCTCACTATTCTGTTAAAAAGTCTAACTCTTTATACTTTATAAGAATTTCTTATATTTATGTCAACCTGAATTCCTTTGCCTCCCTTCATGGTTTTATATTTAACATGTAGCATGCATCAGGAAAATTGCCTCTGGAGTGAAAATACTGGCTGGGTTTTGCATAATTAGGACCTATGCCATAGACTTTGCTTAAAGGCAGCAGGAGATATTGGCAAGCCTCACAGTCCCAATCTCCAGCATCATCTCTACTCTACTGAAATTGTAAGCCAACCTCTGGCCTTGCCTCTCTGGCTTGGAATGGAAATAGGTACTAGTCATGCAACTTTCAGAAAACTAGCTCTACTAATGACTTCCTGGAGCTATCAAGCTGACCTTGGCTTCCGCAGCACTAGCAGTGGTCCTATATCTGGCTTGCGTAATGAGGTCCATCTCTTAATCCAAAACATGATTTATCCAAATATCTCTCAAGCCACTTTGGCCTGTGTTGCCTTGGAATTTTGCTTCCTCTTAAAGTTAATTCTCTCAAATATTTATAGTCTGATGTGTTACAAACTCCTAGTTATGAACATCCTTTTGTTTTGCTGTGGTCTAGAATCCCTATATCACTTAATAGCTTACACAAAATACCAATCTGCTATTTAATAAATTTACACATATATATTTGCTTGTCTCTATATTAGTTAATAAACAGATAGATGATAATGGATAGATGATAGACAGACAGACAGACAGAGATGTAACAGCAAAGTTTCTGGCTCCTGGAAATATAGATGAATATCTCACCTAAAAAAGATTATAGTCGACTCAGAAGAGCCTAAAATTAAACCATTAATCCAGGTGTGATATGCTATATTTACTTAACGGAAAAAAGGCTATAGAAACATATAGCAAGGGAATGTACCTAGCTTAAAGAATCAAGGATTATTAAAAGTAACTTATAGACTTAGGTCTGAAATATCAGTGAGAGGAAGTACAGAGGATGAAGGGAGGTTGTTCTTAGCAAAGAACAAAACCTTCTGAGTTAATCGACAACTTGGTAGTTCACCAATCTATAAAGAATTCTGTATTCTGGCAAAGCTAGATGGAAACACTTGTTTGGGAGATTTTCTGCTTAGCACCTAGGACATATAGAGTGTAAATCATTTCATGATGATCTTAAGAAAAAAATTGAGGTAGGTATCAGAATTATCTTCAAATAGTATTAATAATAAATATGTTATTAATATATAATTAATTTATTGCATACTCTTATTTCTCCTAACTCTTTTTTATGGGTCACAGGAAGAAAATCATGTTATTAAAAAAAAAGTTAATAATAAAAATATTAGATAAAATAAATTGGAAGGTGTTCATATTCTCTTGATGGGAGATTTATTTTAATCATTAGGTATTCTTAAAGATGACATTTTATCTCAAAATTAAAGAAATAGGAGTCCAGAGGAGTAAATATAAATAACATAGAGGGCAACATCAACATGCGGGGAAACAACTGGAAGCATAAACTGTTGACTGCATTGTTAAAGTCATTGCTTTTATCACGATTTTTCAGAATCTTACTCAATTTCTACTTGAGGAAATGTAAGCATAATATTGTGAAGATAAATTATAAAGTTTGAAAATTACTGCAGTTCTAACTCTAGAATAGAAAGGAAGAAAATGCATTTAGTGAAGAGAAAATTAAACAAAAGAAACTTGTCTTTCAAAACATAGGCAAAATTCAAATGCACAAGTGCAGAGAAATAGTCCTGAGTTATCAGAAACAAGATGAATAGGGAGGAAAAAGTTCCATCAAAACACATTTTGAAGTGTTATTCCTTTTTTTTGTAAAAAAATTCTACAAAATTGGCAATTAGCAACTCTTGTTTATTGTGCAACTGCAATTCTATTTCAGTCCTATTTGGAAGAGAGCCCAAAACTAGAATTGCAGAGTTAAGATCCTTTAAAAGAAGAGTAAGATATTTTGATAACCCTGAAAAAGCATATGTTATGCTTCAGATGACTGAATTAAATGGCTTTTTTTATTTAAAGGGTTTATGGAAACAAAAATAAATGTTCCACAAAATAAGTCAAAGGGTAGGTGGTGGGGGACATTGGCTTTTAGAGAAAAGTTAGACAAAATTATGGAACATAATTTATGTTTGCAGCTGGTATGAGACATTTTCTTAATTTTTTACATGTAAACTCAATATTCACCAAAGGCTGTAAGTGTGCATTTAAATAGAAAACAAGTGAATTAATGTTTCTTAATTGACTATAAGTATTTTATCTAAAATAGAGGCTTAGGGTTAATAATAGGCTTAGGCCTGTTTATGTCTGAATCTGTCTTCCAAAATTGTTCTCTCAAACTTTTTCTATCCAGAAAATCTACTAGAGTCACAAAAGAGGCTAATATTAAAATATATATTTAATATTTCTCTTAAAAATGTTTTATTGCTTTTATGTATTCAAATAACTAGTCACATTCATTCCCCAACCCCATCTTACTTGTGTTTTTTAAAGCTTCTATGTTTATTAAACCAAAAATAATTTTTTAACTTGTATCCATAGAACATGTACATGACATTTTCTGGCATTTTAGTTTTGTATGGACTAAATTGATCAATTATTTTATGTCTCAAGTGAAAAAAAATAGTTTGCTGATGACAATATTACAAAAATTAGGCTCTATTTTGTTTAAGTCTGAAAATGAAGATAAAATAATTTTAAAAGCAACTACATATGTGTTTATATAATATTATTGTTTTAGAATAAATCCAGCTTTATTTCTCATCTGAAAATCTCCACTTATCAAATTGTAGCCATAGAAGTTCATGTCCCATTATCAATATGTATGCCATCTTCTTTTCTCCCTCTACCCACTTTTGTTTCTAATGTTGTAGTTTATTTTTTTCTTTTGTATAGAGTTCTAGTTTCAGATTAATTGTAAGTCATTCTCTCAGTTGAAAATTTCTAAAATTCTAAAGCGTATCAAAAAGGGAAAAAATAATAAAAACTAAAGGTACCCTTAACAACTATCACTAGAGGAATATAAATACTTCTAATTGAGGTAGAACTTTTTCCATTTTAAAAAATATTTTGAACAGTTTTTTTAAATTAATTTTATTGGGGTGACATTAGTTAATAAAATTACAAAAGCTTCAAGTGTATAATTCAATAATACATCATCTTTGTGTCACATTGTGTGTTTATCATTCAAAGTCAAATCTCCTTCTGTCACCATATATCTGACCCCCTTCACCCTTATCTACTTCCCCTTCCCTGGATTCCCTCTGGTGACCACTAAACTGCTGTCTGTGTCTATGAGTTTTTGTTTGTTTGTCTTGGTTATTTATTGCTTTTATTTTTATACCCCACATAGGAGTGAAATAATATGGTTCTCAACTTTCTCTGTCTGACATATTACATAGCACAATAATCTCAAGATCCATCCATGTTGCCTCAAATGGCAGTATTTCCTTTCTAATGACTGAATAATATTACATTGTATATAGTATCATATCTTCTTGAACAAATCTTAAGGGTACAGCTCCATGAATTTTTCCAAAGAGATTTCACCTTTAAAGCCATGTCTTAATCAAGACATGCAACATTACAACATTTAAATCCTCCCTTGATCCCTGTTCTGGTTATTACTGCATCTGAGGTTAACCACTAGTACACTGACTTCTAAATCTAAATTTCTCTGTCTTTGAATTTTATACAAATGGAATCACACTCCATGTTCATTTATGTGCCTGGTGCTAGGCTTCTTTCAACATTACTCATTTTATTTATTTTTTTAAGATGCATTCAGCTATCATGTACAGGTGTAGTTTGTGATTTGATTCCTTAATATAAATGCAGCACAATCAATAAATATTAAAGTCATTTTAACGTTTGCCCCTTATAAATTATGCTGCTATAAACATGTTTGTACATGGTTTGCTAATAAACATGGGCGCATTTCTTTTAGAGAAAAATGTGAATGAATTACAAGGTAAAATTTGTTTAGCTCTTGAAGATATTGTCAAATAATTTTCCAAAGCTGTTTTCTCAATTTAAACTCTCAGAAATTTTGTAAGATGGTTTCAGTTGCTTTATATCTTTAAACACACTCAATATTATCTCATAATTTCCTCTTTCAATTTAGCTATTTGACAGCTAGGGATAGTGTCTATTTATGTTTCTGATCTATGTATCTTTGTTCTTGAAGACTCATTGGGAACTATGGTTCTGTATGGTTATTTATACAGCATAAGTTATTAAAAATATCTTCATTTACTTACTGTCCTGTAAAGTCATTCGGTCACTTAAAAGTCCTTAAATGTTCAGGTTTGTTTTGAATATAACATACCTTCTCTTTGGTCTGTAGTCTTGTCTTTCACCAGTACCACTGTGTCTTAATTATTGTAGCTTTATATTAATTCTAATCATTATGTAGTTTAGGTCATGCAGTGAAAATTGTTTTAATTACATTTCAGTCCTTTGCATTTTTATGAATTTTTAATAAGTTGCTCAATTTCTATTAGTCTAAAATCCTGCAAATTACATTTTATTGAATGTTGGACATTTTGTATGAAAAATTGTGGAAGATCTGAATGATATTATCTCTCTAAAAAATGGATTTATCTTCTAGTAATCAGCCTGGGCACAGTTCATTTCAAATTAATCAGAATCTATACTCAACTAAGGCAGATCTGTAGACCAAGTACACCTCAGTCTTTGTCTTGAGCAAGAAAAATGGCTCCTGGAGTAATACCCTGAGAGGCATCTGTGTTTTTCCACAGTGCCAGGTTTATTAAGTTAAAACTTCTCAGATAAATCAATCACACAGGTTAACACACAACACAAAGAGAGGGGAAGGTACAGAGTTGTACACCACAGAGCGAAGGAGTGAAAGTCCTTTGTGTCTCCAAAGCAAGCTCTGTTGACTGGCAGTGCAGATAGCTGAGCATCAGTCCCAAGCCAGTGGCTAAGACAGGCGGATGGATGGTCAGAGTCTTTGTTTGGCTCTCAGCACATCCATCTCTGGTGTCAGGCTGGAGCATTATCTGTCTGAGGTGTTCCTCTTATATGGTCCTTACAGGGACCCTTATGCTCATCAGCCCTTGCGGTCAGGGGCTTAGTGGAAGCAGAGTCCTGGCTGATGTTCCTGTGGTTTTGAGCATTAAGGACACACCCTAAAGGCATTTCCATTATGTGCCAATTGACATTACTGTCATGGCTGCCATGTAATCCATTTTGTAAAGTTCAAAAAGTCTTCTATTCTCTGTGCTCTGTACAGTTATCTTCTGTGGATCAAGTTTACCCCAGTGTTTGAGCACAGCCCTCAGAAGTTTTAGATTGATGCCTACTGTGTTTGTAACTTATCACAGACTGGTGCAGGACTAGGATTTACACTGCCCCCGGGCTATAGAGATACATAAATCTTCAGCATACACTGTAAAGATACTGTTTTTGTTTTCTTTTTTTCTTTCTTTCTTTTTTTTTTTTAAGTATGAGAGCTAAAACTAATGCCTAGAAAAATCAGATCAGACTGTGGAGTCCCATTTGTGCACTTCCTTTCTCTCTAGAAATTTGGTCCTTAACATCCTGAATGCTTTTGTAATGCTAATATTGAAATTTTTAGCCTTATGTCTGTGAGACTGTCTAAAGCACTCCTTTAACCTATTTTATTAACACCCCTATGCTGGGCTTCTTAAACTTTTGCCCCAAGCCAAACACCAGCAAATACTGAGGTATCAAAAACAGATGTAGAAAGTTGAGCCTGACTAACATAAATGAACCAACCTCTTCATGTCCGGTCCTTTATGTCCTACTGCCACAGCAGATTTTATTTATCTTCAAGCAGAAAATTTTTCTTTGTTGTTGTTGTTGTTCATGTTTAATTTATATTTTAGTTTTCACTGTAGTTATTATTTGGCTATTGGTGAAATTCACATAAACTTTTACAAAGAAATTTCATTATAAAAATGTAGCCTATGTAAATACATGTGTATCTGTATGTTCACACAAATATGTAGATGATACCCTGAGTAGTTAATCAATGTCATAATTATGATAATAATTTCTAGAAGCCTAAATGATTTATTAGTTATATCTCCAAATATTGGAATGCCATATAGCTAAGAGCATAAATTGGAAAATCAGATGCCTATATAGTCATGTGTATATGTGAACCTAATAGAAAACATATTAGAAGCATATAAGAGCATGATTGAGTGCTTATTTTGAGAGCAATTCTTTCAGTGGGGAATTTCACTTTATATTATAGATTGTTGTATTTATTTTTTATTTTCTAAATTTTATGATAATTGTGTTTTATATTTTATATTAATAATAATTTAAGCATTTATGATGTAAGGTTTAATTAAAAGATGGCCATTATATTGCCATCTGAGATTAATAAATAATGATATAAATAGTGTATATGTATAAAAACAATGACTTTAACCATAGATATTTTATCAATTCCATAGATTGTTTAAGGAGATAGTTCCAAAATATAGAAATGTCTACTTCTGAAAATAGCAGTTTACCCTGATTCCACTCATATGTAAAGTATCCCTTCCATTCTCCATTCTATTCAAATGATCTGGGCCAAGTCAAATTCCGAGCATCTCTATGCAAGCACACTTTTATTTTTCATCACATCTTTATCTATGATTACCAGAGTTTCCATGGGATGCCATCACTCATACATCAACATAATCACCCATAGTGCCAGGGCCCCCATGATATAATCAATGTTTACCTAATAGTTGGTTAAAATAATTTTTATTTTCTAGTCTTAATTACTGCTTTCTTAAAAGACCTACTGATGATTATACAACTAAGCATAAAATATATTTGTGAGTGTACAAGAGAATTGTTGGAGAAAAATGATCAAATTTCAGGATTACAAATTTAGATAAAACATTAAAGTCATATCTGTACTTTAAAAATCACTAATTAATAAGTAGATCAGGAAAATAAAATCAGGTTATAACAGAAAAATTCATAGGAACATAAACAGATATGCAATAGTGTTAGATAAAAAATTATTTACAGAAGAGGACAAAAATTAATTTATATGGTGATTTTCAGCATAGGATTTTCCCCTTGAGTCCCCTCATCGACTAGGACAAAGATATATTATTAAAGAAGTTAACAAACCAATGCCACAGGCTTTGTGTAATTTACTTGCTAGCTCCCTCATTTATTTTGAAATACCTTCGTCTTTTCTCTCTCAATTCTCTTCTTTCTTGCATCTATTTCCTATGTTCCTTACAACAACCATTAAAATGAAGAAAAGGAGACTCAAATACTTATGTGCCTTATCTAAGGTGATGGCCTTTAATATGTGCCAAAAATAAAATGTAAATCAAGTATGGCTAACTATAAACCAGCACTATACCTGATATTCCAGGAAGGCCTAATTATGGTTAATATTCATCAACTTATTAGAGAAATAGTAAGACTATAATTTCCTGAAGTATGCTGACATCGTACATAAAATGTTTGAGATAAGACTAGAATATAGCAATTGCTATAAAGAACCAAAATGCATTTGTTTAATATGCTTTTAGTTCTCATATTAAAAAACATTATGTCACATTTTGTTCAACATGTTGGAACCACTGTTAAATCACTTTGCATGGAAATCTAGAAAAGTTATGGTGCCTAGAATATCTAAGATACTTGCTAGTAACAGTTTGTAAACCATTATATTTATTTATTTAAAAATTTAAAAGTGTTTTTCTTTTATTTCTGTAAAACTCATCTATGAATTCATTTTATTAAAACCATTTTATAACAATTACATCTTTTCATATATATAAAAAAAGGCAAAGTGTAGTCATTGGAGGCATTATTTCCTAATAAGGAAATTAAGATTGAGAGCTAGCTCTTAAGTTTCCATTTTTAGTGCTTGTTGGTGCTGGCACTAAAATACCAGTTATTGGATGACTTACCAGTTTTCTTACCATTCGTATGTTTCTCCTGAATCCCAGCTACAGCTGTTAGCCAATCAGAACTTAAAAGACAATCCAAGACAAAAGAAGTGTAAAACTTCTATATCCTACAAAATATAATTAAATTATTTTATAGTTTCAGTGGTTCATAATTTCTTTTTAACTTTTAAAGCAATTTAAAGGCAATATCGTAAACAGATGTATTTTGAACTTCTTGCACAACGTATGGCCTTTTTTCTCCTATTTCTGAGTTGGTTTTGTTGATGATTTGCATAGTTATTTTATGTAACACACTTTAAAAACAAACAAACAAAAAAATAAAAGATATAGTGATATGAAAGGCTGAGAAGATAAATTTAGAGAAAAATTTCATTCTATCTTTATATATGAATGCATGTGCTTGGAGTGATTTTTTTTTTTTAGTCAGCAGAAATTATCTCTTTTTCAATCTACTAGTATGTTTTACCATTAGACACTGGATGGCCATTATTTATTATGCTAATTTCTATTTCTCTAAAAATTCAATGCATAAACAAACCTCAAAGGAAGAGGTATTTTTTTAAATATAAAATAATAATAATAATAATAAATAAAACAAAATTTGAACATTTCTAGAATATTTGTAGTACCAAAGGAAATTGATATACTTGACTAGTAAACTCAATTCAACTACTTATCTTTAGCATTTTCAAACTATTTCTAAGTTTATGTTTTGCACCTGCATGTAAATCACACCGTTATTCACCTGAACAGCTTCATTTGGACATCTTCCCAGATTGGAGCCATTTATACACAAAATTGCCTTTTTGGCAGAAGACGTTCTAAGTGAAGTAAATAGCCTTGATTGGTCGGTGCACAAAACCTGCAAATGTACAGTTATCAAAGGAAGAGTTGGTACTGTAATTGCCCAAAAAGCAGTGCTTGGCATTTGCAGAATGAAGTATTTTATTGGATCTCTCTATATTAAGAAGAAAACAAGATTGTAGTTTTTATTTAGTATATGGAATAAAATCAACCTTTTAATTTTCCATTCACTTGGAAATCTTTTTGCCAAAGGTGCAGTGAGAGTGATACTCCAATTGATTTGTGTTATTGCAGCTGAACCTCATGAGGCTTTAGAAGCAACACAAGTGCTTACTGACTGCTTTGTATTTAATATTTATTAATGTGCTGAAGCTTTTCTTTTTTATCTAGGATAAGTGAGAAAGATTGTACAAATGATTAGGTTCCTAATGAAGAATATTCACATACATTATACATTGTAGTTAAAACTAAAGACTTCAAATTGCATGCATTCAAATCCTTGTTCACAGGGAGAGTCATGTGTTCAAGCAACTTATTCAATCTCAGTGGAATTAGGTTCTACATTTCTTATAACAAGCAAAAATATAGGGCATGCCTAATATTGTACACATGAGGAATAAATGAGATAATTTATAGAGAGAATTAATAAATTACAGATTTTTTTGTTTGTTTTTATTGGTGATGGTAGTAGTAGTGGTAGCAATTTAATATTGACATTTTATATTCACATAAATCTTTTGCAGTTAGCATTATAATACTTTTGTAAATTTTATTTTATATTATAAAGAAACTAGACATCAGGAACAGTTAGCGATCCCCTAAGTTTTCAAGTAGAAGCAAACTCAAAATTTTCTTTCGTATGTAATTTAGTATAAGGATAAACATTTGACATTCTATTTTTGCTTATTTAAAAAAAAAATGTTCTTTTAAGATATTGCCATTCCTTGGTTTTAAACTAGTGAGCATTAGTTATGATGCTCTTTAGTTTTATAGTTTTATAGTAGGACTATGAATCTCTTTAGTTCTTTAGTTTTATAGAAACTTTTTATATACTCTATATTTTGTACTGTTATTGTACTAATTTCATTCCATATATTAGCATATGCTTAACTTTAAACATGATATATTTAACCATATTTTTCATAGGAATAAATGTAAATTTTATTTTACGAACTATAGTTAAGGGAACTTATTAGAAGAGTGAGTAAGGGTGAGAAATACTGGACAAATTTAAACTGAATAGGACATTGGTAGTATGTAGTACTAAAATGAAAGAAGATTCTTGTACAATAAAATATAAATAATAACAATAATGATAAAATTGGTTTTTCTCTACCGAGCATGTTACTTTTTATCATAAGAAGCAAGTTAAGTAGCAAAATTAAAAGGAAAACATAGAAGATGAAAGCTGAAAAATTAAAAGAAAAACATTATTTAAATCTATTTAAAATAATTTTTTCTGAAGACAATTTGTGCCAACTGTAAATTTTGCTCATTAAAAATGAGCTAATTTTGAATATTTTTTTTTCTAAATTACCTATTTATCATTCATTGCAAAACTTAATTTAACTTATTCATTTAACACAGTATATGCTATATACATGACATGGTAAACACAACCATGGCCAAAAGGAGTTTACACTTTAATTCAAAGAGATGATACCCATTATTATGGTTAATTTTATGTGTTAACTTGACTAGGCTAAATGGTGCCCAGAAAGTTGATTAAAGTTATTTCTGGGTGTGCCAGTGAGCCTGTCCCTGGAAGATTTTAGCATCTGAATCAAAAGAGTGAGTTAATTCCTCACCAGTGTATATCACCCACCTAATTTCTTGAGAGCTTGAATAGCATATAAAGATGGAAGAAGAGTGAATTCTGTGCTTGAGGCTCCACAAGGTCCAAAAAGGGTAAGATCAAAGACATCCTTAACTAGTAATATATTCAAACTGTTGAGAAATAAAGAGTCTTAAAAACACTGAGTAAAATGAGTCTTAATGTTCAATATATAATAAGACTAATAGTTGACATAATAGAAATAATGAAGGTCTAGAGGAATAGATTGAATATTAAAGTTACTAAATAGAACAAACTGTCAATCAAGAACTGTACAACTAGCAAAATAATAAATGAAGAGGAAGCATGGAGATGGTGGTAGATGGAGTAAAAGGGGTCAAATATGTGGTGACATAAAGAACTCTATGGGCAGTGGACATGCAATGCCATATAAATATGACTTACTGTTGAATTGTACACTTGAATTTCATTAACCAATGTTACCATAATAAAAGAATTTTGTAATTATGTATGGTGACAGATATTAACTAGACTTACTGTGGTGTTCATTTCACAGTTCATACATATATCACATCATTATATTGTATATTTGACACTATTTAATGTTGTATGTCAATTTTACCTCAATAAAAGTATAAATTAAAAATTGAAGAGGATATTAAGTCATTCCTAGATACACTATTGAACAAAACTAGAATAAACAATGAACATCCTGAGCCTTAAAGATATCTATGGAGAGACAGAAGAATATGCATTCTCTACAAGGACATATAAAACATTCTCTAGTACAGGCCATATTTTAGGCCATGAGGTGAGCCTCTATAAATAAAAATGCAAACACGTACAAAGTGTATTCTCAAAACGCAGCATAATCAAATTATAATTCCACAGCAAAAGGTAATTTTAGAAATTTACAATTGAAGGGAAATTAACACATTTCTAAATAGCCAACAGTTCAAGGAAGAAAATACAAGATAGATTAGTTTGGGTTATGAGAACAGCAAAGAAGGTAATAGGTATCCTGACTGGAAATGAAAAAGTAAAACTATCTCTCTTCATAGCTGGAATGATCTAGTATATAAAAAATTCTAAGGAATCCACTAAAAACCAAACCAAAAAACAACAAAACTTATTAGAACTAACATACAAGTTCAAGGAGGTGATAAAATTTAAGACCAGTGTACACAAATGAATTGTATTTGTATACACTATCAGTAAAACAATCTGCAATAAACTTAAGAAAACATTTAAACGAATAACATCAAAAAATAAAATACTTGAGAATAAGTTAAGAATAATAAAGGCAAGACTTTTTAAACTGAACAGCAAAACCAGCTGTATGGAATGACTGAACAAATATACTCTCCCACCAGCAAAGCGTGAAAGTTCCAGTTGCATAACATTCTCAGTATTATTTTTATTATTATTTTAAGTTTAGCCATTGTTGTATGCTAGATTTTGTTGTGGGTTTAATTTAGATTTCTCGTTAAATAATGATACTAATAATTTTTAAGTACTTATTGATTTTTGGATTTTTTTTTTTTTGCAGTGCCTATTTAAATGTTTTAGCTTTTTTTTTTTTCAAGTGTATGTATTCTTAAATTGAGAAAAGAGTTATTTTTACTCTCATTGCATTTACTTTATTGCATTCAAAGTTTCTTTGGAGCCAAATAACATGTGTTTTTATGAATTGCATTGTTTAGATGTATCTATATGGTGTGTGTGTGTGTGTGTGTGTGTGTGTGTGTGTGTGTGTGTGTGTTTGCATAAGCCCACCCACAAGTGAGTGCTGGGTTTCTTGCCAAATTTTCTATAATACTGTGAACACATTCAACTAAGGGATGAAAAACAGTTCTATTCTCTTGATGTTTTTATTTCTTCGAAAATTTACCACCCAAGAAACTTATATCTACTTCTTATCTCAGAAATTAATGAGATTCAGAGAGAGAGAGAGAGAGAGAGAGAGAGAGAGAGAGAGAGAGAGAGAGAGAGAGAGAAGTGGGGAACGGGGAGAAGGGAAAAGAGAGGAGAGAGGGAACACTAAATTCCTGCCTGATTCTGATGAATCATGTAGCTCAAATTTTACTTTGTGAAAGAATTACTTAAAATAATGAATTACTACTTAAAGGAGAACACTCATTTATTTTGTGATTAAAATGAAAGCTACTTCACTGTAGAAGCAGACCTATACTATGTTCACACATCCCACTCCAAGGATATTTTACTATGAGAACCAACTGTTTTGATCCTTCTTTAGCTTCAGTCAAAGACCCACATAAATATATGAAGTTTCCTTGCCTTCAAACTCTTTTTAAACTTAAAAATTTTAAATTCCTAATTAAATATAATGGTCTTAGTTTCCATTGCTTTTACTCCATATTATTCTAAGGCTTGATAACATCTTGATAACATCATTAAACTATATTATTATTCTAACTATATAATGAGTATTTCATTGGCTGTGTGATACCTAGACCCACTGTGAATTTTCCTGATATCAATTAGTTCTGCTTTTTCTGAGGCATTAGAAAAGATCCTGCAGAGAAAGAAAATGGGGCTTCCAGTTGACTAGATTGGTTATATTTTACATAGGTGTGAATACTTTTATTTTTACAGAGTGGTTTATCTACACAAAAACAGGCAACATTCTCCCATCTAATACCCAATATCATCACCATTGCCCACTTAAGTCCTTTGTATGGTCTGAGCAGAAAACAGTTCACTTGCGTGGAATGCTTAAAGACACTTCAGAAAATTCTGAGCTTTGCATTCTATCAAGCAGTTGTAGCATGTCCCATCTGAGGCTCTTCTACACAATACCCTTACTCTCAGTCCTTGTCACCCAGGAGAATATTCATGTATTATAGAAGATGAAAGCTGCAGCATACATCAAGGTGCTGATGTATTAAAGTTCCTGATAGCTGTGCTTTCATCTCTAACCCCCAGTTGAGGTGAGTGGTTCCAGGAAACAAAAGGTGGTTTCCAACTTGCTAAGTAGAAAGGAGAGATCAGATCTACACATTAAGAGGCAGGAAAAATGTAGGTAATGTATCTAGGGACTAGCAAGCTATGCTAAACCACACACATGTAAATACACAATACACAGGCCTCCGGGATTGGCTGTAATAATAAGCAAAATAGTCCCCTTCCAACCTGTCTCACTCCATTTAGAAATTTATATTTCAAAAGTGATCTTGCCTAAAACTGAAACTTGCTATGTTACACTAGGCAATATAAAGAAAATCAACACATCATAAAACTTTTTTGAGGTGTATTCCCACAAAGGTTAGCACAGTACAAACTCAGAGATATAAACAGAAAAAAATAACATTTTATTGCTATTCCCTGGTTTATACTGCCTGAGAATATTGATTACATTTGAAATATAAAATGTCATCATGTAACATAACCTAAAATGTGCTAAGAAAATATACAGACTTGAATTTTTCATATGGACTTTTAAAATCATTTTTTAATTAAATACATTTCAGGCTTTGATTCAGAAATAATCTAATCCTCTCACATGTGGAGCTTGGCAATATTTAGTATGTAAGCACCTGGAAAATTATCTGTTTTTAAAAAAATTAATTTCTAGAACCACCAAATGAAAAGATCCTTTGAAGCAGAAAATAGGAAAAGATTGTGAGTGTGTGTGTGTGTGTGTGTGTGTGTGTGTGTGTGTGTATTTAGAAAGGATAAAAATTAATGTATGTAGTCATGTGGAGACTACTTTATTCTCAAAGCAGCTAGTACAATAAATTCTTGAACTAGAGGCTAGCCTTTAATGAGAAAATATTTTAAGGATCTCAAACTCTAGAACTTGATAGCTGGCTCACATCAAGAAAGAGCTAACTTTGGGCAATAAGAGAGAAAATGACATGAAGTTTTTAAAGAGTGAGCAAGCAGTTTGTTATGGTGTTCAAGGCAGAAATTGTTAAGATATCTAATACTTAATACAATTTTAAAATTATTGTCCAGGGCCATGTGTGATGCATACCTATTTTGGTTAATTTAAGCCTTCTCCAACTTCATATAGTAAACTCCACATTGCTCACTGATGTTGTATTTCAAATATCTAGATAAGAAAACAAATGCCAACTTATATTTAAAAATGACTATTACACATAATATTACTTATTGTACATGGTCAATTACAAAGTTAGGTTACAAAATTTGGTGTAAATTAGCATGATAAAATACCAGCTGAAAAAAAATAGTATTGTTGTCATAATTTGAAAGTTAAAAATGAAAGTGCACATAACCATTTTTAACAGATCTAATTTTATCTCATATTATCTAGGATAATCTTTAAAAATTAGGAATGTCAAATCCTACTCAGGGTAACATTTTTAAGTGAAAGATTAACTGAGATTATAAACACTTAGAGCTTATATGCTTTCTATGTTCAGTTTTATTTACATTTCTAATAATGATCTGAAATGAGGTTTTATTAGCAAGTAACTATTTTTTACTAATTAAATCTCAATGCTGTCATTTCACATTTTTTCGTTTTGTCCAGAAGATGTTGCTGCTGCTGCATAGATGCTGATGCAGCCTGGGCTACTGGCTTTTCTTTAGTCTCACTGTCACATTTATCCTTGACTGAAAAAGATATTGATGCATTTTTTCTTACCGATTTTGTTCTTCACTCCACCCTCTGATTACTGCAATCTTAGAAAAGAAGATTCATAAAATGTAAAAGGTGTTCTAAGAAATCCATTTATGTTATCTGATCCAGGAGCAAAGCAAAAAAGAAGATTGGATTAAGATGAGATCAGGCACTGAAGATTTAGGATGTGAAAAGTAAAGGTGCTAGCTGCATTTGCAAACGTATAAAAACTTAAAGAAGTCATTTTGACTAAAAAGCTAGTGCTCACAATAGAATACACTGTAATGAATCAGAAAAGCATGTTCCTCACCCTTTCCTCCACCCCCCAAAAAAAGAAAAAAAAATGAATGATTCATTTAGGAACAAATAAAATCAAATAATTTTCCTATTTTTGCTTACTTATTTTAAGGTGCATGAAACTTTAAAAAAATCTTTTCTCAAATTTGCATTGTGATTTAAGAAGTCACTATGTAGGATGCAGCCCATGTATAAACTCTATACCCTGTCTTCTGATTATAGAATTAACTTAAACTGGAGAGAAGTTCTAAAATAGTATAGTTCTACTCTTGCTCTGCAAAAGATGAAGGGATCTTTACAGTAATATACTTGTTCCTTCTCCTGACTTTCTTGTTTGTGAAATTGCTAGATTAATCACAATATCTTTGTCTTTTTCACAGACAGAAATACACATATGCATGCTCACACACTCATCAGCTACTTAGGTGGATAGACATTTTTGGCTCGTTGCTATATATATAGTGTCTTTTAGGGAAATCTTATGTTGTTTCATGTTTCTATTCCCAAAGTAACAGTTTCAAAATAGTGTGAATGTTTGAAATACTTGCAAGTATGGACCTATTTATTATGAGTATTAAAGATATTAACCTAGCTTTTGTTAGAAAAGAAAAAAAGCATATGTAGAGATTCTGATATGGCTGAGAGTTAATAAACAGTATAAAGTTATTTATGACATAAACTGAAAAAAAAGATGACAATAATAAGGTTACTATGGAAAATAGTCATTTCAAGCACCCCTAAAATGAAAGTTGACCATGTTCTCTTCCAAAGAAAGAAGTGTCAGAAAATGCCAAATAATATGTCTTCTTTCTTAGCCATAATGCATAAAACAACAGAACAAAAACAAAAAGAAAAAAATAAGGCAACCCAAATAACATAATTGAAAACTAAAAATGCTTCAGAAAAATGCATATAAAAAGTAAAAATTCATAAAATTGTAATATATTTAGAGCTGAAACAATAAAAAACCAAGAAATTTTTGGAAAATAAAAATGTCAACATATTTATCTTAGTATATACTGTCCTACACAATATATAAACAACCAAAAAAAAAAAAAAGTCTAGTAGTAAAAAAAAAATTTTTTTTAAATGAGGCATACAAAAAGACATCAAAAAGCAATCATGAGAACTAGGTTCAGCATGTCACAATATTGAATGGACAGAATACCCAAAATAACTATGATTAATATGATAAAGCCTCTAACAAAAAAGGTCGATAACAGGCAAGATAGGTAAACTCACTAATAAAATAAAAATAAAAAAAAATCAAATGGAAATGATTCTAAACAATGTATGGAGATGAAGTCTGTATTTATGCATAGATAGCAATACACATACATAAAAAGTAAAACGTATGACAGTGATATAGAATGAAAGCAAGATACTGAGAATATAAGTTCATATACTACATGTGAGTGGTATAATAGTATATTATTGCAACTTCATGTTATTTACAAATCTATATTTAAACCCTATGAAAACCACTGAAAAACTCAAGCAAACAAAAACTAATGATAATATGAAATAGAAAATATATAAAAACTATAGAACCATTAAATGCTGAATTAATACCAGAAAAGATTGAAAAAGTGGAAAAACAAAACAACGAGAAAATGGAACAAATATAATTCTTCTGGGGGTATTTTAATTCAAATTTAGTTATAAAAAGTTCAAAAGAGAATGGTCTAAACTCAACTGTTAAAAAAGATAGATTGTTTAATTTAATTTTTTTGAAATGTAGAACTCAGCTATATGCTATCAATAAAAATTTCAATTTAAATATAAAGGTGTAAACAGGACAAAAACAAAGGAATAAAAAAAGATATACCGTGTCAAATCTAACTCAAAACTAAACTAGTTGTGTTTATTTTAGATTGATTTCAAAACCGTGAAATGATGAGAGTATTAGAGTGGCATTAGTAATTGTAAAGGGATCAATTTTCTAAGAGGATATACCAACCCTAAATGTGAATATATCTAATAAGAGAATTTCAAAATACATGAAGTCAAATATGATAGATCTGGAAGGAAAAATAGACTTATCCACAATTGTAATTAAATATTTATTTTATTCCTTTCTCAATAATTAATAGATCATGAAAGCAGAAAATAAATAACAATTTAATATGGTCTGCAAACTAACTTGATCTAATTGACATTTTAGAACATTTCACCCAACAGAATACACATAATTCTCAAGTGGACATTGACCATTTATCAAGATAGATCACATTTGGAGGAATTAAACCTTAATATAAATACAAGAATTGAAATTCTATTGAGTGTGCTCTAAGTGTAAGGCAAAGGAAATAAATTAGAAATAAATAACAGATATATATTTGGAAATTCCTATTTAGAAATTAAACACACTCTAAATAACATAGAGGTCCAAGAGAAAGTCTTAAGAGAAATATTTAAAAACTTTTAAATAAACACAATCAAAATTAATTTTATTAAAAAATAAAATGTCAAAATTTGTGGTCTCTACTAAAGCAGTGGTTGTGAAAAACTTATAGTATCACATGTTTATATTAGAAAAAGATTTAACATTAATATCTTATGTTTTTACCTGAAAAAAAAAAATAAACACAACAAGAAAACAAGAGAAAGGGAAGCAAGTTAAACCCAAACAAGTAGAAGAAAGGAAATCTTTGAGACTGTTAAAAAAATTAAAGAACCATCCTTTCAAAAATTCAATAGAATTGATAAACATCTATCTATTCAAGTCAATAAGAAAAAAATGAGAAGGCAAAAATTATCTGCCATAGGCTGTCAAATGGCTCTACTGAAGATCCACATTCTTATCCCTGGAACTTTGTATATTACTTTATATAAAACCAGGATCTTTGTTGATGAGATTAAAACTGAGTCTTAAGATGGTGACACAATAGCTGATTATAAAGGTGGGTCCTAACTGCAACAACATGTATCATCACAAGGAGATTTGACACAGAAGGAAGAGAAGGCAACATGACCATGTGGGAAGTCATTGGAGTGATGTGAACACAAATCAAGGAATGTGGGTAACCACCAGAAGGTAGAAGAGGCAAGGAATCAGTTTTCCTCTAGAACTGCCAGAGTACAGCTGACACTGATTTTGTTCTGGTGATGCAATTCTGACTTCTGGCCTTCAGAACTATAAGAGAATACATTTTTGTTATTTTAGGTCACAAAGTTTGGGGTAATTTGTTATAACAACACAGGGAAGTAATACATTCTCAATATCAGGAATAGAACAGGGAGCAACCCTACTGATCCTATGGGTATTAAAAGATAATCAAATAATACTGGAAACTACTCCATACCGATAATTTGCCAACTTGGAAGAAAACGCCTAATTTCTTAATTGGCACACTACACAAAATTAAACTTTACTGTAGGCGAAGTAAAATACCAATACAGATACAGATATAAATTTAGATATAAATGTCACATGTACATAACTAAAAACACTGTGACATTCTGGATTGAAATCTGGAACACAAATAGGACATAAGTGAAAATATTGTTGAAATGCAAACAATGTTTTTTATCTAGTCAGTGGTATTCTACTAAATTTAATTACTTATACCATGGTTATAAGATGCTTTTTCCTCAAGGGAAGCTGGGTGAAAGATATATAGCTTCTATATTATTCAAACTTTCTCTACTTCTACAATTTTTCCAGAAGAAAGGTTATCAAAACATAAGACAGTTATTTTTGAATTGTTGCATGGTTAGGCAGTATCTACTAAGCCATATATTTACAATGATCTGTCATGGCAGAAATGGTTAAAAATTTTAGGCTATTTTTTGTGAAATAAAAACACATAGTTTATCTTTAATTTTAACTCTTTAGAATCTATATTTTTGCTAGACAGTGATCCTTATATTGAAATATTGCAAATATTCTACTACTTATGACTTTTAGTTTTTATAAAATAAAATAGCCCAATAACAACAACAAAAAATTGGTAATATGTGGTATTTTAAATACTCTATCCCTAAAACTACATTATTGGGCAAAAATGGTTTGATTCTCTTAGATAGTTAATTATATATAATTATTGTTATTTAGCATATACATGAATAAATAATTCCATACCAAAAGTGATGGGTACATCTTTTTTATGCACAGTTTTCCAATGGAGGAGAAATTAACTGTCCCAGTGTGCTTTAAGATAAAAAATTCAATATATTTCTTAGTATTTTCAGTTTGGTTCAGTGCAATACCAGAAATACATCAAAGTACTACATATTATGATTGCAGCATGACATAGCATAAAGTTTACAAAACCATATATTTAATTTGATGACAACATACTAAAGATAACCCTAGCATCAAAATATCATTTTGTCTTAAAACTAATAAAATACTATAATTTTTCTAGAGTTTCTTTAGAGATCTTTCTGATATCTCAACTCATTTTTTATTCTATTTCTGTCTCATGAAATGTCAAAGTGTGACTTCAAAATTCTGCTTAATTGGCCCTCCATTCACAGTGATGGGTTTCTGTGTTGTCCTTCTGGTTGATCTTTGTCATTCTGAATAATAAACAACCAACAGCAAGGGGAAAATAAAGCTAAAAAGTATGAAATCAATCAATTAGTGAGATTGTCTGTGGATCATTTATTGCCATTGAGCATTTGCTAATGATTTTTTCTAAAGTATAATTACAAATAAATTTGACTATTAAGAAAACAAAATAATTTTATAAACTAATGTAAAATGTCATGAAATTTTACAGATGCCTATAAAATATTTAAACCACCATCATAACATCAATAGTGACAATATTTTATATAAAATATTATCACATTAGATCCTTTAACACTCAAGTGAAGGTGATTAA
Organism: Cynopterus sphinx; assembly: GCA_030015415.1. NCBI lineage: Eukaryota > Metazoa > Chordata > Mammalia > Chiroptera > Pteropodidae > Cynopterus > Cynopterus sphinx. The sequence goes on from CM057379.1 coordinate 13,228,526, forward strand.
AATAAATACTTATTAGATAAATTTTAATAGGCAAATTTTTGACTAAATTTTTTATGTGTGTCATCTTATTGAATCCTCATGATAATCTTGGGCAGTAAATGAATGCTCTTATCTACATTTTTCAGATGAATAAAATTTCTTTGTGAGATTATTTGCCTAGACAAATATATACTCATATACATTCAATTTTAAAATTTTCTCTCAAATAATAAAATATAAAGAAAAAATATCTTAAAGTGAGATTCTTTATCATGATTTAGGATAAAACAGTATGTATGCTCTAACAATTAAAAACAAATTGGAATTGGAATTGTGGTAGTGGAAACAAAGTAGATCTGCACAGAAAGTATGTATTTTAGGAATGAAAAGGGAGAAGAAAGGATAAAAAAGTGCCTATTTTTTGTTTGTTTTAGTTGCTAAATATCCTATCATGAGATGAAAACAAAGAAAGTAGATTTGGCAGGAAATATAAAGAATTCTATTTTGAATATTTTTAGTTAAGATATTTATGAAATTGAAATTATTGAAAAGGTATTTGGAGTTTTGGAGTTTTGAATAATGTGAAACTCAGAGAATAATATATAAGATGCAAAAGTAAATCCAAAGTATTTAAAGCTGCTACATAGGATAGACTTCCAAGGAAATAGCAAAGAAAGAAGGTATTTTAGGAATGAGCCTTGAGAAATTCTAGAAACTCAATTTTTTAAGTTAGGACCCAAACAGATATAATGAAACCTATCAGTGTGTTAAGAAGTAGCATTTTAGGAAATCTTAGTAAAAATAAGAATAATTGTGATATAAGAATAATGTCAAATTAAATAAAATGAGAATGGAAAATGGAATTGATGGAGGAGTTGGTGATCTTGCAAATTCAAGTTCCATAGAATGGTAGAAAGGCAATACTGATTGAAATTGGTTAATTAAATGAAGAATTAAGACAATACCTTTTGAAAAATGACATAAAAACAAATTGTTTACTAGTGGGACAGGTGAGGCTGGGATGATATTTAATACAACTTGGGGTATCCATTTTTAGTGTTGTTTTTAGGTAATGCTACTTTGTGGACCATCACTAAATAATTTAGATGTTTAAGCCATTATGAAGTAGGTAAGTTAGGGTGTGGATTTTAAAACAAGAGATTAGAACCTCTTTGTATGTAGAGAGAATGATAACAGGATAAGATAATGATGTAAGTAAAAGATATCCTCTGCAAAAGGATTGCAGATAGCTATGGATTCTACACTATAATAAAAGAGAAGCAAAATTTCTTTTAGTATGAAAGAATTCAAAAACAATGAAAAAAATGCAGATATAATTTTATATTGGGTATTGGGAAAATGAATTAAACATATTCAAATGAATTATATTTTTCTGACAGGGTCTAAGGCAAGATCATCTACTATGTATGTGGAATGGAGAGAGGAAAGGGTGTGTGAAGTTGAGGAAAGAGATGGAAATAATTATTTCAGAATGTGATATATCAAATAATGGAACCACTAGGCAATGCTTAGTGTCCATTTGAGATTCACAATCATAAATTTTAAATGAGATAATGTACAAGTATTATTGTTTTAAACGTTTATAAATGAGAGTAGTTACCATGGTTATATGTAGATATTTCTTTTGTATCATTTCTTATATTTATTAAAAGTCCACTAATAGCTTTAGAAATATTTTATTAGCCTACAATTTTCTATGGCAGCATTTACTGCTTATGAGTTAAAAAGTGGCTATTTCTTGTCATTAATCTTTGCAGCTTTGTAGCATTAATATCCATCATTGATATTAATTATAAGAAGGATATATATCTCACAATTACATACTTACTATTGACAGGTATTATTCTAAATATTTTAGCCTGAATTACTCAGTTAATACCACGTATGACAGAATACAAGTAGAGGCATAGAACATTTTAAACTTTTTCAAAGTAACAAGTAATGTTCGGAGAATTACAAGAATTATGGCATCTTAACAAATAGGCACCTAACAAAGATTATTTAACACATTGGACAAACTGTGACATCCATTTCAGTGTTTGTTGTTCAAATCTATATCACATTTTTCATATAACCATGTGCTAGATAAATACATCTCAATAGGTGAGACATTTTTCAAATATAAGGGATTTTAGGATTTGGTTTCGATCAAAGAATTCTTAAGCAATAGCTTGAGTTGAAGATACAACTTGCAACATTATATAATTAAGCAATGTTTTGAAATAGAGAGAAAGGAAAAAAATGTAACCATGGAAATTATGAAGCACTGGACAACTTCAGTTTGAAAACAAGGCTTATTGAAGGAAAAAAATAATAATAAGTGAAATAATATGAGTAAATAGGAAATGCTATGAGCATGAGGAAACAATATTAAGATTTAGTGATATGATGTTGGATTTAAGAAGAAAAACATATTATCTAAATACTGCATTGCTTTACTAATGGTACATAAGTACCAAAAATATGAAATGCATATAGGGAGAAATGCACTGGTAGAAAAACTTATTGGGATAGATTTCAATAAATTGCCATTTTTCTGATCTGCTCATTTTTGACATTAGATTCATAGCTGGAATTGGTATTTATGAATCTTTCAACTTCATAGTCTTATTTTTAAAGTAGCTAAATGTACTTCCATTAAAAAGGCATAAAATCATCAAGAATATGTTGAGAAATCATATACCACAGTCAGATTCTGAAATATCTTTAATGTGTCTTCAGAATTTAACACATTTTCATGTATATCAGATAACAAATTCAATTGAGTGTTTCTAATAGTAATTTGAATATCACTTCTCTACAAAGTGAGTAACAGATTTACGAATGCATAAAGACATTTTCTTTGTTCTGCTATTACTTTTTATTATTATTATTTTTGCTTTCATCTTTCACCACAGGTCCTTTTTCCAGGTCAGGGTACATCTGAGTGGCTTTTTCCAAGAAGTGGGGCCTTTTTTTCACCATCTAATGTAATTGGGTTTATTTATTCAGTGACTGTATGAAATCCAAACTTTAAATAGTCTTCAATGAATAAGTTTAGCACAAAACTATTTCTTCCATTTATTTCTACACAATGGCAACCTGTGTTTTAGTGTGGTTAAGAGAACAACAGCTGATGGTCTGGAGCTAAAACTGAACAAGTGTTTCTGTATAACTTTGGATAATTTACTCACCTATGAAATCTAAGATACCATTATTTGTACGATATATACTTCAGATGTGTTTAAATTTGGGAAAACTGAGCATCAATAAAATATACCTTATAGTATTACTCAATTTTATCTTAAAAAAATAATAGAGAGATAATGAATGTACCTCATTCTAAGGCTGGTTGGAATGATAATACATATAAAGTGTTTAAAAGAGTTCCTAGAATATAATAATTAGTAAATAATAACTTTATTACTAAGTTGGGATGTTTTCTCTTTAATTATACCACACTTGGGCTCTAAGATTTATTCTTCTAACCCATTTTCTGTTGTATCTCAATCTTGCAAATACCTTTTTAGAGGTAGGATCAGAAGATTTCTTATGTTGGAATTGGAAGGTCCTAGGAAATAATACTAATAACATTCAGGCTGAACATAGTTGAAAGAGGCAGATTCTATTTTCTAGAAATGCAGACTTTGTTGTTTTCTAGTAAACAAATATTTTTCTTCTTCGGGAAGATTTACTGGTCAATTGTTTTCTAGCTTCCATGTAATTATTTATAGAACAATGACCCACAAGGTAGTGGTAAAAAAAAATATTTAAAATATATATTGCTTGAGGATTTTTCTAGAAGTTCAGTTATAATTTTTGTTAAAATACTGTATCTGTAGTGGATACAATGAAAAACAGTTATTAATAAACATTTTAAAAATATAATTTGGGAAATTGTAGTTAATAATATATTTTCTTCAGTTTGGATTTAAAGAAATAATCTTTATGACATTTTAGCCTAAAAATCTATTTTGAATTTAAAAAAATTAAGGTTAAACTCTATCTTTGCTTGATACCATTACAAGTTCAGAAATTTAAATAAAATGTAGACATATCTATCAAAATTATTTAAATTTTATAAAATTATTTTGAATTTATAAATTATAAATTAGTCTTAATGCAATATTCAATTTAAAATTAGTCTATTATTAATCGATACAGTTGATTCAATATTACATATATATGAAATACTATGCAAATTTATATTTTAAACACACCATATTTTATACTTAACATATACAGTATAAATCAGTCCAACTTGAACTTTAAACCATGCTCTTAAAAAGGTGTGGGCTTACATGAATTAGGGTTTTCTTACTGCTTAGAGCACCTATAGCAATTTATCTAAATTTAACTAACCACAACTTACTGCTAAGTTACAATTTAGTAAAATGGCAAGGTTTAGTGTCACTAATATTATGGTGAATATTAGATATTAGAATGCGATTGTAATTCAGTTTAGATTTTATCAGTCATAATGAAGGGCAAATATTAATTCATATTAAATGGACAATAAAATTATCTCAGTTAAAAGCTTAATTTAACTTAAATAATTAGTTAATATGTCAGATTTAAGAAATATTTAGGATTTGGTTATAAAGGATGCCGAATAATTTGCATATGTTTTGAAGAAAAAATGAAGCAAAAAAATCAAACTATAAAAAACAGACAAGTGCAACATCTGTTAGATGGTACTAATTTTTGTGTAGAATTTTTTAAAAGTGTTTTTAAACATTAGTGAAAATTTAGTTTTATTTATTTATTTATTTTTTGTATTTTCATGAGGGAGAGAGTTTTAATGTGAATTTAACATTAAGCTTAAAACTCATATCCCTGAAATGTGGCAGTACTTTGCAAAAGTGTTTTCTATACTTTAAAATTCTTTTAAGCAGTAAACTTACAAAAAGAACTTTTCATTTTAATGGTCCGGACGTAGCAAATGTAATATAAAGCAATATAAACACAGAGCAACCAAAACAAAGCATCATTTACTCATTCCATGTTTCATAAAAGGATATTTTAAAATCTGGTCATTAAAAAATTTTCACACAATAAAAAACCATGCCCCCAATATAAAATTTTTATAAAGTTTGTAAGATAAATGTATGTTAAACATAAGAAAGCATAAGCAAAATTTGTTTTAACTCATTGTATTATGTCATTAGTTTTATTGATAAATCTTTGTTAATTTAGTAACTATATAATACAGTACAGCATAATTGGATTTCTGATTAATTTTTTAAAACTGCTCTTTATAGAAAGTTTGGCATCATACAGATTTATCAGCAAAAATGGAAGTAAATTCAATATCATGACAAAATTTAATTATTTTTGTGAATTAAAAACTTCTCAGAGATAATATATTTTAAGATTCCAACAACAATCTTTGCTTTTCCTTCTGCAAGACCAAAAATAAAATGACTTTAACAGGTCAGGAGTCTGACAAAAATGATACAAGGTGTTACCCTGTGGGCTCTCAGATGATTTACACATTTCTGGATCCCCTCAACAATGCTAGACAGAAGAGAATTTATTCAATAAAAACCCTGTGAAAGCATCAGCATAGACTTATGTTTGGAAACTATTACCAGAGATAATAAAATCAAAAGACTTTTTTAGAAAATTGGCCACTTTCTCTCTACAACTTTGGATGTTGCTATGCTTTGCCCCAAGGATTTAGTTGGTTCAGGCTTTGCATGAAGACTAGATCAAGATAATAAACAATTAATTTCTTTGTAGATCTTTCCATTAAGCATTATTGACAGGACTTGATTTCATTTCTCTGCATGTTATATAGAGAAACATATAAATTCTTAAATTTCACTCACCAACCCATAGAAAGTATTTTATACCTTTTGAACACTGAGCTTACCCTGAATGTGTGAGACTTGGCAACCTTGCTATATTCCATGAACCAGTAAAGTAGGTACTTTGATGTAAAACCTACTGAAACTGCTTAAGAATGTATAATACATTGAAAATATTTTGGAAAAAGTTAGAATGTACACTTCCAGTATGAAAATAAAATGTAAATTTAAAAATAATAGTAACTATATTTACCTCTGCATAGCATTTAAAAAAAATTTACTAATACTTTTCATATAATAATAGCAAACAAAAATATTTTTTTATGAATTGCTACTTCATTGGTAATATATTCTTATACATATAAATAGCATATAATATTTGGGTAAATGTATACATAATATTTATCTGATGAATGAATTACTAAATGAAATGTAAAAATGTGTTTTCTTTTTATATAAGCAAACTATCAGCATAAAAAATAGAAAAATATTCTTTTATAAAGCTAATTTTTCTTCTTAGTCCTCTTCTACTCCTTGAACCAAAATGATTTTTTTCTATTTGCTTATTTGCATTTGGCTTAAAACAGATTTTTCAAATACATTTATGTGGAACATTTATTCTTTAGTATGTGAATTTTTATTCTTAAAAAATTCTTCATCAAATATATTTGCAATATTCAGCATTTCGTTTTTTAAAATGTATTGTTTGCTACCTCAGATATCCAAGAACATTAAAATGTACTACCCAGATGCAGAAGATATCAAACATAACATGTTCCAACTTTTAGACTATAGAAATCTTTTCCATGGGGCATTTTATTTGATGCATTCTCTCTAGCACTGATTCTAAAACTTAACTGTACGGACTAGAACCTAGAACCATGTTGTAGTGCAGAGCCTGATTCAGTAGTTCTGTGCAAGGCCATTACTATTGCTCAGAATATCATCTTGCTCACAAGCCCCAAGTGATGCTTTGAACTGCAGTTTGAACAACAAAGTTATACAGAGAATAATTAGATCACACCATATTATATCGATATGTGCCACAGTGTAGGTTCTTTATTGTGTCAATAATTTACTCTAAAATTTCTTATATTTAATTTTAGAAGTTTCTTTTTATATTGAAAATAAAACATGCAGTTTTTTTTCTTAAAAGAAATGGAGAAAACAAATAAAATGTCAATAATTCCCATCATATCTACTGCTAATAGGTTATTTTATTACTATATTGTTTGTTCAGTTTTTTCTTTGTTTGTATTGTCCTCTATTTAAAAATAATTTATAGTGCTTGCAAGAATAGTGAAAGGAAATATGAAATTAAATCAGAAATAAAACGATAAATTAAAATAAAAGCTAAGGGAAAGTCAGTACATGAAACTGTATGTTATTAGGTCATGTATAATGATAAACTTGTTCTACAAAGTCAGCTGTAAGATTCTGTCAGGCAAGGACAAAATAAATCAAAATCAGTTACAATAAGCACAATATGCAGAGAATAAAATTGAATCTGGAAAAACCCATCTTTCCATGGCATTGGTAGTTGGAATAAAGTTTATCTTGTAAAATCCATTAAAAAAAAAGAATACTATAATATCAAAAAGAGCTCAGAAATAGGTGCTATATTCAAAGACATACATTTTTTATAATACTACAAATATAAATTTATATCCCAAGAACACAAACATAGACTATTTGGGAAATCAATACAATGTGTTCTTTTTATATGATATTTTATTATTTTCTGGTTCTACCTAATAATATTATTTTACTAGTTTATTAAATGTAATTAAGGAATACCACATTATGTTCTATTATTTTGACTATATCATTGATTTCAGTAGCTTAATCTTATTCTGGATGTCATGTTTAAATAAGGTATCCCAAGTACCTTAATATAATATCAGAAGGATTTATCTCTAGGATTACAACTGCTTTTAAGTCACAAAACGATGATGTTGTGCACATATAATGATCTAACCCTTCCATGGGAGAAAAACAAAATAAAACGAAAACAACCAAACCAGATCCCTGAACTTTTTTTTTTCTAAGGTGTACCATAAAAAGCCTAAAAAACATATTTTCAATGTTCAGCCACATAAAAACTACAAAGAAAATATGCTGGAAAGTACCCTTTAAATTTATTTCATTTTTAAATTATTTATTGGTCCTACAGTTTTTAACTCAGAATATTCTTATAATAAAAACAATAGTCATCACCTTATACGTCAACCAAAAATTGATGCTATTTGGCATTAAGAGTAAACAAACAAACAAACAAACAAAAAACAACAGCAAAAACAAAAAAAAAACCAAAAAAACCCAAAAAACGAAAAACAGAGAATTACAGGAGCAGCAGCATCCTATGCAGAGATCTGTAGTCTCCTAAAGACTTTTTTTCACATCAGGTCTTGATCAGAAGTTGGCATTTTCAAAGGTCATCCACTTTCTCAGTACTAGTCAATTACTGAACAACAGGTGCTACTGACAGTTAAACACCACTGCAGAATTAGCTGAGGCACTGCAGAGACACCAAGCACTCTGACAGAAACATCCTGTGTGCATTTCCCTGTTGCCTTCATATTAGCTTATCCTCACTTGTACATAAAACATTCCATTTCTGTCTCTTAAGAAATTCTCAAATTACAAGTTACAGAAAATGGTCAAAATTTTGATCATTATTTCTACTTTGAAGACCTAACTTGAAATATTTTTTTTATTATTTTCTTGCAATAATATTTTAAGAAAAATCTCCATGAAAATGAACTGAATCCTATGATAATACTATTAGATCAGGAAGTGCAGTCACCCTTAAATACTATATATATATATCCATTTACATAAATAAACACATACATACATAATTTCTCTTGTTACATGAAAGAGTCTACCCCAGGCCATAACCTGTCACTAGATTATAAACTATACGAGAACAGAAATTTTTGTCTGTTTTTATTTTCAGTGCTGTATACATAGATCAGCATCTGGCTTTGAGCAGGTACTCAATAAATATCAACTGAAGCAAATAATTTTTAAAAAGGAGAAAAAAATTTTAAAAAGACAAACAATATACACGTAGATATTCAGGAAGTGGCTCTGATGTAATGATAAAGCAACTATGAAGGCATAAGAAAATTTTGCATGTTTGTCTTTGATGTCTAGCTGGAATATTACAAAAGTGTTCTATGTGGTTAAGAGTCTGAACTCTGATGTGAAGCTCTCTGGATCAGAACTCTAATTTTACCCCCTATTTGTTGAACCGTCATGCAAAAAGATTCTATTTCTAGGCAATAGAATTTTCAACTAAATAATAGAGGCAATATTAGTACTTCCCTCTTTGGGTCAATCTGAGGACTAATTGAGATAATAGATTGAAAGTATTTAGCATCTGTAGTGGGCTGAGTTGTGTCTCCCTAAAAGATGTGTTCAAGTTTTAACTCCGGTACCTGTGAATGTGTCCCTATTTGAAATAAATATCTTCATAGAGTAATTAGACTAAAATCATACTAGGTTAGGGTGGGCCCTCAGTCCAATGAACGGTGTCCTTGAAAGATGAGAGGACATGGAGAGACACAGGAAAAGCCATATAAAGAGGGAGGCACAGATAGAGGGATGTATCTACAAACCAAGGAATTTCAAGAATTTCTGAGGGCCATCAGAAGCTAGAAAGATGCAAGGAAGGATAAAGCCTTCAGAAGGAGCATGACCATCCTCATGCTTCAGTTTCCAAATTCTGGCATCCAGAATTCTGAGAAAATTAACTTGGCAGCTGTAGGAAATTAATACATCATCTTCAATGTTTAATAAATATAACCTCTTTAAAAATATTATCACTCCATGCTTCAATTTCCTCATAAATAAAAAATGGAGCATAATAACACACAGTTTGCTGTATTAATATCAGATTTTTTTTCTAAAGCACTGTCAAAGAAAAAATGTGGTATATATACATATATAAATTTAGTCTCTGTGTACATATACAATATATATGTGTATATATTCTTAGAATATAAATTATCAAATGTCCTTTTAAAGTATTCTTTATAGATGTCATGAAAATGTCTCTTTTAGGATTAGATTTTTGGGAAGCATATCTATGAACACTGAAATATTTAGTTAATTATGGACATAACATTGTGTATTTTAATCAGTACTCCAGAATGCACAGGGTACTGTTTTGTGTACAATTTCCTGAATAAACATTACCAGGTTTTTCTCACTGATATCTTTAGTACCATTACACTTGCACAGTACATTGACCTATAAACTAATATTTTTCTAAACTAGTATTAGAATGAGAAAGATTTGAGAAGGAAAACAATTTCAAGCATATAAAAATACTCAAAATTATGCAGCTACCCTAATTTTTATGTGAAGTGTGTAATTTGTTTTTCTCTCTATTTTTGATATCTAACAGAAAAAAAAATCCATTGATTTACGGAAGGTAATCCAGATAGATGGTTGTCCTTTAGGCCTCAGAAAGTCCTGACATAAAACTCATCCCCTGCACTGTCTCCCAGAAGGCATTAATCATGCCAGCATAAAATGTTTTCTGTAATTGTACTCAGGACGTGTGAGTTTACAAGAAGAATCATATTGCACAGAACACTGAATACAGCATTTCACTTGAAAAATCCGGATTGTGCTTGTTTCTTGGCTAAGTTTATTCTGGTTTCTCTTCTAATGCTCAGGTGTCTAGCTTTTTTTTTTTTCTTCCCTCTTTTTTCTTCTATGATGGTTCCCCCTGTTTCTTTAAGTTCTGTTGCATACCATTTGATCAAGTAGAACAATTTAATCTCTGTTTTTTAATAGCTCCATAAACAAATTGTGTTATAATTTTTGAGGTCAGAAATCCAAAAAGAGTCAAAAGGTCAGAAATCACTATACTCACTCCCATTAGTTCTCTGTTCTTATAAACACATTTGGATAGATGAGCAAAGTAGTAGTTATTCGCCATATACGTTATTAGATCAGCCCGAGCCAGCACAATTTTGCAGATATGCATGTGTGTGTGTATGTGTGTGTGTGTGTGTGTGTGTGTGTAAAGATGGGCAATTTCAGAGCATCTGGAATGAATTTAATAGCATCAGTATCAGCATTAACACAAGGAACTAAATCACTGAATTGCAATGGGGTTCATAAAGACAGATTTGAAACTAAACTTGGGCAAGAAGAGGCTATGGCTAGAACTATAGATATTCTTTGGTAATTATAGTTATCAAACCAGTCTGTGAGGATAAATAATACCACAATACTTCTTCTTAATTATATTCTAGTTAATGGTTTTCCAACAAGATAAGAAGAGAAAGCAATTTGTATATGTGAAAGGAAATAAATAATGAAAGTATAAAATTTCTTATTTCCTTCTACAAAAAACTGACCTTGATAAATTACTAGATGAAACTTTGTTTGTAAAGTCCAAATAAAATTTTTGTCTTTAATCTAAAGAATGTGTGTGCTGGAATTGGGATTCCATTATATCAAAAACATATGTGATCCAGAAAATATAAAACTTCTTTGTGGTAGGACCAGCAAACTCCAAGTTCAGCATCATTGAAGAGTTTCTTCATATGTGGTAAGAAAACTCACTTATCCTGACCTTGTAGAGAATCATCTCACTCTAAATGCAATATTTTACTGCATTAAAAATCAGATATCCTAATTCTTAAGCATCTTCAAAAAACCGGGCTGACCTTCCCTAGCAACAGAGCCAGAAGACAATTTGGGGACTCCTATCTGTAACAGTGACTAGTGCAAGGCCCCAGAAAACACACTTATTTTGGATGGGAACACAAGAAAAATTCACTTCCTATAAATTGTTAGCCCAATATGTTGTGGGATCCCTTTCATCCTTCAATCCAGATTCTACTAGAGCATTTAAGAGTAAAACAACTTTATATATCACTTATCGTTTTCAAAAATAAACATCTATTCCTTCTGCCAGACTGTAAGAAAACTACCATGAACTGTGCCCCCTGGTGTTTACATCCTTATGTAGTTCTCTCTGCCCTGTACAATCAATACAGCACTGTGGAATGACAGTGTGAGGCTTCAAGCCTCAATTGTAAAAAATTAAAAAAATTAAAAAATAAATTGTGGTTCCATCTTGTTATTTTCTTTAATTATCTTGCTCCAGAAGTCTACTTCAGTAGCCTTATGGAGAGGACCATATGGTCAGGAACTGTGGCCTCTTGTTAAAAGTCGTGGCCAATTTCTGAGATTTGTGAGTGAGGGACCATCTTGGAAATAGATCTCCAGCCACAGACAAGGCTTCAGATGACTGTAACAGCTGCCCTGGTCAACTTCTTAACAGCAACTTCATGAGAGCCCTTGAATCACATCGTCCATCTCTAATGCATCTATCTGGCCTTCTGACCCACAGGAACTGTGTGAAATCAAACACATGTTTTAAGCCACTAAATTGTGAAGTGATTTATTATGCAGCAATAAATAACATCTCTCTTTGCTTATCTTTCCTCTTTGTTTCTGTTAATCCTAATAATCCAAAACAATATATTTTCTTACTCATCTGGCTCATAATACCTATGTCACTTAATCCCTGCTTTTAAATGTGATGAACTCAATAGAACACCTATATTTCAAAGTCCCCATGAGAATTTTTTTCTTTTTGCAATTAGAGATTAAATAGGGGGGAAAAGGCTGTGTGTATTTAATTGAACCCTGAGATAACTAGAGAAGCTATCTTTTTGTTTTGTTAGCTGCTATCCTTACTTTTATTTTCTATTTTAAGGTATAACTTGATGATTTGTTTTATGTTTCACTGGCTCAAAGTGTTTATCTTAAAATAACAATAACAGTATCCAATATATAATTTTGCAAGTAGCTGCTGAATTTTTTGACTTTTACTTTTAAACACTGACATTTCAGTTTTGACAGTTTTTTTTTTTTTTACCACATAATTAGGGTAAGTTTCCCATTAAGATAAAATGAACAGAAAAAAATATTACTAGAAATAAAAAATGGAAAATGGAATGTGATATAATATCACCTTGAATATAGCACAAAGTACAGTATATTACACATTATTGACAAGTTTATGAGAAGTGTTAAGATATTTTAAAAATGAAATCACACCCTTCATTCAAATAAAGGTTTGAAGTAGCTGAAAGCTATGGTCTATTTATTATTTACCTATCTACTCCTCTACTGATTTCTAGAATTATGTTATAATTTTAATTTGCTTAATAAATATTTTGTTTAGTTTCATTGTGTGGTTATTTTTTTAAAGGTTAAATTTGTGCTCTATTTTTATCAATATTAAAATTTTTTTATTATTAATTATAGTAAATATTATTTTTTTGCTTGCTTAGCTGCTCACACTTTGTAAGTAAAGAATTATCTCTATACTTGCTTGCATTTCTCTCCTTATGGTGGAATAGAAAATTAACAAATTTGTATACCATAAAAGCTTTTTTTGTTTCCTTTCAGGTATCTCCTGATTTTCAGTTACTTATTTATATTTATTTTTATTGTATAAAAATCTTTCATGGATTTTTTAAAAATCGAATATAAATAAACAATTAAGAGTGATTTTTAAAGGAATAATTATGACATTCCATACATTTAGCTTATTTTTTAAATCCCAGTGTATTCTTTTCTATGTGTCTTTCTATATTTTTTCCAAATTCTTCTGAAAGTAGATATTATATTTTTCTTTCTTGAAAATATGTGTTTTAGTATCTTATTTGATTTTATATTTGTCATAGTAGTATGTGTGTATATTTAATGTGTTTGGTATTTATCATATTTTAAATGTGTTTATATGTTTTGCTAAGAAGGAGTTTGTAGAAAAATTGGCTTGAGAATTTGGGGATTTTTCTATATTTTATATTTGGCAAATATAACCATTTATTAGTTTTAGAGGAATGATTTTTAGAAAAGTGAATGATCAGATTTCCTTTAAACACTGAGTTAATTAAAACACAGAAAATGTCCTGGAAGGTAGCTGTTGTGTCATTTTCTGAAAGTACCATTTTTAGAAACTTTAGGTACCACAGAAAATCAGCTTAATTATATCAAATTATATATTTTAATTGTAAGAATTTTTCTTTTACTGGAAGACATTTTGGATTTAACAAAAATAATAATATTTATGAATAATTGCTATGGATCTTAAAATCAATACCAATAGTTAAAAGCATTTCATGGTTCCTAACTAATAATTGTTTGAAACATGTGTAATATTACATCCAAAAAGTCACTCAGTGAAGTTTTGTTAAAATAATTTTTTTAGCTATATGTAAAAATGTAATTTAGTTATAGCTGCATGAAGTATAGAAATAAGGATTAAACTTTCATTTAATCTGTGTACATATAAACATAGAAAGAGAGACAGACAAATTCATGAATTGGACATTTGTCTATGGGTCTCATGGGTGATAACTTTGACATGACAAAAATCAATACTAAAATTATATAATTTCCAGCTAATATAAAAAAATGATGATTCTAAAATTTCTCAAGTTTAATGATATTAGCAAAATCCTTTCAGAGGATTTTAAGGGACATTTTTTTTTTATCTCTGACTTTAGTTGCATGACCTAGAGGTTGACATATTTTAAAGATGAATCGAGTTAGCTTTAATTATTCATTTGACAATAAAAATCCATAACAGTAGCCAAGAGATATCAGTAAGAGTGTATAGTGTATCAGGGTTTCTTATGGATTTCATATACCTTGCAATCTTTTTAGTCTTCTTCAAACCCAGTCCTTTAAATATGACTGTAACTATATTCCATGTTGAGCAAAGTATTCTGTGATGAAACTCAGCATTACTCAAGACACAGATGTCCAAATATTTTTGTTTATGAGGCATGGATGAAGACTAAAGTTGTCTAGGGGCCCTCTAGACAGTACCTCTTAGTCCTATTCAAACAAGAATAATAATCTAGGCAAGATAATTATTTTTAGAAAAGTGAATGATCAGATTTCTTTTAAACACTGAGTTAATTAAAACACAGAAAATGTCCTGGAAGGACATGAGAATTTCAGTAATAAATTTGGTACAATCCTGGCTGGGCAAATGGAAAAATTGGTCTTCCTAGGAGTCTCGGTAAAGAGATCAACACCACTGATGTCACTGAAGTATTATGTATTATTGGTCAGCTTTGTAGACAGGTTAATGACTCTTCCCAAAGTTCATCACCTACTAATGACCAGTACATGTGAATACATAGCTTTAAATGGAAAAGGGGACTTTACAGATGACATATTAAGTAAAGCATTTTGAGTTGGAGAAATTATACTATATTTTGCAGGTAGACAAAATATAATCACAAATGTTATAAAGGAGAGATAGAAAGTTCAGAATCAGAAAAAAAATGTGACTATGAAAGCAGAGAGCTATGAAGACACAAAGCTGCTGGCTTTTAAGATGAAGGAAGAAGACATAACTTAAGGAACCAAGATGGCCTCTAGAAGCTAAAAAACAGAGAAAATGTATTGGCCCCTAGAGATTCTTGAAGGAACCAGGTCTTCTGACACCATGCTCTTAGCCCCATGAGGCTGATCTTGCACTTTTGAACTCCAGAATTATAAGATAAATTTGCATTTTAAGTCATTGAACATGTGGTAATTTGTTACAGCAGCAATAGCAAACTAATAAAGTCCAACTTCCTGAGGTTTTGGGATTTAGGGGAACATTTTCTATATTTTTTAAATCACTGCTTCCTCCTTTTATCTATCTGATTAAAAATATTTATTAACTACCAGTTATCAACAACATACCTTGTGCCAAGAATTGTGCTAAGATTTTCTGTCCTGCATCTTGGTATTTTTCTTTTTAGTCATGGAATCTTATGTGTAAACATGCATTATCTCATTTTTCTTGTTTTTTAACTTGAAAATTACTAATAATATTAACTAAATGTCTTATAATCATTTATCGATTAGAAAATAGTATAAATATTGTACATACAGTTATAAATACACATGATTTCAAACAGAATCCCTTCATAAATAACAATCATGTTATTTATCTATGTGTATTCTGACCACAGTGAAAGAGGTAACTCATAGATATGAGCATGATATTTTCTTGGCTCAAATGTAATTTCCAATCTCCTTTCCTTGTTTTCCATCATATTCTAACTGTTTTTTTTTTTTTTAATCTCATCTATCAGAGACACAGGGAATATTGCTTCTTTATTGAAACAATGTAACACATTGGATTGAGATACGGATTTAAATCTTGATTTTAATACTAAAGCTTAGGCAATGCACTAAATGGATCTAATTTTTTTCTATCTATCAATCATCTATCTATATCTAGATATGGGCATATCTATCTACAGATAAAGCTAGACATATGAATTAAACATTTTTCACTCCAATAATATAAAATGGATTTTGGATTATTCACTATAAAAATCATCTACAACCTTATCTGTTTATTAAGTAATAAATTGATTGCTATTTGAAGATGTAAAATAATGACAAATAACAGCCTAACATTTAATGAGTTATTAGAGCTAACAATAAAATAATAGCAAGTAGTAATATTTTCTATATTTTTATTAAAGTGGTATTGAAATTAATTAAGAACATACATTAATATTAACAGTTATTTAATATTACCTAATAAAATGATGATGTCACCAGTCAGAGATTATCTGTTAAACTTTTTTAATTCTATTAAGAAAACCTTTTCACACCAAAAATTATAGCTCCTAAGAGATTGCAAAGTGTAAGATGATTTATGACATTGGAAAATTGACTGGAATCGCTCCAGAGTACAAAGGGTGGTCAAGTAACTTAGTGAGTACATTCTCCAGCACTTTCTCAAAAGTATTTATTATATAATACTGAAAGGTTTTTGGCAGTGTCAACCTAATAATTCCAGACCATCTTGAAGATAAATTCTCTCTAATAGCTGAGAAATCTTTCTATATGAATATAAAGAAATAATGTTTTGATAGCCATTGATCTATCAGGTGCATGAGCCTTAAATGAGAAAAATTTTATTCTTTATTTTTAGGAAATGGATGAAAGAGCTGGCTACCCATGATTTGGTTCTTGTGATTCATCCTAAGCACCACAGGATTCCATAAAAAATTAAGACAGAACTAAACTCAAGCTTATTGTGTAATGAAGCTGTGATGCTGTGAATATTCTTTTAGAAATCTTGGTAGGCTGCTTGAGAAATCGCCTCCAATTGAGAGATGCATTACATCAAAGTGAACAAGACAATTTTCTCTGGTTTCACCAAATTATTAAGAGGAATTTTTAGCTTGTTTTTTTTTTTAAGTGGAGATAAAAATGTGCAAATTATGTGTGCATGTAAATTGCATGATCATAAACAAAGTCACAGAATATTACAAGTAGAAAGTAAAGGCCAGAAGAGAGAAATTATAAAGGTTATTTCAGACAGTTTACAAATCAATAATCAATGTCTAAAATCTAAGAAATGCTATCATAATAATAAAAAATATTGTCATCAAAACCAAATTTAATTTAACCTTATGTTTAAATCTTAAGCATGCTTTTCTATGATTATTTTTGCATATAAAAGGTATTACATTTTTATCATTTACGTAAAACACAGTCCTAAATAACACATGTGCATGCATGTGTGTGTGTGTGTGTGTGTGTGTGTGTGTGTGTGTGTGTGTGTGTATAAAATGTTGTCTGGTATTTTAATGGAAATAATGGGGGCAGGAGTATAAATATGCAACCCCAAATCATCAAGATAACTAATAATTTCAAAACCTTTTATGTGTTAGAGTGCTTTGGGCCAAAATAGAATATGTGACTAAAAGCTTTCAAAATGTGAATCTTATTTATTTATATACTTATTTTCTTACGAAATACATACCAAGAAATCTAAGGGTAGTGGATTCCAGAGTTATTTTGATTATTTAATAATGGGATTTTTTCTGCATCAGCTTCTCTGTTAGTTTACAGCTCTCCTATTGATTCCTTTGCAACATTTGTATTTGTTTTCTCATTTTAGTTGCCTCTCTGTTTGTTTGTATGTCTTAGAAAAATTTCTATGTCTCTCAACCTTGACCATATGATCTTATGTACTAGGTTTCTTGTGTGACTCAGTGTCACAGTCTCCCTGATCTTGATTGCAAGTGTGAGCTGAGGGCTATTATTCGCTGTCGAATTTGCAGCCCAGGGAAGGCAGTGTGTGGCTAGCTGCTTGAGGACGGCCCTGCCATGGGTAATTTGTGGATTATGTGGTATAGGGTCTCAGGAAAACATGGGGTTTAGCAAGCTATTTTTGTCAGTTTAATATATATACGAGATTTTTGCCAGTATTGAGCCTATGGGCTCCTGCAAAAGTCACAGATCTTAGCAAGGCCAGCTGTTGCCTGCAATTGGCCTGCAGACCATTGCCATCTGCCCAAGAGACACCAAAGCACATGCTGGCACCAACAAATGTCTCCCCCAAAATATGCAGGGCACGAGGGCTGTATAGCTGTGGGTCATTGCTTGTGATGTATGCACAGCCACAGAAAGGTGCAGGTAGGGCCAACTGCTAATAGGGGTTATCACCCAGGGAGATCTGGGGTGGAGTGGGCAGCTCTCACCTGCCAGTGCAGCTTCAGAATTGGCCATGTGGGGCAAGGGCTCAGCATGTGCAAAATAACACCCATCTTCAGACACCCGAGAGGCTTAACAAAGAAGCAGGTGTGGCTGTTCTCCATCCCTCACTCTGGCACCCCACAACTCAGTCTTTCCCCATATGTCTCTTGTGCCTCTTGAGCTGCTCACCCTCCTCTAGCACCCAGGTCAAGTGTCTATGAGAAAGTGAGTCTCTGTGTGGGACCTTTAGAGGGGACATCTGGGTTTTCAGGTTCCTTCTGTCTCACCTGTACAGCCAGAGTCCCCACTGGTTTTTAGTGCCAAGTTTTCTGGGAGCTCCTCTTCCTGGGACTGAAACCCTAGGCTGGGGATCCGCTATATGAGGCTAGGGCTCCCCATTCCTTCAGGAGTGCCTCTGCAGTCATGCTGTCCTTCCTAGTGCTCAACCACCATGCACAGGTGTGTGACCAGGCTACTTCATGTCTCTGCCCCTTCTGCCAATCTCAATGTGGCTTTTTCTTCCTATTCTCAGATGTCTGTTATAATCAGCTAGACTTCAGATGATTTTCCAAGTTGATTGTTTAATAATTTGCTTCTAATTCTAATGCAGTAGTGGGAGGAGCAAATCTCACCTTTACCTTGCCTGCCATCTTGACCCTCTCTCAGCTCTATTGATGATGAGAGTGAGTTTCAGCTTCCAGTATTCCCCAAATAATGTTCTTCAGCAGTAAAGAAAGGACTGCTCTTGTCATTTTTTTTCCATCATTCAGTTTATTGAAATTTTCAGAAGCTTCGTGCGTATTTCACTTCGACCAACCATAATCAAGCCTGGTGTCTGCTCTCTTGCTAAGAGAGGTGAAGGATGCAGTAACTGACCTGAAACCTGCAGAGGGATGGGGTAGGCATGGCCAGAAGGAAGATTCAGTTGGCAATTGATATTTAGGTAACAGAGAAATCTTCCATATAATACCTGACTACTGAGGCCCCAAGTGAAAGGTCCCAGAAGCACACTTACAAAGGCTCAGTTGAGATTGGCAGGCACTGGTAATGGAGATTTCTTTTTATAGAGGGGATATATTCATAACTATATGTTTTACCTCTAGCTGGAAATCTATTGTAAGCACATTAAAAGATATAAAAAGATAATTCTGTAAAAAATAATAGTATAAAAATGGAATTGGAAATTTCATGACAATTTATCAATTACTTTCAAAAGAAAAATATCAGTATGTTAGAAAAGACCATACTTAAAAGTATAAGAATTTGTGAAACCACTCAGTTTTGTCTATGCTACTTATTAACTCTTTGATGTTGAGTAAACTACGTCACTATTACTAACCTCTAGTAAGTCTTCTAAATAATTTGTTACTTCATTTTTCATCCTAAACCTCCAATTTATTTTTTCGTCTTAACATATTTTTTTTATTAACAAGAGCTCAGTATTTTTTAGTTTATAATAAATTTAGACAATGACTTAAAATTTAATTTTTATGGAAAAATGTTCTTGCTTAACAAAATGATTGTAAAATTTTAGGAAAGATATTTGAAATATAAAATCCTTTTTATGTAAATTATTGAATATCATTTATTGAAAATTATCTAGTATTAAAGCACATATATAAATATATAGTAAACTATATTTAGATAATCTCTTTTTTTCATTTTGAAACAAATCAAACTGAAAAAAATAATACTTAATCATCATCTTTTTAGAAGTAGATTCCTTGGAAGTTTTATACTAAAATAAACATAAAGTTACTAGCCTACTTTTTATACTCAATTTCGAGATGCCTTGGTGCACAAAATCATATTTAGAAGGTTTATTGTTTTAGATATTGTAAGCTAATTAAAAGTTTCCAGTGGCTAGTTAGCATGAGGTTGTTAACCATCAAAATTATATTTGTGGTAAATAAAACAATGTAAGCACATTCTGAAGGCACAAGAGAGAAAATAAAGGAAAAGAATGCTAAATTTTTCTTATATGAGGTCATAAAAAATAAGCAGTACTAAAAGGTGGACATGATTCCTGCTGTGTAGTTTACAAATATCAGTGTTATTACCTTTTATTCACATTGAATAATGATGAATACTTGCAGTCAATTTCCCATAACCCTCAGAATGTGATGTATGTGATGTATGTGATCTATGGGCTAGGGTCAAATTTTATTTCTTAAATCAAGAGAATGTGCCTTTCAATGACAAAGGTTAAAGATTAAATAAGTGTTTTGTCTTTAATCAGGTCATAACTGTATATTTAGAAAAATATTTCTAAATACTGTTCCATTTCCATATTTTATTCAAAATAAGCAATGTTTTGTTTCTCTTAAATTTCTTGTTTAACATATAAAATATATATTTACATCTATATAGATATAGACATATCTATATAGATATATGCATGTAGATAGATAAATAGAAAAGTATTTCTACAGTAATAAAGATTTTGATTTTATTCTGCAATGTATAATCACTAATATAGAGTTAAAAACAAAGTATAACATAGTCACTTTCATTAATCACCTGGGATTCTTATATTTAGTCTTCTAAATCATTATGCATTATTTATGTCACCAATAAAAATTCCTTAAAGTAATCTGAATTTTTTAAAGTCATTTACATTACTTTTATTTCTATCTTTTTATAAGAACTTTTGAAATCTACTTTAAATAAGTGTAACACAAATTACCATATCTTTATACTTTTTCCTTTAGT
Source organism: Cynopterus sphinx (assembly GCA_030015415.1). Taxonomy (NCBI): domain Eukaryota; kingdom Metazoa; phylum Chordata; class Mammalia; order Chiroptera; family Pteropodidae; genus Cynopterus; species Cynopterus sphinx. The sequence goes on from CM057379.1 coordinate 13,249,573, forward strand.
AATCAAATTTAAGAAGCCATAGCATAATTTCACCAGAAATGAAGTCAAGCCTTAATAATACTATGACTTTGAGGAAGAAAAAAGTATCTTCAGGGCACATCAAATTTCTTTTCGTTTTTCTCTTTTTTATAATAATCTCCCCTCCCCTTAGCAATCTCTTTGATGCTCAATCCCACGTCCTTCCTAACATTTCCCAGTTTATTTCTGATTCCAAGCTTCCCTGTTTCTCCCTTTTTCAATCAAACCATGTTATAATACATCACATTTATTTGTGCAATTACTTAGCTATTTACAGTGACTGGTGTATGTTTTAATACTGTTTCCTATCTCTTACATAATTTGATTTTTATACTTAACTCTGAGACGTTGCTTCTTAAGCTGGTTAATTATATCTAATAATATCTAAATGACAGAACAAACACAAATCCCTAGAAATGCCAAGCTTTTCTTCAAAAGTACAGAATTTTCTGAAAATTTCTGACTTCATTTTTTAAAGACAAAGTAGATATTTTACTCTGTGATATGTGAAACTATGTGAAACAAGATTCTAACAACTGCAACTGTGAAATAAAAGTTTTGTAAAACCAAATTTTCTGTTAAAAAAAAAAGAGAAGACCTTAATAGATATGAAGTATTTATTGTCTTTATTCCATTTAAAGGAATACCCATGTGTCATTGTATACATATTATAAATTCGGTTAGGTGTTGCAATAATCAATATACAGTATATGCATCAAATTTGATTTTTGAAACATAAAATTTCTTAATTTGAGACACATTTGGCTTCATGAGTATCCAATTATGTACTGTGGACCCGAACCACCTAAATTTTATAATACTCTTTTATTTGCAAGGATAATTATGACTTTTGAATTTCTGCTGGTTAATTATCTCATACATGAAGGTCAGGATAAAGGCTAGATCATAAAAACAATATGATCTACACCTTACAAATGTAATATGAGTGCAGGAATTAGCCCTTTGCAAAAATGGAGGCTGTGAAATTTAAATGTAAAATAGTTTGCCTAATGTCATACCACTCAGTCGCCACTGAGTCATAGCTCAGCACCTTTTCCAGTGATCATATTATTGCTTTCATCTCTGTCATCTCTCATCTCTATTGTATTCTGCTTAGGCACAAGATTCCCAATCTCAGAAATGAATTCATGCTGAGATGTTTGCAGGTGACAATGGCTTTTGAAAACATCGGTATTTTGTCATGAGCTTTCAGTTATCTATAATATGCCAACATGACAAGGCCCAAGGCAGAGATATATATTTTTAAACAATGATCTATTGTTGGCAATTACAGAAGACCAGCATGAGCCCAAATCTGATTGCTGTATCTAGCTCAAATCAATGCTAGAAGATTTTAGGATTCTATTTCTATTTAAAGAAATTATAATAGTTAAGTGTTTAAGTGATCAATACTGAGTAGTTTTATTTTTTATGTATTTGTTAGTTTTGAGTAGTTTTAATTTTTTATATATATGTTTATTTATTTATTAAAATTGCTTTATACCAGTGTTCACAACAAGTTTAAGGGCTATTAATTTAAAGGCAATATCACAACACTTCAAATCAGTGGTAAATATAAGTCACAGGGAAGATGAAATACCATTCTTCATTAAACTTAAGAATCAAAGGCATTTTTTTCTTTATAATGTCTCCTGTACATTTTTAAGTATGTTTCATTTACATAAAAGTATGAAAAATTTATCATTTTAAAGCAACCTGCCAAATACTCATGCATTGTGTATACAGAGGCCTCATAACAAATGGAAACTTTTTGACCTGCAAATAGATTACCTAGAAACTTCTATCCATATAGTTGATTGTGGCATTCTGCATTAATTAATTTTTGGATTGTACTTTATTGTCCTATGTTCTACAAATGTGACTGAGTACTATGTTATCTTTTACATTTTATATTATTTTTTGAATGCCTACAGCACCTGATATTACTAAGTTGTCTCCATCCAAGTACTACCAGGCCCGACCCTGCTTAGCTTTTGAAATCAGACGAGATTGGGCACGTTCAGGGTGGCATGGCCATAGACTTATGCTTTAAGTATAACTAAATACAGTCATAATAAATAATTAAAGATGGACCTTTACTATCTGACAAAGGGTTAATATTCAAAATTTATAAAGAACTCACGTAACTCAAGAACAAAAAACAAACTATCCAATTTAAAAATGGGCAGAAGATCTGAATAGGTATTTCTCCAAAGAGGAAATACAGATGGCCAATAGACATATGAAAAGATGCTCAAGGTCATAATCATCAGAGAAATGGAAATTGAAATTACAATGAGATATCACTTCACACCTGTCAGAATGGCTATCATCAATAAATCAAAAAGCAACAAGTGTCAGTGAGGCTGTGGAGGAAAGAATCTTTATGCACTGTTGATGGGATTGCAAATTGGTTCAGGCACTATGAAAAGAGTTTGGAGGTTCCTCAAAAAATTAAAAATAGAACTATCATTTGACCTAGTGATGGTACTTCTGGATATTTATCCAAAGAAATCCAAAACACTAATTCATAAAGATCTATGCACCCATATGCAGGATTCATATTTCATAATAGCTGAAATATGAAAGCAACCTAAGTGCCCATCAATAGACTGTTGGATAAAGAAGAGGTGGTATATATATACAATGGAATATTACTCAGCTATAGAAAAGTGAAATCTTATCATTTGCAACAACATGGATAGATGTACAGGGCATTATACTGAATGAAATAAGTCAAACAGGGAAAGAAAGATAAATATGGGAATGTAGAGAAAGAAAAGCTTTATTTTTTTTTTAAATGGACCTTTACAACCACACATAAGAAGTTTCACAATATTGTACCATCAAAGTATATGCCATTTAATACTTCATGTATACAAAATGACATTTATTCATAAGATAAAAAAGTATTTGTTTAAGCAGTGTTTTGTAATGTTTTGTGTTGCTTCATGTAAAATGCAGTTTTAAATAACCAGAATACATGGAAAATAAAGCATTATTAAAGGATAGTATACTTTGATAATTATTGGTCGATATTAAATATGTTTGCTTTTTTTCCCCCAAAAAATAGATTGAAGGCTCTTATATACTGTTAAAAACAAAACAAACAAAAACAGTGTTATCCTAGGAACTATTTGTAAGACTTCATAGCTTTGTGGCTTGTAAGTGTAGAGGGTGCTTTAAGTGACTCCAGAGAGAGTTTATGAATTCGACTGTGCAGTGTAGGTGTTGGATATAGAGACAAAACAAACAGTTATAAGATTTTCAGACATTTTTGATTGGTTACTAAAATAAATCTCTTCTTCAACTGATCATTTTTTTTATTATGACATATTTTGGGTGGATATTAACTGACGCTCAGTTTTTAACAAGTTCTGTAAAGTTAAGGCTCAGATAGGCATGGACATGCAAAAACTTTTAAATACAGAATTTTTTTACATAGCTTAATGCTATATTTCTGAGACATTAATCTCAAACAAAGTAAGTGAAACATGTTATACCACTTTTCTAATACACATATATATGATATTAGAATGATAAATGATAAAATATGTGAGAATTAGAAAAGTGGTATACTAGAAATACCAGAATCCTGCATTGTCAAAGCTCCCCACTTCCATGAAATCTTAAAGACAAATATGTATTTAGGATAAGTAGGTCACTTTATAAATAGAAATTGAATAAACTAGGATTAAGATCTTAAAATGTTTCTCAGTCTTTAAACACAAACCCCAGTCTTAATATCTGTTAGTTTGGTAGAGCTGCCTTAACAAAGTACCAGTGTATTGGGATCTTTAAACAATAAAAATTTAGTCTTTGCAAGTTCTGAACATTAAAGAGTCTAAAATCAAGGTACTGGCAGTATTGGTTCTTTCTGAGCTCTGTGAGGTATTATGGAAATATAATTCAAAACAAAATCCTCTTCTAACCCAGAAAGCTGCCCCGCAAAGATAGTGCAGAAATAGTTTCATTGTTAAAAGAGTACTAGGCTGAATGGGATGCTCTAACAGGCAATCAGCTAAGAGGTGGCAAAGACAGAAAGAAATCTCACCCTTTTACTTAGGCAAGCAGATATAACCCATTATATACATAATCTCTAAAATAAATGATTAGTCCTCAAGGAAGCAGACTTGATGTCACCAGTTTTGACACACAGTTAATCCTAGATTTACATAGTGATTGGGATGATCATCTCTGTTAGCTAATTGACTTTAGAAAAAGAAAAACACAAATTTCTCATATATTTATGACAGGAGACAGTTTTGCCATGTGGAGCAAGGTGCCCATAGAAGTTAGATCCCTACTGTCTCACAGAAACTGGGAGATTTGGGTGCTGTCTTTCCTGATTGGATTTCAAAGAGATGGCTCCCAGGTCCTTAAAAAAAGACAAGCGTGGTTAGAACACTGGCAAAAAGCATATTTCGCTTCTAAAAAATTTACATACATTTCAAAGAGACAGAGAAAGAACTTGTGCTTGCAAGTTTTCTATAGTAAATGTTTGAAGAAAGGGAAAGTGGAGAACACTTTTATTAATGAGAATTAAGCCTCTTGGTTTTAGTTTTTGTTTGTTTTTACGGAGGGACGGATCTGTTCCAGGCTTCCCTCTCTCTCTCTGGCTTGTAGATGACCTTCTTTCTCCCTGTTGCTTCACATCATCTTCCTCTATGCTTGTCTGTCTCTGTGTCAAATTTATCCTTTTCATAAGTGCATCAGTCATATCAAATTGGGGCCCACCGAATGACCTCATTTTTCTTTGTTACCTATGTAAAGACCTTATTTCCAAGTAAGGTAACACTCTGAGTTCCCGAGTCATAAGACTGTCACATATATATTTTGGGGGGTGGGGGACAGAGTTCAAAACACAACATCATACTACCTTCTTCAAGGATAAGAGAAAAGAAAGCAGCATTCCCCGAATAGAAAGAATCACCAGTGACTGGCTGGAATTTCTGATCAAGTAGAAAACAGGTACATTTCTTTAGCTCATTTCTTCAGCCACAGAAGTACAGGAAGGCAGAAACAGTGAGAAGAGGGAAATAATACCACTGCTATTTACATGGGAGTTACCACTTTTCACAGGCCTCCTGTGTGAGAGGAGGAAGGAAAAAAGTTCTTGACATTTTAATTCATTATGATTTTATCAACTAGAAAAATTAGCTCAGTTAGTGATAAAAATTTAGAATTTACACCTGAAGGCTATTATGACTTTTTTTTATTATTATTCTATAGATAGTGTTAAAATTGCAGGCAAACTTAATTGGTGAAATGTATGCTAAGAATCTTAAAACAATGCCTTTCCCTCAGGGGACTATGAAAACTGTTCTACCCTGAGGCAAGTAACTACTTGTTAGAGACTAGTTACCCTCTAAGAAAAAGACTTGTATTTCTTCTTAAAGGAATATAAGTCTCTTCCCTGTTTGATAAAACAGATATAAGAAAATACATTTTTTCTTATCAACTACAAGAGTCCTAGGTATTTGTTCAGATAACTTAGTAGTGAAACATTACTGAAATTTGCTATGCCAGCCCAGTCTCTGGTGGTTGAAAGTACCAGAATGGAATATTTTAAACTTACTGGAAGTGCAGTATGTCAACTAGATTTTGGGTTAAGCCACCACTCAGAGAATCTGAGTCTGTATTTTTGTACTAGAGAAGGGAAGTGAGAATGGAGAACAGCTCACTATTTCAACAGCTCACTATTCTCTTTCAGCTGTGTGATTCTGTCAACAAGAACATGGCAAATAGTCGCATTAATTCTTTTCTTTTGAAGCCTAAGGTTTTGGCTAACCAGTGCCTTAATTAGCAGGATTCCCACCCAAGCAAGACCTTAGGGGAATGCCAAAATCAGGGATCAAGTAAAGCTGTAAATACAGTGATAAGCCAAAGTAAACAAAAGTGAGAACCAGGGTCAGAAAAATTAATAGATTGTAGGAGACAGAAGGCTATACAAGCACTAAATGCAAGGGTTAAGATATGTAAACCAGGGAATAAGAGAAGAAGCTAGCAGATTGAGAGCAAACAAAACACATTCACAGTAATTCCTAAAAGAAGTTATTTCTACCAAAGTTCAAATGGGAAGAAATGCATATGCTTGAGCTACATACTTATTTAATTTTAAAATTTAATTCAATATTTGCTAGCTGCTATGTCATATAAGGATAGATGACAAAATTCAAAGAATCTGGATTAGAACATTAAAATATTTTAGATTAAATGCTTCAAAATCATATACTAATTTCATCATTGAAAAATATTTTTGAATCTAAATTAAGTATGAGGTCTCACATATCTCGCATAAAGAACAGAATTGACATTATTAACATAATGCAGTGTACAGTTTGAATATATTATTGAATTAGAGGTAAATATACTAAAGCAAACTGTTCTCTTTCAGATTCTGTTTTCTGATATATATATATATATATATATATATATATATATATATATATATATATAACAGGTATAAAATAGCACAAGATATGTAAAAAACACAAATTCAGAAAAGGTAATAAGCTGTCAATAAGGCACAAGTTTCACTACAACGAATAATTTTAACACAACGGTTGTTCAGCTGAACTCAGCAATCTGATTACATATAGGATACCAAAATATGTTGAATAATACATTGCCTAATTTCATTTGCTCCAAGAGCATGATTAAAAAACACATGATTATATATAATAAAAATTATCTATTTAAAAGACTAAGTTAGTTCTTAATTAACTTATTTGAATAGGTTTCCATGATTAATTGTTACCTGGAAAAAGCATGTCAGAGGACAATTTTATTAAATGATACTCTGACTTGTAACACATGTATAGAATATATACACATATGTTGATACATACATATATATCCACATACATATAAATACAATTATGACTTTCAATATAGAAAATAATTTCTAAATCTAATATGTAGAAATATAAAACATGGTCCAGTTTCAAATAGATGAGATGGTGATTTTATTGGCCTTCACTTCCCTGCAGAGAATTTTTTTTAATGGTCTCTAAGGAAAGATAATAATGCAGTATCCCTTAGTAGCTCATCTTGAAAGAGCACAAGATTATAGTTTTTAAATGATAATGAGTTTAAACTGAATTTTGGCACAGTAGTGAGTTTGCAACATTTCATTCTTTGTCCTCGCTTCAATCTCTGTTTTGAAAAGGAAGCGTAAGACTGCTAACAGCTGATATTGTCAGAGCAAATAATGGTAATATAGACATCTTTTCTGTGGGATTTTGACAGAATGTGTACCATGGAAACAATCTCTCAGCAACAAAATCGTCCAAATTGGGAAATCATCCCCAGGTCTACTTACCCTTTGTACTTATATTTTTTTGTAATTTTCTTTAAGCTATTTTAATTTTCCCATTAAAGAAACTCCAGGGATAAAAAAAAAAAATCTATGATTGCCTTTATACTGTATTTTATTTGAATTAGAAAATCAAACCACAAAAATGGTTCACTTGAATGTTGCCTTAGAAATAATTAAGAGTAGCACATATAGCTGAGATAGGAAGAAATCAGGATCCAGGATGGTTGTGTATGTTGCCCAAGGCCAACTAGTGCCTGGCAGAGCCTCCAGGGAAATGCAGTTTCCCTATGTCTTTTCAGGGGGTATTTTACTTAAGCTGTAACAAATGCTGAATAGAAATCGAAGGAGTTATCCATGTAATTAGTAACAAAATATACTTTCACATACCACAAATTTATTTTTAAAAAAAGATTCTAGAAAACACTTCCCTTATGAAACCTTTCTATTAATTTGATGTTGAAAATTTATATTGATTACAAGTGTGATAATTTAAAAGCTTTAGTGAATAAATTTTAATATCTATTAAATTGGGTTTATTAAATAGTAGACAAAATAAATAATGATTATTTATAAGAAATGCCTTATCTTGTTGTCAGTTGAAAAAAGACCATGCTTCACATTAAACCAAAAAAATAAAAAATTTGAGTAATGATTTACAATCATTGAAAAAATAAAATATTTCCTCTATAGGTAGTTATGTAATCCACCCAAAGATATATTGTCATTTGATTTTAACTCATTTTATTTTTTTATGTAGCATGTAATTTTTTATACAAGCAACTGCCATCTGTTCAAACTAAATAAACAAAAAGTTTCTAGAATTCTCTTTTAGCTTGTACAGTTCTGAATAATTGGTTCCAGAATTGCCTCTGGCACCTTGCTTCTAAAAACAAAACAAAACAATAATAACAACAACAACGACGACGACAACAACAAAAACACATTTTAGTTAGTTTCAAACCAGAATGCTTCCAGTAAGTCTATAATGGCTCTATCTTTGCGAATTATTGTCTATTCTGTGGAGCCCAATTGCTCTGTATCAGTTTGCTTGTATATTGTTGTTCATTTTTTTCCCTCGTGTTTAAAGAGGATATTCTATGTGCTGAGTTTAAAGTGGGATAATTGTGAGCAAAGTATGCAAGGTTCTTAACCTAACTTGGAATCTCTAATAGGATAGACAGCAACCTCGCAAATAATCATAGAAATAAATACATGTAAATACCACAGCTCTGATGAGATGGCATGTGTTGTAATCATGAAATGGTCTAAGAGGAGGAATTGATCATTTTAGTTGATCAGAGAAATCTTCTCTTCAGATGTGACTTCTAAATAAAAATTGGAAAGAGCAGTATCATTTCACAAAGTGGAAGGATACGGGAGGCAGAATGAAAAGTGTCCCAGGCAATGGAGACAACTGAAAATGCATTTGAAGAGAAGCATGCCACATTTGCAAAATGTAAAAAGGACAGATCTGCTGGGATCCAGAAAGAATGAGGAGTGTATGTGAAGCAAAACTGGAGAGGCACACAGGAGTCAGGCCTTCTGCGTCCTGTTAAAATATTTAAGAACAATGGGAATGCATTGCTTTTTGTTTATAATTTTATTTTTAAGGATATGGAGTAACATACATAAGATTTTAATTTTGTAAAAGTAATCCTTTATGTAGGGTAAATAAAAGAGTTTGAAAGAGGCCGAGGTACTTGGAAGCAAAATAAAAGGCTATTGCCGAATTCCAAGAATGATATGGCATATCTGGGAGTAAGATGGTAGTTTTGCATGTGAAAGAAGTAGACACATTTGAACAGTGTTTAGGAGAAAAAAAAAATTGACAGAAATGTGATGATGGATTAGATAATGAAGACTGTAGAAGAGTGTAATATTGTGGTTTCTGGCTTATATAACTAGTGAAATCAATTATCATTTACTAAGATAAGAAATAATGGAAGAGAATGATTCTTGAGAGTAGGAAGATCATAACTTCAGTTTGATCTCACTGAGTTTAATTTTCCCTTAACTCAGCCAGTAGGTGATTCAAGTAGGCATATGGGTTGTGTGTCTAGAGCAAAGAGTGTTTTATGGTAAAGAATTTTGTATGTGGAAGCAGTGATGGCTAGATGTAAAAATATATATATAATAATAATTAATTTTGGCAGACAATATAAACCTGATAGTAAAATTCTGTTCATCCCAAGCTAATTTAATTCAATTGCTTCCTAAAATCCATTTTCAAAAATGACTGTTGTAAAAATGAATAATACCTCCTCTTTTCAAAAATTACTGCTAATCTTTAAATTACTATTTAGAAACATTTTGAAATCATAACTAAAAATTTCAATGTAATCGAAACAAAACAAATAGTGGTATCTGAATAGAATACCATTATATAGTTATAGTTCAAATATATGCCCAAATCGAGCCATTAGTCAAGACAAGAACATTTGATTAATTTGTTTTATCAGTAAAAATTTAGGCTTCACAAGCATTAAAACATTTTAATTACCCCAAAATAATTTTTTTAAGACATTGGTGCTTATATCCTCGATGTCAGAGAATGCAGATAGTGCAATTTGGAATTTTCCCTTTAGTTACCATGTTCTAGGAATTGTCTTATATGTAAAGTTTATGATAGGGCTTTAAATTGTATCTCTAATTAAGACTTTATCATTGCATTGCATAAGTATCATTTGTTTCTTCAATAAAATATAATAAAGTGATATTATGTGAAAAGCTCTAGGCATCCCCTGAACTCTACAACAGGAGTTCTTACCTTTTTGAGGCACTTGCAATCTATCTGAGTGAGGCCACTTTAAAACTGAAGTGTTGGAAAATGTTATGGGAAGAGAACAGGATCCAGAATCAAGTAGAAGCTCAAAGTTAAGTGTGGTCAGTTCTCCTTGGAGCCTGGTGTTTTAGCAAGGTGAAAAGGAGTAGTGCTCTTGCTTCAAACAGAAAAGGTTGAAGGATAGTTGGTGGCACAGAGGCACTCTCAGATTCTTTTGTCACATCTTTCTCCAGTACATTTAAGACTTCCCTTTCCTGCCTTGTTCCCAGATAACTCAGGCTGTTTTTCCATTGACAAAAGGGAAGCAGTGAGAAGAGAATGTCCACATGCATCTACTACTGTCAACTTTATCAAATCTTTCCAGATCTATATCCTTGTCTCTCTTCTTATCACAATGTATACACTTTGGGGATTCCTTTCAAAAGCAAAAAGAGCCGCTTGTGATTTTGATCTTCTCTCTTCTCTTTGCCTTCACTTCAGAAATTGTCTCATTTTCCTGCTTCCTGCACCAGCATGTTTTCTTTCTTTGAGTCATTTTCACCAGCACATGCACTGATGTTATTATCTTCCAACTGCAAAACTGTCCTTTGACACTGAATATTTTCCAACTAACATAAAATTTATTGGCTTCTCAGTTTAAGAAAATTATCTGAATTTTTAAATTCTCAGCTTTACTCCTTCCTTTCTCCTTTCACAATACCTCAGCCATGGTTAAAGTCTCATGCTTCCATTGACCTAGCCTTTCTCAGGATCACTGATAAAGCCTCAATGCCAAATTCAATGGACAGTTTGAAACTTCATCTTTCTCAACTATCAGTAGCATTTGAGATAACTGATCTTTTCTAGATAATCTTTTACAGTCTCTAACTTAAAAATTGTGTGTGTGTGTGAGTGTGTGTGTGTGTGTATGCTGCAAACTCATCTCTCTAGCCTATATCTTATTTCTTAATTTCAGAAAAGTGCCTCCTCAATTTTTTCCACTTGGATGTCTAGGAGAGACTTCAAAATTAATGTGCACAAAACAAAACTCTTTCTAATCCTCGCATCAAACCAACACCTTCTGCAGCACTTCAATCTCAGTCAAAAGACCGCCGTTCTTCTACTTGCTTAGACCAAATTTATGGAATCATCTTTGAGCTTTCTGCATTATATTTCATATTCCAATACATCCATAATACTTTTGGTCATCCCACTGAAATTTTATTCCTTATCTGGCCACTTCTCACCATCTCGCTGCAGCAATTGTTGTCTATGACATCAAATGTAATCCCTTTAAAATATATCACTTCATATTACTTGAAAGTCTTCAGGGTTTTCAAATCTTTCTCAGACTCCAATCCAAATTCTATGTGATAGCTGTCTAGGGTATACAAACTATTAACCACTATTTAATTATAACCTATTACCTCTTTCCTGCTTTTCCACTTTTATTTTCTCACTCTCATTTAAATTATTTTGCTGTCCCAAGCAAATTTCTACCTCAATGATTGTGTTTTTCTCTCTGCCTGTGAAATATTCACTCAGAATTGTCAAGCTCTTTTTTTTTTCTTTTAGTGTCTGCTCAAATGTTTCCATACCAAGAAGCCTTTTCCTAATATCTTGATATGAAATAATATATACCCAACTTAATGATAGTTGTCTTATTCCACTTTATTATCAGCATTTAATCAAATCTCTATTAATTACACTATCCTCATGCATTTGTTTTTGGCCTATCTTTGTGTTCAATAGAATATGACTAAAATAAAATTGTCTGTTTTACTCATAGCTATATCTATGACACATTAACTGGTGCATAGCATATATTAATCCTGTAATATTTGCTAAACAATTGAATAACTACAGATGGAATAAATAAGTGAATGGATAAGTGAAAGGAAAACCCAGAGGTTATGGAAAACCTAATGTGCCTAGAAATATGCAAATTTTAAAATACTGCTTCAGAATATATTTAGAATTTGTTTTGTGTTAAAAAAAATTTCGCATGCTTACTATTTTTCTATGTTCCCCTATAAAACCTTAGTACTGAATGTTATTCAACGTTTCCTGAAATAAATGAGTAATTTTGAGTATCTATTATGTGCTTAACATCACATTAAGCAATTATTGTTCAAAATGAAAGAAAAATAGACATCATTGATTAGGGAGAACAACCATTATGCAATTTCTATACAGAAAAGTAAGTGCTGTGATTGGAGAATGTAGTTTTAAAGTACACGTTGCAGAGGCATTTCATGTGGTCTTTACCAACGTGCTTAAAGCACCAGCAAAACAAGGTCATCAGTTAAAAATATTTAAAATTTTTTTTTTGATGCTAGAAAGGTCTCCAAAAGTTTTTAAAATGGCTCCTATCAGCTTGTTTTTCTAAGGGGCATAGATCATAAAAGTCTTTAACCCCATTTTTCTAAGGATAATCCTACATTTTTACTTTTATCACCATACATTCAGTATGAGAGCCTTTTGTTTAATGTTTATGACTGCATTTATTTAAAAACTGGGAAGAGCACTATTGAGTGTTGGTAGGTAGAAACATCTGCCAATGCAGATCTAAGATTATCTTGCACCATTTAATTCTACATGTGGTGGACCATAAAATTAAAAGTGAAAGTGTTCTCATTCTATTTCCTATTTTCCCTGACGCTAATGGTTTCTTTGATGTTACTCAGTAGCTATAATTGGGACACTTTCGAGTGAGATAACCAGGAGTTTCACTGAGAGGGGAGTAATTTTGTTTCCTGAGAGTATGATTATCCTTTTGGTAATTTCCCAAACATTTTTTAATTCAAATGTAATTAGGGGATTCCTAAGAAAAATATATAATATTTCTACTGTGGAAAAGTAAATTAACTGTCCTCCAAAAGTAAGTTATAAAGAGATCACACTACTTGGTGGAATATCTAGTTTTCATTGATGTGAGCATTATAAAAAATGAGATGGAGCATTAAGTGGCAGAAGCCGAATCTTCAAAGAACAAAATAAAAGCATGAAAAAAGAGAGCAAAGGATATAGAGAGTATAAATTTTCTCAGTAAGTACAGTGAAGCTTTCATAGAATTAACTGTTTTTATGCATTGGATCATTTCAGAGAGTAGTATTGCTTAGAAAGCACACAGAAACAGGCAAAAAGTCAGTGGAGGAGCAAAAGGTAATTTGGATGAGATGGATCACAAAACACAAATAAAAACTTCTAAAAATCTATCTCGAATACAGTCTAACAAAATATCTATGAATATATTGACAGAAAATTGAATGACTGCACATTTAGTATAAGGCTAGTTACAGGTATTTTTCACTTATGCAAAATGTATAAATTAAATGTAATGATGTAATAAGTCTAAATATATATTTAATCATAAACCAAATTATTTTTATCACAAGTATATTCGATAAATCATACAATATATTTTGTTTGACACAAAATGGAGATGTGTGTCAGTGGAATTGTAGTAAGTTGAGCAAATTACTCTGTGTTATTATTTTCCTTGTTGCCTATAGTTGTGATGGAATAAACACTTTATGATGAAAAACAGCCTAGTTTTGGTATTGTAACATTTTTTAGCACTGCAATTGTTGATTAGTTCAATTTATGTTCATTTTTTCTATTCTTTTTGTAATTATTTTTAAATATTAATATTTATATAATATACAATATATAACAATAAAAAGTAATAAATAATATTAGTTTTAAGTAATTATTTTATGGGCACAAATTCTCAGGGTGCCATTTAAAAAGACAAATGTGGAATTTCATTGTAAACTTTATCCAAGTGTTTTATTATAACCTTGACTTAAGTGTACACAATAAATTTTACAGTGTTAATATAGCCTATAGTTTTAAGAATTCAGAAGAAGAAAAGAATTTTGGATGATAATATCAAGAGAAATATTACAGGTTCCCATAATTCCTTTTAAGAGTAATTGCTCTAAATGATATTATGCATAATAGTGCTGAATTTATGCGAAAAAGAAGTTGAATTCACATGAGATTGAAAATGATTCATAGCTGGATATACAGTAACTTTATACATTGGGGAATTTTTTTTTTCTTTCAGCTGAACTTGGAAAAATATCTTTGTCTTCTTAAATAAATACATTAGGAGCTTTTACTTCAACAAATAACAATGGAATCCTAATGAACCTCAAGGGATTCTACCTTTGGCTTCCGTTCTTTCACTCTATAATGTAATGGGCCAGTCATTTCACTTTGGGCCTCTGATAAAATCACCACATGGAAAAAGCATAAAATTATTCTAATCAGATATAGGAAAATAGGACTATGGCTTTCAGTGTTCAGAAACATAGATCTCTTAGATGCTGGAAACCAAGTTTGCCCTTACTAGAACCTCTTAGTATCTTCCCTTCCTGACAGTATGATCTCACAACAAAATTGAAAGTGAATCAGTTCAGAGTCATCCACATTTTCACTCTGCTTGAACTTTTCAAGACTTGAGGTAATTGTTGTGTGATTCTTATATGTCTAGAGAGAGGATAAATTGAATATCTTTATATCGAGACGTAAAATATAATTTTATTTATTTTTATAGAAGAAGAGAGCAACAAAGGCAAAAGTTTCTCTGTCACCAAAGCATAATACAGCCCTGGACTACATCTTACTGGAAGGCTTGAAGTAAGTATACACTACCTCCTGTGTCCCCTACTTCTGTTTCTGCTATCAACATAACTAGAAACAAGTCAGTTTCAAAAATGTTCACCTTCCAGATTTTTGAGTCTCATTTTATGTAATGATGACAACATAGAAATCATTCAAAAATACTTATGGTTAAAAATACCTCTGCTATTGAAAAGTGCATAACCAAGACTGACTACAGGAAGCATCTACAATAACTGAGCTCAGCCCTTTTCCAGCTTGGCAAACTGAGTGAATGATCTCAATATGGATCAAAACCAGAATGATATAAATGCCTTTTTATATTTATAAATGAGGCATATATTGGAAGAGAAAAATGTACTAAGAAAAATTTAGTAGAAGCGTTGGTTCCTAATCCTGATGTTCAGATAAATAATACCGGCTGAGGAACAGCAGAATGAGTAGGATATTAAAGCCTTGGCTGGGTGTCCAGATAGAATTTACTAAGTGGGGGATAGTCATCTGAATGGCATGCCGATTCCAGTTCCTCTAAAGATGACATTCGGTAAATGTTCACAAATCTAAAATTGCCCCAATACATTAACTAAATTCATGTTATTTTTTTCTTCTAAATACATGGGGTTTTTTTTTGGTACTGTTAATTATATGCTTTTCTAATGAGTATACTTGAATGAAATTAATAATCATCTTTCTTTGTTCATAGTAAAATTAGTCTTTAACAGAGAGATACAGAAATAATTTGCTTACTTAAAAAAAAAAAGGGATTTATTTCCCTTTTATGTACTAAGTCAAGGTCACTATTACAGTTGGCTGACAGCTTTGCTCCGTAGAGGCATGCTTCTGTTCTCTCTAATATCCAACTCCACAAATTCTGACTGATATTTAAAACTGGTTTATCTTTCCATCCTAAACAATTACATTTTAACTTATTCAGAAAAATTTTTTTTGTCTTTAAACTTTATTATTTAATCCATCCTTAAGGAAGCAGATTTTGGGGTTTAACTAAAATAAGCATTTGAGAACCTGTGATTTCCCTCTGATAAAATATTCCTGGATTACTATATAGTGGTTACATCTTCAGAATTTGAGGCAGACTGCATGAGGAATATGTCCAGCTTTGTTATTTGTTAACAACGAGAATTTAAGCAAATTATTAAATCACCTGTGTTGGTTTATTCACATCAGAAATGTAATAATAGTCCTACCTCAATAATACATTAAATCAATTAATAAATTTAAAGAGCTTAGAGAAATAGCAAAGCCACAGGAAATGCTTAATAAGTAATATTAAATATTGTACATTACAATAGTATGTACCTTGAGGTAAAGTAAGGAATAAATAAGGTATTATCTCTTTTGTTTGCTGTTTTATCTCTAATGCCTGAAGTGCCTGGTAATAAATTTCAAGGCATTCCACTAAAATATTCTTACATCATTTATCTATTTATTAATACAAATAACTCAATACTCAAAGTATGGTTTGATGTAATCGATACAGAATAGCATCTGCAAACTAATATACTGGGATGAATCTGTCTAATCTGTATGCTGGATGTGCTACTTTATGAAGTTTATTGAACCTCTGAGTCTCATCTTATTGGTAAAATAATCTTAATAAAAGCACATCTCTGAAATGTTATTTTAGGATCAGGTAATATGATGTGCCTAAAGTGATTAAGGTTCTGCTTAGAAAAATGATAAATATATTACTGGCATTATTACTACTTTTATTGATGACTTACTATTCGATAATCATTAAAAGTATTGGGTTTTTCTTTATGTTATAATTCCATTAACGGTCACTGGGCCTACTTTATCCTCTTGTTGTTTTGTCTTTCATTAACTTTTAAAATGCTTGTTTTCTCAGTAGACATTTTTTATACCATTTTATATTCCATCTGCTCCCACTGGCATATTATTGCAATGAATGCCAACTGGTGATTCATCCCAGTGATTTAAGAAACAATGTTCTTTAGCTATAAAATCAAGTAAGCAATTTTTTTTCTGGGATAAATTACTCATGTCTTTCATCCTTAAAAGAGAGATTTAACAGGGCTGCCACTCAGTAACCTCTCAGAAACATGGTCTCTTCCAATATCTTCTTCACATAAATTAATTATTTTTTTGCCATTCTGCCCCAGAATCACAATACTTTTCGTAGGCATTGGTTACAGGTCCTCTAAACACAGTTGCTGATGAAGGTCTTCACAGATTCTTTTATACTTACTTCTTTCATTCACAAAGAATAACAAGTAATCTTTGATTTTATTGTTATTATTCAAGGTGTCTTATTAGTGGAAACAATCTCTTTGGAAAAATTGCTATCACTCATTTAATTTTCTCTCTGTAGAATCATTTTGAACACCTGACTTTTGTAAGGTAAGGGTTATCTTGTCTGCTCCACTCTTCGAAGACCAGGAATATTCATCCCGCATATCTTCATTCAGGTAACCAACAAATATAAGTTAACTAATTCCAGAGTGTTGGCATGTGCTATGTGCTAAGAACAAGTGAATGAGTAGGATTCGTTTTGTGTTCTTCTGGAACTACCAGACTAATATGGGTGATAGGTGAAGATGAATAAAAGCAAGAAATGTAGCTAGTGCACTTAAAGCTTATAATACTTGGGTGTACTTTACTACATTTTGAAAAACAAAGGGATGTGTTTACATCTGATCCAGGATGCTAATTAGGTTGACTTTTGAATTTCTTAAATGCCCCTCAGTTTACTGGTAGTCACTATATTTTAAATGACAGCCTATTATCAAGAAATAAGAATAATTTATCCCAGAAATATAGGATTCTTCTCTCTCATATTTTCTACTAAAACAGTGCTAAGATGAATGAAGTATAAAAACTCACTAAATTATCAAAAAGACCACATTTCCTGAGAATTTATTAACTTTAGACTTTAGGAATCCAATAATCTTTATGTTTCTACAGCTTTATTAATCTCAAGAATTTATTGCCATAATGCTAAGGTCTAAAAACTTTTATGTTTTTGGTGTAGTATATATATATATATATATATATATATATATATATATATATACACATATATATATATATATACACATATATATATATGTATGAAATAATTGCATAATCTTTGACCTTCCAAATGTGTTATAATAATATACTGTTCATGTAGGTTAATTTCTTACTTTCTTGATTAGGCAGAATGTTATTATCAGTAATATAGAAAATTATAGTTCCATCACAGATATATAAAATTGGGAATATGTTAAATTTCAAAATTTCTTATGAAAATTTAAAATATTGAATTTATGCAGGTTGACTATTTTGGTAATATTATCTTTCAAAAGTAATTTAAAATCATTTCTCTTCAGATTATTTTTTGATTTGTAATTGATATGACAATTATTTTAAAGTCTCCAAAGCAAATCCCAGTCCTATAACATATTCAGGTGGGAAGGAGATACTCTCTGCCTTGAATTATAAGAATGATTACCATGGTTGAGTCTTTTGGAAAGAGTTGACATGTACGATTATTCAGCTTGCTTAGAGTCCCCTTAGGAGATTCTTAGGAGACATCATTAAGTCAATTGAGTGATCTGCTGACTGAAGAGCTACAAGGTATGTATCTTTAAACAAGTTTTGTACAAAGCACAATGTTTCCATTTGCTTCCAAATTTTAGGGGAGGAATACATGGAATCTCCAGGGATAGAATGAGTATGGCTGTCTCTTCTGATCTGATGGAGCATGTGTATAAATTTGGCTCTCGGCTGAGAGCTCAGTGTTTGTGGAAAATGATAGAGAGGTTACATTTGCATCTCTAGGAATTCAGACTCCTTTTGCAAACTTGCTTTAAATCCTGTGGTGCTTTTAATATTTTTGCTATTAATTTTAGTGGTGCTTCTTAGCTTTAGGTTTCAAAAGTTGTCATTATCATTTATTTCACCAGTAATGATGTTGTGGACCCTTTTGAAAGTAATACAGAGAACTGAGCAACATAATATGCATTCTGGAGCCAGTGTGGTTCTGTATCCTCAGTCTTCTTTGTTTTAGCTGTGTGACCTTGAAAAACAATTCTGTCATTTGTTTTCCTCAGTCGTGGTATACAAATAATAATGATATTAACCTCATAGTGTTTTCAAGATTAATAAATGCATTCACAGACATAGAGCATTTAACATGATGCCTGACACATAAGTTCACTCAGGAAATTTTGGCTTTATCTGTAAAGAATGTTTTGGATATTGAGTGGAACGAACTGACACTAAAGTCTCATAATAGGCAACCCTGATGGTTCTTTTCTATTGCCTCACCAGATCAATTTTCCAAGCTTCTTTGATCTGCTCTATTTTCATCTTCTCTGTGCTGCAGAATACCAAAATCTAGACTGTGTCCCTGGGCTTTCCTGTCTTCTATTTTCCAATAGGGTTTAGCCAATAGAAAATACCAAAAGTAAGTAAAAGAACAAGAGGAGAGAGAGGTCGAAATATTGATGACTTCTTCTCCTTGTCATAATGTGCTATTATACCGATGTTTCTACTCACAGATGCTGACTAGGGACCCTATTCCAAACTTTATTTCTGCCATATTACTTTTCTCATTATTTTTGGATTTGTCACTGGATGCTTCACCCCCTCCCTTGTTTGTTCTCATCGCTGCCCACCCTTTTGTACAGAATCCCTTTCTTCAGTTAAACACATTGAACACCTTGAGTATGACATCTTTCTTTCTTGATGAATTAAATATAAGACAAGAACAAAAATATGTCATTAAAATATGTCTTTGAGTCTTGCTAAGAAATTTCTGAAATTTCTCTGCTCTCCAATCACCAAGCATAGACTCTTGACCTAATTGTATGTGCTTAAGATTACAGAGAAGCAGAGGGATAGTCAGGGGATGTCAGAGGTTGCAAAGGATTTTTTTTTTTATAAAAAATTGGCATTTTGATACCTCTCCTCAATATTCAGGAGAGGAAATATTTCTTCCTCAGTATTCTGTCACCTGTTGCTATATAATAAATCATCCCAAAATTTAATGGTATAAACCAAAATATTTTGTTTAGCTCACCATTCCATGGGTGAGCAATTTGGCCTACACTCAGGTGAGAGGTCCTAACATTGGACTGGAAATTATTCTCTGGACTGGATTACAGTTCTGGAGAGTTGTCTGAAATAGCTAGAGGCTCTTTTCTTAAAAGTATTTCTTTTCCTACAGAAGCCTAGCCAGGCTTATTCATGCAGGAAACCAACTCTCAAGGCAAGACAGAGCTGCAAGTCTTCTTGAGGTACAGACTTAGAACTTGCACTAATAACCTTTGCCATATTTTATTAGTTTAAAGCAAGTTGAAATGTCAGCCCAGATTCAAGGGATGGGAATATAGATTATAATTTTTGATGGGTGGTGGAGAGAAAGTATGTCCAATTTTTTTTCAACCTACTGGAGTTCTGCCATTCTAAGTGAGGTGAAGTGTTGTTCCAAGAGAATCAAACATAATTCACACAAACAGATTAGGGATATCTAAAAAAATACAATTTACTCCCTTTCTATCTTTAACTAAATGCTTACTAAATTGCTGAATAGGTGACTGTTTTTTGTTTGTTTGTTTGTTTGTTTTTGTTTGTTTGTTTTGTTTTTTGTCATCAAAGTAGAAAGAAAGAAAAACCAGAAAAGAATACCTTTTTGAGAAAATCTGATGTCTCTCCTAATTTTGGATGATAGGGAAAATTCTGGAGATTTTTTTCCACTACTGTTTAAATGGCTAAAGCTATGATACTGAAATAGCTGTGATAATGGGATAAAAACAAATCATGGAATAACAGTGTGCCTAAAGAAAAGAGGGAAGTTATTTCCCAACTCCTCAATTCTGCCCGCCTCCTTACATTCTCTGTAACCTTAGAGGGCAAAGAGGAGCATCTTAGAACTTCTGAGTTTCCATGTGAAGGAACAGAAAAAAACACAGATCATTTGTTTGGAGTAAAGAGACTAATGGTCACTAGAAAATGAGAAAATTGATTTGTAAGTGTGAAGACAATTGGCCAAGATAGTAAATGATATTACACAGAAAGTGACTCAGTGCCTAAAGACAAAGAAATAATATTTTTGTAAATACTGTTAAAGTTTGATAGTAATTCTTTTCTCTTGTCTTAGTAAGTGGTCTTGAATTTTTCAATTCTTTATGCTATCAAAAATTTAATATCTGAGCTAGTGCTATTAACACAAAAATGTTACTATCACTGGCTTAGTGGGTATATAATTTGATGTTAGATGTTGAATTGGGAAGGAATCTTACTGTCATCATTTCTCAACTAATCTCTAACACAGTGCCTGCATCATACTAAACACTAAAACACTTGTAGAAGACAAAATCATTAAACATTGTGTCCTTATGAAATTCCTCAGCTTAGTATAAAACAGAGTTGAGTAAAATGGACTTAATAATATTTGTAATGTTCCATGTATAAATACATTTTTAAAATTTGTCTTTGAAACTACTTATTAGATTCTAATTAAAATATAATAAAACGTGTATACACACACACACACACACACACACACACACACACACACACACGTATGTATATACATATTTAATTCCTTTCCGACTAGAAATTTTATACTTGCTCCAAAGAGGTGTCCAAGAAGTTTCACCAGGATTTTGAGTCCAGACTTCATTTTGCATACATCTATTTGACAGTCACATTATATTCATATACACAATTATTTATAATAACAAAGAGTTTCAAAATTCAAGATTTCTCCTTTGGCTATGTATATTACTGAAATGACTGAAGATGGATACATGACAACTCTAAAAATGGAAATGACAGAAAATATAATTTAAATAAGATAAGCAGGATGAACCAGGGAAGGGTGTGTATTCTCTCTTCCTGTTTACTGTCTCTGTGGCCATTTTTTTTCCTATAAATATGCATTGATAGGCTTTGTATTCATTAAGGACATTTGTCTAAAAAGATAATGGATACTGTAGGCTCACATGAGAACTTTCATATCAGCATGGTATTCCTTAAATCATTGTCATCTTGGTTCTCAGAATATTAGAATTTATTTCTTATGGTTGATTTTATTCTCTTTGGGATTTAATTAAAATAAATTTTAATGAGGACTATCTTTTCCTCATAATTTAAAGAAGAATAAGGATGAACTTTCTATTTTTTCTCAGATCATAATTCTACTTTTAAAAAGTATTGAAAATGCAACTATTCTTTGATATTTGTAGCATATTTTTTAGCTTGAGGCTTTTCTTTTTGATCACTTATGTTTACTGCTTTCCTCATGGCCCTTCATAGAAATTTTTAGAAAAGAATTTTTATCTCAAAGATGAGCAGAATTTTCTCTTACTGTAAATTCGCAACCTTGAACCCAATTCCCAAAGGCGTTTTTTGCCACATATACAGTAATTTATCAAAAATAGATACCTAAAATTGTTAAGTACACATTTGTTTTCCTTTTGAAATACTATTTTATTTATAGATTTTGTAGCTTGTTGGCATGAATACTTATTTTTAAAAGGAAGATGCATATAGAATTTAGAGAATAAATAGACCGGATTTTTTGTTAAGCTGCTGAAAATAACAACAAATAATGCTAGTTAATTAATTTGTTCATAAATGAACTAAAAGCAAGCAGTTTAGTTCTTTTAGTTTCAAATGAATTAGAGTTGATTTTTAAATAAAATATTTTAGAAATTCAGATCACTCTTCCATTTAACATAGATTTGCATTTAAATATCTTTTAACATTGTTTTTAAATTATTTGTTATTCAGTGAGAAAACTGATGGTTATTGCATTAAAGTTTTAATGAATAAAGGTTGAGAATATTTAATATAATTTCATGGTAATAAGTATGAGAGTAGATTAGTAATGAAAAATGCAGAATATGATCTTTCATTATAGCTGGAAGGTTAAGGAATTAATTTTATAGACCATGAAATAGAAATAACTTCTCCACTATTTTATTAACCAATACTTAGATCAGTATAATCAACTTTCCTATTCAGAGAATGTCTATTCTCTTATTTAGTGGTACTAGATCTAAATTTTCATCAGTGCATTAGGTTAATATAATTCAATAAATAATACCCAAGTAGGAAGTAGATCATATTGCATGATTATTTCTTTATAAGATGCCTTACACCATTAAGCAAATACATTAACATTTTTGAACCTGAAACAAGTGTGAATTTGTTAGCTACAATTTTTTATAAGTTAGTTTGTTAACACAATGCTATCAATATAGGAAGCCACCATTCACCAGGAAAACAAGGACAATATTTGGAATACTGAAAGCTTCACAAACATTTCATTTCCATTGGTTGGCTTCATCTCTTACTAGCTAGTGATCTTATATAGGTTTTAGTTCCTTGTTATATAAGGGGAAGACAAAAATAATACCTAAGGAAAAGACTTCTGAGACTTAAGTGAATAATCTTTATAAAATGATGAATACAAAGCATGGCATGTATAAGTATTCAATGATACAAATGTAAATGTATTCTCCATTTATCAACCTCTTAACCTTTCAATAGCCAAATATGCATCATTCTATAATTAAAATCACAAATATGTTCCAAATAAAATATTGCATTTAATAAATTAATAAAATTAAATTTAGAGCAATTTCATAATGAAAAGAATCATCAAGCAATATCTCTCAAATACTGTAAGGATGAGGATAAAAAGGCAATGAAAAATATTTATTTTAAAATTTTTATAAACTATGCATGTATATTATTTAAGTTGTTTTTAGCCTTATTAAATTACCATTTTTAGATATCAAAAACTGAGCTATACTTGTGTGATATGAACACTTGATCAAGTAGATAGACTCTACTCAGAGTTTGGTTTAGATGTGGGAACTGATGATGCCATGCAATCACACCAATAGGGTAGAGAAGCTTTGTTACTTACATAATTGACATCTCTGAGGAGAGCAGATCAGACATCTCAAGCAAGTTCAAAATGGCTAGAGAGGGTAAGGTAAGGAGACTTGACCTCAGTTTTTATTATATTTAGGGGGTTGAGCTTGCTCCTGTGGACAAGACTTGGGTGGTATGAATGTTCTGACTGTACTCAAGAAAAGAATGCACAGGCTTTCTTATGAGCTACTCTAGATGTGGGGCTCCAGGAGAAGAGGGAAGAAGTGAGGCTTTAAAACTATCAGCAGTCAAATATCAAAAACTGATGTCGGTATCCTTATTATACTGTGACCTTAAGTTTTAATATTAAAATTGACTGAGTTTAATTAGGAGTAATTTCTCTACATATTTCATTCAAAGATACTTTGGTTTTTACTGGATATAGTAATTCTCATCTTTTTTGTGTGTGTGTGCCAGCAGTACCTGGTCTTCCTAGGTAGTCTCCCATCCAAGTACTAACCACACCTGACCCTGCTTAGCTTCTGAGATCAGATGGGATCGGGCATGTTGAGGGTAGCATGGCTATAGACTCATTCATCTATTTTTAAAAGATATAATTGTAAAACACATGTAAAGATAAAAATACTTCTACTTTTTTTTAATAATTATATCATTTCCAAGCCCTAATCATAGTACTTTATCTTTTAGTTACCTTTTTATATGTTTTATCTATTTACAAAGTTAATAAATCGTTTATAATTAACTTCTATAGGATCCTTTCAATGAAATTTGTTGATATAGCATCCTAAATAAAATAAATCATAATTTGAAATAATACTTTTTATTAAAATCATACTTTTTTTCAGTATACTAATCCTGTGCTTAATAGAATAAGGTGTCAATATGTTTCCTATAAAAATTAATTTTAAAATTAGCACATCACAAACTGAGACATTAATGAAAAGTTATTATTAGAGTGATTCTAAATGTTGCACACTCTGATAATTGTAATTTTCAATGTGTAGGCAATATATATTTGATTTGCTTTCAACTGATGTTATATAAATATGGTTCTAGTCATGTTGCAGTTGATTATTAAGTGAATGTGAGCTACTGAATTTCTAAATGCACGAATGGTATTAAATAAATTTTGTGAAGTTCTATATACTAAAGGTAGTACTGAATAGACATATAAAAACAAATAGATAAAAATGATATGAATGTTCATATTTATATCAAGAAAATGATCATTTAAAAATATTTTTCTTATAATACATATATGAAGTTATTTATTGGTATCAGTAATAATTGTATACTAAATTTATAATAATTAAAAATCAAAGAAATAATATTTATAATAGCATTTATAAATTTTTAGAGTTCTGGGCAATGTTATATAATAGGAGTTACAAGCTCAAGTGCCCAATGACTATGAGGATCAAGGAGTTTGTATAAATTAATGAAACAGTTAAGTGTCCATAGAAGAAACTTCTGGTGGCCAAAGAGTTAAAAGACTTTGAAAATACTAATGAAACTTCAGGGTACCAAATATATCTAGAGCCAAAATAAATAAAATAAATTAAAATAAATTAATTGCCAAGTAGTGTTTTTATTGTTTGTTTTAAAATATAGTGGAATTATGATAATAGATACAAATAAGCAGTAACATCCTGTGGGAGATATAAAGACCAAGTCATCTGAAATGTCATGGGAAAGAGGAACAAGGAAAGCAAACCAAAAGTACTTGACATGAGCTATGGGACCCAGGACTCCAAATCTGAAGGACAGATTCAGGAAATTCCCAGGATGACGAAGTGGGGGAGGTTAACGGGGATGTACTTGGCAGAGACGGCAATTAGTTTTTCTCATTGGAGAGGTTCAGTGCCTGAAGAAAAGGCTTTTTAAAGGGGATGAAATTAGATCTCTGCTTCTTTGTGCTTCTGAATCTCAAGCTCGAACATTTAGATGATTGACAAAGAGTTTGGAGCTGAATTAGTAAAAAATATGCATAGAAAACCAAGCAAATAATAGCAGGGAAACCATAAACCATAGCATAATTAACTTTGATTATATTAAAATCAATTAATGTGAAAACAAACCCACATATTTCTGGAAGCTATTTACAATATCTGTTATTGAAAAATGATTGCTATCAAAATCATATGATCATATGTTTAGAAACAATAAAAAAATTTAAAAAGGAACAAAATAAAAATACATAAAACTATCACAGACATGAACTGACAATTTATTAAATTAACTGAGTGACATATAAATATAAGGTGAGTGCGTAATCTCATTAGTAAGTTTTTCAAGAAAATTCTGGGGGAATGGAAACTTTCAGGTAAAATATATTAACTTTTAAATGCTGGCAATAACATGATAATTTTCATTTCAGTTTTTAACATTATATAAGTTAACATTATTCTGTCAAACAACAACAAAGACTGCAAGTCAGATAAAACCCAGTGCCTGTGCATGGCTGCTTTGATTATACAGACTTAAAGAGCTGGTGTTTCTATTTCATATAAACTATCAATATTTATTCTTAGAACAAGTTATACATTATTACTAAAATGTGTAAAGCAATTAAACATATTTTAGCAAAAAAAATTTTTTTAGGGTTTTTAGCTAGCTTTTACCCACATTCTACTACCCAAGTATAAAAAATTAGTGGGCTAAGAGCAGTCCAATTAGGGCATTACAAAGATAATTAAAACTTAAGAAGAAAAGGCTATTGTTTTATTTATTCTTTCTGTTTTGATTCTGACATTTGGAATTTATGGCCTGAAATCTAGTAGAATACCATTACCACATTCTTTTAGAAGCCAAGATTATTGAATGATATTTTAGTTCGATAGGAGGCTTTAAAAAACTGGAAAAATTATTTATACTTTTCTGTAATTTTGAAAAGATCTTTTCAGGTAGTAACTTAGTTATGATTAACCAAAATTTAACAAACGGTACTTGGATTTAACAGTTTAGGCTATAATCAGTACTATGTTAAGGAATGCTCGTTGTAAATTTGAGCACATTTTTTGTTTGTTTGTGTTATTTTAATTTCCTATACATTCATTATATTTTACCAAATTAAGAAGTGTCATCTAAATATTGAGCATGTCATTTGACATTTGGCAAATACTTGCTGCACATCAATGAGGTATGAGATACTAATCTAGGCACATGGTATATTTTAGTGAATATAATAAATGAAAATTGTGGCCCAAAGAAACCAGCCATTGTTGGAGGTGGTCATCGAGAGGACATAACCTCTGGTTGACATGAAGACTGGGCCTGGGTAATTATAGACTCCTCCCCTAATCTATCCCCTGTCCTTGAGATGGACATTCTGCCATAATTTTCACACTAGGAGCTGTTTCAAGGATGCAGCCTTGAGACAGTAAAATGTGAGAACATTTGGACAGTATATGTGATTAAATGAGTTAAAACCTTCATATAAACTTTTAAGATTTTTCCAGGTGGGGGCCAAGATCTACTTATCTTTCAGCCACCCAAGACAAGCCTCATATATAAGTCTCCTTGCTTATTAAACCTGCCACCTACCAAACTGGAGAGGCCTGCAATTTTTTTCAGTCCTTCCTCACCTTCTATGCACATGGGCAAACAAATAACTTTTCTGGTAGAAATAAGCAGACAAAAAAATTAAAATGAGAGATAAATTATGTATCATATTACATGGAGATATTTGTTGTGGGAAATATTTATTTTAAAAGAAATTGAGAAAGGAGAAATGGATTTGGGTGATTGCAGTTTGAAATATATTGTTTAATATTTTTCTCACTTAGAAATGATATCTGAACCAGGACTTGGAGGAAGTTACAGTTAATTTCATGAATATCTGGGGGAAGATTGTTCCAAGGAGAGTGATCAGTTCAAAGGAAAAATGCTTTGCATTTTTAAGGAACAACAAAGAGCCCAGAATAACTGAACTAAAATGAGTTCAGGAAGAGGAAGAGAATAACATCAAAGAGATAATGGGAACCTGATCTGGTAGATCTTTTGTGAGGACTGTGAAAAACAATCAATGTTTCTAAAAGAGAAATGAGATGTTCTTATTTACCTAACAACAACAACAGCAAAAGAAATCAAATAATTTTAAGTGCCCAATGTTTTGTTTTGTTTAGCATTAAATTAAATCTTTGATATGTGTTAGCTCTTGGTAGTAAATTAAAATAGTCTTAGTTTTCAAAAAATTTTATAACATAGTAGCATTTTAGAACACAAAAATGCCTGTTTATGAGTTGCTAAGTATTTACTATTTAAAAAGGCGTGGTACCAAACCAGTCGATGTTAAATTTTAAAGGAAAATTTCAACTAGGAATCACCCTTGTGATGACATTTGCTCCTTAAAAGATGAGTACTAAAAGAGAAAGCACAGAATAATTCATGGCACATAAAGTGGATAATATGTAATCTCCTTGTGAATTTTCATCTTTCATTTTATGGCACATAAAATGAATAATATGTAATCTCCTTGTGAATTTTTATCTTTTAGTTTTATTCTCCAGGCCAAAACAGGGAAGTTTTCTGTGTGGCAGTCTTTCAGAGATTTGCAAAGATTTATTATATACAATTCTCTCTCTTTCTTCTCCTTCTTTCGTATGTCTGAAAGTCCTTATGTTTTCTTTTCTTCTGGACAGTCTCAATCATTAGTAAAACTTCACATTCCTTATGTTTTCTTATCCTTAGCCCATATGTCACTACTTCTTTCAAGATTTCCTCAAACTTTTAATCTCCTCAATAAAATGATCAATTAAAAACTCCTCTATTTTGTTGCTGCACATTTTAAGTATTACCCAGAATATATTTCATGAATTGTCAGAGCTAATAGTTCACATTCTGATAACTATGTTATTGAGAGGGAAAAAAGGTGATTTAGATATTTTTCTTCATCTACGTAACATTACTGACACATACTTTATTTACTGTCAAATAAAATTCACTGATTTAATCCTATATTAAAGAATTATAGACGGATGCAGAGTTAATTATTCACAATATATTTATCATATTTTATATTCCAAATGTGTCTTATATCCTCCTGATGAGTAGACACCAATGGTTCAAAAAACACTTGTCCATATTTAAGTGATTAAAGCAGAAAATAATAATTTATACTAAAAAGCTTTTATGGTCCCACAATATTTTAGTTCCAAATCACATGTGGTAACTTAGCAATTTTTCCCTGAGTAAATAATGTTTTACCTTTAAAGATGTAAAAAACTTCTGATATTAGTGAGATTAGAACTGCTCTAGGAATTAAATAAAATGAAATTTATTTTTATAAATACTATTTTATTTCATAAAAATACAAAAATATAAATATACATTTATAAAAATATGAATGAATTAACACCAAGACATTCTTCAACTAAATAAATATGGCAGTAATAGTCATTCCTATTTCTTTAAGGATATATATATATATTATATTAATTTACAAAGCAGTTGAACGATGTTTCATTTACTAGTAAAGATAACTGTAAGTCAGTTAAGAAAACATTTATAAAGTTCTTATATCTAAGAAAAGGCACAAAAAGCCTTTTACGTATTTCTTATTGATTATTGACGTGATATACTTTTTAGCGATTGTTAGGCAAAGAGGGTGAACTGATTATTTCTTTTTTAAAAAATCTATATCATTCGTATTCATTCACAGGAACTTACTGATTAAGCAAACCTTTACTAAGACAACACCTACGTATTGTTTGCAATTTTGATTTTTTAAAAAATTTTCCTCCAAGGGAGAGAATGCAGGCCACTTAATCTAGTACCAAAGAGGACTTTCACTAACATAGATCAAGTGGTACAGCACTCAATCTCGGTCACTCTCATCCCCGCCATACATATCAGCAAGTTTTTTAAAACGGGGCCCCCAGTCGCTGAGGTAATCATAATCTTGGTTGCAATCTGCTGTAAGAGACTCCAAAGAACTGAGTGAATCTGCTATGGAATCATTCCCTTCATAGGCGTATGTGGCCAGTGAATCATAGGGAGGCGCACTTGGGTCTGAGTCATTTTCTTTTAATCTTCGATGGATAAAATCTTGTACATCGATGTTTTCCCACAAAGGCACAGTCCTTCTGATCTGAAAAATAGTTTCAGGCATTACATCCCTTCTCAGTTTACTGTCTTCTCTTGCTTCTGGATTCCTTAACGTGCCGATGTCAAAAGCTTGAGTATCTTCTTCCCCGCCCCCCTCGTCATTGTAAGTCACGATGTTGTCCCGGACATCATCTTTTGAAATGATCAGAGGTTCCTTCTTTCTTTGCCTCTTCAATGCAGCAAATAGCACAACTAAAACTATTAACAGAGAGAGAGAGAGAGGGAGAGGGAGGGAGGCAGGAAGGAAGGGAGGGAGACGAGATTCCATGATTCAGGTTTAAATTAAACGTAGCACATTTCTATGAATGAAGTTTGTGTGGTGTGAGAGCTGCTAAAATTGGATAAAAAGAGTAACCTCTTATACAAATACAGGGTGCTTTGCGCCAATGGCTGGATGAACTGAAATGATAAAGAAGCAGATTTTACGGTGCCGTTGATTTACTTTCAAGACTCACTCTCCTAGGGAAGAGTTCTGGCATGGAAAAAGCTTTACGCAATTACGGCTAATGCGTTTAGCCAGCTGTAAATATATGGTACCTCATTCCTCTTAAATGAAAGTTTCTTTCAAAGTACTAAAATTCTAAGCTATGATAATTATTACCTCAAGAGAAATGGACTATCAGTATTTTCTTAATGACTCGGGAGTAAATGCAAAACATTACTCATATATATACATATATACATATGTTTGCACTATATACATATGTTATAGTATATATATTATAATATACACATGTGCCTAAATGTATACATAATCTATATAACTATATATAACAAATATATATGTATGTACATATATATATAAATATGTGTGTGCTCCTGAACTCATCCCTTCACATAGCTGGCATCTATTTAAATTCTTTTATAGACCTGGCTTTGAAAATTTGCTTAAAGTTTGAACTAGAGCTACAGTATAAAATTCAAACTCAAACTCATCGTACAACTCAGATATTATCTTGTTACTGAGGACTTCCTTGACTTATACAATTGCAGCAAGCTTTTTTGCTAAAATGTTAATTTTACTCCCTGTATTTGCTGTATTGTTTTTATTATTTACCTGTATTATTATCTACATTGTATATTTCCATATGTAAATCATATTATCAAGTTAACTGTAAACTTCCCCACATGTATTCTTTTTTCTTATATTACTAGAATTAAGCACATGCATATATTTGACAATGAACATATGCAAAATAAATACATTATACAATAAAAAGTACATTTAAAAATACAAAAATCTCATGATTTCCAAACTGTATATTTCCTTTTGAAAATAAACCAAGTCCTTAATTTTATATATAAGAAAGGTTAATAATTAAATTTAAAAAATTCCCCCGAACACATTTATACATTGTATGAGAGAAATAAAAAATAGGTGTCCCTTACTTTAGGGGCAGATAAATGTTTTGTCAATATTATTCATGTTTTATTGAAAAACAAGAAAATGTTGGCTTAACAATCTGTTATTTCTTTCCTCAATCTTTGTTTGGAGATTACACAAAGCAAACTCCTTTATATTAAAATTTTTACCCTTGAGGCCTCTATAACTCCACTAAAAGCCTGTCAATGCTATTGTTGTATTGGTCAACACACTTTCCTCAGATCCTACTAAAAGGTAGAAAGTATTAAAAATAAAACTCATCAGAAGCATTTTAGTTAACCTCCACAGAATGGGCTCTAATTGCTGAGCTATATTCAGAATCACCTTGAAGAAAATTTCCAAAAACCGTTCAGTAGAAATGAGACATCCATACTCTATTAAAAAAAGATGAATATAAGTTAAGTCTAACATGGGTTTAAAATCCAACAATCTACCACACCGTAGAAAAAGTTTTCTTTTTAAATTAATATTGGATTAATTTAAAAATTCTCTACTTTTTATAAATAAAATAACAACTATATAGTCATTATTTTAAGGGTTTCTAGTTAATATAACATTTACTAACTCTCACATATTGTCCTTAGAATCTGTTCTAAGTGTTTTCTCCTCTGCCAGGTCAAATTTATTTGCTTCTTTCCCCTATATTAAGGTTGTTATTCTGGGAGAATGGAAAGAGAACTCAGAGGGGCAAAGGTAGGGAACAGAAAAAAAGTTCATTATTTTTACCAGTCTAGAACTAAACTTTAGCGTTTCTTTCTATTATGAATATCAGTAATACTGACAATATCTATGTCTATTAAACCAATAGAAATCACATTTTATATTGCATTATATTTACAACACATCTCAAATGATCATTAGACTTATACTAGAACAAGGCACATATGGCAATAATCAAGCATATTTTGATTTTTCTGTTTTTTATTCAATTTGGATAAATGTATTTTTGTTTCATATATGTGTGTGTGTATAAAACTTTTATAAATTTTAATTATTATTCCATATTAGGTACATAACCTTTATCTGACTACCAAAGAAGTCCAAGGAATCAAAAAGGTTAAAAAGCCCTGCCCCAGCTTTTTATCCCCTACTTTACCTTGAAACATAGGTGCAAACTAAGAACTATACATTTCTTCAAACTATAACCGAGTAGGACTAAAACAATATTTTCCAAGTTATATCACTATCTTCCAAAGAGCAGACTTTTAGCTATAGAAATGCAGTACTCTGTCCAGCCATCAATGTAAAGACTGAAAATATCAGCAAGACTGTGTTGGAAACTTTGATAATAGAAATAATAGAAAATACTCTACATTTAGGAAATAAATTTGGAAAGTGAAAAAAATATGTTTCTTCTATACTGTTTAGGGCAGAAAGGTGGTAGACTTTTGAGAATAAAAAATAAGAAGGCTTTTAGGATTGCTGCATAGAGAAAAATATTGTAAATTTAGTTTGATAATACTATAACATCTAAACTTATTGGGGGGGGGTACTTTCATTCCCCACATATGCATGCATGCCTTTATGTATGTATGTTTATTATTAATATAAAAATAAAAAATAATCTAATTTGAAATACACATGTTTTTATGTTCTAAATTAGGGAAGTAGAACTATCTGAGCAAATAAAAAATATTAAAAGCATAAATGTAGCATTTAGCTAAAAGAGTAACCCAAAATTTAATCTCTGTGGGGAATACAAAAATATTTTACAAAGTGGTTGAACTTTCTAGCAGCAGGTGGAGATGCAGACTGCTGATGGTGATGGTAGTGGTGGGTATGTTCTAACACACCGTGAAAAAATGTTTTACTAAATAGTTAGATACTTTTAACTGAGAAATAATGTTTTCTCCTCTCATTGATCAATCACCCACTGAAGTCCTGCAAGGATATCTGGCCAAAGGGATTTCATCCAGATAGTTTGAAAAGATTTGCACTGAAAAGGAGCCAGCACATATGTGCATTGGAACAGAAATTTGGCTCATTCTCCTGCCCTAAGCGTAAGCATTTTGGATGAATACTTGATAGAAACAATTTTGGGGGGAATGGTTTACAGTGGAACAACTGTTTAATTGAATTAAATCGTTGTCCTGTTAGGGCATGCTCAAATAAAGCATTTGGTATTGGAAGCATGACTTTATTTAGAAAACATTGCTGAACTAGATATTCCAAAATGCCATAGCAATACTTTTAAAAAATGACCTTAGACTTTTAATTTGGTGTCCTGAACTTACAAATAAAAAATTTTATGAAAAAAAAGTTAGTCTTATTGTGACAGCTTAAATACATTTGCCAATTAGTTGTCTTCTGACTATATGTATATGACAGTATTTGTTAGTAATATTATTTGCAAAGGTAGTCTTTGGTTTTGAGAATAATGGTTAAATAGAAAATTCTGAAATCAAATAATCTCAGTCTGAACATTAGTTAAAACACTTTCTAAATGAGTGAATTTGTGTAAGTTTTTTTGCTTTTCTGTATAATACAAGTATTTATAGAGCTGAAATGAAAAATTATATTAAGCATCAAATGTCCTTAGAAAAGCAACTGTGGTTAGTTAGCACTATCCATATATCTATATCTATATCTGTTTCTATCTATATCTGTACTTATACTATTCCTATATCTGTATCTATATCTATCTATATCTATATCTATCTATATCATCTATCTCTATCTCTAACTCTCT
Organism: Cynopterus sphinx; assembly: GCA_030015415.1. NCBI lineage: Eukaryota > Metazoa > Chordata > Mammalia > Chiroptera > Pteropodidae > Cynopterus > Cynopterus sphinx. The sequence goes on from CM057379.1 coordinate 13,283,354, forward strand.
CTATATGTATATTTATATCTATATCATCTATATCATCTATAGCTATATATATTTATATTATATCTATCTATATTATCTATATCTATATACCTATATATATGTATATCTATCTATACCATCTATATCTATATATCTATATCTATATCTATTTAAATATATATATCAGTATCTATTTATATCTTTGTTTTGGTCTTAGAAAGCTAGACCTATCTCACAGACAATATCCTAATTTTTTTTTTCCTAGTTAGCAGGACAATTTTAATAAAAATGTTTAAACATTCTATCTTTAGCTATAGAGAAGAATACTTTGTGGTGCATGATCACTGGACAATGAGGGGGAGACCTCTGTGAGTTAAATGAGCCTTTGGTGGGGTAGCTTTACCGAGTAGTATGATGACACAGAGCAGGATGGCAACGAGAGCTCCCGTGCTCAGACCAGCCGATAGGACCAAGGCCTCTGCATTGCAGGACTGCATGTTTCCTTGATTATCACAGGCGCACACACGAATAGTGAGTGTGCCAGTGCTGCTTTGAATTGGATAATCATTGTCAAAGATTAAAATGGGCAGCAGATAGGTATTCATTTTGCTGCGGCTATACCCATCTTTTCGAGTCATGATTCCTGCTGTATTATCTAGAAAAAAAAAAAAACGTGGAGACAAAATCAGAACAGTTTTTGATTTTGCATCTTCAGGGCTCATACATTTGTCTTATTGTTTAAAAAATGCTCTATACCTTTATTATCTACAATGGTGAAGTTTGGATTGAGAGGGAACTCTGGCACTGGTTCAAAGAAGAATTTGTGTCCTCGAGGAGGGTCGTCTTTGTCCATGACACTGACAGTCTGAATCAACTGAAATGAAATAAATTATTTAAATTAAGCATAATAAAAAGCAAGTCTTTTTATTATACAACATTTTTAATTAGTGTTTTTGTTTTAAATATATCACCGAAATTAAAAACACAAAAATATGCCATTTTTCAGAAAATTATATCAAGATTTTTTATAGTTCCATCTAATGTAACATATTTAATTAATAAAAAAAAGTATGGATCAAGTATTAGATTATAGTGCATCTCTATGAATCATTATCCGGTTCCTTAAAGAAAATTTAAACACTCCAACACGTATCATTTTTTAACATTGTTAGAAAGCACTAGTCTGTTCTGTTATCCAGTTACCACTCTGCTGCCTCCTCCACTGGATAATGGTTATCTCAAAGGCAGAGAATGTAACATATGCATTTTTTTTAAACAAGAGCTTAGCATAATAGAGAACACTATTAATATAGTTTTTGAGAATGAGCAATATGTCATATAATACCAAAAATCAAAAGATTTTTAGAGCTATGGAGCATCTTAACTACAATTATATTGCATATTTTATTAAAATTATTTGCTTGCCTTTTAATGGTATTTGCAAACTTTAAAAAGATATACAAATAAATACTTGTAAAGCTTTGTAAAAATCAGTGTCAAAGTTGAGAAATTACAGAATCTCTTAGCTGTGCTCACTGTTAGTGTGATGACTAGAGCATCAATGACAGATTGAGCACAAAAATTTCACCAAGCATTTTATTGTGGAAAAAACACCAAGCTACTCATCAGGGAGCCTGTTTTGCTAGTCCTGTGTCTGCCATCTGTGTGATTTGAAATCACAGTCTTTTAATTACTGTTACTTTCAAATTTCACTTCTACAAAAACAAACAGTTGCACCACTTACAGGTATAATAATCTGACATATTTTGATGAACAATCATTGGAATTTCACAGTAGTTTGACGTATCCTTTGTTTTGGTTATTATGTAGGCATACCAACTTGTATGCTCTCTAGTCAAGACTTTTTCTCTAATATTTGATATTAACTATAATTTTGATTATTTGATTGGCAGAGTGACATGTAACCTAATGTGACTTTATACAATGCTTCTTAAATGTGAACAATTAGTAATACACACTTCAATCACTTTTTCTCCTTACATAATACCTATTATTCTTGCTCAACATTCTGTTCCTAAATAGCAAAAATATTTCTAATATTTAATAATATTTTAAATCATAAACAACATTCATGTTTTGATTATGACTGAGTTCTTGAAATGAATTGATAGACCATTGGGTAAGCATATTTTAAGAGAGAATAGATATCAGTGTCTTAACGTATATTTTATTCTTAATTTTATATTTTTTACAAGAAAATTGTTTTCCATAAATTCTATTAACAATGACATAGAAATTTTAATAGTAGTATATATTAAAATAATTACAAGTAGTTCATATCAATTATAATTTATTATTATCAAATATTAATTTGAAACATATCAATAACTCATGTGAATCAATACAAGTAAAACATACTAATAGACAAATAAGTAAAGAATACCCATTGGCTATTGTCAGTGGACATTTGTCTTTCCAAAATACATGTTCAACTCCTAATGCCCAATATCTGAAAATGTAACCTTATTTAGCGGTAGGCTCTTTGCAAATGTAGTCAAGTTAAGATGAGGTTATATTGGATTAAAGTGGGCCTTAATCAAATAAGTGGAGTCTTCATGCAAAGAGGAAAATTTGGACATGGAGAGACAGAGGAATGACAATGGTGACAAAGATTAGAGTAATGTGGCTTAACAAATCAAGGAACAACAATCAACCACAGAAGTTAGAAAATGGCAAGGATGGATCTCCCCCTACAGCTTTCAGAGACAACATGAACCTGCTGACACACCGATGTCAGACTTCTAGTCTCCAGAACTACATGCGAGAATAAAATACATTTCTGTCCTTTTTAAGCTGTCTAGTTTGTAGTAATTTGTCAGGGTAGGTTTAGAAAGCTAATATGATGTTATCTGTGAAAACTTTTTATTTAAAGGCCACATATTTATGAAAACAATATTTAGCTTTAATAATTTCAGAGGATTTCCTATTTAAATTATTATGAGCTATTACATATTGGTAGACATTTAAATCTGTTACCCAATAAACAGATAATTATTTATTTACATGTGATGAGAATTATCACTAGGTATATGATGTATTTGGAGAGATATTTGAACACATAGATGAGTACAGATAAAATTTAATTATTCCTACTTTGAGAATTATATCAAAGGAAAATAATATCAGGTAGTGTATAAATATGAATGTACTATAATACTCATTTTAGTGCTGTCTCCTAGAATAACTTTTTGTTGGTAAACCAAATTTCTATTAATAGGTGTGTAGATAAATAATCTAATGAATGTATGTCTATGCTATGATAATGAAGATTCAAATTAAAAATAATTACTGATTACACTGAAAATATGCCCATTACACGTTGCAAAGTGAGAGAAGGAATACAATTTTTAATCTAAATAACTACGTAATGATTCTTTGCTGATAATAAAAAATCTTATTTAAATTTTTATATGTAAGTGGAACATGGTATTTATCTTTCTCAGCCTACTTGGGCTGCCATAACAAGGTACCACATTCTTGGTGGCTTAAACAACAGAAATTTATTTTTCCCCAGTGTTAGAGGTTAAAAGTTTGAGATTAAGGTACTGGCATGGTGAGCTTCTAGAAAGAGAGATCTCTTCCTGCTTTGCAGATGGTTGCCTTATTCTTACATCTTGAAATAATCTTTTTTTTGAGTATGTGCATGGAGAGACAGTGATCTTTCAAGTATCTCTTCTTTAAAGGACACTGGTCCTATTGGAGCAGAACTCCACTCTCTAGACCTCATTTAACCTTATGCTTCCTTAAATTTCCCCATCTCCAAATACATATTGGGGATTAGGGCTTCAACATATGAGCTTTGGTAGGGACAAAACATTTAGTCCATTTTAATCTCTATTGGAATAGAAGACTGTATTTTACTTTAATTTTCTATATTTAAAAAGACATGATGGCATTATATAGGATTCTTAACATCTACCTATTTTTCCTTAAAAAGATATCTAAATGACTGGTTAAAATCTCTTTCAGTACTGTATTAATGTCAAAAATAAACATTCTGCATTTGCATAAAATTACTTTAGAGATATCTGAAATGTTACTTAGTAAGGGGACTTTGTAACTCTTCAAACAATCTTTATCTCACTAATATTAAAATTGAAAAATCACAAACAAAACATAACATATTAAACCAAAATGTTTTGACAGCAATTAAAAGTGGCACAATGTAATCTATAAAACAATTATTCTGATTCCCTTTACATTAACATAGAACAACTTATGGTCATATTTTATGTTTTATTTAATAACATTTTTCCATCCTGAAGATAATACAGTATCAAGTTCAGGCACATGTGATATTTGTTATGTAGCTGGTATATAAATTAAAGCATATGTTATAACTTTTCCTATTTAGCATAAACCAAATAACAAAAGCAATTTTAAGATTATCATGAGTCTTTTGGTAAGGGACAATAATCAAGTAATATGAAGAATTGACAGCAGTTTGCATGAAAAACAATGTGCAAGTGAAGGAATGCAATGTCATCTGCCTTCATGAAGATGAAATATTATTTTTAAAGTTTATAATAATTTATTTACCTGCCCAGGTTTTGCATTTTCACAAACAAATGTTTCATAGTACATGGCAAATTCCGGAGCATGGTCATTTATATCTAAAATTCTGATGAAGACAGGAATGTGGCTACTTTGTTTTGAGTTATCTGCAACGAGAACATGTGTAAGATTTCAGTCTCATTTACAGAGAAGCGCTGATATCACTCTCCCCCTTTGTAACTTAGCAACAGATCATTTCTGTGGTATTCACTACTTGATTGGATTGCTGATGGATATTTCAGCTTTCTTACATGGTCCAGATGGAAAGCATGATAAAAAGAGGAGATTATGATTGAGAATAAAGTATTATTTCTAAGAGAGAATTTTCTTAGACTGATTAATTATTTTTATGCAGTGAAATTATATTTCTATCCTATAGAAGGTATAAATTGTTTAAAATAAATGAATATTTATATTCATTAATTAAAAAATTTAATCCAATACAATCTAAATCATCTCTCCTAGCTCTTGCTAATAATAAAAGCATTCCACTCCAGCAAAATAAAAATTTACTTATTGCCATTATTTTACCACTTTGGTAAAAAGAAAAATGTGTTCCAACTTACTTATTTCTGTGGCTGTAACGGTGATGTTGTGCCAAGGAGAGGATTCCCGGTCAAGGGGCTTCAAGGTGAAAATTGAGCCGTTTTCTGCATTGATACTGAAAATCCGGTCCATATCAGTGTGCCGATCCACGGAGTATCTAGCAGAAAAGAGATTCATGAATCGAGGTTTTCGCTTAAGATCATTTATCTACCATTTCTTAAAGTTATAGGCAGTTCACACAATGTTGTAACAAAGACATGGCCAGTAAAATGTAGAGAACTTTTCCAAATTTGTTTAAAGTATCTGTCATGTAGGCAATTTGATATATTTGGCTGTTTCCATTACTCCAGTTCTATGATTTTAGCTATTCCATTTTTGAGATGAAACCTGATATAGGTAGAAAGATAGAGAGATAGAGAGATAATAGATTAGAAAGATATAGATGATAGATGATAGATAGATAGATAGATAGATAGATAGATGATAGATAGATAGATAGATAGATAGATAGATAGATGGATGATAGATGATAGATAGATGATAGATAGATAGATAGATGATAGATAGATAGATAGATAGATAGATAGATAGATAGATAGATAGATGGATGATAGATGATAGATAGATGATAGATAGATGATAGATAGATAGATAGATAGATAGATAGATAGATAGATAGATAGACAGATAGATAGATAGATAGATGATAGATAGGTAGATAGGTAGATGATAGATGATGATAGATGATAGATAGATAGATAGATAGATAGATAGATAGATAGATAGATAGGAATCATTGTACTTTGAAATAATTATTTATACTCATGACTCTGTGGCAGCTTTTGAGTGAGTTTTTCATTGTCATTTGATTTATTTGTCCTATCAGAGACCTATGCTAGAGACATATTAAACTCAAGAGAGTCAATTGCATTAGATAAATTAAAATTATGTTTTTAAAAACAAAAACACATAAAAACATGTGTCCATAGAGTCCTATGAGTGTATGTGAATATGAAAAGGCCATTGTAAAACACATTGATTCTGAATGGCTGTTTATTCAGGAACATCTCAATCGAATCATAGATCTTCCTCCAATCTGTCCTTCTAACATTTTTCAAATAAAAATGTGATGCCATTACCACAGAGTTTGGTGATTCTCATTAGGGATGGATAAGGTAGATGTCACTATAAACTTTGCATATTCTACTGTTGGTGAAACGCCACCCTCGCCATCGCCTAAAAGGAAGTCCATCTCCTATTCCTTGGAACCCAGTCCTTGGAACTTTGTGGAAGTGATCAAGGTTAAAGACATTGAGATGGGAGATTAGCCTTAATCATTTAGATGGGCCTTAACTAATCGTAGGAGCCCTTAAAGGTGGAAGAAAAGGGCAGAATGTATAGCTAGCTTAAATGTATTTTTATTTTTAGTTGCAACAAGCTGTGTTAAGCTCTAGTAAGTAACACTTTTTACATCTGTTTAAGATCTACTGTTGAATGTAAATTGTACCATGACAGAAAATTGTTTCTCAAAAATTAATGTTTATATGAACATTATGAGGGATCTTGTTAAAAACAAATTCTGATTCAGGAGGTTTAGTGTGGGAGCTGGAATTCTGCATTTTTAATAAACTCAAGTAAATCCCATGTGACAAATCCATGGACAAGGCACATGTAGCAAGGTTACAGACCATGGGATAAGCCAGTTAGAAAAACGAAGAATGAAAATGGCAGACAACTAAGAGACTAATCAGCATCTTCTGGCATCCTTACTTTCCTAGTATCTATTAAAGGTGTGTAGCCTTTCTTATCTGGTGAATTAGGAAATTACAGTTCTTACTATAAATCTGTAGTATACTTTCTATCAGGCACTGACTTTGACTAATAGAAGTAATACATATGTAGCTTTTTACACATGGTGAAACATTGGCAATTTTTAAATATTGGGTCAAAACATATTTTTCTAAATTTTATGATTTTGGGGTTGAGTTGTTTTAAATAAGAAGACCCAACTTAGTCTATTATTATAAGGACCTTGCTGAATTTAAGGAATACATCAGTAAACTCAGATATCAAAAATTTTGATGATTTTGTAGTAAGTACATAATGATGCTTGATTAAGTTGTTTTCCACTAAACTTTCTAAAATTATTTCTTCAAACTCACAAATATTGTTTCAAAGTGAGTTTTGGTCCTATCTATTTATCATCTATCTCTATCTATCTATCTATCTATCTATCTATCTATCTATCTATCTATCTATCATCATCTATCTATCATCTATCTATCTATCTATCTATCTATCTATCTATCTATCTATCTATCTATCTATCTACCTGTCTGTCTGTCTGTCTGTCTGTCTATCTATCTATCATCTATCTATCATCTATCTATCATCTATCTATCTATCATCATCATCTATCTATCATCTATCTATCATCTATCTATCATCATCATCTATCTATCTAATCTATCATCATCTATCTATTTATCATCTATCATCTATCTATCTATCTATCTATCTATCTATCATCTATCTATCATCTATATCTTTCTAATCTATCATCTCTCTATCTCTCTTTCTATCTATATCAGGTTTCATCTCAAAAGTGGAATAGCTAAAAATTTTTGTAGCTGTTCTCAGGTTCCTTCTGTTCCTCACTCACAAAATATGAAACCAGCTCAGTCACTTTCTTGTCTTCTTTTGGAAGGGTTGAGCAACAGAGAATAGAGATGCAAAGAAATGAAAGTATTTTCTCACTTTTTCAATAATCATAATCGTAATTTTCCTACATAATTGTTGTAAGAAGAAATTGGGGATTTTTGAAAAGCTTATATGATATATGGTCACTGCTCAAGGGTAGCTACACTTTTGGGGTGAGAAATCCTAGATAAATATAGGATAATTAGAAACCTAGATATAAAAATAAACATATAGAATGCATAATGGTGTGTGTATGTATTTCTCAGATGCAAAAATTGTATCAAGTTTTAACCAAGAATTTATTATCAGATAAAAAATCTGAGATAGTTCTTATTTTTAACATACCTATTCATGTACTAAAATTAAAGATGACAGTCATATAAATTTATTTATTTAATTTCTATTGCTTAATAGTGCTAAAATGAAGCCAAATATAGTGTTTTCTGTCTCAAAGTGTCTACTCCCTTTAATTCCTAATGCGAGCTGAAAAAGACACTGGAACATTAAGCAATGTATAATTTTTTTAATACATTAAATTCTGCTTATAAATCAAAAATCAAAGTGAACACAAATACAGCAAAGTAACAAAACAACAACCACCAGATCTATGTATTGAATGGACCTCAATTCATAATATTTCCTATATGTATTTCTTTCCGCTGTCAGAAAGCTCAATAGTTAACCATTATCTGCTTATGGCCAAATAAATCTTGGACGTCTTCCTACTGTTCACATTACTATCAAAGAGGAAGTAAATACCTTTGTGCCCATTGCCACTTGCCTTAGAGATTAGCATGGAGCTTTCTATGATTGAGGGATGGCTAACAATTCTAACATTATACAAATTTATCTTTCACTCACTTGGAGCTTATGTGGAATCAAAACAGGCTGGAATTTGGGATGCATTATTCTTAGGTTCCACCTTGTTAGGCACCATTTACAAGTTAAGGATTTGTGAAGGAATATCACTTTGATGATTTAGAAATAGCTCACTTTAACATTAACATTGAAAACATCCAGGTCTATATTCAGAAATTTGTCATGGTGCAAATAACGTTCTGAATTTTTTCAAAGCCCAGGGATAATTGTTTTTTTATTTAGCAGCCAATGTTCTATTTTCAGTGCAGAGTAGGCCATTCCGGTTAACCTATTAATAATAAATGCACCGGATTACAGCAAATGAGCAGAAAGAGAATGAGAAATACTTAACATGGGACAAAACTATCTTTATGTTCCAGTGGATGGCCTATTAAAACACTATTTTATTGATCTCTTTACATTGAATTTAAACAACACTTTTTTAAAAAAAGATCGTTGACCTAATTTTTTTAAATAAATGCCTTCTGCAGAGACAGGATCCAATCACACTGGTGTCAAATAAGAAGTGAAAAAGATTACAAGGGAACTGATTTTGTGAAAGATGAACTCTGGTTTTAGTTGCCTTTTGTTTCTTATTTCCTACCATTAACAGTTAAACACATATCAGATCCCTGTATTTTCATCTACTACTACAAAAAAAGTAAATTGAATGATAGACACCAAAACACATACATAATATGCAGAAATATTTCAAAGATAGTATTCTTTATTTTTTACTGAATTTCAGTCCATCGTCCATTGATTAAGTTAAAATAATTAGGCTATGGGTTTGCTCTTCGCAAGTACTGCTTTCTAAAAATCCATTGTCTAGATATGAACCATGAAACCTTCATCCCTTTTCAAGAGAATGTGGCTATATAATGTATGAACAAATAGCTCTATTTTTTTTCCAAATATTAGTGACATGATTTTAAAATAATTATTTTGTTCTCTGTAATAAAATCAAGCAAATATTAGGGAAGCAGTTACACATACATGAACGCACAATTCTAGTTTATGGTGGAAGTATGTACATTTTATTGAGGCATAACTAATTTCTCACTAGCAACTTTGTCTTGGATTTGTTTCTCGATTTGACTGCAGTAACAAGGATTTCTTCAAAAATTTGTTGAACTTTAAATATGGTGAGCATAAAATAGGTATAAAATGAGACAACATGTTTTTTCGGAACCTGTAGAGCTATAATCAATCCTGTAACTTGGGAAATTCATGATTACTTATGAGGTGAAGCAAGCTGACAACAGCTGCTAATTGTAACCATAATCTTATGTTGCAAGTGGCAGATGTATTTCAGAAAATATGTTTGATGAACAGATTTACTGATGAGTGAGACTTAGTTTCCAAGCTTTCCCTGGAAAATATTTCTTCGTGATGCTTATCATAGTCTATTTTGCTCTGGGGATCAGTCAGCCTTCTAAATTCTATAAGAGCAAACAAAAGAGTCACCTATCACAATGTCGCCTTCTTGTTACATTATTGCTGGTTTTTCACACTATAATTGTATATCTACAGCTTTTTTTGCATACATTTTTGCATTAACAGGAATCAGCCTATACACTATATTTTCAAGCATGCCTTATACATTGGCAGACTTGGCAGTGTAATTTTAGAAAAATTATTTCAGATTAATTTCTTCTCTCAATATTTTTATTCTGTCATAATTCTTGAGATTTTTAAGGTAAAATTACTACTTGCTGTCTTTTCAAAACTTGAATAGCTCATAAAAAGCAAATATTTCTAGGAGAATTATGAACCAAAAAATGTATCAGCCATTTTTAACTTCTGTGGAGCAAGGCTGCAAATCAGTTTTTAACTCAGAAATTTTACTTAAGAAATTATATCCTGATCATATTATCAGATATTGAGAAGGATATATATGTGTATATGTGTGTGTATATACATGTCTCCAATCTAAATTTTTATCAGTGATGTACCACCTGGACTTAATAAAATAATAGTTAGGGATACGAATGTGTATAAATGTAGTATAATATCCAAGTACTTGAAACAATTCAAAATGTCAACCAATAAGTGAATAAATAAACATATTTTGGTATTCCCATATATTGAGATACTTTCAGCAATTAGAAGAATAAACTATTGATGCACAGAACATAGAAAAATCTCAACAAGATAGTTATGCTAAGTGAAAAAAGGGACAAAAGAGAATACTGTATGATTTTATTTATATAAATGAAACCTAATCTAATATCTAATCTAATCTAATCTAATCTATATTAATAGAAAGCAGATTAGGGTTTGCCTGGGGATGGGATTAGGTTCCAGGAAGTTTAAGAGGAAGGAATTACAAAAGGTCATGAGATAAGGTCATGAGATATGTATGTGCATTATCTTGATTTTGGTGATGTTTTAAGGTTCCTATGAATATCCCAAAGTGTCTCAAGTCATACAATTTAAATTTCTGCAGTTTATTTTTGGTCAATAATACCTCAATACATCTGCCAAAAATAAAGAATAAAAATAAAGCCATAATTTTCTAAGTATACATGTCTAGAGTGTGAGCTTGTGAAATTTTCTATTGTGGGCAATGGAAAAAGAAAGAGAAACTAGACCAAATTTCAAGAAACAAAAGCCATGTTTTGTCTTTTTTTTTTTTTTTTTTTTAATAATTTTGTCCTTGAGGGTTCTGCTTTGTGCCACTGAAGTCATTTTAATTAGTCTATAAATGGGGAACCTTATATCAATTCTCTTCAATTAATTGTTAGGAAAGCAAAGTGTATCTGCTAAGGAATTGGCTATGTATTCAGATCAACAATAGTTTGAATCCTCAGTCAGCTAATGCTTGGGAAAGTTCCTTAAACTCTTTTCATCTCAGTGTATTCTTCTATAAAATGTGAATGATAACAACGGTACCTACCAGATAAAGCTGTGATGAGGCTTAAATAAGCTAGTAAATATAAAGCTCTTTATATAATTGTAGTTCATAACAAGTGTTTAGTAAATGATAAATATTTATGCAGAAAGGGATGGGCAAAATATTTGAGTCTCATGTTATAAATTTGATGCATATTTGGAATAACAGAACATATACTTTATTGTTTATTAGTTGACTTCAGGATAAATGAAAACATTTTGTAGAAAAAAATGTTACACTTATAAAGCTTGTTGAAACTTTTTATATTCTTGAATAAACAAATATACTTGGCAACATAAGAAAGTTGGCTACCTCTCTTAAGTTAACCAATACTCATTGAATTCCTAGTATGTAAGTTATAGTACTAAATGAATGAGGAAAGTATACACAGATTATTAAGATCTGCTCTTATTCATAGTGAGGAATGCCTAATAGTTTGGCAAAAAATGATTCTTCATCTGAAAGAATTAATATGCTGCCATTTGTCTACAACTTTCTAACACTGGTAGTTGATAAAAGTTACAATCAATGACTTTAAAAACCATGAATATGGAATTTAACATACGCATTTGGTGCCATAAATTAGGGAGAAATGAAAGCACAGCCATCATTGGTTACTATTTTTTTTGGGATAGGATCTGATAAAAACTATCAATGACAGATACTTCATTGAACATTTATAGTTATTGGTATGAACTATGTCTTATCCTTTTATTAAATATAAGTGGTGTTTATTTCCATTGCAACATTACAATCACACAAAAAATATTTGAAACTTTCTATTGTTACTTTTTAAAGCAAAACAAATACCTATATAAAAAATGCCAAAACCAATCAGCTGTATATAATATCAATAAAATACAAATAGAAATTATTTTGGATATAAGCATACTAGCACATATATATAGACCACTGGAGAACTAGATTACTTATTTATTTCATTTTAGTTTTGTTTTATATAATATGTGCATTTTATGTATGCTGATAAAAATTGAGTAAAATAATCTATGTATTTGTATTATGTCACATTTTTAAAGTAATATGTAACATACATAATTTGAACCCAAACATTTATTTAAAGGAGAAAGTTGATTCAATTCTATTCTAACCTAAAATTAACCAAATATTTTAATCTAATATACTACAGATTAAAACTTTATGGACTTATACTATATTAATCAACCAAAAATTAATATTTATTAAGATATATTTAGTACAAAATATTGCTTTGTAAATTAACTATTAAATAGTCAATACAACTTATAAAAATAATAACTATATATTTAGCATTGTGCTTTTTAATTTTCTCCATGTGATAGTATAACATGAATTTGAAAATTCTCATTATAATTTAACCACTTATTTTCCTTAATTAAAAAATTAAGTTGTAAAGCAGCCATTTTATGCCCTTATTAGGCACATATTAACAGATAATGTATTATTTATCTGTATTTCAACACTGAGTCTTCATTGACACATCTACGCATCTTCATCCATCCATCCTATTTATCCATTTATGTCAGAACCAAATTTACATTCTTCTGAAGTACCATGTATAACATTTATTTAAGTGTCTGGAATATCTAAAAGCTTTCAAATAGTTTTTACAATATTCAACCTTTGGGAAAGTATTACACTATACTATACAATTCTAAACTAATTTTTAATACACTTACCATTCTCAAATATTATGACTTTCTTTGCTAATTCTGTGTTATTATTAGTATACAACTGGCATATTGTTTTCCCCAAATTTTGACATAAGATATGCCTAGAGACTATTTTCAAAAAAAGACATTTCAACAATTTCAAGGTATCTATAACACTTCCAGGACAATTTTTTTTCTAGTTTATTTGTTTCGATTACTTATTATTTGAACAATCATTTATCCAAGAGGGACATTTAGACAGAATCAGAACAACTAAGGGATTAAAATAAACTCTGGAGTCAGACAGCCTGATTCTCAAATCCAGCTTTGCCACTGACTAATTTTGGGCTAATTATTGACTTAAATGCTCCATACCTTAGTCTTATCTGCAGAAAGGTATAATAATGGGATCTACCTTGTAAAGTGATGTGTCGAATGAAATAATATATCTCAAGCATTTAGAAGACAACACAATTCAGTTTGTGCTATGGAAGTGTTTGTACTTAATCATACACTGTATGATGATGTTTTTTTTTCACACAGCTTTTAAATACTAAAAATATATAGTTTTTAAAATAAAATTTCTCAAAATACTTACTTTATTAAATTGTTCATGGCATCTGGATCATATGCTGTAACCTGTCCGATGATACTGCCCTCCTTTACATCTTCATCTACTTCTATCAGGTAAGAAATTTTACTGAACACAGGAGGCTCATCTATATCTTCCACAGATATTTTGACCGTGGCTGTGTCTTTGAAAGGTCCCAGGTGTAGGAATCGTGGATCAGGATGAGTGTTACTGGCATCCACTCTCAAAGTGTACAACATTTTGTTTTCAAAGTCTAAATTCTGAAGTTAAATAAAATAAGGAAAATTACTATAATACAGCAGATGTAACAAGAGAAGCTAATTTTAAAATTTAATAACCAGCTCTCTTATTGGTACCAATAATTCTGGTTAAATAATTTTCACTATTATTGCTTTAAACATGTGTTAAATAAATTAGTAAATATTTATTTTGCCTTATACTTCTACAGAGGGAGTAACCGAATACAGTGGTATACACATTAAGATTAATTTTCACTTAGTAATGAATTTCACATTTTAGTGGTTGCAGTCTATTATCTAATAGAGATATAGGCTATTTATTTATTATTATTATTATTATTATTATTCAAGTCGTATGAAGTTAAAGTCAGAGGAAATATTGAGGAAACATTAAAATAAAGTAGTAATTTAGCAAACTATGTATATAAGATGCTTCTTTAGGTTCTGCATTTCTAAAAAAAAGAAAAATCATTTCTCTAACTGAACATGGTGATAAGAAAGATGCTAATGAAAGCAGAGCAATCAGGACAATATAATCAATATTTAGCTGGAATAGTCCAACAGAAAACACATAATATCTTCGGGTTCCATTTATTTGAATAGACCATCACATTTAACAGTTTGAATATGTTGAAGAGTGCATGAATTAAAGTGATGGCTGCTTGTCTATTTCTTCTGCCATGGAGAAACAAAAAACAAGTACTTTTGAGGTTTTCTAATCCTAGTTTGATTGTCATCTACTAAAAGCACAAGCAGTTGAGGTTTTATATCACTTTTTAAGTGTCAGTGATGAAGCTGCTTAACTTACTTGAAGTGAAATCACAACTATTCCCACTTACATGAAGGATAGACAGCATGTAAAGGATGGGGAAAATAAATCCGGGGCTGTTCTTCCCTTAACTGAAAAATAAACCATAAAGTGTTCAATGAAAAAATGAAGACAGCAAAAAGAAACCTGTTTGACAGTTATAATCCCTTCCTGTGTAGCCTTGTCAGTGATGACATCAAACATGTCAGCTCCGTCTCCTTCAGCAATGCTGTATTCCATTTCAGCATTTTCCCCCACATCAGGGTCATTGGCTTTTATCCTTCCAAGATGTGTTCCAAGAGGTACAGACTCAGGAGAATTAAAATGATATGTACCTGAAAATTAAATCAGAGCTCTTTTGACATTTCATCTTTAGACAACAAAGTTCTTTATTTCCTTTGCTTTTTTTACTTAAATAAATTAATTTTAAATTGGGAGAGTTTTTTTTTTAATCATGTTGAATTGTATGCTGTCAGAAATTAGATATTTATTAAGTTGGACAAATAATTTATAAAGGCAGAACACTCTCATTTTATAAATGAGAAATATAAGTTCCAGAAAAATTAAGTGAATGTCCCAAGGTTGTCTTGGCAATAGATGGTAGGCCTGATATTAGAATCCAGAATTTGACTTAACAGGGTAAGAAACCAAATAGATCTTTTAAATAACAATATACATAAAATGTGTAATGGCAATGTTGAAAGCTCTAGATAAGCAGTAAATATTTGGTTTCTTGCCTTTTTAACCACATTTTTATATTCTAGTCAGAGATAGAAAAATAAAGATGTACATAGAAATTTTTTACATGTAAATGCCTTTAAATGAGATGCAGTTCCAGCCAATCATTGCATTGCATTTTAGTTTGTGACTATTTATTCAAAATACAAATAGAAAAAAAATTACAAAAAAAGTTAGTAAAAAATGTTTTTAAACATTATATGCTGTCTATATAAGACTAAAGGCCCTCGATGTTAACTTATTTAATTTTAATATTGTTCCTCATAGGACCAAGGAAGGTATATTATCCCCAAGATAGGGTCAAGGAAATCATTTTGTAAAACTGGAGAAAGTAGAATAAAAAACTAAGGCTCTCAGACTTCAAATTCTGTTCCCTTTCCAGTGATGAAAAAGAGGGACTGGATTTAAATTCTCATCAATGGGCAAGTCAATTAAATTCTCTAATCCTTTACTTCTACATCAATGAAAGAACATTGGTAATGATAGCATCTAACTCATAGTTTTGTTATGAAGATTGCCTAAAATTATGTCTTTAATATGCTTAGCTCAGGGGCTACTTCTTAAATAGTTTTACTGTTACTATTATAAAAGATTATATAATTATTAAATGAAGAGTCATTTGAGAATTCATCAAATCATACTTTTTCAGTTTATATTTAAGAAAAATGAAAGAAAAGTTTAGATTTAAGTTCATTAAGCTTGTTATTCACGCTATCAAAATACTTTATTTTTTAACATTTATCTTATTTTCAAATCCACCATCCAAATCCAAATTATCAAATGATTTAAATTTGACTAGCTTGGAAAAATGTTTTAATGCATTGGAGTCAATGTCATAACTTAAAATTTGAGGATCCCTTAATTGAACATTTTAAGATAGGGACCTTGATACTTTTATTTTTTGTAAAATGGAAACATTTTCATCAGAGCATCAAAATTTGTTTTTGTAGGACCTCATAGTATGCAAAGCATCCATGGTTTAACATTCATTTCTAAAAAGGGGATAACTAAAAGAGTATTAACTGTTTTAACCTTCACAAGTAAGTAGCAGATACCAACAAACTTTAACATGTCTCAGATGCCATCACAACCAAGGTATACCATAACTCTATGATCCGCTAAGAAAAGAAAAGAAAAAAAAATACTGCCAATTGAATCAACATTAATTCATTTTAATATAGTATCTGATTTTCAGAGATGCTTAAGCATCAAGTCTGTGTTTTAGGCTCGATTAAATAAGGGATTATAATTCATGGGTACACACAGAGAACTGAGGCAAGACAAATGGCAGACATGGGATTTGAAGCCAGATAGCCAGACTTGAGAGTCCGCACTCCTACCCAGGAAACAGATAAGAAAAAGAACGAGATGATCACAGCAGATGTTGAGAAAGGTAGTCTGGAAAACTTTATAACTCTTCTAAAGGTAGAAGAGGATAATCAAAGTTGCCAAATAACCTCATTTTTATGTTTTCTTTTACTACCTACTCACTGATGAAAATGATCATGGTGACTTTTGGTTTGTGGGAAATTGTTATTATCTTGTAGGAACAAAGATTGTGGACTGGCCTTTATGCATAAACTAGCAGTGAAACCACTGGTACAAATATCAGCCTCTGTCTGTTGTGTGTTGGGGAAGTCTTCTGGCATGAAGTCACCAAGACCTTCCTTACTCTGGGGAAATCGAGGAGGACTGTTGTTGACATCCGTCAGAGTGATGTTCACTGTGGTGGTTCCAGAAAGCCCTCCCATCTGGCCACCCATGTCTTTGGCTTGTATAACCACTTGGTACAGCTCTCGATTTTCTCGGCTCATGTCTGGCAATGCGGTTTTTATAATGCCTTTTGGAAAAGTAGACAAATATTTTACAATTTAACCACTGATTTTTATCTTAAATTACACTATGCAAGATCCATTTTACAGAAGTTAATGACAGCAGACAGATAAAATGGTGGTTTACCTAAATAAGTATTTCAATCCATAACCAATTTAACATAATGAACGAAACAAAAGGAATTCTTCCATTGGATATTATTCAGAAAGTGAATTTTTCAAAATTAGTTAGATTTTCCTTTTGATTAAAACAAATTTCAATCAAATATTGTCAGATGAATAAACTTGGTTAATGTTGATGTTTGCCACATTCTTTAGTTTTTGAGTATTCCTATGGCACATAAAGTACTGAAACTTTGTGAAACTTTGTATTTAATGTCATAAGTTTAAACAAAATGAATAGTCCAAAAAGCTAATGATTCAAACAACGTATTTCAATAATAGGAAATTTGCTTTTGTTTTCATGTAGTAACTATAGAGAATAAGTAGAAACATGATACTGAATAGATACCTTTTAAAATATAGAAAAATCTACTAGTGAGTTGTGCATCCAGATGCATTACATAATGAGAAAGTGCCCAGGTATTAAACATTGTTACCTGTTTCTGGGTCCACTGAAAAATATGGTTGTCCTTGCAATATGCTATAGACCACTTTAGCACTGTTTCCATAGTTGGCGTCATCTGCATCCGTTGCCGTCACTTGTATAACAGATGTACCTACAGAAATCCCCACCCAAACACATTTACTTACATTTTCTGAATTAGAAACTATCTTTGTGAAAAATTACCGCTGATATCATGGGCTGTTAACTTTGTCACTAATCATCTTAAAAAAAAAAAAATTAAAGAAGCTAGCTTCAGGAGCTACATACAATTCAATATAGTGCTAGACTTTTCTTATAGTTCACTAGATCTCTACAGAAAGTCAGAGCATGGTTGTAAGCTTACTATTAACTAAAGCCTACCTTGGGCAGAATGAATTTCTATGACATTTTCCAGTATACTACATGTAATTTTCAAATGTTTGACTCAAATAGCTGTTAAAATTACTTAGGGCAGGAGAGTTCCAAATTGGCCCTGTCTCCTACTTTAATACCCCACATATATTACACACTCATAACTTGCATAATTGAGTTGTGGGGAATTATTTCTCAAAATCTGCATGCATATGTGAATGCAAATTCTAACGATTAATGTATTGTACATTAAGATTAAACTAATAGCTCATTTTCCATCAATATATTTGAATATTGATGCATGAATTTAGTAAGTTGTTATATGTGTTCTCAAAATTAATTATCTAAAGATGAGAACTTGAGTTCTTCCTCTTGAGTCTCTGTTTTCTCAACTTGAACAGAATTTATGTGTGTAGTAAGAGAATACACTACAACTCAGTCAATTCCAGGTGTACTCTTCTAACATTTAAAAACTATCCACTCATGTCCTGATGTCCTAGCTAGACCAAAGCAAAAATGATAGTTTTCACCAACCAAACAATCTTCAGAACTCCAACTAAAGCTTTCTGATTTATATTTATTTTTAAATAATTCTATATGAACATATATTAGAGTAAAAATTGTTTTCATACTTGAGGATTATTTTGAAATATGATTAAGCATAACCAATATGCTAATTTCAAGTAGTTAATTCATCAATTTTATGATATTTCTTTGCCACCAGTTTTATTTTTCTTTTACTGTGGGTATCATTTCACTATGGACACAGAGAAAAACTTCTATATACCATTTTGATACTTCAAATAATGTATTTTTTATTTAATTTGATTTTGATTGCTCTTTATTATGAGTATTTATCTTTAAATTTATCCAAAAATACTTTACCGAAAAAATAAAAATTAATCCTAAAATATGGCTCTAACACTACAAACACTCACCTAAAATACTGTTCCATGCCTCAGAATCACAGTAATAATATGGAATGCTGTAAAATATTAATAAACACTGATAGCATATCATTGATATTTATGATAGCAAAAAGAAAAAAGGAAACACCTACTATGTGGACTTTAGCACATGGATAGGTCTTTCTTTTTTCCCATAAATGTAAGGACTAATTACACAGTTAATGCTATTTGCTAATAAAATTTCATAAATATTTCTTTGTATGTTTTATGCTAATTTTATAAATTTTTATTTATGAAGACAGATTAAAAAGAAATGCATCATTTTGATCATTATATTCCTCTAAATTTTCTAAGATAATTTATAATATTCACTGGTTCTCAAATAATTTAAAATAAATATTTTACTTTTATATTAAATAAAAGATTTTTTAAAATTAAGTAAAATATAGTGAAGCCTGATTAACAAGTTTGTGTTATTTGTTATTTATAGGTTTGTCCTGTATGATGTGAGCTCCCTAAAGGCAGGGCCCATATCTGCTTTTCTTAAACATTTTGTCTCTAAAGCCAAGCAGAGTTTCAAGCTCAAAGTCATAACAAAAACATTTACAGAATGCTTAATGTAGACTAGGAAGAGTTCTCAGCAGTTGATTTGTGTTATTACTTTATCCTAATGATAAAAATAGCATGTAGGTCTTGGGGTATATAGAGGTGGCTAATGATCACACACCTAGAAGGGGATGGGGATGGGTTTTGACCTAGCCAAATTGAGGAAAGAAGCTTCATTCTAAATAATTTGCTAAGTGGACTGTCTGGCATTATGGATACATTTGGACATGTTACATATTGAACCACAGATAGTAAATCTCTAAGATTGAACCAAGATTAGGACATGAAGGATTCATTGATGAGTTGTTTGTGTGATCTGTGGAAAAACTGTGCAGGAATTTCTTGTCTGAGAGATGGTGTAGAAGGAGAACTGGATAAGATTTTGAGGAACCAGTTAGGGGAAATACCCAGTCAGTGAGAAAGTATGTATCCAAAACTTCCACATTTACACAATGATAATTTGCTTAGATGAAAAATGAATGCATGCAAATATTGAAAGTTGATAGATAATCTATAATAAAAATATAACGGCCATGAAAATTGAAAATATTAAAGGTAGGTCTCTGCTACAAATATTTAAATCAAAGTGTATCACATTTTCCTTTGTTATGTATCCTCCTCATATATCACCCAGATTATATATTCTGATCAGAAGATGCTAACATTTTTTAGATTTAAGAGTTAATTGTAGCCATTTAACTTTAAAAAGTCTGAGGGTCACATGATTTGAAGAATTAAAATGGAATATGGCATATGGTTTTGAAACTAACAGGAAGAAAGAGAAAAAGCAAGAAGAGTTAGTGAGAGAGAAAAAGAAGACACAAAAATATTATGATAAAAAGGAGACAGTATAGAGTATCAGAGGATAACATTGGAAAGAGAATAATTATAAAAAACTTTCATTTTTTTATTAGATTTTATTTACCACCCAAGTTAATCATAGTAGTTTCTCAACCCTGATTTCAATGAAAAGTGCTAATGTTATAAAAATAATATTAGAATTAAATCACAGTGCATTACTTCATTTATAGAGGATTTCTTATTATTGGATTATACACAGGCTTTAACTGTCAACATATGGGTTACATACAGTCTGACAGAGTTCCTAAGTATCACCTTTTAGTTTCTTTCTGTAAATAATTATCTCTATAGGAAAAAGCAGAGAAAATCATGTCTGCAAAATTATAATCATTACTTTTTTCAAATTATGTAGACGAATAAAAAGTCTCTAAAATCTTATTGTAAAATGCAGCCTCCCTCCTCCCCACCACTTTTATTTAGATTTAATTTTATCTAGAGTAGCATTTGAATTAAAAAAGCACAAAATAAGAAATAAAATAAGAAACATGCTGATTTTAAGGAGTTACTAAATATATAATAAAATTAGAAGTTTTCCAAACTATGTTTTGCATAATAAGCATAACTACTTTACGGAGGGGAAAAATAGTAAAGTGCTAAAATTATCAAGCTATTTCTACATTAATCTTTTCTTAAATTGGTATTAGCAATAAGCTATCTCTGTGGTGTTTGGGGTAAGTCAATTTAATTCTTTTTGGCTCATTTTTACTTATTTATTAAGAGAGATAATTAAACCAAGTATTATATCTTCAGCATATACATATTGTATATGTAGATATAAACATTTATATTTAAAAATAGACACACATATAAAGGAAAAAGCAGTTAATACAGTAAAGTTAGTATTAGTAATAAAGAATAATAACTGTCCTCTAAAATTGGGACTGATAATTACCTGTAGTTCTTAAATTTTTATTAATTTAGTGCAACCAGAGGCATATAAGGCATATTGCTGCCTGCTCTATGTTTTTCAAGGGGTTTTTTGAATTATAGGCATGGAGGGAATGCATTTGGCAATGTTATTCATTCTTATTTTTAAGGCTTGTGATAGTCACAAATTGTACTGCCCACAATTTAAAGCTTATATAAATGAAGTATAGACTTCCTTACATGAAAGATTTTGTGTTTTTTTTTTTGACAGGATGATCTTTAAGCCTTCTTCCATGCATAAACTTATATATTTTGTTTTATTATGAATATTGAATAAGGGTTTTTAAAAATAAAATATAAAAATATTAAGTCCAGTCCTGATATTATTATATACTTCATAAATATTATTAGAATCTAGACTATATTAGTATTTCAGATGAGAAAAAATATATTTCAATTAGGTAGATAGATAATAGTATTCTATTAAATACATAAAATAATCTTGTAGAAAACACAGGTTAATTTAGTTTTAATATCAATAGTCTCTGATAAGCACTGTTTTTAAAAATGAGTAATGCTTTGAAATTTTTAAAAGTTATTCAAATTTAAATTAATTTTTATAAAAATTTATTATATTCAAATACCTGTCATCCTAGTTATGCTTTTTATTCATATAGATATATCAAACTTTTTCAGCAAAAGATAAGTGAAAATTTTTATACTATTAAGTGTCAAAATACTTGGCAAAATAACATACACACAAGAAAAACTATAAAGTTTTACAAAAGTTAAAGGGCATTAAACAAAAAACCAAATTACTTTAGAAAATTCATCAGTTGGAAGTTAAAATGGAGAGCATAGTTTTAGATGTCTCTGAATCTCAAATATAAGACCAAACAGATCATGGTGTATATGCACATTAGCTCACTGGTTGACCTCTATGGATCCATCTAGTACTTTCCATGGAACTGTACCAGCTTAACACAACTGTTCATATTTCAATCTAGGCTTTATGACTTCATAGGACTCCTATCTAATTTGATAAGTCTCTTTTATATTTAGAAATGAATGCCTGAAAAGAACTGAACTTTTCTCAGACAGATGAGATTTCATTTGATGTAAAAGGGAATTGTAACTTTTTTTTTATATGAACTCTTGGTTCTTCTGGCTAGATGGAACAGAATTAAGAAATATTTTACATCAATCACTCAATAAGGATAGATATAGGTTTTTTTCTCTAAAGAAATTATTTTAGACTGTAATGTACTAATTTCAATAATGTCAAAATATACTTACAACTGATTTTAAGATAACATTCAACTAAATAGCATCAACTTTGAAACTCAGTTACACATTTTGGATTAAATTTATATTAATAGTTTTTTTTTTAGAAATCTATTACAATTTAAGAATTAGCTCTTACAATCGCATTAATGAATCTAAACCTTTCATATAAGTAGAGCTAAATGTAGTCATCCATACAGATAAAAACATTGCATAATAACAAATGGTATTTAAAATTATGGGCATGGGCAGCCTTAAAAAATGAAACAGCTATTCTCAGTTTGCATGATAAGTGGTCATTCAGCAGTGGATCTAACTAAAATAACATAAGATTTGAAATATTGTTGTTATACTACCAGGTTTTTTTATCTTAGTTCAGTTGTTAAATCTTTTTGAATTCTAGGTTCCTAATTAATAGAATGGGGATTTAAAGTTCTATTTCCCATGCCTACCACATTACATTGTTTCAATGATTAAAATGAGATAATCAAAAGAAATTTGTCAAATGCAAACATTAGCTGTTATTATGCAAAATAATGCAAGAAAAACTGTCCAAAACTGCTGACACTATTTGATACTCATTTCATTTCAGGCAAAAATATATCCAACTTGACTGCCATCTGAATGGCAGTTGAGTAGAGATGAAAACGTTGGTTGAAATGTAAAGGAAGAACTATTCCCAGTACTAATCATTTTCGGTATCAATTATAACATAATAGGAAACGTGAAGATACATAAAATTGAAAATAATCCAAAGTAAGATAGCTAACACTATATAGTTTCGGTTATACTTTTTATCTTGAAGTAGGCAATATATCACAGCTGTATGTCCATAAGAATTACCTTAGTAAACAAGCAAATAGAAAAGTTAGCTTACATTGATTAGCATGTACCTACCAACTCCAGACATTTCAGGAACACTGGCAGTGTATAAGTCTTTTGTGAATTTTGGTTCGTTGTCATTGATATCATGGATTTTAATAATAAATTCAGATTCAGGTTCCACCTGCCGCCCGGTCTTCCTGTCTATAGCCTTGGCACGAAGAATGTACAGGGATTTTTCTTCTCTGTCTAACTTCTTTGCTGCATGAATATCTCCTGTATTTTCATCTATCACGAATAGATTGCCAGCCCCATCTCCTGTTAATATGTATTTTAAATTTCCATCTCCTTTATCTTGGTCAGTGTGAAGCTTTGGAAAAGTAGAAAAGAAGAGTTCTATAAATATATGTGTTGTTATTACAGGAAAAAAATTGACACATATCAATTTGTCTCCATATAACATCACTGGAACAATGATTGCAATCATTATCTTAATTTTTACGGTGGGGAAACTAAGCATTTCAGTTTTCTTCTCAACAACTTTAAATAAATATATTATACATCACAATGGACTAACTATAAAATATGAAAATAAATCTTTTTTTTCAAAACACAGTATTTCCAAGATATTTTTTAATAGATTGCTATAAAAATTTAAACCTTTAGTACATTAATAAGAAAAAAGTCTATTAACCTAGATCGTGAGTGTAAACTAAACTCAAAGAGGTGATGTGAAGAAGAAGTTCTGAAGTTATTATGATGTAAAGTTTAGGATGCATACTGTACTTTTGCTTCCATTCAGTATAATATTGTTTGTAGATGTACAGGCTCAATCATCAGAAACACCAGACAGAGAGAGAATTTTAATCTCACAGAATATTCTCTATGTGACTTTGGAAAGCTACTCTTTCAAACAGTGTTCTCATTTTTTGGATTGTTATATTTTATGGACATTTAAAATTTCAAGTGATGCAAAACATACAGATTTTTTCCACTGGTGATATAAATAATTTAATTAAAACATTAGGATTTCTTCATAAATCATCTTTCTTCTGATGCATACCTATCTTGAAAATAAACTTCTTAAAGTGAAAGTCCATTCACTGGGTATTTACAACAAGGAAATGAATGATGGAGTCACAGACACTATACATTAGAAAAAGCCTTAACATTTTTGCAAACCTAATACTTGAAACTTGAATCTTAACTAGCCCACCCCTGCTGTATTGTCTTCCATTATATACTTCACAATTTCCATTATATCTTTGCTCCACCTTTCCCTCCATACATTGAGTAGTTGAATCTTTTTTTTGTTTTATGTTAGCCAAAATTAAATAATGTGGGATTTATATTTTACTCCTTCTTCACTTTTGAGCCCAGTGTTAAGACAACTGTTTGCAGCCTTGTCTTCTCTGGAATATCTTCCTGACCCATATATCTGTCTCCATCTTCATGGGTACCAGCCTTGTTTTGGCCTCCCTCAGATCTTACCTGGCCAGCCTGTACAATCTCCTAATTGATGCCTGCCTCCCTCTTGCTCTACTCCAGTTTTCCGTATTAAAGAAGTTGATTTTCTATATCACAAATCTGGTCCTGCTACTTCTAGCTGAACAATCAGTAAAGCACAGTGCATAAGAACCATGAATCTAAAGTCTTACAAACCAGAGTTAGCCTCATGAAAATTTCAGTGTTATATTGGGCAAACTGTGTGGGTGTTTATTAAGCCTCTTCTATTAAAGGAGATAATATTCTTTTACAAAATAATCTTTATTTGTATTGTTAATCTTTTTGTACCCTATAGCCTTATTTACGTGTTTTCTAAGATCTTGTCTCAAGTCCAGATGCATAGGTAACCACATTTACCCACTTCTCTGCATTTTATACACAACAAGTGTTTTGTTTTGCTTTGTCTTATTTTCTTCATTTCTCAGAACACCTGTTCTAGTTTTCATACATGATGTTGGCATATGTTTCCCTCACCCTTTAACACCTTTTCTCTTCTCTGCATTTACCCCAGCTAGATATTTATCATATCTAATTTAAAATTTTTTCTTATTAGAGATGTCTTCCCTGACACTACAGATTGGAATAGACATGCCTGCACTGTAAGTGTAAAGCACATTTCACTTTCCTATTATGATATTCATCACATTTGGTGAAAATTGTTTACCATGCTCACTAAGTCATAAAATAAGAAAAAAGATGAATTTTTTTTCCTTTAAATCACTAGAATTTTAGCATGTTCCTTAAACAAACATTTCCCCTTTTTTAAACAGTATTATTTCACTATATGCAATAGGTTTATAAACAGCCTTTAAGATTATGGTCTATATATATACTGTTGAACATAAATCACTTAAGATATTCATGTTAAAATGTAGTATATAGAATATAACTTTACATCTTTATTTTTATAAAAATAGTCTTGACAGATATTGAGAACATAATATTGAGAACAGTTATATATTTTGAAATGTTCTCATTTTTTTAAGTTGTACATGTTTTGTATAATTTTGTAAATAAATTTATACTAATTTCTCAATTCAATAAAGGAAAAATAAATAAAAATAGTGAAGAACAATATATGAGATAAACTGTAAAATGTCTCCATGCTATACTGTACTGTTCTCACATTTATACAGTCAGAAAAAAACCTGAGAGATTGGTCTATTGTCAAGACTGTCAAATATATTTTAGGCTGAAACAGTGGAAATCAGGGTCGATGCTGAAATATAATAAAAATTGTTGGAATAATAAGTGCTATGAGACAGAAATCATACACTTTATCAGGAAATTCTATCCAATGCTTACCTTATGCAAATTATTAATGGGTATCCAAAATAAAAAGCAGGAACAAGTTTATACTGTTACAAAATTTAAATGGAAATTGTATATATGTACCCACAAATGAAAATTTAATTTTTCTTTATCTCTTCCCACTATTTTTTAACATATTTAACATATTTATATTATTATAATACAATTACATTCATTATACCTTATTTCTTGCATTCAAAAATGTTTTATTTAATGCTTTATTGTGATATATTAAAATGTGTAGGGAACTGAATCTGTATCTCTCACAGTAAATTAATTATGATTCTACATCTTACTTAGATTCAAATATCTATGAAATATTTTACTTTTCAGACATTTTTTCCTCCTTCAAAATATTTCGGAGTCTGGAAATATATTTAGTGAAGTGTAGTAGTAATTATAATCAAAACACTTTTCTCTGAATATTTAATTTAAAAATTTCAAGAACAATTTGATATGAAAATTATATTATTTGGACTGAGGATGATGTCCAAAATAAAATAAAATGTTTATGAAATTACAAGATTTTCAGAATAAGTATATTGTCTGAAAATATTGAATTTTATTTACAAAGTAAAATATTTGCAACAAAATGATATTATTTTAATCATTCTTAAACCGAAAGTATTGCAATTTAGATTTTCTAACCTAATTCTACCTGTTTTAATGCCTGATGCAATATTTTATATAGACCCTTTATTCTATTAATTTAAAATTCCATTTTAAAAGAATCATTTTACACAAAATCAAGCACATTTTAAAAGTGCCTTTAATTCACAACTTTATTCTAGGAATGAAAGCTTTTGATAGTTATCAATATAATGAAAACAAAAAGTTTTCTTAAAATGCTGAATTTATCATTTACATCATTAATTTAAAATCATGTATTTAAAATTGATACAAATCAATAGTAAAGCCTATTATATAATAACCTAAATATGAATACAAATCTTATACATGAATCACAAACTAGACATGTTACAAGATCAGCGAACCAGAATAAAGTAGAAACCTTATGCATATTGTTTATTATAGAACAAAGCCTAGATAAAATGCCTTAAGAATACGACACCAAAATATAATTTTTTTTTTCGTATCTCAATGAACCAAGTAGTCCTTCTTCCCTGGAAAAAATTATTTGCCTCTTCTAAACTTGAATAAATACATTAAAAATACTATTAATTGTAGATAAATTTCTAAATTGGTAACTATGATTTCCAACAGTACCATTTTTAGTTTTGCTCTGTCACTTTCTTTTTTTTTTTCATTTTTTTTTTTAGAAATTGTAAAAAATTAAACATATATGCAAGATAAGCTAAAAATTTAAATATGTCTATGATGGCTAATTTTATATGTCAACTTGCCAGGGCAATAGGATACCCAGATATTTGGTTAAACATTATTCTGGGTGTGTCTATGGTGATGCTTCTATATGAGATTAACAATTGAAAATATGGGCTGAGTAAAAGTGAAGTGACCTCCCCCAATGTGATTGAGCCTCATCTAATACTTTAAAGGCCAGAATACAAAACAAAGACAAGGGAAAGAGAATTTACTCTGCCTCTTAGATTGAAACTGGAAGATGTACCATTAGCTCTCAAGTTTCAGGACTTGAGAGACTTCAACTATTCCATCTGCAGCTTGCCACCTGCAGATCTTGGGATGGCCCAGCCTTCATAATCAAATAAACCAATTTCTTACAAGAAATTTATGTTAAATATATATGTCTACATAAATGTATATGTAATTATAATATATATTATATTAAATATATATTTATATACATATCTATCTATCTATCTATCTAATCTATCATCTCTCACTTATCTGACTCTCTGGAGAACCCATACTAATATAACATTTGAAAGTAAAATTTCAAAGTGAAAACAAATTTATCCCTCATCAATTTTCCTTTAAAAATTAGCAGTTAGAGGTTTTTGATTATTTACTTGTTTTAATTTTATTTAATGTGTTTTTAATTGCACAAGTATGCCATATTGCCCAACTCTTATTATCGACAATACTCATTTATCTTTAAAAATACATTTTGAATATTCTAACTTCTCATTCAGTTTTTAATGAAGAAAGACATAGAGGTATTGCTGACAGTTGCTAAAAATAACAATTATAACAATTATATTTATTTCTGATGTTTTAATAATGTTAAAATACACCAATATATTTTCAAGAATAGTATGAAAAATCAACCTTTATGTTGCACATTTTTGCTCTCACATTACCATACAGAAATAATAAAAAACATAACTTTTATTATCACAGCACTTATTACAGACGAAGTGCTCTGTTCAATAGGTAATTAAAACATTTGTTATTAAAAATGGTTGACAAAAAGGCTCTATGAGTTAGCTTAATCATTTAAATGAGCATGTTCTCAATTTGAGTGGAAAAGATAGTGAAGGGAGATTCTCATTTCTCTGAAACTGTTTACAGAATCTAGAGAGGAATGGAGAAGTGGGGGAATGCAATTATGAAAAATCATTTCATCTAAGAAATTTTCTTTCATCATTTCTAATCCAATGATGCCAGAGCCCTTTAAAATTTTGTATATCTAATGACTGCCTGAGGACTAATTCTGATGGTATTAAATTTGCCAGTGCATACTTCAAAAGGTTTTTTGGGATGAGTCATAACATCAACCTCAGCTGCCTAATTAGAGCTACCTATAAGTGTAGTTTCATTACCATGCAGCACAGCTTGTCCTAGATTCTCTACCTGTCAAATCCCTCATCTGCCTAGAGGTGGAGGAGGGAGGTGGCTGAGAAGTGTTGGTAAGGCTGCTTTTATTACCATATCCAAAGGTGGATAACATACCCGCTAAAAGTCAATCTTAGGTGCAAAAAAGGAATAAATAGAAATGACAGATATAGCATATACAAAGATACTCATAAAAGGATTAGTACCCCAGGGAGAAATATGACTATCTAATTTACAAGTGAGCATCTTAGTGCAATGGAATAATATTCTTAGTTCTCCTTCCCAGATCTAATGATGACCAATGGAAAGGTGAAGGAGAAACCTCAAGACTTGTTATCCCCACAGAAGAAACATTAGACACCTTCTCATTTTTCCATTGCAAAACATATGTGGTAACTTGATTAACACTAGCCCCACTATTTCAAATGTTCCGTGGGTACATCATGAGCTCATCTGGAGATTCTGAATGGAACTGGAATAACATTTCTAGAATGTTGTCAGCAAGATGACAAAGTCTCACTAACCCAACTAGGGATACTAGAAAAAGCTTTTTCAGGAGATTGACAATGGTTGTAAATTGGTCTTGAGAGAAAACAAAGATCTTATTATAACAATTAATTTAGTAATAACCTAGCAGAGCTGACAACAGTAGTGAAATAGGGCTTAATCATTGCATGGAAAAACCATCAGATGTCATAATCTCTGATGTCTTTAAATGCCAATAACTGTGTGGCTTAGAGAGCCAAATAAAGCAAAGTCAATTATGTGACTACCATATTAAACTTAAAAAATATTACTTTGTTACAAAAAAGTGTGTTTTTTATCACTGTTTTTAAAGTCCTGAATATTACAGTTAAAAAGAAAATCTTCACTATGGTGTCATTCATTGGGTTGGGTAGAGGGATAACACTTTGTTGTCACACTTTGAAGCCAGTTTCCTAAATTATTTTCTGTTTTACCTGGTATAGTATTATGTCCACAAATCAAATGTAACCCACAATTCCAAAAATAATGTTCTTTGGTCACTATCTCAGTCAGTTGGAATGTATAGTACATAGGGAAATTACTAAATTAATCTCTCTGATAAAGGTTTAGGATGAAAAAAAAATGGTTTGCAAATTGATTTAAAGAATTAAATTAAAACCAGACTTATGTAAATGATAATTCTCCAGAATGAGAAAATATTTTATGATCTGAATTGAAGTCACCACTTGATGAAAGCCTCTGAAAATTGTTCAGAAAAGAAAATAAATTTGTCCTTATAAAAATTACACATTCAATAAATATATCAACACACATAAAAATTTCCAAATACTCGTGGTTGCTGGAGAAATAAGGGTAATTGCATCACAAAAAGAATATTAAAAACACTCTGAAGAGATATCATCATGTTTAACAAGCTTTGCAAAGGAAATTTATGTTAAAATCTATGAGTCAAGTCTAATTCATTGCCATGGTCTTAGTAAGATTAATCTTTGTAGAAAATATAACACAAACTAAAAGATAGAAAATAAATGTGTATCTCAGAAATATGTAATATGGAAATACTGACTGAGGACAGAGGACAGACTAGGAGATTAGACAGTTCATACACAATGTTTTTCCTTCACATTACTGGAGAGAGGTTGAAAGAAGGCCTGTGAACAAGACCTAATCTTGTTGTAAATATGCGAAAAAAATTTTTCTAAAAACAAACTAATGATATCTGGTAGAAGGAGAATACTTATCTTCAAATGCTTTAGTAGATTGTCCATGATTTGGGGTTGCTTTAGCTAATTAAATCAAGAATTTATGATTAATGAGGCATGCTCTCTGGAAAATGCTGCATAAAGTATACGAGTATAAAATAAAGATCCTTCAAAACCTAAATAAAAAATATTTTTAAGCAGGTGACTGTCCATCTTACTTATGGACCTATTCTTTAGATGGGGACTGGAGATGTGTCTCATGGGAATCATGGAAGCTACCTGAATACCCTGCACCTCTTTATATTTTTCCATAGATTGAACATGTCCTTCAAATTATTAGTAAAGCTTGATATTAGGCTATATTTCTGGCCTTATTTGACAATTTTCTGTCATTTTTCTTAGCTCAGATGGAAAGGACAATCATTGTCATCTTTTAATAGTGACATACCAATGCTATCCTCACAGATCTCTTTTCCTTCACATGTGCCCACAAAACTTTATCTTCAACACACAAGTCCAGTCAAAAAAATTTTTCCTCAGCAATTTAGCTTTGTTCTCCTAAGACTAACTCTCATTGAATTAACCCAAAATGTCTCCATTCCTTAAAGAACACAGAGTTAAAGGAGAGAAAATTAAAGCTGCATAGTGAATCTGTTTTTAAAACAGTAAGAACATTATAATAAATATGTAATTAGGAAACGTAATATAATTGACATTCTATGTGGTATAAGCATGAAACACACTGCCTGCCGTAGATTATTCACATTAACTTCAGTGCAACTTTAGTGTTTATATTTTTGCAACATATTTCCTCATCTTCACTGGAAACATAAAAGTTTATACTTAGTAATATATCAAATGTTTTCTTTAGAAAACCTAATAAGGCAGTATTTGACATATACAGACATTATATAATTCTGATTCAATTATTGAGTGCATTTGAAAATATGACTATCATTCTATTAAATTTTTCTCTTATATTTCAAAAACATTTTTAAAACTAAAATTTATGTGCCAGTACACAAGTGTATTCACAAAGCACCTTCTCCTAGACATTGCCATAGATACTGCCTTAATGAATTTATTATTATACATTAACAAGAGTCTTATCTCTGTCTTCTATTTATACTTGCTAAGTAGTTTACCTAGTGAAACAGCTTTATGTACAAATTATAGGTAAAGACTCACAATGACATCTTCATCTCTAATTTTCTACTGTCTTTTCAAATCTAATTTTTAAAAGTCTTCCTTTCATACTCACCAGTGTGTCCAATAAGCCATTTAAAATTTCATTGGTCCAAACAGAATTCCCTACCTCTCTCTGAGCCATCATCCAGTATTCAGCCTCTCATCTTGCCTTTTCCAGTACACTCCACTGGGGTCAAGGCTGGTACCTTTTGTATGACTGATCACATCAAAATTACACACTGTCATTCTTTCTCCAGTCTCTCTGTAAATCCTATGATCTCTCTCTTTTCTGTTAACATCGTAGTTCAAGCCACCACTGTTGGCCATTTGTACTTCAGTGGTCTACTCAGTCTCCCTGAATCTGTTCTTCAGAATCCATGTTCCACATAATGACTAGACTGATTCTTTTAAAAAATAATCAGTTTATTGAGTCACTAGCTTAAAACGCATCTGTGGCTTTTCATGGCACTAAATCTTAAATAGCCTCTCACACGCAGATATACACACAAACCAAAAAAAGCAAATGAAACCAAAAAATTTCTATGGCTTCTAAGAACCTACATGGCCTTGCCTCTTTTTACCTCTCCAAATGTATCTAATCATTATTTCCCTCCTCAATCACTAAACTATTCCCATATTGGCTTGCTTTCTTCTCTGTGAATATCAATATAATTGAGCACAGACTCTTTAATTTAGAATGACAGATTAATTACCTTGTCCGAGGTCATGTTAGAATTTTATCGTAGAAAGGTATTTAAACCAAGATTTTCTGACTCATTATTGTTGTTCATTCCCTTCCATAATATGTAAATTCCAATTAACAATAACAGCTTGATTTATTTGTGATGATCAATTTTGAATATTAATTATCCTTATAACTAGAACTCTGAAAACTTTTAAGCACATTTTTATTTTGTTGTAACTGCACACTTTTTTTCTATTCTTGAAAAAATAAATCACCACTCTTAATCTCAAGAGCTCCCTGTGATGAAGATAAGAAATATTTTAATGTTAGAAAGAGAAATAAATAATAATTTTAAAATTATAACATTTCTGACAAACTATAAAATCAAATCATGTGTCATAAAATTATAGCATCATAAAATTCAGTTTAAATGATTTGGTAATGACCCGTTAGAGAATATATTCATAAGCTGTTATACACTTATCGTAAACTAAAACCAGATGTCACTAGACTATCATTCCTCAACTATTCTGTTCCCTTTTTTAGCTGTTGGCTTCATCTGTTTTAAAGCATTAGCTTCCACTATTTAGAAAGTTTTCTCCTCGCTTTTTGAAGTATTCATTTCTGATTGTTCTTCAAGGTTCAGGTTAAATGTTACTATTTGTAGAAGCCCTTCCTTATATCCTGTGTTAGGTTCCCATTGCTGCAGTGACAATTTACTGGTAATCTTCAGGGCCTAAAGTAACACAAGTTTATTATCTTACTATTCTTACAGATCTCTAGGTCAGAAGTCCCGACAGCTCTAACTAGGCTAAAATCAAGATAGCAGCAGGGTTGCATCTTTTCTGGAAGCTCTAAGGGAGAATCCATTTCCTTGCCTTTTTAAGTTTCTGGGGCCTACCTGATTCCTTGGCTCTTAGGTCACTTCCTTTATCTTCAAAACCAGCAGTAGCAGGTCCAGTGATTTTCAACTCTTATCTTTCTGCATCTTTTCTGGTTGCATTTATTCCCTCTCTCTTTCTCCTTCTCTCCCCCTGCCCCCATTTCCTCGCTCTCTCACTTGCTCATGCTCTCTCTCTCTCCCCCTCCTTCTCTCTCTCTCTCTCTCTCTCTCTCTCTCTCTCCCTTTCCATTTCAAAAACATCTGATTAGCAACCAAAATTCTCTTTTGCCATATAATGTACCAGAGTCACAGGTTCTGAGTATCAGAACAGAGCCATCTTTGGGACCATCATTCTACCTGTCACATATCTTCAGGTAGTTCCTTTCACTAATCTTTCTAGTTAGTAAATGTGCTATTGATATATGATACACTAAGCTACACTAAGCATCAGTATAGTATCGTAGTTAAAAGGATGCTTTTTAGAGACAGCCTGATTTCAAATCCTAGGTCTGCAGGTTAATACTGTGTGGCATGAACAAGTGATTTAACCATTCTTGCATCTCCATAAAATCATCATAATAATAGCAATCACCCTTAGAATTGAGAATTAAATTTTTAAAAATAAATGAAATATTTAGAAAAGTACTTGAGCCATGTTAAATGCTCAATAAATATTACACATAATCATTAGCAAATTCTATGAAGCTGTCTTTCCATGTGCTTTTTTCATTTATCTATGAAGACGTTTACTTACCTTTCATCCTTAATACTTAGCTTTTAATATTTCCTTAAAATATTATAATAGAATTAAATGGATAACTTCAGTACCACCATATTTTTATTTAATTTACATCTTCAAAAACATTTCTTTATTTAATAGATTTTAATATCACATTCTTGATTTTTAAATACTAAATTTTTAAAATACTAAAATAAATAAACTTTTTGAAATTTTTTATTGATCATGTTTGCTGTAAGAGTGGTATTGAAGACATTTTATATGATGTTAAAGAGAAACATTTGTATATAATATAAATAAAAATGTTCTTAAACAGAAGTTAAGAATACTAAAACCTAGTTATTGAAGATTATTTTGTTGTCAAATTAGTATTTCTGTGAATGTTTTGAATTACCTAAATGTTTTCTCCCCCTTTGTTGGCAAATCTGATGCACAACTATAGGCTTTGTTCCGACACCATGCTGCATAATTTTGTGCTTTCTCTACATCAAATTAATTAATATGCTCTGGTATTGCTTATATTTTAAATAAATTACCATTACTTTACATATGGAGCCTATTTAAAGATTACCTCAAAGTTATTGTGAGAGTTGTGATTTAAAATAGATTAAACAAATTTAGCTTCCTCTTTTTCTAACAAACCAACTGATATATGACAAAAGAAACCCTAAATTGAATAGATTCATAATAGTGTTGAGAACAAGAACTGCTACATTATTTAATTTTAGCCAATTCTTGAGGGAGAGCAAATAGGTGGGATTTATTAACACATGACTCTGAGAAAAAAGACACAAATTTCAGAGGACAACAAAGAATACACTAGTGAGGAATTAAGAAGTCTGGTTGTTTTTGTCTGTTTGTTTATTTATTTTAAATACATAGGAACTCCTGAAGTGAACAGAAATGGGAAGTGGAACTAAGGAAAAGAATGAACATTGAGGGAGTTAATCAAAGAAAGGCTTGCAGAATGACAACATTGTTTGGTTGGTTTTGTCTTCCTTCCTCCCTGACCAACCTGGAAGACAGAGACCATTTACTCTGAGATCGAAATCAGAAGTCATTCTTACACTAGTTTTCCTTGTTTATTTGACAAGAGTATGCCTTACTTGTTTTCCTTCCCAATTCCCACAAATGCCTGCTGAGGTAAATTTCTCTCATTCTGTAGGCATCTTCCATATGCACAAAGTTAAAATTCACCTTTGAATTAAGAAGTAGTTACTTTAATAGCAGTCATAGATATGAACAGGCAAAAAATACTCATGATATGTTTGAAGAAAATTGGTGACTAGAAAGTTACTAGGCTAAAATTAGAAAACTGAACTTAGAAGATACTGCATCGGTACAATGAAGACAAAATTATTTTAAACATATTCTAAATTGAATGCTTATTATACCCACGAAGTACTTACATTTGCCAAGGAAAAATATTTCACTATAAAAGAAAGACAATTAGGAACCCAGAAAGAGTCTATATAATAAAAATATGCAAATATAGTGATAAGAACGACTGGATGAAAATAGAAATAAAAATAAAATGCCAAAAAGTAACTCAAAATAGATAAATAGCCTAAATTTTAAAGCTACAATATAAAATATGTAAAAGAAAATATAGGGATGAATCTCCATAACCTTGGTTTTGTCAGTATATTCTTAAATATGATACCATAAGCAAAAAAAAAAAAAAAAGTTAAATAGATAAATTGAATGTCTTAGAAAAAAACAAAACAAAACAAAAACTGTGTATATCAAAAGACACTATCAATAACGTGAAAAAATAAGCTACATAATGAAGGAAATTTTTGCAAAACATATATCTAATAAGGATCTATTATCCAGAATATATGAATATCCAGAACCATTACAATTTAACAACACAAAGACCAACAACCAAAGTAAAACATATTTTTAAAATGGTCAAAGGACTTGAATAGACATTTTCCTAAAGAAAATATAAAAAAGGCCAACAAAAACACCAAAAGATACTCAACATTAACAGTCATTAGAGACACTAATCAAAACAACAATGAGATACCACTTTACACAGACCATAATGGGTATTTAAAATAAAATGTAAATAAATTTTGGCAAAGAGGTGGAAATTGGAACCTTCATGTATTACTTATATGAATGTAGATGCTGCAACCCCTATGGAAAACACGTTGATGGCACATCAGTAAGTTACAAATAGAATTATCATATAACCCGGCAATCCTACTCCTACATACATATCCAAAAGAATTGAAAGCATGTGTTGAAATAAATATTTGTAGGTAAATGTTCATAGCAACTCTACTCATGGCAGCAAAAAGATAAATCCAAGCATCTACCAGTGGATAAATGGATAAACAAAACTTAGTATATTCATACAATGGAATATTGTTCAACTATAAAAAGAAATGAAATGTTGACATACATTATCATATGAATGAATCCTTAAAATATTATAGGGGGGAAAAGCCAGAAATAAAAGATAACATAGTATAAGATTCCATTTATATAAAATATCCAGAATAGGTAAATTCTTAGAAACTGAAAACAGGTTAGTGAATGACAGGAACTGGGGGCCAGGAGACTAGGGAGTGGTGACTCAGTATGTACATGTTTTCTTTTTAGAGAGAGAAGAAGGTTTTGGAAATAGAGATGAAGGTAGCACATTAACACTATATTACATTCTATTAAATTGTATACTTCAAATTGGTTGATTTATGTTAGTAATACTTCAAAAAAGTAAAAGAAAAATTAAAAAGTATTGGAAATATAGAAATTCTAGTTTCTTTAGTTTTGTTTCTCCTGAAGTTTTATGACGCTGCATAAAAGTCATCCTGGGTGCTTCCTAGTTAGGGAACATAAGCAGATCCCCTGCCTGGGAATGTGTATTTTAAAAACAACAGACATCTCATCAACATCCTTAGACACTGAAAGATGAAGGAGTGGTCAGTGCTGTTATTGTTAATGTCCGAATTATTTTGAAACTAAAATTTTATTTTCAGTAAAGTTATTGATTAAACATGAGCATAAAATCAAGATAATGTATGCATGGGCACAAAATTCTTACCTCCCATATGCCATTTCTAAAACAACTGAAAAGTTTACACATTACATTAGACTTTCCAATTAATAATATAATTATGACACTGGAGACTTTCTGTTTAGAATGACATTTGTAAATTTGTCAACATAAAAAAGATAGCTACTTCAAAAAAAATTTCTGGGAAATATGCACAGTTCAGGAAACAAACTAAAAAGTTGCATCATTTCAATAATTGGCAGATATTAAGAGAAAAAAATCATATGTTGAAGCTTTGAACTTTCATTTTTTTATTTAACTGACATTAATTTTTAAGTATATATTAGAGCTCCAATTGTAAACTAGGTATCACTTGGTATATCCTGACTTTTGAAATTTAGCTAAAACTGCGCAAACTATTTGTTAATATCCTATTAAAATGCAACGTCCTTTCCATTAGCTGAATGATTATCAAGGATGCCTATATGATTCACTTTTATTCTTTTTACATGTATACCAGGTCATCCTGGTATATTATATATTATAATTATATATTATAATTTTTAAGTAAACTATTATAATATAAAAATATTTTAAAAAATAAAAAGAAACTTAATTTACTTAATTTGCACCCAGCCTACTAGTAGACCTACCAACATACCTAACAGATTCATATATAATTTTTTGTGTTGTAGATTTTATTTATTATATAAAAGTCCAAATGGTCCACTTTGACCCCATCACAGAAATCTAGCACTATATGTTTATCATCTTAAAGCCCTATGCTACTAAGCACAAAGTTTTGTTACTGACTTTAATTGACCTTTCACCAAAGTAGTTAGCTTTCTATTATTGAGAGTTTCCTTAACCACTGTCTTTTTTTGTGTGTGCTATTCACCAACAGGACAAAAACAAAACAAAACTAAATAATAAAAATTTTTTAATTCTATTTTTTGGTGGTAGTGGTGGTAGTTTAGAGTCTGTCATAAAGATCTTAGTCTCTAATCAGTTTATCATTTTTTTTCCAAAAAGGAAAATATTTTTTAATAAAATGAACTCTCCTGATAGTTGTTTAAATATTTTCCTACCAAAAGTTTTTTTTTTTTTAAATCTCTTTGAACACGTTATTCTGCACAGTAATTTCATGAGAATATAAAATAAGGTGAAAAAAACTACCCATTACTATTATTTGCAAATATAATTACTATGATGCACATAGATACTGAGCAATAACTGATCCGTCTCATTAAATCACATTAGAATCAACCACTTTGAACTACTGGTAATGATATAATCTTCAATCTATAGCATTTAGACTTTTGTCCTTTTTGAGCCTAGAAGAAAATGTAGGACATAAGACAGTACCAAAATAATTTACGTTCCTTTGAAGGATAGCAGTGTATCTAGCTTCTGGCTCTGGATCCATTTAAAGTGCTTTTTGCTGGGCTACTTTTAAGTTAATTTTGGATAAGCTACTTACATCTTAGATTCTCTCAAAGTATTTATATAGAAAATACAACTAAGCACAAAGGCATTGAATGACAATTTTATCTTTCTTGGGTTATGGTAACAGCAATGGTTAATTACTGATATATGACCCCAGCCAGAACGTTACAGGATAGTATTTTATAGCTGGGTACAAAGATGTAAAATCAGCACGAAATTAGATAAATAATAAATGTAAGCATATAAAGCAAAGTGAAGATCAAGACTTCATCTATCCTCATATCACTGACCTAAACCAGTCTAATGTAGCTGATTATATATATATATATATATATATATATATATATATATATACACACACACACATATATACATATATGTATATATGTATATATATACACACACACATATATGTATGTATGTGTATATATATATGTAGATATATATCTATGTATATATGCTATATATTGAAGATTATATTATTATTAGTAGTTCTAAGTAATTGATTCCAATGTGATTTAATGAGAATGATCAATTATTTGTCAGTATTAATGAGCATCATAGTAACTGTATATGCAAATAATAGTAATGAGTAATTTTTTACCTTATTTTATATTTTCATAAAACCACCATGCAGAATAACTTGTTCAAAGATTTTTTTTTGGTTGGAAAATATATAGACAGCTATCAGGAGGGGGTGTGTATGTGTGTGTGTTTGTGTGTGTGTGTGTTTAACTATTAATTGGTGTTTGTCCTCTCAAAACAATTTGCACTTTTTTTTACTAAATAATTGATCTCAGATAGTTTCTTATATCATTTTAAAAAGTTTCGTATACTCTCTTCTCAGTGAAGAAATTGTTCATTCTTATTTAAGCAATCTTCAATGAATAGATATTTAGGTTGCTTTCCTTGTTGTCAATTGTTACTATATTGAGTAATATAATGAATATTCTTGTACATATATCTTTATATATTTCTGAGAATATATCTGCTGGATAAATTTCTAGTGGGAGAGTTGCTGCATCAACTATTAACTACTATTTTTTTTTTGTTATTTTTGGATACCTAGTGCTAAGATACATTTCAAAATCCCTTGACAAATATCAACCTTTTTCATTTTTATGAGGCTTATTGGAGAACTACAACTCACTATTGTTTTGATATTATTTCTGTTATTTGGAGGGAAGTAGAGAATCCATTTTTACATAAATGGCCAGAAAAGAATTTTCAGAATGATGACCGTTTCAAATTTTTGAAATATCAGTGTGAAAAATTTGAGCATGAAAGTATATCAAAAGTAGGAATTCCATTATGTAGGTCATGAAAAAAATTTGTCCTTACATTTTTATGTATGTTCCTGTTCCCAATGCCATTGGCTATGTGATTCTTATAAGCATTCATTGTAAACCTGAGATGTCCTAGCATAGTGCCTGAAACTAACAGATATCAATGCATAGTTGTAGAGTTTAATTGGACTAAATTGGTACTTTAAAAATTCAAAATTCTCTTTGTTCGATATCTATGCTCATTATTTCTTTTAATTATTTTTCCTTGGTTTATTGCCGACATCGAAAATCCTAGATTTGTATCTTTCTTGCCTTCTGCTGATTTCATTGGTGAGCTGAAAAAGAAATTAAAGATATGTATACACAGATATTATATATATACATATACATATATATATATATAATACATGAAACTGATACATATATATATTATATTCATGTATACAGATACACATACTTTTTTCAATGTAAGTCATGTTTCACATTTTCTTCATACCAAAACCAGTTTTAAATTCTTGAAGATTTCAAATGACACATTTTTGAATTTTTAAATTTAACTATAGTTTAAAAATATGGTAGCAAGTTCTGAATTCTAATAATTTGAGGGGTATCAGGTTTTTGTTTTTATGAAACTGTCACAAATCTAAATAGTCATTGTCTTTTTCTTTACACATACAATTTAACTTGTAGTTACTAACCTAAATAATAGTTCTTTTGAACCAATTTAACTTTTTATAAAACCTTAGTGAAGAAATGACCATTCTTTAGTGGTAAAGAATAATCCTTGTAAATTTATTTATTGTTCTTCTAACAACCAACCTAGAAATGTGTAAGGAAAAACAACCCCACTGTATCAGCATATATACATACACATGATGTATATAAATAGTTTCCCCAATATTGTGTTTGGATATTCTTGATCAAGCTTCACTGTTTAGGTTACATTATATTTATCAGGCTCATGGCATAAAATAAACATAGAGAATAACTAAATCACTGCAACAACTCCAAAGATTGGTAGAATAATTGAGTACATCCTGAAGTTTTTGCATCAGTAATAAGAACCTTCCTTTCTCTGCCTTCACTGAATTCTTTCCAAACATTTACATAGACTAGATCTTATTTATTTGACAAAAAACTCATTTTGCAAATTTGACCTTGTCTTTATACGCATATACATATAAATAAGATGATTTTTTTCTCATAAATGTTTCAAGTCTTACAATGATTCAAATGTCAAGTGCAAATACAATAAGAATGGTTCTGGGATCTTCACATATAATTCAAGTTGAATACCAACAAACTTTCATTTTCTCTAAATTTTCTGATCTATAGCAGAGAAAAAAAAAATGTTAGCAGTGAAAACCTCAGAAATGCTCTGACATAGAAGAGGCCATTCTTATCACAATTCACACATTTATTACCTTTTATTGTATGATGTTCCTTTTGACACAAATGCAAACTCTGCTTCTTTTTGGCTTTATGCATAGCTAAAATGGGAGCCTCTATTTCTAGCCTTGACCAGAAAGTTAGAAAAGAGAATGTGCACTGTCTGATTCCAGCATTATTCACCATGAAAATGGTCAAGATGAAGCACATCTTACCAGGAGTGAAATGACATG
Source organism: Cynopterus sphinx (assembly GCA_030015415.1). Classification (NCBI taxonomy): domain Eukaryota; kingdom Metazoa; phylum Chordata; class Mammalia; order Chiroptera; family Pteropodidae; genus Cynopterus; species Cynopterus sphinx. Next base: position 13,325,148 of record CM057379.1, read on the forward strand.
AGAGAAAATTAGGATTCACTCATCAGCCATATTCTCTCTCATAGAATACAAACAAAGATTACAGCCTTGAATACATCATTTTCAAGAGGCAATTTTTACACTCTAGGGAGTGCTAACTACTGCAATGTATTATCACTCTTGCCATTTCATTCCAGATTTAGAGAAATACCGGCTCAGTGGGAACAACTTTAAATAGTATTATCCATTGTGTTTTCAATGCACAAAATTCATTAAATGTAAAACCTGCAAGTCAAAAGAAAGGACTTTAGAGTGAGTCATTATCATGCAACATATTATTTGTAGATGTTACTGAAATCAACTACATGGCTGAAATACTTTGACAAGTTTTGCCTCAGGATATTTGCTTGTGAAGTTTAATCTCTTTATAAAGAAAGCTCTTCTTATTGCTCTAACAAGTGTGTGTGTGTGTGTGTGTGTGTGTGTACACATATGCCTACACTCCTCTTAGGATTGTTAACTGCAACAAGGTAATAGTAAGCCTATATTTTTATCCAACTTTGAAGTGATACACAATCATGATATGTGGCTTCAAATTAGGTTATTGACTGTGCTCTCTATATTAGCTTTATACTATGACTTTGGTTACTAGCTTAAGAAATTGGAAAAGCTAATCTACCAAGATCTTTATAGCTTATGGAAGATTTGGCCAGATATCAGACTGAATAAGTAGATCATTTTCTTTTGTACCTTAGCTTGTAATCACCCGTGTGGCATCTGTTTTATTTTGTATTCTTTTACTAAAGAAATTACTAGAAGACTAGCAAGCAGTGCAAGCCATATTAACTATTAATACACAGTTGAGCCTAACTTTAATTTATCCACAAACATTTAATTATAGAATATTATCCATCAAATTCAAATACTTCTATAACCGAAGCTTTTTAAGTGATTCTAACAAGAAGAAATTTTGCTGATTTTGATTGTCTGTTTCTCTGCCCTCATTTACCTAAGGGAACATGTTTTAATGAATATTTCCTTAAATAGATTTTTTCCTTTTGTATTGTGATCTCATTTTCTATTTTAATATCTTGAATGAATTTTAGGTTCAAAAAGTGTTTATAATGCATTTTTACACTTTAAGATACATTGAAAAATCTACAAAACATATACTGTTTATATTATTTAATATGGCTCGATTTACCTAAGTCTTCTACATAATATATTTTAAAACTTATTTATCCCTCTTCTGCACCATTTTGTTAAGATTATGTATTCACGTTTAAAAGGGCCATCTTTAGTGAGCAAAAATGATGGTTGTACTTATAAAGATAAATAAGCAAAATAAATAGGCACATATTGTGCCTATTGCAAAACTTTAGTAAAGCAGCTCAATGGGTTTCTTGTGGTTAATCAGTGCAGCAATTACAATAGTTGTGGTAAAATCAAATGCTAATAATATGTGCGGGCACTGAACTGAGGTGGGGAGAGAAGGATCTGTATTTCCAAAGAATAATTTAGTCTAAATAGAAATTACTGTGTTATAAAATACAGTAAAAACAAAATAGTGATGTGAATGTTCATTTTACATAGCCCTATTACATATACAGTAGAATGAAACATTAAATAGTTCAAAAGACAAAGGATAACTAGTGATCCTGACTTCTGCCCTCACACTTACATTGATGTACTCATGGAATTAGTGGAAGTGTTCAAATTGCAACAGGCAGAAGGTACAGTAGTCACTGATCTCACAGGCGCTTAATGTTGTGACTGGAAGGGTGAATGTATGATTCTAAAATAGATGTTTTGGTCCAGATGAGAAGTGAATAGGAAACATTTACAAATGGCCACTACAGATTTCCATTTGAAGGCCTGAGTCCTTTGCCAAGAAGAAAATAGTGAGCCATCATGTTTCTTAACATGCCAGAGGACACCAAAATGCCAATAGCTTTATTCTTAAAAATATTTATCAGATTTATACCATCAGCTGTAATATAAATACTTGAAATCAAAGTCTCTGATAACATCCCCAAATATTTAGTAGATGTCTAAACTTCATATGCATGAGATACATGTGAAGATAATAAACTTCAAATAGACAGATAATATCAGCAAGAAAGCTAAGGAACTGACAGAGGTTTCATCAGCAGAGAATAAAATTTAGAGTCAAATCCTTGCCAAGTTAGTGTAGGTTTGCAAGTATTCCATATCTTCAGTTGTGTTCAAGAAAGGTCAAGTCCTAAAATGACAAAATAATTCTGCCATGGTATAAAATCTGTGTAAACTAAAAGAGTGATAAAACAGATAAACAAATGGAAATACTGATAATTGGTAAATCTTGCTAAATACTATACAGATTTTTTTTGCACAATTTGAGTGACCCTTTGAAAGTTTTAAATTATTCAAAATAGTGTTAAAAGAAATACACAGGGATATTGATTGGGATGGCACTTAATCTTTAGATTTCTTTTTAGTCTTCTAATCTCTAAACATATTGTATTTCTCCATTTAGTGTTTCTCCTTTAATGTTTCCAGTATTTGTAGTTTAACTTGAATATTTGAGTATTGCAGCTGGTTCTTACTATCAATTCCCTTGGAACTTTTTACTCTTACTTATTTTGTGTTTGAGTGACTTAAATCTACATTTCCTAATGATTTGACCACCTTACCATATATATGCTCATGGCAGGCACCTAGGAAATCATCTTTTGTGAAATAGCTATCCAATCTTTTTGCCAATTTTTATATTCACCTCTTCATATTGTTATTGATTTATGGACTTGTGTAGGCTTATGAATATGTGTCATATCTATTTTTACATGTATAATATATACTAAAATTATTTTCTTGCATTTATAGATATTTTATCTATGCTAAATGACTATTTCAGCATCTTTAACCTAAGAGTTAGGAAATTGCCTAGTGTAATCACAGTACAATTAAAAATTAAAGAAATTTAACAATATAATTATGTTTAACATTAAAAAAACAGTCCATCTTCAAATATGCCAGTTAATTCAATAATATATCAATGTAATTCCCCACTTACAATGTCTAGGATTCAGTCTACAATCACATCCTTAAATAGGCATGACATGTTAATTTCTTTAATTTGAAATAGTTCCTGAGATGAGTAGAAATTGAAAAGCTAATTTTAAAAGTTTTCTGAAAATGTAAAAGACCTCAAAGCCACAGCAATCTTGAAGAAGAGAAATGCTTGGGGGAACTTAAGTGACTAGAATAAAAAATAAAACAATAATGGTTCAATAATTAAGGCAGCATGGTATTACCCTAAGGATAAATAAAATGATTAAGAAGATGACTAGAAAACATGTACACATAGACAGATACGTGAATTATTTTTTTACCAAAGGTCATTAGAGTTAGATATGTAAGTTATCTTAAAAAATATAATGCTGGAACAATTCCAGATCTATTTGAACCTTTGATCTCTACCTTAAGACCATAAATTAATCCAAATTGGCTTATAGACCTACATGTGATAAAGTTATGAAGTTTCCAGAGGAAAACAAAAGATATTACCTTAATGATAGGCAAATATTTTTTAAATATGCACCAAAATTAATAACCTTAAGGGAAGAGATTGGTAAATTAAACCAAGTTAAAAGTAAGCTAAAATTAGAATAATTTCAATATGTCTAACATATGACTTATATCTAGTATATATAAAGGCTTTTTATAAGGTGACAAGGCAAAGCTAGATAACAATTTTTAAAAAATGAGCAAATGCCTATACATTTAATTTAAAACTAAGATTCCCAAATGGCCAATTCAAAATGAAAACACTCCTGACTTAAATTTTCAAGGCCACTCAAAACTATAATGCAATAGTACTACATACCACCAAAAATGGTTAAGCTTTTAAAATATATATAATATTAGCAATATAAAAGTTAGAAAGTATATGGAGTAACTGGAATTCTTACCAATTCCTGGTTGGAGTAGAAAATAGTACTATCTCTTTGAAAACCTTTTGCTAGTATCTATTAAAGATGTATGTCCACTCCATGATTCAGCAATCCCATTCTTAAAATATGTACACAGTAAATACATTCACACATCATAATATAAATATGTAAGAATGTTTATAGCACTTGTGTTTATAATAGCCTCCAGTTAGAAGCACATCAGTCATCTATCAATAGTAGAATAAATAAATTAATTGTGGTATGCCTATACAATGGGAAACTATAAAGCCATTAAAAATTAATTCTATAGACAGCATCATGAATGATTTTATCCTCCATAAATTTTATATGTAGAGGCTAGGCATACTGTTTAAGTTCATGCATATGAAATTCAAGGACTGGCAAACTTATCATAAAGAATTCAGATCAGAAAACTGGTTACAACTGAGAGAGAATTGATTAGAAAAAGGTATTTATGAGGCTACAAACTTAAATGCTGGAAATTTTCTATATTGTGTTCTTTGTTATTATTAACATAGGTATATACAAATATTAAAATTTAATTGATGCAATTTTGATTTGCGTACATTAGTTACATCTGTATATCTTTTAACAAGCCAACTTAACACACACACACACATTCATTAAATGTTTTAATCTGCTGATTTCGAACTATTTATGTTCATAGTCATTACTTAAATTATAGTCAAGCACTGCTTAATGATGGTAATATGTTCTGAGAAATGCACCCTTAGATGATTTTGTTGTGTGAGCATCATAAAGTACACTTATACAGACCTAGATGGTATAGCCTACTACACATCTAATCTATATGCTATAGCTTAGATTGCTCCTAGCTACAAAACTATGCAGCATGCATATTAAATACTGTGGGCAATTGTAATGCAACGATAAGATATTTGTGTGTCTAAACATAGAAAAAATACAGTAAAATTATAGTATAAAAGAGTGTGTGTGTGCCCCTGCCTCGATGGGACAGGGTGAGGGCTATACAGGGGTGCAGCTGTGGAGGGAGGGTAGACTTCAGGAAAAGGAAGAAAGAAAGGGAGGGAGGGAAAGAGGAAAAGGAGAGAGAAAGGGTTAGCAGAGATCAAAGGGACCAAGGAAGAAAGCTTGAGATGAGAAAAAATAAAAGGGAGAGGGGGTGAGGAGAGAGAGGAGGGGACAAGCAACCTGCGGCATAACTCAACACTCTTCAGAGTACAATAAAAAATTAAAAATCTGTATAGCATATTACTCATAATGCTCAGTATATAATCTAAGTTTTCTAGAGATTAAAGAATGAAAAAAATATAACAAAATGAGAGGACAGTCAACTGAAATAGACACAAATAAGATAGATGTTAGATTTAATAGGAGGGGCTATAAAAGTTACTATCATAAATATATTAAAACTTATAGGGGATACTGTGGTATTATCAAACATAAAGGGTGATATTTTATAATAAAACATCAGTTAATCAAAATCGTAAAAGATAATTAGCTATGTACTTAATCATTGCATAATAATAGATATCTGACAGGTAAAGAGAGAAATTAAAAAATGGAACTTTTTAATATTCTTCTTGATAATGTTTGTCCTTAAATATTTTTTCTCTCTATTTCTCAATGTACTCTCCTGGGGACTCTACTACTTCTATTTAAGTTTCCTTTTTTTTTTTTTTTTAACACTGATGAGTATACATATGACATATTATTGAATTATACACTTTAAACCTATATAATTTTGTTAACCAATGTCACCCTAATAAATTTAATTTTAAAATAATTTTAAAAATTACTAGGTACGTAAAGGCAGATTTGATAGATGAAGAGACTGTTGGAATATTAGAAATAGTTAAAAAATACTGAAACTGGTGTTGGGGGAAATCACATGTAATTTAGTTATAATATAAACATTTTCTATATTCTAATAGTTTTTGAATGGTTTAAAGGATACTTACATTCCAGCAAAAAAAAAATGAAGTCCATTTAAATTTTAAATATAAATATTACTAGTCATAATTACAATTCCTTATTCAGTCAGAATTTATTTAGTATTATCTTTTAATTCTTAATACTTCTTTGAAATTACTTGTATTAAGGACATAGAAATTATTTTGAATGAAAGTGAATCTAAAGTATGTGTTTTTGAGAGCATAAAGCAAAATGGAAGGGGCTTGGTTGCTGTTAGAGCCCTCAAGTATAATTGAAATATAGAAAAGGAATTGTCTATGGTGCAACATGTGTCAGGAGAAGGGAATACGTTTATTTTAATTGTCTCTGTTCTTTCTGTGTATCACAGTGTCAGTGTCTCAGGACCCAGATGACAAATGCTCCATAAAGATCTACTGAAATAGCAGCTGAATGTTAATTTTGAGTAAAACTATCAAGTCAAACATTTTGAAGAAGAAAAAACTGAAATCCAACACAAATTCAAAGCTCAAAGTTTACAGATTCTAGTAAAACAGGCCAGAATAAATAAAATTTTAATATGGATAAGATTTTGATAAATAATATAATTTTTGAGGGAAAATTCTAGATGAGAGAATGAAAATGGGCTTTCTGTAAAAGGATACATTTGAGAGTAGGTTTAAAGCAAAGAGAAGAGATGAAATTATGGAAAAGGGGCTTAGATAATCCCTGGAAAAAGGCCTGTGAACATAATGAAATAGAGGTCAGGTATATGGAGGGGAAAAATTTCATTTGCCTAGAGCTCAGACAACATAGCTCTGGGGACATAGAACAGAGGCTGGAATGTGCATAGTATGTGCAAGTATATTGAATACTTTGAATTCTACTAAAGTAAATTTGAGTTATTTGTCTACAGGCATGTCCAAGAGACTGGTATTATTTAGGAAACAGTGTGTAATATGTTTTGAGAATTAAAAATAACTTGAAGTCAAGTAAAAATTCTATTTAATGCAGTAGTATAGTAATGTAATAATACAATGCTGGCAGTAAGAATGAAATAAAAGCACTCAATTATAAAAGTAGATATTTCTAGAACTCAATGCGCAATAAGCATTTGTACACTTTCCTGAGACCCCAGTCTTAATGCTTAATATTTTTCTCAGGTGTTCCTAGTTCTAAACAACAAACCTATAAAGAGAATTTTTGGATGCACTGTGCTTTATAAATCAGAAGCAGCTGCTACATGTACTGCACCATAAGTAATGACATTCTAAAACCTTTATAAAGGGAATTTATTTGATTCTGAAAAACACTATAATGTACTATAAAAATTTATCCAATATATTTCAGGAAATTTGTGACATTATTTCTGTGCCTGGACACATCAAACTGCCATATCTTAAAAGCCTAAGAGAAAATTGCCTATCCAAATGCAATATTTTATGTACCCTTTAGGGAAATATCAATATTTAGTGCATAGGTCAACATACATAAGTGCAAAAGAGAGTCATCCTACAGTTTGATTACTCAGTCTACTTTGAACCATACTCCTGTTTTGCAGTTGGTACCTGTGTTTCCATTACTTTAGTTAACATCTAAACTAAGCATATCTAATTGTAACCAAGAGCAGGATAAATATTAAAATCCCCTTCCATTCTAGGATTCTATGATAATACTCATGATTTCAGCTATAGAATAGTAAGCGTTTTTGAAAATCCTGAAAAAAATGAGAGCTAACTGTACAAAAATTATCTTATAGTATTTAGATAGTGACAACTAAATTCTATAGGCAAATTCATGACACTATGTCAATTGCTCTGAGGAAAGCAAGTGATAAATACATATCTTTGAATTAAAATGTAATGATCAATTAAGTTGATATTTCACATTTTTTAAATGAATTCTAATGTGTTCCTTAAAAAACAATAACCATTATGCTTGTAAATTTGGTACCTTTACATGCAATAAATGTGTTTAATAATCATATATTGAAATCAAATACCTAAATTCTGCTCACTTCTCAATAATAATAAGCATTGACCAATTAAGTATTAATCCATGATAATTAGGGATTCTTTAGGATCTAGATCTAATGTGTAAAAAATCAAATACATACAGAGCTTCTCTAACAGAATAGTAGGAGCCTTTGCTATGCATCTTGTTAAATTTATTTTATTTATTTTAATTCTTCTCTTGAACTGTATTACCAGTCTGCCTAAGTAATTCAGTCTCATGTGTTTATTCAAACTAGGGAAACTACATGACAGTTGTTATAACTTTTTAAGTCTCTTGAGCAAGAACCAAAGGTTTCTTTTAATGCAAAAAAACGAAATTAATAAATATCTGATAGTTTCAGTCAAAATCAGCAACCAAACTTTAGATGGTGTTATTGTAAAAAACAAAAACTGTTCTTAATTTCAATATTTCTTACTTTTCTGTTGCAAATGTCTGAAATGACATGAGGAAATATTCTGTAGTATTTCTTGATAAAAACAGCATTGTGATTCATTTTCTTGCTCCTCCAGTCTACTGAAAGCAAATCAATCATCCCAGACTGCGCTCCACCCATAATGAATTTGTACAAGAACTTTCAACAGGGGCTCACATCTCATACCAAATGTAAAAACAGCTCAGCATGGAATTCTGGGCCTTTCACAATAGTGGTCTAACTTCATCCCAGTGGATTAGTCTGTGTTTGTGTGTGTGCACAAATATATATATATATATATTTTTTTATCACTCTATATGCAATCTCACCTCCTTGGATTATCCACATGAAAATTTTTATTACGTTTTCATTAACTCTTCCTGCCCACAGATACAGCCCCATCCACAATGTTAGAAAATATCAGAAATTTGGAGTTAAAGAAATCTTAGTGACAATTTAATTTAACCTAACAAGAATCTGAGGTTTGGGAAGTTTAATTGACTTATAAATTCTACATAATTATTAAATGCTACAATTGGGACTGAACCTTCTAAGTTGCATGTTTACGTGTATGCACGTGTAAATTTCATTAAATCTTGTTGCTACCACTTTATTTCTCCTAAAACTGCTTCCTCTAAATTCAGGATCAAACTCTAGATTTTACATATAAGGATTATATATCTTTCTGACTTTATACAATTTTATATTACCTATAAATTAATTTGCATCTTCTGCAACACTTGGCTTTACTGTAAAAGTAAAAAAAAATGCACCAATAACTTCCCATTAGAAACTACCTATTCTTCCCCAGTTTTGATAGTGCATGGTAAATATTGTAAGCCTTTACTTCACAGGGGGTGTATCAGAGCAGTGGGTCCTGGGAAGACTTTCTGTGTTTACCCACAGCAAACAGAGACAATCTGTATGGTGTTCAAGTTAAATTCTCATCAGAACTCATGTGTTTAACTAAATTCAGGGTTACAGGTCTATCTAGTCTCTATATCTGCGAATGGATAATGATGTTAATAGACAGGAGAGCAATTTAATTTATAGATCCTAAAGAGTTTAATATAAGAAATAACAGGAAGCCCATTTTTATAATGAACTAGTTATAAAAGGCTCTATTACAAAACAGAGAAAGGCTCTATTACAAAACAGAGAAAGTATTATTTTTTTAAGTAGTGCAAGCATTTTTGTTGAAATTTTTTTTCACGTACATATTGTTTTCCATGGGTAATATAAAGTAGTTGACACATAAACTTGGTCTGAGTCCCCTCATTTGACAAACATCTGATTATTTATAATGGGTTTTCCATTTTGCCTCATGATCTGGTTGTCAAAAATAAATAGGTACAAGAAAATTGAACATTTTAACTTATCAATGGGTGACAAAAGAGGTTATTGTCTCAAGACAAGTGATAAGACATTGTATGAAAAGTAATTAAACTATGCATACATTTTCGGTAGCTATTTCTGACAGATTACAGAACTAATTAAAAATAAGAAAGATGGTACAAAAATATCTAAAGTATAATGTATATTTTAAAATGTCGTGCAGTAATGCTGGTTAATTACTCAATGTACACTCAGTTTTTAGAAGGAAGCCTTTTTTGTTTATAGCTAAAACTAAATGCTTGTAGTGGAACCTTGATGACCTTAGGCGTACAAGTATCTCTTTTTATCTGTGGCTATTCTTCTGTATCTGTGAATCTCCCAGGATGAAACCATTTATATAAGGTTCCATGAACTAAATATGTCCTTTATACACTGCCTTAGAAAAAGAATCATAAGGCAATTTCAAGTCCTCAGACACAAACATTTGTCAGTTGAACTTGAAATATCATGATGTTAGTTATCAACTATAGTGTGAAAGTGATGTTAAATGAGGGATGTGAGAGGATGTCATATGACTAACCTGAGGAGAAATAAGAGGGACAAAAAGAACATCAAGTGAACTGTTTGGGGCAAAATGAGTATGACCTATGGAACCAGAGGAGAGAGATTTCAAAAGAAGAGGAAATAACAGACTTCTAATAAAGGAAGCTGCATTTGAAAAAAAAAATACTGTCATACACACAAAATAAAGAATTAGGTCAAGATTTTGGAAATTTCGCAGATAATATATTTCTATTTTAAAAGTAATAGACATAACTTCTGTGATATCAGGTACTTTTTATGTTTATATTTTTGGCCTGTTTTATCTGCTTGCTATTACAGTGAATCAAGCAATGCTCATACCATTCCAATCCCTTCTAGTATAATGTACCAAGGATCAAGAAAAATAAATATGTGATCTATGGGCAAAGTTAGTATTTATAATTGTTTATTATATTTTCTTTTCATAATTTGAAATTGCCTCAGCATTGGACTCAAAAGGAGAGAATCAACAGTGAACAAAGGGACTGTCCCATGTATAGAATAGTATAAATAAGATTATTAAGGGGAAGATAAATAAATAGAAAATTCTTCACATCGGAAAGATCATGTCATATAATTGAGACACAAAGAGAAGGAGAGAGGTAATGAACCTGTCTGCTCAAAATTGAACACAAGAAGGAAGTTATATATTCTCTACTGCCATTTGCTCCCGACTGCTAATGAGCAACTGTTGGTGTTGCTGCTACTAAGATAATATTAAATCTTCCTAAAGGTAGTTTCTTTTTTCTGCTTGTTTTTCCTCTTCTTTGTCCTTCTGCCTCAAACACTTTGAACTACATTATAGGCAATAAATAGTTCAGTTTAACTGAAATTAAGGAACAGAAGCATCTAAAAGTGTTTGTGTTTATTTCTCATACACATCATACTATTCCTAATTATGATAAATTATGCATCGGTAGATACCAATACATTTTAGTAGATTTTGGTATATTACAATTGCATTTTTTTTGCCTCCTATCACACACTAGTTATTATTTACTCATAACTTTAAATTAAATTTCAAAGAAATATTTTAATCTTTTAAATGCACACACATACAATTAACTTATATCTAGCTGATTAATATTGAATCAAGTCCACATATGATTTATTTTATTTTGAGGCTTAATATGAATACTAACCTACATTTAGCTACCTGAATAAATTACATTCCTTACCCTAGCCTACAGAAATAATTTGCAATATCATGCCTTTTGTACATCATAATTAGTCAAATATTTTTGAATAACCATCAGTGACATGAAAAGTTGCTTTAAAAATAAATATATTGCTATCACTTTCAGCTTCTACATTATCATATAAAAATTCTTACCTTGCCTACATATTGTGTGTCTGTACCTGTATACTCTTCCAACAAGAAGAACTGATTCCACATCCAGCCACGCTTGGTGCGATGTAGCATTTTACCATCATCTTTTGTCAGACCCACTATCCTTTTGCTTGGTAAATCACTGCTAGCTTTTTCTTGTAATGGGATAGCATCAACTGTATGAAACACATAGGTCCAGATGAATAGTGGTAGGCAATGGTAAATCCTCATTATCTGCGGCTTCGGCAGGATATCAAATTCAATGTACCGTCTATTTCCCCTGAGAAGTAGGGGGAGAAAATGGTGTATTAGGTGTGTTTCACTTTGAAATAACCTACAAACTGCAAAACTTTTGTAAATGTTACTTAAATTTTATATATAATATATTATTTATACATTATTTTTCCATGTTACATCAGTGAACTATCATCAAAAACATATATAGATAAGTAGGAAGACATATATCGCACAAAAACTACATAGGAAGTTAAAAGCTGACTAGAATTAAAAGCTGACTAGAGACTTGAATACCTAAGTACTATTCTCTGTCTCTGTTTCTCTCTCTAATCTCTCTTGCTTTGAACTAAGCCTTCTCAACCGAATGGAATATAGGGATTTGTGGAGTTCACATTTACCATGTTTCAATCCAGAAAGCAACTGATAGTCTTTTCTAATGTGAGTTTGAAAAATCCTGGAAATAGATTTTGATTTACCTGGCTCAGGCCAGATGCCCATACATGTGTACATCTGTACATTCAACTACAATTATCAAGGCATGAGAGTCAAATATCAGCTTTTACCTTGGCGTTATCCCTTATTACCTGTGAGACCTTAGAATATTTACTCATATCATTAGCTCTCAACTACTCTTTCTATCAAAGGACAATAATTACTACCTTACTTGCAGGGTATTGTTAATTTTCAACTTTAAACAATGCAAAGTAATCATCATTTGTAGTATGAGGACTTATTTTATTTTTACAACAGCATATACTTAAGAAAATAGTGAGATGTGAAGAGATTAATTTGATAAGGATCTTATAGGCAGTAAGGGTCAGAACTAGTAGTTTTAGACTCACAGCCTTAAACAGTATATTTTAGATAAGACATGTAAAGAAGCACAGAGCTAGCACACACATTCTCAACATGTTTGTGTTTTCATTTTCATTATCAACATCATTATCATCAAATATGGTTGCTCCCACTGTAGCTATATATATGTATATATCTCCAACATAGCAGGGTAGAAAATGGTGACTGACAGATAATATTATAGATCCTTGCTATGGTCCAGAGCTATTAGCTCTGCCCAGAACGTACATACCATAATTCCCATGCCTGTTATTTTTAAAATGCTGTTACTTCACAAAGTACATATATGTGGCCACAATTCTACATACTCCAGAATGAGAGAAATCAGTCACATCACTTTTTGACTTTGAAATCTTGAGTGATGGTAATTCTCTTTTATCAGGACTATGGGGCTATTTATAATCTTACAAACTACGGAAAATTGCTAAATTTAACCACAAGCAACGTAAAATACTGGTATAAATATCAGAAAACTACAATGCCAAAGAATGCTTAGAAAAAGTGCAATGGAAAAGTACCATCTTGTGGCCCCTAACTCAGAACAATGTCCTACATTTTGTTAATTAGTAACAGTGCAGTGGAAAATGAGCAGCCAGAGAATCTCAAGAACAGCTGATATCTCACTTTGATAAAATACAACAAATTCCTTAGTTGACTGCACTGATTACCCTAATTTATTCTCACTAGGAAACTTCTTTTGGCCATTGTCCTTGCTGATCACCCTCGCCACAGAAATTGGAAAGCATTCTTGATTTTCTGAGGTCTGTTCTAACTATCATGCCCACTTTGAGTGGAATGAAAGCCTTTAAAGCAAAAAAAGCCTAATCATATTAGATGGAGCCTGAGACTTAGGCAGAGGCTAGCACCCCGTAGGTCTTAAATCTAGAGTAAAAATTTGCATTTGTTTTCAGTGCAATGAAAGCAGTTGGAAGATGTTAACATGGCATGTTTATAAAAGATCAGTTGGCCACAGAGCTGAAAATAGGTTAGAGAAAAGGATTTGGTTAAGGGGAAGGTAAGTTAGACTCAATTGCTGTACTCCAGAAACAGAAGACAATTGCATCTAGGGAAGTGATTTAAAGCAGATGGTGATACTCTGCTCAAGTTTTGTTTGATTTTTTTCATATGTTCACACACGCACACATACCATATACAAGTTTTGTATGCTTTTGCTTCTTCTAATGGCCTACACCTGCAACTCTCTTTGGAGGACTTCCCTTGGCTCCTGGAGTCAATTAGCCCACATGCACAGGGAGCCTAAAGTGCCTGCAACTTCACAATCATCTTCCAGAAAATCCCTGATCCATTGTCTGACAGGTGCATAGATATGAAAACCCGCATCCCAGAGCTTTCCTGCAGAATCCTGCTGAGGCTAGAACTTGACTGATGTCACATCCTTGTTAGACTCTTCTTTCTGTCCTGCTTTCCTCTGTTCTCCCTCATTTATGGACCTGGAAGCAATTTGTTAAACATTCACTTGCACACAAATCCTCACCTCAGGTTTCACTTCTCAGGGATAGACCTAAGACATAGATAATATCCACATGTTCACATATAGAGAAGAATAAATACTACTTTCTCATGTATTGGTTATAGAGGGTGCAAAAAAACCCCCAAAACAACAAAAAACAAACAAACAAACAAAAAACAAACAAGAAACAAAATATAATTCTTAGGTTTTTGTGAACTGGGTGGATGATTAAGCTGTTTATTTGGTATCATTTATATCAGGGAAAAGAAGATCTATCTACTTAAAAATTAAATAATCAGATTGTTTTTATTCTTGGTAAAAATAGAGAAATCATTTTTATAATGCTACTACTAACAACATTTCAGCATAATTAGTAACAGGAAGCAAAGTGATTCACTGTCCTACTGATTTTATGTCATTTAATTTACATATTTATGACAACCATTGAAGTCTTTTATAATTCTTTATATTCCTATGAGGCAACTGAGGCACAGAGAGGTTAATGACTGTCTAATTTTATATAAGGAGAGACAGAAGAATTAAGAATAAATCTAGATATTTCATTGCAGTTGAGTTTCACTACTCCAGAATAGCCTACTAACATCTAAGATGCTGGCAACCAAGATTGATGCTAATTTGCTTTCCACATTCTAGGCACTTTGCTGAGTCTTTTTTCAAATACCGTTTCTTTAACTCTCATTTCTTTAACAGCAATATTGCAAAGAAAGTGTGACCATATTAGACAGAGGGGTAAACTGAGGCTTCACTTGTTGAAGTAACTTGCTAATATCATAGGATGGTAGGCAAATGTGGGAAAGGTGGAAGGCATCTAGGATTTGAACTCTGTTTGATGACAATGCTTGTGATAGTTATTATATTGCTGCTGGGTAAAGTTGTTGTATATGTGACCACCTGGATGCCTTTGTCATTCGTATTAAGTGTCTGCCCAGTTCAGGGTCTTTGTCTTTACTAATAGTGTAACCTGGAACAGTCTTACCTGGATCATCCATACCCATCTCTTTCTCATTATTTTCAGTATCTGTATAATCTGTTTTCCTGAGACATCTTCTGTAACAACGTTTTCAAAAATAGCTCGCCCCATTCAGTCTCTATTGGTTTCTTTCATACCATATATGTATTTCCTTCATATTATTTACCACGATTTTAATTATCCCTTTCATTTAGTCAATATGTTTATTGACTTTTTCTTCTTGTTATAATGTAACTTGTATGGTAGTGAAATAGTTCGTAAATCACTATGTCCTACATAAAACAGTTATTGACACAAAGTAGGTACTTAATACATTTTTGTAAAATTAATTGGTTAATTGATTCATGCATAAAATGGATAATCCCCACTTTGAGCCTGGATCACATAAAACATTGATTTAATCTTCTATTGCATAAACATGTTAATAACTATATATAAAGAGTTGAACTAGGAGATGTCTTTTGAAAGAATTCTGGGTGTTTTCTTTTTCTAAGAAATGAAATATGATCTTCAGTGAAGTTAGAGCAATGGTTATAAAATGTGCATAACATGGGATTAAGTATAAACATCACATGATTGGTATAATTTATAGAATCTATGTTTGAACTTTGAAGCCCTTTTATTAAATATCATTTATGTTTTCCTCATAATTCTTGGCATAATTCTTTATATCTAGGAAATACTAGTACAACTCTCCTGAGGCCAATTTAACACCTATATATTCCTGTTCTTACACAAAAATGAACATTCAGAAAGATTTTCTGTTGCATTTGGTTTTACAGTTAGCAAGCTCTTATCCCAAGGGGTTTATTAAAAATTCTTCATATTCTTTATTCACTCAATAGCAACAAGCTGATTACTAAATTTTTTATGCTTAATTATCTCTATCAGCCTTAAATGTTCTGCATTTTAATCACATTTTTTTTTGTTGATAAATAAATACCATCAGATGCATTATAAAATACAATATTTTAAATTTGGTTTAACTTTAATTTTGTAATCAGGGAATTCACTTGAATCTCGTTAACTTTAAAAACTGAAAATTGTTTTGTTATTATTCCCTTGTTTCCTTAATTATGTTTCAGTTGCATTTGAGAAAAACGTCTGCTGGCTATTTGTGAATCAAGAGAAACTGTGCATAATTTTAATTAAGTAGGATGTTCAGCATATATAATAGACATCCAAAATTAAATAATATCATTATTTCTTATCTTTATAGTTTAAAGACATATAAAGCATTTTAATATTCCCAATGTTGTTTTTAGGAAATGTTTCTCAGGTAAAATGTATGTATAAGACAAATGAATATGATTAAATTTAGTACTTTACAACACGATTTGTCAACTAAGTACTTTTACATACCTTAACCTCTTTATCTTCAAAATAATAACTGTCAGATATTGTCATATAACCTAAATTCTTTTCCAGATGAGATACGTGAGGTTTGGAGAGAAAAAAAAAACACATTTCTGAGTATCCAATTATTTTGTGGTTTTGGCAAAAGTCATTTGCATCTTGTTTGATTCCTTGGTCAGTGATCTTCCCAACACATTATTATGTTTTTTTTTTATATCAGTTAGAGACACAAGTTTGTCAGCTAAGTTAGGTATATAACAATATGTAAAGATCAAATTCTATGAACAGACACCAAAATTATGTCTTACATAATCAAGTAACTACTTAAAGGTATATGTTTTAACCTATCTATTTTTCTTAGTAATTGATCACTCATATTTATTATGTAAATATATGTATACATAAATATATGTAGATTATTAGTTTGTTATATTTAGTGTATGTGTGTGTATATATACACACACACACAGAGGTTATATTTATTTAAGGTTATATATATATATATTAAATAAATATGCACACACACACACACATATATTTAAGGTCTCTAAAATCATTTTTTGATTTACTTCAAGAATTTATGCCCAATTATTATTGCATTATAATTTGGTATTCTATTCTTATAAATTAATGTTATAAAATAATTTCAAGAAAAAAAATTAATGGAAGAAATATGAGCTGCCAGTTCTGTATAAGCCATCTTTAACTGTTAACACAACTAAACTCCCAATTTAAAAATTTATCATCATTAGGTCTTCCTAAAAAAACTGATAATAAAAACTATTATCAGAGGTGAAGCTCTAGAATTAGGTTTTCTTAATATCTTGTCTAACTAACAATAATAACATTACATGTAATAGGTTTAAAATCATTTATAGAATATGTAGAATTATAGAATATAAAGACATGAACCAACCTATTGCTAATATAACCTTAGAAACATAACCTCTGTCGTTAATAATAGTGGAACTAGTTTAAGAAAATAAATAACAATTCATGACTCGCTATAATATATGAAAAACATATGGACTTTCAATTTAAAGGAGATAGGCAAGCAAATTTTTTCCACAATATTGGTCCCCCAATGGAGATAAATAGGATCAAAACTTATATATAACTCTCTCCTACAAAGTAGCCTCCCTTGGACTTGGCCATGATATATCTATTTAATTAATGTACATTCCCCTCCAGAATACAACAGGACAAAGAAAAAATAAGACAATTAAAGAGGTATTGTTTTGGAAATATTTTAACTTGGAAATATACCTTTTAAATAAATCATTTTAATCTGCCAGATATTTAAACACTGACTGTTAGAAGAGAGCTGTCTACATTCATGACTCGTTTAAGAATGTTGGCTAGCAAGGTATTATTGATGTGGGAGGCAAGTAAAATTTAATATTATCACAAATAAATAATAACATTTTTAGTCAATATGTTTTTAAACACTAGAAACTGGACAAAAAGATTTACAAATTGGTGTGGCAAAATAACAATATAAAATTGAGCATGATAAAGCCAAGGGAAATGCACACAATTTTATCAGCAAAAGAATGCAAAAAATATTTTCATCTGTGTGGGGAAAAAAAGGACAGAGGACCTATACAAATGTAAGAAAAAAAAGGAGAAGGCTTTACAATGAGAAAGAGTAATTAGGCTAGTATAGAAGATAGAAGTACAAAATCTTAACACTTCTCACAGTCTGGGTGGTTTTCCTGTAAATACCTGAGAAAAAAAGAAAAAAAGACAACAAATTTCTTGGGGAGTGAGTCATTATCATTACTACATTAAGAATATTCTTAAAAACTAGTAACAAAACAGTAGTTATATATAAGTATTAAAAAGTGCAAATGAATTATAGATATGTATGCATTTATAGTTTAAACAAAATTGGTAAAAGTCATGCCATAAGCAAAACCTTCCAGGCACTCACAATACGAACATGAATTTTAAAAGGTACCTTATCATGTAGAAATGGTGGTAGAGAACAAACAAAACAACAAAATGACAAAGTGAGCTTTGTTATAAGTAAAAATAAAGCAAATTAATGTCAAAACTTACTATACATTTACAGTAATTAAGACAGCATAGTTTTGGCAAAAGAATGGAAACACAGATAGAATAGAATGGAGAATCCATAATTAGATTCATGCAAATATAGTCAACTGATATTTCACAAAACAGCAAAAGTAACTCTACGGAGAAAGGACTGTCTTCTCAACAAATTGTTCAGGAACAGCCAGACATCTACATGGAAAATTTTTAAATTAATCTACATGCAAATCTTGCATCTTTCAGTTTAATTAAATAAAAAATGGATCATAGATGAAAATGCAGAATTACAAAATTTCTTGAGGAAAATGCAGGAGAAAATTTGATGACCTTAGATTGGGCAATAACTTTTAGATAAAACATGAAAAATATAATTCACAAAAGAAAAAATTGATAAGATGTACTTCATTAAAATTTTAAAAAGTCTGCTCTGTGAAAAGCACTGTTAAGAGAATCAAAAGACAAGGGACTCACCAGAACAAAATATGAAAAGGAATTTATATATTTACATATGAAATATACAAAAGATATTTAAGACTCAATGATAAGACTAGAAACTATCTAAATCAAGGCGGGCAAAGGGTCTTAAAAGGGAATTTACCAAATAAGGTATTCCAATGGCAAATAACATGAAAACAGCAAACAAAAACAAACCAACAGCTACAAATATATATATATATATGAATATATATATACACATATGTGTATATATATATGTATGTATGTATACATATATATATATGTATGTATGTATGTATATATATATATATATTATTTGCCATTAAGAAATTGCAAATTGAAACAAAAGAGGGTACTAAAAAATTAATCAAATGGCTAAAATCTATAATCTGACAATGTCAAGTATTTATGTGGATGCAGAGCAACAGGAATCCCCTTCATTGCAGATGGGGATGTACAGTGGGTACAGCCACTTGGGAAGACTACTTGGAAGTCTTTTACAAAGCTAAACACAGTTGTATCATATAGTCCAGGAATTATGCTCCTAGGTATATAACTAATTGATTGAAAAATAATGTCCATACCAAAACTGTCATATTAATGTTTATAGAACCTTTATTCATAATCTTCAAAAAATACAGGGAAAAAGTTGTCCTAATAGATTGTCATTGTAAACCCCAACAGTTGGGTTTCGTTTTCATTTCTTTTTTTTTTATTGTTGTTGTTGTTGTTAATGTTGTAATGCAAGTACCTGACTTAAGATTTGATTGCCCAGACATCCACTTCAAAGAGGCATCAGTTCCAGTGACAAATTGCCAGCCACAGGACTAGATAAGGGGCAGGATGAACTCTCCTCCCCTAAAAGTCTCCTTTGTTTTAGAGACCATGGCTGAGTGAGTCAACTGGCCATATGAGCTGCTGTTTCTTTTTCCATGTTTTAAATTCCTGCTAGTTTTAAATTCACCAATGAAGAGTGAGACCATAAGACTTCAAGCCTTCAACCTTGACCCCAATAAAAGCAGACCACCAGGTCCTGGCACACATTTATTCACTCTCTGTCTCTTGCTCTCCTCTACCTCAAATCTTGTGTGACTGAGGTGTCTTTTTCAAGGTAAAACTTTTTTCCCCCAAAGATTCCTGATGGTTGTTGCCAGTTCTCCCTCAACATCATCAATTGATATGCTGAGGCCAGCACAAAGCATAGGTAAATGGATAAATGAATTGTGGTATATTTATGTAATAGAATATTATTCATAAGTAAAAAGAAATGATCTATCAAGTCTTAAAAAACACAATGCTAAATGAGAGAATCCGTCTGAAAAAAGCCATCCACTGACTGATTCGAACTATATAACCTTCTGGAATAAGTAAAACTCTAGAGACAGTTAAAAACATCAGTGGTTGCCAGTGGTTTGAGAGGAGGATAGTAGATAGATATGAATAGGCGAACAAGGAAAATTTTGAGCAGTGAATTTTGTAGGTATTATGATGGTGGCTATATGACATTATACATTTGTCAAAACCAACAGAACTTTACTATACAGAATGAATTTCTTTGTATACAAATTAAAAGAAAAATCATTAGGAGTTAGGTACTGGAGAGAGGGAGATGCAAAAAGGAATGCAATCTATAATAAGGGAATCTAATTTATTACAAACATACGAAAGGACCTCGGTGAAGGGGATGTGAAGGAAAGGTGCTGACCTAAATACTTTAGAAATGAGTGGAGTCTCTAAGTCCAAATAGAAAGGCATCGGACATATGCACTGCATTCTAGTTAATCAAGTTGCTGCTCTTGAGGGTTTAGGTTAAGAATTATTATGGTGCTATACATGTATACTGAAATTAAACAATTAAATAAATAGATGACAGATATGGGGATCAGGTTTCTTACTATTGTTGTGGGAATTTACAGATAAGCAAGGGGAGGGAAACAGCATAATCTTTGTGGTAGTGGATTAGAGTTGAAGCCATCCATATATATTTATGTCATTTAATATAGTTACAGTTGGATACATATTAATATACTTACAGATATGCATATATACATACATTATATACACATGTATATTCCTTGCTATGTCCCTTGAGATGGCCTAGTGCAATTTCACCCTGTTCCAATAAACTCACCTAGCACTCAGATCTTGGTTTCTAATACCATTTTCTAATGAAAGAAACCAGGGCTCTTTGGAGAAATAACTGATTCTAGGACTAGAGCAGCAAATATACAGGATGGCCAACAGCATCTTGTAGTGCCAGAATGTAAAGCAGTGCTTAACACACACACACACACACACACACACACACACACACACACACACACACACACACTATAAAAACACTATATTGACAGAGCTATGTCAACGGGACACAGCACAATAAAGTTGTCAAGGTCAAAACAGGAACAATTTGAGTGAGAAATTATTGTATTATAACCCAGTGGGTAAAGTAACATGCATAAGTTTATACAGATCTAAGTAGATGATTTAATAAATAAATAGTTGAAGAAGAGACAAATCTCCCTTAAAGATAAAGTTCCAATAATTTATATACTTACTCTGTCCTCAAGGAGAAAGAGCCTAAATCCTCACTCTGTAAGTATGAAATATACACAGTAACTTTTTTCTAAAAAGTATTATATAAAACTTGGGAGAAACAAGTAATTTCTTGGTGGAGAAATCTGATAAACACCACTTTAGCCAGGTAATCAAGGTCAATATCAATATTATTAAATCAAGGTGATAGTAAGTACCCTCGATATTGTGAAAATGGCACTTTACACTTCTGTGGTCTTTCCCCCCAAGTTCATAAGCCCAGTTTAATCAGACAATTATGTCAAACACATTCTAATAGGGGTCATTTCACAAAATAGCTGACCCATACTCCCTCACACTGTCAAAGTCACCAAAAACAAGAAAAGTCTGAGAAACTCTTTGTCAAGGGAAACATAAGGAGATATTACTAAATGGAATATGAGATTCTATATATAATTCTGGAAGAGAAAAAAGTATTAGATACGCATTAAGGAACTCTAAACTATAGCTTCACTTAGTAATTATATATTGATATTGGTTCATTAATTATAAAAAACATACTATACTAAATACAATAATGGATGAAACTGGATGAAGGGTATATTGGAACATCATGAAGTATCCTCTCGATTTCTCTGTAAATAACACTTTTCTAAAATGTGAAGTCTGTTTAAGAAAAGTAAATTCAGTTTAACGGAAAGAGGATACTGTTGTTTTCAATAATATGGAGTTTTAACCTTGATTTTACTGAAATCACGTGCGGGTTTGCCACAGAAGGTTGAGACATAATGCTAAATAGGTACTTCTGGTTGGCATATCTAAAATAGACCTGGCAAGGTAAGAAAGAAGACAGGTAAAATTCTGAGAAGGTGATTGAAATAATTCTGATTAAAGAATGTTCTCACTGGCATACAACTAATAAAAGTGGAGGTGTTAAGAATGAATCCAAGGCTTTGGCTTGAACAATGGAGTGGAGCTGTCATTGCTGTCGAGAGGAGCTCGGGGTGTGTGTAAAAGTGGAAAATCAAGGTTTTGATTTTGAATGTGTTAAGATGATGTGCCTCATTTAATATCCAAGTAGAGATAACCCATATTCTTTTAATTTTGAATTCCATCAGTCTATTCTACAATTGTTAAAGATATAAGAATGGTCATAATTTTACATGAAGCAAAAAAATAATAATACAATTTTTGTCTCGATGGAAAGTTCACATTTTATAAGGTTTGAGCTTATACAGCTGAATATTTGGCAATCAAAGCTAAAATTCTGAAAAAGAAAAAACAGTATTTAATTCTGTTAAGAGGAGGTAGGATGGTCATCATTCTTGATACAAAAATGGAAACCAAAATAATTATTTGAATATTATTAATGATGAGAGTAAAATTTCATTCAAAGTAATCTGTCATAACCATGAAAGCCTTAAAATTGTTTACAGTTCATGACTAAGTAATTCGAATTTTAGAAAAACTTCTTAAGAAATTAGGCATTTGAAAGAGAGGTTTTAGTCTGAACATGTTTATCAAAAATAGTATTTACTTATTAGATGTTCTGGATGTTTTATGTTCACCCTTTCAGCTCCACATAGCTCCATGTAGCTCCACGTGTGGCAGAAGATAGATTCCTAACTATTGGCTAATTTTCTTTTTAATGAGCCACCCTCCTTTCAGATAAATGGTGCTTTGTTAGAATACCAAGGTCTCTGGAGTTGTGTCTGCCCTGGTCTCGTGTCCCTTCAGACTTGGGAGTGCTACCAGGTTCACATTGTTGCGAATTCCTGCCAGGGCACCATCCTGAGTGGGTTCCTTTATCCCTGCCACACCTACCATTGATCCCTTCCCACTCTTTGAGCATATCATCTGTTTTCTGCAAATATCCTAACAGAAACACTGAGAAAAAATGGAAATGAACTAAATATCTAAGAGTAGAGAAAGGGGTCAATAAATCATGCAGCTTCCATATAATTTATTATCCTTTCATAAAGTCAGCAAAAAATCCATGTATTCTTTCACCAGATATATATGAAGTGTTTACTCTTTTTCTATGCCATTTTTATGATAAACAGAACAGTAGGCTCCTTCAGTAATTTACACTCTAGGAATATAGTTTACGTATATAATGAGAGAGTTTATTTATAACATATCCTTGAATAGATTACTGACATTAAAGTCATTTATTGAATAACGTTTAGTCTACTAGGAAAATAAAAGAAAAACTTAAATTTATTTCTTAACTATCTAATCAGTGGAGAAAGTTGTAAGTGAATTGTCTGCCTGTGGTTTCACGTCAAGTTCTAGTGTCATTAATGAACATCAGAGTCTGTCAAATGCAAATTAATGAGTGTCTCACACGCATCAGCCTATACTAAGTATTTCTTTTTAAGAAAGAGCACATAGTGCTAAAAATTGTCTATATTAAAATTGCATTCAATTTGACAGAGCTTCTTTCACAGGTTAACTCTAGAAAGCAATAACTCAGCTCAATCTGTTGGCCAGTTTATTGCAGGGTGAAGAGAGGGCAAATGGAAACACGTTGGCCAGCGGTAGGTGTCTACAGCAGTATTAAGGAGAGGAAGTGAAATTAAATAGCTATGGAAGGGCAAATTATAACAAAAAAATGTTCAGGTGTTTATAATAATTTCCACAGGAGAGATCCAGATGATAAGTAACATTTTAATCAAATATTAAAGAGAGTATTATGGATTTTTTAAGAGGAGTTTTAACTTTTTCTGTATGACAAATCTTTTTATCAGGTTGGTGACAGTGTAATGTTTTAAAACATGAATTAAGATACAATTATTATACAAGATATAGAGTATTAAGAAGGAAATTAATTCTATTAAAATCGAGCTATGAAAATATTTTTAAAAAACTGATTATGGTAAAATAATATATGTTTCTTAATATAATAAAATAAGAAGATTCAGCATCATTTCTGATTGATACCATAATTTCAGAGAAAAAAATGAACAAATAAGGCATTTAATATATTTAATTTTTATAAATCACAAAGTCACAGGTAACTCTAATACTTCTGTGGACTGCTACCTATAAACACAATTGAGTTAAATTCTAATGAGATATTAGTACAAATATTGATGTAATTGTCTTTTAGTTTAAATTTATGAACTTCATGTTAACAGTTCTTAAAATAACTTTAAAAATAAAGGGGGTTTACATTTCGAAAACCGTGTAATTTTGCATAGACATTATAGGCACAGGCAGAAGAGTGTAATGAGCGATAATCTGGAGGGAGGAGGTACAGTTAAAATTCTGAGCTTGTCACTCTCTTAATGAGCTCAGGTGAGTTTATTAACTAGGTTTTATTTTCATTTTATCTAGAATGGGAATCATAGCTTACCTTATAAGAGGACAAAATGATTAAGCAAAATCATATGTATAGAAAGAACCTGAAAAATAGTAGATCTGTATATATAATTATAGTCTTCCTTTTTTCAATCTGAAACTATTGATTAAGTCATTATATAATTATATTCCAACAAGGTGCAATGAAAAATATGTATTTTCCTAGGAAACTATAAATGAGATTTGAGAGGGTCATTGTAAACTGTTATATTAACCATGTCAAAGGTATAAGCACATTCACAGATTATTATGTGTTAATCTGGATTCTGTAGTAGATGCAGATCCCCCACCAAGCCAGTTCACTCACCCGCCAGCCACTGTGAGGTCTGGCTCCTGTTTATAGCCAGCCTCTTCCTCTGAGAATTTTTTCTAGACTGATGAGCCCCACCAAGCTAGGGAAGTTACTCCACTCACCACCACAGTGAATAACACAGATACACATAGCAAGACCTCTTGCCCCAAGGTGGGTCAACTCTCTATCCCATTTCATTCTCAGAACTCTCTCTGCACATTAGGCCTGGCTGGGATCAATCTGAAACCATATGGACTTGTGTTCCTTCTCTTCTCCTCTCCTGCTTCATTCTCTCCCATAATGTATTCTCCCCCAAAGCACATTTTTAATCGATCACCTGTATCTAATTCAAGTCTCAGACTGATTCTAGAGAACCATCTATGATTATATTTATGATCAGAATGAGCATCCACTCCGTCAGAAGGGAGTCACCCAAGCATTCATCCGGCATGCACTATTACCAGGCACACATCACACATCAGGTGCTTAGAATACAAACGAGAACACATAGAGATTCCTGCTACTTATGTTCAAGCAGGCAGAGACAAACAGTATCCAATAAACATAATCAATACGAAAAACGTATAGGAGATAGAAGATATTTAGTGCTATTGAAAAAATTAGAGCAATATAATAGGATCTGAATTTAGGGTCTGGGTAAGGGAGGGGAAGTGAAATTTTAGGTTTGCGTCCTTGAGAAGGTGTTATTTAAGTAAATATTTGAGGAAAGGGGAGCTGTCCAAGTAGACATGTGGAGAGCAAGGACCTTACTACCACACAGAGTGCCTCATTTGTTTCAGACCTCAATGACATCTAGACTTTTTATTTTGGCCAAAACTGTTTTTTGTTTGTTTGTTTGTTTGTTTGTTTTTGGCAGGACAACACTCTTAAAAACTGAATGACTCCTTATCCCTTTGTCTCCATTCAGTTTCATGCGTCAAGAGACACTCCATAGGAAAAAAAAAATTCATCTATTTAAACATACATAGATTTTCTATATTTATGTATTTATTTTACTGCTTTTCAACAGGTCTTGCTATTTCTATTTTGATATGGGTTCCTTTCTCTTATTGGACTTTACTGAGAAAACCATATTTTTGCTGTCTTTAACATAATCATTTGTCCAAGGAAAAGACTTTGCAGAGATCCAAACTCTTACCTGGGTTCTCAATCGTAATAATACATTTAGACGTTATAAAAATAGCTGTGATGGCCATTCTCTTGATTTCTTTTGCCACAAGAGTTTCAGTCAGTCATTTTCACACAAAGTTAATAATTTTTTTTTTTTTTTTGTCAAGGAGAGGAATGAAAAGTTCCCACACCCTTTCAACCTGTCAGTCCCTCATTCTTGCCATCTCCATTTCTTTACATTTCTGCCAACAGACTGGTGATAGCTCTCTGAATCCTTCTCTTTCTTATAGAGCTTTGAATACACTGTAGTGATACTTTGTTTCCCCACATTTTCCCCAAGGGCTACAAGTTCATTTGGCCCTGGATCTGCCTTCTAAATAATCACAAGAGATAGTTTTACCAAATGTTACACCCTTGCATTAAATAAATGCTCTTATTTATAATGACTCTTATAAGGCTTTCTTCATTGATGGTCAGGCCTTAACCCAGTGCTACAAATTTTATGTTTTCTGTTGTTGTTAGGACAGCATATCAGGTTTAGTAGATATTTATGCACTGGTCACAATCGGCTGAATTATATTGTAGTAAGGTGAAAACTCAAAATTTCAGTGGCTTTAGAAATAGATGTTTACTCTTACATAGGATATATGACTACTGTGCTTTTTCTGCGAGGTAAGATAAATCTTATCAGGAACCCAAGGCAAAGGAAGCCCCATCACCACGTTAATGTCATGCCAAGAGAAGAGAGAAGGGATATAGAGAAACCATGTTGGGCCTTAGACCTTCCATACAGAAGAGACGCACTCACTTGCACCCGAATTTCAATGGGCAAGACAAATTCCACAGTTATATCTAAGTTCAGAGGTGGGTGAGTAAAGGCTTATAATAATGTGTTTGGAAGAGAGAAATCCAGGGATATTGGGTCAACAGTTTTAATGATTGATTCACTGGTATATGAGAGTCCTCATTAATTGTGCCTACCAAAAAGATATATTCGACTCTTCATTCCTAGCACCAATGAATGCAAGCTTATTTGGAAATAGGGTCTTAAAAGACGTAATCATATTAAGATGAAGTCATTCTGCATTACAGTTGGCCCTAATCCAAATACTTGTGTTTCATAATAAGAGAAATGACACAGTTATAGAGAGAAGCTCTGCAAAAAAGGAGGTGGAGATTGGAGTTATTTTGCCACAAGCCAAGCTACCAGAATCTGGAAGAAATAAGGAAGTATGCTCCACTGCAGTCTACGGAGAGTATAGCCCTGCCTACACCTTTATTTTAAACATCTAGGCTCCATTACTGTAAGGGAATAAATTCTGGTTATATGATTAAGCTACCTCAGCTGTTCTTCATTATGGTATCCCTAGCCATATAATATGGTGCTAATTAAATATTAATGTTTATTACCTGCCTATATTTTCTTGACTTTACCAGGTAAAGGTAATAGATTCTTCTTTTTCTTTGCTTCAGCACCATTGACTCCATAATATAAAGGACAGAGTTAACATAAAGACTTTTAAGACAACAAACTCAGAATTATTTTAAAAGATTGGGCTGCCTCCTGTCTATGTCACTTTTAGTAAGACTAACCTCTCTTAATGTCTCAGTTTCTTAACACGGTTATAGTAATAACAATATGATAGTAATCATCATCATCATCAAGTTGCTGCTAATTCTCTTAAGACTTAGAATCATATATAAATAAATCATAAATATTTTTATTTTAAAAATATATATTATTATTTAAAATATATATATACATGTATTCTTTTTTTCCTCAGCCTATATGAATGAAGACACCAGCAAATTTCATTTACATTCTTGAAATGTACTGCAAAATACAGCGACAGCTCTATTAGATCGATAGTAAAGATTTCTTGGCACTGATGCCAATTTAAATGTTACTATAGCAATCACCATGGTAATGTTTTCAATTAGTGCTACACAGTCACAGCATAACATGAGTCTAGTATACCATTTGGCAAATTCATAATAGATCTACAGATTATTTAATTTTACCAGTCAAATAAAATCTAAACCGTCCCCTCAAAAATGAAATAAGCAACAGCCATAAACTATCCTTAGGTTTCCAAATTACCTATTCAAGCACAATACAATTACCAAAAAAAAAAATATTTTCTTAATATCTCATTGTCAGGTCTTGATATTAAAAATCCAGTATTTATTTCATCTGGAAAGTACATCTAAAAATGAACTCATATATGATATATAATAATTATTAAATGTTATGGAGGAAAGGGAAATGAAAATGATAATGTTATTTATTATTGTTATATTTAGCATTTTTTAAGCACATGTTATGGACTGTTCTAAGTATCTCACAGTTTGTAGTAGCCTTTCATTCTGTTCACAAACAGCCCACATCTGCCTCTTCCTAACCCACTGGGACTATACTTCTCTACCATTTTGAAGTTCTGTACTGCTCTCTGGCAAGTGAGCTGTGACTGGATGTAATGTATATTCTTTCTGAGAAGGAAACTTATAAACTGTTTCATGATTCTGCAACTGTTTTTGTTTGTTTGTTCATTTGTTTGTTTTATTTGTCATACCAAGTAGCAAGCCTTTCTAGCCTAGGACCCAAAATGATGACAGGGAGCCTCCCCACATTCCTCCCATCCAAACTGACCAGTGTACAGTGGGAGAGAAAAAGAAGCTTTTTGTTTTAAACTCCACTATACACCCAAGTTTTTTTTGACTGATATATGTCTTAAATTACATAACAGTCTCAAAATCGACTTGATGAAGGTATAATTGTTCCCATTTTATGCACAAAAATCACGGAAGTATAGTGTTTAAATATACTGTCCTAGATAACTATCTGTTAGGTGGTGAATCGTAAAACAAAAATCATCTCTGAGCTGATAGCTGGTATGTGCTTCACAGCGAAGAGCTGGGATGTGGTTTTCTCTGCTAAACACAAATAATTTCACAGAGCGTCATCACTCAACACCTATAAATGAGCAAGACAAGAGCAGGGGCCCTAGGAACCCCTAAAATGACCAAATATCTTCCTCCTCTAGTTATTCTTTATCAAATATAACTTCAAATTGTTTTTCCAGTGTTCTAGATAGAAACTAACATACATCTGCTAAATTGCCTTGATTTCCTGATATTCCCTGATCAAGTGCTGACCCTTGCTTTATAAACACCTGCCAAACACACCAACATATTCTCAAACTCTCTAATAAGCCAATTCTAACTTCCTTAGACTAAAATATCTCTCTTCCAAACCATGATGGGCCGTATGCCTTGATTCAGGAAGTTAATATTCCTCATCTTATCTGACTAGAACGGGGTTCTCGGTGGTCTTTTGGGCACTGGGCTTTTCCAGTATTAGCTGAAATTTATACTTAGGGAGTCTGACTCTAGTACCTATGACATAACCCTTATACTGTAATCCAAATAAAGCAGTACAGACTTTGAGAATTAAAAAGGTGATTAACATAGGCGATTTCCTTTCTTAAAGTGGTTCTATGACAGACGGTTCTACTGAACAAACCAAGGAATCTGTTAGATCTGATGAAAACAACATATCAAAGAAAAGTATAGTAAAATTGGCACTGATACAACTTATTCATGTGTGTGTTATATACATATGTTCTAGATAGAAATTAATATGCATCTACACAATTGCCCTGATTTCCTGATATTCCCTGATCAAGTGCTGGTCTTTGCTTTATAAGCAATTCCTAAGTAATTAAAATTCATATATATGAATTTATAAGTAAAAATTATTAAAGAATAGGCTTAGTTCCCAGTCTACTGCCCCATGTCATGTGCAGACTGTTGAATCAATCATGCTCTCAGCTCAGGAGCTGTAATTATTGTTGGTTCATACAAGGTCCTTCTCTTGTTTCATTGATTCATTTTTATTTTTATCCCCATCTGCCACTCTCAGCTCCCCCAATTTTCCTAAGGATTTTTCAATAAAAACCTGTGAATCAAAAGTGTTTTACAATAAAAATTAATTATCCTTATCATGTACACAGAGGTTAGTGTAGAATTATCTGATTTGGAGGAGGAATAATAAACCAAGAGTTCAAGTGATTCAATTCACTCAGTCTGTGCCTCATAAGATGAGATATAATGAAACACCTAACTATAGCAGACTGGTACAATAATTTGAACATGTCATCTTTCACTTTGCATACAATGCACATAATTAGATCTCATTTTTAAAGCACTGCAAAGTTGAAAATGTTTAAAAATTTAGTTAGAAATACTACACAACCACACGCTGAAATACTGTAGAACTACTATACAACTGAATATCTCTATTAACCCACTGAATTTAAAGGAAGAACATTCATTATTTTCACTTTAAATAATCATGCTCTCACTACTAATCTTTGTTAGGACATTTTTTTTCTTTGCTGGAAGAGAAAATCAAAAGTAAAACTGTATCTGAGCTAATCTTCTAAAATCAGGCCTTATTGAAGTTCCTTATACCTCTTGCTATGAATCTTCTTTAGGAAACTCATTAAGTTTGCCACATGATATGAATACTTTATTTTATTTTTCTCTATATTTGCCAAAGAAACATATTTGCTGCTTAAATAACCATCAGAGATATGATATGAAGTATTTATTCATCAAACTCCCCCACTAAAATCCTCAAAAGTTTGCCTCTTAGGTGCATATTACTAAATATAAATTCTAAAATATATGCTTTGGTTTTTTTTTACATGAATAGTGATTACTCAAATAATTTAATTTATGCTTTTATCACCTAATATTATAACTATATACTCTGCCAAACACTTGACACAGCTGTCCTTTCTAATAGGATTCTGCTTATTAAGTATATGAGGTTCCCTGTGTCAACACTGACACTCAGAACATTCAGTATGTCATTATCTCCTGATAATAACTTAGTGAAAAATCATCTTTAGTTCAGGATTTTGTCATCCTACTGTAATGAGACATCATTTTCATCATCAGAACTAATTTAGGTAAATAGAAAGAGGGACTGTATAAAGACAGATACAATATGTACCAACACTTTATATAATTTTTATTACTGAGATCATCTATCCTTTTACATTTCTACATATTTGACTGGCTTTGAAGAGTTTATTTTTCCTTAATTGTAACCATCCTCAGAAATAGATATGGTAGCATCTCAGTAAATCTGTAATGAACTGTATTGCCATGCAAAAATCTATTATAAATAAATTTTATCTTGAATTTTCTAGGACATTTTTCTAGATGTAATATCACTTATGGGTTTGGGCCATGGATTCACAAGTCATTTCTATGACACAGTGATGGAATCAATAGACTATACTAAGTTGAGGAGAGGATTGAAGGTGAGGGAGATTGGCATTTGATGAAAAAATACACAACTCATTGCAAAATTCCACAATGTGAACAGGAACAATTATAGAATTTATATACAAAAAATTTAATCACTGTGCATGTTAGAATCTGCCGTCAATTCAAAAAGAAAACCTATTTAGCCAATATACTGAAAAACCTATGTGCTGTTCACGTTATAAGATAAAAATGCTCATTTAAGTCAAGCTGTTTGTAAACTTTGACTTTTTCAATGGTTGCATTTAAAAATCTGAATATTTGATTCCATTTATTTTAGCATGATTGGCCACATAATTTTCTCCTCAATCATAGCTTTAAATCTAAGCATATCTCAAATTCAATGTGGAAATTGTCCTTAAAATAACATTGTTTCCTTTGACTATTACAAATGATTTTAAGAGCCAAAAACTTAGGATATGATAACTTTTATTTATGACATTTTGGTGAGATTGAGAGAAAAATTAGGGAAGCAGAAAATTTCAAAGAACACATTGTTGTTGTTGTTGTTGTTGTTGTTTAATCCACAGAAAAGGAATGCATATTTTTACTCACATGAATTAAACCTTGATAGTTTCAAAGTGTTGTATTCAGATCCCTTAGAGTTGCAGGTGCCAGAGTGTTATCAAGTTCTATTACTTTATTCTTTCTTGTCTCCTCTTCTGCAACGTGACAAACTTCAAGTTTAATAAATATAGGAATTTGTCACCTTTAAATTGTTCATATCTTCTTTCTATTCTTCCTCACTCTAGTTTTTATTTGATTTCTGAAATACATATGTTAAAATACTTTTCTTAAAATACTTTTGTAGCTTTTTATTTTCTTTATCATAATAAGTATATACATTTTAGGTATATTCCATTGAGCCTTACAAATGAACATCTAAAGTAAACTATTATGGGTCTCATACAGATAAAGAAATTTGGGCCCAGAGGATCAAATCACTCCACCAGAATTGGAGTTAGGACATGATTGATTTGGGATATGAAACCAAATGATTTCATTTTAGAGCAGATGTTTGTAAACTAGCTTCTGGTACTGCCACCTACATCAGTTTCAAATCCCTCTGCTCATTTTTCAGAGTTCCATTTCTAACACATGCTACCTTTTCAATCTCAGGCCCCACTACTTCCTAACACCTACCCTTTCTTCTAATTATGATGCATGTGTGTGTGAGATAGAGCTTTTATTAGATTTAATTTTCTTGGTAAAGGCAGGCAGGCATTGGTTCTGCTAAGGCCGAGGGACATTAATTCAAATTTTTATTCATTTTTTGAAAAGAAAACAGTTTCAGACCAATTATCTTCCTCAGAAAATTATTTGGATCAATTCTTATGTTATAAATGGGATGTTTCATAAATGGGAGTAATCCAAAACTTGGAAAGGCATTCAAATTGATTTAGACTTCTATTTATTTACAGGAAGAACTTAAAAATTATTTTTTAAATATTATATATAGATATTTCTCAAATATAGTTTACTCAACTATATATATTAATAATTTTTACATCTACCTAAAATTAGGTAAGAAAAATAGTACAAAATATTTCTGAGCCACAGGTAGTAATTATTAGTGACTAAATGTTATTGACAAAGTTAATAGCAATTGTTTTTTTTTTTAAGATTCTACTATTAGAAGGTGTGATTTGTCTTTATGAAAGATCATTCTGTTCTCAGGAAGGCCTTTAAATCATGTAGATATAGGTTAAGTGATGACCCTGAACTTTCTAATGCAAAAAATCCAAATGCTAAAGTATTATTTAGGAATATTAAGCTTTCTCCTTAATGTAAAATGATTTTTTAAAGGTTGGCATCTCTGGGAAAATGTTATCAGAGTAAATTATTTTCATTTTTTACTGCTTACTCATAGACTAGGAAGAATTGAGGATTCAGAACTCCCAAATAACATTTAGTGTCAAGGTAATACCTGTTGGTTAGGAAAATGCTCACCAGCTTCATGGCAGCCATCTGAGAGCACTGGAAGGAAATGGCCATGAATAAGTCCTAGAAAACTGCCTGGACTATGGAATTTAGATTTAGCAGTAATTGCTGCATGTTGGTTTTTCTTTCCTCATGCCTCTGTTCACTAGCATCATTCTCATTTTATCCTCTGTCAAGGGTGTAAGATATTATTTATTATTATTATTATTATTATTATTATTATTATTAATGATTATATTGTCCTAGCATTAATAGGGTCAAAAAAATGAAAAGAAACCTATTTAGGATTAAGCAATGAGATCAGCTGTGAAACTTGAAGAGACATCCTAAGCAAGTGGTAATAGGTAAAATCTAGCTCATAGTTAAGCCTTTCCATATTTGTTATTTAATTTCTACTTCAACAGGATTCACAGAGCAGAAAAGTTAGTACAGAGATGGTAGAGTCAACTCACATTTGGCAGGGGGAAAAAGTGGCTATTCAATCAAGAAATTTGAAAGTATATAAATAAACAAAGGTGGAGTAGATTTTTAAATTATCTCATTGGAAACCATTTTAAATATTCTTTGACAAAAAAATGAGATTTTTTAACAGAAATTTTAATAAAGAATTATTGTACATATGCAAAGATTTCTAATATTCATATACCATACATGGACTTTAGAAAATAACTTTGTATTTCTGGGTTGTCCAAGTAATTATTTCAATTTAAACTATGTGAAAACTAAATACATTAGAAGAAGTGTTCTCTTATAGGGAAGTTGGATTTAGAAAATAGATGCAACTGGAATAGATGAAATAAAATTATATTCCTTTTGCCTGTACTGTGATGACATATTCATTATAATTTATTTTATAGAAGTGGATAATAGCATTTATTATTGAAAAATATCATTTTAAAGTATTTTAATCTGGAAATGTAATTGTTTTAATTGCTTACTGAATTATGTGGAGTATAAATAATAATAGTATTTAAAAACAATTTAATTTTTTAAAAATGTTCTTATACTTTCAGATACTTAAAATAATAGCTTCATTTTTTTTCTAGAAAGCAATGATTTTATCAATTATAATATAATTACTTAATTTATGGTTATTACTGTTAAATATTTAACACTGTAATACATACTGTTCAATTACTGAAAGGTATATAAAAGTTTATAACCAAACACAATAATTTTATTTTTAAGTGTTTGGATTATTTCAGTGTTAGTATTAAACTATTCTAAGTGATGACATTACATAAGACGCATATAACTACTTTAAGTACTTATTACATATATGTATATATAAAAACACACATCCATACATAAACCAAATGTATACAAGAGATGACATATGTATTTGTTTTGCGCATCTTTATGTATCTTTTATGTCATTACTGAAATAACTAAGGATGAAATAACTAAGGAAGATAGTTAAGAACCTCTAAAGTAAGAATCTATTAAATTTACAATATCTGGTGTTTAATACTTTTAAAAGTCCTTCTTAATTACTAAGTGTTTTAAGGATAGCTATTACACAGCTTATGAAATAAATGAGCTCAAATGTTTTATTTGGAGACTTAATTTTTAAAAATTCTCGTTAAATGAAGTAAATATTAATTTATTTTAAATAAAACATATTAAAACACTGTGCCTAAATACATCTTTAACTTTAAAGTGTTCAACAACTGAGCATTCAACTAATAAAATTATTTTTAGATGTAGATTTGACTTATTTTCATTTGAAAACTGATTGAAATTATTAATTACATACCACTTAATAATGGAGTAAATACTGTCTCAAATATTATAAAATGCCAGTAGAAATTAGGGAAAATTGGAGAATTTTCTCATATTTTCATATTGTAACCTGGGCTATCCAAAAGAGGGAGCTAAAGTATTGTGCTAAATAACTTGGTTTTATGAATGTGAGATTTTGGATCAGTTTCACATATGTGTTAGATGTAAATTTAAATGGCTCTGATACTGATTTATTAAACATTGACATATTAATGGTCAGTACTTAACTTCTTGGCCTAAAGTTGTATATTCTCTCAGAAGAAAATTATTTTTTTAATATTCATGAAATAATAAAAATTAATTACAAAAGATAAAAAAAACATAAAGTAAAATTTTTACTTCATTGATTCTTATAAAAGAATGGGAGGAGTCACATAAGCCTCAGGTAATTTAAATCACATGATTTTTCTTGACACATATAAATGGGACTACAGTAGTCCCCACTAATTAGCAGTTTTGCTTTGCATGGTTTTAGTTACCCAGGATCAGTCAGGGTCCAAAATATTAAATGGAAACTTTCAAAAATAAACAATAAATAAAGTTTAAACTGTACTTACTGTTTTATTAGCATAAAAAAATCTCATGCATCCTGCTTTTACCCTCAACAAAATGAATTATTCTTTTATCCAGCTCTTCTTCGGCTGTTTATATGCTCCCACTCCCCATGTCATAGTCACTTGGTAGTTGTCTGGGTTTTCAGATCAACTGCTACAGTATCGCAGTGCTTGTTTTTAAGTAACCATCATTTTACTTAATGTCTCAAGGCAAAAAAGTAGTGATGCTAGTAATTCCAATAGGCCAAAGATGAGTCTTAAAGTGCTTCCTTTAAAGGTATGTTTGCATAGAAAAAAAATTATATATATGTATGTATAATCTATATATATATTATATATATATGTATATACACACACACACGCACACACACACAGACACACACACACACACACACACACACATATATAATGTGTACAGTACAGGGATTGGCACTATCTCATTTCAGACATCTGCTAGGGGTTTTGGAATGTAGCCCTTACAAATATGGGGTGACTACTATAATAATATTGAGATTTTTTTCATATATGTGAACACTCCATTTCCTCCTCCTGGTCTTTCATTCATTCTTTCTTTTTTTTTTTTTAATTCTAAGTTTATTGAGTAATTTTCTCTAGAGTTCTCAGCACTGGATAACTTTTCTGATTCATTTGTTCAGAAGGAACAAAATGGAGGAGTGAGGATCTCCTAGAGGAGAGAGGCTGAGTGAGATTTTCATACTAAAATCACTTGAAGCTAAAATATTTTTAAATAACATGTTACTGAAAAGCAATCAAGATAATTGACCAAATTTCAAAACTTCTAAATTAAAAAAGAAAAAACTAAAGGGTGAATGAACAAATAAATGAATTAGTGATCAATTGTTAAGTATAACATTGATAGATGACAGGTTTTAATATAAGACAAACAGGGAACACTAAATGTCCATAGAAAAATCTAGCCACACTACTCATTTCATCTAGTCAATTTTAGCTATTTTAATTATAGTTTGTTTTAATGTAATTACTGAGAAAATCAGCAGTAAAAATATATACAATATGACTTCTGATTCCAAGCTAAGATTTCTGAACTAAACACGTAGGACTTCAAGAGAGAATAAGAAAAGCTTCATCTATTTTGCTCAAGTTCCTTGTCACTCTGTGGTGCAGTGTAAGTAAATAAAGAATCAATATTGACAATGCAAATTGAATTTGGATGTGTGCAGTGTCTTTCAAGAACATTCTTAAAAGTAATATAAAATATGGTCATCTATAAAACACATCCTAGGAATATACAATATTTTGCATAACTTCAGCAATATCATTGGCAAAGAGATTCTGTATGCTAATTTTATGTGTGGGTTATCCAACACAGCTGCTACTCATTTTCCCTATAGACGAGGGTAAGATACCATTATAAATAAAGGTTCATTGCCAAAGAAAAATAGAATCTGTAGTTCCTTATTACAAAATGTTATTTTACAATAGGATTAATTTAATTAATAAATAGATTAATTACCTTCAGTTCATCAGAAAAAAATTTGTAACTCCAGTAGGAAATCATAAGAAAAGGAGATAATATATCTATTTATAATTAATTTTTATGTAAATAATAAAAGCAAAATGTTTAATTGCCTATTAGATACTAATATTTTGTTTTCTCAGGACATTACACTGAAACAGAAGGTGTTGCTCTTTTGTGATTCGAAAGAACTTATCTTACACACTTATTTTTCTTATTAATCTCATAACAATTAGATAATTGTCATGAAATAATACAGATAAAATATGGATTAGGATACTAATTTCTTCTAGATATAACTGTAGAGTTTAGCCCCTGAAGTGCCTAAAAGAGACTATTTTTCAACATAAAACAATGAAATAATATCCAATGTTAGGGTTATGGAATGATACCAATATATAACCTCTCAAAGAAATAACTAGCCTTATGTTCCTTTTTTATAAATCTAGTATTTTAAAAATTGAGTGTTTTTAGAGATTTATTTAACATTACAATTATTTATTCTTCAAATGAATTAAATCTTTAAAATTGTCAAACTGACATTTTTTTCCTGAAGATTGAAGAATTATATCAAGAAATTTTTCATATCATGCAATTTTTGCTATAATATAGAAAACAAGTGTATAAAATAGTACAATTTTATAGCTGCAGAAATATATGCATATTCAATCAAATGAGTAGATTACACTATTTTAATTAGCTATAATGAAAAATAAATTAAAACAAATGAAATTTGTCTTTTAGGTGGTTGATATTTGAATTCATTATAATAGTTGTGTATATGCTGACAACATGCTTGACAGAGTAGTGCTGTAGACACACCTGGAATGAATACAATTCTGAATATATGTGATGATAATGATATTCCAGCTCACATTATTTTTATACATGGAAATTTATACATGAAAATTGAGGCAATATGGAGATTATACAAACAAATGCAACAGATGAGTACTAGATTGGACACTAACACAGAGGAATCCACATCTCAGAAAAGGCCTTCAAGGGAACCAAATATGAGAATAGGATTTCTAGGCTTTTAGATAATTTTAAGTACAGTACTTCTGATGTTTTATTTTTTCCCATGACAGAAGATTGTTAGAGAAACAATTGAAAGTTAAATATAACTATTTTCCAGCAAAGATTCAATTGACGTTGGAACTGAAAGAGCCCTTGGATGTCTTCTAATCTCTACCATTTTTTAAACGAAGAAATTAAATCCCAGAGTGGTAAATGAATACAAACCCGTTACCTCTGTTCTTTTTACTTCCATTCATTGTCCTCTTTACCACACCAGGTTGGACTGCAATTCCATCACGTAAAATCTATTAAACAATTAGTCAACCCCACTTTAGTTTTTGCAGGTGGCATAGACACTTGGCATAAAGCTATTTTTCCTTCTCTACATTCATGGTTCAGTTGGTTTGTTCTATTTTTCATTAGGGTTTGTAGAGAAAGCCAGGCCCAATCAGTGGTGAATTAAATGGCAGTCATTTTTACGCATGCTTACTACAATGCCACATTTTACATGTAAAGGACTCTAAACCAAAAAATAATTTCATAAATATATAATTATGTATATTGATAAAGTATTCTTAATTACGTAATTTATTTTTAGAGATCTGGTTCCACTCTCAGTTTTTCCCTTCTAGGATAACTTTAAGCAAATTTCTCAGTAGTATCCTTACCTGATAAAATCAGTCAATTAAACAGATGTTAGTTTGGTTCCTTCTTGCTGTAATAATGCCTGATTATATTGAATCATTGTTTTCTTAATCTAAAATTCTCCTTCCAAGAGAGAGATCACATTTTATAACATAAATTTTTTCCCTTTAAAAATAACATGTAATATTATTAGAAACCATTGTGACAACTTGGTCCTCTTTTCATTAATAATGAACATTAAACAAATATTTTTTAAGACATATATATATGTGTGTGTATGTATACACACACACACATACAAATATACATATATATCTGTCTTTGTAAGTATGACATTTATGTCCTTCAGTTTCACTTATGTTGTTGCAAATGGCAGGATTTCCTTTTTTATATAATTCTTTTTTATTAAAATTATAGGCTGACATTGGTTAATAAAATTATATAGATTTTAAGTGTGCAATTCAGTAATACCTCATCTGTATATTGCATTGTGTGTTCACTACCCAAAATCAAATCTCTTTTTGTCACCATACATTTGACCCCTTTTACCCTTATCTGCCTTCCCTTCCCACTTTTTCCTCTGTTAACTATTTTTGAAAAAGTTTTTCATACTCTGACAATTGGGTTTTTTTTTTCTTTTTTAGTGCTCTGTGACTTTTGAAAGTGTAATTGCTTACATAATTTTAACAACATTTCTTCAATTTTTTCAATATGTTCTGTCACTCCTACTCTGCATTCATGATTTATCATATGGTATTTTTAAATGCCAGTGTAGATTTCTTTGGAGAAAATATGTTGCCTAATCAAGTAAAATCCTAGCATAAGCCAAAAGGACCTTTTCTGTCAATTATTCAAAGATGTAAATTTTTTTTATTATTTTCTACCTTGTTTTAAAGTTTAGACAAGGGGAAGTCCTGAAATATGTATAGAATATTATAACAACTTTTCCCAAAGACAATGGCAAAATTCTTTAAAAACTGTGTTGGTACATTTTAAATATAATAGTAATTCTAAGAGTAAGCAAAATTAATGCTTATTATACATTGTGAATAAAATAATAATAGTAAATAAAATTAATATTTATTAAGTGGCTACTATGATAAGCCCTTTGATGCATGCAATACCATAATCATTCTTGACAACAGCCCTAATAATTATAATTATCCACATTTCCACATGAGAAAACTAAAATTTAGGAAAATGAGATAAATTAATTGAGACCACACTGGAGGCAAGATAAGAGCTGGTGTTTCTGGCCCAAGAATCTGACAGTTAATATGTAAGTAAATATGATTTGTTCCCTACTCTGTAGCTTGAAAGAAGGGCTGACAGATTTGGGTTTGGAAAGGGAAAGGCAAGAAGTTAGGAGATCTAGAATTAGCATCAAACCAAAAGTTATAAGTACCGTACCTTCCAATGTGGTATATGAATAAGTTTTATAGTTAAGGAATGTAGAACTTACTGAGGGAGTAATTTAGCTAAACGTGATTCACCAAAAACTTTTACACCATTATTTTTTCTTATTGAAAATATCCAGTAAGTATTCCAAATGGGGCATATCTTTTCTAAAACTATAAAATACATTTTCATCAAAATGAATACCATTCCATAAGACAAAAAGCATATTATCTACATGCTATTTTGGGTGGGACAATATTGTCACCATAGTTGTTTGCACAAATGGAAAATAAATATCAATATACATTGAGTACCATGCTGACAGGAAGAGTGTTCAACCAGTTCTTATGAGATCAAGGTCAGTTTTTCACCAAATACATTGTATATAAGGGACCTAAGAGAAGATAGCTGGGCTCATCTAATTCAGATATAGTTAGGAAACTATTGAATATGAACCCAAAGACTGTCTAGGGTCCTAGTACAAAGAAACAAGATTTAGACTAATTATCTCAAAAAATTTAACTGGAGATCATCAAATAGAGAAAATCAGTTAAAAAAAAGAGAGAGAGAAGCCATAAAAGTACCAAAAGACAAAGGTTGGCTAGCATAATAGACAAAGTGATGAGATCAGAGCCTGTAGGACCACAGATTCTCAGTAGAGAAGAATCATAGTTATGTAATTAGATTCCTTCTTTCGGAAACAGTATTAAGAGTATGAAAATCATGTTCAAGATAAATTCACACAAATAGGAGGGAATTAATATTTGGAGACATTGGAGAGAATTCTAAATCTTGCTGTTCCTAATGTCTTCAAGAATAGGACATTTCCCACCCCTGCAACATTCAGGATAAAGGGGGATCAACCCTATTATGAACTTTTCTTTCTTTCTTTCTTTCTTTCTTTCTTTCTTTCTTTCTTTCTTTCTTTCTTTCTTTCTTTCTTTCTTTCTTTCTTTCTTTCTTTCTTTCTTTCTTTCTTTCTTTCTTGGAGAGTAATAAGAGTAACTGTCCCTTATCATTATAGGTAATGATATAGAAATATATAGTGATATATACATGCATATGTGTCCTCCTTATAATAACATACCCTTCTCGGCCTTAACTTGAGTAAGTTTTTTCCTTATAACCAGGAGAAATTAGAGAACTAAATGTTTTGGACATTTATAGTTATTTGTAAATATTCTACAGTAGCTGTCGGACATTCCCACTACTGTATAAATAGCAACTTTTAATAAAAATCTAATTTTGTATATATAAATAGATTATTATATTGGAATGACTTATTTAATGAAGAAAATAATGCAAGAATGCAGGTTGTTAACATACTATGAAAAAGAGAAAATATTTAGTTCACATTTTTATTACTGTTTAGGCATAAAATAAAATGTAGTATTAATAAATTTGATTGTAATCAGGATATTATAAAATGAACAAAGTTTAACATACCATGGCCTTTCTGAATACTATTTCTTCTAATTAAAATAATTTTTCTCAGATTTCTTTTTCATTATTCAGAATATCACTTCTCAAAAAAAAAAAAAAAAACACCCTAGCACTTTGATAAAGCTCCACTCATTCCTTCAAGTACTTCTCTTTACACTGCCTATGTTCTTAGCATTCATCAATAACATATTTTATTTATTATTGCATTACTACTATAGAGAAGGCCTTCTTGTGATTAGAAACTCTTTGTATCATATTCACTGCTACAAATTCTCAGCACCCAGAAAAATGCTATATGAATAGTAAAGGTTGAAGAAACATTTGGCACTAATACATAATTATAAAACAGATTTACTAAATACTGTAACTGTAGTTTCTATATTTTATGAATAATACTAATTTCATTTTACAAAGATTAGGGATAAGCTATCAAGTCATTGTCACCACAAATATAACTTCTGGATGAGTTTTAGTGATTGTTACTCATAAGCATTAATCACTATTGCCATTTTTGTTTGAACTATATACCATAGTTCAAACCATACCATAGTAACTTTCATACCATAGTAACTTCTCATACAAATAAATCACCTTTATAAGCTTTATTTTAAGGTCACTTTTTAATCTTTAATATAATTCAAAGAATAAAAGAGGACAACCATAAAAATGATAGAAAAAGAAAGTTAAATAACTAGCATTAAAGAATGTGATGATATAAAGTATTATGAAACTTTACTACCATTGATTTAAAAGACTTTCATAACTTGCTCATATCTCTAAGATCCATGTGTAAGTTAGTTATTCTTACTTAGAGCAATAAATTTTATAGGATTATATTTATAATAGTAAATATGATAATAAATATTTTATATTAACTTCAATATGATATAAATTTATAAGATAAAATAGTTCAAAATATAAAATATTTTTGTTTGCTATGCTAATTTAAAGAATCATTTATCTTAATACTTATATGCATAATGTTATAAATGACCCAGATTTACCTTATCTAAATTAAAGAAAAATGCAATTAGTCATTAAATTAAGTTAGGTCTCTCTTGTGCTTTT
This sequence comes from Cynopterus sphinx, assembly GCA_030015415.1. NCBI lineage: Eukaryota > Metazoa > Chordata > Mammalia > Chiroptera > Pteropodidae > Cynopterus > Cynopterus sphinx. Next base: position 13,368,055 of record CM057379.1, read on the forward strand.
CTTTATAGAGAGTCCCAATACTCTTTACCTAGATATAATAAACCTGAGCAATAACATTTTTAATAGTAACAATAATAATAATTAATAGTAAAACAGTAGTTATTATAGGAACAATCATGTCACCTCATAATACACTATAATGTAGATACTGCTAATACCTTAATTTTACTCAGGAAGCTCCTGGTGCTCTGGGGGATTAAAAGACTTTCTCACATTCATTTACACAACAAAATTTTTCTAAAGATTTTAGGACAGTTTCAGTCATTTAAAACCTATACTTTGGTCTCCTTAAGACTGTGACAATATTTTTTAAGACTCAGAATTTAGCAGAAAAATAAAGCTAGAGGCTTGGATTCCAGACTGAGAAGTACTAACTTATTGCTAAATGTGATGGGGTACATATTGAGGATGAGAGGAGAGAGGGTTACTTGAACATATTTTTATTTCATGAAATTATACTCTGTGGAGTATATTAGTAGTTAAATAAATTGTTGGGTAGGTGAACAATTAAAATGTTATTACGTTAATACAGCAAAATTATATATACACACACACACACACACACACACACATATATACATGTATATGTATATATATAACATATATATATATATATGTTATATATATATATATAAAGGTTTTTATACGAAATGTGGCCCAAAGACTACATGGTAAAGATTAATTTGAGATATGATAAGGGTTGTATTTTTCAGAATTTGGCAACATTTTATTTTATAAAAAATAATTACAAATATTTTTTTTCTATGTATGTCTTTTGGAAGCAATAAGAAACAATAAAGACATGAATTTGGATTAATTTAAAAAGTAGATTTTAAAAAGGAGTCAAATTGTTTTCGAATTTTGGGGCGTAGCTTTAATCTGTAAAGATATTTGTACACCAATACTCATTGCAGTATTCTTCATAGTGACCGGGATATGGAAACAATGGAAATGTCCTCTGATAAATAATTGGATAAACAAGATATAGTACATACATACAATGGAATATTACTCTGCCATAAGAAAAGATGAAATACTGCCATTTTCAACAACATAGATGGATCTCGAGAATATCATGCTAAGTAAAATAAATCAGAAGAAATTGAGAATCATATGATTTCACTCAAATGTGAGATGTAAAACTTAAAGCAAAAATACATGACAAATAAAAACCTCATAGTTTAGAGGTTACCAGAAGGAAAGCAGGGTGCGGGGAGATAGAAAAGAGTAAAGGGAATCAAATACACGGTGACAGAAGGAGACTTGATTTTGGGTGGTGTACACACAAAGAAATATACAGATGAGGTACTATTGAATTGCACACTTGCGTCCTATATAATTTTTCTAACCAATGTCAACCCAATAAATTGAATTAAAAATTAAAAAAATAAAAGATATACTCATTCTGCGCTCCTTATTTCATATTGGGATTATTAATTTCAACTTTAGGGACAATATTAAACAAGAGTGTTTTTACACAGAGTAACCAGAATGGTAGGGCAGTCTGTAAATTATTACTTATTTTTAAATAGAAATCATGAGGAATGATTATACTAAAGAGAAACTACAGACTGGACAGTTTTCTTTGAATGAATGTAATGATATTAGATAAGGGTAAAATAAAGAATATTTCCAAGCTAATTAGGCAGAAAACTAAAACAAAATAGAACTTACAAGCAGATAAATTGTATCACTTATGGCAAGAAGAGAATCTCTGAGAACTAAAGTTGGACACAGCAATGATTTCCATGTGAAGGTGTCCCAGCATGTTTCACCCAGGCACAGAGCCTAACACATAGCAGTTATTCGATAAGTAAATTCAAAGGTAAGATAAAATAATCAGCCAGTAGATAAATTGATTATTACAAATTTGAAGTTCTTTTTCCTGATTGTGCTTTCAAAAGAAAACAGAATATAAAAAGGTGCAGATAGGATTCTGAATAGAATTCTCAACAAACATGTACACATTAAGATATCATATTATGGTACTGATGTATGTTAGGGGAAGCATTGCTTTTCTCTGTGCATACATACTGTAAACTGAGTTGTCAGATCTACCACATAGAAGCAAGACGGAAGGTCAGCTTCTTAATGTCTACAGTTTATATGCACCAACTTTGGGAGGCCTGAGGCCAAGAAGTCAATATCAAAACACTTTGCCAATTTGTCTTCTTACACACACACCTTATGAGTGTTAACTATACAAGGCACAGCCTTAGGTTTTCCAGCTCCAGCTTTTTATTATTATTATTAATTATCATTATCACCTTCAAATATACAGTACATTGGTTAGACATCTATATAGTTCATAAAACGATCCCCCCAATTGTTACCTCCCTCCTCTGACCCTTCACCTAGCCTACAGATTACTTAATGGTAACCGTATTCCCGATGTCTTCAAGCCCCAGTTTGCTAATGATTCCCCAAAATCCTCATGCATCTGTGTGCATGACGGGCCGCATTCCTGGACTTACAGTTGAACTCTCTGGTCAGTAGCAGTGTGTCACCTTGTTCTACTCATCTCTTCTTAATGACGTGTGACCTTGGTAATACTCAATTCCGTTAAATGCCTATTTCCAGTCAATTTGACAGTAAAAGTAAAAAGAAGTGGAGCAGAGTTTCTAAAATCATCCATGAATATAGCGACCAATTTTTGTTACTTCCATATGTAAGGAATTAGAGTGATTTCTGTTACAGTTCACTGAATCATCTTGACAGAATATTAAGCCAAGTTAAGAAGGATACTTTCTTGTATTTTCTGTCTTTGAAGTTGAGGAGTAGGGGTAGGGAAGAAATGGTAAAGGGAAGAAGCAAAGTAGTAAATATGGAAACGAAAATAGCAGCGAAATTAAAGCTGCAGTGAAGGTTAGAAAGCACAAGAAGTTAAAAGCAGCAAGAAAAATAAATCATCACTGTTCATTGAATCAAAAAAACAAATCTGTTTTCTACAGTTCACCATAGATTTGTGCTCAATTTGATAAAAGGCAGTGGACAATATGCAACTTAAGTGGTCTGTTTTAGCCACCAAATGACTTAGAAGTAAAGCAGAAGAGAAACCATCAAAGAAGATGGATTATGATAACATCTTTCCTCATAGATTATAAATATATTTAAAGAAGAAATTGTATTTTAAAAAACATTTTTAACAAAAATGTGTCACCTAGCAAATTAGAAATAGTAAATTTATACACACATATATATAGTTGTATGTTTATTAGTATATAATTTGATACATCTATTACCATATATGTTGAGAACTTTTTAATCACATGCTAAATACTAAAAATCCCTTCTGTAATCTTAACATGTACTTAGTTCCCTATACATTAAATTGATTGAAAATCTACCTTTAACAAGTATATCAGTTAGTATTTTTAAATTTTTCTCAAGATTGAGAAAATTAGAGGGCAGTTTTCATACAAGTTCTAGTTGACACAAGCCAAAATACTAGAGATTAATAATAATAAAATCATCAAATAATTTCATTTAAAAAATAGTTTATAAAACATTTCATAGAAAGCCACTGTATTATATGAATATGTATAGAATTTTTTAATGATCAAACAGATACTTCTAAAATCTGCTTTCAAATCTACATTTTATGGAACAACTTATTACTTATAAATATTTATATATTTGTCCAAATTCATTATCTAGATAAAATTTTTATGCCGGAATAGAATTTCCTCACATTCTTTCTTACATCTCTCACATGTAAGTTGTTTACCTACATTTTTCGTAATTTAGAAGAATGCAATTTATAAATATGGTCATTGAAATATAGTATAAGACCTATGTACAATGACATTTTTATTCTAAAGTAACATTGTATTCCTCCCTGAATAAGTTTAAAGCTCAGTTTCAATGAAAGACTCTATAAACACGCTTTAGTCCTGAGTGTAATGAAGAATCTCCATGCCTACGTTTAAATAAGGGGGTGCAGTGATTTCAAAGGCAATGCTTCATTTGTCAAGGAGCAAACCCGCAAGCAGCTTAAGTCTGGGGAAACATCAGATTTCTACAATGACCTCATTATTAAATTCAGATTGTCGTGAGACTCTACTACTGGAGTCTGCGATGAAATCTTGACACTTCCTTGTTTCCTTAGTTCTATAAACTGGTCTCCATGAGTTTCAGTATTCAGTATTCATCTTTACGTATAAGTAATTACAAACTCAAGTAGTTTTCTGATATATACATACATATACATATATATGTATGTATATATATATTTTTAATTTTACAAAAATAATTATCCTCTTAATAATTTATAATCACAAAATTTTCCAAAGTTAGAACTTTATTTTCTATTTAAATAAAATAATCTTTTATATTTAGTTGCTGAAATGAAATTTAACAAAGATCTCAAGTCCAAAGTAGTGAACTTGAAATACATCATACAAATTTAAATATCTACTTTTCTAGATATAGAGAAATACATAGACAGCACTGATACAAAACTTTATTTTAAAGTACTAAAGTAACCCTGCAAGATTAAAATTGTAGGTTTATTATTTATATTCACTACTTATATTTTTAAAGAATTACTTATTTTAAACTGACCAAAGTTAATTTTAATTATGAAGAAAAAATATTATCTTTCTTCTAATAGTTAAACTCATTCTAATCCCTGCTTAGTACATACTTAGTGGATTTATAATGTACTAATAAGCTATAACATTTATCCAGAAGGAGTGGCAGTAATATCGATACACATCCTTGACTGTATTATTTGCATTATCTATGACAAAGGAATAATAACATTTTACTTCTGATATAATGGTTTAATTTTTACTTAAGATGGTTTGAGATAGCATTATGTTTTCTACTTAAGATAGTACTTTCTCATCCACCATAACAGTGGGTAAAAAGATTATATTTTTATGAAGTCTTCAGGAGTTGTGAACATTGAATGGAGAATGATTATTTCCAGGTAGTGATTTAAAATATGAAAGCCTAATTCTCCCTAATCACAAAATTGTCCAAAGCAGCCATAACGCATGGACAATAATTGAGTTTAACTTATCCAGAATTAAAAATAAATATATTCAGGTCTTCTCCTTTTCTCTACTTTTCTTATTAAAATAAATGTATCATATACACAGATACACTCACACACACAAATACACACACCACCACAAGCGCAACAATAATACCTCATGAAGTTTCCATTTTCCCTCTCTAGGCAGTTAGATCCATTGTCATGACTTTTATGTCTTGGGAGGTGTTCGTTGATGGTGCTAACGTAAAATGTCTTGGTGAGGCTCCAGAGATCGTGCTTTTATTCAGGCACTTTGCATTCTTAATGTGGCTATAAGACTCTCACTTACTAGTGCTAAATTTAGAGATAAGTGCATTAACTTATTAGGACCACATGAAAATGTATGAAAGTGCTATAAAAACACTCTCCTCTCTACGCATTCCTTACTATATTTTAATGATGAGAATAATGGTGGTTACAGGCAGAGAAATTTGAAGTGACTTATAGAGAAAAAAATGTTCTCAGGATGTTTGAAACAATGTAGGAATCATTGTTTTCAGCCAACCACTGTTCGTGTGTGTGTGTGTGTGTGTGTGTGTGTGTGTGTGTGTGTGTCTAACTTTTCATATATAATTTGACAGCCTTCAGTATGTAACCTGATCTTTCTAATCTTCAGTATTCATATATAACATCAGAGTTGGAGGTGGTTAAAATCCCTTTTTCTGAAGTTGTAGAATTTTGTGTTAGTATCTAAATAAGATAATGTCATGGATATTAAGAGACTTTCAGGGGAATATATTTTAAGACACAACTCATTTTTGAAAACAACTATGCAAGAAACAAAGAAAGAAATTGCTTTATTTTAGGAAACGTGTTATGTTCTACAATACAAATGGCCATGTTTATAAATTAGCATCAGGTAAAAATAAACAAAGCTAATTAAAATCAATGTCCTTTTGGTCCTAATTAGAATGTTTTCTTCTTCCTTAAGAAAACTTTATTTTAATTAAGTAGATAATTTAAGAAGTAAAATACCCAATAATTTAATTGGAGGTTTTATAACAAAATGCCTCACCACAAACCAAACTTACTTTACAATTAATATTACAATTGATTTGATTCTATATAAAAAGATCTGTCTCAAAAAGTATAGCAAACTAGTAGTCTATCACATCGAAGCATCTGTTAATGCTAAATAATCATTCATAGGCTGTTCACTTTCATAGAGAACAAGTTACAGACAATTTTCCTTTATGACACACTCACATGTATTCATTAAATTAACTTTCACCTTAATTTACACTTTCTTGCATACAATATATTGCCATATACCTAACATATCTTATGTAATTTTAAGAATTATCCAAAGCATTCAGATTAACTGCACCTACTCATTGTGCAACTATTATAGGAAATGCATATCTACCTCAAATTACTATTGATGTCTAACGAGAGGTAAACTGGTATAAAAAAACTATCCAATTAATTTTTTCAGTTCTTTATGTACTGTAGACAGGACAGTGCACTAGCTAAACTTTATGTACATAGGGATCACAAGAAAATGTCAAAAGAAGTCTTTTTATGCATAGTGACACTCAGAGACCTTCTAATCAATATACAGCTTATCAAGTTGAGCAACATTTAAAAAAATTTCAAAGCCAACTTTGATATTATCTGATTACACATAGGCAATGATAAAAAAAAACATTTTTATTTCAATTATGCAAATAATACAATAATGATAGCATAATTATGTAAACCATTTAAAAATTGTTTTTAAAAACATCAAATAGTATAAGGGAAAAATCATATTTTCCATCCTAGAAAATAACATTCTTATATGACTTACTTTATTAATCCTACCAAATCTATCTGACTAAAAGTTAGTGAATTACTTTTAAAGTGATACTATTTGCTTCCTCTACAGCATTTCTATTTTTTTTTTTTTACAGAATTAGATTTGCTTATACTATGCGCTTTATCTTACATTTTCTCATTTTTCAAAATAGACACAGAGACGACAGCATATCTCTATTGGGTGCATGTAATTATTTTGACTCTTCCTTTGAGAAAACTTCAGTTAAATCCATAATATGTTTGATACCAGTATTACGAATGCATGCTGTTCATGTTATGTCCGAGTTCTTTGCTGCTACGTGCTGGAATCGCATGTTATTTCATTTTTCTTTATCTTTCAAAAAAAAAATCTACCATTCAAACCTGGATTAACTGGTTTTATAGTTACACAAAAGTATTCTACATTAGATATAGCATCACCTTGGCAATAGATCAGAGTCTGAATCTGAAAAAAAGGATTTATCCTCCATTGGATGCAGGAGGTATTTAAATCATATTTTTTTTTTCCAAGTTAAGAACACTGATCAAATTCATTCTTAGTTAGCTGTAGTTGAAGGTCATTAACTCTTCCTATTCCATGGATAAAATAAAAAGGCAAATGAAGATTTCCTGCTTTCATGCAAAAGTTACCACCTTTTGCTGTCACAAAATCACTCTTTATATGCTACGTAGATTTCAAAAAACCTTGTTAAAAAAATCCTTATTAGTAATCTCATAGATATGCAAAATAAAATATTAAATGATAACAAATCTCAAAAGGAGACCTTCAATTTCTCTTTAAATTTATAGTCCATTACATTCTCATCAAAAGTTGATCATAAAAATAAATGTGAACTTATCTAATACAGGTGATCACTTTTTAGTGCACCTTTGTTATTTAAAATAGATTCTAAGAACATACACTGTTAATAATATCTAAATATAAATATTATTGAATATTGACAACCTTAAAATTTATCATGCATTTTTGAGATAAGTACACTTGAAAATTTAATTGATGTGAATGGTTATATTGAGTATGCAAAGAAAATCAAGCTCTATCAAGTGATTGCATTTTTCATATCACTTCAAATAAAACATGCCAATTTTGCCTTTGAAAGTCTCTCCCTCCTGTGGTTTCCATCCAGTCTTTATTACATTAAGATACATTTGTCTACAATAATGGAGAGCAATTATAGCCAACAGATGTACACATTCAAAAGCTGACTTGAAAGAACCACAAACAAGTGAAGAAACCTTTATCAGGTATGTGATCACCTTAATCCTGACATTCTATGTCTACCAAAATATGTTATTTATATATTATTGTAATATTAAAAATAAATTATGTCTCTTTAAATTATAAAGAAGAAACCTATTTTGGATAGTTCTAAACAAAAGTTATGAGGAAAACAGGAAGCAATTTCAAATTAATATAATAACAACGCACATAAACACATTAGCATGTGAGTGATTCAAAGCCACTAAAATAAACTAACATAATGTAAAGTTTCGTTTTATTTTTATAACAATGCTCCATATGCAAATCTGAGCATTATAAAAAAAAAAAAGCTAGGGTCAATATCAATTTTGGAAAAGTAAAATAAGCAAATCTTTGCAAGTTTTTTCACTGGGTGCTTTAATAGCTTATTCAAATGCTACAACATGTATTCTTACCTGTTTCCAAATGTTGAGAGACAGAGAAATAGAGAGGAGAGAGAGAGAGAGAGAGAGAGAGAGAGAGAGAGAGAGAGAGAAATACAGCAACTCGGAGAAAAGCACTATTTGCACTACTTCATTACTCGGAAGGAAAAATCAAGAGCTTGTATTGATGGTCAAGCAAAGGAAATAGCACTTACCTCGTTTAGCAATGGACCCGAGTTTAGCCCCGCTCCGCGCTGGCAGTCCCGGCGGTGGGCTTGCTTCTGTCTCAGTCCTCGCCTTCTCTTTTTATAGTCTCTTCACAGCTGAGTCTTCATGCCTCTCAGTATGCCTCCCTCTTCCAGCATCACTTTTAACTCAGACAGGCAGGAAGCCGAAGCCGGAGGAACTCTCTATCTGATTGGTTTTCACTCTGCGTTTCTGATTAATACGGGATGGTCCCTGGCATCGGAAGATGCCGCCGCTGATGGCGCTGCAGGGCTCCAGGTTTGGGGCTGGGGCCGTCCAGACCTCTTTAGGCAGTGATTTGCAAGCGAATGAAGTGGGAGGGCTCAGACAGGAGGGCTTTGTCAGAGACCCCCAGAAGAGCAAACAACCCACTGTTTTCCGTCTCGCTTAATCAGCTCTGCTTAATCTGTTTGCAGTCGAGAGAGAAAGGTCACAGCATGTCTGTAACCTGTAAATCATCTGTAGAAAATATATGTCACGTGGAGAGAGCTGTTGCTCAAAAGGAATTTTGTGTATGGTCCCTGCAGAATTCAGGATCACCTATTCAATTCAGTACCAAAATTCCAAGTTTAAGAAGAAGAGAAAGAGTATGTGTCTCATTGATAATGATGAATCTTTATCTGTGTCTCTGTGAGTTTATAAACTAAAATAACTTTCAAAATAGTAATTTAAAAGCATCTCATAGTGGATGCCATAGCATGTTCTTTTTCTGTAAAGAGAATGATTTCAAGTATAATTTCTAATTTCTACAGCACTTTGCTTTTTACTTGATAATGCAATTATGGGGTTTTCACCTTCTCTGGAAATGTCTAGAAGTAATGGTGACCATAGCTACATCACAAGAAGTAGATGGCTCACCTCTGAGATTCACTGTTGTTCATTGCACAGCTATTAGAGATGGTAAGTCATAACTGGGTCAAATCCTGTTTCAGGAGAGAAGGCCCTTTAGCACTTCTGAAAATGGCACAATAAGAAGCATATTGATTAGTAGATAAATCCTCCTGAAAAGAAGTTCTAGTAATAGTTGTATGGAATGTATGGTGGAAATAAGGCTCACTTTATAATGGCTCGTTAAGTCACAGTAAATAAATAGCTTAAATACCAAAAATATTCATATATCAATATCCTATTTAATGCTTCAGAGGAAAACTGACAATAAAAAATAAAAATAAAATTGCCACTTTTTTCCCCCAGTGGTAGAGCTTATCCATGCAGTATAGATAATAGAGCTGCCTATCTGAGGCATGTGCATTGTGGAAATGTATTTCTTAACAGGGAAAACAAGTAATCAGAAAAAAACAGTTTTATATGTTCCAAAATAAAAGGTTACCCAACTAATACATGGTAATTGAACTCATAGTACATGGTTTTTAAATAATTGTAAATCTGAAATGTAGAAAATAAGCAAAAAAGAAAAAGGGGAGCTTCACTTAATTCATCTACAAATGAAGGAAAAGAAGAGGAAAAAATAAAGCTTTATGCATATTGTCCAGGGCTAGACAGATCCAAATGGTTAAGAACAGCTTAGTAAATTCTTCATGGAGACTGGATGTTTTCTTGAGGCAAAGACATTTAATTTAAAATTGACATGTTCCTTTATTCTCATCTCTTCTAGGTTCACTTTTTTCTTTAAATAAAAGTGTGTATTAAAGTAGTCTCTATTAATGCTGAGATAAGTAATATATGTAAAGTGGGGAAAAGGAAACAAACAAAATGTTCATCTAGTTTAAGATAAATTCTCACAAATAAAAGCTTTAAGTCCCTACAGTTGCATACATTTCATTTCCTACTGACACTCAACTGTAGGGAAAGGCTATTTTGTGTGAAATCCTCAATGCAACAGAGCAGTTCATTGTCTGGTTTGAAGTTACTTTTACTACCCTTAGAAAAAAAAGGGGAGGAGTATTGCCAAGTAAAAAGTGATTACAATCTTGACAGTCTTCTCTCTTTCTCTTAATTACCATAGTAATGGCAGAGCATTTAAAAACAAAAGATCTAAACCTTGGAATTACTGAAGATTATTTTATATTACTATATATAGGTACTTGTAAGTTTTCAAATACAAGAAGTATTCTATATCATATAAAAATTTGTAATACTTAGAATAGTGCATATTAATATTTATCATTTTATAAGATTAAATTTTATTTTCATAAAAATATTAATATTTATCTACAGTAGTAAAAATATATTTCCTCTTCCCATATATTTAGACATCAAAATTATTAACAGTAAATATAAAATATTATTTGATTTATTTTTTTCAAGATTAGTTTGAATTAACTTTGCTTAATCATTTGTTTCTTTAAATGTATTACCTCATTGGAAAAACATGATTTTTTTCTTTATTTTTGAATATCATGTATCATCATACATGAGGGCTCCAGCTATTTAATACTGTTCAGAACAACTGATCTGTCTATCCCTGCCAAATAGAAACCATAACTTCTTTTTAGCATTGTATTATTATAAATACGATTCTATTATACAATAATCATTTTGTGGATTGCTGAGAAAGAAATATTGAAAAAAATAATCACAATTCTAGTTGATCTTATGCTAAAGTGAAAAATTTTTTAAGAGATGAATTAATAAATAAGATAAACTGTTTTAAGCATACGGTGGTCCTGCACTGTCTAGAGAAGCACATAAAGACATGGGTATTGCATAGGAATGACCGTGAGGCAGAAGTTCCCTGTCCAGTGACACCACTCAGGACCATCCTGGATTTTAGGACCACATCTGCTCCTGGTAGGAACTGCTCATTTCTCCCCAGCTAAAACAGAAATGCTTCGCACAGTGGGTTTTGGATGCCATGCCATTATCATGAATAGGCACTACCAGACCTCACTTTTCCTTAACCATTATCCCATAACACATATCAAACTCTCTTCAGAGTTTCAACTTCTCCACTCATCTTTCATCACCATGATATTGATCACTTCTGTAGCTCTAGGTGTCCCTAACTCTCGTCAGCATTCTGCAGAGCAATTATGCCCACTGTGAATCTGTTTGACATCAGAAAATCCTTTGTGTCCTCGGCCTTTTCTTTGAATCCTCTCCTCTAACATAAAAAAATTATTTTGCATTTTATGTTTCTCATGTGAGACATGTTAGCCCCATAGCTCATGTATCATAGGGCCTGAAATTGGAATAATCTTCCTTGTCATTGCTAGGCCATTTTCATCACTCATTTATCTATGCTTGCCATAGATTTTTGTCATGCCTAACTCTCTTTATTGAAATTACTGAAAGACCTTAATAAAATTTAGCAACCACTTAGATAATCTGCACAACACTTTGATTCCCTTTTGCTTAGATTTTTTTATTTTCAGTAGTCATTTTCTCCTTTCGACTTCAGCTGTAAGCCCATGGTCATACTCCATCTAGAAGTGAAAACCCTTTTTTTTCTCTCTCTCTCTCTTCTGGATAACCCTGATAGCTCTTCCCCATTCTATGCTTCAAGATAGACTTGATATGAATTGACTCAGTAGAACTAAACTGGATCAGCATGAAATGCTTTTGCCTGCTTTTTAAAATTGATAAATAGAGGTCTCCAAGGAACAAAAAAGGGGTAATATTCTTTTCATCCATGTGGCTGTATCTCAACAACAGGACCTGGTGCCTACTGCCCCCTCTTGGGGAGGGGAATTTCTCTGGAGAATTGCCTAGGTTGCCCAGCCTAAACACCCCTTTCTTTGAGTTGGAGGAAGCTGAGTCACTAAAAAGACTTGTCCCAGTTTTTTGGGTTGCTATAGCAAAATACCATAGAATGGATAGTTTATAAACAACAGAAATTTACTTCTCACAATTCTGGAGGCTGAAATTCCAAGATTAACTAACATTCCAGCAGATTTGGTGTCTGGTGAGATTTCGCCTTAAGTCTTTTTGCTATTTCTTCACTTGGTGGAAGGGGCAAGGGATCACTCTCTTTAGAAATTTACCAATGCTATTCATGAAGGCCCCACCCTCATGAACTAATTACTGGCCAAAGGCCCCACTTCCTAACATGATCACCTTGGGCATTAGGATTTCAACATCTGAATCATGGGGAAATGCAACCAGATAGGCTATAGAAAGATTATACTGAGTTTTTTTCATACTATTGCTTTTCTTGGATAAACCTTAACTTGGACCTGTGTATGTGTCACTACTGGTTTTTGTTTCTAACCTGTGGCTTAATACTTAGAGTTGTCATAAAAAAATAGTTTGATCTCCAAAATATATACATATTTTAAAATACCAGTTTAGCTCTTCTACTCCTACTTTCATATCACCTTCTCATGATCTGATGCCAGCATTTCTATTTCCTCAACAGGACCTCTCCGCCATTGGCCTTGCATCAGTGTCTCTGACCCCTCTGAAATTCTCACTTCACTGCTCACTCATGTTTGATCCCAAAGCCCCTTGCAAAATAACTCCCTTGCATATTCTCTTGTTTCGTTCTTACTCCATGCCTGCAAACACACACACAGCCTCCAGAGAGTAATGTTTTTTTTAGAAAATGGTGAAAAAAATAAGAAAGGATTTTATAGCATGTGTGTGGCAATGAAATATGGTCCAGGGACAGGCCCTGGGAACATGACATGATCCAAACATTGACTAAAGCAGCAGAAGTAGAATTTTGAAGTTAGAGTTACTGTTTGTAGTTGCTTTTCATTTTATCTTTATAGTTCAGAGAGTGTCAAAGTATTATAGCTTTATATAAAAGATGAAAGTTTTGGAGGTTTACAGAATTCTTGGATATTCATGTCATGTAGAATATGGATGGCTTATAGTAATACTCCACTATTTTTTAAATCCTGCTTATATTTGTCACCTGAACCATTATTACAATTGCTCCTGCTATCACTCGTAATAATAATAGCGCTATCATAGAAATTTCTATAGTTTATTGTATCTTCACCTTAATAACTACATTTTTAAAATGTCTTAATACAATGCCACAAGGTGGATTTTGTTTTTTTTCTTGATATAGTACAATGAAACTGATGGTCAGTGGAATTGTCAAAATGCTCTTAGCTAGGGGGTTAGTAGAACCAGGAGTAGAAACCAGTTCTGTTTAAATTTAATGCCCACCTCTTAAGCACTATAGTCCACAAGCCTCTTTCAATTGCCCTGTGGCAACAAAGAGCATCACAACTCAGGAACTGATGACTAAAGGTAATTGGAATTTTGTGTATTCCCTAGAAAGAGAGTTCTCAGCCTCAAAATTTCTACATAGTATAGAATTACATCTCAAATGTTTATTCTTGCTAAAAATATTTTTAAAAATGTGTATATAGAATATATGAAATGTGTACCTAGATTTAGAATAACATAGCAAGGAAGAACATGACAATTTATAAATTTATAAATGACTTGTAAGTATTAAACATATTTTTAAAGATTTTTTTTATAATCTAGGTCATGGTAAATATTTGGAAACACTTACAAATATTTGTCTATATTATGTTAGATAAGAATTCTAAAAATAATATAACAAAAATTCCACTGATATCTATTTAAAGAAAGATATTTTTAAAAAAAGAAAACCTAGAATTTTATTTTTTTTTGTATCTTATCACATGGAAAAGCACAAGGTCAGTAGATGATAAATTTTGTGTTTAATGTGTTTCAAACAAAATGAAAATTTAATAAAAATATTCAGATATTTATTTTATTTTAATTAAAATAATTTTGTTATGAGCTTATGTATAAACACTGTATGTTTATTATAAAAGTCAAATTGAGAATAAAATCACTTGATAACATATAAATAAAATGCCTATTGCTACAATTTAGCATATAACCTGAAACACCTACACAATTAATTTTAAATAAATGGAACTGTATCTTGTGTATTATTTTTATCATGAATACATTAAAATTTCATTTTCACACTGCTCCACCCTTCTTATCCCCTTTTATTTTACTACCTCTTCTTCCAATGTAGGTACTAACATTAACAGCCTTTTGCATAATATTCTGTACCTTATATAATCATGTTTAAAAAAAGTATATCTGTCAATCATCTATCTATCATCTATCATCTATCTATCTATCTATCTATCTATATCTATCTATGCATCTATCATCATCTATCATGTGTTTATATGTACTTTTAGAGTTTTCATTAAAAAAAATTTCTTTCATTAACTTATCTGCATATTGCTCATCTACTTAACAGTGTATTGTGGACATCTATCTCTACAAGGAACTCGATAAACATATTGTTTCAAAGGCTGCTAAATATCCTATTTCATTTAATTTCATTGACATTTTATTTTTTTTTAAGTTTTTATCAGCTTTTCAATTGAAAATTTAGCATGTTTTTCTTGGTAAAACATTTTGTCTATTTGCTTTCAAGCTTTTGAAATTTACTATATTCTTCTTGTTTTTACTACTGGGATGTATTTTATTTGATTATCAAAAAGGAGTGAAATTATATATCTGTGTTCAGTTTTCAGAGTAATGCAGGTTCTAGATTTGATTGTACTTTATTAATAAATGTAACAGCAAAATGCAAATGATATTTCCTTCACCAAATTTAGATAAATGATAGATAGATATAGATGATAGATAGATACAGATAGATATAGATATAGATAGATATAGATATAAATAGATGATATAGATATAGATGATATAGATAGATAGATGATATAGATGATACAAATATAGATATAGATATAGATATAGATGATATAGATATAAATGATATAGATATAGATAGATAGATATAGATAGATATAGATATAGATAGATATAGATATAAACACTGAGAGCGGTTTTTGATATTGAGAAAACTGCTATTAATTTAAATTCTGAAGATGTTAGCCATTAAAGAAATTTATAATAAACAGTATCTCAAAGCTTCTTATGAGCCTGCCCATACAAATGGAAGAAATTATAGAGTTGAAAGAAGAAAGATAAGTTTCCCAATAAGTAAGCTAGTATTTATCTGTGTGTATGTGTCATGTCTTGATTTTAAAAATTTAATAAGTAGTTCATAAGAATACCTTTGTCAATGCCTTTAGTATAAATGCCTTGCAGAGTTTTCACCTAAAAATGTCGCTTCTGTTTTTTCCCCCAAATCTTTTAAAGATAAAGATCTAATTTATATTATCAGTTCCTTATTTTTTCTTTTAAAAATATTTAAAATTTTAAAAATATTGTTAAATTTATATTTGCTTCATCTTTTTAATGATAATATGGTGTGCTTCAGAATGCATATATACATTGCATTATATTATAATTATAATAAATATATTATAAATTATACAAATTATGAAAATTATAATGAACATTTTATAAAAAATATACATATATAAACTTTATACATGTGTGTATATATATATGTGAGATATATATATGTAAGATATATATACATATATATGTCTCAAGTGAACAACCAAGAAAACATTGAAAGCTCAGTTAAACAGTGAGTTTGACATTATCTCCCTAAATAAACAAACCTTTAAAGAACACCTAAACACACACAAGACTTTGCCAGAAGCGCTGAAACACCAGAGTAGGAAGTCTGTGTTTCTTCTCTTACTACACCAAAAAATAAATTTATACCTTAAAGAGTGAAGATGAGATTTTTGACTCTAGTTATCAACTGTTAGCATCTAACCCTGGTTGAAGTAACTGAATCAGTGGTTCTTGGCCCTGGGCACACATGACAGTCACCTCAGCATAGGCTCCTGCTTCAGTTGTTCTAAAGCCCAGACCATAGCAATTTCCATAGCTCTCCTAGTGATTTCAATGAGCAGAAATGTCAGGTAAGAACCACAGGCTAGGGTGCTGATCTGAGCTGGGGCTCACAAATCCAGGCCCTGGTTATGTTCAGGAGAAGGTCTAAGCATGATATGTCTCTGAAGAATTCAGTTTCCAGGTCTCAAGTTTAACAGAAGTTTTTATATTTCTTTGAATGTACTGTTTTTTGTTTGTTTTGCATATTTCTCATATGCTGTTTCTTCTAACATGAGAGTCTCTGTTCTCTGTATTTTTTTTTTTAATCCTTCAATCCAGTGAAAACACCACCTCCTCTGTGAAGGTGTTCCTGGAGTACCATTTCTCTTCACATATTCCTAATGGTCACACATTTCTTTCTGTCTCTTTTGTTTGTTGTTAGCAGGTCCATTTCCCTCTATCAGACTATATATTCTTTGAAAGCTGAAGTCTTTTCTTATTTGCACATGGTGATATAGCTAGCACATACATTATTACCTGCCTGATAATAATAAGATTCATAAAGGGGCCCCACTTATTTTTAAATTAGCCAATAGGTTAATATATAAGATTTCAACTTTTTTCCTAAAAGTTCTATATGCAATCGCCTCATTATATGGAAAATATGGCTAACCTTATCTATACAGCAGAGAAATTTAACAGGCAAATCTAGAGTAACAATTTTACAAACAAAGCCTAAAAGAAAATACAATGTTAGGCAATACTTGGTTCCATAGTTTTAGCTATTGCATTGAAGATTAATATCTTAACACCTATAAATTAATTTCAGTTCTTAAAAGAAAAATGCACTCAGAACTAGACTATACTTGTGTTTTATTTGTTTTAAGTTTAATTGGTGTTATTTTTAACAATAAGCTACCATAATTTGAAAAGCAACCATAAGTTATTGCACTAGTTACCTCCTAAATTTTCCTCAGTGAATCTCCACAATAATATAAAAAGGCAATCATGAATTTTCTCACCCTACAAATAAGGAAATATATGCTCAGAAATGGTCAAGTGTTATGGCCCAATCACATAGCTAGCAAGGTAGCACAGCTGTGATTGAGCCCAGATCTGTTTTATTCTGATACTTTTGTTATTTCTAGTGTGGGATACATGAGGATATCAGGTTACATGTTCTGGGCACACTTATCTGATTTTCTTTTTATAGTCCAATTTTCAGAAGAATGGGTTTGATAATTTAGATGATAATTCCAAGTTTTCTACATGATAGTTATATGAACCTGGGCTGGTTAACCAATGTCTCACAGCCTCAGTTTTTATACAACAAAGAAGGAAATTATCACAGGGTCTCTGTGAGGACCAAATGAGGCAATGGCATTGCTATAGAGAATTAGGTTTTAAGTAACTAGAATCAAATTAAGATTTTTTTTCTTGTAAAACTGACAGAAGTTTATTTGTCTTGTTCATTTGTTGCTTTCAGTTTTATATTCCACATATGAGTGAAATTATATGGTTCTCAACTTTTTCTATCTGACTTACTTAGCATGATAATCTCAAAATCCATCTATGTTGTTGCAAATAACAATATATCATCTTCTCTGATGGTTGAGTAATATTCCATTGTATATATGTACCACCATTTCTTTATCTAATCATCTATCAAAACACTTCAGTTGTTTCCATATCTTGACCACCATGAATAATGCTGCAATGAACATCGGGCTCATATATCTTTATAAATAGATGTTTTCAAATTTTAGGATAAATACCCAAAAGAAGGATTGCTGGGTCATATGGTAAATCTATTCTGAAGTTTTTTGAGTAACCTCCATACTTTTTTTCATAGTGACTGTACCAATTTTCATTTCTACCAGCAGTATATGAGGATTCCTTTTTCCTCACAAACAAACAAACAGAAACTCAGAGAGAGACAACAGTTTAGTGGTTTCCAGAGGGGAAGGTGAAAGTGGTTAGATAAAGGAACAGGAGGTCAAGTATATGGTGACAGAAGGAGATTTGACTTTGGATTGTGAACACACAATGCAACATACAGATGATGTATTATTGAATTGTACATTTGAGACTTATATAATTATATTAACCAATGTCACTCACATAGATTTAATTTGAAAGAAAGAAAAAAAAGAGATGGCAAACTTAATTGATTAAAACAACAAAAACAACAATAAAAACAAACAGAAATGCACCTACAGGGACAAAGCCCCGGCCTACTTTAAAATTTTTTCTGGCCACCTTACCTGATACTTGCTCTTCCTCCAGTTTGACACTGGTCTAAGACCAATATCTGGTTTTGCTTTAGTTCAGTCAAAGCTCAAGTCTTAAATGTCTGACTGAGTTTTTCACTTTGGAATTCCAGATTAACACTGAGAGCTAACATTTACTACCCTCGTTCTTGGAATATTAACTCAATTCTGCAAAACGTAGTAAGGGCAAGATGATTTAAAAAAAAAATCACTCTTTTGCATGCAGAGAGAAGAAAGAATCTTGTTCATGTTGTTACAGAGAAAGGCAAAGAAGGAAACAAACTGTATTCATTGAACCTCTGCAAGGTGCAAAAGGAGAATGCTTCTGTTGGTTTATGGGAAAGAAAAGGACAGTAATAAAAGTTATGGCAGTAATGTCATTGGTGTTACAGTTGAGCTTTACGTGGTACCTATGTCTTTAATAGGGCATGACTCTCTCTGGGTGTCACGGGATTCATATGTAGCTATATTTAATGTGTACATATTTTAAAAACAGTTTGAGATACTACTTTTTGAGCTTATCTGATAATCTTTGTGTTTAATTAGAATGTGTAGCTCATTCACATATAATTGCTAATACAGTTGGATTCAATTTCATTGCCTTGTTCTTTGATTTGTTTGTCATTTCCTCTTTTATTCTTCCTTTCCTGGCATCCTTTATATTAGATATTTTATTTCATTTATTTAATTTTCTCTTTTCTACTAGCTTTTTGTTACACCTTTTATTACTGTCTCCTACCAGTTACCTTAAAAAATTGAAAATGCAGCCTTAATGAATTGGAGAAACAATATCTATCTTTATTATTAGAGAAAGCAAGTTAATATTTTTATAGCATCTAAAACAATGCAAAATAATTATAATAGAATAACTTCATTGTATCTACCTTTTATTTAATTGTTGTATATTTCACATCTACATATATTTATAAAACATAAGACATTGTATTTAATGTTATTTAAACAATAATTATATTTTATATTTAATTATATATTTACATTCTATTATTGTTTATTCCTTCTTAAAGGAATTTCTTATGTTTCCATCTGAGATATAGCATATCCTATAGCGGAGGTATACTTGAAAACAAATTGCTTAGCTTTTATTTTTCTGAAACTATTTTAATTGTGTTTTCATTTTTGAAAGCAAATTTTGTTGCATATGTAATTCTTTTATATCTGTTCTATTTTATTTCATCACTTGAAAGATAACATTTTTTTGTCTTCTGCTGAGACAAAGGTTCTTGTTGAAAAGTCAGTTTTCTTTTTATTATTGATCATGAAAGATAATATTTCTTTTTTTCTCTGGTTGATTTTAAAATTTACTCTTTCTATTTCATTGTCTGAGGTTTTGTTATACTTTTTCTAGGTGTAGTTTTCTCTGTTCTTCCTGTGACTTATTCATTTTTTTGAACATGTGGTTTGATGTCTTTTTTATATTTGGAAAATTATTATTTCTTATTTTTTTACTCTTTTTCATTTTCTCACTCTCTTTTGGTTCTAAGACTTCAATTACAGGCTTATTTTTATTATATACTCCATATCTCTAAGCTCTCTCTCTCTTTTCCATTGTTTTTTTCTATGTTTTAGGTAGGATATTTTCTCTTGAACAGTCTACAAGTTTTCTAATCCCATTTCTGTTCACTAATACTAGCCTGGTATTAACTCCTCTTTTTTTAAATCTACTTTGTCAATCTGTTTCTCTGTTTAACAAATAAATTATTTTTGATTCTTATGCTTACTTCAATATCTGGGTTATTTTCAAGTCTGTTTCTTTCAAGACTTCACCTCCTGAATATCACTTGCTATTTTCCCTCTTACATGTAGAATGGACATTGAAGCTCCTACTGCAAATGTGGATGATGGTGTCTTCTTCTAACAGGTATTGATATATCTGTTCTGTGAAACAGCTGAATTTCCATGGATCACCTCAATCCTGTTGAGACTTGGTTTTAGGACCAGCAAGGCAGATTTATTTCTATTATATCTTTCTAGTGCCTTTCAGGGGGCTCAACCGAATATCCAGACTCCACTAAGTTATCTCCATTCTGGCTGAGTTCATACACCATTGGATTTCAACTCTGCAAATCTCTGACATTTCTATTTGGCTCTGTCTCCCAGCATCTGTTCTCTCTTAGGTATCTCAAAGTTTTACCTTAAATATGTATAGAGAAGGATACAAAGGGATTTTTATAAAGCTTTTAGTTATCTGTGTATGTAGTTTTTATCTTTCTCATAACCTGTCTCCAAAACTTAGTTGCACTGGCTACCTTAGCTTCCAATCTCTTTTATATCCATGCAGCAATATAGCCATTTTTGCTTGTACTTTACTTTCCTATGTACCTTTGGCAAATATACCCAAGGAAAAAGCTGAGATAAATGTGGAGCTCACATTTTATGCTTCCTTATTTCAAACATTGTAGTACTGAATTGGTTATTGTCCTAGAGAGAAATCAGTTTCTCAATTAAGTTAACCCAAGTAGGGAAGGGGTGACTCAGATCTTCTATTGCTACCTCCTCCCTTTACAGATGGCTCGTGTGACTACATATGGTATAACATTTCATCTCTTGCACACATGCCTGAATCTGAGCATTTGTTCTTATTTTCAGGTAGCTAAATATATCACTTTATTTTTTACCTCCATATGTTGATTCATCTGCCTAGAAAGTTTCCAGTTCATTTTATTTTATATTGTTTTATTTTAATTCATTAATTTTAGTTTAGTTCTTACCTGAGTATTGCTTTATTTTTGCTTCTTTGCTTCTAAATTATTTTTTTTTAATTTTTTAAATTTAAACTTATTTAAACTAAAAAAAATAAATAAGTTCACCTATTTCTTCCACCCACAATTCCTGTCTCTGGCAGCCACCAGTCTGCTTTCTGTATCTATAAGCTTGGTGGTTTTATTTATTTGCTTGTTTGTTTATAGTTTCCACATATAAGAGAGATTCTTAAGCTATTTGTCGCTCTCTATCTGACTTATTTTACTTGGCATAATGTTCTCGAGGTGCATTCATTTTGTTACAAATGGCAAGATTGCATGCTCTTTATGGCTGAATAATATTTCATTGTGCGTGCGATTATATATATATATATATATATATATATATATATATATATATATAATCTCACAGTTTCTTTATTTCTTTATCCATTTACTGATCGCTGGACCCTTGAGTGTTTTCCATATCTTGGCTATATAGTAAATAATTCTGTAGAGGACATGGGGGTGCATATATTGTTCTAAGTTATTATTTTCACTTTCTTTAGGTACTCAAAAGTGGAATTTCTGGAAATTCATTTTAATATCTCTCCCTAGTCCATTTTACGTTCAAACTCAATCTACTTGAAGAACACATGCTGAGTATGCTTTAAGACATTACTCAAATATCATCCTCTTTAACTCTCTCCTACCTGCTCAAGGAGAATAATGACCTTCCAACAAATTATTGAACATAAATCTATATTATCATTTGTATGTTTAATATATTGCATACTAGACTACATGGTTCTCAGGCAGAACATCTTTGATCTATTATTTCTATTCTTGTTTCTCCCACTCACAGATATATGGTGGCAGGAACGATTAATACTTGCTAGATAAAAAATAAATGACCATGTGAATAAGAAATATAATAATGCATTAAGTTTATTAAGCAATACTGATATGACATATTTAGTGTCTTTGATAAAACATTTGATTATCCTAACCAAGCTTCAATGTAAGATTTAAAAAAAGAAAAAAAGCGAACAACCAACAACAAAAATTTAGGTAGAGAAAGTTCCCAATTTAGGTAGTTATGAATCCAGTACTGGGATCCTGTTTTTCTAAGACTCTAGAAACCATATTATTTCCACTAACCAAAACTGACTATGTAATTCTCCATACGAACAGAACTTTTAGCAAAATTATTATGATTTTAAGTTATGCAGATGACATAGTAAGACAATAAGAAATGACAGAAATATTTAATTATATATTATAATGCAGATGAATACAATCATCAAAGTGAGTTAAAATTATAATTCACTCACACTGAGACACATAACATATATATAACAGTTTAGAGACTATATATTACTAATTTCTTAAAATAGAACTCATAACCTCAAAAAAAATGACACTGACAAAGTAAATAATATATGGAGAATTGCATAGAACATGTTTGTATAATTTAATGTAGTAAGCAAGTGACTAATTTATCTGTTACCACTAAAAATTTTAAAACTATAAAATATATAACCAAACAAATGTCTCATAAATCTTTATAGATGTATATCTATAATTTTAATAAAAATTTTTCTAAAAGTTAAGTGTGAATGATTATATATATATATACACACACACACACACACACACACACACACACACACACACATATAGAAATAAAGTAATTATTTCATTTGAATAGCAATTTATACCATCTAGGTGGAATCATTCTTTTGTTAATCACTAATATAAAAGTAGAAAAGGCACTTGTAACAATGCATTTAATCATGAACTATACAGTGAGGCAAATTTAGGCAGAATTATATATCTCCTATTGTTCTGCCGCGAAAGTGTAATAAGGCTCCTCACTGATGTAGCATTTAACAATAGAATTAAGTGTTCTATTTCAAACAGTTTTTATCAATCACACAGTAAGTTAAACCATTTCTGATTTCAGCCCCCTGAGACGTCTCCTGACATTATATAATACTACTTATTAAACCAAAGATACAGATGCATTGCACAAATGGCTCTCTAAACTCAGCTTGTCAAACACACTGAGACTAGACTTACTATTAAATTGATTTTTCAAGTAATTGACACAGTCTCAATTTTTTTGTACAAAAGTGTCATATTCTCTGTCTCTCCCTCTGTTTCTGTCTTTCTCTGTCTCTGTCCCTCTCTCTGTCTCTGTCTCTGTCTCTGTCTCTCTTTCCTTCTTCACTTGAAGTAATTTCTAGTTTGGAACACATTATTGGCATATAGCAATTAACCATGATATCTTTGTATCTATGTTGGCAGTTTAGTTTTAATGTGCAAATAAAATATTTTTTCCCATTCCTTAGGTATACCAGCCTTTGTACTAAGGTACAAAATATCACAGAAATAAATTGTGTAATAAACTACTGGTATAACTACAAAAATAAAATTTCATATTTTCCATTTTTTTTACCTTACTGAAAGGCCACAGTCTACATAGAATCTCACAGGAGCAGCTTTTAGAAGGATGCAGAGAAATTATGAATGAAAATTCAATGAAAATTAATGGACATGAAAAGATGTGGTTATGTTAGCTCTGCTCAGTCTCTGAAATAGCACAATATCTGAAGAGAAGTATCTGCACATCTACTTACTTGCGAGTATTCTTGGCCCCAAATAAATAAGACAACACTTTCCTTCTGCATTGTATTAAATTATTTACTTTCAAAATTGTGTCTGACCATTAAATCAGATCAATTTATGTCTGAAACATTGCCTTTCCATTGTCTTAAAATAGTCGTAAAATAAATCAAGTATTGAACAGTCAGTTACTCCTCAAAAAAATAAAAAGTTTTTAGTTTGAGTTTTCTTATAGCAGCGATGAATAATAAACATCAAAATACTGAGAAACCATTAGCAATTATATTATAACAATAACATTGTTAAGACTATTAAAATTCAGTTGGAAAGTATTTTTATCTGTCATAAATGTTTTTAATAGGTGAAATTTAACTTTATAATGCTATAAATTAAAAATAAATAAAAAGAATCTAGGAAACTTCCTCATGGTCTTTTTAAACAGTGATATTTATTGGAGGATCTGGTAACCATTTAAGTACTGAAGAAAAAAGTTGATTTTGTATTTCATGATTAAGATATATTTTATAGAATGATTTCACAAAAAGTTTTAAATTCACAAAGACCTTTGTTTTTTTTTTTTGTTGTTTTGTTGTTGTTGTTGTTGCTGTTGTTTATTTGAGCAAAGTCATTGCTATCTACCCAGGGAATTTAGTAGAAAAACATCACCAAAAATCTTGTTATTAATTTGTTAAAGTGAATAATATATTCCATATGGACAGTAAAGAGCCAATAAAATTGAAACAATGATTGATGAACTTTTAAAGGTTGAACATGCTAAATATTGACTGTAGTTTTAGATTTTATTTTAAGTATGATTTATCTTGTTGATTTTTTTTTTAGGTGAGGCAACCCTTGGTTGACCTCATAGATTACAAAGGCCTTGTCAGTTTACAATCCTTATCTATCTATCTATCTATCTATCTATCTATCTATCTATCTATCTATCTATCTATCATCTATTTTATGCCTGCAGCACCTGGTCTTCCTAGGTGGTCTCTCCTCCAAGTACTAACCAGGCCTGAACCTGCTTAGCTCCTGAGATCAGATGAAATTGGGCTTGTTCAGGGTAGCATGGCCATATACTGTGTTATTGATTTTTTAAAAGAGTTTTCTGGCAGCCTCTTATTTTGGCCCCCGAAGTATCTAGTTTAGTAGCTTTGGTAGCTGTAATTTTTTTCTTTGATAGTTTTGAAACTCTCTCCTCTCTTCCCTTCCTTCTCTACCCCTCCCTACTCCTTTCCGCCCTTCCCTCTCTTCTTATGCATTTCATTTTGCAACATACTTTTATACTTTTCATACTTGGTTATGGCTAGATATGGATGTATAATATTTTAATTTCATTAAATGTATATAGAAAAGGTCAAGTATTCCCCACTGATAGATGTTTAATTTATTTTTCATATTCTTCCAATAATCTTTACAAGGTATATGCATAGTGTTATTAATTCTATTAGAATTCTCAATATGATTCGATATGTCAAAGGTGCTACACATGTTTAATGTTAATTTATGCTGCC
Source organism: Cynopterus sphinx (assembly GCA_030015415.1). Classification (NCBI taxonomy): domain Eukaryota; kingdom Metazoa; phylum Chordata; class Mammalia; order Chiroptera; family Pteropodidae; genus Cynopterus; species Cynopterus sphinx. Next base: position 13,393,553 of record CM057379.1, read on the forward strand.
AGATACTGTCTTAAAAGTTTGTCAGAATTTACATTCACATCATGCATTACTGAATTGGTATCTAACACCATTGCTGGTACTAGAAGTTATCATTTGCGTGCGTGCAAACTTTATGAGGAATTCTGTTCTGCCTCATAATAGTAGGATGCTAACTCCCTATATGTATGTATAAGCAAATTTAAATCAGAAAGGCTAAAATATCAGGCCTTAACATTTGACACATATCACTGACCATAATTTTAAGCATTTCAGGATGCAGTTATTAAATTCAAAAGACTGCTTTTAATTAGCTATAGCTAATAGGAGACCATAAATCTGACTAAGCTTTAATTACTCATAGTATTTTAACAGAAAACAAGTTCATCATATTTAATTTGTTTTGTTTTGTTTTGTAATATTTTATGAATTATTTATTGATTATTTATTTATCCCCTTGGTTTGCTGCTTGTAATTAGTAAACTAATTAATTGTTCTATGGTAGATGTTATCAAATTTTTAAGCCAATTTAGTTTAAAATAAAATATTTTTTCAGATTTTTGACTTATAGAACCTTATCAAATCTATAGATATTTATTCTTTATCACTTTATACTGAAAATGTGCTGTTATTCAAGTTTCCACCATAAGTACTTGGATCCTGTTCCCACGAAGGAAGTCCAAAAGACAGAAGAAAATGCACTGTTTGCATTATTTCGCTCAAAGGGCTAGTAAACTGTAGTGTTGCATACCCTTCCTCCTTTTAGCTTTTGATTAAGATCTACTCCTGAGAATTGAGAACCAGTGCCATAGTATTTTTAGTCTGCTCAATATGTAGCAAAGTGTTCTCAAAGAGAGGCTTCAGGCTAGCCTTCAAAAGTTAGACAGTAAGTTAGATGTGGGAGTGTTGGCTAGACCTGGTAACCGAGAATTAGCGAATACCTTACATACCTTGTTTAGAAGCAAGTATTAAAAAAAAAGTGAGAATTATGAACCACAAATTACAAATTTATTAGCTCAGTATCTTTTCTATGCTTTCATGGACTGGGATATGTTGAGATATCTATCTCCTATAATGTTAAGAGTATGCCACAACTGGCATTTCCCACCGCCAAGAAAGACTTATACATAGGAGGTTTTATGTATTTTGCTTACATTTTATATATAATATGGGTGTGTTATTGGGCCTCAATAACCAAATAATCTATAAGGCTGCTAGATTTTCAATGGGACATAGAAAAAAAAAAGTCTATATAGTAATTGCAAGCTTTACCCAAGAATATCTGGCCACTGCATAGTCTCTACTTGTTAATAGCAGAAATTAACACTGATTCCCCATATTATAATATTTTCCAAAAGTGGCATAATGATTACATAAAACCCTTTCATCATAGAAAGCGCATCAGGTTGTCCTGACTAGAATAGATACTTTTCTGGATATGGATTTGCATTTTTGATTCACAATACTTATGCCAAAACTACCATCGATATATTTATATAACATTTTATTCTCAAGTAATACAGTGAGTTAAGCTTAGAGAATTTACAATTATTCTGCATAACATTCGCCACAAATCAGTTCACCTGATAGAATGGACTTATACTGAATGGGTTGATCATGATTATCAGGAGGAAGTAGAATTGTCACTGTACAATGAGAGCAAAAAGAGACATGTCTGGAACCCAGTAAGCTCACTAGGCCCTCTCTTATGATCTCATACACATAGATAAAATATAATGGAAAGTTAGTCATTCAGTATAGGCAGGATTATTAGTAGTGAAATCCCTTCAAAAACAGTGTTAGATACCACCCCAGGTAGGAAATCACAGCCAACTGAGGTACCAAACAAGGGGAAAGAAAACAGTTGCAAAAAATGAAGACAGTAGTAGTTAAGCATGTTTTATTCTTCATTTTGTTACTTGTAAATTCAAACCATTGGTCCCTTTACACGATCACCTTGAATTAATATAAGGTAATTATTTTTAATTATAGTATTTAATATTTAAGTTACAGTATGTCTAAGAAGGATTGTGACTGAGCTACAAAATATATAATCACCACTCAGAGATAGATAAAATTACATGTGGAATTTAGTGTCTCCATTTTTAGGAAAAATACAAGTATATTTTTGGTTACACAAGGAATTATTGCATCAAGTTTGGATGAATAATAATTCTTTTACTTTATTCTGAAATTAAGTATGGTCAAAAAAAGTATTGTGGAAGTTGGATAGATAAAGTTTTGGTTTGTAGCATATCTGATTTTAATTTGATATCACTACAACTTCTGTTTATGATATTTGATCTCTGTACTTCATACTAAATGCCAGGAACTACATTTCCCAAATCCCCTTCCCTGTGTGATTTCAGATTACAGTTGAACAAGGAGAAATATTCTCACAAGGTTTGGAAAGCAGAAGGGAAGGCATTTGCAACTATAAATGAGGATAGGCAAGATTCACAGAGACTTTCATGTCAGCTCATGAAGCTTCAGGTGAAATTATTCTATGGTAGTTTCCTTGCTCTACAATAACATTTTTTCTGAACTTTGATGAAAGCTTTTCTGACCTTAGCTTTCTTAGTATTTACAACAGTGTTAAAAGACTTTGTCTTTATGTAACATATTCATAACTGGGATCCATTCAGTCACTTCATTTTCTTGACCGAATGTTGACTTTTGCAACTGAACTTTAGAAGCACCTATCATTGCACTGTCTGTATTCTGAGACTCTCCTTGGATATACCTTGATGTTTCATTTTCTGGTTTGTGCCTTTATATTGGTGTACAATGTCTTTGATAACTTTTTCTTTCCCCTTACTTTCAATGAACACTCATATCTTTGTCCTCATCTTAGTTACCTACGTTATCCTCTCCTAACTTAACTTCACAGCCTGTCAAGAATCAATGATCAAGTTTGAGTTTCAGATTCTGTGCTCTCCTACTTGTATGCATATAATTTTAAATACTTAATGATAGCTCTCTATATGTTACTTAAATAATGTGCATCACTAGCCAAACAAATATATTCAATAAGCATTACTAGATTTTTCCATTCTATTAAATCAGTGTTTTATTTCTTACACAAAAAAATTAACATATATATATTTTTGCTGAGAACTGGAGCTAAAATTGTACATACAAAAATAGATAAGACCTCTTTTGTCCTCAAGATCACATTCTACTAAATAAATCAGGGGAAAACAAAGGTAACACCATGGGGTTTGTCTAAGAACGATGATAATCAGAAGTAATTATGATTTGATACAAAGGAATTAGCTGTATATGTTTCACATTTATCTATTAATAGGCCAATAGACCTGTGCTACTTTGACTGACTTGCTGGTCAGAATATTCAGTAAGCCATTATTTTTCTTTTGTTAATGGATATATTAATATCCATTAAGATGAAGTATATGGTGCTAATCTCTTCTTGCTTATTTAGGTGTCTTTAGAGTTTCCTCTATGTATATGACCTGAAGATGTTCAGATTAGCAAGCCAAATAATTTTCCACATATCAGTTGTGCTCTTAACACTGTCTGTAGTTTTATCCTATTTCTTTTTGAACTACTATTCCACCTTCAGAACTGATGGCTCTATTTCAACTCCCATTGCCACCACTGAATTTATTAACTAAAGAACAAATTAATCACTTAATGAAAAAGAATCAAATAGTTTACCTGAATAAATAACTTGTTGGTATTAAATTAATAAACAGAAACCTCATTTGAAATGAAGTCAGGGGCCTAGAAGAGAGAACTCCCAGGCACGTGTCACTCAACACACATTACTAACTCCAAGAGAAAGAGGTTACCTTGCATCTCCAACAGAAAGTGATATTACTTTACTACCTAATCTAGAGGAAGAAAAGATTTCTCCTTGCCCAGTAATAGCTCAACCAATGGGAGATCACCATAACTCAGCCAATGAAAAGTTGCTACACTTTAACTTTCAATTTCTTCCAATACCTCTATTTACAACAGCTTCTCCCAAATTTATAAAAGAGCACATTTTTGTGTTTCTGGAGTTGCATATGTTTTGCCATAACACCTCATGTTCCCAAGTACAGTTCTTTGTTTTTCTCTAATAAAACCATTTCTCTGAAGAAATTTCTGGCTATTTGTTTAAAGTCAACATTTGCTATTCACGGCATAAGGAGTAAGATTAAATTCTTTATCCAAGGCCAGGTAACAATACATTATCTATGTCCTTCCTCTGTTTCTAATTCTTATCTAGTATTTTTCAGTCACACTAGTTTCTTCTCAGTTCCTAGAACCCACCAAATTATTTTTCCATTGCATGACTTTCCATGTGTTTTTTCATATGACTAGAATATTTTTTCCTTGATATAGCTATGTCTGGTTCACCTACAACTTTAGTTTTCAAATTAAAGGCTACCATCAAAAAATAATAATTTTCTAACATTCAACTAAAACAGATTTATGCTTTCATCTTTGACACTTCAGCTCTTATTATTTATTTATTATTTATTTATTTATTTATTTATTTATTTTTATGACTGAATAGGCACTCCAGGTAAGTACTCAAGGAAGAATTTTCTGAGATTACCTTTTAGATAACAAGAATATATGGAAGGATATGCCAAGTTTGAATGAGAGAGAAGCTCATTCAAAGTAGAGGAAGCGCTAATTCAAAGACTCTAGGGAGAGAATGAACTTGGCATTGTGAGAAACAAATGGAAGGATTGGTAGGCAAGCACTAATGGTTCTACAAGTGATAGAGACTTTTAAAAGCCTTTAAACAGTGGCATTATCTGATTCATGCTTCTAAAAGTTTAGTGTGGTTGCTATGTGCATGAATAAAAGGCTGAACAACAGGTAAGAAGTTATTGCAGTAGCCCAGAAGAAATATCATAATGTCTAAGATGAAAATCACAGAAATGTAGAGAAGTAGACAGATTCAAAGTATTTCTTAGAGTAGATCAATGGTGTTTGTAGATAAATGGCTTTTGTGGGTTAAATAAAAGAGAAGAATCAAGGGTAATTGTCAGATTTGGGGCTTGAGCAAATGGCAGGATATTGATGTCATTTTCCAAAATAGGAAGAAAGGGGTATGTAGGGGGTAGACATGTTATATACATAGCAGTTACTCAAGAGTTTTATATTGGTCATGCTAAGCATTACATGTCTACTGAACCTCTAAGTGAAGATTTCAAGTAAGCAATTAGAGTCAGGAGTTGTGGGGATACAACACAGTTAAAGATAGTCTGGAAGTCATCAGCATATAAATATGAACTGGATAGAATCATGGGAAGAAAAGAGGTGAGTCCAGGATCCCAAAGCACCCTCACATCAGAGGTCAAGTTTAGAAGATGGAAATTCAGCTGGACAGCTAAAAGGAACTGGTTAATTTCTCATATTTACTCTACAGATATGTCATGCAGATGACATGGGAAGGAAGAGCACTTATTGTCCTCAAAACAAATGGAAAGTCATGCAATGGAAAAGGACCATGTTAATATGTCTAGACCCACATATTCTTGGAGAACTTACTATTTGCCCATTGAGAAGAGGAGTTGATTTTTTTTTTCTTTTTGGACCTGGGCAATGCTTTGTGACTACCAATTATTCCTTAATGTGGTGCCTTTCAATGCTAGGCTAACAAATAGGCAATTAGTTGAATTACTTTTTCTTTACCTTTTTTTTTTTCTTTGAAATGCCAAGAAATGTTAGTAATCTCTGTCCTATTTCTATGAAAAAAAAAAAAAACTCAGTAGTGTATTATAAATAATGGTATGGCTTATTGTGAGAGTCATACATCATAACTGGAAAGTTGATGTACTTGTGATTCCTTGCTTCTGAGACATATCAATAATTTCCCGCACTGAAAATGTAGTCATCATACTGGTAGCATTTCCAAACTCAAAGACACTGGAAACAGGCAAAGAAGCCAGGAGGAAGCCTTGTATTCTCCCTTGAGACCAGTTGGCTGATTAGGGAGTATTCTGGAAGAAACCCAGGGCGGGGTCCTGACAAAGTCCCAGTTGAGTCCTCTTTTCACATGGCTCCCGGTAATGATCATAATTGTGTGTGAGGAAGCAGGGCTTCATTGCCTCTAGGCCTCTGTCTCCTTACCAACACTTGTCTGAGTGCTGAGGTAAGTAGGAGCTTGCTACCTCCAGCACTAGGTAAGATCCCCAGGAACCCCTGATGCCAGCTTCCCTGCAGGAGAAAAATAGATGACTCCTTTAACTCTTTAACTAGTATACCTTCTGTATCATCTTTCTAATTCTTTTCACAATCTATAATGACTCTTATAGAAGCGCCTTTTACTTGTCATTCAAATTCTATGCCAGTCACAAAGTAGGTATTTAAAGATATTTGCTAGTTGAATAAATAAATCAATAATTATAAGGTACAGGGTGTTTGACAATACAATAAAAAATTTCCCTATCTATAACCTATGACAGATATAGAGATGTCACATTCAGATCTCCTTTCAAAAAGGAAGCTTATTGATTCTAATAAGAAATTTTATTCCTTATATATGAGGAATGCAGTTAAGTGATATCCTCTAGCTATATTTCCCACTGTGATCAATTGCAACATTTGAGCCATGACTATGCTCTCCCCAGACAGCTCCAAAAAAAAATATTAATTGTAGTAGCTACTGACAGCCAGCAGTTTGTGCCCAATATCATTCTCCTTTAATGGGCAATATTTGCTCTAGGGTTCCACTTTGGGATAGCTGAGGTTTTGTCAGAGCTGTATCACATGCTGTGTCTCTTCCTAAATAAGCATTCTTCATTCTTCCTCTCATTTTATAGGTATCAGACCAGCATCACAATGTAAAGGCATTTGCTTCTACACTCACTCTTTCTACTTTATCTGGGCACAAGCTTAACTCACAATAAATTACTTGCACTTCTAACCTTATCCTGGGCTGTGGTTCCTGGAGGACACAAACTGATACAGTAGTCATGTCAGAAATGCTCTTAGAAAACAGTCAATATGATGTGGACTGGGGCCTGAATCACCTGCCAACTGGCTGATGCGGTATGTGAAATATAAATAGTCACTGGCACAAGCTGGTAACTTGAAAGCTAATAATTATTCTAGTTGTGATTTGGGAAAATGCCCCATCGAAAGAAAATTCTTTGTCTCTATGAAGATTCATGCACTCGTAAAATATGGGGGAGATACTTCTAATAATATTGGAGTTGTTTGGTACTCACTAAGGTGCACTGACACTTTGCAGGGGGACAACAAAAATCGAGGGTGGTTATCAAACAGTAAAAAGAATTTTTGTAAGAGAGAGAGAAAGTTTTGTAGATTATCTCTTATACCCTTATTTTTTATAATAGAAGAACAGATACCACTGATGGCATACTCAGACTTTGACAGTTATAGTTTCAGACTTTCAAAGATTAAATTGGGAGTCAAGACACACTTGTTATCCTAAGGTCCAGGTCCTTGTAGAGAACACCTGGGACTTTTAAACATGAAATAGAGCCATCTGGATGGATCTCGATAGGCCAGTGGCTCTGATGATTCCTCTGGACCCTCAGAATTTCTGCTAATGACAACTAATGCTTCCCCTACATGGATGTAGACTGCTGAGGGAGAACTTTCTTACCTCCTCTCCTGGCTTCTAGGCCATTAACTATCATTAAATCAAAGTGTATGAAAACTGGAGATATCCTAAGCCTAATAAGAAAGGATTGAGGTTACACACCAAAGCAGCTAGCAAGTTCCAGCAGGGACCTGGGAAGCACCAGTGGGATTGGATTTTGAGAATGCTTGATCAATAAATTCAGTACAAAAAAAATGAGTAAGACTTTATTGATTTGAGAACATTCTTTTGGAATAGATGATATAACTTCATAGCAAGGACACCAGAAAATAAGGGAGGCTCTTAAAAGTCTGAAGAAAATAATGGCCCGTACTGAAAAGTTGAAATTATTGACTTGTCATCTCAGAAAATGTCCCAGGGAGACCGACATACAGGAATGGATATATTATGTGTAGGGTCAGAAGAAACACCAGAGGATTTTGCTCCATGGGAAGGCTAAGAGGACGTACTTAATAAGGCCATTAGAACTCTGCTGGTGGGAGGATACTGGCTTCACTAAGAAGTTCTATGTTGGATCTTTTCTGCTGGCCAGGGTAAAGGGTGGGAGATGTAGTCACTTGGCTCATTAATAGCAATGGGAATCTTTGATCCCTGAAGTAAGTTAGGCCAGATATAGACTGCTAAAAATTGGAGGGCTGCAGTTACCAGGCCAACATTGGAGGGACAGCCGAAGGAGATTAAGGAGTCCAGCTCCAGATCGTACTTCTTTATATGATCTTTAGGCTTGACTAGAGGCAGTTGCCAAGTCTTTTCCTGGAAAGTCTCACAGGGGAGATGCCCTTTCCATATCAGACTTTGTGCATAGCCAATGTACTGCATTCTCTAAAGGGAATTTTAGTCAAAGACTCAGGCCCTGCTCCCAAATGGCAGAGATTAGTGGCAACTATGGTAACCAGATAAATTCTGGAGAATGGTTATAGGTTAGAGTAAACTAAACCAATTAGTAGTTCGCATCACAGCTCTATGCTAGATATAGTATCATTACTAATACAGATTAAAAGGGATTTAAGTACATGGTGAATGGCTATTGATCTGGCAAACGTTATTTTGATTATTCCAACCAATAAAAAGGATCAAAACTTGTTTGCTTTAATATGTAAAAGTTAAAAATGTTCTATTTCTGTTTTGTTCCATGGCCATGTAACTCTACTGCTTTCAATCCAAAATGATCTGGATTGTCTGGAAATCCCAGAAAATATCACATTACCCAATTGCATCAGCAACATTAGACTTAAAAGGCAGGATGAACAAGAGGTGGCAAGCCTGCTAAAGGCATTGATAAAAAGTATGTACTGCAGAGGTGAGATATAAATCTGACAATGTTTTATAAACCTACCACTTCTATAAAATTTTGGAGGACTCGGATATTTCCTTTAAAGTAAAATTGTTTCATTTTACATTCTCTAATAGAAACAGGGAAGCCCAATGGTTGGTAGGCCTCTTGGTTTTTAAAGGAAATACATTCTATGCAGAACAATACTGCTCTGATCCAAAATCTAGGTAGCACGAAAAGATTTAGTTAAGATCAAGAGACTAAGTTCAGGCTGTGACTCAAGCGACCTAGCTGTTTGGGACATACAATCTGGCAGATCCCCTGTCAGTATGGGACATGTCACAATGTGAATTTTATGTCAAAACTCAATAGGAGAATCTCAATATAGGTTCCCAAAATCTGGAGCAAAGTCATGGTGCCTGCAGCAAAGGATTGTATGTTTTTTGAGAAACCACTCCTGGGTGTTACTGAGCCGTGATTGATATCAAATACTTCACCTGAGGACACAAAGTACCATTATGTGTTGATTTTCCTCAAACTCAACAAGGTACAATGCTGTACATATCTAGTGATACTCCATTGTAATTAGGAAATTGTACATTTGGGGTAAATCCTAAACCAGGCTCGAGGGTACCAGTAAGTCACATGAGCTGGTAGCATGGACTCCCACGTGGTCAGCCATGCTACACTAACTTACTCCTGTTAGTGATTTTCTCCCCTTAGGTAATGGCAATAAAGTCTTGCATGGCCAGGTTATGCAAGCTAAACTAGCCTGAGCTAGTTTATTTGTGGATATCATCGATATGTGAGTTTGAGGCAAAGAAAAAAAGTCATCGTTCTATATCATATACACATTTAGCATGTTCTTGAAAGACTGGCATAGAAAAATCTTCCCAAAAGGCCAAAATCAGATTGGCATTTTTTTATAAGAAGGGAAAGTGTTCCAGTATGAGAAACAATTCAGAATCAATATCTGTGGCAAATGTTTTTGCTGCCTGGTGAGGAACATGCAAGGGGAATATCTGAAAGATGAAAGGCAAGTTGTCTGAAAGAAAGATATGCAACTGGTGTGTAGAAGGTACAGTGAGTAAAGATTGTTGAAGACTGCTCCGTTACTTATTAATGCTCACTGTTATCAACCATGTGAGAGACACTGAAGAACCAAGTAGACAAGTAGATAGCCAGCCGTTATTAGTCAGCTTTTCTTACCAGTCTCCCCTGCACTGGGAATACAATGGAACAATCATGGTGGAAAGATGAAGTCTACGCATAGGCCCAAGAGCATGGACTCCTACTTACCAAAGCTGAGCTAGCTACTGGAATAGCTATGGGACAAATATGCCAGCAAAAGAAACCAATGCCAGGCTCCTATTCTTAGGAATAGTTAGGCACTATTCCTAAGGAAGGCAATTTAGCCACATGATCTCAAGTCAGTTATCCTGCATAGGCCTGAGGTTCCTTTTGACAAGAACATGTAAATATTTCAGGAGTGAATTTGTCTTTTCTTCATGTAAAACCTCAGCCAGCACCGCTATCCAGGTTTTACAGAACATCCGACTCAATGACATGGAATTCCTCACAATCCAGCATTTATCCAGCAGATGCATTTCACAGCGAAAAGGATGGATGACACACTCTCCAGAAGCAGGTGGCCTGAAAGGGTGCCAGATAGTCTACTGAAGGAGCTGATGAGGCACCTACATGGAGGCAGTACTCTGTGGGGACAGGATGTCTTCCTGTAGGATGTAGTATGCTCACAGAATCAGAAACATCTGTATGGAATAGCATTTCCAATCAGAATATATGAGGACAGAGGGATTAAAACAAGAGTGGTCCCTTTCATCAGCAAAACCTCATTGGAATCTTTTTGCTTCCTGTCACCACAACTGCGGGTATTCCAGGGGTAGAGGCCAAGGTCACGAAGGGGCTGTGCGCCCTTGCCAAGGGACACAGCAAGAGTCCAATTTAATACTAAGTCACAGCTGTCTGTTATATAAATGAGCCAATAATGGATCATGTATAGTAGCCCTTAGGCTGTCATTTCTTCACAGCCGGTTGAGACCCATTAGCTCAAATACCACCAGCGCCAAACTTATATTTGTACATAATTTAAAAAAAAATAATTCAAACTATAATTTTTACTCATTTAGAGCTTGCATGCTTTGCTTGTCCTCCTAAACTACACCCAGCATCTGTTCATTGATAAGATAGTATTGGGGCTGTAACATTTTAAGCCACTACTGTCCCTCAGAGTTCTCTGACCCAGAGACTCCCCACTTGATGCTGTGACATAAGGGAGGCATGAAAGCCCTCTCTTCAATTCCCCTGTTGCCTAGGAGTTCTGGTGCCCTCTTTTCCTTCTTAATGGTGGCTCCCTTGCCATAAATCTCTGGATGCTCTCATACTGTGAGAGGCTTTTCTTCTCATGCAACCCTGTCCAAACACTGCTCAGTAAAGCTTCGTATATGCTACTGCCTCTTGTGGTTATGCGTGACATTGGTCAGCCCCCAGAACCCCTGAGCTCCCTATACTCTCTGTGTCAAGAAACCAGTATGTGAGAAAAAGCATCACTATTGTGACATCAATAATTGTTCTTTGGACTTGCCCTTAAGGAAAACTTAACCTTTCTAGCCTTATGTATTAGGAGATGGGAATACTGTGAGAGAAGGGAACAATATGATATCAATTTTTAAGCCATGCACTTTGAAGAAAGGGTAATACATGGAAGAAGAAATGTTCTCTAAATTGCGGGGAAGCTATGAAACTTTGACTCATACAAGGTCAGGGGCAGAGAGTTGGACTGGAGTGCCACAGTACTGAATGCTGCGGCAGTCATAGCTAGTGGCTGTATGTCCTTGAGAAAGATTTTGTTACAACAAAATATAGGGAAATTCGAGTGTCATAGACTATATTAAGTCTGTATCTTTTCCTATTTAACATCTCTGGCCCTTGTTCATTAGTAATATAGGGTATAAATACAGCCTTTCTTTACCATGAGTCTACTACGGAAACAAATTCAGAACATGTAATAGCTGATATTATACATGTTCAATTAGCTCTTTTTATTTGAGGAATTTATGTAAAATTAATGCCTGTTGACACTAATAAAATCCACTAAGATATTTTCTTGATTGGTCAATGGCTACTGCAGAGAATGTGGCCTGAGAATGTTCATCATTAATCATTTGTATTGCTTTCTCGTGATCAAAAATGATGCCAGTAAAAATGGTAATTTTATAATCCACAAAGTAGACATACTATTAATTTCCAGAGAACTCTTAGGGCTGCTTCAAGACTCATGATAATTCAATAGTGTAAGTATTAAAGGTTTTACAGTGTAAATTTCAATTATAAAGTAAAATTTGGTATACTAAGGAAAAATTCCAATTTATAACTGAAAAGAAATAATTTGAGATTAATTTTGTAAAAAGAAAAGCCCCTACATAATTTTATTATAGACTGGTATTTGTCCCATATTCATGTTAATAAATAAAATTTTGTTCCACAAAAATAAATTGTTTTGAGCAAAAAATCCAAAAAGAACAAAAGGAAAAAGAAGGTCTTCTAGATAATTTCCTATTTCTAATTTTTTAAACTAACATGCATCTTAGATACCACAAGAACAAAATCTCTGTTTCAGTTCACACTCTCAATGTGTTAAAGAACATTTTTTCCCATGTGATTTGTTTACGGGATGTTAACAGGGAATAATAACAAAGGTTTGCATATTCTGATTAGAATAAGGAATTTTAGCAGCCTAGCATGAAATGTGAAAATTAATACCACAATTGACTACAAAAATATGTTGTACTTTACAGAAAAAAATGTGCTTCTAAGTAACTTTGTACAGAAATTTTAAAATGATAAATAAAAATATGGATTAAAATGTGTTTTTATATGAACCTCTTATTTATAAAATGAAATTTACTGAAAAATATCAGCATTGCATCTACTTCAGAGTCATTAGAAACTAGTATATGCAATATATATTTTAGCTAAATATGTTTTTTCATTACAAGTACTTACACAGAATCATCATTATTAAATATAGAAGTTAAGGTTACTTAATGGAAATATTATCTAATTTTCCCTCTGCATTATAGGCTCCTTATTGAATTGTACAAACTATTATCAGAAAATGTGAATGATTATATACATTATTCACAGGGTAATATGCAATAATACTGTTTGCACTGGAGAATATACATTAATTATTAGCTTCTTATAACCAGAATCCTTTTAATGGAGTTTAAGCTTTGCTTAAAATAATATATATAATACTGAATTACAAGTAAAATATAATTTCTGTGAATTAAAATGTTAATAGATGTTTCCAGTGACATAATATTATTTTATTTATCTCTTCATCGTATGCTTATTAAATCCATACTACATGGCAAGAACTTTAGTACCAGGGTTTCAGCAAGCTATGATCCATGAGCCAAATCTGGCCAGCTTCTGTTTTCGCAAATCAAGTTTTATTATAATACAGCCACTCTTATTTAGTTACCTCTTATCTAAGGCTGTTTCATTTGAAACAACATAGTTGAATAGTTGAGACAGAGACTGTGACCTTTGCAAGGGTATAGTACATACAATCTGATTCTTTAATAAAAATTTACCAATTCTTGCTCTAAAACATAAAATATACTTGCAAAATAATATTTAGTCTATATTTTCTCAAATTAAAATTTTTTTCAATGCAATATTAAAGGAGAAGAACAAAGACAGAGACCTTAAATTACCAAAATTTAAGACTATAAAGCTATAGTAATCGAGACAGTGGTATTGGTAAAAAAAAAAATAAATAAATATCAATTAAATTAATGGAATAGAATAGAGCAATGACTTTGTAGATATATCACCAAAAACGCAATCCATTGAAAAAAACTGATAAGCTGGACTTCATTAAAATTAAAAACTTTTTCAGCAAAATGTACAGCTACTTTGGAATGCAGTTTGGAAATTTCTTACAACATTAAACTTACCGTGTGCTCCAAAAATTGTGCTTTTTGATATTTACCTATGGAAATTTAAAACATGTAAATGCATAAGTTTTGAATGTTTATAGCAGTTTTATTCACAATTGTCAAAATTTGGAAGCAACCAAGCTGCACTAAAATGAATTTAATCAATACATGAAAAGACATGGTGAAATCTTAAATGCATATTACTAAGTGAAAGAAATCCATCTGAAAAGGCTACGTACTATATGATTCCAACTACAAAACAGTCTGGAAAAAGAAAACAAAGGGAAAGAGTAAAATATCAATGGTTGACTGGGGACAAAGAAGAAGGAGGCGTGAATAAGTGTAGCATAGAGGATTATATGATGCTGTAATGGTGGATACATATTATTAAACATTTGTTAAAACTCATGAAATGTACAACACCAAGACCAACCTCAGTATATACTATGGGCTTTGAGTAATATTTTTTTTAGTTGGAGAAATATTGTGGAATTTGTAGGAAAGCTCACAACAATGACTGCAGCATAGTAAAGAAGAATAAAAGATTAATTGCACATTTCCTCAAATTTGTTTAAATTTTTGTCTTTTATCCTAGAATAAGAGAAATAAGAGGTAACTTTATAGGACTATATCTAAATACTACCAATTTGACACAAACATATTTATAAAATATGTGTTAACTGAAAAAAAAAATTTAGTTTAAGTATGAGAGATTTCTTTTCTGAGAGTTATTTGAAGTATCATGTAAATCTCTAAATCTTTGTATCACCTTTGTCTAAGAGCGATGGGATGAAAATGATATTAATGCAACCTCAAGAGGGTTGCCACTATCATCACATTCTGCTGGTTACTCTCTTCATTGAATTATAGAATAAATTCAATTTTCCAACTTTCAGAATGACCAGCTATATATACATTTTTAAAAGATGGCCATTTTATGCAATGGAAAGACATTTTCTCATTTTTCTAAAGGAATTCTTTAGAGACCCTTGAATAATATTTCTGTGTAGAAAATGACTAGTACTATTAATATGTCACAACTTTTAGGTTTATATTTCTAATTTTGATAACATTAACAGTTACCTTTCCACCTCAGCAACTTGGGGATTGGGTTTATTATGTTCAGTCAATCAACAGAAAAAAATATATAAAAATTGTTCACTGAAAAGGTAAATCCGAATAAATAACATGAATAAAAATGACTAGCAGAAAGATTTCTACCCTAGAAAATTATTTTGACATAAGCCTAAGTAAAACCTATGTTCATAATTTCTAAAGAGAGTAGAGTTTAAAAATATCCGACTTTATTGAAGTAATCTCTTAATATTCTTCATATTTTCATTGTATTTCAGCAATGAAAACTACATCCTTGACCATTTTTGGACAAAAATTTTATAATTAATATTACTTTTTATGATTAATATATAATTGATATTATGGTTTCCAAAACATTAAAATTCTATCTACTCATCTGTCTATATTTTTATTTATATTATTGTTCTAACATGTGATAGCAAGAAAAAATTTTTAAAACTGTAGGCAGGATTGATAAAAATTTTTAAGTATTTCTTAACTAATGGTACAATATTTTTATCTTAAGAAGCAGTTTACTCAGCATCAATGGAAATAATCCTAGTTTTATGACTAGCATAATATATTTTAACTAAACTTAAAATATTGGTTATATAGGAAGCTTCAATAACTTTTTTGTTCTAAAATATGTAAATTAGTACTAATTTCAAATCTAGAGCCTGAAAATTATTTCTAAATCTACTCCCCAGAATGTTAAGTTGCCAGCAAGTAATTATTAAAGTAAAAAGGTAAATTCCAACTCATTGTCCCACTACCGAATTCTTCTGAATACTATATATTGCTTGGAAGAGCATAAAAAAAGCCTTCTAGTAATTATCTTTGATTTAGTTTGTGCATATAAGATGTAATCATAAAGTTGATATGTGCTAAGATATTTTAGTGAGACTAATTAAAATAAAAACTAAAAATATTTATGAAAAAAAACACTTTTCTCTATAAAAAGTTGCAGAAAGTTACTCACAAAGTAAAATTACCCACAAGGTAAGCATATAGAGATGAGACTGAGTTCAAGACATTAAGGACAAAGACACCTGGCCCATATTCTAGCTTTCCCTATTATAGATCTTGGTCAAATTACATAATGCTTCCAAGATTCAAAATTTTTTCTTTGTAAAATGGTGTTGAGAAAAGTTTTAAAAGAGGTAAATGAGGTTATGTTTATATACTGCTTAGAACATGTCTTGAATATAATAGTTATTCAATAATTGTAATTTATTTTTATCATTATATTATTTTTATTATTATATGCAATCATTTTTAAAAAGTGCATTGGCTTTAAGAGCTATTCTCTAAATACATACTTCTTTTAATCAGATCCTGAGGAAATGGTTTAAAGAATAGTATTAGGCTTGTGTGACAGAGCCAAGGTAGATGCTTCATAATTAATTAGCCCAAAAGATAACTCTTTAAGCCCTGGCCTGATCCCACGCCTCTCTTTTCTTTCTGTTTCTAAACTGGCTTGGATTTCTTAACAGCTTGTTCTTTCTCTATGAATGAGTCTGAAAATATACTGCTACAAACAAACAGACAAGCAACAAAAGTTCAGTCTCTGCAATCATCCATTACATTTAATTTTAAAGAATGACTCCAGGTTCCGCTTTTTGCTCTCTAAACTGTCCTGTTCTGATTTAGTAGCAATCATGACTGGATTGTTCTTCTCTGCCATTGTCCTTTCAAATCTATGTCACTGCCTCTTGTATCAACCTCATGTCCAAAATTGACAATCCAAAAGTCTGTTTTCTCTTCCATATTTTGAGCCAATTTCAGACTTACACAAAGACAGTACATGTCCAGTTTCTAGTGAAGATTGTTCCGACCCCTCCATAGAGCCCCATATTCATCTCTTTTCCTTAAGCTTTATCACTGACTGTTAATTCTATTCCAGGTTTCCCACCCCCATGTCTGAAAAGACTGAATAGAATTCACAATGACAGCTAAAGTGAAGGAATAATCACTTTATTTCCTAATATTAAGTATAATTCACAATGTAGATGTCACCAGACTGGATTCTTAAAATGTCAGAAAGAGATAGCCTGTTGACATAAGTACTAAGGAATTGAATTCCAAGAATAAAAACCCACACTTGAAAAAGAATGAACACATGAAACAGAAAAACTCATTTGGGAAATTGGCAATGAGATAAGGACGTTTCTCACAAAGTTAAGTAAATAGACAATAAACAACTAAAATATAAAGGACTGGAAATCTAGATAAGGCCCATATCATGGAAGAGCTTTCATGCTGTGCATAATGATTTGCAGAAGAGCAATGAGCAGTGACTCAATATTATTAAATTTGTGTATTTTGGAAAAGGTATTTTGGTTCATATAGACTGTAATTTTAGAAAATTCATTCAGCCTGATTTCTTTATTTCTAATGGTTAAACTCTATTGTCCTCTCACCACACCCTATTAGTCATATCATCATACTTCTATTTCAGAGCTAGCAAATTTAATTTAAATGTGATTATATAGAAATAAAATGATTCAGCTTGAAATATTATTTTAAGAACAGTGCTTTATTGTCTAAAACAATCTTTAAATTCATGATCATCACTGATGCTCAGAACACCCTCATGGGGTTAGCAAACCAAGTGGTATTATCCACATTTATATTTGAAAAAGAGGCCAGGAAGGGCAATTTGTTATATGTTGAGGGTCATACTTTAAGGGCAGAGCCTGGGCAATATCTTGCACATAACTGAAAATGGCAAAAGAAGAATCCTTGTGTTTGTAAACAGTAGACTTTCTCTTTAATCGTGATGAAAATGCATAAGATTAAAGCTAAAGGATAGTAAATATAAAGTTTACTAATAGGAGGTATAGGGTTCATATAAAGGCTTTTTTAAGGGTTTACCCTTTTTGGAAGATGAGAAAATTAGGTCAAACGTCAAAAAAGTTTAATCATTGTAAATACTGTTTTTAGAAACAGAAAACCTTGTATTGGATAATGATTGCTAACTAGAAAATGAAATTATTAGAAATATTATATTCTGCTGATTCAAAAGTATCAATTTAATTCAATACAAATTAAGCTCCCAATTCTTATGTAGTATTCTTGGAATTGAAAGAGTGAAGTTCAGTACAAACAAAACAAAACAAAACAAAACAAAACAAAACAAAACAAAACAAACATGGTCACCATTAAGGAATGAGATAGTTGGAATATTTAAATTGTTTTCTTTTAACAATATATTAAAAACCAATTTGGTTCCATAACATTTTCCCAATTGGAGCATTTTTTCTAAGATCTAGAAGTTGTCAGGGACACAAAGAATCATAAGCAGCCAACCTATTTCCACAACATCCATCTGGTGGAAGAGGGTCCTGCCTGTAACCAAGACTAGGAGTTTCGTCCAGTCTGGTACCTGATTCTGTTACAAATATTTGTTCTTTGATTTAGGAAAATCCTAACAAATTATACTGTATTTTTTTTTACCTCTCTATTGATAACAGTATTAGTTACATAAGGTTCTGTATCTAGACTGAGATCATAACCTTAATGTGTGACAAACCAACCTAAGGTGACACAAAGACAAGTTGTTTCCAGTACTCTTTAAGAAAGCCTGTGTCATAATGCAATCTCACCGGCCTGCAAGAGATAGAAAGTTAATGAAAATAGGAGAGCAAGTAAGATATGAAAGCCAATAGGTCCTTAAACCAGAGAAGCTACTACAAAAGCAAAATTTATTCCTGAATTCCCCCAACTGTCTTTTTGAAGAAAAGGCAGAAATTCTGACTGCTATATAAATTTTCTCAAATAATAATAATTGATAATCTCTTTAAACATTGAACTGGTCAAGCAGAACACTTGTTAAAAGTGTGGGGTTTCTTTTCTCCTGTTTGCACCTGAATTATTTCTTAGGAACTCTGAGCCAGTTAACTGAACCATTTAGAACAATGAGTCAAGTTGACTCAATTAAGAACAAAATAAAAATAAATTTCCATGGAAATAAAGAGCTGCATTCACATAAATGCCAAAATAATGTCTTATGAATAACATTATTACAGTGAATACAAATGAAATCATGATTTGCCATTTACTTAATTTGTGCTATTAAATGCTTGATAAGAATGTCAGAAGTGTTTTTAAAAATGCTCATTAAAGTGATTTATTATTATTATGAGGTAGAATTACTATTAAAGGATTAATATGAATCAGGCATGTAATGGGGAAGAATTGCAAGGAACAATTATCAGGAAAGAAGGGAAAATATACCCCCAAATATAAATCATGACTGCACATTTTCTGAGAATATCACAGAGGAATTATACAGAATTCAGGAGGGCAAGTTATTAAAAATAAATAAATAAAACATGTACCATAAGCACTCTTTCCTATAAATGTACACTGAAACTTAAGAAATACATACTAATATTTTCAAGATTTCAAATTTAGATTATCTAACTATAAACAATATATATAACTGTATATAACAAGCGATTAATATTACACATTTTTGAAACAGTATCATGGGCCCTTGTGGGTTTTCTATTTTTTAACAATTAGACATTTATCTTTACAATATTTTTAAAAAGCTTTTCATATTGAAGTCATAGTGAACTCATTTATAGAAATACTTTTTGTAATATCTAATTTCTATAGTCCTTGAATTTTATCAGAAAGTTTTTAATCTAAAATATTTTATTCTCTAGAATTGAACAGTTTTATTTTCAGGAAGAATCTTCACATGCAAAGTCAAAGAGAGAAATAAAAAATTATTTGCTAAAGTTGCTCATGTATTTTGAAAAGCAGCTATGGAAAGCCAGCCACAAATTCTTCTGTCATCTGCTGGGATAACAAGCATGTTTTTGCACCTTGAATGTTTTAATCCTATTTGTCAGGTCCTTAGCTTGTTTTTCCAAATCTCTCATTTAAACTGGCCCCCAGACTCTGGTTAACTAAAAGTCTAGCAAAAGGAAATGAGTCTCTGTCACAGGGCTGTTAAAAGGTCAACAAGAGTGACAGCTTCACCATCTCCATTGCAAATTTTCAGCTAAAAGCCAACTGATGTCAAGATTAAGTCAGAGCTGAGACCTCATCATAATAAACAGATTGTTCAAACAGCAAGGCACAGCACAGCTTAGGAAAGGATGCATAGGAGGCATGCTTTGTGTCAATTTGAGGGCAATAGACACTTGGCCACAGATAATAGCAGAATCAACAACTAGAAAGTGGTGGAAATGCAAACTAATGATGATATGGATTTATTTTCATTTATTCTTAATTAAAACTCTACCTTGGAAGTTAGATCTCTGTTTTATCCACAATTTCTATTTTATCTACAATATCCAGGAAAGTGCTTTGGCTGTAATTTTCACTCAGCTAATGCCAGAAGGGTGGCATTCTGTGTTACTATCATTTCTCTAATTTCCTTATATGCATAATGTATTATTCATAGAACAAACTAAATATAATGAACTAAATAATATAAGAAAGCACACTTAATGGCTCTTCTAACAGGTTAAACATTCTGAGTGAGGGAATGATTTTAATAGATAAACATAGGATACATGCTCAGTTTTTAATGACAGCTAGTATTTGCAGATGGAATTTCACAAGTTGTTGGCATTTGAAAATCAATCTCAATTTCAAGACCAGGACAAGATACAGAGAAAAAAAATGAGGTTCACATTTACAGTCCTCAAACCAACTAAGCAATCTCTGTAACCAGTAGGTAGCTTAAGGAAAAACAACGCTACATACTCTTGACATGCCAGAACTTAAAGAGGATTTTTGAATTTTATTTTTAATATCACAAAAACATCTTAGTAAGAAAATCTCATTGCTATGCTTTCAACATGCAATTGCAAGGTGTTATGGCAAAGGCCACATCGTTTGTTAAAGTGCTAGGATGCAACACAAATCTAAGGGATGGGAATGTCAGACGCATGGTCTAAACTCTATTATCTGATTGCAAAACCCAACGTCTCTCAGAAGAAGAAACAAAACTTACAGCTGAGCCATCACAGTATTAATTCCTTAACAAAACCTTACTAAATAATAGCTTCTGGAAAACTTTTGACTTTACACTTTTCCTTTCACAACGTATGATCCTGCACTCTATTTCACGGGACAATGCTCCACTGAACGCTGTCACTCTCACAAATGGTATGGTAGCTGTCAGTGACTTTCAAAGAAAGCTGAATAATATGTACATATCTTATTTTAATGTGTTCAAAACACATGGACCTTTTTGGTGTTAGGAACGGGTAAAGAATGTGACCATAATGTGAAGCACGGTTCATGCTGTGGGGCGGAACAGCACGAAGCCACATGCTTCATTAGTGATGCTCCTCATAGCAGCTGGCCAATGGATCATGAAAATGAATCAGAAATATTAGGAGGGTTTTTTTTCTTCTTTTTCTCACTTTCTGCATTCACAAGCAATTATGAACAGTGGGATTCCACCTTTTGGTGGGTAGTATTTCAGTTCTCTGCTTTTAACTTTATAGGTTCCGTTCTAAAATCATATGCCCTAACTCATGCATTTGTTACAGATAACAAACCCATTTGAAGGCCTTTGACTACCTCCCAGTGAAAATGGATGTTAGAAAGTATGTCTTTCTTTTCAGTGGAAAAAGTCCCTTAATTGTTTTGAAGTAAGTCAAACCATTCTTATTAAAGACAAAATAAGTACATACATTGTATCTTTCTCAAGACAACAAAGCAAGACTATAAATCAGAGAAATACTTAATCCCGTTTTTTCAGAGCTATATTGAAATTCTCTGCCCAAACACTGTGGGGGTAAAGAAAGCAGGAATCCAAATTAATTAATTTGATATCCCTAAGAATCTTTTACAACATTCTGTGTCGTGCTCCGTATTCTACGGTTGGATATATGTTGCTTCTGAATGAACATCCTTCAATACCTTATTCTCATTCTCCTGACTGCAAGAAAACACTGCCTATCATAGAGGGGAAAAATGTCTCATTGCATCAAAAATATAATTTACTCATTGAAATTAGCAGCTATAATTAGTTGGAATTCCATTTCAGGGTAAGCTTGAATCCTTAAAATAGCCACTTTCTTTTATTTGTAGTGGTTCAATGTTACCTACCCCAGCCAACAGTGTTAACTAAATCAATTAGTTAACAGTGTGTTTAATTACAAAATAAAGTTCAAGTCCTATTTATCCTTTGAGGGTAGCTATTATACTCTCTGAACATAATTGAAGTAATGGGTAGTCTGAAATTGCTATGATAGTTTTAACAAATGACATAAAGCGGTCTTAAAAACAGAAAAAGAACAAGCCAACCAACTATACAACTGACCAGTGGAGCTTCTACAGCAGAAAAAAAAAAGTTTATTTAAAGGATATCTGGAATTGTTAAAAATCATCCTTCAGACTTTAGAGTCACTTAAGACTTAGGAACACCTGTCTAAACATCTAGTGATATATTTCAAAAAGAACAGTAAAATGAAAAGAAATATATTTTTAAATGGATTGAAAAATAAAATAAAAATGAAGCAGGGTTGTTACCTATTATTCTAAAGTACTGGGTAATTTTACATATCATGTAATTAACCATATGATGTTCTCTCTGAGCAATAGACCTACTTTATACATCATTTTTTGAGGTAATCATTTTATACAGTGAAGCAGGACTATTTATTTCACTTGAATAGTTATGATTTAACTTTCATTTCTGTCAGCATTAACCTTTTTGCCTAGATGAATTTCTCAGGTTAATTATATAGGACCAGATTTTCCTCATTGAAAATGCCACTGAAATTTCTCAAATCATAAAAGTTAGTATAAGCCAGATGGAATCTATTAACAATTCCTCTCAAACTTCTTCAGATTGCTTCAGTTCTTTCCTATTTTATACTGGCATCATGTACAATCTCCTATATGCTCTTCCATCCTTTACCATACACTGCTCTTTTCAAGGTCTACAGTCACTTTGCAATATGACAAATCTGAAGGACATACCTTTTTTTTTTTTTTATCTTATGTGTTTTATCCATGGTATTCAATGGAGCTGACCACATTTTCCTTCCAAAAACACATTTACTTGCTCTCTTCTGTAACTCCATAATATTATCATTTTCTTACTACTTCTCTCTCAGGTGCATTCGCTGACTTCTATTTGTCGGACTAGAGATACCCGGAGTTTGTCTTCAGCCTTTAGCCTTAATCAGGGAACACCCTGTAATCACATGATTCTAAATAACATTTATGCAGATGCCTTTATACATACCCTCAAGGAGAAGATCTTTTAACTCCAAATTCATATGTCCAGTGGCCTACTTGACATCTCTATGCCATTTCTTAAATGTAACGTGTCCAAATTTGAATTCTCACTCTTATGGTTTAAAAGCCCTGTTCTTTCTCACCTTAAGGATTTCATAGGCCAAAACATGGTTCTCAAGCCAAAAAACTTGGAATTTACTCTTTTTATTTTTTATCTCTAATATATTGTATTTATTTTGAAGAATTGTCTATCTTCAAAATAGAAACAAATGCATACAATGATTTTCCTTTTTTAACTGCTGGCACTTTAGTCAAACCATCACTTAGTATTGACTGAAATAAAGCAATAACCTTCTGATTTCTTTCATTCCATTATTCCTCTTCTATAAATCAGTTTATTCATGGAAGCCAGATCCTGTTGCTGCCTTAATTAAATTATTCCAATAGCTTTTTATATCATCAGAATATAATCCAGGCTTAATTATATGCTTTCAATGTCTTACATCATCTTGACCCCTGGATAAGTCTCCACCACCACTTTGATTAACACCCTCCTGTGTGGTTGCTATTCTTCAAACACATCATCTTTCTTTCTGTTGGTTTGGTACCTCAAACCCATTCTGTTTTTAATATTTAGGAGTCTCAAGTCCCTTTTCTGGCTGAAATTCTCTCAACATATGCCTTCATGTGGCAGAACCTTGTTATTCATGACTTAGCTCAAATATCATCTTTTCAAATGATAATATATTCATTCATGTTATTCTGTATATTATGCTATAATCATTTGGATTTATAATTTTACTTCCCTCCCTCCACTTTTTAATTACCTATTTTCCTTAGTAGAATCTAAACTATATCCCAACAGGGAACACATCTTGTTCTCAACTCTATCCTCAGTCCTAGGAAAATATATGATTAGTAATATCTGTCTAATAAATATTTATCTTTCTACTAGATAAATTAAGTGCTCTACTATTCCTTTTTTTATAGAAACAAAATTATCAAAGAAGGGCTAGCAGTCCTATATGCTAATCCTTATTCTAATAACGACTGGCTTTTCTCATAAATGTGTGTAAATCTCCCTTCTCTGTGCTCCAATTTTCCTGAGGGATTTGGCTAAATCATATCTAAGCTCCTTTCTGATGATTCTATTTCAATGATTGAAGGAACATATAAACCATAAAATATTATATTTATTTTTTATTTTATTTCATTTATCTTCCTTATATTTGTGCTATCTCAAAGAAAATTTCATTACTCAGATATTTTACGAAGGTGTAGATGAGATGGATACTCAGTACTCATGGTTTTTATTCTCTGTTTTTCTTTTTAGATCAACTCAGTTTGTGCAATTTTCTAGACAGGCTGATGTTTAAAATCTTTCCTGTTGTAATTGTGAAGATATTTTTGTGTTTCTGCTCTTCAATATTTTCTTAATAGTTCTGCCAACTCCCCCATCATCCTCTCGCTCAACAATTTCAAATGACCTTTCAAGGATTTTGCTTAAAAATATAAATGGAAACATACTTTTGTTATATGCACAAGAAGGAACTGATATGATGAGGCAATGAAAATATATAGCATATGAGTCTTTCTACTTAGCACCGTTTTAGTTCATACTGAAGGAATATGCTTCTTTGTTAGCTGAACACTTCCCTGGCCTTGTATTATTTCTTTTATTCCACATCTTTTTCAAGAGATTTACAAATAGAAGCTCTTTTGTTTATTCAAGCCTATGCCCTTTTTACATTAGGTTTAGTTTCTTTTTCTTTTTCTTTCTCTTTTTTCTTTTTAATACATTACTAAGTAGTAAGTAGGTTCAGCCTTGGGGATTTGCCAGAGCCCTCTTACAGCTATTTCTTATTAAAATTTAGAGAATCAAGAAGCTTTTTTTGTAGCAAAGTATTCATCAGACCAACTATGATTCACTAGCAATAAGCATTTCACGTCATGTCTGCAATCATCAAAAGACTTGATTTAGACACATGAATGGAAGCTTCTTTTGGTTTTTCGGTTGCCAATTCAGTCATCTCCACTCCCAGATGTTAATCACAATCACATAGCATCAGATTAAGAACTGGGATAAAAGGAATATATGTATATCCTACAGAAGAATATATGTATGTTCTACAGTTATAAATTGCATACTAATGCAGTAGTAGGAAAATTTTAAACTTTATCCTTCTGTTCCTAAAGGATATGATTTTCCTTTAAAGTGTTTGACTCATGATCTCTTAATAAGTATATCACAATCATGATTCTTTGTTTACTTGGTATGCTGTTTAACTTTTAAAGATATTCTTCCACAAATAATAAATGCTGATGGTAGCAAAGGAAATGATAATATATAGAAAAACATATGTATTAATTCTTCTTCCAATGCAAATTCTAAGGTTTCTATTAAACATAGATTTAAGTGTACCCATTATACTTTTCTCTATAATCATAAACACATATAAAGAGACATTAGTTTATTTTAAATAATATGCTTAAATACATATGTATTTATTTTCCCTGCTAAATATCTTTTACCTATACATTGCCCAAAGTTAGCAATTTAATATATTTTTGAATAGATATATTATCTCTATATATTCTCTATCATATAAATTAGATTCTTTATTTCTATCATTCTCCTGCTTACAGACATTCAAGTTGTTATACACATCTTGCAATTTATTACAAACTTTTTTCCTATATGGCGATTCACTGTTGTCTTTTCATTTGAGATACTTTGTTTTTGTTTTTTAATTTCTATTTTAGTGGAGTCCAAAATATTGAAGTACTATTTTTAAAAAATATGTATATTTTAAATATAAATAGATTCTCCCACATTTGTTCCAAATGAGTTTTAACATTGTTAACAGTAGACTGCATGAGGTTACCGATTGCCCATAGTATCACTACTCCCAGGGGACTGAAAATAACTCATGGACGTTTTAATTTGTATTTACCAATTAATGTCTGATCACAGTAAGCTTTACATATGTTTAAACTAGTAATATTAAAATTAATACTAGTATTTATATTGTTTGTGCTTCTTAAGTCTTCATATGCACTTAGATCTTTTGGAACCCCCCTTTACTCTTCCAGATATCTGTTTAGCTATATAAAAATGTAATATTTTTGGTTACTGCATTGTCATAAAAAGATTTATTATCTAGTAGAAAATGCTCTCCACACTCTTCTGTGCTTCTTATTTAATATGAGTTGCTGCAAATTGTGTAATACTATTGCTATCATCATTCTATATTATCAAATATATCTAGTTCGAGTTGACACACATTTATATCTAATAATTTTTAATGCTGAGTTTTTACACAACACACATACTTGTAAAATGTAAAACAGGTGAATGTAAAAGACAGCACAGATGACATGATACAGAGAGCTTTGATATTAAAGATAGTAATGAGCGTATATGTAAATGAAATAAATTTTGTTTCACCTATCTCTTGAATTTTGATTTCAAATTTGTAAGTGAACAGTATATATTTAAAAATGTGCTGTTTAAAGCTGTTATAAAATATTTAAGACCTCCAGAGCTTTGTGAAAAGAAACTCATGTACCCACCATCCAGTTTAAAAATAATAATAATAATAGTAATAAAACATCACTGTGTCATTTTAAGACACCTGTGCACTCCTTGTTTCCTGTATGGGCTCCTTTTGACAGAGATTACCATTATCTTGGACTTGCCATTTCTTATTCCCATGCATTTCTTAATTCTTTATGACATATAATTAAATGTATATGTAAACAACATATGGTATTGTTTTTCATGTATTTAAACTATATGGAAATAAAATACTGTATGTAGCCTTCTGGAAACTGTTTTTATCTTTTAATACCACATTTACAATATTCATCATTGTGGCCTAATTATGTATATTTATCTATACTTAGAATATAATTGTATGAATATACTTACAGTTTATCTCTTACGTTGTTAATGGATGTAGAGTTTGTTTCCAATATATTGCTTTAAAATATTCATAGTTATGTCTTAAATGTTCTTCCATATTTTATATTTTTTTCTATGAAAATTTCTCTGCATTACATAATAGATATGGAACTGCTAGGTTGACGACTATAAACATTCACTCTGCTACACATTGCAAAATATCTCTCTGAAGCTTAATTATTATTTTGAAAATAATATATTTAGTTCTTGAAACAATCTACCATGTAAAAGTTTAAATTATCTTTATATTTTAATATTTGAATTTTGTTAATGTATTGTTTTATAAATTACATTTTGCAATGACTTACATTTCAGTGTTATAATCTCTAAGAATATTAATTATCTCCCTCTATTCTGGACTTATTGTATTTTAATGCTATTTTAATAGCTTTTTTATATTTAGATAAACCATTTTTGTGAATTATTTTCCTAAATTTATGGGTTTCTGTTACTATTGTTAATAACATTTTTATACTGGTACTTTTTCTAGATAATTATCACCAGTAAAATAGTAATTTTGTATATCGCTTTTTCCCTAATTTTATCAAATTCTCTAATTTTAATAGCTTTTAAATGAGTCACCTCGATTTTATGGTATCTAATTTTTACAATTTTCAATGTTTGTCTTACCTAATGTATTTAATGACTCAATTTAATTAGGTACATAGTGCAATTTTAAAATATCAGCACAAAATAATGTGCATAAGAACTGTTAACAAGTAGTAGACACAATCATTGCCTTGATTTTTTTTCTCAATATAAGTGTGGCAGAAATTTATTTTATAAAATAAGAATTGTTTTTAAAATGTGGCAGATACGCATTTAAAAAATTCTAAAAACTGATATTGTAACTAGGTTAAAATGATCTGGGATACTATCCTAAAATGCATTTAAAGAAATATTAAGAAGTTTTGTATGCATGATATAAAATAATAGATAAAGTAAATTGATTCATTCCAGGGGGGGAAATGAGGCCTTCATAAAAATAGATGATTCTAAAAAAAATATGGTCAAAATAGATCAGTTTAAATCTTTGTAAACGGCATAAATAGTTCAAGAAAGTAAAAAGACCTCAACCTTTTACTGAGAGGTTTATAAATACAGTTGGGTTATGCTTTTATTCTGAGCTATGCTCATTAGATGTTAATTATTTTTTAAATGTTAATGTAAAATAATTTTAATGAAATAGGAATTATGTAACATTTAAAGTTTCTCTAAGTATAACTCAATAAGTATAACTATTTTTCCTGTTGATTTTGAAAGGTCGAGTTTTAGTAAACTTGCGCATTTAGCATTGCTTTTTTCTCCTTTAATTTTTTTTTCACTTAAATTCTGTTTTCACCAATGTCAATATTATAGGTTTCGCTTATGTTTACTTATTATAAGTTGTGCTAGCCATTTTCCTATTTTCTAAAGAGTCACTCAACAGCCTTCTTTTCTTTTATTCATCTCTGTTTCACAGTGAGGCTGACTCTTGAAAACCTTATATTCCAGGCTCACTTCCAACTAGCTTTCATTGAGAGGCAATGGCAGGGCCTCCTTCACGGACACAGGACTCTACCTTAGAAAGAGCTTGGTTTAATGCTGCATAGATGCTGTCTTGAAATTCTTTAAAAAGGACATTTATACTAGAAATATTTTCTATATACTTAGTGATCATATATTTCAACATTCCAATTAATTCTCTCAATCACACACTACATTTTCATCCCACTTTCTTATATTGTAGGACATATATTGGCTTAAAATAATCTAGTACAATAATTTTTTTTTTTTACTTATTGTATGTCATCCCTGAGTTCATTAAACCTGATGAGAGGAGAAGCCTGGCTTCTCTTGTCTACTGCTGAATTCCCAGTGCTTAGAATTCTGCTTGACTAATTGAAGATGCTCAACAAGATTTTGTTCAATTAATGGATTAAATATTGCTGGTACTCATTATCTACTTTCTGTCTACAGGGACGTTTTTATAAAAGTTAAGAAGCTTTCTTATATTGTAAATGTGATAGTTCTTTTAATTCTGTACTTTTTAATCTGAAATTTCAGAAAGCTTAACATTTTTATATTGGTTATATGAATATATACTCTAAAACTCTTCTTTGATTTTTACGTGTGGTTTTCATTATTTTTTTAATGTGTTTTGTGTGCCTGTGTGTGTATGTGTGAGCTACCTTACAATTTACTTCCAGTATAATGACTTTTCCCTCAATTTTCCTATTAAAATTTTTTAAATTCAGTATGGGACTATGTACAATTTGTCAGGCCTGAAACTTATACAATTTAGGGACTCTTCTTTAAGAAAAATAATACAACTTTATAATAACAAAATTGCTGGAGCCCTTTAAAACTCTCTTTAGGCTGGAAAACACTTCAGTTTTCTAAACTCCCATACTCATATATCCTAAATATTTTTAATCTGATTACATGAATTTTTATCTTTTTTCTCATTAGATGTTTCTTCATAGTAACCTCTTTCTTTCTGCTTTTTCACCTTATCTAGTGATTGCTTGTTTTTACTGGCTAGACACCATCCTCTGCTTGCTAAGGATATTGTGATAAAATACCCTTAACTTCTTCCTCAGGCAGAGACCTGCTGTATAAATGTGGCATTTATGCTTGGAGAGATGTTTTCCTGGTAGAGATTCATATATATTTTCAATTCCATTCATGAATTATGCAAATAGCAATGTCTTGTGGCAGGAACACAGTTCTCTCTGGTGAAATGACTTGAACTTATGTGTCTTCTGGTCAACTCTGCACAATACTCTTCCAGGAGTAGTTACTGAATAGTCTTTAATACAATGTTTTTAAAGACTAAATAAAATCTTATAATAATATGTCTGGAATTAAGTGTTATCCTCATTAATTTTAATATTCCATTTCTATCTAGGGAAGCTATCAGTGATTGCTATATTATAATGAGCTCAGAAAAATATTATACATCTACATATGGTAACAGAGCCAGTTTTAAAGAGAAAGTTACCTTAATATACCATAAAATTTCTTATTATCTACTTGGTATTCAAATGTTCATCGTAAGCCTTCCTATTACATTTTCTATTTAAATCCTCAAAAACATTGTCTAATTCCCAGTTAGTCCTAGAAACAATGTTACCCGTATGATCATCCTTTCTAAAGTTTTAAAATTAAATTTAGTGGGGTAACATTGGTTAATGATATTATATAAACTGTAGGTGTACAACTTTATAAATGATCATGATTTTTATGGTATAATAGAATAATAATGTGCTCTGAAGTTCAGTAGACCTGGGTTAGAATTTCCCTTTTAACACTTAGAATCTTTGTAGAAAGATAAACTGTCAAAATCATTTTCTATCATATTGTGATAAGATACATAAAATGCCTAGTTTATACCAATCATGTAATAAATTTATAATTAAATTCAGAAGCACATGTTAATTATTTTATTATAAACGTCAAGACATGATAAACTTCCATTTTTAAATGTCTTGAGTTTGATCATGGTATTTAGGATATGGATAAGAATATTTTTGTTCTTAAGAAAATATGTTAAAGTAATTAAGGGTAAGGTGTCATGTATGTATGTGCATCTTACTCTCAAGTGATTCAGGAAAGAATAAAGAAAAGATTGAGAATAAAGGAAGCAAATATGGTAAAATGCTTAAAAAATAATAAATTGTAGTGAAGATTATGCTAGTCTTTATTGAATTCCTTCAAAATTTCTTCAAGTTGAAATCTCTCACAATGACCATTTGAAAAGTAGACATTTGTATCTTGATGTTTCCATGTCACTAGTGCACATTGTAGTATAATGTGAAGGCATTAACCTTAGCATGTAACATGACTTCAGTCCTTCAGCATATACTTAGTTATTACATACCTGGCTTTGTTCACTGTGATAGACCCATAGGCTATAGTGATGAGAAAAATCAGACATGTTCATTTTCCTCATAAAATGCATTAGTGCACAAAGTACAAAAGACATTAAATAATCATACAAGTAAATATTCAGTTATAAATAAACCTCTATAAAACAGAAGCTTTTTGTTGTGAGCCAGTGTAAATGGAAGTTGTATTAATTTGAAGCTCCAATAATGCTATTTTAAGGAAATAGTATTTGATTTTAAATATAAAGGGTGAATAGGTGTAGAAAAGGTCTAAGTTTATGGTGATGAATATTTTTCCAGGTTATAGAACAGCATACACAAAGGCACTGTGGCAGGGGTTAGTGTGGTTTATTTGATAAACTAAAAGAAATATAAGTAGTCAAGCCATCAAAAAAAGAAGAAAAGTGTTATACCCTCGAGGGCATTATGCAAAGTGAAATAAGTCAGACAGCAAAAGACAAATACTGTATGATTTGTCATCTATATGGAATCTAAAATAAAATAATAATAAAAAAATAAAACCCAAGTTTACAACACAAAGAACAGATTGGTAGGTGGCCAGAGGCAGGGGGTAGGGCATGAGAGTGAACTCTTTGTTTTTATAGTTTAAATAAATTAAGGGTTGTTTTTCAATAAATAAATAAGAATAAAAAGTAAGGTAAAATGTATTATTGAATGAAAGGAAAGTGATAAAGGAATAATCGAAGGGAGTTAAGGTAATGTCTGTGGAGAGCTAATAGGAGACCACTGTGCTATCTGGGCGTCTGTGACAGAGAAGAGGAAATGTTCGACAGTCATTAGTGATGTCATCAACAGTGGTGAACAAATGTGAATGAATGTGAGAAATGCCTTCATGCAAAAATGACAGGACAAAGTGATAGACTGGTTAAGGCGAAGGCTGAAACCCAGCTTAAGAAACTGGTTGCATGGTGATTATCATTCACTGAAATAAGTAAACACTGAAGATTGATTTTCAGCAGTTTTGGCTAAACATCCTGCGAATGTATCTGTTGAGAATCCACGTCTGAGTATGTGGAACAACCCTCAGGACATAGGTCTGATCTAGAGATAAGCCTTTGGAACAGACAGGTACCAAAGCCTGGGTGCAAAATATTATGTTGAATTCCAGTTTGAATTCCGATTTTGAGACTCAGTGGCTATGTGAAATTGGAAGAGTCCCATTATCCCCTCTGACCCCAAAATTGTTCATCTTTAAAGTGGGGACTTGCAATTATCTATTAGCTAATCCTGCTTAATTGTTACCATTGTTGCATTCAAGACAGAGCATAAATTTATAAAGCAAACAGAATGACATTTATTTTTTTTCTGGCTACAATGACATTCAATGAGCAGAGAAAAGTGAATAATTTTTAATTTCTAGAAAGAGTTATCAGAATCTGATCTTTGTGAGGCTGTTTACTGTGTTTAGGGTGAGGCAATAGTGCATCTTCCCTAGCCATACTAAGAAACAATGAAACATCCAAAAATGAATAACTTCAACAACACGTTCTTTGTTCTTTTTAGACCAAGCAGTGAAACAAACAAAACAAAGCAATTAATATTTCTGAAATCATTGTTTATAGTTCATGAACTTTATTTATCAGTTGGCTTTGTAAATGTTACTTCCTAGTTTTTTTACACTTGGCTAAATGTAATTCCAACACACTTGACATTTCTATCTGTTTGCATGTTAAAAAAATAATAATTGTTACGTAGAAGAGATTTGCAGAAGAAAAAGATACAAAGCACTGATGAAGAAAGTACTGTTATTTGACCCTGAAGGAACAAAGACAAAAACATACTCTAAATTATCTATCTATCTATCTATCTATCTATCATCTATCATCTATCATCTGTCTATCATCTATCTATCTATCTATCTATCTATCTATCTATCTATCTATCATCTATCTATCTATCATCTATCTATCTATCTATCTATCTATCTAATCTATATATCTACCTACATACATACATACATACATACATACATACATACATACATACATAATCAATTTGGGACCAGCTGGTGAATGTATAATAGCCATATGTGGCTTATTAGATTTATAATATCACTGTAAATATGTCTAACACATGTCTGAGACTGTAATGTAACCTCTGTTGTATAGCAAGAGTAAAAAACAATGAACATTCCCTAGGGAAAGAAAGCAATATATTTGATTTTCCTGTTTTCATTCTTCTCAAGCACTACAATTCCTTTTACATTTTATACTTAGGCAAACTCGTATAATTAACATCACATATTTTTTTCTTACTTCATTAGTGACATTTACACCTGTACTATTAAAAAATGTGCTAATGTTTTATTTATGACTTTTATAGCCTTACTTATTGCAATTCACGCCATTCACATTTAACAAAGACAGAAACTAATAAAAGCCAGGTATTGGGTATTATTTATCCTTGTCCCTGGCATGATAACAGCTTTAATGAAAAAAAGGAATAAAATCTTAGACAGTAGTAATTACTCCAATCACATTTACCTCACAATGCAGATGGAGTATGATGCTGTGTCCTTCATGTATTCACATCACAATGAAAAATACACAGCGCTGTCACTAAGCATAAGTCAAGCTGAACAAATGGGTTTTTAATTTGCACTAGAAAATACAGTCAACCCACTGTACCTGATCTTACATAGAAGGACATTACAAAGACATATGAGAGGTTAAAACATTTAAAATAGTGGACTCAAGGAGATTGGGTGGGGAAAAATGATATTTAAGGTGAAATAATATAGCAGCACAAGAATGCATCAATCAAAGGAATACTTTGCCATAAAAATTCATACTAGGATGGGGCATTACGAAAGAGGTACAAATTGAATGCAGATCAATATATCTAAAAAGAGGCTATAATAAGCCTTAAAACGGATAATGATTTAGATTAAGGTACAAACCTGAAAGAGTAGGATAGTTAAGATTATGTAGTTAAAAATCAGGAAGGCTGGTTATTACAATCATTAATCTGTTGAATCTGACTGAGGGCAGTCACAACAACAACAACAAAAAAGATGGCAAGTGCTTGTAACATATGGGCCTATCCTGTTTGTGACAGCTGTCTATAAATTAATGATGCATGAGAAAGAGCTTTATAGAGAACTAAATAGAGCTAAAGTGTTTAAATTGGAGTTGTTTAAAATACTACCATAATTTTAGGACAGATTTAATATATTATACTCAAACATGCTCTTCATAAAAATTCCCATTGCTTATAAAGACAAATTTGAGACTTTATTTAATTTTAGTATTTTCTATCATATTTTATCTTAATCCTAGGATGTATGAAAATGCAAGGTGACTTGGATACAACAAGTACATTCAATAAATGTATTGCTAATATGAATAATGCAATATGGCAGATATTCTATATGTGTTATATAACAGTGACCTTGAGATGGTTATTATTATTTCAATACGCAGGTAACAAATAGGTTCATAGATTTTGAGTTGCTTATTAAATGTCATGAAATTATTTTAATCCAGATTTTCTGACTTCAAGTTCAATGCTCTTTGACAACCTTTAATACCTTCTGCATGGACTGAATTATGGGCTGAATTCCGTCTCTCCCAAATTCATGTGTTGAAGGTCTAAACTCTAGTACATCATAATATGGCTGTATTTGTAGATACAGCTTTTAAAGAGGTGATTAAGTTAGAATAAGGTTATTAAGATGAGCCCTGACCCAATCTGACTGGTGTCCATATAGGAGGAATAGTTTGTACACACAAAGAGACCAGGGAAGCTCTCACACATTGAGGAAAGATCATGTGATGACACAGTGAAGAAGAGGCCATCTTCAAGTCAAGGAAAAGGCCACAGAATGAAACAAAATCTGCTGACATCTTGATCTTGGACTTAAAGCTTTTAGAACTGTGAGGAAAGAAATTTGTGTTGTTTAAGCTACGCAGTCTATGGTATTTTCGTTATAGTAGCTTAGCAAACCAATATACTTTCAGATCTAGGAAGCAGATAAGACATTTTTAAATATTATATCATATTGTAGTCAGATAATTTTTACTTTTAGGGTTAGGGTAACAGTAGAAGGAAAAAAAAATTTGAAATTCCACAGATTGTGATTCTCAACTCTCCAAATCTTTACTTTCTTTTATACTCCTGGTTAAAGAATTTGCCTTTATAAGCTTTTGCTTTTATCATTAAAAAAATAATTTGGTAATACACAGGACGATGGAGAGAGAGAGTGTGTGGGTGGGTGTGTTTGTGTGTGTATACTTATAAACAGAATTCCAGGGTCATTACTGACATAATATATATTTTTTTGTTTTCATCCCTTGAATACATAATCCCATCACCACTTCTTCAGTCAGGACACAATATTTGAAGGAATGATTTCAGGAAAGGGAGTTGGGATGGTTTTCAGTTCAACTTTCAGAATAAGAAGCCAGGGCATAGATCTTATTCTCCTTTTCTTTAACGTACTATGTTAGGAGGATGAATTTCATTAAATATATGCCATTAAACATATCAAGCCCAAGCCACCAAACCAAGCCTTTGAATCCAGAAAGATGGTTTACTTATTTGTCCCATTTTTATAGATTCTGGCTCAAGTGAGCTAGGTCCTGGTCCCTGGCCCATGTCAGTGAGTGGAGTCAGCATATTTTGTTTTTCTCTAGAAATTATCCGTATCACACCCTGAACCTCACCCTAGTGATGCAAATGCCTTGCTCCTTTGGTGTTTTACTCTAAGTCTGTGAATGAGAGTTTTCTCTGTCACAGTATAAGAATGTGAAAAAGATTCCTGAGACATTGTGTATTACCAATTCATCTGCAGTGGCCAGATTCTTCTTTCTTGACAATAAATAACACTTTCAAAATATAAAACCTGAAATTCCAATGATTTTTCTCTTCTAGAGAAAATCGTGTGGGGCTAGGGGGAGTGTGAAAGGAACCACAACTGTGGAAAAGCTTCCTTTAAAAATGAAGATCTCATAGTAAAACAAAAAAAAAAAAGTAGAAGGATGAGACAGATGATATATAATAAATCCAATAATGAATTCATCTGCCTCAGTTTATCCAAAAAAGAAATCACAATTAACACAGATGGGCTTTCTGGGAAAAAAAATCAATGATTTGACCTCATCAGCAATGAGATAACACAGTGTTGTGGTTCCCGAAACAGAAAGTACAAAAAATGACCTATGAACACTAAGCTAAAAGCTTATTAAAAATCTTAATACCATTTTAAACATCAGCTACTCAGGATAAGGATATTAGCAGTTTTTCAGGCAATGTTTGAGAGTCTAATGTCTACCATGTTCCTTTAGAAACTTTAAACGCCTAAGTTATTTACAGTCTTTAGAACTCAGAGAGAAGGTTAAAGTAGCTACCTGTCAATTATCTTATTAATCAAAATTATACAAATATTTCTGTGGAAATTCATTTGGCATTTAGTCACTCAATGTTATTCAGACAATGACATTTTTAAAATAATCAAAGAGCTTAATTCAAACAAAAAAATATTAGTTGTCCTTATGGTATTCAAAGAAAAGTCCAAGCCTATAAGTCCCTATATATATATCTCACACATGGGAAAAATATGTAAATTATTATTGAAGACTCCTTGAGTAAAGAAAAGACTACAGGAGTTAATTTTGGCACACTAAATATTCTAAATATAGAAAAGACAAGTATATGTCTGTAAAACATTATGTAAACTGTATTTTAAAATAAAGGTCTCTTTTAATTATAAAATAAACAAATACTAGGAAGGGTGAAATCTCTGGATTATCGGATTATTTTATAAGGCAGTTGAAACTAGATAACTGACTAAACAAAGGCAATGTCAAGATTGTAGAGCATCTTTTCACAACATTGGATATTATGATACATAAAATCAATTAAAGCTATGCTTTTTATGTAAATTTTTAAACTCTTAGATAAGTGCAAATAAAATGAAGTTTTCCTGTTAAAATTTCATCATCTTAAAAATAAATTAAGAATACTCTGCTATGGAACATAATGTCATTACACTGTAATGAGGAACACTGAAAAAATGTTTTAATTATTCTGCACATTAAAACAAAGTTTTAATATAAAATATAGTTGATAGCATGACACTCTCAAACATAAAACAGCTCAATGGTAAGGTAAAATGAAACCTAGAGGAAGAATGAAGTTCTAGGGTCTGGTCTTGGTTCTTTTAAGTGACAAGGACATGAGTTTGGCAGGAACAGGCCTTACAGATATTTTAAGTAGCAGATATTTAAGGTCTGTTGCAACCAATACCTTTATAGCCCATTTCTACTTCAGTAGAATATGTTATTAATGAAGTCATCTCCACTTTTTATATACAACTAAGTTTACGATTTTAGATGTTTAGTGCACACATCAGCACGCATGTGCACACACACACACACGTGCATGCACGCGCATGACATGACCATAGTTAATTAATTATACCTTTATTACGTTCTAGGATATTCTTTCATGCTTTGCTCAGATCACAGTGGACCTCCAATTTCCAAATATTCCACACACATGGTTTTCTCTGTCTCTACTTATTTGACACTCTTAACCTCCTCACTCACTCATTGATCTCTGTGGCTCAAAATTCCACACCACACATACTTCAAAACAGAGCTTATGTGCTACCATTTCAGTGACATCTGCAGTAATTATTCCTGCCAGAATTGTGCTCCCACAGACTTTTTATTTTTTTAGAAGCCCTAACTATATCCACCACTCATTATTTTTGACATCAGATTGATAAATTCAACTGTCTTCATAACAGGCACTATACATTATGAAAGCAGAAATTATTCCATTCATTTTCGCTTTTCCACAGTGTAATAACGCAAATGTTTAATGAATGAGAAGAAAGCACTATGTTATTTATCTCAAACAATTACTATAAAAATATCTCTCTCCAGAATCCATATGATTTTAATATAATCTACGTCAGGTATCTTTTAGAAATAAAATTGAAAATGGTTATGGAAACTATATGCATTTCAGAAGAACTCATATTTTATTTGGAGATCTTATAATCACTTTGACATGAAAAATGAATTAAATCACTGGAAGGCTAAAGAATGTACCAAATCCCTAGTCTTAATCCTCATTAATTCCCATAAAGACTATCACCATTGGCTTTTAACGATCTCTCCAGATCTAGAGACATCCTGAAGGCTAATCGTCCAGTACATCACACAGCGTGACCAATGTTCTGAAATAACACGTTGCACTTCCATCTCTAGAATCAACTGTCACGCTGCTTCTGCTTAAATCATGCCGCCTTCTAAAGCTCTGGCCTTCAGATCTCTCATAAGCCAGTTCATACGTCTCCAAATTTGTCACTCACTACTTCTTAAGTGAATTCTTTACTTAGAAGATTCATCTGATATTTTCCACATAAAATATGTTTCAAATCCCTGGCTCTGCTCCATCGCTTACCTCATTCCCACCACCTGGAATGTCCTTGCCTTTTCTCTCCTCTCATTAAAGTTGAACTCTCAATGGAAATTTCACATAACTGGAGTAATCCATAGTGATGTTTCCCTACCCTGAACTCTTAAGAAATTTATTACTTGAACTACTAATTAGATAAACTGAGCACTATGTTGCAATTTAAACTTTTATTCATAGAAGTGCCTTTTCTGCTCAAATTAATTTTCAGCAATGATTTTTATACTTTTTAATTTCTAGGCTTTTTAAACATGGTGCTTAATACATAGCCTTAAATTTATTTATTTATATATATATATATATATATATATATATATATACACACACACATATATATATGTATATGTATATATATACACATATATACACACACACACATATACACACACATGTATATATACATATATACATAAAAGAAATGTAAATACCTGTCTAAAACATCTGAGAATAAGATTATTTCTCTTTTCTATTTATTATATACTACTTTGCAAGAGTAGCTACTTAAATAATAAAATATGAGTTCTGTGCTCCAAGAGTTTAGAGTTTATAGCAAGAGTTTATAGCAAGAACAAATAAATAAATTAAAGTCAAGTAATGAATGTCATAACAGCTATGCATACAAACTGCACTAAGGCTAATTTGAGTGATTTTCACAATTTTGTGAGGGAGGAAATATGTGTGATTCTCTTCAATAAATTTGGACATAGAATTTATCAGACAGGTAAGATCAGGAAAACATGTTGATTAGAATTATTAAAAGCAAAAAGAAAAAGGGACAAGGACAATCAAAGGCAATAGAGTTGTTCAGTTCATAGAAATATACACACCTCTCATTCTCAGTGCATTGTGTGACACATAGTATATACTCAAAATTGATAATTGAATGGCTAAAAGAATGGATTCAAAGAGATCTATACAGGGTCCAGAAAAGGAATGAACTCATTGAAAATATATACCATGCTACATTAAATTATTTATAACTCATCACAACCTTGTCAGAAAAGTATCTCCATTTTACAAATCAGGAAACTGAGGCCCAAAGAAAGGTCTTTGCTTAAGTTCAAGGTACAGCAAGCATTCTTACTCAGACTTATCAAAATTTTTGCCACTTATCTTTACTATACATTACCCTACCTCTCAACTTTCCATAGAATTGTAAATAAAAAAAGGGTGACATACATAGATAGGCAAATGCAAACAGTTGAGTCCCATTTGCTTACATTATGAACAAAGCCCAGAGTGAAAAGCAGGGAGCAGGAACCACAGTATGAAGGACTGTGACTGCCAAGTTAAGGCATGAACTTTATTTTATAGGCTGTGTCATGCCATAGAAGAATTTGAAGATTGTTTTATGTTAAATCTCACCTTGCTAACTGTGTGATAGGGACTGGTAAGGAAAGTGATCAGAGAGAACAAAAGAGTTAGGAACATGTAAAAATGTAATAGCTCTCTGGAGGAAAAATAAGGGTCTAACTAAAGCATTGGAAATAAAAAGGAAAGTGAGAAGAGTCATGCTATTTAGGTGGCAGAATGCATCGAATGGTGGAACTGGGTGTCTGACAGCCAAGTGAGTGCAAATTTTAGGACAATGTCCAAGCTGTAACTTATCTATTTAGCAGTAATATCTTTAATTTAGAAAAAGACTATAGGTAGAGATGCAGGTTCCAGCCTCATAAGGCAAACTAATTTAGAGAGGGTTGTGATGTTTTAGAGGGCACTTCTAAGTATGCTGTGGGAAATTTGAGTCTGTCCAAAGGAAAGTGGAACTACTAAATGGGAGAATTCGGAGTTATATAAGTAGTGTTTAAAGGGAGAGACTTGGATGAGTTCACCCAGGGGAAAGTATACAGAGACAAGAAATTCATGATCATCTAGATTTTAGGGGTTCTTGAATAAATTACCAAGAAGCAGTCAAAGAAATAGGCAGAAATATAAAGGTGATGATTTAATGAAAGAAAAGAGGTAGAGTGTTTCAAGGCAGAATTGCTTAACAGGT
Organism: Cynopterus sphinx; assembly: GCA_030015415.1. Taxonomy (NCBI): domain Eukaryota; kingdom Metazoa; phylum Chordata; class Mammalia; order Chiroptera; family Pteropodidae; genus Cynopterus; species Cynopterus sphinx. The sequence goes on from CM057379.1 coordinate 13,433,929, forward strand.
AAATAGTTGCAATTTTGTTAAGAGCTGGAATTAAATTTAAAATAGAAACATATTATAGGATATTGGCAACTTAATAAAGATGATTGAAGGGAAGTTGTAGGAACAGAAAACTAAATGCAGGGAAGGAAGTCTATCACAAGTACTCTGTTCTTCGAAGTAATTTATAAAAATAGAGAATAAAACAAAAATTTGTCCAGATTGGTATTAGAAATAAAAAAAAAAAGAATGCAAGTGTAACCTCATAATCATGAATCAGGCCATAAGGTATCGTTTAAATATATACATAATATATATATAATTCTAATTTGGTGTCTGAAATTTCAAAAGCATGATTGTTTCTTGATAGTTCATTGACTACTACATTTTTACAATGGATAAAATTATTGTGTTGATAAATATCTTTATATTACGTCTTCTATTAATAAATTATCTTGTTGTACTGGACAGTAAATATTCTTTTTGGCTGCTCAGAATCTGAGCTTCCTCCCTCTGCATGGAGAATTCTTGTCTTAAACCTCTTAGTTGAAGGCAGAGTCTCCTTAAAGACTAGATGAGGGATGAACTAGACCAAGGCTCAGTTCATTACCCAAACAAGCCATGAACTTTCAGTCAGGAGCTAGTGACACAAAAAAGTCACAACAGAAAGTTCTCTTTTCAAGTAGTTACTATGGCAACAAGTTCAAGTTTCCAGAGATAGCACAAGGGTTGAAGTTTGTTATAGCATTCAAAATTCAATGGCAGCTATGGTGTCCATTAAAAACACATAAAGAAGCAAATAAAAACAGTATTTGTATCTGTGGATGCCGTGATAATTCTGCATTACAATTTCCAATGTTGTTTTAAGGTGTCTCAAAGCCTCTTTCTCCTGAACTGTTATTTCTCTGAAATCCCCATTTTATTTCTGTTAAATTAGCTAAATTTGGCTTATTTTTCTTGACTATAAGAAGCTTACCTAATCCATTTTTTTCTTTTAAAATTAAAAGCAGTTTTAGGTTTACAGAAAAGTTGAGCTGCTCAATTATATAGAGTTTCCATATCCTCCTCCTACCACCAATCTCACACCCAGTCACCCTATAATTAATATGTTGAATTAGCATGCTATATGTGAGGAGCCAATATTGATTTATTATTAACTTGAGTTCATTGTTTACATCAGGGTTCACTCTTGATGTGGTATATTCTATGTTTTGACAAAACTCCATAATATATATCCAACATTACAGTACATATTGAGTAGTTTGGCTGCCCTAAAACTTCTCTGTGCTCTACCTATTCATTCCTCATTCTCTTCTTCCAAAACCCTGTCAACCACTGATCTTTCCACTTTCTTCATATTTTATCTTTTCCATAATGTTATCTAATTGTAATCATACAATGCATAGCCTTTTCAGATTGACTTATTTCATTTAGCATTAAGTTTCCTTCATGTCTTTTAGTGGCTTGATAGCACATTTCTTTATATTACTGAATAATATTCCATTGTCTGGATGTACCACAGGTTAGTTATCCACTTACTATTGAGGGACAGCTTGGTTTCTTCCAAGCTTTGATAATTATAAATAAAGTTTCTATAAACATTTGTATGTGGGTTTTTTTGTGAACATAAGTATTCAACTTTTTAAATACCAAGGAGTGAGACTGATGCAAAGAATTCATTTTTACAATAAGTAATAAATTAATATATTTTTACAAATAAAAATGATCAAGGTAGGGAAATATAATTGATTCTTATCACTCATGGCAATTTATTCTGTAAAATTACAGAGAACGAAATTAATGAATACTGAACCATTGCTTCTAGAGGAAATACAGGGTTAGGTCCTCTGGTCACATTTTTGTTAACCAATCAATACATAACCTTTCATTATCTGTGTTTCTATGTTTAAACACCTTATTTTGTATAAATAAAAAGTATACACACGTATATAGTTACATTCAGTGACACTGACCTCATATTCAATAGCGCTGTAACTCATGCCTAAATGAAGCCTATCTAACCCATCTGTACTCTCCATAAAGCAAATTGCAGTCTACTTGTGCTTAGGTTCTATGTAGTTCCTCACCACTATGTTTGGGGCCAGTGAAAACACCACACACCCAACAAAAATGCTAAAAATATAGTATTAAATAGACCACAAGAAGAACACTCATTTAAAGTGTAAGAACTAAAACAATAAGGGAAATCATCACCTTGTTCAACCACAACTGGGAATGTGAGTTTTGTGTTACTGAAGTTTTCTACTGTGCATATCTATAATGATCATAAACATTCTACAAGTATTGATTTTGGGGTTAGAAAATAATTTTAGTTAGTTAGAAAATTCACAAATACAGAATTTTAAGGACCAACTCTATGTACCTCTGGGAAAATTTCAGGACTTATATGTTGTTCATATACTTTCCATGTGGAGCTTTCTCTAGTAAAATATTTTTTACCATTATGGTACTTTCAAGAAAAATGCTGCAATATTCTGTATAATTTGAGCATAATGAAAGATTGAGCTGTTTCATCAGTATTACTGTCCATTTATTTTGTTTTGAAGACTCATAATCAACAGTTTTGTAATTGTATGTAATCCATGACTTTGTAATGGTGCAATTCACAAATATAAATTCACTTGCCTAAAGTGGTATAATTTTTATTACTGGAATTTTGTATATAATAAATCAGAAGTTGAACATTTTGTTAGTCAAGAGCAGTATAGGAAAGCTCCATTATAACATATTCATATAGACTTGTTTCACAAGTTACCAACCAAATAATTTCTTTAATATATTTTCTGATACAACCATATTTTTTCATTTTTTTAAAGAACCTTCATATTCTCATGAGTATATTAAATATTGAAATATTTGGTAAAGTCAGAATGATGTAAGCTATTCATAGTATTTCTACATGTGATTATATAGTCTGTGTATTTATGTTCCTAATTTTAATTCTATTAGTGAATTCCCACATAAATTAAAAAAGTTATAAGGTATATATTAATATATTTATTAATCATAATTCTGAAAGTCACATGGTTAAATAATTGAAAACCAAACTTTTTACTTTGTTCTTCTACTTTCTTATATGCTGTATTACTTTTTCAGTACAAGGCCTGTAAAATAAGTCCTTCCAGACTGAACCAAATAGATTCTTTAACAAGTGACATATAGACTTTATGCCATCACAACCATTTTTGGTGATCTTGTGGGGGACTAGAAAGTCAGGCCTACAGAAATGGGTCATTATTAAGACAATGTCTACCGAGTCGACCTGAATTATGTATTCTTAACCTCAACTATATATTTAAAATTTTATCACTTAAAGAATCTCAGAATCAAATAAAGTGGTTATAGAGTTAAGTAAATTTGGATATCAAAAATTATGAGAAATTATACTACATTAGGCATTATTTATTTATAGTACTCAAATATGCAAAATTTGTAAAATAAGATTTATTCTTAAAATTATGTTAACATTTAACCTATTTGATTTAAAATAGGTGTGTTTTAAAAGAATTTGATGGAGGATTAAATTAAAAACTCTAACTTTTTTGAACATCTAATATTTAAAGATGGTGTGGTTATCCGTAAAATGACAATCTCTTTAGTCACACTAGCATTTAAAATGTGATTGCTTCTTTCATGATTTGTTTCAGATCTTGTGCTTCCAGAGAGATTAATTCTATAAAGAGTAAAGTTATTCTAAACCTTTGACAGTTCTGCTGAAGTAGTTGTTTCTCTCTCTAGAGTTTTATAATAATACACTCAATTAGCTTCTTTGTCCCAGATTTCATGAAATAATTGCTAGAACTTTATCTGGTGCTTATGAATCAGAAGTGTTTATTCTGTTAGAGAATGTTTTCTGGACACTTTAATACTTTATATGCAAAGTAAAAAAAATAAATCAGAGCACAACTAATAGTTCCAATTTTTAATTGCTACTTCATGTTTAAGTTAAACATATAAAATGCATAAGATTTTCTTATAATAATGTTTCTATTCATATCTTCTTATATTTTTGCTAACAATTTTCTGCATTATCTATGACCAATATATGGTACTAATAAATTTGTGATTTCAGGGTTGATTTTATTATTTTCTGAGACATGATTTTACAAATATTAGCCACATTCATTTGCAATACCAAGTATTTTATGAATTAAATTTAATGAAAATAAAGATTTTGGTGAAATATCACAATAGATATATACATATGTTTACATCAAATTCTATCTGTAATTGCCATTCTTTAAAAAAAAAATCAGCCAGTTAATGTTTAGTTACCTTCTATAAATAAAGATTGATTTTCAAAGCCTCAGTAAACATTCTACTCTTTTTGGAAGCAGGATTCCAATTTTATAAGCCATAAAGTTTAATAGAATGGTCTACTTATTAATAAATGAGAAGGGTTTAAGGACCAAGTCATGCCTAAAAAAGAATGAGAAACATGGCCCTGCATAAAGGAACATTTCTTATTTACAAAAAATAGTCATATTAAAACATTTAAAAAAATGTTTTTGAAGAGCCAGACAAAAGAACTTCAAAAATATAAAAACATCTCTTTCATTGCCAGAAGAAATTACACTAACTTGTAAAAGAAGGATATTTTAGAACTTTTATAATTAACATCTATTTTTAATTAGTATCACTGTTGCTGTTAGGAAAAATGAAGACCTAGAGAGAGTTCAGAAAGAGATGAACTATCCCAGTGTAATTACCACAACTCCCAGCAGGGTATTCTCTCATCTGATTAACACCACAGCACGATCGTCACTGTAGCACACATAATCATGAGGAAAATAACAGGGATGTGAAGACAAAAAAGAATGTTCTTAATGTTTAAAATTAAGAATCCAAACTTCTCTATGTTGCTATGAGTAAACTCATAATTCCAAATATTTCTAGAGAATCCAAACATTAGTAACCTCAATTTTAAATAAATTTAAAAGAACATAAAAGTAGTTGTTTTAATAAACAGACTATGTGAAATGTTTTATTCCTCTCATCTAAGAAGTGTTTTATCTACCGGCCAACTATTCTGTTGTGGGTCATTTGCTCCTCAGATCAAGAAATGAATCGAAACAATTTTTTCAATAGATGATAATCGTGGATGTTACAAATTGCTCTGCAGAAAATTTGAGTTTTTCTCCTGATGCACATTTATAAGATTTCACGGACATTCAAATGTATATTAATGAAAGCACAAGTGGCATTTCTAATAGTCATAGTCATAGTACAATTAATGTTAAACTCCAGATTAGTATGATATGACTTGAAACTCCATTCCAGGAGATTGTTTTGTAAGTTATTTTTTCATTTTTATTTTTGTTTTTGTGAAGTCCACCTTTTTAAAAATTATTTTATGGTCGATTAACTTTCTAGCACTTTTTTTATTTTCAAAGGTGATAATTTTAATGATGTGTTCCAGGAGTATTAGTTAATATATTTAATGATAGGTGAGAAATGAGCATTGGCCAATTAGAATAGATGCTCAACAAAACATAACAGACATTGCCTAGTTAACTGTACTGCTATGCATTAGCTGAGTTCTCTAAACTTTAGTTTAATTTTTCAATATTGATGCTAATGGAAGTAAAGCTATGTATTATATTACTACTAACATAATTTCATGTTATAAATAACATATTTACCAAACAAAAGCAAAATAGCATAAACTGTAATTTATGGGTTTATTGATATTTCAGGAGTCTGTAACCCCATAAACTCTGAGCAAGATGAGTGACCCAATTAGGTGGATGCTATTATTAACTGGTATGTCAATTTCCTGGGGCTACTGTAACAAGGTACCACAAACTGTGTGACTTAAAACAGCAAAATGTTATTCTCTCACAGTTCTGGAGGCTAGAAGTCCAAAATAAAGTTTTTGACAAGGGATGTTCTCTCTGAAGGCTCCAGGGGAGAACCTGTGGTTTGCTCTTATTACTGGTGAGGGGCAATCTTTGGAGTTCCTTGTCTTGTAGCTGCATAATGCCAATCTCAGCCTCCATCATCACATGGCATTTTCTCTGTATGTCTCTCTTTGTGTCTCTTAGTATAAGGACATCAGTAATATTTGATTAAGAGCCCAACCTAATTCAAAATGACCTCATCTTTATGTAACTAATTGCATTTGCAATGACCCTAGTTCCAAACAAGATCTCATTCTGAGGTATTGGGGTTAGGAGTTCATCATATCATTTGGAAGACAAGATTAAAGCCATAACAATGAGCTTACTAATAAAACCTTGCAAAATTTATATCTTTTAACTATCATAGACATCTTCAGAAGATTAATAATTTAACATGTGGAACTTCTAATTTAATATTTAATTAAGAAGACAATGCATTTAGAAAATATTAGCAATGGTAGGAAATTGCATGCTGAAAAGCATAGGACATGAATTACTCTAAGGAATAATTTCTTCTTTACCACACTTTAAAGTAGCCTATCCATGTCCTCAATCTTCCCATGGCCGCATAGCCTTTTCTGAATACATTACTCTCTTTGCAGAATAGCATAGCTAAATTTGTTATCTAGCTTGTCTACCTACAATTTCCATGGTGGGCCTTGTATGTTTCATGTTCATGAATGAACTGAAGGGAAATCTTTCCTATAGAGGAACCAGATCTTATGTGGGGTGAGAGAGCGAATGAAAATAATATTTTTCTGTCACTACAAGGGAAGATTATATATAAATGACATATAACATACATATATATAAACATTATAATTTACATTAACAATGAGAATTATCATGAAAGAGAAAAAAATAGTACTAAGGACAATTTTTAGATCCTAAGCCATTTAAGGTATTTTTCTAGGGAAAAAAAATGTTAAAATACATATATTTTTTTCAAAGATGCAGAAGTTAATGAAAATGCTGAGTCAAAAAAAAAATAAAAATAAAAAACAGAGAAGAATCATTAAGGTATAAAAAATAAAGTGTGATATGAAAATGAAATTGAAGACAGATGTAAAAAAACTTTTTTAAAAAAAGAAAAGGCGATCTTGGTTATAAAGATGTTAAATTTTACCTAATTACTTTCTAAGAAAGACTAGATGCCATACTTGTTCCAAGCTATGTGACTAAGCTTTGTGATTATACAGTGCACATCAACTGCAATCAGCCATAAGAACTTTAATGAGAACTCTAGTTCACAGAAACAAGTAGTTTTTCAGAGGATGATGCAAATTTGAATAGAGGAAGTACAAACTACACAAAGCAATCATCTTAGAAATGAAGAATTTTGCAAAACATCAACAGGTGCAAATCATGCATGATGATATGGAATCACATTGAAATAATAAATTATCTTCTAAAGAGGAAAAATAACAATTTCTGTAATGATAAATTTTGTTTTGAAACAGATTTTCACTGAATCATTTTCATAATTACATACAGACTTTATTTCACTAAAAGAGGTCTTCAGCCATAGCTATGAACTTGGAGAATTTTTTGAAAATAACATGTCCTAGGCTTTGCCCAAAGGTGTTCTGATGTAATAGGACAGAGTTCATCAAATTTAGAGCTTGATATTAACTTTTTAATTTCTTGTTCATGTATTGTTTTACAAAATCATGTCTTTCCATTTTTTTTAATATGAATAATTATATCAGGAACAATGGATTCAGTTGTACTGACACAACAAGAACCATCAACATTTCAGTAATATAGTGAAACAAAGTTTATTTCTCAGTCTTTCTGAATTCAAAGTGAGTCCAGGCAAGTTTCTCATCAACTCTCCTTCATGTGGTGGCTTGGTGTTCCAAGAGACAGTGATCTGTTTATACTTATGTCTTAATATGAGGTCTTAGAATCATTGAGGCAGAAGAAAAAATCTTAGAGATACTGGGTGACTTGTTCCCAAAGTCTCCCCAAATACTTCTGTGTACAGTTCATTGGTCAGGAGTATCATGGCTCTACCCAAGATAAGAGACCAGAATGCATGTATTGAGTCTACTTTTATTTCAGGAAATCTTTCTGGATTATAGTTTGAAATAGTAGTTCTAGTCCATTATTTGATTTTCTTTTTTTCGGAGAAATCAATATATAGCATTTAACCTCCTACCCTGTCTTCCATCTATACCATTTATGCTTTGGTTCCTTATACTTTTATTTTTAAATCTCAGATTTGCTATCTGGATTATTTTCCTGCCTTGATTCAATATTATTTATTAAGGTTTTTTTTTTTTTTATCCATTCTCTCTTTTCTCTCTTGGGCCCTTTATAATTTATCTTTATTTTTGATATGATTTTGTCTTTTACATATATTTCTTTCATTTTCAATTAATTTTATTTTTTAATTCTTATATATATATGTTGTTAAATTTTATATTTTTATTCATTTTGATATTTCATATTTTAATATGTTTATTTAGGATATTTAGTTTAGTTTGCAATGTTGTGTGTTTTCTTCAGCTTCATGGTTCATTTATTGTTGAGACTTTCTATAAGCAGAAAATCTGACTTTTGCAATATCTATCTGTAGCAGTTTTGTATTGATGTTTTCTAACATTTTCTATCTGTATTTAGAGAGCAGGATTCCTAGATTGTGAGTTTCCTTATTTGTGTGTTCTTCCTCTTCTCTGTATTTTATTGTATGATGTAACAAGGAAGAGGGAAAAAAATTGGTGTTGGCTTTTCTCTTTCATTTAGGCATGACATTTTATTCCCCTCTCTTTATTTCCTTCACATTATCATCTCCAAGATATGTCATCTCTTCTCTGATTTTTCTCCAGACAGAGCTTTTCCAAAGCTGTCACTATGATGCCACACATTTTCAGGCTCTTGGTCCATAACCGGTTCTATGAATACTGTGAACTACCAATTTCCAGTTTGTGTTCAGTATGTTTACATTTATTAGTTCACTTTTTCTTTCTGAGAATGACTTTGTGTATTTCTTCTAATTTCTTTGCTCCCATCTACTCTTTGTCATGCAGTCTTTCCAGCATCCCCTCTTCAAGCTTTTTGTACCCACACTCTGACAACATGGTGGTTGATGTTCACAGTTGGGATTTTTTTTGTTTTCTTCTATTTAAAGATTATCTAAAGTTGTAGTGTTCTCTGTCTCCTGGTAAGGTTGACAATATTTGTTGCTCTTGTTGACTTTATCATTGTTTCAGTAGCATAAGAAGAGCAATCTGAATCAGGCTATTGCCATTGCTTTCCAAGGACAGAAAACCTTGAACAGGAAAGTATCATTTTAACAAATAATTGAATATGGAGAAAAATTAGAATATTAATATAGGATTCAATGCGGTTATTAATATTTAGCACCAAATTTGGTCCTGAGCTTCTTACAATAGAAAATTTATTCAATTAAATGATGTTTTTATCATTTACTAAGAAAAATAGTACATTTCATACCTCAAATGAAAAAAAAATGCAGCTTTCTTAGCACCTAAATCTGAAAGAAATTTCTTATAGAATTCTTCAACAGGCTTTACTAAATAACAAAATGAATAATCTCTAGGGCAACTTTTTTTCTATTATCTATGTTAATTTAGATTATTTAGAGGATAGCATTAGAGTAATATTTTTTAAAGTATCCAGCATAAAGTTAATACATTTGGAAACTTATAATAAATTGTTAGCTACAATGATCTACAATTAGCTTTAAGATGAATATAATTATATAATTTGTGCTCTGGGACCTTCTGGCCTTTAACAGGCTTGCGAAGGGCCACATCCAGATCTTTAGAGAAGAATCTGCTTAGAGCAGCCCATCAGCATAATCCTAAAGGCATCATCACAGGGAAAAGTTTAGGTTGAGTAGATGAATCAAGTAAGCAAGTAATGACCTATATATTCTTCATCTTAGAAGGCAGATTTTTTTTTTTCTTTTAGACTTGGATGATTTATTTAAGTCTATATCCATACATACTAATTTATGTGTAAAGTCATCTTGCAAACACAAAGATCCAATTGGGGGCTTAAGTCAAGGCAGAAAGAAGTAAAAATAACAGGTCTTTAAAGTTAATGCCACCTCAGAATGACTTTGAATTTCTTCCTAAAATACTAACATAGATAAATAAATTCCCATACTGATTAAGTCATTTTGAGTTAAGTTTTGTGTTTACTTGCAAAAACCATTCTGAATGAAAAAAAAAAAAATTGCATATCTTTATCCTAAATGTTATTTATGGGCATAAAACTAAAGTATAACTCATAGAAAATAATTATTTCAAAGGACAAATCAATATATTTTAAGTATTTTGAATTTGATGTAACTTCAAAACTTAACATTATATCCCAAAGTGTTTTTTGAGTATGGTCTTTGCAAAAAAAATAGTTAATTTAAATACATGCACATGTGCAAACTGAAACACATAATCATTAAACATATAAAAGAGAACATAGAAAAAAGTAAACAATTACTCACGAACCAAAACAAAAATCACAAGATATAATGTGGTACACAAACTTCAGAGATTTAGTTTCTTAAATAAAAATATATAGTAATAGAGATTTGGATATATATATTACTTGTGTTTTTATGCCATACTTGAACTTGAAAACTCCATATTTTCTATTAAATGGATTGTTTATTTATTAGTAAGAATATATCTAACAGGAATGGGTCAACTAGAGGGCAGGAGTGGAGGGCTATTCGTTCTGGACTCACGGTGCTAAGACTGGATCTGGCATCAGCCTGGAGCTGGCTAAATCAGTTTAGTTACTAAGTGAGTTAGAGGTATTAGAGAGAAAAATTACTCTGAAAAATGATATAAATAGGGATCTGATGTTAAGGGGATAGAGAATAAAGATGACCGAAAACTCTATACCCAAAACTAGTAAGCACAAGAATGAAATCAAATATATTTTTTCTTCTCTTCATTTTAAAGTAAAATGTGACATATATGATATTGGGATACAAATTAAACTTTCAAAGATATGCTGATTTTCTTCCCTGGAGAAAACACTTCAGTAAAAGATGGGTTTCATAATTGACTTTTTTTTACATTGATAGACTAATATCTAAGAAATATTAGTTGTAAATTGAAATTCAATTATTTTGAAGCATATTTACTGTACAAATTATCTCAATACATGATTAAAATATATCACTATTAATTTACAAAGGTTATTTCACTTTTGTTAGTTTAACTTTAAAATAAATTTAATAATTATTTAATAGTTTGATTTTCAGACCATTTTCAAATAATAATTTATAAACAAAATATAGTTGGAAGATGTTACAATTCATCATGTTATGAAGCATTTAATATTGGTATCAATATATATTTTTATCTAAATTTTTCTAAGAATTTATAAAATTGTAAATTAACTAGATCTTAATTACATCAGAAACTTTTGTATTTGAGTCACTGAATTTACATGAACCAATCAAAAACTTTAGAAAAAAATTCTAGTCTGTTTTCTAAAAATTACTTAAACCAACTCATAAATACCTAAGCTTTTATCTTTTAATGTGCCAATCTTACCGCATTCATGAGAATCATGTTAAAACACTGGAGTGTTTGTGTATTTATCTACAAATATTTGTCTTGTGGTCTAAATATGTTTAGATAGAAGTGATGAGAATCAAATTATTTCAGATCCCAGCTATGCAAAAAATAGCATTCAGTGCTGGGAGCAATTAAAAAGAACTGCTCTCTTGCTCTGTACTGTCATCCCACACATTGACAAGCCTTTGAAATAAAGAATAAGATTCCTCACACATAATTAGCCAGAACAAACTTATAAAAAAATTAAATAAAGTGTGTTCTGCTTAAAGACATGATCATCGATCTATAATTCACTCCATCACTACTGATTTGTAAATGTAATGAGTTAGTCAAATCATCCCATCCTCCCACACTGTTCTTAAGGGACAATGACGATGGTCTCAAACACATATAAATCTTTTTAAATATGGTTTCTTGAGCTTGATTAATTCAGTCACAAAAAAGAATGAAAAGAAGGAAAGGATTTATAAGGCATCAATGGGATTTTCTAAAAATAGTATTTAAAACATTTAAACCAAATTTTATATGTAATGACTTTCTAAAACAAAGTTTTAATGTTTGAACAAAGTTCAATAATTTAATGAACAAAGTCTAATAATTTATTATTAATCAAGGTTGCATATGAAGGACATAATTTTTAAAAATGGAGTCGTTATGGCTATTGGTCAGTTGGGAATAAGGTCTACTATATTTTGAAGACTCCAATTCAACCCAGGAAAAATCCCCTTTTAATCAGGTAGCCAGCCAAAACTGTAAAGAGTGCTGTACACTGTTCTTTTGATGTGATTTTATGTAACTAGCTATGTTCATATAATGTATAATATATACCTCCATTCTCTCTATCTACATCTATATCTATATTTATATATAGATATATACACATACATACATATATACACATACATTCCTATGCATTGATTTTACAAATATATGTATGTAAGTGTATATCTATATCTATAGATCTATCTCCTATCATCTATCTTGTAGACTGGTAGACCATGTTATTTTTCATAAGAAATGATATGCAAGCAGCTACCCCAAAACTAATGCTTAAAGTAAGCATAATTTATTGTCATATACCTGTAAATTAGTTGACTGTTGACAGAACTTGATTGGGTTTAGCTGGGTGGTCTATTGAGCTTGACTAGGCTAGCTCACCCTACTGAGATCAGGTGTAATTTTGTTCCATGTGTCTCTCATCCAGGTTCTGGGTAGAGTAAACTGTCTTTGAAATGATTTTCTCAAAGAAACAACAGTGGCATAAGAAGAAAGTAGGTAACAGGTGAGGTCAAGGCTCAGCGTGGTCTGTCATCACATCTACTTAATTTCAATGACCAAATTAGGTTACACAGTTGAACCTAAAGTCAAGTGCATTTTATCACTCAATATAAAATTCTGTAAGGTCAAAAACCATAGGTAGTAGTTTCAAGTGGGTGAGAAGTGAGATAAGTAATGCAGCTTTATTGACTTCAAATGACTGGTTAATAAAGAGACATAAAAATCCAAGATGCTTTTATTCTCTTTAAAGTTTATTATGTCAGTTCATGTTAATCCAGTTGTAATTTCCTCAACATTCGCAATCAGGCAAGTTCATGCTTATAACTGAGATTAGAAGTTAATATTTTTAAGAAAAACATATTAAGAAAGTGAAATGCATCTGCTTTAGGAGAGTGACTCTGATATCTTAATGTTGACAGTAACATTAACAGTGAACACTGTATATGGCAAGAAAGCCTCAGTTGCATGATCTTATTTAATTCATCAAGTGTTGATTTTATTGCTGTATTACCCACTTATTCTACTGGAAAATAAGATGAAAAGAAGGTTAAACAAAGTCACTAGGTTGCATGGTTGAGAATCATTGACTCTTTTGAAACCCATAACTGTTTGATGTCAAAGCACATGCTTTAACTGGTAGGAGGCGCCTACTCCCATAAACAAAAAACAGACATCATCAGATACATACCTGCAGTGAGGTTCCCTGTGTAACACACGAGTTTGGAGACTTCTGGACTACATTTAAACTTTAGCTCTAATTATTAATAGCAGAGTATCCTTGGAAAATCCTCTAAGATGTTTGGATTTCCTCATGTGCTAATGAGAATAATAGTACTATCTATATCTTAGGGATTCCTTAGGATTACATTAGATGCTTATAAAATATTTAATATAGTTCATGACATGTAGGAAGATAAAATAAGCTAATTACTATTATTAGTGTTATACTAGATTTCAGGAAGCATATTTCAAAACTAAGCAATTCATTAAAGAGAAAAACTAAAATTTAATGGAATGTACAAATTTAAATTAATGTTTAATTTAATTTAATTTAATTTAATGTTTAATTTAATGGTATGATGATTATTTACTCTTTTCTCTCCTGATTATTTTAATTTAATTTTCTAAAAATGCAACTCCAACTTTCTGAAACCTCTCTTTATCCCTTTAGTCATGTTTTCTAAGTGGCCCTCTCCTTTCCAGAGTCCAGGATAAGATTTTGTCAGGCCTTCCTTAGGATTTTTATGTAATTTCTAGGGGAAGAAAACATGCATATCTGACACTGCAGTTGGAAGGAAAAAGTAATCTCAGAGTTGCAGTTGGTGGGGAGAAAGAGGAAGGAAGGTTGGGGAAGGGATGTAGTGAAATAATAGCTAGCCAAAGGGGATCAGAGAAAGGGAGAGAGAGACAGGAAGGGTGGTGATGACAATGAGTATCAGCATCTAGTTCCTCTTCATGACCAGATGTACCTTTTTCTTTTCTATATTTTTTAAAAAAATCAACTTATAAATTCTTATACCAAAAATAGAGTTTTAATTTCTGGAACACAAACAATTCTAACTGAAATATAGATCATTTTCTTAATCTAGAGCCCTTGGTATTTAAAATATTAAACATGTGGGAAGAGAATAAAGACCCAGCAAAAGAGACAGAAACATCACCCAGTCGGTTAGGAGAAAAAAAGCAAAGATATGATAGCCCTAGAAGCCAAGTCAACAAGGAGAAGAAAGTGATAACCATGTTAACCACAGCTGACAGCAACTAAAAGGAAGAACGAGAACTGATTATTAGATTTAACAACATGGCAGTCATTGTTGACCTGAATTAGACTTAATAACATAAAACAACGTACTTTTTAAAAAAATGAATTTTGCAGATTCTGTAGATTAGGAGTTTATGCATGACTGTCCTAGGTTCTCTGGCACAGGACATTGTCTGAAAAACATAATCAAAGTGTCAGCTGGGTCTCATCTCAACTGTGAAAAGATTCTTTTCCAACTTCGTGTGGTTGTTGGCAGAAGGCAATTCCTCATGGGCTGTTAGATTGAGTATTGATTTCTTACTGCTAGCTGGAAGTTGCCCTTGGTTACTTGTTAGCTGGAAGTCATCCCCCAGTTCCATAACATGAGTGCCTCTTCTATGTGGCTACTTGCTTTATCAAAGCCATCAAGAGAAAGTTTCTCAGCAAGAAATTTAAGTGAGATTATTATATACTCACTTGAACGTGTACAATCCTTCACCTTTGTCATAATGTAATGGCCAAAGAACAGTCACAGTTCCAACTCACACTGAAGGGGGAAGATTATACCAGGGGATAAATATTAGGAGGCAGGGATGATGAGGGTCTAGCACAATGATAGTAATTAGCAGTAGGGGAGAAAGCCTGATCAGAATAAATTTAAAAGATTATTGAAGAAGAGATGGAAATGATAGGAACTGTCAATAATTTCTAGGAGTTTTACTGTAAATGAAAGTAAAAAATAGTGTTTAATGTAATAAAACAAGTGAGATAAAAAACCTTATATTTTATTGATGAAAGACTGTGTGGTAATAAAAATATTTTAAAAGAGGGGAAAGATTTAATTATGTAGAAGGGAGAAAGATGACTTACCAAAGTGACATTCTTGAAGAGATGAGCGGAGGGGAATGAAAGCATTAATTTTAGATAGAACCAAAGATATTCCATCTATGGCATTTGGCAATAATGCAGAGGAGTTTTATGCAGATGTTATCAGGTGAGAGTATTTTGTATAGAGATTCTGCAGAAGGCTCTCTCTATATTTTCTAATAATTCTAATATTCTCAATGTATATGAAATGAAGTCATCATCTCACGAAAATCATCAGATTGGAAACATGCCATGTGCTATTGATGCTTTCAGAAGAGAGGGGTTAGTATGAGGTGAGAGAAGAAGCAGGTGACTATCTTAGAGATTGTATTAGTTTACTAGGGCTGTTAAAACAGAGTACCAATATATGTGTGGCTTAAAGAACAAATATATTGTCTCTAGTTCAAATTCAAGAGGTAAACATAATTCCTTCTGGAACTTTGAGAGAAAAAAACTCTTCCAAACCTCTCTACCTGCTTTGTAGGTACCTGTCTTCTCCCTGTGTGTCTGTATGGCATCTTCCCTCTATGTGTGTCCCTGTGTCTAAATTTTTCTTCTTTATAAGAACACCAGTTGTATTGGATTAGGGCCCACACTAATGGCCTCATTGTAACTTAATGACCTCTGTATATGCCTATCTCCAAATAAGGTCACTTTCTGTAGTACCAGGGTTTATGTCTTCAGCATTGTAAATTTGAGGTAGGAGGGAAATTCAACCTTTAACAGAAACCTATGTTTTTTTTCAGGGGGGGGCATCATTAATAATTCATTTGATTTGTAGAGTTATCAACTTAAAGTTTAGCCAGATCATGAATTAGGTTTTTGTTTTTTGGGTTTTTTTTTTACTAGCAATGTTCAGTTGCATGGGTAGAGATGAGAAGAAGCAGAAATGGCTAGAATTAGCTAAGGCTACAGCTTTGCCAAGTAAATCTGATTATTAAAAAAAAAAAAGAAAAAATTCTACCAGGCACCTTCTTGTAATCCTCATTCTTCGATATCTAAAACTTCCAATTTTGGCTGCATTATTTATTTGGGCCAATAATATTTTAGTGAAAGTGACATATTTCACTTAGAAGCAGAAACTTTTATAATTATCACAGTGAAATGTTGTACTTCCTCTCTCTGTGTCATAATGGACAAAGTTAAAATGTAGCTTGGCCCTAGGTTGATGGAGAAGTAAGTCAACTCCTTATTTACATGTATTATGGGTAATATTTAAACCTTTGTTTTGGGACATCGCTAATATCTGAGGGTCATCATTTATTATCACAAGTTAATTTAGTCAAAAATTACTGATATATTAAGATATGAGGCAAAGGAATGTTCATAATTAGAGATTCATGAAGGCAGAAATCTCTTTATTTTTATTTGCTAATATATTCAAAGTACTTAAAGTAGTGCCTAGCACATGATAGTTACTTACTTATATATCTTTCAAGTTAATTAATGGCCATTGAATTAAAGCTAAGGAATGTTGAATATCAGACATCAAGTAAAAGAGGGACAATGATAAGTTGGTAAGATCAATTGAATAGAGGTTTTAATGTAATTTAGTTTTGTTTGGGACAGGGAGATAGAGTGAATTTGAGAAAGAGGTTCTGTTCAAAAAAATCGAATCCATGAAACTGAGATCACAGAGATGTTGGATTTATCAGTAACCACAAGATTTAGACTGAAATAAAAAGTTATAGCTGAGATGAAGACAGGAATTTTGGAGAAATGCTATTCAAGAATCTGAAGTGCCAGGTATTTAAGAAATCATCTAAATTTTTAGTAGAATCACAAATAATTAAGGCAGGAATAGAACTGGAACCAAGGCTAAAATCTCTGTACTATGAGGGGGACTAGGGAAATAAACCAGGAGATCATAGATGTCGGCTACAATGGGGATTAGTGGGTTATAGAATTTGAGGTGTACGAAAATCAAAGCCAAGCATCTTGAGGGAGAAGAATGGCCTCAAACCAAAAATAAAATATAAATATCCAAGTTCGCATGTATGAGAGATTCGGAACAAAGATAGCAGTTGAGAGGCCCGCAGTGGAAACTATGTATCCTTAGATGTATCCCCATGTTTCTATTAGAAAAATAATTTGAAGGGAATGACTAGAGAAGAAGTTCATATCAGAATGTAAAATAATTCCACAGACACAGAACTCTGATGGTAGGATATAACTCTGATGATAGGATAAATGAAAGAAGGAAGGAATTGCAGAGCTTTAAAGGACATTGGATTTGGGGAACAGGAAGAATGACTGAGTCTGGGGATTCTTGTGAACAAGAATGAAGGACATAATGGAGTTGATAGTGGTAAATTTAGGGCAGACTATATTGGAGAGGGCCTTGGTTGGAGCAATTGCCTGAAGACTCCTCCTAACTCACAAGGGTTGGAATATTAGGGCTACATTAGCCTGGCCTTAATCGCAGTGGCTTTTTTCACTTCAGAGCTCTGCTAGTTTGCGAACATGCCACACCTAGGCATTCTTCTCCAGATGATGAGAGTAGGCTAGGCTGAGCTTGGAATATGAGAATAAACATGCTTTATTTTCATGTACAATCTCTTTTCTCATCCTCATTTTTTTCCTCTGCCAGAAGAATAAATTTGCTAGAAAACAGGATGAGTTTTGTTTTGTCTTGTTTTTGCATGGGAAGAAAGATTCTGTCTTAAAGCCAGCCTCACAGGTATCCATAAGTGAATGAGGTTGGTAGCAATTTGATGTGTTCTCTCATTAATTTCACCACAGAAATTAGAAAACCCACCCAAAGACATTTTATATGCCTCTTCTAAATATTTGACTTCACATGCTGTCATAGTAGTTATGTCTTCCACCACCTACAATTGAGCACATAGGAGCAATAAATAAATAGCTTCCATCCCTAAGCAATGAAATTGTTCATCCTTTGGGTAAAAAATTTTTATGAGGATAGTTAGGTATGGAAGAAAATTGATATAAAAATAAGAAACATGCCACAGAGCAGGATGGAAGAATGTAAATATTCACCAGATTTCAAGTATAGGATGTCAAGTATGTGTGTGTGTGTGTGTGTGTGTGTGTGTGTGTGTGTGTGTGTGTGTATGTTTATGTGGTATCTTGGGTTAATGAATCTTTAGAGAGGTAAATTTGTATGAAAATAGGAAGGACAAACAACAAATGCCTTTTTTAAAAATACTGTAGAAGCCTTAAAAATTTTTACTAGCTTTTCTCAGACACATTGAGTGGGATATGGTGACCATAAAAACCTGATCCACAGAGAGTAGTTTAGCTCTTTCATCATGCATCTGTACATCAAGAACTAAAAATATGGTAAATATTTAATATGTAATTGTCTTACTTGATATGACTTGTACTTCCATCTCTATTGCACCATATAAACATACACCCATGAAAGCGTATTTGTGTGTGAACATGTGCACAAATGTTCTCCTGAAAAGTTTTCCTCATGAAAATATTTGAACATTCTCTGTAACTCTTGATTACTCAACTGCTCTTATCTGCAACACACGAATAAAGAGAGCAATATACGTGGGCTGCCTAAAGACCTGCATCTGAAAGTCTCAGCTATCAGTAACAAGTTGTCACTTTATCCAGCTTAAATACAGACAATATTATGTGGCCAATCCTGTCTTTAGAGCAATTTTTTTAAAAATTAGTTTAATTCATTGTTTAATTAATAGACTTTATTTTTAGGACAGTTTTAGATTTTTAAAAAATGAGTGAAATATAACGAGTTCCCATATGCACTCTGTCCCAGCAATGACACATAATTTACCCCATTATTAAAACTTTACATTAAGGAGTAATGTTGGAACCAATGCTAAAAATCATTGCCCTGTGGAGGAGGAAAGGGGAAATGAACCAATGTTAGCAACAACAGGGCTTAATGGGTCAGAGAATCTGATAATGAGTACAAGAATCAAAGTCAAGCGTCTTTAGGTAGAAGAATGGCCCCAGACCAAGAATAAAATACAGAGAAAATATCCAAGCTCATTTGGATGATAGTAGCTGAGAGACTAGCAGTGGAAATTTATTATAATTAATAAACCAATATAGGCACTTTTTTTATTCATTGGAGCTATAGTTTACATTAAGGTTCACTCTTTGTTTTGTACATAAGTATGGACATTGACAAATGCATAATGTCATGTATCTACCATTAGAGTATCATAAAAAATAGTTTTATTGCCTCCAAAGTATTCTGCTCTTTACCTATTCATTCTTCTGCCTCCCATCCCACCCTTTTGGCAGCCATTGATTAGGGAAAACATTGATTAATTTACTCTCTGTATAATTTCACCTTTTCCACAATATGTGTGGTTGAAATCATGCAGGGTGGCTTCTTTCACTTAGCAATATTCACGTAAGTTTCCTCCAGGTCTTTTTGCACCTTGATAGTTCATTTCTTTTTATTGCTGCATAGCATTATATTTTACAGATGTACCACAGTCTGTTTATCCATGCAGCTATTATTTTATTTTATTTTTTTAGGTGACGCAACCCTTGGTTGACCGCCCTTCTTTTTTCTTTTTTTATTTTTTATGACTACAGCACCTGGTCTTCCTAGGTGGTCTCTCATCCAAGTACTAATCAGGCCCTACTCTGCTTAGTCTTTGAGATCAGATGGGATCAGTGTGTACAGGTTGGCATGGCCGTAGACTATCCTTGCAGCTATTGTACCTCTTAATCTCTTCCAATTTTTATGATTACAAATAAAATTGCTATGAATTTTCATATGTGGGTTTTGTGTAAAACTTAAGAGCAAATTTAAGGAGCTAAGACAATTGCACATACCTAATATCTCCTTATCTTGCTTCTTATATTCATATTTTATAATCCTCTAACAACAACAAAAAAAAAACCTACATGTCTATAAGACTATATCATATGTCCTTCCGTCCACAATCTTATATTCCTAATCCTGCTAATGCATTTATTTGAGTTTTTAACTGTTCATTGCTTTCTGAAGCCATGCTCTGCAAGACTTCCTGGACTCCCCAAATTATTGAAATTTTATTAGTTTTCTGTATATTTCTCATTCAAATACAAATTAAATATATGTAAGGGTAAATACTTTAAGTTCTTATCATTTCTTAATAACTAACCCTAATGGAATATCTTAAAGTAGTCACCTAAATGGGCAGATATGAAGATTTAATGAGCTCTATTATTTCATTTTTGGTTAATAATAGAAACAGGCATTTTATGAATACTAGTTATTCAGCTATTATCAAATTTTTCACTACATTCAATTGTCATCTTCAGTAACTTCTGGGTATGTCAAAAGTCTCTTGTCTGAATGAATGGTATCAAAATAGGTGATACAGTGGTTAATGAAGCTTGAGCAGACATAAATTTTTATAAAAAGAACAAACAGGAAACTCAAAAACACATATTCTGGTATTATATACCAGAAATCTCAAATGACCATACTAAGAGAACCCTAGAATAATTTCACTGGATTCGGTGATTATTTTGAAGAATCATAATAATATATATCTATATTACCCTAATAAATTGTTGTCCTCTGGTGCCTTTGTTTCTCTTCAACTTTGGAGTAATCTTACCAATGTTAAATAACTTCATGATTTGAGTTGATTCATTTTTATTTAAAATTTGGAATAAAATAGCTTACTCATTTTTTATTAAAATATAAATTAAAAAAATATTATTAATGAATTCCTTATGTATAGAAATAGTTTCCATTTATGGTGTCCCTTATATGCCATAAATTATACTTTATTATAATAAATTTAAAATGATAATCTGTCTTCTTTATATAGAAAATATTTTCTAGAAAATAAATCTGGATTATATTATCTAGTGCATAAGTTAAATTATTAAAGTAAAAATATACATTTATCGAGTAACACTAATTTGCTAGTTTTATTAGCAAAATAATGATTTATACACTAATCTCCAGAATCTATGAATATGATACGTTATACAGCAAACAAACAAAAAGCAACAAAAAAGTAAATTTGCAGATGGAAACAAGTTTACAGATCTTTAAAATAGGAAAGACAATTTGGTGGACCAATCTGGAGAGTAATAAAGCCAAAGATGAAGATGCTGGAAAGTATCAAGAGGCAACAAAGACTCAAACCCTGCTGCTGGCTTTGAAGACAGAATCCGGGTCTGTCAGCTGACAGCCAGCAAGAAAATGAAGACTTCAGTTCTACAACCATAGTCAACTGAATTCTGGGAAAAAAAAATTATAAAGGATCAAGGAAAGATATTTTCTCCAGGATGCAGAAAGAAATGCAGTCCACTTAACATGCTAATTTTAGCTGTGTGAGACCCATGTTGGACTTCTGATTCACAGGAGGGTAAGATAGTACATTTGGGTTGTTTTAGGTCACTAAATTTGTGGTGATTTTTTATAGTAGCATTAGAAAACTAATACAATTCAGCCAATATTGATAAACTTTTCATTGCAAAACTGAAAATAACAATGTAAACTGTTCTTTCTCTTGCAAATGAGAAGTCAAGTTAACATAACCTCTCTGGACCTCACTTTCCATATCTCCTGCTATGACTATGAAAATACTTAAGCCTAATGCACTCAATAAAATACAGGGCCCATAGTGAACTTTCAAAAAAACTTATTTATTGATTAAGTGCGTACTAATTGTTTTCCAAATGCCTGACATTATACTAGGCACTGTCAATTTAAAGTAATTCAGCACATCACTATTTGATTTGTGTAATAAAATAATAATTCTATTTTTATAGCTATGTTTATAATTGAAGTTGATGTATAGAGTTCACTATTGTTTTTTCCTTCTTAAACTTGTAGTATATTACAATAATAAATAATAATTTTTTTAAAAAATCTGTGGAGTCTGTCATCAGGATTCTTTAATAATTTGGAAGAACTCTCTAAAAATGTTCAATGCTTGATATATTTCTGAATAATTTTGATAATTTATTTTATTTCTTTAAATGCAACAATTCATATTTTAAATTCTATGAGATTTTGCATTTTCTAGAATATTAAACATTTAAGCTTTCAAAATTAATTTTATCATTTGATATTATTTTGAGGAAATGGATTTTACCTAACGTATAAGCTAATGAATCAGGCTGTCAAAGTTCCAGAAGACAGGAAACACCTGGGTCAAAGACAATTTTATTATTCTCAGCACAGCCAATACTAGGAGTGACAAGAACTTGTTCAAGTTTCTTTTGCCCTCAAGGTCCATGAGCTTACACAGAGGGTCAGATGAAGACGACTTGGGCAGTACATTGCACATGAAGGCATGTTTGCACAGAGGCACCTTGAGCTTAGGAAATCCTTTATTTTTTTGGTAAACAATTCTGCTTTTTGTCCAAATATCCGGAGAAAGAAATGGCCTGGATTAAAGAGCCTTACAATCTCAACACACTCAGGTGTGTAGGAGTGTATAGAGCCCTTAGCAAATTTCCTCCCTATAGCAATAGTTCATTAAGTCAATTTATATGCATGTGTTTTTGTTTAAATCTGCATTTGTGTCCTCTTATTTTTAACACAACTAGGCCATCTATATGTTTTTTATTCAATTTTCCAAATAGCGTTCCAATTTAATAATCTTTACAAATCATCAATTTGAGGTTTTAATGATTAAAACTAATATTTTATTTCTTATAATTATTATTACAATTTCTGATTTGTTATTTATTTATTTTTTTACCTTACTAATCCTGCTTCTCTCCTTCTTAAAATTTTTTTTATTGCCTTCAAAGTATACTTAAACTGTTTCGACTTAAATTATTCTTCCAAAATTATCAAAATATTATCTCTATTCCATCTCATTTCTCACTCTTTTACGATTTCCTTGTTAATTCTGGCAACTCTGAATTATATTCAGTCCCTGAAAGTGTCATGCTCTAATTTGCTCTCTCCTGTATTTATTTGACTTCTTGAAAGTGTCTGTCATTGCTAACCCTTCCTTTCGCCTAGTTCACCCTGAGGCTTTTTCTAAGTTCAAGGCTGTGTTGTCTCCCTCTCAAGTATGTTTATAGGTCCTTTAATCTGTTAGTTTTTTAATTTCTGTTATTTGTCTTGGAATTAATGTTTCATAATATGGTAATTAAATAAAATAAAATTTGAAAAAAAATCCCAGTAAGTTTTAACATAAGAAGTAATAAAGGGAATAGCAAAACAACTCCAAGATCTGAAATTACAGAGATAATATGAAATATTAAGACTATAGAAAAAATTAGTTTCTTTTACATAATAATCACATAAAACCTATTAAAAATATTAAATCTTCATCAAGTTAAATAAGGACACAAAAGGTAGAAAAGACGAGTATATACCATTAGAAATAATAAAGACCTAACTCTATATACTAATCAGTTTTAAGCAATTAAGAGATTTTAATATACATTTGTATGATTATATTTGAAAACTATAATAATTAGATTTCCAGGAGAATATAAATGCAAAATTTGGTCAGGACCAAGTAGAAAACATTCAATTTAAATGATAGTGAAGTAGAAAAAAAATCTCTCTTCTAATTGAATATAGTTCCATCATGTTTTGAAGAAAGAGATTATTTTCTTTAAACATTTCAAACTGATAGAGTAACTAAAATATCTTCAATTTATTCGACTAGTATAATGCTAACAATAAAACTTAACAAAGAAAGCAAAGTTAAATAATAGTACAAACTCAGCTATGCATATTTTTATAAAAGTTTATATCATATATTAAGAGGAAGCATATGTATCAGAGTATTAATCAAATGTGCAAGCAAATTTTATAAGAAGATTTTGTGAAATTTTCAACATTATGTTTATTAAGGTACTACAATGTTAATTAATAGATAAAAGTAGAAAAGACAAAGAATTGATACCATAAATTAACTGCCCCCCGAAAGCAAATATAAATACACCTTAAAAAAAAATCTAATGATGATTGCATTTTTTCATTAGAACTGACTGTACACATACACATACTTATTTCTTTTTTATGGTGTTTCAAAATACATGTACATGTTCACAAATGACAACTTAATGAATGCTCATCATTACCTAGAGCCTTAGAATTTTTTTAAAAAAAGGCTGAAAACTCTTTTACTTCTGGAAATTTCAGTAACAAAAGCAATAATAAAAGGCATCTTTTCTGCACCAAGACAGAGCACAAATGAAGATATTAACTCCTTGCGTGTTATGTGTTGTTAAATCGACTCTGATTCCTAGCAAGAACATGAATGAGTGATGTCCACAATGTCATCCTCTTTTCCTTCTGCCTTCTAATTTTTCAGTATCATTGTCTTTACCAAGGAACCCTGTCTTAGTTTTCTTGAGTTATACTCATAGGTTATTGTTTTTAAAACCTTTCCTCCATATATTCTTAGTGTTACCAATGGAATTCCATGTCACTTCAACAGCATTGGGGAGGGAGAGGGATAACGATGGTGCAGAAATATAGGTAACATTTTCCCTCAGTTCTTCCTCAGATAACACAACAAAGAATCACAGGTCATTGAGATTTAATAGTTTTATTAAAAATATATTTTAGAAAGACAGAGAGTGCCTCAAGGAGGCACATGGATAAAGATGAAGCATGCCCCCAACGAGGCACATGGTCCCAACACTGTAACCAACAAAAAGGTCACAAAAAAGATACCCCAGAAGGGCAAGAAAGGGCCCAGAAATAGGAATGTCTGCATTATATTTGGGCCATGATGGGTGGTCAAACACATTCCTAAGTGATTGGCAAGTGAGGTCATTGTGATTGACACTTGGCTACTATATACCTCTTTGCTTAATGTGCATGTGCTTACCTAGAATACCATCTGTTATAATTAAATTTATGAACTTTCCGGTATAGTCAAGGTGTTACAATAAAACCTAAATTAAAGGCAAATTAGGGTAGTACCTTCTGTGCATGCTTCTGTAGCTGGATTAAGCCAGCTGAGACTAAGACTCTCCTGTCTTTTGTCCCCAGGGATATAGGAGGGATTCTCTAACTACCACCATGGTATTCTTTGGGCAGTGTCTGGGTTGGGTCCCTTTTTCTTTGTTTTCCTGTCTCTCATGTCTGACTAGATCCCTAACAATAGTGACATATGTCACCTACAATATTAATTTGTACTATGCTTTGGTGTTCTGTGATGCAGGACTAGTAAAATCTCATATATGAAATTATTTTTCAATAAATAAGCAAAATAGTCTGCATTAATCACTACTGTTTAGTTCCTGAATTTTGACAGCTCTCAAATAAATTAGCTTAATGAATGATCAATGTGTGGCTACATAATTAAGAAATAATTAAGAAACATATTAGCATGTTAAACATTTTTATCTAAATCACACAAGATGTCAGTAGCAGAAACAAGGTCTGGATATCCAGTTTCCTAATTGTTATATACTGATTCTAATTTATTTGTGCTACACCAGTCTAAGATTTTTTACATGGATAATCTCATTTTAATTGTCACAGTAGTCCTATAAGAAGGCTTTATTATTATCACAATTTTATAGGTGGGGATGCTGAAACTGTTACTTCAGTTGTTGGCAGTTTTACCTGCCAGTTACTGATTAAGAACAGACTTGAAATTAAGTAATCCAACAGTATTGTGTTATTATTTTCTACTGTTATTTTGGACCAGTTCTTTTCCTCAATAAACTTTGATGTTTGTGGGTTCATTCTTTCAGTCTGACAATTTGTTAAAGTAACCATGTACTACTATAACATTTCTGATAAATTTACATATTTTCTTAATTATTTCAAGACAAATCCTACCCACA
Source organism: Cynopterus sphinx (assembly GCA_030015415.1). NCBI lineage: Eukaryota > Metazoa > Chordata > Mammalia > Chiroptera > Pteropodidae > Cynopterus > Cynopterus sphinx. Next base: position 13,460,007 of record CM057379.1, read on the forward strand.
ATAAACTAGTGTTTAAGAACAAAAGTCCAGGGAAGTGATGTTACAGCACTTTACTTCTTGCAATTCACTCTTGGGATGGACCTGAGATCATTTAAAGTCTTTCTGAAAATCAATTGGAACAACTGTAGAAACATTATGAGAAATGTATTGCTTTTTCAATTGAAAGCTGACCTTGCTACATGCAAAGTGACTAAGATAACAGTACATTTCAAGAAGCATCATAGTCAGACTCTGTGTGGACTTCTCTATGCATAGAGAAGTATCACAGTCAGATGGAGGGCTCATGGCCTGAATTCCTTAATTCTTTTTGAACTGGCAACCACATCCTAGCTCCCCCTGCCCCTGGGATGTATCTTATTTTTATAATCAGAAAATATATTGGGATTCATAAAGTAACAGTTACCAAGAACAAAAAACTGCAATAGAAAGTAAATTAATGTAAAACTAAGCAAAATTTTCATATTTCAGTTGGAAATAGCAAAGAAAAAAAATAGCATCACTATCAAATGAAGTCAAACTGTTCAAAAAACACACATTTACAAAGAGAACTGTCAAGGGAGATGGTATTATATTATTATATGACACCAAACTCTTTGTCAGCACACATAGCACTCAAACTCCTCTTTTTTACATTTTATTTAGGTATATTAATTAAAATATTTATTTATTGTCATTTTTTAAAATACTTTCTCTTATGTAGCCTTTCATTTTTTCTTGTATTTGAAACTCATAAACCTATATTTTATGTGTGTCATGAATTCAGACTGATCTTTCCTCCAACTAATGTGAATCAGCGGAGTTCATTTTATGTGCTATCCATTATATGATCAATTCTTAAAATATGTACACTTATAAAAGAAAAATTCTCTAGCTGGAGAGTTACTTTAACCTTCCAGCAACCCACAGGTGATTATTTCCATTGTCATTTGTCATTTCACAGAGAGAAATAAAGCATGTTATAGAAGTTAATACAGTTGCTCACGGTGATTTAGAAGAAAAAAGCAGCCTATAATAAGAAATAAACCCCCCAAATCTCTTATTTGTATTTGACTTTGCTAAGTACTGGTAAGTATTAAATATTTGAATATTAAGTACAATGCCTAGTTTCAAGAATCAACATTTATATATTTCTGAATTTAATACATTCTTCATTGTTTGTGATGATTTTAATGTAATAAATTACCAGTATTAACACTAAATGTCTGCACTGCTTGTTGTACTGCTTATGGGATTTTGTCCTAAGTACTTAGTTTTGGGAAATATTACAGATGTATATTTTCTAAAGTAATCCAATGTATGAATTTATTATAAAAAGTAAAGGTGGATTTCATCTAGATTACTCATTAGAATGTTTACAGTACCTACTTATAACACCAGGTATATAGTAGAAATAAAACAAATACTTGATGATCCCATGAAGAAAAAAAAGCAGTTGGAAGAATAGAGGTTTAATACACAGAGCTTTAACCCTTATCATACAGAAGGCAATATTTGCATGAATGGTTTATTGAAACACTGTTGGAAAGAAAGTCCAAGTTAATATTTAGTCACTTACATTATCTCCTAGGGGAAAAAAATGAAATTAAACTGAACATTATTTCTATGAGACAATCCTATGTTTGTCTTGGCTATAAGAAATATTTTAAATGTCTATACTAGTCAAGATGATGATGTACATAAAGAGTAAAATATAATTATTTACTAACAGGCTTTGTTCCTTTGTATAAAGCCTAGATAACTTGCATTCATTTATTTATTTGATTTTTTTTGTTTTATTTATTTATTTTTTATATCTATCATTTAACTGAATAGTTTCAAGGGCTCTGGAAGATACCAAAAAATCAACATGGTGGGATGGAAAACAAATAACTTTTGGAGGCTGTAAACCAGTTTTCCAATCTAGACTTGTCTGTTGATAGCTGTGCATGTATCTAGGCACTTAGAACTTTGGAGCCTCATGTCACTTATCTTAAAATTACTGAAGTTATTTTGAGATTTACAATGGAATGATACATTAGAAACTATTTAAACATTATCTATTGTAACTAAAATATGGATAATTACCTTACAAAGATATTCTATTATTTTGGTTGCTGTTATTAACCCCACTACCAATTCCCTTTTATTAAAAAAAGACCAGAGAATGCATAATATTGAGCAAACTCAGGTATTTTTCATATTAGAGTATGACATTAATGAATTATTAAAAGGAATTATATTAGAGTTGTCACTAACTCTTTACTGTAAAATACTATAAGAAAGATAAACAAAATCAAATAGGGCCAGATGATAAATAGTCTGAAGACTGGGACATTAGACTCAACAAAAGCTACACTAAACTGCGGAATATAATTCAGGTCATAGACAAACTAACTTTGTTTTCTTTCCTTCCTTTTATTACCCAACATTACTTTCCAAAATGAACACAAATTTTTAAAAACTAGTTTTTACTACCCATATGAAAACTCAAAATTTTTTTGAGATGTACAGTTTTTACACTTTCCATCCAACATTTTACACTTATAGTGCACCTCAGTTATGACTAGTCACATTTCAAATGCTCAATAGCCAATGTAGCTAGTGGCTACTGTGTTGGACCGCACAGGTATGAATACTAAGTTTTATTGAAAGTTGTTTACTCAATATTTTCTATGTACAACAATGAAAGGTATCAGGTAGTATAATCTAGAATAGAACAAGGAAATATCATTACTGATTAATAATTTCAAATTAAGTAAATTTAAATATACATAAAATAAATATACTTTAAAAATACATAAAATAAGAGAGATTTCTTGACAGCACATATAAACTGAAGTGCTTTATGCCATCTTCTGTTATATAATTTGTACATAGTAAGCAGGGAAAAGTCATGGATTTGCCTCTTAATATAATGCCTATGCTTGAAGAAAGAATTTAAATAGTTTCCTTCCTAAAGACTTCTTTCTAACAAATCTGCTAATTGATTAGAAGGTTTAAATAGTACCCCTATAGTTATATTTTCTGAGGGATATTCTTTTGCAAATTATTAAAGTGATTAATACAATATTTGTAAAATAAGGAAAGATTATTTTTATAAAACCAACTATTTTCTAGAGAATTTTCTTCCTATTCGACAAGTCCCACTAAGATTGTAGTTGTAAAATTGATTTTTCTCCGTCTTTGCATATGGATTATGTTTATCTATATTGTAGGTTTGATAATTGGACTAAAAGCTAGTTTTGTTAATCTAAATTGCTTTGTGCATGTAACCAGAGTCTCTAAAATGCATCTTCTCAAAGAAAATTATAATAATAATTGTTTTTTCCCCTGCACAAATAATAAATGGCAGAAAATCCCTTTGAATAAAGAAAAGTGCTTGTAAATGGGGGAGGGGTGGGACAATCTAATCTGAAGTCTTTGAATAAGTGCCTGGTAACATATTAAAATTGACTCATTGGAGGTAAATAAAGAACCCATGGGTAGTTTATAGACAAGAAGAATTACAATGGCTGTGTTAAGAATCAGACAACTCAAATTACAATGAAATCTGAGTAAATTTCTTTACATCAGTTTATTTCAAGGCTACTGTTTCCTCTTTACTCATTCATACCTATGCAGCCATTCTTTAAACAAATAAATCTATTTTAAGTATTTGGTAAAGGGAACATCATCTAACAATAAACACATCACATCCTTTGAATGTAACTGCATAACTTCCTTTCAAGGTACATACACCACATTTTTTTCCATCATATTATTATAAGGAAAACAACACTCATTGGCTTTTTTATATATACAACTATCTACAGCTTTTTATTTAATTAATAGAGAGATTCTTGCTATTTATAATGTTTAATATTAATATTCTAGCTCAGAAGCAAAGATCTACTTACTAAGTACCTTGGATGATATGAAATTGAATATATGTGTCCATGAATATTAGCTTAGTTGAACAGATTCTATTATATTAAACAAAACATTAATTTACAAAAGTATTTGAAAATAATGTTACCAGATATGTTAATTTATTGAACATAGAAAAACAGAAAGACTATTAAGCATATTCATAAAGTTTAATTTATTGATAGATTGACTTTCTTCTAACCATGAAAATTGGCTTTTTCCAAAACTAGATAACCATTGAATGGCAATATGTTATATTGCTAAATGGTAGTCTTTATATAAAAAAAAAATTTGGATTAAGTAATAATGCATAATCCTTAATTTTATACACATATGTATACACAATATTAAATTAATAATTCATAATGTGTTCTGACAATTGAATAAATTACTGTCTATTTCATAGTGACTTAAACTCCCAATTTTTTATATTTAATAACAGTTAAATCTCTTATCATAAACTCCTCAAAATACTACTTATTAAATTACCATCTTACAAATAAAGGTGTATTATCTTAATGTTCTTAACGAATCAGAGATTTGAGTTGTATTCCAAAACCACAAATACATACATGTTACACATTTTTTTTTCTTATATATTTAAAGATAAGACAAAAAACCACCAGGGCCAAATGAAATCATGTTCCAAAGAATGAGAGTGTATGGATAGATGCTTACACCTCTGTCTTTTGGCCACACATCACAATTTTATATGCCTTTCAGAGTCTGAGTATTCGATTATTTAAATTAAACATGTAAAATTAGTTTTTACATGGTTTTTATTTTCTTTTATTGATGATTTCTATAAAGTCTGCATTCTTCAGAAAGCATACTGTCATACATTGTTGCATTCTTTTTCTGTCAACAAATGCTACCATTTATCTGTTGATTACTTGTATCTGACACTTTATGGGAATGATTATTTCCGTAAAAATGTTTATTTATAGCTTGTACTTTTTGACTTTATAAGTTCACCAGGCTACAATGGCGATAAGAGTGAACTTATATATCAGGTCTTTCTTATAGTTTGTAGAAAGCTGACAATATCAAATCGGTTGTTATTTTTTTTTTCTGTTTATTTATGATTGACTTGATCATAGTTTAGATTATGTAAAGTCTAACTCTTATGTGCTCCTTTGGTCTGCTCAACAATGGAGACAGATTTTTAAGCACTACGAAAAAGTGACTCCTATTTAAGAAAACGTGCACCGATAGTGCAGGAAACAGTCGATACCTTAAACCAGCCTATAAACTCCTTAACAGTGTCCCCCAACTTGGGGTGAAGGAGAACAGAACTTGACTTTCCAAAATATTCTCTTTGGTATTATCTTGAGCTGGTTGGTTATTTTTAAGAAACAGCAGACACAGGAAAAGCTCTGAAAACCTACAAGAAGTTATCCTTGTGTTCATTTATAGGACATTTATAGTGCATATATAAAAGGTGATACATTTATAAGTAAAATCTCCATTTGTAAGGGTGTTTTCTACTAATCGGGAAGAGAAGAATGAGGAAGTCTCTAGAAACTTCTATCTGTGGAGAACACTACTAACTTAAATCTGCATAACAATCATACCCTCACTCCCAAACATCTTCATCTTGTCTTCAGTTAAAGATGGCATTTAAGGGGGTGACTTGGGCCATTTCAGGGAGTTATTGATTATTCCTGGCTATCTCTCATGTGTATAGGAAGTATACATGTTATTAAACTTCTGTTTGTTTTTCTTCTGTACATCTGTCTTTTATTGGTTGTTGGGGGTTGGGGAGGGAGGGCGGGGGAGGAGAGTCTCAGCCAAGAGCTAAAAAGAAAAAAAAGGAAAATATTTTTCCTTCTCTGCAGAGTATTGTCTTTGACAACTCTGTCTATACACCCAAACACAGCACAAAGCCTGACTGGATAGGTGAAGTGTTCTCAGTGACTTAAGCTGAGTCGATCAAATTCTGTTTTAAAAAACCTTAAATTAAAAAGCTGAATATCTCTCTGTAAGTCACATTTAAAATGAAGTGCTTGGAGATGGTCATCTTCTACTCGGTGTTTTGGGATGCAGAGAAATCCCTTTCTGGTTTGGATAAAGCAAAACTCATGCAAAAAATCTGCAGCCCCAGCAATGGGGCATGAGTATGTGTTTTTCACTCAGTTTTTCATTTCAGGCCATCATGAAGCACTCTGTACTTGCTTGAATCTGTGTTTCACAATTTAATTATCTTGAGACTGAAGAAATATATACTTAATATGTTCTCATGTCTTAGGAATATATGAAAGAGAAATGTACTTCCCACCTGAAAAAACGTTGCATTTTAGAATGTCAAAAATCATGGACCAAGTTCTATATTTAATAGAGCAAGTCTAATTCTAAAGAGAAATTTTAAAAATATATACACTTATATGAGATATTGTTGATGAGTGGGAAAGAATTTCCCCCATTCTACCCATCCTTAGTTCTTCTGGCCAGACTAGTTACAAAATAATAAAATTGACACAAGACTAGATTAGCAGAGGTAAAAAACAATTTAATAAATATGCACAGGGAAATCACAATATGACTCTCAGATCATGAAATGAGGCTTACAGAATTGATCGAAGAGGCACCATTTTATACTTTTTTAGACAAAGAAACAATACATTTGTGAGAAATTGACAGGACAAAGAAGGTGCTCTTTAGAAAGGATTCTAAGCAAGTTTAGGTATTTGTTAGTAAGACATCTAAATTAATTTATGGCTTGGGTAGTAAATATGGCCATATAAGATATGTTTATATATATTTTTTCTGATTGTATGTTGTAACTCCCGTGACAAGGTTGCTTCTCAGTTCTTTGGGAGCAGGGAGGGCACCTAGCAGTTGGAAGATTTATCTCTCTTTTATGGGAACAGAGGAGAGTCAGAGAAATCCTCTTTCCTGACGCTTTTTGGGCAATTTTAGTTCATAATAATTAATATGTTATTGCAGGATATCTAGGGGCAGCCTGCCCTGAGACTCAACCATATCTTTGTTTTTCTTATCATTTTGGGTTAAATTCTATTCTTCTTGGTGTTTTTTTCAATGTATTGAACAATACATTTTTTTTTATTTAAAGAAGAGTTTTAGTTTTTTAAAAATTTTTTAAAATTCTAATAAATAATTACTATCTTTGAGTGCCTAAAATATGATAGGTTTCTTTCACCTATATTTGATAATTTAATTTTCACAAGGTCCTATCCAAAGATGTATGATATCTGTAAGTGTAAAAGAAGATCAACTTGACACTCACATAGTTCAGGGTTGTGCCTTAATCACCACGTTTTAATTTTCATGTATTCTCTGGATATGTTTTCTCCTTTTCAGAAACAATTTATTAAACAGGAGAAAAATTTATATATAATCCTTAGACCTAACTTAGAAAAGAGGAAAAAGCCAAATTTATTTTCTATTACCAGACTTAGGTTATGGTTTTTTTCTATAACAGATTAACAAAATAATCTGATTTTAATTTTAATTTTCTATAATTTACCCTGTGTTAATAATAATAATCACAGAAGCGAATCTGGGGTTGAGTGACAATGTGAGACAGTGAACATTTCCGACATGTCACACAGATCTTGGTAAATGACACATGCCATAATTTTAATTCACCCTTTTTGTAGTCATTCTGATTAAAATATTTTGTCTAAAAATCACATTTTATCACATCCATCATATCCTGTTTACTATCAGGAATTTCTGTTATGATGATTATAATTGAAATACATAAAATGCATTCTTTAAGATGTTTTCTCCTAGTTCAGAATTAAATATATACTTCAGCAGTTTCTAAAAGTTTAAAAATTTTAAACATTTTGTAATGTAAATATGCTTTTACTTTTTTCTTTAGATAGAAAATAATTTTCTTAAAAATGCAAACTATTTATAAATCTTTTTTAAAGATTTTCTTTTTGATTCTTCCCTTAATGAGTATAATAGACAAAAGATTACTGCTCTTCATATCCATGTAAAGATTTAAAAAACTAAGTTCTTAAAAAAATATGTGTTTTAAACAATTTATTAAATATAAAAATTAGAAATAAATTAACGAATAATATCTCTGAGTGTACAGAGCTAAAAAGGTTTTATTAGCAAAAAGAATGTCATTGGTTCTAAAAATTCTAGGCTAAAAGTAAATTTCTTCCACTTCCAAGGGAAAAAAATGGAAAAGAAATACGCAATGATACAATTTGGAAAAAAGCTAAATAAAGTGTAAAAATGATAAAAATAAGTGAGAACACTTTTTAATGAGAAAGGCATTTTTGACTTGCAATAAAGATGTTAAGAAAAAAAAGTGGACCTTAAAAAGACATCTCATCTCTGTATCCAAACTTATAGCCCTCTGTTTTAGCAAACTATGTTTTATTACTTTCTTTCTTTTATAAAGTTGACAAGATGTTTTCTTCTTCCCGAAACTCTATTTTCCAGGCAGGCCTAAATTTCAGAGCTTTACCTCAAGATGTATTACTCATCTGTCATTAAAGCACCGTCACCACAGTGATGTATAGTTCCAATACATCATCAGATTGCCATCACCCCCGTGATGTATTACTTACACTAAAATAGCTGTCAGGAACAGGTGGTAGAAACTCAACAACTTTTAATATATTCTTTTAAAAAACATTACAAACATTTCTTTCCATGAAAAACTTTATGGTGAATGTCCTTCGATTTAAAGTAGAATTTTACCTTTACATTCCAGAGCATTATACTGTTGATCTTAAGTTGGGGTTACTGATAGTTAACAGTTAAAACTGGTTAAGACCAAAAGCCTGTGAAATTGCATATAGAAAAACATCATTAGACCAATAAGTTTTATTTGATTTAAAAAGCATCCCAAAATATAAGAATGAGATGTCATTCTGAGAGAAATCTGCAGTTATCCTAATAACAAAGCCATTTCTCAAAATATGTTGCAACTCCTTCTGCAAAAAAAATTGAAAGAAAAATTAAAATACCTAATAATCTAACTTATTTTTTATTCATATGAATGACAGCAATATTTAGAATACTTTATCTAGGGTTATAAAAGATCTCTTAGTTTAGAACCTGATAGATTAACTGGATCATAAATAGTTTCATTACTAAATTTGTGTTTAATACCTGTTTCACATTATTTGCAGCTGTTTTCGGGGGAAAAATATTATTGTTATAGTCAAGAAACTTTTAATTTCAAGGAAAACATAAACCAGCTTAAATTAAGAGGGAGCTATCTGAAATTAGAATATCAGATCCTAGATATTTCTATATTCCTCATGAAGTGACATCCTTTTTTTATGTGCATCTGCTCTATCCCCCACCTCTTGGTAAACAAGGCTAGTTGTCTTCTATTACTCCCTTGATTAATTATGTTCATGACTTTATGTACTTTTAAACTTCTAATTCAGGTGATTACTATTATCTATTTCTCAGCAGTTTCTTGAATCAGAATTCCAGGAGAAAGGAGTTTGATTGATTTGCTTGGGTAAAGTGTCCAGCCTAATCAAATCAAATCTAGTTGGGCCAAAAGGCATTCACTGCTAAACAGACAGGTAGCATGAATGAAGAGTGTCATCCAAAAAGGGGATGTCTACAATAATCCAAAAAGATAGTTTTGTTTTGTTTTGTTTTACATTTTTAGAATAACAAGAATACAGTGTTACAACTCTGTGGACATTTTTAAGAAACATCTAAAATTATTTTTAGTGATACGGTTTCATTAAGATGCATAAAAGGCCTCTGAAGTCCTAACTAGGACTTAGCAATTTCTTGGTTACATTTGAGAAAAAAAAAAAAAAGAGTATAGGGATATGTCCAAAAACCTATAGCTTATGCCAAAAAGAACACTTTGTTCATCCATGCAATCCTAACGTAGTGCCTGCTACAGAGTGAGTATTGAACATATACCTAATAAAAAGAGGAACAAATGGTGGAACAATGTCCCTTTAAAATTGATATCACTATGTGATAAAATTAGCATTGCATTTTAAATGTAAGAACTGATATTGGCATAGCAACGATCTTTTTGAAAATTCTCTCAACAGCTGCTTTAATTGAATAAGGCAATGAGCATCTGAATTTGTTTAACAGTCACTATATAAAATGTTTCACTAAAAAGTACACACACACACAGACACACACACACATTATGTTAAATAAGAGTACAATGGGATCTGACTCTCATATTCTATTAGGGAGAAGATACTCAATTTTATCACTTCAAAAATATAAGCAACGTTTCTCTAATAGCTTTAATCTCTAAACTGATGTTTTATTGATATATGAAAATGACTTCCACCTAAGGTGATATTGTAGTAGGTAGAGAAAGGTAAATTGTACTTTGAATAATGTGCATTTGAACCCTACTACAAAGCTAGCTATGTCATATTTGGAAAAACTAAAGTCAATGAAAGGTTTATACTTGAGAGGAGTTACAAAGTATTGGTAAGATTTAAAAATCAATTATATTTATTGTATTTGACCACTGAAAATTACTGAAAGGATACATAAAATTAAGGAATGATTTGAGACACATATACGAAAACTGCTACATGGAGTTAAAGCTAAGACATGTTGCTTTGGTGAATATTTTTATTTCTGATTTTTTATAACTGGACAAATATAAAAGTGCCAAAAAATTATAATTTAAACATGATTTTAATTTTGTTCTTTTTATACGTTCTAGCGAAAATGAACATGACAAAAAGTGTCTTTAAACTCATTTCACATCTAAATTACAATCATCAAAGTATTAGCTTTGCCGTCAATTTGCAAGATTATTTTAAGTAATGATGAATTTCTACATTTCTCAATCAGAAATATTTTTTAAAGCACAAAATTAAAGAGCAGTTTTGAGAAGGCATTCTATTCAGATTTTCAAGACATACCATTAAATATATTTATATCATTTCAGAATAAATTAGATTGCTTGGATGCAAGTACAACTATGTGGATTGGGGACAAGATCACCACCTGGACCAAAATATTCAACTTTTGGGTTCCTTTTAATTTAACTATTTTGAATACTTTAAGAACGATTTTCAAGCCAGCAGAGGGGCATATTGTGAAACTTCATAAAAATGCAAATTCTTGGGCCTCTACTGAATCTGAAACTCTATAGTAATCTGTTTTAAGGAGCTTTTGAAGAGATCCTGATGCATTCTAGAATTTAGGAATCCTAAGATTATAGAGAATGAAGATTCAACAAGGATTTAGGCTGGTTTTACACTTGGTAATATAAACAGCAATAACAACAAAAATTGTTTATCTACAGAATTATGCCAATGAGACTTAGAAGTAAATTTGGAAAACAATGCTTAGATAATACTAAGAAGCCTAAGATTAATGTTTTTATAACATTTGAACTAAGGTCTCTGTGATGAAGAAACTAGGGCTTTTCCATTTGAATGGGACATTAGAACAAATGTACCAAACTCAGAGGAGAATTCTCTCCTAATAAAACTGGGAAATTTTTCATATATTACTGAATTATTAATGATCTTACTGACCATATAATAAATATGCTACAGATGAACTTAAAGTTGTTAAAAAAAATCAATAACTGATATTTTTCCTGGCTTATATTTTTTGTATATGTAACTTCTAAATTTACCTGTGAAGAAATAATATTCATTAGTATCATTAACTTACTTAGATGTTTACTCAGAATCTAAGAACAAAACAAAACAGAAATACTAATATCAATAGATAGTCTAATACCTGGAAAGAATAAAACTTTGATAGTTTTTTTTTTCTGATTCGTCTGTTAGAAAACCACTTCTCTGAGTACATATATACATATATATGTATATATATTAATTTTAACTAATTACATGCCAATAGAAGTTAGTTCTATTTATGCTACCTATAATATAGATGAATGTATTTTTCCAGTTATTTTGGATTCTACATATTTATTTCTTTCCACAGAATAAATATAGTGACGTACTTTAGTTACTAATTTGAAAAGGAATGTATTTTAGCTGTATACCAGGACATATGTAACTCATAAAGTGTCCTGATATACTTCTGATGAGTTATGTGTGCTAATAGAGTAAATACATTTCTTTCTAAATGTAAATTTTGTCTCCAGCATTATACTTTTTTGTGCAACACATGCATACACAATTTTTTTTTACCTATTAAAAAATTAAAGAATAAGTATCTCAGAAAGCAAAGATCAATTGGTCATGTCTTAGAGAACCTTAATATGTGGTGAATCCCTCTTAAAACCACACACAATTTTTTTTCCTTGTGTCCATTTTTTAAAACGCGAAGAGTCCTGTGAGTGTATGTGTTGGACTAGGACTTTGATTTTCCTTTGAGCGTATGTCCATATTGGTGAATGCAGTACAGTGCATTGTGATTCCGCATTTCAAGGCGGTTCCCGTTGGCATTGACGCTGTCTGTTAATATTCTAGGATTACTGTGACAAAGCCAAAGTCACCTGAAACATCTCGAGTAAGATGAATGTCATTTTCCTCATGATGTTGTAGAGTTCTTCCTTTAGACGATGTCATCTAGAGGGCTTTAGAGACTGGAGCCCCATTTGACCAGTAGGTATTAGTTTCCTTCATACCCATAGCTTTTCTTTGGCACTTCATTGTCCTATGTGAGCTCTTGAAGACTGCAGGAAGAAGGAGGGCTCTGATCCTCTTGGCAATGAGGAAGGACAAGAAACACCAGGCTCTAGGACTCTCACTCAGGGACCCAACATTCTCAGTTGACATACAAACTCCCATCATGCTTAACTTGTCTCCCAAAACGTAGATTTACTTTGCTCCTACTTCTAGCTCTGCTTTCATGACCTCTTACGTACTCTTTCATTCACTGCTTATGTTTGCTCGTGGTCAGTGTTTTGGAACTGCTTAATTTTCTCTGTAACAGGGCTACTGCTTGCTCCTGACTTTTATTGTCCCCTCACTAGCTCTGACTGCCTTCTGTTGGATTCTGTGTGGCCCTGTGGTTTTGTGCACTCTGATCCTCACATTCTTTTATATACATCACCTACTCACTCCTGAAGAGAGACTGATTGTCAGTGCTTTGAAAACTAATGTGGAGCATAACTATTGTTTGGAGCTTTTAGCCAGTATATCTCAAAATGCATCTCTAAGAAATTAGATAAGAGTGTATTGGAGCACTTAAAGATCACCCGTGAAGTACATATTTAATCCAAGATACAATTTCTAAACTACAATGTAGCATTTTAATAAATTGCAAGAAATCAAATATATTACACACAAAATGAAATGTAAGAGGTAGAAAAATATTAAGGAGGTGATATTGATTAAATAACATTTCCCTGCCCCTGGGTCTAGCCTGCTACCAGAGTTAGTGTCTCATTCACAAGGCAATGTCTCCATCATGATCAAAAAGAGAATTTACCATTAAATAAATACATCAGGAAAATTGGTATTGTAGGCATCCCCCTGGTTTTAGTCATATTCAGACACATTAATACAAAGACACAGTACCCAGTACCATGTTTTTAACTTGATTATTTATTTTAAAAATCCAATAAAAATGACAGTCATATAAAGTATTGAGTGAGATAGAGCCTGACAATGTTTTATTTTCACCAGGCATGGTAGAATTAACTAAAATGTTCTGGCATTGTTTGTGAGATACTCTGGATGGTCTTAGGATTCTAATGAACCATGATTCCCTGCTGCTTCAGCCTCCCCCTGTATCAACTTATGATTAGTGTGTGTCAAGTTACATTTATTTCTGTGTCTGCCAAGAGCAGCTTACTGTAGAAAAACAGCGCTATGTAGTGAAAAGAGCATGTGTTGGATTAAAATGAGCTGGATTTGAATTCTTACACTAACAAGCTGTTCAGTCTTCTCTCTCAAGTAAACCCATTTGGTTGTTGGTCCCCAGATTTTATCAGCTATTATTCCTAGCATACTATGCAGTGTCACTTCAAAATAAGGCTTAAAAACATGCTTGCAGCATTTCCTCTGCCTATTTTTACATGAACTTTCAGTACCTCGATTTCTCCAGCAAGTACTTCAGAACTCACTTGAGATTAATAATGCCTACCTTGTCTACCTCAGAGGATTGTGGAAAGAAACAAATGAACCTCATTGGAGAAGAGTGTGTGCCTCAAGGAGACATAATAGCAATTCAAACACTCAGACCAAAAGCTTAGAAGAGGATCAGCCAGACAGAAACTAGAAAGACAGTAAATCAGGCAAAAAAGAACAGGCAAAAATAATTGAATATAATATGCCCTGATTTTTTCTCCCCTAATATTTGTCAAAAATATAAAGAGTACACCTCTCAATCATAAATGGAAACAGAAGGACAAAAGTAGAAAAAAATAGAAGAATTCACTCAGGATAGATAAAAAAAAATAGCTGCATGTCAAAAGTTATGTGTTTAAATATTTTCAAAGAACCTTAAAGAATATATCTATATAGTCACTTGTATTCCAGAAAGTAAGAAATATTGTGAAATTCAGGAGCATAGTAAGGAAACTGGCGGAATGAGAGAAGAATGAGAATCTCTAAAATGCTTTCACTATATTTAGGTGAAAGAATGGACCTATTAAGAGTGAGAAAGTAACATTTAATTTAAAGCATACACTATTTTATATTTATAATTTTATTTAAAAACCTGGCAGATTTGGGATTTATACAGGAAAAAGAGTATTATAACTGTGATAGATACATAGAATTTTATATAGAATAATAGTTAAGTTTTGAAAAATATACAAAGTAGAAGCATTTAGTTCATCAAGCACCATAATTAGATAAGAATGAAGTAATTCCTGCTATGTTACAAAAAGAAATAAAATGTCACTTTGTCAATATTATAACAAATTCATTTATTTTTAAGTGATATACAATGAAATAAAAATTTGATACATGATGAACGTTTCTGAGTCTTGGTTTAATCTACTGTTAGTACATCAGTCCACAGTGGAAAAGAGAAATAGGACATGAGAAATACTGCTGAAATTACAAATAAAAATTTTTTAAATGGATGAATCAGGTAGTTAATCACAATTAACTGAGGTTAGAGTAGACATATTTTGGATTTTATGCACAGTCCATTTTCTTCTAATTACTGGCTTACTTTATGTCTGATAATTAGATTCTTTCTGGAACTGTATTGTTTTATTTATCTCAGTTGTCCATGGCCACATCTGATTGGAACAGAGATGCCAGAGCCATAACATGGATTAGTGTGTCCTTGTCTAAGGTTTTAGATACTGGAACTAAAGAAAGCTACAGTTGATCTCAGTTATATGAATAATATGAAAAACTTTCTTGTTTTGTTTTTGTACTTTTAAATTGGAAGTTTTGAGTGCCTAAGTATTCTGCCATGTGGAAAATTCTGGTCATAACTGAGAAACTAGAAAGAAGTCAACAGAGAAAACATAAAAAGAAAGTCAGAGATTTTAGTTATTTGATTCTCATTTCAGCTGCTTTAAATGAATTCATACATCTCTGTTATTTCTATGGCTTATTTGATACTTAAGATAACTAGATTGCTAATAAATTACTAATAGAGCAGTCAAGAGTCTTGCTGATTTCTGTTTTAGTTTGCTTTGTTGTTTTCATTTTTTCCTTCAGTATAAAGGTTTTTGTTTTGTTTGTTTTGTTTTGTTTTGTCTTCCCAGCATCCATCTCTATTCCCGATACTGAGGATTTCTTTGATTTGGGGAAAACTAGACTTCACCCCTTGCACCTAGATAGAACATACGGACCCATGCTAAGCCAAACAGTTCATTTCATTTCCTTGCCAATAGTGATTAGAATAATGATAAGCTTTTTCCCCTTGAGCCATTACATTTAAGGCCAATCGTCACTATGGGGCTAGAACAATCCACAAGACATTGCAATGCTGGAGAAAATAATCTTCATTTGAATAGGAATAAACAGATATGTACCTGGTATACTTATTAAGAGTTATCTTCTATTTATAAGAGGAGACAGGCTTAAGACAAAGTTGACACAATGCAATGGCGGGAAAGTGAGAGAAAGAGACAAAGAGTATGCATGTGGGGAGTGCTTGATGAATTGTAGCATCCATAGATCAAGGCTTAACCTTATTCTGCTTTACGTTTTCAAATTTATAGGTTCTTTATTTGCCTTTATTATTCAATCCTGTGTATATGAGGCTTTCTATTGCTTGTAATATAACAAATCCTGCTGACATATTTTGTCCTTGTTGGATTACACTCTTTGGCAGCAAAAACAACAAAATATCTAGTCATACTATAAGGATTGTGCATAAGGGAGTTTTGATGTCACTTAGATCTGGCATTCTGGGGCAGAGAGAATTTACAATAAGTTAGGACATAAGGACAATGAAACTGTTGTTCAAGGTGGTACTTCTTTAAATGGCTAGTGTGACACATACTTAGCCCCTTACTAGGTTTCACGTACCTTGGGTGTTTTCTTCTTGAAGAGGAATCTCAGTATCTGAGCCCATACATTATGAAATGTGGGCAATGCAGGAAGATAAGCACCTTCCTAAAATTCACCAAATATCTTAAGAAGGCCAGCATTAAAACAGAGATTCATAGACTCATTTATTTAAATAAAAAATGATTTAATAGAACAGTCAGAAAAAATAATAAAAATTAGTGTATGTAATATCTTTGGAAATATAAGAAGAAATATGCAAATATGAAAAAGTCACATAGGCTTTTATAGGAGAAAATCCTTTAAAAATTGGAGAATAAAAAAAGAAAGAGAAAGAAATTAAAACAGTGGTATATTAGATTGTTCAGAGAGAACCAGAATAAGTAAAACCATTAAGGAGAGAGCAAGTCTGAAATTTGCGGGATAGGCTGGCAGCTGGAAATCAAGGCAGGATTTAATCAAACAGTCTTGAGAAAGAATTCTTCCTCTTAGAGAAACCTCAGTTATATCTTACGGCCTTCAACTGTTTGGGTAAAACTCACCCTCATTGTCCAGGGTAAACTCCCATATTTCAAGTCAACTGATTGTAGATGATAACCATTCTGATGTGTGTTTTCCAACACCACCAAGCAATTCTCTAGTACTCAGAGGACATGGCTGGGTTTCCCACAAATTTAACTGGATTCTGACAATATATACCTTGAGATAGTGTCACATCCCAAAGGTTAAGGGCTCAGTCCTACAAGACTGTCCCCATTTCAGATGCCAATCTTAAGCCCAATTTTTCCCTGTGTTTTTGACTGGCTGGTTATAAATCAGAGGTTCCCATGACCCTCTTCTCAGGTTCTATTGCTAGAGCAGTGTACAAAGCTTGGGAAGCCAATTTACTTACTAGATGACAAAGAATATTACAGGTTACCAATAAACAGCCAGATGAAGAGATATAGAGGTGAGGTCCAGAAGGATCTTGAACACAGAAATTTCTGTCCCTATAGTAGAGTTTGGAGTTAACCGCCCTTACAGTATGTGCATGCTTTCTGGTTTACCAACCTGGAAGATATCCAAAATCTCTATTTCATGGATCTTTATAATGATCCATTCATTATATTGGTAAGATGGATAATATCATTAGCTATTAGTGATTTAACTCAATTTTCAGCCCCGTCCCCCTCCTCAGAGGTAGGGAGGACGGATGAAAGTTCTAACCCTAATACATTGGTAGTCCCCCTGGCAACCAGCCTTCATTCTTAGGTTACCGAGGGGCTTTCCAAAACTCATCTTATTAACATAAACTCGGGAGTAGGTGCAAAGGGCTTATATAACTAACAATATACCCACTGCACCTTTGTAACTTTGGAGGGATTTTAGGAAGTGAGGACAAAAGATTGAATAGTACAACAAAGATGCTTCTATTGCACCCTATGGCTTAGGATTTCTCAATAGTTTTGAGGCCCATGAGCCCAGAACCATACACAAAATCACAGATACGTATATATTATAAATCATAATATGACAATCACATCTACAAATACCTTCAGAGTAACACTTAGAATAGCTAGATTTGTTTAATTAAATAATGTGATACTATAGCCTAGCTAAAGTGACACATAAAAGAAATCATCACACTTAGTTAAAAAATATTGGAAGATTGCATTTAATTCAAGAGTTAATTAGTGAAGTTAAAGTAAACGGCTGAAAATTTCACAGAATTTATGAATATATGGCTGTTCTTTAAATGAACATATTCACATGGTGCCAACAGGATAAAAAGCAAAGCAATCATTTACTAGAATGCAATACTGACAATAAGAAAAAATGTTGGGATCTAACTCTATTGCAGGTTTTGAGAAATGGAATAATAGATTGCACATATGTGTTAATAAGACTACATGGAACTGTGTACTGAACAAATAATAGAGGGTCATCCAACTGATGGAGGGTGGAGCAGCAGTAGGAAGAGGGAAAAGTGGGTGGATTCTTCATATGTTTTGAAGGTTGCCAAATTTCCTGATGCCTTTAGAGCAGTTTAGGAGAGGGATTTAATGTGATGACCAGAATTTCCATTTGGGCTATGTTTAAGCATGAACATATTCTGTCTCCTCAGGACTAATTCTGAATTTTGTTTGCTTTTGTTTTTGAGTCATTGTCAGAGACATGAAAAATACTTGACATTTAAAATTTAAAAGCCAGGGGCCATACTTTAATGTAAGTTAATAATTGCATCCTAAATGTTAGCATTCAATTTAAGAATTTAATCTCAAAATTGAATGCAATTGGCAATTATCCTGAAGAACAATTTACTTAGGCTTTAATCAATCTGGTTATTATCAGGTCACTTGCTATAAATTTTTGAATAATTGCAGGATAAAATAAAAACACAAACCTTTATGAAAGGGGCTGAGACTAATAGGTATTAGTCTTTCTTTAAATTCTGTTTGAAAAGAATTTCACTCTTTCTCTCTCTCTAACAACATGCCATATAGAGTGAGTTATGTGTATGTGTGTCAAAGTGAGTGCTAAAAAAAAAAGTATATATTTTATAATACCTCCATCGGAGCAGAACTAGTCCTCAACCTATGACCCTCAGTTAAGGCAGCTTTAATAGCATAAATTTAAAATGTCTTTTCTTAATTTTTTTTTATTTACTATATACTTTAAATGAGAGTGAATTTTCACTCTCTCTGCTTATTCACCTATATTTTTCTCTCTAATCTTTTAATTCTTTCTTAAATTTTATTACCTATGCTCATATTAATATTTGAAGGAAAGCTTAAATAATTTATATTTTCTATACTATTTGCATTTATGACCATAAAATGTCTTTAACAAGTACATTTAAAATATGCCCTGGGAGTGGGAATGGAGGAGCATATCTGAAAACTGTCTTCTCCATAAAAATCAATAAAACCCAAGAAAGGATTGTCTAAATCACAAGGTTTTCACAGCTTGCAATAATTAAAAAATGAAACAAAAGCTTACAACAATCCAGGGAGTGTTTATACAAGAAAATCTAATTTTTGAAATAAAACAGTGAGTTGCATGGTGTTTTAACTTGCCGTATCCTCATCAACCCCACCTCAGCTCCAAAGCAATGTTGAAAATCAAGAGCCCACAACCACCATGAAATCCAGCAGCCTAACAGCCACTGGAGAGAGCAGAACATGATAAGACATCTTCCAAATCCACACTCCCAGATAACTGGCTTTGTTTGGTCTGTCTGAAAGTTTCTGGGAAAACAAAGAAAGGCAAGACTAGTCTTTCATTTGACTTGAGTCGCAGGTTGTCCAATTCAAATACCATTTTCCCAGGAGGCATTTATCAAAAACAATCAACAGCAATTGTTTAACATCACAACTTCCTGAGACAACAATTACAGTTGTGTCAAAACATGAAGCCCACCAAAAAATTAAGATGAAAACCTTGAGAATGTTCTATCCATGAGGGGCTTTGAAAATCTCTTATGTATTCTCGTACTTAAAAAACATTGATAATTTCCCGGACTGGCCACACATAAGTTATAAGTTTATGCTCAGGACAGTGTGTGTGTCCAGGAAAGACCTGAAAAGCCCTGGATGACCCAAAGATCTACCAAGCAGAAAGTGAAGACCAAGTCAACACTGTAAAGTGACCCGGCCTGAAGGAGTCTGCTTGTACACAGAGCTCTCAGCAAAGGCAGGAAGACTTACTGGTTCCAGGAACTCGAGGAAATAATTTTCAGTATTGGATGACCACTAAGAAAAATACTGAGAGTTAAGCTGGCGCACAGAACATAAACATTAATGAATTAGATCAGCAAAGTCACTATGCAAACATCATGAACAACAGCAACAAGAGAAACAAATAGTAACAGCATAAAGCACATTAAAGCTGGAAGATTCTGAATTCCAGAGTTACCACATTATTTTATTTAACATATGCAGTTTTCAACAAAATACTAAGAAATGGGAAAAGAAATAAGAAATTATGGGCCGTACATAGGAGTAAAAAGTGGTCATTAAAAACTGTTTCTAAGGAAGCCCAACTGGAATTACTAGATAAAGACATTTAGATTAGCTGTTTTAAATATGTTCACATAACTAAAAAAAAGTCATGTTTAAAGAATTAAAGTTGGAGAATGATGTCTTACCAAATATAGAATATCAAAAAAAAAAAATACGGATTATTAAAAAGGAAAGAAAAGTGAATCCTGGAGTTAAAAGGGACAATATCTGAAACAGAAAATAAAAAAAATAGCTTGAGGGATTTTACAGTAGATTTGAGCTAGTGGAAGAAAGAGTTAACAAACTGAAAGATAGGTCAGTTGAGTTTACCCAGTCTGAGGAACAGGAAAAATAAGCGAATGAAGAAAAATGACAAAAATTGTCTATAGTACAGTCATTAAAAGCATAAATTCTGAAAGTATAAATAAACATAATTCAATTTTAGCTCCATTGATAATTACCAATGTGACCTTGGTCAGATACCTTCTTTGCATATCAGTTTCTTCACCTTTTTATGGCTCATATAGATGTGTCACCCACATCAGAGGGTAGTATAACTAATGTTTAGTCTATAAAAAGCAACACAAATATTTAGTATTTATAAGCAACACAAACATTGTAAGTTCTTTATGATTACCATATTGTTTTAGATGTTCATCTTATATATAGTATAAAAATGTATTTATTAACGTTTCATTTACTTTTTAAGTTTTTGTGTTTAGAATAAATCTGAGTCCAATTTTTATGTTGGTTTTAGATTACTCACAATGATTGCAATGATTTACTGATATTTGTAAACCAATCTCTCTCTCTCTCTCTCTCACACACACACTCTCAAAAAAGATGCAAATATATCAACTATTATTTTCCCCTAATTTTATTCACTTACTTTGATTTTTTGCCCTAATATTTTTTCTTCACTTGTTTTGAAATTATACATTATTTCATGTTGCTTCAGGAAATAGATACTATCAATTAAATTTAATATCTATTGTATAAATATTTTGTGTAAAATAAATAAATCCAGATGCTTATTCCTAGTTTTGGCAAGTTAATGAAATGCAAGTCACCCAATTAGCAAAAGACTTTTTGATCTGCCCTCAGCTTCACCTCATCTTCTACCAGTTAAGTAGGCAGTTTCCATAAAAGTTAATCTTATTATGATCTCAACAGGAGAATTTTTTATTCATAGTTTGAGACTTGAAGTTCATCTAATCTTTTCAAGTATAAATGCCAGTGAAGGAAAATTCTTGTTTGACTCAAAAAAAAAAAAAAAGCATTTTCATTAAACTGACAGAGATAGTTTAATATTACTTCTCAAATACAATAAATAAAAGCTAATTTTCCTTGTCTTGACCAATAATGTGAACTTTTACATTTCACATTGAATGCCTACTTAAAATGATGAAGGGATTGTCACTTAGAGAGTAGTTAAAAAAAGTGTTAGGAGATGATACATTTCAAACACTAAAATTTTATTTCTATATACCATAAATGCAAAATTACTTGCAAAGTGACCTCTTTAGTATTTCTTTAGGACTCAATATTTTAAATTCAATGTAATGTGAGATACATTGAAAAATGGACATATTATGTGGGAAAGTATATTTACTTGGCTTTATCTGGTTTTCTCATTTTTTAATAAATAATGTATTTTTTTCAGATTAGTTTATGCTTATATATAAAGTTTATATATAAAGTTAATCTATAAGCATATTTGTAACTGTTTTTATAAGAAAATCATTTAACATTTCAACGTGTTTATATACTATTGTTACATAACATATTATATGTTATATAATACTATTATATTATGTAACATATAATAGTATATAAAACAATACTAAAAATGAATAGAATTTTGACCTTGCTATTCTTTATTATCACACTGTAGAGGAGTCTTTTGCTCAGATAAGGCCTTACGGAAAAAATAAGAAAGTGGTAAATTTATATAGTTTGTTTCCCAACCTCCCTAGTTGACCCCGAATTATCTTAAGGCCTCAGGTGATAAGTGCATGAGGTCTCATGCTTTCTCACTTAACTGATTCCCCACCTGCCTGACAGCCATATACTCAATATTCCTATTTCATCAGACTTAACTATTTCAATGCCAGTGTTTTTAAAACAAGAGAAATGTGTTGATTCATTTTAAAGAAACATAATTTTCATAGGCCTCACAAAAGGCTTAAATTATTTCCATTTTAACAATATTGAATATATGTAAATTTAAAATTAAGAATAAGCAATGCTAATAGTCTCTACAAATTAAAAAGGCATTTAACTAAAAAGAAATTGCAAGCCAATATAGTTTAAATTTTATTTGCAGAAAAACTTAAAATTTCTGAAATTAATTACTTCTCATGACACTGATACACATATTGAATTATATTGAAAGGTTCATTAAGTTTGTCATATCTATACAAGCTATGTCAGGCAGTTAATCACACATTTTCAAAAATTTCAGTCATATTTATCATAGTTCATTAATTAAGACTACTCTGGTTTTCTTTTTCTCACTAACTTAAGCCATGTGATACTACCTAATGCAGCTCAGTTGTAAGTAAAGACAAACTCTTCTACAACTGGTTATGAGATTATGTCAGAAATTGATATGAGGTTGCAATATAGATTATCTGGAATAGTTATTTTAGTTTTGGATAGCATTAAAATGAAAATAGAAGATGAAAAAATTCACCCAACTCACAGGTAATTCCATCTGAAGTTCTGTCTTCTGATGGCTGGTGATTCCGCAGGCCTAGTCTTAGACATACTGACCCATCCCATACACCTATGAAACTTCCAATGGATTTGAGCTCTGCCATTTTCTTGTTGTCATATATAAGATATTGAATATTTTAAGCCTTTTGTCCTTCCTTTGCAAAATGTGGAAAATAGTACTGCATTTTTAAGATTTTTATGTGGGGTTACAATATACATATTTTTTTTTCTTCTGGAAGGGATTACATATATACATACAAAAGACTAAAAGGACAGCACAAATCTAAAAGGTATTAATCTAGAGGAAGTGTAACACACACATGCACGCATGCACACATAAGATCATTAAGGTCATCTATAGTGGGTATGTGTCACATACTTGGCAAAACATATATTGTCTCTGGCACAAAGCAAGCACTTAACAAATCTTAGGCACTATTATTATTACCACATAAAAAAGTGAATACCTATTTTGTTGATTAGGTGAATATTCTTCCAATTATGACAAGATAATTCACTTAGGGATGTATTGCCATTCTCATCATACTGGAGCAATTGTATTTATTCTACACAGAACTAGTTTGCTGACTACATTAAATATATACATTTGAGCATTGGTATTCCTTTTTTTAATGATGCAATTTTTATACAAACAAATATTCAATATTCACTGTGAGGATAGGAGGCTTTAATAAAAAGTGAAACTTCTTCACTATTCTTGACATTTTAAACTGGTCACTATACATGAATTTGCATTTTGTTATACATTAAAAAGTGTTATGGCTTCATTTGTGGTGGTTATTCCCATTTTGATTCTACATGTCTGGTTTCAGGTGCAAAAGGTTTAGAATACCATCAAATGCCTATATTGACCAGTAATAATGTTTAACTGAGAATTATATTTCAATGTATACATCTCAACACAATCTGATTTGCAGTAAACTGCTATGAAATATGTATCTAATTAAACATCTTTGTAGAGATTGAAATGTAACTCAATTAAACAAATATAAACTGATAACTTTTTAGGCCTAGAACTTATATATTTTAAAAGACTAAACGGAAGTTTGGAGATTAATCTGAGGCTTCAAAGTAACATACACACAAGTTGGAGCTATTAAACAATTAAAAATCTAAGAGAGTCTATGTAATTATGGGCCTACTTGTTCAGAACAAACTTTCTCCAGAAAATTAGATAATATGGAAGAAAAAATATATGCATATATATACAAACATACATATACATGCATGCATGTGTGTATAAAAGGCAATAAGCATCAGAACTTTTGAAAGGCAGGCAGAACCTTAAAGGCTACAATTCGAGAGGAAAGGAAAGACTACAAATGTGAGCCAAACATTTGCTATCTATTTTCTCCTTGACAAAATTACCAAATCTAACAATGGAGAGAGCTTGAGAAAGAGAGGACAGAGCTAATAGGATAAAAAATTAAAGTTCAGAGCCTGCAAAAAGGAAGGGATCCAGGAAAATTAAACAAGTTTCAGTTGGCTTTGAAAGCCAGTTCTTTTTGTGTGCATAGAACTATCAACAGAGACTTACCTCTTATCTCAGTACCTTCATGAACAGACAACCCTAAATCTATTTTAAAATCTACAGCATTGCTGGGGAATGATAAACCAAATGTGAATATTTTATGAAGTAATAAATTTAAAGAGAGTTGTAACAATAATCCAATACAACAATCTTTTATGTTATTATTAGATACATAAAGCTTCTTCATTGAATATATAAAAATTGGAACTCATGATATCTATACAGAACTTTCAACTTTGATTTAAAAAAATTTAAAAATAAGAAAAATCTGTAAAACAGAAGTTGGTACAATGAAGAGCTTCAATTCTTCTGGCCTGTTGCTTCTATATTTGGCCATAGTAGTTTGAAATAAAAAATGACTTATGTATTTATAAATTTATGTGCTTATAATTCTTTATTTAAAACTTTTCATATCAATTTAAGCTATATCTATAAACATGTAGTTACCTATTTTATTTTCAAAACCATTGAAATAAACAGTTAAATTTTTTACCAAAATATGAATGCTAGGCCCAATCTTTGAGTGCCCTTATACAAGTTACTTACTAGATCTAGGCCTAAATTTCTTCATCTGTAATAACAGAGAGTTCCTTCCAACTTTAAAATCTTATCACCATCAGGCAAATCATATGTTGCTTTCTGCCTTTTCAGCAAATTGCTTGGTATTGTGTTTTATATTCACTTGTAATTCAGATTTTTGTTGTGATATACTTGAACATTTACTGCATTAACATTGAAAGATATAAATTATAAAAGGATGTGAGCCACTTAATAAAAAAATAGAGAAGTAAAAAAATAGTCATTGAATTATACTTTCGATGACAATTTGTACCACCTATAATTAGTTATATGACTGATAGTGCAATATACACAGTGTATTAATTCCAGGTAAACTAAGTTTGCCAAAGTAGTTCCGTTTTATAATCTGACAACTGCTACTGTGCTGAGCAGAAGATGTTGCCTGGAGACAAATTACAGCATTCAAAGCTTGATATTGTCTATGATATTTTCTAAAATCAAAGAACATTACATACCAAGCTTATTATTACAGTGATGGCTTCCTGCTTTCTGAATCAAATTAGGATTATAGCTGGAACCAAAACTAATAAAAGAGAAATCTTTATGTTTCCATAAAATAACTACTAATGTATACCCAATAGTAATAAAAATGAAAAAAAGTACTAGTAAAATTTGTAAAATATAAACTATCATTCAACAAAAATCCAATAATGCCTGAGAGCTCCTACCTCTGAAAATGCAAAGGAAAAAGAAAAATTAGAAATCACTCAGATGTCAACCACTGTGACTTTGGATATCTTTTGAGTCATATTGCAGTTTTTAACAACTACATTATACAAAGTGTTAGACTAGTTTTGAATATGAGAACAATATTTATTTTAACCTGATACCTCAAGTTGAAGCATTCACTTCTACTTTAATAAACTGAAGAGTATTTAATTATTTATTAATTATTCTGGTAACAGCATAACTTTTGATGAAATTCAAGCCAGAAGGGAATAAGAAAAATAAACAAATAACAACAACGAGAATATTATAACAATTTTGGGAGCATTATAAGTATATTTGGCATTTCCAATTTAGATTTCTGTTTTGTTTTGTTTTTTACTATTATTGACATCTAGAAAGGTTGCCACTTCTCTGTTTTATCTGCCCACTGTCTTGATGCTAGTTTAAAACAGGTCAAGAAGAGTTCCTCAGAGTTTTATGTCACAATGGCAATAGACTTCAAAAATAAAACAAAATGAATTTAGAATGTGAAACTGTGTATAAAAGAACAGATTACTAAAATTATTGACTAGTCAGAGTTTGTAATATACACAATAATCCATACATAAATAATGGAAACAATATTTTAGAGATAGGCTGATAAAACTTAAAATATTCTTATGAAAGATCCAAATGTGTTTATAATTCTGTGACAGTTACATATTAATTATTTCAACAAAACAGTACTGGCACCTATTATGTATAAAGAATTTGTAAAACCCTGAGAGCTTAATTTGTCTAAAAGCTTTGTTAAGTCAATTATTGGGGGATGTAAATAATTTAATAATGATTTTAAACAAAATATTGTATTGGAGTTGACAGCTTAGTTGGTTTTAAGAATGCCGATGCCACATAATCATATCAGAGAAAATGAGTCAAGTGTAGTTACGTTTATTTTTATGAATAACAGAAAAATAAAAAACCCTGTATTTTATTGTCTAGCAAGTAGGCGGCTGACCTACTTATTTATGGGTCTAATGGGATTGTAGTAGATATTGTTGATGCAGAGTTCTGTAGCATTTCACTGCATCTCTCAGTTCCCTACAGGTGTGTTTTACATAGTTTGGAAGGCAGACAGCACCAGATTCATCACTGCACTTCTCCGTTTTTGTTTTGTTTTGTTTTGTTTGTTTTCTTGCTTTTGTTTTCTAGTAGTAGGCAAGTGCAACTTGCAAGTCTTGGTGAAGTGATGGTCTAGGGACAACTCTCAGCCAATGAAAGGCAAGAAACAGTGGATGGCCTCATCTAAAAATGAGAATATTCTGAAGTGTATCCATATGATTTCTCAGAATGTCTTTAACAGGATCCTGTCCAAGTTATTCACTACAGAAATCCATGCATCGACATACTTTGTTCTATCTCCCCATCTCTGATCACCCCGGCTTCTCTTGCTCTTCCTAAGATTACATCTAAACAAACTACCTATGCACAAATCTTTGTCTAATGATCTATCAGCTTCTAAGAGAACCCAAACTAAGAGAATTTGTATAGGAAAAAAGTTACAAATTTTTGTTTTGTTTTATTTGTCAATGCAATTGAAATGTGGGGGAGGGAAGAAGAAAGCCCCATTACATAACAAAATAACATCTAGACTAGAAATCTCAAAAAATATTTTTTAGCTTCTTTTTAAAAAAATTTTTTGAGCTAACCTGCCATGCAATTTTTCAAGCCCTTTAAAGTTTTTGAGACTGTATTCCTTAAATTTAAAAAAAGGAGTTCAAATGAGAATAGTAGGAATAGATGACCTCTAAAACTGCTGCCAGTTCAAAAGAATTATACACTAGAAATCCTTTTGTCTGATGCCATTAGGACACAAGGTGAATAAATTAATCAAAAGTTTCGTCAAAATGACAGAAAAATGACACATTCACAACTTATACACTTTTCAAACCATATGCATGTACATTAATTCAAAATCTTGTGTTTTGCAAAGAGCTTTTGAGTGTGGGTTGGTTTATTTTTTTTCTTTTATGGAACACACTCAGTAACATCTTGGATTAAAGTAGATAGACAATTTAAGGGCACTATTGATAGAGGTGCTAATTATTGATATAATGGCAGTCATATTACAGTATACAGATGGATTAATAAATATGTTGTATATCAAAAATATAAGACACTATTAAAGTAATTTCTCTGCATAATTTTTTATGATTTTATTATTTTCTCCAGTATTTATTATATATCTTTAATAACTAATCAAATACAAAATTTTACTACTTGTCTTTATCAGTTATTTTTAAATAATTAAAATAAAAAAACATTCATTCTTAATATAGTTCATTTTTTGTACCATGATAATATAGTTAATTAAAGTACATTGCGATAAATTAAATAATAATACAACTGGAAGAACACATGTATGCCTCTCACTCTTGATTCTTGATGTATAATCAGTGCGTGGGTGAGTGGCTTCAAGAGTAGCCACCTACATGCATTATTTCAATACAAGATGTTCTTTAGTCTAAATTATTTAATCCAATAAGTCAGTTACCTGAGGGTTGGTTAATAGAGTTTCTGCTCTCTTAAACTTTCAGAACTTCAAATGATGTTCAAAGCAAATTGCAGAATGTTAACATGGCTTAACAAATTTATAATCCAAAGAATATATAAAGCATCCACAAAGGAGAAATTCAATTGTATTTATACTGATAAAAAGCCAAATAGTCAATCATTATTTAACCTTAAAATAACATTAGTAAGATCTATTTTGAAGCCCAACAATAAATCACTTGTTTTAGAGAACACCTAGAAGAGCAAGATTCCAGGCATATCATCAATTAGTATCAGAACCCAGGAATGTACCAGATCAGGATGCTGCTGAATGAATAGAGCTCTTCGTTCCTTCCTATTTGCTCTGCCCAGTGAACCCAAAGAGGCATTGGAGGTTATAATTTTGCACTACAGCCCATAAGAATATCAGTATATACGCTTAGCATTAAATGCTACATAGACATAGAACATAAAATAGAAGTTACTAATACAGCATATCAAAAGTTGATACATGCTATTAAAAAGACTGAGCAGGGTAATGAAAAGTCAGAAGTACAGGGGAGGCTATATTTGTGTAGATTGCAATTTCTAATGGGAACTCAGGATAAACATCACTGAGAAAATGACATTTAGCCAAGATGTGAAGTTACTGAGGGAGTATACTAGTGAAAATAGGCTAGGCTATTTTGCAGTAACAATAAAGAACCAAATCTCAGAGGTTTAAAACCAAAAAGATTAAATTCTTATTTGCTGTCCATTGATGATTGACCTGCAGCTCTGAGCTGCCTCACCCTCATCTGAACACAGGCTGGCAAATCCTCTAGCCTCTGGAATATAAAAATAAGGGAACAAATTATGTGCTGCTTCGTAAAGGCTTTTAACAAAAGATAACAAGCTAATCCTGCTCACATTTTATAGTCAGAGCAAGTCATGCACACGAGCTAACATGAAAGGAACAGAGAAGTACAACCCAACCATATGCTCTTAAAGTATAGAATCCAACAGGTGCTCTGATGACCACCACTGAGTGAGAATGACCAATTCAAGCTCTTAGTCAGGGCCAGAACTAAGCTGAGGTGTGTAAAGCATTCAAATCAAGTGCAAAACTTAGGGAGGCACCAAACACTCAGGAATAAAAAGATTTTGATTCAATATTTTACAAACCACTCAAGATTACGGCATGATAAACAAATATCTAAATTTTAAATAAAGATGGGATCATATATAGTTCCACAGAGAGCCAATTTAGAGCCTGAGGCAAAAGAAGAGATCAATAATATTCGTACTATTTTTATTTAAAATATCGATATCTTGTTTATCATGGGAAGTTTTATGTTAATACTGAATATTTAAAATAATAAAAGTACTTTTAATCTTCATATTGGGATTTGAGGTGTCACCTTAAATTCTGGTCCAGCAGCAGGCAAGT
Organism: Cynopterus sphinx; assembly: GCA_030015415.1. Taxonomy (NCBI): domain Eukaryota; kingdom Metazoa; phylum Chordata; class Mammalia; order Chiroptera; family Pteropodidae; genus Cynopterus; species Cynopterus sphinx. The sequence goes on from CM057379.1 coordinate 13,489,701, forward strand.
GCTTTGCTCACCTCACTCTAGACTTAAGACTGCATATTCCACAGTAGTATCTTCAAGGAGATAGCAGATAGAGTAGTCCCCCTTCATCTGAGGTTCAGCTTTCTGGCTTTTTAGTTACCTATGATCAACTATGGTACAAAAAAATTTAATGAAAAATTCCAGAAATAAATAATTCATAAGTTTTAAATTCCAAGCTGTTCTGAGTAGTGTAATGAAATCTCGCACCGTTCACTCCATCCTGCCAGAAAATGTGAGCCATCCCTTTGTCCAGCCTCTCCATGCTGTCTTTGCTCCCCGCCTGCTAGTCCCTTAGTAGCTGTCTTGGTTATCAGATCGACTGTCTCAGTGTCACCGTGCTGGTGTTTAACTAACCCAAAGAGCAAGAGTAGTGATACTGGCAAATCAGATATGCCACAGAGAAGCCATAAAGCTTCCTTGAAGTAAAAAGGTGAGAATAGTATAATAAGATTTTTTAAAAGAGGAATAAAAACCACATCTACCTAATTTTCATTACAGTATATTGTTATATAACTATGTGTTATAAGAAAAAGGGCAATAATGTAATTTTCTAAAGAAATAAAGTGTGCTGAGTTTTGTGCGAGAGGACACATATAAATGGATAATATAAAGATATTTTTAATAAACACTTGTACTGCTTTTCTCTTTAAGAAGTTTGCACTTGCATTGTAATATATCTTCAGAGTACTCGAACATATAATCATATAAAACCCAGAATATAGAAAAATAAAAATGCATGTGTGATTAAATTTCATCTACAAACATCAATGCAAAATATGATGATGTCATCCAGACACCTCAGAGACATGTACCACTGTTAGGAATACATTTGGTCATAGTTGCCATTGAATTCAAAGTAGTGGGAAAAATATGGAAGAAATAATAATAGAAGATTATACCTTCTATCAATATTGTATCAATAATAAGGCTAAAGCCTAAATATTAAATAAGTAGATATTAATAGTGAAGAAATAACACATATGTTTTAGATATTTGACTTCAGTAGGAGGTACTGGGGCATTAAGGAAAAGCAAGCTGTTGAGAAAATATTAGATCTATGATTACAGAGATAATGGTACTATCCAATACTTAAAAATGGAATTTATCTGCTCAGTTTAACAATTCCACATTTCTCAAATAAGTGCCTTGGGCTGAGGAATGTTGAATATTGAATGCCTTGTGCTATATACTCAAGTTTTCTCTCAATAGTGAATTACTAATTATTTGGCTAAGCATCTCTCCAAATTCTTCTTTTCACTATCCTGAAATATTCACTCATGTGTAAACCAAAGGATTTTTCTGTGCCACATTGAGAAGCAATTTATGTCAGAAAGTCCCTAGGCCAGGCAGAAAGATCAAGTAAAATGAGTTGAAGAATAAATTAGTCATTCTAGTAGGCAAAATAAAATAATAAGCCCATCAAAATGCAGTGAGATTTAAGAGTCACTGTTAATGATTTGAAGGACCCCTAATCCACCTGCTTTGTTAAAAGTTGTTAGTATGAAAAACAGGGCTACTTCATGGATCACTTTACATCTGAGAAAAAGGAAAAGGAGTGAGGATCCGGTGGGAATGGCTATGGAGAAGTGACCAGTAACAGACAGTAAAACTAGAAAAGAAATATTTGAACCGGGAAGATAATTCTTTGGTTAAATAACATTTGACATCTTTTTAACATCCAGTTTTATGTGGTACTAAAGATGATAAAATGGTCTAGACTCAAGGGAATTACCTAAGGATTTTCAAAACAACAGTTTTATACTGAACACAGGATTAGCAAGTAGTTCTAAATAACATGCAAACAATGATGCTCAGATTTAAGAAGTTAAAATTATGGTTTCCATTTTGCATGTGTAATAATTCAAATTTAGATCATTGACAGGACTTACATAAAGTGATACATGTAGCAAACGTAGAAGCAGTGTTCTTGTCACAAGTCTGGAGGACATGTGTTATTTAAAAAATACTATACATTTCTGAAAATGTATCTATATGTGTTTCCATCTATGTCATGCTCCTCACTAGAAGGTTCTTCCAACTTTATCACATAGAGCTTGAGCACTCCGAGTAGAACACTTAACATTTTCTGCTGTGACTAACTTATACTGCTTCCACCAGAGAGATTTTGAATCTTCTAGATAGAAGTAAACATAGTGCTCTGCAGGAGGGAAATTGCTTCAAAGTTTGAGTCTCAAGCAGAAGGTGACATTTCTTACTAACTGGGATGTTCTGAAACCTCCATCTCCGAAGGAGCAGAGTAATTATATTATGATGTCCCATAGAAAACACATGAAAGATTTTAGCATGGGTGCTGAAAGGGATAGAAGGTTGCAGCATCACACAAGAGAAGACAGAATTTTGCATAACATACTGGACAAAATCAGAGTTGCTATGAACATGGAGAATCTTGTATATTTGAATTTTTAGCAGCGGTTAGATCTCAGACAGATTTTTGTCACATTTGTCATTGTTAGCAGTGGCAGTGATTAGTTGGGCTTTTGTCTTTTTTTACTTTTCATTTAGTTTTGTTTAGTTTATTGTTTTTGCTTCTCATATCTTCTCATTTTTTTATATGAAAATTCCTTAGCACATCTTGTTCCCGATAAATTTTGACTTGTATGGATTTGGTTTCTGGAGACGGAGAAAAAAAATTAGGGTAACAGAAACCTGCTTTAACAAGCCACATCCAAAGTAAACTTTAAAACCAGTCAGATTTACTAATGAAAACCTTGACACTTGCTGGACTCTTAAAGATAAAAAGATATCTGATGAACTGAAATCTCTAATTTACAGACCATTGTACACACTACTGGGCCATGAGCCTCAAAGTTTAAGACTAGGTTATGTCATAGATAAATATTTCCTTACTTCTTATGACATATATAATTCATTACCTGAGCGATTACATTGATTAAAACTGTTTTTTTATAAAAACAGGGCATAAATATTTATAGCTAATCCATTCAGTTCTGTATTAAAACATGGCACATAAACACCAAAAAAGGCAGCACCAGTAATTATAGCTACGTATTTGACAAATATGTATGTTCTTCTACTTTTCAACTAAACATGAAGGATTATGTTATGAAGACTATCCTGAATTTATAATTATGTTTACCTGTGTTTTTTATTAGGAGTTTCAACTGGGCCACTGTATTTGGGATGGTAGGGGTAGATCATAAATATTATGCATTTTATGATATGTAATTCTTGACAGATTTGGATCACATAGGATACTTGAAAAAAGTACCATGTTATCATTTGGTAGAGATTTTTATCCTTTGCTCATGAGTTTCTTGGTTTAGCATTTTTTGAAGGGTTCAACATCTGACAAAATGTGACCTTTGTCAAAGCTTGCTGCCAGACCAATAGCTTAATGGGTGGAATTTATTGACACATATTTTTCCTAATTTTGGTCACCTGTCTACTGTGTTACATGTTCACATTAAAAAAAAAAATAGAGAATGAATTTATTTAACAATGTTAAGAGAAAAAATAACAAAAGATTTTGAAATAATTAAAAGCTAAAAAATATAAAGTTTAGGTGGAAAGTAATTTGTATTTTTAAAAAATATATGAGAAATAGGATAAAATTATAAACAAAATGAATCCCTTCCAGGGAAAGATTTTCAAAAAAAGCAAAGATGAATACTAGATGTGATCTTTAGAGCAATATCCACGGCAGAAAAGAAGGTAGGCTCTGGAATCAGAAGGACTGGAGACAGACTCCAGACTGAATTTCTCATTCCTCTGACCTAAAAAGACAGCTTTAGCTTGCTAAATCAGTTCCCATATCAGTTTTCACTAGTGAGTTCCTGGTAAGCAATGACAGTGGTAAAATTCAGGTTTGCCCTAGATGTCAGTTAAGTGAGATATTCGCATTAGCCTTGCAAAATTTCTTGATTTTTGAGCGGCAAAAATTTGTAAATAAAAAAACTGAACATTAATTTTTCTGTTCCTGCTCCCTTCCAGTTTTAATTTGTAGACAGCAAAGTGAAAATCAGTTTGTTGATATAAGAAAACTCTATTTACATGTTCATGTTGTTGTCATAATAATTACTGTTGTTTTTAACTTGCCCTGACAGGGAGTTGAAACTATAAAGAGAGTGATGAATAATTTGTGATGAATCAAGAACACAAATGTTTACTATTTTGTGGACAATTTTAGTTTAAAAAGCTAGCATAATTTGACTTCTCATCACATTTATAACAGAAATACTCTAAAAAAATTGTTACAAAAATTTTAGATAATTATTTTTTTTGAACATAGATTTTATTCTCTGAGGCAGTTAACATTTTGAATACTTTTCTTGTCATTTTTTTTTTTTGGTGGGGTCAGCTGTGCTTATACCATGCGAAATAGAATATCACTGAAACCAATGTCTTTGATCTTCGCACAAATAAACAATTGTCTTTTAGTTTTGCTTGAAAACAGTAGTCTTTTAACCCACAATGAATTTGTCTAAGTTTTCTTTCATATTACACAATTATTTTGTTTTACAATTATTTTTAATTTTGAAATTTTATAATTATCAGTGAAACAAACACTTAGACTTTAACAACTACACACAGTATCCCTTTTGTTGTCTTCCGTCATTGATAATATACATAAAATCTATAGCCACACCACAAAATACACTTCTAATTGCATTAAGAGAAGGAACATTGCCTTTTATTCCATCTCTCTCTCTCTGTATGATAAATAGATGTAGATAGACATTATAAATATATATATATATATATATATATATATATATATATATATATATATACACGTATATGTATACACACACATACATATACATACATATATATATGTAGTTATATATCTCTACATCTGGCTTACTACACATGATATATTTAAAACTATACTAAAAAGGACTAAAAAGAAATGCACAAAGGAAATCATAGTGTAAGCAATGCCATAAAAAATGAAATAGTGTAACGAAATTGTGTTTTAATAATATCCAATTCCTAGTTCTCTTCATTAGCATAAGCTATTAAAATTCTCCTTTAGCATTTCCAAATTTTAGATATACTGTGATAAACAAGCATTTTATATTCATATTCCAGAATGAAAATTGTTATAGAGCATTAGTTTACATCAAAGGGGAGAAAGCTGGTAGACAGCTGGGTATTCAAGTCCTACAGGCATAGGCAAATCGCTTAACCTCTTTTATTCTAACAGTTTATATTTATTCCACAAGGGTGTTCAGAGTTTAATGATATAATGGAAATAACACACATGGAGCTTCTCAAAGAAGGTAGTATAATATGCAGCCCAAAGTAACTTTGCATATAATCTTGCAAACTCTCTATGAGTTTGCTATTCCTTATCAGCATCAGAATCAGCATGTTTCACCTTTTGTTGATTAAAAGACTACTTTTCACAGATACATTTCTTTATCTTTTCCCAAATTGAAATTCCTTTTGTTACATTTTTTTAAAACTTTCAATGTCTGCAATATTTTTAGATGTACTGTAACCATTCTGCTTGTCTACCCGAAGTTTAATATTCTCTAATAATGACTTTTAATGTGGTATTTTCTCACCCCACCCTGGAGTCATTAACAGTGCTCATCACTCAAAACAGACATGACCTCCACCATGTTCATTGGCATCAAGCACAAGGGTGATTTACAAGCATGCTTTCCTAGTTTACACTATATAAAACCACAGGATGTCATTCTCATTTATTCAAAGTTAGGTAAAGTCAAAATTTGGAAGTTGAGAGTATTTGCTTTTCTTTTTCTATTTAAACAATGTTAGATGAAACCTGATTCTTCTCTTATCATCTGAATATAATTAGTCATATTCTTTTTATTGTCTTGTCTGCATTTTTTTATTAATAAAGAAATCTCTGTGATTTTAAGACACGATATTACTGTCAAAAGTTTTTCTTCTTTAAAAATTATATAACAAATATCAACTAGGATTAAAATATTTCTACTGCACATATCCAAAGCCAATGATTGCTAAAAGCAAAAGCAATCTATATTATCATGCACTCAGAAGTTCACTGGCATTTTTGTTTAATAGTATCTGCTAAATATATTATTCTGTAGAAATCATAGTATTTTCATATTTAACAATAACTGTTTAATTTCACTTTCAAATGTGTATTACATGTAAACAATAAATTTGACCTTCAAATTGCAAGCAGTAATATTACTAGAACTGAGAATATTAGAAACCAGCTTGTAGCAGTTTGTGGTTGTTGATTGCCTAGTAGATTTCTGATGCTAATGACAATACAGAAGGAGGCCAATATATCAAATAATTATACCAGTAATAATGTGATAAGTGGTATGGCAGTAATATAAACACATGGTGCGTAGGGAGTGAATTGTAGAGAGGATGGTAATGAATTCTGACTGGGGTTATTCAGGGAGTGTTTCAAGCCAACAACAACAACAAAAAAGACATTTATTCTGGGCAATGAAGTATAAACATTCCTTCTGAAAGAGAGCATGAAGAAGTAGTCACAACCCTTGATATCGTAAGCCTTTCTCTCTTAATTTAAGTACTCGAGACAACCTGTCCCACACCTTGGAGTCCTGGCACCCTGTCAGTCCATGTACTCTGCCGGATCAATAACTTTCATGCATGAATCTGCAGGTGTAGAACAATAATTCTGTAAGTTATATTTGCAGAATGAAAACTGCTTCCAAACATGCTGGCTTTGAGGCTTATAAAAACTATTCTGACCAACATTCACCACCCGTGAAGGATGCATCAGCAGCCATAACTTTGGACAACTGGCACATCTCACAAAGCTGCACGGCTAGTGTCAGGCAGCTAAATAATCCAGTTGAACAGCTTATCTTTAAAATCTAATTATCGAAGATGGAACAGGTGACCCACTCCCCCCAAAATTCTGCAGCCCAAACATTTTAAAACTATCTGGATTGTTTAGACTTGATAATGATCTGGTACAGACAATGGTGAAAACACACATACTTTCGTTTCTATTTAAGAATCAGCATACCCAAGACATTTAACAATATTTGTGTACCAGCAGAAAAATCCACAGGCAAGAGATTTATCTCTGAAACCAGAATATCTGACAATAAAACAGGTGGGACAAACCTCTTAAATAATTCAACTCAGATAATTAATCTCTCTAGCCTTATTTACAATTTAAAAGAGAAAAAAGCAAGAATAGAGAGTGGGTACATGCACAAAATACTTCCAATCTGATCTTAACATATTTAGAGATGGTCTTCATCTGTGTAGAATTGTGAAACTTTGTGAAGGATTGTGCAGCTAACTAGGTGTACATGGAAATGTACTTGTCTGCACTGTAAAACATCCTGAAGAGTCTATGTTAAATGTTCAGAACATTAAAGCAGTCCTCATTGGCTTTCGGCAGCTTCACAGTCAATATGACACAGTTCCTTGCTTGCCACCACCTATGAAGGCAGAGATCAAGACAGGCTCCCTGGCTTTCACACCCAACCATTATCAATTGTTTAAAAGAATAATAGTTAGATTTAAAATTATTTATTGAATGCCTACTATTTACATTGGTGAATATACGTTTTAACCTTTTGATATATATTGGTGAATAAATATGTTTAAATAATGTCAATTAAACTAAAAAGCCCATAACAGTTTCCAGTTTTACTCTTCCTATTAAAAACACTGCCCATCCACTTACCATTCTTATATTTACTTATAATTCACTGTGCATCTTCACTGAGAACACTCTTTAATAACAATTTTACCTTTCATTCCAAATCTGTTTGCATATGTGATGTTATAATTCATATATTAGCAGTTTATTAGTCCCCAGGAAGGCTCTAAGATATTTGCTAACACCTGTTAAGATGTCATACTAAGCAAAAAAAAAAGTAAGCTGAACAACACTCTGCCTAGAGTAAGTGTATCTTAGTAGGCATCACAGTCTAGCTCTTTTCCATGATGTGCCAGACATAAGTATGGTAGAACCTGAAAGATGGCTACCTTTGTCTCTTTTATGTAAGTGAGACACTAGTATACTCTACCTTTCTGTCTTTCCTTGCTCTCTCACAAGTTTCTACCTGGAAGTTAACAAGACCATCCTCAGCAAACTTGGATGCATACACATCTACCATCAGAGTGGTCTTGTTCAGAAGATATTTTCTGTTAAATATACCTCTCTTCTTCCTTGAGCTGGAGTTAGAAATTGTTGAATTGCTCTGAATACCACAGATGGGAATAAATTTTAGAGATTCTTTGGCAAAATACTGAAATTCACTAAACGCACAAATTTTTCTTCTGAGTGATTTTTTATTTTTCGTTGAAATTGGAAATGGAACTGAGATTTAAGTTCAGGTCAATGAAGTGTATAATGGTAGATGAAATCAGCAGATTAGGAGACCTGGGAGACAGTACTATAAAGGTTTATATAAATCTGGGGTTGAACTCCCACATTAGCTTAAAGAATTCTTAAGGTCAGTGAAGTTTAAGTAGATATCAAGAGGCAGGGATGCATCCATTAAATTCTAGACTGTAATAGATTGTAACAGTGCTAGCTTGCTCAGTTCAAGTTTCTGCACCTGAGAATTCTACCATTCACAGTAAAATTGCATGCAACCATTTTGTCAAAAAGATGTACTCCAGAGTAACCTATCAACTCTACCTACAAATTGTGGGGCCATGGATCCTATGACAAATAGAATTCAGGATCAATGTAGAAGGGATGTTTGGTATGGTTTAGCAATTCAAAAATCAGGAAACCAATCTTCTGTTTCCTTATAATAACCCCTGGCTTTGCTCCCCGTCCCCACTTCTTCTACATTTTTATTAAAATTATCCATACATCTCTTTCAATTTCTTATTTAACAAAGGTTTTTTTTTTTTTTTTTAAATAGGTAGATTGCTTGCTTAAATGATATTTTTTTGTTGTTGTTTTTGTTTTATTAACTTTACCTCCACAAATGCAATTGACATCTAATCTCTGGGTGCAAAGTAGACTTAAGATTGTTAAATTTCCTTCCTGACTCTGGCTCAGTGTGCTGGAACCCAGCTTGTCTAGGAAGTAGGAAAGTCACACAATGTAAATATCATTTTTTAGCTAAAATCTGAAAATTAAAAATGTATCCCCCAGGTGGATTTGTACCTAAAAGTCATTTTATATTTTAAATTTATTTCCTACCTTTCACTGTAAAGCACATTATGTCTTCATTTTAAAAACTAGAATAATTTTTGACCCTTTAGGCACCATTATCTGTCAATCCATGGCTTAAAAATTGCTTTAATAAAATGTCCAGTTAAAATTGAGATGTTTTTAATGAATATTAAATTAATAATCACCAATTCCACAATTGTATTTTAATGAGAGTTGGTTTGTATGCAAGTTTAACTGTTTTGCAATGCATGAAGCTTTGCAGTCATTAACCCTTTAAATTACAGACCTTCATATTAAAATGTTCATGAAATAACTACATTAACATATTCTGAAGACGAAGTGAGATAATAAAAGTGCAGAGCAAGAAATCATTAAAAATACCCAATTAACATTACAAGTATATACAGTTTGGTCTGTTTTACTTAAGACTAGATGAAGATTCATTACTAAAAATTAAATGTTAAATAAAGCCCTTAATAAAGTGTTGTCATCCTTTTTTATATGAAAATCTTATTGGAATTGACATATCACTTTAAATTAGAAATAATAAGAAAAATGTTCTTTGCTTTTAAGATGTAGGTAGATATTCTTTAAGCATTGTTATAAACCATTTCTCTTTACACAACTTCAAGAAATTATTCTATGTTTACTCTTCAACCCATAGCTGAGCTGCAGGTGCTGTTCATGCATCATTGCTTTGGCTACTTCAGTGTGGATTATCAGGATATACTCCAAAGCTGAAAGCCTGTGTCAATTAACTGCACTATGGAGCTTAAAGTCTCTATTATTATAGAGGTTCTATTGGATTCACTTAGTTCCACATCATGTCTTCGCAGTATCCCACATTATCTTCCTGACATTGATGCCTCTGCTTGTTTCCTTGACCAAGTAATAGCTTAGCTTTTCAAATTAAAGGCAGTAAATAATAAGGCAGACCAGAAAACGTTACAAATACAAAGAATGCTGAATGAAGAGCTATGTAGAGATAGAAGAAATAGGGAGAAAGAGGAGAGATTTAACAATTATAAAATGAAAGCTACTTGTATATTATGTTTCTTGTAAACCAAAGTTAAGAGAATGATAGCTGACATTTTAGTGTTCCAAATTATCTTGGGTTAACTGGATATTGGCAAAATAACCCTAAGTCTGAGGTTGTGAGAGGTTATGAGTTTGAGTGTGTATAAATTGCTGATTGAAGCTTTTTGTATAACTTTTCATTGTTCTCTATTTTGCCTTTGGCATAACTAATTAATTCCTCTGTGTTTCAAGTTTCAATATGCTTAGGTTTCATATCTACGTGAGAAAGCCTCTAGAATTTAGATACTGAAAGCCACAGCCTCAAATACTTATCTTTATTGGCCAAAGAATGCTGATGCTTTCTTTAACAAAGAAATTATTCATTTTCAATAAATTAAGAAACTTCTACATTTGTACTGAAATTACAGAAATTTTATTTTTTTGGTTTTATGTTTTAATATAATGTTAAATTTTCTTAATGAGTACCCAGAATAAGGCCAGAATATCAGATAAAATCCCTCAACTATATTTTTATTGTTTAAAATTTTCATATGCTGATAAAATTAAAAAAAAATAAAAGAAGAAATGTATACAATAAAGCACAAAGAACAATTTGTTTTACATTTGACCTGAACATTTAGTTTTTAAAACTTATCTAAATCTGCAGTAAGCAGTGATCTTTCCTGAAAGAAATGAGAGAAGCAGGAAGGCAGCCAGGCAAGCAGGAAGAACAGAAACAGAGGGGAAGAAAGAAGAGAAGGGAAAAAAGGGAAAGGAACACTCATTCTTTCATTTACGAGTTTCCACATAAAATAAAGTTATAACCATAAAACTTCAAAACAGATGCCATTTCCTTTGTTGTGTCACAGCCATGGCATACACCCACTTATTATTTTACTTGCTCCCAGTAAAAATATAAAAATTTTATGTATGTGTTCATATTAGCTATGAAAATTCAATTTATTTTCATTTATAATATTGTCCTTTTATGTTTTTTTTGTAAACTAAAAAAGAAATCCTACTTAAAACCTTTTAACAAATTCGATGTGAAATACCATTTTTGAGAGTATTTCAGTCATCAACACTTTTGTTCAATAAGACTAAGTAAAAAGCAACCAATCATTATTTTTTCCTTGAAAGAGAACTTAAGAGTAGCAAAGTCTTGGAGTTTTCCTCATTTAGGTAGCCAATTGTTTGCAGAAAAGGAAAAATACATTCAATTAAAAACGTCAACATTCAGCAAGGGACTACCTTTTATACATAAAATACTCAATTTTAATATTTATAATATATTCAAAGCTATAATTTTTATATAGTATATAGTATGAGAAATTGTTTTTAAAATAAAAATAAATTTGACTGAAAATTAAATTACCTGGTCAGGTTTTTAAAATTGCATTATATATGGACTTTCCACTGACAGCAGTATGTGAATGTATGAAAGAAAAGATAAGCTATGCCTGCCATAGAAATCTTGGCACATAACGAGAATAGTTGACATATCTTAGGCTAGGGAATAATTAGAAGATGTTTAAGATGATATTTAGTGGCTATCTTGGGAGTGGTTTACATCATTCAAGCAAAGAAAATAGCATGTAAAAAGTCATTAGGGTGAGGGAATGCTAGTAGGAAGATGAACAGTGTGATCAATCGTTAGGTTAAAAGTGATAGTAGTATATAATAAATAATGGGTTCAATGGGGAGTCATTAAAATGTTTCATGCTGGGAAGAGACAAGTTCTTTCATTTTCTTTTTTTTAGAAATAATTTTTGAAACTAAGTGCAAAAAATGGAGAAGAATCCCTATTGATATAATTAAATGATTCACTAAATAAATAAATGAGGGATAATTGACAAATATTCAATGCAAAAAAAATCAAATAATTTAAGAAGATATTCTGCTCTCAAAAAGGTGAAAGGCAACTTATTATTCCCTAAATGTGGACTGGCAATACTGACTTTCTTCCAAAAAATACAATATAAAATGTGGAAAAATAAGTAATTTATAGTGGAGAATCCTGACAAACACTATTTCATTCAGGTACTCAAGATTAATATCAACAATCTTAAATCATATTAAAAGTTTATACCCTTGATATCATGTGATGAGAATTATACCTTATGGTCCCCTTCCCACATCCAATAACCCCAGTATAAATGTGAAAAAAATACTAGACAATCCCAATTGAGGGGCTGTCCACAAAAGTATCTGACTAGTACATTTAACAACTATCAAGATCTTTAATAAACAAGACTGATAAATTGTCACAAACAAAAAAAGCCTAAGTAGAAAGACAGGACTGATAAGTATAATATGATATCCAATATGGGGTCCTAAAAGAGAAAAAAGACAGTAAGTAAAAATTAAGAAAATCTAAATAATGTATAGACTTTAGATAATAATAGTGTCTTAATATTGTTTTATTAATTTTGACAAATGTAACACACTAATACAAGATATTAATAAAAGGGAAAAATAGATGAGGAGTATGTGGGAACTCTTCTATCTTCAAAGATTTTCTGTAAATCTAAAACTATTTTAAGTTAAAACATTTATTTTAAAAAATGGATAGTTGGAGTAACAAGGAAGTAAAATATGACTAAGGTTATACCAAGAGAGATGGAAGGATATAGGTGGAACAGAATCACATTTCAGAGATAAAATGGCACAAATTACTGATGAACTTGATGTGTGGGGTGATGAAGGAAAGGGATGAATTGAAGATTACCTGAATATTTCTAGCAAGAGTATATTCTACTAATATAATTGACTATGACAAACGAATATGTTAGACAATAAGATTTTGGAGATAAGTTGGCAGTTCTGTTTTGGACACATTAATATATTGAGAATCATGTATTTGATACTCCATATGTAATTTTTGAATGCAAAATAAAACATGGTTTGAGTTGGATATAAAATTTTTGTGTTAAAAGTATATATGTCATTTAAATCATGTTATTTAATGATATCTTTTAAGAAGATTGTGTAGAGACAGAAAAAGAGAGAATCTGTAATAAATCCCTGAGGAAACAAAAATTAGTTTTTTGGGTAAAGGAGGTAAAGCCAAAAAGAAGACCAAAAAGCATATCCAGGAATGTTGATATCTCACAAGAAAGTAATCTCACAGAAGCTAAGTAGAAGATGTGTTCAATATTTTTTATCATGTCAACAATCACATTTATGATGTTATTTCTAACAAAAGTAATACATGTGCGCCATAAAAATTTGAGCACATATAAGCCCAGCAAATAAAATATAATTACAGATAATGATGTAATGATAATCACTGTTAGTATTTTGGTATATTTCTTTTCAGACTTTTTTCTATATATACACACATAAACATATACACACATAAAAAATTTTTTTAACAAGACTGGGTCCAAGTTTTGCTATCTGTTCATCAAATAAAGGCTGTTGCTCCCTGGAATTAAAGAAACCACACATTAATTATTCCCGGTAGAGTGTTCTAAAGCATAAATGCACTGTATATAGAGGGAGAATTTTTTTTATATAAGAATGTTTTTATAATGTGGATAAAGAAACTCTAGGAATTCTGGAGAGGTGAGGACCTCGGAACAGTGGGGATGGGTAGCATCTAAGGCCAAGGTGAGGAGTCATATGTATGTTCATTTTAGTTTTTTGAGGAATCACCATACTGTTTTCCACAGGGTTTGCAGCCCCACCAACAGTGCACAAGGATTCCTTTTTCTCCACATCCTCACCAACATCTGTTGTTTGTTGACTTTTTTATAATAGCTGTTCTGACTGGTATGAGGTGGTATCTCATTGTGGTTTTGATTTTCATTTCCCTAATTATTAGTGATGTCAAGCATGTTTTCATATGTCTGTGGGCCTCTTTAAAGAAATGTCTTTTCATATCCTCCACCTGCTTTTCAATTAGATTGTTTATTTTTTTTTTTTTGTCAGTTAGTTGAATGAATTTCTTATTTATTTTGGATATCAACCCTTACCAGCTGTATCATTTGCAAATATCTTTTCCCATTGAGTTGCCTTTTTGTTTCTTTGGTTTCCTTCACTGTGCAGAGCCTTTTAGTTTGATGAAGTCCCATGTGTTTATTTTTGTTTTTGTTTCCCTTGTTCGAGGACATGTGTCTAAAAGGAATTACTTAGACTGATGTTAGATTTCTTCCAGGAGTTTTATGGTTTCAGGCCTTACATTTAAGCATTTAAACCATTTTGAGTTTATTTTTGTATATGGTGTAAGAGAGTGGTCCAGTTTCACTTTTTGCGTGTATCTGTTCAATTCTCTCAGCACCAATTGTTAAAGAGCCTGTCATTCCTCCAGAGTATATTTTTACCTTTTTTTTTTTGTCATAGATTAGTAATCCATATAAGAAAAAGTTTATTCTGGGCTCTCTATTCTGTTGCATTGATCTACGTATCTGTTTCTGTGCTAGTATCATGCTGTGTGATTATTATAACTTTGTGGTTTAGTTTAAAGTCAGGGAGTGTGATACCTCCAACTCTGTTCTTTCTGAAGATTGCTTTGGCTCTTCGCGGTCTTTTGTGGTTCCATATAATTTTAGGATTATTTGCTCTTGTGCTGAAAAAGAATGACCTTGATGTTTTGATAGGAATTACATTGGGTATTCATTCAAAAAAAACAAAAACACTAATTTAAAAAGATATATGCACCCATATGTTCATGCAGCATTATTTACAATAGTCAATATATGGAAGCAACTGAGCTATCCATTAACACAGTAGAATGGACAAAGACAACGTGGTATATATACACTGGAATATTATACAGCAACAAAAATGAATGATATCTTTTCATTTTCCACCACATTGATGGATCTAGAGGATTTTATCTAAGTGAAATAAGTCAAACAAAAAAGACAAATACCCTATGGTTTTACTTATTTGTAGAATGTAAAAATAAAATAAAAACAGACTCATAGAAACAGAGACCAGAGGAATGGTAACCAGAGATATGTGAGGATGGGTGAAAAGTGGACAGGAAATATAGTCTATAATATTATGATAAGTTTACACAGTTAAAGATGATTACTGAAATCTGTGGGGTAATCACATTTTAAGGTATAAAAATGTCAAATCTCTATATTGTACACCTAAAACTAATATAACCAATATACCATTAAATACCAATTTTACTTAAAAAAGGGTGGGTGTGGTACAAGTGGGAAGGAAAGCCTTGTTCACGTCTAAAAGAATATTACACTTTTGTCTCAATATGCATTTTTTAAATTATAAGATATATGCTCATTATAAAGAAAATTTAAAAAAAAATTAAAGTAATAAGAAAATAAGTCCCATGTATTCCTATCAGCCATTTAACATATTTCTTTTTCTGATAATGATTACAAAACTAGTGATTGTATTTGTTTGTACAAAATATGGTTAAAGTTTTATTGTATCTGCTAATGACCTATGCTGTAGTTCTAATAGAAAAAAAGCTGATTGGGAAACAAGAGTCAGGGACTCAGGGGAAGGTGTAAGAGTATGTTATAAGGACTCCAGGTGGGTGTCAGGTATGGCCTCTACCACCCCCAGGCCAGCTCAGCAAGTAGACAGTGCCTTGATCCAGGGCCCAGGTATCCGGCAGAGCCCATTATTCACCATCCCTTACCTCAATGAGAAAGCGAGCACTATCAGAGCAGGAGGCGTCAGTGCTGGATTACTACTGAGAAATCAAATGGTGCAAATTTAGTTTTATCTACATACAAGAAGATGGTTTTCACTCAATGTTTTAAATGATTTTTAGGTGCACTAAAATTGATACATAATTAAATCCATTAATTTGGGGGGGGGATTTCCTTAGATTTACTTTAATATTCCTTTTCTATTCTATGATCTCATCTCGAATTTTACATTACATTTGTCCATCATATCTCCCTAGGTTCTTTTAGCTGTGACAATTTCTTAGACTTTCCTTGTCTTTGATGAGCTTGACAGTTTTGAGGGTGACTGGATTGGCAGTGATAATGCATGCATTACTGTGTAACTCTTACCAGTTTGTCAGGAAAGTTTTAGTGGGAGGTTGGTGGAAGGCTGTGCAGAGAACAGAATATGTGAAAATGTCATCTCAGTCATTTAAAAACTGAAAAGAATGTGAGAATCGGTACAGGGGAGGGAATGTCCTTTCTGACAAAACTAAATGAGCAACTAAAGAATCTGACTTTAAATTATGAATGTGAATTCATTATCAAATTCTGATTCTAACACTAGACTAATAATCATAGGGCAGAAACCAGACACATGGAATTTATTAATATAAATAGAAAAGTGACATTTCAAGTAAACCTCAATAGGTATTGAAACTACAATTGTACCCTTGTGTTTCTGTATCTGATAGTGAGGTAACAAAATTAAAAGTTGATGGGGTTGGAGTTTGAGAATTTTTATAGAGAACAATTCCAACTACAAGGTGGTTGAACAAAACGTGGTCAAAAGTAGAATCTAATGTCTTAGCTGAACATGAACAGGTTAATGAATACGAATAAAGAGTAGGAAAAGAACAAGGAGTGAGCCGTATATATGATAGCAGAGCATCGAGATAAAAAAAGTGTAAGGTGGCATCCTCAGTGGGTATTCTTATTGAAGAAGAGGGATTTTTTGCTCATTTGTTTTTATAAATAATGCCAACTGGAAAATAGTATTAAGAAGACTGAAAAATGCTATATCTTATGTCAATACTATGCTAAAATTTGAATATGAATCTTTTATATATATAGTTATATGTGTGTAAGTATATAGAGAGATGTAAGTTTATTTACTCTTAAAAATGAAACCTAAATACACTTCAACAATGATATACTATTTAATATGATGTTAGTGGATGAAAAATTAAAACATCTTCTAAAGTAACAAATAAACATATTGGATAATATAGATTTTATTTTATATTTTAGGCAGTAAAATAAAAACTCTCCTCTTAAATAGGTGATAAGTATGCATCAACAATAGTATTATAAATAAATAATATTAATACTACTGGAATTCTAGGTATATTTTACAAATTCTGAATTGAATGTAAATCACTTTATAATCAAAATATAGGATTTTAGTGGGCATTTTCATTTTACCTATGATCATTTACATAATAATGAATACTTACCGCAGGCCAAGCTGTGTTCCAAACATCTTTATGTATTATCAAATTTAATTCTCAGCACAAAGTAAACATTATTATCATCTGTATTTTACAGGTGAAGACAGCGAGACATAGAGAAGCTTAGTTGTTTGCCCAAGTTAACAGAGCTAGCAATTGAGAGATCCAGATTCAAATATAGGTGAGATAATTCCAGAACTTATTACTCAAACACTAAACTGTATGTCACTCATTAGATAAGTTTCAACCTACTGTTTGTAGTTCCATTAGCTTTTTAAAGAAAAATAAATGTATTTAGAGATCAGTTTCTACATACATATTTATTCTGGTTATTTTGTATGCTTTAGAATGACAACTTCTTAATAAATTGATATCAATTCAGCCAATCAGCAATAGTTTATTTTGTACAACTTAACACATAAATATGTTTTAAACGTCTTTAAAGATTGTTAGAGAAATTAACAAAAAATAAAATAAAATTGACATGCAGTCTGTGCAATATGGTTTGTGAAAGGCAAATTAATTTTGACAAATCTGACAAATTAGGTATGCAATGAACTGAAACGAAGATTTTGGCTGGCCGGCAATGGTACACACAAAGAATGTGTGTGAACATTTATTCTGTATTAAATGAAAAGAGAGTTATAGAACTGTGGAATTACTCTTTGTTTTCTTTCATCCTTGTTTTTATTTAGGTTCACTTATTCAGTAATAGTTCAATTCTTTCTCTCTCTTCTCTGGTTTGTTTTGTAATGTTTACCTTAACTCTGATTGGAGATAGAAACTAAAAAGACTAGGTATTTCAAGATAATATTTAAATTTTGTATAGCTATTTAGGACTATCTTTTATTTCTAAGTTTCATTTAATCTTACACTTTAAAATTAGCAATCTTGGAAATTTCACAAAACACACACACAAATGTACAACTAAATTTATTTTAAAAATAATTGCTCATGTCTCTGGACATGTCACCCTGAACAAGCCTGATCCCATCTGAACTCAGAAGCTAAGCTGGGTCAGGCCTGGTTAGTACTTGGTTGGGAGACCACCTAGGAAGACCAGGTGCTGTAGGTGTAAAAAGAAAGAAAGAATTATAAACCGACAAGGTCCTTGCAATCTGTGAGGTGAACAAAGAGTTGCCTCACCTAAAAGAAAAAAGCAAAAATTAAAATAAAAGTTATTGCTCATAATATTGTATATATGCATTTATAAAAGACATTTATAATATAGTATTAAATGACTGCCTAGAAATTTGCAAATATCACTATTAAAATATCACATTATAATTATTTCTCTAGAGAAGGACATTCATCTTACTTCCACAGAATTGTAATAAAAAATGAATAATATAATAAATATATTTAGCCCATTATCTTGAGGTAATAATCTCTAAAAAAATGTTAGTACAATCATTAACATTAGGCAAGCCATGCTTTGATAAATGTAAGGAGATCCTATCATATTTCATTTACTGAATATTTGTCTCTCATAAAACCTATCAGTTACAACAACTGCAATAAAAATGAATTTTGATTTTTTCTATGTTTTTTGATTTGTTATTTAGATAAAAATATAAATAAAAGTAGAAGCCTAAGCTTCTATTTAAAGTATGGAAATAATTCTTTTCTATTACAAAACTCCGTAAAGGGCTGTTTGTCCACACTCAGCCTAACATTGCTATCACTTTATTAAGTAAAACCGAAACATGTTTCATTGTTTTTTATGTTTCATGTGAACTCATATAAAGAGGTCAAATGATGTCCCTTAAAATCAATATCTGAAGATAGACCAATATTAACAGGTTACCGTAAGTGAGGTTGTCAGTCCTGTTCTCAGATGGAGTTTCTTGAAGATTTTGCAAACACCTCCAAGGAAGAAACCTTCAGGAGAGTCACCTGAGGAGTGTAAGCAGAAAGAAATATTTGGGACTGGTTTAGAAAAAAGTGTAAAGTGTAGGATAGCTAATTGAGCTAGGTTGAGTCAAAGGAGAGAAATATCTACGTAATGCTGTCTTTGGACTTTCCATTTCACATCAAAATTTATATTTCTGAAATCATTTAATTTAATAAAAGAAAACTAGTTATACATAAACCTGAAACAATGATTAAGGATAAAATTTATTTTTTACATTAAAAGTAAAGTAATAGAATGATGAATGCCAAATGATTATCAATTGATGAAACCGTGATTTTTATCTATCATCTGCTTTTTTGGATTATAAAATGAAATGAGGTTAGATTAGCATAACTCTACTTTGGAAAACTTTCAAATATGATACAGTCAATATCTGTGCTATAGCTATTCTTTTTTTTTAAGAAGTGACTTTAATGAGACTAACATATAAAGCTACAATTAGTAACTAAATTTAGAAGAAATTCTTATTTTGAATTGAACTGTTGACAATAAAATATTAAGAAATATATCTTAGTTATTAAATTAAAATGATACATTCAATTCATCTTTGCACATTAAACTGGAATAAATTAAAAGAGACAAAATAAATTGTGGCTATTTTTTAATACTATAATGACATATACTAAGTTAATTATTTATTTTATAGATGGACCTTAAGTTATGCAAAAACTCTTAATGTAATATTTCAAGACTTACCTTTATTTCCAAAGGCACTGGCATTTTCCAGTGTATAATTGGAGAAAAATAAATTTATATGAAAGGTTATGAGATAATATTTCATAATACATCTCAGAAGAATTACAAAACTGAGATTGAATAAATCAAATAACCCTCAGCATAAACACTGTTAAATGAGAGAGGGGACATTCAAAAACTTGATCCTGTTATAAAGAATTCTTTTTCTTAAATAAATTTTTGGTTTTTAAGCTAAAAACTTTGAAATTTTGCTTAACTTAGAAAAAGATATTGTATTGAAATGCAAATACACAAAAAGCCAAAAATTGTATTGAGGAAACCCATCCAATAAGAAATATGAACAACCATGAGGAATTACTAGAAAAATCAGCCATACAGCATTTGATATTTCCATATGTAATGAATGAGATGTTTAAAGTATTATCTGTGATTGTGTAGATGAGATATTGTACTAAATTTGTTTAGTGACAATATCATGCAACTCATGGTGCTAAACAGTGGAAGTCTTCTGATTTACTCTGAAACATGGACTACAGTTTTACCCATGAACAGATTGCATAAATCTTTTGTCTTCCTTTGTGAGATTTAGGCTGTTTGGAATTTTTAGAATCAGCTTACAGAATATTTAGTTCACGAATATTTAAAAAAATATATATTTGCTAGCACAAACAAAAAAAATCACAAGAGACACTGTGAATGAATCCCAGTCATATGGGAGGATACTCTCTATTTCTGGTACCAAACATCTGTTCAGGTGATTGACAAGAGAGGTTCTCTTTTTATGAACTCCCTAGAAAGAAAAAAATTTACTTTCTAATTTTTCTTTCTTAATCTGAGATGGATACAATTTTAATCTACTTGAAGGGGAGGGTCAAAGTTGAAATTAAAAGTTCTCATATATTAAAAAGAGAAATTTGTTTTTTCTAATGCAAAAATATTTGGGGCATGTTCAGTGCTCAATTAAAATAATACACTTTTACCAGTCCTGAGACATTTTCCTTGGATCAAAAGAAATCTTCATAGTGTTACTATGTCTCTTCAGTAAATATAACATGTAATTGGAAGTTTTTCTTCAAAGGATAGAAATTTATTGTGCAACATGCTTTTCAATCAAAAACTTTGATAATTTATAGCCTATATTTTATAAATATATGGCTGAAAATGACATTTTCACATAAGGGTTTGAAGAAAATAGTTTTAAAATAAACAAAATCTTTGAATGGCACCTTATATATTTAAGATGTTGGTTTTCGTAATTTATGATCATGAAATCTTTCTTTTCCCCTTAATTTTCTAGAGATTGTTTTAAGCGAATTATTTTTCCTGTAGTATGATTTAGAATGCTGCTACCTAAAGTATGAGCAAAAGAATTCAATAATTCATTTGGTATTGTTTCATTCCTATATTTGCTTCTATTAACTACTGAATAATTCCTAAATATCAAGTGAACAGATATTATTACATATATAGCACCATTTCAAGAGATTAGAGTTAATATTGGTATGTTCCCAAATTTAAATATGAAAATGTACCATATTGTTATAAAATTTGAGGAAAATTGAAATACGTTATTCAAGAATGGATTTCCACAGCAAACTTTGCAATTTTCTTTAAACAGATCATACATTTATTTACTTGTTGTGTAATGCAATAATTTCTAGAGTTCTATACATTTATATTTTTATTTTTATATTTTCTTAGACCAAATATTATTAATAATTGAATTTTAAAAATAATTACTATAATTATCTACAAGTTTCTATTACTAACTAAATCTTGTTTATAACACAAGATTATTTATAATTTTCTGCTTTCAATCACTATATTTATTTATTTTCATAAAAGCATGGCATGAGTAAGAAATAAAAATACATATTTAAATATATTCTCGTGGTTTCTCCTTTTTCAGGCAGACTAATTTTATATATATTTGTGTGTA
This sequence comes from Cynopterus sphinx, assembly GCA_030015415.1. Classification (NCBI taxonomy): domain Eukaryota; kingdom Metazoa; phylum Chordata; class Mammalia; order Chiroptera; family Pteropodidae; genus Cynopterus; species Cynopterus sphinx. The sequence continues at coordinate 13,511,500 of CM057379.1, forward strand.
AGTATAACTTTAAAACTATGCACTAAAACATCATTTCATGATAGATTTAAAACTATGTAATTTTCTCAGTTTAGCTCATAGCCTTCAATTTTATTTTATTATGTATGAAAATATTGATGATTATTCTCTCTAAACAAAAGGACATATATATATATATATATATATGTAAAATTTTAAAAATCATGTCTTCAATTCTTAGATCATTCAGTCATTTAACTAATAAGGCAATTGTGTAATCAGTAAATATGTGGAGAATACTAATTACATTTTATTTTTTATTAGGATAATAAAAGTAAATTTCTTGTTAACCTATAGTTCTGACAAATCACTGTTTCAGCTGAATATTTTAGGAAGCTACAGTTTGGCTTGTTAGGAGTCTCAAAGGAAAAATAAGATCAATACTTGTCACAGCAGGAGATATTTTACTGTGGGTAGAATGCTATAATATAGTGCTGAGGGTAAAAAAAAATACACCAACACTTCAACTTGGCCTTATGTAATGAGCAGGCTCTGTTAAGAAAACTAAATCACTGTTTTCTGAGAATTTAATGCCCAGATCAAAAGACTTAAGTGTCACTTTGCAGTTCCATTTCTATGTTTAGTCTATTTTGTAAACTAGATATATAAAATATGCCAAATCTTTTGATGAGGATGTGACATAATTCTTCTATATTATGTATATTGGTCAGGCAAGTTTTAGTGGTAGGAAATACTATAAAACCCTAAACATTTTAAGCTTCAAGATATGACTACTCTGAGGGCATAACATAACTGAGGTTCTTTTTTTTTTCTTTTTCCTTCTATCCTTTCTTCCTTGCTTTAAAGATTATTTCTCCCATAGTCCCCATCTTCTTTAATGCGTGAATAACACTGAATTCCAGTAAACATATGTGTAGATTTTTGTGGATCATTCTTTTTTAAATAACATGTTCTTTCTCATCATCATACATCTTAATTTCAATTAAAGGTAGCAACAATATCTAGGGTTCAGGTCACACTCATAGGCAACCCACCAGTCAATCAGACGTGGAAAATTAGAGGGCAGGGAATCTGAGGGTGAATGGCAGCAGAGGGAGGTGAAGAGTATCAAGTAAGGCCCTATGAACAGCTCTGGAAGCTGAAAGTGGGAGCCCCTCTACTAACTCTCCTAAGTTTTTTCCAGGATAATATGCCTAGGGGAACCTTTAAGAAACTGGTCCCAAATGAACTAAGCAGGTCCAAGCAGCGTAGGGAATAGACTGCATTAGACAGAGTTGCACCATCCATTTCACCCTATTGTCCAGGTGTCCTAAGTGCTATCAGCAGGCTGCTGTCAACTCCTTTACAGTTTGCCACAACTGCAGAAAGCTATCATGGCCAAGGGCATTTCCTTCCTGGGTGACCCATGTCCAAAGACTGATTGCAGTAGAAGTGTAAATCCCTGCTTTGTTGGCCCTGCATGGAAAAATTCTGATGGACTTTGAGTGCCAGAGAGGTCTGGGCAGACTGCAGCAAGGCTTTGTTGGGCTCTAGCACAGTCTGACCTCTCTTGCTTCCTTAACTCACTCCCTCCCCCCCTTCTATGTTTATCACTAACAATACCCTGCATACAAAATCCTTGGAATAAGCTCCTTCCCAGGTATTTGCCTATCACTTGGATGAAATGCATTTTTCTTGGTCTTGAATCTAATAGGTTTTGGTTCCCAGCCAGCCCATAGATTTATTTAAAAAAGTCAATCACATTCTCCTCTAGGTATCACTTTTGCTACTACAAAGCCTGCTCTCCACAGACCCTGTTCCCAAATGCAGCTCCTGAGTAGCCTGTAAGAAGGAGCAATGTCCATTCCTCTAGGCTGCAAATATTAATAGACTCCACTTGTGAACACTATAAAGGTAATATTGAAAGATGAAATATTGCATGAACCTCCTTTTCTGTGCTAAGAATAAAAGGATGGCAATAACTTTTTTGAGAAGAAACAGGAAAGCGAATACTAGGAGTTTTCTTGAAAAATTAAAATTAAAAAGTGAGGACCTTGTATTTTGCTTTAAAAAAATGAGAGGAAGGAAGGAAGGAAGGAAGGAAGGAAGGAAGGAAGGAAGGAAGGAAGGAAGGAAGGAAAAGGGAGGAGGAAGGAAAGAAAGAGGGAGGGAGGAAGAGAGGGAGTAAGGAAGGAGGGAGGAAAGAAAGGAGAAAAGAACTAAAAGAAAAAGAAAACAAAACAAATGTGGATTGCCTGCCTCTGAGCTGCAGGAATCAGTAACTATGTCTATATAGCTATCTATATAGAATGAAATAGAAGTGGAGAGTCCAAAATAGGGGTAAAATACCATATGTCTCCAGTTAGCATATATGCCAAGTGGAACCTTGGTATTTGTCATATGGTGCACAGACTGTTCTGCATCACTCACCCGAAACTGAAAATGTGAAGTCTGAAACTTAGATAAAGGTTTTCACAGTGGCAGAATCGCAGCAAATGTAAGGCAGTAAGGCTTGTACTGTGGGAGTTTTCACCCCTTTAACTATTCCAAGAATTTCAAATGAGAGGACCAAATGATGAAAATTAAGAATCCAGAAATATATATTTTGTAAAAAGTTACATGGTCTATTGCTAATAGGAAAGTGTGACAGCAGCAAAATCAGGGTTCAAAATTATCTTTTAAGTTTTGAAACATTATATTCCTGTTCTCTGGAGATTTCTGCCACCAAAGTCAAATGTCTTATATTTTATAGTAAAAGTAAATTTTAAGGCAGGATAATCTAATCTAAATACATTTTTTTATAGAACTACTGTTATTTTGAATAGTCTACCATGGGCTAATAGCGAGTTTCTCAAATCATCTATTTTGTGAAGCGTTTATAGACCTACAGTTTTGAATACAAAGTCAACTTGATAACATTAAAATTCTCACTGTGGATGAATGGTTGGAATCTGTGATTCTCAGTTTCCTTTTAAACATTCCAGTGCAGCTCTTTTTAATAAAAGACTGTTTGAAGAATGCATCATTTTTAAGTTATGGTACATATAAATGTACATATAGTTAAAATGACTTATTGCTAAAATGTAAAGAAATGCATTTATAGAGTTGAAAGATGATCAGAGTAATTTCATCAACTCCCATGATTGGTAGGAGGAAATTAGAAGCCATGGGCAGTACAAAACTACTTAATGTCACAGTCTAGAATATTTTAGTTTAATTGTCCTAGAGTAACACATTCAGATAGGTTTTACAATTATGAACAGAGGCATAATTTAAGAAAAATATGATTTTAAGACAATTTTGGAGATCATTTATTGGTCAGGATTTATTGATCTTTATTTTTGGAACTGAAAAAAGAACACAACAAAAACTACATATGTAAAAGCAAAATCATATGGGCTCTGTTTTTATATCACAAAACTCCCCAGTGGGTGCATGGTATAATCAAACAGATGTAATATGCTATTTTGGCTTCTGTATATTGGTTTGATTTAGAGTTCAATTAGATTAGTTCAAATACAGAGATATAGATAGATGTAGACAGATATAGATAGCATATATCTACGTTCCAATCTCTATGTGAGGCCTTCTTGACACAGAGAACAAGAGGCAGTTACTCCCTTTAAAGTCTATTAAGAAAGGCTGAAATAACTTCTTTCTGTCATAAAGTTTTCATGCTACTAAAAAGACTTTCTCTTCTTCAAGCATTCCAAGATTATTCTCAACTTCATTTTACACTTATTATTTCCTGAGCCTAGAGCACTCTCTGTTCAGCTCTCCACACATGTCTCCTTAAAACCATTCTGGGCTCAGCATCAATGTCATTCCTTGGAAATGCTTACCCTGTTCCCAGTTAAAATCTCCCCTCTCCCATTATTTTTAATCTTACCACCTGATTGATCACTGTTGTCTGAAATTATCATTTTTATTAGGTAATTACATGTTCTCAACTGAAACTTATGAGAATTCTAACCAGGGCAATGAACATGTTTGTGCTGTTCATGACCATTCCCTCTTAAATGCAGTCTGGTACATAATAAGCCCTCAATAAAGACTAGGGTATAAAATCAAAGCTATTTAGAAAATCTGGAAGAATAGGAAGGACTGAATGGAAAAACATACGAACACATTTTAATTTGACATTTTATATTTTCAGAAAGTCTATGATGTGCTAGACACTGTACTAAGTATCAAAAGGGACAGATATATTAAATAAATGGATGATTAAGGAACCTTCTCTAATGTCAGAATTCAGTGAGAAATACAAGTATGCGCGTACTTGTCATACAGATACACAGGAATGACAATACGGAAACAACCGTTCATCGGCATGGGAAGGTCAGGTATACGGCAGTTGAGTTGGATGTGAAAAAAAAAATCAGCGATAAAGAAAAGTGCAAGGAATAAGAAGACAGGTTGTACAGCAGGTTTTCAGATTGGGTCATTCGGTTCAGCATCATTTCATTATATTGTTGATTAAAAAACATTCTGCCCGTGGCCATGGTCTGTGGAGCTTGAATTCTCTCCCTGTCTGTGTGGGTTATTCTGGATCTTCTGTTTCATCCCACATCCCAAAGATGTTCACATGCAGTGAACCGGCTTGTCTACTTGTCCCAGTCTGAGAGAGTGTGGGTATGGGTGTGAGTGGTCCTGTGACAAAGGGGCATTCTGTCTAGGGTTGGTCCCACCTTGTGCTCTGGCCACAGCAACCCTAAATTAAAATAGTGGATGGAAAAACATTATTTTACTTGTTTATATTAGTCTTTCTTAAGTATATGTATAGCTCACACTTATTTCAATGTGTAATAGTGGAAATGTTTGGTCTTTATTTAGAAGTCTAGTGGTGTTTTTGTGACTGAAAATATGCCATAGAAACTTAACTCTTGTTTATATCAATTACCCTGTAGGAAAATTGGTTTTGTAATATGTCCTTTCACTTAAAGTCCCAATGTCCAAGAACCCATGGATGACATTGAGGACTTAGCGTATTAGTTTTCTATTGATGCCTCGACAAGTTACCATATACTTAGCTACTAAAAACAACATAAATTTGTCATTTCACAGCAACTTTCATAGGTCAGAATTCTGGATGGCCCAGATGAGATTAGAATACTCTTAATATTAAGAATAAAATAAAGTTTATTGAAAACCATTTGGCAATATAGGTCTCCTGGAGACATAAATATTATACAAGGATTTATTTTTAAAAAAAATTATCAAACCCAGCAAGCAAGAGGGTGTGTCACTGATCTTTGTCTTGCTGAGTGTATGTTGAGTAGTGGTTATTAATAGTTTAAATTTCGAGGAGGGAAGATGAGTGTATTTTTTGTCAGAACAATAAAAAAATGAAAATTATATTTAGTGAGAAGGCACAGGGAGAAACTTGATCTCTCAAAGATTTTATATTTTAAAAAAAGAAATAGGTTTTGCACCAGAAGTTACCTTAATATTTAAATCCAAATGGAAATTAGGACTATATTTTACCTCTAATTGCTGTGGGGGAGGAACTAACTTTTCTCTACCCTCAAGATTCTTTTGAATGGTCTAATAATTAGATAGACATGAGACATTTAGCATGAGAAAATAACAAAATTTTATGCATACATATGTGTGGGGACTCCATATACCTGAGAAAATCAGAGAACCCATATCACAAGAAGTTCAGAAGTAGAAAGGGAACATGGGTATATAAGACATTCTGAGCTAAGGAGGAGATAATGTACTTTGGGCTTCAGAAGGTTACTGCAGGGAGAGTCCATTTCAGGAATTACCAGTTTGCCCTGCCATATAAATAGATAAAAACGTCACTTCTGGTGAGAACTCTTATCATGGGCCAGGTTCCTAATTTAAAATTTTCCAGATAATTAAAGCAGGGTGTGGGAAAAGTTCCTCTTCAGCCAGCAGAGTTCAGTTGTTTTTAGCTGAAAATAATCCACATACTAGGGAGGCACACCTTAGGGGATCTCATTCTGAAACCCTATATCGCCAGTTAAAGAAGCTAATTAAGGCCCAACTTTTAAAACACACCATTAAATTGACATCGTCTCCAAAATTATAAAAACAAAATAAAATAAAAAGTTTAAGAAAACTCAATTTTGTGCATAATGAAAAAGGCAACTTACAAGTGGCAGGTTGACAAGTCATGAGCCAATATCAAGTGATACGGGTAAATTTTAATGACAAAATACAGACACTTCTGTGGACAACTTCACCACACTTTTTCCAATGACCAGTGGACACTAACACAGCATAGAACAATGTTAGTACATCTTTCAGGAGAGTGATTTAGTATATCTTTCAGAAGAGTGAGCTATGAAAGTTTAAAGAAAAATGAATTTCATGGTAACCAACTAAGCTGCTTTATCTGAGGAAAAAGAGAAGTTACAGTAAAATTATAGGGAAAGCAATAATCTCTTCTATCCAACAAAACTTACCTTTAAAAACACCCTCAGGGAATGTCATTCTGGCTATCATTTACCATATCAAAAGATCATAACTGTAAATTATTAGATTGTTTGACTCAGAGTTTGGTTTTCAGCACATTATTAGATCAGGCCATGATTAACTCAGAAAAAAAGAAGAGAATGAAATTTTAGGGTTTTTGAGTATATAATATCAAAACAATGTCGTCTATATTTCAATAATAGTTTTTAGTTTAATTTTGCATACTAACTTCTGCTTTTTAATCTTGCCTTAAATAATTATCAGATGTATTCCCATAGTATAAGTTGACCATAAATATTCCCATGGATTAGAAGTTGACAAAGAAAGTTTGATATCATTTTTTTTTGAGCCATTTTTCATATGAAACCTAAACAAAGCTGGACTGAACTTTGTACAGACACATTTAGATTGAACATTTATAAAAGACTTTGGTATTGTTTAGGATTCATTATTGCAGGTTTGGAAATTTTCTGGTATTAAACTATAGTAGAACCATTTGTTGGTATCATCTGAGCATATTCAAATTCATTAGATATGTGTCAGCTTTCTTTTGAAAGCACGATGATTGTGCTGTCAGCTATGAGGGCCTGGTCACTCCTGGGGAACCTTATGGACAAGAATGACAAAAAGTCTGTTTCTTTTCTGTAGGACATTGCATCATTTTGGTCTGGTGTCCAATACACATATGTGTTCTTATTACACATACAGAAAATTGTAATTATGTGAAACAATGGATGTGGTAACTTTATTGTGATAATCATTTTGCAATATGTATGTGTATCAAACATTCAGATTGTACACCTTCCACTTACATGACATTATATGTAAAATATATCTCAATAAAGCTGGAGGGAAAAATGCATGTTTACTTGGGTTATTTCTAATTGTGGTAAGATGAGGGGTTGCCAAGCTGTCTCTGGTCTTCTAAATGCAGAGTTAGGTTCAAAGAGAGGTACCCTGAAAAGGACTCTGAATTCTATGCACCTTTTAAAGTTTGGGTTAGGGTCACATACTATTGTCTGTTTATATATTGTTTACTACTATTTTACAAAAATTTCGAAATGATAGTACCACTCTATTCTAGATTTAACATAGTCATTATTTTAGAATAATATTGTAAGCTGACCAAAAGCCCTTTAAATTATTTTCTATATTTTAAATTTTCTCATTAATATTTTAATGGGCTCAATCTATAACAATCCATGTTTCTTAAATTGATGTGCATTTTATAAATTTTCTTTCTATAATTTGTATTTATAAATTCAATCTTTCAATCATAAAGAAACATTTATTTAATTTCAACAAATTATAGTTGTATATCGTAAACTTAAAATATTTATATTCTAATTTCTCCTGTCACATCGTTTCTTATTTTTGCAACTTGGCTAAATTTATGTAAATATGAGACATACCACAGCTTATACGAACAATCCCCTTTTTCTAAAACATACTTTCAGGTCTATTTACCATGTGGAAATAAACCATATTATTGATCCAGACCAATAAAAAGTTTATTTAATTATCTGTTAAGTCACAATACTGATGGCTACAAGAATGGATATAAACAGTTAAAGAAAAATTTCTTTCAGTTTGTGGAGGAACCCTGGCTGCCCCATATGAGATCCATTTTCAGATCTAACCTCAATAAGGAAATGATTCTCTGTGTCAGAGATAATGTGATTTAGTCCTTCTCTTGGCCACATCATGACAAAGAAATATCACTGCATAACACATACGCACGCAAGGAACACTCAAGTTGGAGATAAGCTTTTCTAAGGTTAAATGGAAAAACATCCAGTCTGCATTTGGCAAAGCATATGGATCAAAAGCCACCTCACCTTAAAAGTGAATTTATACAGCAAGACTTAAAGCAAATTTTAAACAGTTTTTTTATCAGAGACAGAGTAAAGATAGACTTATGCCTTTCACAACCTCAAATGCAGATTGCAAACACATGATGTTTTATATAATTGGACTTAATTTGTATCACAAGCCCTCATTTCTACATAATAAAAACTTTAATCACTTTCATGTAGACGCGAACAAATTCAGTCATTTATAAGTGTTAAACGCAGTGAATGTGAAGATTTTGTACTTCCACTGTGTCTCTTTCTCAAATTCATCATCATTCTAGGACATTTAATTCGGCTTGAGTTTGTGATGTGCCAGCCGAAGTGGGTGTCCGGCCAGTGAGCACATTTGGTGCTATACTGATTCACTGAGGTTTGCAATTCTGTGTGGCCTCACCCTTTCAGTTCCCTCATATTGCCACCCACTGTGTTTTGTCCCACTTTGCTGCCTTGGGTCCAGCCCTTCAGGCCTCCCTCTTCTGTTATGTGTTCTCCTCTACAGAATTGGATGGCATTTGTGTCTGCTAATAGTAACCTGTGAATTCCACGAACCCCGTCCATGAACTCAGATACTATGTCTTAAATGGAACCAGAACCTATTCAAGCTCAGCCAGTGCTACTGGTTCTTATTCTTTAGAGGTTAGAGACTGGCTGCCTCTACTCCAGAATCCACATTTTCCTTTGAATTCCATCACCTTGTCCCTCCCCTATGAAGGTGTCTTGTGGTAGATATAAGATTTCAGGGCATGTTGGCATTTTCTGAAGGTCAGTCTCATCAAAAACTTATGCTTCCATTTTATATTATCTCCTCTTTTTTTGACAGCCTGAAGGATGTTATCTAATATGAAATTGGGGAAGGAAGTAGCACATAAAAGCAAAACAACAACTTGTTCAACAGTAAACTGTCATGAAATCTTTCTCCTTATCTCCTAAAATGAGTCTTTTTTATTTAAAAACTCAGAATGTGGGATATTTGTTCTATATATCTCTTTCCTTTTGTATAGCAGTAATTTCCTCTAAAAAATAAAAATAAAAGTGAGTCTAATGGTAACAAATAAATTGTTGAGAATAATAACAAAAGGCACAAAATAGTTTACACACAAAATATTTACAGTGTGACCTTCATATTAATAACAATAGCACCAGCTCAATAAACTGACAGTCAACATATAAACTAGAAAAGTATAATTATAACAAAAAAAAATAGAGAGGAGTGGAAAGAAGGAAGGAAGGAAGGAAGGAAGGAAGGAAGGAAGGAAGGAAGGAAGGAAGGAAGGAAGGACAGAAAAGAATAGGGAAGCACTGTATATATGTTAAAATCCACAGAACCTTAAAGCACAAAGAGTAAACATTACTATATACAAATTAAAAAAAAAATTATTTAAAAAGTCGGGGAACCCAAGATGAGATGGAGACTATGACAAAACAGTGTAACTGTATTACAGTGTATGGAACAGGAACACAGAAGGGGGTGGGGTGGGCAGGTGATGTTGACCTCAATGAATCTGGATGAGTAAATTCTGTAAGACCAAAACAAAAGTAAAACCTACTGTGCCTAAGCATAGTATTTGTTAATAAGTTTCTGTGGTGTACAGGTTAACAATTCTGATACTGTTACACATATACCCTGGAACCAAACATTAATTAAATGGCTGGAAGATGGTGGCATCCAGTTTTCTCACTGTTCAGGGGGAATTTACAAACAAGAATGATCTTGGTGATAAAGGATTAGAGTAGGAGACTTTGGTATGAACTCAGATGTAGGTTAATGCAGATACAGATGATTACATGTAGAAATACTTGTACATACTTGTTACATGACATTATACACACTGAAATTAATTAGACAAGGAGACCATTAGACTGAGGTGGCTCTAATGCCCTGGTGGCCTATGTGAACAAACTAAAATCTAAGCCTGTAAATGCCTCAAGGTTACAAAATTGAAACACTAAGGATGAACAATCACAAAGAGCCACCCAGGCTTTAAAGTACAGCTAAACCTAGTTTTCTCACTTTGCTTCTGCACTTTTTCTGTGAAAGCTTCTCTCCTGAGTTCCTGCCAGTAGAACACTCCTAACCACTTCTGGTTTGGTGCTGCCCAACTGGAATCCATTTTTGCTCAAACTCTTAAAAATTTTAATAGGCCTCAGATTTTTTAACAACCCATATCTTTCCCTGTTCTGTCAGCTCAGATGCGATGATGTCCCAATAGCAAGGAGCACATGGAGCACTACGGCATCTTTCCTGACAGTGTTCTCCAATAGAGACTACCAGGGTTTTTGGAGAAAGGGCTGATTCTGCAACCAGGGCAGGAAATAATCAACATGAAACCAGAACCTGATGGAGTCAGCAGAAAGAACTCCCAATGGCAAAAGAGGGAATAATTTCAGCAACAAAAGAAATAAACGAGAAAACCTTTTTATGCATAAAAATTCCATTTAAGTCGCACAAATACCTTCCCCTCAATGCGGTAAAGCATACTCCCCACTCCTTTATTGTGGGCTGTGCATGGTGACTTTTATCCCCAAAACCACATCATAGAAAGGGAGAAAAAGAACTGATTACTATGGAGAAAGCCAATAAACACTATTTCAGGTGACCAAGGTTAGCATCCACAGTGAGGAAACATTGACATTTGTACCCCAGATATGATGGGATGCAATGGCATTTTCTCTCTGTGATCTTCTTCCAAACATATAAATCCCAGTCTAATCATGAAAATACATGCACACAAATACGCACATGCACGTGTGTGCACGCACGCACACACACACACACAGACACACAAACTTAATAGAACATCCCACAAAATACCTATCCAGTATTCCTTACAAAGGCTAAAGTCATCAAAAACATGAAAAGCCTGAAAAACTCTCACATCCAAGAAGAATCTAAGTAGACAAGATGGATAAATGTGCTTTGGTATCCTGGTACAGAAAAGGGATATTAGGTTGAAAACCAAGAAGCTCTGAAAAAAAAAAATGGCTCTGTGTTAATAACATATCAAAATTGTACCAAATGTTTCATACTAATATAAGATGTCAATAGGAGTCACTGGGTATAGGTATATGATAACTCTCAGTAATATCTTCACATTTTTTTCCTATAAATTGAAAATTGTTCTAAAGTAAAAATTTATTTTAAAAAAAGAAAGAAGAAATGAAGAAAATGAGGGAGGGAGGCAAGAAGCCAGATAGGAAGAAAGTAAAGGAAATCCTGATTGATTTTTAAACCAAATCATTATTTTGCTAAGACTATAGATTTTCTGATAGACATCTTGTAGTTATTAATGATTTATCACCACCTGACCACATTATGGGTCTTAGGAAGATTTCTTGTCAGCTCATTCTGTTGATCATATTATGCATGGGATCTTCTGTCTGTTTTTGTGCTACTGCTTTCACTGTTCTTCCAGAATCACTAATACTCTTTTTATATCTTCAAACCTACTTATATATTTTAAGCAAACATTAGCTATATTTTTTTAAAATAGTTTCAAAAGCTACCCCGTGATATCATTTTACTGTATAACTGTTCTTTATCAAAACTCATGGACAATTAGTCTCATGACTTTAAAAGACCAGATTACTTTCTATTTTCATACTATGCCTCATCTCCTTGCTCATCACAGAAAATTCTTTTTTGCAATTTGATAAAATGATATACTGTATTTTCATTAAGGTTAGTCTAAGATGTTCTTATTGTTCACATATTATATTTTCAAAAGTAAAAATTATTACATTAAAATAAAACATGTTCACATTAATCACAATTATAGACTCTTTGGTAAAACTTCATTATTTTAATTTTAAAAAGTTATAGTGTTAATATAACTAACAATTCCTTGTTATGGGGAGGATATAATTAGATTTCATGTCATTCAGTAAAATTGAAAATGTAATTCAAATATAAATCATAGCAGGATGGGACTATGAGACTTGAAAAAGCAACTGCTAAGGTTTTGAACTTTGGGTTTTACATTATTTTTGTTTTGTTTTGCTTTGATTTTGTTTGAACTAGAGCCTTGTTTTGTTTTCTATAGGCTAGCACGGTACTTGATGGCAAAACACTGTGGATAGAAAAGAATCCCATTGTGCTTTATAGTTTACTTCACCTAAGTGAGCGCATCACAAATTTTGAAACATATGCTTCAGAAAAAAAACACCACCACAAACATCGCAAAACTTTACCATATGAGTATTTTAGCATTTATGCAAAACAAAATTTATATTTGACATATTATGTTCATAGAATCACATGTTCCTATTGCCATAAATAAAAGGAAGTTATTGTTTAAAATCTAGAAAATCATATACATATATTAGAATTTTATACTGTGTGTTCCAGTGGATTGGGTGAATTTCAAAGCAGACACAGCTTCCATCTGCTCTGAACAACAAAATAACAGATTTCTAACAAATAGTTTAGCACTAGGTGTTCTCTTATCTCACTGTGTACTTCCTGGACTCTTGTCCACCTGCTTCACCTGTGATAGGAACAGCAGCACCCTCAGTCCATCCAAGATAACTCTTCCATCACATAGGAGAGTCAGTCTCACAAATATGTCATTATGTCCAAAGACAGCTTATGAAACAGAAATACTGGAACACACACAGATAAGAACTACACTAAAATGAGTGGTCCTTTATTACTTTGAATCTAATTTCTATGACTGATAAGAAATGAGTGTTGATAAAAAAAAAGTCATGTAATTATAGATTTCAGTATAAGCCCATAGCAATAAATCGTATAAAAAGGAAAATGAAATTATTGTGTGTCTGCAGTGAAATTCACTAAACAATTTCTGCAGGTGAAGTAAGTCTGTGTTCTAGATAAATAAAGCTTCTATTAGGGAATTAACCGATTTCAAGCTGTTTTCGTTACTTTTTTTTTTTTAATGGTTTTGGAATGAAATAGGTTACTTTTTCCCCTTAAATTCTTCAGGATAACAATCAAGGGATGTATAGGTATTTGTCTTTTCTCTGATATAAACAGCACATGTATCAAATGATTCACTGCATTTGTCTTTCTTTTTCATCACTAGGCATGCAGCTCTAATGAAACCCAGGCAGTCGGAATTATATTTCTTATGGCACAATATATTATCAGTGTTCTGAATTAGTTTTGAGAAATATGAATATTTATTTCTCCAAAATTTTAAGTGTAAAAGCCTGGAAATAACTGGATAGTGTTGGGCAGGTGACACAGCCAAGTCCTCAAGTGAGCAGGGACAGGAATGTCATTGTTGGCTGAGCTCATGTCCAGTCTCAGAATATGAGCTACTTGCTCAGAGAACACTACAAAAGTCGAACTGAGCAGCCACATCCAGAGTTAAGGTCTCCAGGGAATATATTAAAATACTGTTTCACCCTCACCTACCATTGACCATTGATGACTTCATTGTGTGGGTGTTATCATTCGTATCCTGACATAGTACCAGATGATGGAAGCCATAAAAACTCTGGGGACGCAACAGCATCACCTTTTCAAAACAACTTGGGAAGAAAAAAATTTTGAGCCTTTTCCATTTCCCCAATAAATTAGATTCTCCTTTAATGTTAAGACATAGCAATGCTTTTAATATCTCATGTTAACATTTCCTTCTCAAAATCATCTATTTAACCGAGAGCTGTTGGCAAAAAGATCTTTAGTCACTCTGAACAGCATTTTTTTAAACCTAGAAAACTGACAGATTGCTCATGATTTCCCCACCATCTATAACCACTCAAAAACAAAACTAGTTACAACATGCTGTCATTATTTACGCAATATTTTCTGAATGCCACAAGTAGCAAAGTTCATACAGGTCAAAGACTTAGAGGTGAGTTCTGATGTGTGAGCACAGGATTCCTAATTGGGGACAAGAACAGTGGTTGGGCTTTCAGTTAATTCTATTTCACAAACAGTAAATGAGATTCTTTAACATGGCACGGAGGAAACAAATGCTTCGAAGGGACATACACACTACAATATTATGCATGAATTAATTTTCTATTCCTACAAAAAGTCAGTGCAATATATAAATCAATGTTTCCTATTAAATTATATATGTGCGTGAATATTGATCATTTATGTCCTGCATGTCAGCAGCAACATTGTATGATGCTTTTTTATTCACATGCTTGTGCCACCTAGAGATAATCCATTCATTTTCTAAATAACTTCACCACTCAAAAATATGAAAAATTTTACACGAATTAAAACAATAAAATTTAGCCTTAATAGAGTGAATGGCTCAAGTGTTTATAAATGGATACATTTTATTTCTTACTTGATCTTTGTTTTTTCTCTCTCTATGCTAAGAATCATTAGCATAGTTTACAGCAGTGGCCCAAGTAAGATCACACCTCTGACTTTTTTACAACTCTGACCACTGTGATGTGTCCATGAGACTTTCCCTAACACCATATTCCATCCATGCTGATGATTTCAGGGTTGACTATATGGATGACTATATTGTCGGAAGAAGGGATAATGATACGGTTTTGTGAGTGTTGTTGTGTTTTGTTTTTTGAAAGGAATTTGGCATATATGTTAAAATTGTTAACCAAACCATCTATTAACCTTGTAAGTGTGAAAGATTTTTGAATGAGTTGAGTAAAGGGGATTTTCCAGTTTTATTGCATGTTCTCTACATAATTTTAAAAAATCAGATTTAATTTGTTATTTCTTATGTTATCATTTAAAATGATACTAAATATACCCAACCTTGTCTTTTTCACCATATTAAAAAAAACAGCATTCTTTTTAATTAAATAAAAGAAATATAATGTCAATGCACACATATTGTCTGATTCATTTATATTGGCAATTATTCAAAGAATATCTCACCATTTCTTAGCAATTTCTGTTTCTTATTATGGCCTTGAATTTGGTCTCTCTGTGTGAATGTTCAAGTGCACTTGAAAAGAATATGTTTTTGAGTAGAATGTTCTATAATATCTTTAAGGTAGATGTGGTCGGTAATATTATTTAAATTTTCTAGATTCTACTGATTTTCTTTTCATTCAATCTATTAACTACTGAAAAAAAAGATTAACTCTCTAATGATAATTATAGGTTTGTCTACATTTCTATAAAGTTTTATTTCAAGAATTTTCACACTTTTTTCATAGGTGCATACATGTTTAGAAATTTATGTAATTTTTGGAAAACTGACCCCTTAGTGATAATGTAATTTCACTCATTCTCTTTCTCTGGTAATAATCCTTATTTTGAAGTACACACTGTTCAACATGAATGTAGGTACTCTAGCTTTCTTTGATCAGGAAATGCAGTGTATGTCTTGACATCCTTTTACTTTTATTCTATCTTATATTCACAAATAAATTGTTTTTGTAGACTATAATATTAGGTTTCACTTGGTGGCTAATCAGACTATAAATGTCATTTAATTTGAGAGTTTAGAACATCCACATTTAGTGTGATAATTTATATGGTTGCATTAAATTTTAGCCTTATGAACTTTTTTGTACTTGTTTCAGTTGTTTCCTACTTTCCTGACTTCTTTTAGGCTAAATAAGCTTTTACTATTATTCCATTTTATCCATACTCTTAATTCATTCTTTATGTCTTTTTTTCAATGTTTTGTTACCCCAGTTATAATGTGATTACAATATTTATAATATTTGTAATATTATTTTTTCAGTTTTATTGAGATGTCATTGACATATAATTAAGTTGAAAGTGTACGACATGATGATTCAATACACGTATGTATTATAGAATAATTACCACAAAAACAGTAGTTAATACTTCCATTCTCACACATGTTTTCTGTGTGTGCTGATAACATTTAAGATCTCCTTTACTGGCAACTTTCAAGTATATGATACAATATTGCTAATTATAGCCACCATATTAGACTCCCAGAAATTATTCACTTTATAGCTAGAAGTATATTATATATATATACATATATATATATGTATATGTATATGTATGTATGTATGTATGTATAATATATATATATATATATATATATATATATATATATATATATATATATATTCATCCATGTTGTTGCAAATGGCACAATTTCCTTATTTCTTTATGATTGAATAGTATCCCATTGTACAGATACTGCATTTTCTTTATCCATTTATCTGTTGATGGGCATTTAGGTTTTCCATGTCTCAACTATTGTGAATAACACTTCAATGAACGCAAGGGTGCAGATGTCTCTTTGAGATAAAATTTTATTTCCTTCATATAAAATTTTATATACCCAGAAGCAGAATTGTTAGATTATGCAATATACATTTTTAATCAGATTTTATCTTCCAATAACATTACACTGTTTTATGTGTAGTGTAAAGCCTGTGCAAAACTTTTCTTACCTTTTAAAACTCCTATAGGCCACTGTAAAGTAGTGTTTTACAATTTCAAATTTGATGATGCCATCTTCCTTCATTTCACAAATCTTTCATGATACATTTAAAATTATTTGGCACAAAAATACTTCCTGACTGGGCTTATGTGTCTGTAGCACATGTTTTGCCATTTTCTATACACATCCCTATTGACTGTTACCTGGATGTCAAATGCCAGGTATTTTCCTATTTTCAGGAACATTCTCCTCTTTCACTGATTCTCCACTGGGAGCACTATATATCTGTGAATGCTACCAGGTCTTTGTAAAGACACTTCACATACAGCAATCTAAGTTTGCTTATGAACAACTATATGAGTCTCTTTAAGTCTCCATAATGGCATGTTTTACATGACATTGTAATTATAAATGTTTTTATCAATTTCCTCCCTCATTGAACTGTGAAGCAAAGAATATTTTTCATCTTAATACTCTTTGTTCACATCTTTCTTATTTAAGCCTAATTAAGTCCTTTTGTATTTATTACTGTTGGGGGCGATTTGTACTTTGGTGTCACCCTAATGGCATGGAGTGGGGGGTGGATAACGGGGCAGAAGTGTAATTAGTATTCTTTCTCAGTTCTTCCTCATTGAGGCAGTGAAGAATCACAAGGCAGTGAGATTTAGAAAAGGCTTATTAAAAGTATATTTTAGAAAGACAAAGCACATTGCAAGGAGGCACATGATTTTAGCAATGAGAGCTGTAACAGAGCACTGTTACCAGCAATCACAACAACCCCCAGAAATGGAAATGTCTGCCTCATATTTGGGCCATGATGGATGGTTCCAAAGGCATTCCTAGGTAATTGGCAAGTGAGGTCATTTTGATTGAGTGGCTGCTAAATAACCTTACCTACTGAACTTATGTGCACTTAGAATTCTACCACCATTGGTGTGTTCTTTGGGCATTCTCCAGGCTGGACCTCTATTCTATGTCTGACTAGCTACCTAACATAATTTCTTCATGTATTCAAAGTTTTTAATGTTTCCATCATGAGATATTTTATTTTATTTCTTTTACATAGTTTGGCAATCACCATGGGCATACTACATGATAATACACTTCTGGTAGTTACTTTAGCTCTTTGATTTTTTAATTTCAATTTTAATTTTTATTAAATATCATTTTCATTCTAGTATTTAGAATCACCCTCTTGAATTAGTCCACATGGTCAAAATTATTGTTCTTTTCTTCTATCCCCCCAAAAGGAAGTAAAAGCTCTAACTTAAACTTTATTAAATTAATACATAAGCCAATTAGTAAACTGATACTCTTGTGTGAGAGAAAAATAATTTTTTTTTCTACCTTTCTAGATTGTGGGCAGATATGCTTGTGCAACACAAGACAGGTTAATAAGAGGAAAACAAACAGAAGTTTAATAATATTTATACCTCCTATATACATGGGAGATAACCACAAAAACTGAGTAACTCCCTATAATGGCCCAAACCATTATCTTAGATACTATCTAGCCAAAGCAAAAGAAGATGATGGGGGTAGGGAGTTAGATATGGGAGAACATAAGGGAGGGCACAGTTGTTATGCAAATTTAAATCTCTGGCTCTCCATTGATAAGAGTTTCTAGAGATTTAGTCATTCTTCTCATCCTGGTACACAGAATACACTCTTAGAAATGGAGATTTCCCTTATAAATGTAAATTTCTTACAAAGGGGTAACTTCTAAGCAGTTTTCAGATATTCTCCTGTGTCTGTTTTCTTAAAAATAATCAGTCTGAAATAACCCTTATGCCAAAAAGGCATATCTTGGAGTGACAAATTCTGCTTCTTTCGCTCCATATTCAAATTATCATCTTTATTGGATGTCTTATGTACTTTCTCCATTTATCTTTCTTTAAATGTTTTGTCTTTTGAATTATCTTCACTATATAAAAAAAAATTAACTACATTCTTTCCAAAATGTTTTATTTTTTTAAGGTCTGTCTTGAAGATTTTATTTTCCATTAAAAAGCTAAAAATAATTAGATAATTTCAAGCATTTTAAACTTCTTTTGTAGAGATTTTATGTCATGATTTCAGTGCAGACAAAACAACTTGCTCATGTCACTTAATAAGTGATTTAATATACAAAAATTTAGAGTCACTTCTACTAAAATCCTATGAGGTTCTCCTAGTAAGTGCAATTATAAGTACAGTATATGTCTCATTTTTCAGTGGTCCTGGAAATAATTGCTTTAATAAGTATTTATTTTTGAGTTTAACATATTATTCAGTCTTTCTGCTCTTGTGCATTTAACACACACACACAGTATTTAAGAGAATCATTATCTCTCACTGACATTTACATTTTTTTTTAAATTGTCACCACAAAGGGGCCAAAATGGCTACAAAAGGCAAAAAGGCCACAAAAGGCCACCAAAAAGAGAGAGCCCAGAAAGGCAAAAAAAAAAAAAGGGCCCAAAAGCGAGAACATCTGCCTTATATTTGGGCCATGATGGGTGGTTCCAGAGGCATTTCTAGGTGGTTGGCAAATGAGATCATTTTGATTGACATCTGATTGACACTAGGCAATTACTTTGCTTAATACTCATGTGCTTACCCAGAATTCTACCACCATTGGGGTGTTCTTTGAACCATCTCTAAGCTGGGTCCCTATTCCTTTGTTCATCTTATCTCTTATGTCTGACTACCTACTTAACAAAATCAGCATACTTTGATTTTCTTCTTGTTTTCCTACTTTTTTTCCTGTCAAAATATCAGTTTCTATTTTGGTTACATCTTGTTGAGAAGAAGAAAAAATCTCCTTTACCCTTCTAGGTTTTTCTGGCTGATCTAAGAATTAAATTGATGTGAGACTGATAAATAGGAGAAAATCAAATTTAATTTTGTACTTATGGGAGCTTCATAAGAATATGAAACCAAAGGGCAGCCAGATAACTGAAGCTAATATAACATCCTGAGCTAAGAAGAAAGGTATAGAGGGCTAAGATAGCAAGGGGAAGGAAGACAATTCACAGGGAGATGTGAAGGACAGATGTTTCATAAATGAATGTTTGCCAAGCCATGCAGAGACAAAAAACAGGGAGGGGTATGTGAACAAACAGGCCTTGCTAAGTTCTCTCCAGTCAACAACACCTGGCTCATATTCTTTTTAGTTATCTCTGGTGAATAACCACAACAGGCCCACTATCTAAATCCTTTTAGGCCATGAAAAGAGTTAAAAAAAAGAAAAAAAAAAATAGAAATTTCCTGAGTCTTCTGCATCTTAAAAATAATCAGCCTAAAATAATCCTCAAGCCAAACAGACACATTTTGGAGTAATGCATTTTACTCTCCTACTATGAGAGTCAAATTCACGTGGACCATTTTCAGATGACTTGTGGAGTTGGGCTAACTATTGCTACTTTTATAATTAATATAGCAATGTGATGCTGAGCCACTTTTTCATTCTTTTTGTAAAAGCCCATTTTGAAGAGATTTATAGTTTCTTACTGAAAGTGAATTTATTTCCACAGATGCAAGAGTTCTGCTGCTGCTTTTGACAGTAAATATAGATGACTCTCATCCAACTTACTAACCAAATGCAAGCTTGCTTATATGTCATAAACGACATTACTGGTCAAAGATGAAAGGAGAATTGATGGTTGGGTACTAAGTGATGAGGTGCATAATCCACTTACCCAGGAAGATATTTAAATTTGAAACACATTAAAAGGATTTCACTTCAAAAGCCCTCAATTTGGTATATATTAATTCAATTTTCAGAGCATTACTTCTAAAACTAAAAGTTTTTTGTTTTTTTTTTTAAACAATAAGCTTTAACACTGTGTTATTTAAACAGCCAAGAGTGGGTTATTGATGTTTCATGAAGCAATCTTGAAATGAGAGGTGGGGGGAAAAAACTAAGTATAATTCCACACCAACGTGTTATAAATAACCTTAGTTTTATATCTAAAATGTATAATCAATACAATAATCAATTACTCTATTGTACTGCAGTAAAGTGACATTTTAAGTACCTGTTAAGGTTTGTAGACTATCTCTGCTCATGTTAAATTTTCTTACATCTTTGTGAAAAACAACAATAGCACAACATATTAATGGCAAAAAGCAATAAACACTTTTTTCCCCATATGTCTATGAGTTATCTGGGTAGTTCTTCTGAACTGGTACAGGCTTGCTTACCTCAACTGGACATGAGCTGTTAGTTGATGAGCTGCCAGGATAGTCTGATCTTGCTGAAGCTGTCTTAGATGTGGGGCTTGTGGACTCTGAAACTCTAGCAGGCTAACAACCTAGGCTTGCCCTCATGGTGAAAACATAATAGAGGAAATAGAGGTCTTATTATCACATGAAATTATCAATGTGTCTAGGACAAAACGTAATTAGCTATATTTTTATTTATTTTAATGTAAAGCAGATAAGATTTATTCGTGATGTAAAGTGAGATGTATAAGAAAAATAAAGTCAAATTGTAAGTTTTGGCTTGCATAAGTGGGCAAGTAATATTACCATTTACTGACTTGTGGAAGAGTGGGAGAAGAGTAGGTTTGGTATGAGGGTGGTAATGGCAAAAATAAAATTTCCACTTTACTTGTGTTAAGTTAAAACTACATTGTAGGCATATGGGTGGAGATATCATTTAACTAGTTCATTATGTGAGTTAGACAGTCAGACAAGTAACATTTGAAAGAATTTTTGGGGGGAATCATTCATGCATATTCATATTAAATAGAAACCAAAAGTTTTTAAAACCTGGTAGTTTTAAAAATACCAAATAAAGTAATTGGTCAATTACCTTAGATTTATAAAATGAAAAATTTGTAAAAATCAAACAGGTAAAATACAGGTGTCACTACAGCCTTATCATCAGATTTCTGGAGAACAAAAACATTACTGCTCACTACATATTAAAAGGTGGGTAGCAAGTAACTACAAAGCACTATTTTAAATTAACACTAACATTGTTCTGATTGAAATAAATTAGAATTGCTTTATATTATATAAAATTAATATATAGAGTTTTTGTATCCTGAAATTTTGAAAAATATATGAAATCTTAGTAAAAAGCAGTGATGGGTTTTAATGTCATCCTAAGTGCACATCTAGGCTAGAAATAATAGAGTCATCAAAAATAATAAAATGCTCAAAAAATCATGCATAAACAACATAAAATGGCATCCTCAGACTACTAAAAACAAGATTCTGGATTACATTAACTTCTGTTATCAAAAAAACTTTGCCTTTTTTAGAGACCATATGGTGTATTGGGAAAAGAATGAGGGAGTAGGTACAGGTAAATATACTTTCTAGCTGAGAAAACAACCTTGAGCATGTTAGTGAAACCTTCTGTACATCAATTTATGCATGCACATCTTCTAACGTTGGGTAAAACAATCTGTTAAACCTGCCAGTCTGTGTGTGTATGTGTGTGTGCGTGTGTATAAACAGCTTATATTTTATTCCTCTAAATATTAGTACAAACATTCAGAAAAATTAAAACAAACAAACAAACAAACAAAAAACATGAGTTTGTGTCCAGCTAGAACTAGAATACAGCAACATCTTGGAGACAACCAGATAGACAATAATTTGTTCAGGTGTTGGAGCAATTCAATGACACAAGGAATTGCATGCATGTCATTGTTTGGTTTAAACTGCTTTTTAAAATTAGACTCTATGAGATGGTTCTTCTGTTTTGTAAGAATGAGGGAGAATACTAACAACATTAAGGCTAAGGACAAAAAAAACTTTAAAAAATATTCTGCAAATTTCTTTTTAAGAATATAGAGACCTGGTTCATAGACATGTGAAGGTGACTCTAAACCAATGAGAGCTATAATCAAGGAACCATTTTTAGGTAACTGCAGCTGGAATGACACAATAATCTTTTCTATCGTATTTATGTAAGTAAATATAATCATCATCAGTAGGAAGCAAAAAACAAGTTTGGGGGAGGAGGTGAACTGAATTAAAGAAACACATGGTCATATTTTGTACTGATTTATTGCCATCCTGCAGATGGTCTAGGATGAATCATGACAAAAACATTTGTAGGGTACTCTTGAAGTCTTAGAGTATTTTTGCTGTTCTCGCTTTAATCATTGTTCCTCTCCTTCATAGAAAAGAAATAAATATGTATATTAAAATAATATTTTTATCAATAGGATTATAAATTCTTATAATATTGTTATATTTATTTGAATTAGTCATATCTGAAAGTTGATGTCAACAAAAATATTCTTAATAAATAAAATTTAAAATTAAAATTTTATCTATTATAGAGTTTTTGCAAAGGAAATAATAAATAAGCACATAATATTAAACATAAATTATAGCAAATATGTATATACACATACCTATATGAAATTTTCCATCTAATTTTACATGAACCAAAAGGAATATATTAGCTTTTTTGTTTTTGGTTTAATAAAATAGATACTATTATTGGTATTATCTTTTGAGGAAAAAATCTAGAAATAATGTGAAATGTCAAGATGAGATATATTTCACTATCTAGCTTCTACTAAAACTTTTCTTCTAAAATCACTTAAAAAGATGGTTTTCACCAAAAATACATATTGCATTAAGTTGAGGGTAAGGGTCTTCTTGTGTAAGTAAATTAATATTCATGTATAAAGACATATTCCCTTGAAATAATATTGCTTTAGTGCATAGATTTGCATTACTGAGCTTCCTTTACCAATTGATGACTCGAAATTCTGATGACTTTCTCATGCTTCCATAGAAAAAAAATCACTGGATGTGATTTATCTTAAGAGATTTTCCTGAATGTTTTTTGTTTAATACTGCTTTATATGATTTTGTCATAGATTGTAGTCTAAATAATTTTCTGAGTTATTTAATTTTAATTGAATTTTTACCCCATATATGCATACATTTGTAACACTGAATCAAACTGGAAAGCTCTTTGCAACACATGCCTTTTATATTCTAATTAAATGAAAAACATTCTCACTAAATCATTTAAAGAAGGATTAATTACCAAAAAAAAAGGTAAAAACTTTAAAGTATGTCAAGTGACCGAGACAGTAGTTTCTCTCCAAAAAAGACAATCAAGGCAATAGAAATTGTGTTTGCTCAGAAATACCCAACTAACCACTACTTATCATCCAGCTACACATAAAGAACAGCACAAAGCAGGAAACCAGAAAGACTAAGTAATGTCTAAGCTTAAATGAAGCATGCAGTCACGACTTTCTCAGTTGTGGTGATGGCGGTACATTAAAGTTGTCGTCTGCACAAATAATATGGATGCATGAGGGAAAAAAAGAATAGTTTTCAGGTAATCAATGTAACATTTGTTGATAGTCTGAAGTGTGATTATGAGATCTATTTCTTATCTAATATTCTTTCAATTTATATTTTCATATTAATGTTATTATATTCAGCCAAGCTATATGCATCCACACACTCACATTCCTACACACATACATATGTCTGTCGTCTACCTGCATCTCTGCTTTTATTTCCCATAAGCAATTCGAACATGTCATGTTTAAATAGACCTTACTATCCATATTGCTTATCTTTTATCTGCATTCCTTATGTTGGAGAAAGGCATCAATACCTACTCAGTTGTCCGAATCATCACACTCAGAGTCTTCCGAGCTTTATGCATATTATGAGCTAAATTATTCTCCCCCCAAATTTATATGTGGATGTTCTTTCCCAAATATTCCAGAGTGTGACTATATTTGGACACAAGGCCTTTAGAGAAGTCATTGTGTTAAAATGAGGCCTTTCAGGTGGGCCTTAATCCAATCTGACTGGTGTCTTTATATAAGAAGAAGATGTTTGGACACACAAAGAGATGCCAGGGTTGTGTGTACACAGGGGAAAGTCCACATGAGGACACTGTGAGAAGACAGCCATCTGCAAACTATAGAGAGAGGCCTCAGGAGAAACCAAATCTTCCAACACCTTGAACTTGGACTTCTAGCCTCCAGGACTATGAGAAAATAAATTCCTGTTGTTTAAGTTACCCAGCGACATATTTGTTGTGATATATTCATTATGACAAACCAAGCAGACTGATACACTAGATTACTTTTATTCCTAATGTTTAATCAGGAGGTTGGGTTAAGACAACTAACTTCCTCATCTTTTAAAGCCATCCTTTCTTTTGTAAGCACCGCAGGCTCTGTCCTGTTATATTTTCATCTCACTGGACATCTGGGTTTCAAATGTCATTTATTGATTTTCAAGCCTCTAGTCTCTGACATTGCTCTCAGAATTATCTTTCTGTGGTACATGTTTGCTCATTCATTTGTAATCCAAATATTTCAATGATTCTTTGTCTACTGTGAAAACGAAATGTCTTAGCACAAGAGGAGGACTTCTCCCACTTATTTTCAACCATCCAGCACATCTAGACTTGAACTTAAGTTTCAAATATGATCATAAGAATACAAAAATCATTAGAGACATTGATTAAAAACAGAATTCCCATGCCCCTTCTCTGGAGATTCTGCTTCATTAAGTCCGTGTTGTGTCTTGGGAATCTGTATTATTAGCAAATCTCTCAGGTGATTCTCTTTTCCAGTCAAGCTTATAAGCCAATGAGTATAACATATTCTTGTAGTCCTTTCCCAAGACATGTACTTCACTAAGACTTATGTTATTTTACATTTTATAAACTTAATTGGTCCTTATTGAGGAATAAAATATTTCCTTATTTCAAACCAAAGAGAGGTTAATAAAGTTCCTTAGATATTAAGCAAACATTCTTGTTAAGGGAGTAGCAAAATTGCATTAAAATTGCTAAACCTTTTAGTTGACATGTCAAGGCCCTCTCATAATTTAATTTGAAGGAATATGGTCAGTAAGGATCAGTTGACAAGGGCACTGAATAGAGGTAAAAGAAGGAAGAAGAGAATGCAGCATTCCTGGAAAGAATTTATTGCAATAGCAAAATATTCTCAAAAATTCAAATAAGTGTCAAAGACTGTTAAGTGTGAGAAATGCTTTCTCCAGTTAAAATGGAAATAAGGCTAGAGGAAATATGTATGTGTGTGTCTTCCTTGCAGAAATTTGAAACTAAGATGTTCCTCTAATTCTATAAAATTAAATTAATTACATTTTAAATATTTGTATCCCATTATTATTTGGTAAAACTTATTTTAAATCTTTTGGTAAATAATAAATTTTTATTGAGGAGAGGGCTTGTTATTTTAGCTTAGCTTAAAATAATTCGATGAAAAGAGCATAGTGTAATCAAGATTTCTCTCCTAAACATTATCCTCCATTCACAGGACAAAAAAAAACAAGCTTGCATCTTTCTTCACATTAAATCTTGAAAAGTTATTCTAACAGCTAAAATGTTAGAAAAGATAATAAAAAAATTATAATAATTTTTAGGAAATGTCCCAGGAATTTAAACTTGTTATAAAAGAAAATGAAACTGGAATATGTCCTCCCAATTATAGTAAACAATAAGAGGAATAGGAAATAGGTTTGCAGTGTGGCACTTGCTGCAATATAGTCCAATAGCCTGCCGGAAGGGCATGTCTCAGCCTGGGACTCGGGATAAGGCATAAAGATGATGACACAGCTAACTGCTACCTCTGCTGGTCCAAGAAGTAGACTGGAACCCAGTGTGCAGCTTGAACATCTAGAGACTGAAGGCCAAGGAGTGGAGGCTGAATACTAGCCTAACACGGTCAATGTGAAGCCTTGAAGCCAACATGCAAACCATAGAATGATTTAAATCACTCTACTTCATTTAAGCCACTGAATTTAGGGCTCTAAATTTTGCCACACCTCTTTTTGTAGAAACAGTTCATTAACATGCAGTCTGTCTGTCTGTCTCTGTCTCTCTCCCTTTCTTCTCCTTCCCTGTCTCTGTCCCTGTCCTCCCATTCTCATCTTCCTGTCCCCATCTCCCTCCTTTTCTGCCTCCCCTCCTGCTCCTTCTCCTCTTTTCCAGCTGTTTCTATAAAATGCTTAGTTTAGTTTCTTTAGACTTACTTAATATAATTTTTACCAAAAAAGAATGTAAATATATTGGCTGGAAAGATTATTTGCAAACCACGCTCAATTGAACTTTAGAAAAATCCTTTGGAAAAAAATGATCCAATGAATGTTGGGAAAATGCAAATTACAAATACACAAAGGTATATTTTTGTTTAATATGGGTGGGATTATATATAAGACGTAAATATATTTGAAATAAACATACATGAAATTTAATGGAATATATTTTTATATATTTTATTTTGGCAAAAGAAAAATTAAATCCACATTGAATTTATTTCAATTTAGAATGGTTATAAAAATAAATGAGACGTTTTGTGTCTGTTTGCTGTTGTTTGATTTTGTCCTGGCATATGCCAACATATATCTAATAAGGATGCTATGATGTGAAGCTTTACCATTTTGTTTTCTAATGAGAAAGTTAGTCATGCCAGTAATAACTAAATTCTAATGTTTGGGGGAAAAGTCTTATAAAAATGTGATGATTCCTTTTTAAAGTATCAACCGGTGAGAAGCAGATTTCCCTTTAAATGAGTCCAGGCACTAGAAAAGAAGGCACTAGAAAAGAATAAAACACAACAGGGGTTGGAATACTCTGGTGCACATTGTTCTTGTTATCACACCCTTTCTTTTGTTGTCAGCCACACACTTCCCACGGGCAAACTCCTACACCTGTAAAACGTTCTTCCTCACTCCTAGGGTGCAGAGACGAGAGAATTGGGGCTGGTGCTGCTGTCATCTTCATCTTTACTTTCTTGATTCATTATACACAATAACTAGAGACCTCACTGAAATTCCACCATAGGCGAGGTTTGCAGACAATTTGGTTATATTAAGCTGACTTCCTTAGCTGACAAGACAGATGCTTATGTGCTACAGAAACACTTTACATATTTTATTATGTCTAATTTTCTCAGGAAAGTTTTGTTTGTTGGTGTGGGGGAGGTGAAAATTCCCACCCAGACCTCGCTTGAGTTCTCATGGCTAGATTAATAATAAAATTGGCACAGGACCAGATTAACTGGAGAAAAACCAGTTTCATATGTTCATCCAGGAGATTATTATGAAGCTCCAAGAAATGATCAAATTAGGCAATTTTTGATACATTTTAGACAAAAATAAAATAAATTTGGGAAGAATTGATGAGATAAAGAAACTTAGATTTGGGTAATTGTTAGGGAGTGACATAAGCAAAGTTTGGACTTGAGTAGTAAATGTGTAAAAAATAGTGTTACTGGGACCCCAGTATTTGGGTCCATCTACCTGTTCACAGTGGCCAGAAGAAATGAATGAGCAAAAGTTTTCAGTATAAAAAGGAAAATTGTTTAATGTTGAATTGGCTACTCCACAGAGCAAGGAGCTAATACTCAAAAGACTTGACTCCCCATGCATGTAGATTACAGATTATACAGGCAAAGTCACAGTGTCACCCTTGGGGCAAATTGGAGTCTGTGAACTTCCAGGCATAAACACAGTATTATCATGACCTTCTGCACAGGGATCTGTAGCCAGATTAGGCCAGCTAAGACTATGAGCCTCCTGCCCTTTGTCTCTGGGGATGCAGGAAGGATTCTCTAACTACCAGTAGGGTGTTTTTTGGGAGGTCTCTAGGTAGGCCTCTATTCCTTTGTTCCCCTTGTCACTCCTGTCTGACTAGCTATCTAACAACAAGACAACAGGATTTAGGGAATTTAGGTCATGCTGGGTGCTGATTGGTTGGAGGTGAGGTAAGGATAATAAATCATTTCTTCAGGTCTGGAGGACAGCTCTGAGTTATGCTCTGGCACCTGTTTAGTCTCACAGAAATGTAGCTAGGATTTTATTCCATTTTAGGGCTCAGGCGCTAAAACATAACTTAGGTCAAGATGCTACCTTTAGCCTGCCAGAGGTCTGGACCCATGACCATCAGTCAGGTCTGGATTACTGTCTTCTGCTGCTTTGCAGATTGATGATTATCCAGGGAAGAAGCTGGATCTCTGAAGGATGTAGAGAGAGGAAGAGATGGTTTCTAGAGTTAAGATTCAATGCTAAATTTAATCAAAATCATAAGGACCCTAAGTTTCAATGACAAGGAACTTCGTTAAATTCTCTTTTTCTGATAACCTCCCCATAACTGGCTCCATAAGCCCAATACCTTCTTTTGTCTTTAGCTGGAGATGGCATTTAGGTTTATGGCTTGGGCCATTTCAGGGTATTACTCGGATTTCCCAGGTATCATTCAAGTATATAGAACATGTACATGATACTAAACTTTTGTTTGTTATTCTCCTACTAATCTTCCTTTTATTATAGGAGAGTCCCGTACAAGAACTTTGAAGGGTAGAGGAGAAATTATTTTTCCTCCATAACAATAGTATTGTTAACTCTAATTGACATGTTATACATTAGATCCCCCAAACATATTCATCTTGTGATTGAGTTTATACCCTTTCACCAACATCTTTCCATTTTCCCCACCCCTCAGCCTCTGATAACCACCATTCTATTCTCTATAGTTCATTAGTACATATGTGTGAACATAAAAGACATGGATTCAATTTTTTGTTTACACACTAAAAATTTTTTATTTTGTTTTTTCAACATTATATAGATATGCCTTATACATTAAGAAATAAACAATGAGGTTTAAAAAGTACACATTTAGGTAAATCATGAATGTTCTTCAATTTCTGAAAATAATTTAATGGTAATTAATATAATATCTATATATAAGCATATACACATCCATTTGTGTGTACAACTGAACCTCTCCAAATATGGCTTGACTGATATTTTTAAATGTAAAAGCCAAATTATTTAAAAGAATACTAAAGATTCTTTAAAAATAATATTTAATTTTATTTATTTTATGTGGAATTTATTAACTTTTAGCCAATAAATTGTAAAATAACATAAATCACTTTTTACCTGAGGGTGATGCATGAGCAGTAAGTCCATTTTTCAATCTGCAGAAGTTCAACACTCTTGGATCTATAAAGAGAATAAGCATTCTTTTGTGTAAATAAAATTTCCGAGAAGAAAAAACTTTACTTTTTACATCTTTGTGTCCATAGTTGCCAAGCAGATTTTTTTTCTCCTTGTTTTGAGTAGATATTTGTACTACAAAGTAGGAGACAATAGGAGTGTCACCCAATTTTTTATCCACCGATTTCATCTTTTAAAAAATAGTGCTACCACATGACCTCTAGAGGCCTTCTGATCTTAAAATTACACTAAGATTTTGACAATCAGAAATCTTTATACATTCATCAGAATTACTAATTTGGAAGAATCATTCTAGGAGGCTATTACAAGACAGATTCATTTTTTAAAAACTGCATTGTTTACTCAATAATAAGAACCAGAACATGTAACATAGTTCAAATCCCACGCATTATAAAACATTTGCATACAATTCTAATAAATGGCCATTTCAATAATTATGCCAGGTTCGATAATAACTAGCTTTTTTTTTCTGTTTATAAAACATTTTGCTAAGTGTATAAAGCATGGAGAGAAAGACGTGTGCCTTGGGGAATGAGATTCTATTTTAGGAGACAAGGTAATAAAAAATAATGTTTATTGACCAAAAGGATCAATATATTAATATTTTTTATGTTTCTAAATATCACTTTGATTTGGAGAATTATTTATTTTTTATTAGCTGACTATATATTAGCTAGCATAATTTTGTTTTCTACCAAGTTTGCCTTCATCATTCAAAATACTATGCATAAAATTCCTGAATTCATTTTCTCTTGCACTGTTTGATATATTATTTTGTTTCTTGGACTGTTTCTAACATCTAAAAAATGAAAGCAACCAATCACATAAAGAAAACCTTCATCAAAGTGCCACATTTACAGACTCTAGTGAGTGATGATACTTGAAAAGCAAACTAGGATTGCTTATGAATGCAAAATTGTCAGTACTTTCAGTCCTAATACCTTCTACTCTTAATTTATTTCCTTATTTAATGTTAACATTGGTGTTTGTGTAATTCTTTTCCATCATATATACCAATACATAACCCCCTCCATGGTGGTGCATGATTGTGTTCATAACTTTTACATAACAATATTAAATGTATTATGAATTCAACTGTCTACTGGTGTCCCCACAACATTCAACATGGTAGTGTCTTCCCTACTTACCAAAGATTAATGTGGCATTGTTTGCAGAAATATTAAGATGAAGAGAAGTCTGGAAAAAAAAAAAAAACAATAATTAAGAACAAATATAAGGGTTGTTTGAAAAAAAACTGTAGTAAAGAATAAAAGATATTTATTTGAGCAAAGGAAAGGGTTACAAACTGGATTACTGATTTGGGTAGCAACTTAAGTTCTCAAGGGAGAACAAAGAAAAGCAGGGTTTATAAAGGGTGGGGTTGATCCCACTGTTCTTAATTCAGTCTGCTTTATGTAAAGGAAGGTTTCTGGCTAAGTAATGATTGGTCAAGGCCTACTATGCAACAGAAGGAGGCCATTTGACAAACTGGGTTGGCACTTTTTAAAGTATAAAATGCAGATGACCTCATCATGGTGACAAGGAGATAAAGTTCAGGCATAGTTCAAAGCATCAAAATTTATGGACACATGTTGTGTGGTATGAGTGTAAGACAACTTTTTTCATGATATCCTGGCTTCCTTTTAGTTCCCATGACATAAATGACTCTGGTTTCTCAACTTCCATTCATGAGGTGACAATCTCTATGTTCTTCAAACTATAGGAAGAGATTTAGAACTTTAAAACATGAAAAAACAAAGGGTACTTTTTTGGTGATAGTTTAAATAAAGTGTTTGAAGATAGTTGAGTGATTAACTTACGTGTAGAAACCATTTTCATTTTGGCCCTTTCTCTTCTGTCTATGGTATGTTTCCTCTTTTCTGTATACTCAGCTTCTCATGATAATTGCAATTTAATGATCTATGATCTGGATCATTAGTAATGCTAACTTATAAGTTTTTTTTTTTATAACTTTACAGACATAGTTAGTTAAATGAACTCTACAACCACAATTAAACAATATTAACTGCCTTTAAATATCTGGCATTTTAATAAGCAAATTAAGTAAATTTTGATAGAAATTACCATAAACTGATATCTTAATGAGTTTTGAATGAGAATGTCTGCAAATTTGTTTATACTAGCTATTCACATGTAAAATAAAATTCAATACGACTTTGTTTTTTTTATTTTATTTACCAAATAAATTGTGAAAAAGTAGGTTTATTTAATTTTGCTTAAATATTTTTCATGAAGGAGTTGGCTGTTGACTATAACTTTTGAAGGGGAGTAGAATTTACCACCCCCAAATATGTTTCTTTTGCATGGAAATTATCTTGAGTTGGTTTTTTTTAAGAAATAGCAGACACAGAAGAAGCTCTGAAAACCAAGAAGTTTCCCTTTTGTTAGAGACATTTGCATTTCTAAGGGAAAGCTTCATTTATATGAATATCTTTGTATCTAGAAGAGATGAGTGATAGTAAATCTGTAGATTCTTACAGCAGAAAGAGAGTTGACTTAAATCTGTGTAAGAACTTTACCCTTGTTAACTGTGCACATTATAGTAACCTCCTGTAACTGGCCTCCCTGCCCCAACATCTATTGTCTTGACCTTGAGATTGTATTTAAGATGGTAGCTTGGGCCATTTTCTGAGTTTCCCAGTTCTTCTGGGTACCCCCCATGTATACAGGATGCATACATCCTATTAAGCTTCTGGTTATTTTTCTCCTGCTAATCTTTTATTACAGAGAGGTCTCAGCCAAGAACCTAGAAGGTTAAGGGTAAAAATTATTCTTCCCCCTATGCTTTCAATAGCTAGTCTATTAGTGTTGTTATCCAAAGCATCAGGATATCAAATTTTGAGGGAAAAAAATAGTACAAGGAGAAAAGAATTATTGAAGAAAAACAATAACAACTAAACAGGATTAGAGTGAGAAGACCCGAGTCGATTGGCAGACCAGACACTTGCTAATGTTGTGGTTCTGTCTCTTTGAACCTAAAGTTTCTTATCAGTAAAATGTAAATGGTTTTAAGAGCTTCTTTGACTAGACATATATATCAAATACATAATATGTAATCTACTCAATTGATTAAGTCTTCTAAAGGTAACATGTCTCAGAAGTAAATATTTTTGAAATGACTTTAAAATATAATTATCTTGCTGGTTTTTATTCCATTTGTCTGTATTTCATTATGGAGTCTCTGAACATATTCATGTCTTATTAAATTTCAAAGATCTTCATCTCCAATTCCATTTTACTAGAAAGGATGTAAAATTTCTATTCAATTAATTATGTCAACTTAATCTCAATAAGCCTTTGTTCAGCACAAGGAGCCAAACTGTGTCTGAAGCCTTTTTCTTACAAATGAGCACATTTACTGTTTCCTTCATTTTCCCCCTGCTGTTTCTTTTCAATAAAGTTAAATGTCCCCATTCAATCACAGTTAAATAATTTCCTCCTAAAGTAGCTAGTATCAATCAATTATGATAAATTAAGACTGACAAGGGATAAACCCAGGATTGATGTATGGGCACATTTGTAACAAAAGAAAGCTTACATGGGAAGGAAGTAGTTACAAGCAGCAGAAAGAAACCCTTTATTATTAAAAAAAAAGTCTTTTATTATAAAAAATAATTATTGCAACTCACACATTTATATATACATGTATATATACACAAATACATACAGTTAAGTTTTATTTTTCAAAATATTTTCAGTTTGCTAGTTTGGTATAACTTAAAAATAAATAGTATGTAAGCTTTGCTTTTTATTTTCTATAAAATAGATCCACTTACTACAACTATTTCCATCTGTCTTTTGTCACTTGTTACATAATTTCCAAATAACCTGAGTACTTGCACTAGTTTTTTGTCTTCTTCTTATAGTTTCTTTTCAACAATGAATTTATTATGAAAACATATTGTACTTGTATATAAAGGATTATTAATTCTACCACCACATATATTTCACAGTCATATAAACATAATGACCTTTCTTTTCTCCAGTACCAGAAAATAATTACCAAATGGGTAGGTCAAAATTAGTTGCATGTATAATGTTTTCTTAAACACATTTTACAAATTCTTTGACTTCCTTAAACAAATGATGTAGTGGATTGTACACTATGAGTAGACTATGAAACATTAATGTTAATGTGGGGGAGTGATTTCTAAAAATTTCTTTTGGTCTTTGTCTTAAATTTGATCCACCCATTTTATGAATTCATCAGATGTGCTGATAACATGATGATGGCTACACACAGATAATCTGTATAACATGAATGTGATACCAAATCTTACTACCAGGCATACAAAATAAATTTTAGTGTCTGAAGTTAAAAATATATATATTTGTAAGAATGGGAGAGATTAGCTATTATTTTACAATGTGCTATGAAAGACTAAGAGGTTTTATTAAACACTATGCTAAATATGAGTTATCAATATGCTACGGCTACACAAATATAATTTCTATTCCTTTTAATATTAGTCAAGATGTATTTTAATAATGTCAATAGTTTATGCTTAAATCTTCATATTTTTAATATACTAGGTTTTATGTATATTTTCTGAAATAATCTTTTTCAAAACACTATTAGAAATCATTAACACCCTTTTAAAGCTGAATGAACTGTATCTAAATAAGTTTATGCATCTTGCCCTTGATGTCATTGATAATAATCTTTTCTTCCTGTGCAATTTATATCACACACAATGACATAAAGTTGCATTAAATTCTGTATGCCATGATTTAGGAAGGTCAAAAAATTGGAAGGTATTCAAAGGAGAGTGATTGGGGTAATCAGGAAGGAGGGAGTACAGGTGAGCTTTACAGTGGAGAAGAGAGGAACCTGGACAGGGCTTAACTTAATTGCCTCAAGAAAAGGCAACTTTGCTGCTGATACTTTTCTTCTTGAATTTTTTTATTATCCTGCCTTATCCTACACTCCTAGCTATGCCAAGGTCTTTCTGAATATTTCTTCTCTTTTGCCTTATGCCTTTCGGTTCTATTACACATATGGATGAGGCCCTGTGAGATGATTCTAATGAATCCTAAGCCTTGGATCGCAAAAGACTTCTTTGTCAATAGATCAGCCCTTTCTTTATCTTATCTGAGGACATTAATCACCCCTTTCTTGAAGAATCTGTAATCGTCTGTCCTGAGGTAGCTGCCTTGCAAAGAACTGGCATTACTTCTGAGGACCTACTCTCACTACCTCTAATTATTCCTAGACCTATAATCAGGCTCATGTTTCAGCAGGACCCATAAGATGAAGTCTAAAGTGTGAAGAGTTGCTATACGCACAGGAAAGCATTACATAATTTGCCAATTTATACTGACCATACATGAGAATAGAGTATAAAGGTGTTGAATATTGATGAAAGGAATGTGATATTGTTTCAGACCAACTTTATTGATACAGATTTACTTATCAGAATCTGGGTTTGTTAAGTTACCTTGAATGACTGAGAGCAACTCTAAAAATTTGATTGATCTATTGATTGAAACTTGGATTCAAAATGTAACTTAAATGAAGTTGAAATGTCAGGACTTTCTTGATATATCATAGAGGAAAATCCCTATGCTCAGTATAACCCAGCAGATCAGATTGGTGCTTGAAATGTCTATGGAAAATAGGGATGTTTTATGGAAATTTTGACAGGTCCCTAGTGAAGAATCACAGTGAAATGTTTAGTATTTTGGAGCAATTACTCTTTGAGACTCAAGTTTCAGTAGCAGAGACTGAATGCGTGAAAGCGTGCTAACAAGCTACCGAATGGCTGCAGCTGCCCTCCATAAAATGTGTTGTTTGACCCACCAAATCATAAATCTGGGTACCCTTTACAATATTCTATCATCAAGTGAAAGTGGCATGTATGAGACTGGGCACCTTCGGCCTCAGGAAGAATTCACTATGACCAGTTGAGTAGAGCAATTCGATGATGAGTGGAAAATATCTCAACAAATTGTGCTGAGACAAAAGTGTACAATAATATTCATTCAAACCCATATTTCACACCATAACAAATATTAACTCAAAATGGATCATAAAGATAAAAATATAAAACATTTAAAGAAAACTTTAGAGAACTATTTTTGACTTCAGATTAAGTAAAGAGTTTTTAGATGCAATACCCAAAGCATGATACATAAAGGAAAAAATGATAAACTGACTCAATCAAAATAAAAAATGTGGTTCTTTCAAAGGATGCTAAGAACATAAAAAAATAAGCCATAGATGGGAGAAACTATTTGTAAACTATTTGCTTTAGTCCATCCAGGCTGCTAAAAATAATACCATAGGCTATATTTTTGGAGGACTTATAAACAACAGAAATTTACTTTTCACAGTTTGAAGCTTAGGAAGTCCAAGGTCAAAACATAGTATCTAATAGGGCCTGCTTCCTGATTCATAGGTGCTTATCTTTTCATTGTTTAGTCAGTGAAAATACATTGGAAGGGGCAAGGGAGCTCTCAGGGTCTCTTTTATAAGGGCACTAATCTCTTTGATGAGGCACCCATTCACATAACCTAATCACCTCTCAAATACCCCACTTTCTAATATCACCACATTTAGCTTATGTATAGGGGCATAAACATTCAATCTATAGGCTAGGTATTCTGCATTCCTGAGATGATTATATGTGTAAAAAGAGTCAGCAAGTTGTCAATATGCAGACAATATTGTCATCTCCTTCCACAATCTTGACATAGTTTGTTTAAGAAACACAATTACAACTATTTATTTGAAAAGCCACAATTTTTCAAATAGCTTTCATTTCCATGTGTAAAGAAAATCGCTTTTTCATCTATATTTATAAGGACCAGATGCTATCTAAAATCTCAACAAAAATTGTTCAAATTCTTCTGGCCTTATTAAAAAGTCAAAATAATGGTTGCTTTATAAAATGTTTAAAGGTAATAAGTAAACCTTTGGCACAGCATGAAAATATCTTGACATGATATTACTGAACTGATTAAAGTCGATTGTTATCTCAGAATATAAGATTAATAATTAGCACATATGCAAGCTTGTTTTATAATGTAGCCTTACATTATCACATGACATTCTCACGTTTATGATTTACTCACTACATAGTGTGAAAAAGATGAAACAAATATGGTTAAGCTGAAGCGTAGCTAACTAAAAATATTTTAAGCTAATCTTCCCCCGCACTTAGTACACTAATCTCAAAGGTTTGATATTTCAATGGTAACTGTTCGCTGTAATCGACTAAAAAGGCATTGCTATTTTTTATGATCTTTTCACTTTTCAAGGTGAAAAGTCTTAGTGGACATTGAACTTATTTCAGGCTCAATGTCTGTTTTTGAGGTGAGACAATTTCACAATCACTCCTGATTGGCCTCTCTGTGACAGAACTGAGTGAAATCAATGCTGAATGACCAGAAAACTTAACACCGAGCTGGCAGCAGCAATCTAGTGGGCCGAGATGGGGACAGCATGCGTTCTTTCAGACCTGTTCTTGCCAGCTGTGTGGAAGCATGCTTCCTGTGGTTTGCTGTTATCCCTGAAGCCTTTTAAAAGTGTGAATATAGGACTACAATGAGTTGAAACCTATTTGAACTGATGTCTTAGAAATTCGTCTATACTAAATTTGGGTCAGATTTCTTCTAGCTTTCAAAAGGGGCAAACTAACCAAAGATGTTTTATTCTGTTCACACCACATTGTTAATTCTTAAGGTGGTTTGAATTCTCAGTCCTGGGCATATTTAAGCATTGTTCTTCATATGGTTTGAGAATCACTTTTATCACCACAGAAAAAAAATGTGTTGAAACTATTGACAGAATCGATTTCATGATCTACTTTCTTAAAATTCCAAAATATTTTCCCCATGACTCATACAGTAAAATAAAAAGAGAAAACAGAGCTTCTATATTGACAAATTGCTGTACCTTATAGATACACTGGCCTAATAGACTATTGATATATGCCCTATTGTACATGTAATATTCCTGGACTATACATATTATCAATTTTTCTTTACTTATTATAAGGTAAAGACCAACATTGAATTATAGGAAGCAGGTAATTCTAATATACATATTTTGTGTGTACCAACCCAATATATCTCAGATGAGTATATACAGCTATCACTTATAATGGATACCTTTGGTCATCTTTCATTGGCAAAATAACATTAAAAAATAAATACAAACATAATTTACTTTAAGAAAACTTGGCCAAAAAAGAAAAATCTTTTAACACACTTATTTGATTATGACAATTTTCTCAATCAAGTGATTTTTCTAGTGGTAGATTTAGCATTTGAATCATGTAATTTATTTTTATGGGAAATGGTAATGTGGTGATGTTTTTAGATCTATATCTCCTGGCAAAAGGAAAAAGAAAAAAAAATAGTAAAATAATACTATAATTAACCATAAAGCTCATCCATTACATGCTCTTTGTGAAATTCATATTATACTATTTATTTTTACAGAGTCATAGTTAAAGACTGAAACAAATTATTTTTAAAAAGTATTTGTGGTTGAGTTTTCATTTTAAAAATAATTGTAACCTCCAGTATTTTAGGGCTCCTTCTAAAAATGACTTGATAAAAATTAGCATCATTTAAATTCTCTTTGTAATTTCTTTTCTCCCAAGAAACAGACTAAAGTGGTTAATTGTGTGTGTTTTCACCTACAGTCAAAGAGACTGTCCAGATATAAGAGAGTATCAGCATCACATGTCCAAGAATAAATGCCTGTTTCCTACATGTTTCCACAAATACAGGTCTACGTGCATCTAACTCATTTATGGCAAGGTCATGGTTGATGATACTATTTCATAATAGAAATCACATCGGACAATGTGCTTTTTAAGAAACAATTTAGAAAAAAAGTGGTCATTTTGTGTAGTGAAAAGTTTTCAGCATTCTTGTTCACTATAATTTAATCAAAGCACATGGGAGCCACTGACCTCAGTCTTTTATTTATTTATTTTTATAAGCCTACAGTACATGGTCTTCCTAGGTGGTCTCCCATCCAAGTAACGACCTGGGCCGACTCTGCTTAGCTTCCAAGATCACACAGATTGGGCTTGTTCAGGGTGGCATTGCTGTAGACCTGACTTCACTCTTAAAAAAACAATTGTGTAAAGGGTTATTAATATAAGAAAACAATTTACATTAACTATATATAATCACTGGATAGCATTTGACTTAGCATTTTTATATATAGCACATATATATACTATACAGGATTCAATTTTAAAATTTAAAGGTACATCAAAGTATCAAACATAGGTGAGAGCCCTCAGTTTCCTTGGGCTGCCATCACAAATTATCACAAACTTGGTGACTTAAAACAACTGAAATTTATTTTCTCACAGTTCTGGATGCAAAAATTCTGAAATCAAGGTATTGGATTTGTTATTTTCTTCCCCAGAGGATCCGAGGGAGATTATCTCCCATGTCTCCACCTAGTGTGTGGTGGCTGCCAGTGTCTGGTGGCTTATAGACAGATCACATCAATCTCTACCTCTGTCTTCATATGACTTTTCTCTCTGTATGTTCTCTTGTCTTTTCTCTCTCTTATATGAAGACTATCATTGGATTTAGGATATAGAGATAATTATATCTGCAAATACTCCCAAATAAGGCCACATATATGGGCACCAGTGGTAAAAACTTGTATATATCATTTTGGGGCCACTATTCAATCCATTATAGCAGGGCAAAATCAGTTTTTATAACTAAAACAGCAAAATGCATTGTCAGAATGAACTCACAATACTGGATGTTTATATCTAAATTTTATATTCCCAGAGAAATGCCTACACAGCTTTAGAATTATATCCAAGGAGATTTCCTGTTGTTGTTCTTCAGGCTCCTGGATTCATTTTCAAAATTTCATAAGGTTTATTAATGTTGTTAATTCTGTTGTTTTTAGCATTGTTCATTACTGCCTGTCGTTAGACAATAATATAATATGAAATCATTATTCATATAGTGCTTAATGCACGCCTGGAACAATGCTAAGGTTTATAACCCTATAAAGTAGATGCTATTTTAAATGCCTTTGTTATCAACGTAGGTATTAAAGGATAGAGGAACAGCAACTTGTCCAAAGCTGGATGGTTATTAACAGTGAGCCAAGATTTAAATCCAGGTCTGACCTGAGTTTGAGTATAATCACTGCGCTCTATTTACAACATTTTGTGTTCATGACTTCAGTGGCATAAATCTTACTGTTTCACTTGGATTTTATGTTCTAGGAGAACAAAAAAATACATCAAATACATTTTTAAGATTTTTTTGTTTGTTTCTAGAGAAAAGATAAAAAAGTGTTAGGCATAATTAAGAACTTTAAATACTATTTATTTTTCTATAAGCAATTTGTCTGAAGAATCTTCTTTAGCTCTCCAAAACCATTATGAATGTCAGTGATAAACAGTGTCTAGAAAGACATGTAGCATATATGTCTGGAGGAATGTTGTGGCTATGCCTGTGTAAATGGTAGCATTATGGAAAAGGACAAATATAAAAGACAGAGCTCTGGGGTTGGGCCTGACCTTCATACCACATGTTCCCTGGGACATTAAGGTTCACTGAATTCCAGTAAAATTCTACTGCTCTGCATTCAGCTGCTGTTGGCTGACTTGCTAAGGGAGAATTAGAGAAAAAAATATAGCCATAGGTGATACCTAACATAACATGGAGTTAGTCGATAAAAGAAAGAGTAAAACAAGACAACATATTAATTTGTTTGAAAAATAAAATAACATAAAATACATATGCAAGGGGTTATATACTTGCTAAGGATAAGCTTCAATGCAGTCCTCAGATTTCTAGCAGCAAGACAAAACAGAGATCTGGTTTGTGTAACAGTACATGGAGTCCATAAGAGCAAAGCAAATCTACTTGCTGAAAAGACATACAAGCCATCTTAACTTTAAAAAATAAGCCATCAGAAAGAAGTCTCTTCAAAGGCCATGTCCCCAATTACATTCTAACTATAAATACATGACTTGTTTTTATTAATGGCAAAAGATTTACACAAATGCATAATTCATCAGCGTGCATATTAAGGGGAGAAATCAGGAAAATATGGCATGATACAATTATTCATTTTTGTGAATGTCTGAACTATTGAACAGTAGATTTCAGATTATGTGGAAAAACTGATAAATAGAACAGCCTTGAAGAAATACTCTACAAACAGACTTCTCACAAAAGGGCCTTTGATAGATGGATATTGGGCTGGAGGGAATTTGAGATTGTATTCCTTGGCAAGTAATTGGGATAGAGCAATTCTATGCTGCCAGATAAATATTGACCTATATGTGCTAACAAATGGTCAAGCTCGAAATGGAGTTGACCTCTTGTGGAAATTCAATAGTCTAGCTAGGATGTATACCTGAATGAAAGGCTAACATTGATACAATTGGTACTCGAATGAGTGCTTGTAGGCAGGGTAAGATCTGATCATGGTTTCCAATCCACCAGGTGGTGCAGAAGAACGGGGAAGTGAGGACTCAGAACTCTTACATATAGCATAGTCACAACTCTGTTAACTAGAAATATTTTAAGTTAACTATAATCATGAAGCTACTTCAGCCATTAATAAAACAAAATAGAAGAGTTCACAAGGCACTTAGCATTAAAAAGTCTTTCTTCTTATGTAATATGAAACATTGCACATGTTTATCAAGAAGTAGGTGCAAATCTAACTGCCATGTGGGACCATTATGTGGAAATAGTTAAACATAGTAGTAGTCTAAAAAACAGTTAATAGAAATGAGATTTATAGCGGCTTATTTGCTGTCCGACTGAATAGTAATGATAAAATGAGTGTATTAGGTGCCTGTTAGACTTATATCTTGGGTCATTAAAGTATTTCAAATAAATATCAGATATTTATGTTTTATCTCTAGCTTTAGTACATGGAGACTACATAAATATATAGTATATATATGTATGCATTTAAAATAATGGTATTAAATTATTTTGGCTATCTTTCTTTAAAACTGAGATTAGAGGATATTCTTCTTATACCACACAGAAAGCATCAATTACTCTCAAAAGCACAATTGAGTAAACTTTTCCTGTAGTAACAGGATAAAGAGTGAGTGAGAATCAATCAAAATGATAAAATGGGGGCAAGGGAGCAAATCTTAGCCTATATAACTTAGTTCAATTCAAAATATTAATGTGGATACACTTGGAAATATTACTTCTAAAATTAGAAAGGTAATAACGTCTGAAAAAAAAATGAGAAATAGGCCAGTCTCATCAACTGAAAAGAAGCATTAAAAAATATGTATAAATATAAAATATTTGTCTTTGAGCTGCTTTAATAGTATAGGCTGGGTGGCTTAGACAACAAACATTTATTTCTCACAGTTCTGCAGCTTGGGAAGTCTA
Source organism: Cynopterus sphinx (assembly GCA_030015415.1). Lineage (NCBI taxonomy): Eukaryota > Metazoa > Chordata > Mammalia > Chiroptera > Pteropodidae > Cynopterus > Cynopterus sphinx. Next base: position 13,553,453 of record CM057379.1, read on the forward strand.
AGATTAAGGTGTCTGCTAATTTGGCTCCTGGTGAAAGCTCTCTTATAGATGGCTTCCTTCTTCCTGGCTCATCACCTGGTGGGGAGGGAGGCATAGTGAACAGAGAAGGAGAGAGAGAGAGAGAGAGAGAGAGATGCCAGACCTCTGTTTTCTTCATATAAGAGCACTAATACCAGCATGAGGATAGCACCTTCATTTAGGAGCTCATCGAATTTAATTACTTTTAAAGGCCCACCTCCTACGACAATAACACTAGGGGTTAGGCTATGGATTTGGGGGGATACAAACATTCAGCCCATAGCAATATTCAAATAGCATGCCTGTCTTAATGGACATGTATTTTATAGTGTACTCAGCAACTACAGAAAACATACAATATTGAAAGTCACATGAAATATTCACCAAAATTGAAAATAGGCTTTAGTATAAACAAGACTAAAATAGTACTCAAAAGATTGAAGATCTTACAAATTATACCATCTAATAACAATAAAATTAAACTCCAAATCCAATGCTGTACAATTAAACACTACATTTTTAAACTACCACTGGGCAGTTTAAAGAAAAAAAATTCTCAAGGACATTTATAAACTATATTAACTAAATAATAGTAAAAGCATTTAAACTTGTAAAAAACACACAAAAGCCCAACAAAGCTGAATTTAGGTCTTTGAACATGTTAATAAAATAATAAATTCCAATAAATAATGCAAGAAAATGAAAATTAGATAAAAATATAAATCTATACATGCAAAAGTCATAACAAACTCTTACAACTCAAAAACAAGAAGGCAAATCATCAAATTATGAAAATTGATGAAGTATTCAACAGATCTCCAAAGATATACAAATGGTTCACATGCACATGGAAAGATTCTTAAAATTATCAGTCTTTAGGGCAATGCCGTTCAAAACCATGATGAGATACCACTTCATACCCACTAGGATAAACATCCTCATCATAGCAGATGTTTTAATTGGTGGCCTGATTTTAATATATGTAAAAAGAATAGAACAATTGCTTATTTAAAGAATAATATAACCTGATATCAAGAATTATTAAGAAGTTAATATAAATTTTATATCATATAGACACAATGATAGAATTAATAAAACAGAACAGACAGGTCAGAAATATCTTCATATATGTTCACTTAATTTATGACAAGTAACATCGTAGTATATTCAGGGAAGAACAGCTTTTTCACTAACTGGTGAAAGAACAACTGAGTACATAAATGAAAGTAAAAAAGTGAATCTTGCCCTCTATCTCCAACCCTACTTAAAGTGAAATCAATATATAAATTATAACTAAATATGAAGAGTAAACCACTAAAGTTTCCAGAAATCAATATACAAGAATACTATTATGACTTTCTAGTAGATCATTTTGTAAAACTGGACAAAATCTCTTTAATCATAATATAAAAGATTTACAGATTTAATTACCTTAAATCAAGAATATTTGTTAATCTAAAAAAATCGTCATATTGGTGCTGGCAGATTATTTGAGATATACACAACCATTAAGATTTTAATATCCTGATTAGATATATGACTTCTTCCAATGACAACAAAAAGGCAAGCCAATTAAAAAATGTGAGAGAAAAAGGAAAGATTTGAATGAACACTTCACAGTGGTATGTAAGTAATAAGAAAATGGCAACTTGCTTACCTTAATTTATGTACGGGGTAAAGCAAATTAAAGCCAATGTGAAAGGGTCCTACCAGAATGGCTAAAATTTAAGAAGATAGAAAGTTACAATTGTTGAAGCAGTAACATGACAGGAACTATTATACACAGGAGATGAGAGCCTATATTGGTAAAAACACTTTAGAAAACCTTTTGTTAATACATACTATAAAGTTGAGCACACGTGTAGTCTAAGATCTAGCAGTTTCACTCTTAGAAACATACTCAACAAATAATATAGATATATGTGCATTAAAAGATACACATATTAATGTCCCAAGAATCATTTTTAATAAACAAAACCTAGAAACAATTAAATGCCTATCATTAGTTTTATAAATAAATTGTTGTGTAGCCAAACAATTGATATTCAGCAATTAAATGAACTAGTAAAAAAGAATTTCACATCATAAAAGCTCTATAAAAATTGTTTAAAAATGCTAGATCCATTTATATAAAATAAAAAGTGGTAAAAGTAGTGATGAAAATCAGAGAAGTGTTATTGGAAGTTTGAGTAACATTTAGAGAAACCTTCAAAAGTGTTTTTGTGGTTCTGGTAATGTAATTTTTTTTTATCTAGGTAATAGTAATGCAGGTGTGTTTATTTGTGAAAATTTATCAGTGTAAATATTAGAATTATGCACTTCTTAATGTATACATTAGTTCAATTAAAAGTTTACTTAATAAAAATAAAGCAAAGAGACATATCAAATAAAACATATTTTCTACACTCAAATTTTTGCTGTATATCATTGGAGTACTGTCTGCATTTCCTCTGTAGCATCTAAAATAGTAGAAAAATTTCAACAAAAATTAACGTTCAATTATACAATAATAATTTTAACAACTACCAATCTATAATACGCTCACTACATGGTAAAAATGAAATGTTACAATAAAAGTTTAGTAAATTTAGGCATATAATTTGAGTGTATGGTTAATCAGATAATATGCATACATTAAAAGAAAGCTATTATGAATTCAGTTGTGCAATTTCAGCTTTAAATTAAAAAGCTAATATTATGAAATAAAGCACCTCATTAAAATGCTCTTTGAATTGTCAAAAATATATATTGCTTCATTCTCAATTGCAGGTATACTCACATTCTCATAAATGAAATCATCCATCTTTAAGCAAACTAAAATTACCTTTGTTTTAATTATTGTATGTGTAACCGACCTTTGTGAATCTCTATTTATTTACATTAACAGGAATAGACATTTTATAGACAAGTAAATTTCTTAGAAAATTGAATATATTTTGAGATGGAGATTTCAATCATCCATGAAATTAAATAGTGCTTTAAGAAGAAACAAACAAAAAAAAACCTTTTCAATTATTGATTCTGTCCTCCTATCTTAGATTCTCTGCTTAAATTTCTGTGTCAAAGTAAATAATGTCTTATTCCAAAATAAACTCTCAGGAAGTTTTTGTCTCTCACAAGTTCTTTTACTTTAAAAATCTCTACGTGTCATGTTTGTGGTTTGACTCTTGTGGCAGAACTTCCTTGGGGCGTAATTCTGCTGCTCCTTTGCTTGTTCTTACCATATCTTATGATCCTGTTGTCCTCCTAACAATCCATTCATTTTATATTAAAATTTTTTTTTCTACTTCAGCATTTAGCAGGTGTTTAATTGTTTGTGGAAGAAAGGAGGCAAAGAAGCAAAGAAGAGAAGAAAGTAGGGAGGGAGGGAAGTATTAGCAGGATCATTTTTCATTTGTCTATAGGGGTATAGAATAGTATTCACCTAGTTTCTTGCCTCTCTTATTGTTCCTGAGATAAATAGACCATTTATTTGGCGTTTTACAGGGTTATATTTTATTGCTAATATTTGTGTCTGTTTTGTTTACTGTTGGTTTGTTGTTGTTGTTGTTGTTGTTGTTGTTGTTGTTGTTTGAGTGGAGGTAAGGCATGAGCTGACATAGGATGTCATTTTCAAGGCTATCCTTGGTATCCTCAGCACAGAATTTTTTTAGAGCCTAAGTATTATTGTTTGATTGTTGTTTTGTTTTACTTATTTTCTTAATTATGAAGAAATCATGAGAGGAAACATAAACATAGGATGGAAAATCTGGATAGAACTTATCTACATATTTTAATACAGAAAATTCTGATATGTTAATAGAAAAAAATAGAACTAGGTCTGATCGTCCCTAGCTGCTCATTAAATTTCCTTCAATCTTGTCTAGTATGAAAAAATTAACCCAATTCTTTTATTCACATTATTTTTTGCTGTAGAACATATTAGGAAAATTGTACATACAGATAATATTACTTTATTTCTCATATCAGTCAGATAAAATATACAGCTTAGAAAATTTTGTATGGACTTGTCTCAATCCTAATGTATCTTTCTTCCCATGGAAAAATGTGTATGGTATATTGGCTTGTCAGAGTAAGGCAGAAATTTCTGAAAATTTTCTTAAATCATAATTTAAAAAATTCAAAACATTAATGCATATAGGCAAACACTCATCCATAATTCATTTTTCAAAACACATTTTATTAAGAATCTCAAATAAATTAAATGTAGATGTTTTCAATAAAAATATTGACTTATAAATGAAAATAGTACTGAAATCTTGATCCACTTTTTAGGCAGAAAACTTTGAAATTAGGAATTGCATCATCAGCACCAAGGGAAGAATTTCCTACCAGATATAAGACAGAATTAGAAGAATTACTGGTTTTGTTGTGACTAAACATAAAATATTAGAGAAAATATAATCATGAATACAGTGCTAGTAAGAAATTTGATCTGAGCAAGTTCAAATTAAGAATGCATTTAAGCGACATTGAATTATTTCATAGGTAAAGCGAATGACATGTACAAAAAGTAAGGGGTGAAAAAGGACATGCGTTGGGCTTCCCATCTGCCATTCAATGCCGACTGAGAAAGAAGACTGGTGAGAGCTTAGATGAAATCGTGAATGGGCCTTAAATTAGGGAGCTTGCGTTTTGTTCGAAATAATTTCAGGAGTACTAAAATTAAGTTTTTTAATGAGATCACTTGTCTAAGAAATATATGAGAAGACAAAATCAAAGAACAGTATATTTCTAGATATTATTTAACATTATTTTAGGACTTTAAGGCTATCGCTTAATGAGTTTTGTTTGCTTTGCTTTAAAAAATTACATATTGAAAAAAACTATAGTTTAATAGATACTAAAATGACAAAAGGTAAAATAGTTATAACAATATAATAAACACTGATATGTTGAAAGTTAATAGAAAGACCAGATCTTTTGTTTTCTGTAAGTTTGTGGACACGTGTTTTTTAAAGATTGTAAATTAATTAAAAGAGAAATTAATGAGACAAAGTTTGTGGAAGCATTTCTTTTCAAGTAATAGAGCACTATTTCTATTTAGTTATCTATTTTTATTTTTATTATTATTATTGTGGTCTAATAAATTGAATATGTCTCTGATATACTCTACTTATAGTGCTGTAATGAAGGAAAAAGTCTCTAATATAATGCAAATAAATATTGTTTTCCACCACTTTGTGTTTCTAGGCTGAAAGCATCCTTAGTCATATACTGTTTATTTCATTCATAGATTTTGTACTATAATTACACATTTGATTATGTACCTGAAAATTTGGTAATGGACATAGTTTCCAAAAATATGTTTCATTTGATCAAACACACACACAATGAAAATAAGAGCATAATGACAGTATTATAATAGTTTAATAAAATGCATATCAGTTTTAGTAATAAGGTGTCTTAATTCGAAGTACATCGTAAAGAGGAAATTAATTGCTTTAAAAAAAGCTATGATTATTTTTATTTAACTTTTAAAAGGCAACACAACTTCTAAAAAAGTAAATGCTAATTATTTTTCTGGAAATATACTAAAGGATAATTCTACAAATTTTATTTTTAAAAATTATTTTAATTATAGTTGTTGCAGAATATATTAGTTTCAAATGTACAACATAGTAATTTAGCATCGATATACATTACAAAGTCATCAGCACACAAAGTCTAGAAACCACCTGTCACTGTACATAGTTACGATGTGATTCACTTTATTCTCTATGTTGTACATTCATCCCCATGACTTACTTTATAATTTGAAGTGTTACTTTTTAACCTTCCCCCCATCTTCATCTAACCCACTTCCCCTCCTCCCATCTGGTAACCATCAATTTCTTCTCTCTATCTATGAGTCTGTTTCCGTTTTGCTTCATTTGTAGCTTTGTTTTGCTTTTTAGATCACAAGTCTGGAGTGTATACCATAGACCCCCTTCACTGGAGGTTCTTGAATTCAAACTTTTGTTTCCCACTACAGCAAGACTGTTCAAGATCTGCTTTCATTTTTGAGGCTGTTTTATTTTCTGCTTGGCTTATGTGCCTTTTTGTTCTGCACAGGGTAAGATCTGAAAAATGCTTTGAGTGGAAAAGTGGCAAGAAATGCCTGGCTCACATTTCTGCCGATATCTTTTATTTTGGACTGGATCACTCTATTGGCTGTCATCAGAGAACTGAAATCCAATTTTTCTCTCCCTTACCCGTGAGATACAGATGGCTCTGGACTGAAGCTTGTTTCTCCACTCCTAAGCCTCACACACTATGAATCAGCTAATGCAACAAGGGGAAAGTGATCACATACTCTCTTTATCCTTCTCTCACAGATCAGATCTGAAAATCCTGCTTCCTTGATTGCTCTTCCTTGACTTCAAACAGCTGTTTCCTGCATGTTATCCAGTATGTATAATCAGTTGGAAGAGTTATTCTGATATAGGCTCACTCCTCATATTATGAGTAGAACTTGAAGAAGTTTTTTTACAATAAAAGCTATTAAAGTTAACTCAGATCTTTATGTGGCTGGATTTTTCTCATCCATGAAATTTCAGTTCAAATATCATGTCTTCAGCCAAGCATTCCCTGATATTACTATCAGAAATTGCCACTTGATTCGATTCTGTTATATAATTGTTTCATATGTAATATATTGTTGCTTTTAATCCTTTATTATTTTGTAGCCATAGCTTACTTACCACATATTAAATAAGTGTGTTTATATGTAAAGTTTATTTCACTCCGTGATGGACATCTTGAAACAGAATGGAGTCATTTGTCTTGATCATCTCAGTATTCTCTGCATGCATAACATTGCATACACAATTGCTTCTTGGTATGGGGAAGAACACACATGCATTGGAATCGGTCAAGAAACTCAAATGGGTCTGGTGACACAAACATTAAAAATACAACCAAAAACACACATGAAGAAATAAAAGGAAGTTAGAAAACATTAAATGTAATTTTCTTTGGGGAAAACTGAAATTTGTTAGATTTTTATATTTTTTCTCATTATAAATCTATACTTTAATGAAGAACTAATAGGGATTTGTGAATATAGTGGTTTTAGTTATAATAACTTACCACTATAAGATATTATCAAGACTCACTATAACATCTCTTTTTTTGCATTTGTCTAATATTTTTAATTCATCTCAAAGCATCAATTTCACTCTAGCCAATATTACTTTTGAAAAATGCTTCAGACATCATGCTAATTTACTCTATTTTTTGTCCCCAAGCCATAATTTACCCCATTCTCACCTTTTATTCTTCTGTTTCAATCTTGAATGCCTCAGTCAAAAAAACTTAAATAAGGCCTTTTTTGTCTAGTATGCAAATAAGTACTTTCATCTTTATATATATTCCTGTAATTATATATTTTCACCAGGGTAGTATTTAATACAGGGTCTGCTAAATATTTATATTTTATTTACAATTCTGTCCTTAATTTTTATTTTAATTTACAACTAAATTTCAAACTAATTGAGAGGAAAGGTTGTGAGCTATTCTTTATTTTTCCTAAAAATAGCAGTTTTTTATACATAACAGGCATTTATTATTTGATCAATTCATTTAAAAAAACTTATTTTTAAAGGCAATAATTTTTTGTAATTTATTTTTGGCATACGTTAATTCTACCTGTGTCTGGAGCCAAACTGAAGTAAGCTCTTACAATTAAAATATTTGTTGCATTTTAAGTCTTGGAAGTGTTACTAAAGGAAAGAAAAATGATACTCAGTTCCAGACAATATTTTGACTTTAAATTACAAAAATTAAATATTATTAAGCAAATATGTGAGTTGATATGTTTAATAAGGGTAGAAGAGTAAAAGAGAGCATCATTCTTTAATATCACTCAACAAATATTTGTTTCATTTCTATCATGTGCTAGGAAAGCAATTAGATTCTAGAGATACCAGGTAGAACAAGATAGGTATGGCCACTCTTCAACCTATATAAAGCTTAGTATAAGGTGAAGGGGTCTGCAGGCACTTTCAATGAAGTGTGATTAGCATTATTTTATAGTAAATACAAGATATAAAGCAGAGGGTGCTCCCAAATGCAGTTATGATCTAAGTGGATAGCTTTAAATGACCTAGTAAGGAGTGAGTGTGCAAATAAAGGAAGAGCACTTTTTTAAGACTAGAGCAAAGTATTATATGACTGCAGGATAAGTTTTGGGGGGAGAGAGTGAAGAAACAAAAAAGACCAGGCTGTCCTATCAAAAATACATGTAAAATATGTCTGCCACTACTGTAGTCTATAACACATGATCTCTTGCCTGGTCTACTGCAGTAGCTTTCTACCTGGCTTCCTCACTTCCTTAATTTACCTGCACAGCAGAAGATAGAAACTTTTACAAATATGTATAAAATATATGGTAGTTATCTCTATAAAGCCATAAAATACTTTACAATATGGAAGATAATTTGGACCATCTTCCTTGCAAGCTTCATCTCTTTCCACTCCTCTATTTATTGAATTTCAACAATAGTAATTTTTCAATTTTTCAAAATCAACAAGATCTGTCTTTTGTAAGAGACTTCATATTTACTTTTTCTGTTTGCTAAATCTTATCCTTTATTCTTGTCTTTTTGCTGACACCTATTTATTCTTTAATTCTGAGCTTTAATATTTTACTTTCAATAGGTTCTTGCTTGAAAAGCCAGCATAATTTACCTTATTTTGTTCATCACTATATAATAATTGGATTATGATGGCGTATAGTAGGTGCTTAGTAAATATTTGTTGAAATGAAAAACTGGAGGAAAACTAAATAAAAAATGGAGAGTTGTAAGCTTACCTGACTGCTTTATTTAATAAGAATGAAGGATGTCAGTTTGAAAACAGGAAAAAGTAATTAGGAGACAAAGTGATCTTATTGATAAGAAGAGAAGGTGGCAAAGTCTAGAAAAATAGAGGCTGGTGGGAAAATATGTGCTTTGAAGAGGGGTTACAGACATGTAATTAAAGGTACTTTCAAAATGATTGGGTGAAATTGACAAAGGAAGCATAGATGAGAGTCTAAGTCTGCCTTAGAAAATAAGGTGAAATGTGCCATTCTTTTTTGAGAAAACACACACCACACACACACACACACACACACACACACACACACACACACATTTTAAAAAATTTCACTAGAAAGTTGTAAACATCTCAGTTTTAGGTACTTGTTGGATATAAAAGTGAAAATAATCAGATAACAGAGATGTGAGGATACACAGCTCAGGAAAGCAATCTAAATTGGAGATAGAATGATGTTGGTCATGTCTGATAATTAGAAGTATATTGTTCAATGAGCTCACTCGAAAAGAGTATTGGAAGGAGAGAAAGTAAGATTCTTAAGATACTTAACAGTAACAATAAAAAATAAAAAAGAGACTATAAGGAGATCAGAAGAAATGGTTCTGCACAAAACTAAGGAAATTTAATATCATGAAATGCAAAGGATGAGATAGCTTGAAGTGTGAGGACATGATTCATAGACTCGGATAATGCAGAGTGATAATTTAGAAAGAGTTCATTAAATTCTTCACCAAGATCATTGGCAAGAGAGTGTTCTTTCATTTGAGAAGCAATGGCAAAAACACAAATATGTGATTTGCATTTTCAGGATGAATGGGATCAATAAACAATAGGATGAATATATTTTTTCTTTTCAAAAAGTCTACTTATAAAGGGGAGGGGAAAATAATGAATAGTAGAGAGAAGAGATCTTACAAAGTATTTTTTGAAGATGAAGGGACTTGTGTATGCTTAACTCTTTATGGGAAGAATCAAATTAAGAAGAAATGGTAGAAAAAAATTAATAACTTTTCAAAAATGAACATCCTACTCCTAGGAGGGCAATCCAGATGAATGGACTAGGTTTAGGAACTAAGAGACACAGTCAGAGAATCGGGAAAATGTATGAGCTTAGTGGCAAGAATACAGTTCCATTCTTATCTAGTGTCATATTTTCTCTGAAAAGTGCAAATTAATGTCGCTTTTTCAGAGTGATACAAAGTTGGGCTTGTCAAAGATAACAGAAGACCAAAGTTTTGAGATAGCTACATGACACTACACTAGCTGAGTGAAATTATTTTAGTTATTTTTATTTGTAATGTATTTAACTAAATTCTGCTTTATATTCACATCAACTTTCAAATGTTTAAAATGTGTCTATTGTATAAATTTTCATAAATTGGAATAATAGATATTGTAGAATGATTGAATATTATAAACTAAAAAGGATATAAGGATATTATTACTTATGTAGCTAATTCTTTACTTCATATCCATTTCAAAAATCTGGTGGGATTAGCTAAAAAATATTTTCTCAAATGGGTAGGGTGTATTAGAAAGTGGTGAGTCATATTCAGATCATCAGTTTTGAAGGATAAAATTGGATTGAAGCTGGTATATACTCTTGAGTCAACACTTTCAGGTGAAACTGATTGACCCTGAATCTTCCTGTATTAACTAATTTTTAATATAGAGGCATGCATTAAAATCACTGACTTAAATCGTTTCAAATTATATTAATATCACAGTTATATTTTTCTATCTTAAAAGAGAATTTAGTATGTCCAATTTTGAAGGACAAAACAACTTTTAAAAACATTTTTGACTTTATAATGCTGCCTAGAGATAGCTTATTCCCTGCTATATCAAGATAGTCAGAGATTTATTATTGCTAGAGATCAATTCTTACCTAAATAAATAAATGAACAATTATTGCATTCAAAGAATGTGGCTTCATTATAGAATAGAAAAATAAGCAAATAAATCCCAAGTTCTTATATATCAGCTTATTATAGTCAGTGCAAGTAACTCTAATGGGAAAAATGCATCAAAATACATTGCGTATTGTGTTTGCTATTATGTTTCTATATCAATCTCTAGAGAAAATATTATTATTAATAGTAGTTATTGCACTTGAAACTATATTGCCTTTCCAATAAAATATAATCCAGAAGTCTTGAACTTTATAAAACTAGACTAGAAAAAGATGTAATAATAGCCAAGGTATCTCTGATTTTTTTATCTGAAAGTCATAAAAGTAATTACAAGAGTTGCTGCCCATGTTAAATCCCCCTGATGATTTTACCGAATAACATTTTTCCTCCTATAATACTGAACAGTTTTACTTTTTGCCATTTGATAAGGAACTGGCTTTTGATTTTCACAGAACAGGACCTATTTTCTGAAACATTTTTAAAAGAGGGATTCTCTGTACAAACATTTCATGGCTTATTGTATATATTTTCATGATTAAATGAAAGTATGCACTATAGATTTTCTTAGTTGCTCAGTTATGCTCAAATGTCACTGAAAAGCAGACTAAACATTTTATTCAACAATTATATGAATTAGTGGAAATGCAGCTTAAATAGATATTCGCTTCATGAATTGAGATTTTTGAAGTGGATAATTTTTCAGTTTTTGACTAGCTCATCTACTGAAAATATCCGTTAAGGTCTGCTTAAGGTTGGAACTCTTTATCTTTGGAGTTTAGAGAAAAATGTGGAAGATGTTTGAAATTATTCATTGACATAAGAAATATTTTAAAATGTTCTATACAAATAACATAATTATAATAATACATGGTAAAATTCACTTATATTTTTATTTTCAATAAAGACAAACAATAGAATAATTAAGCAATGTAACTAAGCAGACAATTTCTATTTTAGGCCATGGTGAATTTTGTTCTTTCTTTCAAGTGAATTTGACCATCTATTTTGATGTCTTACGCCATTCTTGACTTCACTATTTTCTGTACAGTGATAGTCATGCTATTGAATCAGGAACTATGTCATTCTTTTCAGATTATCCTAAATTGTTACTCAAAATTATCAAAGGCTACCTTGCAGGTAGGTAGACCTCTTTTTTATATGCTCTGAAAAATACCTACTGTTATTTGCTTACTCATTTCGCATCTTTTCTTGTGTCTAGGCTGAGTGTATTTATTTAATTCTTTTTCTTCTCTTTCATATGTGATCTAGAATGTGACAGCAGAGGAAGAGATTCTCAACATCTTTGGCCTCAAAAGAATCTTTTACTGATTAGAGCTGAAGATATAAAGGATTCCTTAGATGGAAGTAGAGATATAATGACACTTAGGGTACAAAACCGTGAATTCCTTCTTCAAAGTAGCAGCTAATGAAACACCTTTTGCTTAACCAAAGGGAATCAGGAAGAGATGAATCAAATGATAAGAAAACAGCCTTTTTAAAAAACTTACACATTTTTTTTTTGGTCCCTTTTATTTTCTCTCATATATACATACATACATACATACATACATACATACATACATACATACATATATATATGTATATATATATTTCAGTAATGTAGAAGAAGGTTTATAAGTAAACTTATAAGCTTAGCACACAAAAATTAGGCCATAAGAAATAATCTAAAGATTCAAAATGATTCATTAGGCTAAGGGCAGGAAGGGAGAAGTGAATAGCTTTTATGTGCTCTTATGGCTACTTAGCCAAAAAAGATAATAATTACACTTTGACAGTACTGAATATTAGTACAACTTTTGTCTTTGTGTGAAAGATACATATGTTATAGAATCGGCACATAAAAATAATTCAGTTTACCAGATTTGAAGCCCTTAGACCCATATTAGATACTTATAATTAGTTTATAGTATATTTAGGATTAATGTGTTAGAACACATTTTTTTTTAAATTTTACTCATTTAAGAGTCATAGATCAAGGATCAAGGATCTCCTATTTCAAGGCAATCAACTATGCACTGAGTCTCAAGTTGTGAATATATCTATATTTATGTTATATCCAGATATGTATATATCACCTATATATGTAAATCATATTTATATCTGTATATCTATGTCTGTATCTGTATCTATCTGTTTATCACCTGACCTTACATAGCTTTCAGACTAGCAGGAGTAAAAGAAAAAAAAAATTAATACTAGAAAGTATTATATAAGCTACAGCTACATTAGGGATCAACTGGGATTACATGTCTAGAATATTTTAGGTGAAAGTTATAAACTAGAAAACTGATGAAATTATTCAAAACTTGAACAAATTGTCAAGATTTAAAAATTGTTATTAGAGTTGAAAGTCTATACTTCTGGCCTTTTTGGAAAGTTGGAAGATGTGACAATATTGGACAAACATCTATGTGACATTGGTCCACTGAATCTGAGAGGCACCGCCCATTCTAGAAAAAGTATGTATGTATAATCCTGGATCTGTACATCCCACTATCCCATGACTACATGTTGACATTGAGGATGACAGATGACATTTTCTTTTGACACCCAGCCAATTAACATACAATTTGTATATACAAACATAAAAACTACACAATGAAAAGAAAAAAAAAATAGAACATCTTTTTTCTTGAATACAAGGCCCTAGTAGGTATGTGCAATTCCTCTAGGTCAAGTAATTTAAAGCTTTCTGGAGGAAGTGATGTATAAGCTGAAACCTGAAGGATGAACAAAGAAATAAGAAGGACGTGTTTAGCTGTTAGGCACTTATTCTCTCACATAATAAATATTCACGAGTACCTAATGTGTGACAGGCACTGTGGTACATTGGTTTAGAAAGATATCTAGTCCCTGTTCTAATGGAGCTCACAGTGCACCAAGGGAAAAGTATGTGCAAACCCACAGTTTGGCAGAGCATGAAACACAGAATATTAATAAGTTCACTGTAGTCTCAGATAGAACCTGAGAAGAATGTCGTGTCAATACATTACTTTGAGGAGAGAGACAGGATGTATACTGAAGGTCTTATGAGCTATATTAAGAAAATCTGACTTTATTCTAAAGACAAATGTAAATGACAAGATTTTGCATAATTTCAGGGGAATAACATAAGAGAGAGGGAGAGAGTGAGAGAGAGAGAGAGAGAGAGAGAGTGTGTTACACTTAAAGATCGCTGACTGTGGGTTGGAGAATGAATTAATGAATTAGAGAGGTGGAACATGGAGCCATGTTGTCTGATTAGCTTAGCATGATTGGAAAATAAATGAGAAGACGGTAAGAATGGTGAAGAGTGAACTGAATATTGAGTTGCATGGTTCTTAAGTACATGTAAATGTAGAGGCATTCACCCGATTTTTCTCAGTGCCCATGTTAGCCAGTGCCGAATATATTTCCTGATATATAAGAGATATCAAAAATGTTGTTATACATTATTTTGTTAAAAATTATCTAAATAGTAATAAAAAGTGCCTGACCTACAATGAGAACTCAATAAATAAGATAGTAATGAAAGGTAGTGGTCATGAACATAAGCTGTAGAATCACTGTCTTTGAAATCAGAACTCAAGCTGTATTGTTTTGTTTAAGGATTGACCTTTGATTAACTGTGTGACATGGAGGCACATTATTTACCCTTATTGTGTCTCCATTTCCTCATTTGTAAAGTGGGGCTTATACTAGTTGGCACAAGGATAGAATGTGATAATGCATGCATGCAAAGAACTTAAAGCAGTGCTTAGCAAATAGATCAAAAGTCCTAGGTCTATCCTACAAGATGGGCAGTGGTGCCTCTCTAACCCCTTTGCTGAACTAATACTTTGATCCAAGTGATTACACCGTGTTCAGCAACCTCAGAGAAATTCTAGATGCCAAAAATAGCTGGGTGTGAAACTAGAAAGAAGGATAGTAAAGGCATAATAGAATATGGGAGGTATAGTTGCCACAAACAAATCTTTCAGCGCTAAGCCCATTACAAGCAAACAAATAAACAAAAGATGGTTAAATCCATCAGCTAAACTGTAGTTTCTCATGAACCATAACATTTAGAATATCAGTTAAATGTAATGAATCTAGAAAGTAGGATTACTTTAAATTGAGCACAATTACAAAGAACTACCAGAGAGAAAGAATAAGTACTAAGTACTCACTAATTTTCACACTCTTTTGGATTGAAAATTCCATTTAGCTAGTAGAATAAAATATAACTTATTTTGTTTGTGGTTAATCATAGGTCTAAATAAATGTCACTTTACATTATAATGAGTAAAGTTTTTCAAGAGGCAGCGAACTAAACCATGACTGTGATGAAGAGGACTCCAAACAATTGAAAAGAAACAATCATAAAATATAAGTGATCAAAATATTTCTTAGTGAAAAAAATTGAAGTTTTTGGATTAAAAGGACTTTAAAAGTTATACCTTATGTCAGTCAATGACTGCCCCTCCTGAGTTAAAGGCTTGCATGTAGTTAAATTATTTCCAAAATGGTATTAGGGAGCAGGGATGAGAGATATAGAACTGAAACAAGCAGAAAACAACAATTAAAAAATTAAATTCAAGAATTATGGAGGATGATTTATGAAGTCAGTCTCTAATTTGACAACTGATGTTTAATATCATGAGACATTCTGTTGAGGCTTTGGAAAGAAATTTTGGTATATTCGCAGGGTTTGGGCTCTTAAAAGGGGTAAGTTTTTCTGTGTGGAGTGATTACCTCAAAAGGTATTTAGAAATCAGGTGTTGAGGAGTTCAATCCTAACATAGGTACCAATGGTGAAAAGGCAACAGTATAGAAAGTAATTTACTGGAAAAAATTGCAAAGTGGTAAACCTGATTTGAAAATGTGAAAAAACATTTTTAATTTGTTATTTAATTAATTTCTATGGTCTAGGAAGTCCAGGGGAACCTAATTAATTATTACTCCTCCCTAAAGAATTCTAATTAATTAGAATTTCATTTAATAGACATAGGCTTTAAATGCAAATGGAAGTACCGTCTTATTTCTGATGTAGAAGGATAGGAGAAAATGTTTCCTATGTAAGGATAAAAAGTGTGTTTAAAAAATTACATTATGAATTAAAATAATTCTTATGCTTTCCATCTCTTAGACAGAAGTACAGCTGGAGAATAAGCCCCTTGGTGGATGGATAAACGATGGGCCTCATGGTGGGAGTGAATGAGGAGGCAAGCAGTGAATTCCTGCCTTAGGGACCTTGAGTATTAAGAAAAGAAGGGGAAAAGTTTGGTTTGTATCCACCCCAGCTAGTCAGACAAACTTAGGGTATATAACTAAGGTGTACACTTTCAAAGTGTGTGGTACTGACTAGATCTGATATATCTGCCTTACAGAAATTTTTTTTCAAATGGGCTGTCTGAGGGGTTTGAACAAGGAAACTGTGCCCAAGGCAACCAAATTTGTTGTTGACAATTTGGTAAATTTCAATTGAATTTGCAGAGTACTGTGAAGAAAAAGAAATCCTAGGGTTTTAAGGGGTCTTAGAATAAGGAGCTTAAATTTATCAGTCATTTGCCTTTTTTAATTATTAAAAAATATAGCAAACCCTTGACTGCTTACGAGGAGACAGGAATATTTAATCCTCATACCAGCTCTATACAGCTCTATACTCTAGTTTTTACTAGACTCATATTTTTCTTCATTGGGAGTGAAAAGATTGGAGAATTTAAATACTTTGTCCAAAGTCTATTTAGAGTAATTAAGTTTGAAGGAGCTTGTATTATAACCCAAGCCAATTGAATTTAAGAACCATGATTTTCATCATCATGTGATATCATTCCTGAGTTTTCAATCACATTTAAATACTTTGAGAGTATTCTTCCAGTACATTATTAAAAATAAAATATGGTTTAATACATATTCAACTTCATGCTGAATATTTAAAAGATGTAGCATTATAACTTCTTAAAGTCTTGAACTTGGTGTCTGCAGAACATCCCATAAAACTAAGCTGATTAAATTATTACCAATTCTGAGGATCATTTCATTAATATATGATACTTGAAATACAGTATTATTATGTTTTTCACCTACTATCAGGAGCTATAGAGTTGCCTATGGATATGTATCATACTGCTATTAGTTTCTCCGAACCGAGGAGGGAGCATATTTTTTAAACTTTTATTTTAATACCTTAACTGTGCTTACCACATGATCATAACAGAATACTGGTAAAGAATGTATAGAATTAATGTATGTATCCATGAATAAAGGAATGAAATAATAGAATTAATTATAAATAACCAACTCAGAGAAATCTGTTATCATAAAAGTATTATATATATAAATAGATGAGCATGTTTTTAAAATAAGATGCAAACACATTTGCTTGCAAAATGACATAAATAACACTTTAACAAGCAATTATAAAACAGCACTTGTATATTTCTGAAGGGGTCATTTTGAAGAAAATTACATTCAAGAATGTTTATAAATATGTCTAGTTATTATAAATTAAATCATAAGATTTTTTTTCAGTATTAATTCTATCATGTCTTAGTTATTGTTATGGAATTGGCATAATTATTAATTGTGCCTTATTTACTCTCTGAAGTATTATAAAACCTTTAAAAAGCAGTTAATTCCAAAGCTATATTTAATATATTCCAGAGCATAGAAAAAGAAGTGAAACTTCCAAATTAGTTTTATGATAAGGCAATAAAATTGTTTCTTCATACTATCAAAAACTACTCAAAAGAGAAAGCCTTATATCATGATAGATTATGAATATGTATTTAAAAATATTAAATAAAAAATAGCAAACAGAATTTGGTAGCTTATTGAAAGAGCCAAAAAAAAATTATGATTAAATGAAGTTTTCATTACCCCAGAAATCCAAAGGTTTTAATAGCATTTATTTTAATATAATCGATCATAATCATATAAAAATCATGCAATAATCTTCATAAATTAAACAAATCAAAACAAATAAAACAAAAACACTTATAACTAATAAACTAAAAAATTTTAATTAAGGTAATGTTATACATCTAAATAATAGACAAATCTATATGGATCTCTATATAAACTCATTAAATGTACAAGTAATATCTGTGAAATTCACTACATGCAAATTACATTGTAATTTAAAAAAAAAGAATAAAAAGTCTCACTATTTATCTTCAGACTGTTTTTAAGAAAAGAAATTAAAAACAGATTCATAATGCAGTGCATCATGTGAATGATGATTTCATATTTGCTGATATTGAAGAGTTGTTTCTTGTTTTGATGTGATAATTTTATTGGGGCTGATGCCACACCTTATATTTTTTAAAGTAACTATCTTTTATGTAGAGGCTAGCATATTTAAAATAAAATGATTATCTAACTTATATTTGTTTTACATTAACATTTACATTCTTATTTGAGAGCAGGGAAAGAGAAATGGGTGGGAATATAGCTGAAAGAAGACTGGGCATGCTTTAGTAATTGTTCATGATGGATTAAAATAGACTTTCTATATTGTATTTACTCAAATTTTTTTTCCTGAATTAGAAATGTTTCTCAGTTTGGAATATAAATTATATTGTCAATATATTTCTAATACTTTATATTTACCCATCCTATAAGTATTTGGAAAACTGTAATGCATTACTTACATCTTTTGTCTTGAACACTTATAATCACTGCAATTATACTCATTATCATCTCCTACCCTACACTCCCACCAAACCTAAGGCCAATGTTAGCCTAAGTAAGGACAACATTCTTAATTCCTTTAGAAGTATTACAAGACCGATACGGACATCCCTATTCATCAATAAGGAAGCGGTAGTTTAAAGCCCTTCCAAATTCCTCCAGTTATCAATTTGTATTGGATTTTGATTTACAATGTACAGATACCTGACTACAAAGGCAATTTAACTTCAAAACTTCAAAATAATAAAATATATTCTTTGTGCGCACCAATTTTCACTGTATTTCTTTGGTTCTTCAGTAAGTAGACCCTTGTTTATTTCTGAAGAGCCAAACAATAATACATTAATTACTTAATATCTTGATTTTAATCCTTACATGATAATCTATTATGATTACCAAATTAACTAGACTTCCACAGGCATCCCAAATTCATTTTTCTTTTACCGATGCCTACCTAGTTGGCTTTTTCCTCTGCAGTATTTAAATTAATGTTCTAATTTCTCAATGATAAAACAATTTGAGATTCTACAGATCAATAGACAAATAATTTCCTCTCGTGTTTAAATTTTTAGCATTTTTAAAACTTTTTCTCCCAATTTAATACTTTTTTATGTGATCTCTTTTGGAACCTGTAGATGTCTGAATCAGACCAAGAATGGATGTTTAATAGAAGCTTATTAAAAATATAGGTACAAATACTATTGTTGGGATCTTAACAGATGCCATGTCTACATCCACCATTTTATTTTGAGGAAAACCACAACACATTATAATGTTAATATAAATGTAAGCCTCCTATCTTGTGGGCAATATAAATGTAACAGTTTTATTTTAATTAGATATAGCAAATGATCTTTAGCATGAATAACCTATACTTAGAAGATTAATTATCAATTCATAAAATAACCTTGAAAAAGATGTGCCTGCTTTAAGAATACAGACAGATGGACTTCTGCAGGTTTTAAAGAACAACTTAATTGTGCTAATAAAATTTAACAAGAAACAAAATAGGTTAGGTAAAATTCTTTAGTGTCACTAATTAGGCATATGCTAGAAATATTAAAATTACCATCAGATCAAGAAAATTTCACTTATTTTCCCAGATTTCTGACATTACTTATAATATATTTTATACCTTTGCCCCCATTTATAGTTAATTATAATATTCATAGTCTGTTAATTTAAAAATCAATGATACACGCTAAACTAAAGGAGGCAATATATAATAGTGGCTAATAGCATAAGGTTTGAAATAAGGGAAATTAGATAAATAATTCTCAAAATTGAGCAAATCCTCTCCTCCCCTGGGGGACTTTTGGCAACATCTAAAGATACTTTTGGTTTTCATAACTGAGCTGGAGGAGTAATTGCTATAACATCTAAGCCAATGTCCTAAAATGCCCAGTACAGGTCTTACCAGAAGTATCTAACCCTACAATGTGATACACTATGTTCTTTGCTCTGCCATATATGCTACTTAATTTCATTAAGACTGAGTTTCCTCATTTGCAAAGGTGTTATTAAAATAAAAGGTAACTGTGAAGATTAAATAAAATAATGATCTGAAAAACTAGCTCAGTGCATACACAGAACATACTCAAATAATATCTATTAATTTTCTTCTCAAAATTTATTCCCATGCATGTGTAACTTGCTATTTGTAAGACTTTTCATAGTTACACAAAGAAAAAATATCTTTCTCACTGTCTACTTAAATATCTCAGAAGTAAATAAATTATTAAATTAAGTCTCTTCTTCCTCTTGAACCCACCATTTCTTTTCCATCTATATTATCACTTTCTTCATTGAGATTCTGAACTTTTATTATGTGGGCTGATTCCAAAGTTATCTACTTCTAGTCCCATTCCTCCCAATAGCATTGTTATTGGTCTTATAAGGAGTCTCGAGGAAAATTGGCTCAAGTAGAAAGAGATATGTATTGGATGGAGATTTATACCATTTGGCTAAATAAGAGCTGAGCTAAATTTTTACAGCGAAGTTGTATGCTGAAAATTTCCAAAACATGGGTAGAGATCTAAGCGTGTTACTTTTGGCTTCCATGTAGGATACAAAAATCTTTAAACAGCATCAGTCCCACTCTTATGACAACAGCAACAAAAGTAAACAAATATACAAAAAACACTGGACAATCTGCAAATTCAAAAATTCTTGTATCCATCAAAGAACTGAGGTCACAGGGTGGCCAACTAACCAGAAACCTAAGAAAAGACAGGGACTTCCTAATAGAGGATGCTGTACTAGCTCACCTAGGACATATGCTGCTGAACACCAGCATAAAGAATTCTGGAAAAAGGTTTAGACAATCAATAAGAGTAACCAGGGGAATATTATAAAAAAATTTAATGCCATATACACTGGAGAAATTTTCTACCTCTCTCAGGCTCTTCTCCAAGAACCATAACAGTTTTTTACCTCCCCCCAAAAATTGTGAAAATTCTGAGAAATTCTCATTCTTGATGAGGCCTTTGGGAGCAGGGTGAACAGTGGCCACTGTGGTCATAGCATAAACTCAGATTCTCCTTCCTACCTCTCCTTTAGAACAAAAATGTAAAATTCTGGGAATGACAATGAATTACTTTAGTCAAAAGAATATTGAAAAAAAAACGGAATTGAGAGTTTCACAGCTTTTCGTATGTCTGTTGATCACTAGCAAATTTCAAGTGCCTTTGAAACCAGTTCCTATATCTTATACAGTGTTGTAATCTCAGTACCCAGCATTTAGCAGACACTAAATCAATATTTGTCATGTGGTTGAATAAAATTAAACAAAACATTTAATTTTTGTAATGACAGATATTCAGGTGATATCACATTTAACTCACTCAACATTTTGAAATAAAAAAGATTACAAACATATTGCAATAATGGCATTTAAAAAATATACTTCCTTTGTGTTTCTCTTTTCTGCTAATAGCTTTTTTTTGTTTATGGAAGCTAATTAGTGAAGTGTCTGATTTCCTCCACTAGCCTAAAATCTCTTAGATAATCATAACACTTTTAATATTTTAGTAGCAGGAGAACTTTATTATCTTCTTTATTACTCGATAGAATTAAATTAATCTCATTGTCTGGTTCTATAAATACCTGTTTTACAAAAAAAAATTGTTCTTCTCATTTTATGATTTCTAATTGTTCTTTCAAGGAACATTTTCTTATAACAGTGTATTAGTATTCTTCAGAGAAACAAAACCAATAGGTCATATGTTTGTGTGTGTGTGTGTGTGTGTGTGTGTGTATGTATATACATATACATATACATATATATATATATATATATATATATATATATATATATATATACATACATATATATATATATATGGAATTAGCTCACATGAGTATGGAGACTGGCAAGTGAGGTAGCAAGCTGAGGATCCAGGAGAACTGATGGTTTAATTCCAGTAAATGTCTGAAGTCTTGAGAACTGGAAAAGCCTGTAGTGTAATTCTAGTCCAAAGCCATCAGGCTTGATGTGCAAGGAGAGCCAATAATTCGTTCAAATATGAAGTCAGGAAAAAAGCCAATGACCCAGTTTGATGGCTACCAGGTAAGAAGTATTCTCCCTTTCTTAAGGGATAGTTTTTGTTTGTTTGTTTGTTTGTTTGTTTGTTTGTTTGTTTTAATTCATAACTTCAACTGATTTGATGAGGCCAATCTACATGAGGGAAAACAATCTGCTTTGCTTTATCAATTTAAATGTTAAACTCATCCAAAACACCAAGAATAATGTTTAACCAAATATTTGGCTACTGTGTGGCTCAATTTGACATGTAAAATTTACCATCACAAACAATGTGCCTGTTAGTTTATTTGCATTGTGAATATAAGGTTTCTGCCTATTAGAAAAATGCTATAATTATTTCATTTGTAATATTCAGGTCACATTAAAAAGAAAAGGGGAAGAATCTCAAGACAATTTAATAATATAGTATGTCCATAGCTGCAATCAATTATGGAGATCAGAAAATAATTAATGGATGTCAGTGGTTGAGCAGAAACACAGCTCAACTGTCAGTCGGAAGAGAAAGTAATAATATCTCCATAGTCGAAGAGAAGACAAGAAACTAAGTTCTTTTTTTCATGTGGTATGAGAGTATTATTTACCTAAGAAGTACAACTGTTGAACATGATATCATTGGCATATTTAGATATTCTTAAAATAATTTTACATAAACAATTGCTACCTCAACATAAAAGAAGAAACTAAGTTCTTGAAGGACCTGAGAATTCTAAGTGACAAAAAAAAGTGCTATTAAACTTTAATTTGAGAATGACTGAATGACATTGTTATACAGATAGACTTAGCCATCTATTTTACATGGAATTACCCATTTTGCTAATAGATTATACTAACTAAGGGGTCTGGGTCTAGACTATAAATATCTTATATTTTAAAACTTTATAATACTGCATTTTAAAATTATTTTAGGTTTGTTTTTCCTTTTGTTTTCTATTAGTGTCCTTGTCGAATGAGTCTAAACTGGATTAGCTTATTGCCATCCCTTATGTCTGGTGAGCTACAAGTAACAAGGAGAGGATTAAAGGCACACATAATTTTGTGAAATTAAAAAATTTAGAATAATTTAGTCTATATTAGTAAGAAAAGTGCTATTATTATTATTATTATTATTATTATTATTATTTACAATAAATTAACTCCTAAATTTATTGGCTTAACGCAATAGAAGTTTCTTTCTTACTCATATGGCTTTTTCTGGTGAGTGGATGACCTCTTATATAGTCATTCAGGGACCTATGCAACTTCCCCAATTTGGTCCACCCTGCTTTAGAAGTTTGAATCTTCTGAATTCAGCCAGCATGTTAGATGAAGAAGGTAGACAGTCACACATGGGAAGTATTTGGGACCAGATGTAGAAGTGATCTGTCTAGATTCTGATGACATTTATTTGCCACAACTCAGTCACATGACCAGAACTGCAGGGACAGTAGGAAATTAAATCACACTATGTCTAGAAAATAAAAGTTGGAGAACAAACAGGCAGTTTCTGCTACAACTGAGGAAATAACCACTGCTGATTTTGAAGCAATGAATTAAAAAACTGAGGTAAAAATACCAGAGGGTCTCCTCTGAAATATATGTGTTTGATATAGTGTATTAGCTAAAACATAATGAACAAATTCTAAATTAAAATTTCTCACTTGAAAAATAAAGGTTCTAATTAACCTTCTATGAAATATTTAATTCCCTACTATATATTTCTTCAAGTAAAGACATTTTATATAAAAAATTGCCAATATATACATATAAATAAATGAAGTAGCATAAAAGAACCAATAATATTGCTGAAGGTATATATTAAATGGTCATAAATTTTTCTACAATAGTGTATGCCTAAATTTTGGAGATAATATTTTAAACTTCAAATCAACAGAAAGAAAAAAGAAATATGAATTAGATTCTGAATAAAAAGAAAATCTTCCTCAAAAAACCCTTGGAATCAATAGAGATTTTAGAAAAGAATAATAAAAAAATACACAAAACCTGTCATGTCACTAAAATTAAGAACAATGATAAATAAGCTACCCAAAATATTTGATTTTGCAATTAGAATTAGAAATTGAAAAGACAATTATGAGAATAAACATTGAGACTTATGGACAATTTTTAAAGGTAAATATTAATTCTGAAAATTAAAGGACAAGGACATCGGTAGAAAATTGCAGTAAAAAACTAGAATCTTCCTGAACCAAATTCTTACAGAAATAAGATTAAAATATCCATTTCTGTGTATGTATGTGTATGTATGTTTGTTAGTTTGTGCAAGTGTTTGTTTTATATCTATATCACAATAACAAAAATGTAACACTAAGCTGAAGTAACTAATATGAATGTCAGCTATAGTCTGAACTATAGCCACAATGAATAGCTTAATAAGTGCTTAATAAGTCTGTGGTACTATTACTATATAGTATTCAGTATAAAATATTGATTTAAAAAATGTTTATATTAAAAAGATATTTTGTTTATTTAGATAGAGATATGAAGAATGTCATTTTAAAATTAAACAGAGAAACAATAAGAAAAAGTAAAAGAGTTAAGTTCTTTCAAAATTTCTTCACCAGAGTCTGACTTTTCTGAGTCACATTTTAGGTCAAAGCCATTGACACAGATATTTTTTCTACACAGTATCATCTCTCTCTAATAAAGAGTTCTGAAAACACAGCAATTTTTTAAAGTGCTTTCTCTTTAAGAGTTTTCTTCCAGAAAACTTCAATATTTTTTCAAGTTGTTGACATCCATTTTTATGTTCGAAGCTCATACTTAATTTTTCCTTCAAGTGCATGTTTTCATACAATAACTAGGACTCATGTGCCTGCTTTCACTTTCTCTTACTTTGTCGACTAAATTATGAGAGTTACAGTTGGGCAGTCACACCACCAAGAATACAAGCCAAATTAGTACCTTGGGTTGATAGCAATTATAAACGGCATTGATTATCAGACAATTGCAGTGATATTGAAAAAAATAGTAATATTAGTAATAGTGATATTTAAATAGCAATATTTAACAGTAATATCAACTTCTTAAAAATGAAGCTATACAGTCACATATAGATGATTAATTTCTTCTTTTAATACAGTTTAATGATAAAAGAGAAATTTATAAAAATACTGTATATGGAATAAAAACATAAGATCACTTTCCATTATGCTCTTAAAGATGAAGCTCTCATTTAAAAAATTATATTCAAAATGATATAATTTATAGGATCAACCACGCTGTCAATTAGAAAGGGCTACATTCCAAAAGGTTCATGCTACTTGGTTATTTGAAATAATTTGTATATGAACAGATTCCTATGAGAAAATATTTTTTTTGTAAATAATATAAATTTCAGCACTTTGTATATTCTCAGAAGTGTCTAGAGTGCACATCTATTATGATAGATCAAATCCAATTGCTAACTCTTAGAAAATGGAGACAAAAAGAAATGATCAAGTAAAGGTACAATAGGCAATGCTATAATTGAAAATAGAACACAATGCAATGGTGCAGTGGGTGTGTAAAGGAGGAAATATGATTTTCGTCAAGATATATGAACATTTTTACAGCTTGAATTTAAAGGATTTTGTTCAAGGAATATCAATGAATAAGTCTACTAGCAAGGTGAAATAGTATAAGCCAAGACACATGAGTGTGAAACTACATAGGATATTAAGGATAGAAGTAGTTTGGCCTACTGAAAATCATTCACTGGACTTAAATAAATGCTATGGTAGTAAAACATATATAATCTGACTAGAGCATAAGACACTAAATGAAGAAGAAATGTAAAATCATACTGAATAATTAGATTGAATGGGACCAGATGTTATACATCCACGTAATTATGCTAAGCATATTAAGTTTTATCATTGACACATGATGCAAATATAAACTTTTGTCAGTAATATGAAAGATAGATTAAAGGTAAAAGTATTGAGAGTTGATAGCAGATTACAAAGAGAGCCTAAACTCAAAATGATGAGGTTTAATTAAAATGGTAAACTTGGCAATAAATGTTAGAGAACAAATAGGCATGGAGAAGATAGATTTATAATTAATTAGGAAAATGGTTAAGAAAGAGAAAAAAATAATCATTAATTAATGGATAAATTCCACTATCAGTGATGAAATTATTTTTTTAAAGCTCAATTTAGGACTTCTTTCTCTGTAGATTGATTATAGATAGATAGATGATAGATAGATATATGATAGATGATAAATGATAGATGATAGATTAGATAGATGATAGATGATAGATAGATAGATGATTAGATAGATAGATAGATAGATAATAGATAGATAGATGATACATAGATAGATGATAGATGATAAATGATAGATAGATAGCTGCTAGATAGCTGATAAATATATTAGTAAATATATAGATGTTAGAGATAGAGATGAGAAAGGAAAGGTCATATATGAGTTCCTGACACCATGGTTTGACTTACTATTTTGGCGCTTAATGAGAGTATGAATTTGATTTGCATTTAATTGAAACCATACTTCAGTATTCGAATTTGAATAATTTCCTGGGCTAGGGCTGTGCATATCCTCTTGAGATGCTAGGAAGTGGCAATGAGGCACAGCTCCCAGTTGGCCATGAAATCATGAGAGTAAACAACTAATACTCTACAGTATACGGTGTTGCCAGTGTTTTGGGGATACTGTGTTTTGTGTTTTTTCATCCCATCATGTCTACAAAATGCCCATCTTTGTCTTCTGCTTCTGGTGAGGAGAAAAGAGGTTACTCGAGATGAAATGCAAGATACCTGCCCAACCATGGTCTAATGTATGTGTTCCTAGCACATGTTACTTTATAAGCTAGACCCCTGGTGACATAAAACCACAGGAAACATTTCCCCATATATTCAAAAGAAATAAGAGTTATTTGTAAGGAAAATTTGTACTACTTTCTCTCTTGACATATCACAGTAATAAATTTGGTTTTGGTGACGACAGTGGTGTGTCCTTGGTTGCCCTCTCTTAGTCGACTCATTAGTAGTGCTCACATGTGGCACTCTTACTTCCAGCTGTTAGAGACCACCAAGCTTTTAAGAATGACATATTCTGTTGAATGTAAGTTCAAAATTTTTTTCTTAAACCCCATGTCACTGTTTATTTTTATTCCTTAGAATAAGTACATAATTTAGGAATCTGATCACATTGTGTTATCATATGTTCCTTGGTGAAATCTGGCCTATATCTTTATTTTCTTTTATTGTTTCCCTTTTATATTTGTGAATTTTTTGATCAGGAATCCTGACAACATGAACTGACCCCAAAGACTAAGAAGTAGAATATCTCAACATTCTAGTGTGCCTTGGTTAAATTTACTTTGGGTCACTACTCAAGACTCTTTTCTTTCTTCTCTTTGTTTCCCTGAAAATTGAGTCATTTATTCCATCTAGTTGGAAGTGCAGAAAGTAAGTCTTATTGGATAGTGACAGCATTTGGTCAGAATCTAGACACCCAAGATGAAAAAGCAACATATTTTTTCCATACTGTCTCTGCTCTCACAGTTTTCAGCTGAGTCCTCACCCTACTCAAACTCATGCTTTATACATTTGCTCTCAATATCATCCTAAATATCTAGCTTTTGAAATTGCATATTTCTACCAATGACAACTTAGAACTGTGATGGCCATTTTGAGAAAGTTTCGATATGACTTAGATAATCTAATAGATGTGTTAGAACAAAAAGGCAACAAAATATATAATATTTAACAATCAGCATTTTTTAATTGGTTGTGGAAAAATCAGAACCTAATCTGGACTCCTAGGTAACTTTTCTAAATGATTTTTTTCTGGTGTGGACTACTCTAACATATGAAAGCAAACAAACAACAAAAAACAAAAAACTTCAGACAGCCATGTTTTTAGAACCCGCCATCTCCGAGGAGCAGCTTTTACCTTATAATCATACCTGTGTCTAAGATTGAATCCCAGTTCAATATAATTTGCCCTTCCATTCCCCGGCATACTTCTTTAGGTTAATAATTTGTGGTGTGTTGAATTTAACACATTGTCATGGAAAGATTTAAAATATATTATTTTTTTAAAAAAACACCAAACTCATGAGAATAAAGGGAAAAAACATCAGGAATTCTGAATTTTTATGGGAGCTCGTAATCCTAGAATTCTGAACTTATAAAATCAAGTAGACTATTTAGATGGTCATTTAGTAGCCAAAACTTGGAAAGAGACAATGTTTTGGGAAAAAATATCCCAGGGAGGATGCAAACTTACATAGATGTCTTAGGTTTAAGAATGGACTTTAAATAGCCCAGGCAATAAAACATTTTCAAAGAGATTACATAAATCTTATCTTAAAGATTGATTAGACCTAAATTGAGCCTTATAAATAGTGAAGTCAGAGAATAATTGGAGACTTCAGAAATTACTTAAAAAATATTTTTAGATACTTTTTGGTTTAAAACCTTGGGAATTTTTCAAGTGAAATCTGAAATCTGTGTCTAACTTTATTCAAGATCATGGCAATAGGGGTGTGGGGCTGAACGCAACTCCACTGAAAAAAACAACTGGAGAATTTAAGAGCTAAGGTGAGAGGACTATAGACTACTTGTATTTGCTAATGGACTTTACCCAATGGAAAATTTTCTCATATTTTCATGACAGGAAGTAATTTTACAATTGAATACAAGGAACACACTAAAGCTCCTACCCTCTCAAGGAGACTGGAAGATAGGAGAGGTAGGTCCTTCGATGTTCACAATTTAAAAAAGATGTTTTCTAGGTCCTTGA
Organism: Cynopterus sphinx; assembly: GCA_030015415.1. Taxonomy (NCBI): domain Eukaryota; kingdom Metazoa; phylum Chordata; class Mammalia; order Chiroptera; family Pteropodidae; genus Cynopterus; species Cynopterus sphinx. Next base: position 13,582,151 of record CM057379.1, read on the forward strand.
GAAAGACATTAATACTGGCCAGTGACTACTAAGGAGAGTAATATACAGTATACAGTTGGGAAAGAATTTGCAATTATATGTTTTGTAAAGTAAATGTTCTAAGGAAAGGGAGGTAAGAAGACTGTCTGCTCAGGCTCTGCTACAAAACAAAACTGAATGCCATAGACTAGGTAACCTAAATAATAGACATTTCTGCTCATAGTTTTGGAGAATGAGAAGTCCAAGATCCAGGTACCAGCAGATTCTATTCATAGTGAGGGCCCTCTTTCTAGCATTCAGAATGTTGCCTTCAGACCGTATCCTCATGTGACAAAGAGAGAGAGCTCTGCTGTCTCTTTGTTGACTTTTAAGGGTATTGTCCTTATGGGAACAGGGAGCTAACATTTTACCTCATTTAACTTTTATCACTTTATCACAGGCCTGATTTCCAAATACTGTCTGGGGATTGGGCTTTAACATATGAATTTTGAAAGGGGCACAAAAATTTAATACAAAACAACTGAATTGTCTAAAAAAAAAAAAGTTTTCTGAAAAGAGAAAACTTTCTGAGTGAAATAACTTTGGGGCAGTCCTGTGCAGTAAGGGTAAGGTAAGTGTTTAACTGAGTAAGATAAAGTGAAACAATGAAAATGTATGCCAGAACTGTCTTTTTTTCTGTTTGTTTGTTTTTTTTTTAATCAATGATGTGAGCATCCTCACCAGCACATTATCTTCTGTTCTTTTGATAGTGACCATCCTGATGGGTATGAGCTGGTCTCTCATTGTGGTTTTAATTTGTTTTTCCTCAGTGATTAGTAGTGTTGAGCATAATTTCATGTGCTTATTGGCCATTAGTGTGTGTGTGTGTGTGTGTGTGTGTGTGTAGAGAGAGAGAGGGAGGGAGGGAGGGAAGGAGGGAAAGAGAGAGGTATTCCTTTTATAAATAAAACTGCAAAATTAAATGTTCTTAAGACTGGATATTTCTTGAAATAACTGAGAACTCTGTATTGCTCAACTATATGTGGGCTTGCCCATCTCCCTAAACTTGAGGTTCTGAGGGCTGAGAGTTCCACAGTTATAGAGAAAATACCAGATTCTCAGAACATCAAAGAAATATGAACTCTTCTAGGCCTATAGCCAAATTTGCTTAGTATTATTCAAATTCTGAAGCAAAATTAGTTCCAAGTCTCGTTATGGAAATAATTAAACAAATAGGAGCAGATTGTTTCCTCTACAGCCATTGTAATACTCCTACGTTACATGTCATAAGCAAAATGATGTGGATTTAGGTTCTTGCAGGATCTGACCCATTCCAATGAGAAATTAGCAGAAAAGAGATTTGTGGAAAATTCAGTTTGGCCTAGCCAAATGGACATATGACACCCATGTAGGTTCTATTGTTATTTAAAATATTAAAATATCTGGATGATTAAATAGATAAAAATCACTAATGTTTATATACAATATAGATTTAGTAAAAACTTAAATTATTAGGAATTATTATCTGAAAGTAATACAAAAACATTTGAAGAAAAATTGAGTTAATAAATAAATATAAAAATTTGCCAATTGTTACAATATTTCATGGAATAATTATGGGGATAGAAGACAATATTTAGGAACATGAGACACCTTATTGGTTATGGTTCATCTATTTTAATTTTTGTACAAGTATTTGGCTTTATATTACTTTTTCTTCAAAAATTGTCAATACTTTTTGGCAACTAAATTTTCTGGAAATATAATAAACAAATTATTTTTAAATTTTTCATCTGTGAAATACTGTCAGTTTCAGAGATTTATTAATAAAAGTAATATCTTTTCACAATCATCTCTCTGACAGTCAACTGTTAGGATTATTTGTTATCAGGTTAATATTAGCTAGTTAGAATTTATTCTTTAGACAAAAATGATAAATATAGTACAGCATTACAAGAATATTGCTTACATATCTTAATTAGTATAAGGACAAGAATAAATACATAACTTTATATTTATTTTCTGGGTTCACTTACCTTCTCACAGTAGCTAGCTTACATTTAATTTCCATTATGCTCTTTTATGTTTACATCTGAACTATAGTGTACATATTTTTGAAAATTAAATACTTTGTTGCACTAATAATATCAAGTAGAGTTAGACTCTGCTGTTAACACCTGTTATTATGTGGGCAATCACTAAGCATAAAATGATTTCATAATGTTATTATGAGTTTCTATGGTGACAAAGAGCTTGCACTGATAGACAAAAATAGTTGAATAAGTGACAGTGTTTCTTGCCTGATAAAATCTGTTACCATTATCTGTGTAACTCTTTAATCTTATACATTCTTCTCAAATCTTCTCAAAGTATATGAAAATTTAAAATAGACTCTTTTGTGTAACTCCATAGGATGTGCAACTGGGTAATTTGTTTATCTCCAGTAGTGCTGAAATAGCCAAGTGACACCTAAATGCATTCCTTGGCATACTACGAGACTGCTAACACATCAATTATAGATGCCTCTGTTAAACTTTCCTGGAATTATGTGTCCCAGGGAGCTAATTTATAGTCCTAAAGGATTTGATATAGGTGTCGATTAAGTAGAATTTGAATTTCCCATAATTGGCAAATGTTAATTGAAATGTATTCTCATTTGTCAGTCTAGAAAATCAGTTCCAGCCTTTAGCATATTCATTCACAATTTCCCTCTTTTCTTTTCAACATTTCACTAATAAACTCCATATAAAGGTGACTGAGGTATTGTTCAGTGATTATTTTTATCTGATTGAAGAACAAATACCATATAGCTGGTGCAGATATAATTTCACTGAAAAGGAGAATGCAACCATTGTAGCATTAAAGTGCCATGCACAATCCTGCGTTATTCCAATCACCCCACCTCCCATTTATTTTCTTGGGGACATTACTATGCACTGAGCCAGTGTCTAAAATTACAAATATATCATTTTCTGTTTATCTGGCCTGGAGCACATGGGTAAAACTCAACGTTAAACAGAGCCTTTCTTAGGAATAGAAAACTTTCTTAGGAAAGTTTCTTAGGAGTAGAAAGACTTTATTTAACTTTGAGTTTATGATATATTAATATAATTATTACATAAATGCATAAATGTAATAATATAAATATGTAAACCCTGCATCATCTAAACATTTAATAATATTTTTCACTTTATTGAGAAATGTTAAAATCATAAGCTATTTCTTTCTTGGGTAACTTAAAAATAATCAATGTATCTTGAGGGTTTATATGGGAGAAAATTAAGTGAATCTTATGGATCTGTTAATTCAAATCTTAAACAAACATGTAATATTGGCATTATTAATATTCTTATTTTACAGAGAAGGACAATGAAACAATAGGTGGTTAACTTTGGATTTGAGCCTATACCAACTTCTTTTCAATCCTTTCCAGAAAAAACAAAGTGTGAATTTTAACTGTTATTAATAAGGAATTTCTATCAAGATCTCTGTGCAATGTTCTCCTGCCAAATTTTACCAAAATTTTTACTAATCAAGCAAACTAATGATTAAACCAATGCAGGTATGGAGAACACTGCCTTGATAGAATCTAAGAGAATCTCAGAAGGGGGATTTTAGTGGAAAATATTTATAGAATGTTTTGGGTCTCTGTCTGACTGGTTTAAAGCAAGTTTCAGTGTGAGAAGTTGATTGAGGGTGGAAACATTTTTGACATAAAAGTTTAGGAGTGAAGGCACAGACAGGATATTTTCTGAATAAGCAAACATGTCTGATAATCAAATTGCTTGCCCATGTCAGTAAAATTTTTCCCTTTAAGAGAGCTATTTGCCTACATGATCAAACTATTTTGTCTTACACTGGCTTACAGAATTTCTCCTGAGTCAAACATAAAATTTTTCTTATTGGTTTTTAGCCTTAAATTCTGTGCCAGAATATCTAGGAACAAAGTCAAAACAAGTTAAAACGGTAGGAGGGCTGGAGTTCAGTCCTTAGATAAAATTGCTAGGCTTTGTTAATTCAAGTGATTTTAATTCTTAATACCATTCTCAGAAAGAAAAAATTTCTCATAATACCATATAAACAATTTATGCTTATTAAGACTCTTGGGAAATTTTTGTAAAATATGTGCCAACTTTCTTTTGGGAGCTTAAGTTCAGAGAGGGAACAGATCATTGATCTTGTGTCAAAGGAGAAATCATATTCACTTGTCCTCATCACAGTCACTAATTTCTGCTGTAGATAATTGTCGAATGTGGAAATAACTCATTGTCAGTCTAGGACAATTTAGTTCAATACAATAGCCACTAGTGACATGTAACTATTTAAAATTTGAACTTTAATAAATTCAAATTTTAAGCCAACTCCTTAGTCATGCTAATCACATTTCAAATGCTTAATAGTTACCTGCAACTAGTGACTCAAGTTAGACAATCTACAGTTACAGAATATTTCTATCATCAAAGGAAGTTCTGTGGCACAAGATTCATGTAAGATAATTTTTCATGCTCTGAAGGTTGATTTAAAATATATTAATTTTTTACAGAGCATAAATGTCATTTCTGGACTTTTAAAATAAAAGTTTAATTTACAGATGGGATCAATGCAATGAAATTGTCATATAGTGACATTTCACTTTATTATTTTTATGGGAATTAAGAGTGTGTTGTACATTCTAAATTTGTAACAAATTTCCATCGTTCTGTCCACTTTTTGTTTTAGTACATTTTGATTAAAAAACTTTCAGGGTAGTAGGAAAGAAATATTTTTTTCTCTTAATGGTTCATTGAATTTATTAGATATTTATAAGTACACTAAAAATAATACCACTGAGTCATTTCTGAGAAATGTGAAAATACGTAAGAAGAATCCCATTATGTGCTATAAAAGTTTAATGTATATTAAAATTAAACACCCATGATTCATAGCTTTACTCTATTCTGTAGTAGAAAAACAAAAATTCATAAATGAGAGCAAGATTTACAAGTAGTTCATTCTACTTGATAAGTTTCTTTCAAAACAAATAACTTAGTTGGAAATATAAGGGAATAATCAAACTATTTTGTGCTTGCTATGAAATTGGCCATTATTGATATTTATATAAACTTGAGCATTTTGAAGTTCCCATGTAATCTATGTCTCAACACAGACCATCTGATGAAGGCAGTAAAGGCACTTTTTGTTCTGAGTCTGGGCCAGTACATTATCACAAGTTCTTTTTAAAAAATACTTTGAAACAGTAAATAATCAGACTTTACCTACCAAACATTAACAGGTCAAGTATGATAAATTAACACATGCAATCAACTACAAATTATCTCATATATACAGGTGTGTGTGCGTGTGCATTTTTTTTTTAACCGAGTTCCTAACTTTTTCTTGAGTAACATCACCTAGTTAGGATCTTATATTTTAAATAACAGCTCCATAAATCGAGTCTCTGAAATTTTAGTGGTAATGTTTTTCTTGGTCTTTAATAACTCCAAAATTTTATGCAAGTGCAGCTTTTTTTTTTTTTTTCCCTGTAAATGATCTCAACAGAAACACCTGACTCGCATCATCTAAGTGTGTGAAAGCAGAGGTGCCTCCTCCTGGCATCACGCAGGAATCACCAAAATGGTAGATATCTCAAGATATGCTGAAGCATTGATCCTCTTCTTTCAGGGGAAATTCTATTCCTTTGTAAAAACAAACTCCCTGATATTGTACTAGCAAATTGTCGGCTCAGTGGAGGGTGCCTCCTTGACCTAGAGGTGCACTTGCCCAGTGCAGAGCACTCCCCATCTCTCCCCTTCAGGCTGTGGGTGGATGCAGTTTGGCTTGGCTCCCTGTTTCAAGTCTCAGCTGCAGGTCGGCCCCACAGCAGCCAGTTCTTTCCGGCAGCATGTTCAGCTGGGTCAGCAAGGATACATGCTGTCAGAAAGAGCCAGAGCTGTTCCAGAAGGTGGCTGAGGAGCTGTGAGAGCAGTACAGGTTCCATTCACAGTGCTGGAGGATACTGACTTTGACTCTAAGTGCTTGCGGCTTCTCCTGGGCCAGCACAGGGAGCAAGACCACCTTCCCCCTGCACCTGTTTGAGCAAGATTTCTTAGGGATGTGGACTGGGCTGAGCACACCACTGACTTGACTTCTTCTTTGCCATTTAAACAGCCTGCGCTGGTCATGGGCCTGTGGTGCCCATTCTGCAAGCTCAGCACCTTTGGCAACAGATTCCGGAACAAGTTTATGTGCCCAGCTGCCCAGCATTGACCCTCCCGGGGCCCTGTCTATAGAGAAACAGCATCACAGGTGTTGACCGCAGCATTCTGCTCTTTAAGGTCCATTGGCTTTTCTGGCTCCACCTGTTCCTCATCTATGGCAGCCACAAGTGCTCTAGGCCAAAGTGCAGGACCTCTTCAAAGACATCCAGTCTCTGTCCCCAAACACTGTCCTCAGGAAGTTCAATGACGTGCTCAAATGGGTGTGTCTGGCCAATGTCAGTGCCACATAATCAACTCCTTCTAGAAGGAGATGTCTAACGTCTTCGGTAAAGAAAGCAAAAAGAAAGAGCTGGTGATCAGTCTGGGAGAGACTCATCAGAAGATTGAGCGTGAGCATCAGACCTCTCCCTGTGACTTCTCAAACTTCTGCCAAGATGCAGACACTCCTTGCAGACCCAGGACTTTAGCAAGCTCCAGGCTTTGAAGCCCAAGCTCCTGGACATGGTTGACGATGTGCTGGCCAATGACATTGCCCAGCGATTGGTGCCCCAGGAGAAGTCCCTGATGCCCTCCTGGGCTGTGAAAGGGCATTATGAACAGTCTCTTTGGGCACAACTGCAGTGAGGGGGCTGGCGTTGATGGCGTTGCTTGGGTGGTCGGCAAGAGCAAGCCCACCTACAATGAAAGCTTTGATCTGCTGTCCCCTGTCAATGGCAAGAGCATGAGTACCAATACCAAAGGAATTGATGACATCCAAACTACCCAGTATGGTGCTGGAGAGGGTCTGGAAGCTGGGCGATATGGGCCAGGACAGACTGCTGAACAGGAGAAATTTTCCTTGGGCAACCACAAGTTGCCCGCCTACCTGCTCCCACACTTGATCCTGTCTTCCAAGCTGAGGCAGAGGGACTCATCCATCCCAGTACCCTTGTTCGTACCACCATCTCAGCACCTGGCCAGGCAGAGACTGAGGAGTGGAGGATCATGACTTCTCAAGGTTTGTAAACATTGAATGGATGTTTCCTCAGCTCTTGAAAAGGTAAAAGATTTTTTTTTTTTCATAAGATAATAGTTCTGAAATGATATCTATGCACTCATTGGAAATTAGTTTACTATAAACCAGGGACTCTATTTAGCACTTTAACACAGGTCATGCCATTTCATACTAAAACTCAATGAGAACAGTTATGTAAAACTTAGGTTATAGGATTCTGAATCTCTGTACGATACAGTAACTTTCTAGGGTTTACAGCTTCACTTCTTTGGTGAAATCAAAATTAAATCTGAATTTCAAGTATTTTGAATTCTAAAACAATGGTTTGTTTGTTAGTTTTTAGTTCCAGTTGTATTATATAACTCCAGGAGATTTAATATCCTAATACTTATCAAAGTTAGCATCACCTCCATAATTAAGACTTACCAAGTCTTCTAAACAATCTTCTCACCTTAAATTCTCTAGCATGCTTGTGGATGTTTTCTATAATGCTTTTGCTGTTTGGGAATCTCAAGTAAAAGTGCTTTCTTCTGCCTGGCTTCTTTGTTTTAGCATAATGTTCTTGAGATTCCTCTATGTTGCTATATGTGTGATAGTTGATTCCTTTTTATTGCTTAAAGAAATTTCTATTTCATAAGTATACCTATTTGTTTATCCAGTCTCCTGTTGATGCCTATTTAGATTGCTTCTAGTTTTTGGCTACTATAAATAATTGACTATTTGGGGCTGCAATGGGTAAGTTTGACTGTAAAGGGGCATGAGGGACCATTTAGAATGAAGTTAGTTATGCAAGTATGTACATTCAGATACACTTTAATGTTTATGTTATACCTCAATAAATTTGATAACAGAGGTGATCACAATGAGCTGTAAATAACAAAAATATGACTGCTCCCCTACCTTTCTTCAAGCACTTAAGCACTACCATGTTATCAAGAAAATAACAAGCTTCTTAGAATTTATATAGGAATCTTTTCTGACCAGATTACCATGTGATTGCCTACATTGTATACTTCATAGTTATCAAATTTTCTAACTTGATCTTTTTATAGTGCCTTATGTTCCAATATAGAATATATATACTTTCCTGTACATGCTACAATAATTTGTATGTTTACATATTTTCCAAAATAACACTCTATTTTTTGCTGTTTTTACGACACTCTCTCCCACACACCATCAGCATCAGCATCACCACCAATACAGCCAACATGACCCACTAACCAACACCAACACCACTTCCTACACTTAAGTGATTTTAATTCATACTTCAGATTTGGTTGGATTGTGCGTTATCTCTATAAGTTCTGTTAGATGGCCATGGTTTATAATCCAGTGTTCTAGCATTCACAAGCAGTAGAACCATGGAAAAGACACCAAACATTTCTAATCAGCATCTTTCTCATTACAAAATAAGGATATTACAAAATAGTAATAATAATGGTCATAGTAATTGCTTCACATGAGGATTCATATTAAGAATTAAACAAGAAAAGGAATATAGGTAGTTTATTTAGACAGATGGCATATGACAAACATCTATGCATGTTCACTGTTAAAAACAATGCAGCAAGTTAAATTATCATTTCTTTAGCTACTTTATTTTCTTTGTTTTCTTAAAACTTATACAACTGTGTTAAAATTATCTCATAAAATTATCTATTTTTTTATAGATTTCAGCATCTTAAGTACATATAACTTTTTTATACATCAAGTAACTGTCATAGTGTTTGGTAAATAGTAATATGTAAAATAAGCTGTTAAATTAAACTGAAAGAAGGAATACTTATTTTAAACACAATAGCTTCCTTATAGCTAAAAGAATTTGAAAGATTTGCTGGCTTCATTACACAAACATATGGTTGAAGATACTTTCTGTGTATGCCTAAACCCTCTTTTTCACATCAACCTGTCATTATTTTATCACATTTCTATGTCATAACTACTTTGGTGACTAATTTTCCCTTTTCAAATAAATTTATTTTTTCAACATATATTTAGCATTTGCTTTTAAGAAAACCTAATCCTATGTGAGATAATTTATTCTGAGGTCAACAAAATTCATGTTATTGTTAATTTTCCTTAGTTTTATTTTAGCTAGCAGTAAAAATATTCTAATGTACTCATAACATAGAGAATCAAACTGATTTTTCCTCTTTTCTAGAATAAAATAAATTAGTGAATTGCAGTCTAATAAAGCATATTATAAGTATCTGACTAAGGGGTTCCTATAAGACTGGTAGAAGAGATAGAGCTAAAGTGAGCAAAATGTCTCTCATATAGCTATATATATATATATATATATATATATATATATACATATATATATATGTATATATATATATATATTTCAAAGATAGAAATAATACAAAGCACTGATGTCAATAGTTGTGATTTTAAAAATATTATAATAAACTGTGCATATATATACACAACACTATGCATAATTAATATAAATATCTATAAATAAAGTAATATGGCTAATTTAAAATATATATAGACTTCTAAAACTTGTACATTATCTGCATGAAAGTAAATAAGGTGATGTAAAACTTTAATGAACCTTCTTATAGACATCTTTATATAGAATGTACTTTGCAAAACTTAAAAAGAATGAATCAACTCCAATGCTCATCTAAAAAATAAAATGATTAGTTATATTAATTAAATATGTTAAGAACAGACTACTGAATACTATATTTGACATTCAAACACGTTATGTCTATATAACTGACTTAGATAGCCAATCTATATAATTGTTTTATAAAATGTGTATATATATATATACACATATATATATGTGTGTGTATGTATGTATGTATGTGTGTGTGTGTGTGTATATATATATATATATATATATATCCCATTAAATAAAAAGAAAAAGAACAAAGAAATAATTATGAAGGTGTATCATGTCTTGTACTTGAGGGTTGATTTTATATGAGACATATATAAATAATGAGACATATATAAATAATATATGTGATATTTGGATGAAAGATTTATATATAATAAATATGCAATATGCCAAATAAAATATTTATTTATATATTTCAGTGACAATTTCTATATTCTCAAATTATAGTTTACTTTTGAGTAACAGTTTCACTATCCGAGAGAAGGGCACATGGTTGTAATGTTGGCAGTGAGGCATTCTTGACTGGATCTCAGTGGGACCTGCAGGGCGCATCATGTATTGATTCTCCAAAACTCCACCAGAAAGTACAAAAGTAATTAAGTTTATTAGACATGCTACACTATGAGAGATTAAATTCTACCTGACAGTTTTAATAGTTTCTCAGGAAAGATAATTTTGGGGAGAATATTTATGTTTTCAATTAAATAAATTTAATATTCATTTCTATGACAGATACTGCACTTGTGAAATGTAGTTCTATAACAGAGATTGCACTGAGTCTGTATGATGTGAGATGACATTTTCTTCAATATTTCTTATACATACTGTTGTTGGCTCAGAAAGACATTTCTACTGGTTGCATTGCATCATTTGACAATATTTGGGGATGAAAAAGGCAATTCAATTAATTTAAAAATTTCAGCACTCCTTTCCCCCCACTCTGAATATATCTGAATTTGGAATGTATCAGTGAAGGTAGAAATACTGCATTTTTAATGTTAGTTTCATCTTTTTTCAAAATATGTAAAAAAGGAATAGATAAAACTTTTTATAGGTTTATAATGTCTTAACTGATAGAAGACTTATTAAGATCTTATTTTTAAAAACTTAGCACCATAAATCTTATAAAAAATAAAAGTCGAATGAACACTTGGCAAAAATTATTGGACTCCTTTATTAGAAAAACAATATGATAATGATGCTGGTCCAAAGAAGCTAAGGATTGTACTGTTGGTTATCATTCAGTCAGAGGAATGCTGAAATTAATTTACTAATAGATAGAGACAGAACTTGTCAATGTATTATTTGTAATAACTCGTACGTTTTGGAATATATTTTCTATTAGATAATTTACAAGTTAATAAGCTATTTCACAGTGTTTGAATTCTCATTTAACAGCAAATAACAAATTCAAAGATACGTTATCTCAGGAAATAATATCTTTTGAGTGTCTGTGCTCTAGTAGGATGTTCAGCCATTCATCTTGCTTTACGTCTAAGTTTTGGGTAATTGTTCTACGCAGCCAACATCAATATCTTTAAACTGTTTTATTTAAAAATAATTTTTGGCTAATAAAAATTGCAAAACAATACAAAGAGTTATTTTATATCCCTAAAATGGCTTCTTCTAATGTCAATATTTTGCATTGGTTTTGAGCATTAGTGTCTAGTATAAGGAACTAGGACTCCTTGAGGAGACAGTTGATTCTAGTGCTGGGGCGGACATCTACAAGATATCTGGAACACCTACTGGTTCCAGAAAGTAAGAACATAATTAGACAGAAGGAAGAGAAGGAGAGAAAGAGGAGGAAGACATTGGGAAGAAAGAGAAGAAGTACTGAAAGAACCCTGAGGCAACTTGAAGTTTTCTTAGTGACCAAAGCTGCAACTATTTAAGCAATAAAACATCAGTGCTTTTTATAGCACAAAGGATATTTTTAAACAAAGTGGGAAAGGCTATTTGGAGTAGGTAAAATTAAAACCTTCTTTGTGTAAAATAGAAAAATGTCAAAAGTCATCTGAGGCAGACGTTTTTTTTTTTTTGTAATGTGGAATATTTACAGTAGTTGGCTATTTGAAAATTCATTCTCTATGACTATCCATGCCTACACAACCCTTGGAAAGTCTTTGTGTAAATGCAGAATTGCACCATTACCAGTTTGAAGACCACTAGTATAAAATATGTCATTCCTATTTCACAGTTACCATTCTAAAATTCAATAATTATAGAAACAATTGATAAACACCAAGTTTAGTCAATGAACACATTTCTTATTGAAGGTCTACTGTATGCCAGATACTCTCAGACACCCCTATCTGTGCAGAGCTTGCATTATACTAAAAACATTTACGTAGCACTTAAAACATACAGGAAAATTTCTAAATACTGTACATGTAATAACTCACTTAATTCTTAAGATCTTGTAAAGTAGTTTTCATTAATATTTTCATTTTACCAACTAGTAAACCAAAATTAAACAAAAGAAAAGAAAACACTAGAGTTTACATAATTTCCACTTGAGGATTACAATAAAACCTAAGATTTTTTTCTTTTGTAGTTAAATCTTGAAATATATGTGTCAACTTTATAAACAGTCAAAGGGCTATTAATTTTATAAAATGGTTAATCAAAGAGTTAATTGTAACAGACCTTTAAAAACAGCCTTATAAATAACATTATTCGATTCCAGTAAAAGAAGATAAATAAAAATCAGCTCTAGTGATTACTCAATTTCCATGGAAACTAGAAACATATATTTATAGAAAACTTGATACTTTATAAATATCAAATTGTACCATTATCTGCAGATGTGCCAGTTCTGTCAAACCTTACAAAATTATATAACTATTCTAAAACAAATGGCTTTACAATGAAAATGGCACAAAATGAAAAATGCAGCATGTCTTTCTACCTCTAGTTTTTTATTTTTACATAATAAAATGGACAAAATTTAATTGTTAATTTGTTTTTTAAAAAATACCATGTAACATAATATACTTTGCTATTAGACTCCAAATCTTAAATTTTGATAATATTCCTTGGTATTTTAAAAGATGAGTTTGCAATGCAACTTTTCATCACTTTGAACCTTTTAAAGAATAATTGTATAAGCAACCTAACTGAAAAGTACAATTTTTAGTAAACAGTTGAGTCATAATTTTAATTATTTTTAATAACATGAAAAATGGAAAGATTATATGTATGAAATGTAAATTGAATATGTCTAATCTTGCACTAATCAAACTTGAAAATGAATTTTTCTTTAATACGTGGTTGCCACTTTTTTCTCATGTCTCAGATACATATTTTATGTTACTCAGTGCTATAAAGACAAACAATGCTAACATCATGCAAGAACTAGTTCAACAGTTCAACAGAGATGACTGTGATACTTTTACAAACTAATTATTTGAATAAAATATTTAGATAGTACATTGAATATTAATTACATTTTGCCTCTTACAATAGTTATAGCACATCATTCATACACAACTTGGCCAGGAATTAGTACTTATTAATGTCTAGTGAAGTTATGTAGTACACACTTTTCTCTATTTTGTATAATTAACATCACATTGAATATGTAACTTGAGTTTTATTATAGAATTACTAAAACACATACGTCATTAGATGCTTTAACTAATTTTAATTAATGCATTAGTTACATTAACATTGTTTTCACCGACATGGACATAAATGAACTTTTTCTATTTTTATACTTTGACTTTGAAATTATGTGCTTAGATTAATCTGCTTCAAATTATTTAGCAATTATGCAACTCTTCTTGTTTAACATACAAATTTTTGCTGGATATCTCTAATGCAACCTTATCATTGAGTTATTTTTAAAGCTGCCCATGTGCTTTTCATTTGTGTATGCATGTTTATATCAGTTCCAACCTTTGTTGATACGAATTTGGCAGCAAAAGTCCAGGTTATCATCCTTTCTGAACTGATGAAAGTGGTCTCCTTAGCAACAGAAGCACTGTAGAATCTCTCTGAACACCTGTTCTTCCCACTCATAATTCCTGCAGCTGAGATGTGTGCACTTGAAAACTGCCTTTTCATTTTGATTTTTTGCTTTTGAATGTTCGGGTAGGTTAGGACAGTGGGAGTTTGCTGAGCTTGCCTGCTCACATAGTTCAAAAGACTAATGCGTCTACATGCTTAGACTGATTATCATGATTAGCAATTAGTATTCCATCTTCCCCACCCCTGAACTATTCCTTATGTACTTCCTTAGCAGTCAGTGAAAATGATAAGATTTGGAAACCCAGCTAGGGCAGTAGACGTTCTGTTAAGTGCAAATGACAAAACGTGGCTTCGTTGTCACCCTCAGGCTTTTTATTCAGCCAACATTCATAATTCATTGGGCCTGGTAATATAAAAGGGCAATGTACCTGACTGCTTGAGAAAATTACTGTCATATTTTAGCTTATAAATTTTTAAAATTATTCATTTTCTTGATTGTGTAAGGTCATTCTTCTCTTTTTCTTGAAAATTGACCCAAACTTATTCAGATAGAGTCTGTCTAGGCTTCGTAAAAGCAATTAAGAAAAAAAAAAAAGATCACTCAATTATTTTGTTATTTTCCCTTTCTTAGAACAAGTTCCTAAGAAACAGAAACTGAACTAGTATTTAATACTTAGTTTAACAATTCCATGAATAGTTTTATTTAAGGGTTCCTATTTTTAAGGTATCTCATAGATTAAGTAAAATAATATATAAAAAATGCCTTTATAAACATACATTTTCTACATGGTGAAACACGTCATTACAAACAAAAGCTCATGCAAAGCCAGGATGAAAGTTAATTTTCTACATATTGATTTAAACAATCCATCATATGTCAAAGTTTTCTTTAAACACTAACATATGCTATTATTTGATTTATTTTTCAATTTATTTTTGGTCATAATATGATTTTATAAATAAATTGGTAAGTTACTCCCTTAAACAAACTCTTCCCAGTTATTTAAATGTAACAGGTAAATTATTTTACCCAATATTTTCTACTAGCAAAAAAAAAGAAAGAAAACTCAAGAAAATGTCTTTTATTTTTTTCCTCTTACATATGCCTATTTAAAATGATTTGAAAAATAGGTTATATTCTTTATAGTAGGCCTTTCACTATTTGTCTGTTGGAGTACAGATGTTTAAAAGCCTGTGCTATGAGAGGCCCACAGATGTTAATTAAAGATGAATTATTTATTCTTTTCTCTTTTCCTCTAATATACTACCAATGAATATTTCTCTACCCTCTGGATATTATGGTATGTCTGTATATGCTAAAAATCTTAAAGAAGTAAATACTTAAATATTCCTTAATATTGTTTAGAAGCTCTTCCACTTCAGGACATCATTGCTTTTGCATTAAATAGACAAAGGGAATTTGAGGAAGAAATAACATGAAAAATAACTTCAGATTTGATGTTCATCCTTTCTCCTTCTCAACAATTACCTGTGCTACGACTCCCCCAGGGCCCTTGTTCTCTTTTCTATCATCACCACTTCTTTTTTCCTTTTCCTCTTTTCCTCCCCATCCCCTTCCACATTCTCCTTTCTGGAGGTTACATTGCTATGCTAATGTAAGAGCAGATACTTTCTCTTATTCATCATTACATCCCCTAGCAAGTAACACACAGTACTTATAATACTGCCTCAATATGAAAAAAAAAAAGTAAGTCCTAAATTTATATATTTATATTTTACTTTCAGGTATATTTACCCAGTTATTTTCTTACTTTTTAGTATCTGCACTCTGAAAAAAACCCACACATATCGGAGCCAAACATTCAAGTCAATAGCATAATAAGATTGTGTCTCATAGGTGTTTCTAGCTGCTAGAACAAATAAAACCTCATTTTTTCGTGGCATAAAAATATTTCTATATGTGTCTAATTAAGCTAAAAATTATTTCATACTGATCTCTCATTTCTTTTTCATAACCACATGAATCTATCTTTCAGGTTTCTTCCTCTTGCTTCTCTGTGAACTTCCATGCCAGCAGTGAGGAATCTGGCTCCCCTTTACTTGCTGAACTGTTCAGTTTTGGTACACACACATAGCAGTACTAGTCCTGTTAACTTGTACTCTCATGAGAAATAGCCTTATTAACAGGAGCACATTGCTGATGGAGTACGATTTTGCTTTCAGTCCTACAGCATCTATTTTTTTCTAAACTTTTTTGAGTCAATTGATCAGCATCTTCCTTCCTCTGCCCTACTCTATTCTACTCTCTCTATATATTTGTAATACAGCTAAATCATTTTGTCAGAGTCCACTTTCGATTCTGAGATCATCCAACTCCCTAAATGATTTTTTTATTTACATTCATCAAGGTTTACCCTTTGCGCTGCAAGGTTCTAGAGGTTTTGACCAACGTGTAGTGTAATTTATATGCAGTTACATCATTACTCGGAATAGCTTCATCACCCTAGAAATTCCTTGCCCTTCACATATTCAACCCTTTCTTATCTTCCTCCAAACCCTTAGCAGCCACTGATCTTTTTACTGCCATTAGTTTTATCTTTTCCAGGTGTCATATAATTGTGATAATATAGTAGGTAGCCTTTTCCAACTAGCTTCTTCAACTTAGCAGTATGCATTTAAGGTTTACCCTTATCTTTCTGTCACTTCATAAATTGATTATTTTCATCAATCATCAACTGCATGGATGTACCACAGTTTATTCCTCTCTTGAAGGATGTCTTGATTGCTTCCAGGTTTTACCAATTATGAATAAACTGCTATAAAGTATTCATACAAGTTTTGTGTGGATACTTTTAAAATCAATTGGGTAGATTCTAAGGAATCCTGTTGATGGATCACATGGTAAGACTGTATACCTTGTGTGTGCTGTAGTCTTTATAAAGAATAAGTACTGCTGCGCTGCTTTACAAAATGGTTGTTGTTTTGCATTCCCGCCAGCAAGAATTGATAGTTAAGGGTTGTTCTGACTATATACTTGCAATTGGTAATGTCAATTTTTCAATTTCAGCCAATCTACTGGGGGTGCATTAGTATCCCATTGCTTTATTTTGCATTTCCCTAATGAAAAATATCGTACATGTTTTTGTATGCTTATTTGCCATCTGTATATTGTCTTTGGTCTAAATCTCTTTAGATCTTTAAGGGTATTTTTGTTGTTGTTCTGTTGTTGTTTGTTTTATTATTGAGTTTTAAACTATTCTTATTCATTTTGGACACAAGTCCTTTATTGTATATATATGTTTTGCAAAGATTTTTCTTTCAGTCTGTGGCTTTTTTCATTCTTTTAACAGGACTTACATTATCCACATGTTCTTCCATATTATACACTTACTTTTTATCTTAGTGACTTAAAGTTAATCACTGTTATCTTAAATTTCCTATCCAATAATTCCAAAATATATATCATACATGCATCTAGTTTAGATAATTTCCTTGTCTCTTTAGACTTTATTTTCTTGTCTTCTAGCATGCTTTGTTAATTTTTGTTGAAAGTCAGACATGATGTATTTGTAGCAGCAACTTTGGTAAAAGGCTTTTTGCCTGAGATTTTAAATTAATCTGGCTAGGTAGGAGGAAATTTGAGTTTAACGTTCATTGTAGCCATAGGGGCCCAAGACCTCAAAATTTCTTTTGCATTCTGTGTTACCCTCCCTTGTTGTCTTGAGCTCCCCTAAGAATTTCTCCTTAAACAGAGTGATTGCCTTTCAGCTCTTTCAGCTTCAATTACCACTATTCACCTTGAGCCTACCAATTTGGTAGTAAGGTGGGGGGGGGCAGGTAACAATCTGTAACCTTATGATTAAATCGTGATTAAATCTCAGTATTTATGTGGGCCCCTGTACAGATACTGTGACTTTCAAAAAATTTTTACACTGCCTCTTTACACCTTAGGTTTGACAGAAAGTTTAGAGAGAGTCTAGTTGGATAATTTCTCTTTCACCAGCTCAGGTGAGGCACTGGTAAAGTATGTTTTTCTTGGTGAGGAGGCTTTTTGAATTGAAAATGTTCTGGGCAATTTCAAAATAGTTACTTTTTTCATCACCCTGGAAGAAATGTGGAAGTATTTCTTGGGGATTCATGTTGAGGACTTAGTGGGATTTCTGTAGGTAAACTCCTGGATGTGTAGGGATTGGTAAGACTGTGGGCCTTAGAGCTTTTCACTCTCATAGGGTCTTGTGCTCTACCTCAAGCAATTCATCAAAAGTGTTCATGATAATTTATGGCTCCAGCATCTTCTGCTCCTAGCAAGTATATTCTGTCTTTGATAATCTATAGTCACCTCTCTCTCCAGATTTGGGGTTCATGATGTATACATCATCTCCTTTCTCTGATGGATCCAATAAAAGTCATTGATTTCAGTTTGTTCATTTTTTTTCCTTGTTGTAAGTTCTCGAGTAAGAACTTCCAAGTCCTAGATATGTCAGCTGAAACCGGAAGTCCTGTTCAGAAAAGTCATATCACTATGTCTACACACCAGTGACAGAAATATTAATATGGACTTAACTAGCTGCAAAAGATCTGAGGGATGCATTCCCTGGCTGACCACTATATCCTCATGACAGCTTTGTGAAGAGAAACATAGGCTTTGGTGGATAGATAGGTGTCTCATCCATGAAGCCTATAAAGAAAAGATATTGCATACATGTGATCTCATTTACACTCCTTAATTACCACAAAAGAATTTTAGACCATGCAGGACATTGGATCAAGGAATTTATTAGTTAAGTGTCTAAAGGCAAATAGCTTGATTGATATTTTAACCTCAATTGATATAATTCCAAAGGCCATGTACTCTGGAAAGTAATCAATCTAAGTTAGAGATTTTATTGAAATTTTAGTCTACATGTGATTATAGTAGGCCCGCTGTATCTGTGGGTTCTGTGTCTGAATCAAAATCCACAGATGTGGAACTGCGGATAGGGAGGACCAACTAAGGGATTTGGGCATCCGTGGATTTCGGTAACTGTGGGAATAATTCCTGGAATAATACAGGGGATGCCTGTGTATTTAAAAAAATAGCTTAAAAATTGATTATATATACTAGAAAATCTTTTAGTCAAAGAACATTGTATTTCTTTTTCATTTAATAAAGTTGATTCTCACATATTGGCCATTTTCTCTAACTAAACATACATCATCCTCACTCCTGCTTTTCCTCAGAAAGACTTTGGTGTATAGACCATGGCTATTTCTGTAAGGGCTTCCAGCCTTAACCGGCCCTCCTCACAGTCCAGAGCTCCCTTTACTTTGTATTACATTCATCTTTGCTATGGTAAATAATATATTCTAATTGTAATACCTCTTTATTTTTATTAAAAGGAAAATTATTCAGATAGTAACTGACTTTATTACTTAAATCAACTTTAATATTTTCTTAGTTTGAATCTCCTGGGTATAACGAGTAGACAATCATATCTCCTGAAAATAATGCCTCTGTCTCATTTTAAATATTTATATACCTATTATCTTGGACTTGCTAGTACATTATACAGCAATACCAATAGTAACAAGTATGCTTGTCTTTTGACATACAATTTAAAAATATTTAAAAATTTTTCAATTACAATTGGCATTCAATATTATTTTAAATTTGTATACAGCATAGTGAGTAGACATTTATATAAATATGAAGTGATCTCTCAGATAATTAATAAATTACAGATTTTCCTTAGCCCTTTGACACATCGTGTATACCTAAAATGGACTGAGAAACTAGCACAGCAGAGTCAGTGAAGGGAGAGGTGATAAGAATCTGGAAATGTAAAATGGACTGCCCAATGCATGGCGATCTGGCACAAAGAGGGTTGTAGAAATGGCTATCCCAATCTTATTCTTCTACAACTTTCTTATATCCTGCCAATAATTCTGGGCAAAATCACCTGGAAGCCATAAAACAAAGGAGTTTATTAAGAAGTCCAGAAAATTTAGCTTTAGTGAATACTGAATAGGTTAGAGGAAAAAAGTGGAGCAGCATTGTGAATATTCAAATGAATATAATCTAGCATGGGGGCGGGGGCGTCACAAGTTCCAATCCATTGTGCTGTGTCCAGGCAAAACACTTTATTTTCTGCATCATAGAGCATGTAGAGAGTCAACTATTAAATGTTGCTGTTGTATGATCATATCAATTAATCATACTCCTTCAAATTTACAATGTTAATCACCAGTGACTTTCATATAAGCCATCGAAGACTAAAGAGGAAAAGGGAATTGTTAAATAAAATTAAACAGAACTATTTTAGCCCCTGTTTCTGGTTGCTAGACTAGTGACTCTTAAGAGGTGTCTCACTGCATAATGTGGTTTTTAGACTTGGTCCTCCTTACTGTTATAGAAGGAACTGTCACTTTGATAACCGACTTTCTGTCTGTTGGTTAAGGCTAGGAAATAGACTTCACTTCCAGTTTAACAGAAAAACAAAATAAATGCGTATGGGCCAATAGATGTCTTCCTGCCTTTGTAACTAAGACGTTCAAACCTGCTGAACCAGATTGTGGGGACTGGAAGCAAGCATTTATTCAGTGGATTATTTGGAGTCACAATGAGGAATTTCATTCTCATGGTTTATACTTGCACATTCTGACAGTGAGGCTGACAACACATATCAGCCTTTGGTTTGAGGCATACAGTTAAAACTCCCAGGTGTCTTTCAACTGAAACTATAACAAACTTCAGTAGAACTTTCTGCTCTTCTGTCATGCCAGCTACTTTGTGGTGATAGAGCACTAGAAAAATTCAACTCTTCAGCTTGAGTCCATTGCCCCACTACTTTCTCCATAAAAGGAGGCTTTTGGTTGGCATTTTATAATTTCAAAAATGAAGGTGATGGCAGAGCCACTGAAGGCAAGAGAAACAAATCTGCATCCAGAGTAATGTGTCTGTTTTTGGAGGACAGATAGCTGCTCTGTCCATGATTGAAAGCCTTTGGCATAATCCATCCATTCTAGTCCCTCTAGGAATGATGTCATGAGGGGCAGAGTGGTGGCCAGTGTTTTAGGGAACTTGGGCACTCAGTAGGCTCTTGGTCAACCCAGGCATAGTTTCATTTCTGCCTATATGGCAAACTTGCCATGGACCATTTGATCAAGACTAAAGTGGCAAGGTAAAAAAGGCTGCATGGCTTCTATTAAACTTCAAAATATATATTTTTTTAGTTTTGTTTTTAACCACTGTGGGATTAGAAAATCTTTTCTGTAAAGAGCCAGGTAGAAAATATCTTAGGTGTTGCGATTCCTAGAGTTGCAATCTCTATTTTAACTACTCATCTTTGTGGTTTTAAGCATAAAAGCAGCCACAGAGAATACCCAAATTAACAAATGTGGCTATGTAAATATAAAAATTAATTTACACAAACAGATGGTATGGCAGATTTATTCCACAGGCCATAGTTTAATAACCCCTGATCTACTTGGTATTTGAACACTTCATCAATCTGTAAGCCAGTCCTCTGTTATTTGGTAACGGAAAACTACCAAGAGGCCTGTTTCAGCAGGTATCACCTGATTTCTAATCCAATGGTGTGTTGGAGCCGTTTTGGACAGGCTCCCATAAGCAATTATTTACATCTCTTCCTCTCTATAAGTATTGACCAAGACGAGAGTATTATACTGCAGAAAGCAGTAGATATACTAATCAGGGCTTCTGATCACCTCTGTTTGGGAAGCTGGTTATTGACCATTACTAGCCCACTACTGGTCTGAGCCTTTGCTCATACAGTTTAATTGTCTTCAAGCCTGGTTTAATATTCACTTGTTCTATTTTGTAATGCAAGGCCAGTTTTACAATTGAAGAGGTCAGTTTACATCCAATGCATGATGTCCTGTTCGATTTCTGCCTCTTCAGCTTTAGAAATTTTCCAATAATGCATATCAAGTAGGATCTTATTAGGCTGTTCATCCATTTTATTCGTACAGATTCCATTATCAAACAGCTATCTTCAGATCCCTGCTGGTCAGAACAGTATGAGAACTATTTTGGTTCTGTCACTCGCTATGATAATTAAGTTCTTTTTCTTTGCTGGATAAGCATAAAACCTGGCACTTTCTCCAATTCCAACATTTTTATTAAGCTTAAGAATAAAACTTCAATGTGACTTCATACCCCTTCATCTCTTCCTATAGATGATCTTTCCAGCAAAGTTGGTAGCCACCTCTCCAATGGATTCCCATAAAAACGGTGAAGGATGTTACCACCAGGCTCTTTGGAGGTTAGGAGGTAGTTATACAGGAATAACTTTATAGTTCCATTTCAACATTTTTCTTTATCTAAGCCTTTTAACTTTTTTCTCTACAAAAAAGCAAAGTAATTCCAGCATTCAGCCTCTTTTACTGCAGGCAACTATGAATCTAGGCATGAAATTAGCCAATGAGCAAGTTATAAATGACACTCCTCAGAGACAGATCCAGCACAAACTTTGGAGGTCTATTTTTCTGTGCCGCATGGTGCTAGGAGTCAGAAGTTCTGGTGGGCAACATTACCACATCCAAATGGATAATCAAGACCTGCTTAAGGAAGGAACTATTTCAAATGCATGGAGAGGGCTATAGAAACTGCAGATAATAATATAGTCCTCAGGGACAGAAGTAGCAGGGAACATTACCACTGTAGACCTTAGGAGAAAGAAAAAGAAATGTCCTTACAATGAGGCTGCCCATTAAGCTGTCACCTTTGGTGAAGGGGCACAGTAAATATGTACTGATTTGTAGGGGAGGGGCCAGAGGGCTAAATGCCCCAACCTAAGTAAACCCAAATAATAAGCACAGCATCAAGGAGACTGTTTAGGCTGTCAATTAAAGCCACAGCTCTAGGCCACAGAGATGATTTGAGAGATGATTTGAGAATAGTCAAGAGTGAACCTGGAAAGGTCACAGGAAAATATCTAGTATAGATATAGTGTAGTAGGCATAAAAGTTTTGAGAAAACTACAAATTAAAATTGAAGATTTGGGTGAAAAAATAGCATTAGAAAAGCCAAAAAATAATTCAAAGGTGAATGATTTGGCTAATAATAATATTAACAATAACCACAATACTAGCTTCAATTTATTAAAAATTTGCTGTTTTCAATGTACTGGAAAAATCTCATTATTTCTTAAAACATCTGTGGTATTTATTATTGTCATTGTTGTTTTGATCAGGAACCTCTATCTCACAGATGTTGTGTAGCATTCCTAAACTTGTTTAGAGAGGAAATTAAAGGCTGTTGTGTGCCAAAGTCAGCCTCTTAAATAATTGAATTCATGAATTCTTAATAATTAACGCAAGTGTTATGGAGCCATTGAAGAAGGAAAGACCTAAAATATATTGTTGGGTTTGACAGAGTTGCTGATTAGCGATCACAGATTCCTGGTGTTAAACTGATGGGCTCTGTAAGAAGTGGAGACAACAGTTATAGTTATAGATCACATATTCTTAGGATTTTGATTTCGAATAATTAGAAATAAGTAGGATGAGAACTAAAGACTACCAGTGTCAGATGAATTTATATGTATTTACATACACACATGTGTATAAGGTAGAACATTTTGCGAAGAAAAAATGAAACATATTATTGAGTGAGGAGATATCGAGATAATGGAATCTCAAATCCTATAGGGAGAATTGTTTCAGAGTGCGATGAGCTTCCTGGGATTCTTTTGTTGAGACAGGATGAACATTTTAATGGGATTATTTTGATTTCATTGGACATCTATTACTTTTTATATAAAATGTTGGTAAAACATGTTTAAACAGAGACACATGTATTTTAGCCAAGAATATTAAGAACTTATACTTCATCTCTTGTTGTTAATTTTTAGACTCTTAGGAAATATTCTGTATTATAATGATAAAGTTATATTTTGAAATTGACTTTTTCTATTTGTGCTATTAACTTTTAAATTATTTGCATTTATTTTACATTTTTGGAATTTTTAAAAATCTAATTTTGTGAACTAGGATAGCTTTTCAGAGTCTACAAAATTTATGAAAATTCAAGAAAAGTATATTTTATGATTTTAAAACATCAGATAATTTTCAACATTTTTTTCCTTTTGAATGAATATGTT
The DNA here is from genome assembly GCA_030015415.1 of Cynopterus sphinx. Lineage (NCBI taxonomy): Eukaryota > Metazoa > Chordata > Mammalia > Chiroptera > Pteropodidae > Cynopterus > Cynopterus sphinx. The sequence continues at coordinate 13,605,974 of CM057379.1, forward strand.
GCTGCTCTCATTTAATTCAACTGATGAGTTCACTTCAACCTCTTGTGAATACAGATACAGTCAATTAAAAATCATAGTTCCGAAAACATGTGCAATTCTGATTTACATTGAGACCTGACAGTGGGATTTTACTTGCTACACTAAACTAGATAATTAAGAAAATAATAATCACTCACTGTCAGTGACTGCTTTTTATATGTCAGTACTGTTCTAAATATAAATTATTTTATCCTGTTACTTCTCTGAGCAAAGTTCAAGTAAAATTACATTTTCCAGATACAATATGAGTTAGTTAAATAGCATGCTCAAAGTACTTAGCTCAAAAGTGTTGGAGCTGATGGCAGTTGACATTTAGAGGTTACCCATTAAACAATGCTCTACACCGTCTTCTAGGTTTGCCACTATGGTCTTCAAGGACAAGATTCTTAATGTAAGCTTCATGTTTTAATCCTGACGTTAATCTGCATGTTTATACTGAATGGGTTGATGGAGAAGATGGAAATGTAGGCCTTTCCGTTGTTGGATATGGGAAGATGTTATCACTTTGTCTGTGGTATCCTTGACTCAGACTTCAGTGTGTTTAATGATTCTTGATGGGGAATTCAAAATATTTTATGATATAATTTGAATTAAAATGAAAGTGAAAAAATTTATTTAATATTTTAACTTCAGGAAAATGAGATGCAAGTTATTTTTTTGTCTTTCTTAGCTGCCTACTTTTATCCTCCCAACTTGCCCCTATTACATCCACAAATACATATCTGAATGGGAAAACAACTATAAAAATCAAGGGACAGAATATAACTGGCTTTTCATTTAATAAATAAACTGAATTTCACTTGGCATTTTGACCTAGCTGCCATCTCTTATTCCTATTATTAGAGAAACATTCATTTCTGCAGAGAATTCTATATATTTAAAGATGTCAAAAGATGGTAAGCTTCCAGTTTAACCAAAAATTACCGCTATTTACAAATGATTCAAACACTACATGGGAGAGAATAATACATTAAAATATTTATACATGCTATTTATAAATATGCATTTTAATCAAAATCAATACAGTTTTTGGTTTCACAGTGTTTTCAAAATTATAATTTCATAGATTTTTCTATAATTCAGTAGATGATAATGGAGACAATTTTTCACTTCAATAATAATTTATTGTGTTCAAGTTACCAAAGCAAAACATTAGGAATACTTAGCAGTTTACACAAAATGAACAAAGAATGAAGGTGTCTCACTTTATTTTAAATGGTTGAAGATAAGTAAAATATTTTTTTGAAAAAATACCATAAATTATCTAAATTTAAAAATAAAGTATATAAAAGAAAAACTAGACACACTGCAAATGGGATTCAAAACCTCCTGGAAATAAAAACCTATTGTTTGTCAAATGGGAACATCAACAAATATCTTCTTTATTGCGAATTTTTCTCCATCGTACAATTCAGTTCTCACCTGTCTCACATTAGTTAGTTGGTTGGTCAAAAATTTCTAAGGTGAAAATAGAATCTCAAATGTTATGTATTAATTACATTCAGATTTTCTATTTTTCTCCTCTAAGCATGAACAAAATTTTTTCAAATTTAAAAATAAAGAGAACGGGAGGGCATCTATAATGACTTCTGGTGTCTCTTGAATATTCATAGTTGGCTCATTATCTTTCAAGGGCAATAGAAACTTTGATTGATTGTTGTGCTACCTTGTGGGCATATTACTTTAGGCATCAACAACTAAGACGGAACTCTAAATTGGATTTATGCCTAATAGAGAAAGAGTACATGAAACAGTCTCTTTTTAATATTGCTTTTGCTCTGAATTCTGCTGTTTCAGTTCAGTCTGTGAAACACTTAAGTCTTCAGTGTGATCAACACCATTATCTTTATTTCAAATACTTCTTTCCTATTCTTTACCTCTGAGAGAGCAGTAGGTTAACTATGAAAAATTTATTTATGTAGAAAAATGTGAACTTTAGTTTGGACCATTTTTCATAGACTGTAGGGGCTAATATTCTGTATAGTTCTATTTTACAAGAGAATAATATTTTGAATTGTGGTGGTATGTTGAGTAAACTAGCTATTTTCTTTCTAAAAATACATTTCTTTCACAATGCATATTCAGTATTATGGATATAAGTAAAACATGTTGAGAAGACACATTCCACATTTGTTGAAATCATTATACAAAATGTACAAATAAATCTTTAAGCCATAATTAAAGTTGTACTTTGGTTTATTTTAATAAATTTGAAAAGAGTATTTGCACCTAATATAAAATTTTAATCATCTGTGAATCTGATCCTTCTCAACTTATAAACTAAGTATGTTTGACAATTTCCATTTGAATTTGTTTCCATCACTATTTTAGGTTTTTGAAACATTTAAAATGGGCACTTCAGTTTTAGATGGATATAGGCTAAATGTGTGTATGGCATGCCTCCACATAAGTAATGGTAATTCAACTTGACAGTTGGACTTTAAAAACATAAATATAAATTAATGATCATTTAAACCAATTCATATTATTAACCTTGACAGTAAAACATATATATTATCTCAGGATTTCTAAACTTTATTTGAATTTTATATGAAAAAATTTAAATATTTTTATGATTTTTTTTGGTTTTCATCAAGCAGTGTGATTCAGTGTCAGTATTTAATAATACTGGAGTTATACTCAAAGAATGAAGACATATTTTACTAAATGATGATTATATATTAGATTAATGTAGAGAAAGGAGAGACATGACATTTAGATAAATTCTGAAATAAAAAAATCAAAACATGTTTTATATTATGTTACTACTATTATCAATTAATGCATGTGCTGATATATCTGTTTAAAACTTAGAATTCATAGTAGTCTTCAATTGCTATTAATGTGGGCTGCCATTTAATGCCTTTCATTTTTAAGATAATAAGTAAAAGTTTTATACCCATTATTTTACAATCTTTGCAATTATTCATTCTTCAAGACATGAATTATGTATTCCTTTTTCAAAGTGATAACATGAGAAACATGCCTGAGGTCCCAGAGTTGTTTAGCTGATTAGCCACTAGCGTGAGTCTAAATACGAAGGTATTTCCATTAGACTCTGCTGTCTCTATATTAAACTTTGAAATATACATGGACATTTTATGCCTTTGTACAATATTTATAAAGAAAAAAACATACTCTTTATTTTAATACATATATTTTCAGCCCAAAGTGACTTGTGAACTCCATAAAAGCAAGGAATGTGTCTACTTTATTTTCTATTTCCTCTAATTTTTGAAAGGCAACATGAAAACAATAGAAAGGATATTCATGTAAGCTAAATTGTTCTGGTTCAGATTTTACCTTCTCACTTACTAGTGTAAGTTTGAGTAGTCATCTCAACTTACATCAACTTTTGTAGATGAGGGGGACAATAATAATAAAAATCTCACAATATTGTTATATATATTACGTAATAGCAGTGTATGAAAGACTGGCATATCTGAGATCTTCATCTTTATCTTTAGTGTGTTGCCCAAGACATATGTTTAATTACCCATTCCTATGTAAAATACACATTTTTTTCTTGTTATATATATTTTAGGGGTGTGTGTGTGTGTGTGTGTGTGTGTGTGTGTGTGTGTGTGTGTGTGGTTGTTATATATAGATTTGAAAGCATTGGCCCAGAGTGTAAGATGATGTTAAGAGAACCTTGATTTTTAAAGGCATTGTAACTTTACAATTATTTGCCCTATATTGTCAGAATAAATGGAAAACAAAACATTGGTTATTCTCTCTGCTTGAGACTAGAGCCATAGAATCCAGAGTGAGAATCACGGGGCTCTCTTACTGAGAACTAAACTTTAAAACCCGGAGACATGAGGCCACCTCCATTAGAGCTTCACTACGACTAACTCACTTGATAAAACAATATGAACTCAGCACCAGGCCTCATACCCAGTATCTCTTGTTGACGGACCCAACCCAAATTTTTCCTGGTTAAACATTTTTTTCCCAGTCCTCATGTCCATAGTGGGTTATATTTTCCCAACACTAGCCAAACTCCCACTGCTTTTTTCTTGTACCTCCACAATTTTAAAAGATTGCACACTTAGTCCCTATCTCAGACTTTGGTCCCTTCACCAGACACATGGGCATTAACACATTACTCTATATTGTTTTATTGACATTTAACCCCATTCCTTTTGAGTTTTGAGATGACTCAAAATATCCTCAGACACTAAATTTGACTATTTCACAAAAATCTTGTATTCATTTAGCCCTCTCTCATTTGGCCCACTTCATCAATTTTAATTTCCTGATAATAGTCCCTTTACCAGCCTTGTTTCTACTGATAGTTATGGCTCCCAACATGGAACTGTTTCCCAGTTCAGTTCTAGCCACTCTCTTACAACCAAGTTGCACCACCATTTCTCCATCTTTCTAGCAAAATTCTAATTAGTAAATCTTACTTTCCCCTTGCTTATTATGTCCAAGCTGAAAAGGGTTCTTCGAGGAAATCAATCAGCTGCTAAGACAGCAAAAGTCTAAAAAGTAACTAACAAAAGTTTTACATCTCTCTGTTTACTTATCTACCCCATGGTCCACACAAGTTATTGCTCATCTTTTTCTTTCACCCCAGGCCTCTCCTGCCTCATATTTCCCATTCAGCAGCCAGCTCTCTATTTTACCACAAAACAAAACTAGAAGCCTATAAAAACAACATGGACACACACATGCATACACATTATATCACTGCCAACCTGCCTACTTACCAGCTCATATGTTCATGTTCATGTTCTTTTCATTTGTACAATTTTCATAATAAAATAGGTATCTCTTCTCAGTCTAATCCAAATTAACAGTTAAATGGATCATGTTTCTGCTTGCCTGTATGAAGAGCTTCTCTGATGATCACCTCTTTCCCTCTCTTCGTTTTATGTTCAGCCTCTGCCATCTCTAAGCTTCTTTTTAATATTTTAAACAGGCACAGTTCAACTCACTTTTGCAAAACCAACTAATGGGAAAAGAAAGTAGCTCTCCTTTGATCCCGGGTTTGTCTCCATCTGCTGTCTATTTTCTCATCTTCATTTCACTAAAACTTTTTGAAAAAAAAATGCATGTATGGCTACCATTTTCACTTGCTTCTATATAAATATGATTCATATAATTATAGACATCTTAGCTATACACCATTATGACACTGGAAAATTATATTCAAGTCCATTTAAAGTTTTTGGATATATGAACTGATTACTGTTGGTTCTTACCTTAATTCACCTCTCAGAAGTACTCAACACCCCATCTTTTAATGTGACATCATGTTCCCCTTGCTTTTCTGTAATCTTCTAATTATGCTCAAGCAGCATCAATGTACATTCAATGAACGGATAAAGAGAAGATCTCACAGAAAGGTGCCTGTAAAACAACACTATTAAGGATATCCTATATTCTTTATTTTTAACTTCCTTTTTTGACTCTCTTTGTCAATATTTAGTTCCTAGAAAATGTTTTGAATGAGCTCACTTAAAGACTTTTGCAAATGGAAAACTCTTGCCTTCACAAACACACTTCTCTTTTATCTGTATTCTTTAATGCTAGTGTGCATTAATTGTTCCTCTCTTATGCTCCCATAGAACCCCCTATTTTCAAAATCTGTGCATGTATAACATAAAATCATTGCTTGCTTGGTCATTCATCTACCTCCTGCACCAGACTTTAAGCTATGTGATAGCGGGTCATTCATTCACTCATTCATTCTTGAATTCAATAGGTATTTATTGTGCAAAGTGAAGCTTTACATTTATTTTTGAAACAGGTCAGTTAGTAAATTGTACTTATTATAATCTCATAGTTCAATAGATGAGACGTATCCTAAGATAAACACACAAATTATTATCTAATATTAATTATTTAAAGGCTATGAAAGAAAAGTACAAGCCATCTTTTTAGATTAAGAGATTGTCAATAAAACAGTGTTCTTTATTGTAGGATATAATTTCAGGGAATTTTCCAAGTGATTTTCAGAACTCAATGTTTCAGTAAAAATAACAGTATATTTCTCAGTTATTGCAGTTAAAGTTTTGTATTTTATCTCCCATGTTTTTATTATTATAGGCTACTGAATGGTCTATTTTTTTTTTCAGAGTTGGGGCTAACTTCCATATAGGAGAACAAAAGACTTTTTAAATTGCATATTCCAAGACTAAAGAACTACCAAGTGTTGGGGGCCAGTTATGCCCTGCAGGGTTTACGAAGAGTAATATAGAACACAGGAATATGGATAACACAAAATGATTTTTGGCAGATAAAATAGCAGTCTGGAGAAACTTAGATTACTATTAGTGGGAAAAAAATTCAGGAAACCTTAGAAAAGATAGTGTCCAAGTTTCCCTTTTGACAATCACCTTGAATTCTTGTTCATTTCCATTATTATGCATTTCTGTAAGTGTTCTGCAGAAGAAAGAAAATAGGCAGGTAAAATCAAATCAAATTAAATCACCAGAATGAAATTAAATACGTCTCCAATCAAATTTTTGTGTATTTGTATTCTCTCCAACCCTGACATTTAACATTGAGTATAGCATGAATAGTAGTTAGATACTCTGCTTCTTAAAAAGAATGTATAATGTTATTCATCCTGTGTGTCAGCTGGCCTGAATGAATCTCTATGAAGTTAATATTCATGCTCCTTTTATACTGACATGTATTCATTCTGAAGAGATGGGAGGGGCCTGGAGTCAGAATCTAGATAGTGAGCTTTGTGAACTTTCTGTGGAATGTCTATTTGCATGAAGTTTTATGGCTGGTTAGCATGCCTGCTTGGTACCTTCTATTCTAAGCAAGCAGTTTACTTAATATCTCCTGTAGTGAGTGTCTATATTTTTAAGAAATCTTTCCCTCCTGACACAAAGCAGGTTCCTTTCTTTTTTTTTTCTTCCTCAAGTATTTATGGGATATCGTTTTAGAACCAGACTGGACACTCTCATCTATGGGCACTTTTTTTCGTCAATCTGATCTGCATTAGTTATGATTTCCAAATTACTGTTTTATATGTGTGTGTGTGTGTGTGCATGTGTGTGTATATTTTTTTCTTTTATATCATCTCTTTTATCTACAATCAATTTTAAGTGAATTGCCAAGAATTATAGACAAAATGTAAAAAATATCACCTTTCCAGAGGTGCCCTAGAATTTGTAGTATTTACAGCTAACATTGGTATTCTTTTATTATTTTACATTATGAATGTATCAGATGTATAAGTATGTAGCCATCAGTTCTAATGAAATGTTGAGAATCTCTTTTAAATCCTTTCACTGTACTAGGTTGGAAGAGTGAATTCATGTGGAGTATTATTTAAGTGAATATGTCATAGAAAGATTTGTAGGATCAACATAAATAACAAAGACCTCCTAAAGATAAAAAGTCAAAGGATTAACAAGATGAATATCTGAGAATTTTCTCCATCTCTGCATGAGACCCAGCAATAGAAATGATCAATCTGAAATTAATCCCTTTTTCTGATGTCAAGAAGTAGTGCTTTAGAGCATAGAGGTCTTTGCTGAAAGCCTTATCTGCCCTTACAATCAGTGTTTTGGATCATCCCAGGGATTTTTGAAAATATCTAGCTACAGTCTTTAATAACAGCTTCAGAACACGCACGCACACGCACACACACCACCACCACCAACAACAACGAATAAAAACAAAATAATTAGGTTTTAAGTAACACCAGCCATTTTTGATTGGCTTAATAAAAGCTCAATTCTATCAGAGCCATGATTTCCACCTTTAAGAAGCCTTCTAACTCGAAGGCTAGCTAGCTAACTTCATGCTAAATCTAGAACCAAAGTTTATTAAAGGAGAGGATTTTCTATGTTCACCCCTACACTTTAAAATTCTACCTCTGCTTTAAGAGGCAGTATTTAAATTTATTAGATTTGTCTACTTACAAAGCCTTAAAATTATAACCTCTATTCAAAGGTTAAAACATGCTATTTAAAAAAAGAACAATATTGATAACTTGTGTGAGTTTTATATATCAAGTAATTCTATATTTATAAACATTTCATCAGTTTCTATAGTTTTTTATTTATGTATTTATTTATTTATTTGTTTGTTTGTTTGTTTATTTAGATAACAGAAGTCTTGTAACCACTATATGGAAAAACTTGCTTTCATAAGTAAGAGAAATGTTGAATCTCTAGAGTTTATACTGTCTGAGCTCAGTTAGAAACTTGCATTACTCTTAAATAGATTCGGACTGAGCCTATGGTTGCTCCTCAGCAGGAAAATAAACACAAAAGAAGACCAAATTAAAACTGAGAGGAATTAAGTTGAAAAAGCAAAGTAGAGATATAAAATAGAGAGTGGAAGAAAATTAAAACGCATAGGGTATGATTATCAAATAAGCTAAAATTTAGCTTCATGCTATGTTGCTGCAGAACAGCAACAACAAACTTGCTTAGCTACGCAATTGTTATAAGCATTGGACAAATACAGATGTTACAAAAATACAACTATTCATAACAATATATCCGACAGAGAAAACTAAGATTATCTTTGATAAAATTCTTATAAAATATGCAGCGTTTACTTTATATGCAGTGGTTACTTTCATTGCTAATAATATTGCATCAAATGCCAGTCAGAAAAAAAGGATATTTGGGAAGTAAATCATGTACATGTGTAGGGGCTGGGTGTGCAGTCTTGTCAGCATGTATGGTATTTCTTTGTTGGTCTGATGTAAACCAGGAGCATCCTAAGTAGAGAAAAATTGTATACCATTCAAACATTTTTTTCCTGAGTAGTGCTTTTTCTCCCCACCACTGAACTCTGAACTTTCAGCAATACCTATTTTTAACTTAGTTCGAGACACTCCTATTCCTTTGGTATACAACTTCCAGTGTTTATATGTGTATATATTTATATGTATATATACATATATATAAACATACTTATGTATAAGTGCATCAGTATATATTTATGATGTATGTCATGATATGTCCTGAGTTTACCTATTAGAATTTGCAATCAGTATTTACTTTAGAAAATGGGCTCATTATACTTATACTGAATTATTACCTGAAGACAGTAAAAAATCCTTGAGTAAATTATAGAACTAAAGTTGATGAAGGTAGAATTGATATCATTCTGTGAAAGCTGAGTTGTTTAAAAGATGTATGTGCCTTTAAGGGAGTTAATTCTTCCTGTGCTCAAGCCTTCTCAGAATATACTGCCTTTGATCGGCCTGAGCAAGCCAGCAATCGGCCATGTTAGCCACAAAATTTTATCTCATATTGCAGGGCCCTGCTAATTTTATACTTAATGCAAAAAAAAAAAAAAATCAAGCTAATATTTGGTCTAAAATTTTCTCATTAAAAGTAAGTTTTCAATAATATATTAGAGAATGCCTAGCTTTGCTTATACTTCTAGAAGATGGGCCATCAATTGAGATAAAGGCTGATGTTTTTAAATACAATGGTGAAGAAACCTCTGATGATATAATAATAATGTATTTTATATTCTTATGATTATATATACATAAATGTAAGTATATATGTACAGTTTTTTTTAAATAAAACTTTTATTTTAGTATAGTTTTAGATTAGTAGAAAAGTTGAAAAGACAATAAAGTTCACCAATTTTCCCTCATAGTTAACATCTAGTATCATGAAACACAATAATAAACTTTGATACCATGGCAGAAATTCAGACTTTATTTGCATTTCACTATATATTCCACAAATGTCCTTTATCTGTCTCAGGAAGCCATCCAAAATACCACATTATGTTTAATTTTTATGTCTCCTGAGTCTAATCTGGTATATGTCAGGTTCTCAGACTTTACTTGTTTTTCACGACAGGTTTGAAGAGTAATGGTTAGATATTATGTAGAACGTCACTCAAATTATATTTGTATAATTTCAAGGAACTAAACCATAAGATATGTGAAGTTTGAAAATCATTTAGAACTCTGGTAAACAAATGTAGGTTTGTTGAAGACAATGAGGAATTCATTCTTATACTCCCGCATAACATCTTTAAAGCAGTCTAACAAGAGGCCATCGCTCTTTCCTTTCCAGATAGTTTGACAGTGAAAGATCCCCATGGGCATTGTTGCCAGCATCTATAAGTCCACATTTACATTTGTTCCTTAACAGTTTTTGTCTAAAAATATCAATGGCTTGTGTAAATATAATAATATTGAGAAATAATCGAATATGTTGCTTCTTGTTAATTTATTCAAAATCTGGTCTAAAAGCTTTATGACATTGGATCTGGCAATAATTTCTTGAATGTGACATGAAAAGGGCAGGCAATAAAAGAAACAGTGGAGAAATTGGACTTCATTGAATTTTTTTTTTAAATTTGTGTTTATAAAAACGCAACTCTTTGGAGAAAATATTTAGAAGTCATATAACCTATGAATGATTACTATCCAGGAAATATAAAGAACTCTTACAACTCAACATTAAATACATGAACAACCCAATTAAAAATGGGTAAAAGACTTGAATAGATGTTTCTCCAAGGATATATGGATGACCAATAATTACATGAAAAGATGCTCAACATCACTAATTATTAAGAAATTAAAAATCAAAACCACATCAAGATATCACTTTATACCTATTGGATGGCAGTTATCAAAGAAAAATCAAGTAACTAACAAATGTTGGCAGGATTGTAGAGAGATTGGAACCCTGTGCAATGCTGGTGTTGCCACTGTGGAAAACAAAATGATGGTGCCTCAAAAACTTTCATTGTAAAATTACTGTATGATTCACCAGTTCTGTTTCTGATGCTCAAAAGTTATATGTATGCTCAGAATTATAGCAACATTATCCAAAATAGTCAAAAGATGGAAACAACACAAATGTCCACAGACATATAATGAAATAAACAAAATGTGGCATCATGCATATATACACACACACACACACACACACACACACACACACACACACACACACACAGTGAACATTATTTGGTCTTAAAAAGGAATGAAATTCTGACATACACTACAACATAGATAAAACTTGAGGATATAATGCAAATGAAAGAAGCCAGACACAAAAGGGCAAATATTGTATGATCCTACCTATTTGAGGTACCTAGAACAGACAAATTTATGGAGACAAAGTAGAACAGTGGTTGCCAGGGCCTGAGGAGTGAGGACAACGGGGAGTTATTGTTTAATGTTACAGAGTTCCAGCTTTTTAAGGTAAAGGAGTTCTGGTGATGGATGGTGGCAATGAATGTAAAACAATATGAATATACTTAATACCACTGAAATGTACACTTACAAATTATTAAAATGGTAAATTTTGTCTTGTATATATTTTACCATAATAAAACTAACCCACAAACAAGCAAACAAATAAATAATTAAGGTCTATAATGAAAGAACTATATCAAAACATGCATGATGTTTATGTAAAATATTTACAAGAGATAATCAAATTTTATTTAAGCAGAGATGACAAAAATTTGCACTATGGAATGTTTTGGAAAAAAGAAAGATCTTAATCAAATATTCTTGAAAACATGCTAATAACTAGGACTACTGGTAAACCTACTAATGTTATTAATGAGTTGAAAATTTTTAATCTTTAAAATATTTTTAAGAAGACATATAAAACCTGTCAAGATGGTTTATTTAAATATATGTGGAATTACAGATGACATAGCTGGCCAGAAAATAGGCCTATAGTCTGAAAACTTTCAAAGCAAAGATCCCCATAACTGAAAAGGCTCCCAGATGTCCCCCAATATTTTGATGGAAAGAAAATTGTCAAAACCCAAATGAATTTTATTGTAGAAGGAAAAAGCATTTTATGGATGTCTGATGGGCTTGAACTTCTCAAAAAAAAAAGAAGTTTCATCTTTATGTAGTATCTCCCTATAGAGCCTGTAAAAAATCTTTTGTTTTCGTGAATCATTTCTGGAATTTGGTTTTGGATAAATGTGTTATTCACATTGAATTCTATTTGTCAGTTCAAACCTTTATGTTATCATAGATGAATTATCTAGTAAAAGTGGTTATAAAATTCAGCAAAGAATTAAACATTTTAAGGAATGAGATAAATTAGTACTTCTAAACAGTTATGAAGGAAATCATATTAATAAAGATGAAATTGCATCAGTTTTTTTTTAATATGAACATTTATTCAATGTAGATTTTAATATCTGCTATGAGAAGGAGAAACTATGTTGGGTCTCAGTGAAAAGGAGGTCTGGGGATTAAAAAAATCAGGGCAGTTGAATTTGCTGTGTGGATTTGGGAAAAACATATCTCCTAGTAATTAGTTGAACCTCCACAATATAATTCTCCAGGTTCAATTATCAAATAATTTTATTCCAGAATCAATTGTAATTGCCAAAATAACAGTTCTAAGCTCACGATTTTATTGGAGAAATGTTTTACAATGTGCTAAATAAAACATATCTGTTTTAAATGGCATAAGGCTTTAGATGTTTTATTAGTTCTCAGAGTATCTTTTAAATACCAGTGATTCTTGATAAACCAGGTATTAGAAAAGTACATTTTATTTTATCATAATTTTTTAATGCAAAATAGTTGTTTTTGTTATTAGTTTCACTGAGACCTAACATAGTCTCTTTTCCTCACAGGAAATATTAAAAGTTACATTGAATACATGCTCATATTAAAAGCATTTATTCAATCTCATCTTCATTAATGTCTCCTATAGAAGTACTAATTTATCCCATTTCTTAAAAATTTTAGCTCTTTGTTAAATATTGTAACCATTTAGTAATAACTTCAGCTAAGGAGGTTTAAAATGGAAGGTGGAATTTTAAATAGTCTTCCTGCCAGCAACAGGTAAGTTGCTGTAGGTTTTGAAAGCTTCTCTATCAACCGGTCCAGTGTACCTAGAAGTGACGAAGACTCTATGCCCCTAGTTAAAATAAGAGAAGCAAGGTACTTTGTTGTGAATTTTGAATATTCATTGAAAAATTCTCCAGAAGCCAAGAATGATTATTGATAATATAAATATGTTTAGGTAGCTAGTGGTGAGGTTAGAAAATGCACTGTTAACATTACTGTTATTATACAGTATATAATGTTTTCATTAAATGTGCATGATTATTGAAATGTAATCAAGGAGAAATGTATTTTTGTCTTCACACTTCTTCTAAACATTTCTCTGGACAGAATGATCACTCCCCTGTAGCTTAGTGAAATGTAGGACATTCTTGTGAATTTTTCATTACTCTCAAGTAATAATGATGTGTTAATAATAATGGTCACGTTGTGGTTCAAACACATGGCATCAATTTGGTAATTGCATGTGTCCAATCTTATAATTAAGACATCAGTTTGCATTTAAAAATGAGTCACAATTTTCCAAATATGACATGACTCAAATGGATTCATCTGCTTTTAGAGAATGGAGTGTGGTAGTTTCCCTCTAGCTCTGCAATTCCTATTCTCACTAGAAAAATTTTACTAAACCCCAAATGAAATGAGAACAGTGGTCATACCATAAGATGCATACACTCTGACTAGCCATTAAAAAAGTTCTATTTTCTAGTAATGCCCAATGATGGCTTTGTATTGTATTAACTTACCCGATGTTAGACTTTCAAAAATCTCCTTCATGGTGTGGTTTGAGTTGGAGTTGACTATAAGAGAAATTTTTTTGACACTGGATGAGAGAGGTGAAATAATATCTTTTATTATGCTGTGAAAGTTGGAGTAAGACCAGAGGTTGTTGCAAGTTACATATTTTGACCTTGATCTAGATAGAAGCTTCATTTCCTTGGTTTGGGCCAGTATTGCAAATTGCAGCTACTTTAGCACCCAATAGATGTCCTCCTTTAACAATTTTATCCGGAAAGAGGAACATTGCAGTTCTGTAGGTAAGCCCTCTAGCATATCATGAGGTTAGCCAAACCATAGAAATTAGACATCATAAAAGACAGATAAACATTCTGTTTGTCTTCACAGATTGTGGTTCATTTTGCTACTCTTCCTCTCTAAACTCAATGTTCTCTCAAAACAAAGGTATTACATAGACTGCTTTTCCAGCTCTCATGAATGTACAAGGTCTATCCCCTGGAATAAATTCCTTATATTCTGCTGTTATAGGCAACTTTAGGTTATTTCTTGATTAGATATTAGTTATGTATCAACTACCACTCCAAAATGTATATCCAAAATTTTAGGAGGAATATAGACAAATCTTTCTAATGGTCTTCTCTGAAGACCCGCACACTAAATCTGAAAGGAGAGTGGTGCTTTTTAGTGGTGATCACTCCTTCCTCCTGTATAAATTGGGAAACATGGCACAGTGCTTCACCAAGGATATCTTTCTTAGAAGATCTTTTTTTAAAAATTTTCATACCCTTGATTCACTTATCTTTTATAGATTGAAAGTTTGGAATCCTACTTTGAACACTCCACATGGTGTTCTGAAAACTCACTTGGTAATCTTTTTTTTTTTCATCCTGATGCTCTTTTCAAAGCTAATATTTTAGCATCTTCTATGTAATAGAAAATAGTCCAAATGTTTTAGGCATATTAATTCCTTTAAACCACATGGCCTCTGCCATCAGGTGAAAACTGAAGTTTCAATTTTACATAGAAAATAAATAGTGAATCTTATTTGCTTCATAGTCAATTTGGCTACATTTTAATGTACCTTTCTGTACTGTTTTCAATGAATTTCAGTAAAGAGTGATGGAAATATAGACCATTTTAGTGAATTCTAAAGTAGAGAAGGCTGATTTTCTTCATCTTTGATTATTCAAGAATTAATACGGGAGTCATGGGGGAAATGTGTCTGCCCCACTGGTGTTCAATTTGACTTTGGTGTTTCCATGGACTAGCCAGCCCTTCATTAGATCAGAGAAGATTCAGTCAAATTCTCTACAGAATTCAGTAAAAAGACCTGATAATTGTAGGGGAGGAAAAATTATTTCTTGACACTCTTAGTCCCTAGCTGGATCTGAAAATTAAGCAGACAAAAACAGATAACAGAAGATAAGCATACACATTCTATTAAATTTTTACATGTACATAGGGACCTTTTCAAGGGAGTGAAGACCTGAAGAAGTGACCAGAACAGAAAGCTTTTATACCTTTTAGACAAAGAAACAATAAATGTGAGAAATAATTAGCAAGACAAAGAGATTTGGGCAAAGGGCAGTAAATGGTGAAGTAACTAGAAAGACAAGAGTTAGTTTATTTGCAGATTCTTCTGGGGTTTGGCTGATAAAGTTTGTCTGCAGTAAAAGGAGACTTTATATACTGCAGTTAGGCAGAAAAGGAGCCTTTTCTGCATTTATTGCTTCTTAATTGCCTTCCGCTCAAAATAAGTTTTATGTCAAAGAGGCAAAATTTGGGGTGACATGTACGTCCTGCTTTCCTTCATAACTAAATTACAAAAGGAAATTGTATTTGATCTTTTAGGCTGTTAAAGATAAACAGTTCTGACATTCAAACGTAAAACATATGCTTGTTTATTTTGCACTTATTGATCAAACAAAACACAAGAGTGCGGAATCCCATTCTTCCCAATTTTCCCTCAAATTATAAGGTGAGTTAGTTCCTAAGGTAATCAGAAGTCCTACCAGCTTATGATTCTTTCAATAAAGAAAACCTCTGAATACAGCAGGTGTTTCAATTCAGGCTTGACTTTGTTTTACCGTTGGCTTAGTCCTCAATCACTAGCTTCAGAGTAGGCTTGAATAAGCAGAATTGGCTTTAATTTTTTTTTTCCTTCTTTCTTCTCAAACTAGTATTGAAAGGCTTGCATTTTTTGAAATGAGAAGTGAAGGTTTAATGGTTTTTACTCTAGGCAGGATTGAGCAGCTAGGCTCACTGCGGTTTTTATTAGAAGTGCTTCTAGCATAGGAAGAGACCCTTGCTCCCTGAATATTTTTCTAGACTCCTACTCCCTTTCTTCTCACTCACTAATATATTCTCGAATACCCCTTTCTCTTGCAGGAAAAATCCAATTAAAATCTGCTGTAGGTTTTTTCGTAGCAGCTGTAACCTCATTTTGGAATATTTCTCTCCCACATATTTTCATAGATAAATTTTTCTGTTAAATTGGACTCTGATAAATATCACCACCTAAGAGAAGTCCTCAGACGCATTTACCATATCCCATGTTTTTAATTTTGACATAGCACTGGCTGCATGAAAATTCCTTGGTGTTTTTTTTTCTCTATTAATTGTTCATCTTGACTATAAGTTTGAAGAGAAAAAAAAATGCATGTGCCTTGTTCGACATTCTTTCTCTGTGCTCTGAAGTGAGGATGGTACATATCAGGCATCCAATAAAACATCTGTGAATTGAATGAATGAATAAATGAACAGCTCTTTAACAGGAGAATTTTTTTTTTTTACTTCATAAATATGTTATGCATGAATTCTATTGGATTTATTCAGCATGGGATTCCAGTTTGTTCCACTTGAGAAAATTGCAAATATTTTAATTTTACCTTGCACTTTTGCCTGACACTAGATCTTTGGGATTTGGTTGTATTATTTCAGCAGGGGACCTTTGGGCCCATTTTTCTGCATAAGTGTTTTAAGGCCTGAGATATTACTTTTTTACTAAAATGTACCAGTTGTATTCTTTTTACGAGAAAGACTGGTAATGATTTATATTAATTGTGAGAGAGGATGTAAAACACTTGGTGAGACTCTTTTTTGATCAGGAAGTGCTTCCAAAGACCATTGGAGGGGTAAATGGCATTTTACCACGAGTAATTTCATCTCAAAGCATTGGTTATGTCTCAAAATCATAAGGAAAAGCAATTCCTTTTTTACCCAGGAACAAGACCTGAGGTTTAAAATAATGCTTAGTGACAGAGCAAATTGTGTGACCTTTAAACCTATCCAAGGAAACTCCTATTGCATTTAAATCCTTAGAGTTCATGATGAGGGTTGAAGATTAGAGAGAGAGGTTTTGAGGTAAATAACCCCCAGACCTCCTGCCCATCAGGTACTTTTTAACCTGATAGAAGCAAGAATTACAGCAGCAGACAAGGGAATGGGATCAAAAATGTTTTATGTTGGCTGAGAAAGTAGTTCATAATTCCTAATGCACAGAAATCTTGGTGATACTAAATTGAGGGAACCATCTGTATTACAAGACCAAATAAAACTTCTCCAAATCTTAAAATTTAGCCTCTAAATTTCAGGTTTGCTGAGCAGTCTTGATAAATTTTTTAGCCAGTCATCAGGAGGGTCAAAGGCTCATCTCAAGTACTCATTCATTCATTCATTTTTTAAAAAGCGTAACATATTATTGACTATGTACTGTGTCTCAGGCACCTATCAAGGTGATAGTAATAAAATGATGTATAAAGAACTTTTCTTGTCTACCCTTTGAAGCTAATTCTCCTAGGGGTGGCAACGTAAAGCAAGCAAGTAGAAAATAGAAAAATTTACCATGTTGAATGTATTCTAGTAAGATCAGTGAGGCCACAGGGCTGTTGGGAAGTGTGTATCCTGAATAAGTAAGCTGAAATGAAATTTTTTATTTCACTGAAATTATCTTATAATTAAAAGGCTGATAGGAAGAAGTAATTTTTTCAGTAAAAATTTATTTTATCATGCCAAGCCATGAATTTTGAAATGTTATAATATATAGTAAGACTTTTTAATGTTATTACCTTCCCTGAATCATTGCCTTATAATTCAATAGATCCACACAATTAGAAATAATTTATAGTGAGCTAAGAATTGACTTAGTTCATAGAGGGATTCACATTTTTAGCTCAAAGAAACAAATGATTGTTTTATGCTTACCTCAGTGGAGACATAAGACGTATATGATCAAATGATATATCTCTTCCATCTAATGAAATAAATATTTCAATATATAAATTTTCCAGGTAAATAATTTTAAAAATTGTTTTTAGGAAATAAATAACTTTTTTTCCCCCAACAGAAAAAAACATTTGATCTAAAATGTTACATAGCAAATCTATTCATTTTCATTTTTATCACACTTTAATGTTCTTTATCAGCTTATGTCTGTAAAAATAAAATTTATTTATTCAGCTAAAAATACTTTGCTAATATGGGAGGCCGAAATATATATGGATTTCGATTTTTTTTCTCTCTTTATTTCCTGCTTTCTCTTTTGGAAACACAGGTTGCGATTATTAAAGAAAAAAGAATGAATTTCATTTTAGTGTCACTTGAAATATTCAGAAGTGCAAAATACTTAATTATCTTTAAAATATATATAATAATTATTATGCTCTCCTTTAATGATAGAGAAAACAAAGACAATATGGAAACATCTTTTAAGCTAAATGATAAATATCATAAAGGAATATTATTCATGCTTAATCTACCATGAAGGTAGTTAAAAAGCAGATAATAGAAAGTAATTTAAGCTTAAGCTAATGAGAGAAAACAGAAAATATCTATTTCATTAAATATCTCTTTAATTCCACTATATAATTTAAAAATATCATATGTAATTTCAATAACATGGTATTTGGAAATTTACCATTAATCAAACTAAATACACATTATGTTTTCTATTCTAAGCTACCATTTTGAAATGCATGCTCCAAATGAATTATTTGTTTCTTTCGATGATACTAGAAGTGTGAAAAATAAGTTCTAATATAATGAAATCCAAAGTATTTTAAATTGGCTTAGGAAAAAAATATATTGTGACATAAATATAGAAACACGGTTGACACACAAGTGAAATCAGATTTCACATTACTTTATTTTCAATAACAGCAATGCCACTCACAATTTCCAGCCCAGAGTTATTTTTTTCTGACAAAGCGTTTATTTGCTTTTATTGACAAGCTAAATGACATCATGTTCACTTCACCCAAAAAATCAACTTATGTTAAGAGAGACCTCTAAAACATTTTCCTGGTCAGAGATGGAATTTTTAGAACAGTTAGTAATCAGAAATTTTGGAGCAATAAGCCTCTAACTTCAGGTTTTGAAAATATATTAATTTTTAAAATAAGCTTCTTTGACTTGGGTTATTGTTTTGTCAGACAAGTCAATATGTATCTCATTAAAAATAGAAACATAATATTTGCATTTATTCACAATTGTATTTTGCATCTAGAAATAACCTGCACATAATTGAAAGTGCTTGGACATATATATGAGAAAGTTTACAAAACTTAGCAATCACTGAGAACAGTTTTTTTTTTTTTTTTAATTTATTTATATGTGCAAATAGTATTAATGTGAATTTTCTTGTTTACAGTATTTTGGTGTAAGAATCTGTTTTCTGTTCAATAACTTATTCAATATATTATATTATTAAACTTATTCAATATAGTATTCCTATAGTAGAATCATGTTGTTTAACCCAAATCAGTTCACATGGTATTGAACAACTTCTTAGGATAATCAATTTGATTTCTGGAGTAGGAAACAAACAAGCAAAAAAAGCAGGACAAAATTCAATGCAGATGGCCCAAGATAAATATAGCAATCTGACAATTTGTGCACAGGTCATATGGGCTGACAAACACTTTGGCCAATTTTCTAATCCATATCCAACTTGCAATTGGCATACAGACAAGATATAAAGCCTTTATTGACTGCATCCTTCTCTTATGGCTTTGCACGTAAGCAGAGTGAGCTGCTGTGGCTGTGGCGTGATGAGAGGAGCTTTGCTGTATTATTTGTAATGAGAACACAATTGTAGCTGTGGTTCATTGTCATGACAACAACGTGATGCTTGTATCCAAGAATCAATACTAATTCCTTGAGTCTATTTCTCTGCTATTGAAGTTTTATAGTAGTATAGTGAAAGAGCATGCAGTGCGGGGTTATGTAATACTATTTGCAATGCAGCTGCTAAAAATTTTTTTTTGATGTTCCCAGTATTTTTGCAAATAATATGTAACATAATAAATATCAGTCACACTAGTAGTTAGAAAAGTGTGATGAAATCTAAATATTATCAGTAAAGCGATCAGTGCCATTAGAAGAATAAGACAACTGACTCTGGGGTTTATTAGGGTTTATTATCCAGTGTTTTTAAACTAGTTCCAAGAATCATTTTGTCTGGTTCTTGTTAGATATTAGTTTTTTCTTTTTTTGTGTGTCTCTGAAAATGAGACACTGGCTAATAAATATGCTTATGGCAAGACGAAGAGTTATTTTATATTGTGTGACAGATTTTTCCTAAATTGTGAAATTATGAAGTGTGAATTGCTTATTTTATCTCTGTGTATATATTTATTTAATTTTAAATAACATCAAAATTCTCTAGTTTTACTTGGGCACATATCTTCTCTTTTCCTACACATTTAGTCTATCCAGACTGGAAATTCATAGTAATAATCTAATTTTTGCATACCATTTTACATAAGTTGTAGTTTAAAAGTGTCAATTCATATATAAGGTTACAAATAAAAGTTATAAAAAATAAAATTTTAACATGAGTGATAATCTAAGACAAAAATCAGGCATTATGAATTTTAGTGTTGTTTTATCTATTATTAGAAAAAATTGAAATTGATAGAAACATAGCCGCATACATACGTAATCAAGGTTTTCAACCTTATGTTTGTAAGAATATAACAATAAGGAAAGTTAATTATTTTAAACTCTCATCTTTGAAATTAAATTATAAATTTTTTTTTCTTAATTCAAAAGATGTCATTTTTTTTCTTTTTTTTTCTGTTAAGTAAATTTTGTGAGAGAGAGGGAAACAAAAGGTATAATGGGGAGTAACAGTATGAATGAAACAGGCAAAACATAAGATTATGGGGAGTCGTCAAACCACAGTGCAGACTCGACAATCTCTGACAGCCCCAGTGAAAATTCTGGATCAAAGTCCTGCCTTAGGTTTGGAATGACAAGGCCCTTGAACAAGTGACTTGTACAGTCATTGTTTGAAAGTCACTCAAGAAAAGCAGACCATTGTCACTACTGCTTTACTTACCCGTTAACAAAGGTCTAGCAACTATCTAACATCTTATATCTATATAGCAAATATATCTTGAGGGGCTCTGTCTGCATGTGGGCTGGCTGGCTGGCTTTGCTTGCTTTCTCTGTTCCCTCCCTCTCCCTCCTTCTCCCTCACTCATTCCGTCCCTCCCTCCCTCCTCTCTCTCTCTCTCTCTCTCTCTCTCTTTCTCTCTCTTTCTCTCTCTCTCTCTCTCCACTGAGGACAACTACAAAAGCTGGATAATAATTTTTTTTAAGAATTACCATAAAAATAAAGAAATTTAAAGGCACGAAGAACAGCTAAGGCAACCAACATGTCAGAAACTGAGAACTGAGAAATAAAGTATAAATTGAGGGTTGAGAGAACTAGATATAACACCAAAAGCAGCAGCTGAGACACTAAAAATCTAAGCAGAAATATTGCCTGTCTCACTGTGCTGGTGACATAAAAATTGGAATTTAGGAACAGGCAGAGAGGAGAGGCCTTATTAAACACTCCAGGGTTTCAGATGAGCCTTCTAAAATGCTATATCCTGAGAGGGAAACAAAAAGGGAATAGAGCAGCCCTTAGAAGCAGATCCCACACTCAAATCATCTTGGACTCTGTCTGACTGAATCAAGATTACTTGCATCTATTTGACCACCTCTTCTCTATAATTTTTCATATTTAGCAAGAAGAAATTAAATTTTAAAAATTAATAAAAATTGTTTCATTAAAAATTATATTAAAACAAAAGCTCAATGAAACAGCAAAAACTGAATGAAAATATCAATTGATACTAGAAACAGAATAAAAATTAATCCCTATTTTAGAGTTAAAAGCACATAATTTGTAGAAGGAAATGGAAGCGAATGGAGAATTTCACTAGAAAAAAATGGAATGTGTAAACACTATCAAGTTAAATATTGAATATTCTATAATACAGAATACTGAGTATTGACCAGCTTGAGTAATGAATCTAGGAACACTGAAATGGATATAAACAGTTACTTAAAAGTTGGGTTGGTGACCTGGGGAATAAATATTGGTGGATGGCCAAACTAAACCACAAAGAGATAAGACATGTGAACTACAAAGTGAACTAGAAGTGAATTGTGTGTGAACTACACATTAAATACATGTGAACTACATAAGAAACAAATGGAACATGGCATAATGTCTTCATGTATGTAATAGGAAGTAATAGAAAGCAGAGCGAGGATAGGGATGAGATGATTGAGCTGAGTGAGAAAAGGTAATACAGAACTCGAGCAGGACAAACACAAATAATGTCACATCTTTTTACATCACTCAAGATCAGATTATGAAATCACACACACACATGAATTAGAGATGTTACACATCATTGAGGGCTATTGTTCAGCTCTCCTCATATGAGATATGTACCTCCTACCCAGAATTATGTATGACATCTGCACGTGCAATTTATGAGATCACCTTGACCAATGGGGAGGGCATTTAAGATGGAATAGCTCCATTTTAAATTTCAGAGATTTTTTTTCTCTCTTATTTTTTACATAGCTTATGTGTCATTATCCAGGATTTATGTAAGTCATTACTTACCCTTAATATTCTTCTAAGGTTATTCAATGAATGAGCTTTCTTCTTCCTAGAAAATGTTACTACTCTTTTTATTCAAAGGTTGAGTTGTTGTTGATGGGTCTTTGTACTGGTGTGTGTGTTGATTGTTATTTTTGTGTTCTATTTCACTATTATTTTTTAGTAAATTGCCATTGTTTTTTTTGATGAATTATAAAATGATTTTGAAGACTTTTAAATAAATCATAATTTGATATTGATCATGATAAACATATGATTTGGAAAGAACACTTTTAAATAATTTTTGTATGAAATCAATATATGATTAAATAAATAAGTTGATTGATTGATGGTTAGATAACAAACATAAACTTTCCAATTAAATTTAACATGGAGTTGATTTCTTTTCATGATTTAAAAAGAATAATAACTTACTTTTAAATAATATTAAGTGGGTTTTTTGGTCCTTATTTATTAGTAAATTCTGGTTCAGTTTATTACAATAAGTAAAGTTTTATTTGTTAACTCCTGAAATAAACTTTATTTGCTAAAAGTACATACTTTCACCAACATTTTAGTAAATTATTTTGCTGGTAATTATATAAATTTTACCTAAGAGATCAGAGTAGTTTTCTCATTTTTGTATATATATACCAACCTTCAGTTGTCTTGACACTAATCTCTTTTTAAAGCATATTCCTCTGTAATTTCTATTTAGTAGAAATTTGAGATTACAAGCTTGTTAAACTTTGATTTTATACCTTTAAAATTTTTGAATATTGTTTAGTTTACTGTGTTACATATTTTATCTATTCATTTTTCTTAAGGCAATATTTATAATTTCTAGTATAGCAAAATAGTGAGATATTAAGATTTACTGGCATTAAATAGTACTTAACATTTTCTTACAAAGCTTTGGTTTTTGAAAGCTCTTTTGTAGAATAAGATGTTTTTAACATCTTTTTAAAAGTTTTATTAAAGTATAATTTATATAAAAATATTGTACATATTTTATGTATACATTTCAACAAATTTGGGCACATGTGTTCATCTACGAAAACTTCACCACAATCACCTCCCAAAGGCATCACCTCCCAAAGTGTGTGTGTGTGTGTGTGTGTGTGTGTGTGTGTGTGTGTTTGTCTTAAGAGCACTTAAGATGAGATTTATCTTCTCATCATATCTAAGAAGAATTTAAAACTACAAATATTAGCAGAAATTGTGCTCATACATTTTTTTATTAAGAAATATTTTTTGTGTGTGACCAAGATGATCTATTTGATAAAATGAATATGCTATTTTAAAATTTGAATAAATATGTAATAAAGTGAACATATTCATTAAATCCCTGGTCAAGTAACACAATATCTTAAGAAAAAAAATTAATCACTTCAATGGAAGAAAAATTATCATGATTTGTAGGGAGATATGATTCTTCTCCATAAAATCTCTCAAGAGATAAACAACTTGGCATTAACAGAATGCTATAATGTTGCTGGATAGAAGATAACATTAAAAAAATTAACAAGTTTGAATTGACTAAACCAATTAAAAAATAAAATCTCATTTGAAAGATTTAATGGTATATAACAACAAGAATATTTTAGGGAACATAGACATATACCTACTAAATGTTATGAAAGTCATCTTAAACATAGTAAAAACTCATTGAGGAAAATCAAGAATTATTTGAGAAATAAAGCACTTATTTTCCCCCTTGCTGTGAAAGAGCAGGTTCATCCACTACAATACACTGCTGCTGGGAAAAGCAGACTGCAGATGAGTTCCAAGACTTAGTTTCTTTGCTTCCAGACCAAGACCATAGGAGACATATCCAGCCAGCTTAGCCAAAGTGTAGTTATATGTAGTTCATAGTACTTGATTTCAATTTGGAGAGCCTGGGTGGGTGGAGAAGGCCAGAGGGCAAGAGGGGAGTAAAGAGAAGTGTGGTTTTGGAAGTCTCTCTTCCCAAAAATTCAACTATTCTATACCAGATAAGTTTAAATAAACTCAATTTCTTCTTTTTGATTCTGTATTTTATTTGTATAGTAAGTTTTGTGGTCAGAAGTTTTTATATCAATTCAAATTGCTGCTCTTTAGCAGCTAAACAGGAGCAAAATATAATTTTTTTTGGAAAAAAATTATGATACTATATAAATTTTAATATACCCATTAAATTAAATAAATGAATTTTAGACAACCTTAATAAATATCTTTAAAAATTTTACCCTTGACACTTAACAAGCTGAATGAAACTTACATAATACTAGGAGTCATAATTAGCAAGAAAATCTTGAGACAGAATGGGAAGGGAGCTTCATCTCCTAGATATTAAGCTTTACTATAAAGCTATACAATTAAAATAATATGGTATGGCACAGAGATAGACTTGCCAATTAATCAAAATTGAGAGTCTATGAATTCACATATTTATAGGAATTTGATATATAATTGAAATAGAAAAGCAAATCAATATGGAAAGAAAGCTTTGTAAAAGCACATTCTGTCATGCCTATCTGTAAGTTTAGGTTCATCTGCTTGGGCCTGAAACATGCTGTGTCTTTCATGTGTCCTCAATTTACACACTGTTTCGACATATTCCTTCTTCAATGCTCTTTCTGTCTTTAAGTAGATTTCAGTTTTTGATTTCCCTTATTTTTCAATCTCTCTACAAAACTTTTTAACATTTCTTGCAAAGCAGGCCAAATAGCAAAAAAATTTCTTTAATTTTTGTTCATATTTCTTTTTTAGTTTTGAAGGATAATTTTATAGGGTTCAGAACTAAGTTGACAGCTTTTTTTTCCCCAACACTTTAAACACTTTAAATATTTCACTGTACTCTCTTCTTGACTACATGGTTTTCTGTGAGGTCATATAATTCTTTCTTCCCCAACCCCCACTGACTTTTTTTCAAATATTTTTGTCTTTGTTTTTTCTGAAGATTGAATATGGTATGCTTAGGTATGTATGTGTGTATGTGTGTGTATGTGTATATATGTATATATATTTGATATTCTGCTCAGTGTTCTCTGAGCTTTTCCATCTGTGGTTGTTGTTTAGAATGATTTTGGGAAAGTAGTCATTATTGCCTGAAAGATATCTATTCCTTTCTTTTTTTTTCTGGTATTCCTATTACATATAGTTTCACCTCCTGTTGTTATCCCATAGTTCTTATATGTTTTCTTCATTTGTTTCCAATATGATTTTTCTTTTCAGTTTTTGCAAGTTTTTATCTAAATACCTTCAAGCTCAGGGATTTTTTTTTTTCCTCAGCCATGTTCAGTCTACTAATAAAAGTATCCAGGTCATTTTCCCATTAAAGAAATTTTCATCTATGTTTAATGTATTCAAATTCTAGTATTTCTTTTCGATTGTTAGAATGTCCATCTCTCTAGATACATTGCCTATATGTTCTTGCATGTTGTCTACTTTTTCCGTTAAAGTCTTTAGCATATTAACCAGTTTTTTTCTTTTAGTTCCTAGTCTGTCAACATAACCTTCCTGCCATATCTGATTCTTGTTCTTGCTTGCTCCATCTTTTCAAACTGTATTCTTTACCATTTATTATGTCTTGAAACTTTTACTGGAAAGGCAGGCATGCTGCATTGATTAAAAGGGGTTAAGACCTCAACATAAAAATTTGGGCAGGATAGAATTTAGTCATAGCACTTCCATTTCAGTTTTACTTAATTATTTTTACCCTTAAGTTCTTATTAGTTCATAAATAATTTTAAAGAATATTGTACTTTCAGAATCTTACTGTATTACAGAAGAATCTTCATAATATTTTCTTTATTGTCAAATGCCTCTCTAATTTTAAAACTCTCCTACTTTTTCCTTACATTGAACATTTTTTTATTTATTAGCTCTAACCTTTGAAACTTTATATTTGTTATCTTTATTATTTCAAGTTGCTGACATTGCCAAAATGGAATGAGATTAGGCTACCTTAACAATAGTGTAAAAGTCAATTCTAGTAAGTTCATAGTCTCAGCTTGTCAAGTAAGGTAACCTTAATTATGAGGAATAGCTTATAGATATGTGTGGTTCTTAAATTATGCTTCCTTATCCATCAAAATTGAGTCCTCTGTTCATTCCAATATAACAGTGATGATTCTTTTTTTAAAAAGAACTATAGTAAATATTTCATAAATTACTTATATTTTACTTTTTGTTTGACCTTGGCAGTTATTTCTTAGCAATCAATTCAAAAAATATTTATTTATTTATTTTTCTCTTACAATTTTATAATGTCAAGTTAGATTTTTATCTAACTAAAATACATGCGGCATGTGTATTTTAGAAGCATACTGATTCTAAATCCCGCTGTCAATTTGATGAACATATTCAGAAAGTGTTAAATGAAACTATTCATCAAAAATCAAAATCGAGATAAATTTTGATGTCTCCAGACACCTTGAAAGAAGGCACTTGCCTCTTTCGAATTTAGTTACTTACCATATTTTAATAAAGTACTGAATGTTATTTTGTAAATCACAGTTTTGGTGTTTTCAGTTATGATATATGTGAATTTGACTCTGGAGTTGTTTCAAGGACACAGTAGTGGGTGTTTGAAGATATAGGCAATTTAAAATGAAGCTCATCCCATAAAAACAGAAGATCTGAATGGACAATTCTCAATGTCACTTCAGAGTTATTGGCAATGAAAGGGGATATATTTAAGGCTTTTCCAGGCCTTTCAGTAGTGAAGAAAGCTTTAGGTTGGTTTACACTCTGACTGCTTCATTTACAATTCAATTAGGATGAATGTCACTGGAGGCAAATACTGTGAACAGCATTTCTAGATTCATTTATAAAGATGCCTAGCAGATAACGCAGGTTCAGTTTCAGGAGTTAGGTTCCCGTGGAACTTTAGGTATGCTAGGGAGAATTATAGTCCCTTCTAATCATTAAAATGCATGCATGGAATACTTCAAGCCAGCTTATTCATCACTCCTGAAACGCTGACAAAATGCTTAAGGGCTTGCTTCTTCGCTAAGGTGAAACAAGAAAATTCTTTATTCTTTAAGGTTCAGAATGATATTTTGCATAGATAGTTCCATTTTTAATGAAACTTATTATCCACAGACTAAACCATGCACTAGTTGCTGCTGTTATGCAGCATGCTGCTTCGTATGTGCACATGAAGTTATGTCAGGGAGAGAAAACATGCTCTCATGTTAGAGCAGGAGATAGTTTGCCCTTAATATCACTTGTTCTAACGTCATTATTCTGTAGATTTTATCTCTCCCTGAAAATGTTAGTCATATTTATGTATAATATGAACATTTGAACAAATGATATCAAATTAGTTTATCGAAGAACTTGTTTTCCAAATTAGAGTCAACGTTTGAATGACTCTAGCACTTTGAAATTTTTTTATATCTTTCCATGCAAAGCTCAAATCACCTTTAAATGAAGTGCTTATATAAAAAAAAAAAAAATAGTAAAGTGCTCTTAGTAATTTTCAAGCAGTATGCACAGCATTGCCCAGAATTTGAACTCTTCCAGATTCCGTTTCCAATAAATTTAAATTGCTTTGTATAGTAAAGAGTAATTTAAAATTATTGAAGTGCTCCCACAGAAGAATACCCATAAAATGTAAAGCTTTTCAGTGATTTTAATCACTATGCATACTTTAGAGTAATTTCAACATATCAAATGCTTTGATATTTAGTTTCCATTGCTTTAATTTGAAAGAATGAAAAAGTACCAGATCAAAATAGCATTTATAATCAGTGGAAGTTGTAACTAACCTGAATTTTAAATTGACTTAAACCTGTAAAATATAACTGTATTATTGATATAAGAAAAATAGCCACCATTTTAACAATTATCTATAATGCTAATTTATATATCCTTGTTAGACTAGATTGAATTTATTATTCTAGTGTGTTTACACAATAGACCAAGGGTGTACTTTTCTATTTTACACTTTCCATATGGGTATGGAAGAATGATGGTGACTACTTACAAATCATCAGAGGTGTTTATATAATAATTTGAGAAAAAATAGTCTTAATCTACTCAAGATCAAGCAAATACCAAATAGGGTAAGGTTCAAGAAAACCATACCTATTTATAAAATCAAACTAGTGGAGGACAAATATAAAGAAAAATTTTGACAGCATCTACAGAAAAATAAAAAATTACATTTAGGGAAACTAAAATTGCAAATATATTGCAATAGTTATTAATGTATTTTATAAATTGTGATATAGTCATATGTATATTATGCTTCTCTATTAGCACAATAAATAACCAGAAAACACATTTAAATTTAGGAAAGTTACATTTTATATATTAAGATAAGTGAGTATAGATTGTAATTGCTTAACATTAAACTCTAGTCTGATTGATTAACTTTCTTCTACATACTGATTGACAAATGATTGTCAATGGGCAGTGCTGCAAAGCAACTTTGTCTGAGTCAGCAATTGAGAACTCAGAATCAAGGTGTTTTGTGGCCAAATGACTGCTAGGCTCAAACTCGCTCAATAGATAGCTAGTTTTATTGCACAGGAATCTGTAGACAGCAAAATGGCAATCAGTGGTATTTTCTTGATCAAAATTACCACTGCGATTTGGAAATATTGAGGAATATAAAACATAATTCCAGATCAGTGCAAAAGTGTGATGTTAAATAAAAATATCTGAGATTTCAAAGATATTTTTCCCCAAGCCAAAATTCACGGTACCTCAGAATTGTACCCACGAACTGCATAGACTTCAAGAACCTGTGATCTAAATATTTGACACTAATCTGAATTACCTTCAGAATGAAGAATGGATATACTGATGTATCTGTACATGTATTGATATATATAGAACATTCACAGAACTTTAGAATTAATAAATCACTTATTCTACATAAAAATCTGTGTTTGATATAATTATTCTATATTCTGTATGAGGAAACTGAGGCACAGGATAGTTGAGTAATTTGCTAAGATTACATGGATTGTGAGTAGGGAAATAAAATCAAACACTAGAAAAATTACCCCATAGTCAATGTGTTAATGACCAGGCTAAAATTCTTATTTGGAAGTAAGTTTTTTTCCTTAGGTATATTTACCAATTTTTGTAATAAGTATTGTAATTGTAGTAATGCATTTAGTATAAAGAATCAAGTTAGGCTTGTGCAAAATGGAGAAAGCACAAAGGTCCAATTATACCACAAAAGGGTGTTCAAATACTTAAATCCATATACTAAAGGCAGCAATGAGAGAGTTTAGAGGTTTTCTTAAAGAAACAGAATCCTGCAATGTTCTATTAAATCTTATGTCTTATATAGCTAAATTTCTTCATTTGATAGTTTTCATATATTACTTTATATATATCATTTCCAATTCTTTATGCTTTAAAAAATTTTATTTAAACATAAAACAAAATTATCTATCACAAAGTCAGTATTGGGTATTCATGTATCTTACACTAAAAGATTTATTTTTATAAAACAGAAACAATATTCTTCTCAATTAGTACTGGAGAATAATCATTATATATCTGATTAATAAGTATGTATATTTAGCCTGAGAAAGATTTTCTTATTGATTATAATATAGAATCAAATTTTATAAAACACAGGTTTTAAAATATCAAATGGTAAGGTAGATTTATTAATGTTAAGATGATACATAGCCATTTCTGATGTTTATTTTCATTTCATTGATTTTTTTTGTGGCACTATGAAAGATTAGATCTTATTTCTGAGCCTTTCATTTATGCCATTTCATCTTTTTAAGTCACTAAACAAGTCTAAAAATAATGACCAAAGTTATTTGAAGACATAGCTCTTCAGATGTTAATAATCTTTATTTATTTAATCACCTTTATAAAAGCATTTCTAGTGAGCATAAACTTGATGTAAACTTCACTGTTGCTACAAAAAAATGACATGAATCAATGTGTTCCATTATGCTACTGCCACAAAATAGGACTTAATGTGCAAAAAAAAAAAAAAAAATCTCATATAATGCACTAACCTATTTAATATTTGGGTATTCTAAAAGGATCTAATTCACTCAGGTCATATATACATAAGATATCTCTTCATTAACCACTTAAAAGTTAGATACAATCATGTTTTATCTAGGACAGCTGCAGTTTAGAAATGTGCATTTCGTTAACCAGAAAATATATGAAATATGAAGACACTGTACGACATACTTGGTCCTTCAGAATCTATTAGTGCAATAGTCTAGATGTATTGACTAACTTAGCTATATTGTAATAGATCCCATATTTGTTCTCATAGACACAGTGTGATTCCATATAGAAAATCCATAAAACACTGCTATGGCCTCTGAAGATTGAAATGCAAGTCAATGTGGACAACAGGTTGTTGAAGGGATCTCAAACTACTAGAAGTGCAGTTTGCTAATATAACATATAACTGAAATTAAATAAATCTTACAATTGAAATGGTATGATAAACTTCCCATAAATTCACCTCCTCTGGGAAGAAAAAAATGCATGTCAACTTTTTATTTCAAAGTATTCTGATATCAATTACATGAATCTGAAAAAAACTGAACTCACAGAAACAGAAAGTAAAATGGTGGTTACCAGGGGCTGGGGTTTGGGAGAATTGGGGAGATGTTATTTAAGACAACAAATCTGCAACTAGTAGATGAATAAATTTTGGAGACCTAATGGACAGTATTAGTCAATACTGTATTATAAATGTCAAGGTTGCCAAAAGCCTAGATTTTAATTATTCTCACCACAAAAAAGAAGTGATAATTATGTGACATGATAGAGGTATTAACTAAACTATATTGGTGATTGCATTGCAATTTATAAATATATCAAATCTATCTATACATTATATACGTAAAATTATAGTATTTTTATATATCAATTATATCTCAATTAAAAATAGAATTTTTGGCTGTGGGCTAAATTTAAATAAGGCATGATCCTAATTTAGTAATATTTCTCACACAAAATGCAGGTGAGAATAAGGGTAGGCACATTTTTCAGTTCTAGGTATAATTTAAAAGTCTTCTGTTTTTGTTGCTGACATGAGAACCACTTGAATTCTTTTAACCTTAGTGGTTTGTTATATTAAAATAAATGCAATAAAATGTACTCATCTCCACATATTTTTAATATAAAAATATGGTAAGCAGGGCAGAATATCTAAAACAAGAGTTTTACTTCTTACCTCTCATTTTTATGTCTCATTTTTATGATGTGCTTCATCATTGAATGCTTGTTTTTGAAGAGCATAAATTCATTAAGGTCATGCAGATATAAAATCTCATATACGATCTAGGGCTTTTCAGGGGCTTGAGAGGTAGACATAGGATATTTTATGTAGATTATTCTATGATTCAGAGTATGAAACCTATCAAATAATACATTTCTTCTAGGAAAAAGGATATACTTTCCCAATACAACAATATAAATTAGAGTTTGTGTGTGTGCCCAATGGACTGCAAAGAGTAAAGTGGTTATTATCTAACTGCAGGCAGTTTCTATCTTTCATAAACTTTAATTTTCTTGTTTTTCTTATTAAACACTGTCTCAGCTTTCTTTTTTAGGAAACACTTTCTGAGGATATCAGAACACTTGAAAATAGGAATGCACATAGGCATAAGGATTCTTTATGCTTGTCTTATGAATTTTTAAAAATCTCTTTCCAAGGTACTTTAAAGGGTGATATTTGTACCCTTATAATTGATTCAGGGTAGACATCTAAAGATGTAAGTGATAGAAGTCTAAAAATATTAATAAATGATAAGATGGCCTAAGCATGTTTAAAATTGCATTGTGATTTATTTCATGTGATAGTGAACAGCCCCACCTTTAGCTCTGAGTCTATTGGAACACATAGAAAATATATTTAACCAGAAGTGATTCGTAAAGTATTGTGGGAGGGGAATATATTTATAATTGAGTCTTGGAGGATAAGTATCTTTTAGCCAGATGGAATAAGAAGGAAATAAGGGGAGATTTTGGTCATAGGAAAACAACATAAGCTAAGGAATGAAGCCAAAAATGATTATCAAATTGGAGAAAGTTTGATTAGCTTAATATTACAGGTATGAACCACAAGTATGAATGAAGTCAGGGGTTACAATACAAAGCTAAATAGTTAAGAGAGCTCAAGATAATAATAGGCTTCTGTAGATATTCTGAGAAATCTTATTTCTGAGGGCAATAGAGAGAAAACTAAAAGGATATAAGTAGGAGAAAGATACAGTGGTCTGCATTTCGGATAATGAACTGGCAGTGAAATGGAGGATAACGTGAAGAAGTGGTTAAGACTGAAAATGCAAAGACTAGCCAAATTCCATCAATAATTATAGACAGTTTAGAAAATAGTAAGTTAATCTGAATATATAAACAGTGGTGGAGTTAAAAGCTACTAAGGATATATATTCAATAGGATTTCTTGATTGAATATAAAGCAAATTAAGGAGAGGGAAATTTGAGGATTCTAAGACTTCTTGCTTGTACACGAGGAGGAAAGTAATAAGCAATAGGAGAAATAATTGTGGTGGTTTCTGTGGGTATCATGAAGAAGACGCTTGGAACAAAATTATATTTGAAATACTTGTGTGAAATGCAAGTGAAAATGCCTTTACATAACTGTGTGTATGTATATGTATATTTATGTATGTGTATGTGTGTATGTGTATGTCTGATGCTATTTTAAGGGATTTTTAATGTTTTTTATTTCAATTATTATTATTATTATCTATTACTTTAGATATCTATTATTTAAAGACTTTTCATTGTCACTTTCCTTATAATTCAATAGAGCCAGAGAAGATTTTCTTAAAAAACAACTTGGATCCTGCCATTTTTCTTCTTAATCCTTTGATTTTCACATTTTCTTTTTATATTAAAAGCAAAATTGCTTGTAATGACACCCAGGATTTATAATGATCTCTACCATTATTTTGTCTGACCTTCTTTTGTGACATATCTCCAAATGTAAAATATGCTCCATCAGTACTAACTCATTAAATTATTTGATTTTGCCCCATTTCCTCACTTCTACATATTTCCATGTGCCTATGTCCTAATCACACTCTGTCCAGTAAATGCTAACTTAACATACAATATTATTTAGACTTCATCTCAATGTCAATATTTTTTCTTCATAACTCATGCATTTTTGGTTCAGCTGCCAATTCCCTTTGCTGCCAGAGAATCTAAGATACCATTCCAAAAAAAGAGAAGGAAAGTAAAAGAAAGAGAGAATAGGAAAGAAGGAAAGGGGTAGGTAGGGAAAGAGGAAAAGAGGGTGGAAGGAAGAGAGAGAAAGGCAGAGAGAAAAAAGATAAATAAATGTGGAAAGATCTTACATTGATTTAAAGTTGTTCATATTAAAAGGCAATTTCATATTGGGATATAATAGGAAATGTTAGTTAACTTCATTATTAAAAAACATGATTTGATTTATAGAATTACTCTTAAACATTTCAATAATATTAAAGTATGTATCAGTTTCAAAGGGAAACTGCAAATGTAGTCTTTGCATAAACACATGGACCAGATTGTTATATTTTGCTGTTTGAAACATTAAAATTATCCAGTTCCTTCTTGTTTTAGCTTAGTAAATAATTTCTTCATGGGATTTAATATTATAGTTTCTGTTTTATTCATTTCTCATACCAATTGGAATTCTATTTTATTGAAAATTTCAGGAGAGAATACTAGAAACATCTTTATTCTTATAGTTATGGGAACTCAGACAAAGTGATCATGAAATTAATTCAACTGAAGTCAAACCCACCAAGCATAGAAATTTTAAAAAATGTTTTAAAAATAATTTATAATTATAAGGACTAATACTTTTTAAATATTGTGATGAGGAAAGAAGAGGTAAACCTATAATTATTTAATGTACTAGGAATATGAGGATATTAATTTTTTTTTCTGTCATATATACTGACTGGTACATTTAGCTGTGATTCCATTCTAGGAAACATCAACTTAAAAAACTTACAAGATTTGTAGACTGTTGGCAACAAGTCGTTTTTTCTCTAGTGTTGTAACAAAGCTCCTGAAAGGAGTATATGAAAACTGTTTTCATAATGAGCACTAAACATATTATTTTTTACACAGATAGCAGGTAATCTGGTAGTTCTTGCGTCTGAAATGCAAAGACCCACACAGAGACACGTACTCTCGTACAGCAATCAAACTTAGAAAGATGTACTTGTTCACTTTCAAATATTTATTCTGATATTTGCTCATGTACTTGGTTGTAATGTAATACTATAACAGGGATCATTTTGGTCCTCTGGAATTGAAGTTGAATACAGTGTTTGTCAAAAACTCAAAATCATTAAGTTTTGTCAACATTTCAGATTTTCTTGGCTCAGAGTGAAGAGAACGTTTCTGTGATAAAGGAATACCCACATTCAATGGGATGTTTCACTAGAGAGAAATAAGGTGCTCCACAGAGAGAGAAAAATAAAATCAGGGAGATATCAGAGATCAGTGAACATCCAAAATGTGATCTGAATTAATGCACTCAAAATATTACACTGTAAACATCTTTTTTTATGTGTTGTCAAACTAATACCATTTCAGCCATCTAGAACGCTTCCTGTGTGTACATGACTCAGATCCTTAATGACCAATTTTTTATGTTCGTCCATTAAAATATCTCAACTTCAACTGACAAGTATCACAAATTTTTTAAAATAAAAGTTATTTATATTACTTTGATTTTAGATATTTGTGACAGTTGGTATAATTTTGTCACTAACATTAAAACCTCAAACAACATTAGATTTATAGGTCTTTTTGAAATTTTAAAATTTCACTTTGAAATTAATATTAATATTTCTATTTCACAGTGATACATATACAAATGAAATTTTGAAGGCTCCAGATGCTTTATTTAAATCACACGTATTTTGTGTTAATTCCAAATAAATGAAGTCTGTAATTTATCAAAGATTTATCAAGATTATCAAATTATTTAAGTAATAACAAACCGTATTTCAGTTTTTGAACAATCATAAAATGCAGAAAATTTAATAAAAATGTATACTAGACTTTAAAATCCTTTATTTCTATAAAACATTAGCTAAGAACCATTGTATTTTTCTTTGAAATTTAGCTTTTTGCTCAGTCATTTAATAATACTAGAAATGTGCTGAGAGGAAGCAGCCGTTTTACTAACCATGAAGATGGAATCAATTCTCTTTTGGAGATTTTACCCTGTTCAGAGCTAGTGCAAGTTACCTTACTGTAAGAGCATATAAAGAAATCCAGAGTCTTCATATACTGTATTACAGTTGTAGTATAAATCTCTAAGATTACATTTTAGACTAAGCCACATAGTCAAATTGCTCTCTATCCATTCTTCTTTAAGATTAAAAGTCCCACAACTCTGACAGTCGAACTCCTTAGAAAACATTATTCTTTGACATCAATATGTCTTGCACAAAATTAAATGGCAAGTGAAAGGCTTCCCACAGTGAGATTCTAGAAAACAGTGTATGAATGTAAAGGCCTTGCTCATTACAAATCACTTCTATGGGACAGTCTTCTACAGTGAGTCTATTATATATGGGAACAGAGGGGTACTGTGAAATAGGATATGGCGCAAGCCAGCAGAATAAATATTCAAATATCTGCAGGAACAATGGGAAGCCATAAAATGCTACAACAAATAGAAAAATGACAGTACAAAAAAGACCTTAGGCATTTTTGAGGATAAAAAATAATATAGCTTTATTAGTGGATGTGAGGTGAGTCTATATAGTTAGTATGTACGTGGATACTATTATTGTTCAGGGAAATACAAACACATAAAATCGATGAAAATAAAGACCAAATGTTTAAATTCCTTCAGTGTGGGGTTTAAGGTAGAGAATAGTAAAACTGAGCTATATATACATAGTATCACAGCGACATGATTCATGACGTCTTTATAGAAAGAGCAACTATCAGTACAGCCATTACTTTGTAGTTGATTTGTTTCCTGTTAATATTGTAATAAAAACGTATTTTTCTATTCTTTAGGTCTCATCCCATTTAGTTTTCGAAAGGACATGATCCTTATTCTCTCTCTCCTTTTATTTTTTTTGCATTTCTTCACTGAAATTTTTCAAACTGTATGTAAACATGTCCTGGCTCTCCAAGTTTAAAAAGAAACAAAATAGAAAGCTTTTCTTTTTCTGACATTTACATCATCTCTCATATTAATAGCTTCCATATAATTATTCTGTCCCACTTAAAGCAAACTGCCTCCAAAGAATAGACTTTGCTCTCTCCATCTCAGTTTCGCTCAAGGACTGTTCTCTAAATGTCTCTAATCTGACTTTTCCCCTCACCATTCCACTGAATGTGAAAATGGCATCCTCCACATCAAATATAATTATCAGATTTTTATTTAATTTTATTCTACCTGTCAGTTATGTTGAATATAATTTATTACTCCATTTTTCTTCAGATATGTCTGTCTTGGATTTCATAACCCAGTACTCTTAAGATTGTTATTTAATGACTGTCCTTTTTTGGCATCCTTTACTCATTTTATTCCTTTTACCAAACTCTGTTGCATAACCCAAGAGTCATTATTGATTTCTCTTCTCTTTCAAACTAAAATGACCTCTTTCAGGTTCCTGATTATGTGCTTAGGACTCTACACTTTATATATGTTTATTTCAATTCAGTTTCAGATATTTAATATCTCCATATTTTTCCACTTGAATGTTCCTTAAGCAAATTAAATTGAACATGTTCTGAATATCTCTCTAAAGGCCTTCTGTGTTTTATTAGGTTTCCTTTGTTTAAACCCTTAAAATGTATCACACATTTTCCAGTTTTCTTCATTTCAATTGTTTCTATCCTAGAAATTTCTCCAATATATCTAAAATATAATTCAGTAATAATCGACCTCTAAGTTTCACTATTGTATTTTACAATCCATTCTGCTCAAAACACAAAAAGAGTCACTCTGAAATAGTAAGAAAATATAGATTTTTCTACTAAAGTACTGCTTCTTTTCTTTATGGAAGGAAGTAGATGAAAATACGTTCAATTACATGACCTTTATCTTGAAAAAAGACCAGACATGCTCTATGACTTCTGAAACTTGATAAATTTTACCTCACAACCTTGGTGCCTACATACTTGCTACTTTCTTATTTTATCTAATTAGCATGATCTCAATAATATAGTGGAATAGCGTGAAAACCTATGTCATGTACAATTGCCCCAGGTCTATTTGGAGTATTTCATGACAGAGGGCATGAGAGTTAACACGGACTTTGGGCTAGTCCATAAATTTATACTGTTATCTATTTCACATGAATGTAACCTTTGAAGCCCTGGTTTTCTCATAAGAATGAGAAAAAATTATAGTTTCCAGGTCAGTGTTTATCTATGTATCTGAAGTAGAGCCATCTACTTTAGCTAAGATACTACATCGAATAGCAGCAGTAATTGGATGTGTGATTTGCATGAGTTTGCACTCATCTGCTATCATTCTCCAGGATGTGTTTTTTTTTTTTCAAGGAAGGGTCAGGTAGGCAAAGTAAAAGGAGAATGTAATGGGGAAAATCACCTATGTCATTTATATCTTTAATAATATATCCAATCTCTAACATTTTCCTCTGCTTAACGATACTATATTTCTTTTGATATAATATCTTGGGTAGGAAGCAATACTTATTGATGCTTCTACTTGCCCTTTCACCACAGATCTTACCCTATTAGTCAAAGAATCAATATGTCTACCACTGATGTCCATGCTAATTATGCATTTGTGGAAAGTGCAGATAACCATAAGTCCTTGAGTCCAGGGGACCCATTGTCCTTTCTTGTGCTAGTTACCTGAATAAATGGCTATAGGATTTTTTTTTAGGAAGAACTAAGATAAATCATTATCATATATACTTTCTACAGTGTTACAGGCTTCTCCTCTGGGGGACTTGGCCTCTTGTTTAGTTAATGGGTTCTGAGTTTACAATATGATTGAAGAACTGAGCAAGGGAAAATGGCTTTTCATTGAAGTGGCTATAATCAGCCTCCTGATTTTCCTATGTTTTATGTTTTTAGGTAGATTGAGCAATTTTTAAACTTTTTTTGACTGGGACCATCATTTTTGCCCCCATGGACATGGTATTATTTTAACTATATCCATAGTTATGCATAATGATCCATAGGAGTCACCTCTTCCCTCTCCATCCTCCCTTTCTTAGTTTGATAGTTGTGCTCACCTTTCTTTTCATAGTTTAGCGTACTCCCTGGCCTCTAAGATATCAGGACTCTATCATTCTCACTGCTACCACAGAACAGTTGTGTAGCAACAGTTTCTACTCTGTCCTAAATTATAGAAGGCAGACACCTCTGTGCTTCTCGGTGGTACTCTTGCTTCACTCACCATCACATTTCTGATTACTTTGGTGAATGAAATGTCCTATGGGGCTTGCCCACCAAACATAATCCTCTTCTAGATTTGTTAGCTGTGCACGTTATATCATCTTAGCATGCTCATTTTCTCCACATATTTTATTTAATGAGATATAATTTACACGTAACATTGTGTAAGATTAAGGTGTACAACATGTTGATTTGGTGCATTTAAATATTGCAATCTGATCACTACTGTAGCTTTAGTTAACATCTCTATCATGCCGCATACTCAGCACCTCCCTGTTAGGGTTACCTTGTACCTTCATGCAAGTTTTGGTCAGGAGAAGTAGGAGCAAGCCTGAGAGGCAGTGTCTTATAAGGCACTTGCTTCGTGTAAATTAAACTCTGTCATCTATCATTTAGTTGATAGGAGTAGCCACTTCTCCAGGCTCAAAGGGGTCTGATATTTCTTAGATTCATGATTTTGAATGGTTTCAACTATAAGTCTTTATCTGATATCTCAATTCTCTATTTCTTCCCAATTATTGCCTTGACCATTTTTTTTTTTTATATATATATACAGAGAAAAAATCAACTTTCCAAGGAGTATTCTAATTATATAACTAAGCTTTGGGCCTAATGCTCAGCTTTTTCTGCATTCTGGCTTCATGAGAGCCTACTTATATGCAGCCAGGATAGCCTCTGATATTCACATTCTGTATTTAATTGCTGATCATTCACCCTCTCAGTCTTTTATCATCCTTTTCCAATGCATCACTTATCCCCAGCAACAGCCATCCAATTCTATTGTTTTAATGATTACAATTTTCTCCATATTTCAAGACACCTGCTACTTTTCACAAGCTAGTGCATTTTCTCCCACTGTAGTACCTCCAGTGGGAGTCTTAACAATAGCAGTTTTGCAACACCACCCCATGCTGAGGGCTATCTGTGGTTCACTTACCTCCAGTGAAGCAAACCTCTAGGCCAACTGGTCAGTGAGTAATCCAGGTCAAATATTCCATTTAGCAACTGCTTATTTGGACCACTTCTGTTTCCAGCTATTGCTAGTTGAATTATCCATGATGCAATTGACTCCGAGATGGAGATATTTGCAAGTAGGAATATTAGTGGAAAATGTTTTGGGGATTGGTAGCTGCTGAGAGTTAAAGAAGCAAGGTTGGGTATACAAAGAACTAGGTGGCTGAGGCAGTCACATAGAAAACGTAGGTAGCTGCTGCATCGATACAGAAGCCTCAGCAAATCTTATGGGGAACTCTGGAGCTGGGGTAACTATGTAGAACTGAAACAGGAGGCCAGGCTTTCCTAACTACTGATTGTCCAGTCACTGGATGTGTGCTGCCCGCAGGAAGGGGATTTTTCTATACAAGAGCAACTCATTTTAGCTAAGGTCAGTGTTTTAAGGGGGACTCAGCTGTGAAAAGGCAGTCCTTAACACTCCCAACAGCTATGGGAAGGAATGCTTTATTCCTGAAAGCAGAAAGTTGGGAATCTGGAGAAAAAACCGTCATGTTCATTTCAAGGAATAAATCATCACCGCCTGATATACAAAATTCTCTCTTCAGAATCACTTTTTGTTTTACTATTGCTTAATTTTACTTTATTTTTTTATCATTCCCAGAAGTTATCTTATTTTTATGGCTCTTATATTTGTCTCCCTACACTAGGGTGTAATCTTCATAAGGAGTATAATCTCAATAAGAGCTTTCTGACTTATTCAAAGCTGCTTCTCCAGCATTTAGAAAGTACTTCCTACACAGTGTATAATCAACAACTTTGTGTGCTGCCTGTGACTAATAGAAACATTAAACCAGAGTATTGTAAGTTTTTTATTGATAATAATTATGCTAAGGGCAGTTAAGAAAAAGCATTACTAAGATCAGCTTTGGCGTCTTAGTCTGCTCAGGCTGCCATAACAACATACCATTGTCTCGGTGGCTTCAACAACATGCATTTTTTTTGTTATAGCTCTGGAGGCTGCAAAGTCCAAAATCAAGGTGCCAGCCAGTTAGACCCCTCTTCCTGGCTTATGGACGGCCACTTTTTCACTGTGTAATTCATGCTCTGGGGCCTCTTTCTTTTCTTATAAGGGCTCTTTGCCTATTAGATTAAGGTCCCACCTTATGATCTCAT
Organism: Cynopterus sphinx; assembly: GCA_030015415.1. Taxonomy (NCBI): domain Eukaryota; kingdom Metazoa; phylum Chordata; class Mammalia; order Chiroptera; family Pteropodidae; genus Cynopterus; species Cynopterus sphinx. The sequence goes on from CM057379.1 coordinate 13,646,914, forward strand.
GTAACCTGCATCATCTCACAGACACTAACTCCAGATACAGTCATTTGGGGTGTTAGGACTTCAATATAAGAATTGTGGGGAGATGCAAACATTTAATTGACAACAACTGAGTTATAAAGAACTTCAAAAAAAAAAAAAATTGTAAGGAAAAACTTCCTGCATGAGCCACCTTTGTGCGGCAGTATACTAGCTAATGTCTAACAACTGCCTGGTAAGGTACAGTTATTGCAAATATTGTTTATAGTTTTTTTCATGCTAATGAGTAAGATAAAAGTGAAACAACAGAAAATGTATGTCAGAACTGCTTGTTCATCAGGGATGTGAGTAAATTTTTCTGAGTTAGATAATTGTTTTTGACTAATGGAAGAATATTTCCTCAATGTTTTTGTGTGTGTTTGCAATTTGATTACAGACATGGTACGCCTTTAAACTTAATTTGAGAGGCATTTTCTACAATATTTTCTGGGTTTTTTTATTGTTTATGCATTAGTTTATACCTTCTCTATACATTTCTTCCCTGCCCCCACTTTATTGAAATGTAATAAACAATTAGTTGCATGTATTTACATTGTACAACTCAATGAGATTTTTTTCAATTATAGTTGGCATACAATAATATATTAGTTTCAGTTATACAGCATAGTGATTAGAGGTCTGTATAACTCACAAAGTGATCTCCCCATTAAATCTAGTACCCATCTTCCCCCGTACATATTTATTACAACATTGTTAACTATTTTCCTTATGTTACACTTTATGTCTCCAATATTTTCTTAATCCTACATAACATTTAATATTTTCTCCCCTATTTTATAGTATTTGTTGATTTCTGAGGTGGAAATATTCTTGCCAGGACTGATTTCAAACTACCAAACTAATGTTGTTGAACTCAGTTGGGAAAGAGATTCATCGTAATACAACATATTATATTATTTTCAACATACATATACAATAGACAACCTCACAAACATAGAAAATAATAAAATGAGATTAAAAAGGGAGTTATGAGTTTTGAGTATGCATTTTGTTTTCATGTTATTTACTTAAGTCATATGATTTAAATCTTAAGCTTTTTAAAAACTGTTGCAAAGTTGCTGAAAATTGAACATTGGCTCTCACGGCTGATGTGACTGGCTCTGGCACAGCACTGCTTTGTGTGGATGAGGTGATCAAACAGGATTACTAAACACGAAGCAAGGGACAGTAAGAAATGCCTTTCAGTAGAAGGAGCGTGCATGAGTGTAAACATGCTTAGATACAATAAGCCCAGCATGGTCGATGGACCTAAAGTAGTTCTGTACATATGAAAGATTGTGTTTTGGCATATTACAAGAAATAGGAAATAGGTGGATGATTAAGGGCCTGATACTCAGTATTAAGAATAATAGTTTTCTCCTAATTGAGAATGTATCAGGCAAGATTGGTATTATGGAGTGAAAGTTTGTGTCTCCACAAAACTCAGATGTTGAAGCCCAAATCCCAATGTGATGATATTCGGAGGTAATTAGGTAATGAGGGCAGAGCCCTCATGAATAAGATTAGTGCCCCTCCAAGAAAAGTCAAAGAGTTAAGTAGCCTTTTTCCCACCGTATGAGGATATGAGTTTGCAAACATGGAGAGGATTCTAACCACAACCTGATGATGCTGACACCCTGATCTCAGACTTCCATTCTCCAAAACTATGAGAAGAAACTTCTCTTGTTTATAAATTACCCAGTTTATGGCGTTTCGTCGTAGCAGCCCAGGCTGATGAAGACAACTGACTAGTTTATCTGCAATACAGAACAATATCTCCATCTCAGGGTCCGAAAACAGCAAAATTTAATTCTCACTTTTTTTACATGTCTAATGCTGGTTAGCAGGGGTTCCTGCTCTTTGTAATTAAATAGGTCTGAAAGCTGATGCAGGCTCCATCATCACATACTTCAGCCTTCTTGGGGCTGAACCTCAGTGCAGGAAATAACTTAGAGAATTGTGCCCATGCTTTTAAATGGAGCGCCTGGTAGAAGTGACACACATCACTATCCTCATAATTAAAGGGCTGAGGTCAACTGCATGATAAATCTAAGTTTAATACCAAAAGAGAGGCAAACCAAATGTTTCAGTGAAGGCTAATAGTATCTGCCACCGTGGTTAAGAATCTTTGGAGAGTTTTATCATCACCTTGACATTTTGAATATTTAAACTATTTGTGAAATAGCTGTAGGAGTAAGTGATGAATTTAACTACCCTATTGAAATCCTGTATTTTAATTAATTTCATAAATGGCAAAAGAGTGAATTATACCCAAATTATCTCTGGAAATTGGACTCTGCCACAAGCATATAAGGGAGGTTGAAGTGGCATCTCAATTTGTACAAAACTATATTGATTAAAAAACGACTCTTGGAGGCAGGAAAATTGTACAATCACTTTTATTCAGGATGAATTCAGAACCTGAGGAAACTACCATCTCTTTGAAACCATAGTGTTTTTATTATGGATTTCTTTGGGTGATGTTAAGCACATGGTCACTTCAGAAATGGTCAGTGTCACTCATGCCCTGCCCCACAGCTATTTCATAGGTAACTTTCCTGGCCCAGTGAAGTTAGGCCAGGATATTTTTACTTGACAAACATGATAAAAATCAAAATGATCTTCTGTGGAAAAAAACTGTCTTTAACCATATGCCTAGAATAAAACTATGAGTGAGGAAGATGTATATAGCCATATAATTTACTCCAGTGATTTCTATTCTTGTCTGAAAGGCATGCCACATATTCTGTGCCGGATAAATATCTTTTCTTTCCAGATTTGTTTGCTGCATGGTGCTACCTCTCTGGTCTTGGGAGGCCTATGCCTACAGGCTGTCAGCAGGTTCCCATCACTCTGGCTTATGACAGGGTTTAGTCCTTGACAGGCAGCAAAAAAAAAAAAAAAAAAGTTCAGAGTACAGGAGATGGGCAAGAGTGGATTGTTTATTCCCTAGCTCATTCCCTTCCAGGTTTCTACAAGTTAGTTGCATTTCCCTATCAAAGGACATAGTTCCTGTGGGTTCATACAACTACCTCTTTCTTCTGCCTCTGAGACAAAAGCTCCCTGCTTTTACTAGTCTTTGGATATTGCTCGCATTTTTAATTTTAAATGCTCCTCAATAACATTTTTTTTTCCCTGCCAGGACCAAGACTGATACACCTTAAGCATATAAATGTAAATATATCTCTGCCTAACAATATCCCCGCCACACAGCCTCGGATGCACGTCCACACAAGGGGGTGGCCACACATGAAAGCAGTCAGTTACTATACTTATAAAACACACATCGCAATACAAGCTATGTCTTCCTTTAATATAAAATGAATTAATGCATTTGAAAATGTTTTATAACTTTTAAAATGTGATAAGTGTTATTTTGTGTGGATGATAAATGTAACTATGGGTTCCCTTGCCTATAAGACAAGCACTGCTCTTGTATGAATCAAACCATTAATTCTTGATGGTGCTTAATTATTATTGAACATATTTTTCTTCACAGGAGCTGTCATTTAAATGTGCTTGCCAACTAGCTTGTTTATCAAAACATTCCAGTCCCTTTCAAATTCTCATTTATGGGGCTTTGTGTTTACCACTCCCATAAATTTGTACTATCAGCATATTTAACTATCCAGGCTATTTTGGAGATTGAATAGAGTAGAGCTGATTCATCATGTGGCGATATCTCATACATCTGTCATTTCTATTTTACTGCCATTTGGTTAGTTCAGTCTCTTATTGCTTATGTTTGGATAATTGCAATAAATTTTATACTATTCTTCTTGCCTCTGAACTTGTTCCCTCTAGTTCAAAATATGCACTCATATTCATCTGACAAAATGCCATCAGATTATGTCTTTATGCTTTTCCCATCTATCCTAGGATATTTGTTCCTTGTGACATTTGCTTCTGTTTTTTTTTTTTTTTTCCTTTTCCCTGCCCTTAGCCTAGCCCTCTTTTTAAAACACACATATCAATTCTCTCAGGCTATATATGAGTTCACTTTTCAAAATATAAATAAAACTTCACCTATTTAGACATGTTTTAACTAGAAAGTCAGTAGAGCAAAGCTCCTAGAACATTCATTGTTCATAACATTTGTTAAGCACATGTTTTAGGTCATAGTTATATGGTTGTCTTAGAGTGTAGTAATATTAATTTTTGTAAACTTCTTGAGACAAGTATACATCTCAGACTTCTTTGTCTAGTTCAACAGTTCAGCAACAAAATAGTTTCTATTGTAGATATTTCAGATGATTAGTAAAAATTTGTTAACCAGTTTATTGATGGAGTGAACTGATTAGTAATTTGAGAGTAGAAAACAGTGCATCCAGCTGATGTGATTTTACAGGCACTATTTCTGTTAAGTGAACAGCTGGATATTGTGTACTAAGTTGGCCAGTTGTTCAAGTGAATAAATTAGTCATCATATAGACTCAGTCTAAAAGAGTGAATCAGGATGATAACCATTTTACTCAGGGAAAATGAAATCAAGCAACTTTTAAAAAGCTTTTGTCATGTCTATCAGAGATATAAAGCACAATCCTCATCAATAAAAAAAAAATTTTAATGAATTCAACATATTTAAACTCTATCTTAAGACCTGTTTTTTCTAATATTATAACCATAAAATTAATGAAGATGATTCATTTAACTTTGAAGTTCTCTGTAACCTACTAAGCTCTCTGTATTAAATACGGTATAAGATTTAATCTATCCCCAAACATAGTGGAGGTTGCATTTATATTGGAAATGAGGGAATATTCAATGTATTTTAAACAGAAATTATAAAAACTATTTAAATTGACATTGATTTTAAATTTTTACACAGATTTATGTGGCATCACAAGCCATGCCATTGAACTTCTTAGTTATTTAAAATTAACCTATTTCTTTGGAATAGATTCCAAGAGTGGTTTGAGTTTGCTTCAAAATCAAGTATAAATAGTATATATAATTCAATCAAACTAGCAATAAAGACATAGAAAATATGGAAAACAACATGATGAAGCCAGAGTTAATATGATCACAAAAATAAAATCCTAAACATTGTTTTCTTCAGTTTTGTCTCTGAGTTTCCTATATTACTAATATAGGTGATAAATAGTATTTATACAGTAAAATACAAGCTAGTTCATCAGGAGAAGTCTCATTATTCCTCCTGTGAGTCCTAAAGACACTACTGTTTGTAACACACCAACTCTTACCTCTTGTATCTAGGATGTTCAAACACAGCTTCCTTTCCAAGTATGAAACATGAGAATTTTAAGGTAACACAGTATAATCCTTAATCAGAGATTTTGAATTCAGACAGATATGAATAATAATCTCAATTTCCTATATGACTTTGAAGAATAACTTACTATCTATCAATCTCATTTTTCCCCTCTGTAAAATATGGGCAAAATTCATGTTTATGTCATAACCTATGAGGTCAAAATAAAATATAGCTACAAGCCTAACAATAAACATTGTTTTATAATTATTATATACACGTAACAGTTGTTGAGGCAGGATCTAAGTATGACTGGTGTTCTATATCCATTGCCTAGATGGATTTTGATTCATTCCTGTGTAGTGTGCATAAAAGAGGGATGCATTTTTCACTACTGTTCAACTCCTTTCTCTAAGCTGTTGGTTATCAACAAGGAGGTGACTCTGACACTCATAGAACATTTGGTAATGAGTGGAAATCCTGTTGTTTGCACAGGACAGTCCTTCCTCGCAAGAATTATTCGTCCCAAAACGTCAGAAGTGCTTTTTTATCTGATCACTCAACTCTCTATTGCCCTGACTTCATTTTTGTGGAGATTGGACATCCTGATTTTTCACTTTCGCTCACACAGCTCTCCTAAGTTGCTTTGTATATATACTCCTATTTTTGACCCATTGGCTTTCTCTGTATTTTAGTGTACTCTTAGAACACTAAATACAATTTTTTTTTTTTGGAGCTTAGTGATTATATTCTTCGATTTCCATTTGCTTCTATTTGGGATAGAGCTTTATGTTTTTTAAAAAATTACTTCATATAAGACATTTAATAACCTCGTTATTTAAATGTTTGACCTTTCCTTCTTACATGATCTTTTAAATTCAGCAAGTGACTTATAATACTCAAGCTGGATCAAGAGATTTTCCTGGACCAGGAGATTTTATTTCTTGAGACATGAAGTGTTCAACTTTTGGATTTAGTTGTGGTCACTAGCACAAAAACTTAATTGATTTATGGTAGCACTGGTTATGTCACTGTAGCAGAGATTAGTTCATTTCAGAACTCAGCTCCTCTGCATAGGTAATATTTTGCCATTTTTGGCAGGTAAATTTAGAAAGCAGACTACCAAAAACAATCTATTTCTTGTTTTATTAGTTACCTGTATTACTTTCCTTCACTGACTCATATGCTCCACAGTATGTTTGTATCCACCTCTAACACTCACATCCAGGAGAATAACTACAAAGCCTAAACCACTTTCTAATTAAATACTGTTCAAGCTAATAGGCTTATTTTGCCCCAAAACCTTTGTAAAGGATTAGAAGAAATACATGCCTGAGGGACAAACAAAGGTAGAGCCAACCAGCCTGGTCCTATTTGCCTATCACAAAGTAGATGAAATTCCTGAAAGCAAGGTGTTCTGCATTTTACAAATGTCGTCTTTTTAATGTGTGTGCTTCACTAATGAGTTTAGAATTAGAATTTGAACAGTTTGATTCTGGATAGTGTAGATTGTATATATTTGTCCTGGAAAATTGAGATGTTTGACTTTTCAGTGAAAGTAATAAATATTTAAATTTTGTAGGAGTTATTTACTCATTTATTAAGTAAGTACTTCACATTTAGTATGTACTAAGAGGTAGAGATAAAGAATTTGAAACAAGGCAAATTCTATATTTTCCTGACTTCTATACTTCAGATTTTAAAACAATGTTCACTGCTGTAAAATTTTACCTACGTCTAACAATTTGCATAAATAGTGAGTTATTATAGTTTGTCTTATTCTGACTATGTGAGACTTTTATTTATACTATTTTTCATATTTAATTTTCCTGTTAGTAAAATGTTATAATATATTTGAGAAGTAATTTTAGCTTTTAAAAATTAACTTACTAATTTTAATTATTATGTTACATTAGTAATTATTATGTTACATTGTGAACTTTTCTCGTCCCTCACTCTTCTGTATCATTTAACAATTACTGTTTTCTAAAAGAGAAATGGAACTGTTTTGCTCATATATACATGTTTCAAAGCTGTTTTAATTTGGTAATCAAGGGTCTCCAAAATTTTCTTTTAACTTTACTTTCAAACCCAAGATGTCAACATAATCCTGATGAGTAATATAATTCAACTATATGTTTAAATACTTTATGTTTTCCATATATGCAACACAATATGGAATACCACTTCAAATTCCAAATCCTCAATGAAGTCATTATTTATTCATTCCATAATTCACTTTTAAGTAATTATTTGATGAATGATTTCTGTCAGGAACTATACTACGTGCATGGGGGTAAAGTGGTTGACAAAGTCGGCATGGTTCACCCTTAACAGAGCGTGTATTTTAGCTATAGTGGTTACAGGGATGACTCAAAGGAAATCTAAATACAGTTGGAAAGGGAAAGGTTTTTGTGGATGCCAGATAGGCAACAACTAATACACAACTCATTGATTATGTCCACTTTTGGGGGTCACCACTTATATACAGTGCTTTTATTTTGTCCATTTCAATGTGAAAGTCTCTCAAAATCTTTTTTAAATTAAAAAATCTGCCAAGTCATAGTTTATGCTTTCTTGTATGAAGAGAGAGGATGGTAAATCCAAAGTTTCTTCTCTGGCTTTTTAAAGGGATTTATTAGTATTTATTTTTAAATATTTTAAAAAGCATTTTAAATATTATTAACACAGCAACTATTAGTTCAAGAAGAGAATCAAATGAAGAACAGATTAAAATTATGTTTTGGAGAACATAGTTAATCTCTGTGGAACATTTGCTTTAAAATATGTGTTTATTAAACATTAACCTGAGCATAACTATACATATTCATCCAAATCTTCATATTTCATAGGTAATGTTAACACATTGTTAGTATTTCCAATTCATAACTTTATCAAAACCAACTCCTTGATGCAGAAGGATGTCTGTTTTCTGCAGCCATAAAGAAGAAACATTATTTCCTTTTGATATTTTTTATTTTTCTTTTGCCCTAGCGCTTTCTGAAGCCTGACCACTGGAATTTCATTTGTTGGCAGAAATAAATTCTAACAAATGAGATATGAGGCCTGCAGTGCTTCACTTCTATATCATTAACAGGTTTCTATATGGTTTCTAAGGTCATTTTGTGCTATTATAATTTAACCATCCAGTCAAACAATAACAAAGAAATTATGGATGCTAGAAATTATTTAATTACATGTTTACTTAGTTAAGCAGTTTTGGGGATTAATTTTTGTGCTATGCAGAAATGAGGCATAGGCTTCTACTTCTCCGACTCATTTATCCCTGTTCATGAAAAGAATTTTCCAATTTTTATAAGCATTGTTTGTCATTATTTTGGATGTTCCATAGTAACTGTCCTAAAGTTCCAAAATACAACTATATTTTATATAGGTATATCCCTTATAATATCATCTTATATTACCAAACTAAGAGTTATTATAAAGAATGAAATGTTTTACAAATAGAGTATTATATTGAAGAGAAGACAGTCTTCTTTTTTATATCACTAAAGAGACATATCTGTCAGCATAAAAAAACTGATCTTGAGTTGAGGTTGACTTTTAAGAGTCTTCCCAGATGAACGAGTGACCATTCTAAATAAATTTTTAAAGCTATGCATGTTTTTAAGATAAAGCATTTTTTTACTAGTAAGAAGTTTTATATTATGGATACAATAGAAAGTTAATTTGATATCAATATAAAAATAATATTTATACAATAGAATAAGTATAAATCAATAAAAATTAATTATCAATAGCATTATCCCCATGACTATTCTCTCATGTATTGCATAAAAATATTATTCCATATCAAAATAAGTTTGGGTATCGCTGATATAAACAATTTCCTAACTTCAGTGCATCATAGCTTTTGTTCCATAAATGTGTGTTATGAATCTCTAAACAAGGCTCATATAGTCAAAGATTTCCAATCATATCAGAACCTCTCCTAGAATGTATTCCAAAATACAGACTAATATATGCAGGCAAATTATAACATGTAAAAATCTAAATTTTATAAAAGGCTCATCTAATTATTTAGGAATTGGCATTGCAGCCAGCCTGACAATATTTAGTACCTGCTGTTCCACTAACTACGTGAACTTTAGTAAGTTAGTTACCCCATGCCTTATTTTCCTTCTTTTTATATGAGAGATTAAAAGACTTCTTATTTAAAAATTTAGATGTCATTTAAATTTTAGTAATTATTTAGTTTCAATAACTGCCTAGTTTCATTACACTAGGCTGGAGAAAAAAAAAAAACTAAAAACTTCTCATTTGCTCCTTTATATCACCTCTCAATAATTGATCACCTAAAATTTCTGGTCTAGTAAATTTCCTTTTACTTTTTACATTCAAAATTTTTTTTTTACCTTAAATTGTCACACTCTAATGTAGAATATATTATTTACTTAAAATATATAACATGATTCTCATTATACCATTATGAATATTATTCTCTGTAATAAATCTGTTAATTTATCAAATTTGCATGTGAAATTAGGATGGAAATATGCATATTATTTGAAATGGACTCTAAAGAAAACAATAATTGTATGTCTCATAGTCTTAAAATAGTGGGTGAATTATAGGGAAATCCATGCAACAGCCTATATATTTCAACTTTTCGGTATTAAATAAAATTTCTGATTATAATCATGAACTTATAATACTCAAAATAGTTTAAAAGCATTTTTAATATATTTTTGGAGTGGACATGCATAGATCTTGCAAATATTTTTGACTGATACCTTTATAACTTAATAAGTATTTCCAATGTTGGAACATTATATAAATTCCTAGGCACAATGACAGAATAAATATGTTTCAAATCAGCAAAGTATATTTGGGTTCAAATAAGCAAATTTATTAGTTTTTGTTGTAATTTTGACCGAGCCACTGATGAGATATAAAATGCATTAACAATTTATTTTCTAAAATTGCATCCATAATCATTCATAATACTGCCAAGTGGAAAGCAAGTTTAATTATTAGAAATGACCACTTCACTTTCATTCATTTATTATTATAAAATAGAAAAGTTCTAATATAGCTAGAGGGCATCATGGATTAATGTGTTGATAGGATTTCATTTCTACAGGCAACTGCTTCATCAAAAAGTCTAGGATTTAATCCAAGAACAGTCTTTTGAATATATATTGTTGAAGGTGAAAATTACACAAATAAGTCAAGTGAGGCAAAATAAATCTTCACAACACTTATAATAAAAACCATTTCTTGAAACCAGGAAAAACTATTTGTCTAAAGACTTGCATTTGCAAATTGTTTTTTTTTTTTTTTTGGCTGTCTTAGGAGTACCAGAGAGGGTATATGTTCACTATTTTCTGAATTCTCTATTTATGAAAAATAATTTCTACAGATGATGTGACAACATAGAATTAGATGAAAAACTTAATGAAAGTCAGTAGAAGGCAACTGAAATGATACTGGTGTGTGTTAGTGCTCTGTAATGCGAGATGTTTTTTGTGGACTAAATTTTAAGTTTATGGGTTCTTGCATATACATTTGCTATTAAGTTATTAATAGAATACTTCCAAAGCAATGACAATACCAACAAGAAATAGCTTTAATTTGTGTTGTATTACTAAAAAAACATCAAAAATATTTTATACAGTAAATTTACTCATTATTTATGGAGATCAGAGACAAAATCTGAATATGTAGAAAGTGTTAAAGCAAGGAAAAATAAAATTAACCAACAAATGGACAGCTCACCAATTCATGCCCAAATTTCTTAGTATGGTAATATTAGAGAACTACAAGAATATAACTAAGAATTTTTTTAGTAGGTAGCTATATGTTTTTTGACATTCATTGAGCAGGAAAAAATTAGAAGCTTTCTACTTCTATAATGTAATTTATACCAGGAACTAGAAATTTGGGGATTTAAGTTTTTTTTTTAATTTTAAAACTATTTTCTGCTAATTATTTTTTATTTTCACGTTAAATTTATACCCCTAAAATTATTGCCCTATTCATGATTCTGACTTTATAGATTTGCTGTCAAAATCTTTTTGTTGCAAAACTGCCCATCAGGGCAGTCCCCTCTCTCATTAAATACCTTTACCAAAATTTGAACACAAAAAAGCACTCTATTAATTTCCATTTATTCTAAAATACAACCAGTCTCAGAAAACATTCAGAAAAGAAGAAACCAATCTTTTCTCTTTTGAAACAACAACAAACTTGTCTTCTTATAGCCAACCAAGGACTGTATCTGAGGACCAATTAGAAAGTCTCCCACTCTTCCAAATGTTACTAGAACTCTTGCCAATCAGAGATGGTCTAGGTCCTTTCTCGCTCTGCAACACTAACTCTCCTTTCTAATACCTATGAAGCCAACTGGAATGAGAATGACAGTTAGGTTCTCTTGCCTCAAGTTCATGAAGAAGTAGCCTCTGTTAATTTTGTCTCAAACTTAGTTTGTCTACAGTATTTAGAAACTCATATAGAAGCATATAGGAGCTTATATAGAGGCTTATATACTATGTAATGAGACTACTAAGTTGTATTGTAGGAGCCAATATATTAGACATGTTTTTGTAGGAAATAAGAGACATAGTCATGGTTTATGAACTGAAAGAAATTTATAAAATATATAGTGTCATACATACATTTGTAGATGATGAGCTGATAACCCCATGACATAAAGCTAGAGAAATTGAGAGCTGTGATTAAAATTTAGAATTTCTAGTTTCCTTTTCCAGACCTATGAGATTTTTAAATAAGAAGGAAACTTGTTTTAAAGGAAGTTAAATGGTGAAGACAGAAGTTACCACATAAGATTACATATGCTAGAATCTTAGATAACTCCAATATGTACTATCTAATGGAATTATATAAAATACAGTTTTTGTGTATTGCTTTTTCTTTTCTCCAAATTAGGGAAAAATAGCTACTTTCTTTCTAAAATCATAACATGAATTATACCAGGTGATATTACAGCAAATCATGGATAATTGAATCTGGCATATAGGGATTAATAAATGTTAGCAATGATGATGACAATGATAGTGATTCTACAGAGTTCTATTTTAAGATATCCAGGAAAAAAAGAAACATTAAGATAATCCTTTTTATTGTTATTTTTATTAATGAGTGGAAAATTATTAATTTATGACATGAGGTTATCATTTGATACATTAAAGTTAACTTAGGTTCTACATAGAATGAAATGATTTCAAATTTTAAATTTAAATATTTTCTAATCATTTATAATTTCCTTTCATTTAATTAACATCCCAATTATATAAATTTGTGCCTTTAAATATAATGGTACTATAATCTAAAAACGTTTTTGTAATATTTCTATTGTACTCACCAGGACAAATATGGGAAATTATTCAGCTTTTATGTATTTTACTTCATTACTTAAATTAACTTTTAACAGATACTTCTTAAAAGTATGTAATTTAATGTTAACTTTTCAAAAAATCTTGACATATGCGAGTTTTCATGTCTTCTCATCTTGAAGTGGTCCCAATCTATGTAATAATCTCATCCTTTTTACTGAGTTTATGACTTACTAGAATTCCTTGAGGGTGAAAAAAAAGGTTAACCTTTTTTATAAATTATATGAAGTATGTTATTTTCACTTTACCATTAACATAAGAAATAGCTCTTTAACTCAAGAAAGATAATAATTTTTCACTAATCTCTGCAGGGGTACCAAGTAAGATCAACAAAGAACATTATGTTTCATTTTACACTGGGGACTCTTGAAAAGTACATAGCTAAATGTCATTCTTTTACAAGTAAATCATTCACAGTTTCTGTAGCCACCTTAGAGCTTTTTAAACATGATTTACTGCCAAGTCCTCTACAGTTTTTAAGGAGTCAAACCAAATGCATAGTGTACATTTTAAATGTATATTCATATACTTAAAATTTGCAAAAAGATTTTAAATAAAGCAAAATTTTTCATTGTTCTTAACTTTCCCTCTTCTAGAAACAGATCAGTGTAATTATAAGCCTAATAATTATAGGACACCATTCAAACCTAAATGTTCTAGGTTCATATAGTTTATAAATTACTATTCTCAATTTTAAACTCATGCAAAATGCATTAATTTTATTTAATATTTTAAAGTATTTTCTAAAAGCTTTATTGAGATAAAATTCCATACTATAATATTCTCCATTTCAATGTACATTAGTCAGTGGTTTTTTATTATATTCATAGGGTTATATTCATAGGATTGTACTACCACTATTTAATTCCAGAACTCACACCAAAAAGAAAGTTGCATCAAAAAGCAGTCTTGAGAATTATAAATAAGACTGCTATTCAGCAGGTTAGTGCCAGGACAGTAGTACCAGTTATTAAAATATTAAAATACTTTTGTGCCAGCCTGAGCAGTAACCTCTGCTCCAAGCACCTGGATTGCTTCCCAACCTCTTCTGAGTATCTTAGGAACTCTCCATGATTCAAAAACAGGAGATTAACACCTGGCACAGCACAGGGCCTCTAAACTACTGCTCACTGTTGTGGCCTGTATCATTCATACTAGTCACTATCAGTGTTAAATGGTATTAGATATTCGAATGTCAGCAGTAATGAGAAATATATCTTAAGGAAAAAATCAGTAGAAAACCCATGGTCATGAAGAAAATAAGTCGTAACAAAAACTAATAAGACATGAAATTACTTAAATCAGGAATGAAAGAAGTGATATTATTATTGACCTTTCAGAAATAAAAAGGTATATAAGAGAAATACTACGAAAATTTTATACAAAGAAATCAGTATACTATGTAAAATGGACACATTTCTAGAAAGATACTACCTCCCAAAACTGATCTAAAAGAAACAGTATTTCAAAAGACCTATAACTAGGAAAACTATTAATTAATCATTTAAGAACTTTCCATTAAAAAAAATTCAGGTCCAGAAGACTTTACTGGTGAATTCTATCAAAAGCTTAAGGAAAAATTAGCAAAATCCTAATGAAGGCCAGCTACTAAAATCCCATTGCTCACAAAATATTTAATGGTGAAGGCTCAGATTATTTCCCACTACTATCTGCTCTCACCATCTCTATTCAACATTTCATCAGAGATGACAGCCAGGACAGTTAGTCAAGAAAAAATAAAGGTTTATAGTTTGAAAATGAACAAGTGAAACTATTTCTATTGTAGATGCTATAATCTTGTAAATGAAAATTCTAAGGAATTTACACACATCTGCACACACCCAGGCATGCATATACATTCACAAAAAATACTTTGGAAGTATTATATAAATTCTGCAAGTTTGCAAGATACAATATTAATATGCCTACACAAATTGTATTTCTATATACTAATGATGAACAATCAATCTTCTTGACCTTAAACAAATAGTGAGATATCTCTCCATCAAAATGCGTTTATTCGGGAGCCACAAAAAATTGCAGTTCAGGACACATGGTCTAATGGTGAATTAAATGCAAGTCCAGAGAAATAAAGCAGAGGAACACTCTTTTATGGACTTGGGGAAGGCTATTGTATATGAAGGGTACATTGGAGGAAACGCAAAGTTCAGAGTTTAGCGACGTTTCTTTGCCTGAGTTATGTCAGGCTTCTGTTGGCTGAGCTATTACTGGGCAAGGAGGAATTTTTTTTCTTTCTCTCGAGGTAGTAAAGTAGTATCACTTCCTTTTGGAGATGCAAAGTACAAAGTACTTTGTCTTGTTGTGGTCAGTAGTGTGCTTTGAGTGACACATGCTTGAGAGTTCTGACTTCTAGCCTCCTGACTTCATTTTAAATGAGGTTTCTGGTTTTTAATTTTTACAGTTGAAAGATGGTGCTATTTAATAGCACAAAATGGTACTAAATACTTAAGAATAAATTTAATGAAAGAAATGGAAGACTTAGGAGAAAATGTAAACATTGTTGGAGGAAGTTGAAAAAGACATCACTAAATGGTTAGATCTTAAATGTTAATGGATAGAAAGACAATATTGTTAAGAGGGTGATGCTTCTCAAATTTATCTTATTTTTAGATTCAGCATTATCTCTATCAAAATCCCAGTTTACTCTTTTGTAGAAATTTGCAAGATTGTCCTAAAATTTATACGAAAATGCAAGGGACCTGAAAGGGCCAAAACACTCTTGAATAAGAACACCAGAGAAGATACACTTCATGATTTTAAAGCAATACAAAGATAGAGTACTTAAGAGAGCATTGTACTGGCATAAGGATAAGAAATACATATCAATGAAATAGTAGCAAGGGCCCCAAAATTAATGTTTGTAGTTTGTTGGTTTTCAAAAAGAATGCCAAAAGGCTCAGTGGGGAAAGGCTTGTCTTCATTAAATAGTGCTGGAAAAACTGGACATCCATATGCAAAAGAACAAAGTTGAACCCTTATTTCAGATCACATACCGTGATCCATCAAGGTGGATAATAGACGTAAATAAAGAGCTTAAACTATTAAACTGTTAGAATACATACTGAATCTTTGTGACTTTGTATTTAGCAATATATTAAACAAGTTACCTTACTTCGACTGGCAAAATCCTCTTAGAGTTTAATTTAGAGTCAGAGGTTCAGTGTCCAAAATGGTTTACTTTCTATAATTTCATGTCTACTTTGCAATGGGGGAAATACTTAATCTGCTAAAAAGAAAAGGTGAGTGGTGTTATTTGCCAGCTTGATCTCAGACACTGTTCTCTCTATGCTTCCTATACTGTGAAACAAAGATGGGACTTCCTTATATTTACAGTAGGAACTCAGTACTGTGGTCTTTATGGAATGACTTTGATGTTACTCGTCTCTCACTACATTCAAGTATAATACATTTATATTGGTGTAACTATATTATATTTATTGTATTTGTATCAAACTTTTACAGACAGATGGTAATAATTAATCTCAGTTTAATGTTTCATTATTCTTCATAACACAAAAACTAACAATCTATAAAGTGCTCAGAAACTCCACAAAAAGTAAGAGGAATTCATAGGAAGATATTGATTAAAATTAAAGATTGGCTTTATATAGTTAAAATTCCATTGCACAATGTCTTTAGAGACTAAGATGTTATAGAAATGTTAATATGAGCATTAAAAACTTAGAAAATGTTCTAATATCTCACATAGGTTCCCCCGCCCAAGGGCATGAAAGTGTGTTTTGCACATAGTTACTTTTTTCTCAGATAATATTTAAGGAGTTTTCTTTAAAATTTCATGGGAGATGTCACCTATAATTTTTCAATATCTACAGTCTTTGAATTTCTGTACTTGACTTAATTGACAACATATTTCACACAATGCAAATGTAAATTATTATTCAACAATGATCAAGATAAGTTGAAAGCCATAATTAATGATGGCCGTATGAAAGAAACATTTGAGTATTCAGTAACAGTACAAACATATTGAAGCACAGTGTTCTTTTTGATTTTATAAACAACTTTGATGTAACAGAATTTCCCTCTATGCCATATTTTGATTGATGTTTTTCATAAAAAGAAAGTAAAGTGAGGCCTTTATGTCCTAAAACAATTTTGGATAATATTTTACTTCCTTAACTTAATTTCATTCACCTTCAGAATACCTCTATTAATGTAGAAGAAGGACAATTAAAAGTGTTAGTTATTTTCAGTTCACAATATCATGCATCCCATTTGGTATAAATAATAACATCTTTATTTTAAATAAGTTAATATATAAGCATATCTCTTAAGAAGACAATTTACAACACAGTATAAGGATTGTGTGACATCAGATTATTTTATCACACAAAGGCAAGTTATGACAAGTTCGTAAACTGGTACCCACCCCATCACTGTCCTCCCACACTTTTGGGTTAATAAGTATTCCTCAGTACTCTTATTTTAATTAAAATATTTTATTTTTTAGAGCAGTTTTAGGTTTATAGGAAAAATGAGTGGAAAGTAGACAGTTTTCATATATTTCTTTGACCCCCACCTCCCATACAATTTCTCCTATTATTAATAAATATATTAATATATTGCATTAGTGTGATATATTTGTTACAATAGGGGAACTAGTGTTGACAGATTGTGTCCATAATTGACATTAGGGTTTACTGGTCATGTTATGCAGTCTGAGTTTTGACAAATGTAGAATGACATGTGTCTACCATTATGGTATCATATAGAATTCTTTCACTGACCTAAAAATCCCCTGTGCTCCAGCCCCGCAACCCTCCCCACCAAGTTCCTACAGACCCTGATTTTTTTACTGTCTCCATAGTTTTGCCTTCTTTAGAATGTCATATAATTGGAATCATATAGTACATAGCCTTTTAAAACTAATTAGTATCACTTAGAAATATACATTTAAGTTTCCTCCACATTGTTTTGTAGTTCAATAGCTCATTTCTTCTTATCGATGCATAATATTCAATTGTATGACTATATCACAGTTTGTTCATACATTCACTTTTTGAAGTATATCTTGGTTGCCTCCAAATTTGGGCAATCATGAAAAAAAAGCTATTAAATTGGGTAAATAACAAAAAGGAATTTCTGGAGCCTATGGTAACACTAACTTTAGCTTTGTAATGAACTGTTAAACCACCTTCTGAGTGGCTGTACTATTTTGTGATCCCTTCAGCAATGAATAAGAGATATCCTGTTCTACAAGCTTACAGCATTTGATATTATTGGTATTTTGAATTTTAATCATTCTAATAAGTATATATTAGTATCTTGCTTTAATTGCAATTTCCTTATGACAGGATTTTAAGCATCTTTTTTTATTCTTACTTGCCTGCTATATGTCTTATTTGGTGAGGAGTTTTTTCAGAGCTTTTGACCATTTTTTATTTGGGTTGTTTGCTTTCTTAATGATGAATGAAGAAGTCTCTGTATATTTGGAATATCAATCCTGAATCAGATCTGTGGTTTGCAAAGATTCCCTCCAAGTCTGTGGCTTGTCTTTTCATTCTCTTGTTTAAGCATATATTCTTTTAAATTAAATTTAACTATGAAAGGAACTTTTCTAAGGGTGAGATACTCGTTTCTATTATCTATAATCTTTTTCAGTTTAAAGAGACAGCTAGTTTTGATATTAAAGCAGAGTTTACTTTATAATGACCAAATCTGATTTTTATTTTAGCATGTATATATCAGGTATATGACATTGATTTCATATACATTTCCCAAAATTTTTGAATTTCATTTTTAAAAATAATGCACAATAAACATACTTATGGGTCACATCAAGTGGTTGATGTCTCTCCTAAGCCATGGACCATGTTTAAGTTTTCCTTGTTTGATGTGCCTATATAATATAATGACAGATCATCATCCATGAAAAAATTGCCTATTTTGTATGTGTGAGTTTAGTGTCTTAAAGAAGAAAACAACTGGATAATTGTTTGGATTGCGTGTTTAGACATTGTATAGACATGATTCTGTTTTTCATCTGAGCATTTTCAATTCATCGAAATTGCTTTTCTGTGGAGAGGTCTTCCTTTTATATTATACAATCTATGCTTGAACATTGTCATGTGATTTTGGTTAGTCTAAGTGACATCTGATTTAATGAGGTAATCAATACCAAAATTTCTTTTAGGAAAAGTGGGTATCTAATAAAAATATGGAAAAGTCTTCCATACATAATAGAAAAAAGTTCTGTTGACTTAATTACATTGTCCAAGTAAAAAATGTGTACTGTTTTAAACATTTTTAAGGTTCTTATTCATAGATATTAAACAATAAAAAATTATAGCTAAACATAATGCAAATGAACATTTGAATGTACAATTTATAAAATGAGTATCACAATCCAGCAAGTGTGAGAGGACTTTCTATTTTTTTTGTTTTGTTTTCAACTGTTTATTAGGGAAATTTTAAACATATAAAAATGTAGAAAAAATAGTATAATGAAACTTCAAGTGCCCAAGCGTTATCAATTCATGATCCAACCTCCTCCATGCACGTCTCATTCCCAACCATTTCTCATCCTCCCAATTTTAGTACTAGATTGTTTTTATTTTGAAGAGTCTAGGTATCAAATTTTTTCTAATACGTTAAAATATATGCAAGACAACTTTATGTCTCCTTTTCAAACATATGTACGATTTTTTCAAAACAATAATATGATTAAACAGTGTGTGTTCATGTTTTCCTCAACTATGTGTATGTATATATGTGTGTACCTCTGTGCATGTGCGTGTGTTTGCATTTCTTAGGATTTTCTATGCACAAGATTATGCCATCTGAAAATAGAAATAGTTTTTCTTAATTTCCAAACTATAAACCTTTATTTCTATCTGAGTATATAGCTGTTTAGAAAACACCACTCCAGATCAGTCCACAGCAGCTGACACAATGTCAACCAAGGATGACCTGCTGAGCCAAAATCTTCCCGTATTCCTGAACCATAAAATTGTGAAGAAAAATTTTTTATTTTAAACCACTCGGTTTGAGGTGGTTTCTTACACAAGAATATATAAAGAGAACTAGTTTCAATCTTGTAGAAACACTCCCTGGCTATAGCAGGTGATGATAAGTTTACCAAACTATTTGAATAATAATGATGATAATAACAATACTATGATATTCTGAATTGTGTATCTCCTAAAATTTGTATGTAGAAGTCCCAACCTCCCCAGTACTTCAGAATGTAATACTTGGACATAAGGCCTTTTAATAAAGTGATTAATGTTAAATAAAGGTATGTGTGTGGGCCCTAATCTCCAGGACTGGATTTGGAGGTAGTGCTTTAAAAGAGGTGATTAAATTAAATGGAAGCCGTTAGGGTGGGACCCTAACCCAGTATGACTGTTGTCTTTTTAAAAAGAGAGAGAGATGCTAGAGATGTGCACACAGAAAAGAACACCTGAGAAGAGGTGAAGGCAGCCCTGAAAGAGACAAGGAAAGAAGCCTCAGGAGAAAGAGCCTATTCACACTTTGGTCTTAGACGTCTTACTTCCAGAACTGTGAGAAAATAAATTTCTGTTATTTAAACCCGACCCCCCCGGCCCTGGCTATGGTATTTTTGTCATGGTAGCCCTAGTAAAAGGATACAAAGGGTAATATTTATTACATGCTTGTCTTGTACCAAAATCTGTACAAAGTATTTAACAGAGTTAATTTTATTGATTCATCATAGTAGCACTACAGAAAAGGATCATCAGTTATCTCATGAGGAATATGTCTCAGCTCTTTCATTATTCATTTCAGATGGTAGGTGTTTGTACAACAAATAAAGGAATATTGAAATCTATACAAATTCTATATAGTATATGCAATAAAGAATTGTTGGTGAAAACTATATTAATGTAAAGAGGGAAAGTCTGTGAAATCCATTAGGTCCATTTTGAGCACTCTCCCGGAGTCATGTCAATTATTTCTGAAAGTGCTAGGTCTACCAGAGGGCACACATTAAGTCTCATACTTTGGTGGAATTTTGTCTTTTCAGTCCTCAAGCAGGAATAATGTCTATTTGATGTTATTTGGGAGCTTTCTCCTTATGAAATACATTTTTGTCTCTTTACTACATTTTTTTTTTGCTAGAATGTCTATATTTTTAGACTTTGAACATATATTTTGTATAAGAAAATAGAGAATGTTTCTGGACAAAAAAAAAAATGAGTAGCACCTACTTCTTGCCTTTAGGAAGCAGACAATTGAGTAGTGAATACAGACTTGTAGAATATACAAGGCCTATCACATAAAAAAATAATCTAAGTAAATCATGGATGCTTTTAGCTGAAAAGTGATTTAAATCATTCATTCCCATAAATTCTTTATGGCTAAAGGGGATTGGCAGTGCTTTACGTACCCAAACATTCTCTGATTCATTGCTATCAGCCTGGAGGAACTTCTAGGCAATGAACATGGCCTATCAAAGATTTGTGCCTGCAGGGGCCATTTTTGTCAGAAGTGGCTACCCTTTGTTTTTATTCTGAGATTTTCATGAATTTATAAAATAGTAGGGTCAGATAAGAGACTGAGGATGTAATGTCTTTTTGTTGATGTCTGTTTTTCCCTGCCCAAAAATCTTCTTTAGTAGTCTTTTTTGAATATTTGACATTATTCTGCTACTGCTCAAATGTTATTATCAGTTGAGGAATTCTTTGGAATGCAAATGGCAAAACTCCTTTTAAAGATTGCCTTGGATCACTGTGACTTGGCTTCAACACAAAACCACAGTTCCCAATTGCATACTGAAGTTTCCCATCACAGAACCATCTTAACTGTTTCTCATTAGATAAACTTTGTTTCTGCAGCTAGAATTTTTCATTTTTTTCTGTGACAACACCCCACAAGCTGTTTTGTGTTTATGCTCACTTGTCCTTCCTTACAGTGGGTTTGTTAGGTAGCTAGTCAGACATGAGAGACAGGGGGAGCAAAGTAATAGGGATCCAGAGTAGACAACACCCAAAGAACACCTCAGTGGTAGTAGTCTTCTTGGTAAGCATTGGCATACTAGGCAGTTATATAGGAGCCAGGTGTCAATCAAAATGACCTCACTTGCCAATCACCTAGGAATGCTTTGGAGCCACCCATCACAGACCAGATATAAGGCAGACATTCTCACTTCTGGGTCTTTTTGCCCTTCTAGACTCTATCTTTTTGGTGGCCTTTTGTTGCCCTTTTATAGCCATTTTGGCCCCTTATGTTGGTTACAGCACTGGGACCATGTGCCTCCTTAGGCATTCTTTGTCTTTCTAAAATATACTTTTAATTAAACTATTAAATCTCAAGGACCTATGATTCTTCACTGCCGTCATTTGAAGAAGAGTTGAGGAAAAAGGCTAACTATACAGCTTCAGTAGTTCTCTCACTTTCTCCTCCCTGCTCTTTGGGTGACACAGAACTCCGATCGCCCCAACAGTGACAGACTGACCCATATTTACTCTCTTTCTTTTACTTTTCACGTGTCCTAAGAAGTCTTTTCCTACAGCATAAAAACAAGCTCTGTTTTTTTCATTGTAAAATAATAAAATCTCCCTGGAACATGGAATTTTCCTTTGATGACTAGGCTGTTGAATTGCACTAAAGCATTGCTGCAATCTTTGCCTCCCCATCTTTACTCCAAATGCACTCCTCAATCCACTTGAATGTAGTCACCACTAACGGGACTCAGGCCACTGGTCACTTCCTAATTACTAAGACTGATTAGCTCACTTAGTTTTCATCTGACTTGATGTAGGAAGCATTTGGCACTGTTGATAATTTCAGGGACTTTTATAGATTTCTTCTTTTTTTGTTCTCCCATATCTCCAGTATGTTAGTCCTCCCTCTCTGTCCCTTTTACGTTTTTATTCATGGTCACTGATCCCTTCTCACATGCTTGGAAATATAATGTGAAACCAAACAATCAGTGCCTGTGGTCACAAGATGTGGGGATGCAAGAGATGAAGGTAGCATTGTCGCCCACAAGATAAAATCACGAATCTTTAAGACAGCATACGAAATTCTGCCACTCTTGTACCACAGCTTGCATTTTCCCATACCTCGTTACAACACTCCATGTTCTATTATTATGAATACCATCTATGAATGTTTATCCCACATGATGCAGAATGGGACAAATCCTCTTCACCTTAAGTGGAGACATAAGTCCTACATTGAGAGAGAAGGTTCTTGACTGCATGCAGGAAAGAATTCAAATGCAATTCAAATATTAGAGACAAAAAGAAAGTTTATTAGAAATTTAACTTTGGGTGGTAAACACACAATGCAAAGTATATGACGTTTTTGAACTATAAACTCAAAAACCTATATAATTGTATTAACAATGTCACCCCAATAAATTGAATTGAAAACAAGAATATTAGAGAAGGGGTAATATTTCATAGACAGAGACATGGTCTCACAGAGACAGAGTGAGAGAGAGGCCCCAAGTGTTTGAGGAATTAGGTTTATGTGTTATTCTTAGTTTCTATGACTTACAGTTGAAAGACTTTGTTTCTTTTTTTTTCTTTCTTCCTTTTTTTTGGATGGTATGGGTATGAAGTGTAAAGGAGATGAGTGTGCAGTGCTAAAGCCATCTTAGTAATGTCAGCCTTTGTTCTGTTTGTCCTCCATGGTCTGGGCATAGAAAATAAATAGTTGGGTTTATTTTGTGTGGAGTATGATTTAAAAGACTTCGTTTTCTTGTTTTCTTTCATGGCATGGATAGATAGTTTGTTAGGAATCCAGGAGGAATCTTCCTTTGTTTTGTAGGTTTTGTGTGGTCTGGAAACACATTTCAACTGAATACAGCTTGTTTAATTTATGGTTCTCATGCCTCCTCCCTATATCACAAGTGCCTTAATACTTACTTCCTTTTTACTAGTTTGGAATTCTTTCTCTACCCACCTTTTAGTCTTAGCCTAATTGTTTAATTTCTACATGACATTTTTGATCATTGCTCTTCCATGTAGAATCTGTGACTATTGACCTTGCAGGTTATACTTTCTCTCTTATACATTATCAGTCTTTTCTTAGCTACTGGAACAATTTAGTATCAGGAGAATCCATCCCAACCCTTTCATCTTAAAACAACAGCAACAACAAATAAAAAATTGAAAACAAAACCAAAAACAGTGATAATAGTACCAACAATAACAATAACCAATGAAACAGCAAAACTGTTCCTGTCTGAATATTATAAGCCTCTCCTATTACTCTATTATTTTGTTCTTTTTTGCAGTAAAACTTCTACAAAGCTCTGTTAACTCCTTACCTTTTCAATGATACTGGTCTTTTCTGAGACAATCCAAAGCATGTTTATAACTAGATACCACAGACACAGTTACTCTATTGAATTGCTATCAAAATTTGCAAATGCTTATTCTCAGTTTCTGTACTGAAGTCTCAGTATCTATACTTAGCTCATCTAATAATCAGTTACCGGATCAGCACTTTTCTGTGGGTTTCTCTCTTTTGGTTCTGGTATCTCTCTCTGTCCTCTTAGCCTAAGGGTAGAAATAGCTCTGTAGCTGTTAGCCCCAGGTTCACCTAGCACCTACTGTGGTTTTCCTAAGTCCCACTTGTGTTTTTGTAACTAGTCCCTTTGTAAATAAATGAACCCATCCTAGTTTGAGTGAGCCGTTTTTTTCTCATTCTGATTGTGCATGATCAGCACTAAAACTGTCCTATCCTTGAAGAGTGGGGACTATGTGAATTTAGGGGACAACGATACTGACTGCTCTTGTAAAGTTTGGCAGAAGGTTCTTTCAAAATAGAGTAATAAATCAGCATTTCCTTGAGCTTTCTGCTCATTGCTTTATTCATCATTCTCTTCCCATAGGTTTTGTAACAGTTTCCTGGTTTTCCTCTAGCTCAATGTCTACAGCTTGTCAGCCTTCTTTTATGAGTGTCTTTTTTACTTATGCGTATTCTTAAACAATGGTCTCTCAGAGTTTGATCCTAGGTCCTCTTCCCTTTTTTATATCTACCTCCCCTTCTCAATTGCATATATTCTCAGAATTGTGAAGACCGTGTATTCAATGATAAATCGTACAACTTATACCTCAATTCTAGATCACTACCATGTTTCAAACTAAACTCTATTTTATGACTGTGTATAGCTACTAGGAAGTTTAAAGCTATTTTGATTTTAACATGTTCAAAATAGATTTGGATAATCACATCCTTCAAATCTGTGCCTTCTCTCAACCTCCTCAATTAATTACTCAGCCCATTTATACCAAAAATTAGGAGTCATTTTATTCTCCTTCTTTCTTCATGGCCTACATCTAATCCTCAATAAATCCTAAAATGCCTGCATCCAAAAATGTACCCAAGTCATTCTATTTCTCTGTCTTCATTACCCTCGTCAAAGAAATAGCCATTAGCCATTTCTAATACTAGCCATTTCTAATTAGCCATTTCATGTAGTTTGATCTCTCTTGTCTGTATTTGGTGGCCACATGGGAAGCCACAGTGATGTTTCTAAGATATAACTAAGATTAAACCATTCCCCATTTTAAAACCACTAGATGGCTTCACATTGTACTAAGAATAAATCCTACCTGTCATGAAATCCACATTAAACTACAAAACAGTTATTAATTTTGCTTCTAACTATATCTTCAACTTAAACAAAGCTTTTTTCTGTTTACTCACTCTGGGACCAATAGTTTGTTTCTGTTCCCTGAGCTTGTCTTTCTTCATCCTTTTTCTTTCTGCTTAGAAATTGATATTATGACTGGAGCTGTGATAAGCATCTTGTGCCCAGGAAGTAAATGGCTTGCCGGTGACAAAGGCCCAAGTGATGAAGTTGCTGGGGTTAGATGATGACAGGAGCTTAGAGCCTGATGGTATGGTAGTCTTGGACTGCCTACTACTGAACTTATTGTTATATGAAATAGTTACTACCTATGTGTTTTGACCAATAGTACTTGTGACTTTGCAATAACAATAATAATAAAACCTTATGTTGTGTTCTAATAGCCTAACATAGCTTTAACTGACATATCTTCATTTAGATAGTGTTAACTGTTTTTCTGGAGCTAATACAGAGTTCCAAGCTTTCTTTTGATAAGTTTTAGTGTGGTATAACTATTTTCACCAGAGAGGAGACTGGGAAGCTAAAGAGTACATCTGTGGTACATCCCCTGCCCCCTAGGAGGGCTGAGGCTCTGATAGTCTTTTATCTATGGAGATCAGGTCTTTGTTATGTAGAACTCTCCAGGAATATTTCATAATGGTCCTTCTTCCCTTCTACCTAATAGAGACACAAGTCTTTCTTGACTGCCAAGTGAAGTAGCTGGTGATAAAATTCATGAAGATGCCTCTCCACTCTCTCACAAGACTGACACTGGCAAGGTTCTCATGTTCAGGTTAGTTTATATTCATTCAGCCCCAATAATTTCACAATATTACCATTTGTAACTTAACAGTTTATGGTTCCAGAAGCTTTTGCTCCAGGTAAATAGATCACTGTGATTCTCTCTACTCACTTTTCTCTCCAGGCTTTAGGATGGCCATGTGCCCTGTAACCTCAATTCTCTCATGGGTTCAAAAATAGTAATAGCTTTTCAGTTTGTTCAGCCTCTTCTATTGCCGTTTGCTTATTTTAAAATGGAAGTGATGACTTGTAGTCTCTTGACATGTTGGAGCTGTATCTGGAAGTCTAGAATACTGATTTTTAATATTCCTGTCCTGATGAGGCATGCCATTTTATTTATATTTCATTTGCAAGGACTACTAACATGGCCTTACCTAAATTCAGATGGGTCTGGAGAATATAGTCACTGTTTGGTCAGATACGTTCAAGTAATGACACTGTACAAAGGAAACACAGATTTGAGTGGTCAAAGAAACCTTTCAGTCACAGCATATGAAGGAGAAAAAAAAATATCAGCATTCAGAAAGCACTTTTTGAGTATCAGACACTATCCCAGATATTTTATATATGATCTTATTTACTCTCTTTAATTATTATGAGATAATATTATTGTCCTCAAGGAAGAGATTAGAACAAAGATGTTAATTAAATGCCTAAGGGCACATCACTCAATTAACAGTGATCTGATATTTTAACTTGTCCGTTTAACCACCAGACCATAAACTTTGAAATAAGATAGACCTTGTTTAAGTAATTTTATTGGGATTTAATTTGAACATGAATGCATTTATAAAATCATTTGAGGAGGATTAGTCATTTGCACTGGAAAATCTGCTAAGTAAAAAACATTTTCATTTTCTTCAGTTTGCCAAGTTGACTCTGATATACCTGGTGTATTTTATGCATAAGCCATACAATATGCTCACTCTTGGTTTTCCTAAGCATGGTCACATCTGCTAGATCACAGTCATATGAGGGCTTTCGGCCTCAGCCAGCCACTTAAGTAATTTAGAGTTTTCTTTACATTATGCTGTTTTCCACTTTGGTGAATAGTATTTTCTAAATGCAGTACCTCTTTGCTTTGCTTTGCAGGGAAGTTACTGAGATGGTGACATTAACCCCTTATCTACTGCAGTTCTCCTGTGCTTGTGGTCTTTTCTTTTTGAAAGACACCCTTTCTGCCTGTTCTCTAATTTTTAATTTAGTGTTTATATTTGTGCCTTCATTTAATGTAAATTATAAAAAATAGACACTTTTTTCTTTACATCTGTGTCTACTATAAAGAGCCTGATATTATAGGAACTTAATAAATATTTGTTAAATAAATGAAAAAATTAGCAAAACCAGATCACATTTCATATATATTCGTGATTAATAAATTGATTAATATAAAACCCTGACTTTTCTTACTATTTTATAAGAGATTCATTCATTGTGATTATATGTATGAAATATTACCATTCAGGATTGAAATGATTATGTTATTTTACGTCTTTCTCAGAATTTAAAATAATACTTGTAAAGTTAGGCTTGAAAAAATCCAAGCTATGAACCACTATTGAAAATAAAGCCTATAAATGGCTTGAACATAAAAATAAATAAACAAGCATCTTTCCTTAAAAGCATTGGTTGATTTCTTTAACTGAAAATATTATAATGCACAATTGTGTCATTCTATATGTGTGTTTATATATATATATATATATATATGTGTGTGTGTGTGTGTGTGTGTGTGTGTGTGTACACATATATATATCTACATCTATATATCTCTATTTATCTATGTGTATATGGCTGTCTGGTTACTAAAAGTAAACAGTATATTTTAATGCCGGTCACACTGATTTACTGCGAACTAATGGACAACTTTTAGATGAATAGGTCTATAAATGTTTGTAAACATTGGATTTCACATAACACACCTCCTCTGGGAGCTGTTACATGTTAATGAGCTTTATATTTCTGAATCTGCAGTAACCTGAAGAGGCACAAAGCAATATTGTTATCATCAAAGCATGATGTGGAATTGTTCATTCAGATAATTTAGTATAAGGGGATGTATGTATGTATGTATGTATGTATGTATGTATGTATAGTGCTGGAAAAGCAGATGAAATAAATTAACTCAGAGAAGATTACAGATTATGCTGGATGATGTAAATTCAGTAATATGATAAAATTGAATTATTGTAACATTATTATGTATTAGAATACAGTTATGCATAAGAAAGGCAATGGGTATGGATTTCAATAATCTTTTAACTTCTACTTTTCTGGTTACTAAATTTATAGTTTAAAAATATATCACATAAATTCTAAGAAATCCAATTTTATTAATTTATAAAATATTCATCATATGTATCTTCATTTAGTCCTCCTTTTTCAGATAATATTTAGAATGGAAGTATTTTACATGTAGAAATAACTGGCAACTGTTGAAAATGCAGAACCCAATTAGAGAAGTCAGAGTGCCAGATGTAGAACTGAGGCAATGCTCATAACTGGGAAAGTTAAAATGACAGTAGTCAACGAGGTTCTCAACAGAAAGATTATAGAAAGAAAAGAGTAAAGAGTTAAGGATAGAACTTGAAAAAAATTTATTTTGTCAACCTCTCTCTTGAAATACCATTCCATATATCTAACTACCTACTGGCCATGTCAATGCAAATGTAAAAGACACCACACAGATTGATGTACAGTAGAATCAGAAGGAAAAAGTATATTAAAATCAGTAGAAAGTTTCTGAAACTCCATTTAAATATTAAATTCAGATTGCTTTCTGTGATTATGATCATTAACAGTTCATTATCTCCAACATTTTAAGTAACTTTAGCAATATCTGCAGTAACACTAGAGAACCAAAGACTGTAACCTTGTTTTTAGTAATAATGTTTTATTTATTATGCCTTTTGTCATTATTAGTCTTTAATAATTTTTAGAACAGCTAAAGAATAAATAATTAAATATAATACAAATATACATTTTTGATGTTAAGGTATATAACTATAGGTACACATTATATATGTTAAAATTTTATAGATTATAATTTTGCCATACATTAATAACATGTATGAATGATTAAAATGTTCTAGATATTTTCAAGGATTGTTCATGTATTTAAGGCTTACAAAAATTTCTGGAGTCAGTATTAGTATCTCAGACTTATGGATGACTGACACAGATTATAAAATTTGTTACTTTTAATCACATGGTCACTAAGTAAGATAGTCAGGCTTTGAATTAAGGCAGTTTGACCTCAGAGATAGTATGCTTTATCTTTATACCATAAAACATCTCCAATGTACAGTCTTTCATGGCAATTCTACAATAATAATTGTTTATTACATGTGCACACAGACACTTGTTTATTTAGAAGTCCATGTCTAAATTTCTATAATATACCTATGTGAGAAAGTCAAAATATTTTTATTAATCTAATAACTACGTGGAATCTATAAATTTAGCTTCTACTCTTTTTTCCTCAACTCAGATGATTAGGATAAAGGATAATAATTTTTTAATCAAGAGAAAATTGAAAAATATCAGTAGTTCAATTTAGCCTTGATAACATGATTCTCTACAACAAATTCTTTTTTATTCATTTCTCCCTTTATATTTCATAGCACTGTATCTGAAAATTCATACACTAGTAATGATTTTTTCCACTCATGCCAGAATAAAAAAGAAACCATTAACTTTTCAGTTTCAAGCTATGGTCCCTTTTTTCTGTTGTTTTCTTTGGTATGGTTGATTGTTGTCTTTGACATTACTAAACCTAGGGATGCAGAAAAGGTAACAATGGAAAAAAATGTAGTTTTAGTGGCTTCTAAAAAACACTTCTTTGTAAACTATTTTGTACAAGCAATGTTTTACCCAATTGTGTTGTCCTCTGGTCTTTTATCTTTTGACTCAAATGAAGAGCAGGTAGAAAATCTAATCCCTCTGGGAGACTGGGACAATAACACTAGATAAAGAAAAAAACAAACTACAGAAGGAGAAAAAGATGGTTGGGAAGGAGAAGAAAAAAGAGAAAAAAAGCAAGCAAAGAGGAAGAAGGAAGAGGAAGTGGAAGGAGGAAGAAAAATGTAGGAGGAGGGAGAAGGAGGAGAAAGAGAAAGAGAAAAAGAGCAGGAGAGAAGGGCAGTATCCGTAGCCACAAAAATAATTTCTTTATGTTTAATCACATTTTCATTGAGCTTTTTAACAAAATAACATCATTAGATGTAATGTTGGCTGAGGGTTTGGCATATACGGTCTTTATTACATTAAGGTACTTTTCTTCTAAACCAATTTTGTTAAGGGTTTAGATCGTAAATGGATGCCGCATCTTGTTGAAGACATTTTCTGCATTATTGATATGATCATATGATTCCTATTTTTTAATTTATATGATGTATCATATTAATCAATTTGCATATGCTGAACCATTCCTGTTCCCCTGGGATGAAGCCCACTTGATCATGGTGTATAATCTTTTCAATATGATGCTATGTTGGGTTTGCTAGTATCTTATTTAGGATTTTTGCACTTGTGTTCATGAGAGATATTGGTCTACAGGTTTTTGCATGTGTTATCTTTACCAGGTTTTGGTATCAGAGTAACATTTGCCTCATAAAATGATTTGGGAAGTATTGCTTCCTCGTCAATTTTTTGGAAGAGTTTGAGGAGAATAGGCATTAAATCTTTGAATGTTTGGTAGAATTCACTGGTGAAGCCATCTGGCCCTGGACTTTTACTTTCTTGTAGGCTTTTGACGATTGTTTCCATTTCTGTACTGCTGAACAATCTATTTAGATTTTCCAGATTTTCTTAATTCAGTCCAGGAAGATTGTATTTTTGTAAGTACTGGTCTATTTCTTCTAGGTTATTAAATTTGGTATTAGATACTTTTTCATTGTATTCTTGTATGATCCTTTGTATTTCTGTGATGTCAGTCATAATTTCCCCTCTTTCATCCCTGATTTTGTTTATTGATGTCCTTTCCCTTTTTTCTTTAGTGAGTCTAGCAAGGGGTTTGTCAATTTTATCATCCTTCTCAAAGAACCAGCTCTTTGTTGTATTATTTTTTCTATTGTTTTTCTGTTTGTTTTCAGTTTCATTTATTTCTGCTTTAATTTTGATTATTTCATTCTTTCTGCTGACTTTAGGCTTCATTTGTTCTTCCTTTTCTAGTTTTTTAAGATTAAGCATTATGTTGTTTATTTGAGCTCATTCTTGTTTTTGGAGATAGGCCTGTAATGACATGAACTTTCCTTTTATGACTGCTTTTGCTGTGTCCCAAAAGTTTTGATATGTTGTACTATCATTATCATTCATTTCTATGTATCTTTTGATCTCTTTTTTTATTTCTTCTCTCACCCAATTATTCTTCAGTAGCATGGCATTTAATCTCCATGTATTTGTGATTCTTCCTGGTTTCTTTTTGCAGTTGTTCTCTAGTTTCAAAGCATTAGTTTGGTGTATGTATGTGTGGTGTATGTGTGATTAGAAATAGAATTTCTGAGTTAAAAGGTAGATGATAGATAGATAAATGATAGACACATGTATGTGTATCCATATATACATAAACACAGACAGTCCTCGACTTAACAGTGATTTGGTTTATGAATTTTTTACTTCAAATTTTGAATTTTGATCTTTTTCTGGGCTACCAGTATGTGGTATGATACTCTCTCCTGATGTGGGGCAGTGGCAGTTAGCCTTAAGATCCCAGTTAGCCTTGTGATCTTGACAGTAAAAAAATGATACTCTATGGTATATCCATTGTGTTAGAAGATTTTTCCCAACTGTAAGCTAATGTAAGTGTTCTGAACACATTTAAGTAGGTTAGGCTAAGCTCTAATGTTTCATAGGTTAGTTATATTAAATGAATTTTTGACGTATAATATTTTCAACTGACAATGGGTTTATCAGAATATAACCCTATTGCAAGTTGAGGACCATATATATATATATTTATTCAACTTTATTAACAGTTTGTTTTTAAAGTGACTGTAATAACTTATACTTTTGCTAGTTACTATGTCAATATTACCTTGGTTATACATCAATGAATGCACTTGTCTGTCATTTTCATATTTTTCAATGTGATCTATTAAAATGATATCTCGTTTCATTGTGTATTGTCTGGACTATGTAAAATTCAACTTCTTTTCACATAGTTACTGATAATTTAGAGGTTTTTCACTTTTGTGTTTTATTATTGAGTTTTTAAAATTCTGATTGCTTTGCAGAAATTCTGTATATATTTTGGGTAATAATCCTTGGTTAGAGGTATATTTTGAAATGCCTCCCCCCAGTTGGTGGCTTATATTAAAATGTTACCTATTTTATCTTTTGTCAGTCAGAAGAAAATTTTGAATATTACTAAATATCTGTCTTCATTTTAATCTCATGCTATCATTTTTAAAACACTTTCTATTCTACTCATCATAAAGATAGTATCCTATTTTCTAGATATCATTTGAAACTAGTGTTTAAATACGTATGCCCTTAATCTACCTGGGAATTTTGTTTCATGTGGTATGAGTAGATCAGCTTTATTATTTTCTTTATAGATTGTCAATTAACTAATAGTATTTATTGAATGAATTTTTCTCTGGATTTATAATGCTTCTCTACTAAATAAAAGTTTTGAAGGTTAAAATAATTTAACATCTTATTTTTTCTGTTCCTTTTTTCTTTTTGTTTACTGTTTTGCCAGCATCATACCATACTTTCATTATAATTTTTGCCATCTTGTAGGAAATATTTCTTGTCTTATGCTTCTTAATATTCTCATAGTTCCTTTTCTTGGGTTTTTATTTGACCTTGCAAATGTCTAAGTATTTATTTAGTCACATTCTTATCATTATATTTGATTCATTGGAGTAAATAAGAATATTTAGATTTAAATCTGATTTTCATTTCAGAAACTAATCACCTTTGGTGACTCTAGATGACTATGTTTGATTCAAAATAAGCATGGGTATGCTATTTTGTGGCTTGTATTTCATCATAGTATGATTTTATGATTAGTTCATTCTACATAAATTCAATGCTTCACCACACCATTGATGTATCTTCAGGAAAATGCTACTGATGAATTTCAAATGACTAAAATTTGTCTTTGTAAAATCATCAAAAATCAACTGCATGAAAGGGTTTATCCTCTAATTTTTTAATGTCACAATACAGACTGCAGTTTTAAAAATTTTGTCTTTAAATTAGCAAACATTCATAGAAATCTCAATATAAGCATATAATATATATATAATATATAATACATATTTACTTTGTAATTTTCTTTATATAATACATATTTATTTTGTAGTTTTCTTTGGTATTTTAAAAATGTTTCAAGTATTACCAGGCAAAAGTTGCACATATATATACATACACACACACACACTCATGCACACACATACATATACACACACATATACACACACATATAAATTCTTTATATATATATATATATATATATATATATATATATATATATATATACACACACACACATATACATTCTTTTGAGAGAATAATGTTTATGTATATATTAACATATATAAATCTTATATATATATATATAAATTCTTTTGAAGGATGATGTTTTTTAACATTATATAATATTTATATTTGGCTGAGTACCTTTGTTTTTAAAGACAAAAAAGGTAATATGAACGTTTGCATTTTAAGAATTAAAAATATACTTATATTTTCTTTCCTCAAAATTCTCAGTGAAAGAAAATATGACCAAGTCACTCTTTTTATTTTACTAGTAATATTGAAAACTCTTACACTGTATGCAGAAGTATCAAAATTTAGTAAAAATGAATTTCAATTATACTTTAATTCACAAATATTGTTACTGGATCTCATGTTTCCTCAAAGCTATTTAATAAACCTAAACTTTTTAAAATAAATCAACATTTCCTCTTAGGCTTACTTTGTGGGAATGCATCAACTCCTTTTTTTAACATACTTAAAATATTCTAATATTTCAAAAATAAGCAGATGCATCGAAGTATGTTATCACCATTTAAACAACATACTTTTGTTCATTGTGTTAATTTACAATAATGGCAGATACATTTTCTGCTGTTGATGTATTGATTTGTTGAATGAATCTTAAAAGGTACGATGAGTGACAAACAGAACAATGCTTTTCACTCTTTCAAATTCGGAAATATTCCTCACTTAACAGGACTAGAAAGAAGGTATGCTGCAGGCAAGGCATATAAATTGAGTGGGAGAAACATCTAAATATTTCTCCAAAGAAAACCATTCACATTAAAAATATTTAGCAAATAAAATTGAGTCAGAGGGTTTTAATGCAGGGCTATGGTGGGGTAGAGCTCTTGGAGGGGATCTAGTGTTGAATTTCAAGAGATTTTTAATACAAAATTTTACATTAATGTAGAATTTTGCAGAACAACCATTTCTCTCATTAGATTCTCTAAATGAAGACTCATGATTTTGATTTCCTGATAAGTGAATATGGACTTTAAGAATTTAAGAAAATTATTTGTTTTCTATTTTTTTGCTCTTTAAAAGAAGTTTAAAATATTATTAGCCAAATATTGATAACTGATTAAAGCTAACAAACAAGACAAACAAATAAAACCTCATAGACAGAGACAACACTTTAGTGGTTACTGGAAGAAAAATTAAAGTGAGGAGGAGGGCAAGTAGATAAAGATAAAAGGGGTCAAATATGTGGTTATGGAAGATTTAACTTTGGGTGGTGAACACATGATGCAATATACAGATGCTATATTATTGAATTATGCATTTGAAACTTATATAATTTTATTAATCAATATCACTCCAATAAATTTACTAATAAATAAAGCTAGCATCTCTCTGAATAATAGATCACTATACAGATTATTATCTGTTAAAAAATAGTAATAATAAACATTTGCTCATTTTCTTAGAAAAAGAGCAGTATTTCTGATTTTTTAATAACATATTGCAATTTAAAATGTTGTCTTATTTTAAACTTATTTAAATTTATTTATTTATTTATTTATTTACTTATTTATTTATTTATTTATTTATTTTTGCACAAGAACCATTGATACTGGGTGCATTATCAGTTCAAGATGTATGTCAAATTTATTTTATACCAAGTGGTTTTAGATATAGCAAATAGTTATATGGAGTGTATTATTTTAGAGATATATGATTGACTGCTAGTAAGCTTACAAATGTGTGTACATCAGAAAAGTGTGAGATGGTAAAAATGAGCAATTCCAATGGGGATTATCCTTCAGAGGCTACAGCACTGTGTTTGGACCACTAGATGTTATAAGGCCTTTATTTCTTAGACAATTTTTTTTTAATTTTTTTGAAAATTAGATCCTATTCTATCCAAATAAAAAGCTATTTTCTTTTAAATAAAATTGAACTGATCAGTTTTACAAAAAATGTGGCCACAGATATATTTGTGTAAAGTATACATATGAATGTATTTATATGGTGACTTAGTGCCCCATATCAGATATAATGGCAAATCCTAGTGCCTATAGGTATTTCCTTCTTGAAGATAGGAAAACAATTTATCTTCTTCTCAGCTTTTGCAAATATCTCCTCTGGTGATTTCATTGCTGGAAGTTTTTTACATGGTGTTTTACATGTCTCTCTGGGGCCCACTGATTGTTAAGAGAGATCTGGATAAATCTGGTAGAAGAGAAAGGATGATGAAGTTGGTGCGAAAGGAAATCTATATTATTCCTCTGCTAAATCATTGTTGATCTTTTGATCAGTTGCCCTTTTGCTTGGGAAAAGCAAGGTTTGTCCAGAGGTAAGAAAGGCACATTTGTGTTGATGTTCCTATATGCTTCTCTCACATGTGGCAGCTCCCAAAATTAATCAGATATAGTTCTCAGTTACTTTATTTAAAATATTAGCAACAATTGAAACAATTGCCCACTTTTTTCTTGAACACCTTTTTTCATTTCGCTTCCAACTATCTATACTAGTTTTTCTCTAATTTGCTGGCTGTTCTTTCTTGTCCCCTGTTGGTTTCTTCCTCATTTCCCTGACTTTTACATTTTGGCTATTCCCTTGCTCAGACTAAAGCACTTTCCTTCTTTCTAATTGAATTTGTTCCTTTAAAGATCTCATATATGGCTTTGAATACCAGTTATATATCATTAAGGTTTATATATTCAGGTTTCTTGTTCTGTCCTTTTCAAGGGAAAGTCTTCCAATGGCTTTTTTTCTCATTGAGAGTAAAATCCAGGGCCCTTAAAATGTCTGGTAAGGCCTTCTATCCAGATTTCTCCTAGCTCTACCTCTAGAATTTCAACATCTAAAGTTCTTCAGCTAGCTCGTCAAACTCCACTCACACTCCTCACTGTTCCTCAACCTGGAACACTGTTCACACCTCAGTTCCTTTGGCTTAATGTTTCCTCTGTCTGGAACTCTTTTCTTCCATTTATCTTCATGGCCTAATTTCTTATGTCCATCATGCAACATTACTAATGAAGTATTCCTTGATCCCCATAGATAAATAGCACTCTAAGCAAAAGACAATACTATGTATGATCTGTAAAGCCCTATGAAATAGGCTGAATAATACTCATGGGCCCCAAAAAACATCCATGTCCTAATTCCACTAATCTGGGTATATTATCTTACATGGCAAAGGTACTTTGTGGATATAATCAGGTTAAAGTTTTGAGATTAGGGATTATTTTAAATTATCTGGTGGGTTTTTTATAAAAGCTACACAGGAGTCAGATCCAAACAGGAGATAAGAGAGCCAAAACAAGAGATGGGTGTGAAACAGGTTGAAGTGATATAAGGAAGGATCCATGAGCCTAGGAATGCAGGCAGCCTCTTGGAATCTGAAAAGGCAAGGAAACCAATTCTTCTCTGAATACATCATATGTATATTGCATTGTGTGTTCACAACCCAAAGTTAAATTTCATTCCATCACCATCTATTTGGCCCCTGTTACCTTTATCTACCTCCCTCCAGGCTCCCTTTCCTCCGGTAACCACTAAACTGTTGGCTGTATCCACGAGTCTCTGTTTGTTTTGTTCGTTTATTGCTTTCAGTTTTATATCTCACTTATCAGTGAAATTATGTGGTTCTCAACCTTTTCTTTCTGACTTATTTCCCTTACCAAGATCATCTCAAGATCCATCCATCTTGTCACAAATGGTAATATTTCATCTTTTTTTATGTTCAAAACATAGAAACAATCACATGTTTTGTTTTGATATCGCCTTGACTGAAATCCTCTTCTCTAGGTTATCTTCATGGCGGGTTCCCACACATCATTCAAATCTTTATTCAAGTTACTAAGAATTTACTAAGAATTTATATTATTCAATTCTATTTAAAACAATTGTTTATCCAATGTAAAAATAGTTGGTTATTCAAGAATACAGAGATATTTCTTTAGACAGTCTCTTCTGTGATGATTCCTTATACCACTGAAAGGAAAAGCAGGTGATGTGCAAGATCACAGTCTCATGGGTCATAACTTATCTATGCTTGAATGATATCTAGAGGGAAGCACATTTATTTTTCTAGATTATAAGCAACTATACAGACTTTGAAGTATAGTTAGAAACTGTATACTGCTTGGATGTTGGGTTAGTGGAATGAGACCTGGGTAATGAAAACAGGGAGCAAATGGGAGTGATCAAATTAATGTCTACTTCCAATGCGAAGCAAAAAGGCTAATTCATCCTAAAGGGGACCACATTCAAGAAGGACGAATTTCATTCTATTTTAAGTATAACTGATATATATTTAAGATGTTAATGTGTCCATTGGTGCATATTAGTCCATTGTATAGCAACAAAACTCTATGCATTTATTCAGGCTGCTGACCTATTTATTTATTATCTTTGCTCATTGTAATGCTTATTAATTGCTTTGTTTCTATCAAAAATATTAAGATTATAAAGTTTCAGTACACTTTTATTGGAGAAGAGATGAACGTTTAAGATGTTGACATTATCTCATTGCTTCAAAATTATCTCTTGCCAGATATTGTTTTGTACTTGATTGTAGATGTCAGTGTAAATATTCATGTAGTCCTGAATGAAGGTATTGAGAGAGATACATACGATGCAATAATGACCAAGAAATTCTGCTAATCAGAGAACAATTATTACAAATGCATATTTGTAGTAAATCTTAGACAATAATTTTTGCAGCTAATTTACATACTTTTGCAGCTAATATCATGTCTGATGTTAATATCTAATATCTAATATTTTGTAGCTAATTTACATATCTAGTTTTTGTGCTAATTTATGTATTGTTTTACCCCAAAGAAGTATATTTTCAATTTGTAAATTTATAAATTAGTTTCTTTCCTAGTATATAACAAGGAATAATAAATGTTATGAAAACAAATTTTAAAATCACCCAACAAAACAGTAGCTACTGGAGTTACTATAACATATATATAGTGGCTTCTAGTAATTGTGGGAGAGTGATTTTCAATTATAGTTGTAAGGATAAACAAGAGATAAGTAACTAGGAGAACATTCTTGCAATGAAGATATCATGATTACAATATTAAATATTATTTAGGAAAGTCTCAAATAAGGGTATTTTTAATGAGAGTTTAAACTTTTCCCATGTGCAAGAGCGAATGTTTACACACTTGTATTGAGCTTTTTAATTTTATTTTCACCCTCAGGGAAACTCTGTTTTAGGTTTTAAATCAACAAGTTTATTAATAGATTTTGAAATCCAATCTATAGAAAGGTTGTGGTCTGCATACAAATATGCATATATTCAGCTATAAATTTTTGTGTGTAATAAATTTTTGATATATATAGCACATTGGAGAAATTACAGATTCCATTTAAGTGAAATTATTGTGAGCTGTTGGCTCTTTCTCTGAATGCCAACACCTTTTACTGTGATATATTAGTTAAATTTTATTATAATTTTGTGCTATCTCCCAATATTTTCGAACATAATCTACTTTCAATCATGATGCATCGTTGTTATTTTTTTCCTGCTATAACGTTTATTTTAGGAAATATTAAAGCGAGTATATTAAATTGGTCTTATTCTATTTGAACTTTTTTGAGTTATAGAATTCTTCTGTTATACATTTTATATTGGGTCAAATAAATTTCTAATTTTTGTCATCCAGTGTTCTTTACTAAACACTGGTCTTAATTTTAAGAAGATCCCCTTAACTTCTATTTTATTACCTTACAAGGGCAATATTCTGGGAAAATAAAGTACACAAATTTACAAATTGAAAGCAAGTAACTATGAGTAAAGGCCTGAGAGGCAGTTTATGATTGAAATGTTTCTGCCACATCTTATAAATAGATCTGAGTTCCAATTTTCATTCCAATGACATGCTAATAAAGATACCTAAGTTTATAACAGTCAGGGTTTTTGTGAAGAGTAAAAACCAAGATGTTTAAATCAAGTTACACAATATTTCGTAACAAGTATGTATTCAATATCAAAATATTTGGAATGAATTTACTTCCCTTTGGTATTTTAGGTTTTTGTCTTGTTCTGTTCTGTTTTATTCTCTGGCCACTTTGTTTTATTATAAATGGCTGTAAAATGAGTCATCCTCTCATATATATATAGAATATAACCCTCTTTTGGGGTTATATTCTATTTTTTTTTTTTTTAGTGCTAAGCTAAAAGTGTGGAAAAATCAAAATCCCAATGAAACTGTTTGAAAATGCATTAGTCTTGACTTCCTCTCAACAATATAAGAATGGACCTCAGGCCTGACACACTTTCTTATGGCGAGAGTCCTCACAACTTGTGTTAGGCTTATCACCCTGTGTAGATAAATTTTTCCCTGATTCAAACCCAGTGTTTGCTCCTTTGTTGTGCTTGAGTCTGTGTATCAGATAGCACTTGCCAACCCCACCCACTGCTGTATCTGTCTCCTGAGGGGAGGAGGCAGGGTCCCCCAACTGTAGCATAAGTCACCCTGGGTTGGCTGTCCTGGGAGGAGCCCCCTGGCCGCGAGAGATGGATGCTCACTGCTGAAGCTGATCTTGTTCTGTCTCTTCTCTGTGCTGGTAAAGCAGTGTTCTATTCAGCGTTTGCGTTGTGTTCCTTCATAACTCAGATTCCAAGATGCAGCGGGCAGAAGTGCTCATCTTCTTTCTTAATAATGGGCAACAGATACCATTTGCTAAACAGAAACAAAGCTCATAAACTAAATAATAAATGATTTCACACATTCAAAGCTAAAAACTAATATTTATGGATATAAAGGTCCTGGTTAAATGCTGCATGCTCAATATAATTTGGTAGAGGGATAAATTAATTCAAGCTATTTCCTATAAATTGTAACAAAATTTATGTGTTAAATTTGAATTTCTTAGCAGAGGCAACATAGAAAACATAAGCACAGGCAGAGCTCTGTTTCAATTTTGATCTTTATATTTGACTTTCAAACAATCATTTACAGGCACATTTTTGAAAATCCTACATATTTTTACTTTTTCAGTTTTCTTAGTGATGCATCTAAATATTACTATATGTCTGTCCTTCAAAAATATTGATTGGATTAGTAGAATTAGACATGGACAAGGCATACAAAAATACTAAAATAAGTTTTAGCGTGCAAAATACTGAAATAAATCTCAAGTGAATTTAGGATTTAAATATCAAAATAAAATATTATATGCATACTATATATGTACATATATGTAAAATAAATTATATATAAATACACACACACAAACACACACAGATACATATTTGGGAGGTAGAAAAATACCCATAGAGTATGACATCAAAGAAAGATACACAGAAAAATATTGATATTTGATTCCATAAGATTCTAGCTTATTAAGAAAAAATAAGAAAACAACAAACATGACGAGAATTCATTTAAACAGCAAAACCTGAGCTGGTTAAATATTTTCACTTTCAAATTCTAAACTCACACACACAAGCACACACACTAATTAAATGTCTTAAAAATACAATATACTATGTAAGTAAAAATATATTTAAATATATTTTAAATATATTTAAAACCAAACACATTATTACTGAATAGATAATCCAGTGTTAACATCATTTTCTCCTGTGAAATTATAAAATATGATAAAAAAAAATTAAGTCCCAGAAATCAGTAAGATGCTACAAAGGAGGATAGGTAAATTTTAACCTAAACATTTTATCTTTGATATTTGACATGGTGAAATTTTTGCTAAGGTATATTAAGATGTTTTTAAAATTGCTAAAAACATTGCTTTTTGCTAAAAAATATATGTCTTATTTCTACACTAATTTTATCCTCATATAGAAGAGTCTGTCCAACCCCCATCTTATCCCAGTTGTTGTCATCCCAACAACTTTGAAAAATTTGTGATAAAAAATGCCTGTGTAAGACCTGGAAGAAATAAACTCCAGGGTGCTTTCAGATAAAGATAAAATAATACAAATTATGAAAAACCTTCACAATGACTGCTAGAACATGGATAATATTGTTTGTTATCAATGTTATTGGAAGATGCATGAAAATTTTCAAAAAAATTAAGTAACAAAAATATAAATAATATTCTCTAGGTCATTGAAAATAATGTTATATTATTACCTAGACCGATTATAAAGGTTAATAATGTAAGGGATTTAAAATATATATCATATGATGAAGCAAGTAAACTTAAACATCACTGATATTGTTAAATATATAACAAGTTTCATGGTGCTTATCAACTTCAGTAATGTATTGTTTGGGATTAATTTTCTTATTCAATATGCAAAAATTGTCTACCATTTATGTGATCTACTCTTTTAATTATGCACTTGTAAGCACAGACACAGGTAAATTATTTTGATTATCACTATCAAGGGATTTCATAAATAATATTTTTTATAAAATGTTCTAAAAAACTGACAACTGCTTTTTCAAAGATATTATAAAATCATAAATAGCATAAGCTCAAGATTATCTTTATGAGTGGAACATTTTAGAGATAAAGATAAATGCTTCATGATCTTGCTTTGGCAATGCATGGCAATACATAACAATACTTGGCTTAAAAACAAAACTATTTCTGAAATTCTTTGAAAAAAAATATATTTTCTTCAGAAAAAAATATTACAGTATCCCAGCATTAATTTTCATGAGTTTTTGTTAGTCATGAAAGAGTTGATGCATATCATTTGGAGCTGATCAGAAATAAATTAGGTCACACTTTTTCATTTTCCTTCGTGTTTTTAATTTTAAAATTATTGTAGAATTGCACATAGAATTTAAAAATTATACAAAGAAATCTTATGTTTTCTTTGCCCACCTTTTCCCAAGGTAACTTCTTGTACTATAGTTCTTGCAAACTATAGTATACTGTTATAACTAGGATTTTGACACTGATAAGGTAAACATACAGAACATTTCTGTCACCGCACAGATTACTTATGTTGCCCTTTTATACCTCCCACTCACCCCCACACACTTTCCTTTCCTCTCCCAACTCCCCCTTATATTCTGTCAATTACCAGGCTGCTCTTATTTTCATAATTTTGTCATTCTATGAATGTTTGTAAATGAAATCATACCTTATGTAACCTTTCAGAAATAGTTTTTTTCACTCAGCATAATTATCTAGAGATTCATACAGATTATAGTGTGTATCATCAATGGTTCCCTTTTATTTCTTAGTGGTATTCTATTGCATGGATCTACTATGGCTTATTTAAAGATTTACTCATTGAAAAGCTTGTGTGTTGTTTCCAGTTTTTGGTTATTCTGAATACAGCTGCTATAAACATTTCTATATTTTTTAGTGATATAGTTTTTATTTCTTTATGATAATTACCAGGGAGTACAGTCTTTTGGCCTGGTATTTATCATAATGAAATAAAAACTATGTCACTGAATGTGATAGTTGCCCATTTAGCTTTTTAAGAAGTTGACAAACTGTTTTCCTGAGTGGCTACACTATTTTATATTCCCAGCAACAATGTATAAGTTATCCAATAACTCCCTTGTTCTTGCTAGCTGTTGAAGTTTGTTTGTTTTTAGCCATTCAGATAGATGTATAAAGATATATCGCTCTTTGAAATTTTTTTTTTTGCATTCCTTTAGTGGATCATCACATTAAACAACTATTTAATGCATATTTACCATTAATGTATGTTACTCAGTGAAATATCTCTTCATGTCTTTTGACATTCATGATTGATTTTTACTTTTTTTGTCTTGTATTGATTTTTTTTGTCTAGATACTAGTTCTTTGACAAATACATGGTCAGCACATATTTTCTCCTATGCTGTAGCTTGCCTTTTCATCATCTTAACAAGGTGTTTCACAGAGCAAAAATATTTATTTTTAATTTTGATGAAATTCTTACTATCAATTTTTGCTTTTATGTCATTTTTTCTAGTGTCATATCTAAAAACTTTTCACCTAGCTCTAAATCTCAAAGATTTTCTCCTATCTTTCCTATACATTTTCTCTCTAAATTTTACATTTTTATATTTACCTTTAATTATTTGATCCATTTTAGTTATTTTTTTTCTTAATGTGTAAGGTTAAGTCAGTTTTTTCTATGTATGAATATTTAGTACCTCTTGCACTATTTTTGAAGAGCCTATCATTTCTACATTGAATTATTTTTGCATCTTTGTCAAAAATCAATGAAGCATATTATAAAAATAATGATGGCAGTACACAATATAGCATAAGGAATATAATCAATAATATTGTAATGGCTGTATGTTATACGTGTATTAGACTTATCAGGGTGATTATTTCATAAGGTATATAAACATCTAATTACTCTGTTGTGTACCTGAAACTAATATAACATTGTATGTCAACTATAGTTAAAAAATAAATCTAAAAGAATCAACTTGGCATAGCTTGTTTGGGTCTGTTTCTGGTTTCTCTAATCTGTCCCAGTAATCCATATATATCTCTTTCTACCAACACACTGTCTTGATTAATATAGCTTTGTAAATCATGATGTCAGATAGACTGACTCATTCCACTTTATTCTTTTTCAAATTATTTTAGCTATTGTAGTTTTGTTACCTTTATACATACATTTTAGAATAACCTTGTTTATATCTATAAAAAATTTGCTGGGGTTTTAATAAGAATTGGGTAAAATCTATATATCAATTTTGGATCAGTTGATATCATTACTACATTAAAAACATTAAAATATATATTAAATTTAATTTTAAATAAAACATACATATTTTAATTAAAATACGCATTTTTAAGTTTTAATAATAATACACTAAAATTGTATCTTTTGCATCTATCCATGACTATGGTATGTCCCTTTATTTGTTTAGACCTTAGCTTCCTTTCTTCAATATTTTGTGGTTTTCGACATATTAGTTCTGTGTCCATTTAAATTTAAACTTAAGCCTTTAATTTTTGAGTGATTGTAAATGTTATCATAACTTTAATTTTTTGTCTACATATTTATTGCTAGTATATAGAAATTCAATTGACTTTTGTTTAACTTGTACAATGTAGCCTTGCTGCATTTTTTTATTAGTTTGAGAAGAATTTTTTTTTTTTAGATTAACTTGAGTTTTCTCCATAGACAATAATAAATT
Organism: Cynopterus sphinx; assembly: GCA_030015415.1. Classification (NCBI taxonomy): domain Eukaryota; kingdom Metazoa; phylum Chordata; class Mammalia; order Chiroptera; family Pteropodidae; genus Cynopterus; species Cynopterus sphinx. The sequence goes on from CM057379.1 coordinate 13,691,443, forward strand.
TGCAAATAGGAGAAGTTTTATTTCTTTTCTGATCTATATTCTTTTTATTACCTCTTATTGCCTTATTGAACTGGCTAGATTTTGCAACATTATGTTAAATGAGAATACTGAATGTGGAAATTCTTGCCTTATTTCCAGTTTCGAGGCGGGAAGAGGAGCAATCAGTCTTTTACTATTATGATTTAATTGCAGGTTTTTATCATGAATAAGTTTCATAATATATTCTGAGAAATTATATCATTATTGGCTGTTGAATTTCATAAAATACTTTTTCTTCTTTGATGACATGATCATGTGTTTTTCTTTTTCAGTCTATTAGTATGCTGGGTTACACTGATTGATTTCAAATATGAACTAATATTGCATCTCTGAGATAAATCCTGCTGGATCATGGCATATAATTATTTTAATACATTGCTGAATTATATTTACTAACATTTTGATAAAAACTTTTGCATCTATATTCATGACAGATATCGACATGCATTTTTGTACTTTGGTTGGTTTTGATATCAGATTAATATTAACTTCATAAAATGAATTGAGAAGTGTTCTCTCTTATTTTCTCTCATATTATACCTCTACTAGTGTACAATGAAATATCATGACACAACAACTGATTACAGAAGGGAATTGTATGTAAATTCCAAAATAGGAATGTGAGGCATTTTGAATTAGTTCTGAATATTGTGACAGTACTATAATTAGTTTATATTACTATTGAGCTGAAGTTTAAGCCTTTATCAGATTTCACTTTTAATCATCATAGCAAGTTATATGCCAGGTAATATTCTAGGAACTGGGAATATTAAAATTGGCAAATCAGGGTGTTCAGATATTGTACTTAATAAAGGCCATATGAGTATTTTGGTGGCCACTGAAATAGAGCAATATTTAGAAATAAGGAATCACAGTGGGGTGGAATTGTAGCTTCTTCTAACATTTTGTAACTTGCAATGAAAATAAGACAAAATCTTTGTTCAGATTTTCTGGTTCAAGCCAGTTAAACAAAAGAGCAAATTTTAATCTTTATTCTTAGATTGTCCTGCACTCTGCAACTTTTGCTCTCTGATATGTGGAAACTAGGTTCCGGTGAAGGGTGCATGTCTATATTCAGTAGTAATCAATTAGTAAACATTAATTATTTAGTAAGGGTTCTGATCTTGATTGAGAATGATGGGGTGATACTACAGGGATAGAAGAGTGGCCTGCTGCCGTGGTTGCACATGGAAGTCACCTGGGGAGTTTTAAAAACTATTGTTACCTGAGTGAAACTGCAGAGTATTGAGGCTTCTGGCATTTGGAGTTTAAAGGTCCCTTAAATGATGCTAGTAGTGTGCTGCCATCTATGAGAATGACTGGTTTGGAGCCAAAATAGCTTGATACAGAGGCAAGCAAGAGAAATTTCTATATAATGTCTGAATTGTGAACTAGGTGCTTATATAATTTTAAAACTATAATTATAAAAATAAAAGTAAAAAAATAATCAAAATAATAGCTTGTGCAGGAATAACATGCAAATAAATATATATTGCTTGATTGGGATAAAGTTCATGTTCTTTATGTTATTACTATATTTTAACTTAATTGTTGGAGCTTAGAATATTCTATGTGAGGTATTGTTATCTTCAGAGGGAGTACTCAATTCTTATATGATTTATACACTATTCAAAGTTGCCAGACTTCTGTTAGCGTAAAACAATTTTAGAATACTACTAACAACTCTGACTTAATTTTAACTCATCAACTAGATATGAGCTATTCTAAATAATATCATCTGTTATCTCAGCCATCACATGGTTTTACAGCATCCAAATTAAATGACTCTAATAACTTGTCATGATTTATCATCGCGAGAATGAATAAATCTATACTTTCTATTATTAATCTCATTACTCTCATGCATGACTTGACATTATAAATTAACTTGAAAAGAAATATGTTTTGCTCATTTTTCTTTAGCATAATGTTTTAAAATATAACCATCATGCTGAGGGAGAATGTTCACATGATTAGCAATAAAAATGTATATTTTACCTCTAGCATTTAAATTTTTCTTTAAAATCATTCATTTTGTGTCAATTTTTAATTGAACAGGTGTCCACAAGTATATGTTTAGGTATATAGCACAGTATTTTTGTGTACTTTAGGTAATCAATATATAAATAATAAATCAAATTGTAAATTTTCATAATTAATAAGCAAATAGTCTTTAAGTATAGAAAAAACTGATTAGTAGCATAGTCTTTAAGGGACATGTGATTCATTTCAAAAGAATTTTGCTTTTATAATATGAGGTTGTTAAGTTTATTGCAGTTTTTGTCGTGTGGTTAAAGCAATCAAAACGTGTATTGTTGTTTCAATGATTATTTTTCAAAATTGTTTACTATTCTACCACCAGTTTTTAGCAAACATAAACATTGTTCATAGTTAGAATCTAATAGTACTTAGAGAGAATTACTTCCAATAAGGACAACATTAAATTAACCTCAAAGGCAAAAGCTTGAATTGTTCATTTGTGGAATACAAACTTTGGAATGGCATTATTTCTTAAGTTGCAATAATGAATGTCTTTTTTTTTTTATGTAGGTGTATTCATTAATTTAAATAAACTATTTATTTATAAATAACAGTTAAATAAAAATCACGATAGAGGCAGATTGGTATGTAAAATCACTGAGCCTTTGTCACCAGATGACTGAGTCCAAACTCTACATTATTTATTATCATGATTGTTAATTACGTTCTAGATGGTCATGTTTCCCTTATATTAATTAATGGTTTGTTTTTGATTAAATAAGTAAGGATCTTCATAGCTGAATAATTTTACATTATTCAAATCCCTTATATCAACTGCATTCTGTGTTTATTAGTCCTAAAAGATTTTAAATTCATGAAAATAAATCTTATATTATGTCTAACCTCTCCTGTACTTTCCCTGGGTCCAAGTGAAACATCATATTCCCCCTCACTATAGTACTATATCTGGTGTTAAAGTTCCTCAGATAACTGATTGGGAGAATCAACTACTAACCACTTAGTGTAATGAGGTGTTATGGTTAAGAACAGGTCATAGAGCCAGATTCCTAGGCTTTCAACTCACTTCTGTCATCTACTAGCACCATCACCTTAAGCAAGTTTCTTAATCTCCTTATATTTCAATTCTTCATTTTATAGAGTAAGGAAGGATAAATCAAAATAACTCATAGTTTTTATGGAACCACTAAAATTATATATAAAGTACAGCATTACTTGGTACATTTAAGTGTTATTAAATTGTTAGTTATGTTTATAATATTGATGATGGTCATCATCGTTACTGTTATTATCACAAAGGATTGTAAATTCACTTTTTTCACTAATATATTCCAATCATACAGAAAAATGATTTGCATGCTGGAGTCCCTGAACAAATATTTATTTAATGAATGAACATATAAGTGAATGCATAACATTGTCCTTTTTCACATATAGTATCATTCAATTTTCACAAACCTATGAGTTGATAGTATCCCAATGAAGAGATAACAATGAGAAAGTAAAACTCAACCAAGAGGTAAATAGGTGTAATTCTTATAAGGATTTCATATTATTTTGATAATTTATACATTCATTCATTTAATTATAACTGTCTTCAACCTCCCAGGTCCAGAATTTTCCATATTTCCTTCTAAAATTAAGAAACAACAATAGGCACAAAGAAAGTTTAGCATGTAAAGACTGTCCATTAACTTGAAACTCTACCCATGGTAGTCATAGCTGGGTCATCCAGTTCCTGTAGTCCTTCATACATTATTTATAAAGTCAGCATCTACAAATTTAAAATCTCATTCCTTAAGATTTTATCCTTTCTCTTCCAAAAAGTTTGGTAAATGTCAGAATAATTATACAAATTTTCTGCATTTGAGGCACTGTAATTATATTATCTAATCGGGAGAAAGTAGTGATTTTCAGTTTCTCCAGCTAACACTAGCTGTTTCCACTTCTTAACTTACTGCATTTCTAGTATTCATTGGCCCCTAGTAATCATTATTCACAAAGGAATGGGTCTCATTGTGCTTAAAATACTAACTTAGAGAGCCAGTGTTGGTAATTAGAATATTTAAATCAGATTAAACACAACATAACATAAATATATAAAATAATGCGATTTTATTTAGATAGAATTATTACTACACTGAACTATACTATCTTAAATAATGTCTCCTGACTCATTTTGGGCAGAACAAAACATCAAACTTTAAATGTTAAAAAAATATACTCAATTATCCTGAGCTATCCTTATTGATATGATTATGGGATTTTAGAGAATAAGTTCCATAGGCAATGAAAATGAAGGGATTCAAATGCAGTGAGACAATGAATTATTTGTCAGCTCCTACATGAAAGAATACGAGGTTACTCATTATTATTAGCTTATTTAAAAATAAAACAGTCTTAAGTATATAAGTTAGTAATCAGTTTTTCACTACAATTTTTAATACCTTGATTCTATTAGAAGTGAACAAACAATCTAGACTGAGGTGGTACTAGAGACAGAATATATTTAACACATGTGAAATATCAGACTGTAGATGTAAGCATGCAATTTTATTTAATTATAACAGCTCTGTAAAGTAGAAATAAATATTAAATAAACTTCATTTAACTCAATTAAGTTAAATGAATTGTCATTGTTTAGTTAAGAAATGGTACTTTTAGAATTGAATCATTTGTTTCTTCAATGCCAACTGTTGTTTTGTGATGAGTCCTATGAACCAAAAATATTTGCAAGACCATATATTAAATTTTAAAAATAAAATAATGCTTGATTTAATGTATATTTAACAATTTAAAAGAGGATATTGATTCATTTATGTGACCAGTAAATGGATGAAATATGCTTTAATAAAAACAAAACAAAATTTTGACTGCAGAAATTACTTTCCTAATGGTAAAATTTGAAAATAAGTTACAAGAAGAACTTGTGAAATTTAATATGTTAGGGTCTTCAAAAATAGAGAAATACATTTATTTTCTGAATTCTCTTAGACTTCTCTGAAAAAAAAAAAAAATAGAGCCAAAGCATTATCAAGTTCTCAGTTCTCTTTATGAATCTGAGTTTTCCTCATCCCAGTATGGACAAAAGTAGTCATAGAAATATTATCATTACAGAAAAAAAAAACCTGAAATTTGATAATTATTAATTTGAAGAAAATTGAAAGCTCACAATCTTCATTTTAATCTTATCCTATTGAAATTATATTTCTAAGGTTATTGAAATTATATTTTTTTAACATCCAGACACTTAAAATGAGTAAAGATAACCACATTTTTTTGGGGAAGTGGGGGGAAATACTGCCATACTATAACCAGCTCCAATTCCATTTTATTATTCTATCCTCCCCCCTTAAAACTAATCCAGGGCAAGAATCTGAAGAATTTTTAAATTAAATTAAATTTTAATTTTATTTTGTTATTTTATACAAATTTAGGTGATGTGATAGAATAGATGTTCACCTTGTACTATGGGTTCACCTTGTACTGTTTCCACTGGCTTGAAGAGAAATCAAAGACAAAGATTCTTTGTAAACTGCTATATCTGTAGTAATTAGATAGCCAACTTGACTTGCCATAGGAATGTTTACGAAACAGAGAGTCAGTTTAAGTCCCAGCAGAGATTTCTAAGAGGTGACTCCCATTTACTGACATTTTAAATGCTCTTTGATCTTTACTATTGGACACTCGTTTTTTATCTTTTGTCCCCCCAGAGAAATTCTTTTCTCAAATGTATATTCATTAATATCTTTTATTCTAATTCCATTTGTTTTATAAAAGGATACTTGGACATATTACCCCAAAATAATATATGCCAAAGTATGCCTAGGCAATGGATAATTATATTTCCATCACCACTGATTAATTCATGGTCATATCTAAGAGAGATTAAAACATCAATTCCTTAGAAAAACATACTTAATGCATTATACAAAAATACAGCTAGTAAGGCAGGCTTAAATAGTGCAACATCTCCTAAGGTTCTTTTATCCCATTAAATAAACTATCATTTAGGGTGCTATCAATAATAAATTTTTTTTTAATTCATAGGATATTGCAATCTGTGATGATTCATTTAGAAGATATGTGATAACTATTTTATCTTCCATTTTATAATTTCAACAGTTCTTTCAGGAGAGTTATTAATAAGCTACTTTGACCTTCATATGCCACATACAAGGATCTTTGAACAGGAAATATATTACTTTTTTGAAACTCAAAACACTCCCATACCTAATGCATTACTAATCCCTAGAGAAGATACTGAAGTGTTACAAAATAAAACAGAAGATTAGTATTGATCAGGTCTGAAAAAATACATTGAACAGGTATGAATTGCCAGCACTATGCTAGGATTTTATGACATCCTACTGAAAATAATATTGTCCCTGCTCTTGAGCTGTTGAATATGCTTCAGACTGCTTGAAATCCTGTTTAATTTAAAATATGAAAGACTCAGTCTCATCACCGTCCAACAATATGTTGTCAAAAGTTTAGCTGGTTAGAGGCCAAGACATTCCCAGTGATTTCTTAGGTCCCCACAGGAGGTCCCCAGGGTATCCTTTCAGAGGCTCTGCAAGCTGTAGCGTCAACACTGGGTGGCTTAATCAGCGTTCAGAGCCTCATCATAAATCTGGATGCAAAATGTTCACTCCTTCTTTGACTCTTTACCCTATATTTTTTACTTAACCTCTTTCTTCATCCTTATCAGTAAAATAAGGACAAAAATACTGCTGTTAATTAAGCACATTTAAATCTAAAGTGAAGCATTTAGAATTCCAATTTTCAGCCAGATGATTTTAGTTTATATTTTGAATATTCTCAATGTATTTTCCTCTTCAGTAGGAAATTTCCCTCTCCATATGGCTCACATCAAATTTAGTGTGCTTATAATTTCTATGAGGATAGACAGTAAAATATTTATGTTCCCTGTGTAATAGACTCTCAAAGTTTAATAGTGAGTCAAAATCAGCCAAGCTATAAAGACAGATTTTTTTAAATTATGGAAACAAATAATTTTATATAAAAGTCTTTATAAATCTGTACACATAAGCTGGGATTTCCCCTTTATTTAAATGAGAGGAATGAATGATGCTATTTGAAACTATGCATAAAACATAATAAGCAATGTATACATGCAAGCAGCAAACGTATACAAAATTAGATGAAAGAAAACAAGAGAAATTTACTTATTTTTGAGGGTAAAATACTCATATTTTGTTCAGGACTACTATTTATAAATTTAGTATTAAAGCCATTTATTAGGATAAAAATCAGTATAAAAGTTTTTTTATTAGTTATTCTAAATTTTTTCCCCTATTTTTAAGGTCTTAAGGTTAGCTTGTTTTACACACACACACACACACACACACACTGCATAAAATTACTTTAGATTACTTTTTCTGACTTAAACTAAAAAAATGACTTGTTATAGAGGATTGAATATGAAGTTGATTTTCAAGATTAATTATAATTGCATTTTTCAAATAGAAATATGTGATTAGATTCTGAAGGGTTATAAAATGAAGCTGACTAGCAGAGCAGGACTCTCATATTTGACAGGAGAAACAAACTTAAGTTTTAACCATAAATATGTGTTCTAGAAATATAAAACTACTACATAAGAAACAACTTTCTGGGCTCAGATATTAAAAGAAAAACTTTGATAAAATAGGAGAAATCATTGTGGTAGACGGACTCTAACGTGGACACCATAATATTCACTTTCTGTAGTCACATGTTAGTGCCATACCTTTTGCTGAGATAAGCAAAGGGATGTCACTCCTCTGCCAACATTTTGTGAAACTGACTTGTTAACAGACTCAGTCTTGCTCTTCTTTTGTCTTTAAAGCAACAAGCTGCCATCTTATTCACTGTATATTGCTTCAAGGTGGTAAGTTTTTGGTACTTTGCTACACAGTAATAGATAACTAATACAATCTTATTATAAATAAAACAGGCAGAAATAAAGTAAGACTTTATTTATCTAAAACTACAGGAACACGTATAAGATTAGTTCCATACGAAAAGGAAGGAGTTTGGGTTTTTTGTTTGTTTAAGAGGAAAAGTTGCAGTAACTGGATGCAAAGCAGAGCATCAACCTTGTATATTAAATAATGATGAAGAAAATTTTGGTACAAGAACTTTTAAAAGATAATTTATTTACCATGAGGGATTTTTTATACCGATACAATTTTTTCAATTGTTCTAGTATGGGAAATGCCAAATATACATTTTTGAAGATTTTTTTCTCTCTCTTCCCTCCTTCTCTTTCTCACACACAATCACAATATTTATAAACCACCTTACATACTACGTTTTTTTAAATCTTTACACTCTGAAGAAAGTGTTTGCCATTACCAAATTTTATATTGAAATTTTAAAATTGTAGTGGTAAATGGGTGTTTTTTTGTTTGTTTTTGTTTTTGTTTTTTAGCATTTCAGTTTTTAGAAGAAAAGTCTTAATTAAAAAATAATAATTTAATTAGATGGTTTATTTTTTATGATTACTTTATTTATCATTCTTTATTCTGAAAAATGTTTATTTAGTATAGCATTCAGGCCAGGAATTATGCCTGGCAACAGATGGGTGGAATTGATGAATGGATTGATGTTTGAATAGAGGAAGGAGAGATAGAAAGATGAGTAGACAGATAGATGATAGATGATAGATAGATAGAGGATAGATAGACAGACAGAGGTTATAAATAGATACATAGCTATATAGATTTGTGGATCGATTAACTGAACAATAGATAAGTGTGGTACTTTCTTTGCACAAAGAAGTTTACCATCTTAGAGCTTAGAAAGACTCATTAATAAAAACAAATCAATCCTATTTTATATGATAATCTCATCCAAAAGAACCAGAGGAGGAAAAGGAAATTTTTCCTTTTCTTCATAATATACTATATAGTAGATTTTATAGACTGTTTTTTGGGGGGAGGTTGGGGTTGGGGGAGCTGATTTAATTATCAAATCAATAAGGAAGAATAACAAGAGAAAATCAAATTTAATTTTATGCACACAGGAATCCCACATACATGAGAGAGTCAGAGACCCTGCAGTCATGAGAGATTCCGGGACAGAAAATTAAAATGAGGGATTTATGACATTCTGAGCTATAGATGAGGTAAGGCACCTTGGGACTTCATGGGCTCATTGCAGGATTGTAAGATGCACATAGCCTAAAGCTGGGGGTAAGTCTATAAAATCTATTTGAAGTGCAAAGAATAGTAGGGTCATAGGAGGACTTCTTGAGGTATATTGATTTTTCCCAGAGGTTGGGGAGAAAGTAGGGTACTAGGAAAAAAATTGGTTAGAAATTTTGTGGATACCAGGGAAAACCAACTGTCTTTCAGTTTCTTAACTCGCCCCTGATGCACATATGTCCCATTGGGTGGCATATAATGGCAAACCAAAAGATTAAAAATTAGAAGACAGGAAGTCTGTTGGATCCAATATATAATCCATCAGATAATTGTTTGGCACCCTTCTGTATCCATTTGCCTTTTCCAGAGTGTGGGGCATTTGCCTGGTGGTTAATAATATTAGTCAGTGGTAAAGGCAGGCTTAGAAATAGAGTAGATAAAGGATAAGGGGGGTTGTTTTCAGATGCATATGCAACAACTCTGTCTATCCTGTCATTTCATAGTATCAGTCTCCTTAGTATGGGCTGAAAAATGAACAGTAGCAATTTTAGAAGAGAGGTGAATAGCTTATAATAGGGCAAAAAATTATATGCCCATTAGCAGTAGGAGTACTTACAGAAATTAAGAATCCATGGATTTCCAACTTTACCAACAGAGTGACAGATTCAAAGGCATATCTGGGGTCTGTATAGATAGTGACAGTTTATTTCTTCCACCAATGTGCAAGCTCTATGTAAGAACTGTGAGTTCAACAGCTTGGGCCGATTTTGTCGTGGGCAAAGAGCATTCCTCGAGCATTTCATGTGGAACAGCTATGGCATAGACAGTTATTTTGTTTCCTTGGAAATTTCATTTGCAGGAGCCATCACAAAATAAAAGAGTGTGGTTTGTTTAAAGGTATGTCTGAGAGAGCCTCTCATTGCTGTGAAATGGTTTCTATAATTGTCAGGAAATCATGGAGAATAATAGGCTGGGGTGTTCCATCATCAGGGAGGGATAGTAAAGTAGCTGGATTGTTGCAACTATTTTACAACTATGTAAGATGATGGAAAGGATTAGTCAAGAGTCTATAGGTGGTCTGTTACCATGGGAAGAGGTGCTATATTCAATGAACTTGTAAAACAGCAGACACACTACGGGGGATATAGAGAAAACAGGAGAGCCTAATATAAGAGCACTGACTTTGTCACAAGGTGGCACTGGCAGCTGAGGTGCATGGAGGCATGAGAGCATACTTGATGTCACAGAGTGTAAGTGGCATGAGACATATACTATAGGAAATAATTGAGAGGCAAAAGGCTGTCCTAGAATGCCTGCAGCAGTCTGTTATTTTTATGGCCCTATAGATAAATTCTCAAAATTAGGTAAGCCAAGAGTAAGGGTGGGCCAGGGCCATGGGAAAAGCTAATTTTAGGGCTTCCAAGGAGGTTAATGCCTTTGAAGTCCATGAAATAGGTTCTGGGATGTTATTATGTGGGAAAGGACCATGAGAAGTTTAACTAGGTCTACAAAATTAGGAATCCATCGGCAGCAGTAGCCAGCTCCCTGTAGAAATTGACATAACTTTATTATTATTATTATTATTATTATTATTATTATTATTATTATTATTATTTGGAGAGAGGGGTGGACAAAATTGACTCAAGGCATTTAGTGGTTAGCTTTTGAATGCCATATCTGAAGTCAGTAACCATCGTTTTTCACCCATTGGAGTTGAGATCTGGAGGCTTTATGGCATTGTTCAGCTGGTGTCTTTAGGGGAATGAGGGAGTCTGTAAGCGCTCCCTGCTCAGTGTGATTACAGAATAAAAGGTCATTGACTTACTGGGCAGTGGTGGAGCCTTGGCTATGAGTCTACTTCAAGGATTTGGGAAAACCGTAAAGTGAACTCACAGCATCCCTGAGGTGTGGGAGTCATGTTAATTATCTCACTTTAAATGTAAATGCAAAAAGAGTTGGCGCAAAGGTTGGAAGTCAGTTGAGCAGAAGTCATCTGCTATAAACCAGGCTACATCAGCAGGAATTGAGGTAAGAATAGTAGTTGAATTAAGGACGACTGGGTGGTGAGGAGTTAGAAGTTTATGTACAAAAGAGTTTACTGGCTGAGAGGGTTTTGGGCTACTGATGGAAACAGTTTATTCTTTTTGCAAGTAATGTGCACAGGCTCTGCCTCTGTAGCAATCTGACTTAGTTGGTATGTGTGACTCAGAGGCTAAATGGGTCACCTTTGAAAGACACATTCTCTTCAGAGGCATTTAAATCAGAGTGAATTTCTGGAAAGGAAAGGAAAGATTTGGGGCTTGGTCTGAGGGCAGGGAAATAAAAATGCCCTTCTTGTTACATTTTATAGTGGCATTAAATTTACCTAACAAATCTCTGCCAAAGAGATTTGCCAGTGAGCAGTTTGAGACTAGAAAGGCATGATGGGGGTGGAGAGGATCTAAGATATTGGAGTGGGCTGAGATATGGGCATGAAATAGGTTGCCCAGACTGAATAGAGTCAGAGGTAACACATAACGATAAATACCCTGAATGGATGGTAGAGAAAGTCACATCAGTGTCAATTAAGAAATCTAATTCCTGGTCCTCTGCTTTGAGTTTAATGGTAGGCTCTTGGGTGTGACTGAGGATGGGCTGACCCAGTTTTTTGAGGAGGAATGGCCTCGCAGGAGGAGGAAAATAAACATTCTGAGTGAGCTGGGGCCTGGGGGGATTGCTGGGGCCTGGGGGGATTGCTTCTCAAACTTGCCTTCCTCTTAAGTGCAGGACAATTTCTTTTCCTATGTTGGTTTCTTATAGCATCTGCAGTTGTCTGGAGTCAAATAGGAAAGGCTCTGGCTGGGTTTTGATTTATTCTCAGAATCATATTTTTGCTTCTCTAAAGATTCAAGTCACCGAGCAAGAATTGTCGCCTTTAATTCTTTTTTCCTTCTGCTTTCTTGCAAACTGTTCTCAATGGATCCTGTGGCAGCCTCCGTGATCAGTTAGCAGTTGCCTGGATCAACCAAACACACTGTTTTGAAAATTTTTTATTTGTTTATTTGTTTATGTCAGGGATAAAATTTCCTATGACAGCAGATTTTAAAAGATTCCTGTGCTTTGGGGCTTCTGGATTTAATGCTGTCTTTGAAAAGTTTGTATAAAGCCTTCAGTCAATGCCTTTGGATGGTCTCCTTTCTTTGACCTAGTAACTTCAGGAGGAAAGGCTTCTAGAATCTTTCCTATTAAACCTTGAATATCAGTCTTTAGCAGAGACATTTCCTGGTCACTTTTAGGAGGGTCTGGGGGTTCGGCCAACTCTGTTCCCTGTGTGCATGGTTTTCTCCAAGGTGCCTTTTGGGGAGAAGGCCCCTGATAGTCAGTTAAGGTCTCTGTTTGTGGGATTATGAATAGCCACCAGTCTCTGACTCCTCTCTAAAGTTTGTTGAATCCACTGAGAGTAAAGGTAGAAGGGTTTTATAATTTAAAAGATCAGCAACCTTCCTGGGGATATGAATTCTTTGCAGTGGAGGTTCAGGATACATCCACAAGGGACATCACATATAAATGTCTGAAGCTGACAAGGCCTGTTTGCAAAGTCCCAGAAACTAGGAAGGATCACAAGGGACTACTGGAAAGGGAGCCTTCCTGCCAGCTCCTACGAAACTGACTTTCTGACTTTCAACTTTTACACAAGTGACCCAAATACCCTTAGCTTGGAGATTTGTGTGTCCTCTGTAGGTCTTCTAAAGAAAAGGAAGTTAAAATAGGCAGCTGGTTTTTCTCTGGAGAAATTGGAGTCTTGGGACCTTAAGGGTACTGGCTGAGCTAGCTGAGAGAGCTGAGTTTTGAGAAGGGGGACTTAGATAAGGCACCCAGAGACTCAGAAAATCTTCCAGAGGGTCATTGACAGAAAGTTCAGGATAAATGAGAACATAGAAGGAAAGAGAAGGGGAATTCACGTTTGATTTGGTTTTTAATTTTTGTTCTAAGTCTGACTTGTGTTCTTTCATTTTATCAAAGGATCCCCTAAGGCTAGCTGATCATTTTACTTTTTGTGTGTGTTTTCATTCGGTTTGATCTTTCCATAAATACCAAATAAGGCAGGTGCTTAGAAAGAGATTGCTTTACATTTTTTTTTAAATATTGAAGTTTTTCAGTTCAAAAGGTTCATTGTCTGACCTTTGATGAGTAAGATCTTTTTTAGTACATTTATTCCAATAGCAATCGACCCACTAAACATTTTATGAAAAGACCCTGAAGTAACTTTTCAGGCTTAAAATAAATCTTTACCATGATACAAGAGTCATCACTAGAAAAGGTACAGATGATATATTCCCCATGATACAAAAAAAAAAAAAAAAAATGTGTACTCCTTAAAATAATCTCAGTAAAACAGGCAATCAAGAGACAAAACTCCTTGAGATTTTGTCATGGCTGGACAGAGAGAGGGAGAGTGACCTCAAGCCCAGGTCTATTCAACTAACCACAGAGTACACTCTCCAGCTGGTGGATCCCAGGGAGAAAATCTTCTCACTGGTCACAAAAAGTCAACCTCTCAGGACACAGAACAGAACAAATGGAAAAGCCTCATCCAATGGGGTTAGTTTGGCCTTCTCTGTAGAATTTCCTTCTTTGGACACGTGATGCAACACAGAAAAACAGAGAACAGAGACTGTCTCTAAGAGGGAACGGATCGATAAAACCAAGAGTACACTCTGCTAAATTTCCAAGGGGCGCTAAATTCAAAGAATTAATTCCACAAACATGTTCTCCTGCCAATCTAAATTTAGAAAGAAAAAAAAAAAAAGATTCTCAGCAATGTCACTGCCCCCGGACCCTGCAGACAGAGAATGGGGTGTGTGATGATGTGGTAAGAAGTCTCACCTTTGGCCAGACCATGTCAGATGCCCCAGGACCCCTTCATCTGCAGCAGCCCCTGGCAGAGGGTGCTTTCCTCAGCCAGGGAAGGCCGTTGTTCAGTAGCCAGAGAAGTATTTTACCAGCTGGTGAAGTGCTCTGCTCACAGCACCAACACCAATTCTTTTGGCTGGTTGAATAATCAAAATGACATGAGACAGATTGACAGGAGAAAATCAAACTTAATTCTATGCACACAGGAACCCTACATACATGAGAGATTTGGGGACACAAAGGGAAAATGAGGTATGGATGATGACCTTCTGAACTTAGGATGATGCAAGACACAATGGGGCTTCAGAGGGTCATTTAGGAATGATAACAAGAGCAGATGTTCTGTTATTAGCAGTTTGCCCTGCCATGTAGATGGGTCAAGAAAGGTTATCATTGATAATCTCCTATTATGGGCAAGGCTTGTATTCAAATTCTTCTCTGTAGTTAAGATGGGTAGGAGTCTTAAATCTCTATTGAGCCTGTAGAGTCCTGGTTACTTTTAGCTCAAAATAATCTGTTTGTCACAGAGGGGCATCTTGGGGTGACTAGTTCTGAACCCCTGCAATGTATATAATAGATTTGTTTGGCTCGATACATGTTTGTCAAAATGTTTGTCAAAATGTCACTTTCTTCTGTTTATTTCACATTTATCAAGAATCCCAGGTTAAGGTGTGTTTAAACAATGAAACCTGTTATCATGTTTATTGAATGTTCACTGTGACCGGCATTCTGCCACAGAATCAGGGATTCAAAAATGAATATGAATATCCCGCATCCCTAAACCATACAATCTGCAAAAATACAATGTAAAAAAATGCAACTAACTCTTTATATATATTTTTATTCTGAGATATGAAAATTGTGACACAAATCCAAGGAACAATTTGAAAAAATTTATAAGTCAAAAGCACAGAAAAATACATTTAACACTGTTTATATTTACTTCAGTTACCAATTAACATATTCAGTCTGTGTTTATTTCTGTCAATACACTTAGAGAATAAGATTGTAGTAGTCTGTGTTCTTCAAGATTTAAAATTTTGACATGCAGCAAAGTATCATATATAATGGACCTGTGTGTTTTTAACTCATAACACAGTTCCTTGAAGGGACAGTGCACTACAGATTCTTTATTTGATGTCTATAGCCTCTAACATGTGGATGTCACATAATAGATACTCAAATATATTTTGAATGCAAAAATAAATAAAATTTTAATGTGGAGTAAATATTATGTTTTACAACAGAGAACATGTGACTATATATCTCAATAGTAGTTATAAAAATAGATATTTAGCATCTAAATCAGAAGTTTGTTATCCAATATAATATTGTTATAATTTTAGAGCATTTCTTCAGTATGTCATTTAATTTCACTTAATTTCCAAATTAATGGCAAATGACTTGATATTAGTTACACCTAATTTGACAGGATTTTAATTTCTACTTGTTAAAGAAGATAAAACAAATGTATTTTTAAGTGAGAAATTAAGCAGAAATATTTCTTATCAATATATTTTGTGTATCAATCAAAAATTAGTTGTATACAGAAAGATAAATATTTGAATTCTAAATATAATTCTTTGACATGGAGAGATTGTTTAGTTTGTGATTCGCTTTTTTTTTTTTCTGACACAGTTGAAACATTGATGTTCCTTTCTACTGTCCACTAGTCTCAAGGCTCAATCTGCTTAAAAGTCTAAGAACATTTCTATATACAATCCAAAGAAATAGAAACTGGTATAATCTGCTATTTCATTCATTCAAATATCATTTTACTATTAGTAACTAGAAACAAGTATTTTGTGTTTCATTTCTTTGACATTTATTACATAATTATATTATTCAAGTTTTGCCATATTTTTCTTCTTTAAAATGTCAATTAAGAGAGAAAACAAAGAGCATTGAAGAATTACCAAAAAAATAAAAAATAAAAAACAATCCAGTTTTTATATAATGACTAGATGTTGGGCATAGTTTGAAATCTTGGCAAATGGAATGTAATTAAGCACATCTATCTGCATAAAAAATCAAAAGAAAATATTTAATCTGTTTACGTTTCTGATTCCTATGGTCTAAATCATGTTTCTCAGTATTTAGAGGAAGTTGGCTAGTAGTTATCCTAGATTATTAGTTAGTGTTTTATCCCATTGATTTTCTATGTTTTATTCAGTTTTCATGGGAACTTCCCTATGGTTTCACCAACCTATTATCCCATTGATATGGTGTCTCAGAGGAGTGTGAAATAAGTTTACTACAGATAACTCATTAAACTGGTAACTTTTAGGTCAAGTATGCATTGGGTTATCTGAGAGAACATTGCTTTTTACTATTTCATAATGCTTGAGGCTTAATCAATGAATTATAAGTGTTCCAAAATAAGATAATATTTATTGCACAGAAATTATCACTAATCTAAACTGTAATTTTCTTGTATTTAGTCTAATAATTAGAAGCTAGATAAAAACTGGATCTGAGGGAAATGCAACATCAAAATTGTATTTCTGTTACTTTTTAGATAATTATTTTAAAATGCTGAATGCAGGGAATTGAAAATTATGTAGAATCTGGAAACATCTAGGGTCACTTAAAGGAGATAATCATTTTAAGGAAATTTTATTCGTTTAGGATCAAATCTCTTCACTTGACTTTATGAAAATCACTTCTCTTTGAATCTTGCTTTAATCATCATTAAATTGAGGGAACTGATTGAGGCAATCTAAGACAGGTTCCAACTCGAATATATGTATCTATAATTATAAAATAATCTCATATTTTACTTTTAACCCTTAAGATGACTATAAATTTAAATAAAATGACTATAAATTTGCCCTAAAATAATGATTTTCATGTCTTTCATAAGCAGAGTTTTCAAGTTTTCGAAGCCAGTATATTAAAGTGCAAAAATATCTAACAAATCCTTGTTAAATGTGTTATAGGAAAATGACTGAGTATATTTTATTAGATGACTGGATAGCTATGTCCTTAGAAAAGTTTATGAAGAAATTTTTAAATACTAAAAAGAAAATAAATCAAATTCTAAGATAAGCTCATTCTTAGCAACTTTTTCCTCATTTTTAATTGTTTTAATTAATTAATGTTAAATTAGAGAAAGTAACCCAAAAGGTATAAAATGTAAAGTATTATTTATAAAATATGCACTAACTATATAAAATATCACATTAGTAGTATATTTGTAACACTGTATATACATGAGGACAAATAAATTTAGTATAAATTAAATATGTATTTCATATATTGAAAATTAATTTTACAATTCAAGAAGACATGTTGATATAATGACACTTGTCAGAGATGTTAATAAAGTTATACAACCCAAATTTAATCATGTACCACATAATGACATTTCAGTCAATGTGGAACTGCATATATGGTGGTAGTTCCATAAGATTATAATGGAGCTGAAAAACTCCTATCCCTTAGTGAAGTAATATCTATCATAACATCATAGCTCAATGCATTACACAAATACCACTGTGTTACAACTGACTAAATATTTAGTACATGTAACATGTTGTACAGTTTTGTGACTTAGAAGCTATAGGGGAATAGAATTTGTTACCCCAAAATATATTTCTTTGGCATAAAGATTACTTTAAGCAGTTTAATTTGAAGGAACAGCAGACGTAGGAGAAGTTCTGAAAACCAAGTAGAAGTTACTCTTTGTAAAATAAATATACATTTGTAAGAAAATCTCCATTTGTACAGGTCTCTCCCTCCAGCTATACCAGGAAGAGGGAGATGACCTTATCTTTAGAAATGAATCAGTGCAGACATCATCAACTTAAATCTTCATAACAACTTTATCCTAATTTACAGTGCCTTTCCTTATAATCTCCCATAACTGACTTTCCCCATTCCCACTATCATCTTTGGTTTTTATCTGAAGTTGGCATTCACCATGTGGCTTCAGCCATTTTGAATAATTTTACTCAGTTTTCCTGGGTTTCTCCCATATATACAGGAGATATACATGTTATTGAACTTTTTTGTGTGTTTTTCCTATTAATCTGTCTTTTGTTATAGGGGTGTCTTAGCCAAGAACCCAGAAAGGAAAATTATTTTCCTCCCCTACAGAGCAATAGACTACACAATAGAACATTGTAGAGCATCCAGGTTTCTGTAAGTGTACTCTATGTTGTTTGCACAACAAAAATCACCTGAAGTCACATTTTTCAGAACATGTCCTGTACAAGTAAATTTAAAACATAAAATTACAAACATTACTAAGTTAACCTTAATAATAATAGTAATAATAAATCTCTTGATAATAAATTATCTTAAGATAATTGTGTATTTCTGTAAAATTTTATTCTTAGATGTACAGTGCAATATAACATAGATGCAAAGAAATGTATAATATGCATTGTTTAATGAATAAGTATTGTTCTGTCACCCATGTTATCACTACCTACATCAATAATTACCAAACTTCCGTCATTAACAAAAGTTCCTTTGTGCCCTTAGAATGAACTAGAATCTTGACTTGGACAATTATTTTATTGCTTATTGGTTTATTGGTTTATGATCAGTATAAACAATAGGGTTTAATTTTACCTGATCTTAAACTACATACATAAAATATAGTTCCATGTAAATTATGCTATTTAGCAGGCACCCTAGTAGATAAAAACACTAAATAATTTTTCTCATTCAAATCTTAAAAAATATTTTAATGCCATTTTCTGGAAATTAAAAAATATATGTAGACTATACTGCATACTAATGTTCAGTAGGAACACCTAAGTTTGGATATATATTGAAATATTGTACAACATTATATAAAACTTTAGTTAAAGGGACATATACTTGTATTAATTAGCAAAGCTATATAATAAGCAGCAAAGCCTAGCAATTTTCCTGGGAAATCAAGATTTATATTATAATGGAATGACTAATGGAAACTAGTAAACAAACACATTAAATTATGTAGTAATTGAGTTTCTTAATAAAACACATTAGCCAAAAGAACATGTAGCAATACAAATGAGTTCAGAAAAAATCAACAAAATACAAAAAACAGGCATAAATTTCTATGTAGGTAGCCACTGTAGAGATGGATTATTTTTTTTAAAGGAAACCTAAGAAACAGAAAAATTCTAAATTTAAAGGAATCTATTACCATAATATTGAAACTATTTCATTGAATATCAGTAACATAAGAAATAGGAAAATAATTGAATTAAAATAGTATAGTTTTTTTATATTATAAATGGATAAATGGACAATTTATTTTTGTCAGTGCATCTTCACACAGTGTGAAACTTATATCCTCAGTTCTTCAAAAGTTGTCATCACTATTGTAACCTAAATGAATCTCTTTGTGATGCAATTATCTTTAATAAAATCACAAATACACTATTCATTTCCACAATAGATAAAAATAATGTCCCAAAGGTCAACTTATTCTTCTTACAATAATGCCCATTTTTCTTCTAGATCAGACACACT
This sequence comes from Cynopterus sphinx, assembly GCA_030015415.1. Taxonomy (NCBI): domain Eukaryota; kingdom Metazoa; phylum Chordata; class Mammalia; order Chiroptera; family Pteropodidae; genus Cynopterus; species Cynopterus sphinx. The sequence continues at coordinate 13,710,996 of CM057379.1, forward strand.
CACCTTTGGATTATTGAAGCATAAATATAAGTTAACTACTACAAACTATTCTTAGGTTAGATAAAAAGTATGGATGAGGAAAAGCAAAAAAGGATAGAACTAGTTTATAAATATATCCATATTAAAATAAGGCAGACATACTTATAACTATTAAAGTTTTCATTTCTATACCTGGTCACATTATTGTAACATATTTATGATATTAAGGATCATAACGTCTCATTCTTATTTCCTTTGCCCTGAACTGTGTACTCAATTGCTGCTGTTTCCTTGCCTAATTGGATGACCTAAGTATTTTTTCCTTTGGGATCTTTGTCATTAGCAAAACTGCCTTCCAGAGTAGGTTTTCATTAAATGTTATAACACCTGAGGACAAATAATAGGCCCATAGTATCCTTTGTATTCTGAACAAATTTCTTCTTATCTCCAGTGGGCAGTAGGAGTATAATTTTCCCTTGATAGTCAGGACTGTTTACCTTTGGCCATTGTAATAACTTTCTTCTTTGTGTTGGTTGCCTGGTGTGAGGAGTTCAAAGTCACTAACTGGCTAACAGATGTTTCATTGGTGCATCACAAAGAGATATAATGAGAGGAGCCATCCCATTTCCACCCTTGAATCCTGCTGTTTTGAATCTCGGCTTAAGTAGAGACAACACCACGTATACTGGTAAATGATTCTGAACACATGCCATATCGAAGAGGGCTTTTTATTGATGGGTGAAACTTAACCCTCATTCTGATGATATAATTCAACCTTCAAAGGCTGTATCACCATGCCTTCCAGCCAGCTACTTCAGCCCGATTAGGATTATAACAAATCACTTAAATTTATCATCATAAGCCCAATCTTGACCTTCATTTACTTCAAAATGTGTCCTTTAATTAGAAACAATGCTGTGTGGCAGAAATGTTACCTTCAGAAAATAGAAACACACATCCAAGCTAAGTTTCTATTTTAGTGAGAAAAAGTGCTACCTCTTCCATGATGAATGTCTCCAATGTGATCTCTGTACAACATGGTATCTGGCTGATACCCTAGACATGATACCACATTGTATGCTCAGTGTTGGTCTTTGCTCTGGACATGTTCAGTAACATCAGCCTGTACCAAGGAAAGTCCATTTTACTGTGCTCATAAATAACTTCCATCCCTGTCAACAGAATCACGCTGTTCATAAAATTAATGGACAAGGTCTAAATGTGAAATTGATAGCTGGAGAAAGAGACTGACATCTACACAATGGATTGATTGTCTTATATATCTGATTTATTTTTTTCAATTACAGTTGACATTCAATATTATATTCATTTCACACGTACAGCAGAGTGGTTAGGCATTTATGTAACTTTTGAAGTTGATCCCCCCAATAAGTCTAGTACCCACCTGACACCTTACATAGTTATTATAATATAGTTGACTATATTGCCTATGTTGTACTTTACATCCCCATGACTATTTTGTAACTGCCAATTTGTTCTTCTTAATCCTGTTCCCTTTTTCACTCAGCCCCCCAACCACCTCCCATCTGGCAACTGTCAGTTTGTTCTCTGTATCTATAAATTTGTTTTATTTGTTTATTTTGTTCTTTAGATTCCATATATAAGTGAAATCATAAGGTATCTGTCTCTGTCTGACTTATTTCACTTTGCATAATGCCTTCTACGTTCATTCATGTTGTCACAAATAGTAAGATTTCATTCATTTTTGTGACCGAATAATATCACATTGTATATATGTACCATATATTCCTTATCCAGTTATCTGTTGATGGACACATATATCTGATGTTAAGGTCTACTTCTGCTTTTAATGATCTGACCCTCTTTTTTTTTGGAAGAACTTCAATCATTTAAACCTAAATTGTTCAAGACTGTGGTAACCCATGTACTTTGTAAAAAGTGTTAATGAGTGTTTGGGAAAGAGACATAAAATTCATTCATAAATCTATAGATCAAGAGACTCTGCATCCAGATCTGATGTATATCATGATTTCATGAACTTTGAGCTTAATGCTGTTAGTGGGTATTCTGGGAAGAAGATGAGAGTATTTTCATATGAGATTATTTCAAATGTTTATGTACATTTATGGACACGGGGGCACCTTGTGGCAATTAGATTATTGCTCAGCAAATGTTTGCTCCTTTCTTCCTTTATTATGATAGGAGTGGTAAATCTCACTTCCCAGTAATGATAAATTTAGCCAGATCATTTTCACTGACAGAACATGTACTTCAAGCAAAGACTTGTACTGTGCTTGTGCAAATAAGCTTGCCATCTTGTTCTACTGTGATCATAAGAAAAGCATTACGTGAAACAGACCTGAATCCAAGCCATAGCATGGAATCAAATTCCAGCTGGCACACAGCAATGACAATGAGAAATCAATGTTTCTGTCACAAGCCACTGAGTTTTGGAGTGCTTTTCTGTATATGATTATTGTGGCAATCGTGATTAATATAAGCACAGTAACTTATATCTACTTTATTTGTTTGGGTTTATAGTGTCTATGGCTTGAATATGTTAAGTAGGTTCCCAAAAGTAGAAATGTAAAGCCTAGATTAAAACCTAGATTAAAATCTGACATTTGAGCCATGATATTTATTAATACATTGTACTGATTTAGCTTCAAGATCCCCAATTAATCCTTACTCCATCCACGATATAGTCCTGATAAGCAATGAAGTAGAAAAACATCTGTTTCTATGCAAAGCTGCATTCAAAGAAACTAAAATATGACTTAAAGAAATTCTGCATTAAATGGTGAGTCATTAATGGTGATTTTCTTAAAGAAGTAGTCAGGAGTTTTAAACAATATAATGTAGTAGATTTGCCAGAAAACTTTAAATATTACATCTCCTCCAAATTTTTGTATTTACTGATGCAGTTGTGTCTCTCCAGCTTTGTAATAGCTAGGTGTTTTTTTTCCCCAAATTACCAATAGCCCTTGCCATGTTCTTCTTTACTACATAAGTAGTGATCATAAATTACCTTTCTAATTGTGTTTACAATTTGCTGTCCATACCTGGTCACATTCGAACACAGTCCTAGGCTCACTTTTGCTTTCTTGAGAGAAGCCCTGGGCTTGTATAATCATTTGTAGTAAATTTATTTTATTCTTAAATTTAAAATTTATTGATAAAATTAAATTCTTTATTAATCTTCACCATCTGAGTTCTCTCTCCAGAGGTAAGAGTTGTCACCAGTAAGAAGATTACCTCAAAAATTTCTCTATAACTTCAGATATATGCATATACTGTTGCAATACCTCGTAGAATCTTAGAATGTGTTTGTGTTTATGAGTTTGTTCTTAACTGGGATAGTACCATCATACTAATGTTAGGCAGTCAGGTAGCCATCAGCAACAAGAAGAGTGAAGTCCAGCTTCATAACCATAAAAATGACAATACTGATGGCTCAACCCAAGAGGCCACTCCTTGACCTTCCCAGGGAAGAACTCGCTTTTCAAATAACAATATCCCTATATCCTGAAATACAAGGAAATAAATGACTATAGCACAATCTTCAAATTTGCTTTTGACTCTTAAAAATAAGCTTAAAAATCTCTTTAGGTAGGTATGTATAATTCTACTTTCTCGTTTATAACAGCAGCAAGGTATTTCACAGTATGGACATATAATTTATGTAAAGTTATTTATTGATAAAATTATTTAAAATTTTTATTAGAACACTGATTTAATTAATATCCCATATATCACCTAGAGGCAGCGTTTCAGGGCCAAAATATTTTACTCTGAAAGATTATATTAATTTATACACACATGAGAGCCATTTATTCTTCTAAACTGCCCAGGGGATAACTGTTGAAGTGTTCAGGCACATTTGTCTCCCAAGGACAAGCATTAATTTGCCAAGCCTATACAATCTAAATCACTGAAGAAAATAAATGTTTTCCTGATCGTTCTATAATTTTCAAGATACCTCTTATACGATAGAATTAACATTTCACATTATAATGAAGAGCAGCATTACTTTTATTTATTAGTCTCTTATAGAAATGCATTTTTAAAAGTTCTTTGTGAAATACTTTATCTCTTAAATAGTCATGATTTTATAAAAGCAGAGACCTGTGACCAAAAGTATTAGTTATAATGACCTGAATTAATGTTCAGCTTTTGTGTACTTGTTATTATCTTGTATTTGACAGGGAAGAGTTTATGTTGGTATTACTGTTTTTCTTTCTTTATAATACTTAACAGTAGTTAACAGGTTTATTCATATCATACCATAGTTTTCAAGTAAATATTTGTAGTAAAGTATACACACACACAATTAAAAATTTGAGAGCACACTGATTTTTTTATGTGAGTCCTTTTATTTTCTTATATTACGGATGACTAAACCTAGGTAAACAGGTTAGTTAAACTTTCCTAAGGTCATTTATTTAGATGGTAAGTGGAGGACCTGACTGCTGAACTGTAACTTTTAAACAACAAACTAAATATGCCATATACTAAAAAGCATTGAAGTCTTGAATGGATACATCAAATATCTAATATATTGAAGATATTTTGATTTGTGTTAGTTTGTCTAGAATTTGACATTTAACACAGAATCAGTGAGAGGTTAATAAGGGATTAAAGAACATAAGTTAATAGAATAAGTTCATGCTAATAGAACATATTTATTTCTATTTATTTATTAGAATAAATAGAATATTTATTTATTTATTTTTTCAAATACGTCAAAATGTCCATTTATGTTATTGCTAGCATGTTCTTCTGGACAAGAAAGGGACAATCTCTCATTTTACACTTTCAAATAATTTCAGTGTTTGTGGTAGCAAATTAAGTTAAATTTATTGTAAAGGTAAAAAGAAATTGTAACATACATGAGTTATAAATTATTGTTGTGGCTATATATTTTCTTATCTCAGTTTAGAAAAATTTAAATGTAATTTGAACAATACTAGCAAAAAAAAAAAGAAAATAGCTTTCAGAATCATTTAAAACTCTAGCATTCTGTTAGTTTCGATTTGAATTTTTAAATACCAAACAAACATAAACCATTATTGCATTACCACATGCCTCAGTTTTTTTAGCCTCAAAACTATTTCTGATTAATGTTAGAACTTTTTGTGAAGAGTAATAAAAATAATTCTATGATAATTTCCTAATCTATAGTCATTTCATAGCATAATGGTGGCTGGCAATCTCAGATTCATTGGTATATTGAACATGAACCATTTAAAATGTTTTAAAGCAGAAAAAAATCAATAAATCTTGATTAAAATATTCTGCTCGGAAATTATTCTGCTCAGTTTTTACCTTTTGAAGTAGATCCAGGACAGATATAGAGTATATTAGAATATATATATGAAATCACTCTGTTTATGCTTAGTGATTTTCTGTGAGAAGGAAAACAGTGGCTCATTTTACTCATGAATGTCAAAACACTCATGAATATCTCATCTACAGAAAGCCACAGAACATGATGTGCACATTCCCATTGTCCCAGATCATTAAACTGAGTGAACGAACCATGCATGTCGTTGAAACACTTCTGAGGAAAGAGAAAGAGGTGGCATTAAACTTTGATGCCCTTAGGAGACATAACTTTGCAAGTCTCAAATTTCCCAGTAACAACAACTATTCATATCAAGGAGAAATTTGCAAAGGAGCCCATACTGAATTCGTGGATAAGACAATGTAATGATGACATTATTTTCTCAGTATAATCACTCTCTCATTATCGTAGTGTGGACCTTGCTAAAATATTGACTCCTAAAAACTGATTTGATTATTTTAATTGAGAAGTGTTTAATTGATTTCCATACACTTTTTTATTGCTGTAAAATAGATATAACATTAAATTGATCATTTTTACTATTTTAAGTATAAAAAACAGTATTGTACAACCATCAGCACTATTTCTGTAATTTTTTCACCAACCCAAACAGAAATTATGAAATCAATAAGATGCAGGTGGCATAATTTTTGAAATATTCCATGAAGCTATAAAGTAGGAAACAGATCTGGGTAAAACTATTATATTTTTATGGCAAACAGTGGGAAATAGGCAAAAAAAAAAAGATAATTATTGATTTTCTTATAATAGTGGAATAACTGCCTTGTTTTACTCTCTAAATTTTCGGTAATATTTTTCAGCCTATTGAGACAACATTGGTGTATAATGTATAAATTTAAGGGTTGAATGTATTGATTTGATATACATTTATTGCAATGTATTTGCCACCATATCATCATAATGCCACATAATTACCATTTATTTTTTGTAGTGAGAAAATTTAAGATACTGTCTCTCAGCAATTTTCAAATATATATTATAGTCTTATTAACTATAAATACCATGCTTTACATTAGATCCTCAGAACTTATTCATCTCTGTCTGGAAGTTTATACCCTTTGACCAACACCTCACCATTTCCCCAACTCTCTAGTCCCTGATAACCACAACTCTACTCCCAGTTTCTATGAGTTCAGCTATTTTAGATTCCACATACAGGTGATATCATACAGTATTTGTCTTTCTCTGTCTAACTTATTGCACCTCACATAATGCTCTCCAGGTTCATTTATATTGCTGAAAATGGCAGAATTTTCTTCTTTGTTATGACTGAATAGTATATATCATGTCTTCTGTATCTATTCATCCTTTGACAGACGCTTAAGTGGTCTCCCTCTCTTGGCTATTGTGAATAAGGCTAAATTGAACATGGGAGTGCATATATATTTTCCAGGTCCTGCTTTTATTTCCTTTTCAATCCCACATTAAGAAGAGGGATTGCTGGATCATTTGGTAGTTCTGTTTTTAATTTTTAATTGATTTTTAATGTTTTCCATAGTGAGAGAATCCATTTACATTCCCACCAATAGTACACAAGGATTCCCTCTTTGCATCCTCACCAACCCTTATCTCCTACCTTTTTGATGACAGCTATTCTAACAAGTCTAAGGTAATATTTAATTGTAGTTTTGATTTTTATTTCCCTGGTGATTAGTGATTTCAAGAACCTTTTCATGTGACTGTCGGCTCTTTTTCTTCTTTGGCAAATACCTATTCAGGTCCACTGTCCAATTTTTAATATGGTTGTTATTAATATTGTGTTATATGAGTTTTTATATATCTTGACTATTATCCCTTTTTCAGATACATAATTCTCTCATTCTCAGGTTATCTTTTTTATTTTTTGATTCTTTAACTATGCAGAACCTCTTTAGTTTGATATAGTTTATTCTTCCTTGTTTTCGAAATGTATACAAATGTCTTTTGAGACTTGTTTTTTTCCTCTTAACATTTCTAAGATTCATAATTTTATGTATATAATCTATTGCTTTCATTTTTTTGAGTTATACCACATTTATCTGTTTTTCTGCCATGCACATTTGTATTGTCCCTTGGTTTTATTTTTGCAATTATGAACAATATTGCTTTGGAAAAAAATCTAGTGTGATGATAGATGCTAACTTAACTTAATATAGTGGTCATTTCACAGTATATACATATATTGAATCATTCTGTTGTACACCTGAAACTAAAACGTAACAAGTCAACTCTGTAAAAATTAAATAGAAAAAAATAGTTTCTAAAACCAATGTTTAGGAGATTTTTGCCAATGTTTTCTGCTAGTAGTTTTATAGTTTCAGTTCTTATGTTTGACTCCTTAATCCATTTCAAGTTACTTTTCATGTGATAAAAAAAGGGGAGTCCAATTTTATTTTATTTCATTTTATTTTATTTTGCATTCAGTTGTCCAGTCTTCTAATGCCATTTATTAGACTATCATTTCTACATTAAGTATTCTTGGCTCCCCTGTCTAATATTAGTTGACAGTGTCTGTGAGGGTTCATTTTCGAGCTCTTAGTGTCCGATGATAGGAGTCAGGCTGGGACATGCAGGTGCTCTCCTGGAGAAGGTAATCACATGTGACTGCAGTGGTACAGGCCAGTGACAGAAAGCCCAACACACAGGCAGCTGTGAGGGCCCTGGCTATTCATATGCTCTCCTGTAGCCACTCCTCTCTCCACCAGACATGTGCACTACATTGGAGACCTGGGACAGGTGTCGAGCTGGTGGTGTGCGAGTGTATCTCTGGAAGGGTTGCCCTGGAGTGCATGCACAGCTGGGGCGTCAGCTGGGGTGGGGATGTGTTTGGAATCTCCCACTTGTCCAAGCACAGAGGCTTCCTCAGGGTGGGGTGGAGGAGAGAGCAGAAGAGGATTCAGTTGGCTGGCATCATAGCTGTGGGGCAAAATCTGGTGAAATCAGCAGGAGTCTGCAGCAGCTATGATGGCTGTTGTTTTCTTCCCAGTGACATCTGCTGGGTTTGCTTGCATGGCTGCTATTAGTGGCCCCTGCTTTCCTCCTGGTTTCTGGCTCTCTCATGTGTCCTAGGTTTGTCTATTCTGGATGGAGTGATCAAGAATGGGCCTTTTACATGGTGTTTTAAAAGTCTGGAGAAGGTTGCTCACCCAGCTTTTCGTATCCTGGTGGGAGGACTCTGTCTAGCTGGGAAGTTCCCTCTTGGTGCTGAGCAGTGTTGGCTTGGGGTGTGAGATAATGCAGATAAAATGAAGCTTTCCTTTTTTTTTATGCGATTATTCTGTTTTTTTTTTTTTCTTTCCCTCACTGTGTTGCTAAAATTTCTTAAGTGATCTCCAGACCTTTTCCCAGAGCTGTTTTTTGCTAGTGGATAGCTGTCTAATTGATGATTGTTGTGGGGTGACAGAAGGCTATCTTCTCCTACATTACCATTCTGGTGACATCACTTCTACTCCAATTAAATGTCTTATATCTCCTGTTTGGTATCATGAGCATACTAGTAAACTTAATTTGTGAAATCTATGTTTTTCTAAAAATTTGTGTGTAATTTAACACTAGATTTTGTCAGTATTTGAAGGTATCTGAACATTTAAAAAAATCTTATTCGACTTGCAAATATTAAGTACACAACTGCAAATTTTATCTATCTATAGATAGATATTAATTAAGGCAAGATTCTTTCAGCATTAAACAAATGAATACCACCAAACATGTATTTTACTTATTAGACTGTATTTTTCAAACAAGTAATCGGTCATATTTTCTCACAATTTAAAAATATCTACTTAGTGAGTAAACACTAACGAATAAATAAATACACCAATACACAAATACACCCAAGCAATTGCCAGCCTAGACATATGACTTAAATGAAAGGTATTGTCGCTAGACTCTCTGCCATAAGAGCATTTCTGCTTTGAAAATAAAATAATTAAACGTTAGTATATGCTTTACAGGTACATAAGTGTCCTTGTGGCTAAATTATTTGTGTTCATTTCTCAGAACTGTAAGTGTTCCTAAAAAAGATGATAGAACCCTTATCATGAGCCTGCTCTTCTGTAAAGTGTAATAAAGACAACTGAATTAAAATATTCTTTTTTTTCTCTATCATGATATAGATTGTGTTATATACTATTTTAAAGACTTTTTCCCTTCTGGGAAAGAACTCTACAATATTCTATTTTTATTTTCTTCCAGTGAGCAAAGAGTAAAAGAGTGTTGTAGGGGAATTTCTTACATTGAACACATTTAGCTCATATATTTGAATTGCCCCACCTCTCCTTTTAAATCAATTGCTTTGTGTCTTTCTTCAAAAGCGAACCTAAGAAAATAGAAACAAATGTATCACGTAGAAGATGCCATTCATTGATTGCAACTTTCTTGATCCACTTCTTAAAACAATATTCCTGAAAGAGGAAAGTCACATGCTCTAAAACTCCTTTTTTAGTTAATCCAGACCAGAGACTGATGGTATTTCTCAAACTGTGAACAAAAGGAACATATGTACTCATTAAAATGAAGCATTAAATTTAAGGCTAGAAGTGGAAGCAGTTTATGGCTTAAATCATAATCCTTGCCAGAACAGAAAGAGTTGAAAATATCTATCATTTACATAGAAAGGATTGTTTAAACTGAAAACGATTTTTTAACTTGAAAAAATTTAGATACGTTTGTCAATTTGAAATCTTTCTACAAGAGAAAAGTAAGGACCCACAGAATGATTAAGGGAGTTATAGATAAAACGAAATAAAATAAAACCTCTAGTTTTTTGGACATTGAAATGCAGTGTGAGTAAATTTTTTGTCCTATTTTATCCTACCCAGGTCAACAGGTTTGTGTTTTTTAGAGCAAAAGTGTTTTGCTGTTTATAGATATTCTCTGAATATTAAAGAAAACTTAAATAACATATCTCAATGGTTCTATGGATAACTAGAAAAAGATTGAGAAACTATTTTACAATTCTTTTCCATGATGCTATAAGACCTTAATACTCCATTATTTAAATGTAGCCTAATACAAACTAGAATATGTTAGCATCATCAAGTTATTCTTAAGGCCTAAAAATTATAGAACCTTGAAAATTTGTTATTTGTTCTCTCCCAGCTGGCTTATTCTTCATCCCTTCATGTTTTTAGCCTTGTTTCACATGAAAGATATCTTAATAATACCTTTTTCAATACAGTCAACTGCTCTTCTTTTCTTGACAAAGATCTAAAAGGGTTTAAATACCCTGATGGCATCCTGCCAGGAATTAGCTGCAGGTAGAAAGGTAGCCAGGATCAAAAAGTAAACAAAGTTTCAACCCACTGAGAGAGCTGCTCCAAGCTAGATAATAAAGACAGCGGGTTTATATGCTAGTTTTTCTTCAGGGAAAGAATGTTGGACAGTTTCCTGTTGATTGATTCTCTAAATCTTTCCCTTTCATGTTCAATCTTTTCAATCTTTGCTACTGTTTCTACTGTTCTTTCAAGTAGGGAGTTTGATTCCCAGCAGGGCTAATATTGGTTTCTTCCTGAACAAGAAAGTTATGAAAATCTTAAAGCCAATGAAATGGAATTTTTACATCATCCATTCATATGACAAGTTTATTACTGCCTTTGAAAATTGTTTTACTGAGTTCTTTTGTAGTCACCGTGTAGTAGTGGGCAATGAAAAATATAGCTTAACAATTTTTTTTTTTTTGGTAAAAAAGACATAACAATTTTTTATATGGGTTCTCAAGTTTATGCCAAAGAGAATAAAAGCTCATACGAGGAATTTCTCAAATCCTTGGTTCAACTTTCTTAGAATGACTGTTTTCCATCTTCAATGGTACACGGGCCTGTGATGAACATAGGAACTATCATGTACCAGGAGATTTGTCTGAGCCCAGTAAGGTAGCTTCTATCACTTCGATTCATATAATCTGTGTTCTTTTCATTCTGTCCACTTTCCGGGGAAGCTCCTTCTCTACAGATCGAGAGTTCTTTCTACTAATGGAAATGTGAAAACTGGGTTTCAGTTTCTAACAGGGCTGGCCTTCATGTGGTTGTCTGATTAATGAGACACCTCTGGTCTTAGTTTCTTAGCTCCTTCTTCAATTTTATGGTGTTATCTCCCCCAAAACCCAATCATTTTTAATATCACTTCTCATGAGGATAGGGAAAGCTACTTGAAAATATGCTCTTATTTCTGTTATCTGGAAGAAGGACTTGTAAAAGAAGATGCCAGGGAGAGACTTGGGCTTAGTATTAACCTTTCATTGTCAATATTTAATTGCAGAATTCCCCTCTGAACCTGTGTAGTGACTGAGAAAACTAAATAGACCATAGTAGAAAGAATCAAATACTATATTTGATAACTATATGTTAATTTTCTATTTTTACTTAAAATACACTTAAAATAAATGTTAATATAATGCATCTAAATGTGTAAAAGTAAGATTTTTTTTTCGTTTATTGAGAAAATGGGCACAAGAAATAAACAAAGGTGTTTCAAAGTTAACATACCAGCTTACACCAGTGAACATACCCACTGTCACCCCCCAACACCAGCATACATAAGACTAGAGTTTGTCAGGAAAGGGAAACAAGGAGTGTGTAGGTTTTGTGTGAATTGCGTGGCTTTTCTCTTACCCATTCTGTTCCTCACCTCTATGCTAAGCTGACTACTACCATGGGAAAAAGCTGGAGTGCATCACTGAAGCCTTGGCAGCCTCCACCCTTGGTGTAAGAAAGAGTTGCCTGTAGGTGAGGTGGCTCTGTTGGGAGATAGTCAGGCTCAAATAATTTTGATGGGACCCCTCTCTGGAAAGCATCCAGCCAATGTGAGGGACTCCATCAGTTCAGTAAGTTACTCAGGATGACTTGAAAGAATATTGCCAAGAAGTTTCTGCCTAATACTGTGGCAAGGCAGGGAACTCTGAAGCACAGAAGACCAGGGGGGACTCTGAAAACTCACAGATTCGTGGCAGGGTGATTCAGAATTTGGATGCCTGCTATGCAGAGCAGGGACAGCAAAAAGGGAATTATAAACAGCATGAGCTGTATTAGTTATCCCCTGTATTAGCTTTCTATTTCTGCTATATCAAATTACCTCATAGTCAGTAGCTTAAAACAGCACGTTTATTACCTTACAGTATGTAGGTAAGAAATCCCCATGAGTTTTACAAGACTAAAATTGAGGCATCAGTAGACTGCATTCTATTTCAGAAGCTCTAGGGGTGAATCTGTTTTCTTTGCCATTCAGGCATCAACAAAATTCAATTCCATTGGCTAGAAGACTGAGGTCTGTATTTCCTTGCCAGCAGTCAGTGAGAGGCAGCTCATATCTCCTAGAGGCCTCTCTCCAGTCTTCTCACAGAACTGGAAACTAGGCATAAAATCCTTCCTACATTGCCATCTCTCTGAGCTTCTCCCTTCAAAGGACCTCTGATCACAGGTGAGAAAGTTTCTTTTCTTTGAAGAACTCATGGAATTAGATTGTGCCCACTAAAACAATCTAGGATAATTTTTTCATTTCGAAGTCTGTAAGCTCAATCATACGTGGACAATATTTTCATCATGTAGGGCTCATTGTCACAGTTTCTGAGAATTCGTATGTGGACATCTCTTTGAGGGATTATTACTCTGCCTACCACGTACCTCTTTTGTCATTTCCCTTCCCCTCAACTCTGGAAGACCAGAAGATAGAAAGAGTCATAGTGAAAGAATAAGTACTACTGTTCAGGCACTGTCAGTCCCCAAATCTCTGTGGCCTAAATTGAGGAGGTTGGTGAAATTGGGACTTAAAGGAGACATGAGAGTTTAATTTGGGATTGTAAAAGCTTGCTGATACCTCAGACTGGCCAGAAAGCTATAGGCTCTACCCAGGAAGACATCAAGGGAATGGTGGGCAAGTCTGAAAGCCAAAGCTAGAGAAAGACATTTCTCACTTATGTATCCACAATGAATTTAACTCACTCAGTGAATCAGTTACAAGTTTTTTAATATTTTGGTATTTTATGTTATTTTATTATATTGTCAGTAGCATAGCATTCGGAAGTGGCAGACAATGTAGGCTCATCTGTAACCGGTTTGTTGTTTCTTTGTGCTGACCTTGCAGTGATGAGGAAAAGAGAAGCTTGGATCTTATACATTCGACAGCTTTATTCAATTACGTATTTTGATGCAAATTAAAAAATAATTTTGTAAAATGTAATGATAATGAACATAAATTACCTACTTATATGTGCCAGGAATTATACAAAGTGCTTTAGAGTTCTCATGTATCACCTCACCAGAAAATACCTGTTGTGTCATTTTTTCTGTTGTACACCTGAGAGACCCAAGGTCAAAAAATTTTTCTTAAGTCACTCAGCCAGTAAGTGAGAGAGACAACTTGAATCTGCATTTGTCTTACTTCAAAGTAGGCATCTTAACATATAGAATTTCTTTTTTTTTCTCCCATGTTTTTCATAAGTATGTCTTTATGGATATACAAGCACCAAGAGAAAATTTCCTACTCCGGTAATAGTTTTATGGCAGGACATTCTGAAATTAATCTCATTATTTTACAAAATTGTTATGCAGTGAAAGTTAGAAAACTATGCTCTTTTTTTAAATTAAAAGATCAGATACCATTTTCAGACAGATGGGGTTTAATTGAGGAATTAATTGAGAAATGAAGAATGTAGAGAGGAATTTTTGAAGTATCTTATAAGCCTAGTGGCAAAGACTTACTTTTCTTTTTCATTTTTCTAAAAAGTTTTTGGTAGAGGATAATATATTATATATAAAAAGAAGAAGCTATAAACAAACTTCAACACAAGACAGCAGTGTTTATACCTTGTGTCACTTTAAAATGCCACTAATTATATATAATAGTTGTAAAAATGTTGTTTCCAAATGGTTCACCTACTTAAAATGAGGATACTTTTAAAAATTCAACTTTAAGCTATATTTAGGGAGAAAATTAAAACACGTTTTGAAGTAAACTTTGAAAATAAAAAAGAAATAGGCTTTTGGGGAGATGGACTAGTGTGTAAGCTAGATAAACATAGAAAAAGAGCACTCTGGAGTCACCTCAAAGGGAATAACCTTTTTAAAGTATGTGAATTTATAATGTGGTTAGTAATGTTTTAGGAAAAATAATGCTAGCTTTTATAACAACTCCCAAACCTCAGTGGTTTAATATTACTCAAAAGGTTCTTATTCACACAAATTTAAATGCAGTTGATTTTTGATCCAGTGACTCTTTTTCAGCTGATGACTCAATTCAAATTCTATTTGTAGTGACACAGGAAAGTCCTCCACTGGGTACTCTTCATAGAGCAAGAAGGTGACGAGAAAACACTGGTGGAAATAGGGACAGTCTAAAGGAATTAAACATTGTATAATTTCTTCTCTATGTCAAAAAAAAAAATTAGGGCTACTAGACAAAATAGCATATAGAATACATTTGAATAAAACCATCTTAATAATTACATGTACATGAACTGTTATAAGAAATGGCAGACATTGTCAGACCAGATAAAAAGCACGCATGGTTTGACTCTGCTGTCCAAAGAATTACACATTGACTACAAAAGTACAGAAAGTCTGAGAACAAAAAATGGAAACAAAATTTATCAGACAAATTATAAGCATAAGGAAACTAGGATGGCAGTGTTAACATTAGAAAAAGTTTCAAGCAAATGAGTATTACAAAAGAGGAAGATGGAGAGTTTAAATGATAAAACAGCGATTTGTCTGGAAAACATAACCAATCAAAATGTGCATCTATTTAACAGAGCTAAAAAAAAAAAATGAAGCCAATCCAATAGAACTAAATATAGAAGTAGACAAATTCACATTAACAGTTGGAGATTTCATTTTCTTTCTTTCAGTAATTGGTAGAACATGTAGACAAAAGATTAAAATATAGATTTAAACATGTCATTATCAATGAATTTGACATTTTTAACACTACAGCTAAAACTGCAGAAATTATAAATTCTACTACTGCAAACAAAATGTTAGCCCTAAAACAAAATCATGTGATAGGCTTTAAAACATTTACCCATTAAGTTTATATAATATATATACATATTTAATATATATACATAATTAAATTAGAAATAATTATTATGAAGAAATCTAGAAAAGTCTCCAAATATTAGAAAATAATTGAATAATAAATAGATCAAAGAAGAAATCATGAGGGAAATTTGAAAATATGTCAAATTGAATGATAATTGAAAGAAAAAATAAAATTAGCTAAATTTAATGAGGTTAAAAGCAGTGCTAAATGTAACTAAAACAGTGTTAAAGAGGAAACTATAGCTAGCTTTAACTTCTCATAGAAAAGCAGTTTTTTTTAAAGTTTAAAATCGATATATGAGTTTTCCCCTATAGGAAGTAGGAAAAAACAAAGCCAATTAAGGCCAAAGAAATTTTAAGGAAAAAATAATAATTGAAATAAACAAATTATAAGAAATAAATGAAAATGAGAAAGAAATATATAAATATATTAAATTGGTTATTTATAAGGTTAATACAATTTATAAGTATATAGAGAGGCTGATTAATTTTTATAAACGTGAAACGTATATGTTATATTAGAAATAAAAGAGGGCATACTACTTCTATTTGATAAACATTTGAAAGAAAATAAGAAGATAATAATACACCAGATCTGACATACAAAGCACTAGAGTATCTGAGTTGTTCAAATATATTTAAAGAATAATTTTATAATAAAAAATATTGAAGCAGAAAATCAATTGAAAACAAATCCATTAGGCCCATATAGCTCAACCAAAGATTCTATTAAACACTGAAAAGAGAAAAACTATTGTTACTATAGAAACTTTTTCAGAAAAATAGACATCTCAACCCATTCTATGAGATCAGATCCAAGATAACCATGATATCAAGATGTGAGGAAGAAGTTACAGGAATAGAAAATTATAACCTCCCCAAATTAATTATAAAATTAGGTGGAAAAATTTTTAACAAATATTAGTAAACTAAATACAGCAATACATTAAACATATAATGTATCATGATTAAATGGGGTTCATCTCAGGAAATCAAGTTACTTTAGCATTTGAAATTAAATTAATAAAATTCACTATATAAACAATAAAGTTTTAAAAAATTACATGACCATTTCAATAAATTAAAAAAAAAAACATTTGAGGTAATTCAACACCCATGCGTGATTAGGAATAAAAAACTTACACTATTATAAACAGAAAGAAGATCTCCCATTTGTTAGAGGACATCTTCAGAAATACCAATAGCTAATTAATAAATCAATTGAACAACATGGTATTGAAAGATATTACAGGAGTCAATTATTTTATTTTCAACAAAAGTGCCAAGAAGACTGAAAAGGAAAGCTTTTTTAACAAGCGGTGCTGGAACACATGGATAAAAAATAAGGAAAAATAGTGAAGCTTGACCCCTGTCTCACATCATACTCAAAAATAAACCAAAAAGGAATTAAAAGCTTAAACATAAAAGCTTAAACATTAGCTTTAGTAAATATAGGAGAAAACCTTCACAGTCTTGGGCTGCAAATATTTCTTAGATAAAACTAACATTGAATTAATAAACAGTGCTAAATTAGACTTAATTAAATTAAAATCTTTTGTGTAAAAACACCACTAAGAACTTGATAAGGTAAAATGTAGATAGACAAAGTATGTTCAGCCAAAGGAAAATCATGAGTAGCTGTTAGTGTAATAAATCTAGAAAATAGCTAGTACAGGCCAAAAGAGAATAAAGGAGTGTTTGAGAATTTTTACCTTCCAGAGGAAATTATATTAATTAATTACTTGTCAGATGTAACCTGGGGTGGGGTGTGGAGGGTGCAAGTGCTGAGAAAAGATAATTAAAAACAAAATCTCCCAATCCAGAAAATCTCCCACAAGCATAGAAGTGAAAGTAAACAGGTTAATCATCGAATAAGCCTTGAACTAGAATGTGGTATGCTTTTATCTCGCCAAGAAAATACAACTTTTTACATACATGTCCTCAAGTGAGAGGACTTGGCAGCACTATTTGTCACAAATAGTCCATCCTAAATTCACTTGGTTGTTGGAGTGATCAGCTATGTTAGCTAATTGGCTTTATCCAAAGGAAAAATAAACTTATAATTCATGAGAAGATGTAGTTTAGCAACTTGGAGCAAGGCATCTGCCCAAGTTAGGTTCCTGCCCTCCCACCCTGAATTGGGAGGTAGGGGCTCTGGCTTCCCTGATGATTGCGTTTCAAAATGATGTTCCCTGGGTCCTTGAGGAGGATATTCTTGGGTAATAAAAAGCTCCTAAGAGGCTTATTTGGCTTTAAAAAATTATTACATTTCAAAGAGATAAAGATTTTATAACTATAAGCTTTCTAAAGTAAATGATTTAAGAAAAAGGAGGGGAAAGTGAAGTCTCTTTCCTTATTTTCAACAGGGAGAATTAAGCCTCTTATTTTCAATGTGGATTTGCCCTTACGCAAGGTTCCTCTGCCATACCTTTCCTAATACTTTTTAAAATTATTTTTGAAGTATTACCATGTAATACTCTGATTAAAATTTAGTACAGATACCATATTTTCCCATTCCTTACTCATTAACTTTTAAAATACACTGAATATAAATACTCTAAAATCTTAACATGTCCAACAAAGACCCCATCTTTGTCTGTGCCTGCATTTGCAATCTTGCTCCCTGCATTTTCCCCTTATCTCACTAGTTTTCAGTTATGTTTATTTTATTCTATTTTATTACATTTTATTTTATAATTATTTTAGCTTGTAATTTTTAAAATTTAGGAAGTCTTCTCTTTCCCTAGTCCTCTGCTCCTCACCCAGAAAGCTCATATTCATCCTCAGTCAGGCCATAACTTTCTCTGACTTTATTAACTTCGATTGCTATGCTATCCTCGTTCAGGCTACCTTATGTTTTTCCTACTTTGCACTCATCTCCCAAGAAGAGTGTCTGGGTTATTGAGTGTACTTGATTAATATTTGTTTAATGTAAGTACTTTTGAAGCAAATGGTCACACTAATTATAACTCTAGTTAAAAATCTTAAATCCCCATGAGTTCAAAACTGAAAAAAAGTAGGAGACAATCAATTTAAACCCATTTTAATCATTAACTACTTTGATTTAATAACATCTGTCTGAAATATAGCATCATAATATGAACAGTTTATCAAGTAATAATATAAAAGCACATGACAAAAGCTATTAATTAAAATTTAATATAGAATTTTAAAATAAAATAGTTAAATAGTTAGTTGCCTGCAACTTATTGAGAAAATCTAAACAATTTTAATAGACATACAGACTCAGTCATTAGATCAACCAGTCTATTCAATAGCTATTCAAATTACTTTACAATTGAATTTTATTCAGGTAAAGTTGTCAAGTTTTTATATTTCATAAAACTCTCTTAAACATTCTAAAATAAATTAAACTTTAAATAAAAAACACAGGTTTCAGTGGCATCAAAGGAAGTTTAGAATACAACAAGGATGTGAGGGAACTAACCATCCCATGTGACCTCACACTAAATAATAGGACAGCCTCCTCCCAATGACCAATAAAATGTTGTAATAAAACGCCTTGACACTGAGAAAAGAAATGAACAGAACTCTGAGATGCAAGGAAAAATAAATAAAAATAGCTAATATATTGGAATATTTACTGTCTGTCAGACAATGTGATAAGGGAAAAAGAGGAAGAATTAGTATAAATTTTTGGCCCACCCAAATTTGTTAGAGGAAATAAACAAGCCTTTTCATTAAATTATAAATTAAGTATGAAAATAATCTCCGAGGACAATTCCTTCAAAATATATTTTACTTCTTATTAAGAGACTATCATCTCTGTCCACAAAATATTTTCATTGTTATCATTATGAATATTGTTGTCATTATTGTTTAATTCCTCAGTGGGTTTTTTGTTAATACAGCTTTATACAATAGTAGGAAAGCTACAATTTATTTGACTCCTACAGAATTCTGGGATACTTTATTTATTATATATAAGCAGATAGATTCATGTGGTGTGTGTGTAAGAGAGAGAGAGAGGGGGAGAGGGAGAGAGGGAGAGAAACAGAGACAGAGAGACAGAGAGAGACAGAGAAATTGAGAAAGAGAGGAGAGAGGAGAGAGGTAAATAGTGATAGATGGATTTATAGAATCCTTTCCCCCATTTTAAAAATGGCAAAATTGAAACTGAACTGCAGAAAGAGCAAGGAATCAGCAAAATGTGTATCAGGCAAGGAAATACTAAAGAGCTCAGTAGCACGCATAATCATGTAATATTTGAATGAGAAACAGGAGATTGCTTAGAGGGCTGTGTCTTAGCTGGGACTGCCATGATGATATACCATATTCTGGGTGGCTCAAGCAAATGGCATTTATTTCTCTTAGTTCTCATGGCTAGAAGTCCAAGTTCAAGGTGGTAGCAGATTCATTGTCAGGTGAGAGCCCACTTTCTGGTTTTCATGTGTCCACTTACTTGCTGTGTCTTCACATGGGAGAGAGAGAGCTCTGGTCTCTCTTCTTCTTATAAGGATATTAATCCCATCCTGAAGGTGTCAACCTTATGACCTCATCTAAACCTAATTATCTCCCAAAGGCCCCACCTCCAGAAGCCATCACATTGCAGGTTAGGGTTTCTACAGATACATTTCTATGGGGGTCAGGGCACAAATTTTTCATAACTGTCTGTTTTTGGTGTACCATAGGCAATACTGTCAACATGTTTGCTCAGCCAAGCCTTCTGCTTGTACTAGACCCACCATGCATTTCAACTTATCTTTTAATTTAATGAAAATTACCCTCCTTTCTTGTCTGGTCACCACAGCTGAACTCTCAATCCACTCCCCCAGGAAAAGTATAGCCAGGTTGAACAATACAGATTAGGAAGAAGTTTTAGATCAGTCTAGCCTGATGATTATCAACCAGTAGTTTAAATGTGATGTTTCCTGGGAATCTGAAAATGAAGAATCTTTAACCTCAAGCTGTTATAGTCTGACGGACTGCTGTGCTTCTGATTGAGATATACACTAAGACCAAAAATCGTTGATAGGCTTTATCGCACAGATCTCTCAAAATTGAAACTCACAGGGGTCCACAAGCGAGACCTCACTGCCTTGATACAATCAGACCTGCAAAATATGGCAGATATCAGAGGAGATGTATATGGTAGGTGGAAAAAATGTCCCATCACACACCCTCAGTAGAGAATGGCAGTGGAGAGAATGGATCAGTCATACCTCAGGAAGGGGTCAAGGTCCTGGTCTCAGGTGGACAACAGGCAAAGCAGGACCTCAGCATTGAAACATATGAGCCCTAAATTCCAAATTAATATGTAAATGACAGGATTTATATTAAAATGTCAAATACTTAATCCGAAAGGGAAGGATAAAAACAAAGATAAAAGGAAGCTTTCTGATAGGTTAAATGAGACCCAGGCCCAGGTGAGTCCATGAATGTACAAACTTTAATACGTAATGATGGCAGCTCTGAAACTAAAAGTGTTTTTTTAAATAGATGACAGAAGAAGACTCAAGGATTTAACATGATAATTATTTTTAGAGAAGCCATTATAACTGTGGTAATATGTTGTTTGTTCTACAGTCTGATGAATAATGACACACTTTTTCAAAATACAGCAACAATAATAAATGTAGAAATAGCTGCTTCTTTAGAGGACATGTTATATAGCAAGCACTGCAGTACAACCTCCTGTATCTTATCTTATGAAATCAATACAAGAAACTTGAATGCTAGATACCATTATTCAGCTTTCAAGTACAGGAAACTGGGTTTCAAAGAGGTTAAGTAATTTGTCTGAGGTCACAGAATCAGCGAGTGGTTTAAACCCCAAACCCGATCCTGCCCACCACATCTCCCTGAATCTTAACTGGTCTGCAGTAGTAATGTCTTTGTAACGTCCATGCTCATTGTTTTTGTTCAAAGCACAACAAATTGTGACAAGAAAACCACCAGAGAATATTAGAGGTGAATTGAAGCTTATGCAACAAATGAAGCAGTGGTTCTCACAGAGAAAGGGAAGGGCGGTTTCTTTGGTGTGTTAGTGTGGCCGGAGTAGTAAGTGGAAGGCGGTTGTAATAGCCAAACATTTGGGGAGATTTTAAAATTGAAATTGTTTTGATAAACTTGTCTAGGTGATTTATGTCAAAGATCCTGAGTTACAGTCCCCAACTCCTATCTGGTCACAAATTAGGATGTTACTGTCTAAAAAGCATTTCTTGGATCGTTTTTGGAATCAGCCATTTATCCTTTTATTTTGATGCTTGGAAATCTGCATTATAACAAACATGCTAGTTTATTCTTATTTACAGTGAATATGAATTGAACTCTCCATGTAAAAGTGCTGAAGCATTTGCAAAACTTATATATGCAATTAGAGTCTGAGACAGAAAACCAGTCTCCTCATGTAGTCAGAATAATTCAAAAAACACAATGTTGGTGATGTGATATTTGGAGAAACCAGGAGAAACCACTGTTTCATTTAGAGGTTATATGCCCAATACTGATGTATATATAATAAGAAGTCAGCAGTAGATGTCAACCAAACAAGGCTGCATCATATAGGCTGACAGAAATTAACTGAAATGGAAAATTCCTGCATACTCAGGTTTCCATGATTTGAAAGTGGAACGCACTAAAATTGCAGGCAAGCTGAACTGACTGCATTTTTCTGTGTTGTACTGAGTTTATGGTGGCCTCACATTACCTTTCGTCTAGTTAGGGAAAGAAGGCTTCTTGAGGAAAACAAAATCATAATTTAAAAAGTTGGCAAAGAGTAAGGGAAGTTGCTTCTAATATAAGGACTGTGAATCTCAACCTCAGGAAAGTAACCGTAAAGAACTTTTCACAAATATAAATACATTACTCACACACTGCCTAAAGATTAGTGGGATTAAAGTTCAAGATTTAAAAATGTACATACTTCGTAGTCTTGATAATAGGATGATATTTCCTATGGTTTCTATAGTTCAATATTTTCTGAATTTCACCTTACCATCAAATCATACCTTAGTTATATAATTGGTATATCTTGAGAATCTGTTATTTTAAAGTAAATTTATGTCTGATACAGAAGCATTATTTATTTTCCTTATTCATATTACATATCATATCTTCATATGATAATATATTTCTCAAATCCCTTGATCTCCTATATATTAAACGTATTTCTCACTCTTATCTAGACTGTCAAATACTATTAAATATACTATGCATGTAGTTGTTTTTTGTGTTATAATATAGAATAGTTTTGAAAATTTCAACTCTTTTAAGGCGACACTGCAAAAACAACTTAGATTTTTTTTTAATGTAGTAGATTGATTGTAGAAACTTTTGTCTTGATAGCTCTTAGTTTAGAACCCAAGCATCTTGAGCAGACAAAATCTTCATAGCAGAATAGTTGTGTCTCCCTCCTTTCCTTCTGCCAAAGGGTCCTGGAGCGCCATCCTTTCTCTAAGCAAATGAAATGTGTGATCTCTTTCAAGATGGATATTAACGCCTTCTCAGGCCTTTGTGGAAATGAGATTAGAATTCTAACTGTTCAAAATCCAGCAGCCTTTAATGAAAAACGATAGGAATTATCACATACCTAGAGCTTAGAAAGGATGGCATCGTATTTGCACATTATTAAAGATCTGAATAATTTAAGTTATTTTTAGGTTTGAACTGCTTGGAGGATTTTCGGAAGCTGTTTAAACTGCTCAAGAAATGCACTTGCTTGTCCTGATTTCACCAGTGTTACATCACTGACAATTTTATCATGGAATGGTTTGACTGTCACTTAAATGAACATATTTTGCATCTCAGATCAATACTGGTGAAATACTGAAAAAATTGAACAAAAGTTACTTAATTTTTATATTATTTTTAAAACTTTTTTTTCTTAAATTAATGCTTTGCATTATTTCTTTTATAGTTCTCTGGCAAAAAATCTACTTGTCCAAGTCTTGTAAGAAATATGGAATAATAGCATTCTAGTTATGTATCAGTGAACAGTGGAGTAAAAAGGACTTAATAGAACCCAAATATGTTTTGTATTTTGTCTAATTATCTGTGAGTTCTAAATATTTTATTTGTTCAGTTTCTTCACATATAAAATGCAAAAATAATATATTTCTACCCTTGTTGTGAGAACAACCAGGTGGATAATAGGTACACTATAAAAATTTTGTGTTACCAGCTATGAAACATAGATGATGAGACAAAATTTGGGGGTTAATAAGATAGTATATTTTAAAATTAAAATAATTAGAGATGAACACAATAATTTGAGATAAATGTTCAAGGAACAAGACCACATGCATTGCCAATTTTTAGGGAAACTAAAAAACATTTTAAACAATCAAGATATTTCTGTTTAAAAAGTAATATGAGAGGTAGATGATAAAACAAATCAAAAAGAATCACTCCTGATTGGTGACCATAGATTACTAAAATGACCAAGAATCTACAAATAACACCATAGTTATTTTTTAACCAAGTGGAATCGATAATATTAGTATAATAAGGAATTCAAAATAATTGGTTTTTGTAACAGAATCTAAGCTTCTACTCAAGACCCTCTTCCTTACCTCCTTTGCTCTTTAAATCTCCCAACCTTTTTGTTATCAAGAAGAATGCCAAGATTATTGAACTCGTGGGCAAACCTTCACTAAAGAATAATGTAAGCTGTTAGTCTAATCAAAACTTTCTTCAGAAAAGCCTTCGAATTCAGAGAAATGATGACTATGTAACTCTAGCTCCAAAAATAACATTCTAAGGAGATGATCTAAATGCCCGATCTGAAATACTATATTTATTTTTATTACTTTTTATTTTTTTAATTATATAAATCAAAGTTGAATTTTCTTGTAAAATTCTACAAATTTTAATTCACAGGTAGATTCATGTAACAACCACCATAATCAGGACATAGAACAGTTCCATCTCTCAAAAGAACCTAGTGCTATTTCTTGTACTCATCCCCTTCTCCTACTCACAGCCTCTGGCCACCACTCACCTGTTCTCAATCCCAATATTTTTAATATTTTAATTTTGTTTTTAAGGTTGTAGCGTAAATGGAATCATACAGTATGTAACCTTTCGAGACCAGCTTATTTTACTCAGCATAATGTATTAGGTTCATTCAGATTGCTGCATCTACCAAAAGTATGTTCATTTAATTGCTGAATTGTATTCTACTCCATTTCGTTGTTCCTAGTATTCTAATCCATTTGTTTATTCATTAGTCTCTCGTAAGATATTTGGGTTGTTTTCACTTTTGGCAATATGATTATCTACAAATCTTTCTGAAAGGTTTTTGTGTGTACATATGTTTTCTTTTGAGTAAACACTGATCTGTGGCATTGCTTGGTCATACTGTAAGTGTATGCTCAACCTTATTAAAACCAACAAACTACCTTCCAGAATGTCTGTGCAATTTTTCATTCTGATCAGCAACGTTTGAGAGTGTGGGACCACTCGAACTCTCAAACATTGCTGGTCAGCTTATAAATTAGTACAGTTACCTTGGAGATTTCATTGCTATTACGTAGTAATGTTAAAAATGAGAAAAACCTAGGATTCTACAATGATACAACTAACATCTGGAAAGTTCTTCATATCAGTAAAAAGGACACCTATAGGAATAATTTACTTCAGTGGCTTACTAACCTGAATGATTTTGATTTTTGGCTTTGACTTCTAGATGCTCAGATTCTTCTCTATTAGCCAGTGGATGTGGGGACAACAACAGAAATCTCTGCACAGGATTTCTTTAAGAGACATGGGTCTGCTCACACTTTATTAGCCAGAATTTAATCACATGACCACGCCTAACCTTGGACAAGTAATAAACTCTATCTCTGTGCCCCGAAGGAGGAAGACTGTTTTAGTAAATAAGCATCTAGTCTCTAACATAAATACAAATTAGTAAAATCAGAAAACTAAGTACAAGTGGCCAATAAACTTATGAAATTATATTTGGCCTCATAACTAGTAATACAACATTAAAATTGAAAGGAGTTATTTCCATTTTTATATGCTTATTATAATATTATTTATTTATGTGTATGTGATATTGAAGTGGGCACACATGAGAATATTGAGAAATACAGATGGAGCTCTTATGTGCAATTCCACTTCTAATAATTTAACTGAAGGTCAAACTCTCAGCAGGATAATTTTAAAAACAATTGTACACAGTCACGATTATTCAATGCACTGTTTAAAACTCATCAGAGATTGTCAATAATTCTTAGAAAAATTCATATTTTTTTACTAAGATAATACAATGTCTGTCCTTCAAGGTCCCTTAGTATCTGGTCTCTGCATACTTTTTCAGCCCTCTCTTTCATACCTTGCCCCTCTCTCTTCATCAGATCCTTTGGTCGCTTAGATTTTCAGTTTCTTGAAAATACCAAACTTTTTCCACTTGTGGCACACAAAACTTCTGTTTTTTTCGTGCCTGAAATATCCTGCCCTCTATGATCTCATACTATAACATCTGCTAATTTTTCATGACTAACATCCATGTTACTCTTTCATAGAAGCTTTCCTTGATGCGCCAGTCTAAATTATATCTCTAAATGCAAAAAATATATCATCAAAATTTGTTATAACTGTTATGACAGTATTTTTATCTGATGACTAATCAATGCTTTCTTAGCATTGAAATATAATCCTAACAAGGCTCTGCTAGTATTTTTATTTTGTTTGCAATTGAATCGCTGGATCTAGTCAAGTACCTACATAGTAAATGTTCAATATACATTTGAAAAAAAAAATCTCCTTCTGGGTTTCTTTTTTATTCCCATACCACTATCATACTCACACCAAATATCTGACACCAAATATTTGCAGTGTTTCTCCCACACCAGGCATTTCTCCAGACACTAGCCGAGTGTCCTACAATTTAACTTAATTCTGACACTGTTCACCTCGGGATAGCATCAGATCCCACAGGTCAAGGGCCCAGTCTTACAAGACTATCCCCCACTATCAAGTGCCAGTTGCAAGTAATATGTCTCTTGGTTACTCACAACTTTTGTTCATTTTGGCTACAAATCAGAGGTTCTCATGACCCCCTGCTTGGATTGGATCACTTGCTAGAATAGCTCACAGAATTCAGGGAAACACTTACCTACATTGACCAATTTATTACGTAATAAAAAACTGCTAAAGAATACAGATGAGGAGATACATAGTATGAGGTCTAGAAAACTTCTGAGCACGAGAACTCTGTCCCTGTGGAGCTGGGGTGTGCCACTTTCCCAGTGGATGTGTTCGTCAGCTCAGAAGCTTCCTCAACCTGCACTTTGGGAACTTTTATGGAGACTTCATTACTTAGGCGTGATCAATGATGAATCTAATCTCCAACCCCTCTCCCCTTCTGGAGGATGGGGAGGTACGACTGAAAGGTTTATGCTTCTAATCATGGCTTGCTGTGTCTGGTGACCAACCCTCATTCTGAAACTATTTGGAAGTCCCCCCAAAGTTGTCTCCTTAGGACAAAGGCACTTCTATCACTCAGAAAATCCCTAGGGAACTCTGGCAGAAACTTGGATTAAAGACCAAGTATTAGAACAAAAAATGCTACCAGTGCTCTTATCACTTAAAAATTCCAAGTGTTTTAAAGTCTTTTGCCAGAAACCAGAGCCAGAGAATGATATGTATGTTACTATTATTCCACCATATTTGTTGACTGAGGAGAAGACATTGCTATATAAAGCCACACAAAGTAAAAATATGACTTAATTTACCATATGCTTTACTGAGAGAAGGTTATCTTCTGAAATTTAACACGGTCCAGCTTGTTTTTCACTTCTAGTTTTGTAACATTGTTTAAGTCATTCATGTTTACTGTGCCTTAGTTTCCATTTATACTCATGTGACTCAACTGTGGCTGGGTGGGCAACCATAACTGTTCAAGCTCTTCTGGCAATTGAAATTCACTTCGTCAGACATTTCAACCTGCTGTATGTGAGATTAAAAATCTTCATTTTGGTGTCAGGGAAACACTCCTTGAGAGTGAGAGCAGATGTTCAAGGCCCAGAAGTCTAAAGTCAACTTTGTAATGTTACACGGGGCAAAACAAGTCCCAAAGCCAGCCCACATTCAGGGAGTGAGAATTTACACTCCATAATCTTCTTGGTAAAAGATCCTACAAAATTACATTGCAAAAGAAAAGAAGAATTATTGTGATCTGTGCAAACCATATCTACTATATCAAAAAACTGATGTGATTACGTTCTGAGAGGCTATTTTTTGGGCCAGTAGTGGTTTATCTCCATCCGGCTTCTTTCCCACCTAAGTATGCCCCCCACCCCACATCCACCCCAAGGAAGATTTGTTGGATTTGGACATGAGACCCCAGAGGCCCTAGAACTTTTTTTTTTTTTTTGGCTGTGAAGAAAGGCTGACAAAGATTATCACTTCAAGGTGATAATTATGAAAACGAGCACAAATTATCTTTAAGAGCAGTCAGTTTAGGGGCTGGTGCAAGGGATGAAGTGCACATTGTTGAAACAGAGGCAATGAATTAGGAAGGCAGTCCAATCGAAGTAACACTGGCAGCTTCGAAAATGTACAGTCAGCAGTTTCCCTTGGGAGCTTTGAAATAACACCACCTATGGTCTTACGGTCGCAGTGTCGTTCACGGCCTGTGCCTATTAGTGGACAGCACTTAGTAGCTGGGAAGGAAGATACAGTCGGAACATGAAGAGGATGTGAAAATTCTTAGGGTTTCTGGAAAGTGTTCTACCTGTATAGTTGGTAATAAGTTTCCACAGAAAATAGTAAAACTCTCTGCTGATGAAGATGATGATCAAGATGAAGATAAAGATAGTAATGGTGATTTTGATGATGGGAAAGCTGAAGAAAAAGCTCCAATAAAAAATCTGTATGATATAGAGTCAAAAATGAACAAAAATCACACCTGAACTGAAAAGACTCAAAATCAACAACACCAAGATTAAAAAAGGTCAAGCATCATTCAAAGAAAAACAGGAAAAAACTCTAAAATACTGAAAGGACCTAGTTCTGTAGAAGATATTGAAAAATAAAGCAAAAATGAAAACAGATATAGAAAAAAAGGTGGTTTTCTTCCCAAAGTGGATGCCAAGTTCATCAATTATGTGAAGGATTGCTTCTAGATGATGCTTCTGATCACAAGCCTTTTCAAGATCTCAGGCAGTGGAGAAAGGTCTCTTTAAGAAAATAGATTACAGTTGGTTAAAAATTTTTATCTTTTTTTATTTCTGTGACAGTTGATATCTGGCTGTCCTTTTTTATAATGCAGAGTAAGAACTTTTCCTATTGTGTCTGATAAATACTGTCCAGGTTCCATTGCCAAGAATGTATTGTCCAAAATGCCTATTTAGTTTTTAAAGATAGAACTCTATGTTTTGCTTGGTTTTAAGTATGTATGGAATGTTATGATAAGACATAGTAATGGTGGTGATTAAAAAAATGGAAATGAAATTGTGGGGAGACAAAAATATACATGTGAAATAAACTCAATATTTTAATAAAGTAAAAAATATATATTAATTATCAACATACTCTATACAATACCTATAAATTATGAATGCTTTAAAAAAATTGGCCTGACAATAATTTATTGATGTTTACTAAGGTAATTTTAATCATGGTCATTTAATATGGCATTTCTATGGGAATTTATATAATTCAAATTATATTTGAACATAATACATTAATTATTATTGTGCATCATTTAAAATTATGTGATCAAATTAAACTTATTCCCAGAACTCTATATTTATGCCCCTCAATTACAGTATCCGTGTAATACATCATTTTGACTTTCACAGAGTAATATATAAATCTTGCATTATCTGATTGCCGTGGTGTTACACATGTTCTTGGAACTCTTCAATCATTCATTAAAGGCCATCTTAAAATGACCCAAGGTAAAAACTTGCTTCTTTCCTCCTTTTGAAAAGGGATAACAAACTGAGAGAAAGCAAGAGGGAGGAATACCACAGAAAGAAGTCACTATCAGACACTTATTAGAAGCTAATACTCATTGAAGACTAATCAATGAAAATCAGAAAAATGGTTTTCCCTCTCGTCTGTTATGTTTGGAATCAGCTATTAACTAACATCTTTTATTTTTATTAATGGAGAATACTTTTACAACAGTAGAGCCAATGTTTGCCTCGAGACTTACCCAGTCGTTTTGTTTCCTTGAGAGAACAACCCACAAAAGAAGTCAATTCCTTTTCTTCCAAAATAGCAAATTCATCATTTATTCTTCAAAGTTGTCAGTACTTTTTGTTCTCAACTGCAAATTTTACCTCATATTGCTCTTCAGTATATGTGTGTGGGAGTGGTGTTAATCACAGTTTGATAAAGGAATGAGGTAACTTTAATGGAAAGCTGAGTGAATGGAGGAGTGGATGGACAAAGGAGGCAAACAGATTAGATAAACAAGGAAAACAATTCAAATTACATCATGACATTTTGCTTTTAAAACCATCTAACGATTCCCATTTAGTATTAATTTTGTACTCTTTAGTTTGACATGACATTTCACAAGTTTAGTTTAAAGATTTGATTTGCCTCATCTCCAGTCACTTTCCCAATATGCCCCAGCTCTAGTCACAATAAACTAACTGCATTATCCAAATATTTTATATATTTCTAGACTATGTCTATAATTCTTACACAAATGAACCTCTCTCTTTGTGCCTAGCCCATATTAATTGTTAAAAAAACTCATTTCAAGTGTTACTTCATTTGGTTAGCATTCCGTAGAATCCCTGAGTTAGATGCTCATCTGTACATCCATACACCCTTAGTAAATACTCTGTATAACTCCATCAGGGAATCTAGAACATAGATTCTCAAACTTTAATATAAAAAGAAAATATCTGAGAGAGATTGTAAAAATGTGAATTACTAGGCCCTGGCTTGGATTTTCTAATTCATTGGATCTAGCAAACGGCAGGATATTTTAAATCATACTCTCCAGGAAAGACTCGTAAGGGTTGATAAAGATAATGTAAAACAACAAACTACTCTCAATGGTGACAGTGTTCTAATGGTTAAGTTTATTGTGTCCTCTAACCCAGATGGCATTCTGACACTTAAGAGGCAAAATTCTGTATTTTTTAAATGATTTCAGGCATCTCTGGGTTTATGTGTTGTTATTGAGCATATATTCATAAAGATCAAAAAAATACAGAAAAAAAATGATGAGCATCTATCTATCATTCAAAATAATTACACAAAAACTCAAAGACAGGAGACAGGAGAATCAATTAAATAATAACACAACTCCTCCCTTATCTTCCTTTCTCTTTTTCCTTTCTCCTTCCCTCCTCTTTTTCCCCCCTTCTCTTCTCTTATTTTTTTATATTTTTATAAGAAAAAGAACGTGTTTATACAGTTATACTTTTCTCTGATAACAAATATGTCATAGTCATTAGACTATCATATACAGAAAAAAATTTTTTTTAGACTTTAAAAAACATATCAACAAATAGCAATTAATAGCATATTTGTTCATATTTTCAACATGCATATACCTTTGCTTTTGTCATACTCTTAAATTTATCACTAAAATGATATAAAATATTTTTGCAATAAAAGTTTTATTATTCTAAATTAATATACAATGCCATTTTAGTACTCATTAAGTTAGAAAAATTTAAACTCTAGAACAATGTTTTTTAATTATTTTATTTTTTATTATTATTTTTTAAATTTATTATTTTTTTAAATGAGGGAACCCTTGGTTGACCTCACATTTCAAGTACCTTGTCAACTTATAATACTTCATGTATTTTATTTTAATTTTTTACACCTATAGCACCTGGTCTTCCTAGGTGGTCTCCCATCCAAGTACTAACCATGCCTGATCCTGCTTAGCTTCCGCGATCAGACAAGATCAGGTTTGTTCAGGGCAGCATGGCCATAAACCAGATGTTTATTTAAATTTAAGGATAACTTTATATTGCACATTGGTTGTGACATAATTTACAAATTTTGATATATAATAGAAAATTCTTTAAGTGTTAGTCAATAGTGGTCCTTCAGATAAAAAGAAAAAGTTCTATTAAAATGGTACTGTATATATTCAACTATATTACCAAAATTTTTAATTTAAGCTTTAAAAAAAATAAACTAATATAAGGTATATGGTGATTGTTTAATATGACATTTATATCTAATTGGTGAGAACTTGAATATAATTTTCTACTTATATAACTTTTAAGTGGAA
Organism: Cynopterus sphinx; assembly: GCA_030015415.1. Taxonomy (NCBI): domain Eukaryota; kingdom Metazoa; phylum Chordata; class Mammalia; order Chiroptera; family Pteropodidae; genus Cynopterus; species Cynopterus sphinx. The sequence continues at coordinate 13,742,521 of CM057379.1, forward strand.
GATTAATCAGGCTTATTTTATTTTTAATAATTTAGCTAACATCTGTACCAGGTTGATTTTTTAAAAATATCCTACGTCATTTCTATTGTATTTTGACTGACATATATTGGGTTTTAAAATTGTATTCTTTTTAAAATTTTTTTTTACTCTATAATTTCAGTCTGCGTTAAACTAGATAATGTTTCAATCACTTAGGGACATGCATGTAGGTTTTCATTCACAATTTGTTTTAATGTAAATAATGTTCATGTCTAGAAAAACACATTCAGGAGAAGTGCTTTCAACTAAACAACTCCTATGATTTGGAAACAGATTTACCTTTTACCTTTAACCCAAACTTCTTGATTTTGACAGAAAGAGATTTTTAACAGCCCATTTTTATTTTTCAGGCTGGATACTTACTTAAAATGGTGAGTATATATTTCCAAAGTAAAATTTACACAAATTTTATAAAAAAGAATGTGATATTTTTCAACTGCCTTGTTTATATTAAAATAAGGTAGATTTTTTTCCTATTTTGTAACGTATAGATTAGGCAAACATATAAAATATTTTGATTAAAATTTTTTTGTAGTAAAATATATGTCTACTTTTTGTGTGGAAGCTTTTTAAAAACTAAGAGGAATGGAGTATTATTTCATACTATATAAATTTGCATGTAGGAAAGGAAGAAAATAAGCAGAAAAAGCAATTTGACATTTTTATTTTTAAACATGGTTTAATTATCTTGAGGAGTAGATGATGCTGTAAAAAGAACATCAAATTTAAAAAGGAAAGAATGGTCTGAGTAGAATCTTCTCATTTCATGTTATTTTGCATTTCATGTATCACGAAGCTCTCTTGATTTAGTGAAGGCATCTTTCCAAACTCTGTTCTTCAGGTTTTGCATGCAAAGTGGCTAGCGAAGAAGGAGGTATAACCCTCTCAGTTGTATCCAGATGCCAGTGGAAGCTCACTATCTTTGAATTTCTGCCATTCCCCCACTGATAGAAACCTTACACTTGTTTATTAAAATGCATTTCTGTCTATATAAGAGGAAAGGAAGGGAACATTTTATCATTTAATATGTATATATGTGTGGGGGAGAGGTGTTCACTTTAGTTACATCTTAGCATGCATTTATTCTTTGAATCTTCATCGCTTTTTAAGGTTTGCCTTCAACTTTTAGTTTATGCTTGTACTGTCTTCTAAATACCATTATTTGACACTATTTCCTCAACCATTCTTTGCTACTCTTTAATATCCTCCTTGTTTTTCTCCTACTTGAAACAAGCCCATTGTCTTTCACTAAATATAGCTTTTAATGGAGTTGGCTTCCTCCAGTTTAGACTTTCACCTAACCACGAACTAAATCCAGCAATCTCTGTCAAACAGAAATGCACCTTTGCCAAACACAATGTCTTTTTTAATTTTTTGAAATGTCCTTATTAGGCTGTTATATCTGCTTCCCTACTAACATTTTAAGTTTGTCAAAACAAGGCAAATTCAAATTTATGTGTCAGTCTCTGGGCTTTACTTTCAATATGTGTGTGTGTTTATCTGTATCTGTGAAGCATATGTTAATGCTGAATCATTCAGATAATAACTTTTATTTCTCCAAGGTATATCTGTTACGGATGTTAATTATAAATAAAAAAGCAATACTGTACTGAGAAAAATGTTGTTTTTTTTAAATTTAAAGTCATATTATTGTCATTTCTGAGTATAGCCTACAACTTAATCATGATTATCTTGAAATGGGGAAACTTGTATATGTATAATTAAATGTTTCGGGTTAATTGGACTATAAGTGGTTCAACAGTAAATTTTAGTCACGTATCCTGAGTTTTAATTGTTTTAGGCTCATGCCACTGAGTTGTAGAGTGACTGAATTGGAATAGCAGAGGCCACCACAGATAAAAGTCCAACTACATTCTCTGTCGATTTCACTGTGAGCTGAAATTATGAAATTATATATAATTTAGAAATTATGGTTTTAGTGAACTGATGCTCTTTTTATGTGCATGTAGACATGGAGGAGAAGGAATTAAAAAGTAAACAATTCTGGTACATTTTCAAACCTGTCTTGGGAGCTGGGTCTCAGCTCTTTAAGAAAACATGCTATATCTTAGCTGAGCCACGAGCAGAAAAGATTTTGAATGTGGGACTTCCACTGGCCCCAGAAGGTAGCCCTTTAGAGTGAGAAGACCTCCAGGGCTATTGTAGGATTCTTGAATGGAGAATGTGGACACCGAGGCTATGAGCAGGAAGCAGCACTTATTGATGCTGGCACCAACTCAACAGATTCCTATCCAAAGGCTGAGCCCTGATTGTAACAAAACAGGCAGTTTTATACAGTCTTGTCATCCCTACACAGCTTCAGAGATAAGGAAGAACATTAATTGGTTGGCAAGCCATGAATCAACAGATGTGAGCTGAAGATCCTTGAGATGAGTGAGGTAGCATTAAGAATGAACTCATTCTAGCAGGAAATGGCCAGGCAAGGTCTCAAGAAAGAGATTTATTTCAAGGCACTAAAAGGACCCCTGGGAATTTAAGAGAGGATTGAGAACATCTAGCCACCTTTTGGGAAAGGAAGATTCACATTAATACAGCATGTCATCTACTCATAACTTTCAAATGTCAGAGCTTGCATCAAGTTTTTATAGTCAAGGAAATTCCGGGAGAGTGAAGAATGATTAGCAATTTTTATAAATGGAAGGATTTACTTTTCATTGCTCTTATTATATTTTATACATTTATTCATTTGACATACATGAAGGGAAAAACTGCTACCTTTTGAATACTTCTACTAGAACTGTGAATAAAGAGAAATAACATTTTATATATATACTGACTCTCAAGAACCTTTGTGTTTTAGAAAGCATGCTATGGCAGAGAACCATACATGCCGTGGAATAAACAAAAGAGTTCCAGTTGTGTTTAGGAAGGGTGAAGGAAATTTTTCAGAGAGTAAACAACAACTTGATTGAGGTTCTGAGACATTGGCAGGTCTCTTTCAAGAAGAAGTGAGTGATTGGAAAGAGTGTGTTGCGAGAACAAAGACACAGATGAATAAAACAGTATGGCATGTGGGGACCTCCTCGATAGCCTGAGAGACATAAGGTGGTAAAGGTAAGCAGGAGTAATTAATGTGAACTTCATTTCTTGACTCAGCAACAAGGTGTTATTTAAACACAGGCACAGAAGAACTACTTTTGAAATTCAGAAAGGTTAATATGGTAGGTAGGCAGGAGGATAGTTAATTTTAGGAGAATAATTTGGGTATGAGAAGATAAATTAAGAGGTGATTTAATATAGTCTAGACAAGAAATAATCAGGCTGTAATGCTGTGGATAGAAAGAAGGGTGATTTATGAATGAGATTTAAAAAATCCCAATATGTAAACATCGTTATTCAGTGAATGAGGGGAAAACACAGATAGGTCTTGGACAATACTTCTAATTTTGCTATCTTTGAGGTTATGGCATACATTCTTAAACTAGAAAATATTCCCAAGAATGTAAGTTTATCGTGAAAGTGAATACTTCAAGTTTTGTCCTAGCCACCTCACTTTTTTTTTTATCCTACTACTGACACTGGTAATAGACTAATCCCTCAAATCTTGTTGTATACTTTTGGCACTTATGGAGTTGTGTGCAGGCCTCATAAAGATGCTTTATGAGGCTGAGTTCCTTCCCTGATATATTAATAGCTTATTACATTTTGAAATTAATGTCATATTTATTGAAATAGCAAATTCAAAAACCTACTATAATAGGATGTTAAATGGAAATTTACAACCTTCCATTAAATCTCTATGACAGATATCAGATACAAAAATGGTATTTCTTGAAAGGAAATTTAAAAAGAATGTTAAAAAGTCAGTTTGATTGGTCTTGTATCCCTCTAACAGATCAAGATTATGAAAAACATTCTGACTTAGGAGAGGACACAGATGTATTAAAATGTTTTCTATAATAAAACTATTAGAATGCTGAGTTCAAGAAATAAGTCACCCTTGGAACAAATGATCAAGAATGAAACCTCTTTCTTCTCCAACCTATTGGGCTGGATTTTCATGGCATTTTCTATTTATGCTTAAAATTTTTTCTGTGTTTAGGGATGTGTAAACCACCAGTGAAACCTACCACTGAGAAAACAAAAGTTAGATGATAGATATACTTTATTGGAATTTGTCTCCCTGAGTTTCTGGTGACAAAATATACATAAATGTTTCTGCCAATGAAATTTTCATTATTTGGGAGAGAGAGACAGAATAGGACCTCCATGCAAAATTGAATGAATGCAGTATAACATGGAATAGATCCACATGGAATGACTCTTTCCATAAACATTGGTCTACCTTAGTTACTCAGAGTAAACCTCATCTAGTATATCTAAAGAAAAATTTTTCTTATTATATCCAAACGTGGGTTTATGGTACCCTGATTTGATGTTCCCACACGTTCCCCAAAGAAGACCTTCATCTGTGTTTTTGCTTGTGCATACCCTTTAACTATTAGATAAAAATTGAGCCTGGGTTACATTTGTAATCTATGTGAGTGTGACATGTCTGTTTGATCATCTTGTATTATCTCACTAACCACCTCTCAATTACCTATGAATTCAATACATTAAACTAAAAATATGTTGTGTTTTCAATTGTTTAAAAGTTCCAAAATTGTTTAAAAGTAATCTCTCATGCTATTAAAATGAAATCACAAGTGTAAGTAAATTAGTAAGTTAAATATTTTAAAATTATGTAGGCAATATTAGTCTCTAATTTATAAATTTTTTATTTGCACTAGCAAATACTGAAAAGGTTATTTATAAACTGACATACAAATATATTACTAATAAAAGGAACTTATTTCATCATCTTTATTTTTTAATTATATTGTGGATTTCTTCTCAGAGGACTGAAATTTGACTAATGATTATAAGCATTGTAGAAATATGGAGTTAAAGATATATAAAGCATTTTGTCACAGATGAAAAAATCAGACAGTTCCATTGATAACCATTCTCACAATGTGGTTCTCAAAGTCTGTGCCTTAGCAATGAGTTGTTTTTAAATTCGTTTCCTGAGAGTAATTTGAGTATTTAACCTATTTTTTTTTTAATATAACTTCTTCACCTTTGATGGCTTGATTAAGTTGTAGGAAATACTCCAAAGTAGTTCACTGTTTAATTAAGATCCACTGATATAATGAACCTAATTCTACTCTGAATTATTTCTTTATGCTTTTTTTCTTGTAGAGCTTTGGCTCTTATGGCTTTTTAAATGTAATGGAATTTGATTCTGTCTATTTTTTCCTAGTCTTTCTGGGAAATGTCACAGAATTTAGGTCATGCTGGAATTGCTTCTACCATAGGCCCACCAACCAAAAATTACCTGCTTCTTCCTTCCAGTCATGATGAGATAAGGTCCATCTCTCTACCAGTGTTTGGTCAGTCATATCCAAACACTCCAAGTAAATTTTCCACTCTTAACATGATTTTTTGTATTTTTTGTTTTTAAATACTAATTTATTTATTAAAATTACAATATTTACAGAGGCTGATTCAGAATAAAGGAAATAAAACCATAAATAAAGACTGGGAACAGATTGAGAAAAAATAAGTTAGAGATAGTGTTCATTACTAAACCCATTAAGCCTGTAAGTGGGTCAGAAAACATGTCATAGTAGGGCACTAAAGGCACCTTACAGCAGAGAAGGTAAAGCCTATTCTTATAGTTTTTTTTTTTTTTCATTTTGTTTATTCTCCTAGAGTTAAATATATGTTAATGATGAAATGTTAATATTTTTGCTATCTCAAATGTCTTCTTGTTTCTTTGACTCACTCAATATTCTTAATGATAAAGCATTCTAAGATTATCCAGTGACAAGCATTCCTAAAAAAAAATAATAAATGAAACAATAGAATTTAAAATTAAAATTAATAATTTGGTTTTGAATTCAATAGATGGGTTTCATTCATATTAGAGAAAAGTAATATTTTTCTAACTAGTGTCATCTTTCTTAAAACTTAAGTAAATTACATTGTGCTTAAATCCTAAGTGTTTTGTGCTTTCTTTTAAAGAAAGTTAATATAAATATAATTTCAAAAGAATTGGAAGATTGTATGTAAGATACTGCCAGAACAGTCTGAAGAATATATTCTTGGTAGAAAGAAAAAAAAATAGACTTTCTATTCAGTTCCACTTTTTTTGTGTGCTACAGAAGTGATTGTGTTCATTCAGTGAAATTTCCTTGAGTTAATTAAGTTACTAGACAACCAACTGAATAGGCTTGTTTGTTTGAGTTTTTGGCATTGGTACTGTGAGTAAGTAAAATTGATTTTCTAAAGAATGGTTTTCATTCAGTATTACCAACTAGGACCTGGCTATCTAAGTATGAAAAACATGTTTTTAAAATGGGTTATCTATAAAGCATAAGGAAGAACATTTTAGAAGACCATAGCAATCCCCATGAATAATGCTTACATGAATAATGCTTACTTACATGAATAAGTTTGATTCTAGAGGACAATATCCCTATATTTTTAGTAAACTATTGAACAAGCCAAAAATTCTTAATTCAAAGCACATTTAGCATTTGTACAAGCTCATTTTGTACTCACTTGCTCTGTTTTCAAAGATATATACAACAATAGTATAAACTCTCTAATCAATTACACAATCCAGGAACACAAAATATATAAAATAAATGGACCACGCCTATTTAACCATCTGTAGTCAAGGTGGCAAGTAATTATACATGGTATATAATTATTCTTGGAGTATGCATTTTTTTTTTTTAATTTAAAAACATAATAGTTTGGTATAAAAGCATAAGTATATCAACAAAAGGCAGTACTTTGCTAAATGGCACTGGAGTGTCTCAGTTAAATATGGTTTCCAACATTTTCCAGCAAATTCTTAGAAATTGATTTGCACAGTTAGAGAGTATCCACAGAGGGCATGTTCATTGATTGGTATGCCACCTTTCCCTGAATCCAGGAAAGAGTGGAGAGTGGAGGGCCTTCTTAGTGGAATCTTCTGGCCTCTTGGATAAGGATAGGGAGAGTAATGATTTCTTTACCTGCCTGAAACCTTCTAATCAATACATTAGCATTTCTGTTTTTGGGTTCCCATTCTATAACCACATGTTCCTCTAATGTGAATTAGCTAACTCTACTCAAAGGAATTGATGAAAATCACACAGATTATATAAAACAGCCATCTTCATTTCATGACACATTTATCTCTAGCATCACAGGTAGGCTTTCCAAAAACTCACACACAGATGGTTTTAAATAAATATTTTTCCAGATCTTTTACTTCTATATGTATTTTTTCATAGTGTAAACTGCTTGATGATTACATTTCATATTTCAACATCCTCCTCTACAATTATGCTTCTGTTATTTTCACGAGAACAAGCACATCTTATATCCCAGTAAGGTGTTTTGCCCTGTGCTGTGAGAATATCTCAGGACCAAGGAGACAGTTATAAATTTAAAAGTAAAATACCTGAAGACCTCCTTAGATAAGCTTAATGACCTTGCCATACATCTTCATTAAATGTAATTTCTATAATGCTTACTTTAATAATTAAATATTTTTCAGAAGATGTAATATATAATGTTATTGTGGCCAATGGCAAACCACTAATAAATCAAATACTGTCTCAAGCCAGAATAAATGTTTATGACTTTAAAGCCTTATTGGCACAGGGAATTTTTTTTTAAATAGTGTATGTAAATTAATTTAAACATGTACAGTATATTTTGTTTTAAATATGTATATATTCAGATGTATGAAATATTTATTACACAAAATCTTTGGAGAGATGAGATTAAATCAAAGTTCCAAAATATAATGCAAAATATATAATCATTTAGGAAGAGCATTTTTATTTTTATTTATTCTTTCAATGAATGATTATCGACTTGAAATTATTAGAGTAAGTTTAATACATTTAAAAGTGATGTAAAATTCAAACAATTTAAAATATCATGAGAAATATATTCTTTGCTACTAATTACATTAATGGTAAAAATTGAGGTTAACTTGAAAATGCACTGGGTATGAAAAATCATTTACAGTTTTAAGAGAAAAAAATAAAAGGAATTAAAAATTATTGGTCCACAGGCCATTCTCTTTGCTTAATCTACCCATGTTTTGCTCTCTATTTATTACTTTAATTTGTTCACAGACATTGTAGCTATGTACCAACTCCTGACGTTATTTGGTACCCTTGATAGGCAAATGTATTTAGAGTCATTCTGTAAGCCTATTCCATTGCAATATCTCTCTAATTTTATACCATGGCAGCTAAAAGTCCTGACCTCAAGGTTCTGGCATTGATGTTCTAGATTTATCAATAATTTTTCTCTTATTGCAAGGAGAAACAACCTGAACAATGGTCATTATTAGGTAATATTTGCATTACTTTAGACCTTCCATCCTCTGTCCTTGTATTTTCTCACTCTCTCATATTCTAAAATTTGTAGTTTTAAATAAATATGTTTATTTAGAAATAAACATAAATATCTTCTAAATAGTTTTCATTCATCAGAGAATTTCTTTGATGATTACATCATTTGAATCAATGAAAAAATTAAATATCAATTATATAAAATAAATATATATTAGCGATGAACTAGGTACTTTTGATGGAAGGTAAAAAGAAACTTAAAGCAGTGTAATCTTCTTTGGTGATCTAAAGAGAGAAAATATATATTCAGGTTATTTATAAAGAATTGATGAGGGTGCTAGGATTTGAGTAAGAAATGTAATAATAGCTAACACTTTTGAGCCCTTATTATATACAAAATATTTTGTATTTTAATTTCTTTTAATTTTCAGGACATGGGTTATATTTTAATCCTCATTTTATAGATGAGGAATCTAGTCTTTGAGAAGTTTGATCACTTATTAAAATTCATCTGAGAACTAAGTGGAAGGGGAGAAATCAAAAATTAAATCAATTGGATTCCAGAACACCTTAGAGATGCGAATTTACAAACTGAGTGATGTGTATGGCACTGTTGTGAAGAAAGAAAGGAAAGGAATACAGTTTACTTGACACCTAACGTCACGCACAGTAGAGCAATAAACATTATAGCTATAAAGTATGATTGAGTCTGATTATGGTGGGTGGTGACATGAGTTTGTGTTTGTCAAGATTAATATGGTTTTGTAGTTTGATACCAAAGAGAAGGATGACAGGCTTATAAAATCTATATTTATGAGTTTGTGAAACAAACATTTTATTTTCTCTTTCTTACTGCATTATTTTCCAAACTGTTATTATTTAATTTGTGTGTGTGTGTGTGTGTGAGTGTGTGTGTGTGTTAATGTTTAAAATCCAGAGTTTTATAGAATGTAAGATGTGAAATTTGGTGAATGAGAACTATTAGCTATCGGTAGTAATTATTTAAAACCTAAATTTTGACAAATCCTGATAAGAAAGGTTAGTCAAAATATATGGTGATTATATAATTTTCAAATTAATGTAATGTGATCTCTTAAGAACATTAGTTACGTTGCTATCTTTTACATAAGGAGAAAGCACTAAAAGTACATGTGTGATTTACAAGCAGTTGAAAATATTTACAAGCAGCTTTTTACCCTTGAACAAATAGTAATCTCTTATTACCTAACTCAGGTTTTTATCATTGCAACCAGGAAGTTGAAAATCTACAAATTGCAAACAGCCCTCTATTACTCTGAACCCTACTTTTTACCCTCTTGTAAATTATACTTTCCCTCATATTTTTCAAAGTTAATTTTCAAAATTCTTTGTAATAAATCCATAATAAAAGATCAACTCACAATGTCCCAACTGAGGATTTTTGTATAAATACAAACACGTACTGGAATAAAAAAAAGCACCATAAGAAATAGTCAAATGATATAAAATATGATACCAAATGCAAAGTGGCTTAATTCTCTACTAATGAGCTCCTGATCAATGAGCAATTTAACAAACTATGAATCTCCTAGATGCAATTTTACAGGAAAGCTAAAATACAGACCAACATAGTTTTCTGACTCACACCAAATTCAGGGTGTGGCTTAGGTTTCAACAAAGAAGGCCTGAGGCAGAGTTAGCCTTAGCTAGAGAGTGAGAAGGGAGCCTCCCACAGACTTCAGAAAGAGCCAGCTTGTTGCAGCAGATGCACTGGTACTTTCTTAATTCAAACATACAAAAAAAAATTATGGTAAAAAATTTGTTCATTGAGATGCGCTATAAGATAGTCAGTGGTTTGTGGGTAAGCATTGGGCCACGTATACAGATTACTTCTTGGTTACTGAGTACAATCTTTTAGCTATCATTTCTGTCACCAAAAAGGGTAAGAAATTCTATGAAAAGTAGGCTCACTGGATTGAAAAGGAAAATTACCATTAACATAGATTTCCTCCCTTGTATATTTAGGTATTCTATATTAGCTTCCTGGAAACACATTGTCTGCCTCTCAGTTAGTTGCACTCTCCCTCTCCCTCCTCCTCCCTCTCCCTCTTCCTCCCTCTCTTTCCTCCTCCCTCTCCCCCTCTCCCTCTCCCCACTTCCATATATGTGTCTTTGAACTTATCAGCAATTCTAAATATGACTCTGGAGGTCAATTGTGTACAGGGTCAAACCTTGTGTGGTTTCTAAGGCATTACACCTACCACAAGACCCTGGAGACACAGAAAACAGCATCAGAAGGACCTAGTTAATAAGACGCTGAAAAATTATTCCCAAGAGAGATTGATAGTGGTGACTTGAAGAAGGTGTCTTGGTTGATGTGAGATGGATAGTAAACCAAAAGTATCTTTTAACATTGACTACCAAAAGTATAAGGTTAATTTCTGAGAACACAGAAGTCTCAGAGAAGATGAGTATGTTCAAAGCGGCAGCAGGGATAGTACTTCTTAAGATAAATATATATCTATTTTATTCAAACCTAATATATTTAATAGTAAGAAAGATAAAATAATTCTAAAGTGTTAGTAAGTGATCATTTATATATAATTTGGCTAAAATAGAACTATTATAGACAAATTAAATCTTTAAAAAATTTTTAAACCCAGGTTGAAAAGTGTGATTTTCTAGACCAGAAGTCCCTCTCAAGTTCTGAAACCTTTTAGGACTTGCAGGTGAGAAAAGATCTCAAGAATAGACATAGAAACTACTACATCACTCATCTTCCTCAAGAGTATCCCAGCTCAGAGTATAGGTGAGGAAACTCATTATTCTCTAGGAGACTCATGAGTTTAAATATACACCAGGACCCAGAGCTTAGCCTGAAATTTATTCATCAGATCTTTAAAGTCAGTCTTAAATTTTGATCAAATCAAATACATACTTGCTCACATCTTAAATGCAAATTTAAGACAGAAGTAGACATTGGACTCTCCAGTTACTGGATCTCATTTAATATAAAACTCCTCTGTAAACAATTTTGTAAATCTTCACATAAACTGATAGCATATATGGAATGAAATAAAAAGGGATGTGCAAAATTGGTATACACAGCCTGAGCTTAAATTTGTTGTGTTTGTGAAACTCCGAATACTTGTTATTCTTGCTATTATTCTTTATTTTTCATTTTTAATCATAGATACCAATAATGCAAATATTTTTGTAACACTAATATAAATATAAACACTGTTATAACTAAATTTTTGCATCCTTATTTAGTTTTTTAAACAATAGTTTGAGGGGAGAATTTACTGGCTTTAAGGGTATAAGTATTTGAAAAACTTTTTGACACTTTTAACAGATGAAATAGGCAAATATTGTAGCATTTAGTTTTAAATTGTGTGCAAATATTTTTTAATTCAGAGTTTTAATATAGTCACAGAATTGTGCACACAGCTCAACAATCTAATTTTAGACCATTGTCATTGTTCTCAACAGAAACCCTGTATCCAGCAGCTATCATGCTTCATTTCCCCCTCACTCCAGTCCCAGTCTTCTTGCTGTTCCCATGGGCTTTCCTATTCTGGATATTTCATGTAAATGGCCTTATGATTATTTTTAAACCTTCCTTTCTCAACATTGATTATTGTTCAAGGATTATTTCAATAGAACTCAAAGAACGTCATTACACTAAATCAACTTAGCACTATTTTGTTATTCAATTATATACATAGAAGAAAAAGTATGCTATTTTCTATAGTTTACAAGAAGAAATCGGTAAATGTAATTACTCTAAAAATAAAAGAATAAGCAGTAAAATGTTATATTGCAAAAAGAAAAGAAACAATTTGAATGTGTTTACCAAACCTTATTCAAAGCTCCCTAAAGAATGGCTATTGTTTCTTTCCTCTGCTAATCCTGTCCTGCTTGCTCATGTAAACCCCTAGCACTTGAATTCACAACTAAAGATTTCATGCCAATCCCTTTACTTAACACAGTAGGAAGGAATTAACTTATACATTTCAATAATATGTGGTACTTAATTCCACTTTTCCCCAATTTAAGCTGCTTTTCTTAAATATTGTATAAGCCTGTGGTAATTTGATTTTATGTTTTCGTTTAAATTATATACATTAGAACCACTGAAATTAATCTCAATATAGCATTTTAAAATAATTAGAAGAGAAGCAGACTGGGAGTAACTTAAATTAAAACACATACCAAAATTATATGGCTCGCTAAGAAAGAATAGTGTTTAGGAATAACTACATTTATGGAAGAAAAAAAAAAGCCTAATTGTATTACATTTTAATTTCAGACTATATGTTAATTTCTGCTACATACAAGAGGAAAGCTAAAATGTTTACTCAGGAAAAAAATGATTTTATATACATATATAGAATCATTATATGTAAAATCATATATAATATATATTTTGAATTTTTTATTTAAACTTTGAATTCAATTATGAATTTCTTTTCTTATGTTTCATACTCATACCTTTGGAGGCTTTTTTATAGATTTTATATCTTGGAATAATACACACAGCTATGGCCCAGTTACTCTAGTAACTAAAGTCTGTATGTTGTAGTTAAATACAACTGGCCAGATAATGTCACTTGATCTCTCCCAAATTGTTTCATCCCTGAAGTAGTAGATCTATATATAACTTGAGCACTTCCAAGACATTGATTCATTTTATCCCTCAAATAATATAAAAAACAGATTTGAAAATCTCAGATAATCTTTTTCTTTTGACCTTAAATTATTTTGTTTGTTAACTGACCTTAAAATGTGCTGGAAATTATTGAATCTTAGAAAAATTTCTAGTCATAGGCATGGATAAAAACTTTAAATTTTTAGTGAAATTTCAGGAAGCATTGATATAATGCTTTCAACATTGTTCACATACAAAAGTACTAAATATTTATTTTTGCTTGGTATAAAAATTGGCTAAAGGTGGACATGTTTTGACTATACTTTAGATTTGTAGGGTAACTACATAACTTATTATCCTATCTGGACTCTTTTGAGAATGAAATGAGGTGTTAATAAAATATATACCAAGAAGACAATAGTGAAATGGGACTGTCCTGAGAAATCTGAGGCATATCTATTTGAAAATGGATACATAGGCACAAAGGAAAATAATCTTATGGGGTTATTTTCTTATGAGATTATAATCTTATGGGAGAATTTAAAGCTTTAAGGATTATCTGAGATATCTAATTAGATACATCAATGAGTACACCTGTTTTAATATTTATTGTTAGCTTCTCAAGAAAGAACAATTTCATCTGGACACAGTGGGGTTTTTTGTTGTTTGTCAGTCTAGTTCTATAAGTCACTTGCAAACAACCTTCAACGTAAATATTATAATTGGTCTAGATAATGTCAGTGTAGCATTTTGGTACTGTCTCCTCCAACATACAGATGGCATCTGGAATGTTCCAAACTCACCTCTTACAAAATATATTTATAATTTTATTCACTTAATATGTGTATGTATGTTCATATATATGTGTAATAAAATATAAAACAAAATTTGTTTAAATCGGAATTGAATTATTGGATTTATTATGTAAATATTTATATATCTAACTACATATATATAATTATCACATATGTGTGATAAATATGTATATGTACATATATGGTATATTACATATATTACAAAGCTTACAGCAATAGAATGCGAAACAACTGCAATATGACATCAGGGTTCTGGTCTCTGCTTTGTTCCTTAGCATCAGGTACAGCAGGTCCCCGAATAACATAATATCATTTCCTTATAACATTGATGAGATACTGTAGGAATTTAACTCTTCTTACATCAGTTAGCCTATGGTAAAGCTGGTTTTGTTATATGTTTTTTGCTTAAAGTTGAATAACCTACCAATGCCATTAAGTGAGTACTTACTAAGCTTCTGATAAAAGCTTTTGATAAAAGGGGGTAATAAATCTCTACTTGCAAGAATAGTTATGAAAAACAAATTCTGTAGGATCATATGTAAAAGTCTTACAATATACAACTGAACTGCTTTACAATACTGTTTACATAAGTATTATACATCTAAAATTTAAATATTAATTTTTTGCCAGTTGTACAGCTTTTTTACTGAGCTTCCCTTGTTAAATAGTTTCATTAATATTTTGTCTCTGGGCTTTTTTTGCAGTTTCGTTTCTCAGGGATTACTAAGATTTACCATATATATGCATATGCCTTTGTATTTGTGCCATGGAGAATACCTAAGGTAATATCTCCAGCAGTCCAGATATAGTAAGATTATGTCCATACTGTAATGTGCCTCCTTCTCCAAACCTACTGCCACTTAAATTTTGGCTTATAACATTACATAAAAATGTGATGAATGAGCATGATGTGACCTCTATTACAGAGACTTGGTTATGACTGTTCCATACGTGAAGCTGAGTTTTTGTTTTCCCACAACCAAGTTTCATGTTTATAAAAATATTTTTTTCACAATATTGGAAAATGAGAAGGAAATGGATGTGCTATTTTTTCAAAAATTGTTGGACTATTATATATATAATTTATAAATATAATGTATGTTATAAATATAATTTATATAAATATAAAGCAAGTTTTTTATTACTTATCTAACAACACTGTAACAAAGATAATTGCTTTTTTTCTGCCATTTTTGCAGATGATGGTGGAGGTGGAAAGGGGAGTATATCACGTATCAAGAAGTGTATGTCCAAGTTTTTGAATCTACAATATCACTCAATGTTCTCTAGGCAGACATATTTTCTACATTACAAAAATGCATTTTAAAATAAAAATAAAATGTGCAGTGAACACTGCAAATTAGTTAAATGACTAAAGATAAACCGTTGAAAATACACTAGCCTACTTAATGCATGCATTAGAGAATATCTTGCCTCTTAAAGTGATACTTACTTATGTACCTCAGACATTATATTCTTATAAAAGTCCCATGCATTATTAAAACCCAATTTTTAACTGAATTATCTTTAAACATTGCATTTTAAGTATGTTTCATGTGTGTTCAGATTCATTATTTTTTATTTTTATATTATAAAAGTCATATATGACAAATAATCTATTACACAGAAACTTTGAAAGGATGAGGGAAAATGTTTATTTGTTTGCAGATAATGGGCCAAGTCATATCTCCACTCTCATGGAAATTAATCCTTATATATTCAGTCTTAATGACAGGTTGTCAGCATATTGCCAAGGAAGTGACACACACATAATGTGAATGACAAGAACCGTTAATGCAATTCAAAATGTAGACCTAAATAGTAAGGCATAAACCACTGTCTCTCATAGCTACCTAAGCTAGTCATTAAAAATATGAAGAAGCTAAGTAAGAAAGACTAGGGTTAATAATATTTCTAGTGATCTAAGAAGAACTATGTGACTTAAATTTTTCCAAAACAAAGTATTTCAATCGTTACTTCAACATATTAATTTGGAATGAAATAATTAATTTACAATCCTCAAGTTTTTCAACATTTTCATAGATAACTTTGCTCATTAGCACATCTAAGCTCATAATGTACCCATGTGATAGGTAAGAAAGGAAACAGACAAAATGTAGGGATTATGAGGATGTTCAAATGAAAATAAAAAATAAATAATTTATGGTGATGAGATTTAAATGTACTACAAAATTTAGTAGTAAACATTTTCCAGGCTTCTTGATCAGAATGCACATGCAATGTTTTATCCCAGCCCAGGGTACCATAGATATATTTTTGGTGAGTTCATGTTCTAGATTTGTTGCCTCAAGAAATTTTCTTTGTTTTACTGTATAGTCAGATACAAAATGGACAGTCTAACAAAGAAAATATATCCTGGCTTTATTTGGTGTTAGGTGCTTGGAGGACAGATATAACTAAGCAATTTTTCCTGTCATTTCAGGTCATAAATCCTAACGTTACAAGATACAAATCTCATGATATGTACTGTGTTCTCTAACTTTTGCCCAAAATGATTGTCCTATACTCCTTAATCGTGAGTTTAACAGCGCCTCAAGCCTAAAGTCATTTTATTACCACTTCATGTTTTGCATTATAGTGTCTTTTGTGTGTCTTTTGCTAGAGAAGAAACTGTTCTTGTTCTTAAAGAACTCACAATTTCATAGGAAATCATACAAGCAATCAAGCAAAATATATGTGTATATGTGTCCATGTATATATAGTGATATTCAGCACAATAAAGGTAGCATAGAGAAAACAAATAATTTTGCCTATAGTAAATTATACTCCATGAGTTACATATAAGCCTCTATCTCAAAAAAAATGTTTAAACCATCTAAGACCAATAAAGAATCATACCCCAAAACTAAAAATAACTACTACATATCTTTGAGGGAAATACAAATAAATCAATCTGCAAGGAAAAAGTTATGATTGTATAATCTACGGGAGAGAATATTTGAAATCTCAATATATGAATATGTGAACTTGACTAGCAATCAGGGTGCTGCAAATTAAAACAAGAAAATAATATAATTTCTCACTTACCTGAGCAGCAGAAACAACAACCGCCAAATGGTTGGCACTTACATATTTATTTTATTTAGGGTGATCAAATAATTTATTTTCCAAACTAGGCTACTTCAAGGAGTGAATTGGGATTTAATTAGTCATTATTCAAAAATCACAGTCCTAAATAAAAATAATCTCAGGTACCCCAAGATGTACAAACATCCTCATTTTTGTATTTTCATGTTCTTAATGTTTCAAAATAGGAAGATAATTTTATTCAGATTTATTCACAACAATAGTTCATGGATTTTTCAAAAATGAGAAAAATTTAAGATAATGCATTTTGGAATACACGGTCATATATCATTTTTATTGAAACTTAAGCTGTTGTTGAACTTCATAGCAACTCAAGAAGAAATATCTAAAAAAACAGTATTATCCTGCCTTATAAAATTCCAGAGCCTATATCTATTAAGATATTTCAGTCTTCAGGGCATCAGTAAATGTAATGCAATGAAGATCATTTAATACTTTTATCACTAACTCACTAACTCTTTAAATAAAAATCAAAATTAAAAAAAAAATAAGTAAAGTTAAAACTTTGCTTGGACTTAAAGTAGAAATGACCATAATAATTGACTATCATTCCTTAAGTCAGCACTTCGAAATATAGCAGCTTATCTTTAAATCTGTTTCTGGAGGAAAGATACATAAAGACAGGCTGCTACATTTTCTTTTTTACTTAAAGAACTAAGCTGGTATTCGATTATGTATTCAAATTTTACTTTTCTTTCGTATTGAAACTGACCATATGAGCTAAAAGCAAACATTAATTTCTCTGAAACTCTGTCTTGACAATTATAGACCAAAGTTTCACTACCTCTTTGTGCTTCCAAAGGTTGCTTTGTGTGTACTTAACATATTCTGTTCAATATGATAGTTATTTGTATAATATTCTATATCCATATAAATTTGTAGAGATTATTTAGTTTGGAATAATAATTTATTCATTTTTGTATTCTCAAGAGCAACATATAGAACATGTTGCACAGAGAAAGAGGTCAGTAAATATTTGTTGAATACATTGTTGAGTGAATACAGGTTCAAGAACATAAAAGTAGGAGCATTATGCTTATCTGGAGTAAGGCTATATTGATTGTAGTCTTTTCCATAAACATAAAGAATAAAAACTTTTGCATTATTTAGAAATTTAGTTATGTATTTTTAAAAATATTAAAATACCATTTTTAATACTGCTCTGTCTCTCAAACATTCTTCCCATTGGCTCTTATATTAAATAAAATCTCCCATCACGAGTCAAAAATTTCCAAAACTTTTCCATCATTTGATAATGAATTCATTAAAATGTTGGAAATTCAAGTTTTATATTCTTTCAAATATTGTAATCTCAGTGACATTTTATGTAACCTATTCTGATGACATCACCTACTATTACAATCATCTTTTAATATCTCTTTTCATCTTTTAGAAATATCTTATTGAATGAGCAGACAGGGCAATTCTGGATGTTTCTAATGAACCAGAAGCAGAGGTATGGTGAATGTGTGTTGAGAGGGTGGGGTTCAGAGAGAAGGGGAATTGGTGGGGAGGAGAAAGAGGATACGGGAATTCATAAAATACATAAACTATATAATATCTTTTTGATATTTTTTAAAAGTGATATACTGGCATGACTTTTAAGGCAAATAAAACAATATTAGGTTAAGAAAATTGAAAACAAGACTGTAAAATCTGTAGAGAAGGTGATCAGAACTTGGTATCTTGATGTTCATTTGTCTTCACCAAACGTAGGGAAAGAGCCACACCCTTAACCTTACCGCTTCATATTCAGTGATTTTCTTTGATATTGGCTGCACTCAGGCAAATAGTGGGAAACTTATCATTCACAGATGAGAAACAGATTTTTCCCACGTATTCTGATACCACTGGGGGAGCCCTTCTCATCTGAATAACACAATGAATGTAATTTACAATTTGTCATAGCTCATATTGGAGAATGTTTTCTTAATGACTATTTCAATCTAAAAATATTGTGATTTCCTGATATTGAGAAAGAATGAGCTATAGCCATCTATTTATTGTACTTATTCACCTTCAAGCACATGCCCACGTGCTTTTTCAGCTTTGTAGTTTGGTCATTTGACTATTACTCTCTCTGTCAGGTGTAAATCGTAAGGAAAAATATGTCATTTTCTTCTCTTCTTCTCTAAGATTGCTCATTAATACTTTAACACTTTATGTATTCACACTTGTATCTGTAAAGAGGTAAGCATCCCTGTTACAACTGAGAGCAATTACATAGATTTTTGTTTGATTTTCTAAGTGCATTTTTCTGCTAAAACCTTTTTTTTCTATATTTAGAACTTCAAAAGCTAGTTAATCTAAACTTCTAAGGAAAACTGTTTATATGTCTAACTGAGCAGTAAATGTAGAGGTGCATTATACTAATTATGTTGACAAGTGAATTTGCAATCAATAAATTAATTCAATTCTGGTAACTAGCATAATAAGTATGGCTTTACAGAAGATAAAAACTCAAGGGAAAAATATGAAATACTGAGAGTATTGGGAATAACTAATTGGCATTACACATTTTACTTTATTTTAATAGCAATTTATATTATTCGAGCATATTCACTAACATTATCTCAATTATGTTTTATTTACATGATTGTACCTCCAATTGGTAAATTACCAAATTAAGTTCAAAGATTTCCTCTGAAATTTAAAAAATATAACAGCCATTCTCTATATGCACTATAAAGCTCTTTTCATTTTTTTTTATATTTGTAGATACTTTAAACAGGTCAAATTGTATTTTTTTTTTAATTATGCAGTGAATCTTAGCACCAGGGAATACCAACATGCAAAAGATTATTAGCATTCCTCTGACCATGGCAATATCTTGAATTTTAATAGAATTTTGACTAACCTAATAATGAAATGAGACATCCATATTTTTGTGGTAGAGCTATTTTTTGCATTGTTTATAAAATATTCCATGCATGTTTGTCAATCTACAATGACTAAGGGTGCTGCAGTTATGGACATTTTGGGTCAGATAGCCCTCTTGACTCTTACCTTCTTCAGTCTGTGAAAACACAAAAGAAGTTATCACAAGTCTGATGTAGCACAGCACACTTTTTGTAATTCTTTGGTTTATAATCTTTCTGGAGTTCTTTTCATTGGCAAGAGAATGTTAAAAATATTAGCAGCTCTAACCAATTAAATTAGCAAAATAATTCTCTTGCATGTTGTGCACCTTCAGTATCCCATCTCATCATAAAATCAGCCCGTTGGTTTGGGAAGGACCCAACACTTGCTTCTAATGAATTCCTTGATTTGGTAGCATTATATAGCAAAGAAAATGGGATGTCACTCATGATTTCCTTATCTTATGTGGAAGACTTCCTCTCAGGGACTGTAATGCAGAATTCTTGCTGGCTGGCTTGCTAGAGCAAGCAGCCTGTTGAGGAAGGTCATCAAGATGATGTGACTGCTGCTCTGACCTGCGGGCTAGCCCTCGGTCAGGGATACTTTCCTCTCCCTCCCCTCAGCCTGAAATGTGTGCTCTAGTGGCCTGTCCTATCCTAGAAGGTCCTCAAGGACACAGCCTTCAAATAATCATGTGGCAATGAGACCACCTGGACTGGGGACATGACTGAACCCTGTTTCTCCTATGTACTGACTGGACCCAGTTATAGTCCTCCATGTAAACTTTTAAGATACGTCCAGAAAACTACTTATCTTGCAGCTGCCTCCTAAGATAAGCCTCATAAGTAAGTTCCCTGGCTCATTAAACCTGCCACCTTCAAATCTGAAGTTGTTTGTCTTCTTGTCTCTCCCTGTCCTCAGCATAAGGAGATTTGTTTCATGGGAAGCTCCCAGCCAGATTTCCAAACCAACACAGCCTTATGGATGAAGCTCACATGGGCAAAAGGAGTGCAGGTGGCCTCTGGGGCCGTGTGGTGGCCTCCAGTCAACAGTCAGTAAAATCCGAGGCTCTCAGTCACTCAGCCACAAGTAAATGAATTCTGCCAAAGACTTGAATGAATGTGGATGCAGATTCTTCCCTAGTTGAGTTTATGGATGAGAACAGAACTCACCTGACACTTAGGGCCTTGTGAGACCCTAAGCAGGTCTCTACTGAAGCTGTGCTGGGACTCCTGAATGCTGTGAGATGAATGGGTGCTGTTTTAACTTACTAAGTTTGTGTCATGATAGCTGTGCAGCAATAGAAAAGCAGTGCACATATGTACATAATAATAGTAATTATATATGTGTGTGTGTATATATACACACATACATGTAGATATGTATGTGTGTGTATAATTTCTACATTAAATTGTAATGCACCAAGCATCTCAAATAGATCCATTATTATACATGTAATAATTTTCTTATCTTTCTTGATGATCAGTGCCCAAAATAGGTTTTATAAACCAGATGATTAGTTTCAGCTATCTTAAACACACATAGTTGACTGGACCAAAAATGCATCAGGTCATGAAGCCATCTTCTATAATATCCTGAATCAAAATAGATTTTTAAAAGGTATTTGGTGGGAGAAGAAAATGGAAGGTGGAGAAGGCCACATGTGTGAGGCAAATTTCAAAATAAATATCAGGAATACAATGAAAGGAAGTTTCAGAAGCTGCTTCTAACTGCCAGCCCTCACCCCCATTCTACCCAGGCCAAACCTATTAAATTGGAAAATTTATCTATCTGACAAATGCTCTGGAACTTCGAACTTCACAGGACAAAATGTATTTCCTAACAATAAATAGATCCATGTGGGTAAGAATAAATTCATTGTTTATTACTTACCAAAAAAAAAAAAAAGTATTTTGGATTCCCAACAATAAAAAGCAACCTATATAAAAAGATGTCCATTTTTAAAATAAGACTATTGATTTGAGTATGACATAGTGAGATATTCAAAGATTTGTTGTAGAGATGCTAGTCTAGTGAAGATCAATGCATTTTGAATGTGTTCCTCTTAGAAATACTCTGTGAAAAAAACATGAATTACCTATCAAAACTACATGTTTTATGTCAAATTGGGTCATTTGATGAGATATCGTAGCTTTCAGCTTTTATACATGCCATAGATATGCTGAAAGTATAATATATGATTGGAAAGTGTTATAGATGAAAATTAAATGACCTCTAACAAACAGTGCTATTAAAGGCTTATAATACAGCTGACCTCTCTTAGACAGTTGAATATAATACAATAGAATGTAATAGAAGTTTTCTCGTATATTATGCTTGCATTTTTTTAAAGTGGAAGAAACGAATGAAAAGTGTAAAACTGAAGCTATCTACCTTTTTCTTGTTAAGGAATTTCTGCTGTATGTACTCTGTTCAGTATACACATGGATCAGTCATTGCTATTTCCACATCTTCCAGCTCAGTGGGTCATACCAAAGCAGATCCATATACTTGGGACTGTCATCCAAGCATTAGATGTTAATACACTGATTCAATATGTTTTATCTATGGATGGATGCGAAACAATAGGCCTGTGTTCTTGAACAACTCCTACTCAATATCTTCTATAAAAAATTTTGCTGAGTAAATTCAATTGGATAAATTTAAATTTACCTGACTAAATGAAATGTATGGGGAATATACACATGAATCTTTAGAACCCTAAAATAGCTTAATGATAGGTAGAATAAACCAAGATTTTTAAAAAATAAAATCATTTATTTTATTTATGAATAAAATCATGTTTTATTTTTATTTTAATGAAATATATTAATAAACTTACTCAATTTCTTGATTTCAATATAAAATAAAGGAATGTTTATGTAAGCCTTAAAAAAAAGAATAATTTAATTTAAACTGAAAATTTTGGTTGGCTTTAAATTTATTATGAATTGTCATTGTAAGGCAAGTATATGGGAGAATTTCTCTCACCTGTGGTAAGAATAAGTAAACAGTAGAACCCCACTTTGTGCTAGACATACCATGTCTAAAATAAAAAAAAAACTGAACAATAATTTAAATTGTAATTAAATGTCATTAGCACTCCACACATTCACCTAGCTCTGTTCTCAAAGTATCTTTGGGGAATATTAAAAAAGACACATGTATGAGAAACTAAGGCCAGAAAAATTTCTCTTCTGAAGAAATCTATCTGGAATGTTTGTAGGACACTGGGTTGGTACCAGAGACCCTGGAGGTATATTTTAAAAACAGAAGACTATCCTGATTTTGTTGTCTCAGTGCAATATCTCTGGAACCATGAAATCAGTCCCAAATAACTATAAGTCCCCTGGGTCCATTCCTGGAAGCTTCATGTAGCCACATGAAGGAGCCAGAAACATTGGGGTTACCTAGAGGGATCTCTGGGACATGTGACCTGCTGGGTTCTCACTATGTATTTTTCTCTCAGAAAGTCACAAAATTTTTAAAGAATCATTTTTTGGGAGTGGGGGAATTTCACTAAGTTAAATGGGGCCCAATACATTAAGAAGAAAGATGAGAGGTCAAAGGCTATTTAGAAGATTTACATATGTGTCTTTTATCCTAAAGAATACAATACAAAACTTGTATAGATAATTTATTTTGGAATAAACCTTCTGATAATGAGATTTAAAAAAAATTTTGAATGTCATAACATGACTACTTTATTGTTTAAGTTCATCAATAGGAGACTAGTTGATTATACTTCCAAATATTGTGGAAAATAGTTTTAAAAACTGGGTAACCACTCTCAGAAGAAATCTCATTTCTGATATTTTTTTGCTTCTCATGAGCCAAAATATTTAGAATGCCAATGTAGGTAGGAATTGTGAGATTATTTATAGAGAAAGTAGGATTCTGCTTTTTTGAACATAGTAGAAAGAAAAGTTTTTGAGGATTTGGGTTCAATAGACTTGATTTCAAACCCTAATTCAGTCACATTTAGGCTAAGTGATTCTAGGCAAGCTCCTTAAACTCTTGGGAATTAAGTTTCTTTGTCTATAAAATGGGGATAACAAGACAAAATTATAGAGTTATCACTAGAATCACATGAGAACATGATTGTAAAATGACAGTCACAGTAGTATAAAAATTCAGTTATGGCAGAGAAACGTAACAGGTGATTACAAAAGACACATCATGCTAAAAAACTGAAAATTGTGTGGCTAAACTAAAATGTACAATAAAACTCAGCATAACTCTTTAAAATATATAAATAAAGATATATAAGCTCTGGACACCATATTTATGAAGCTATCTGTAATCATCTACCTATCATCCAGCTTCCTAATCTAACTATATTAGTCTTTACATTGCTGTGTATAAATCGCTTGTAGCCCTTTATATTTTGGGCTTCTCTTAGTGCCTTCAAGTATGTTGTGAACTCTTGGGGTTTATAGTCTTTCTTAGACATCTATTATCTGTCTTGCATTGTTTACCTCACTTGCTTTAAGGTGATGTAACATCAATAAATATTATTTATGTTAATTTCTTTTAGGAATAACGTGATTTTACCCTTAATGATGTATAGATATCATAAAATAAACACAATTGTGTCCTTTTATTTCTATTTTAATATGATCTTTGAATATAGTTGCACATCATCTGTTTTATGTTTTGTTGATGAAACCTCACTTGTTAAAAATCTAGGCAAGTACACATTTTTGCTCCATCTGTTTTTAGTAAGAAAAATACAGCAAATAAGAGCCATGTTGGTAGAAAAAATTAGTTTTCCATGTGATTTAGTATTTTTTATGATCTTTGAATCTCAGTTGAGAGTAGCTAAACAAAGAGTTCTCAAGCTGGATCAGTTACATTTTTATTAATATGAGTTTACTTATGTGCCACTATAACCCAATTTGTGTCCATTGGGGGTCACAGACAAAATTTCTGAATAAGCAGTTTTAAACAATTACCTTGCACTATTAATTGTGATGATATTTTTAAAGTTTCTATTCTGTCCATGTCAAAGTGTCAGATTCAGAAGATAAAAATAAAGTAAGCAATAGTTACCTTGAGAACAGATTACAAACACATGATGTAAACAAATATTTGTCATTTAGAAGATAAAGCACTGTAAGAACATAGCAGGGGGAACTCTGTTTTAGCAAAGGGGTTCAGTAGTAAGGCAGATAAATAATATTTTAGGAAAAAGAATTTATGTAGAATAGAGAAGAATGTTAAAACAAATTTTAAACAGAAGTTATGTGCCTAAAGCCATACTCAGAAATTTAACAAAGATAATTTCTCTAAATTTCAAGTAGCAATAAATTCTAAGGAGCTGGTAGTTGCATATAAATTATGTGGACTTCTCTCATGGAAATCACAGGAATATTGAAAAAAGGAGAAGCTTTAGGTCGTCCTTTCTGAGCCAGCAAATTCTTTCAATATAATTTTTATTTTGAGATATATCTCACTCCCCCTGCCTCAAGAATCTAAATTTTGCTCAGAGTCATTCTCTCTTGATTATCCTATTATAGTTGTTTGAGTAAATTGCTTACCTTCTTCACTCCTCTCTTGTCTGAGGGCTCCTCTTTTGACAAAATCCAAACGATCTAAAAATACTTCAAATGATAAACAATTAAAAAAAATACAAGCAGCCTTTAATTTTTTAAAAATATGGAACTTATAATAATGAAATTTAAATACATGGAGAGGTTTGAAAAATAAAAAATAAATTACTATGCAAATTATTGAGGGATTTATCTTTGTACATCCATTTTAATTGTTAATAATTGCTACTTCAGTAGTTAAATTATGTAAACATTATAAATTACTAAAGACAAAATAAATATAAACCAATAGCTAATCACTTTTATTCCATTATGATGGTCAGGCAGAAGCAAAATTATAATTAATTAGTTTTCTCCTAATTGTATCTCCTGGTACTCATTTGTGGGTTTTTTTTTTTTTTCATGCTATTTGTTTTTCCAAAGTTTGGTGTGATGCTTTGGTCTGTACATATCACTCCTTCCACTTGTTAACTATCCTCAGACCCAGGCAGCCTGCTGAGAATGCCTCTGATCCCCTCCCTGCTGGTGGGCCATTGAACATGCTGGCAAAATGGGGCTGCATCTTCAGCATGATTCCCTAAGAGAAAAAATGGGAGGAAAGGGGCTGTTTCACATGCCATTTCTCCTTCTAAATCTGTGGTTGTGAATAAATCCTGCCTTCTATGCTAAGAGGAACGAGTGAAAAAGAGGACTGAGGGCAAGAGAATTGCATACCAGGGTTCTCTGCAAAAACAAGACAAAACACCAGGGTTAGGGAAGAAATGCACCTGCTCAACAAGAATTGGTAACGAAACGAGCTTGAGTGGAAAAGTCCCCATTCCCCACAGTTGTCTGTGTGTGTGTGTGTGTGTGTGTGTGCACCAGATTTGCTAAATGGGGTGATTCACTATGTGGTAATGAGGTAGGAATATGACTGTTTCATCCTGAGACACCCAAATGTGTGTTTCCCTGGAATTCTGGCCCTGGAACTTTAGGAGGGAGTTGGAATTTAAACATTTAAATCATTTAATATGGCCACATTTATTCAGTCTGTTTCATGAGTTCAACTTTTTCTCCTTGGAGAATAAATCTCTGTCTCCTTTTGTGACTGGGGAGAGGTTATCTCAATGTTAAATTCAGATGCATTAGTTTTCTATTGAATAACAAATTACCATAGACTTAGCAATTTAAAACGTCATTTATTATCTCACAGTTCTGTAGCTCAGAAGTCAAGGCAAGCACAAATAGGTTCTCTACTAAGGGTTTCGAAGACTGGATCAAGTTCAGCCAAACCAACGGCTTATCTGGAGACTCCCAGGAATAATCCACTTGCAATTTATTCCAGTTATTGAACAAATTCAGTTTCTAGAAATTTTCCCTTTTAACTTGCTAGCTGTCAGCTGGGTCCACTCCCAGCTCTTAAAGGCTGTCTGCATTCCCTGGCACATGACCCCCTTCATTATCAGATACCAGTCATGCTTCAAATCTCTGGTTTGCTTTCAAATGCCAACAAGTGAAAATCTGCTTCTTTTAAGAGGCTAATTTGATTACATTAGATCTTTTAAGAGGCTAATTTGATTACATTAGATCCACCTAGATGATCCAGGATAATCTCCTTATTTTAAGATGAACTAATTAGTAATCTAATTATATCTGTAAAGTTCCTTTGTCATGAAAAATGACATATTAAAGGGTGTGATGTCTTCTCAGATTCAGAGTCCCCTGAATTAGGGTGGAGAATTTGGGTGTGGGTGCACTTTCAGAATTCTGCCTACCACAAAAGGATTTCAATCAGTCCTCCTCTGTTCTGTCCTATTCATTTCTCCTACCTGAATGGTAATTTCTGCCTTCAGTGGAACTGAGTCCTCCAACTCACTCTTCATTAGCAGCCTCTTGTGCAGAGAAGTAGGTGTCTGCTTTCTCAGCTCTGGTACATCAGCCATGATGCTCTCACTTGCTTTTCATGCTATAACATTTAAGGACATCTCTCTTTTTGTTGCCAGATTGTCTATTCTCTTTGTTCTTTTTCTATCCTTGCAGTATGATATAGTGGATTTTTAAATGCTATCAGAAATTAATGTATAATTCAATCCATCATGTTTAAACAGATGCCCACATCATTTACTGTAGGTTGTACTGCATGGTAATTAGACAGAAATAAGTAGTTAACATAAATGACTAGGTAGTATATATAAAGTCAGATAAATTTGGTCTTTTTGAAGTAAGCTTTTGCAAGTAGTTGCTTTCAGAGTTGGAGTCTGCTGAGTCTTGTAAACTTTTATGGACATTTAATATAAGTTTGTAAAGGCATTAATATATATTGAGAAAAGACAAAAGGAATGACTAAGGAAGAATTTGGGAATATAATGTGCTTTAGCAGAGGAAAGTTATGGATTGTTACTTTAGGAAGTTCTGGATTAAAAAAAAAATACCATGAAGGCAGCGGGTTCTAGTCGTAGGAAAGTTTGGAACAAGGATGAGGATATAATATTGGATTTCAACTAAGATGACTTTCTCATAGAATACACTGTATCTCATCTCTTAATTATCCATTCTCCCTTTCTTTCTTGCTAACAGAACCTCATATCTGTTCTGATAGCCACCATTCAGGAAAGTTGACTCTATCATTGCTTTCCAGGAAAAATTATGGATCATTTAAACCAATAAAACTATTCTCACTAGTGACTGATTTTGCCTAAATATCTGTTGTGTATTGGTTTAATATGATTTCAATTCTACTTGTTTGTGACAAATGAAGTTGTTTTAATCCACTTGTTTATACAAAGAAAAAAATTGCTTTCATATAAATATGAAGTAAGTTGTGCTGGGATGTCATCATTCTACATCTCTTGTCACTAATAAGCAGTCAGCAGCCCAGCCACTAAGGGGCTTATTGGTAAGAACATGTGAAGAAGCAAATATGACAAGGGTACATTTAGACTATAAATACTGAGAGTTTGTGAGAACTATTCAAGAGTTTTGATTTGAGCAAGGCTATTCTTTACTAACCTGAAATCTCTCTGAAGACCCTTGGGACACTTGCTTATGTCTCACAGAAGTGATAAACCAGGCAGCGGCCCCATGGCAGAGATGAGTTCACATCAGAACTGGTGTCTGTGTTCCCAAGCAATGCGCTCTAGAAACGGGGCACTTTTACTTTTGTGCTGGCAGCTGGAAATCAGCTCTTGGTTGGACACCAACTCTCTCCAACTTCCTCCTCATATAAAAAGGTCACTTTGTATTAAATTGGGGCTTTATTCTACCTCCACTTGCCTGGACCAATAGTGTGATTTAATCTGTCATTTGTTTGGAGTAAGTTATTTCTTTATTTGGCTTATTAAGAGAGATTATCCTGTCTGTTATTGGCTTGTGAAATTATTATAATTTCCACAGCAAACCTGTGCTAAATAAATTGCTGGCAATGATAGACTCAGACTCTAAATATAACTTTGCTGCCTCAAAACAAAAACAAAACAGTATGTTTCTCACGTTTTCACCTGATAAGAAATCCGGTGTAGTATGTGGATGAGACCTCTGGGAAAGTTTCCTTTCCTCTAAACACAACATAAAAATGTATCTTTGCTATACTTAGGATTATATTGACCCTTAAGGATGTCAGTCTAACATAAAAGTGAAGGTTCACAGGATAGCAAAGTGGAAAGAGGGAAATAATTTAAATTCGTAAGGATATCAATGAGTATCTGATATGAAAACATATGACATGGTTTATTTCTCATATATATATATATATATATATATATATATATATTTTTTTTTTTTTTTTTTTTTTAGTTAAGTTCTGCCCAACTCACATCCTTAAAATATGAAGATGAACTAAATTGTAATCACTGACCTGCTCTCTCCATAACCTGAAGAACATTAGCCAAAAACGAAAGGTGTAATAGTTAATGGATAAGCTAGCTTGAGTGAGGTAACTCAAAACTAATCCCTTGAAATTTGCTCTCTTAGTTAGCTCTGAAATTAACTGTTACGGAGGATTTGCATAAAGAATTTTTGAACTGAACTTTGCTGATTAACAACTGTCTATTAAGGTTTCAGGTAATATGCTCCTTTTTGAATTGGTTTAAAGCAAATCAAAGAACCGAGAACTTACCCCCACAATTATTTATCAATCAAAAGTAAAAAAGAAAATAAAAGAACATTTAATTCTTCTCTCAGTCTCCCTGCCCTTTGATATCTCTGTTATTGATGTGATCCATCTTTCCTTAGACCAAAATGGAGTTTATAAGATATTCTAATTTCATTTAATCAAACTAAAAAATGAGAAGAATCAAAACTGGTTAGTTGAAAATTGATGTTTTATTCCCTTGATTCAAGTTGAGCAAAGTTTAATGCTATTTTGATAGATAAATAACCATGAGTTTTCAATCATATTATGCATTCTTTCATAAAACAAATATTTATTGAGTACTTATATCTGCTCCAGGCATCCTTCTAGGTATTTAAAAAATAAAGTAGAAAAAAAATTATATTTTTAAGCTCATCAGGCTTATGTTGTAGATGAGGACATGAAGAAACAAGTAAATATATTAAGTCAGAAGTTATACAGGAAAAAAAAACAAAGAAAGGGATGCATATGCCCCTTTTTTGGGAACATAAACATGTATGTATATGTCTAATATTAGGGGGTGGTGTTTATGATAGAGAAGGCCTCACACTTAATGTAATAATGAGCAGACACATAAATGAAGTGAATAAAAAGTCACATAACACCTGTTCAAAGTGTATTCCAAGTAGAGAGATAAGCTAAGGCTCTGATATAGGAACTTGTCTGAGATACTCCCAGAAGGCCACTATTGCTGGAAAAGACTGACGTCAAAAGGGGATAAAAATCAAAGAAAAATGGGGAACTAAGCATCAGGGGATGTTGTGTTACATTGTGGGCAATTAACTTCAAGGATGTTGGTTTTTACTCATAGCGAAATGGGAATCCCTTGGAAGGCCTTGAAAAGTGTGTGACTTACCTTTTAAAGTAAAGTTTCTAAATGTGATAATTCTTTGTCGTAGGGGGCTTTTCTATGTATTGTAGGACATTTAGCAGTACCTCTGGCCTCTAGCTACTAAATGCCAGTATTTTCCCTCAATTTTGACACCAAAGCCACCTCTAGACATTATGAAATATTCCCCAAATGTACAAGATTGCCACTATTAAATGACCACCGTTTTACATGGATCACAATGATTAGTTTCAGCGGAGACCTAAGGTGGGGTGGGGGTTGGGGTGCTTCTGGAAGGGGAGGAAACACCAAGAGAATTTTGTAACAGCTTTGCCCCATAATCCAAAAAATACTCTGGGCAACTGTGGATATTTGTGAGGAGTGGCTGGATTCTGGATAAATTTTGAAGAGCCTACTGGTTTGTTAATGTAGAATATAGGAAAAGAGAAGAGTCAGGGTGATTATGGTAGTTTTTGCCTCAGTACTTATGAAATTGGAGCTGCTATTTACTAAGTTAAAAAAAGGCAAAATAAGAGCAGTTTTAGGGTTGAGACGGTATAATTAGGAATTCAGTTTTGGACTGGATAAATTTGATATATTTATTAAATCTCCAAGTAGAGATATCAAATATGGATTGGAGTATATGAGTCTAGAGTTTAGGAGAAAAACTCTTGTTTGAAGTTACGCATTTGGAAGCCATTAGTATAGATATTAAGCCTTATAACTGCATGAGACGAATCATTGAGTGTGTTATGACAAATACTGAACCTAGGGGTATTTAAATATTAGGATGTTAGGGAGATAAATAGGAACCAAGGTGGGAGACTAAGAAACTGTCACTCAAATAAGAGTTAACCAATTGCAAGTGATAAAGTGAGAATGTGAAGTTGCTAAAATACAGGTAATGGGAGAAGGGAAAAAATGTATTTAGGAACATGGAGGCTAAATATGGTGACCTCGATTCTGTTTTGGTGGGTTAGTGTGATGCTTATTGATTAGTGTGTTCCAAACAGGTTGAAAAGGGAAGTAATAAACACAGAAGATGTGCACAATTCATTTGAAAAGTTTTGTCATTAAGGGGTTGGGGTGAGGTTAGAGTGAGAGTAACTATTGAGGGAAATAGAATAAAGAAGTTTATTTGTTGTTTATTTTTTCTAAAACAGGAGAGATTAAACAGGTTTGCATTTCAGAAGGAATGATCCACTTGGAAGTAGAAAATGGTGTGGACAGGAGGGCAATCAATGAAGCCATACACTTGGTTAAGCTAGAAGGGACGCTATCTAATGTAAAGAGAAAGTGTTGGTTTAGAATTTCAAGAGTTCAGCTATAAGGAGAAAGGACAGAGCTTGTGATTAGTAATAAAAATAGATTATTATAGAGACTGGAGTGTGTGACAGTCCTTTTATGGTTACTTCTGTTTTCTTATAGAATTTGAAAGTAAAGTATTAAGCTAAGAAGGATTTTGGTAAAAATTGTCGGAAGTTTCAGGAGAAAAACAATGTACAATAATCATTTAAAGAGTGGGAGGCTGTTCTAAAAAAAATAGAATGAGTTTCCTGTGATTGTGTGTGTGTTTATCTATTTTCTATGTTAATTTTCACATTTACTCTATTTGAACGTTTAATTAAGCCCTCTGCACACTCATCTACACCTTTTATATAAATGTTTAGATGGTTCTCAAATATAGTTGTTACAAAGTTTAGTGTATTCATCTCAGGGTTAAAACTTTATGTTTGAAAGGATATAAATATCCCTTAAGATCTTCAACAAGATCTGAAAATTTCAATGCAAAATAAAGTAGTCCCTATTTTGCAGAAAGATGAGTTAAAGAAGAAAGGATCATAAAATAAGGTAGCATTCAGTTCTAAATTATACACACTTCTATTAGTTTCCTACTACAAGGTGTTCTAAACACACAAGCAAGGATAATTATTTCATTACAAAGGCTCCAATAGTCCTTAAAACATGCCTCGATGAAATATTTAGAATTTAGTTCATTAATTAATTTAATTAATTAAATTTAATTGATTCACATGAAGAGCTTCATTGAATAGCTGACACTTGATATGGATCTTAAAGAATAAAGAGAATGAGACTAAAGACTATTTCAAACACACAAGTTAGAAAAGATGTGCACTGTGGTGTGGGGTGTGAAGGAAAAGCAATCGAATGGTTAGCACCACTTTGGAAGGAGGGTGCGTACAGGTACGCAGACCCACAGCCATGACAGATGAGTGGATTCTGGGCATTTTGAGGCATTTGGGAGTTTCCCGTAAGCAGTGTACAGCCAATCCTTTCTAAGCTGACCTGACTATTTTCAAGAGGAGAAATTGCATGACAAGATCTGTACTTTGGAAAGTCAATTGCATGGAGAGTGGACTGAAATGGAGGAGACTGGGTACAATGAGGTCAATTTGCTGATTAATGTAGTTTGGAAGCTCATGATGAGTGACAGTGTCAGTGAGGTTGGGAATAAGGAACTGTTTAAAGGAAATATTTGTCACAGAGGTGGCCAGTTGAATGGGAGGATGAAGTGATAAGTGAAGATCAATTACATCCCAGTGGTTGTCCTCAGGGCTGTTTAGTGACCTTCAGTGAATGAGATTTGGAGGTTCTAATTGACATTCAAATGTAAATATGATTAATAGAAGGAATGCTGTGATAGAAATGAGGAAATACTTCCTGTCTACTATTTTTTCAAGGCAGAAAATACTTTGATAACCATGTTGTTGATTTCCGTAACAAATGTTTAATAAAATTGTTAAGGATTTTGTCACTGTTGCCTGTGCATTGGGGATTGGATCTGGCTGATCATTGAGGATAAAGAAAACAAGGTCTACATTTCCTTCATTCTTTATGATTCTGTGATTCATCCTTGAATACTGTGATGCTTCTTTATTTCTGGATCCTACAGTGTCATAAACTTCAGAAAGCATCAGTTAATGAAATAAAAACCTAGAACATATAAAATATTCTTTAATTGTCTCTGTAGTTGATATAGTCAAACTTTCTGAGTACTGTAGTAAATCCTATGTTTGCTAGAAGTGTTAGAGGCTGATCTGGCAGTTTATATATTAAATCCAAGGGCAGCAAATTAAATACCCTCAGAAAATTAAAAATCACTTTAAAATGGATATTCTTATCTCATACCAGAACCATTGGAAATACAGGTCATCTCTATTCCACTATAAAGGATTACACATAGTGATTTGGCAGAATTAATTCCAATGAGACTCATGACTTTTTTTTCCCGCTGGCATTAGTATAAATTGACAAGATTTTGTCAACTGTTGACTTTTTTATTCACTTCAGTAAAATCATCACATTATTAATTCTATTTAAGTCTTTAGTTGTAGCTATTTTTTTTAAATCGCTGATAATAAAATGCTGCCAGAAATAAATATGCTACTGAGAATTTATCTGCTTTTAGATCTGCAAACTGTTAGACAGCTGCATTTTTCTCACCTTCCCATCAAGCTAAACTAAACAATTGGTTTAAATTATAATCAGAATATTCTGACACATTTTCCATAAATAATCCTTTTCAATTAATAATATTATCAAAGGAATTCTTTTGAATATAATGCACAGTGAAATATAATTTTCACTTTCTTGATATTTTACACTGATACATTTAAAATTTGCCAGTACATGAAAAATCATAGTTTTCAAAACTAACATGAAATAGAATGAGTTGAATTTTTCGAAGAGGTAAAATTGTTCTTTATAAAACATACTAATTCATCAGAAAGTTTTTTTTTCTGAGAACTGTTAAAAGATAGACTGAGACAATAATAAAAAAATTAAATTTATTTGAACAAATAGTGATTCTAATTGGGTAGCACCAAACCAGCAGTGGTTAGGAAAGCTACAGGCACAGAAGTTCCAGCAAAGACTTCTAAAGAGAAAAATTGGAAGTGAAGCAGAAGAATTATTGGTTATATAACTTAAAGCCTGGTTGGGTGGTTGTGATTTCTTGTCTTTAGGAGTCAGTTTTCTAACTTGAAGAAATTACAAGCTTAGATTTTGGTTTGCTTAAATTAGCTGCGATGGCATCAGAGCCACTTTGGTCTAATGGCCTTCTTGTTTAATTAATTTAACACCACCCCAGAACTCCAAAAACACAAACAAAAAACAAGAGAGCAATCAAAACTGTATGAAATGGTGCTGATTTTGATTAATTTATTTTATGGTCTCTTATATCTGCATATTTATTATAATAAACTAGAAATTGTGAATATTTTAACTTATGCATTGACCATTATGAGATTATACATAGAAAATGTCTATAGTTTTGTTTCTTACAAATATTTTCCATATGGTATTTATTATGGATGACTAGTCATGATTTTGATTTTGTGATTCAAGGAGAATGGAAATCAAATTTAGAAAGGAACTTATATTCTCTTGGACCTTGAATTATTCCTCCTTATTTGAGAAGTTTCCAACACATACACATGGCTTAGTAGTAGGGAATGTTTTGATTCCTGGAATCAGCATAGAAGGTACTTTAAACAAATTTTGACTTGCTACTGAATGCAGTGTTGTTAACTGTGAAGTGGTGTTGAGAAAGTGGCTTTATAATATAATGTAGATTAGTTATGTGTTGTGAGCTCATGTGTGCATGAGTACACTATTGCGTTTCTGTTTAAAGTAGAAAAGTGTGAAATCAAAAGCAATGAATGCTTTAGGCGTACAATATAGTGATTCAACATTTATATACCTTAGTTATGATCACCACACTAAAACTGGTAGGCATCTGTAATAATCAGTCATCAGGCAAACCTATCACAATGTTTTTGAGTATATTCCTCTTTATCTGTTTTACCCATCGCACCACCATGCTGCCCTCTGTTAACTGTCAGTTTGATCTCTGCGAGTCTGTTTTTGTTTTGTTTTGTTTATTCGTGTGTATTTTATACCAACTGTACTTAATTAAAAAAAAATCAGATATTCACCTCTAAGGAAATGAATAAATAAATCTGAAAAATGGAAGAAAATAAAAATGGCTTAGATGTTAGGGAAAGAAAAAACAATAAATATGAATCAGAGATGTCACTCTAGCCCATGGCCTAGCACTCATACTGTTTAATGACTTTCCTAAATTACGTTTCCTTATGAAATCTCTAAAATAAAAGTTATACTACAGTGAAGTAAACTGAGCAGAATTTATGTACTTCTGGGTTTTCTTAGAGCTTAACATCCTATAAAAATTTAAATATGAAATTTGGCAGTTTTTGATCTGAGATGAAAGCTTGTTTTCAAAATGTATTATATTTGTGGCAAGCTCACTTAGTAAAATATTAAAATATTTTTTGCCTTCCTATAGTTTACTCTTCTTCATTTTAAATATATTGCTGGGGTTTGTGATTCTTTGTCTTTGAGAGTTTGAAAGCACTCAAGCTAGGTTTGTTTTCATCAATATGTAATTCAGTGAAGAGGTAATGCAAGCTGTCTAGAACTGTTGATGAATAGCAAAGGATTTGGGAGACATTAGCACAAGGAGAGAAATCCTCAGTATTTGGAAAAAGACTAAGAACTGTGATTCCCACCAGCTGTGATAAAAAAAAAAAAAAAACTCTGATTCCTGAATGTACCCTAGAAAAGAGGTAAAGATCTAAAGGAGAATGGGTAAGTAGCAAATCGAGGGATGCTCTGTGATAGACTCGGCAGTTTACAGCCTCATCAAAAGTTTCCAGTCCTTTTTTTGTGACACTGAAAGCAAACAGAAACACACAGGGTTCCCCCTTCTCAATGACTTGGTGTAAAGTAAGATGGAAGAGACTGCTCATCATATGGTGTAATAGACTTGGAGATATTCTCAACCTCAATGTTGGGAATTTAGTATTACATTTATTTTGACAGAGAAAGAACAGATAGACATACTGATGAAAAGGTAGAAAGTGACAGAAGAAAAATGTCAATATTCCTTGCCCAGTGTAGTCCTGAAACCATATTCACACCTATGACTTATCGAGTAGCTTTTTAACAACCAAAAATGTGAATTCATCTAACTGTGGTGTTTATTTTTATTTTTAAATAACTGTTTAGTTACTTAACATGTTTCCATAACTGTGAAATACATGTTTTAATATTATCAAATATCCTGTGACATTTTTCCTCTCCTTCAAAAATTATTCT
This sequence comes from Cynopterus sphinx, assembly GCA_030015415.1. NCBI lineage: Eukaryota > Metazoa > Chordata > Mammalia > Chiroptera > Pteropodidae > Cynopterus > Cynopterus sphinx. The sequence continues at coordinate 13,778,968 of CM057379.1, forward strand.
TTAAGTGTGAGCCATAATGCCAAATGTCCAATGGTTATCATATTTGCAAGGCTAAAACTGATAGGAGAATAAATTATTTCCCTTCTGCAAATCCTTGGTTTCTCCTCACCCTTTGTCATACTTAGCATACTTTTTTTTCCCTCTCTTACAAATATCCAAACATTATTATGTCCTCAACACCCCCCTGCAGGACAAGCCATGATCATTTCTGTCTAGAGAGTGCAACTATGACTAGCATAGTGGAGGAAGCAGTGAGAGAGCTGTAAATTGTACCTCTGTAAGAGCTGCTAATTTTATGAGTTTAATGATTTAGGAGTTAGAACTACAGTTTCCTCCCTAATTTTTGCTTTGCCCTTTTAAATCAAACATTTTATAGATATTAAGAAAATAAGACAGTCACAATTTAATTTTTTAATGTTGCAACAAATAGGGACTTTTAAATAAAATTTGTTCTCATTAAGATGTCTTCTAAAATCCAGATAGCTTACATTATGTTACTTGGTAAAACTGTGAAGAAAAAGAATGATTTCCAGGTTAAAGAAGGAAACAAAAAAACATCTGTCTAAATGCATACGTACATACATACATACATACATACATACATACGTACGTACATACATACTAGCCTCTCATTAATAGTGTGCATATTCACACTCAATAATTTCACATTTCACTTTATTTTATGGTTTTGCTCAATGGTAGCAGTAAATATATTTTCACTTTGAAGTAAATAAAAATGTTTTATTTTGTCCTTTTGACTCCAATTGACATGCATGAGGATAAATTAAAACTTAATTAGTTAGCAAGTATTTCAAATGTTACTTCTTTATGCTTTTTTTTTCTACTCTACATACTTCAGCCTTCAAACGCTTGAAAAGGCAATGCAGAAAAGTAGAACCCTTTCCTGCCAAAAAGGAGAAAGCTTCATTGCTTGCCAGCAGAAATTTCTTCTCCATTTCAAGATTTTTTTCAACCTGAGAAATCTTTTTTTGAAAGAAGTCCCATTCTCATTTGCAGATCACAAAACTATTTTCGTTTCTTGTCCATTCTCACATTTGGATAAAACAATTTTGTTTCCGAATGCATACATAAGCCACCTGGCTTGCTTTTCATCCTCAGCCTAATGGGTGAATGGAATGAGACCGCCAGCAGATTGAAGCAAATCTAGAAAAGGCTGTTCTGACAATTTCTAACTCCTGAAAATAGCACACTGCCTTTCTAATAGTGTATTCAATTTATTTGAATTGTTATGCTAAAGGAAAATCATTTCTCCTTCTGTTGCTCTTTCTATTATTTTCAGCATCTTTTGCCATTCGACTTGACTTCACTGACTCTGGGATCCCTGTCACCTTCCTAAATACAGCGTTGAAAATAGGTACCTTTCCCAAAGCTGGAGGTGTTTAAATTTTACATAGATCAAGTTCAATTGCATATCCAATTAATTATTAAAATATACGTATATGGCATAGCATGGATATTTTTGCAACTGGAGACAAGTTGATGATCGCAATTCACCTGCAGGTGTCAATATCCCACATAGGATTAGAACCCAAGCAAAAGCCTCAGCAGTGCTTACTGGCAGACTGATTCCTAAGGAGGGGAAAAAAATGAGGATGGGACATCACTTCCCACACTTTTGCCAACTATTGATGATTTTGAAATAGGAATGCCAATATGGTTCTCTTCAAGATTTTTAGTTTATATTTTGTGTTAGTGAGACTTCTGTTCATTTATAGGTATCTCAGTTTGTTTCAGAAAGAATTTCAAGTGACTTAAATGGATACTGTACAAAAGAAGATATGGAAAAAAGTTTTGAAAAATAAGTGGAATGACAAGAAAGCATCAGTAAAAAAGGCAATGGCAGCAGAGCACAAAGTACACGCTTTGGTCAAAAACAGTTTTCCTACTCTATTAGTAATAAAGGGCTAAAAGTTATCTCTAACTAATCTCACAGTTAATGCAGAGAAGATGGCATCGTCAGTTAAATAATTCATGATAATAATAAAATCAAATTAGTTACATAGAAGAAAGAAAACTACACCACTGCTAAAACTAGCTTTCACTTAAAGTTCAATAAAATCACTTAAGTAGTCAAAATAATGAAGTCCACATTCTCTGCTGTCATCCAGAATCCCTACTTAATGACACTAGTTTCCTTAACATAAGCCAGACAAATACAGGAGGATAGCAATGATCATGGCAGAAAAGAAATGCAACATGCACAACTTTGAGTCAATTGTTTTTGGTTGATTTTCATTTGTAGACGTGAGAGAGGATGTAGGATCACCCAGTGGAGATTGGTATCTGATCCATTAAGACACAATTTCCACCAACCCTGATTCTCCTGTAACTGTTGAAGTAAACTCTTTTAAAAAGCATCAGTATCTGGAGGTTTCTATTCGACAATAGCTCTTTAGCTTATTGTGATTTTCTTACTACAAAACCAAACTCTGCGGAAAAGTCAGTAAAGGCCCCAATCTTATGTTCTTCCTAGCAGAACTATATATAAGTTTTGGAAAGTGAAACAAAGAACCATTTTTAAACCTGTTTTAGAGTAATTCTCCACAGTTTGCAGTATGTATAGTATAAATGTGAGGTAATATGCAATTCTAGCTTCCCAAATAGAGATGCAATTTAAAATGTTCTGTATTTATATCATCTGTCTTTACTTAGAATCGTTATTATTTTAAAATGCAATTTGATGTATCTGTATCTAAACTGATTATCTGCAGGAAAGGTATCCAGTCCTTTCATCAATATTAGGATTTAGGATCTATTCAGCCCTGAGGTTTGTCTTCAAAATAAGAACAAAACAGTTCTCTAAGAGAGAGCCTACTTTAGACATAATAACATTCTTTGGTTTGTAGTTCTCCAGCTGGGCCTTATATTAGAATCATATTAAAATGTCTGGTCCCTGCTCCCAGAGATCCTGATTTAATCACCTTGAGGTAGGGTGCAGTGAATTGGGTATTTTAAAAAAGGAACCGGAGTGATTTTAATAAGCTGAGATTCACCGTGTTAAACCAATCAGTTCCAGTTTACCAGGAAATTAAAACAAGTCTAGTGAGAAAGCTCCAGGCTCATAAACTGAAAAGATCAATTCGTTTTCTTAAAGTTTTCAGATTTATAGCCAGCTACTCCGCTCTTCTGGCATTTATTTTCTTCTTGAAAATGTTGATTTAGTGAGAGATCTAACTGAAAATGGAGACATTAAATTTCTAACACCCAACAGAAAGTAAAATTACAACCCATTAGGGGAACCGAGACTCACAGGTCCTAACTTACGGAAATCAAAAAACAAAAGTACAGAAAAATCTTTGCCATTTGAGTGAGTTTCTAATATAAAAAAGTAAAATCATTAAATTTAGTCTGAGCACAGTACGAGGTTCCTCCTGTTTACCTGAGGATCTCTTTCTACACACAGCAAGCCCAAACTCCTTCAATCCAGGTAAAAAATGTCAATTTAATTATATGAAATGAAGAATTTTGCAGGAGTTCTGGCACAGATCATCTGCATTGGATTAGAATTTATTGGTGAATTAGCCAGATAAAGAGATTCTTGAAGCAAGAGTTTCAATCACCAGACAGTTCACAAAGCCTCTTACCATGGAAACTGTCAGGCAAGGAGTACAGTTGCATGGGCTAATCTTTAATCAAAATGAGGCTAGGGAAATGTCCCTTTTCTAAGGATAGCAGAATGGAGAGTTTCTTAGGAGAAGACTCTCACTCCGCCTTGATGGGTGCCAGAGGCAAATGTATCTTCCTTCCTATAAAGATAAAAATGCATGAATTTAGAAAAATTCTCCTTGCGCTCAAAAGCATACGATTTAGACCTGATTATATTATCTTTCAAAGTATTTAATCTTTCTATATTTTTATATTGGGAGAAGAGCAATAAATAAAAAATAGTCGTCATTTTCAGTATTTTCCCTACACACCAGTGATGTTTCTGGATGAGAAAGACTCCACTCTATTATTAGCCAAATTTTGTATAATGCAAAATTGCATCACAACATGGTTTCATTTGTGTTAGAGGGGCCAAGGTATGTATTCAGAATTCTTCATGTACCATAAGAGACATTTAAAAAATAAACCCTATTTATTAGACCATCTTCTAATTGCCTAAGAGTAGGGCAGTGACAGTAAAGATTGAATTAAATCATTTTGTGTCCCATCCCTAAATGGAGTATCCTGTATTAGGTCGCTATTTGTATGTGTGTGTGGTGTTGAGCACATGTAAACCTCTTGAGGATCTCTCTTAGCTATGCTCCCCTGCTTCTCTTTTTGGCAGGTTGCTACCTTGTACTTGGTGACAAAATTATGTTCCTTTGGAGGATCTCCTTGGCCCTCCAACGGTTCTCCTATCCTTAGTTGCACCATCCCCACAAAGCTGGTAAAGGTATAATGGAAAAGAGTAGGTATACAGATTCTGTTTCTTGAGTATCAAATCTATTATGCCAGACTATATGCAGCCATTAAAAGTTTATTAAAATTTAGAATGCTTTCTGCTTACTGGTTTTCTTTCTGAGTGAGGAAATGAGCAACAGAGCTTTTCTCTCCTATAAACCATGTGCTTCTTTCTGAAATTTATTTTACTTAGGAATCTCTGCACCCTCGGCTCTCAGATAGATTTTCAAAAATCGATGATTCTGTAGCTTTTCTCTATTGTTATAACAGAAATCAGAGTCTCTTGTGAATTCAGTATCCTTACCTTCAGCAGAGGTCAATTTGACTGTCATTGACATCTGACTCTAGAGATACTTAGTTTAAACTTTCCACATTCTTTCAAGTCAGATACTGCTCCTCAGAGAGTTTGGGGATTAAGTGTACACTTAGGTCATCTCATGTATATTATGGGACACTGTAGAAAATCTTAAAGAATTGCAGGATTTTGTAATTTAAAAATTATAATTTTGTCTAAGCTTATTTTGATAGTAAAAGAAAAACAGCTCTTGAATTTTGCACACGGAAAGTCTTGCAATTGTCTGCAAAAATATGCCTCAGATCATAGTTATGTACTTAGCAATATTTATGAAAAATGCTTGTCATAGATTTTATGATTTTAGGAAAGAATTTGGAAAAAGCAAGTATCCATTTTCAGAGGACATGACTGAGGCGTTAACAATATGGTATAGTCAAAACATGGACCAGATATACTTTTTGGAATCATAATTTGCTTTTCTAATTTTGTGATAGTTACTTTTTCCATCATTTCTTTTCTTAACGCAAGTTAATAAAAGCAGATTGGTATAAGGGCTATTTTGATGAGAAAATATGAAAATTAATAAAAATACCTACTATTGTGTTTGACAGATATTTGGTGACTTGTCAACTATAGCTATTTTGATTAAGACAATTTGTAATTATCAGCTAACAGTTATAAAATTTCAATATACTACTAATAATTGTGAATATAGTCAAAGTTTTTTTTTGTGACCAATTCTACTAAATGCTTTACATAGATAATAGTATAATTCTCACTGCAACCCAATCTGAAAATATTATTTTTCTACTCAGTTTATGAAAAATGCTGTTGAGAGTCAATTTTTCAGATCAATAAACAATGGCATTGGAATGCTATTGTAAAAAGAGGCTCAATTCATAGCCCTTAATTTTAGCCACTATGCTATCCTATTTCCTTGCAGTATAATTACCATTGCATGAAATTCATGCCTATGTAAATGCTTATCCCAGTATTTGCTCTCATTTTTTTGGTTCACATTTTACCTCATACAACTTTTCAATAGCTATATCATAGGTGCACAGATAATTTGTAATTAAACTAGGACTAATAAGCATTGTATATTATTTGAAATGGAGGGAGAAATGACCTAGATATTGTTCAGCTACATTAACCAGCAACAATATTCTCATTAAAAAAATAATAATTCCAAAGGATATAGTGATATGTTTGTTGTCTAGGAAGTTAGCTTCCTGACCTTTGATAATCTGAGAAAATTCAGACAGAATTTTGCCTAAATTTTCCCTTAAAACCTTTAAAAAGAAAATGTTGAGTGATAACAGTGACAGTGGTAGAGTACAGACCTCTGAAAATCTGCTCCACCATAAAAGCAAAAAGAACACTAGAAAAAAATCAACTTTTCCAAATTGTAATTTGCCATCATGTTGCAACAATCTTATGAGACTTTATTTAAGAAAAACAGTGAAATTCACTATTAAGAGCAGCAAGCTTCCTGGCCTTTGTTCTTACCTTTTCTCATCCTACTATCAGAGCTCTGAAAGAGCCTTGAAAACCAAGCAACTTATAGCAAATAAAAGTAGCCAGAAAAACTAACATCTTAGCTGTCTTTGGAAGTGGGTGTTCTGAGTGTGAAGCTCTCAAAAGCCTTGTGCAGAGGAATGCCATTATCTGACCCATTCAGAAGTTTTATGAAAACCCCTCCATGCAGGGCATGTTCAATGCAAGGAAAATAGTACAATAACCCACACATCAAAGAAACACTATCCAAGTTGGATAAAGCTACTTGGCTATTATGGATAAAATCAATGATATCTACACCTAATAATCCGATTGTCAAACATCAAAGAAAATACCTTAAAAGTGGCAATAGAGAAGTGACTCATCAAGTACAAGTGATTCTCAATAAGATTAACAGTGAATTTCTCACCAGAAGCTACAAAGGTCAAAAGACTGTGATGATCTATTCAAAGTGCTCAGAGGAAAGCTGTCAACCAAGAATTCTAAATACAGAAAAACTCTCCTAAGAAGTGAGTGAGAAATTAAGTCATTCCCAAATAAGCAAAACTCAGGCAATCTCTCAGTAGCAAACCAGCCTTGGAAAAATACCAAAGGGAAAGAATATTAGGGAGTAAGTGACTCACATACACTGGAAACAATAAAGAATACTAGCAGAGGTAACTACTCTTATAGGTAAATATAAGACAATGCACATGTTTTGTCATTTTGGGGGAACACTTTTATTCTTCCATTTGATTTAGAAAAGAACTGCATAAAGCAAAATAAAAAAAATTTTTCCGTAGGCCTATTATATATAAAGGTGTAATCGTGTGACAATAATAACACAAAGGAGGAAGAGAGATACAATGGAAATTAAGTTGGTATTAATTGGAAGTATAGCGCTCTAAATTAATATGTTAATTGTAATCCCCAGAACAGTCGCTAATAAAATACTTCAAATAATATAATTATAGTAAAAACAAAGGGCCATAGTAAAAAATATTTATTTGACATAAAACTAGGCAATAATGGAGGGATAGAGGAATAAGAAAGACACATTACATATTAAAAAAAAAAAAAGAGTAAGATATCAGACTAGATTCTATCTTACTCAGCTTATCAGCAATTACATTAAAGGTGAGGAAAAAAACAGTCAAAAGATAGAATGACAGATGGAAACCATGATCCAATTATATGTTATCTATGAGCAAAGCAGTAGGAAAGGGACAAATATATTAAGAAAAAAAGGTCAGTTGACATGCCATCTTCTTCATTAAATTCCCACCACTAGAATAACTCCTTCAAGTGTTTTTTGACTCTATAATAATTTTAATTTTAATTTCAGTAGCATTTATTCTATACCACACACTATATTTTTATGATGCATATAGTATATATCCAACAATTACTCCGTAGCACCAGGAGATAGTAAACTTCTCATTTACTAGTATCTTCCTTGAATGACTGGTTGAATTGTATATGGTAGGTACATTCAAACTATTTGTTGAATTAAATTTAACTTCTTTTATGATCTGTGAGCTACTGCTGTATCTACAAGGACAAAAGTTATATTCAAATAGACTTATATTAAAAATAATAAATTGACTTTTTTTGGTCAGCTTAAGTTTTAGGAGGTTTACATTAGTTATTCTCATTTGTTTCCCATTCTATTTGCACATACTGTTAGGAAAGTTACTTTACATTGTTGGTTTGTGTATTTTAGAAATAAGAAAGGTCCTCACTGCATCACATTTAATCCCAATAAATTTGCTGTTCCATGTTTGTCTTCTCTAAAAGTTTGAATGCTTCTTGGAGGTCTTGAGTTCAATTGAGTTCAATTGTAATGGTTCTTCTATTGTGTAATAGTTATCTTTCAGCCATAATTTATTACTTATAATTTGGTGTTTGCTTTTTGCTTAAATAATTATTTTGTACCTTTGTTATCTTATTTTAACTGTAGTATATAATTTTTGAGGTGTGTAGAATGCAAATAGAAAATTAAAACAGTATCAGCCCCTTAATTCAGAATAGTTTCAGTTTGCTTCTCTCAATTTAGATAGTCATAACTTAGACACAAATAAAGGGATACAGTTAGGCTTGTGTGAGTCTGTTATTAGCAGATACATTGTAAATAATTGTAGCAGATCAATAATTTGCCATCCTATTTTCAAAATACCTTGAAAAAGAAAAATCAAGTTTTAATTATGAAAATATTGAAATTTTGAGATCTGCAACTCAACAAGTGTTTACTTTTCATGTGTTTAAAATAAACCATAAAGGTTCAGAGGTATTAAAATAAAAATCAGTCATTGCCATAGAAATCATCCCCTTTGATAGATACTTTCATTTAAGTAAATTTTTTCTGCCTATGAAACTATGGATGTTTATAAACAATTATTGATTTTATCAAATATTTTAAAATGAGATGTTAGATAAGTACCCTAATCAAACATCAGAAACTTACTTTTCTCATTAGTCTTATGTCTCTTGGATATTTATCTATTTCATGTCCTATTTTGTTTCTCAATTTGCCCCCTCCACTTTCTAAAGCCCACTTACGGCAAGTTGACATTTTTATAAAAATGTGTAGAGAATTTGCAAGTGCAAGGAAAGGTGAAATAAAATCTAATAAACAATCAAAGTCTAAATGCACTTTATGTCTAAACTGCTTTGCACTGCTCAACAAGAGGCTTTTTGTGTCATTCTGATGGAACCCTTCTGTCACCCTCATCAATTGTATTCATTTTTCCCCTTAGATCACAGCTCTAGATTATAGGGGAGTTTGTTGGAAGTCATATGAGTGAAATATACTTGCTTATGGTTGGTTTATTCTTTCTCCTCATCTCTTCTGCAATTCATGAAGTGCCTTCTGAATTGTACAAAGCAGTTTTCCAATCAGTTGGAAGTCAGCAAAAATTTAGCATTAATGAGTTCATTTCCACAAAAATTGGCTTATTACCATGCAGACTTCTAGTGTTATATGCTAGTGGTTTTATAGTCATTTTCTCTATTCTTTTATAAAAATATTCTTTTAGCTGCCACATGTGCAAATAATGAGAATGGTAAGACTCTCTTTATAAGTAATTGGAAGTAATAAAAACTTTTGTTCAGTAACTTATGGTAAATAAAGAAATTACAAATGATAGCTGAGAAACTTTTATCATCCCTATTGTCTTTAAAATAAGTATAGTGATAATTCTATTAATAATAAAATGTCAAATAATAGGGATTTATGAATGAAAAGAACTCTGGATAATTATTAATCTAATGTTTTTTAGAGAATATTATATAAGAATGTTATATATTCAACAGATTTAAAATTACTTAAAATATAGTCACCTGGGCACCTATTCATATATATAATAATTTATAACAACAACTAATCAATATTATTTAATTTGTCTACTTTTTATTATAAATGTTTATCATAACTTATAAAAGGGAATATTAACTAATAAATATATTTTCCCTGTTTCCTCTTTGCTTTGATTAATATAAAGTAAATTATTTATCTACAAGGAAGTGTCCTATTAAATTATACCTTTTTAATTAATACTTAAATTTCTTATATAAAATTTGAAAAAAGTAGCAACTCATAAACTTATCCATGATTAATATTATTTTGTCTGCTGATTGAGAGGGTAGTGAGTAAAATATGCTGTGCACCAATACAGATTTTGTATAAAGTTAGAGCTTAGATCCAATAATTATAACTGTATTTAGTAGTCTAAAAAATTATTTCTTAATTACATAAATATGCAGACATGAAATATTTATTTTTAAAATTTATTGGAGAAAAATAAATTCACAATATTTATTTTGCAATTTATCACTCTGAGCGAATAATATTTAAGAAAAATTGTTTTTGCTGAAAACATTTATCTTTGTTTTTAATAGAAAATATGTTTTAGAACTAAACTTTTATAAAATTGTTTTTGAGAGTAATTTTATAAAACTGTATAAATATTAATAATTTTTTAAAGAGAATATTCTGTTTAATAAGGATGAATTGTACTACTTTAATTTTGTAATTTTTGTCTTGAATGTCAAGTTGTTTTTGTTTACACTGGTAAACTCTATGTTCAGTTTTCCAAATTGTTTTCTTTAGTATACCTTTGGGCCTGGAAAATGATTAGTGAGGCTAGAAAACTATGTTTTCTAAAGAGGATAAATGAAGCTCTTGATTGAGCTATGCATGATCAATATTATAGAAGAGGAAGAACCAGCAAGTGTTCTCTGTGTGTGTATTTAGGTTTAAGTTCATGTGTGACATAAACCTTAGACTCCTTTTACATTAGAAGGATCAATCAGCTAGGTAGATAAATGTGATATCTTCAGTCAAACTACCAATGATCAATTTGTCCCTTTACAAATATCAACCTCCCTTGCATGTATTTAAAGTCTTGTGATTGTCTTATAGCCAGTTGGATTAGAGGAAGATTGATGGAAGACACTTCCAGAATGTGTCACTAAAAGTATACTGTGGGGTTATTTATTTCTTTCTTAACCTGAATCAGCAACTTTGAAGTCCATGTTTTTCTAATGAGAATTGGTGCTTGTCATCCTTAATGGTTTACTGCCACCCAAGGTTGTGGTTAAAAGCCAGATTCTGGTGGAGCATGTTTGGAATGTTGTGTGAGGCTGTACATTTTCACCAAGCTCTCAACTGATGCTTTTCTGTTGGTTCATAGAGCCCACTTTGCATAGCATGGTGCTATTTTGCGTAACTACAAGATAGCCTAAGGGTCATCTAACCAGCATCTGATTTTGGTTGAGTGAGAGGTAAAATTTTATTTTATTTTATTTTATTTTATTTTATTTTATTTTATTTTATTTTATTTTATTTTATTTTATTTATTTTATTTATTTTATTTATTTTATTTTATTTTATTTATTTTATATTTTATTTTATTTATTTTATTTTATTTTATTTATTTTATTTTATTTATTTTATTTTATTTTATTTATTTTATTTTATTTTATTTATTTTATTTTATTTATTTTATTTTATTTATTTTATTTTATTTATTTTATTTTATTTATTTTATTTTATTTTATTTTTATGTATGTATGTATGTATGTATGTATATGTGTACGTATTTATTTATTTTAAGACTATAGCACCTCGTATTCCTAGGTGGTCTCCCATCTAAATACTAACCAGGCCCAAACCTGCTTAGCTTCCAAGGTCAGACAAGTTTGGGCGTGTTCAGGGTGGCATGGCCATAGACAAAACTTCATTCTTTTAAGCCGATGACATAGCGAGGTTATGTTGTTATATTTCATTGACCTAATTAATAAACCGTTTTTTGAGGGGAGATTATTATTTTCTAAATCAATAAACTAGAGTTTCAGTTTGTATAAACTCTAATGTACCTGTAAATAAATAAGTGGAATACATACTTAAAAGTACACCTTGTCATCCATCTCTGGACATAACAGGAACTAGATTAACCCTACTTCTTTAAACAACTACTAAATAAGCAAAATATCTGAGACCTTGCTTGTCAAGACTCTGGACATTAAGCATTTAAGAACAATGAGCAATGAGAGACAGGAAGCAAATTAAGTGAGCGCTAAGTTTACAGTCTTGAGAGAATTTTTAAGTCCTGGGAGAGAGAGCTCAGTAGCAAGCATGCAGACATGTACCAAAGATCTGCAACAACATAATGATGACACTTCTGTTTCAGATTGAGTTGCAGACTCTGACCAGTGCAGTTGGTCAAGAAAATGAAATAAAAAGTAGACAGATAGGAAAATAAGAAGTAAAAATATCTTTAATTATATAAGCCATGTTTGTCTATATAGAATATGTAATGGAATTAAAGATATAGCAGAATAAGTGAGTTTAACAAAGACCTTAGGGCTACAAGATCAATATAAAAATAAATTTTATAACTATATAATAGAAATTAACAACCAGAAAATTAAATTTATAAAGCAATATTAATTAAGATATCATCAAAAATAGAAACATGAAATACTTTGGGATAAATCTGACAAAGGCTGTGAAAGTTCTGTACACTGAAAAAAGCAAAATACCACTAACAAAAACTAAAGATTACATAAATAAGTGGAGAGCTATCCTATGCTTATAGGTCAGAAGTCCAGTATCACTAAGATTACAGTTCTCCCAAACTAATCTGTAAATTTAAAATACATCATGCATTAATTTGTACTTTTAATGAATAACTCATTTTGATGCAATTTATAACCTTACTAGACATTTGAATAAGCTAATTTCAGTAAGAAATAAGGATTTCAATATTGTGGAACATTTTATAACTGTATAAAGTTCCAATTGTCATTCCAGTTTCATAACACTATATGATACAATTGATTTGAGTCATAGATATTAGTTTTAAAAGGATCCTACAGTCATAATTTAGACCATAAATGTTGAGTTTCTCTCCTCTGATAGACTTCAAGAGCAAGTTATTTTGAAGGGGGAAAAAATGTGACAGCATATAGCACTAACCACAGATACCCAACCCTGTTAAAGTATTATTGCTATGAAGCATCATTAACAAATCACAAAATATTTTGTCAAGTGTTAGAAGACATTAAAACTTTATGTTGTCAGTAACAACATTGAATGAGTTTGGAAGAGATTATCACCACAGCTTTACTAACTTGTTTGATAATCACCTGTGAAATTTTGGTACATGTTCTTATACTCACATAAGTTTCATATCTTCTGGAGACATAGCTCAGAATAAAATTTTTCGGCTGCATGGTAGATGGATATTTAAGTTTATATGAAACCACTAGATAGTGTTCCAGAGGGGTTGGGCTGGGTGATGCTTATACTTAGTGATCCGGTGCAGATTGCAGGGCACACAGGCTTGCTTCTCTGTTCTCTGGCTCTCCTTTGGCGCATGTGTTCCACAGTTCATTTTACTTAGCTTTGATATTTGTAACACCTCGATCTCCTTCCAAAATTTATTAGCCCCCTTCCTTCATCTTTCATAGAACTTCAATAATTTCAACAGTGGTTAATTTTTCATGGTAGCAGAGAGTTTATTTTTGAAATGATCTTCCATTTCATTCATTTACCTGGCATGTCTTAAAGGATATTCATTTACACTGGTGGAAAATTTATCATCAGTTTCATGAGAAAAGACATTGTTTCTTTCCTCTTCTATTTTCCAAAAAAAGTATGTGCTACCCTTTTGTAGCATTTCTTTGTCAAATGTTTTATAGAATTCACCAGTGTAGCCATCTGAGCCTGGTGTTTATATGAAAGTTTCCAATTATGAATTCATTTTTTTAAATGTTTATGTTTTCTATTTCTTAAGTCAGTATTGCATTAAAATTGTTCATTACAGGTCTTTATTATCCCTTTAATGTCTGGACCATCTGTAATACCCTCTTTGATTTCTAATGTTAGTAATTTTTAGGAGTGAGATTATTTTCTTTCTTTAAAGCTTTTTGCATCTTGTTCTGGCAGGAAGCCAAGTTATTTAAGGATTATTTGAACCCCTTGATGTTTGTTTTTAACTTTGTTAGTTTTCATTTAAAGGAGCTCTGGTAGATAAGATCAAATAATGCCCTATCCCAAGATATTCATAGTCTAAATCCCAGAATCTGTGAATGTGTTATATTACATGCCAAAAGAAGGTTAAGGGTTTTAGGTGTAATTAAGATTGCTAATCAATTGCCCTTAAAATAAGGAGATTGACCTGGATTACCAAATGGGCCCGATGTAATCACAAAGGTCACTAAAGTAGAGAGGGAGGCAGAAATGGGAGCCACTGTTCTCAGTGATGATGTGAGAAAGATATGATGAGATGCAAAAAAAGACTCATGAATATTGCTGGCTTTGAAGGTGGAAGGGGTCCAGGAGCCAAGAAATGTAGGCAGTTCCTAGCAGCTAGAAAAAGCAAGAGAATGGATTATCCCCCAGAACATCTTGAGGAAGAGTCTTGCTGACACCTTGATTCTAGCCCGGTAAGAACCATCTGTACATCTGATCTCCAGGACTACAATGTAACCCATTTGTGTTGCTTTAAGTTACTAATTTAGTGGTAATTTGTTAGCAATAGAGAGCCAATATAGGAGTCTTCACTATAGTTTGAAATGAGTAGTTATTTTGGTGCTAAAACATGGCAATTCTGTGTCTACTAAATATGCTGGGTGTTCAACAAGCTGTTTCCACTTTCATTGATTGCGAACTGAATATCTACCACACTTGTGTATGTTCTGGTAATTTTTTAGACATTAGTTCTAAAATAGTTCTTACACTCTTCTAAATTTAGGAATCTGTTGTACTACCTGTGCTTGTTCATTTGCACACTATGAATGCACAGCTTAGTAGTTACCCAAATAATCAAGTAGGCACCATGTATTTCAGAGAGCATTTATTCTGTGTAGCTTCCTTCTCTCTGGCAGCCTGACTCACCAATTGCAATGACTTCAGTCTCTTGGAATTTCAATTTTTTTCTCTCAACCGTGAGAGACCCCAGTACTCTGCTTGGATGCCTCCTTTCTTGGCCACAATGCAAAAAATGTCCCACAAAGGGAGAAATAATAGTGTTTCTCTCATTTGCTTTTATTTTTTCAGACATCACATTTTTGAGTTTCTTGTTGCCCAATGTGTGAAAACATTTTTTTCTTCATATGTTTTTTTCCAATTTTCTAATTTATTTTAGTTCAAGGGCAAGTCTAATATGAGATGCTCTGTCATGGCCAGATATGAAGGTAGAACATTAATTTGTTAAGGATAGAAAACAACATATATAAAATATCTGTCTTCATAATTCCATTCTGAGAAATTTGTGTGCATTAGTTTCAGATTTTTATACTCACTGTTTAGTCACTGTTTAGTATCCCACTTGTTTGAATTCATAATTTATATTCATGTTCATGTTCATTCATACATGAAAATTATTTTTGCATTTGGGCTTTCATTCACTTTTACAGGTACATAAACATGCAGTCTAAGTACTTCATCGAACTTAATAAAGAAGTAGTTCAAAATTTAAAATAACTTTCATATTATTCCTGAATTGACTACACAACTATCCAAATAGATTGTTGTAACCTACACGCAGACTAGCCAGTACCAGGAACAAAACCAGAAATATCATGAAACAGTGCATTTTTCTCAATCTTTGTCACCACCAGCTAGTGGAAGTCTAAGGAACAAATATCATATTTATGAGAATGAAATAATTATGTATTTATGCTACTTGTTTCAATCTCTTTTACTTAGGTACTATAAAGAAATCAAAACACTATTATTCATTTTCCTACTTTATGCTTTATTCTGTAACTAGTAGAAATCCAAATAATTTCCCTATAACTGTCTTTTAAAAAGAAACATAATTTACACTAATCAATGACTCTTTTCCACATAATGTACATAACTGAATTGATAACCGATAAATGTATCAAGATGACGGTCAGTTCCAAAGTTGAAATAAAAAAACCTATAACAAATCTTTCAGCTCTATGGTGTATTCTCTTGATAAGATAAAGGAACATTAGTGAGTTATTCTATGAAACTAGCACTGACATTATTCTTACCTTACTCAACTTGTGAATTTAGGGAACTGCTTTCCTGCCTTTATAATAATGTAAATATAACTTATATCACACACAATTCATAAAACAATGCTTGTCATTACTGATTTTCGCAGTTGCTTAGAAAAGCTAGAATAGGACCTCATTGACTTAGGACCTGCTCAGAAAATGTGTCATAAATTTAACATTTTAAAATATAGATGATGTTCAAAAAGGTATATACACATTCTTGTTTTATAAATCTGAAGCATCCTAACATACTTTGCATTACCCAACATAGACATGAGTTATTTTCTTATTATAAATCTATGTTCTAAATTAAACTGTTTCTGCTAAAAGCCTTCAGAAAATTGAATAAATTAGTTATGGCTAGAATAAAAGTATACTATACCACAGTAAATGAGCCACTTATTGTGATTGGTATGAACCCTATAAGCAAACAGCCTGGAGCCTGGTACATTTGAGAATAAATGAAACATTATATTTAGTAAGTGGAATACAGTGGAATTCACAAATATTAATTTTTTAGAAAATTTTCTTCCATTTTATATGATAAAATATTAATATTTCAATTTTCATTGGCTTCCATAAATGAATCCAAATAGTCATATTTAATATTTATAACATTATACTCTACAATAAAGTTTGTCATGTAAAATACTTATATTTACCCCAAAATCTGAGATGTCAGACAGATATGGCAGGATTCTGATTTTGTTCATCCTTCTCCTAATGACCCTTTACCAATTTAATTTTCTGGTCTTACTCAAGTTATACAATCTTCTTATTCTAAACCATTTATTGCAGAATCATTCTTTTGACAAACTTTCGGCATGATCATTGATGAGAACTTTTTCAGTTCAATGAAAAGGGGTTTCTAGGGTTCTTCTGGGAAGTTCTTTGCTATTCTTCTTAAAGACAAAATAGCAGTATTCCTCTTTATCTGCTGGTAATGTTTTAAACTAGTGGATACAGTTATTAGTACATGATGCCTCTAACTGCTGTAGTCAATCTTGGAATCTAAAGGTAAAAACAGGTGTGTCACAGAAGACCTATGCTGGACATGACATTCTGTACTGTAGAATTAACCATTGTTAACTATACATTGCTTCTACCCTCATTGTTTAGACTATTTTTAATTACTTTTCTGTTACTCACTGGTCTTTGAGTATGTAAACTGTAACATATAGGATTCATGGAAGCATAGTAATAATTTTCTTTTAATAATATAAATGTCCAGCAATAATAGAGTCATTAACTAGGCATTATTAATTTATTACGTGGAATGATATGTAACCATTAAAATGTTGATCTCTAGAATTTTTAATGTTACAGAAAATCTTTAGTTAGCACACAAGTCAAAAACTAGGAAAGATATATGTTCTGTTTTTAATTAATGAGTTTCAGATTCTTTCTCTCTGTCTCTTATATGACATTTTTCTTCAATTACATGTTATTTTATATCATCTAATGCAGAAGTTTATGCAAACTTAAATTATCTCTAAGATGAAACTATGTAACAAAATTGAGCATGTTGAGGGATAGCCCCATTGTTTGAACTAAATTTAACTATAAAATTGTTCACAGAAGAGCATGTTTGGAATGAAATAGCACTTTAAATAAACTGTGTGTTTAAAAAATGATTTATGTTTACTATGAAATATAATACAAAATGTGGAGAAAATTTCAATTCATAATTATCTGCTATTAAACAATATATGCAACACACAAATACAGTTTTTCAGTCATTATTCCTTACATATTAATAGAGAAAAATGACTTTCAATATTTAGTTATTTCTTTTTGTAATTTAAAATTCACATGCAATTTAAGGGAAAAGTGTTTAAAAATGAATTCAAAACACACTGAGTACTTTCTCACCAAAGAAAATGAAGTTATTCATTCTTTTGATCGCCTAAGTGAAATGAAAATGTGGTATTTTGCTTGGCTGTTTAGACTGTATCCTATTTAGTCTTCCTTTTAAAAATTCTATAGCATTATTTATATTTATATTTAAGTTTATGTTAAATGATAGGCAGGGTTTTGTTTTATGTAATCAGTGAAATATAATAGCAATTAAGACCACATCAACTCTATTTACTACGCTAGAACAGAATTTAGTATACTTTGTAAGATCTCTTCTGTTATTTTCATTAATTTCACTATGCTTAGCAGTATTGGTACTCATTTGCATTCCAAAAGCTAGTTTTAAATGGTATTGTGGATTTAACTCAAAACATAAAAGCCAGGAAATTCAAAGTTAAGCTCATATTCGATTTTGTTATAATCCCCATTAAAACCGAGCTATTTTTTAAAATTTGCATATTTTTCATTTATAATGCTCTCTAATAAGGTTGGCCTTCCTGCTCAAAGAGATGCAATAAATGCTTTAGGATGCAAGGTTTAAGGGACTTTGTAGAACCTTTGTCATTCTATGATTCTCTTTACCTTAGCTCACTTTAAACTATTTACTGTGAAAGAACTATGCTTCTTTTATTCAGCTATTGGTAATATGTACTGACACAGCTTTTTGCTGAAGATTCACAGATAAAAATCATGGTATCTTGTCCTAAAAATGCTTATAGTGTGATAAGAAAGATAAAGTTGACCACAAAAATTAAATTTCTAGTGATGAGTATTTTTTAATAGACACTGCTAGATTGCTTGGGGACACAGAGAAAGGGTCTTGAAGTCAGATTGAAGAATAGTGGAGGGAATATTTTGAAGGTTTCTTGAAAAAAAAAAAACTATTTGACTCACAAAAAAAACAATAAATGGAAGAGAAGGACTTCAAGGCATAGGTACACAGCTTGTCCTCCAGTGGCTTCACTTTCCTTCCAATCTTCTTTCTACGTAGAGAGCATATAGTTAAACCTCCTGACTAGACTATGGTTCTTCTCTCATTGATTAACCAATACAGTCAGCTTAAGTCACCGTTAGACATGCTCCTTCCTAACCCTGACCCCTTGACCTCTCCTTACCCTGCACGCTATTTTTTTTTTATCCTTTACTTAAGAAAACGTTTTTTGTTATAAATTCTTTCTCTACTCCTTTGAGATGTAAATCTCCTTCAAGGCTCTGGCCAGTTTGATAATCCTCTAATATTTCTCTCTCAAGAATCTGGAAGCCTTCCCCTTGAAAACTAGTGCCCCTATCTCCCAGTCTCCATGGAAAGGAGGATCCTAACTTTCCACTTTCCATAAGCACCAATTACCAAACCCAGATGATCTAATCACATTAACCTCTCTACTGAGATCCTCCAGTATTTTTTCACTAGCTCACCCCAAGACTTAAAAACGCTCTCAAATTTTCTTTTCAGTGGGGTTGGGTTAAATCTCTATTCCCTATTGTAATAGTTGTGAAAAAAAATTTTTTTTCTTATTCAACTCTGGTACAGTTTTTCTTTGACAGTTCCATGGTATGACATCTTCTTGAACTAACTTTGGAGTGACTGCATGGAGTCAGTCCTCATCAGAAAAAAATAGCATAATTTTATGAAATTAATTTTTTAGTTTTTAATTTTTTGATCCAAAAGAAGTAACAAACATCTTTGTGGCAGAAAAACAAAAGTGAAATATAAAATATATATTGAGTTAAAATGTTTTAATTAATATTTATTCTAATGATATTCAAGACAGGCATGTTATTGGTTTATTTTCTTTTGCTATGACAAAGTAGAATTAAGAGATGGAAAACTTGTTCAATGTGGTAATGACAAAGTGAATATATAAGATACTCTGATGATAAGAAACATATCTTTTAACAGAAAGTAAATGGTCAAATAAGATAAGTGCTTTTCTGTGTGCATGCATTTGTATATACACGTGTGTGTTCGTGTATATTGTACAATGTAAGGAAATTACCATTTATAGACCATCAAAAAAGGCAAAAAGTTCTACAAAAACGACTTTGACATTTACTTCAGTTTTAAACTAGAATTAAACAAGGAAAATTTTATTTAAACAGACTTCATTTTAGCTGCTCTACTTCATAAATCAAGAACATAGCAGCTTAGAAAAGAGCCTTCCTTTTAACACCATGACTTTTATGTATTTTTGAGCAGTTTTATGTGGTTAGAAAGCTGTCTGAATCAATTCAAAACTAATATGCTACCCTTGCATACTCTTGACTTGAGAAGATACTCTCCTTGAAGTTTGTCAGGAAAATAAGAGAGAAATATGGTTATAGACAGTCTCCACTCAGAAAATGTAGACCAAAGACACTTTATTGTCCCATCTCCCTGGTTTTTATTTTTGCCCTTGACTCTTCACATAAAATTAGGTAAATAAAAGTGATCAATGCTAATCTAAAGCTCTGAATTGTAGAAATGTCTTTTATAGCTGCTCTCACATGGAACCTAGACATCAAATATTTCATAGCCTACAAAAAATTAAAATGTAACATATGTAATTAGGCGAAGAAAAAATGGCATTTTTATTTAAAGAATGACAAATTCACCTAGGAATCACTGTTGATTGCGTTTTACCCAGAATGTAATGGAACTGTGTTTTCTTATTAAAATAGTAACATAGAATATGTAGTGAGTACAACAAAATAACAAAACATTGAGAATGAGTAAGTAAATTTAGGGTTATCTTGTCATTTTCAATTAAAAAATTGTATAGAGGTTTTAACAGCTCAGACAATAGTCTTATAGGTAAGCAAAATGTAATTGATTAATTAAAGACAAATCTCAATTTTTTAATTCTGTGTTTTAAGGTACTACATTATTTTTTGAAAGATAACATATTTAAGTGATTTTTGTGTGTAAAATTAACACATAATGTCAATAAGTTAACTCAGAATTTTATTGCTAAAATTTAGTTTATACAACAAATATATAATACCTTTCCATAATTCAAGACCATAAATTTACTTAGAATGATCTGAGACAGATATAATAATTGTTAATTTTTCTAATTAAAGTAAGGCAGATGACTCTGCATTGACAAAATACATAGGTATAGTACTGGATAAAAGGTGTGGAAAATGCATAAATCTTCCTGAAGAAAACAATATTTTATGTTACAATATTCAGTCTTAACTTTAAATTCACTAGGGGAGAAGAATCATAGCATTACATTCAATTTATCAAAAACATATAAAGTTTAATATTGCCCAGGCCTCTATACTGCCATTCTTTTAGTGAACAGCTATTCATGACTCAATTGAAATATATCCACTTTTAAATAGATTCCAATTGAAAAGAATTATAATTTTGAGTGCTTACTCAGTATACTTACGAGCAAGTTTTCATTGTAGTCTAAAAACTATGGTACACTATCTAATGTTTACTCTATTTTGGAGGACTTATATGTTTATATTTTCTATAAAACAAGATTTTCAAACTGTGCATAAAACTTGTGGGAAAGCTTGCTAAAAAAAATTGAAGACAACTAGTTCTACCCACAGATACTGTGATTCAGCAAGTTTGGTTGACAGTCAAAGAATCTGCCCGGTAATTATTATGAATATGATTCCTGGAGCACATTTTTTAGAAATACTAATTTATCTTAACTCATGGCCATCCTTTTTAACATTTAGCTTTATTTAGACCTTTTCTCTCCCTCTATCTCTCTCTGTCTCTATCTCTGCCTGTGTCTCTCTCTCTCTTCCTATTTACCTATATGATAAACTAAACGTAGAAGATTTGGAACAAATAAAAATAGAATGCTGAAATGATTGTATACATAAACATGTATGGAAAATCCTTTCTCTGATGTCTTAAAACCATAGCACAAACTTCAATAAATGCTATTGTAAGCACTGTAATTATAATTTTAGTCTTCCTAAACTTATTGTCTAATCCTAATCTAATATTTATTACCTCCAACTCTTTATTTCTGTACTGGGTCAAGATTTTGAAAAATGACATTTTTGTAATTTTATCTCCCATTTGTAAAAATGATATTTACTATGACATGAAACCGTTACTGGGTTTATCAAATAGATGATGCCATTATTTTTGTGTATAATATGGAAGCAAATGATACCAATTAAATTATAATTCAATGTGTTTTACTTATTGCATATGAATTTCAGAGGCATGAAAATAAAAAAATGCTCATTTTAGAGTTATGAAAATATGGTAATTTACTAAATAATATTTTAACTGTTTATTAAGGATACTGTATCATTTAACTTGCAAGCATGGCCATTAAGTATTTTAGCATCAAATTTATGGGGCCTCAGACCATGTGAGATTCTCTTGGAATTATTCTCAAAGCTTGTAAGATGGTTTTTTTATTCATTGAATCTACCATTGGCTTCTTATTCTATAGTCAATCTCCAGTAAATTATAGCTTATTTAAGCAACTTCTCTGCAGTAAATCAAGATCATTTTATTTCAAATACTGAAGACTACAAATAATAGAGCAGTTGAAAGAGACTGAGTTACGCATTCATCATCATTTAGTCTCTTTTTTTCTTTGCTAGTTAACTAGGTGTGCAACTGAATATCTCTGAAGCTCAGTTAACAGTAATGCATTCGAAAGCTTTTGTATAATATGGCTTAAAAATGACTTTAAATATCTCAAAGCTCTCTCTTTTCAAACAATATATATGTCCTCAAGATACATAATTTAAAACAATGTTTTTCAACACAGGTTGAATCAGAATCACCAGCTAAGCAATTTCAACCTATACGAACTCATTTCAAATTTTTTCTTAAGTATACTTATGTGAGTAGTCCAGAACAGAAGGATGGGAATGTTTATTTTTAGACACTCTCTAGCCCTCTAAGTATATGCAGTCTTGGAAGCCAGGAATGTATCAACATTCATGCATTTCTTTTTACTTCACTGTCTATATTGTTTGTGAGTTGCATTCTATGGGTTGAACACTGTGCCATCCACTGGAAGTTCAGCAGTGAGAAGGAAAGAAATGAACCCTAACACTGTGGAAGCTTCACATTAATAGTGCACTAGGCATCCTGACAGAGAAGTATAGGACTCCATAGAAAGCATTTTGCTGAAACCTGCATAGCAGCTCAAGAGAACAGGTTGTTAACTATTTAGGAAATTGTTCACGTTTTAGGAATTTTACTGAACAGTTGATGTCCTATTACTTGAAATCAACCATGGTGGGAGTATTTAAACCATGAAAGTCAACAAAGCTAAGATAACAATATTTTGTTTGTATTTTGTTATTTTACTCCCTGAGAGCTGGTTTTAGATAGTTTCGTGATACCACTCTGCAGTGCAAAATAAGAACAATCTACCTGGTGAGATGTTGGGGAAGTTATCATTGAAAGTCTCCTAGATCAGTGATGTTTAAACTGAGTAGTGAAGGAGAAACAAAATACACCTTGATGGAGAGAAGATGGAATTTTTTTATAGATGAAATAACATACACAACCAACAAAAAGCAGATACATAGAAAAAGGTATGATGCCTTAAATGCACTGAAAGAAGTCTAATGTGGCTTAAATTAGAAAATAAAAAGGAGAATGACAGAAATTTAAGGTATGGGCATGGACAGGAAAATTCTCATGTAAACTATCCAGTCATATAAATATCTTGATTTTTAACTCAAAGACAATGGGAATATAACGCAGTACAATTGAATTATGTCTGCATTTTAAAAATTGTGCAATGGTTTGCAGAATAGATTGGAAAGGATTTAAGAGTTCTATAGGAATTGAGAGGTGGAATTTTTTTTCTATAGTCAGAGAAAGATAATTTGGGCTTGGTTAGTAGTGACAATGGAAAGTGAACTGGACATAAAAGAGAGCTGTTTCATAAAAATTGACAGGATTTGGTCATTTGGATTTGTGAAGCAATAAGAAATGAGAAAGTTATAATTTATAGCTTTCTTATATCATCTACTCACTCATTTAGTGAGATCCATATACTGGGCTAGGAGGAACACAGGAGCAGAAGTGGGGGCTAGGGAAGATGTAGGAATATACATTTGTTTACTTGAAGTTCCTGTGGAGGTGACATTGTCATAGAGATGTTGAAAAGGGAGTTGGAAATGAGGGTCTGTAGGATGATATCCATTTGGGAGTGATGGGAGAGAATACAGCCACATAGAATAACAGAAAAGACTTTAAGAAATTTGTTTCATCTATTTCTGTGTAATAAACCAGCCCAAACAGATTTGCTTAAAAACATTAATAACAATTTCGTTTACTTTCACGTATGTCAGCAATTTGATTGAGTTCCACTGGCTGGTTCTCTGGCTGCTTTCAATTGAAATTACTCAGTATTTTGCTTTGGTCTGCATGCTGTACAATAGCTTTACTTTTTTGATTGTCAAGTGCTACTAGCTGATTCCCAGGCTAGCCTGGGATTTATCACATGGGGACTTGAATCCAAAACCAGCAATAGAGAGGGCAGCCCTCAGTGATCATCATTTCTCAAGCCTCTGCTTGCAGAATATTTGCTAATAACTCACTGGCCAAAGAAAGTCACATAGCCAATCCCAGACAATATGAGAAGAAACTATACATGAGTGTTGACATAAAGACATAGGATGCATGACAGCTATTTCTATAACAATCTGTCACAAACTTCAACGATCAAGTAGAAAATAAACTAGCAAGCAAAATGGAAAAGGTACACGTAGAATCTGGTAAGAAAAGAAAAATAGCAAAAAGAGCAAATGACAGAGGACAATAGTAAGAATAAGAGTATTGTTACCACAGGAAAATGCTGCACTTTTGGTTTGCATCACATGTCTTGAACCTTTCTTGTTTCCTTTACTCATCAATTTTATGTCAGCTAGAATTACATTCATCTGTACACAATGAAAAGAAACTTTTCCAGTGGCCTAATCCCAGAGGTATGTACTTTACCAATATATGAAACAAGGTCCAGATATAGCCCTGGTGCTGTGACTCAAGAAGGACTGTGTCACCTCTCCATCATTCGTATTGTCATCTTTAATCTTCATACATGTTTTCTCACTGTTGTTGCAAAATGGCCTCTACACTTCTAGGCACGAAGAAAGAAAGAAAAAGAAAAGCAAAACCTTTCTTTTAATGAGGCTAGAGGAAGGACTGCTTTCAACACTTCCCATTGCTAGAGTTGCATCTAATTTCACAAAAGGTGGAGCTGTAGAGTATATTTAATGGGGCACAGAGTCTCCATACACATAATCAGAGTTCTTTTAATAAGGTAATTCTGTATGAAAAAAGCACAGCCTACACCAAGCTTCTACCTGCTTTGATATTTACAGCAGCCCAGTGTTTCTCTTAGGTCTCAAATTCACAAAATTTATGTTTCTCACTGTTTGTTTGTTTTTTTTTTTTTAACCTAGGCAACAGTTACTAATTTTATGGTCTTTCAGGAACAAAATATCTAACAGAGTAGATGACTATTTTTATTAGGTGATAATAAAAAGCTAACATTTATTCAGCATTTAGTTTGTACCCAACATTTTTTAGGCATTTACATATTCCATCTCAATTAAACACTACGGCAATCCTTTGACATAAATACTGATTTTTTTTTTTATCAAATTTAAGGATAATAAGTTAATCAAAGAAAAGCAGGAACTCACTTAAATCCATGTAATTAATAGGCTATTGAACTCTCTGGCACAAACGAATACATTTTAGCTGCTATGATATATAATACTGCCCACCAGTGTGATTAAAAAGTGTATGACAAAGAGAACATTCT
Source organism: Cynopterus sphinx (assembly GCA_030015415.1). Classification (NCBI taxonomy): domain Eukaryota; kingdom Metazoa; phylum Chordata; class Mammalia; order Chiroptera; family Pteropodidae; genus Cynopterus; species Cynopterus sphinx. Next base: position 13,804,318 of record CM057379.1, read on the forward strand.
TTCTGGAGTTAACATTTGAATCTAACATGGGATTTCTAGACAAGTAAATTTACTAGTGAAGAAATAATTTTTGGTGTGAAAGATTTAATAATCACTTCATTATTTTTAAAATATGATTTCTTGTGCTTTTTCACTTCAGTTATATTCACTGCATCAATATAGTCAATGTGTTAATAGTTTTTTGATATTTATACATTTTTCAATATAAATGAATTTGATTACATTTAGTTGTGAGAAAAAAGTTTGCTTTCAAATATTCCAATCATTTTCATTTTTATGCCAACTAGATAATTTGGCATTAGGTTTAATAAATAATGGGGAATAAAATTATACCATATAAGAAAACCTTCAAAATTTTAGAATAATCTTGAAAACAATAGCTTTTAAAACTGTCAGACATATTCTAATCTCAAGTAAATTCTTTTTATAAAAAATAATGTGAGGATTGAAAGTATTAACCAGTAGAAATTTTTGAATTTGTGGCTACTATTTGTTATTAGCCAAAGGTATGTAAACGTATTTGTATCACATCTACAAAGAAAAAAGTAATAATATATTTTATTGTGTCTTTCTTTCCAAAATATACTGTAACAAATCCTATGAAAGTTTTTCATGATAAAAAGCCTGCTTATAATGAAATAGTCAACTCAGATAAGTATTCTACATTTATTCAAACTATAAAATTGCTAGTATCTAGAGAACTTGTGCTGAATCAACGTTATTTAGATGTAATATTGCAGCATGTTCACAATAGAAGCCCATACCTTTTCCTCTGCATAATAATATAAGGCTTTATGTTGTTTAGAAAGGAAATTCTCAGAATACTAAAGAAAGTAGAAATTCTTATTATTCAAGAAGTTAGGTAGAAGAAATGTGATGACTCTGACTTCAATAAAAGGCATTTTATTTCAAACAGTGGATTCATTTTTATTAGGCACTCTACATTTTTATGGTAATTGCCAGTACAGTTTATGCAGGAAAGTCTGAACTATGGGCTAATATCAGTTTCATTATTTTCTACAGAAAAAAAAGGCAAGCCAATTTCGTCTCCAAGGCTGATATTCTGTTTTTTGTTGTTGTTGTTTTATTTTGTTTTTTAAATTTAATTTTCTCACAACATCTAATGGATAGTCTTGGATTGAATGATTCAGAAATATTTAGTTTTATGAATTTTCTGTATTAACTACATTTATGTGGCCTTTAAAAATTCTAATTATTACTTTTGAAAATATTTTTAAAGGTTTTTTACATGTTGTTTCTAACTTTGTGGTTAAGGATTTTACATATCTATGTCTGCTACCTCTAGATAACCTTCTATAAAAATTCTATTTCATTGACGTAAATTGCATTCCTTTGATTCAGTTTGTTGAACATCTATTATGTATGTGCCAAGCAATCTTCTTGACTGAAAAGATAAAATATTTGATATCATCCCTACTGTTAGATTAACTCATTGGTTAATTAATTCATTTTTCAAAAATCATTACCCATCATTAAATCACTACTTTTATTCATTAAATCTATTTGTTTCTAGTTGTAACACAGTTAATTTAATTCAAAATAAAGTTTTCTGGCTATGAATTTCCTGTTTCAAAGAAAGTGAAAAATCAAACCATAGACTAGAGGAAAATATTTCCAGAACAAATATCTGAAAGCACTTGTATTAACTTATCATAAATTCAATATTTTATGTAAGAAAAAAAACAGTAGCAATTGGACATAAAATCTGAACAATCATTTCACTATCGAAGATATATTGATCGTGAATACACATATGAAGAGATAGTTAACATCATTAGTCATTAAATAAATGACAAAGCCACAATGTGATATCACTAAATACTATCAGAATAGCTAAAATCAGCAAAATTGAAAATACTAAATATTTGATGAAAATGAGCTGTAACTGGTACTCTCATATGTTGCTGATGGGAACCTGAAATAGTATCTCTACTTTGAAAAATTGTTCGTGATTTTCTTATAAATTAAACATATATTTACTCAATTACCTTTTATTCTTATTTCTCTAGTTGTTTACACAAAAAATGTGGAAAAAAATTAAATGCTCCTCAACTGACAAAGGAATAAACAAATTTTGGTACATTCATACAATATGCAAAGCTATAAGAAAGAAAAGACATCAGATCAGTAATTGACAGACTTTGTGTTGGAGAGAGGAGATTGACTAAAAATGGATACAGGAAACTTTTTGGGGTGAATTAAAGGAGTCATATAATTATATGTATTTGTGAAACATTGAAATGTCATTTTTAAAAAGGTAAATTTTACTGTATGTAAAGTATTTCTCACCAATCTTTACTCTTTAAAATCCAATTTTATTTTAAAAGACATATCTAAATCACAAATATATGGTCATTGCTTCACAGCTTTCCAAAGAATGCCTCCAGCATACCCTATTATTATTTACTGTTTAATGATCAATCATATTCTTTTATCTAGTATAAGAAATTTAAGATACAAACCAGATTTCTGACATTCTAAATGATTATATTTATAGACATATAAAAGTTTAAAGTTTAATGTGGTATTTATACTACACAGAATGCAATGAAAAGCTAATTTAATTTTAAGCTAAAATCTGACAAGTAATTTACACAACATGCCCTTCCAAGCACAGGTGGATGCAGTAATAGATAGCCTATGGCTTTTTCCCACTCTACATTCTTTTTTGGAGCAAAAATATTTGGCCAAAGATGAAAAAATAATCACCAGTTTCCAAGTTGTTGAGTCTTCATTTTTTTTTATTAGCTTAATACAATTAGTTAATCAGCTGACAAATATAAAGTATCACTTTCCCCATTTTTATTATAACCTAGTCTGTCCCCACCTTTTTCTTCTTGTAATTTGTGTTTAGTTGCATTTAATTTTATGTGTAATTTCTATTAAGCTTCTGGCACACATCTGGCATATAACATGTCTCAAAACTTATAGCTATAATAATGATAGCTTTTATTATTTTATGTTCATAAGAGATATTTTTATTTTACATGATTAGAAACTTATTTTGCAATCCATTAAGCTTCATAGGAAGCTACTCATAATATATTTCTAGGCATGATTGAAAATGTGTTCCACTGTTTCCTATTTTGAAGAGCTTTTAGATATTAGATATACAATATCAGTGTCCAAAAGTAAAGGTATTAAAAGCTCATTATATACCAGATATTATGCTAAAGTTTGGGATTCAATAATGTATAAAAACAGGTGTGTACCTTACTCATGGAGATATTGTTTATATAAAAATGGTATAAAATTGATGATTTTATGTAGAAAAATATCCTATGTTTATGTGTTATATAAAAATTGGATAACATAAGCAATCTTCAATAGGGAAAATTAGTCCTTTTTGGTTAAGTTCAAGACTTTAACTGGAAGTAATACTGAAAAAAAAATACATATAGGTTTTATACTCAATTTTTATCATCCAAAAGAGTCATGTTTTATTATGTTTTAGGGAGATTTTGAGAAGTATATATAAATTTTAGAAAAAATATTATTTTTTTAATTCTTAGAAAACTTTCATTTTTATGTTTTATTATCTGTCCAGGATTTTTACATAGTTAAGTGATTCATTTTCTTTCAGTGCAACCTTAAGACCAATGCATGTATTTTTTATCATTGTGATTTTGAAGTTCGTGTGTGTGTGTGTGTGTGTGTGTGTGTGTGTGTGTGTGTCATATTCACTTGTCTGTAGTATTTGTAACTACCAAGATTATTTTCAAGCTCTGCTAAATTTGTCTTGCATTTAGACCTCAAGGGTAATGCTACTGATGATCCACAGGGTCCAAAGTGAATTGCCAACAGATCAATTGGACATAAGGAAAGTAATTGATCAACTGATCCTATTGAAAATTAACTCCTGAATGTCCCAAATTCAAAGTGAGAGGATTTGGTGCTCTAACATGGAAGAAGTCTTGAAAGCAAGGGCTTTTCCAGTTTAATTGCATGTTTCTGAGAGGAACTGCTTGTATTTTATTGTCTAAAGAGTCTTTTTGTTTGAAAACTAAATCTGTAGATATATTCCAGGGGTTATATCCTGATGCAACCACAGCTTACTAACAATAATGAAAATCACTGTGTTTAATATCATCCTTGGGCCTATTTGTACTTAGACACCTAGGCTTTCTGGTTACAAGAGGAACAGAATCATGAGGAAGCAATAGAACGTTCTAGTTCACCTAAAGAATCCAACAACCAAGAAGAGTAAGCAGAACAGTCAGCTCCAAGTGAAAAGTAATTGATAAGAGGAGACGGATGATCTAAAATCAAACAAATGAACAATTGCACCCATATCTAAATAAATTGCAGTATTAAAAACAAAACAATTTCTGGGGAATGTAAGAAATGTTTTAAAATGAAAAATTCAATAGATGAAGACTTGTAACTTCTAATTAAATGCCAAATAAATTAAAAGTAATATAGAACAAAAATATTGTTAAGTGAAATTATTAAATAAATTAATAAAATTACCCTGGAAGTACTAATAAAATGTAATGAATAAAAATAAGTTTAACAAAATAAAAAACAAAAATAATGCAACAATAAAAAAATTATTTTTAACTTTAAAATGTCCTTTTAGTAAAGAATCTTAAATTTGAAGCAATTTTAAGGTGAGACACAAGGTTTATGTTTTTCATAGATAATTTCTATTTAACTTTTTAAGAACAGGTAATTCTAATGATATATTAACAAGTCCTGGCCTTGAAATAATAATAATAGTATTAAACCATAGCTATATGATTGGGAATGTCATAGTTAATTTGAAGTTCAGCATTAATCAAAGAAATAAGGTATTGGAAAAAGAATAGACGTTTTTGGAGGAATAAAGTAGAAGGTTTACAAATTTATCATAGTATATGGGAAATTGCAACAGATGAATAAATTGTTATTTCCTTAACCAAATGATGACCCAATGAAAATAAAACTGGGTACTTATAACCCATCGCAAACCATCAAAAATTATCTATAAATTGAAAGTTTTCTTTTTATTAAATTATGACCCCTTTATCCTTGGTGAGATATTTTTAACCAGGCAGAGAAAAGCAGATATTTAAAAAAATAATGGGCTATTTGTCAAAACTAAAACGTATAGATTTCAAAAGCACAGTAAATGCAAAACAAAGTATGAAGGAATAGTTGCAATCCAGACTGCACATAAACTCTTACAATTTAACTACAAAAATACCTTGATATTATATAAATATTGGTGATAAATTGACAAAGACTAAATCAAAATAGCAAAATATATATTTATATAAAAATTACTAAAAACGGATACTTGTCAATTAGTGTAGTTCATTAAAGTAGCTACATATCACCTAGTTTTTTAACGTGGGTGAACTTTTTTCTTTGTAAAGGGCCAGTTAATAAATATTTTAGGATTTGTGGGCCATATGATTTTTCTGTTATTTTGGTAAAAAGGCAGCCATAGATACTAGTAAGGGAATGGATGTGGCCATGTTGCAATAAAACTTTATTTACAAAAATATGTGGTTAGTTAGATTAGGCCATTGTCTAACCCCTGCCCTATGAGATTTACAGTTTTAAAAGAGGGAAAACTATCTTTCATCAGATATGTAGAAAAAAATAGTACTTTACATGTTGTTGTTATAAATGTTAGTTATAATAGACTTTTTAAAAAGCAATAGTAAACATACAAATAAATACCTTTGATCCAGCAATTGCACTTCTAAAGATCTATCTCATTGCAATTATGGAGGAAACAGTTGTACCTATAGATACTGATGCACATAAAAAAAATGTGTTTTGTGATGGAAGAAAAGTAAGAATATAAAAAATGCCCATTAGTCAAGACATGGTTTTATAAATTATACCCTATCAATAACATATTAGGCAACCATTAAACAAAAACCAAATACTGCACTAACTACACCAGTTGTACAAGTACTAAACTCATTTGAGGAAACACTTTTACTTGGAGCAAATGATGTATAAAGAGATAAACACTAACATAATGTAACATCAGATTGTTAAAAAAATATATCCTAAAAGTTCTGTATATTATTTCATCTGCAAAGAAATTCCATCGTCTCTCTATCAAGGTCTATTTTGTTTCTCCTTCACTAGTCAGGTTAAACATTACTTCATTCAGGAGACTTTCAATGATACCTGCCCCAACATCTCACCAGGTAGATTGTCATTTTGCATTGCAGAGTGGTGTGAAGAAACTTGCCTAAGAGTTGTTTATAATACTAAATTCTGTAATACAAATGTCACTGATGCACCTTGAACTTTACATTGTACTTGAGATTTACGAAAATAGGTTCTAAAGTATTATGTGCATTTTATGTGCAAATGCAAAAGTACAGGATACTCAGGTTTATGTCAGGAATGTTTAATATTAGTAAATAAAAGTATTAAATCAAATTGATAAGTCAAGGATAAATTGTATTGATAGATGCCAAGGTAAAATTTTGTAATATTTATAGTTCACATTTATTTTTTTTTAAATGTTATGACATAAATAATGAAATTAAACCACAGCAAGGTTGATATTTTAATATATGTTTAATCAAAACATTTAATAAGAAGAATAAATATCATTCTATTTAGACACTTTGCAAATGAAAAATATAACTGAAAATGTAAGAATCATTCCAATATTTTTAATGGTAATTAAATATTATATTAATTCTAATAGGTTGAAAACATCATAATGGAACATTACCATTATGCAAACAAAAAAGTCAGAGGTAGACACTTTATTAGGATTGAAAGTTCATGTAGATAGGTGCTGCGCATGAATGAACTGTTAAAGGATCATATATAGGATACGTTTAAATAATTATGTTATTGCTGAAACCCAATTACAAATAGTATGTAATTGTTATTAGATGATAGATTTGTTAGTGATATTTATTACTCTATTTACTTTAAAATGTTTCAGTTACTTTTCAATCTACAGGTATTACTCTAATTTTCAGGGTGTAAGTAAAAGTTGCTTTAAAATCTATTATTTATAAACAGATTAACATTTTACTCACATTCTTTGAGGGACATGTCTCATGTACAAATTGTGATGGAGTCACCAGTTGACAGATAATACGACACAACATTTTGTACAAGTCATTGGGCATGTATCATAAGATCATTTTACAAAAGAACAAATATGTTTATCATCTTAAAGTCAATAAACAACAAAAATGTATTGTTTCACAGTTTTGGAAGCTATAATCTGACTTTAAAATGTCAGCAGGGATGACTCATAATGGATTAGGTACGGGTCATAAAATCTAGTATGACCTCATCTTAGCTAATTATATCTGTAACAACCTTTCTCAAAATAAAGTCACATTCTAAGGTACTGGAGGCTAGGATACAACATGGGAATCTGGGAGATACAATTCAACCCAAATAGACCTTATATATTTTTCCTGAAAAAAATATATAGTATTTTACATTCTATAATTTGTGGTAGTACTTTAGTGATTTTGGATATATTTTTTTTCAAGTTTTTACTTTGAAACACCATTTCAATGTGTTTTATTGAAAATGTATCACTTTGTTATTAGAAACATTGATGTTTCAAATTAAAATTAATAAATATATTGAAATATATCACACACTGGTAGAAAAATCTTTTCCAGGATGCGTTCTACAAGAGAGTTATTTTCCTTATTTTTACTTTTCTGAATAAACTTCTTGACAGTAATATGATACAATCTGTCAAGCCAGGGATTCAGTTTAGTCTTATTTTCAATACTTGGAGTATTTGTGAAAAAAAATTCTAAACCAATATATTGGAGTGAAAGAAACACTAATTACTGAATTTATGTAAAAGATAAGTGACTGATATTGGAGATAATAAAATTAAAAGGAGGTGGGGAGCAGAGAAGTTTGGGGAGAGAAATGCAAAAGAAGAAACTGATTTAAAATGATGGCTTGCTGAAGCCTCATTAGAGAATTCTGCTCTTTTTAATGTGCAAAGACTCAGAAGTGCTGTAAATTGGCTCTATTTAGGGCTGAGGTGAATGAGAGAATGGAAAGGGGGGTTTTATGTCTATATTTGGATGTGTTAGGATGGATGGCAGGCAGGACTTTTATTCTCATTCTTATCTCTTTCTCCTCTTCCCCTCAAATGAAAAAAAAACTAAGAATAATAACCAAATAATGGAAATGACTGACTACCCTTCCCATAAATCCTCATTCTCCTTAGAATAACCCCACCCCACATTCACTCTAATTTAGAGCTTTTCAAGCAAAGCTGAGTTAGAGAATACAATTCGGGGACATAGGTCTGAATGAACAATTTAAGCCTCTGACACCAGAATTTCTGCATTTATTAGCTCAGCACAAAGACCATATGTGACCTCACTTATCAGTCTTAGACACCAAAGAACAGGCCAGCCCTGAATGGATGTATCCTAAAATTGTAATAAAGGGGCGATGAATATGATCAATCAGTTTAAGATGCTCACTTAATTTATCCCAAATTATTTCTTAAAGACTAGAAGTTTTTAATTTGGATGTATAAAATTAGAAGGAATGTCATTCTTTGTTAGCACTTTTGATATCACATTTAATGAACTACTCTGCTCATCTCTTGAAGATATTTAATTCTATTCACTTTTATACATATATCTACAGTACTCCAGAAATTTTGTGTGTGTGTTGTGAGACAGGAGTACACAAAGCAAAATTCACCAGTGACCTTATAAAAGGGGGAAATTCTCTTATTTATAAGACACCCATAAGAATCTTGTTTGCTGAAGACCTATATCCTATACTTGGATGATTTTAAAAAAGACATCAATGTTGGAATCTCTCATATATACCGTAAAGTATATATGAGTGAGTATGCACATACTTTTTTTTCAAATTTAAAGAATAGAATTGATACATATATTTTAAAATTATCTATTAAGGTTATTTGTTAATGATTATAGAAACACCAATAGCTAACACCAATAACCTGACCATCTCTTCAAGTAAGGTGAATCAAATTAACATATTATGTGATGAGATAGCATGTTTCTATGCTCATGTGAACAGCATGAGTATCAGGGTGAATTTTACTATGACAAAACATGGAAACTTTACCATAGCCAAAAGCATATCTAAGAAATAAACAATAAATAAATAACAAAATAAATGTTTTGCTAAATACCAAAGTAAAATAGAAGCAAAATATCTCAGGATGCACCTCATGCTGATGAATTGAGAAAGATACTAACTCTGGGGACCATTAAGAATTTTGTGTTTTTTTTTTTTTCTCTCATTTTATGCTCATCTTGTGTGTCATAAAGGTAATTTTAAGTATTTTAAGCAAAAACATAATACTACAAAATAAAATGAATCCATTAATACCAAGTTAACAAAATTCATGAAAAACTGATGAGAGTTAGAAAACAGGTGGGGTTTCACAGGGGTCTGCAATCTAAGCATCCAAGCAATCTAAGCAAACCAAGGCTACCTGGTAGGAGCACTATGCTTCCTCTGTCAATACTGATGTCCCCCCAGGGGTTACTCCACCAGTTGATCAGTCTATACATTAATCACTTACAGTTTGGAGTTTGGGGATGGAGGGTCTTTTTAATCCATCTTATCCATTTTAGACACCTTCACTGTTTGCCATACAAAGTAGCAGAAGAAGAATCTGGTATCCTCTTTCTGTTCATAGGAGACAGTGAGAGGCAGGCATCGGGGATCATCATTCTGCTGAGGCAATATAAAATAGTTTCTCAAAAACGATATTTAGATAATCATTTTCAAAATTAGAGAGGAAAAGAGAGAACTGTTGTGAATGGGTCATGAACGTAAAAGATCTCCTACACCAAGAAAACACTTGATAAGTAATATTTCTCAAATATTCAGTTCTATGAGAAATATCAGATAGACTTTTGGTAGTCGTTTGTATTCTAGTAATTGAAAAGAACAAATACGCATTTTTCATTAATAATCAGACATCTAGTTGGATAATGAGAAAATCTAGTTTCTCTATTTAGAGGCTGAAAGCCACACTAACTATAGATGATTAATTTGACTGCTAAATAGTTCTCAAATAACTTTTTAAAAGTGAAATCTAGGGATGGGTACTATAAAATGGCATGACAACTTACATTCAGTCTTAAGTCTTTTTCCACTTAATAGGGTACAGAAAATTTGTTGGAAAATGAACTACTATTTAGTTAATTCCCTTTGTATTACTCTTCAAGGAAATCTTTCCACCTACCCTCAAAATTGCAAACCTGAAAAGCAAAATGCAGTGTAAAGTGACATATTTTAAGGAAAACATAACACCCCAAAGAAATAGCTAAGCCTAGGCAATTGAAGTTTAAGTGTTCCCTTAGCTAATAGTTCTATCAGAGTATTAACCTTCTTGTTATATAAAGAATCTGTATGCAGGATTATGTGCAGATCTATCACCCCTGGAGACAGCACTCTGATCTTTCTGACTCCCTAAATGGGCTGTACCCTCCAAGGTGCTCTGACTAATGTGGACTTTCTGAACCTGTATTACGGTATGCTGGTCATTTTCACATTGAGGTCAGGCTTCAGGTCATCAGCATTCTGCCTTTCAAACTTATTGCATTCAGACCATGTCTTTTCCCTCCCTAGAGATATTGTATCATGGAGCTTTGAATTTGTAGCCTGAACCTAGAAGCCATACAATCAAAGAAAATGGCAATTGCCTTGCCTACTCTAAGAGAAAAAATATTCACCACTAGAATTAGAGCACTCTTGTGAAGGCCATCTATCATGGCAGAGCCTGTATTTTCAGACTTACTCTTTTTTCATGTAGAAGGGAAATTAACCTAGAGTTTTTGGCAATATTTAGGGTAGGAGAATACATATTTGTCATAAGCCTTTTATCCTTGGTTTCTGTCCGTGAATATAAGTCCTCTTCCTTTCTCTCATCTCTATATTCTTCTATTTCTCCCATGTAGTTCTGATCCCCAGTTTTCTTGACTTAGATCCAGTGAACTTCATTACCTCTTGAACAGCCCTTATTTCCCATAACCATTCTCTCTAATTTGCCTCCTTCTGAACTTTTTTTTTTTCTTGAAACAGTAAACTCATAGACTATTCTCTACCCATTTTAATTCCCCAATTACAAATTTCTTGCAAATAACACCTCTGTATTTGTCTGCTCAGGCTGCTGTAACAAAATACCATAGACTAGATTGCTTAACCAATATAAATTTATTTTGTCGCAGATCTGAGCCAGAAGTTCCAGATTAAGAGCCAGCAGAGATTGTTTTTGTTGAGAATCTGTTTCAGGCAAACAGAGGGTCACCTTCTGACCATATTATTGAAAAAATAATTTATTCACCTTTTTCCAGGTAGATTTCAACCAACACATCACCCTTCTCAAAAAAGCACACATACACCATAGTCACAGAAAATTATGTCAAAATTTTATTTTTTATATATACCTGAGCCAAAATTATTATGTAAAAACTGATTTTTAATAAAAATAAAAACTCACTTTATTCTTTAAATATAGTAAAGATTATTGAAGGACACGTGAAGATGCTCTGTTTTCTAGTGTGCTGAAACCATTAATTTCCAGGAGTGAAAGTAACTTCTTATACAAAAATAAAAATTTTCTTGTAGAAAAAGCCCCACATTATCTAGTCCTTTGCCCTAAAACCTACTTCAAAATTGAATATTATACATTTGTTTGAAATTAAATACCTACTGTAATTGGTTGTTTTAAAAACTAATTTATGATGGAGCTCGCATGTTTAAAAATCAGCTCTAAGAATCAGCTAGTGTTAAAACCTTGTGACGCCCCAGGCATTTTTACACCATGACCTTTTATTTTCATTAAATGTGCTATGTAAAATTGCATTTTGATGTAGTCGTTGCCTTAGACATAGCCCCCAGTGACTTATAAAATCGAGTTTTAACATATTTTGAAACAAAAGTATTTTACTTCAGGTTGGTATAGCATATTTCTCCCACATCTTTGTGCCTGATTTGACCCATGGTACCTGACACTCTAAATGACTATTTCACGGGATACTTAGGTCTCATCGTGCTACGTGTATCTATACAAACATAGAACTTATCTCCCTTTTAACAAACCGTATCAAAGTAAGAAGACCTAATTTCACACATTAGGAGAAAAGAGACATTTAGAATCTCTAATCAGTGGTGAGGAAAAGCACATGTGAAATGAGTTTGAGGTGGATGAATATTTTTCCAATTACCAGGTTATATACTATAGGGAAAATATGATAGGAAACAGGAGAAAGAATAGCCTTTGCTTCACTCCTTTCTAGAAATGAAAAACAATAATTATTAACACACAAAATTGTGGAAGAGTACGATCTAATGTTCATGGATTGTGGCAAGTTATTTCTCAAACAGAAAAGGATATAGATCTTAAAATAATAAGCATGTTAGTGACACAAGTGATAGTCATGATGAAATTTTCTCATTTCATTTCAATTTATTTAGAGAAATTTGTTAAGTTCCATACACCACAATTAGAAAAATACATTTAAATGATTGTTATATAATAAGAACATGAGATAGTTTTTGAAAAAAAGAAATAAAAGTTGCCATTTTAAAAACAAGCATTAGACAAGCTTTTTATTCTAAATGCTCACATGTATACAGACTCTCAAACACACACAAATAGGAAATATATTCATTGAACTTTATTGAAATAAAACAACTTGTGCTGTATGAAAAGAGACCTAAGAGAAGGAAAAGACAAACTATATACAGGGAGAAAATATTTGTAATCACATATCTGACAAAAAAGACTTCAACAGAAGTCTAGTCTCTTAAAACACCACTAGAAAACAAACACAATGAAATAAAAAATGGCCAAAAAATAAACATTTAATGAAACACATAGGATTTATAAATGGCAAATGGATACATGAAAATATAACATCATTAACTATTAAGGAAATTCAACTTAATGCCGTAAAATTAAATAGTACCGTACACTTATTAAAATCAAAACAATAACAAAAAAACTTACAATACCAAGTGTTGAGGAGTATATTAGAAAAACTGGAACTTTGATACATTATCAATGGGAAAGCAAACTGCACAGTAACTCTGGAAAATAGTTTCACCATTTCTTAAAAAAGCTATAAATGAATTTTCTGTGAAATCTAGAAATTCTGCTCTTGAGAATTTACTCTAGATAAGTCAAAATTACACCCACACAAAAACCTGTACACAAATATTCATAGCACCTGTATTCATATAACCTTAAACGGGAAACTACCTGAATGTCCCTCATAGGTGAAAGTAAACAAATTGTAGTATAAAACACAAATGGAACACTGTTCTGGTATTAAAAAGAAACAAACTTAGTACAAGCAGCAACTTGGATGACTATCAAAGGAACTATGTTGATTGAAAAATAAAAACATTAAAGGTTATATATTGCATGTTTACTTTTAGATGTCATTCTCAAAAAGAAAGCACTATAATTTCAGAGAAGAAATCTAGAGTTCGTAGGAGTTAGGGACTGGGGTAAATTGTGACTGCAAAGAGATAACATGCAAGAGCTTTTTTAGACTGGTGGAACTGTGATGATTACATGAATATAGACATGTGTTAAAATTTATATAACTACAGAAAAGAGTTAGCCTTATTGTAGGTTGACTTAAAATGAGAAAATATATAAGAATGCACATATGTATAATTTATGCATTCTAATTAAACATTTGTGCATCAATGTTTTGGTCCCAAAACTTTTTGTTGAATATGGATATTGTGTTTGGTGTTCTTTTTTTCTCAATTTGTGAAAACATACTCATAATGATTCATATACTATTTCTAATTCTTCTCTAGAGTAAAATGATATATTTCACACACTTGTGAATAAGTTTTAGGGTAAAAATACACACACACACACATACAAAAATGGTAGAATGAATAATAAGATGAATGAAGAGGAAATTCTTCCAAGTTCCCATGAAGCTTGACTCTGAGACAAAATTTGGCATTAGAACACAAAAAAAAATATGTACTTAACATTTCTACAGAGTTTGTGGGAGTTCAAATGGCTACCACTTCCCACTTCATGGGTTTAATTTCACATTATATAAGAATCATTTTTTTAATGAGACTAAAAGGAGGAAATAAGTAGCATTTTATTAAGTATCCAGATGCTTTATTCATTTTATCTCATTTAGATTACACAATTTTAGGATATTTTATTAATTCGATTTTACACATGTGTACATTAAAGATCATATTGTTTAGATATGTTCCCCAATGTCATATAGCTGGTAAGAAAAGCAGATGGAATAGAAATGAGGTACAGTACTTTTTGTTATATAAAGAAGGGTTATTTGACTTCCAATTGCACCTAGGTTGATGAAATGTAGAGAAAAATAAGAATGATGGGTTTCTAGTCCATATGTCTGAGCAATAAAATTGTTTCTCTCTTTGTGGTCTTAATGAGGCAAATTTCTAGTTGATCCCAGATCCTGTCTTTCTTCCTCCCAGGAGTTTTCATTGAGACATGACCATATAACCAGCAATGTGTTTATTGACTAGAAGTATCCATGGGATTTTGGTCTTGCCAGTAGAATGTAAATGAAAGTAATTTCTACTTTGTTATTTGCATAAAATTAAATTGCTTATTCTCCTTTTCTGCTTTTGCCTTCCCTGTGTGCCAGAACACATTTATCATTAACTGTATGTAACCTACCTTCAAGCATACAGACTATGACAATACCCTAAGGTATGGTGGAAGACACTTGATCTCTGAATGATAGTGGAGCTGAGTGACACTACATTGTTGGTTTTCACTCCTGTCACTAGAGAGCTCTGTGAAAAGTGTGAGGATTAAGAAAAATGAAAAATAAAACTTTTTAAATTTATATGTATATTTTTGGATAACTTTCTTACAATAGTTGTGTCTATACTCTAGGAAATTTATTTGGCAAACCTATTATTTATATAGAAATATCATAAAACTTTTAAAAAGACAGGTGAGAAGAAAAAATATAGTAATGTGTAATGGAGAAGTTGCCATCTTGTATATTTTTGAATAATCCTATTGACCATGTTGTGATTGATTTGACTATGATAGCAATTACTGCCCCCCAAAGTTTTCTTTAAAAGAAATATAATAGCATTTTAACCATTAATAGACCATTAACATTTTAAATGGTTGTTATTATATGACATCTGTCTAGAGTATAAAGCCATTCACCATATGTAGTTTATTATTTAATTTCAGTTCATCAAATTGCAGCTAATAATCTAGAAGCCTAGAATAATAATTTTGCCAAAAACTTCATTGCCATTGCATGAAGATAGAACAGTCTGCCATAGAAATAACATTTATTAAAAATTAAGGAGAAAAAAAGTAAAAGAACAAATATTAAAAAGCAAATTAAAATGTTTTACCTTTAATAACAAGTATTTATTCCTTGGACTGTACTTGCAAGTAAATGATGTGAATAAGATAATAAATCTTTTAGGTCCACAGAATAAAATAAACATTAAAAATTGAGAAAAAAAATCAGATCATACTTTATTAGAAAATACTTTTCAGGAACAAATTCATTACACACACATTTCTTTTCACAGTACTTTTCCCATGCCCTTAGGGAAACCAATTCTTCTAATTATTAGCTATCATCTCAATCATTATTCTTAACTTCTTTGCTTTGTCTGCCCTTTCTTTTTCTTATTCTACTTTCTTTCTATGGGTTTAATTGCTACTTAAAAAAAAAAACACTACATTTGGGTCATTATATATTATCAAGTTGACCGACTCTTTATTGCCATTAAACCATATTTGCCAAGCTCATTTTTATCTTATACTCCATGAGGGAATATTGTATCTTAAATATATTTGACTGTTTTTTAGTCACTAAATTTGTTTCCTACATTTCGGATTGAAACTAAAATTCAGCCACCATAACTATAAATGTGTTTTATTCATTTTCCTTCTTTATCAGTCAGGAATGAGTCAGGAAAGTGAAAATCATTCTAAGTATTTCAATTTGACGAGATAATATGTAGGGAATCAGGAATTGGCAAATCTATAGAAGATCTAGTAGAGTGAAAGACAAAGAAAAATGCCTCTTGCTTTCAGAAGATGGGGAAGCCCTCAGCAATGATCTCAGTCACTAACAGCATGAAAGTGGAAAAAATTTAATTTCTTCTTTCTTATGATATTCTTATCTTGCTGGAAGACAGTTATAGCTTCCAATTTTTATTATTATGCAAGTGCCTCTTGATGGAACAATCTAACTTGGCATTATATTGATAAAAATTCTGAGAAAAATTATTTTCAATTTTTAGTCCATACGATACCAGAGAGAGTTGCAAAAGTTTATAGTGCTAAAGCTTGATTGACAATGAAAAATCTGGCTTGCGTCCCTTTGCTTTTGCCAACAATTGCAGTGGAAGAGATGTCTTCCTCAGGGTTAGAAATATATCTCCATATGTCCACAGTATTCCATTCATTTCTATGCTCCCTCAAGATATTTTTCTGTCAATTATCCCTTCTATTACCAATGTCTCCAAAATATTCCTTTTCATTGAATCCTATCAGCATTTAAATTTAATATTTTCCCATTTCAGGAAAAAATCATAAATAAAATTTTGCAGTACACATACTCTCATTCTAACACATTAGTTTTCCTTCTGTAAAATCAAATTTCCTATTTTTAACCATTGTTCTCTTGAAATGTTTCTAAATGCAATGTCTACTGTTTATGCTTATAAATTGTTTTTCCCATTTCTGAATCCTTTTGATATTTAACAGAAAATATTTTGGGTGTTTTAAGCATATACACTAATAATTAATTGTATAACATAGTTTTAAATAAGGTATTATTAATGGAAAGTTCTTCGCCATGTCCAGACTAATCAAGTAGGTTTCACTTATAGAATATTGAAAGAAATTATCTCAGTTACAGTAAAGAATAGATAAAGCAGCTTTATGTTTGGTTATGGAATGAATTTAAGCTACTCTCTTTATAATGCGAACAATTTTGAATGATAATGTCTGAGAGAGTAAGTCATGTGAGGTTTTCTGGAAGCACGGAAATGTCTTCTATGTCCCAGCCATACTGTAGAATTGGATAATATATGAGAGACTTCTTTTTTCATTGTGTATAACCTCAGTGTTAAAGTTTTTCAGCTATAACATGGCATCTAAATTATGTACCTCATTTGTAAATAAATTCCCAGTCATCACACTAAGTCTTTGTAGGCTAACAGAGCTGAATTCATGTGTATTCCCAAAATTAAGGCTATAAAAATAAAATAGAAGTTAATTTCTTAGAAGTCTTCATAATTCATACTGAGAAGCCCTTAGACCAACTACAAGCCCGCCACCCCTGTCCTGGACTCTCTAAGTAGGTAATAACACAAAATATTATGTAATTTTATGGAAGTAAAATTATTTGAGGACTTATTCTTCATCCACACATTGATAATGTTAATATTTTACTGTATTAGGTAAAATTAAATATAAAATGATTAGGGAATAAAAGTTTAGAATTACCATTGGCTATTGGTAATGAGAAGTTACATGAAAATTTGTTCTAACAATAAAAAAAGTATTGATCTGAGAATTTCTCATTCAATAAACATTCATTTACTAGGCAATGGATGGGGACTTAGGAAATAAAAGCTTATTCAGCTACAGTCCTCATCCTTTATGAGTGGCATTTATTAGTTAAAGCTCTCCAGAGAAAAATGATAGATTGTGTATGAGAAATTGGCTCATGTGATTATGGTGGCTGAGAAGTCCCCAGATCTTTAGAATGAGTCAGGAATCTGGTGATCCAGGAAAACTGATGGTACAGTTTAAGTCCAGGCACCAGCATGCTTGAGACCTAGAAAGAACCCATGCTTCAGCTCAAGTCCAAAGACAGAATAAGGACTTAAGGAAGCATCAATGTTTATATCATACTTAGACCTTCAACTGACTGGATGAGGCCCACCCATGTTAGGGAGAGCAATCTGCTTTACTCAGTTTACCGATTCAAATGTTAATCTCATTAGAAACACCCTCACAGGCATACTCAGAAGAATGTTTGCCAAAACAGTCTGGGCACTTTTTGGAACTAGTCAAGTTGACTCACAACATTAGCTATCACATAGAATTAGAGTCCTAAATTTATAATTATAATCGTTCTTTATTAAGTTAGTATTTTGACTGTAATTCTATTAATGAATACAGCAAAAAAATTTTAGAACTTTGCACTAAACACTTTCAAATATATAGAAATTATTATTTTAATCTCTACAATGACTTGAAATTTATAATACTTTACATAATGTATATTATAAATCACAGGATCTCAGGATCTTATAAGATTCATATTTATATATATAATATTTTATATTTATAATATATATATAATAGGGTCTTGACAAGTTCCTGACAACTACGTTTTTTGGTATATTCTCTTTATTTATAACATGGATGTTATATATGCATAGAAATTATATTTGGAAATTTATTTTTATATATTCCATAATGAAAACTAAACTAATTTTCTGGTGAATGTTGTGTATAATTAGAATGTATATTTAGGCTATTTTACACTGACTGAATGAATATACTTTATGGTTATAATCTGGTCTATGATATTTTAGTTTGACATTGCATCCAAGTAAATTCATACATGAATTAATAAATGAATCATTAGTGAATAGATGTAGTGTAATTATATACTAGTGTAGGGTGAGAGTTTGCATGTGATCACAGTTGATTTGGGTAGTAGAAATCAACCAATATAATAGAATTAATCACAATGTTTTATTAAGGTCTAAATTTATAATTTAAAATGATGCATAATTACTTAAAGGATCAATGATTTATTTTATGATCATCAAAGATTCACTCAAGATATAGCTTTTGGTCCCAAATACTTTACCAGAAATGCACAGAAATTTTTTAAACTAAGGAGGAATTCATCTTTGGTGAATAAACCTAGTACCTGAGAATTTCTTCATTAGTTTGATAAAGATTTTTTACTCCTATTAGTTGAAGTGAAAATTATCATAGAGGAAAAAATTCATGAGCTTTTTAACAAATTATCTAGAAAATAAATTTAGTCTTATCAATGACCAATGACATAATGTTAGCCAATTGACTTTGTTCTAATGTATCCATATTATTTCCCACTATATTTGTTTTAATAAAAGAACATTTAGTTCATCACTTAATACTTGCCAAATTAATATAAATTTACCCTTTTTGCCTCATTTGAATTAAATGCGTATATTATCCCTAGGTTAGAATTTGCAAAGTGAAGAAGAGAGAGCACAAAAGCATGACTGGGGAAAAATTAAATATCTGTATATAAAACCACACCTTCTTAGGTTAGAATTAGGTCAAAAAAAAGAAAGAAATTACTCATTACTGATTAAGATATTCAGAAATATACTTTAAGTTAATAGATTTTGATATTAAACTAGCAATAACTTTCAGAATCCTTTATAAATATATTTTATATAATATATTAATAACTATATATACACACATGTATATAGTTTCAAGCTTCAATTCTACATGAAAGGAAATTACGTACAATTTATTATCCAACATTAAACTGTGGCAACACAAACTCTAGGGATTAAGTAAGTATCTCTTTGCATCTTTTATGCCTTTCTCCTTAACATCCCTTTTCCTAGTAAGGCACAGGTAACATCTCCTTATATCTGTACTTTAAGATTAAACTTTATATTATAATTTTCACTTTACAAAACCTAACTGTGGAGGATCTGCTACAACAAAGTAGCCCGATATTTTCCTATGTGATTCAATCATTTTTACATTCAAATTCAAATGATATTTCAGCTTAAGTTCTCAACTTGCAACTTGAGTATAATAAAACAAGTCAGATTATGATAATCATTATATCTAACTTATTTTAAAGACATATGAGATGATTGGTAATCAACTGTGCCAAAGTTTTTTAGTGTGATACCGGTATTAGAAACAGGCGAGGGGGACAATTAAAATTCTGGAATGGAAAAGAAATGCAACATATCGCATGATTGATGTTTTTCCATTTTTTAACATTACAAATGTGGCCAGTTTTTTTACTTGAATATGCTTTAACGCATGTCCATTTGAAATTTTAATAGGTGTGATTTTTTTTCCTCAGAAGAGAGTATAAAAATATTTATATTAATATCAAACATTCTTTTGAAGGCTTCTCTGACTTTTAAGAGAGGCTCAAAATGCATTGTAAGCTGTGTTGAATTGTTTATTCTGTAATGACAAGCCCTGTGACATTATGTCCTACAGTATTATATGTGCCGATCCCCTGAGACCTCTTGCTTTAATAAATTGTCAACCAACTGGGAGATGATTTTTTTTTCTTGACATTAAAAAATCTCACTTTAAAGTAAAGTGCTGTCATAATGAGAAGCTTAATTTAAGTGAACTAAAATTAAAAAGTCAGGAATTTTAAAAGCAAAACAAAATCCAAACACCTTTGGTCATGTGAGTTCTCAGTAAAATCGAAATATTTTATATTTTTGTTAGAGTAAAATTTGTACAACTACAAGCTAATATACATATTACTGGTATTTATACATAAACATTTTATATTACTAGCTCTTCTAGAAATGAAAGCCCTTCTAGGCCATTCTAAGAGTTTAAATAAATAATATATAGAGCACAATTGAGAAATCTGAGAATGGTGTTTCCAAGTAATGTTGTTATTCAATAACAATATTTGCCCAAATGAAGTGAAAATTAGTTTAAAAGCAATGTAAAGTTGTTGACAGAATGCTTCTATGAACTTAAGATGCTGATGGAATCAAGTCACAAAGGAAGGGCTGTGCCCAGACCTCACTACCTGCTAACTAATAGGTCAAGAAAACATGAGTATTTTTGTCTGGAATGCTTTCTTGCTAGAATGTTTGTTAGTCTTCATGTAGATAGTTAGTTAAATTATATATGTAAATAATTTCATTAAATTATAACCACCAATGCTACATTTATCTTTTATTTATTCAGAAACAAACATTGTATTACAGGATTTTTTAAATATTGAACTAGCACATCTAGAATGTTGTCAATTATTATAAATTTATATGTACTCAATATTATAAATATTTTCTGATAGAAAAGTATAAATGATAGGCATCTAATTATCATTAAATAATTGTTAATGTATTTATAAATTGATAGTTTTAAGAAGAAAAAAGCAAAACAGAATTAGCTATTCATAAAATAACTTTAGTTAATAATTCATCACCTCTCTCTAAGCAACATTATAGACTATTTTTATTAGAAAATATTCATGTTTATTTAGGATTATGTAAAAATATAAATTTAGTTTTTAAATATTGGATTCAAATTATTACAATGCCTCCAAGAAAAACATTTTTTAACCACCAAGAAAATTCAAATGATAGTATGTGATAGTAAATGGTATATTAAAAAAAAAAGAAACCCTCATTTTTAGAAAAAAAAATATATCTTTAATCAGTGAAGTAACTAGTACTAGACACAAGCATTCAACATGCAAAATCTTAAAGCTATTTCAACAAAACTTGCCTATAATAATTCCTCTAATCCTAAATATGTAAGAAAGAGGGGGTTTATACCTAGGAGGAATAATATCACATTTAAGAATTAACTCAAAGAATAAGAAAGTATAGTATCATGTATAGATACATTATCAACAAGTGAAACAGATTTCTTGATAATATATAAAGTTAATAAGCAATGATAGATTTGTGTCATTAATTTTAAAATATTAAGTCAAATTAAGCAAATATGCATTTTATATACAAAATAATTATAGTCATGACATTTTCAAAATCTTTAGTATCAAATAGGATAGAGCATGTTGAAAATTATTGTTAATGTCTTGAAAATAATCATACTTTATAGGAGAAAGCAATGTGGGTTCTTAATCTAAAAAATAACTTTTTTAAAAAGAAATCTTTATCATAGTTTAAACAGACCAGTGATTCTGTACCCTTGTTAAAAGTGCAAAGTATTAAGCCCTTCCCAAACCTATGAATCAGAATCCTTGCCTTAACAAACCAAGTAATACTGATGCATGTATAGAAATACATATATAAGGGTTTGTAAAATGCCTAACATGGTCTCTTGAACATTTAAAAACTAAAACTTATTGTAATTCCTATTGTTATATTATTAATTTTATTTAAAATATTTAATATCCATTTTGAGTAAGCTATGTTTCCATTTATTTAAAGTATTTGGTATTTATTTAAAGTATTTGATATTTATGCATTGTTGGGCATGTCTTGAATTTCTGTTTTGATGCATGGATTGACCTGTATACATGTATTACTATTAGACTGGTTTTGATATTAATCTTTGAATTACATTTTATTACCTTAGTGAGCAAGTCTTCTTTTTATCTTTTAATATATTCTTTCATCATTCATTATTAATATACACTCATATATGTCCTCTTGGAGGACCCTGACTAATGCTGTGATTGTGAGGATATAGGTTTGTGCTCTTTGTGGACCTATGTGACTGCTCAGATACAATATGGAGTATGTGCCAAGGCTGCTTGATGACCAAAGTTTGCTCATTCTATGACTGTGAGTCCAACTGTAATTGACTGCTTAGTTGATGCTGTGTTTTTCCATGGATGTCTCTATCTCTTCAAGGCTGAAGTTGGGAAAATCAGTTTATTGATAGAATGTATATTTGCACAGTATGAAGTATACAATAATTTATTTGTTTTCACCCCTGCCTTCTGTTCCTCAAAAATAAAATCAACTTTTCTAATCTACAAAACAATAATAATATCTAAAATTATAAATAACAAATACTTTTATTTAACCTATGTTTATGTGTCAGATATGACTCATATAGTGTTGATGCTGAAATAAAAATAATGAATGCAAACAATGTGCTCCTTACTCTCATAAATCTTGGTTAGATGAAATATAAAGCAAATAATAAATTGGCTGATAAACAATTATTAATTTTGATCAGTGAATTATGTAAAACTGTTTGAGATTACATTAAAAAGTAAAAGAGTAAAATAATCAGGGTATGTATGATTTTCTGAGAAGGTCATATTTAAGCTGAGCATTGAAAAATGCAAAGGATTCAGTTGTGCAGAGAACTGGGGCAATATTGACAGAAGCGGAGAATAGTATTTGGAAAGGAAGAATGGAACTTGGCTAATTACAAAACAAAAGATGGTCATTATAACCTTAAATATTAGATCATTTTCTGAATCACCTTTAATGCATCAACGAACCACTCCCCAACCAAACTTGCTGGCTATCCAAGCCTTATTTGTTTGTTTGTTTATAACAAATAAACAAAGGCTTAGATTTATGTGACTTTTTCAAGGCCTCATAACTCATAAATGTCAAGAGATTGATTTGAACTTATCTCTTAGGAGTCAAAACACTTTCTACTTCATCATTCACATAAGTCTTCTCTCTGGCTTTGAGATTCTTTTTTTTTTTTTTTTTGACCTACAGTTCCAGGCACTTTTTAGTTTAATGTTATGTCTACAGAAATGTGCTTTTGACAAACTGAGTAATCTATCATCCTCTGAAGTCAAGTTTTGTTTTCTCATATTTAATATTTTAGTCATTAATTAATTTTCTACCTCCCTTTTGCTTTTAAAATTGTACCCAGTCTTTACTTTCTAGCTTAAAACCTACTGAATAAACTGCTCAGCTAAAAAAGAAATGTTCTCTTCTTAACTCTTATATTTAATATCTGTAAAATTTAGTTAACAACTAATCAAGCATCATCTTCTATTAAGTCTTTCAGTTGCTGTAGCTTTTTTAGTTATTTATTTACGTATTTCATCTTAATTCTATTCAATACATCATAAATTTGAGATACAGAGAATGTTATATTATGTTTGCAAGCCCCACAATATTCATATGGACATTTAAAAATTGATTTTGACCTGTGGCAAATCAACTCTGAAAAAATTTCAGAAATATTTTTCAAACTGCTCATTAGAGATTGCAAAAAGTTTTTTATCCCTGTCTCTCCAAAAACAAAATTTAAGGAAGTATAGTCGATTAATATCAAAGATTATTGTTATAAGTTGAATTATATCCCCAGAAAGATTTAAAGGTTGTAGCTCTCAGTACATTTGAATGTAATATTTGGAAATAAAATCTTTGCAGATGATCCCGTTAATATGGGGTTGGGAGTGTGGACCCTAATCCATTGCAACTGTTGACCTTATAAAAAGGGTAATACCATTTACAAACCACTGAATACTAGAAGCTTAGAGAGAGGCACACATTCTCCCTTAGAACCCCAGTGGAAGCAATCTTGCTGACACCTTAATCTTGGACTTGTAGTTGTTTTAAGGCACCCAGGGTGTGTTTCTTTGATATAGCAGCCTTAACAAAATAATGTATTTATCACAGTATTCCATAAATTTGATTTATGTCTATAGGTTTTCAAATATTTTATAAACACAAAGCAAACAGCTTATCTATGTATGTGTGCTTCAAATTATAGAGGGGGACTCAAACTAAAAACATTCTCATGGGCCTATACAACAATTCAGAATATGGTGAAAATATAACAGCATGTACTCTTGATACAGCTTATTTATCTTCTAGTTGCATGCCACATTGATACTGAGATGGTTCATAAAATTGAAGTTCAACTCTTGACATCCTTGGGATATTGAAAAAAAAGAAGAAAAGAAAAAGCTGAGGTTAACTTAAATTTTAAGTGAACTATATTAAACAATATCATTGACCTAGATAACTAATTGTCTGTATTATATGTGATTAGATGGCAGCTAAAGGGCCAATGTTTATGACAAAGAACACAGTACAATAGTCTATAGTTATATTTACACCATTCTTATACTGATTAACTCATTCTGAACTGGTATTCCTCCAGAGGTAGATAAGTACTATTCTGAAACTGCTCTCACTGCACTGTGTTACATGTGTTTCCCTGATTTCGTTATGTGCTGGTTTCCCCTTGATGCTAGGAGCTTCAGAGCATTTATACATCTAGGCATATTAGGTATAAAAGCTTTTAATCACACTAATTCCTCTAACTGTTCCTAATCTGTATCTAAATCTCTCATCTGTTTTTATTCTGACACAGCTGTTGCTGAATGGGGGAAAGAAAGACTATTAAATTCTACTTTAACTGAGCTGAACTCAGAATTTAACTATCACAATCATTGCCTTTTCTTCTCGATGGCAATGCTCCTCTGACCGCAAGTCTGTGATCAGGGTGACTAGCAGCTTCTCTCTACACCGCAGCTATCTTTGGGTTGCTTTAAGATCAGTGGCAAATAATAGGGAAAAATAGACAAAATATATCTATTCCTTTCCGTTAAATTTCAAAAACAGTGAAGGTTGTCAGAAGCAAACTGCCTTCCAGTAGATATTTGTTCATTTTTCTTCTATTTAAAATACCTCCCTTCATTGTAAAGATTTAAAGTAATTTTTGGAACTACAGAAATTTTCCAAAACTACTTTTTTGAAGGTCTTAGTAGCTTCTCATTACTTAAAATATTTATCTCAAATTCCATGCCTGACTATTCTTAATGTCTTTTCTTTCTTTGTAATTTGAGATACTCTCTCATTCTTCCGCTCTCTATTTACTTTAAAAATATGATTTACTATTTAGCAATTTTAAAGGTGCACAATAAGAAATAACATTCTTGTTTAATAAATATAGTTTGTATATTTTGGAAAAATATGAATTTCAGTGCAATTACATTAAAAATAATATATATACACATATATATGCATGTATATTATACAGATATATATATATACATATATATGTGTGTGTGTGTATACATATATATATTTTTTTTTTTTTGAGGGAGAGCTTGAGAGACCTCTGGTAACTGGCAACCCATTGTTTCTTGTATCAGCTCTGGTCATACCTGTGTGGGAGATATGGCAAAATGGTCACTCTATTATTCCATCATTTCATATGATTAAAGAAGAGAAAGTATAACTTTATGCAATCAAGGAAAAATGATAGGGTTTATAAATACTTGATGAAAAACAGGCTTAAATTATATGCCCTTATACTCTTTAATATATTTGTCTGTCACTTTAAGAATTCTTTAAACAAATATAGATGACACTAAAGATTAATGTTAATAGGGGGCTTATAAGTTTTAACAGACTTAAAGTCCAAAACAAATTAGTTAGGAGTTAACCTTTTAAAAGATAATGAATTCATAATTAAAAGTAAGTAATATGATGAGCTTCCAAAAACATGAAATTAATTTTACTATCAAAATACAGTGCAATGACAAACATATTCTTCTTGGAGAATAGCATTACAACTGTGTATTGTCTATAACTGCCATGTAAGAATAAATTATTTGGAATATGGGAATTTTTTATTTGGAGATTGTCTTTAAATTATTATTCTTTCCTGTATAGGATAAATCTAATCTACAGTGATAGATATTAGAATTCATACTTACAGGTTTGAGTTCAAAGTAAAAAATATAGATATATTTTAAGCACAGAGAATAGAGATACATCTAAACACCAGAGAGACAGTTAGATAACCATTACTAAAAGCATTTTGTCTAAAATTAAGTGATTAATTTTTGTGTATGTTGTAATTAAAAGTTAGTCATCTTATACATTTTTTCTTCAGAGATTGTTGTTTTACAACCTGCTGAATAGTAAATTGAATTTGACATAAGTTTTGTGTATGATTAGATTTCCAGGTATAAATAATTGATGGCACATGCATTAAAATAGGATATGTCAACGAATATAATATTGAATATTTTAGAGAGTCTAGAAAAATCTAAAGTAATATAGCCTAAAAAGGTCATGTGAATTTTCCCCCTATAATGTCTTAGAAGTGATTTGCTTATAAAAGAAACCATTTATTCTTTAGATCATTAACCAAAACAGATAGGCAACTCAACTGGCCAGACATATTTTTCTCAAAAATGATCTCATGTAGGCTAGTTCTGTTTCCTAAGTTAGTTCACCTTGCTTGTAAAGTGAACTTTGAAAGTTCTTCTTCAGAGTAAAAAAATAACACTCAAGTGCATATATATTTGTTGCAGATTTTAGAAAGTAAAATAAAAAAAAGAATTTGTGACAAAGTAAAGGCCTTAGCTTTTTGAATATATGGTGCTAGACTGGGGAGTATGAAGGAGAAAACATGGAAGGTTTCTATTGCCTTTTACCTTAATACTTTGTGATTTACATAGATATGACTTCTGTAATTACTAGAAATGTGGCTTTATTTATGAATATGGTATCTTATTGTTTATTACTCCTTTTCAATTTAGAAGAATGTAACATAAAGTTATCCCCAGCAAATATTTAGTACCTAAAAGAAAAGCTTATCAGTTTTTATTTCTGGCTTTAATACTAAACAAAGAAAAAAAACTTAAAGTTTTGAGAGAATTATTGTTTAATTTCATCATTTTATTTTCCCTGATGTGAGTTTGCTCACCTTGTAAAGTTTATGTGTATTATTTCCAGTTTCACGAGTTGTAACATTACATTCATTTTTCTTATGTTTTAATTTCATGTGGTTTTCTTCTTTTTTTTTTCCCTCCTAAGTCCTCTTAATCAGAGTGAAGAGAATTACCAGCCACAACAGAATCTTTGTGACACTTAATTTTATTTTCTAAAGTCAACCCCTTTGAAATGATGCTAAACTTAAAGAATTGGGGGCATTTTTAAAATCAATTTATAGCAAAAATATAAACAAGTAACCTCTCTAGGAATGTTTACTGATTAAAAAATATAATAGTAGAGATGGAGGAAAGTAAATTTAAACATAGAAAAAATATATCTGATCAATAAATATTTACTGAAGTTGCTTAATATAAATTAATCATCAGTTCAGTAAGAAGTACAGTAAGAAGTTCAGTAAGAAGTTTCTGATGGTGGCCTTGCATTTATTCGAATCCTTAGCAAACACGAAGCAATTTAAGCCAAATATTGACCTCATCCAGTTTAGTTTACTATTGCTTAAAGAATATAATTTTTAAATGTTTAGAATAACTTATAACATTATTTTATAATTAATCGTGTACTTATTTATCTAAAATCATCTCAGATACCTCAATGCTAATTTGTGTCACTAAGATAGATAGGTTATCATTCAAAATTGAAAATCATCACCATTTTCTTTCCTCAAGGCAGTGGCAGAGAGAAAGCCATATTGAATGCAGATTTTAAGGTATTATACTTTTACTGCTGTCATTTATTATTCCAGTGATTTGGAAAGCCACCAGTTCACCTTAGGCTGCATTGTTCACAGTTTTCTTACACCAAAGTTTTACTGAGAGATGACCCACGGTTTTCAGGATGGCCCCACCTGCCACAGACTATTGTCAAATTTACCTCACTCACTTCATTAAAATATTAGAAAATTGCTAGACTAGGGCTAACATATTATACAATATTAAAGATAAATTTAGTTAATATAATTTATCATCCACAATCTTTTCATTCTCACCTGAAATAGTATAAAGCAACTTCTATTTGTATATAAATTCTAAAACTCAATCACTTAACTTATAATGGACACAGCTTGCTGAACTTTTTAAAGTCCCTCAGGGCTAGTTACCAGGTTCTGTTCACAATGTACATTCTTCACCTGGGTTATAGCATCATGGTGCTGTCTATATTATAGATTTTATATCCCACAAATCACCATTTTTACATATTCAAGAAAATTTTTTTCCATAAGTCCGAACTTGTATGTCACACTGCCTATTTATTACTACCTATCTGGTAACTCCTAGTTACTGAAACATAATGTACGAAAAATAATGACACCTTTGAAACTTGCCTGCTTGTACCTTCTCTACTCATTATATTTCTGTTCTCTCTAATCTACATAGTTTCCAAAGCCAGAAATATAGGAGGATTTATTTATTTATTACCATCGAATCTAATCGACATTCTATTGGGCCTCCTTTCAAGGATGTACATTTACTTTTTACATTTATATTTATATTTTTTGTCATTCGCTTCCTCCTCTGACTGTTCGCAAACTTTCCACTATGACATGCAAATTCATGATATATTTACACCTTAAATAGCATCTGCTGATGATCTTTCCCTTGTGAAGTTCACTCTACACATACAGGTTTTCTAATAACCCTAGAATATTACACAGTAATTATATTAGGCCTTTCCATCTGTTAAACAACTCTTATAGGGGAATAAATTGTTCATCACTATTCTTTATAATACATATACATCCATTAAATTCTGTGCTTTCTAATACATGAGTTATAACCAAGAATGTCTTATTGTGAGGAATTATGTCTCATTTTTTTTAAGACATAGCAAGAATCGCATGGAATTTTATTTTAAAGAGCAGCCTGGATTGAAAATTGGAATCCCACAAAATTATACACTCTGCAAGTCATTAAAGCATGCAGGGAGATTGAAGGAAAATATGATTATGATTTTACTTATATTCTGATTCTGTGCATGTAGCCTTTTCTGTAATGCATTGGCTTTACACAGAGTCCTAAAAAAGATAAGAGGTTCCATCTTGCTTCCCATAGTTAATCACAGGTATGTGGCCTGTTGTGCAAAAGGGCCAGGACCTCACATGAGTGCCCATACTCATGTAACCCAAATCATGTTCAGAACACAAAGAATGCTTTTCTTCTTTGTAAAGGTGCATAGTTCTACAAGTTCAAACATAAGAATAAAGGTTTTGCTGTCTAAAACAAGAAGTTTGACTAGGGAATAAAACAGATTCTTAACAGTAATTCACTTAGTAGTTAGGGCTAATATCTTCACATTTCCAAAGGGCATAATTCTGAAAAATCAATTTGATGAAGGAAAAATCATTAATCTCAAAGTGGAATTTTACACTTACCAAGAAAGTCACATGGAGTGTAGGCATGAGTTATTCTTGGTTGTCAAGGTAACTGAAGTTTTCGTTTCTCCACTAAGCAAGTCCCCATTATTCTCAGTTGCACCATGGATATTAGAGTGCCAAGTCCTTCTGCAAGGAGTTTTAGGATGATGTTCTCCTAAGGGCTAATCAATATGTGAAATTTCCCATGATGATAAGCCAGACAAATACATCATGACCTAATTTTCTTTTCATCTATCCAGTAAATCAGCTGTGAAAATCAGAACTGACCCATGTGCTCGGGGGTCTAAAAGTAATCACAGCTGACCTAATCAAGATTAAGAAGTCATTTATGTTTAAAAAAGAAAGAAAGATACCAAACCAGGAAGAAGTTAATAATACTTTAAGATGCTACACTTGAATTTTGTATTCCTTTGTTCTAGATGAATATAGATTCTGGAGATGAGGGAGGCACCTGCTATAGGCTAATTGCAGAGATCTCAAGCAAGATAGAACATCAAGGCAATAGTAATATAAATTTAGTAGAATCTAGCAAAGCTTATAAGTCTAGTAATTTCTCTAACATTTTCCTTTATGCTGGGAACAATTTTTAAAACTCTTTTTCTCTCTTTTGAAATTTTTAAATTCTAATCCAAATTATTTTGAGTTTTTACTATATTCTAAACACTCTACTATTTGTATATGTTTTACACACATCTTTAACAATCAGAGAAGT
Organism: Cynopterus sphinx; assembly: GCA_030015415.1. Classification (NCBI taxonomy): domain Eukaryota; kingdom Metazoa; phylum Chordata; class Mammalia; order Chiroptera; family Pteropodidae; genus Cynopterus; species Cynopterus sphinx. The sequence continues at coordinate 13,834,830 of CM057379.1, forward strand.
TTAAAGTGAAGGAGGTTATATGACCCACCAAAAATTACTAAGAATAGTATGGAATAAAGCATTATTCTGGAGTGCTCAGTATTTGAAATTTTCCTTCAAAGAGGGATTGATAATACTATGGTATAAAGTGATTATGAGAATTAATGATAGTAGAAACAGTGTAACACTTTGCACAGTGAATAATCACTATTTTCTCCTTTATTTTATCTCATTTATCTTTTAGTAATTCAAATAGATTTCAACAAGTACCCATACCTCATGTAACCCAAATCACAATTTTTGGGGAAAATTTTTTATGGAAAGTGACTGTGGATTGATACTTTTTAAAAGGTATGGAATTTGGGTAGTTTGAGCATTTACTGTTTATGATGATCAACATGAGGTAAAGTAAGAATTAAGCCTAGGTTAATTGAATAGAATAATAAAAAAACGTAGTGGATATTAAAGGAGAATCCATTAGCTTATCACTAATTTTGTGGATTAAGAAACAGACATAGGAAGATATAAAAATTTCTATAATATTTTTTCAAATCAAGTTTAAAATCTCAGGTAAAAATGAAATTGTCTTGCTGGTTTGTAGTGATTTGGAGTTTCTATATCTATAAATTCACATTTTAAATTATTAATTAATAAAATTACATCTCCATATAATGTAAAGTATAAAAACATTGTTTATAAGATAAAAACAAAAACACTTTCAAGGGCATTTAAATAAGTGGATGAAATTCTCTTCATGAAGATCACAAGAGTGTGGAACATAACTCTATGCCAAGTTATTATATTATTTAAAACAATGAAAAATAACATAGGTATTGAAACACAATACGTAAGCCATTGATTGTGAAAAGAAGAAAGCAGTATTATTAAACCAAAATCACATATAGAAAGATATTTCTCAGAGGCAGGCTAAGAACAAAAAAAATAATTTAAAAATAGAAATAAGTAGTTGTCACTTAAGTAGCAATTTTTATGTACTTGAGAATGTTCCTTTGGGTGAGAGAAAGGTGCTGTCAGAAACAATTTTTCTATGATAATGCAATATATTTTCATTACTGACACATACCTGTTTAAATTTAAATGAAGGAATGAATGAAAGGATGTAAATTCATGAATGTGATTCTTAAATTTAAATATTTCAAAAAATGTCTTTTGCTTACATATTTTGGGGTAGTCGTTCTTACACATATCACAATCTCATTTATATCTCACTAGAAATATAGTAAAAACAAAGATAAAATAGGAGAACATCTTGAGGGAGAAGCGTTGGAGTTGGCAGTATTACAGATATTGATCTCAGGATTTTTAAAAACATTTTTTGTTGTTGTTTAGAAATGATGTATATCAGAAGAAGGACAAAGACAGTACAGAGTGTCCCCTTGTATCCTTCACTCAGCTTCCAAATGTCTTGACTTGTTCTTTGGATTTATCTTGTTTGTTTCCTTCAACTTCTTGATTTTATAAATTTATATATTTTGTCTATTATCAAAAAAGTAATTAACTTTGGCACAAAGTACAGTAATAACTAAATTAAAGACTATATTTATTTTCTTAAATTTTTTTACTGTCTTTTTTTTCCCTCCAGGATGCATTGCATTTTAAATTTCATATTACATTGCATTTAGACACCATGTTACCTTAGCTTCCTTCAAACTATGACAGTTTTTCTTTTTCTTTCCTTTTTTTTTAATGACCTAGATACTTTTGAAAGATGCCAGTCAAATAACTTCTACTTGGATTCATCTGAACACCATAATGTGGTGTCCTTCTCATCCAATTGTATCAGGAGGAATATGATATCCATATGACTCACTCCCAGTAATAACTTTGAGTGGTTGGTAATGTGGTATTTGCCAGGTTTTTCTATTGTAAATTTACTGCTTTTCTTTTTCTGAATTCTACTCAATAGAAACAAGTCAAATTAGCCCACATTCAAGGGGAAGGAAATCAATCTCTATTTTTGGATGTATATAAACATCACCATAGTAATTAAATATTTTCAGAGAGATATTTTGAAGCTATATAAATATTCCACATTTCCTAAAGGTTTTGACTACAAAATTTCACATTTATTCGTCCACAATTATGACTGTGGTGTTCTAAAGTGGAATTTCTATTAACTGTTAAAAAATAATTAAAACTTGTTAAATATAATAAAGAAGACTATTCAAAACAGAATAATCCTGTAATGGAGAGAGATCAGGCTCAACTTCAAATATGAAAAGGAAAGGTGGGGAATTATGAGCCTAGGAATATAGAAGTGTGTGTGTGTATGGGCGGGGGGAGTGTGGGTCAGTGGATAGAAATTACTAAGAGGAAACATCAGGGTAAGAGATGATTCTGACCAAACCAATGACAAGATTCTTGCTATAGTTAGGCCACAGTCACTGGACATCACCTGAGGGTTGGTAGGGAATGAGAATTTGACCAGATATCAAGAGTGATCAGATATTGAAAGTCGATGATTCTCAATAATTTGAATTAGTAAAATTCTTGCTCTTGAGGACAAGGCCCAAGGACCTGGCCTCATCAACAAAGGGCTTAGAGGGGCCTGACTAAAGTTTGGTTAAGGAAAGTCTTGGTCATTGCCTCATTCTTTTTACATTTATAAACCAGAATTTTTCTGTAAGGAAGATGTATACCTTCTCTTCAATTTATTATTTATGCAATCCTTTGTATTAGCTCAATTTCATGGATATTTATTTTAGAATACATTACATTGGCACACAATTCTCGTAGTTTATTTCTTCTCAGGTTGTCTTGAATACATCTTCATTCCTGAAGGATTTTTGTTTGTTTGTTCAATTTATGATTCTGAAAGTTTTATTTCTTCAGCACTTGAAAAATAATGCGGCATTTACTTTCTGTCTTTGTGGTTCCTGGTGCAAAACTTACTCTCATTTCTCATTTTTCCTCAGTAGCTAAGGGGTCTTTTCTGAAGGTTTCAAAATTTTTTTCCTTGTCTTTATTTTTAAAAAATTTGATTATTATGTTCTTTGGCATGGACTTATTTGGATTTATCCTGTTTGGTGTTCAGTAACCTATTGTTTTTCTGCACATTTGTATACTTCATCAAATTTCAAATTTCAGAAATTTTAACCCATTTTTTCTTCGCATTGTTTTCAGCCTCATTGACTTTAATAGTTTTTATTCTTCTAGGATTCCAGTGATACAAATGTTAGAATCTTCATTAAACTCTTCTAGGCTTCTGAGACTTTAGTTTTTTTGTTTTCAGCCTGTTTTCTCCTTTTTTTATTTCCAGATTGGACAATTTCTAAAATTCTATTTAATTTGCACTGATTCTTTTTTCTATCATCTCAAGTGAGTTCTTTAGCCTCTTCAGTGATTGCTCCTTTCACCTCCACCACTCATCTTTAGCCAGGGCTAGAATTTTTCCTCCCAATTTTTTTCCTTCTCTTTCTACTGCAGTGGGTTTCCACCAATGCCCATAGACTACATTTTTTTTTCTTAACCATGTATCTTAACATATATATATATATATATATATATATATATATATATATAGTTATATATATAGTTATATATAGTTATACATATAGTTATATATATAGTTATATATTTAAACATTACATAATAATTATATATAGTAGTTGCCTCTTATCTGTGGTTTTACTTTTCGTGGTTTCAACTATTCGTAATCAACTGTGATCTGAAAGTATTAAATGAAAAATTCTAGAAATTAGCAACTTATAGTTTCAAATTGTGAATCATTCTGAGTAAGGTGATAAAATCTAGTACTGTCCCACTTTTTTCCACCTGGGACATTAATCATCCCCTAGTTCAGTGTGTCCGTGCTGTATATTCATCAGTCATTCATCAGTCATTTAGTAGTTATCTCACTTATCAGATTGGGAGAGAGAGAGAGAAGAGAAACCACATTTACATAACTTTTATTACAGTATATTGTTATAATTGTTCTATTTCATAATATTTTCTCATTGATCTCTTTCTGCACCCAGTTTATAAATTAAACCGTATCATAGTTTTGCATGTATAGGAAAAATCATAGTGTATATGTTTGGATATTATTCCTGGATTTAGGCATTCGCCGGGGGATGTTGGAACATATCCTCCATGAATAAGAGTGTACTACTGAATACATGATTATAAGATACACCTGGATGGGTTCTTGAAGTACCTCCTGCCTCTGCTAAGTAAACACCATATGTAAAAACTTTCTAAGTATTTTTCTTAATCTCCCATGTTAGCACCTGGTGGAATTAAAGGAAAAATAGCCTAGAAGTACATGTAGATTTCCCAGTCTCTTGTCTGCTAGAACTTCACATTCTCATGCTAGCCAATATTCAGTCTTTATAAACTTATTTAAATTTTCTAGTTGAATTTACTCATCAGATTATATGAACAGCTGTCTCTCCCAGATAAGCAAATTCTCAGATTCTATTTTGGTCCTCAGGGTCCTAGATTTCTTTAGATTTTAGGTATGTTGTTTGACCTTCAGTTCTCTAATGTTTTCAAAAAAAGTTCTTAATTTATAGTTGATATGGCTTTTCATCTTGCTCTAAGGGTGGAAAAAACATTCTCTCCAGCTCCTTCAAACTCTGAAAACTGGAATATGGTGCTACTTTTAGTCAAAAGAGTCTGAAAAAGCTGGAGTTTTGTTTCTACCCTTAGAACAAGATAAAAAGCTACAACCACAGAAGAGGAATTAAGTAGAAATATGAAAACCTAAAATACGTCTGCTATCACTTCTAAAAGGCATCTTAATACTTTACAAATTAAAGAGATTAATTAAAAGAGGCACTTTTTGTTTTTCATAAAATCCTAAAATTCGAATAACCAAATTGAGGAGAATTTGTGAAGAAACTATATCTAATTTGTTTAAGTTAAATGATAGAGTATCAAATTCATTTTTCCTAGCTACAGCAAAGTATTTTGAATAGATTTGTAAAGAAAATAATAGGATTAGAATTGATATTATTTTTTTCTGCAGATGGGAAAATGGTAAAATGCAGATCAAGGAAATTGAATAATTTCTGTCTGTAAGTAATATCATTATATAAATATTCAAAATTTAGCAGTACTCTTCTTTACACTCAGTCAGATAAATCAGAATTAACTTAGTCACATCATATTTAATAATTTAGAACATAACATTCTCAAAATCTGATGAAATATAAACCATTAGATGAAACACTGATTGGTTAACTTAACTAATGTTATCTTCCTGAGCAATAATAGAATTGTTTTCACTCTTTATCAAACACATTTTTCTTCAAATATAATATTATGAAATATCTGTGCATGAAAATATCTGTGCATTATACTAGTGTCATGAGTAATCTATTCAAGACTATGAGCATTTCAGTTCAGCTGTTCAATATATGTTTATTTAAGCTCACATCTTCCCACTCAACAAAATTTCTAAGAGAGCACAGCTCAATGAAAAATTGAAGAGGGAGTGATAAGTGGAAAAAAAGTCTATTTCTAATAAGCTATAATCATAACATTATATGAAGCTCTATTGTTTATTCTGTAGTTGATATGATAGTCTTTCAAAGATAAGAAAGAACAAGGGGGAAAAGGTTGGCAAATAATGTTACAATTCATATAGAAATTCTATGTATTTTAAAAAATAGATACTCAGCTTTCTGAAAATTCAATTAAACTGAATCAACTCTAACCCTGCTTTCTGAAGATTATATAAGACAGTGGTTTTTAAATATTTTTATTTTATATGTTTAAATCATGTGAACATTCAACCCAAATACATGTATTATTATTTACAAACAAGATATGTAAGATTATTATATTATATAATTTGTAAAATGTGCAGATAAAATTAAAATTTAATAATATAAGATAAAGATAAAACTTTTTGAGTTTATATTTCATACAAATAAACTCTAAAATTATATCATTTTAATGAGGGAAATGTGATTGTACATTTTATTTTTTTAATTTAGTGAAAAGGAAGATCTCATTCTAACTTCAGATTAATACTGTATGTTCATGGCTGCTATAGCTGAAAAATATACCTCCCAAAGATTCACAGATATAAATATATCATTGGCTCTACATACTAAACTTTGATGCTTACTTTTTAAGTATAACCATTATTTAAACAAATATACATATTGGTATAGTCTATTCATGTATATATGAATATATAATTAGATAGTTATGTGCAAATATTCATATGTACATAAATACACACACATACACACACATCCTATTATGTGTATGGTAATTTTAAACAATGGCTGCCAATTTTTTGCCACTTCTCTCATTGAGAGATGGAGATTTCTATTTCTTCTTTGTTTAAGCAAGGTTTTGACTACCTCATCCAAAGGACTATGGCATGGCATAAATTATGTTCTGTGACATCTGGGGTAAACTATAAAAGGCAATTTGTCTTTTTTTCTATGGTCGCTGAAACTTTCAGGCTTAGAAGTCCAATGGCCCCCAAAGCCATCATGCTGAAAGGAAGCCCAGCCCACTTGGTGACACCATATAGTGGTGGTCTGGATAGCCTGCTAGTCTTCAAGCCATGCCAGATCAAATGTGAAAAGATAAGCCCACAAATGATTCTATGCCCTACCCATCATGGGACTCCAAGCCTTCAAGTCCTCCCAGTGGAGGCCATAGAAAACATTTAACATAGGTAAGATGTCCCTTTTTAAATCACAATTTATAAACCACAGAGTTTGTAGACATAATACAATGGTGTTCCAAGATACTAAATTATTCATTAATTTCTTATACAGCAATAACAAGTGGAACAGTGTGCAATGAATCACTTTAGGTATTATTATACACAAAATAAATGCAATACATCGTCTCTGCCATGAATAACTATTCTGGTTTCTTAGATTACTTGGCCATTTGAAACCTCATAAGTCTCTCCTCAGCTAATAACCTGGTTGTAAATAATGCACATTTGAAATAATCAATAGATCATACAAAATATTCAGTGTAAATTACTTTTTTCTTGTTATGGAAGAAATATCAGTGAAAGAATCAGGTTCCAACAAATAGATAGTTGAGTGGAATTTTCCTTCCTTATATTGTAAATGTTCCAAGGCCCCACTGTTATAATACATTTTTAAAAATTGCTTGTGTTTTTGAAATAGCAATTAAGACTTGTTATTCTTTGTAGGAAATTAAAGACCACATTTATATAAAACATTACTATTTCTAAGTCTTTTTATATTTACAATGCAATTAATATAACTTTGTAAACTGATGGTTAATTCTAGAAGAGCATTATTTTCTAAAACATACTTTATCTAAACATTAGTTTTGATTTCCAAGACATGTATGACTTTCATGAAATAATTTTTCTTCAAGGTTGACCTCTTCAACTAAGTGACATTAAGCATTTAGTTTGTATTATCCTAAAACAAGATAACAGGCTAAAAGGTGGATAATAATATTAGACAAATAAAGGATGTATTGTATTTCTTAAAAACTAAATTACTCAATATAATTACTTCCCATTCTTTAAAGTATTGAATATGTTTCTTTTCTCTCATTGTCTTATCTTTGTTATGTATATCTCATTTGTACAAGCATTAATTAATCTTTCCAACAGGAGTAGGGAGTGCAGTCCTTGCCAAAAAGTTTTGAAATTTGGTTAGATATGTTTAATTAAAAGTGTGGCGGAAGGTCCCTGGTGATATTAAAATATATTTTTAAAAGGAGAGCTAATCTGTGTGTTTCAATGTTTTCAAATTCAATTACTAAATATTTCCACAGTAGTTGTAAGTTAAACTTAGTAATTATAAATTCTCTGTTTTGTTTTCCACAACCTATCTGAACTTTTGTGGCATTTTGCGGTTAATTCATATTGTAGGTTCTTTCATAATTTAATCAGTTGAATCATATTCATTGTTTGCTTTTCTTTGCTCATGAAAGAGCTCTATCTAACTAATCTATCATCTATCTAATCTATCATCTATCTATCTATCTATCTATCTATCTATCATCTATCTATCTATCTATCTATCTATCTATCTATCTATCTATCTATCTATCTATCATCTATCTATCTAATCTATCTCTTCCTCTCTCTCTGTCTCAGTTATATACTATTATTTACCAAGGCTTTGTCCTTGGAATCAACTGTGCCCTGTCCTGGGTACTTTAGGTGTTCTGTATTGATAACTATGAAGCAGAATATGGGACAAAAAGAAAAGAAGGCATTGATCAATGATCATGGGCTGCTATACTAAAGGGTGGGAGATGACAGAACATATGCCATATTCTTAAAAGATGACCATATGTTCTGTTTGCAACAGCCCTAGTTTATATTTGTTGTCATCTCATTCAGTTTAGCATTTCTATACCAGGACACTTTATTTTTTTATCCAACCCTTTCCAGATATAACATAATAAATAAACACTTCTCTTCCAAGGACAAGTTATGCTTTAATGAAATCTTAAATGTATGTATTTCAACAACTCAAGAAGCTTAATGATAAATATGTAGCTTAAAAAAAATTGGATCTTTGTGTCCCTTATGGAGTCTGTAGGAATGGCTCTGATAATATGAAAACCAAAAGAAACAAGTCGGTGGAGGGTATGCGAATTTAGTTATTTTAAGACTATCCCCCAAGAAGACGAATTATCACAGGTGTCTATAGTAAATGTCTGTGCATATCACTTTTTGAAGCCTGGCTTTCATTGAGATCAAATGACTATTGTTCTAAAGTGACTTTACATATATTCTGTCACAACCTTTCTTTGTACAGACGTAACATGGAGCAAAAGGTGCCAGCGTGTCGCCTCCTTAAGCAGAAATCTAGATTTCTCTTTAAAATTCTTTTGAATGTAATTTCATTTTCTCTTTTTAACTGCCTGTCCCTAATCAGATTGTAGAAATGTCTGAACTCTTGAACAGCTATGTTTTAAATCAATCTACATGCTATAATAGTAGTGAATATATTTTTTGTTGTAGTTTAATACCAGTTGGAAATATTTAGTGAAATGTTCTACAATTAAAACAGCAAATACAGTCTATGTTCATGCTACCCTGAACAAGCCCTATCCTGTCTGACCTCAGAAGTTAAACAGGGCCGGGCCTGGTAAGTACTTGGATGGGAGACCTCCTAGGAAGACCAGGTGCTACAGGCATATAAAATAAAAAATAAGGAATTGTAAACTGACAAGGTTCTTGCAATTTGTGAGGTCAACCAAGGGTTGCCTCACCTAAAAAATAATAATAATAATAAAAACAAACTGCAAAAACGGATTTTTAAGCTTTTAGTAAATTACAGTTATTAAAACATATATTTCCAACAAGAAACCATTTGTAATTATCTCTATAAAAGCAAGAGTAGACTGGAAAATATTAAATAAAAAGAGCTAAAATATCCTACATGGTTTAATTTTGAATTTTGAATAACTCTACTTGTTGGACGAATATACTTTTATAACACTTACTTTTTATTTGAATCAATGTGTGTTCTGTACCAAAACTGGGTAAAACTGGGCAAGGATTTGACTTGTCAGCCAGTGCTCTAAAAAAAATATTGTTAATAATCATAAAAAGAGAAAACTTATTTAATAAGTTTCAATTTATAAAGTGTTTATCAGGGAAAGGCTCTCTAAATGCAGAAATAAGTGCAGCATTGGTGAAAAACCCTAAAAGTTAAATATTTACTCATTCAAATGAGGGAAAAAATAAGAAAACACTCTATCAGAATTTGTTTTTAGCTAAGCCCCTTAGAGAAATTACTTTTCAAATGAAAAATATTATGATTTAAAGGAGTGTTTCAATTTCAAATTTTACAATAATAACATACAAATTTGAAGATAATTACTGATGCTTTTATAAAAATAAACTAAAATAATCATATTTAAAATGGATTTACCAAGTAAAAATACAATAAGCTTTTAGGGACAATTAGGGCTAAGAAGCTAATTCACATAAACAAATATTCAGAAGACTTCCTCTGCTCTTTTTATTCTTAATTTGCTCCTTATATAATAAAAGTAAACAATTTAAAAAATTTTTACTTCACTGACAAGGTTGTGTTTCTGTTTTAAAGATAATTTTATTTCTAAAAACATAATGAAAATATTTACTACATTCACCAATATTATGAATTAATATTTTAGTAAAACAAAAATGTTTCAAAGTTAGATTATTTTATTGAAAATTGTCCCCATTTACGTGATAAGTTATATAGTCAGGCATATATTAGGTTATATTCTTTAAGACCTGTCAGGATGAGAGCGATAATGGAAATAGCAGGAATTACTAGATTTCTGTTTTAATTGAGTGAGTCATTGGGGCTGTTCCTTTTTTTCTGGATGCTTGTGTAACAGAAGTCAGTGCTCATGGGTGAGTCAATTTCGTATACACGGTAAATGCTGTGCTAAACCTACTCCATCATACCAAGTCTGCTTTAGGACTGTGTTGCCTGCAGGCTGAATCAAATATTTGATTGTTCATTTGTAATTGGAGAAACAACTCATTTCAGTTCAAATAAGGAAGTAGTGGACCTTTCTGCAAATGAGTTAAGAACCAAAAAGTGTTCAAACAGTACACTGTAAAGATGCGTGAATTGAAACAGAAATAATATATTGACAAATCAGCTAAAAGGAAAGAATCACAAGGTATTTTTTTTATAATAAATATTTATAAAGCACCTATTGTATGCTAGGTAGATATAAGTTGTTCAAAAAGTATAATCTCTATTACATAGAATATACTATAGAGTTAGACATTTAGAAGATAGGAAGATAATTATAGTCAAACAGGAGAATTTAGGACAGGTCACATATGAAAATTAGAAATTGCAGGGAAAAAAAAGAAAAAGGTTTATGAACACAGTGTAATCCTATTACCTAGAGAGTGAAAAAAAAAAATAAAGAAGGAACTTCTCCTACGTAAATCCAAGTCAGGAAATGGATTCTCAATACCGCAGTTTCTGAGTTATAGTAATAAAAGTCCTGCTAATGCTGGCTGCAGATCTGAGATTTTTATGTGGAGCTTGAAATATCCTGGGACAGTCTTCAATCATAGCAACATGATTCTATATTCCCAAGGACCTGGTCTTCAAAAGCAATATTGCAAGGATGAAATCAGTCACATTAGCATTAAAAAATTTACATACTTTGCTCTCATGTCCCATCCAAGAGGAATAGCTCAGATTTGCTATTTCTGGCTAGGCACAGACATGCAAACCAAGAAGGAGATTCTCGGTAAGTTGGTAATAGAGCAGTGCATGATCTCCGCATATAAACATCTTTAGAACCTTATGAAGGAAAGTAGATTTATTAAGTTGCAAAAAGCTAGAGGAACAATAGGGAAATATCCTAACAGATAACAGAAAATCAAGGAAATTGTTCATAATCTTCTTAGAAGAACAGGGCTTTTCTTTGCAAAATCCTGACGTTGAGAGCTGAATCGGGAATAATAACATGTTTCATGTGAGAATATAGTTCAGGGAGCCTTGTACCATTGTAAATAAGATACATCCACTAAAATGTCAGAAAGTCAGCAGGAGATTACAGAAACTGCTGAGAAATAATGACATATATAGAAGGTAATAGCAAGGAGATTTCCTGATAAAGCCCCCTTTCTCTGAGACCTGAGCAAGAAGGTCTGCACCTTAGGTCAAATTCAGAGAAGAGGACAGTAGAAGAGAAGACACAGGTGACGTTGCATCAGGCCCAGGGTAACAATGGCAGAACAAGCCCTGTTCTGCAAAAGCAGATAAATGAGCATAAACAGAGAACAGACAAGGAGAATTTGCTGAAGAACCTGATTCATTCTAAAGGATGCAAGCCAGATATCCTTCTATCACATGAGACTGGCCTCAAGACAAGCCATCAGATTTTCTTCCTGTTGATAGAGTTGTAGGGAAATCTGAAAACAACATGTGTTAATCACAGTTTCTTGTTTGAGCATCAAGGGATCAGCTGGCCATACTGTTGGTTAAAGTCAGGAGCCTGTGGGATTGACATAATAGCTTTGTAGGGCACGTGAAAGAAGTTCTTTTAAAAACTTCAGTTTGATATGTAGCAGAGAATATATCCATGGAGAGAAACTTTAAAGGTAATTCCTGATATAAGGGCTTCCTGAAGCACTCAGTAGCCAATGGATAATCTACAAAGGAGAGAAGTTCTTTAGTAGGAAGGATTATGTTAGCGAGAATAGGATAGAAGAAGGTGTTGGTTTAAAACAAACAAATAAAAAAGAGTTATTAACTCATGGACCTGAACAAAGCCAATGCAGTAGAAGAATAGGCCCTGAGGGGAAGAGCTCATGGGAGAAGGATGGGGAACATTGTGGGGTACAAGATTTGTCATCTTGGGCCTTGCAGGCCATTGTAGTTAGTTATTTTTTTTTATTATTTTTTTTTATGTTTTTTGTTTTTTTGATGTCTTTTAGGATCCCCCCCCCACACACATTTAAAACACAATGACCTATAGTTTTACTACAGTGTGTCTAGATGTGGAATTTGTTTCAATCGTCTTGGGTCTCATTTGCCCTTTTAAATAGTGAAGATATGCTATTTTTAAATGGACAATTCTGAGCCATCACTTATCAGCAATTATTTCTCTGCCATTATCTGCATGCTTTTTTTTATTCAAGAATACCCATTAGTTATCCTTTCTCCTCTTTAAGAAATATAATGCACTTATTTTAAAATCATTTTCAGAATATCTACTATTGAATTCCTTTGTAAGTTCTTGATTTCATAAATAATGAGGGTTTTTTTTTTACCTTTTTGCCATTATTTTTCCTCATTTGCTGTGTAATCTTTGCCAGTTCATTGCTCATTTTTAAAAGTTTTAGTTTCCCCATATTTTTTGTGTTTTGTTTTCTTTGGTTTTGTTTTTTATCAGGGTCCACCTCTCCCCAGCTGGTGATTTTGTCATTGCCTGCCTACAACCCTGAACCCCACACCTTCATGTGGCTGTTCAGAGGTAACCAGGGCGATATCATCACTGGAGTAGCCAGGCCCCTGCCAATGTTTAATATTTGTCACTTTTCTTCTCACTACCCTGTGTGAGCAATATCTGTAAAAGTCATGGCCATAGGCCTCAGTTTCTGATGATTTATGGGCTTCATTCCTGAAATGAAGTGACTAGTTTCATGTCGTGAGCCTGGGTTTGGTCCTCTGCAAGGCATGGGCCACTCAACCACCAGAAATCAAATTCCACATGCCTCTCCTGTGCCTGGAATTGGGATGCAACAGACTCTTGGTTTTAGCTTTTCTTTTCCTGCTAATAAATTGAAAAGTTTATCTTGTTTGGAGGGTATCCCCATGTTAACAAAGAAAACGCAATATGACTTTGAAGCACTCTGTCAAGGAATGACAATATCCAAATTACAGTTTCAAAAGATCGGCCACTCCTGCAGCTGCACCCAGTGTGAGTCAGAGGGGCTTAAAGTGGGAGCAGTTATAGGATTATGGGACACAGGAAGCAACTACAATGACGTATTTGAGATAAGGAAGCAAAATAATGGTGTGAATCAGGAAAAGTGTCACTGACCTCCACGTGTAAAATGGCAGTTACTCCAGCCTCTTACTGGCAAGTGCAAGTGGCATAAGAAAGACTCCACACCTCAGATTAATTCCCCTCATTTTTATTCACCCTTTTCTGGCCTCAGCATAGATCATGACTCCTACCTATTTATCACCCTCCATTTGTAGAATTTTGTGTTCATTTAGTTTTATATTCTCATGATCTCTGACATTCTTTACGACTAGATTTATAATGAGCCATATTTGTGTGTCCTAAGTCTCCTTTCTTAGTTCCTCAAAAGCAGAATAATGTGGTCTGATTCCCTTTGGGTGATAAAATTTCTTCCATGAAATGGATTTAAAAACGTTTTTAAATCAATTGTGATATTGCTGAGCATAAGACAAAATTCAAATAAAAGGGAAACGAGTGTGACCTGAGTCAAAGGCAACTCAGTGGCCTCCCTGAATCTTCTTTTGTATTTAAAGATTTAATACTCATATTCATTCCTGTATCTCAGGTATTTTGCCTGTACAGAGGATGATAAGCAGTCCTACTTTTTAAACTCATATTATTTTTATAAACCAATCCAAAAACAAGGGTTTAAAAGTTGTACTATTATATGTCTTTATATGAAAGCAATGATTACTTTGATTGATCTTAATGCTTAGTCTTTTAGATTTTTAAAAGTGTTAAAATTATTTAAAATATACAGAATTAAAGATAATAATGTTACTTGGAGTCTGAAAAACTATCACATGTACTTTTTGAGAAACCATTACACAAACATAATCTAGACATCACTACCATGGTTCTAGTTATTTGAGAAATATCATTGTACACACCTCCATAGAACAGTAGAGTACTATGAAATGCTAAACATTTGACAGGGAGCCAGAATCCTCTAATCAATCTACAAAGAAAAAAAAAAGTTGCTTTTTAACTAAGAGGTTTAAGACATTTTTAAAACTTTAACAAAAAAATCAATATTACTTTTCATAATTGTCCTGTGGTGTAGTTAAAACTGTAGTTATTCTGGACATGAAATACTGACTGTAAAATGTCAAAATGCCATGATATATGAGTAAGGAAAATTACCTGAATAGTATTTCATTCCAAGATATAAAGATTTATCAAATATTTTTGAAGGCTACAGTTATGAAATTTATAAAAAGTCTAAGTTAAAGGTAATGTAGAATTGACCCTCTCCTCATTTTCCCCTCTCTACTTCACCATACATTTCTGCATCTCTTGCAATAAGGTCATTTTCACTGGTACAAAGAGACATAAACTTATGTGCTCTTTACAGTAACAACTTTACTTGTTATTCTGGCCTCCTACCTTCTCAATGGCATTTGCCAAGGCTTACCATGGAGATTTTTCTATTTGTAGATCTGCCCTTCACAGAACATAAACCATGTGTGGCAACCTCAGATCAAAAGCCTCCTGCTGGAGATAGAAACATTTGCAGATTGTAATTGAACTTCTTTCTTCCCAGGCACTGTGCAACCCCCTCCCTCAATTCAGGAAGAACTGTAAATTATGAAGTTAAGGTAGAAGTTTCTCTCAAATGTCCCAATGCCCAATAAATCTGTTAAAATTTGCTATTTTTATTTTCAAGGTATAAGTATGTAGTTCTTACTATTCTTCCAATTTTAACTAGAACTTTCTTATTTTTTTCTATGATAATATCAGCATTCGATGTATTTTCAGCCATGTGAGATTTTTGCTTCAAGATTGACTTTTGGTTCATACTTTATAATTATTTTGTTTCACTCCTGTTCATTCTTCCTTTTTGTTCCTCCTATACGAAAACATAACATTTTACCTGAAAATTTTATTTCTTCCTTTTTATTGAAATATTTCTGAACAATTATTTCACTTCATTCACATTTATTTACAAGTGATCTGTTTGGTGTTTCAAATAATTAAAATGGAGCAAGTTTCAAAAGCTAACATCAAGCCATGAACACACTACCAAAAGAAACCAGTCATAATTTGGTAAGCTTTTATCCATAGTTATATTTTTTAAATACACATAAGGTCGCAAATAAAAGTCCCTAGGGGACTTTCCCAGAGAGAGACAATTAATATTGCAAATTATTTAAATTAGGCAATAACTTTATACATATTATGGTAAGCAATATAATGGCCACCCAAAGATGTTCATGCCTGAATCCCTGAAACCTATGGATAGGTTATATAATCTAGCCAAGAGGAATTAAAGTTGCATATGGATTACATTTGTAAATTATCTGATTATTTCATAACAGGGAGATTATGTTTGGATTTCTAAGTGGGTCCAACGTAATCACAAATGTCCTTTAGAGTGGAAGAGTTAGTGAGGCAAGAATAGAGGTCAGAGTCAGAGAAATTTGAAGATGTCATGCTTCCTGTTTTAAAGACAAAGGAAAAAACCATGAGTCAGGAAATTGGACAGCCTTTAGAGGCTTAAAAAGGCAGAGAAGTGGATTCTCTCCTAAGACCTCTAAAAAGGAATACCACTTTGTCAAAATCTTGATATTAAGACAATGAAATTCTAGCCTAAATAATAAATTTGTATTGTTTTAATTCACCAAGTTCTTGGTAACCTTTTACAGCAGCACTAAGAAATTAAGACTCATACATATTTTGCTTTTAATTTTTATTTATTTACATTTTTTAGGCGAGGCAACCCTTGGTTGACCTCACAAATTTCAAGTATCTTGTCAGCTTACAATCCCTTATTTCTTATTTTTTACGCTTATAGCACCTGGTCTTCCTAGGTGGTCTTCTATCCAAGTGCTAACCATGCCCAATCCTGCTTAGCTTCCAAGATCAAATGGAATCAGGTTTGTTCAGGTGGCATGGCCAAAGATATATTTTGATTTTTAAATTTCAAACTGTATATATATATATACTTTAAAAAAATTCTATAGAATGCCCAATAAATTCAAAGTGACATTATTAAGTGGTTTGTAGGCTTTTATTGAAAGATCTATATGTGGATAAAGAATATTTATTGACTGGTTTGAAAAACATTAATTTTTAATTTTTTCAAAGTTTGATTTATTCTTTATATTAGTTTGCAAAATAATATTTTATATTTTTTTCTTTAATTTTTCAGTGTGGTAAATGATATGCGATTTTTATACTTAGACTATTAGGAATAAAAACAGTAGTCATTGATTTTATTTTATGCATATATTAGAATCAATATTACTTATATTTAGTAGGAGAATTAATGTACTTGTGCATACGCGAGGTAGATATAAATATTTTATTGTGTGCAAACACAAATAAATTCTGTTTTTATCGGAAAACGATTTACTGTTTTATCAGGAAAATACTTGTAAAAAGTGTGTTGCTAACATTTGATAAACTATCTTATTTCTGCATTTAATTTTTTTTTGTCCACCCTTCGTTTGGCAATCGTCAGCTTTGTTCTCTATATCAATGGTCTGTTACTTTTATTTTGTTTATTCATTTTTTTTAGATTTCATATGTAAGTGAAATCATACTTGTATGACTTATTTTACTTAGCATAATACCTTCTAGTTTCATCCATGTTGTTGCAAATAGCAAGATTTCATTTTTTTTAATGCTGAGCATATATATACATATATATATATATATATATATATATATATATATATATATATACACACATCGTATCTTTATCCATTCACTTAGTGATAGACACCTAGTTAGCTTCCATATTTTGACTGCTGAAAGTAATGCCACAATGAACATAAGGGTGCATATATCTTTTTAAATTAGTGTTCCTGTTTTCTTTGAATAAATCACAGAAGTAGAATTTTTGGGTAATATGGCAGCTCTATTTTTAATATTTCAAAGAATTTCTATATATTTCTTCCATAGTGGCTGCATCAGCTTACAATTGCACCAACAGTGTATGAGTTTTCTCACATCCTCTCCAGCACTTGCTACTTGTTGATTTTTTGATGGCAGCCATTCTGACAGGAGCAAGGTGGCATCTCATCGTGGTTTGATTTGCATTGTCCTGATGATTAGTGATGGTGAGCACATTTTCATACGCTCATTGTCCATCTGTAGGTCCTCTTTGGAAGAAAATGTCTCTTCAGGTTCTCTGCCAATTTTTTAATTGGATTGTTTTTAGGGGGGAGGGTGTTGTTATATTTTTATATTTTAATTTTTTTCTAAAATGAAATGTATAAAGTTGCATAAAACATTTATTTGGTTTTATTTTCCTTCTCTTCTCTCACTGTCTTTGTGTACACTCTCATATTCATTCTGTGTAATGTGCGCACAGCTAGATTATTTGATTATTATTTAGCATCCAATTACTAATTTGTATTTTTTTTTTTCTTAAAAAGACTTAGACAAAACACCTATGAAATCAGTAGTGGCTATGTTTTTTTAATATTATAGGAAGTCCTCAAATCAAAATCATAACAGAAGACTCTGATAATTAGAGTTCCACATATTCACATTTCACTATTATATGTAAGAAAAATTAACTCCCTAAGGAACATATTTATATGAATTGTGTAATGTAAGATTTGACTATACAGATTTGCTACTTGGCTTATGGAAGCCGCTATGCACTCTGATCTGGCGCCCTTATACCCAGAGGGACTTTTCTCAATGCTGGGAATACAATTTTATTACTGTCATCTTTAAAACACAAACCTGAAAGCCTAGTTGGAAGGAAATGTACTTTTGCATCAATCTCAATTCAAAACTCACTTCAAAAATTAGTGAATAAAAACTCAGTGAGAATAGCATTAATGAGATAACAAAGAGAACCAAAAGATTTGTTTTGTTTTATGCTTTTTGCCTAACTTATCGTACTTTTTAATTTGAGGTATATAATGTTTTCAAAGCTACCATTTTGAAATAGCTGCTAGAGTACATTAGTATCAATTTTATAGTTAGAAATTTTCAATTAGAAATAAAAATATCTGATGGCCTTGACTAGTATATCTGAACATATTTCAATTTTGGTAACCTGGACTATGGATCACATAACACTTTTGATTTAATATAAAGTCAATTAAAATTGACAGTCTTCCCTTTGATTAAAATTCTTTTGCAGCAAATTGAAAGCTAGTAGAGCTATTTTCTGTGGTTGCTTTGCATACTAAGTAAACAATGTGTATTGTCACCAATAATACTTTATGCTACTTTAATATTTCTGATAAATTATTTCCATTCATATTTTACCAAAATATATACATATGTATAAAGTTTTTCATGATGAAAATTGTTTAATTTTTTCTCTCTTCTATAATCTATGAATGATTATAATTATCTATTCCATTGAGGCAGAAAAGTAACCCAAGTAAGTAAGGAGACAAAGAATTTAATATATAAAATAATGAAACCAGGCATATATATATATATATATATATATATATATATATATATATATATATACGATTTCAATTATAGCCTTTATGACGTCCTCAGAGGTCATGATTTTCAGGATGAATTTCTATCTCACCTTGTTATGCATAGAATGAGGTGGTTGTTCTTGGTCCTATTGGCCTGATATAGCATGTTCTTCACTCTTATACTTTGTCTTGTTATATTATCAGCAATAGCAAGTATACATTAGATTCAAAGGAACATCATCATTTTAACAGAATGAATCCTGGGCCTGTACCCAAACATATACTGAGTATTTAGAAAACCAACAGACCTCAGATTGTCTTTCCTTATAGAATCTGTCACAGGTCTATTCACATGGTAGCCAGGGAAAAAAGACATCTAATCTTTCCTGATATTACAAGAGAATCAAAATGAACCAAACCTATAATAACTGCAGATTTGAAGATGAGTATACAAATAAAATATAGTGTTTTCTTAAAACCATGATAGACAAAACTGTTGTTCCCCAAGGAACTGCTGGCTAGAGATTCCTATGCATGTAAATTAGAATTGATGTTCTCTCTGATGAGTGAGTGGAAGGTTTGTGGGCCTGGGTTAATGAGGGACTGCTCTCTGAATAAGTAACATTTTAGCTGAGAGCTTACAGAAGACAGAACCGTGGAATGGAAAAGATACAGGGATTAGTTTGCTCCAAATGTCAAGGACAGTTAAGTAAAGGAACAGAGAAGGTGTGAGAGGGCAGAATATGTGAAATGAATGAAAACTAAGTCTGCCTAGTTACAGAGTACAGGAAGGGAGGTCTTAGGATCCAGCCTGTATTTGTCCCAGGAGAGAGCAAAGAAAAAGGCTGCAAAGATTTGTTCTTGAACTTCTCGAAGATATACAGCACTCACCTGCATATTTTAGGAAATAATGAACCCATATTTGTGACAATAATTTGCATCATTTTTAAATTTAAGAAAGTTCTGTAAGATCTCTGTTAACTATGATGTTCACAACAATCCTTTAGTACACAAGAGTGGGATATTTTAAAATGCACTTTGTTTACTCATCTAATTAGTTCTTCTAACATTTACTGAGCATCTTCTATGTACCATGCCTTATTTTATGTTCTGGAAATAAGAATGCAAATGAGACACCTCTCTTCTTTTAAAGAACAGTAGATTAAAATAAATCTTTTGTGTGAAGGCAGACATAGAAACAATTATCTGTATTGTAAGAGCCAAAAATATTTTGTTGACAATATGAATAAATGAACCAAAGATTTTTTTTAAATAAGCATTCTATAAAACACTCTATATACAATATTCAGATATGTGTATATTTTATGCTGGTAAATGATGGGAATATTACAAAATATTTAGCACACCCTATCTACAGGAATAACTTTCTCATTTTAACTGTGCACATGGTTATATCTTTTCTCTCAATTATTTTACAAAATACTTAAGGAAGGGCTTATTGTTTGAGGATTCTTTATTTTGACCCCTAGAGGGCAAGATAGTACCTTGCATATAGTAAACTTAAATTAGTCATTGGATTTAATAGATGTCTTAGCCAATGATATATGAAAAGGTGCTATGAAAATAACAATATTTTCACATTCTATTGGCATTTAAGATAGAAAAATAAATACAATAGGCACATAGAAAACTACCTAGACAAGAGGAAACTAACTTGGCTTGAATCACTGCTTATTTGAAAATGAAAAATTAAGGATATGCACTGACTATTTAAGCTTGAGTGCACACAATATGAACTATACACACAACTTCATATTAGACCATGATTTTTATACTTTTTAAATTTTTCACTTTTATTTAATTTCAGAATTATAAAATGGTGTTTTTATATTTTCAGCTCTCTAATTCTCTATCTCTGAAAAGTAACAAAGTAAATATGTAAGGAACAGAATTCATAAAATTAGAAATGGATAGAATTCTGTAGACTTGTGGTTATATTATAAAGTAAAATGATATATATGGCCACTTTGAACAACATAATTCTTTCAGAAAGTCATAAGTAAGGGCTTATAAAATTACAAAGATTTTTTTAATGATTTTTTTATATACTAAAACATCACAACCTTTAGCCTAAGACTGAATGACCCAGACGTGCTAGGTTAAACTCAGTAAACACCTGCCTATGAGAATGGCTACTCTGTAATAGACTTTATTGAATTAAATGTGACAAATACATGGCTCCAGATATCTGTCCTACTCAGTCTCCAAACAGCATATACATATGCCAAGGAAATCACCATTTAGCCCTAGATCTTTCTCTGTTCTCTGAACACTGAATTAGACCAAGTTATTTAGATAGTTTGCAAGATTTATATTCTTTAATCCACGAGAAGCCGAAGAAGGCTGCCCCATGCCCATTTTACCGTGGCTTCCTCTTAGTGCTACATTTGCTTCCTAAACATTGAATATTTGGCAAAATGAGGAGGATGACTCAGACCCTGTGCTCTTATAACAAGAAAGAAAGAAGAGGAACATAAAACAACACAATAAAAACAACACAAATCCCTGAGAACATAAACACAGTGAAAAATATGTATTATATGCTTGTCATTGTGTCACTTGCTTTAGGTACATTCTATCATTTTATGTTCACAACTTTAAGGTAGGTCTTTATAAAAATAGATGTATTTTAATATTTTGTATAGACAATGTATTTTAAATAGACTATATATATATATATATATATATATATATATATATCCACATAATAATATCCTACTTTTAAAAATGAGAAAACTCAAGCTTACAGAGCTCAAGTACAGTTAGTGTTAAGTGACAAAGACTTTAAATAGTGACTTGCTGAAATTCAAATTGCTCTACAATGGGGAAGACAGAACACAATATCCATTTAAACTATATTCAAAGTAAGCTATATCATTAAGATCATTTTCTAATATTTATTTCTACTTTATGACAGTAGAGGATGTTAAAAGCAAATACAGCAAGTTACATTGTTCTCAAAAATTAGCTCTCTTAATATGGTGAAGACTGGGTCTTCTCAATTGATCAAAGACCTTTTGCTGACTTCTGACATTTTCCCCAGGATTAGCTTTTGCTAATCTCGTACTTTTGATAAATATCAGAATTTCTCCATTCTGGATAGAGTGACGTTAGGAGACTGTATTTATTTTTAAGCTTTAATAAACAAACTTTGTAGGAAGGCTCAAAAACCACTTTGTGAAGCTTTTGAGAATGTATAAACACAATTATTTTCCCCAAATGGATATATTTCTATACACATATAACCGTGGACATAAATCCAGGTTTGGCAGGGATAACAGGTTAGAGTGAGCCACAGACATGCAGTTTCTTAAAACTTCGACCCTTAACCTTTCTACTTTTGCTTTTAGTCCTTTTATGAAAGCCATATATAATATAGGTAACATGTAATAACTTTTATCTCTTTAATAAAAGATTTATTTTGTTTATTGCCAACATGCCATTGCATACATTATATAGCCTAAATGCAAGGACCATTAATTAGGTACATTAATAAGTCATTAAAGAATAAAAATGTCAAAAAGGTTATAAGAGTGGTATAATTTGGGGTAGAGGCCTCAGAACTATGTCTCTAGTGGTGTCTTGCTCAACATTTTAATGAGTAACTTAGATGAGCATATAGAGAGAAAGCTTGTGTGTTCATTAAATTGTGGGTCACTGGAAGATTTCAGGGTTAGTGAACACACTGCAGAACAATTACAATCCAGAAATGATCTGTATAACCTGTAATGATAGGTTGGATTGAACAAATGAAATATAGTAGAGATGCATACATGCATGATAACATACTTAGATTTAAATTGCAAATGATATAAGGCTGAGTTAATAGCAGCACGTGATGAAAATGTTTAAGTGATTCAGAGTACAGTTAATTCAAAGTGAGTTAGCCTGTGATGTAGATTTCAAGAAAGCTAATCATACAAGCTCAGCCTAAAATAAAACAATTCAATTGAGTATATGTTATTTCTCTTCAGATATTTCTTCTCAAGATCATATTTGCATGTTCTACTTAATTTTGACTACTACCTTTAAAAATGGTAATGAGAAATTTTGGGGCATTCTATTTAGGACAGTGTTAATAAAATAACTTAAACAATAATCTTATAAAGGACTTTAAAGGACTATATGAATATTACTTTGGAGGAAAAACAATTTTGAGAAAGAATGGGAAGAGTGGAAGCATTAATTAGGTAAGCAGCATGAATTAGGGAGATAGTATATACCAAATACTTTTTAAAAATAAAACATCTTTTAGAAAAAAATGCATTTGAATTTGTTTTGTTTTGGGTGGCAAAATTATGCTCAGAGACAGATTTTGTGTTTGCCAGTCATTTATTTAACACAGGTTCCCTGTAGGAATTTGACGAGCCAATAGCATACAGGGTAATGTCTCTTAAAAAGCCAATAAAGAACTAACATTCTCCAAAGCAATGATAGATAAGTTACACTCCTGTTCCAGGCCAAGGAAGATGACAGGAATGAAGTCCAAAATGAAATGAGGTGGACCGTATTATACAGGTAATACTTGGGAGGAACAGTATTAACTAACCAGGAGCTGACTTTCAGTTGCAGGCATTCCCTTGTTGCTAGAACTTGTTGTTGGGAATAGAATACACCAGTGTAGACAGGCAGGCAATACTCTGTTCAGAGACTTATCATTCCAGGGGCCATTGCAAGGCTTTACACGGCCTACACGCAGTGGCTCAGAGAGGCAGGAACCAAGGTCCCTCCTTCTGAGGCTTTTGCCCAGTTCAGCACCACTGCTGACCTGAGTTACCTTAGACATGGCATGAGCAATGTCTAAAACTCTTCAGAGAGCTATTTAGGTGGACCAAGTGTCCCCTTGCCTGCCTAGAAATTCCAGAATAATCCTCACAAACTCCCAGTAGTTATAGTTGAAATGTCCCCTTGCCATTGTTGCTTCTCATCAATAAGTCCCCAGCAAGGCCCTTCAGCTGCTGAGTGTTTATCAGTGACAACAGATTGAGATCCTGACATCTTTACACAACTTACTTTAGTTTTATAACAAAACAACTTTACTTCTAAAAACTTGTTTTTGTCTTTACCATAAACAATTAGATTAAAACAATTTTACTTAAGTCATAAACAACTGATTCAAAATTATAGTAAACCAATACACAACAGATATGCATAGTTTGAAGTGTTGATACAAGGACATGTGGATGAAAAATACAGAGATAGCCACTTAGCCTTTGTCTGCTTAACACCTGTAATGCCTTGACTACCATAGTTACTTCTTTAGAGACTGAAGATACATGTGTAGACATACCCCTGACCAAGAGAGATTACACAAATTAGTGCCTCATTGTTTTTAAAGAATACTACTTACTACGGCCATGCTATCCTGAACAACCTCGATCCCATCTGCTCTCGGAAGCTAAGCAGGGTTCAACCTGGTTAGTACTTGGATGTGAGACCACCTAGAAAAACCAGGTACTGTAGGCGTAAAAAAATTAAAAATTAAAAATAAAAAAACAAGGGATTGTAAACTGACAAGGTCCTTGCAATCTGTGAGGTCAACCAAGGGTTGCCTTGCCTAAAAAAGAAAAAAAAAAAAAAAAAAAAGAATACTACTTAAAGATAAATCGCTTCTAATCTTGACAGTCTATGACTCTTTTACTTATAACTTCATAATCTTAGCAATTATAATTATATAATTATATCTACATTTTTAAATACCAAGGAATATTCCTTGATGAGTGCAGATCTGCATCTAATTATTTGCATTATAAGCAAACAAAAACAAATCTCTTAATTGACCTACAGTGCATCTGAAAACACCACTATCATTGAGATACTGGGCCTGTTTCTTTGAGAACCTAGCCCAGTCCTGCTCTTATAAAGAGATTCTAAAAAATTGTTCAAGCTTCAGTAAAAAATATTGAGCAAGTAGTTTGAATATGAGCATTTAAGACTCTACTCAGGAGAAAGACACTATTCTCTTTAAAGATTACATTACAAAGGGGTGGCTCTCAGGTCTTTGACAAAGATTATTATTTGGTTATAAAACTGGCAAGAGATTTTTTAAGAAATGTAAATCACAATGAGGCAGGAAAAGGTGAAAATTTTCTGAAATAAATGCTCTAGAAACAGGGAGGCCAGGTGCCCAGGGTCGGGAAGAAGCCTGTCTGCTCTTCTCTGTTTTTGAGCTGAGGGGAACCTGAAGGTAGTTTCAATCACCTTATTAGTCCAGGGACCTTCCCAAGAACATGAAGTCAATCAGTGTCAGACCTCCTCAAGAAAAAGGCTTCAAAAAACTGAGATCTTTCTCAGAATGAAAGCTTGCCTAGCTTACCTTTGAATAATATAATTATTATTGAAAATAAATATATATACACACATATATATATATATATATATAAAACTATATTACATGTCACATATGTTAATATTATAACATTACTTATGGCATTACATATTTAACATATTTCCTTCAATGATGTATTTAATACTGGTGAATTTCTTGGTTCTGACACACTCATCCAATGATGTGGATGTAGACTTTTTTTAATTAAGTTTATTGGGTAACATTGGTTAATACAATTAAATAATTTTCAGGTGTGCATTATAATTTAACAGCTGTAAATTTTATTGTGTGTTTGGATGTAGACTTTTTTAAGGCGAAATCAGAACCCAAGGCTTGAAAAAGAATGTCCATGTTTTAATTTCTGGCATAAACTGTTGGCATCGATTTTGGAGAAAATAAGTGTGAAAGCTAAAACTTTCATTTTGTTTTATTTTGTTTAGTTTTCACTTGTTTATAAAGAAAAGGAGTTTAGAGAACTCAGGGCATAGATTTTTACTATAGACCTTAGAGTAAAAGTTGGACAAGAGGTAAAGTATATTCTGCCTCATGGGAAGAGAAAATGACTTTCTGAACCATGGGAATGGAATGAAACCTGAGGACTAAGCAGAGATGTGATTAGGGTAAAAATCGTACTTATGACTCTAAAAGTAAATCCTGCTTAGAATTCCTATTGAACTCTACACAAAATTATGCCCCACACAGAGCTTGGGTGGCCAGAATTATGTGTAAACCATGGCATGGCACGTTTAGGCTATGAGGATCCCCAGGATGCGTGACCTCCTATCTGCCAGGGCCTAAACGTGTTGAAGTAAAAAGCAGCTATTTCTATGCAATTCAAAAGTGGAATTGCCTAAGTCTTGGAAGTGCTGGAGAGGAAGAGTTCTGGGGTCAAATGAGTAGGGTACAGTGTGTGTGTGTGGAACTTCAAGCAGAGAACTTATCAGGACCATAGTTAGCAGCAGTAAATGGCAGCCTGTGACCAGAGAGAGGCAAGCTCATTTGGTCAGCAGTGGTTGCACAGTGGATGATGGGCTCCTAAGAAATAGTTCTGAGACTCAGATGTCTGTGAAGGAGGTTCACTGAGGAATACTTTTGGAGCATCCTCTATGAAAAAGTAAGTACACCGGGACCGGGCACAGATGGATGAGATGTGATGGAGCTCTGAAACTCAGCTGGTCCTTTAGAGGCGTACTCACTGAAAGCAGCACATCCATCCGGTTTTGTCTGCAGGCTGCCATGTAGCCTGGGAGGTGGCCCCTTCCTGCCATCTAGGGAAATTCCCAGAGAAGGGCTCAGCACCAGGCCCTCAGCCTGCCATACTCTTGGAGGCTTAGAGAATAAATGCCTTGGTCCCAAGGAGAGATTCATAGAGCCTCAGGAGAGCATGTTAAATGAGATGTCTCAGCAGAGTCCCCTTCCTCACAGGATGCCTAGCAGTGTTTCCCCCAGTCAGCAGATTCCTCTAATGGAGTAAGAGGGGGAAGAGGACTCAGAGATTTGTGTTTGTTTACCAAGTTTCCAGTGCCACTGTCAGTCCAGGCCTACATTAACTGAACTCCTCATTTTGAGTTGTTTTGGACAATGGGGATAATGAGAATTTGAGCTGCAAAGCTGTAGAAAGGTCAACTGGTAATTATGTTTATATGCAGTCTTCCTCTCCCGCTTTGCTGAGGGTCAGGCCTTATTTCCTGCACACACACACATGAGTGTGTGTGTGTGTGTGTGTGTGTGTGTGTGTGTGGAGTTTATCTTTTCTTCACCCTTAACTTTTGGTTGCAACTCTGGGTATTCCAGCCTAATGGGGTGGGGTTTTCTCTGAGTCTCCCAATTTTAGGCAAATTAAAGAATTTTAAGTTTTTTTTTTCCCCTGTGTTACAAGAGGTCTTAAAATCTAAGCCCATGTTTCTTTCCTAAAACAGGATTTGCTCTTAACGAATGCCCTTCTTGCTTCTCAGTTTTACTTATTTTTGCTCAATAAGTTCTTAATATCTTGTCAGTTCTTCAGAACATTAAAGAATATTTTTAAAGGTATATTATGCAGCTTTTTTTTTTGTCTTTATTGAGAGAGTTGGTCCAGAAAATCTGTACTTTTTTAAAAATTACATTTAGACAGAGACTAAACTAATACAAATATAATACTTTGGAACAAAATAATTTATAGCTATTGATCCTTTAAAAAATATAGATCATTATCTGAAATACTGTAGGTGTTAAAATTATATATATATATATATATGCATTTAAAATTTTATATATGAAACAAATTTTTTTAAAAAGGACCCTCTATGTCTCAACTAGTTTATTTTTTATTCATATTTTACTATTTAAATGAGGCAAGGTTAAATTATAAGTAGTCATAAAAGAGAGATAAGAGAGACGTACTACAAACATGTGAAGGATGAGAGGGGTGCTATATGGAGCTGATGACTGGCAGAAGGAAGCAACCAATGCATGATGACCTCATAGATAATGCAAGTGGGGATTTAATAACCAAATTGGATTTTAAATATTTTTACCATAAAAAAAGTTTATAATTATTGAAGTGATCAATGTTTTAGCTAACTCTATGGTGGTCATCATATTCAATATACACATATATCAAATAAACACCTTAAACTTATACAATGTTATATGTCAATTATACCTAAATTAAAAAAAAAAAACAATAAGAGAGAGAGAGAAATTAAATTTCCTGCAGTGACTCTCATAGACTGAAATCCAATCAAATGTTTCAGAGTAAGGGAATAGTAATGGTTTTAAAAATATATCCACAATTATCTGGTACTCTCAAGAAATGGAACTTAATTTCCTTCTCTTATGTGTGGTCTTCCAGACTCTAATCTGAATAAATAGGCTATAACAGAGTGATGTGATGTTACTTCCAGCATTAGATTATATGAAGAGCTTGGCTTGTATTTTGGGTATGTGTGCCTGCTTTCTGTCTGTCTGTCCCTCATTCCCTCCCTTCCTCTTCCCCCCCGCCCCTGCTCCATCTACCCTTTTTCTCTTTCCCATCATTTGCTTTTGAGAAACTAGCTAAGCTACCAGTCTCTCACTTGAAGGAGGTTTTCTCTGGATCTCCTCTCAAATATGCATTCTCCACACTATATTTTTAAACCAGTATGCATTTTATCAGATGTTGTTACTAGTGTTAGGGAAAGGGAATTTATCTTCTATTTATTGCTATATCCCCAGAGTCTCACACAGTATCTGAACACAATAATTTGTTGAAATAATCAGTGATGAATATGAATTTACCGACTGTAATTTTTTACATGGATAGGCTCTAACTTAAATGTATGTGCTGAAATAATTTAGTCAAGAAAACTTGACAAGGAAAAATACAAATGTCATTATATTATGGCTGTGGTTAATGGTTTATATCCCAAATGGAATGTCTATTTTATGTATTCAGAATTCTAGATAAGCAATTAAATGAAATAATTGATGGTAGCATTCAATAAGCAGCTATATTACAAGTATAATTATCAGATTATTTAGTGATACTATAATATGTCAGATCTAAATTGTATAAAGTGGGCAGCTCTCTGGACTCTTTAAAGAAATACACTTATACTGGATTAGTTTAGTCTTTAGAATAGATGGCATTACTTGGTTGAAACAACTATCCTAATAAATTCAATGATAGCCGATTCTTTCTGAATTGTTTTTTTTATTTTTGCTAGTGCTAATCTTGGTTGAATAGGTGAAAGAATAAGAGGCAAAGTGAATATGCTTTATGGAAACTATTTTGAACACCATCTAAAATTTTATAGGAAAGCTAGTGCTAATTTACAACATCCGTATGTAAAGATTGCCCTAAATTTACTTTACGATAAAATAGACTGCCTTCTTTTTGTAATTCATCAAATTGTGAAAAAGAAATGGTGGTTTTGTTTCTTTTTTGGTTTCTCTTATGTAGTATGAAAACAATTATCTATTGAATAGTTCTATATATTTTTAAAAAATGGAGGTAAGTGGTATTTCTAGCAATTGGGCTTTAGGAAAGACATACAGGACCATTTTAGTTATCTAGAAGATTATTTTTCATGTCTCTGCAGTATTCAGAAAAATACTGCAGTGGTGTCTCAAGAGAGTAACTGGGCAGAAATACACACACACACACACACACACACACACACATCTGAAATACTAGACTTTCCTGAAACTTCACTGAATATTAGCATAGAAATAAAAATGTATGTGCATTTGTATAAATGTGCATGTCTACCTATTTATCCCATCAGGAGAAATGTGTTGATTAACTTTTAACTTTTTAAAAAATGTGTAAATCAAAACCTATTAGAGAATATGTTACAAATTAACTAAGAATAAAAAGGATTACATAAAGGATTCTATAGATTAAGATGATTAACAGATTTGGTCTAAAATGTAAGATTTCTGGTTTTCAGCCTAATACAACAAAAACATCACTTTTTTTTTCATCTGCTGCCCATCGAAAATGAGTTAAATTGATCACTGGCAACACGCCAACATTTATAGCATTCCAGTTGATTGTTTGGATAATTGCCTCAGGAGAATTGCCTTCTTTCATGGTATTGCCACATGTGATGGCCATAAGAACATGCCTTATAGACATCCAAATATAGTGAGTATAATAGACCAAGGACTCTGGATGTTAAACTTGGAAATCTGCTTTGTGTGTGAGTGGAGGTCAAAGTGAGTGCAGTGGGAGTCCCAAGATGGGTCCATTTTTGGGAGTCACAAACCTTTTACTCAAGAAATCCCCAGTAGCCTTGACAAATTTAGACAGGCCCTGACATTTTCATCCAACATTCCTTCCTTCTCCACTTCACTGTGTCAGACTTATATTTTGATCTGATTACTGACCCAGCCTCTTCCTGCTACCTCTCCATTTGCTCTCACAGGTGTTTCTTCTAATAAAATTTCAGCAAGATTTAAAATTTCTTCTTTGATGTCTGTTTCTTGGAGAATTTGCACTAACACACTCCATGACAGTGTCTTCACGTTTAGGAAGAAATGGGCTGATTAACTGTCACTAGGGTAGGACATTACCTGAATGTTTGGCATTTTTGATCCTAATATATAATTCAATAAAATTACAATTTGAGGAAAGAATGCAAGCTTGAGGTTTTCTTTCCAAGTTGCTTTATAGCACAGGAATGTTAACACACTTGATACTTTTTTATATATCTATTAGAAAATAGAAGAAACTCCAAATTAAAAAAAAAAAGAAAAGAAAAAGATATTCCCTCACCAAAAAAAAGAAAAGTCGAGGGGATTTCATTGCTGGCAATTTTCTGTATAAAAAAGGAAACTCATAGTCAGGGTTGCTGGAAGAACAGTAACCAGTATAATCCTAAACATTGACCATGAAAAAAAAATTTCTGTGTTAGTTTCCTAATTGCTGCTGTAAAAACATACCATACTCTTAGTGACTTAAAACAGCGCAAATTTATTCTTACAGTTCTGGAGGTCAGAATTACATGTTTCATTGGGCTAAAATCAAATGTCTTCAAGGCTGGCTTCTTCTGGAATATTTGAGGGGAGAATTCATTTTTTTTCCAGCTTCTAGAATCTCCCTCACTGCAGGCTCCTTTCTCTCAGCACGGCAATCTCTTGCTTCTGTTTTCACACCTTCTACTTCTAACTCCTAGTCTTATTACAAGGACCCTTGTGATTACATTGGGCACATTCACATAAGCCAGGAAAATCTCCCCATTTTAAGATGTGTAATTTAATAATATAGGAAAAGTCCCTTTTGCCACATAAGGAAATATATTCAGAGATTCTGGGAATTGGGATGTGGGTATATTTGGGGGAGGCAGGTTATTCAGCCTACTGTATCTTCCCTTTCTATGGCTCCTAAAATACAGACAAGAGCTGGAGAAGGAAAACTATTGCTCAGACAAATGAAGCAATTTATAAGTTACTTTGCTGGTCTGACTCTTGGAAAATTGAAGTTTTCTTTTGCTTAAGCTCTAATCATTCGTCTGAAGCCATCAAGAAAAAGTAGAGTTATCCTAGATCCTTGGAAAAAAATTTCCCATGAAAGGGAAGGGCAAGTAAAAGCTGAAGAAAGAAGCAAAAATAAAAAACTCAAAATTTCTGTAGACATAATACACTTACATTGACATTATTCTCAGTTAATGCTATCAAAAATGTTATAAATTTTGTCTTTTTATTTGGCCCTTTAAATAAGAGGGCAAAAGTCAGTAGCAAGCATGTCTCCTTTTATAAAGTCAAAGTTAGTAAGTAAAAGATTTATTTTTTTCCAAAATACATATGCCAGACATGAATGTATAGCATAGTTTTATCTTCTATATTCTTTAATAAAAAGTATTTGGTATGAAGTCCAGGAAAAACTTAAATTTTTATATGAAAATAATTTTATTTTAAATCAGATCATAAAAATAATACTAACTTTATTAATATTATAAAAGCAAATTGTCTTAAAATTATAATGAATAAAATAAAATGTATAACTAAAGCAAAGGAGAAAGAAATTGTTTTATTATTTTTGTTAAGCTTCCACATTTTAATATTTGAAACCTCAGAATGGAAATTAAGTGTGTGTATTTATGTGAATGTATGTGTATATATATATATGTATATATATATAATGCATAAGTATACATAATTATGCAAAAAAATATATGTATACACATGTGCACATTTTTTACACAATTTCAACACATACCTGTAACACTTTCTTATTAAAACCAGTAAACTGGCCTGGACTAAGATAGTACACCATTTGTATATCTAGTTAATTTTTTTCTACTCTTTGTATGAATTTGAAATGGAGATTAATAGGAGAGACAAAGAAAGGTGTTTATTAATTCAGTTATTTGATATGAATTTATTCTGACTCTATTCTAGAAACTGGGTGAATATTAAAACCATGTAATCTTGACTTTTAATAAGGTTATAATTTTATGAGGAAATAGAAATTATTAAAAGTATTTGTTGTATAGCATAA
Organism: Cynopterus sphinx; assembly: GCA_030015415.1. NCBI lineage: Eukaryota > Metazoa > Chordata > Mammalia > Chiroptera > Pteropodidae > Cynopterus > Cynopterus sphinx. The sequence goes on from CM057379.1 coordinate 13,866,958, forward strand.
TGTCTGAGATAATAGAAGCATTTATAAAGCATGGTAGCAGGGAATAATGAACTCATTATGATGATTGTGAGACTAAATAGAAAACTTTTTTCTAGAAAGTTAGTACCTTATCTAGCTTCAGAAATTAATGTGAATTTTCCAAGGAGGAGAGAAATACTGAGGTTGGCATATTGAGAATAAAATAATTGCAGGCAAATGATGAACATACAAAATTATGAAGATCTGAAATCACGTAGTATATCCAAGAAAGCCCAAAAGTTCTAGTGAAAAAATACTAGTCAAAACATGTGAGGAAACACATGAAGAGAACTGATTATGTAAAAGAACATGCAACCACCAATAAAGAACCATGTAGAGTGTACTAAGCAGCATAGCTGTTAGTTTGTATGTAATGGGGAGAAATTAAAAGGCAGGAGCAAATAAAACTAAACTGTTTTTAGTTATGTTAGCATTTCTGTTAACAAGAGATTTGAAAGAGCCGGACTAAAGCAATGGGGAATCAGTGAGAAGGTACTTAGAGTGGTAGCAGAAATTAAAAAAAAAGCAGACACAGCAAATTAAATATTAGCCTTTAGAAGTGGCAGGACGTAGCACATATAGATGGAAAGACAGAAATGATTTCTATATAATTCTGATTTAGGCAACTGTATGAAGTGGGACCATTGAAATACCATTGAGAAAGTATTAGGAAGAAAATTTTTGTGGGAGATTCAAGAATATGGACCCTGGACTTTCTGAGTTTGAGGTCATTGTGTTAACCTAAGTAGAACTACCAGGGAGCAGTTGGATGTAGCATCTTCTTTTTAGATACATGTTGTTAAATTATGAGTTCCTACAGTAGAAGCTGGATTAAAAACTTCACTGGATAGTCTTGGGAGAGGATGAGTAGCACTAGTCTTGACAGAGAGGTGAAAGACATAAGGATAGAAGCATACAAGTAATGTTCCCAGGATTTACCAGAAGGAACAAAAGTAACATCATTGATTAAACTGATTTTTGGAGCAAAACAAATTTATAGCCTGTTAAAAAAATAAATAGATGAGAACATGGAGAAATTTAGAGTATAATAATTCTTCTAAAAATGAAAATCCTAGGGAGAAAGAAGTGTTTTAGAGGAGCATGTTGAAATTGGGGTGGGGGTTGGAGGAAGGGTGTATAGGGTAGAGATTTGAGCATTTTCATGAACTCAAGGGGAAAAAAAAAAAACAGAATAAAGGATGTGAAAATATGAGAAACATAAATGGTGCCTGAGGGAGCAAAGGAAATGTATTCATTTCACATAGAGGCAATATATTAAGAAGGTAAGAAGAAATAGGGCAAAGTTGTAAAGAAAGAGGTGAGGTTGATGAATCCTTGCTGGTGGTTGGAGAATTTGGTGGTAAAGTGACATTTTATCTGTGGATAATTGATAGTGGTAAGCTATTTGAGGACTCGTGGAATTATAGAGAATCTCCTTTGAGGGGAATGGAATAAGAGCTGAATATATGAGAGGTAAAATGAAGGAAGTTCAGTCATACTAGCCAAGGCAAGACACTCTATATTTGTATTGGTATCAGTTATAACAGCTAACAATTAAAAGTGTTTGCTGAGTATTATACACTCTTATAAAATTTTTATGTAGTAACTAATTTGATTCTGACAGCAACCCTATTCGTTGAGTCTATTATTTTATTGGCTTCAAAAGTTTGAAACTTTCAGTTTTATATCCCAGAATAGCACAATCATTATCTATATCATTGGCTAATTTAACTTTTCCTCTTCTATAGTAGATTATGTACAACAGTGAAACCCAGAGTTTCAAGGATAGAGAAGCAAACATTCAGAAATTGAGTTTTTAGAAATTAATTTTTTAGAGGGCTCAGTCTCATTTTTTCGATCAGAGATAGTTCATTATCTTACATACTGTCTTTTAGGACTTTTTAAATAGTTTGTCATTAAATTACCCAGTTTCTTATTTGTCTTTAAGCTGGCTTCTTGGAAGTAATAACTTTTTTTATGGACCACAATTGGCAAAATAATTTGCATTTAAACAAGTATTTCCTGACAGAGGCCCAAAGAATGTAACCATCCAATTCAAGTTAAATAATATCTCCTTCACTGTCCACTGTTCCCTTCATGTCACAAAGTTTAGAAATGGCCAACTTGCAGTAATAAATGTAACTATTTGTGGTCTTCAGGAACAGTACTATGGCATCAAATGCACTTTTTTTTTCTTTTTCTGGAAAATTGGCAACTCTGTGGTTGCAAAAGCTGTTCAGTCTTGGGAAGTGATATTTATTTTATTTCCCCATGGGAATTTATGCTTCTGTGGTCAGGAGCCCAGAGAATGCTTGTTATGATAAGTATTCAGAGAACATGTTATTCTGTCCACTTTTGAGAGCCCCTTTGCCAGTGGGGTCATTTTGATGGTCTTTTGTGTGATACAGAAAAGATTCAGACCCTGCAATTCCTCTGAGTCCCGTCCACTACCTTGCCTCCATCTCTTTCTCACCACTTCCAAATGTTTGATTATTGCAAGACCCTGAACATCCAGCTCACCTAATAACCATGTGTGAAGAATCAATGTAAATCTGATGTATACAGATACAGTGGCTAAAGAGAACATAATATTATAGCAATTTTTCTCAAAAGGTGTTAGAAACCCATAATAGAATAGCCTACCAAATAGTTTTCAGCCACAGCATGGCTCAATTTATCAATCTATAATTTGTAGTGAGAAAAAGAGAGCTGATTCCTTGGCCTCTTTAGTGTGGAAGTATGTGACACAAGTATTACGAAGCAATCTAACCTTTCTCTCGTGAGATGTACTATTATTTTCTTTCCCTATATTTTGGCAAGGCATAACTGATTCCTCAAGAACAGCTATAGCAAAATTTAGCAAGCTCTTGTAGATAGATATATCGTCATGCTAAAGTTTTAAAACTAACATACTAGGGCAAGCTCAAATTATTTCATTTTTTACATTCTAACTTAATGATATATTGCTTAATCAATTACCTATGGGTACCATTTTCATGTATTCTTCAAAATATTAAAATATAGTTTCTACATAGGTCCTCCAACCTTTCTGTTTAATTCCCCTTCTTACCTTGATTTTTCATATTGTCCTTACATTTGTTTTACTTAGTGAGACAAATAGATATATTTATGTTTTTAGATTCTTGGGGAAGGAGTTTTATAATAGGTTGATGGTCATCAATTCACCCACCTATCAATATGCCTTTGCAATTATTATAATCTCACATTGTAGCATTGATTTTACTTATTAGCATTTTGTAGATTACCAAATTTAAGGAATGATATGACTTAGCTTATTAATTACTTTGAGAATATTTTCATTATTTATTTTCTTTTTCCTGCCTATAGCACTTGGTCTTCCTAGGTGGTTTCCCATTCAAGTACTAACCAGACTGGACCCTGCTTGGCTTCCGAGATCAGACAAGATCAAGCACATTCAGGTGTGGCATGGCCGTAGACATGAATATTTTAGTATGTATAGTACTAGCAATAAGGAAAATCTGTTTTGTACATCAGGGTCACAGGATGACATTATCTTTCCATGCTTTTGTTATACCTCGCAATCAAGGACCAACACCTTCTATTTTTCACAGCTTTTATTATTTTTATTTAACCTTTTTGAGAAACAACAATCTAATACTGAAAATTACCTTACAACTGGAATACATTAAAAATAGAAAGTATGTCTATTAGTTGAACATATTATTTGAACATATAATTTTATTGCTTTATAGCTTTCTATAAGGAAAATAGTCTCAGTCCCCAACCTCACACCCCACTCCCCCAGGACACACACTGGCAAATTTGACATATACTTTGAAAGTATACAAGCCCACTCCTAGTTTTAATTTATGTTATAGTTAGGCATTTTTATTTTGGTAAAGAACAAAAAATCAATCACCCATGCCTCTTTAAGCCACTTTAATTATGTGTGTTTGCTATAAGCATCTTGCTACAAAGGGATAGATATGAATTTGTAAAATTAGCACTTAATAAGTGAAGCACAGAGTGCCAGATGATGAACTCTGGTTCAACAATAGATCACAATAGAGACTGAAATGTAGTTTATTATTTACAGGTCCTAGAAGAAGTACTCCATGTGCTTTGAGAGGCCACACAGGGAGATCAAGGCAGAATTCAGACAGAGAGACAAGACTTGAGACACACACACACACACACACACACACACACACACACACACACACACACACATATTTTTAGAGTTTTAAGTAGAGTGCTTTGGGGGATTCCAAGGCTGAGGATAATTGGTCAATTAAAACCAAAAGAGCTGGGTTTTGATAAGACACACAGGAGTCTCATCTAAGAGGCATTTTGGGGAAGGTGCTAGGTAGCAGGATAGACTGTTGATCACAAGGGCTGTTGGAGAAGTCCAGACCAGCAACTTGCACTGCTTGGGACTAGTAGAATTCTAGGGCCAGTTTCTAGGGCATGCACTTGCATGAGGGCGCTAGTGTCAATTTAAGGTCACTGCAGGCTGCTTTGCCAAACAAAATGGATTTCCAGGCAGCAATAGCATGGAGTAGCTTAGCTAAACTCTCCACAGAGATCCATACTCCATATTCAAAAACCATTTGGGGATAATGCAATGACAGTAACCTTTACCATCTGAAAAGGAGGAAGAATCCTTCATTATAATTCATCTCCTGGGTTACTGACCAGCCTGAGCATCGCCTCCCCACAAGTGGTCTCTCCTGGTCCCTTTATCTCCCAGTTCCTTCACTACCGTGAACAGTGTCTTTTATAAATGATTTTAAGTAGTGTATTTAAGACAGTGTTTGAAAATAAAAAGATGGTCCGAATTTGTTTGAAAATTAAAGGTATTTGTTTGGAACATAAAGATTAAAAATCAAGTCAAAAAGTGAGAATTCACTAAGGTGAAAAGCAACAGGAAAAAAAAAATCAATAGATGGGAAGGCGATCAAAGTGTGGATGAACAGATGAGCAAGTTTACAAAGGAAACTAAGAAGACAATGAGGATTAACATTGATTTTGTGGGCAGTATTGAGAAAAAAATTTTGAGCAAAAAGTCAAGGTGCCTCAAAATGCAGAATGAAAGAAAAAAAAATGGGACTAGAAGAAGAAACACAAGGAAAAGGGAGAAGAAGAGGAAGCAGCAGCAGAAGCAGCAGCAGCAGCTGTCTCCACTCCATAGCATACATTCTGTGACATCTGGACCCCAGGAAGTCAAACAATGATGAGTTACCTGGCTGGGGACACCACAGAGGACAAGTCTTGGTGCTTCAAACAAGACCTTACTGTTCAATAGAGCAGCGGTTATTGTGTAAGTATAAGTCTAGACTACGAAGGTACAGTGTCAAGTGGAAAGAATGTCCCTGGGGATTGCAAATAAACATTTTCTAATGGTGAGGAAATTTTTTCTCTTTATTTTACAACTGACCAAATGTGTGATACTGAATAAAATGCTTCACCTCTCTGGCTCATCCATTTTATTTCAATAACCTGAATATTCAAGTAAATCTGTTATTCGATTTCTAAACTGGCTCCTGACCTCTCATCATGGGTTCTTGAAGGTATTGTAAGGGCCTCTGCTGAGGGGTTTTGGGAAATTAGGGGAACACATTTCTCTAAATATGCCTTTCTCTTTTTCATATAAAAAGAACTTCTTAAACTTCAAATTCCTTTTAATAAATTGGGGCTTTCTGTGAGATGTCACTTGCAGAAAATTTCTATGAGTTTAGAAAACAAATAGTTTCAAAAAGGTTGGACCTCCTGTTCTTTAAAATTCAATGATACTCTCACTGAGAAATTCATGTTTATTTTTTACATATTTAAGCTATTTCATAAAAAAAGGATTTCAAAGAACTGGTTGTGGATTTCTTAGAAATATTTGACAATGTACAAAATGTTTTATCAATTATATATATCAATTTAAGTAGGATTTACTTATTAACTTATGTTATGGAGATCTTGTTTTCACATCAGTGAAACATTAAAACATGTGAATAACACAGATTCCAAGCATCAGCTTTTTTTTCTTTAACTGGAAAAATATCCCTTTGTAATGTAAGGAGTGCAGTTCCAGTAAAAATATTCATTAAATTTATTTCCTAGTAAAGACATGACCTTCTTCAATGTAACATATTATATGGAAGTCCAAATTTATACACATTTAATTTAACCTGTAATAATTCATGTTATCAAGTTGATTTAACTTAACAAATGACTTATATCTTAGGGAAAATAGAATGCATTTCATTTCTTTGAGTTAAACTGTTTATTTGCATTTGTATAAATATATATATTGAAAATAAGGCGTTTTCAACAAGGTAAAAATTGTTACCACTTAAAAGAAAATTAATAGTAAAACAAATCTTTGTTTTTGTTTTCTAATTATTTTGATTTTCTTGGGTTTCTTTCTCTTTTTTCTGACATTTTAAAATAACATAAGTAAAACATATCATAAGTAAACACTTTATGAATACCATAAAGTGAAGATGCCCATGTTGCTGCTACACAGATTAATAAATAAATGTTAACTGTATTTCAGAAGCTTCCCCCTCATACTTTTTTTCAATTATTAATTTCTACCTACTCGACACAAGAAAAAAAAGTCAGAATTTCTAACATCATAGATCAGATTGCCTGTAATTTATGTAAATGGAACAATGCAGTATTCATTCTTTTGTACCTGATTCTTTTCAGTCAACTTTATTTTTGTAAAATTCTTCTGTGTGTGTGTACAGTACAGATTCATTCCATTTCTTTCCTCTGTGGCACTGTCTGATGGAACTTAATGCAAGATAGAGATGTTCTATATCTGCCAAAGGTTGTGTTGGGCAGCACCATGATTATTTAGATATTTTTATTCATTCTAAAGTGAAGAGCATTAGGTTTGTTTCTAAGTGAAGCTGTTATGAAGAGTGATACTAGGTATATTTCTGTATACCTCATTGGTACACATACATTTTATTTTCGTTATTACCTACATCTAGCTAGCTAGTTAGCTAGCTTTCTATCAATAGCTAAATCTAAGAGAATGTGTATATATCAATTAAATAGCATTGAAGATTTTTCCAAAGAATTTGTAATAATTTCTTTATTCCAGAAGCCCTGGGAGTTCTTACTATTCCACAATCACTTCAAACCCCAGCATTATCATTTAATTTATTTTTTTTTCTTTTACCTATCCAGAGAAGATGCATCATAATTTATTTAGCATTTTTCTTATCATTATTGCAGTTGAACAACTATTATGTTCTTATTGGCTGGTTGGATACCCCATTTTATAAAATACTTTAAAACTACATTCCTAGTACATTCTTTTTAACTTGCAGAAGTTAGATTATTCTGGCTCAGACCCATTCTTTGGTATACTTTCAACATATATCTGCTACTAGTCTGTAGCTTTCTTTTCACTCTGTAAAAGGGGTCTTATGATAAACAGACTTACTTGATTAATATATATTTTAATTTATAAATGTTTTCCTTTGAGGTCAATGCCTTTTGTGCTATGTATTTAAAAAAAAAACAATATTCAAAGCCTTGAAATGATTCCTCCATGTTTTCTTCTGGAAATTTTATAGTTTATCACCAACCTTCATATCTACACTTTCTTTAGGATTGATTTTCAAGAACTAAGTAAAGTAGATGTCAAATTCTAAGTCCCTCTCCCCACTGCCTCCCTGTCCCTCCAGTAAGAATACTAAAAGATTAAGCTCACATTTTCTAAAGTGAGTGTCACATATGTTAGGATGATTTTTTTTTTTTTATTTACTGTTCTGTTTAATTGATTTCTTTCCTTGGACCTTTCTCCTATTGGTAGAATTTTTCACCATTTTTGTTTTTACCTATTAATAGTATATAAAAATATCAATTTTATTTTATTATTTATTTTGGACAGTCATATTACTGAACACTCTGTTTTCTATTTTACTTAACGTTTGGGAATTTTCAAGAGGACAATGTGCATATTTTTTTCTCATTCTTGCTGGTATTCATGGTTGTGTGTGAATGTATGTATGTTTTATTGGTTTGGCCAGAAAATTCAGGTCAATATCACTACCAGTGGTTATGGTACAGAAGCATACCCTTTTTATTATGTTAAATATAAATGTAGCCATTGTTATGCTTATATATGATATTAAATTTCCAATCGAGATAGATGAGTTTAATTGTTAAGGAAAGGTAATCTTAGTTTTAGGAAATAACAATTTGAAAAGCATACATATTGGTAGTGAACACAATTTGGGACAATACTTCTGACAGGATTACCAAGCAATCTTACTCTTAGTTTAATAGTTCTTATCTTTGTTAATGTTACTAAACTTCCTGCTACTCTTAAAATCATATGACATTCAAATGGCATGTAGTTCACTTCGTGTATATAAAATGATGGTTTATTTTCATCAATGACATTAGATTTTTAAATACTATTTGATATATGTATGTACTAATTTTTTATCTGCTTATATATATTTTCTAAAACACATTATTTTCGACTCATGGACATGAATAAATTGATAAAATATATTTATGATGCACATGTAACTTGATTCCTTAATATGTCTAACTTTTAAATTTTAAAGCCAGTAAAGTAGTTGTGCAAATTAAGTGTAACTAACTACAAGCTTAACTAAGTGATCATTGGAGAAAAATAGGCAGTGGGAGATGAATATGCCTATTTTAGATATATAATAGTCTGTGGAAGTTGGAAAAGGCCACTGGAGTTGATAAATTTCTTCAGTTAAAATATATTGAAAATACACTTACTGAACATCCCTCAAGAGCTGATAATTAGAATTACTTTCCTTTTAAAAATGTTTCATGTGAGACAACTCAGGTATGTAGACACACATGATTGTGTTAGGAGAACTAGGTGCAAAACGTCTTAAATACCTCCATTGACAATGTGTTTTACCTTGGAAATGTCACTTAATCTTTCTACACATTATTTCCTTATAAGTGTGACATATTAGTAATTCTTGTATGATTTTGTGAAGATTGAGGGATACATTCCTGGTAAACTCACAGTACATTTCCTGCTGCATAGTATCAGTCCAATAAATGTTAGCCATTATCATCTTTGTATTATTGACATTGTTGTCTTTTAATTTGAAGCCATTCAATCTGCACCCATTAGCAAGGATTAAGAGAACATTAAAATTCTAACACAGGTGGATTATTTCACAGAGGATGTGTTATTCACCAGCCAAAATAATTCAGTTTTGAATTTCCTTACCTCTAGTTTGCTAACACTGCATGTAGTTAACATAGTTCAATGCTAAATTATGGCATGGGAAAGAAAGCAAATGACATTTAAATTATTCAAATTTTTGAGTAAGCTGGCAATAATAATTCATTCTAACTTCCTGATCAGTAACTGAAAAGAAAAGGGACAGAAATGCAGCATTCACTGAATATTTTACAGTCCATTTACATAAATATTGGTGAATAAATGATATGTTTTTAAAAGCACAGAACTCTACATCTAAAAAATATGTCACTCTCATTATTATACTCAGGACAGGTTCTAAAAATGTTCACAGAGCTATATAGTCAGGTTAGTAAGATTCAGTCATTCACTTTTATGCTTACATAAATATATCAAAGATGGAAATATATATTTGTGGATATGGTATAGTTTATTTTTAAAGCATGTATTAAGACAAGAAATGGTTTCTTGCATAAAGGCAAAAACAAAGAAAACTATATGTTCACATTGCATGACTATATAACTTATTTTGAGCACATGAAAATTATATTAAATACTTCTTTAAAATCCTAAAGCTAATTCTGTTTTGTTTGTATATACTAATGATACTATATGTATAAAGGATCACAAGGATCTATGAATTTTAAATTTGAAGGACTAGCATATATTATAAGTCTAATTGTATCAGTGGCTACAGGGAAAAAATCTGGTAAATTTAGCAATAAAATTATGAAGTGTGTAGTAGAATCATTGAATTAAATTTGATGAAATTATCAAACTGTATTTGTTATTTATTTACACAGACATTTTTGGTGTCTGTAAATATTTTTACAGTTATATTTTAAAACGCACTTGATAAACCAAGTCTGAGTTTAAGAGGGAGTAGAAAACTTAAGTTAAAAAAATAAAGAAGGTAAAGCAAAATAAAGAGTAAATTAACACAGAAGTCGCTCTCGTTTGTCATCCCTTAATAGAAAAATTCTCTCTCCTCAGTTTAGCAGTCCATCATCTTCAGTGATCATCTTTGTAGTTCTGAGTGCTGGTGGCTGCTTCATTTCAGAACAGACACATCAATCATCTTCTAAAGATTTCTAGTCACTGAAGTTAATAAGTATTGTGCACATCACTTTATGATTTAGGAGAGGTAGAAGAGGAACTTCTGATATAGCAGTCAGAAATATTATCGGTGAATCACTGTTTTGAGGAAGATTTCGGGAAAAGTTATAAAAAATATCTTGATAACTTCTGAGATATTAGTGACTGTATTTAGATATAAACTGTTGTGAATTCATTACATGTGTGTTAAGGCCACTTTAGAAGAGTGGAAATGGTTATGGTATGTATAAATTTGCTGAATGAAGGGATTTGGTCATTTTGATCAGTTTAATTATTTTAAAATAATTATCTGCTTAATATCTACTTCATATATTGGAATATAAATAAGAACATAGAGAATGTTTTGTATAAACACTCTAAAATAAATGTAATTATTCAAATGTAATGCTATAGACTATTAAATTGTACAACATATTTCTATGTCCACATAGAAGTCTCTCAAAGCTAAAAAAACAAAAAACCATAATAAATGTGGAAGATTTCTTCTTGTTTGTGGCCTGAAGTGACCTCTGAAAATGGCTCACTATTCACTTGACCTAGAAAACCCCACAATATCATGCAAATAAAGAGATTCAAATCTTTGGGTTCACTTTAAGAACACTCATGAAACTGCCCAGGCCATCAGGGTATGTGTACCTGAAAAGCCACCGAGTATCTGAAGGATGTCACTTTACAGAAGCAATGTATTCCATTCTCTCTTTATAATAATGGAGCTGGTAGGTGTACCTAAGCTAAACAGTGGGGCTGGACACGAGGACACGAGATCAGTGGCCCAAACTGAGTGCTGAATTTTTGCTGCACATGCTTAAAAATGCAGAGAGTGATGCTGAACTTAAGGGTTTAGATGTAGATTTTCTGGTCATCGAGTACATCCAGCTGGACAAAGCTCCCAAGATATGGTGAAAAATTTACAGAGCTCAAGGTGGACAGAACCCTCCAGAGCTCCCCCTGCCACCCTGCAAGGATCCTTACTGAGGAAGAACAAATCATTCCTGAAACAGAAGAGAAGGTTGCACAGAAGAAAAAAATATCACAGAAGAAACAAAAACTTAAAGCCAGTAGTAAATTTAGCAACAAATAAATGCTGAATAAACAATCTATGTGAAGAAAAATAAAAAGAGGTGATAATGAACTACAAATTGTTTACATCCATAAGTAATAATTATTAATAAATAACATCACACTGTATCTAAAGTAAAGCTAGTGTTATAGAATATGTATATGCTTAAAAACCTAAAGGACACTAACATTACATTCAAACATATTAAATATATAGAAATTAAATTTAGTTTAAATAAAATACAAATGCTAATATATAAAAATACCATAACTGAGAAGTTCATTCTTTTGGAAGTGAGTGATAAACTATAGCACTAAATACTACAGAAACAGTGCCATTATGGAGCAGCTTAGTCTATAATAAATAATAAATATATGAATACATAAATAAATGAATAAATACACGTTAGATGATAGATGATAGATGCATAGATACATAAAGATTGATAGATAAATTATTTTTTACACGCAGTCATTTAGTTATTCCTGTGTAATTTGTTGAAAAATGTACCCATTCTCTATTAAATTACCTTTGTCCCTTTGCCAAAAGTAAATTGACTGTATCATTGACTACATAGGTCTATTTCTGGGCTCTTTATTCTTTTCTCTGATGACTAATGACTTTGCTTGCATTTTATACATTTATTAATTAGTGGAAATATTTATTTGTAAAATATCTGTCCAAATTTTTTATCTATTTATTGATTAGATAATATTATGCTTTTAAATGTATTTTCATTAGTTGTATGGATTTCTAGGATTTTTTTTAAATTGATGTTAACTCAATATATATTTATGAACTGTACATATTATCTTTTTTTAAATTTTATCTAGTTTATTTTAGTTTACTTTTTCACTTTCTTGACATAAATGATATGTTAATTTATTTTCATTGTTGTTATACTATGGACTTTTCTCTGAATATAGTTTTTTTTTTTTAATATCTTCACAAACTTTTCTATATCTTTACTAACTACACAGGTTTAATCTGTATTTCCTGACCTCTTCATTCAGTATGTTCTATTTTAATTGTCATCGTGTCTCTCCCAGTTTCCTTTGAATGTTGGCAGATTCTTGAAACTGTTTTTACATAACTAATTTATGATGCATTTTTTTTTGCATCTGAAGTTTTAGTTTCCTCAAAATATATCTCTTTCAACACATACAGTCTCTTTCAAATACATATCAGCTGTTTCACCCTTATGTTTAAATATTTTGTTTCCAGAGACTCATGCATTTTCAAAATGTACTGACAACTAAATCTGGTGTATAATCCACCTTACTCTTTATTTTCATAATATATTGTACAGTAGTTAGTAAGAATATAGCACATTTTATTATAATTACAGGTTTATGTGTTTTTCTTCCCCCACTCACTAGTAAGATTCTTAAAGGCAGAAACTATGTTGACCTTTCTACCCCTAGAATGTCATTGAGTTTTGTCATAGAATTTTGTATATATCTATTAATCATTTATCTATCCATTAACCTATTATTGATCTATCATGAATCAATCTACCTACAGAGGGAAGCATTTATTAATGCATTTGCTCCATGATTTTATTTCATTCCTTCCATTTATTTTCAGAAGGCTGTTTTCAGAGGAACTCATGTCGTCATTATTCTTCCCTCATTAAAAAAAAATTAATGAAGATAGAACTTTTCCTCTGAAGTGTTCCCAACAGTCAGTGTACATATGTTACTCCTCCCTAATCACTTGGTTATTAACAGAGTCGATTCATGTGTGGTTCCCCTAGCCACATGCCCATTTTATTCCCTAATTACTCAGGCCCTCAATATAGTGCTCAACAAACTGCATACCAACTTCACATACACAATTGCACTTTCTGTATTTCATGTATTTATTTGGCCTTTTCAATTCCTTACACAATGGTGTTCATCTGATCTTGACCATGGCAAAAATATTTTACACACTCAAAAGCCTCCTGATTGTGATATCTCAAACCAACATTGTATCAGCAAAAAGGATAATTCAACAGACTCTTAGTAGCACATATTCAAGGATATTCCCAATGTCCCAAATGCTTTCTTCTGCTTCTTAAAACTTTGAAGTCCTGACTTAGGTGAATGTTCTGTATGAATAAGGGCTGTTGATGGCAGTACTACTTTTTGATCTTCTAGATATATCCTTTGAAATTTGGTTCAGAATAGCTTTGAAAAATGGGAGGAAAAACTCAACACATTAAAGGAGTTTTTCCCAGTATTTAATGCCCTTAAAATTATATATCCATTATTTAGCATCATTAGTTATAAGCCTTTTCACAACTGGAATATTAGTAAGCCATAACATTTATTTGATTGTATAAAGGTAATTCTCCAAACCCCTCAAATATATCTATCTGTCTCACTTGGAGGTAGCCTACACCTTCATAAGAGTAGCAACAAGGTCATCATGAAATAAAATAATTTATTAAGAACTGAATCATTATAAAAAAGTCATCACGAAATAAAATAATTTACTAAGAACTGAGTCATTATAAAATTAGCTCATATTTATCACTTGTTCTTATCCTAACCCACTATCAATTTATTGTCCTCACTTTCTCTAATTACAAATACCATGCAATGAAACAATGTGATTAATTTATGAAATGAGATTGACAGAAGATGTAGGATGTTTTAGAAATTATGATGTTTCTCAAATCTTATACAAAGCTATTGACATGTAAGGAGCTGGCAGTATTTGATTAATTTTTATGAAAGAAGAAAAAACATGGAAATGCATATGATTTTATGTCTTCACTAGAAAATGAATTAAATACCAAAAGAGATCAATGCAGCTCTGGAATAGCTTTGGAAGAAATGACTCACTCGAAGTTTCATGCAAAAGACAAGTATACAGTACATGCTCTCATGTGATTTCTCCTTAACAAAAACAATATTTGCATATAATTTCTTCAAAAAATATGGACTAATAATATAATTTTACTCAATACAAAATGAAATAAAATGTATTAAAGTTTTTATATTTTTAAGAATAAGATATTAAATTGTGGTGCTTAGAGGTGGCAAATAACCTTTTTCCAATCCTAATCCCGCAGTTGAGTATTGTGAGACAAACAAAACATCTTAGGGAGGTCACAGGGTGCCTGACAGAATTTCTTTGTTCAGTGTTTCATAGGCACATGCCTTTCTGGGCTGCTCCTGAAGTGAACTTGATTGTGTAGACATCAAGAGTGATTCTGCACTAGCACCAAAGTAATAGTTTTAGGTTCACAGCAAAATGGAGTGGAAAGTAGTTACAGTGTATGCCCTTCCCTGCCGCCACCATACCCAAAACCTCCCCACTCTCAACTTCCCACACCATGGTGATACATTAGGTACAACAGAAAAAACTTGATTGACACATCATTATTAACAAAAGTCTATAGTTTCATTAGGGTTCGCTCTGGGTTTTGTCAAATGTGTAAAGATATGTACTCATAGTGACATATAGAATAGTTTCTTTGCATTAAAACTCTGTTCTCTGCCTATTTATTCCTCCCTCTCTGAACTCCTTGTGACCACTGATCTCCGTAGTTTCGACTTTTCCAGAATGCCATATAATCAGGATTATGCAATATATAGCCTTTTGGTTTTTAGTGCTTAATGTTTCTATTTAAGAATTCTTCATGTCTTTTCATGGTTTGATGATTCATTTTTTTTTTAAGTACTAAATAATATTCTACTTCTTGGATGTACCACAGCTTGTGTATCCACTAACACTGAAGGAAATTTTGTTGCTTTGAAGTTTTGGCAATTATGAAAAGAGCATTTTACATATAGGTTTATGACCCATTTTAACTTAATTTTTGTGAAGGTCATAAGATCCGTGTCCAGATTCATATTTTTGCATGTGGAAGTCCAGTTTATCCAGCACCATTTGTTGACAAGTCTACCTTTTTTCTATTAGATTGTCTTTGCTCCTTGGCAAAGACCAATTGTCTATATTTATTCAAACTTCCTATTCTGTTATATTGATTTTCTGTCTATTATTTTACCAATATTACACTGTCTTGATTACTATAGTTTTTATAGTATGGTAGTGAGATGGTGTCGATACTAGAAAGAAAAGAGGAGGGGAGGGGAGGGGAGGGGAGGGGATGAGAGGAAAGGAGAGGAGAGTAGGGGAGAGGAGAGGAGAGGAGAGGAGAGGAGAGGAGAGGAGAGGAGAGGAGAGGAGAGGAGAGGAGAGGAGAGGGGAGAATACTATTCCTTTCCATACTTAATGGTTTTGGCGCCCTCGTTGAAAAACCAGTAAAACCATATCTATGTGTGTTCATTTGGAAATCTCAATTCTAGTTCATTGCTCTACATACTTTTCCTTTTGTTAGTACCACACTGGCTTGATTCTTGTTGCTTTGAAGTAAGTTTTGACATCAGGAAGTATGTATCCTAATTCATTCTTTTTTATTAAGATCATTTTAGATACTCAGGTCTTTTGCAATGAATTTGAGAGTAAGTTTTCTGTTTCTACAAAGAGGTTATCTGGGATTTTGATGGGGATTGCATTGAATCTGCAGATCATTTTGGAGAGTATTATCATCTTAGTGATGTTAATTCTTCTCACCCATGGACGTAGGATTACTTTCCATTGATGAATCTTCTTTAATTTAACAATAATTTGTAATTTTCAGAGTATAAACTTCTCTCGTTACTTTTATTCCTAATTATTTTATTCTTTTATTGGTATTGTGAATTAAATTACTTTTTTAGTTTTATTTTCAGAATATTCATTGCAAGTGTATAAAATTGATTTTTGCATATTCTTGCATTTTGAAAACTTGCTATACATATTTATTAATTCTAAAAATTTTAGTGTATTTATTAAGATTTCTAAATATAAAGTCATGCTGTCTATACATACATATACTTGTACTTCTTCATTTCAAATCCTATGTGCTCTATTTCTTTTAATTTCTTAAATGCCCTGTCTAGAACCTTCATTACGATGGTGAATACTAATGAAGAGAATGGACATACATGTCTTGCTCCTGGTCTTGAGGAAAGCATCCAGTCCTCATCATTATGAATAATGTTACCTATGGGGTTTTTAAGATGTTCTAAGGTTAAGGACATTACCTTTTATTCTTCATATTTTAACTTTTTTTTATGAAATGGTTTTGGAATTTTTCAAATGTTCTTTCTACTGAGATGATTAAGGAGTTTTTTAAATTTGTCTTATTGGTATTAGTTATTATATTAATTTTCTATTGTTAAACTTTTGAATACAGTCTTTTAATAGTGTTTGATTTTGTTCTTATGAGCTGTTAATTGGAATCAGTTGAATCCTTTCAAGGCTGGTATTTAAAATTTATTTAGGAAGACTTAGAGCAGTCTTTATTGAAGGGATAATTTAGCCCTAAAATCATGGCAGTAAACTTTTGAGACACTGCTGTTTATCACGTGTTACAAGTCTTTTTTAACATACCGGTTGTACAACCATTTCTAGTTTCTGTGATATGCAGACATATTTCTGTCTATTCCTTTATAATGATTTTAACCCCAGAAGTTTCCTCTGCATATAAAGATCAGATATTATAGAAAGAAGAAAAAAAAATTTAAGCGGCTCCTCTGCCAAACCTCATCTTCATTTTAAGTAGCATCTTTCTTAATTTAATGCTTTGCTTAGCAAACTGCCTACCTTTTCCTTCCCCAGACTCCAGCAATGTCTGCCACCTTGGGGAAACTATTCAGCTCTCTCTGGGTTCTGCCTCTCTGCTGAAGCCTTCGAAGTGCTTCCACGAAATAAGCTAGACAATTATAAGGCAACCAAGTTTTCCTCCTTCTCTCTCTCTTTTTAATATGTCCTTTGATGTCTGTTGTCCGGAGTCTGACCACTATTGCTGTGTGTATTTTGTTCAGTACTTATTTAATAATGAAGGGTGGATATGATCCCCACTATTATCTCATCTTGGATGGCAATGAAATTTCCCTTCCTCCTACACAACTATTAATTTATTTGTCTAAAACAGTGTGATACCTAGATAATACATAATGGAGTCCTGTTTTACGTAGGGGATGATAACATTTTTTATTTTCGTGTACAAATTGTCCCATATTTGTCCAGTTAGAGACTCTTCAAGCTGGAGTCTATGTTCTTATAATTTAACTCCATTATTCTTTGCACATCTGCTTTCTTGCACTACAAGATGTTCCAGGCTCATCTTGTATGTTTTTCTGCTTTGTTTTCTTTTTTTTTTCTTCACAATTTCCTGGAGTTAGATATTTCTCTACACGCTCTGACTGAATTTAGTGGAGAATATTTTGAAAGCAAAATCCAGGTGTTAAGCTGTCCTTTTTTTCCTTCATACCAGTATCAATGTATGGCTTTTGGTTACTCAAATGCGATTTCTTTATTAGTTTCATAGTTTTATTAAATATAGCTTTTACCATTATATGCAAAAAGTATTCCTAAGCTTTTTTTAAATCATTAATAAAATGTCTTTTTTTCATAATTAGTTATTTTGGGATATATAAATGTGTTGTTATATATTTAGATTGAAATCAAGTATTTATTAATTCTTATTAATTGCAATTTTATTACTTTCTTAGACTTTCTAGGTGTTATTTTAAAATGATAAATTTTGAATGTGTTTCATTAGTTATGACTCATGATACTGTCTTAATGATTTTATAAGTAAATTGAACATTAAATATTAAATATATTAGTATTTCAATGAACATTTAATATGGATAAACTGAATAATATTGCACTGAAAATAAATTTAATAAGATCTCTTTATAAGCTTCTGCTACCAAACATAATTCTCTGTACCTTTGCAATGTTTCATCATCCTCATATGTCCTGAAATTTTCTGAAGCAAAATGTCACAGTCTGGTACTTTCTTTCACAGAACACTATCGTAAGGATATTAGTAATTAATCAGGCAACTAAAAAAATATATCTGCATTGAACAAAGTCAGATTCTTTACTGCGGTGCTCATCAGAGCCATTAAAATTCTAATGTGCTCTAAAATCCTTATGAGTTTTGTGTTGGAGATAGGATAACTACTGACCTTGAAATATTTTATCCTGCTCTTCTACTCTTAACAATTCCCTGATGTTCTAGAACATCCTTTGGAAAATACTGTTCCCTGACTTGGCTTTCTGTCTTGTTCTAACACAAAATTATTTTTTTTTTTAAGGATCTTTTTATATTTGAAAAGTGTGTTTTCACTGGTTCCACTTACCTAAGTCTTTATATAAGTACAAACTGTTTTTTCCCTGTAACTATTCTCTCACATGCATGTCTATTAATAACAATTTAGAGGCAAAGATAAACATTGTAGTTATGTTATTTAACATAAGCAGAACAAACTAGATGGGAGATGCCCTATAAAATATATTAAGAGTATTGAATCTAACCAGTGCAACATACTGAAGTTTAGCTTGTCTTTAAAACACCTTATTTATTCACAATATTATACTTTTACGTATATCAGTAATATAAAAATTAAATTGACATTTAATGGTTCATATCCTTAAAGGAAGGACATTATGCTTAGTTTAAAGAGACCTTTGAAATGCAATAAGATCCATTTTTATGTCCAAAATATCTACATAACAGCATAATTACTTTTATAAATATTAATGGTTAATCCTGCAACTTTCTGAATTGACTTGATTAATTTTACTGACTCCATGCAGAGTGTGGTTTAACCTATATACTCTCTAAGTTATCTTCTACTTGTGAATTTGTATAAATTATTTCTAAATTAATTTAAAAAAATAATCTGCCTGCTACCATACCAAATCTAATCGTATGATAATGTAAGAATTTACTTCAAAACAGACAGGCTCAGTTCAAGTCAAGTTTATAGTAGAGGTAAATGCTGTGTTCACCTCCTCCCCTGACTACATCAGAAGTACAACTAAATTACAGATCAATATAATTGAAAACTACCTGGACTTTAGCTGAACAGAAGTCTTATAGCTGAGGATATGAAGACACTGGAAGGAGGGGCAGAGTCACAGAACTGGCTAGTCTCAAAGTCAAGTGTGGTAGTTAAAAATCGGGAGGGAAATATCAGCTGCAGAGGTCCCCTCTAAGGATTCAGGGGTCCCGGCCTCACACGGGGCTCCACAGCCCAGGGTTCAAGTACTGGGAAGAGAAGCTCCCAAAAAAGCTGGATGTGCAAACCAACAGAGATTGTGGTTGAGTAAGACAGAGAGTTGGATGCAATTCCTCTTAAAGGGCTTTCACATGGACTTACTTGCTAATGGACTTGCTTACTCTGACCTCCAGCGCTGGGGCAGCAGATCAAAAGAAATCGGGACAAATAAGTAGGGACTAAATTGTCTAGCTTCAGGATAAAGACTGCAGGGGCAGCTTTTGTCCATATGCAAGTGCTGTCAGAAGCCATTGTTCTTTTGTTGAGCCCTCGCCTCACCCAGCCTGTGCACACAAGCAGCCCTTATATCTGAGTATCAACTAGTCTAAGGCCATTCATCCTGCCTTGGTTATTCCCTTGGGCTCACTCCAGCTGCTTCCAATGGCTTTTCCATACAAATCGATTATCTTGGCTCATGCTGAGCACTTTCCTAAAATCTGTCAAAGGTCCACAAAACCCAAACAAGCAGCATCTGGCCTTGGTGTGCCATGTACCTCTCTCTCAGCAGCTGCAAGCCCGGCACTAGTGGCAACTTGCCTTGGTTCACAGCTTAGTTTCTCCCAGGCACCTCCAAGCCCATCTACAGATCACTTTATAGCTCATACCAAGGGTCCCTGGGCAGGGCCAGGAAGTGGCTAACCTTGGCCTGTACCAGAGCCTCTGCCAAGTGACTCCAAAAAAAATTCACCTGATAGCCAGTTTCTGAACACACCAGAGCACCACCCAACCATCTTACAAATGATATACCCAAAGGGGAGACTGGGCAGGTACCAGAGCCCTGCTAAAGCATATAGTGCTTCTTAGGGTCAACCCCTGAACAACAGCTCCTCCACTGTAGCCATAGCCAGTCCTTACAACCAATCAGCCTAAAAGCCAAATTCTCCTACTGATGTGCCAACATCACTCAAGGCTCAGCTACAATAGGAGGAAACATGCAAACCCTCAGAAGAGATACACTTGGAGCAGTTGGCTCAGGTGGCCAAGGGGATTGTACCACTGGGCCTCATGGCATACCTACTATATAAGACCAATCTACTAAGACCAGGAGACACAGCAGCTCTACATAATACATTAAAAACAAGTACTAGGAACAGCCAGAATGAGAAAAAGAAACATGTCTCAAACGAAAGAAAAAAACCAAGCTCCAGAAAAAAGAAACTAAACAAAATGGAGATAAGGAATCTGCTAGATGCAGAGTTCAAAACCCTGATTATAAGGAAACTCAATGATCTCAGTGAGAACTTCAGCAAAGAGATAGGAAGCATAAAAATGGAAATAGAAAAAATAAAAAAGAACCAGTCATAAATGAAGAATACAATAACTAAAATGAAGAATACATTAGAGTAAATCAAGAGTAGGTCAGATGAAGCAAAGGATCAAATCATGATTTAGAAGATCAGGTAGTAGAAAGCAAACAAGCAAAGCAGCAACATGAAAAAAGAATCCAAACAATGAGAGTAGTTTAAGGAATCTCTGGGACAACATTAAGTATACCAACATTCACATCATGGGGGTACCAGAAGGAGAATAGAGTAGGCAAGGGATTGAAAAGCTTTTTAAAGAAATAATTAAGGAAAACTTCCCTAACCTGGGGAAGGAAGTAGACATACAATCCTGGGAAGCCAGATAGTCTCAAACAAGATTACCCAAAAGAGGTTAATGCCAAGACACATTGTACTTAAAATGCCAAAGTTTAAAGGCAAAGAGAATTTTAAAAGTGGCAAGAGAAAAGCAGTTAGTTACCCACAGAGGCACTCTCATAAGTTTGTCAGCTGATTTCTCAACAGAAACTTTGCAGACCAGAAAGAATCATCACAAAATATTTAAAGTGATCAAAACAAGGACCTACAACCAAGATTATACAGCAGAGCTATCATGTAAAATTGAAAGACACAGATAAAGATAAAGAGCTTCCCAGACAGTAAAAAGCTAAAGGAGTTTATCACCACCAAAGCAGTATTAGAAGAAATGTTAAAGGGATTTTTTTAAGAAAAAGAAAAGATTAAAAATATGAAAATAATAAAATGACATTAATTACATATCTGCCAAGAGTTACTTTCAATGTAAATGGATTAAGTGCTCCAATTAAAAGATGTAGGGTGGCTGAATGGGTAAGCACACAAGACCCTTATATATGCCTGCCTATGAGATTAACTTCAGATCAAAAGACACACACTAACAAAAGACATAAAGAAAAGATAAAAAAATGGAAAATATACTTTGTGAAAATAGAAACAAACAAAAAAAGTTGGGGTTAGCAATACTTATGCCAGACAAAATACACTTTAAAGCAAAGCCTATAACAGGAGACAAGGACTTAGTAATTCCACTTTTTTTTATCCATAGAAACCCAAAACACTACTTCAAAGAGGCATGTGCATTCATATTTTCACTGCAGGATTATTTACAATAGTCAAGAAATGGAAGCAATCTCAGTGTCATCAATAAATGAATAGGTAAAGAAGAATTGGTACATATATAACATGGAACATTATTCAGTCATAAAAAAGAATGAAATTTTGCCATATGCAGCAACATGGATGGACCTAGAAGGTACTACGCAAAGTGAAATAAGTCAGAGGACAGTTACTATATGCTTTTACTTATATGTGGAATCTAAAAATAAAATAAACAAGCGGACAACAGAAACAAACTCAGAGAGACAGGAAATGTTTTGATGGCTGCCAGATGGGAAGGGGACTGAAAAGGAGAAAGGATTAAAAAGTACTAAATAGTAGTTGCAAAACAGTCACGGGAATGTAAATAAAGTTCAGCATAGGGAATATAGTCAATGACATTGTAATAATTATGTATGATGTCAACCGGGTACTAGATTTATCGAGATGATCGCTTCACACGTTATATAAATGTCTAATCAGTATGTTGTATGCCTGAAACTAATATAATATTGTGTGTCCACTGTAATTAAAAAATTAAAAGCTTATTTAAAAAAACAGACTCTGTTCTTGAAACTGTCTGCGATCTTAGAAGTTTGATAAGGCAAATTGCAAAGACATCTACTGTTTCTGTAACTACCTGTAGTTCTCTTTCTTGTTGAAAAAGAAAGGACAAATCACTTTCCCTCACTAAATATCACATTTTTATATCTAACCACACAGGACATTCAGTCCTGTGCCTGTGAGAGCATCTGGCATCTACTCTGCTTGGGTGATCCTGGGAATTGGAACTTTCAGCAGTCAAATGAATTTCCAAGAACTCTAGGGCCTGGGTGGATAGGATTTAATGAAGATCAATTTTCATTTTTATACACTGAATTTCTTTTAAAAAATATTGAACTTCTTTCAAGCACCACTATCTTGGATTTGAGGCAACAGTTAGTTACATGGTACCAAATCAGTCATTTAAAAATGGTAATATATATAAAATATATATATATATTTAGCATTTGTTTTCATTATTATTGTAACCAATAAGGCTAGTTAAATGCACTTCATCATCTAGATGTAGTCTTTGTGATTCATTATGAGTAAATATAATGCTCAACTTTTATTTTGCCTTTCTCTTTTCAGTCTCACATAACAGTATAACAGCAGTGGGGAAATAGTTTTGAAATGGGTCATCTTTAGAAATAATTTTGAGGCTCTTCTGTTTCTTTCTTTTCATTTTTCCAAAATATTAGTATTTAGAAGATACTGAAGAATCTTTAATAATTCATGAAAAATGTTTATAAAATGAATATTGATTTATACAGCATTATCTGTATAAGAGATTTACATTTACAATTATACCTTGGAGGTTTTCTTGCTTAAGTTCATATTTCTGATTTCATCGCTATAGAATAATTAAGTAAAAATTATTTTCAAATATTGATCTTAAATATCTGATCTGCAATAAATTTATATGATTGCTGGCTAATACTTTGATGAGCTTAAAGGTAATACGTTATACTTATTCTCTCATTACATACATTTTTTTCACATGCTAATAATGTATTTCTTGAAATCACTTTATTATATTTTTCAAAAGGAACTTTTTGTACCAATTTTTCTCATATGGACATTTAAGTAAAAGATATAGACTATCAAACATTTACATACATTAGTATGTTCATTGATTTTCTATGCCTTTGTTTAACAGGTTATGAAAATTTACTTCAATTGCAGTTTTAAAATTTATTAAACATTTTCCTATTTACATTAAAGTAAATGAAACTAAACTAATCTAAATCTATATTTTTTCTAATAATATCTAAATTATACAATCAACAAAATGGTAAATGATGATTATCTTTCTATATATGTATGTATACTTATACCTGTGTCTATATACCTATCACTACCCAAATTATTACTATTTATATCGAGCAGTAAAAGTATAAAATATGGTGAGGAATATTAATTTCAATTATGAAAAAACTCACTTGTGATAATTTATTAAACATATTTTAGTGACATAACACTAAATGATAACTAATGATAACTTTAATAAAGGATTGAAGTAACTCTGTTATTCTTTTTCCCCCAAAATATATCACATATTGGAAAAATATGACTTGACTTTTATGATTTACATTTAGGACTTATATAATGCCTAATATCTATTTTAATGGCGGGACATTTCCTGATGTTCTAAATGATTTTATTTTATTTTTCTATTCCCAAAATTTAAATGCCAAGACTTCCAAAATAAGCCACATTGTGCCTGATGTGAGTATTGACATAGTTGTAGAAATGTGAACAATATCACTCCACCTTGAGTTTGTATTAATTCATGAAACATGAATATACTTATGCATCACATTATAATAAAATCACATGTATGCATGTGTGTGTATATATGTGTGTATATATACATATGATTTCTATTTTAGTCACTTGGAAACAGATTTTTAAATGAATCTATTTTCCGAGTGAAAAATTGGTAGTTAATAAACAAAATTAATTGTAATTTTACTAATCTTTTCCTATTATTACATACTTGTGAGTTTATGGATCTTTATTTTTTCTTACTATTTAGACCAAATTAAATTAATTAACTTGTGTGTCAAAAGACTGTAGATTATTTTAAGATTATGTTACATACTTCCCATTGCTTTTCAGATATTAATAGGCATTTATACTCACACTATTATATATGTAATTTTTTTCTCTTGGTATCCAATGGTATGTCTGGGTTTCATTGTTTTATTAGAACAGTTGCCTGATTTAAACATTTAATTACATTTTAATGTATTTCTACTTTAAAATGTTTCAATTTAAAATGTATTAGTTATTCCAGTAGTTTAATATGATAATGAAACATGATAGTATAACTATCTCTTATTCAATATCCCTTTCCTCCCTTTCTCCCTTTTTTCTTCTTTTCTTTCTTTGATCTCTTTCCTTTTCCTACTATTTTTCTATTTTTTTATTTATCTGTAGCTTTTTTTTTTGCTATTCTTCCAAATTAACATTATAATAGCATTACCAAAGGGAAAAAAAATTGTTAAGCCCATTAGAAAACTGATACATCAGTTATACCACACATTAATTTATTTTGGGAAACTTCATGAGTATTGAGTCTTCCTGTCCAAAATAGAAAAAGAATTTTTATAACATTTTTCAGTTTTGTTTTGTTTTTTTTATTTTATGCATTTCACTAAGAAGTGAAGAAAAAAATAAGCGTGAGATCATAGGTAAACAGCTTGATTATGGGATTGGGGAAGAAGTAAATTAATAATTATCCCATATACTCCCTAATGACTGGAATGGTTAAAATCTATCTGAAATAGAGTAGAAATTGTAAAGAAATTTATAGTCAAAAAATAAAACAAGGAGATGAAATATTAAAACTGTAAATGCCCATTTGGTTCTTTTGTTTATCACACACCAGAACGTATTTGTAGAACCAATTTTTTAGAAATGCTCTGACCAAAATTTGAGCTTTTTATACATGTATTATTATTATTATTATTAATTTTAATAAACAATGCATTTTTTTATTCTCTGGTACGTTACTGTACTGTTTACATTGTGTATTTTTTTCTAGCTTTTGTGCTTTTTATTTTTTATTAATAAAAAAAGAGGGTGTGGGGGGAAGAAAGTGAGACAAAGTAGTTTACTCATCAATTTTAATTCAGAACTTAAGCTATGGATAGTAAAGAAAATTCTAAAATTTCACCAGGTTATAAACTTAAATCTAGTTTATAAAAGCTATGTTATAAGTATCTGTTTTTCAAGCACCTGTCCTTTCTGTACCCTGCTCGGGACTTGCTTAGCCATGGCTTGAAGAATACAAGGACCAGAAACCTAGATACATATTCTTTGATTGCTTATATTTTCAAGTGGTTCCCCTAATTTTTAATATTAAGGAGATATCAATAGTATATTGTACCTATGCATGATTTCATGAACTTGGTGAGATTTTTTTTTTTTTTAGATCCAAAAACTTTGTTGTCTCTAAGCTCTCTCTTTGATGGTTTTCTCTAAATTATATATTTGTGGTTTTAATTTTTACCTATTCTTTCTTAGATACTACACTATTTGTATGTGTGGCATCTCAGCTCTCTGTTTCATAGTTACCAAATTTTCTCTCATTGTTTCATATCTCTGTTTCTTCTGCAGGCTTTTATATTGCTTTTTATTTAGATTTTGTACCATCTTTTGATAATTCACCTAAATTCATTATTCCCATTTTCCTTTCAGCATTTTATTTTGCATCCTTTACTGTTTTATAGTTAGATTTTTAAAATTTCATTAGGAATGGTTTTGTACATTTCCTCGATATTCAACTGTAATTATTCTAAAAAGTAAGATTTTTTTTTTTCTAATACAACACTTTGGTTTGATTAGTTTGATTATTTTCCTCACCCTTATAGTTAGGGCAATACACACAAAATAAAGAACCTCACAAAGATACATAACCTTTCGGTTCCTCTTACTATGTGCTTAGCTTTTGTTAGGATCATTCTCTCACATTTTAAGTTGTAGCACTTACTAATACTTATAGTTAAGTCCTAGGCAGTGATTTAGTTTGTTCAGAAACTGGGATGAGGATGGCTTTTCTGTACTTGTTTGTCCCTGTAACACCTTCACACACATATATATGTGCCTCTTTTGGGTAAATAAATTATAATTTTTCATTAAGGCAACTTCAGTCTAGTTGTCATGATTAAATGATATTTAAGTCTTCACTTTCCCCTCTGCTGAAATTATAAATATAGTGTACAAACTACTTATAGTCTTCGCACTATTTGGACTTCAGCTACATTGCGGCAATCTTGCTGCCTAGTTACCTTAATATATGATGTTTGTTCCTACAGAACCTGAAGGAGTGAGGAGTTTATCCTTTCACAAAGATGGCGAATTGCTACCTTACTTCTCAACAGCATTGATTCCAAAATTCTCCTTACTGCATACTTCAAAAAAAAAAAAAAGAACTAATACACACACACACACACACATACACTTAGTTCAAAGTATATATTATGTATTTCAAATATGTAAACTGATATACACACATATGTGTGTATATATGTATATATACACATATGTCTATATGGATACATGTGTATACATATGTATATATGTATATATACATGAACTTTACTAGTTGGCTCTGGCATTTTATAGTGTTTGAAAGAAAGATGAATGAAGCAACATAATAGACTGCTACATAAACCCATGCTCCTAATTCTTCTCATTTTCTTTTTTTTAATTTTGCCTGGAGGGTCACTGTCATTAAAAGATTAGTGTCAATCTTCTCTAATTTATTTGGTATCACAGTGTGATTTCACATTTTTTTCTAAATTCATTGTAAAACATTACACGGGCTCCAATGTTTAAGATGGTGCTTAAACCAGCAAATATGACCTCAAACTTTAGACTGAAAAAGCACAGTACCAAAAGATGAGGAAAAAAGAATCTTTGTCTCTTTAATTCCTCAAAATGTCTTTTCTTTAAGAAGTTATTCAGGATGAATTTTCATTCCTTCATCTAATATGCTAATCAGAATGTTCATTACAGGATATTGTTTATGTACTTCGAAAACTACTTGGGAAGCATTACATGACAGCTGTCTTCTTAATACTCTCACAGAAATTAGTTTTTCTATTTTGGGAAACTATCCTAGTGATCCCAATACAGCTCCATAAATAAATATGCAAATCTATTTCAGAATTATTCACAGACTGTATATTATGGATGTCTGTGATTCAGAGTACTTGCTTGCTAAAATATATACCTATACACAATGATAATATGCAAATGGATTTAACTTGATATAATTAAAGTAGTTAAAACTAATGAGGCAATAAAAATAAAAGACAGGTAGGTAGATATACATGAGAAACTTATTCACAATAATAACCATTCTGCAATTAAGTTTTCCTCAATAAAGTTAACACTTTCCATTAAAGAACTCCATGCAATTCACTAATTTAAATATTTATGTTATAAATTAAACATCTGCTTGTGATAAAGTTTATTTTTGCCATTTTAACACTAGTCAAATGAGAAAATTTGTTCCTGCAATACATGAAATCAAAATAGGACAAAAATTAAGAATGCCAAATTATCAATTTAAATAATGGCTGAAAAAATTATTATATATAAAATAATTAGTGTGTAAATCAAAATAGTACAAAAGAGGTATGAATACTCTTGTAAATATAATTTTAAATTATTAAATAATACAATATTATAAAACACTATTTGAAATCTTTGATTAACAATTCTTATTTACGTTGGTTAAGAAATGTCCTCTAAAATAGTGCTTTTATGGTTTTCTGTTGCAATTGATCAGTATGCATAGTGTTAACACTCCCACACACTATATTGTGTATATTTTTAAATATGTATGTCATTGGGAAATGACTATATTATACATATGTATAATTGCAGTGAAACTTTTGCCTCATGTTTAAAGGTAATTCTATAAAATTAAACATTTGTAAACTTATGAATGCCATTTAAAAACCAACATTCTGATATTACTTTAATGTTGCTGTGTGTTCCCATTTGTGAATTAAACTTTCCAAGGTTGCAAAAATAATGCTGCTTAAGTAAAATTATTCACAACTCCATGTGTGGTCCATTTTTCATTTTAATCTTATAATACAATTTGGTGATGTGAGTGTTTTAAACTACATTTTGTGCATCTAGATATAATTAATATATAGTAATTATTAGGATATAAAGTCAATGCAAACTGTAAGTCTTAAATATATGCACAATGTTATCAGTTACATTCAGTAAACAAAATTCATAAATAAAAAATGTGTCTATTAGAGGGAAAGCATGATTTATAATTGCATGTAATTGTCACATTAATAGCTAAATTCAGTTGTAATTATTCTGTCAAATTGTCAATAACTATGTTCTGCAAAAGTTTTAGAAGCACAAGTGGTATAATCGTACAGATATTTTGTGTTGTTGCTTTAACTTTCAGATAAATAAGTAGCAGATTTTTAGTGGCATGTTAGAAAACAACCTTTTCTATCAATGTTAGGAAGAAATATCTCCCAAATTGTAGATATGAAAGTTATTAAACCATTCAGAAATGAAAGAGAGCGTTCTGATGCAATTTAAATTTCAGTATCCAATCAATCTTTGCAAATTCAATTATTTCAGTTTTTTTAAACCATTAAAGAACAAATACTGTCTTTGTGTTCAATTAAATACTCACTTGTAAAAAATTATATTGTAACATACTTGATGTTTTATATAATAATTTCAATTATCAAATAAATAGAAGTGTATCCAATATTTTACTAGAATTGGCCAATATATTTTGAAAAAAATAGAGAAGGATTTTGTATAAATACATAGAAATATTACCCACACTTTTAAACTTAATACATCTTTTTCACAAGAAGGTGACATACTGTTACATGGAATGTGTTCTAATGTGTTCCTTATATATGTTTAATTAACATCAAATATATTTATTTATTTTCTCAAAGTTTATATTCTAATAGAAGAAAAGATAATTCATAAAATTATCATATACAATTATTTTTGTACCCTGTTTATTGATTGAGCTCTCTAACATTAATGTAACTTTCTTTAAGATACTAAAATTTTGTCAGATTCCAATGTATACATTGTTTAGCAATTTAGAACTTTTTGTTATTAAAAATGTACAATATATATTTATTGAAGATAACTTTAAGAGGTAATTTTATACAAAGTATTTTAGTAATAATAAAAATGTTTTTGAATCTTTCAGAACCATCCACTTATTTTTATACAACTTCTTGCCAAATTATATATACAAAACTTTTTCTTCATTTTTTATATAGATAAAGATATAAAATATGCAACACATCAAACTTGATCGCCATTAATTCTTCAGCAATGGGAAATGCACAATAAATACCTTAAAATAAAAAGCAAAGGAAAGAGAATCTTTTAGTATTCATTAAAATATATAATTAATTCAAAGTCCTTCTTTGATCACATAGCTTTTTCAGAAGCTATAAAAATACCATTTATATGTCATCTTGTGTTTGCTGTTTTGAAGGCAAACATATTAAATGTATCATAAAGCAATAATCTCTTTTATCTTAGACCTATAGAGATTTTAGGGAAACTACTTAGATATTGCAACATTTTCTATGTTTGATATGTTTCAGAATTTTCTAATGCAAACTCTGATAAGTTCATATTAAATATGAAGTTTAGATAAATTACATAAGGTAATTTTCATCATTTACATTGTAATAAGAATCTGATTTTCTCCTGGTAAAATAATACTAATAGTCTGAGAATAAAAATGGTAAAATGGTTTTTATTTGCATTTATCCCACATGAGGTGACTTTTTCCTTTCATCACTGCAGTTGTAACTGTAGAAAGCATTTAGAGCAACTTCATCTACCAAACATAATCTAAATGGACAGGATCAACACTTTTCCAATTATAATTTGCTTATAAATCACCTAGGGATCTTATTCAAATACAGACTTTATGGGTATAGGGTGGACTCTGAAATTCCACATTTCTAACAAGCTCCCAGGTAATCTTGATGTTGCCTGGACACAGACAACTTTGATTATTAATATCAATATACTTGGGAAATAATTTTTTAATTGCTTGTCTTGATAAGTTTATACCTTTCATAATAGATTTGTCTATAGAATTCCATTTATGTCCTTTAAGAATTTTAAAAATAGGATCCAAAGGCAATTTAAGTATTTGCATCTATAAGTATTGTCATTTTGCTGTCTGTAGATAATATGGTATCTGCCAGTTGACTTCTACTCATTTTAACAAGTGGATAAATGCCATCTTCACTACAGATTCTGCTATTTCTTTCATTCTTCTACCCTGTCTTTCAGCTGAATGCAAAATAAAAATTGAGAAGAGGAAAGCTTTAGATTTGAATTTTAATGTTTCCACTTTTCACCTTCATGTGAGAAGATTTGTGAGCTCATAAATGAATATTTTGTTCAATATTATATAACTGCCTACTCTTTAAAATGACACATGATCTTGCCATTTGGTAACATTAACGTTCCCTTACCCTTAACTTAGAGCAGATATAATCAGAAAATACCTGAAAGAACATTATTTCATGGTAATGTGAAGCATGTTATAGGGTAAAACTTATTTTCTGAGAAGCACATGAACAGACCTAAGTTAAAATGATAGATAAAGAAAATTTATTCCCAGGACAATCACATTTTCTCCATCTGCTGCATTATACAATAAACCTGCTTAATTTGCTTTTCAAATGTTAGCTAACAGCTTGTCTAAAGGTTTTCATATTTTCTTTTCATGGTCCAAAACTTGTATGATGCCTTTTAAACACAGACTCTGTTTGAAATAATAAAAATAAAGCCATTCAATGCTTATCTATATCGTAAATTATATATATTATGTTAAAAATAGGTGTTAAATTTTATGACTTTTCTATATTAATAAAAATAAACATTTTTTTTTGTATTTTCATTCAAGCTCTAAATAAAACAAGAACATAAAATATACACTATTGCTATCTCATGCACATATATATATATTTTATAATTTGCCATCATCAAAGTTAATATTAAAAACACTTCAAACTTTATGAAGATTTGACAAGGGCTTTATTGTGTAAATTTAAGAACCATTTTTAGGATTTTTTTCCTTCAACGACCAGACATGAAAGAAAATAATTCTTTTAAACTATGTTTTTACCTTTTTTAACCTCTGTTCTTTGGCAAATAGATTCAAAATACTTTTAAGATTATAAAATTTCCATATTTATATTATAGACATTTGTCAGAAATGTCTTTTTTAGATTTTCTAATGCATATAAAATAAATAATACTTTTTAAAGATGTGCTAGTGATTTGCAAGCCAAGCAGACATTATGCTTCTAGGATCTTTTAAGAATACATCAGTAGGACACACAACTGTTAAAAGTACCCAATATTAATAATTAATATAAAAGATTTGCATTTATCACTTGTGTGAAAATGTTTAAATAAGCATTTGTAAATACAGCAGGTTCTCAAATAACATTCTTTTGGTCAACAATATTTTATTATAATGTTGATGAGATCCAATGGGAACTTAATTTAACTATTGTTTATACCAATTAGCCTATGGTAAAATTTGTTTCTTTATACATCATTCCCCTTAAAGTTGCAGAAGTTATCATAATGTTAAGTGAAGACATTGTACAAAAATGGGCAATATCAATTTTAAAATAATGTTAAATCGGGAAAGCACAACCTCAGTTTCAATGGGTTGAAAGTGGAGAGGAAATGAGCTGGAGAAATGAGCACAGATTATTCTTTTCAGAAACTTAAATATGGGGGGAGGGGAAAGAAGATAGTTAATAATTAGAAAACTATGTTGAAGGATCAAAGAAAATTTTCAGAGAAAGGGCAATGTTAATGAAATAAAATTAATTGCAGATAGATTAAATTTCTATAGATTGCAAGAGGGGGTATGATACCAGTGCAGGTGGTGGTTATGTGGTTATAATTAGCTTTTGTCATAGCTTGTGTTCCCTAAAAGTAGAACCTAAAGTACAGACTTATGTACAAGTGTTTTATTAAGGAAAAAAATAAGGGGAGTGAAAGAAACAAGACAAGAAAAAGCCAAAGTTGTGATTCCCAATTTAGTCCCAGTGTTACCTTAATTCTGCATGAAGCCCTGGAATGAAAATGACAACTCAGAATTTCTCTTTTCTCCATGAGGGGGAGCTGGGCTTTTATAATCCTGTATCAGTAAATCCTTGGCTAAGAGTTCCCCTAAGGATGCCTAAACTCTGAGGGAAAGTATTTCCAGTAGTCCAAGGTTCCAGAGGCCCTTGTTAGGAACAAAGCTCGTAGAAGCTGTGGGACAAGAAGACATAGAGTAAAGAGAATCTGAGAGAAACTTGTGTGTGGAAAACTGATGACAGGTACAGAAATGGAGAGTAGTTTGATATGTTTTCCTTTAATACAGGAGGTACAATTTACATACATAAATTTCTAGGGGTGCAAGAACTAAACGCAGTATGTTTCTGATGGCTTCTCTTTTCTCAGGGGGATGAGGTGTGACTTTATCCACTGCAGGGAAAGGAGTTTAAGTATTTGAAGAAAACCAAAAGAAAGTATTTTAAGAAACACTAGTGAAATATAAGTATGACTCTTGATATATATATATATATATATATATATATATATATATATATATATTTGTATATATGTATATATATATACACACACTGATATATATACATATATTATACATATCTACACACACACATATATATATATATATATACATATATATATTCTGATATTCTTCAGTAAAATTACAAAAATTCAGGGCTGAGGTCCTACAATGAAAAATTCAAAATTAAGGACTTTATCAATACTGTAAAGCCAGATTCTCTTTAAACTGATATCACACTGATGAAATAAAGAGTTGGATTGATTCATAAAGGTACAAAATTCCAATCTGTTTTTTTTTTCAATAAGTGTCATGTGAATACCACATCTTTTTTTTTTTTTTTTTTTTGGTCAGCATGTGTATTGCACATTCTTCTTGCTTCCATATATTTCAGGAGACCAAATCATAATTAGAAGGGTTTAAAGTGGTCATGAGGGTTTAGAATACCTGCAGTACTTTATTGGATTTTGGTAATGATTATGCCTGATAGTCTCCTTTTACTCTTCTTCCATGGGTAACTAACCCTTTCTAAACTTCCAGCTGTCACTCCTTACTAACATTTATTAAATAATTCAATGATATTTCAATCCAGCAGGTAACATTCCATCATTTCAAGATGACTTTTGAATAACTGTGTTCTACTTACTAATATATACATCTACATTTAATTCTGATGTCAATAATTTAAAAAGACAACATTAAGAGAAAGGAAAGCACTAGTTACGTGAGAAAGGATTTGTATAATAAGTTTTTAGAAGTGATAATTGGAGAAAAAACCTGAGATTGGGTAACTCAGTATTTATATTTACAGGGTATTTCACAGAAATTGACAGATTTCTTACATAGTAAACACCATTTTAATGGTGAAAATTGTAGGCAATGTTATTGATGAGTATAACAGCAATTAATGCAGTCTTGATACTATCTTTATGAGGAATCCAAACAACTGGATAGAAAAATGTGCAAGGATTATAAACTGAGTAAAGTTAAAAATTACACTAAGGAGTGTGCTGGGAGACATCACTGAGTAAGTTTTGAATGTTGGACAGGGCAAAAAAAAAATAAGTATGGCTAGAATAGACCATCTAAAATGTAGAATATTAGTTGAATAAGCAAATTAATAACCCCATGGAGATAAAAATGGACACAGAATGAAATAACATTTTTGAGACTAGAATTTGAAGTACAAGTGATGTTCCTATAAAAGAACAGTTGTGATAAGATTGATAAATAGGGAATAATGATGAGACAGAGAAAGATATCAGAACCTGAGATTTCAGAGCTGTTAATAGTACGAGCAAGGCTGTGTCTTAATGATTGCTTGAACAAATTAGAAAGGAAAATAATTGGTTTTTAAAAGTTAATGTAAGGGAGTATTTGAGATCTTACTTCCCAGCAATTGTGGTCAGTTTTGGCTCAAATAAATTCTTATATAAATTTTTTTTAAAAAAGTTAATGTTAGTATATGCATACTCTGGGGTATTATTCAGCAATAAAGAGGAAAGCACTACTGATACAGGCAGCAAGTTAGATGAAGCTCTACCAAATTTTACTGAATGAAAAAAAAAAAATCAATGCCATAAGGTTATATAATGTTTGATTCCATTTATTTGACATTCTTGAAATGCTACAATTATAGAAATATAGAACAGAACCCTTCTTACCAGGGATTAAGGACAAGGTAAAGGGTGGGGAAGATTGAAAGATGTTGATCTGGCCGAAAAAGAGAAACATGAAAGACTCTTGTGTTACTGCTTGAATAAATTTGAATGTAAATGAAAAACAATTAGTTTTCAATGCACACAGGTAAGCTAGAAGTATACTGACCACTTACTTGGTTTTATAACCTGGATATACTTTACTCATGAATGCTTGAAGGAAATGCATACTATGCTAAGAGAGCTAGGGGTCAGTAAAGAAATAGTTGTAGTCAATACTCACTGATGAAATGAAGGAATTGTTTTATTATAATGAAGTCCAAGCAGAACAGAAGAGTTTGAGAAATAAACCAGTGATGGCATTTCATTTCACAGAGTGAAATAAGACATTGTGAAAGAGAAGGAACTGTATGAAGTTGACTGTATAAAAAAAGTATCAGTGCATTTCATCAATAACATCTGATTTCATCAGTCCTAATCCCTACAGAAATTTCCAGCTTCTGCCAGATTTGCAATGATGAAGAGAACTAACTGATTGAGATAAATGAGAATTATAGTAACAACAGTATTATAATCAGAGATTAGTAAAGAGTTTCTTATGATGTAAAATGAGTCATCAAAATGCAAGGAAATTAGAGGATTGGTATGGAGATTATAGGGCCATCTGCTGAAAAGTGTAAGTTTATTTTTTTTTATCATGAATGCATATGATTTTTGAAATTTGTCATTGCAATACATCTAAAATTTTTAGATGATTACACACACTCACACACACGCAGATATACACACACTTCCAGATAATGAAAATGCCTTTGCACTTAAAATAAAATATTTTCACCCTTAAGAACTACCGATTTATCAATTTGTCCTCTGTAAAACAGTACATTTGAGACAGCTTCTATAATTGAGATGGCCTACATGGAAAATGTCATGAAAATAGCTGTATAAGAGTAAAAGAACAAACATTTTAATAATGGGCATGTCAAACTGTAATTGTCTGTATAAAGACTGTTTTGCATATGTCCATACGCTAATGTACATTATACACACATACACATTTCAAATTTGATCAATACATGCGGATACACATATGAGTTGGTATTTTCCAATGTTGCTCTTTGAAACTGATGAAATTTGGGGCCCCAAGTGAAAAAACAGAAGCATTACCATTCAAGAAAAATAGAAAAACCAGCTTTTCTATTATCATTTTATACAACTGTCCTCACCATAGATACACTAGTTACACAAAATGATTTTCTGGTTCCGAAAGACGGGTCCCATTCGCTTCCTTCCTATTGCTTGCATATTGCTCAAATGTGGTTCCTTTGGGACTCAGCAGTTTCTCTATTGCTGGAAATCTAGTGTAGATACAGAGACCGAAGAAGTCTGAAGTCTTGCTTTGCTTTCTGCTACTGCCTCTTCTGGTGCTTGAAATTTCTATTATTGCTCAATGCAGCCTCCTACTCCAATGACAGCCCTAGTACAAATGTTCTCTTGTCAAAATCAGTGTTTGGAGTTACAGGAATTTTGATTCACTTATATGACTTCTGGATATTTAAGTAAATTTTTGTCAAGAAAGACATTGGAATTTAAAAGGAGTGAATGGAAACCTGTTTTCTGAGCTAAGAAGGAGTGAACAATATTTCTTGCCACATATTCTTTTGTTGTTAAACAATATTTTTCTCAGGAGTTAAAGTTGTAAACCTGTTTTATCCCAGGACACATATGTATATGGTTGTCTTGATCAAGGGAAATAAACACTTGCTATAAGCAAAGTCATAAATATGTTGGAAAAAAACAATATCCAGGACTGTACTGATAAAGAACAGTATCTAAACAACTATCATCATGTTTAATAAAATACTTGTAGTGATTGGATACATCAGTAAGTCACCAAAGTTTAGTTGTCTTTATTCGTTATTTTTTCCTTAAAAATATTAACTTAATTCTAATAGTTTTATGCAACATATAGTGTTAACCCAAGGTATGAAAAATTATGAGAACAGAAATTTGAAACTTGCAAAGAAAGTAACTTTTGAAATATATCATTCTGATGGAGTATATTTGTTGATGGAGTACATTTGTTTGTAGAAAGCAAAGCAAAAATGCAAATGTGTCTTTTTATGCCTGTCATTTCCATCCCATCTTGGACTTCACCTTTATTACTTTTGCCATCCCTTTTGCATTCAACCTCTAAAAGAGTATATTTAGACTACAATAACAATTATTATTATTCTTTCTTCACACATCCAGCTTTTCCTGACCCTTAAATTTTTCCAGCCTAATATCTTAAGTTTTTTATGGCTTAATCACAAATATTGTTAAAAAAAAAACATTTTGGTAACCTAATGACAATAATGCCCCAAGATGACTTTTAATATCTATTATAAAATGTAATTTTTTTTATAGAAAAGCTAAACATTTGACTTAGATTTCATGTTTTAAGAACCATCACATTATTGAAACTTCTTCAATTCTCAACATTAGTTTTCACATGGTGAAACTAAATTAAAAAACTAAATCAATATTATATAATGCTTATACCCATTCAGTAATGATATGATAAATGATGTTTAAAACTGTAAGTCAAAAGTAAAATTTTCATTGCTTTAATTCTGGTTCTATACCTTAAGATATTTAGTATAATCATAAAGGACTTAAATTGTGCACCCACAATAGTAAATAATGATTTCATAATAATCATGCTTTTCTCAGCACATTAGTTAGCCACAGACTGTTTTTATTTCTTAAATCACTATGTATGATTTTTGTTCCATTGCACAATATGCTCCCAAATGAGATGAAAGAAATCTATTTAAATAAACATTTTTAAAAAGGATCACAGGATACATATTTTTTAAAATGTTTATAAAAAATAGTAAGATATGTAAAAGAGACATTAATAATTACTACTTGTCATCGTCCTGTGTTTTTATTTACCCAATTGTTCATTCAGGTGTGTAATGTATGG
The DNA here is from genome assembly GCA_030015415.1 of Cynopterus sphinx. Classification (NCBI taxonomy): domain Eukaryota; kingdom Metazoa; phylum Chordata; class Mammalia; order Chiroptera; family Pteropodidae; genus Cynopterus; species Cynopterus sphinx. Next base: position 13,904,675 of record CM057379.1, read on the forward strand.
TTTTAATTCTTACTTGCTGCACACCATTTAATTTTAGATAAATCAAGTATAAATGAAAAATCCATGAAAATCAATGTTGACTTAAAATTATTTTTAATAATGTAATTAGAAATCTATAAAATAAAAGTTAGTTTGTATTAATGTCTTTTAAATAGATGTGTTTCAATCCTGAATCTGGCACAAAGCTACAATAAGGCTCAGAGAAGTCACACAATCTGCCTTAGATTATTTTCTCACTTTAAAAATAAGGATGGAGCACTGTTGTGAATATCTTATCATATAATTTATATGAAGCCCTTGGTATAGTTCCTAGTACATACTGTAATAATTCTTAATGATAGATATTTTTATAACTAACATAATTGTTTCAATTATTATATACATAAATAGAAAAATTTATTAAACTGTATTTTAAAAATATATGCATAGTGATAGATATTGTATTGTGATTTGTTAGATATATGTTATACTGAGTTTTAGAGGAATTGAATTGCCCAGTATTCAAGAGCATGAACCAGGAAAAGATTAAATGGGTTAAAAAATATAGCCATCACAGACAGTTTACTTAACTTCTATTCTTTAGTTTCTTGACTCATATAAATTAGAAACAATATTTGTACCTATGTATGGTATTTGTTTCTGAGGATTATTTGTTTCTAAGTAATTGAAATTATATATATATATGTGTGTGTGTGTGTGTGTGTGTGTGTGTGTGTGCGTGCATGCATGTGTGTATTTTAGATATAGATATTTATGACATGATTTTTTTATCCCGTATGTTATTTCTCAAGATTTGACTATTCTTGATCAATCAAAATGTTCTTTCTTAGAGAAATGTGAAGTGAAAATATGAATTATTGCCCTTTTAAATCTGAAGTAACTATTCCTGATCAATATAAATCTTGAGAATAGATATTGAAACAGCAAATGGATATACTGCTGTTTTCACTACAAATGGATCGTAGAAAAGATTTTGCAAAATAACACTCAACAGAGGAGATTCTAGCAAGTATATATAAATTCCCTTCAGCATTTCTGTTGTCAGTGTGAAGTCTGCTTAAGTGCACAATTTCATGGTTGACTAGTCATTGTCCTTGGTTGAATTTATTTTCAGTGATGGTAAAAAAGATCATTGGTTTTCCAGTTGCTGCTCAGCAGTAATAAATCTATATGGAAAATACCTATTCCAGTGAGGTCCTAACCTTTAGATTACACATGTATCTTTAAGTCAAGAGCTCAACAATCCTAGCTGAGCATCGATATTGCATAATTGAACTTGAAAATTAGCTTCTCGATCAGTAATGAAATATTGATTCTCTGATCAAATAACTTTTTAAGTAAATAAAATCTTTAAATCTACATGTAAATAAACATTATGGAAAGAAAGTTAATTTCTTCACAATGAAGATATAAAATTTGTTTTAAATGAAGTCTTAAATAATCTATAAATTTTTGTTGCTTTCAGAGTTAATCATTTGACAAAAGACATTAATATTCTCAGAGGTTCATTACACATCTTGATTCTGATATGGTACTAAGAGCGCGAAATCATTCAAAGAATATTAATATTAGAGTTCATCAAAATCAAAGAAACCAAAGCATCCAGATCAATTTTCATCTTTATGTCAGAGAAATCTTATGTTTGAGGCATAAGAAATGAGTTTTTTGTACTCCACTGTGAACTATATTTCCTCCTAAAATGTATGGGTAGTTAAAGCCATTAAGGGAAATTTATTTCTTGTATTCTTATACAAATAACTAATTTCATCTATTATTTACCTTTTAAAATACATAGATAAGTAATCAACTTGGTATTTTAATGTTTCAGTTTTTTTTCTTTGTCAGCAAATGAGTTGACTAGTAAGAATTTTGAATATTGGTCAACATATGTGAGATTTTAAATTAAGTCTATATTACTTTGAGAGATGCAAATCAAATATAAAGGTAATAGTTTTTTTCCTGGCAACAGGGAAAAGCATCCTATTAATTGTTACTCCACTAGTGTTTAGAATATCCAACTGAAACTCATGTATGAATTGGTGTATTAATTATCTATTGTTGCATAACAAATTGCCCCCAAACTTAGTGGCTCAAAACAATATACATTTTATTATCTCATAGTTTCAGTGGGTCAGGATTTTGGTTGTGACTAAGATAGGTGGTGATATCTCAAGGTATTTTATTTGGTCGTAGTTAAAATGTTGGCAGGAGCTATAGTTGTCTGAAAATCTAAAGATGGCTTATTCACATGGCTCTTGGCAGAAGGCCACAGTTCCCTCCAGAGTATTGGCCTGCGGCCTCAAATCTCTGCTGTGTGTCCTCTTTATAGGCAACTTATGGACCCATGATATGGTAGCTATATCTTCCTCCCAAGCAAGTAATCTGAAGTAGAGAGCAGAGAGAAAGGCATAAGGGTTTATATGACCCAGTTTTCTAGGTTATAAACCATTATTCCTATTTTATACTATTCCCTAGAAGCAAGTGACTATGTTAAGCCCAAAGTCAAGGGAAGCAAAATTAGGTCTATCTTCTGACAGCTAGAGTATTAAAGTATTTGTTAAAAGCAATATGTTAAAACTGACACAGTCCACCCTACAACCACAGATTATTTCTGTTCCTCCCACATGCAAAATATGTTTACCCCCTCACAAAACCTCTACAAGTTGCTTCCTATTATAGAATCAGCAAAAACTTCAGAATCTTGCCTCTAGTCTTGCAAATGGAGCTCATGATATGTTGCCCTTTACCTATAACTCCTTGATTGTAGTTCCTCTTGATCTAATTACCAATAAACTAAAAATACATATTATCATTTCCACATAGCCCCCAAAACAATGGTGGGTCAGACAGCATAACTGTCATAGCTCTGTTTGTAAAAGAGGCACATAGCAGTCACACCATATTCTCTGTGTATTTGTCTGATCAGAGACCTAAATATTAAACCTAAAGATATAAGTCTTCTAGAAGAAAGCATATAAGGAAGTTTGTGAAATATCAGTTAGATGAATTTTTTTAGATATGATGCCAAGAGCATGATCTATAAAGTAAACATTTGATATTACAAGCTTTCAAAGCCCTTGACTAAGACAAAGTATTTACAAACCGCACATCTGAAAAAAGAACTAATCTTAAAAATATACAAAACCCTAATAACTAAATAGTATAAAACAAGCAAGTTAATAAAAAAAAAATGTAAAGATTTGAACAGACATTTTACTTAAAAAGTAGTATGGTGAATAAACAGAAAAAAAGTTATTTGATATCATTTTCATAATTATCTATTCAATTCATAAATCAAAAGCAAAATGACGTATCATCATGCCCTTATTAGAGTGGTTCAATTAAAGAAGAAAAAAAAGTTTGGTCGTACTAAGTATTTCCAGGAGGCAAGGCACTGATTCTCTCATTTGTAGCTGGCTGGAATGTAAAATGGTTTAGCCACAGGGAAATAAATTTGTAGTATTTTGTTTGGAAGTTGAATATATACTATTTAAGGTTCCACAGTTTCAACATGATAGAATTTCTGTAAGGAAAATGGAAATTTTTGATCACATGAAGAACAGTGTATATTGAACTTTACTCATAATTGCCCCAAACTGGAAAGAACCCGGTCTATTAAGTGGTGAATGAATGACTAGCCTGTGCTGTATCTATACAATGGAATACTATTTAGCAAAGAAAATAAACTAAATACTAGCATATGCAAGGCCATGAGTTAAGCTAAGTGAAAATGCATTATACTAAGGGAAATAAACTGGACACAAAATACTATAAACCCTGAGTTCCAACACACACACACACACACACACACACACACACACACACACACACACACACACATTCCAGAAAAGTCAAAATGGTAGAGACAAAAAAAAAAAATAATCACTGATTGTAAAGGCATTGGGTTAGGAGAGTTGCCAACAAATTTGCCCGAGATTTTTTTTGAAATGATATAACTTTTCGAAGTCTAGATTTGGTTTTGCTTACATTATGGTATGTTTTTGTAAAAATGCATAGAACTGTAGTTTAAAATGAGCAAATTTTATAATATGTAAATTAGACATCAATGATTTTTTTTAATGAATGAAGATGAAAAAAATCATTGAATAAAAATGTTTTCTGTTTTTAAATTAGGTCACAATTAATGGGATATTTTACCTCCAGTAAATTAAAAAACTGCTATGTGAAAGCCCCATTCAAATAAGAAAAGGCCAATGATATTTTTTTCTTCGAAAAATTAATGATCACTACAAAATTGTAGTCTTATCAAGGATCTGCCTTTACATGAAATTAATAATTATGCTTGTCCATAATCCTGAATAGAGTTAAAATAGTTTTGCACTGAACAAATATACATGCTTTTCTGGTCATCTATACTCTCCTATATTTTTATCCTCAAATTATCCTGGGCCAATTTTCTACTAACCTTCTATCGACTATTCTTCCATCTTCAGGGTGTCCCTTGAAATTCCTATCCCATTTAAATAAAACACCTTTTGTGTAAATTATACTTTATTCTAAGAACACCTCTCAAGTGAAGAATCCCCTTTATTTCACTAACTATATAACAGTGAGCTGGAGAATATTTATCTTCTACTTTCTTATCTCACACTCCAGATGTCTTCTTACCTGAAGCATCTATTTCAAAATCATACCTGCTCCCCTTTATTCTGATGGTCATGGTTCTATGATTATTTTGAAATTACAATGAAGCTTTCCTGAAATAAAGGGATATTGTCAAGTAGTTGAACTCTGACATTGAAAATAAATTTCTTAAACTTTTAAAAAAAAAATCTCCCTACTCTTCTTTATCCGTAGATTCAAGAAGTAAACAAGTAACTACAGAAGATGTTTCATGCTCAAAAATCAGTTAAAGTTTGGCTGTGACTCTTACTTTTGAATTCCAGGCACATCAGTATGTGTTCTACTCCATTACCCATGCTGAAAGTCAGCCAGTCCTTTAATTAAAAAAAAAAAAAAGCCAAAATCTTTAATCTTTCTGAGTTTTGAAAGTCATTTAATTCCATAATCCTTAGTCTCAGAGAGTTTTTTTTACAGATACTAATCTTCTTGCTTAAGTAATACATTCAGATTCACCTCAGATATATGTAAGTGAACATCTCTTTTCTCAGCATCAGTTCATACTGTTTGAAAATAATCTTCATTAAATAGCTAGCCCAGACTACGAAGTGGGTAGCCGAGGAGTTACTACAAATCAACTGATAACCTAGTTCTAGGTTAAAGCTATGGCATAGACCATGAATTTAGCACATCTAAGGGGAAAGTAAATAAAATCATTAAGTAGTGAGAACAGTCCAATGAAGAAACTGTGTAATATATAAATGGCCAAGGGGCAAGTGTTTGGCCAAAAGACTATGATGATCATTTATAGGCATTTTAATCATCTGCATTTTGATTATTCTAATCCCTATGCCAGACCTTGCACTTGAAAAATCTTCTACACACTTTGTATAACAAAAAAATTGCATCAGGGGCTGATAACTTCAGGCAAATACCAAAACAAAATGCTCAGAGTCCATCAGTGTAAGGAGGGAGCCAGCTGGTTGTGTCCTGCCAGATACCTGAGCATGTTTTTGAAATTATATTGGTATAATTTTGAGTTTAAAATTACCTCACACCATCTGGTTATGCAACACACAACTCTTTTGTCACTGACCCACGTGCAATTGTCACTCAGTAATTCATTGACAATGTTGACACCTTTAACAATTTTCGTTGTTAACTATACTTTTTTTCCAATTTAAATGTTATTCAGTCCTCAAATATTCTTCATCTTTTTTTGTTGTTGTTCTTCATCTTTTATGTCTTTTGTGAAATTTCTTCCATTTTCTCTATGGATTTGTCTTTGTCTGTTTTGCCAACACATTACAGGGGCTCAGGTGAAGAATATAGATTCTTTAGCACTTGGAATGTTTTTCATATGATACTAATAATTTCCCCAAGTGTTAATTGTATGTCATTTATAAATCATTATTTTCATTAACAACAACAAAAAAAATCAACAAAGCAAAGCCTGTGAATTTAAATGTATATTAGTCACCAAGAAGTATATTAGTCACCACAAAATCATTCAATAAAACCATCAAACAAAAAAAACAAACAAAAGGCATTTGCTTGAGCAGAGGATTGCACTCTGGGAGGCACAGATTCAGGTAGCAATCCAAATTGTGCTCTGAAGAAAAGAAAGAAAGGCAGGGTTTATAAAAACAAGAGTTTTTTTCATTTAGGTCCTCCATGTAAATGAAGGATTCTGGCTAGGTGAAGTCCATTATGCTAACCAAGGTTGCTAGATGGTGAAAGGAATTGGCTTCTTTCAAGATGAAGAATATAGATGGGTCTGGTTGCCTGGTAAGGAAGAAGTAAAGTCCAGGATGTGGTTTCATAGTTGAGTTAAAAGTTCAAAAGGTCATGGGGGAAATGTGCATAAGACAGACTTCTTCATGGCCCCCTGGCTCCATTTAGTTGCCTTGACATAAATGACTTTATCTTGATAATTTTCATTCACAAACTCTTAAAAACATTTAATAAAAATTATAAGTCTAGCATATCAGTAGGAAGACATGCTTTAAACACTATAGAATAGGACTGAGGTATCATAAAAAGATATTTGGTCTTGGTCTCTGATTCCTGGCACACAGCTCCTAAAACTCTTTGTATGTCCTCATGATAAAGGTGATAAGACCTTCTTTTATTCTAATGAGGCCCCTAGCTGTCTTCAGGTTGGAGACTGGTTGCCAGAAAGACCAAGCCTTGATTAGAAGCCTGGATCTTTAAGCCAGACCTCTCAACCTCTGCGGAGGGGAGAAAGACTAGAGACTGAGTTAATAATTGATTGAACATGTCTATGCAATGAAACCTTCATAAAGACTCCTAAGCAATGGGAGTTGAGAAAACTTTCAAGTTGATAAAGCACATCCATATGATGGAGAACAGTGTGCCCCAAATCCACAGGATGGAAGCTCCTATACTCAGAACCAACCCTTTTGGACCTCACCCTCCATACCTCTTCATTTACCTATTTATGTGTATCCTTCATAATAATCTTTATGATAAACTGGTAGATGTACGTAACACGTCCCTGAGTTTGTGAGCCATTCTAGCAAATCAAAGAACCCAAGGAAGACAGCAAAGAAACCTTTGATCAGCCACTGAGGACTGGGACTTGCTACTGCCCTCTGAAGTTGGGAGAAGCAGTCATGTGGGACTGAGCCTTTAAGCTGAGGGGTCTTTGCTTACCCCAGATAGTGTCAGAATGCAATAAAGTGTTTACAAACCCAGTTGGAGAATAAGAAAATTGTTTTTTGGTATTGGTAAACACCACAGAATAAAGTACACGTAAATTGTCAAAATGATTAGAAAGATGGATATCCACTGTAATAGATAAACCGATTTTAAACACGAAAATACCATGGGTTCAATTTTATTCTATACGGTGTATTCTAATTTTACTTTTAGACTTCAGAGGACTTTTTATTCTTATCTTCCTAAGGTTGCTATTGTCTAAACATATTCTAGTCTAAAACAGGGAGAAAACAGAAAGATTAGTATGAGTTGCTGCACGATTCAGACGTTGAATAATCGATTTTTGTCAAGCATAGGTCCTAGATTCACAGTTCAATATATATATAAACTTGATGCATTACATTGAGAACATTTTATTTTTAAATTTATCATGTGTCTATTATGTCATAATTCTTGTCTCCTTGATTATTACATAGGTTGCAGGGGGTTTTTTTGACACAGTGTATTTTACAGAACTCAGGTATCATTTGATTTTTTTTATAAATGGCATCACCTCACCCATTGTTCTGTCATTTTGCATATTGTCTTGAGGCATTGGTATTGTATAAGAGCTGATAAGAACAAATGTACATAATATAAGAAACAAAATATGTATACGTGTACATATATAAATATATTTATGCTCATCTTTATTTTTATTTCATTTTCTTTTTTTATGTCATATCATTTTTTCTTGCTAATTGCCAAGGGAAAAATCTCATTAATAAATGCCTCATTTATAAATACCAACGATCACAACATGTTCTAATTAAGGATTATTATTAATACTGTTTTACTTTTTGTTCCCCAGCTCCTAGGTTTTGCAGTTTTTCATCTTAAGTTTTTCAGGAATTCTATTAGGAAAAAGCACTATTTGAAAAAATTCATATTTTACTTAAATGGTCATGCAGATTTGTAAAAGCCATTTTAGTTCAATTTAAACACATATACTTTTTATCTATCTCTTTCTTACTGCTCTGTTCTCCACCCCCCCATTTTTCTTACCTTACCAGCATTACTATTTATTTATTGTTATTAATGTATTTATTATTTTAGAAAACCCTAAAGAGGGACAATTTGAAAACATTGTGTATTTGGCTTAATAATTACCATTAGCAATCACAAAATCATTCTTAAAAGCAATAAACAAACAAATGCACATGCTTAAACTGCCAAGCAATTTCTGGGAAACGGTTCTGAAACTAGAAAACCCTTTAAGAGATATGGGCTACATAATTCAGATGTATATGACAAAAAACCATTGTACACATAATTTCTGGAATGTTTGGGTTCCACATGATTTATCATTAAACAATAAACTTCCCAAATGATGGCTCTCTGAAATTGAAATCTAGTACTATCATAATGGTGGCCTTACTGTTTGGGAATATTACTTTATCTTTCTATACATCCATTTTATATTTTGTAAATTAGAGATGACATTGACATACTTTAAACATAAGAAGCAAATTTTGAATATAAATAAGTTGCATGTATGTGATACTTTGTGTGTGTTGAAAAAGGTTTTTTGGTAGTTAATGTAAACTCTACAGTAAAATTTGGAACAACTGCCTTATATGTAAATTAGGGTGTCAAGGATTAGGCAGATAAGCCACCTACCAAGTTGAGGAAAATAATTGTGAAAGTTCTGCATTTGTTAGAATATAATTTAGTGGCAATAGCTTTCTTTTTTAAAAGGGATTTGGAAAAATATTCACATTTCAGTTCTTTGGACTGTCAGTCTGAACTTGCAAATCAGAAGAAATTCTGAAAGAAGAGTTTGATTTTTCTAAAACCAAGTATTTTAAATTATGGAAATGCACCTCAAAAGAAATGAGGGAGAAATCATAATGAAGCTGTTTTTTCTTTTAACTCTATTCTCCTAAAATATTGCAAAATATAAGTTATTAATATCTTAAAATATTATTTTTAAGCTGAAAAATTCTGCCACCAGAAATAATCAGAAAACTTTACATGGACTTTTCTTATAGTAGACTTTTCAGTACAAATCTTTAAAGTTTATCTTGACCAAAACTGTAAAATATGACAAAATACTCTGTGAACAGAGGTAATTTTTTTCAAGACAATTTAACTGTATTTTGATGCTTATAATGAATGTGTACAAGATTGAAATTTCTGATGAAATTGGTATTTAGTTATGTAGCCTGTTCATAGAACCCATTGGTTAGAGACTGTAGACTACTTGTTAGCAACTAGCAAGTTGCTTTATTTTACCCCAAACATTTAAAACAAAACAAAGTTATAAAAATAAAAAGAATAGTGTAAACTAATGATGAGCTATTTATCAAAACCTCAAAGATATGGGAGAACTTTAATACCTGAAACATCACTGAGCTTAACAGTCCATGCTATGCTGTTTGTTATGCAAATTCATAGATGGGTGTAAAGCTTTTGGATAAAATCTTTCCTCACTTCCACATTCTTTCAAATGGGAGACATGGGAGCTAAATTAATGATATGATGGAAATATCATTTCATGTTATTATGAAAAATGAATTCTGACTTTTGTAGAATTTCTCAACATTCCTCCCTATCTATTCCACAGCTAATTCTTGTGCTTCTGATTAGCAAGCAATATAAATAAGAAGTTTGTATTTGAGCTCTACTCATCACTAATTTTTAATAATCCATTTGCATATTTTGGTTTTGTTGGTTTTTCTGAGGGAAGCAGCGAGATACATTTGAATAACCTTGTTTCATGAAGGTTATTGCTACCAATGGCCAATTTTCAAGTGTTGTAAATCTTGACAGCCACTTTGTTCATCTTTTCAATCAGATGCAGAACTCAATGTAACAGTATCGTCTAATTGTTTGGCAAAAAGTAGCAAACATCTGCTTACATACAAAGTGGTTTGAATTAGTAATCAAAATAAATAATAATGCTTTGTGTTTTTAGATGCTGCGTAATTCAGTATTATGCATGATCTTTGTTAGGTATCAAATGACTACTATTTTATTAAAAATTGGCACAGTGCTATAAAAAGTGTTGTTTCAATTCTTGACTGAAACAAACTTTAAAAAATTTCTCTACATATCTATATATACATGTATATATATGCATAGACATACACATATATGGAGGAAATTATAATATTGTCAAAAACTATGATTTTGAAAATAGAGTCCACAGCATGTAAGTTTAGCTATTTTTAGGTGAATACCAAAATTACAACTTGCAAATATTTGTACAAGTCACTTTGCATTATTGATTTTACTTTCCTTAGCATTATAGGTTTGTCCTATAGCAGCTGATCATGAACAAGAAAAAAGCTTTAATATAGTTAAATATATTTTTCATTGGCATGCATTCTTTATAATAATGTTCTGCAAATAAAATAATTTAGTTTTGCTACATAATACAATAAGCCTTTTTTAAAAGCCATGTTACATTCTTGTTAGGTTTTCCATAAAGAAAAATGGGTCAATGCTGCTTTGACATGAATTCTAGCTTAATAATAAGAATTGAAATCCTTGGTAAAGATACTGTTATTGAAACTTTTTCTTACCTAGGATTTACTACAATTATGGGTAAATGTCTTATACTAAGATACAGTTATGTTCTGATTGTGTAAGATAATATTCCAGCTAGAGATGGAAAAGTATTAACCAAAAGGAATAGTTCCAATGTAAGAAACAAACTGCAGAGAGGGTACATTCATTGCCAGTCATATTTTCAGAACTGTTCATCCTAGGCGCATTTTTCCTTTATTTAATGGTCTTTGTTTAATCTGTTGAAACTCATCTTATTATTGATTATTATTAGTTTATTTTGCTCATGTTGGCTTTATCCTTTGTAAAGTTTTTCAATTCAAATTGAAATGTTCATCTATTCTTGAATAAATGAAGGAAAATACTGCTTAATTAATTGTAAATGTCATGCAAATTAACTTAAAAGACAATATTTTACCCCTATTATATTAAGTAAACTGTAATAATAATCCTAATGGTAAAGAGTTGAAGGTATATTATATGTGTGCTCAGATGCTGTTTTATGGAAAATCACATAGGAGCAAGTATGAAGTTTGCATTTATCCCTTTGGTTTGTCATATCATTATTTGAGATGATTTTGATTTTAAAAATCTAATAATAGTAAAGTGTGGTTAAATCTTTTTATCACTTGCTATTCCATCTTCATGAAAAATAAAACTACAAAATTTGCATAGGAAAATGAAAGTGCATATAGTGCAAAAAGAAAAGGCAAACAGGATATTCTTAAATAGATTCGCATTTTCTATCTTCAGGACCTCGACCTTTGCCTATGAGCTCTGCTACTTCTTTGAGGAAAATGTCAGCTATTTAACAATAGCTTCCCTTTACATATGGATAATTGTTTGAGATAAATTCAACAATATCTAGAGATAATAAGTAGTTTTTGTTTTGTTGATTGTGTTTTTGTTTGAATAAGGTCCCCTACTACAAGTGGAGAAATGCATGACTTAGAATAAGGTGTATGTACCTCAAAATATCATAATTAGTGTTTGTGATTGAATCAGTCATCAAAGTGATACATTTTTATAATTTGCATTGGAAAATTATTTGCATTGGCCCCTCTTTGAGGTTCTACACATTAAGTGATGGTCTATTTTATGGCTAAGCTGCCACCTTTTTCTGTTTAAACTGTATTAATTTCCTTTGGCTGTTGTAACAAAATTGGTCGCTAAAATCAACAAAAATATATTCCCTTATGAAGGTTAGAAGTCCAAAGCAGAGCTGTGCTCTTTCTGAGAGCTCAGGGAGAAACTCCATTACATGTCTCTTCCAGTTTTGGGTAGCTGGTGTTTCTTGACTTGTGGCTGCATCACTCCAATCTCTGCCTTCCTTTCTACTTTGCTTTCTCCACTTTGTGTCTGTCTCCAAAATCACATGGATATGTGTGCCTGCATTTAGGGCCCGACCAATAACATGGAACCAGCTCCTCCTCTTCAGTTCTTTAATTTAATCACATCTTTTGTCATATAAGATAATATTCAATCTTGTCATACCAGATGATATTTTTTCAAGTTTGGGGATTAGAACATAGACATATCTTTTGGCCCACAATTTAGCCTACTACAATCACCACTTTTATTTAATTTTTCAACATGGATTTGGAAGATGTTATTCAGAACTACCTACCCTCGTGCACACATAAAACCACTCAAATTTACTAAACAAGTGTATTAAAAAGTTAGTGCTAGATTGAATTTATAATCAACAAAATTTGTCTACAGCTTCAAACTCAGAAATCACTACATTAACATAATTCATTTTACTCTGTACTGACACCCTTCTGCAATGTCTACAGCTTCCACCCTCACTGCACTCTGTACTATGGGATGATGTCACCTTCTCAATGGCCATGTGTAGCCCCTACAGAACACAGTGAAGAATCTATTAGTTTTCTGTGGCTGTTTTAACAAATTATCACAACTTTCATGGCTTAAAATAACAGGAATTTGTTTTCTCACAGTTCCAAAGGGCAGATTTTGACAAAGTTCATGCCAACATCTACAAAATCATGGCAAAATCAAGGTGTTGACAAGGCCGTGCTTCCTCTAGAAGTTATGGTGGTATATCTGTTCCCCGACACTTCTCTCTTCTGATGGTGCTGGTGTGCCTCGGCTTACCTTAGTTTGTGGCTGTATCGTTCCATCTCTGCCTTTGTAGTAGCATCACCTACTCTTTTATGTGTATCAAATATCTCTCCGCTTCTCTCTTATGAGGACATTTATAACTGGATATAGGGATCACCAGGAAAATCCAAAAAAATCTCATCAAAATCCTTAATTTAGTCACATCTTAAAAATTTAGCATATAAGATAAAATTCACAGTTTTCAGATATCAGGTTGTGGATGTGTCTTGGGAGTCATTATCACACAATGTCTACCCAAGAACACAGTTATAAGCATTAGCACTGAATGAGGCAACTTCTAATTAAATAAATCTTCTAAAGCTTCATTTACCCTGCTGCTGCTCCTCAGACAACCCTCCCATGAATGTTCACAGTAGGTTTTCTCTTCAGGTTCATTGATAGTCTTTGATTTTACTACTTTTTCATTTCTGCCTTGATCTCTTCTGATGAATGAATTTCAGTCACCAGAAGTATCTTGAATGAGCTCATTCTTTTCAGTATCAGTTCACACTATCTAATGTAGAAATTTCTACAAATATAGTCCTGTTCTTTATAACCCAACCATCGACCTAGGATAATGATTGAGTCAAAAATTCTATAATTATACTCTGGATTAAACTATACTGGTCTAAAATCTTGCTATTTGGCCTCAAGCAATTAATTTTACTATTATAAAACTTACTTTCATCATCTATATGATGTGCTGATATGTAATATACCTACAGAAAGGGGATCATTGTGAGGATTTGTTGAATGAACAAAAGCAATTGATGAGACATACACATACCAAAACTACCAGATCAATGATTATTGGGACACAGAAACAGTAGCCATTGCCCTTCAAGCTGCAAAAAGAACACAGCAGAACCAGGTACTAGGATCTAAGAGGGAGTTTGAGACATTTTAAGAACAAAGAAAGTATCCATACCATAAAATTTTATAGTCTATATTTTTTTAAATATGTATTTCTTTGAATATGTATATTAAAGCCACATATATTCAAATAAAATAGTGTAAAGTTAAGTATATGTAGTTTTAAAAGATTTTTGAAACAAGATGAATTTATGATTTATTAAATTCTTCATCATGAGCACAAAATTAAATCGACCTATTTAATTCTGTATTTTATTGGTTTTATGAACATGGGAAAAAGGCTTCCCTTAGTCACAACAAATAAACTTAGATCTGCTTGACTTAAAGTTCTTCCATGCCAGATTTTATGGTATCCAAGTTTCAGTCAAATGATTTAGCATGTCTGTTTCTGGCTACATTCTGTGCCAACTCATTTTTTAATCCAAAATAATTCCAAGCATGCCTATTTCTTCTTTGAAATTATTGAGTCATTACAGCATCTACCGTATTATTAATAATGTTATATTCTGTCAGTAGGACAAGTTAAATTAAATTTGAAGATATATCACAACAGGAAGAAACATGATTCAAGACCTTTCTAAAGCAGAAAATATAGTTCAGTTTTAGAGAAATAGCCAAGAATCACAGATAAAAAAATTGGTAGTATATAAAATCAGGTAATATATACCTTGAAGTAATATAATGAGATTGATATCTTTGCAAAAGTAGAAGAATATACTCCTAGCTGGGTGGAAAAGTGAATGGCTTAAAATGAAGGAGAAATCTTACCCTTGCTTATCATTCAGGCCAAAGGCATAAAAACTAGTCTAAAATTTGGTTCCATCTCTTCAGAGAATACCTGATTGACGCAGTGAATTGTGTTAAAATTGCTGGAAAATCTTGAAGCATAAACTCACAGTTCAAGACTAAAACTGTGGTGATAATCTCTAAGTTACATAAGCATTTCACTGGCTTTTCAATAAGTTTGAGTCTATTTATTGGAGTTTATATATATTTAAAGGAAGAAAACAAATTATCTCGCCTTTTATTTTAAAATTGAGGAAAATTACATAGGTATTTAATGATTTGTTTTTACAGACAGAGAAAAACATACTTGATCTTTTATTTGAGCTACCTCAACTCATTTTACTAACAAATAAGATAAAGAATGATTTTGCATAACTTTAAGAAGAATGACAGAGCAATCAGCTATTCAAAATTTGATATTTTCCCTAGCTGTTTGAAAATTCTCTTAATTAATTCAACAATTTTTTGTAAGAATATCACAGACAAATGTAAATCTAAGTGTACTGTTATATAAAGAAAAGAATGTACTTTTTAATACACAGTTTTGAGGGAAAATCTTGGGCACTCTTTTTTAATTTTTTATATCTTACAATTATAATGCAGATTTAAAGATTTTTTTCCTACCAAATGCTATTTACACACAATCAATCCCTTCCCGTTTACTTCATTGTAATGTTTGCTAGCTTCTTCTACTGCAAAGTGACATTTCACTCTTTGTAATTAGTATTTTGAAGGGGGTAATTTGAGATGCTGCAAATATCTTGACTCTCTTCAAATGTTTGTTCTGCAACAATTATGAAAGTGGTGTGTTAAATGTCAGTATTCTGTTTTTTCCTCATTCCTGTCACAGTGAACAGAAATTTTCCACAAGAACGAGCTGTCACTTTATCTCTATATATTGATTTATTCAATCATTTATGAATAACTATGGTTTATGGGTATTTATTTTACTTGATGTGTTATAATCCAATGCTATTGCCACTTATTTTATTGTTCACATCATCTTAGCTTTGACATTCAAGAGTGTTCAGTTTGGTTCTTTCACACTTTATCATTCCTTGGTCTTTTTTGAGTGCTTCCTTACTTTATACCATCTTACTATTCTCCAGGCTCATCTCATATTTTACTCTTGGACTTCAATCGATCTTTTCTCCAAGGAGTCCCATGAGCAATATGTTTCTATAATCTCTGCATTTAGTAAACACACCAAACTACATCTAGGCATGTGACCTTTTTCTTTATGTTTTTTTTTTTTTTTTCCCAATGAGGAAATATGTGTTTTCATTATTGGAGATTTAAGAAATTCTTTAGAAAAGGAATTTTTTTTATCCTTGTTCTATTTGTGTTCTTTTCTTCTTTTTATAACTTCTATTGAATTGTATTAATTATTCATATGCTTTTTATCTCATTTTTAAAAAAAATCTCTGATTTTCTGAATTAACATTTGATAATTTGACAGTGTCACATTTTTGCCTCAAAAATGTATTCTTAAGTATGTACAAATTCTATTTCAGTTTATCTTTTGTATTTTCTTTTTTGGTTGTCATAAACCTTAGTTTCAAAGGAATTTGGCCTCTATTTCGTGATAACAGCCTAATTTTGATTTTATATGAAATATTATTTTAGGTGCTTAGGTGTACTTATGTAAAATTTATGCTACTTTTCCAGCATTCTTTGTTTTCTTCCTCAAAAATTTGTTATATTTATTTTTTTCTCCATACTCTTGGCTTCACTCAACTGTCAAATAGTTTTACCTGTACTTGTATTCAAATATTTATAAATTGGGGCTTCTACTGAGATATATAGAGTTTGCTTCCATGTATTTCATTAGTGTAACACTTTTTGCTTTCCTGGCAGTGATTAAAGGAGCTCTGAGGTAATGAGTTAGTGGTGTGTGCACAAAGGATATTTTTAAAGAAATGTGAAGAAACACCTATTTGGAATGGGGTTAGCCATTTCCTGTGGGCAGGATATCCAGGGCTTTAGCTTAGGCCAAAGGTTCTAAAGTGGGTTACTCCAGAAAACTATTTCTCCAAACTAGATTGGTCTTTCTATAGTTTTAGATGATAGGAAAATGAAGAAAAAAGCTGCTACATCAAAACAAGTGACAGATACAGCTGTTCTACAGCTCTTTAAACATTTACCCTGTCATGAGCCCCAGGGCCACTTCAAAAGATAAAAAATAAAACAAAATGACAAGAAACAAAAGCAACAACAAAAAATCTGCTTCTCTACCTCTCATCTTTAAGCTAATCAAAACATGATCTAAAGGTGGAAGGACTCACCTTTTCTTTGAGGCCGGGTGGTGAAGGACCAAGGAGGAGATAGAGACTTCTTTTGCTTATATGGAATCGAGGTTTCTGCTCCATTGAATTTAACTCTCTGTAATCATCATATGCATTATAGTACGAAAAATACCTGCCCATGTAGGTAGGATGCACCTTTTATAATTTTTTGATGGTGGAATTTATAATGATTTTTTAAAATATCTGTTATGTGATTTTAAGAGGATTCTGGTAGAAGTGATAAACATGTATGTTTAGTCAACTGTCTCTGAACTAGGTATAACTGCTGAATTTTAAAGAAAGTCAAAATCAGAAAAAAAGTTTTACCATAAAGATAAAATAATTTATATTACTTTTTAGGAATAATTTAGGTGAATTTTGTTAGTTTTTAATAATGTTTTGTAATACAAAATTATTTTTAATTTTATACAATTGTTTATTGAGTAAAAATAACTTTTCTTGCTTAGGATTTTTAATATTTTGTATTTTATTGCTTGCATAAACAATCAGTGAAACACTGAGCTTTGGTTTAATTCATTAGCAATTTGTTTGGTGATATAAAGTCAGAAAGACAGAAAAAGAAAAAGAAAACCAGATAGCCAGCAGATATGCTTGTTTGGCTTATAAAGTGTTCACTTAAATTATTTTCTATATTTTAAATTTTGAAAATTTTATTTCATGTTTAGATTTCCAGCTTTTATAAATGAATTCAACAGACTTGGCAGTAATGATAAAATTTAATTATCACATGATAAAATTCTCTAGAGCTAACAAAGGGTTATACTTTTAAAATCAGATCAGCTCTTCAATTTGTGGCAGATTTTAGTGCTTCTTATTGAACATAAGAGATAACCCAATTCTATTCATTACATTGCATATCTAACTTTATTAGGGATTTGACTTTGCAACAATTTCTACAATGGAATAAGGTGAAGAAAATAACTGTATATGTAAAGTCAATATAGACATATAATAAATATAAGATACATATTTAATATATGCATTATATTATATATAGATTTCTTTTTTATGGGGAAAAAAAGAAAGGAAGACAAAACCTATAAGTTTTCCTTTTGAGCACTATGCTTTAGAGTACTGGTGTTCACATTATATTCAAATATCACTATATTGAGAAGCAATAAGATTAGTAAAGTGACGTTGTTCTCTGCTTGCTATTTTTTAGTATTACTGAAATCACTTTTCATGTGACATTGACTGCCAATTAGATACCACCAGCCAATAGCCATCTTTTAGTGTTCAATTTTTACTGGAGATAATTCTTATATAGTACTGCTCCTTTAACAGTCACCTTTACCATGAGAGACACACATAAAAGTAATTAAATTTAATAGTCTCATTGCTTTTAAGAAAAGCCATATGGTATACTTAAATTGCAAATGCTAATGGAAGTCAATGAGACTTTATATAGAAAATACTTTTGAAAAAGTAACTGTGTAATCAAATATATATACAACACACTACTTTTACTTGACAGAAGCTTCACCCAATATTTTTTTCATTGTGTTTTTCATGCAGCGTCAAAAGGATTACAGATGAACCATGTTTTGCCATGAAATAAAAAACACAATTCTTAAATTAATAATGATGGTTGTGCATGTCTGATGCATCTTTTTCATTACCCTTTTATCCAAATTTTAATATTGCAATAATCCCTGGAACTGTGTTTTGGATTATAAGAGCAGTAGGTAACTTAGACATGGCCTAATCCATTCACATTTATTTGTTCTATTATACACTATAAAATGAAAACTCCATTTTAAAAAGCTATAAATGCAGTGATAAAAAAAAAAAAAGAAAGAACAAAATATGGAAATAGCTATAGCCTTACTGGCTTTCCTTATTTAAATAAATGTTCATGGAGTGTCATATTCCCAATGTATATTAGAAAAAGTAAGAGGGTGTGTATAATTCACCAGGAAGGTAAATGAATACAACTACAAAAGGAGCAAAATAATGTATCCTGCCCACCTCTGTTCTCTGATAATACTCTCATATTCAATTTGGAAAACACTAGGCTTGGACAATGTTTTTGACCTGCCTCCTGTAGAGGGTAACTTTTGCAAGGCTAGCTTAGATTTCAAGAAAGAAGAGGAAGTGATGAGAAGAGTTAAAAGGTAGGATCCATTTAGCAAAGGTACACAAAACCCTTTGTGGATAGAGATTCTGGTGTTTAGGAAAAGTTAAGCAATGCTCATAGGAAACAATATTATTGAGTTCTGTACTATGCTACAAAACCTTATTATTAATGATAAGCTCCTGAAGATGAAGAAAATAAAGTATCCCAGAAGGGTTGTTTCCCCAGTTCTAGTTGCTTTATGACCTAAGGACAACCATGTGTGCTGAATGCTTTTGCTAAGCAAAATTTAAAATAAAATACTCATTATTTATAAATAGATCATTTCTAAAAAATAAGTGATACTGTATTTGTTGATGAAAATTTTCATTTACTTATTTATTTCTCATAAAAATATCATAACATTAAAAAGGGAATTTACAGTTATGAACTGCATTATGCTAATAGTAAAACTGATTTCCCACACACATTTGGCAATTACATTGATGTATATGAAGATATGGTATTGAATGCATATATATGTACACACATAAAGCACATGGGTTATAGTAAGATTCATTATTTGATATATTTTATATAGTTTTATATATAAACATGGTAATTGTTGCTAGAAAGTATCAAATGTTAAAATGTTACATGGCTGCATTTCATCAAGTGGATGTTGATTGATTTATTGGCTCTCTATTAATCAGTCTGTTTGTACTTTTATATGTGTTTTAAAATAAGCTTTAAATTTTACAATAATTTTAGATTTACAGAGAATTGCCAAACTAACAGATTCCATATAACGTACTCCCAGGTTCATCTCCTGTAAACAATTTATATTAGTATGGTACATTTATCACAACTAATGAAAAAAATATTGATACGTTTCATTATTATTAACTAAACTTTATTCATACTCTATTTATATTGACTAGTTTTAGCCTAATGTTCTTTTTTTGTCTTATGATCTAATGCAGGATATGATATTACATTTAGTCACATCTCTACATTTCTCTTCGCAATGACAGTTTCTCAGGCTTTCTCTCAGGTTTTTAATGGCCTTGACAGTTCTAAGAAATACCGATAAGATAACTTGTAGAACAGCTCGCAATTGAGATATTTTTTGGTGTTTTTTCTCATTATTAGATATGGTCTATATGGTTTTGAGAGGAAAATTACAGAAATAAAGTGTCATTCTTATCACATCATATCAAGGGCTCGTGCCATCAACATGTCTTATCATTGTTGTTAAATTGTTGACTTGATCACTTGACTGAGGTAGTATTTGTCAGGCTTCTTTGATGTAAAGTACCCTCTCCACCTCACTGTACCTTTGGAATAAAATAACTGTGTGCAACTCATGCTTAAATAGTAAAGGATTTTTCTCCACCTCCTTGAGAACAAAGTTGCTATATAAATTATTTGGATTTCTTTTGCACAGGAGATTGTCTATTTTCTCATATTAATTCATTTATTTAATTATTTATGTCAGTATGGACCAGTGAATAATCTGTTCTTTGGGTTATAATCTAGTACACCTTTGTTTATTTTGTTTCTCAAATAAATTCCAGGTTTGGCCTTAGCAAGCTCATTCAGTTGGCGCCTTGTTTCTTAGGTATAACTCTATCTGTGTGTGTGTGTGTGTGTGTGAGAGAGAGAGAGAGAGAGAGAGAGAGAGAGAGAGAGAGAGAGAGAACAATTCCTTATTTTCTATCCCTCTATGATGCTTCAGGCATTTCCCTCATCTCAGCTCTAAAATCAGCTATTTTTCCAAGGCATACTAGTTTCCTTTAATACTGAAAAATAATATTAGAAACCAAGATCTGGGTTTTAGATGCATTCATTGCTGCTTGGATGTCCCTGGTTCTAGGCCCACATAAGTGACAGACAAGAGATTATATGTCTATACTTACCTTTGCATAGTCCCATATTCATATACATCTATCAATGAATATTCTATATGTAACTATCTATATCTGTATTAAGCTAAATGTGCCTTTATACTGATGTCTCTAACTCTAATCAATTACTACATGTGTTATTTCAGCCTCTTCTTGCTTATCTGTAACCTCTTCCTCTAATAGTGAGAAATCTGACTTTTACCACTTGCCATCTATTTACTTAATTGTTCAGTCTAGTATACATATATAGTGATTTAAGAAATGTCCACTCATATCCCGATTATGTGTATTTTAAAAATTATAACATAAGGCTATTATTGAAACATTTGAAAAACCAGGTAAAAAATAAATAAATGCTTTCATATTCAGCACATTTTATCCAGCCATTTGTGTTAGATTATGTATAAAATGTAGCTATCTTAAAGCTGTGTGCTTATCTCACGACGTGCCTGAAAGTCTGGTGGTTTCTTTTAGCTAAATAAGAATGGGATGAGTTAGATTATTGTTTATAACATGCTATTAAAGTTTTAGATTCCCCTGGCAACTCCCAAAGCCAGTTATTTTATATTATTTAGGTATGTGTAGATTGATAGCTTTTGTTTGCTTTAAAGTGTTACAAAGCCTAGCTTAACTTTGTAATCAGTGAGACATAAAAAGACGCTGCTGGAACCTTCTGCTTAAGCTTCTCAGCAACTAAGATTTGTATGTATCTTGATAGTTATAAGTGTATCCTGGGGAGTTTTGCATGGAAGTCTCTTAGTTTCCACTGCTTCTCTTTACTTTTTTTTTTCTTCTCCTATTGCCCTACACTCATTGCCTTTAAGAAAGCTTCATATGAATATACTCTGTTGAGTCTTGCTATTCAGTTGTATGACTGTGATAAAGACTCACTAGATGATCTGAGGAGGGATTTGCTATAATAACTCTAGGCCCATGTAAAATTTAGACATTATATTATAACCAAGATCCAGGAGGAATAGGAATTTAGAGAGGGATGACTATAAAGACTTCTTATTCCTCTCTAACCTCTCTTCTTAATTATACATCTAATTTATATTACTCTTTTTACAGTTTGTCATTGTCTGAATGTTCAGTACCTGTGGTAAGAAAACAAACAAACTATCTTAGCTTGTTGGTAAATTTCCCTGGGACAAATTTTTATTCAGTTTCATTGATCCTTTTTGAACATGTATCACCTCTCAAAAAACACTACATCCAAGTGCACAAGTAGGAAATAGATTGTCATTGGCCTAACTGGGGTCAAGTGATCAAAAGCAATCAACTCTGTCTATTAGAAGATCAGAACTGAATTATTCTGTGAAGTCCTCATTGTTACTCTGTGACTAGAAGAAATTAAATTTTAAAAAATGAGGAAAGGATCAAATAAGTTTGAGTATTTATGCTACATGATTTCAATGGCGTGGCCAATAAAATTTTTTTATGCTTTTCACTTTAAGTTATTTTTTTATATGTTCTGGGCCTATTTTAAATTTCTTTTAAATTGGCATTGTTTTCCAAATAAAAATATAAATTAGATTAAGATATTAGCTGTAACATTAATTAAATATGTGGTTATATGTTTGTATTTTACAAAATTTGTCTTTTAAATTTTTTGTGTTGTAAAATCTATCTTGCTTTGCATTTCTGATTTTTTCCATTGAATTTAAATTTAGGAAGTCACTTAAATTCTGCTTTGGTTAACTTTTATTTTCTTTTGCTTTATGTTTGATGACTTAAATTTAAATGCTTAAATTGCTAATTTTAGAGTTAGTAATGCTTACATTTCTTTTGAATTTTTTATAAAATTACAATATTTCTTCATTGTGAGATTTCTATTTATTTTTTAATTAAAACATAATATTAAATTGAGTAATAATTTCTCATATGATGAGTAGAACATTGAATTTACTTTTTGGGAAAGAGGTTTTATTCTTTTATGTTTTTGTAAATACGGCATATGTGTCCCTAAAAACTCTGTATCATATGTATATACATACATACATACATACATACATACATACATACGTACATACATATATACATACATACATATACATATTTATGTGTGTGTGTGTGTATATATATATATATATATTTTTTTTTGCTAGTGTATTCTACTAAAATTAGTGTTGAGATAGGACACTTCATTCTTGTTTGGTATTTTGATTACTGTAAACCCAAGGAAAAATTCCTACCAGCCTTAAATATCTTGGCTTCCTAACAAATAGATCAGTGCTATAGTAAAAGCAGCACCAAACCTAGGTGAAAGTTTTGAAATTCCCTGGGTTGAAGTGGATATGGCTGAGATGTCTAGCTTTTAGATGGTGACAAAAAGATAGAAGGAAGGTGTTATGGATTTAATGTTGTGTGACCCCCAAAATCTCAGGATGAAGCCCTAACTAGCAAATTGATGGTGTTGGGAGATGGAGAGTTTTGTAGGTAATTGGGTTTAGATGAGCTCATGAGGGCACAGTCTTCATGATGGGATTAGTGAAGTAGACACCAGAGTGCTTTCTTGCCCTCTCATCCTTTTTTCTCACACTCCCTCCTTCCTTCCCTTCCTCCCTCCCTCCCTCCCTCCCTCCCTCCCTCCCTCCCTCCCTCCCTCCCTCTCTTCTCTCTCTGTCATGTAAATGCACAGCAAGAAAATGGCCATCCACAAACCAGAAAGGGGGCTCTTATGAAGAACTCAACCATGCTGGCACCCTAATCTCGAACTTTCAGCCTCCAGAACTTTAAGAAATAAATGTCTGTGGTTTAGGCCACCCAGTCAATGGAATTTGTTATAGTACCTAGGCTAAGATAGAAATTGGTGCCACAAGTGGAATACTGCTGTAACAAATACCTCAAAATGTGGAAATGGCTTTGGAACTGGGTAATGGGTAGAGGCTGGAAGTGTTTCGAGGTACATGCCAGAAAAAGCTGAGATTGTCATGAAGGGACTATTAGAGGCGATTCTGGTGAGGGCTCAGAAAAAGTAGAGAAAGCTTCCATCTTCTTTGAGAATATTTAAATAATCATGAACAGAATGTTGGTAGAAGTATGAACCATATGTTGGTAGAAATAAAGGCCATTCTAGTGAAGTTTCAGATGAAAATATGTTATTGGAAACTGGAGGAAAGGTGATCCTTTTTACAAAGTGGCAAAAACTTGGCTGGATTATATTCCAGTTTCTGTGTAACAGGCTTGCGAGTGATGAAATTGAATAATTAGGAGATTTCTAAGCAAACTGTTGAAAGAGCAGCTTGCTTTCTCCTGAGTGCTTACAGTAAAATGTGACAGGAGAGATATAAATTGAAGATGGAACTGTTAAACCAAAAAGAGCCAGCATATTCATAGTGCAAAAAAAAATAAAAAATAAAAAATGAGAAAGCTTATTTTGAAGAGACACTAAATGTATGACTGAGAAATCTTTTGATAATGAGACCATGGATGTGACTCATGAACTTAATCAGCCATTTTAGCAGAGGATAAGAATAGAGATGGGATCATACCAAAAAAGACAATGTCATTTCTAACTAAAAGGAACAGATTGAATCCAACAGAATGAATAAAGGCTGTTAGATTTCTTGGATTCTACAAGACAGGACACAGAGCTGCTTTGCTGTGAACAAGTGTTCTTTCTCAAGATAAAAGGAAGCATGATGCCAAAGGCAATTCAAATCATGAGGCTGCTATTCTCACCACAGGTTTAGGGAACATGGCTCATTCCTCCTCAGTTTTTGATGGTGGGGCTGCCTCTCTGGGTTTGGAGTGCCTGTTGTCACTCCAGGAGTCTTTGGAGGACAGAGCAACAAAGCAAGGAGGATTATTTGAGTGCCTTAAGAATCAATGGAATTTTCCTTGCTAGGTTTTGGACTTCTTTAGGACCCATCACCCTCTTAGTCTCTTATTTCTCCATTTTGGAATGGTAATGTCTGTCTATGCCTGTCCCACCTTTGTATTTGGAAACACATAACTTTTCTTATTTCCCAGTTTTGCAGTTGGAGAGGAATTTAGCTTCAAGATGCAATGCACATTGAGTATCACCCATATCTAATTTAGATAATATTTAGATGAGGTTTTGCACTTTAGATTGTTAAAGTGGATGGTGGTACGAGTTAAGACTTTTCTGGCCATTGAGATGGAATGTGTACCTATTTTAAATGCGACAATGTCATGACTTTTGCGATGGCCAGAGATGAAATGCTGTGGACTGAACTGAGTCCCTTCAAAATATATATGTTGAAGCCCTAATACACACTGTGATAGTATTTGGAGATGGAGCATTTGAGATGTATTAAGGTTAGATGAAGTCATGAGGGTGGGGCCTTCACGATAGGGTTAGCATCCTTGCAAAAAAACACCAGAGTGCTCTCCTTTTCTTTCCTCCCCCTCTCTTTTTCCCCCATGTGAGGGTGTCACAGGAAGGCAGGCTTCAATAAGGCAACAAGAGAGTTCTCATCAGAACCTGACCCTGTTGGCACCCTGATCTCAGACTTCCAGCTTCCAGGACTGTGAGAAGTAAATGTCTGTTGTTTAAGCCACCCGGTCTATGGCAGTTTGTTATAGTAGAGGTTATTCCTATGCCTACAAATATGACCAAACACTATGAAGTGGTGTTGTGAGGTGCTGGGCCTTGTAGTCTTCAATCCACTGCATGTCTTTTTTCAATCTTATTTAAAGCAGATAATTAGTAACTTGATGTATTAAACTTTTATTTCTGCCCTCCTTACCCTCAGTGCTGTTGCCCATGTGCCATGTAAATTCCTTTAGGCCTATTGCTCTACCTGGGTTTTTCCAAAATGTCTTATTAACTTCTCTTCAATATTTACAACCTCTCTTTTTTTCATTAGTACTTAGGTTTTTGTGTCCTGGAGAGGCTGCTGTTTTGAGATACTTTATCAAACACATTTATCAAGAAAATTGAATACATTTGGGGGGAGAGCAAAATGCCCTCTTCTTAAACAGTGCATATCTTCAAACAGGGATATGAAAAAAAAAAAAGAAAGAAAGAAAGATGAGGTCTTTCTATTTTGTGTATTCCCTAGAGCAACCATATTTAGTTGGATAGAAGATTTTATGTTGACTCATGGTTGTTGGTAACCCAAAACCTAATGAAACAATGAAAAATCACATATGACTTTATTTCTTGTTTTGTTGTTATTTGCCACTTACAAACACATTTTATACATTACGGGAAGTATTGTGATAAGGTAAGAAGGAAATACTTCTTATTCTATATGAAATGTTTTATCAGTTTTCTATATTTTTAACCAGAAAAAAATTAATGAATAAATCACAAAGCTTAACAATGCTGTCATAAGATAATTTTGCAATTTAAATATTTATATAATTATGATTATTCATTACAGTAAAATTATATGTTTATTAATAATAATCACAGCTATTTAACTGTATAATTTTATATTGTGACTATATGTATTTAATATGTATACTACGTGCTTTACATTCTATCGAGCAATCTTGTAGGGCACTCTAGAGTAAGACTCAAGGAATGATCCATCTACAAAAGTTCACCTTAATTTAAAGTATTTGTAGAGATAATTAGAATACTGGAGTTGTTCATTAACATTTCAAATCTCATTTAAATGTAAATGGTAATGGTCTCTCTTTCTGCAACACTAGGTAGTTAGAGTCTTTCATGAGTAATAAGTAATTTGTTCCCCATTAGCTACAAGAATGAATAAAGAGATAAATCAAAATCTGATAAGAGTCACAGTTAAAATGGTAACCTATGCAAATTAGAAAGTATACAAAACATTGTTTTCACTATTATTTTATTATTAAAAGTATAACCAATTCACATTTTAAGATCTTTGGTATTAATTGGTCTCTGTTGTGACGTCTATAATAAATATATGTAACTACAAAAATGTTATTGTAGATTATATAAAAAATTAGAGTTAATTTTGCAATATCTTTCCTTTTTGTCAAGATTTATGAAATTTTAATGACAAAGATAGCTGGTTTCAATGAAAAATAAAACTATTTTAATTCTATTAAATAAGGTCAACTTATTTGATTATAATAAAGTAGGTACATTATTTATTATATATCCATGGCCTGGAGGAAAAATAAACAGTTTGGAGACAAAGGATTTTACCAAAAAAGAATTAAAGCTGGACCTTCAGATTTGCTGATAATCAACATAATACTATAATTACATTCTAGAAACAGCAATTATAGGAGAAAAGGAGCAATCTGATGGATCTCAGCCTCAGATTATCCTTTATAGAATCAGGCATAACATGTGGACGCTACCATTTTCATGGATTTATTTTGAAAATAAAATGAAATTCTATACACACACAGTGCTTAGCATAATAAAGGACAGTTCATATTCTTTTTAATTAAATTTATTGGGGTAACATTGTTTACTAAAATTATATAGGTTTCAAGTGTACAATTTAATAATATGTCATATGTATATTGCATTGTGTGTTCACCACCAAAAATCAAATCTTCGTCCATCACCATATTTTTGACTCCTTTTACCCTTATCCACCTCCTCCTCCATTCTCCCTTCCCTCTGGTAACCATTAAACTGCTGTCTGTGTCTATGAGTTTTTGTTTGTTTGCCTTGTTTGTTGCTTTCAGTTTTATATTACACATATAAGTGAAATCATGGTTTTCAACTTTTTGTCTGCCTTATTTCACTTAGCATGAATATCTCGCGATCCATCCATGTTATCACAAATGGCAGTGTGTCAGTTTTGTATAGCTGAGTAATATTCCATTGTCTATTTGTACCATACATTCTGTATCCAATCATCTATTGAAGGGCATTTCTCTTTCCATTTCTTGGCCACAGTAAATAATGCTGCAATAAACATCAAGGTGCATATATCTTTATGAATAAATGTTTTCAATATTTGGAGTAGATACCCAGAAGAGGGATTGCTGGGTCATATGGTAATTCTATTCTTAATTTTTTGAGATACCTCTATACTAGCTGAACTAGCTGGTATACCTCATAGTAGCTGTCCAGTTTGCAGTCCTACCAGCAGTGTATGAGGGTTCCTTTCTTCTTCATCCTTTCTATTACACTCCTTGTTTATAACAGCTATTCTGACAGGTATGGGGTAGTATCTAATTGTGGTTTTGATTTGCATTTTCCTAATAGCTAGTGAAGTTGAGCATGATTTCATATGTCTGTGGCCGTTTTGAATGTCTTTTTGGGAGGTCTCTGTTCAGGCCCCTACCCATTTTCAATTGGGTCATTGTTTTTTGTTGTTGAGTAGTATGAGTACTTTATGTATTTTGGATAATAGCCCTTTATTACAGGCATTGTTTGCAAATATCTTCTCCCATTTGGTTAGTTGCCTCTTTGTTTTGTTAATGGTTTCTTTTGCTGTACAGAAGCTTTTTGGTTTGGTATAGTTCCATTTATTTTACTTCCTTTGCCTTTAAGGTCAAATTTATAAATTCCTCTTAAATATTTTTCATGGCAACTCAGATTTTAAAAATCTAGAATGTAACTCTTTACTTAGAAATAGATTGCAAAAGAAGAAAAAAGTATTAAAAATTTAAGTAATAAAAGATACATATAAAATGTTCTCTTAAGGATATCATACCATTTAAAAAATGGATTTAGGAATCCAAATAAATAAGAAAGTTCTTAATGTTCAGTGAATTGACCTCTTTGTTCATCAGCTTTATCTCATTTCTACCTACTCCATTTTTTCAAATAACTAATAATTATTTTTAACAATGATTTTTTAAAAAATAATGTTCTTAATCAATTAAAACAATGTTTCAGTTCTTCACAAAATTATCTTCTATGTGCATATGTGTGTATGTTTTAATGTGTGTGGGCAAGTGTGTGCTTTTAAGGTAGTATAAAACTAATCATAAAACAATTAGTACTTTAATATTTTGTTATAAAATATTGTCATTTTTTTCTATACCTAATCCTCAATCAGTGATCACTATCTCCCTTATGAAGCTAACATAATGTCATGGTGAAAAAAATGAACTCAGGGGTTAGATTGCTTCTTTAAACCTTAGCTCAGTGGCTTTGTTAAGGTTACTTATTCTCTCTGTATTTTAGTCCTCTCATTTGGAAAACGAAAATACTAATCTACCTGTCTTATGAAGTTGTTTCAATGACTAATTTCTTACATGTCAATTACTTAATATGATAAATATGCAGTGCAGCTCAATGTTTTAATAACTCAATATTATTTAAAATACATAAACTTGTGTATATGTAAATATTCTCTCCAGTTTTCTTTCATGGGTAGGTCACCATGTGAGGTTTTAGAATTATTTATTGCTTCAGTTGGAGGTCTATATCTTAGAATGAGCTGATTATCATCTTTATTCATAACATCTTTATACTGTGATCCTTCCCAATATTGACTTAGCATTCAAAAAAGAGCTCCAAAACAGATGTGTGTCCAAGGGTACAACTGCAATTAAAAGAGAAATAACTTGTAGAGATTTAATGTACAAAATGGGCATTAGAGTAAAAAATACTACATTAATGTAACTTGAAGTTCCCATAAAATTAGATTTTAAATGTTCTCACCACAAAAACAAAAAAGGTAAGTGTGGGACATGATAGAAAATCATAGTGTTAGGAAATACAGTGGTGTTAATCATATTGCAATATATAAATGTATCAAATCATCACATTGTATATTTTAAACATATGCAATGTTATATGTTTATTTTATTTCAGTTTAGAGGGAAAAAAGAAATGATGAGGTAGGGTGAATTTTTTACTATCAAATTGGAAAAAAAATAATGATAATATACAGTGTTGTTGAAGACATAGGAAAATAAACACTCTTTAACACTACCTGTGGGTGTAATTGTATGTAATTTTCTGTAGGACAACTTATTAATGTGTAACCAAAGTCTTTATAACAATTTTGCTTTCAGTCATTTATCATTAGATTTAACTTCTAAAATTTTTTCGTAATTTTATTTCTAACAGGGAAAAATTAGGAGCAATCAACATATGTTCTTGAAAATTTCAACAGTAGGTTTTTGACCAAATAAATTATGGGTTTATTCAGACTGAAAAATACTAGGGAGCTGATAAAATTGATGCTGTGAATGCTTATGGACATA
Source organism: Cynopterus sphinx (assembly GCA_030015415.1). Classification (NCBI taxonomy): domain Eukaryota; kingdom Metazoa; phylum Chordata; class Mammalia; order Chiroptera; family Pteropodidae; genus Cynopterus; species Cynopterus sphinx. The sequence goes on from CM057379.1 coordinate 13,934,617, forward strand.
AGAAAAGACTCAGCAATGTATCAAATGGGAAAACATATATTGAGTATAACCTCATTTTTTTTTCTGGCTGAATAGATACTGATTGAAAGTCTACACAAACTGCAAAAAATATCAGTAGGGGTTTTTCTTGACTAAGGTTGATAAGAGTTTCTGCAGGTGGGAAGATAAGCCTTCATGTGGTCTCTAATGCTGCTGTCAGGTGATGCCCAACCAGACAGTGCTAGTATCCCCTTTAAATGTAACTTCTTGACTCCAGAAGTTAGAAAATCAGAAGAAAAGCACTATTTTATCATAATTCCTTGCAGCTCAGGAACCTCAGAAATCTTATAATTTTAAAAATCCTACTGTGTCCTGACCTGTGTCCCCTGCCTCCCAATTCATATGTTGAAGTCCTACCCGAATGGTATAGTATTTGGAGATGAGAATTTTGGGAGGTAATTAGATTTAGATGAAGTCATGAAGGTAGAGTCCTCTTCATGAGATTTGTGTCCTTATAAGAAGAGAAACCAGGTAGCAACTTGATATTGAACTTCCTGGCCACCAGAACTCTGAGAAAATGTTTAAGTCAAAACAACAGAAACAACAACAATGAAAAACAAAACTGAGTCTCCTTCTGATTAGTACTGTTTGTAGTTATCATCTAAGACAACCCAGGACTAAAAGAGCTAGCAAAAGGCATTATAAAAAAATATTTATGTGATCATCTTACGCAAAGCGCTATCCTTACCATGGTGGCTAAGCTGAACCTAAAGATAATGGCTAAGCTGAACCTAAAGATAAAGATAATTTAGCTATATACTGCTTATCTCTCTGAAGATAAAGTGTTACCTGGAAAAGCCATTGGCTTAAAATATGCAACTATTATTTTATTATTCTATTTGTTTTTTCTCTATGTGATATATTTAAAGGATTTCGATTGCATTTACACTTTTATGGTATGCCTATATTCTTATATAGTGCTCTGATTAAAAGAATCTATTTTTTTGTTAACAAATAAATCTAAATATGAACTTTATAATCTTATCTATATTAAAGGAGTATTTCTTTATCATGTATTTTCCTGTTTTTCCACTTAATCTAACAACATGATAGGCTAAAGATAGATAGGCAATAAATACATATTGATCTTTTTGACATAAATTGTTATTTCTATTATTTCCTACTCCTTACTAAAGACATTTTTATTTGAAAAAAAATTGCAGATACTGGATTATCTTTTACATTTTATTATCATTGGTACATTGGATATTGTCTTTGTTCTTGTTTCCTATTCCATAAAAAACAGTACAAGGGAAACTTGCTATTATGACCATTAATCGCCCTTCTTACAATACTGCTCTGCAAAATATAAAAATTACACAAAGATGGAGCATTCAGATTATTCTTTGTTATTGGAATTAATTATTCTGAACCTTCTAATTGAAGATGTGAAGCTCCACAAAAAAAGAATATACCTTGGTGTATGTTCTATCACGCACGTTCTCTCAGGAGGGCTATATACTAAGCACTCTAAGAAAAGATGAGTAGTGAAATGAAGGTATAGCTTCTATAAATTGAGATTGTTCTCATCTTCTTCAGCTTATTTCTTGTAATCAGTTGTTTATCATGGTGTTGAGGAGTCTGGAAGCTTGCACTTGAAATATTGTGAAACTGTTACGTGCTATGTGAACTTTCAAGTTAGGCGTCTTTTTGATAATTTTGCAAATTCTGAGTATAGAACCAACAGATATTGACCCAGTAACTATGTACCACATAAATTGGTGAGATTGATGGAAAGACACCCCCCAGTAACTATGGAAATTAAAAAATAATGTTTATTTGTATTGACTATATGATGAGGAAGAAGGTACTTACAATATTTTTATGCTGGGATGGTTGCCAACTCATTCAAATTTTAAACTAATGAAAATTTTGTGGGATGTGCCAGACAGTATCAATGGAATTTAGATTTTTCATAAGATCTTTTTATAAATGGCTAAATATGTAGAAAGAGAAAGCCAAATGACAGGGAAATGACAAATGATTCTAACCTATCTCTGCTATAGAAAGCATCGGCAAACATAAAACCAATAACCAGGTAAGAGGGAGGCTGTAATCATATTATTTTAGGACTAGCACTGAAAACAAGAGCTGTCTCACATTGCCATTCCATCGCTTTTGTGAGACTTGAAATATATAATAATCTTAGTGTTATCCCATGAGACATTTGGTAAAAAGATATACAGCTATCCAGGCTCAGTGTAAGGATAAAGAATTATCTACTGAAACTAAGGACTACAGTGTAAAATAATTAAGACATGCACAGAAAAATAGCAGAAGATTTGAAGAATCTTCACTGTATTGAATGCTCAGTTTAAATTATTATAGTCTAATAACTTCATAGAATATATACCATTTTTAAGGGTTTATTTGATAATTACTGAGTGTTCAGTAATTAGATGTATTCAATATTTATTAAATATTAGATAATTTTGCATAAAAAATCAGAAACTTAGTGCTTAAAACAAAACATGTTTATTATCTCACAATTTCTGTAGGTTGGGAAACTGGCAATAGTTTAACTCAATCTACTTCATGATCTCTCACAAGGCTGTGATCAAAATGTCAGAGACAAAGGCTCATCCAAAAGCTCTACACTGGAAGGACTTGTTTCAAAGCTCTTGGCTGTAGGGCAGAATTCAGTCATCAAGGGCTACAGGACAGAATCCCTCAGTTCTTTGTTAGTTGTTAGCTGGAGGCCACCTCAATTATTTTGACACATTATCCTTTTCCACACACCACTCTTCATCAAGGTATAAAAGTAGAGAAAACAGGACATAGTCTGCTAGCAAGACATTAGTCATAATTTCTATAATTTGACCACATCAGTGATAGTCCATCATCTTTGCCATATTCAGTTAGTTGGAATTAAATCCCTAGGCCCAGCCTACAAGCTAAGGAAAGGCATTTAAAAAGTTTGAATTTATGGGAATTATTAGGATTTATCTTAGAGGATCCAACTTAAAGTATTAACATAAATATACTAGCTTTTCTCCTCTTAAGTGAGTAAAAGGCACAGCTATACAGGTCAATACAGAAAAGGCGAGTCATGCCTTTCCCTCTGCCATTGCAGAATGTGCTTACTAACCTGGTTAGTAATGCTATAACCATCAGCTATTTGGATTTGTTACATAATAATCAATAATTTCACATCCCAAATCATATGTTCTTTACTGAAAACAATGTGAATGCTTAAGTCAAGGGCCCTTCAGGCTGCTGCTTATCACGTGGCTTTTCTTCTGAGAAAGGGCAGCACAAAAGCATATATGCAACAGTGGTAGATATAATTTTTCAGTTACTTCACATTGGGTATGTGAGTGGGAAAACATTTTGAAAATTTCAGAAAAGAGCAAGGTAAGAAAGTAAGGAAATTGTTGGCTTTGTGTAATGGTGAGAAAGGAAGGCTAAATTAAATAAAATGTTTCTGCCCCTAGAGGGGACCTAGAAATAAGCACAGGAAATTTAGAGTTAGGCATGTAGCCCCCACAAACTATGTCATGGCCATGGGGTCCTGAATGTCTGTGAAAATCTTCACTCACTCTATGAGTATAAGATCCAAGAGACTGTGACATTGAACAGCACCATCAGTGTACACAAGAGTTATAAGAAGTCATGGATGACACAGCTTCTCCTCCAAATGCCCTTCTGAATTGCTATGCATGCAAAGTGAGGACATACTGTTTGGAGAATAACATATCTTTTAAAATATTTTTTATTGTTGATAATCCTTGCAAACATCTCCCTTTTATTGATGATATTTATCCCAATATCATAGTGGCGTTTCTCCCTCCAAACACCTCTTTGGTTCAACCAAGGATCAAAGAGTTATCACAGCTTTTAAGGACCACTACCTGAGGAGGACCTTTGCCCAGGCTATTGCTGCAACTGAGGAAGACACTGAGAAGACACTGATACCATTCTGGAAGGATTACAGTGTCTATGACTACATCAAGAACATTTCTTGTCTTGCAATAATCTCACCCAGAAGTATATGAGTGGCATCTTAAAGAAGACACTCAAAGGGTTCATATATGAATTCAAAGGATTTACCAAGGAGGAGGAATTGCAAAAATCAACAAGGCTATGGTTGAGATGGCAAACAATTTTAAGCTGGATGTGGATGAGGAGCCTCTAGAGGTTGTTCTTGAAGAACTGACTAATGAGAAATTGTTGAAACTAGAACAGAAACTCATAGCTGAAGAAGAAGAAAGAGAAAAGGAAACTGTAAGAAAGAACTCCCAAGAAAATTCACAATGAAGGGTTTGGCAGAAGCTTTTGCAGGTCTTATCAAGCTTCTAAAAAGTTTGAAAACACTGATCACAACATGAAGAAGATTTCATTATCAGAGAGAAATGTCCATGGTACATTAACTGCTTCCAAGTAAATCTATTATTAAAAAATAACAACAAGCAAAATGCTATAAACATATTTCTGAAAAGAATGAAACCTCCTAAAGAAGAGCCTAGGTGGTTCTTCAGAAAAAATTCCAGAAGAAGGCATTGTTATCATAGGAGTTGACAGCTCCATGTATATCATTGCTCCTGAAAACCTGCCAGTGGTAAAACATGAAGGTGGAAGATAGTGATATTGATGATCCTGCCCTGTGTAGGCCTAAGCTAATATGTGTATTTGTGTCTTAGTTTTCAGCAACAATAACAATAACAACAACAAAAGTTTAAAAAGTAAAAATAAGAAAATTTAAAATAGAAGAAGCTTATGAGGATATAAAAAAATTATTTTTGTAGAGCTGTATAATGTGTCTGTATTTTAAGCTTAGCATTATTTAAAAAGTCAGAAAGTTTTTAAAATTTAAAAAGTTTATGAAGTAAAAAGTTAGACTAAGATTAATTTATTATTGAAGAAAGAAATTTTAAAAATACATTCAGTATAGCCTGAGTGCACAGTGTTTATACTGTCTGCAGTAGTGTACGATGATGTCCTGTGCTTTCACATTCACTCGCCACTCACTCACTCACCCACTCACCCACCCAGAGATACTTTTAATCCTGCAAGCTCCATTCATGCTAAGTGCCCTACACAAGTACCACATTTTTTTTTACCACACTTTTACTGTACCTTTTATATGTTTATATATGTTTAAATATATAAACACCATTATGTTACAATTGCCTACAGTATTTAGTATGCTATGCAGGTTTGTGACCTAGCAACAATAGGCTACTCTATATAGCCCAGGTGTGTAGTAAGCTGTAGTGTCTAGGTGTGTGTAAATGCATGCTATCATGTTTGCACAAAGAAGAAATCACCGAATGACATATTTCTTAGAATGTATCCTGTTGTTAAGTGATGCATGGCTGTATATTTAAGGTGTAAAACGTGAAATTTTGATATGCATATATATTGTGAAATGATTGCACAATCAAGCAAATAGCATATCGGTAACCTTGAATAGTTCCATGTTCTTTTTGTGTGTGTGTTTATGTGGTGTCACCATTTAAGATTTACCTTCTTAGCAAATTTTTTTTTAGTATACAATATGGTACTGTGACTATAACCACCATACTGCGTATTATAGCTTCAGGACTTACTCACCTTGCATAACTGAAACTTTATATCTTTTAACCAACATGATCTCATTTCCCCTTTTCCTCTAGCCCCTGGCAACCATCTTTCTACTATTTGCTTCTATGTTTGACTATTTTAGATTCAACATGTAAGTGAGATCATGAACTGTTTGCCTTTATGTGTCTGGCTTATTTTATTTAGCATCTGTCTTCCAGATCCATTCATGTGTGGCAAATGCCAGGATTCCTTCTTTGTTAAGGCTGAATAATATTCTGTACGTAATCACCACATTTTAAAAAATGTATTAAAAAAGTCTGATGACAGACCTTTTGGTGTTTTTATATTTTCACTATTATGAATAATGCTGAAATAAACATAGGAGTAAAGCTATCCAGGATCCTGATATCAATTCCTTTGGCTATATACGCAAAGTTAGAATTGTTGGATTATATGATAGTTCTCTTTTTAACTTTTTTACTAATTATTGGGGAAATACAAAAACCACAATGAAATAGTACCTCAACATATATTAGAATTATTATTATTTTTTTTAAAGACAAAAGATAACAAAAGTTAGTGAAACTGTGGAAAAAAAGGTGAAATTTTATACATTGTTAGTGAGAATGGATATTGCTACAACCATTCGGAAAAGAGAATTTTGTACTTTAGTGATGTTCTGTGGTTAACTGTGTGTCCTTGCACATGACACTAAAGCTATCTGAGCTTGTTTTCACAATAAATAAAGGTGATAGACTGAGTTATTTCCATTGTTCTTTAAATATTCTATACAAACAGTCCAGATAAAAAAACTTGGCATGTTGATTGAAATAACACCTACTTTTTACTTCTTACTCTTAACTACATTTTAAACAGAACAGAAAAATTCCTTAGACTTTAGGTTCACAACTGCATAAACATTTAAATGAATCACACTGTTTTACAAAAAAACAAAAATTGCACCACCATTTTAACTGGATTATTTAAACTCAAATAAATGTTTATGTATGAAGAGAGGCTTTGCCAGTTTGTAATTTTTTAAAACATTCACTCTTATACTTGTAAAACTCCAGTATATAGCCGTAGGAAGATAGAATTGTCTGTTCTACCATCTGTTAGGGAGTAGACTATAATACTGGTTATTACTGGAAACAACAGTGTGCAATCATACCTGTGAGTTTGTAATGTGTAATAATTGTTAAAGTATACTTATTTTTTGATATTTTTCATCTTCAGAAGTTATCACTAAAATGTTTGTTTTGCCTTTGGATACAAATTTTCACACCTACACTCACTTTAATATTATTTCTTTTTGGAAATGCTCAAAATAAGTGAAGAAAATGTTCCAGCAAACCAAGGGTCATTACATATCAATACAATAATAACTGAGCTATATTTATAAGATTTCTGTTGCAAATTTGGCATGGTTATATTTCCATTTATAAAATTTAGCTTTTTGAGGAATAACCATTTTGTGGTAACTATTCAATACCCATTAAAGCATAAAGGAAGTGTGATACATGGCCAAAGGGAAAAAATTTATATATTTGCACATGACATGATCTGTATATTGAGCATAGAACAATCTCTGAACTGACACTTTTCATATTAGGAAATTTCTTTTTCATTTTATTGAATAAACTTAGTAATTAAAGATTAATGGTTTGGCAAAAAGCTTGTTTTAATAAGCAAGTCTTTCTAACCTGTTTTTTGTTGAGCAGACCAGTAGGCTACTTCTTCGATTCTAGACCCATTAAAAGTCCACATTTGTTTCAGATATTAGTATAATCTAGTCACTTTGGTGAACTTTACTCTCACTACTTGCCAGGAGTTTTATTCTAAACTTTCTCCATATCTTATGAACCATCAAATTCATTGACTTTGAACTTGCTCTCATCATAATTGTCTTTGAATTTAAAAAGAGGCCTTCTATCCTTTCAAAACATCACATAAAAAATGACTGATTCCACTATACCTTTGTTTTCCCATCTTGGTGTTTATGTTAGGATTCAAATTTTGTACTTTCTAAACTACAGCTCCCATAATATGATGCTATTTCTTTTTCTATTCATGTGTCATTGACAGTTATAGTTAAACATCTGCTTCTTGGTTGGCAAAGTGCCATTAGTTGCTAAATTTCTTTTCCCCAAAATGACACTTTCTCTTCGCCTGATTTTCTTGTACATTGGTAGTATTTTGGTAGTCAAGTCTTCCTATCAATACGGAGTAATAGTTTTAGATGTCAAATATAAGTAATGTATGCAAGTGGAAGCAAATTCCAAGATTTGGGAGGAGGTGGTTGTTTAAGATTTTAGTTGACCCTATGTGTGTATATATTAATTTGGAACTAATGATTTTTATAAAATCTTATTTATATCATATTTCATTCTTAATATCTGAATTAGTCACAGGAACCAATAAAATACATTAATTTTAGAGAAGTTTAACAAATGGCCTAATTTAATTCTATGAATAGGGTAGTTTCCTGGAGCTATAATCACCAGAGATGTGAAGGAGCAAGAGGGAGAGGTGGAAGAGGTGTTACGAGAATACAAAGGAAGAACTGCACACATACACACAAAAAAGCTGTGACCTTTGATAAGAGGATTCTTCCAGAATACACTAAACCTTCACAGAGGGAGCTGATGTAATATATATCCCAGCCTCACTCAGCTTTTTCCATTCATTGCCTTGCTAACACCCCTATTTAGTTCTCAGCCACTAGAGAACAGAGCAAGGGAGCCTTTTGATTTAGTCGGCATATGTCAGTGTTCAGGAGTAAAAGTGAAGGTAGATAATGGAAAATATCATGCACATCACACTTCTTTGCACCACAACATCCACTATTGCTCCCTTCCCAGGTGAAAAAGTGTGTAACAAAGGACACAAAAAGACATGCCAACTACCTAATCATCCTGATATGATTCAGCCTCATGTTTACTTGAAACAAAATGCTAGCTACCATCATGTTCTTTATATGAATCAACAGAGAGATGAAGGGCATTATAATTAACATCACAGACACTTTCTCCTGTCCACATTTCTACAACTGTTCATGAGCCTAAATTTGTAATCATTGCTATTTCCTTCTATCAATCTTTTATATTTTTTTATCTTCTACCACCACCTCATTTAGAGGGCTTTTTATCTGGAGAAGTGATTCAAACTAATCTTATAGGAGTTGAGTCCCTGATGATCTGATTTTTATTGCCTGAGTTAGCCACTGACCAGGATCACTGGGCAAGGAAGTACTAGAAAGCTCTCCAGTGAATCCTCTAAACTTTAGACACCATTCACCATCCCTGCAATGTACAAGCAGCCATCCACTTTACATCTGGTAATTTGGATTTGCTGGTCAGTGTCACTCATATCTGCTTGCTTATTAAGAAACCAGTAGCCAGAGGACAGTCTCAATTTCAGATTCGATGGAACAATTAAGCACCGTGTTCCCTACTGAAAGTATTTGTTTAGACCACTGGGGCTTAAACTGAGCTTAAAGTCATGGTTCAGGAAGAAAAAAAAATATCAAAGGGTTTTTTCTTTTTATTATAGTAATGGAAACCCTGCTAGTTACATTTGTTTGTTTGTTTCCTTACTGTGGTAAGTAGGGCATTAGATATTGGCTTCTGGTTCAAGACATGTCCGAAACCATCCTGCGAGATAACTGTTTAAGTTTTTAGGGTCCTATTTCCCCATTATTATGGTAGGCTGATTATTCAGCAAGCCATTTTACTATCTTATCAAATGAGCTGATTCTAGAATCAATGGTTTCTTTAGATTGAATCCAAAATGAGTTGTCTAGATGGAAGAGATCCTGTGTGGATAAAACTGGGATGGATAAAATATTCTGCAAGGTCATGAACATTAGTGCTGGCAGAAGTGCTACAGCCACAGAATGTACATCTGTTTCCTTAATGTGTATCTATTTTAATGTTGAGAACGTACAGACCCTCCATGATAAAAGTGTAGTCATTCTGCTACCTGAGAGCTGTCTGATTGCTTTTCACCCTACAACATCTGTGGAATATACATCTAGAGTTACATGTTAGCCTCTGCAGCAGCGGGCACTCAGCAGGAGTGATAACCAGACAAGGGTTGGTGAGAAGAAGGAAGTTCATATTGTCGAGCCCAGCATTGACTTTGATCCTGCAAACTGTGGCTAGTTCATACCCAGTCTCATTGAGCAGAGAAAGGAGCTGACTGGAAGCCAGGAAAGAGACATCAGAGGAAAAAAGAAAAAAAAAAAAGTCTGCTAATACATTGATCTGGGGCTTCTAGCATCCAGAACTATTAGGAAATAAATTTCTGTTATTTAAACCACCCAGTCTGTGGTATTTTCTTATGGCAGCCCTAGCAGACTAATACAAGTAAAAATAAGTATAATAGAAATCTGAACCTGCTCATACCATCTAAACCTTTATATTCTGGTTACCTGTTTAATATCACTATTTAGAACTGAATTCTTCAGTGCACATTCTGTTTTATGGGCCAATGAAACAATTATCCTCAGTTCAAAATAGGCTGTTCAGGTCAAATATTAATTTGGTGAAACTATAGTTATGGTTAGGTGATTGACCAATTAAAATGCAGAATCAAACCGAACACTTTCTCCAATAGAATAAAGTAGCAGGCCTCCATGTTTTATAATGTCTATTTTTGTTATTGGAGTCATGTTTTAGTACTGTGTTTGTGAGTTTAATTCATGTTGTGTGCACCTATAGTTTGTTCATCTATATTCTATGTAATATTCCATTACTTTAATAAACCAGTATTTAACACCACAAAAGCATATATTGTTTAGTTTCAGACTACGATGGAAAATGTCATCACACAAGTTTTCTCCTGTCTTCTGTTCACTTTGTGCATTCATTTAAGTGGGTTCATACCTAGAGGTAGAATTGCTGAGTTGCAGAATGTAATAATTTTCAACTCTAGTGGATAAACTAAACAGTTTTCCTAAAACAAACACACCAATGTGAAAATCCAACCAGCTCATGGACATTTTGAAACTTCTGAGGATTTCCTTGTTCCACCTCTTCTTTCAACACTTGTAATTGTCGATTTTCTAATTTTAGACATTCTGTGAATTTATGTTAGTTTATGGGTTAAATTTGAATTTCTCTAATTATTAATGAAGTTGACATGATTATTTGGCCACATGGATAACTTCTTTCGTGAAATGCCTGTGCACTTCTCTTGCCAATTTTATACTTATAATTTTAATTTTTTTTATAGTTGTCAGTTATGTGAGTCACAAATATCTTCATTAATCTGCAATTTATTCTATTTTTTTCTGAATTTAATGTATCTACATTTATTAATGAGAGCATAAGTATTTTATTGAGACAAATGGATGTAAATAATGGAAAGCCAAGTTACTTTAAAGTGAATATTAATGAGTTAGAGCACAGAGATGGAGATAAATGGATTAGGAAGTTCAATAGGTACTAGGATATTTAAAATTAAAATATTGCAATCCTTCCTTTAGAAAAGGAAGGAAAGAAGGAGAAAAAGAAGAGGGAAGGTGGGAGAGGGAAGGGAAAACAGGAGTAAAATCAGGGAAGAGCGAGAAAATAAAAGGAAAGGAAAGGAAAGGATGAAGGAAGGAAGCATATTACCTTTATAAAGGCGTTAAGATACTCCAGTTACCCAAGTGCAAACCCTAGGACAGCACTTCCCTTTCCTTTATCTCTCACTTATAATCAATCATATATAATTGTTCTACTTTCATATTTAATCCATATGCAATGGCTCTACCTCCAAAACATCAGTAAGGAGGCAACGTGGCTGAGCATAGTAAGAACAGAATGGTATTGTAATAGTTCACAGAAGGTGACTTTCTCCCGTCTTATTGGCTCTCATTTGTCATGTTACAAGTTTAGAATATATTCTAATTGAAAAAAGAAATGATAGTATATAAGTGCACTTTAGATTTTGCAGATAAGAAACATATCAGTTAAAATGTTGTCTTCTCGATAGGCCATTCATGCCCCAGAAAACTAAAGTGCAACATATTTGCCCCTCCAAATCAACCCAGCTATCATTTTATATCTTCACAACTTCATTGTATTCACAGAACTCAACAACATGATACAATTTTGTTTGACTTCTGGTGTATTTTTTTTATTTCTATGAAGCCCCAAGAGAACAGAGATTTTCATGTCTTTTTTATACTTGCATCCCCAGTACCCAGAGGGTCACTGACATAAAGTGAAAATTCAATTCAGAATTGTAGAATTTGTGTTTGAACTATCTGGTGCAATTATCTGTCTAGAATTAGGGAGGGAGGTAAAGAAGTTAAATCCTAACATTTATTTCTCTTAGTTTCATTACAAAATTACAAATATTAAGAGTTGAGCCATTTTATTACTCTTCATCTCTCCTAAACTTCATATGTTTCAGCAGCATGGCCTGTGGGAATAAATGGGTATGATGAAACTTCCAGCAATTCCAGCTGTCTTAAAGAGTAATTGAAACTATATAGGATAAGATCCAAAGGTGAAAACATAAGGTACAGTCTTGTCTAATGTAAAAAGCATTTTAACAAAAACTTTTTGAGTGGCCAATTATGTAATGGAAAGTTTTAAATCAAATAAACATAGTAACATTACTAATGGCTGGGCATAAAGCATATGGCCACATTCAGAGTTATCACTTTATCTAAGCAATCTGTACAGCACCAGTTTCATGAGAATGAAGTAGTACTTTAATTTTGGTCAACATCTGTGATTTTTTTTTTTATTTGCATTAGAGAATAACCTGGCAATAAAAGCAGCAACAGTGCATACCAGGGATGCTGGACTTCTTTTTTAAAATTTTCTCACACAGCATATTTAAGATAAAGCAAGATTATTGCACTTTTATTAATGCGACAGACTGACAATGGAATGTTCCTGGCTCTCATCTTTGGTTATGTTATTTCCAAGTACCCAATTAACTTTTACTGTATGTGAAATTGAAAGGTACCACTTGTATTTAGAAGGAAGGAAGTGAAACATGTTAATAGTGAATAAAAGATTCATCTAATGAATGTTAACACTCTTCTTTCCAGTCTTTAAGTGTTTATAAAGTTATGTGTTCCAAGAATAGATATTCACACCTCAGAATGATAAGATTGCTATTTTATGGAGACAGAGATAGACAAATACAAGTCACAGAGAATTGGAAGTGACCTCACAAACTCATCTAGTAACTTATCATAATTTTTTTAAATTTCCTAGAATGAGCTGGACCTCCTTGTTAAATTATCTCTCATATTCTGTTAGATCATCATCATGCTTTAGCATGCCATGCTTTACTACCTATTACACATTTGAAAAAGTACTTCTTACTCCAAGTTTCTGTAAAATTCCATACAGAGATATTATAGCACTTATACCAACTTATATCATAATATTTTACATGCTCATCTTTCCTTTGATGATAGGAATTATATTTATTAATATTCAAGAAGTAGACTTCAGTTTTTTAGAAAAAGAAGTCAAGGTTAAATGGCCTTGAATTGAGCTTTCAAAATATAAGCTACATGGCTTTGGGTAAATTAGTTAGCTTCTTTATAGAAGGTGTTATTAAGAGCCCTAAATTATGGAATTATGGTAACAATAACATTAGTTAATCTTCCACCTCTTCTTATTTATACCCTAAGTCCTCCATAGATGGTCTGACATTTAGTTAGATCAAATTATTTTTGGTAACTTTATTATTGAAATCCCAACCATGTAAAACCCCACTGCCTGGTACAAGTGGATACATAGCATTACTTCTTCATTGAATGAAGGCATCAACAAATGAATCATGAAAGAGGGGGTATACCCTCTTTATCAAGAAAAACTAGATTAAGAAAAATTAACTCATAGTGTGATTTTCATAATAAAGGAACAAATATTGACGAATCCTCCACATGGTTTACAACATTTTTCATGTAAAATTTCACTTTATCAGTAAAGGCAGCTCTTGGATATCTCATCTATATTTGCTGAGCAGTGGCCCAAAAAATCAAAATTAAGGTTATCTAAATGAAATTCATTTAGTTTTTCCATCTATGTATGGTTACAATATAGTTGCATATCCATATGTATTTAAAAAGATATACGTGTTCAGTATACATATGCATATGTATATAGTATATATGTATTACCGCTTATAAATTCAATGGTTTGTGTCTTTTATGCAGGATACTTGCCATCTGTCTTATAACCACATATTTTATAATTAATATTTTATTTTTTCACAGCTTATCATCTGCCCATTTAGATCACACTTTCTCTACTTTTTTGAGTTGTTAATTTTGAGTCTCTACTGCCAGGATTTCTGTAATTTCTTTTTTCCCAAAGCCTTCTACCTAGTTATTAACTAGTTCTTTGAGAACTGTGACTGACTGGGGCATGGCATCGAAAGCATTGGGGTTTGCTGGGGAGGTGGTGTGAGCCAGACTCCTTACAGATGAGTCTGGGTTGAGGGACCTCCCGGACCTGAGGGATCCAGGTGTTTCTCTTCACAGAACTGCCTGACACCTCCACAGAGCTCCCTAGAACCCACCAGATCTGACTTCCTCTGGGAAGAGTGGTCTGGGCAGCACTGCCTCTGCCTCCAGCCTAATTGCCCTATTCTCTGAGCCTCATTTGATGCTCAGTACACATCCCAGCCCATTATCTCCCTGCTTTCCCCCCTCCCCAATCCCAGTGATCAGGACCACACACTTCCTGTTCCCATAAATGCAGGTCCCATAGCACACCCTGCAGGCCGAACTCCACTGCCCAGTTTGCCTTCTAGGGAATCCCACACTGCACCTCCCACACCCTCTTAAAAAAAAGAATTTGATTTTAATAACTTCACAAGTGAATGTCTATTTAAATAAGTATTTATTTTGAGTAAAAATATTTTACTTATTTTTTCCTTTCTATATTTCATTGTTTCTAGTACACAGAATTGGATATTTGTTTTCATGCTGTTTTTGTCTTGGGCATCTCAAATGCTAAATGACAAATTATATTTTTTATAACGATAGCATGTGTTCTGTGACAAAATAAGTGGAAACATTTATTTATTTTGAATTATAAGTCGGTATATCTAAACGTTGTCAAAGATACATGTCTTTTCAAAGGAAATGCAAGGGGGAAAATATTTGGACAGATGCTCTAGAGTCATATGTGCGTGTATTTGAATCATGGGGAAAGTAAGGAAGCTTAATTAAGCCAAATTTACTCCAGTGTGGGAAAATGTATCTATTAGGAGGATCATGATTTTCTAAACAATGTTTTACTGAAATAGGACCATAAGTTAATAATAGGATTGGCTGATACATTATATATCAGTTTACTATTGTATACCTGGAGATATCTGATAGATTTATTTGCATAACTGAGGGTTTTATTTTAATGTATGTGTTTTATGTAACCCCTGCTAAAAACAAAAACAAAACAAAATTTAAAAAAAAGAGATCTGCAAAGTACCTCAAGCAGAGGTGAGATGCCCATTTGCCAGATGTTATAATGTTAGACTTCTCTTGAGTAAAGCTGACCTCAAAATAAATAGTTATATACAAAAACAGAGAAAGAGAAGAGGTCTTTCTATAAACCTCTGCAAAATTCCTCAGCAGAAGGCAGAGTGTTAACAACAGTGCCATGTTCAGAATGTTCACATTCAGTGAAAAAAAGATATTTTCAGCTAAGCAAAATCATTAGTGTGGGCCTTAGATGAAAGTGGAACCTGAAAGATGAGAGGAAGAGACTTCCTTGTTGCTCTACACTATAGTAACGCTGCCCAGGCTAATTACAAACACATGATCAAAACATAAAATCGTAGTCATTATTGCTAATATCTTTTAATTATAACACTCTAGGGATCTATTGAGAATAACAGATTAAACGTCCATATTAATAAATTATTAAACTATAGATTTAATGAGATCATTTATCTATTTTCAGTTTTGAATGTACTGTTTTTAATCTATTTTATATTTTTCAGTAGGTAAAACCTTGATTTTATCATGATAATATATCACTCGATTTATCATTTAAATTTTAATTATGTTATAAGATTTTGTGTTCTTTATAGATATACTATATCTTTGAGCTCAAGAATCTTTTCATAAAGATGAATACAACAGCTTGCTTATATTTTCAAAAATATACCTGCTTTCATGATGCATGCAAATAACTATTATATCCTGCTGGATATAATAAAGAGCCTAAAATGCCATGAGTTTAACTAATATTAATTAATTAATATTAGTTAATATTAATTAATTAATATTAATTAATTAGGATAATATTAGCTAATGCTTCTAGGGACAATATATAATAACATTGACATTTCAATTGGGTCCTTGAAAAAAGAATAGGATTTGGAAGTTGGAAATACATGTAGGATATTTACAGAGGAAGGAGCTGTAGAATAAATAATGTTTGTCACAAGCTTGACTAGAAATTACAAAGTGGTTGGGAAAATTGTGACAGATACATTCACGAAGGGAAAATAGATGGAATCTATGAAATCTAAGAGAGAAAGAAGAGTTTTCCTATGATGGTGGCAGTGATAATGTAAAGGAGGAAATAGATGCTGACACATTGCAAAATGGATGTGATAAAATGAAAAGAATGTGCCTAGGTCTAAATTAGGGAGTCAGAGGAAATGTTTATAGACTAGCATTGCCATTGTAAAATAATGAGGCAAAAAAAAAAAAATTAGAGGCTATTTTGAAAAAAAAAATAACTGGGCATTTTAAATGTTATTTTTAAATAAAAGTTATTTTAAATAATGAAATAACTTTATTTTTGTAAATCTAATATTATACATGTTTATTTTCAAAAAGAAAGTTTCACAGACATGCTGGAAAGGAATGGATACCAGGGGTGGGGGCAACTATCATCTTTCTATCTATCTGTCATCTATCTACCTGTCTATCTGCCTACTCACCTATCTACCTACCCACCTACCTATCTACCTACCTACCTATCTTTTATCTGTTATCATGTATGTATGTGTGTGTGTATATGTATGTGTTGGAAGTGATGGTAATATAGGGCAGAGGGAGAGATGGAGTGTGTGAGTGATGGAATAGGATATTTAATTTATGTAGATCACAACAGAAACCCATTCGATAAAGTGAAATTTGAGATCTGAAGGTAGTAAATATCAGGACAAAAATATATGGTATGCAATGAGCAAGAATTAAGGCCCTGGTGTAGGGATTAATAAACTTGATGAGTTTGATTAGCAGCAATAAGACCAGAGACGCTGGCCCAGAGTGAATAAGAGCTTTAAAAAAAAATGAGATGAGAGGAAATCTGGAATCCGACCTTCTAAACCTTTAAAAGGTCTATGAGTGTCAATCTATATAATATTGAAAACACTGGCAAGAACATAACAGCACATTAACATACAATTTCTTTATTAGCAGAATGACAGCTTTTGCTTACAGAATGACACTAGAGAAACAAAGAGTTGCAGCTAAGAAAAAGATCAGGAAATTATTGTAGCACTTTGGATCTTTACACTTTCCTCTAAGACATAGTGAGGACAGTCAGAATCAGGATATAATTAAGGGTAGAGGAGAGTATACTTTCTCAGAGGAGCTCTAAGATTCAGAAGAACAGTTTTGCAATTTTCTTATGAGAGAAAGTTGGAGAGGAATAGATTTATAGAAGAAAATCAACTGTTTAAAACAAAATGTGAGATGATGCTTAGATAAACAAATGAAAATTGGAAACACATTTGGATATAAGTGTCTGGAGTTCAGGCTAAATTTTAAGGATGTTAACACAAATTAGTGGGTGTGTAACACAAATAAGGGGTATGTATTTAAAGCTGTGAAACTTAACAAGATCTTAATGCTGTTTAGCTTTGGATGTATATTTTAATGTTGCTTGTTTATCTTTTCACTGTAACTCACCTCTCCTGGTCTCTTATTCCCTTTTGGGAGTCCCCAGAATCTCCCAGTTTAATAAGTAATTTCCATGATACCCAAATGTCTTCTCATGCTCATAATACATGCATGTGTGTGTGTGTGTGTGTGTGTAATCACAAAATACTCAAAAGTTGTCACTCATTTTAAAGGAATTTTATTACTTAAAATTTTCTCAGTGTATAACTTAAAATAGACAACTTCCCATGTACCCCAACTACATAATATCTGTATAATATTCTATGATAGGCATTAAGCATTTGTAATTTACTCAATCATTTATAACATTAATTGATGTGTGTATATGTATATGTACATACAAATTGTGTTTACATATATATGTGTTCATATTACATTTTTCAGGTTTTATGAGAAAGTTGTAACAGTTCATATTTCTACCATTGATTTATGAGATTATCCTTCTTATTTTGATCTCCACTAGCAGTGGGCTTTGTTGGTCTTTATCTGGATTACTCTCACGATTATATAGTTTGAGACCATTATTCCTCTAATTATACATTTCCCTGACTCCTGGGAAGAGTTTTTCCCTTGAATTGCCCCAATATCTAAAGGAATTTCTCACATGCGTTCTTTATATATTGGTTGACTGGTTGTCTCACTTGAATTTCCTTGTCATTTAATCTCTTTTTGTACTTTTCTCAGATTCTACGCTGCTGAAATGTCTACTTCTCTAAATTGTGGTCCCCTATTAGTTGGAAGCTGTGAATATTCAAAGTTCACATATACTTTAACAATTGATTAATGCAGAAGCTTTATTTCACCAAAATATTCTCAGCAAAAGCATTTTTTTTTAATTTTCCTATTTTGTGAACTCCAAGAAGGCTGGAGATTATCCTTAGAGCTACCATTCTACTCTGTCATTGTCCTATGACATCAGAGCTTTTATTTTTTTCTTCCCTCTCTTTATCCCAGGATAAAGAAGAGGGAGCTATTATAGTAGTGATGTTCTAAATTTTTGTAGCCGTTATATACCACTTCACTTATAAAGTCTTCCTGGACCCAATAGTTCAAGTGAATTATTCTGAAAATATGGATGCTTTACAAGAGGAGACAATACAGATTAATAATACAATCTTGGACTCTGCATGAAACAGGCATATAGTTTGGTTTCAGACTAAGTGCAATTTGAAGGAACACATAGGAAATTCTCTGGCATATGAGAAGAACACAGTAGATACAACCAATAATGGTAATAATAATAACAGTGTTGACAATAATAACAATAACAGGCTAACTACAGAGGCTCAGATGGTTAGGGTAAAATGATAACAGTTGACTAACCAAAGTGTCAGAACACTGTCAGAAAAAGCGGGATCAAACATCCCTTTATTACATAATATTAAATTTTATGGTCAACTTCATGATTTCCTTAGCAAGAGATGAAACGTACATCATGATGATTTCTTCATGAATGATGATGCTTCTGGTTGGTTTCATTTATTTCTTATGTAGCCAGTCAAAATGTGATTCAGCTGAAATACTGCAGTCCTTTCAGTCATTTAAATTATTAGGATTTCAGCTATAACATTCTCTAAAGCCTGGTTAGCAGTTGTCATAGTTGCTTACTCTTTTATAGATGCAAAAATGACCCAGTGATTTCCTGTCTCAAATGGTCACAAATCTGTCAAGACTTCAAAGTCCGCCCCATAAATACAAGTGCCTAACAATGTTTGAAAAATATTTGTTTTTTATTGGTGACATATAAAATATCATTCACAGTGGTAGAGACTTTTATATTCCTGTAAAGCCTTAAGAAAAAAAAAAAACTATTTTTCCAAATTATGCTGTTGGTACTTTGCTTAAAAGCCATTTATATAACATGATTCAACATTGCTATAACAAGTACGTACAATGGTATATTTAACTTTATGTTAAATCAAATAATGCCATAATTTTCAATATTTTTTATTAGAAAGATACAGTTTCTTATTATTAACCAAATCATTTTTTAGACATTTACACATTTTGACATTTATATTTACCTCAAACCCATATAAATGGCAAAATAATCATCTCCTGTCTTTAAAATCTAAGTTCTTGGCATATTGTGGAATTCGAAAAGGCCAAATAATCATCCTAATATTGATCTTCATATTACTTCTAAAAAATGGGTGTATATCTATTATAGGTATAGTTAGGATTGAAATACACTCATAAAGAAGATATACTAGATGGAGATTAAAGACTCCAATTAACAGGAAGGTAAAAGCCTTGTCAAATCATTTGAGGTAAAAATAAATATTAGGACTATCTGATTTGGTATATATTTATATTACTGTGAAATAATAGCTTAATTTGTGAAAAGAAATAATATGGGCCAAAGGAACTGTCAGCATGCATAAAAAGAACAATTATGCAATCCAATTAATCTACATGATTATTCTTTATTTCTTAAATTGTTCTGCACTATCATGTATGTTGATATTTACAAGAGAATATATTAGAAATGCCATCTCTTTGCCAATTTGATTTCTTGGCTTTACTTTTCCTCCTTCCGCGGTTTTACTTCTTTTTTCCTTAAACATGTCCCTTCCAACATTGCAGACCAGAGTTTGTTAATTTATTTCTAATTTCTGGGTTATACTTTGTATTTGAATAAATATTCATGCTAAATTTTAACCTTTATTACACCAGTGCATCCAGTTTGTACACATACTGTTTCATCTACCTTATCTTGAGGCTGGCACCTTATGAACACACATCCTACTTCCTCAGAAACCACCTTCCCTACATAACCAGTGTGAGGGGTTCCCTCCCCTACCTCTAGTCACTGTCCATCACATTATCTTTATTTTATTTTGTCATATTTATAGTACATTTTATATTATTATATGATACTTTTTTTTTTACTGTATATTGTCTATTTCTCCATACTTAAAAAATAGGCTTCCTATCAATAAAGATTTTGCCTATAATTTTGGTAGCCCACATACCATCTCTGGATTCTCAAGTATATTTATTGGATGAATGAGGTGAGGAACTAATACAAAAACTATCACTAAGTCAGGAGAGTCCTTCTAATCTCTTTAAGCAAATTAAATAATAATATTAGATAACTTTTGAGTCTTGGAAAATTTGACATAATTATGCATTATATAAATGTTTGTCAATCATATGTAACTTAAGCATAGATGTTTTTGGGACATTTCTTAATATAATTTTAATGTAATTTCAAATCTGTAGCAGAAAATCAGGATTATCTTGATTTTATCATAAGTAATCAATGCACTTAGTAAACAATACAAATTTAAAACTTCTGAATTTATGATAATTTGTATATAATAGTACCATGCTTTAATTTTGCACTTTAAAAAATTCAAAGTAATAAATTACATTATTAAATAATACAATTACTTCACTAATCAAAAAAATCATACCGCTAATTATTCAATAATAGCTGTTGAATCTAGATTTGTATCCTAGATTGACTACGAAATCTTAGAATATATTCCAAGATTATGTTTTCAATAACGCACCTTGTCTTTATGGAGAAATGATATACATTTCATTCAGGCAAATTACTCAGTTCACATGATTTGAAGTTTTATCACACCTTTGGCTGAAAGATTTAAATTAAAATGATATTTAATTTTCTTCTAGGAAAATGATTAATTCTGAAAAGAGATACAATTTTAGCATGAGGGTACATCTAGTTTTAACCTACAATTGGCCTCAATCTGATTGTTTTAGCAATATTCTTTTTCTCATCCCTAAATGTATTTGCTGACAGTCATGATTTTTTCCCTTATGTTATTAAGGTTTTCATGAAAGCTAACTACAGACTTCATAATCTAGACAAATGTTACAATTTAATTTTATGTTTTAAAACAAACCTACTCAGGCCTCAAGTTCTCAATAATATCATTTTCTGCAGAAACCACTTTTTTTTTTTTTAAGAAACTAGACATATAAACTCCTAAAAGTTTTATCTTGAAAACTAATTTTCCTGGAGCCCTTTATATCCAAACCAATCAAATATTTTACTTGGTGAAAAATACATATAGATTAGAATTTCCATGGTGCCGATTTTAGCATTTTGTTTTGTCTCTAACGTGAGCTGTGTAAGAACAGCAAGCAGTGTTTCTGTGCATGAACAACTACATATTAGCATTGATCACAATCCTTTTTCCTCAGATATGCCCTCTTGGTTTATAAAATTAAAATGCTGGATTTTAATCTACCACTTCAGTGTGTACCCTTACTTTATTTTCTTTTTCTCCCATAAATTTAGTTTATTTTGCTATTCATACACATTGTCATTCTTTTGGGGATATCATCTATTCTCTTGGCCTACACATTGATTCGATGTTAAGACTTTATACACCTATTATTCCTGCTCTTTTACCAGAGAACAAAGCATACATAAACTAATAATATTTGTGATATTATCCTAACTCAGTCCACAATTTTAATAGCTTTTCCAAGGTATAATACTGGGGTAAAAGAGTTGTCCCAAAAGCATCCTTCAGAGAATGGAATGATACAGCTTATAAAGATGGACTTACATCAGTGACATCAGTGACCATCATCTAGTCCTTAACTAACCTTTGTTGCTTTCAATTTCCTTGGCACTAATTTAAGACTGTAGATTTTATAGAATCACATGACATTCAACATGAAATTATGTGATGCAGTTTTATCTCTGCAATGAATCCAGTCACAATTAACAGCATTTGGACTAATTCTTGGACTGTCACCCATTTCTGCTATAGTCCACATTTTGATATAAAACATAACTGAATATTTCAGGTGTTCCTTATTTTAGTAGCCACTGATAATTTTCTTAGCATTGCTTTCTATAAAATTCTGAAATGTGTTTCCAGGTTATAGTGTCTAGTGCATACTTTATTCAGCAAAAGGGATCTCCATAATGACAGGCAACCTGTATGCTGTTTTTGCCACTGAAGATTTATTTAATGTAAGTCCATGAGAGCAAAAGCATTTGACTTTATTCCATGTGCTATTTCCAGCACATAAAAAAAAAAAATTACTAGTCACAAGATTTTTGTTAAATGAATGAATGAGTGGTTAATGAAACTCATTTTCTAATATTTCTCACTTTTCACCTACTGATGATTCATTCCTTCTTTATTGCTTTGCAGATTCTAAGCTAATTTTTTTCAAGAAGTAAAAGAAGATTATCTGGTCCTCAATGACTGATACGTTTTCTTTCTGTGAAAGACTTTATTTACCTAAATCCTGATCCCAATTAACCTCATATCAGCGACCACCTTATATAACAGATTGTTATAGACCCCATCTTTCACTGACTTTAGTTTTAGAAACCTTTATCTAAACATCTATTTCTCATAGAAGCCTTTTTTCCAAGATTACCTACCTCATAAAAACATGAGATAATTTCAAAGCTCAAACTCAACTAGAGTAGCTTCTAAATGGTGCTGATTGGAATAATTTCTATACACTAAGAAACTCACTTCAAGTAGTTAGGCTTCCTCTACAACAATTGTTATGTTTAGTCTGTTTACCTTTAGTAGTTCTAAAGTTGATATTTTTTTCTTATTTTTATTTAATTTAAATATCTTCTGAGATCAATGACACTGAGCATCTTTTTCATTTCTTATTTTCCATTCATATATTTTTATTGATCAACTGTTTAAATTATTTGCCCAGTTTTTAAATGGTCATTTTATTATTGCTTTTCTAAATTCTTTAAATATTTAGGATACAAGCATTAATCAGCTGAAATTTGATTTTCTAATATTGATTATTACTTTTTTATTTTTAACAGTGTATTTCAAAGGGCAGTTCTTATTTGGATGGAGTCAATTTTACCAATTTATTCTTATATGAGGATTCTTTTAAAAAAAATATATTCAAGAAAACTTTGCCTAACCTAAAGTCTAAATGACCAAAATGATTCTTTCTTTTATTTTTTCTTATACCTCTAGACATTTTATATTTAGGGCTATGATACACTCAGTTAATTGTTATGAGGTAAAATTATGGACTAATGTTATTTTTTTTTCATGTAACAGTCTAATTGTTCTAGAACCACGTGTTGAAATTACTAAACTGTCTTTAATGAACTGAATTTCCAAATTGTTGAAATAGACTGATTTTATAATTGTTGGATTACTTCTGGCATATTATTTTTCCACTGATCAATTTGTATATCTTGATACTAATACCATACCATCTTGTTAAAGAGCATGAATTTAACAGTATACATTTCCCAGATTTGTTCTTCTTTTGTAGTAGTTTGGCTATTCTCTGTCTTTGCACTGCCATATGGATTTTGAAAATAGTACCTCAATTTCTGACAAAAATTTTAGAAACCTGTTTACTGAGATTATGATGAAGATAGCATTGAATCTATGGATCATTTTGGGGAGAAGTGACATTCTAACTATGGTCTTTTTATGTAGGTCATTTTATGTGGTTTTTTTTTAGATTTTTTAAAATTTATTCAATAATGTTTTATTTTTTTCATCAAGTATACAGAGCTTACATAAATTTAATCAGATATCTTTAAATATATTATAATTTTAATTAGAATAATTGATACTATATTTTATTTAATCTCTAAATGCTGTTCACATTATATGGAAATAAATTTTATTTTTGTATTGATTTTATATTCTACAATTTTGATAAACTCATTAGCTCTATTACGCTTTTTTTGTAAATTCAATAAAATTTTTTACATAAATAATCAAATACTCTGTTAATAAAAATAACTATTTCTTTTGTAATATGTATGCAGTTTTGTTTTTTTTTTTTTTTTGCTTTATCTTGCAAAGAGGTATAAAAAAAGAAAAGCAAGTTGCCTAGATCTCTAAGTGCCTATTTCTTATACCTCAATTTTTTATGCTGGTAAATAGCGAGTGTTTCTTTCAATTATAAGAGGCAGTTGTTTAAGTTTGGCTCTCTAAAAGAACTTAATAAATAAACCAAATAAATGAACCAATTTTAAAGAAGACCATCATTTTTCTCTCTTTTGCCAGGATACTATATGTGTAATATAAAATGAAGAACTGACCCAGAACTCTAAAAATAATATAAATTTTCAGCACTTTCATGTGACTCTTTGTTCTTTCAACATACTAAAAATTGTGTATTATACCCAAGTCTTTAGTAGCTTTTCACATTATCTGAGATTAATATTAGGCTTCGGACAAAGTAAGGGAGAGAAAAAAATGCAAACATTTTGGATTAGGAATAAGAGAGCCAAAGGGTACTCTAATACAGTTTCAGATAACGTGAAAACTTTAGCCTAAGCAGAAGTAAATTAGGCAGGGTTTAGCAGGCACAGTGAAGAGTTTAGATTGCAAGCTAGTGCATACAGACAGTTTTGAGGTTTTTAATTAAAGAAATTATATGATATGATTTATGTTACAATTTTAATTCTAGGATGTGGTTCAGAATGGATCTTAGAGAAGTTACTGTGAGAACAGGGAGTGCAGTAATAAGTTATTTTATTTTGAGAGAGCAGGCAGATCAGGATGGTGAACTGACTGTGGCTATGGTATAACAATAAATACAGTTAGATTAAGGATATGTTTTAACCATGAATTCAAACATACTTACTGATGGATTAGATATGGACTGTGGGAGATTGTGGGAAATTATAGATAACTTGAATTTTAAATGTAGCTAGTGATAACATTCACTGGCAGGGAGGAGGACTGGGCATGAGCTATATCATGTACAAAGATTTGTTTGTAACTTGTTAGGTTTCAAATGCTATTAGAAACACAAGTGAGTGATTATGCATACAATTGGATATAAGAAATTGGAATGCATGGTAGAAGATAAATCTAAGAATTGCAAACATAATATGATGATATTAAGGGGGAAATATGTAGAGAAGAGATAGGAAATGAGTCCTGGATTTCATAATCAATAGTAGGCCTTTGTAACATAGTAAGAAAGAGGTTCCAGTGATATAGAAACAAAGCTAAAGGACACATGTCAGGAAATCCAGGGGAAGAAAATGCTATCTAAACTAAATGTTGCTAATAGATAATGCACAACAAGGATGAGATGTATTTGCTTCTTGCAAACAGTGAGTGAATGGATGATTTTTATAAGAAAGAGTTCAGTAGAATGATGAGAAATAAATCATGTTGGACTACGTGGTATATTGTCTAATGAAAAAAATGCTCCTTTTCACTGGTTTTTGCATGCGCGTTTTTTTAGTTGTAGTTATTTATGTTTTTTTTGTTTTTTTTTTGTTTGTTTGTTTTGTAATTACTTGAACAAAATAACTCAGATTGGCAGTTGCCAGAGGTGATAGGTCAGGGGTATAAAATGGATGAAGGTAGACAAAAGATATAAACTTCCAGTTATAAAATAATTAAGTCTTAGGGATATGATGTACAGCATGGTGACTATGGTTAGTCATACTGTATTGCCTATTTGAAAATTGTTAAAAGAGTAGATCTTAAAAGTTCTCATCACAAAAAAATATTGTAACTACATGTGGAGATGAGTGTTAATTAGATTTAGTGTGGTGAAAATTTTGCAATATATACAAATATTGAATCTTTATGTTGTCTACCTAAAACTAATATAATGATGTTATGTCAATTATATCCCAATAAAAAGGAAAATTCCTTTGTTTTCAAATACTATTCACTCAAATATTAGTATCTGTTCTAGAAAATTATTGAGATCTAAAAAACTGTAATTACTGGAACCTGAAGAATTGAATTGGACATATAAAAATAATCAAAATCAACAAACCTATGTAATGTGTTTTTTTCTGCAATGACTCCAGAAGGGATACAATGCCCATATTGGCTCATGCAGGCTTAGTTTCCTGAAACATCCACTGTAAGAGTGTGAGATTATAATGACTAGTTAAGCTTAACTATGGACCATCCCTAAGCAGGTCAATTTCTCCAGTCTGTATTACTCCAAAGCTGTATGGAAGAGATAAAATACAAATTTGGAACTTATTTAAAATATCTACTATACAAAAGTTATTTAAAATATTCACTACACAAAGATCCAAAAGAGATTCAAAGCAGGGATACTAAACAAATGAATGTGTTATATTGTATAATTTCAAATAGCATAATAATACAAGCTGAATGGAAATCCAGGGTTTTCGGAGAGGCCACAAGCAATAGTTGTGAGTAATTAGCATTGTGTAACTGAAGGGGAAAAGAAAACAAGTTTAACACAGGAAAAATTAGGATAGAATTACTGGGGGGAAGGAACAACAATAATTACATTATGTTCTGTTTTATTCTTTAACAAATCAAGAGAACAGATGCTCCTAGCCCATGTAAAGTTTAAAAAGATATTAAATATTTCAGGTGTAATTATGAAAGTAATAAACTTTTGATAATATTATCAATATTTTTGACATGCTTTTTCATATACTTGAGAATTGAATATACCATTCGGGATGGAGAAAATCCATTATCATTATGCCATTTGTCATCCTATACTCAGATGCCTGCAACTTCCTCCCACAAACACGCTTTTCTTTGCTATTTACAGCAGCTAATAAGTCCATCAATAAGATCAGGATTAATTCTGGGAATTAAAGTTAGGGAGTAATATTAGGGATTTTGCAGCTGCCGCTGCGTAGCCTTTTATATAATTATAACTTTAATTTTGTTCTGTATTGCAGAACAAGAACTTTACTGTTGTTTTTCTAAATTATAAGAACTAAAAACAAGTCCAGTTCTGACAAGTCATGTTATTATATTCTTACAGACTCTTTCTGAAATCTATTCCTTAGCATTAGAGAGAATTGAGTACGCTGGTCCTCTGGGAGGTCTTTTTATGATTCTTTTGTTTCTAAAATAAATTATGAATAGCGTTTTCCTTATTCCTTTCATTTTAAACTACATCTCATAAGGCTGGATAAGCATAATTTTTTTCCAGCTGTTTCTATGGCTGCTTATTTTTTTGAACACAGTCTTTGCAGCACTGATTTCTAATTCATATAACATTCAGTGCACATTGTTCTTACTCAGTATGCATATTACTAAAAGAGTTTAAATTGGTTTCAAAAGTTTAGATACCTAAAACTATA
The DNA here is from genome assembly GCA_030015415.1 of Cynopterus sphinx. Taxonomy (NCBI): domain Eukaryota; kingdom Metazoa; phylum Chordata; class Mammalia; order Chiroptera; family Pteropodidae; genus Cynopterus; species Cynopterus sphinx. The sequence continues at coordinate 13,962,117 of CM057379.1, forward strand.
TAATGATGTACATAAGCCTGTAGTAATCATTAAGATAAAGAAAACTGCAATTTTGCAAATGTTTTCTTTTAATTTTCTGGATTAGTCCCCTTTTTAAAAAATGTTAAAGATATTTAATTTACCTATTTTCTTAAAACAAAAACTAACTACTCATAAATTATCCAAAATAGGTTTGCATTGTGATAACACTAAGAAGAAAGTTTGAAAAGTACAATGTTGTTATGTAAAATTTGAGTATTTTAAAAAAAAACATTATTCGACTAATCGTAATGATCATGTTTATAATGTTATTGGCACAAAATTCAGATTCCATTAATCAATTTCTGTCTGCATTCAAAAGTGAAAATTCACATATTTTTCATTTTATTTTTCTCAAGAAAGTGTAATATATAATATAGAGTAGAGACTTTATGGATAATTTAATTAGTCTTACCAGTCTTCCCCTCAGTATACTATGCCTACCATCTCCTCATTGGTTTGACTTTTCATCCTTTCTGATATCCCCATATTTTTACGTATTATCCATGTTTTATCACCATTTTTTATTAAAAATGTATTCAATTTACGAATGTGATAAAAATCATTCATGTACAGCAATTGACATAATAGCAGCATATAATTTTTCATTTTTGCAAAATTTCCATATTGCATTATATTTCTTAAAATAATCCTTTATGCTGTGCCACACACTATATTCTAACAAGCTGAGATCTCTCTAGATAGTTTCAACACATGATTATGTGAGATAAAATAATGGGTTATAATATCTATTTCTAGATTATAAAATACTTGGAGTCATAGATTAATAAAATTCTCACAGTCATCCTTGTATAGCCCTTATTGAAATGATGCATTGACATATAAGATATGTAAGATAAAGTATTTAAAAAATGGTAGTGATGTAATCTAAAATCCTTGGTAGATATTTGAATAGAAATGGGGTTATGTTTCTTCCAACAATTGGCAAAGAAAATTGCTCTGCATACTCTGCACCGATGAAATGAGTACATTTCAGAGTACTTCTATTTCCTATATACAGAGCAGTGATAAAAGGAGATTTAAAGAATCTTGCATTATATGACAGCATTTATTAGAGAAAATTAATAGTATAATTGAGACTGACTTATTGCCAATATAATATATATGAACCTACATGTCCACATCCCCTGTTGTATGACTTCCTTTAGCAGTGCCAGGCTGCTCTGGTTTATAAATGAAGAGAACAGAAAGATGCATTCATCCAGGATCTGAGATTTGTTCAAGCTGTGAAACAAAAGAACAGAACAGTGAGAGGTTTTGAATTAATGGAAAGTTATTTTTGAAGCAATGGCCCAAGAAATCTGAGATTATTAATGAGGGACATCAAGAAAATAAATGGATATAGTGGAAGCAGAATATTCTGAATAAACTTGAAGAATAGTTGAAATTGAGTGAAAAAAGATAGAAGGATAAGAGTTTGTATGTAGAGAGAGGGCTGTTTGAGCAGTGTTGAAGATAGAAGCGAGACAACTGATAAAATCTCAAGTTATGACTTTTGCTGTATTTTATTACTGGATTCCATGAGAAAAATTGTATATGTGACAAATTTGAATAACTGAAAGACCAGGAGTTTGACAGGTTATCCCATGGATACTATAATTAGCAGGACAGTTAGAAAACTTGAAAAAGAGAAAATCTTTAGGACAAGTGGCAGAGCCCCCCCCGCCTCTCTCTCTTTCTCTCCTCTTCTTTTCTTCCTTCCTTCCTTCCTTCCTTCCTTCCTTCCTTCCTTCCTCCCTTCCTCCCTTCCTCCCTTCCTCCTTTCCTTCCTTCTTTCTTCCTTCCTTCTTTCCTTTTACTTCCTTTTTTTGAATTCTCTATTTTTATTCAATCACTGAGGAATGCTCTGAATGTTGGTAGAGAACAGCTAAAATGAAAGAACATGCTCACCTTCATCGTGAATTGGCAGAAGACTCAACATATCAGAGGTTCTTAGGTAACAACAGAGGCTGAAAATCTATTTGGATAAATGTGGATAAAATGGTATATCAGTCCTACCTTCTGCATTGAAAGTATTAGGAATATGAGAAAATAAACAGCTATGATATAAAAGCCATCAGTGGACTTGGTGCCCTCAAGGGTAAGGATTCATTTTCAGGTAAAATGTATAGGGTGTCCTCAAACAGAGAACATGAGGAAGCTTGCTCATCTGGAGTTTATATGGGGAGGTCTTTGAGGTGAAGAGATCAATGGAGGAGAAATGCTGGCACTTTGGATTCTTGGCTGATGAAAACAGCGTGATGCTGAGTAAGCTCCATGTCTTAAGGGTTACTTTGAGGAAAGATAGCTCTGATACATGGATAGTCTCTACTGACTAGAGTCGTAGCAAATTCATAAACAGGATCCACAGATAGAACAGAATGTAACAGGTCAGGTGATTCGTGTCTATTATTTCCCCTCTATTCAGGATATGGCATAGTGTAATAGAAAGAACATAGGTTTTGATATTCGATTAACCTTGATTAAAATCTCAGTTCTTCCAAATACTGTGTGTGTGCTTAAAGTTTACTGGGAGGATTAGAAGCACACTGTGTAAAGAGCGTTTGGTTCTTAGAGATGTTGTGGCCCACTCTTTTTCCTGGATTTTGAGAAAACTATCATCTGGGGTTCTGAAAACCATATGCCAGGTCTTATACCAGTTCTGCAACCTGAACATTGCCTTCGATGAGCCAGTGGAAATGCTAGCCCGTAACTTCTCTAATTACTATATTTCTGTATCTATTTCCTTTTCTCAATTACAGCAACTTTGTCCAGCTGCGTCTCCAATACTTTCTCTGTCCTTCCTCCGGAGCTAGAAAAACTTTTCTTTCAATCATTTCTCCTCTTTTTTCCAAACCCATAAAAATGGACACTTTTATTTCTGTAAAATTGCAAAAGCTACACTCGTGATATTTTTGGAACTACCAATATCATTACAGTGATTTTGTCTGACCTAAGAAGCATATTTAAGAAATTAGTTTTGCATGAATCTTTTGAACTCAGAAAGCATTTTTTTAGTGATATCCTTCAATCCTGTGGTGCCTAAACATTAATGCAGACTGAACACCTAAAATGGTTCTTTAAAATACAAATATCAAGATCAGATTTCAGCGATTCAGGGAAAGGAAATCTGAGATTGAGGCCTGGAACCTTCCACTTTTATGATATCACAGGTGATTATGATGCAGTCTACCTAACTGAGCATATTTTGAGAAATTGTTTTCTCAACTTAGTATGGTTCTTAAGACCAATTTCAAAGGCCACATTTCTTTTAGTTTTTGAAGAAACACATTTAACAGCTTTAACAAATTTTCCTAACCTTTAAAAATAAAGAGAAGATATGTTAATTAGTTTGGCTATAGCCATCAGTTCACTATATATATGTATAGCAAATCATCACATTACACACTGTAAATAAAAATTTCAGAAGAACTATATTATTAAGCTCAAATTTTGAAAGAACTTTGAATTTCCTAACTTCTGAAAGTTGCTTCCAGTTTTCACTCTCTCAGAAATGTGTATGGGTCAGTGATCATAGAAGCAGAATTCATATAGCCTCATAAGAATATTGTGTTATCTTACAGTGAACTAAATGTAGAATATAGAGATGGTTCATTTCGATCTAAAGTCTCTAAAATTATCAACTGAAATATTATTCATCAGGAAATTAAAACTTACACAGAGATAGTCATCTTGTGGACAAAGATATCTAGAAATTAACTCTTATTTTAGATATGCGTAATTAGGACTACAGAGAATGATGAGTTCTCATGTTCATAAAGAAATGAGAATAATGAGATATATGCTTGCCAGTGAGAGTAAGGATAGCATATCGTAACCATCCTTGTAGTATCAGAATGGCTGATCCTAATGGAAGGGCATCTATTTTCTTTTAGGAGGCACACTTGGAAGGTAGACTGCTTGAACTCAGAATCTAGCTCTGCCTTTCCTCTGGTGATGTAGCATTGGTCAGGTTCCTTGGCTCTGTATGCTTTGACCCATTCTCCTGCTGATTTTACTTATCTTCTGAAATCACTACTAAGAAATTAAAATGGAGATGAAAAGAAGGCTAATTCTTATATTTGGGGACCTAACAAAAAAGAATAAACATTGGATTTGGGGTCTTCAAAGAGTTGTTCTCTGAATTGGCGTCACCAAGAATAGGGAACTGAGGTTTAAACACTAAAATAACTTTATGCAATTACTTCCTGGTAAAAGAAAAGTGTGTTTAATTTTTGCTGGTTTTGTTTTTGTTTTTGTTTTCCTTTATGCTTGGTGTAAGGGAAAGTCAAAATGAGTCAGCATGAAAATTGTGTAATGCTCGTGAGCTAACTTTCAACAGTGCAGTGGTCTTACACACACAGCTTTTTGTGGTCGTGCTTTGGAGGTGGAAATAAAAATGGGAATTTAACAAGAAGGAACTTTTGTTCTTCATTCATTCACTTTTACCCTGACAACTATGCAGCAGTAATAGAATTTCTTTATAAAGTTTCACCTAAGGGAAAGTGACAAAGAGTTTAGTGACCCAAGATGGAGCTAAGAGTGGTGAGGAGCATGGGAAATAGAGTAGTAAGTACCACATTACTGGACAAGGACAGGGAACAAAAGCTCCTTTTTATCAAGTGTACCGCCGAAGTTGTTTTTAAACAATACTTGAGCTTTAGGCTATCCTGTTATGTTTATTAAAACTGAAATTGCCAGACCCTAGATCAACCAAAGGAGCATCTTTGAGAGAGATTTCCAGAAATCAGAGTTTTAATAATCAACCATGCTATTTTTAGACACAAATACAATTGTGACTTATTAGAAGAAAGTGAGTGTTGACACCAGGAAAGGAAATCCAGGAGTTTATATGATTCCTTAATTTTTTTTTTTACAGAAAATTGAAACAGTGATTATTTTTTGGGATATAACCCAAATATATGTGTTTTAAAAAGAAATATATATAAAAATATATAAAAATTGATGATGTCATAATATTTACCAATAGTGCTATTGGTATTGCTATTTTTGTCTTGGAAAACCTAACTTTTTTTCATAAATAGGGTTATTTCAAATATAAGAAATATAAAATATAAGCAATAAGCTTATATTAATGTATATTGTTAAATAAATGCTGACTTCTGACTCAAAAAGTTTATACAATTCAATTATATGCACTACACGAGTGAGACATTTAACTTATAACAATTAGGTGATACCATTACCATTGTCAGAGAGAACAGAGTGACACAATTGCTCATTATTGAATAGACTATTTCTCAATAGGTTGGTGGCAAAGGATAATGAGAAGGATTTGTTTAATAGAAAAACTTGCCTGTACATCTTCCTCTAGTCCCACTGCAACTCTCAGTTGCACCAAAGGCTACATATTTTGTATCTCATCTCCCCAGTTAAAAACTCTTGATTTAATATATAGAAATGACGCTTAACAGGTTTGCTCTGTCATCATGCTGTCCAATTAATAAGCAGCATGTTTCCATAGAAAGAGCCTGAGATAAGATCCTAACTTCTACTACAAATGGTCTTAAATAACATGCTTAGCTCTGAACTCCATTTATCTTATAACAAAAATGGTGATAATATCACTTACCTTAAAATAAATAATATAGATCAACATTTGTGAAAAAATATCAATACATGTGTTTGCTATGCTCTGTGTGTATATGTGTGTGAGTGTGTATATATATATACACACTCACACACACGTATCTGCACAAAAATGCACATAAATATATACATATAAATAAGTAATACAATTTTAGGAAAGATAGTACATCATAAACTGTAAGCAATCAATAAGTTTTAGCTCCTTCTTACCAAAAAATTTTATGGACTGACATGAATTCTCTTAGAATGAAATAGCAGTGTGAATCTGTTAATTAGCAGGATTCTTCAGAACTTTTAGTATCATAAAAGACACGAATGACAAGATAGTATACAAGATCAAAGGAGACTGAAGTCACATGACAACTAAATGCAATGCTTGGCTTTTTACTGAGCCCTAGATTGAAAAGACAAATAAAAAATAAAATAAAATATATATTGGAACAAATTTGTAAAAAGACTATATTAAATAATATTATTGGTATTAAATCTCTGGTGCTATAATTCTATTAGAATTTCATGGTATGTCTTCAGAGATACATGCTAAAGTATGTTAAATGTCTGGATGTCTGCAAATTTCTAGTGGTTGATAAAAAGGAAAAAAGATAGGAGAGTGAGAGACTGATATAAAAACTATAGAAAAATATTAAAAATATTTATGGCCATGCGACCCTGAACAAGTCCAATCCCATCTGGTCTCAAAGTTAAGCAGGGTCAAACCTGGTTAGTACTTAGATGGGAGACCCCATAGGAAGACCAGGTGCTGTAGGCGTAAAAAATAAAAATATAAATGAATGAAGCCGTCAAGGTCTTTGCAATCTGTGAGGTCAACCAAGGGTTACCTCACCTAAAAAAATAAAAAAATAAAGAAAATGTTAAGAATGAATGAAATTAATGAAGGATATATAGGCTTTTGAATACTTTAAAAATAAATAAAAAACAATTTTAAACTTAAAAATTTTTAGGCATGTATTAAAAGAGGGTTTTTAGAAAACATTACATTTTTAATACAATGTTTTACTTTTTTGATGTTTCATCACTTTTTTAAATGGTTTTTGCCGTTTTTTCTTAGTCATATGCAATATTTTTTATATGATCTTACTATTCTATTAAGATTTTCAATTAAACATTATTCACTTAAATAAGTTATGAGGTATATTATTATACTGTGAGTCAGAGAAAAACATGGCAGAATGCTAAACTAGGAATGTGGTTTAATTAAGAATAGTATATGAGTTGATTTAAATATGAGAGACTTTATCTTAAAGATAGAAGTGTTAACTATGTAAATTAAAGAAATTGCAAACATAAGAGTTGATTTTTAGTACTGTAATTTGACTTTCTAAACTAAAATCTACAAAAGAAATAGTAAAAAAAATAAATGTCTGTTATTTTCAATTACTATTTTTAAACTTTACTCACAAAAAGAGTTGACATCATTTTAAGTTATGAAAATACAGAATGTGTCACTGATTGCCCGTTCTTGTTCAGATCCAGTGTTAGTCAGATATATCTGAAGAAAAAGATTATGATTTTATCAAAATTATATGCCTTTCCAAGCATTTTTTTTTCACTAATTATTTTTGGAATTTTGGGGAGTCAGGAACATTTGAATTGACTTATAAAAAGGATTAAGAATGAGATGGCAACATCTGCTCCTGTCAACATTGTTGTGTTTTATGAACATCGGTTTTATAGAGAATGTTTTTTTTATTTCAAAAGAATTAGTGCTCCAGTGAATTAAAATATGCTCATTAATAATTTACAGATATGCTGTCAATATGGCAATGTCTAATTATATGATGATGTACAAGTCTAAAATGGTCGTAAGAAGGCAACACTGTCCTCAAAAAGAATTGACAAATAAAGTAGGTATAATCATACTAGATGATTGTGTTTCCTTTTCAAAATGAAAACTGCATCCAAGTAGAAAATCTTACTTTTCTTGAGACAAAGTTTATGGAGTGTTTCTGAAGCGCTAGATTGATAATTAGTTTCCATTTTTACGCGTACTATTTTAGAAATAATCAGTCACCATGTTCTGATGATTCAAAGTTGTATTTTTTAAATCACCACTAGAATGACATGGAGAATGTGAGGTTTGGGAGGACAGACCCTGAGCCAAGCAGTTAAGTTTCATGCTCCATCTCATTTCAAAACCAAGACCTTGAATAAGTTATTTAGCTTCTATTCCTCATTGTACTCAGGTGTAAACAATGAAATAATAACAGTTCATATTGGGAGCATTTAATTAATTAATGTATGTAAAGCATAGAAAAAGCAACGTGTTTACTTATGAAACATGTGTGTTTTCATTTCCCTAAAGTAGTCTTCTACTTGAGATCTTTCTCTCTCTTTGTCATATATATACAAATATATACACACACACACATATATATATAACCTCATGTCATTCAAAAAAAAGATTTTCTTGCATGGAGAGAGTAGGTATGAATAACAGGAACTTCATAGGCAAACTTTATAGCAAGTGGAGGTGAACAGGTTGGTATTATGAAGGATACTTATTGAACTTTTCCCCCTGAAATCAGTTGTTCTCAGGATGAGTTGTTAGGGGAAGATGTTCTGTACTTTAGTTCTTTCTTAAGCTTATGGGCAAATATAAATCCAAGTATGTGTCAGGAGGGTAAAAACCTGAATACATTTAGGTCAATCCAAGGCAATGGATAAGTAATGGGTAATTGAGAGCACTTGGTTGTGACCTATCTCTCCACCTCTATTCAATATTCAGTTGGTCCCTACTCAGATTTAAAAAATATGGAAATACTGAACAATTATTGATATTGGCTATAATCTCTATAAATCAATTAAAAAATAGAATCTGCAATTTATTCAGAAATGTGATATTGCTTTACTATTTTTCTAGGTAGAGGCAGCTCTATAGTCTTTCATTTCCTTCTCCACAATTATAGCCCTCACTCCACAGATCAGGGAACCAGTGTAGGATTCCACCAGCAGCTGAGAATGTCTATTCAAGTGTGCATTCTGAAATGAGAGGAAAAACAAACAAACAAAAAAAACAAAAACAAAAAAAAACCATAGGATAGGGCTTGGGAGTCGCTGGGCCAACTGTGAATCACACCTGAACTAAAACTCCTTTGCTCACCTCCTTAAGCCCCTACTCTGACTGGTGGGCCACAGTGATGTTTTGGATCTCCTGGAATTAGTCATTTCAGAACCAGTGTCCAGTAGTTCCTGAAAGTTCTGATTATTTTGTTTGATCCAATGCACCTTGGGGAAAGACTATATGTCCCTTTGGAAAAGGTTAGGAGAAAGATAAACAGTATAAATTTATGGTAATGTACTGAGGTTCGTCCTCAGGGGGACCTAACCTCCACTTTATTCAAGAGGTTTTAGCTTCACAAACTGACTGAAGTCTGGGAATTAACTGAGTGGCCATGACTCTCTGTTTTTATGATTCAGATTGGACTTTTATTGACTTGATTCAGAACATTTCTGCTTATAGAAATCAAGTAATAATTTGTAGACTTTCTATTTTGCTTCTTGGAAACCATGCCAACTACTAAATGCCATAGCTCTGTGAGAGTCAGACAATTTTGATTGCTGCTTTGATTTTTCCATCCATTATGGTAAAGCACACCCACTCTGTCTTTGGCAGTTGAGTAGGGTTACTTGGCCCCTGTCACCTGGGGATCCAATAACTCTTAGTGTATTTTGCTTTCCTAATTCAATAGCTGTTGTTACCATCATGAGGTCTGCCCTATAGAGAAGAGTAGTCACAAAGGTCTTTAAGGATGTTGGGGTTCACTTCCTGCATATAAATATGTCTCGTAGTATTGTTGAAATGTATGTTTTTTGGACACTCCCAGTGTGGCTAAGTATTAAATAATTAAATTTCTCTAATATTCCAATCTCCTTAAACCTTTGAATCTTTCCCTCTGGATTAAAGCAAGGCAGGTCTGGAATTTCCAGTTCATTCACTGTGGCCCACCTTTGGGCCCATGTGTCTGTCAGTCAATCAACTAAATAGGTGGTTAGAGCCCTTCTAATTACCAGAGCTGCAGTATTAAATGCAGAAACTCGGAGAAGAGTGCAACTTATCTTATTGGTCACACTTTATACCTTACCTTTAGAAGTCTGCTGGGACTTGAGTCCAGTTATCAGTCTAAAAACAAAGAGGGGTCATGGGGATGGGTCCTGAGGAGGATCTGCATTGTCTTGCATAGTAACTGCTTTAGCAGAGACCATTACCATTTCCTCAGGCAACGTAGGGTTAACCCCTCAGCTCAGAGGAAGGCAGATAAGCTGATAGCAGGGAGGCAAGGAAACCACTTCTGATAGAGTCACCAAGGCCACTTCCACTCTGGGTGAGAAGGCTCCCTCCACAGACAGAAAAGACTCATCAGAATTTAGGGGTCCAGTGTTCTTGGCCTCATCACAATTTTCAAACAAGTCCCTATTCTGATTTATAAAATCCTATACTTTTTCAATTAATGCCTTCACTTAAAAGATAGACACCCTGTGAAGCTGGTAGTTCAACTTGCATTATAATTCAGTCAACTTTGAGATGAGATTTTGCATTAGATTTTCAGCAGTCTCAGCCCTGCAGCTACTGGATGGAGATAAAAGCACACATAGAAGATTTTAGGTCATTTATATGGTGCTTGACTTGACAATTTGAATCCCTAAGCTCATCCTTTTCTTATACCATTTTGTCCAGTGACATTAGAAGCAACCAGCTAACCTCATTATTAGTTTTCCAAAAATATTCAAAAGTATCAAATACAAGTTACCTAGCTTCTCACTTCTTACAAGTAATTGATTAGTAATATCCAATGCAGATATTTTGCACCTATCTTTAGGTCATGACTATCAGTACTCTCTTTACTATTGGAAATGGAATCAATAGCATCTTTAATCAGATTACAGAGTCAATTCCAGAAACCAGGAAAGCAATTTGAAAAACTCATTTAAGTATTCTGTTCCTCTAGAACCACTCTTGGCACCAAAATCTGTATGAGTCAGAGTTCTCCAGAAAAACAGAACCAATAGGATATATAGAGAGAAAGAGATTATTATAAGAAATTGGCTCAAGTGACTGTGGAAACTGAGAATCCAAAGACCTGCTTATCCATAAGCAGGAGACCCAGGAAAGCCAGTGGTGAAATTCAAGCCCTGTACAAAAGCCTGAGAACCAGGTAATCAGATTGGTTAAATCCTAGTCTGAAGGCAGGAGAGGTGAATTCCTTCTTTTTCCACATCTTGTTCTATTCAAGGCCTCAACTAATTGAATACTGCCCACCCACCTGGGGGAGGACAGTCTGCTCTACTGAGTTTACCTATCAAATTGTAAATCTTATCCAGAAACACCCAGAAATAATATTTAGCCAAATATCTGAACAAGTCAAATAACCCAGTCAAGTTTGACACTCAAAATTAATCATTAACTAGTAATTTTCATAATTTGATGAATGAATGTACAAAATGATTTCTAAACCAGTTTTTATATTTAACTTTTAATAACTTTATAGGAATTTAATTGACACAAAATTTTAACAACAATTTTTGTAACTTTTTGAAAAAATAAATGGTTATTTATAATTTATTTTGTACTAAATATTGTGTTAAGCTAAGCCCTTCTTAAATTGTGTCTCTTTTTAACCTCTCAGGCATACTTTAACAGTTAATTTATTATATGCCTTTTTAAAATTTATTTTTTATGGTGACATTGGTTAATGAAATCCAATAAGTTTCAGCTGTACATTTTTTATGCTAAGGAAGTTTAGATAGACCTTGGAAAACATGTAGCCATTAAATGACAGACAGTATTCACACCTAGATTGTGCTGTTATCTCTATTTTACAGTATATCATCTCTCCTTGGTTGTGGAAGTCTACCTTCATTGTAAAGAAATATCTTTTTTCTAAAGTCAATAGCCATCTTCTCTATATACCCAGGATATAATTTAGTGTGATGTACATAAAAATAAATATATATTTAAAACCAAAGACTCAGGTTATCTTTATATAAAGTTGTATAGAGCACAAGATTCCCACCTTTTGTAAGTAAAAGATGCATTAGATGATTTCTAAATTCTTATCCAGTGCTACTATTTTAGCTTTCCCCAGTTTGTCTTCCAAATTATTTTGTCTAGGATAACCAAAATTAGCAAAATTTCCAGTTCTAGACCTGTGAATATTGAGACCTTGAGAATGTGTTATTTATTAAATAATTGAAAATGACAAAAATTGTAATAAAAACCAGTATTCGTAGACCTCATTTAGCACAATCTCAGATAGGCCTGTCACTCTGATTCATTATAATAGTCTAAATCCTGGAATATTTATAGGAAAGGGGAGAATATTAAATATTTATTTATATATCTATATATATAAATATAGAGAAATATGAACTACATATACGTGTACTGTGACAGCCTGCTGAAATGTGGTAAGGTTAGGAGTTAATTAAAACCTAACACTAGGCGAAGGCCTAGCTCCTGGAACCCTTAGCCACATTCTGCTAATCATGAAACTTATAACAATGAGCTCAAATGCTAACTGCCTGAGTGACTGTGCTTACCTACGTAGCATGAGAAACAATCTATTGTGTAGAAGCTGGAAATTATTACTTGGCTACCGTCATTGGAACTAACAATAAGCATTCTGCTTCTGTACCCCTTCTTGCACACCTGGCCAATGGGTTGACAGGTAGTGAATAGAAGAAAAATAGACCTTTGTGTTCAGAAAGAATGATGAATGGGATTTTAGGCTTAAAAACCCTTAACTTTACATTTCGAGGCTGCTTAATTTGGGGTCTGCTAACCCTGGCAGACCTAGCTGGCTGAATAAAGAGTGTGATTCCTATAACTCACTGAGTTCTGCTGGTCTGTGTGTCTTTCAGGGACTGGCAGCCACACAGTACATATGCATGGCTGTATGTGCTGATAAATGATTGATACACAGATAGGTAAATAGATAATTGATAGGTATAGATAGATGATAGATAAATAGATGATAGATGATAGATAGATAGATAGATAGATAGATAGATAGATAGATAGATAGATGATAGATAGATAGACAGATGATAGATAATCTTATAACACTTTTGATATATTTTCCTCATGGAATCTGTCAATGAGAGCTACTAGACAAATTATAGCATTTTTCAATTAGCACATTATACTCAAAATACTCTCACCACTTCTAGAGATCAGAACAACCAACAATATATTTTGTTTACAATTTCTGGCTTCTTTGTTACCTGTTTTGATTTTACCCAAGTTTTCATTCACAGTGGCTGACACGAAGATTACCACAGTGAAACACTGGAAGTCTTTCATCCTCGATGTTCAAATGCAAGGAAGTGTTTTAGAAAACAGAAGGCAAAGATCACTGTGCAATCAGTAGAAGTCCTTTGATATTATGATCAGTTCCAAAAACATCACTGCAGCCTGGGAAAATTAACCAGTGAATAAGGTGGATGAAATACTGCTGCATGTGTGTATTAATTTTAGGGTAATTAAATAGGCTGAAGAATTCATATCAATTATGAAATGCTGGTATCGCACAAAGATGAAAATTATACAATCTCCAGAAATTCCTGCCCATTCCACTCCCAAAACAATTGTGCTTGTCTATTTTTTAATACATAAAATTTTAAAATTATTATTAATCCCAGTGGAAGAAAAGCCTAGATATACAAACATACAAAAATTCATTTGCATATATTTGTATGTGTAAAATTATTTTCATGGTCCTTTGGGATGGATATTATTATATCCATTTTAAATCCAAATAAGCTAAATTAAAAAATAGTGTAACTGACTTTCTTATTTCCAAACAGCTATTATATGGCATTTCCAAATTATTGATTTTTAGAGCCCAGGAGTTTTATAACGTGCTAGTATTTCTCAAATTGTGTTCCACAGACTATAATATTTGTACAAGCTTAAAAACTATTGGGTGGAAGAGCATTTGGTAGTCAAATAAGTTTGATAAGTTTGTAACATCTTGGGTTAAACAATGTTAAACAGATTCTGTTAACATAAGATCCCTCTGAGCTATTCATATAATAATTTGTGGTTCTGATATCCAAATTGGAATATGTTATGTGGTGTTTGAGAAGACTTATATTTCATGGATCAAACTTGGCAAATGCTTGTACTTTATCCTACTGCCATTTCTGAATAATGAAGATTCCATACCTTGCTCAAACTATGGGCCATAGCTACAAAAATAAGTTTTTTTTTTTACATAAACTAAATTTATGGCATATTTTAATCAAGTCCATTTTTTTACATGCACATTATTCAATTTGCCACAGTGAATAAAATCACTGTAAATAATATTTAAGCCCTACAGGCTTCAAAAAATTTTGTTGTTATTTCATTTCTGCTGCAGACCTTTCTGACCCACAAGGTATAAGAATGTTTCTATTGTCATCCTTTCCACACACAGAAAAAAGAAATGAAAAACAATGGGCAAAAGAAAGGATACTTGAAGTAATAGACATAAGCTCAGTCTTGAAATATTGCTTTAGAAAAATAATAATGATAAATGTAATGTTTAAATGAATACCTTAAAATTATTGAGGTACATTTAAAAAAAAATTCTTTAGAGGATATCTGTGTAGATAGATTCTTATTTCCTAAATACTTTTCTAATGTATTGATTAATAGTTTACTTAATAATAAACCTTATGTAAACAGATTGCTTTTTAAAAACTGTGATTAAGTGCATTTGTTTCATTTTGTGATAAACTTAAATTTTAGAATAGTTTAAATTTACAGAAAAATTCTAAAGATAATAGAATTCTTTCCTCAATACTCTTTACCCAATTCCCCGATTATTAAAATCTTATGTTACTATGGTTTGTCTCAATAATTGAAGTAATATTGATACATCATGTTTAAAAATCAAATCGTTCAACATACAACATACTCCCATTAAGGTTTCTTGTCTGGTTGCTTTTATTTTTGAATATGTCTTTATTTTCTGGAACTATATGATTCCAGGTTCATGTGGTATATTGCTTGCTTGCCCTACTCTTCCATTTGATTTTGAAATGATATCCATTTGCTTTATTCTAAAAAGTTTGCAGGGCTCAAAGAAAAGAGAGTTTGCATTCACTTTGATTTGTTCCTGAGAGTATTCTTGTCTCCTTTTTATCTTTGCTAAAGAAAGATGTGAACCCAAGAGTCATCTGATAACATTTATATTAATGGGAAAAGGTGTTGAGGTTTTTACCAATTTCGATCCACTGGTAAATGAAAAACGTGTCTGTCAGACACTCAGAAGAGAGATTTGGATTTATTTTGAGAAAACTAACCACACTGACAGCTTTACTCCTACATATCTACAGAGGTTTGCAGCGTATCTGAATTTGGAGGGGGAAAAAAAAATCCCAGAATGTGGAGCTATATTTGCAAAATGTGATTCCTACAGATGTCAGAAATACTGTCTCACTAATTTTACCTTCATTATGAGATGCCTTTAGGCTCAGGCTGTGTAACTTTTCTATGAAGCTCTTAATCTCTACTCAGGCCCCTTAGGAAGATGTAATAGCAATCAGTAAATAACAGTGTAGAGGCTGTTGATTACTATTGAATACACTAAAATGCTTTCCATACATTGCATACTAAAAATGGATCACTCTCATCACTTATCTTTTTTAATGACATTTTAAAGTCTAAGGGCCTTATTAATCAATGCTTTCTATGATGTTTTCCAAAGATATACATGTACCTTGCTTAGAAAACAGAATAGAGGCAGATAGAAGGAGACTCTTCTGAGGAAATTAAATTAAATCAGTACTCATAAACATTAGGCACTTTATAGAGAATAAGAAAAAGGGTTGCTAAAAAAAGTGGTGACAGAAAAAATAAAGTAAAATAAAATAAAGTAAAACAATTATTAAGCAAATGACAGACCTTTTGATAGTCTTTCCTAACAGTTTTGGGTAGTTATTTTGCTTTTCACATTTAATAAAAAATAAGAATTCTGAGAAGAAAAAAAAAAACATCACTGTTCAGGTTTTCAAAACAAGTATGGTTAAGACCCAGTGTCGAAACCATGCCTATTGGCTCCAGAATTTGTGCTTTGCTTACGATACATAAAAATCCTGACATATTGGCAATTTGGTAACAGTTTAAACATAATGATGGTATTTAGCTGTTATTTACAAAGGGGGAAGATTAGAATTTCACTTTTAGTATGTTCCATATGGCTTCATCAAAATGATCAGTGTATTTATAGAAAAGTTTGAAAGATAATTTTAATATATTGAGTAAAAATTGAGAGATAAATATTTACTTGAAAGATTTTCTTTACAGTTTAAACCGTTTTATGGATGAATAGACAAACATTAAATGGGACATGTTTAAACTGAACAACTTGAAAACTTTTAATATTTGTGCATATCCATGAAACCATCATTTCAATCAAGATGCTAATTATATTTATCACCCTAGTATTGATTTTCTAGGGCTGCCATAACTAAGTACCAAGACTGGATGGCTTAAAAAAATATAAACTTATTTGCTCACAATTCTAGAGGTTAAAGCTGTTGGCAGGGTTAGGTTCTTCTGAGGACTCTCCTTGACTTGTAGATGGCCACCTTTTTTTTGAGTCTTTGCGTGGTCTTTGTCCATCTCTATTATTCAGTTACTAGCTTACTATTACTGAGTTTTGTGAATTTTTTAACATATTCTGGATATATGTCATTCGTCAGAGATACTACTTGCCTCCTATTTTTATGTTCTTAAATATGCCTCTCCAATTAGCAAGAGTTTTAATTTTAGCAAAGTCCAGTTTAAAATTTTTTTTTTTTGCTTGATTGGTGCTTTTGGTGCCATATCTAAGAAGATCTTAACCTAAGATCACAAACATATTCTACTACAATCTTCTAATAGTTTTGTAGTTTTAGGTGTTATATGTTGAACTATTATCCATTTTGAGTCAAAATTTGCATATGACATAGAGTAAGAATCAAAGTTAATTTGTTTAGTATTTGGGTATGAATAGTTTTCTTTGGCTCAATCTTCAGCCTTCATTCATGTGTATATTTCACAACATTTACTAGTTATAAACTAGCAGTTTTTCTTCCACTAGAAATTTGAACAATAATATTTACTCACTTTTGATATTTCCTTATAATTATAATCTAATAGAAATTAGATTTTTTTTTCCTGAGTTACTTTCATTAATTACCTGTAAGTTACCACAAAATTAGTGCTTTGTAAATATACAGAACAAATATTGCAATGAGTAAATTATGCTATTCATTGGCATTAATGAGCAGTAATTTTCAGGTTTAAAAAAAAACTTCTGAAATAATGAGAAAAGGGCATTATATAAAAGGTAGATGACATGTTGTTTCTATTTCTAGTGTCACGTTCCACCTGCACAGAATTAAGGAAATGACAGACCTTTTGATAGTCTGAACAAAACAAAAATACAAATTACAGATCGTGTATAAAAAGGAGGGTCAGGTTGTTTTCCAAGAACTGGTATGGAAAAAAATGATTCAATTTATTGAAGTATGGGACAGTAGAAAAATATAGAGTTAAGTGCTTATGAAAATATTGACTTGAGTTTGAATAGTCTTCATCTCAGGGAAGATATTAATATAGCAATTTGTTATTCATGTTTAAATCTCATCACAGTTGTGTGGAATAAAGATACAAAGGAAAAAGATCTATCTATATTTGGAAATTAAGACTGACACTACTAAATAACTCTTCAGTCGGAGAGAAAATAGTTTAGGTGGATGACAATAAAAACACAAAGTATAAAAACATGTGAGGTCCTGCAAAAGCCAAGCTTAAGTGGAATTTAATAGTCTTAAACAAAAGTATTAGAAAAAGAGAAAGTTCAAAATTCAGAAAACTAAACATATATCTCAACAATTTAGAAATATATGAAAAACAAATTGTAATATGGTAGAAATGAACATAAAGTTAAAAGCATAATTAAATAAAATATAATAAAATAGAGAACTAGTTTTGTTTTTAGTTTTTAGTATTTTTTTATTATAGTTGACATAAAATATTAGTTTTAGGTGTACACTATATATTTTATAAAGTGATCACAATAACAATTTTAATAACCTTATGTCACTATGCAAAGTTATTATATTATTGACTCTAAAGGATTCTGGATACAATGTTGGGATATAATAACCAATAGTATTACTAAGAATTAGCTTAATGAGAAACATGGAAAATTAACAAGATTTTATGAGTAATTACATATGAATCATTAGGAAAAAATATAAAATCCTTGATTATTTAGGTTTTTGCCTGAACTGCCATCTCATAATAACATTACAAATTTACTGAGATAAAGAGACACAAGCAAGAACAGATTTTATTTTTGGTGGTAGGGCTTATGGTCGTGGTTGCAGTCAGGGTTATATTTTACCATGTTTATTTGAAATTCTTATTAAAGATGTTATTGGAGATATTAAATAAATAATGTTCAGGATCAAGGGTGACTCTAGTTTAGAATTTAGAAATTATAGTTTCTGACATTAGAATAATAATAGCATTTTAAATGAATGGGCTAGATGTGTGCAATATAGACAGTTCTCCCTGAGGAAGGATTTTTTAAAGGAAAGCAGAGAAAAATGCTGTAATCTGTCTGCATCTTTGATAGCTTCCTTGACCCCAGACCTTTATAGTCAACTGTTTGATCTGATTATTAATTGAAATATCTTTCAGGTTTCTCAAATTTAACAGGCTTAAAACTTTATTTACCATAGTATTCTCTCACTCGTCCCATAAACCCGTTTCTCTTGTATTTCCAATACCTGTTGAAGTTGTTATCATCCATACGGCCATTGGAATTACATATATAATTTATCTCAACTCTTCCTTATCTTTAAGCCTCATCAGCTAACCAGTTCATTCAATGAAAAGTAAATAAAATCTGTTTTAGCTGATTGAGGAGGTGTTATTTGAGGACACTTTATTTAGGCAATATTATTCCCAAGGAGTAAATTCTCTATTTCAAGAGCCTTTTTCTTTATGCTTACGTATGCTTATATGTAATTTAAGCCTTAGCTTGCTTAATACTTTTACTGATTATCTTCAGTTCCAAAATCATCTTACTCAGAACTTTGAAGGTATTCCAAGAGTCTTCCAGCAACCTTTACTTTGATGAGAACCTCCCTCTTGTAATCTTTTTAATTTTGGAAACTTTTTTTTTTCTTAAAAGGTATGATAAACCTAATCTTCAGTTCTGGTAAATTGCCATATATTTTTGTTTCTGTAGTCTACTGCTTGAGATTCTGTGAATCAGTTATTGAATTTGAAGTGATATATTTTCTGAAACTTTCTCTTTGTTTTATGCTTGAAGACCTTGTAAGTAATTCTTTAGTCATGGCCACTCCATTTAGCATGTCTATTGAAAGTTTTATCTCTGTTTTGTATGATTAATATTCTCAAATAGATTTAACAATATTATCTGAGATTGTACTTCCTCTGAGGTAGTTGCACTCTGTTTCTGTTCTTTTTCGTAATGGTGCACAGTATTTGCAAAGTGTCACTCAAAGCAATATTTGCTTTTTGTTAGTTGCATACACAGACAAAATCTTGAACTTATGTTTAAAAATACAATTAAGTCTTTATTGCATCTCTTTTAATATTATTAAATGAGTTTCCAAAAGCAATAGCTGCATATGTTTATGACATTTAAAATAAAGTTAATGAATAGTAGCATTTGAAACTCACATATACAACATTTTTGAATAAAGATATGTTAATTTGAGATACATTGAAATTTGAATTAAAGTGTGCATATCTAACTCATGTCTTAACTTTAGAAATTTTGTATCATATAGATTTCTCACAGTAACATGAACTTCTTGTAATGGATCCTCAAGAAGAAAAAAAACTGCAAAGTTTGATTTCCTCAGGCTACTGTTTTTAATCTCATTTATGATTGAGTTTTTTAGCAATTTTTGTGACATTTACTTAAAATTGTAATGGAGATTCTATTCTTTCCTTATTAAAATTTGAATAATCAATGTTTCTCTAAGGCTCTTGTTTCTGGCATGAATGAAATCAATTGCTAACCAGCCACTTGAAAAAAATCAATGGAAATGCTAGATTATTTTTTAACAGTATTATGGATGTCTTTTTTCCCAATTTAATGATATTCTGCACTGTGAAGCATATATTGCTAGATTATATAATCAGATTATATAATACTGATACTTTTGAATGAGTAAATATAAGCATGAGTGTATGTGTATTTTTGCATTTTGTGTCATTTTCTCGAAATTATTGAAAAGATTGGTTTCATTAAATAAATTCAAGTAAAATAGAAGATAGCACATTTAGAATTCTGCTCATATTGGAAATTTTAATATATGATTATCAAATAAAAACCTTTCCAGGGTATTTTTTATGTATTGTGGTGTATTAAAATAAGTGTCCCATAAACTTCAAAAGAGTTCAGAAGGAGCTCTGAACTCTTTCATGGTCTTTCACATAAAAAAAGGGAGTAATTAGAACATTGCTTATGCATTGATCAGCTTGTCCCTCTGGAGAAAATTCAGACCTTAGGCACTTATAACATTTCTGGCTCTGCCTTAACTTTAAATTTATTTACTTATTTTGAAATTTTATTTTAATCCCTTTTTTTTCTTGGAATACTACTAAAGGGTGGATATTAATGTGTAAATAGAGCTTGCCCTTAACAACCAGAAATCTATTTCAATTTTTCTCTTTTGGTTACAATTGTCAGTGAAGCCTGCTTCAAATGTATAGAACAGAGCTAAATGCACAGTCAGAAGAGGTAGCTCGAATATTCTCAATATATAAGAAAGCAGGTGTGTTCTGCCATTGTTAGAGAATTGCCTGTTTTTCAGTAAAAAGGACTGTGCCCTATCCTCTTAAGGTAGTGCTTCAGCAAAGTTAAAGAGGAAGGATGTATTGTTTTCCAGATATTGTTTTTCATTAAATAATCTTATCTCCAACTTCCTATAACCTTCTTTTGATACCAAATAATATCCAGCCTTTGACTTCAGAATTCTTTGCTTTATGTTCAGTCATCTATGTCGTCACCTTCTTCCTACTTAACATCAACAGATTGTGTGTTTTATTTCCTACATGAACTATAAAAAGGTAGACATAGTTCTGATTAACAGACTCTCAGTTTGACAGAAACTATAAAATTGAATCAAATGATTGGAATTTAGCTTCATAGGTTCATAAATCTTCTAACCATTAGATCACCAGATATATTAGTGTTCTATTGCAGCCATACAAAATTATTACAAAATTAGTGGATTAGAATAACACAAATACATTCTCACAATTCTGTAGTTCAAATGTCTAGTTGGTTCAGCTGGTTATTTTGCTTTATGTTCCACAATGCCAAAATCAAGGTGTTAGGCAGCAGAGTTCTTATTAGCCAACTCTGAGAGGAATTCAGTTATGAGTTCATTTAGTTTGTTCTCAGAATAAAATTGCTTTGGTAGTACGGCTACATTTTAAAATGTAAATATAAAAAAATTTCTACCATAAATTTAAATAGTAGCAAAGTGTGTAATTTCGTACACGTAGTTTATATGCATTGCTAGATAAGATGGCTAATGTGATTTGAAGAATCTAGATATGTTTAATTTCCCTAAAATTTTGTATTTCACTGTCTCTTTCAATTTCCTAATCATTCTATTGTTCATATCAATGATTTAATTTAATCTAAAACCAACAAATTTAATTTATGTGGGAAATAGAACAGTAAGTCACCTTGAATAGACATGGGGCTACAGTTCCCTAGAGCAAAGCTACAGGCAAAACCTAAAGGGGAGAAGAAATTTTTTAAAAATGAGGTATTGTTTGAAAAATATGCAGAATAGTATAAAAATTAAGTACAAGTCTTGGTGCTTGGAATGAAGTATTGCTACAATGTGATTGAGGGGTGCCATGTTTAAACCATTTTGTTCATGGTTTATCCAGCAAAAATATAAGATAGTTTTATCATCCTCAAGATGTATTACCAATGAAAATGGTCAGTTTTCAAAAATGGTAATTTACATTTTTAGTGTTCCCTCTTAAAAATGATGAAACATTGTCAGCTGTTTTTTGCATCATGTCACCTCTCTGATCATCTATTTCCAAGTAGTTTCTTAAGTTTTACAGTGTATTTGCCACTACATCTATAATTGCACTAGTTTTATAACATAGAACAATTCAATTAAAGTGTTTGTTCAAGCTAGACTTAATTTATGAGCCTCAATAGGTCACTTCCTTTATTTATTGAGCAATATATTACACAATGCTAAATTCTTGTAATCTATTACAGAACTGAAATAAATCACAACTGTCCTAGAGAAACTCTGTCAGTGAATCTAACAAAAACAGAAATCAAGAATTTGATTTTATTCCATCTCTTCTACTTTTTCTTTTCTCTTATGTTTTTAAGAATTTATATTTGTCAGAGAGAGAGGTACTGGAAATGTGGCCAAGAGCAATTGTTGGACCTGCTATTTTACAAAACCATCATCGAAGTGGCTTTGTAGCTTTGAAATAGAAATATATAGCTGATCACCCAAACAAAAATTATTTATTACTTGAGATTTAAATATTCAATTTAAATTAATCACTATCTGCCCCAGGAAACGAAATCATCTTTTAATAGTTACTTGTAAGTAGTAGGTTTTTGGTCTCAATAGCAATATGCCTAAAGAAGCCAACACTGCTTTCCACCATCTCAGCATTTTCACTCTAGCTCTTAGGCCCTGACGTCACCTCCCATGCAACTATGAAGGAACAGATTCTCTTTTATTTTAGAGGCTTCTTTGCAGTATCACTGCCATGCCTAAGATCACTGTAGTCTCAGTCAATTGAATCAAGCTGCTGATCTAGATGTAAGTAAAAGAATTATTTTAACAAAAAAATACAATATAAATTCATACTGAACTGTGAAACCCCCATTCTAAAGACGTTATCTGGAAAATGTCAGATATTTCCATACCCATAGTTTTGTCTTTAAGGACAAATAGAAACAATATCATTAGAAGGCATGAGTACCATGCACAGTTCTACAGTTTTATAGATATTTTGTTTAAAAAGGCAATTATTTCCTTCACTGTGTGGTTTTGAACCCTTGTCGGAATCAATGGACCACAGACACATTGGTTTGTTTCAGGACTCTCAATTCTATTTCAATGATCTTAAATCTATGCTTCTATCAGCACAGCACCATTTTGATTACTGTTACTTTGTAGTAAGTTGGAAATCAGGACAACTGTGTTCTCCAACTTTGTTCTTTTTTACTATTTTTTTTTCTTGGCTATTTAAGGTCTCTTGAAATTTTGCATGAATTTTTAGATTAAATTATTAAATTCTAAAGCCAGTTGTGATTCTTATAGAGATTTCATTGAATCTGTAGAAGTTTTTATTGCTATTTAAAAAAATGTCTTCTTGTGATTAATGATCTACAGATATTTTACATTTATTTTGAGCTTTTTAAAATTTATTTTAACAATGTTTCATCATATTCAGACTATAACATTTTCACCTTATTTTACTTCATTTGTTCCTAAATAGTTTTGCTCTTTTAAATTTTGTATTAAAAAAATTGCTTTGTGTTTTTTTGCAAATGCTTTATATAAATATATAGATATTCCTTTTTCAACAGCAGTACTATTGAGATATATTCATGGACCATATAATTGACCCATTTAAAATACAATTTAAAGATTTTTAGTATAGTCAAGAACAGTTTTTGGATTTTTCTTTCTAAGTTCATAGAAATACAATTTGCATTTGCATTTCAATGTCCTGCAATCTTCTAACATTTATTTATTAGTTTTAATAATTTTTAGTAGATTTTTTAGTTTTTTCTATGTATAAGATAATATAGTGTCGTCTTCGAAAAGATAGTTTTACTTCTTCTTTTCCAAAATAGATGCCTTGTATTTCTTTTTCTTGCCAATTACCCACCTAGAACCTCCAGTACAATGTTGGAAAGAAGTAACAAGAGTGGACATTCTTGATTTTTTTTTCATGATCTTAGAGAGACAGTATTTAGTCTTTGATCATTAATATGATTTTGACTGTGAGTTTTCCAAAAATGGGATCCCTTAAAGCCTAAAATTTTTTAATTTTGATCAAGTCCAATTTATCTGATTGAAGAAGTTTTCTTCTTCTCTTAGTTGTTTAGCATTTTTTGTCATAAAAGTGAGTTGAGTGAGTTTTTTTGTGTTTATTGATCTGGTCATGTGGTTTTTATTGGTTATTGATTGATATTGTACATTAGATGTATTGTGTTTTTTTGATGCTAATTCAAGCTCACATTTCAAGGATGAATTCCACTTGGTCGCAGTGTATAGCTATCTTTATGTGGTACTAGATTCAATCTGCTAGTACTTTGCTGAGGATTTTGAAGTCCATGTTCATGAGAGACATTGGTCTGTAATTTTTGTGTCATTTGTCTGGTTTGTTTGTTTGTTTGTTTGTTTGTTTGTTTTGGTATCATGTCATACTGGCCTCAAAGAAAGAATTGTGAAGTGTTCTAGTGTTTGTGAAGAATTGGCTTTGATTATTATTCAAATGTTTGATAGAATTTATCTGTAATGTTGTCTGGGCCTAGGCTTTAATTTGAGTGGTTCTTTAATTACTAGTTAAATTTATTTTTTATGAATATATTTAGATTTCATTTCTTCTTGAATTAGTTTTAGTATTTGTGTCTTCCTAGGCGTTTTCCCATTTCACCTGTCATCTGATTTATTGACATACAGTTGTTGTGCATAATAGTCCTTTGTAATTCTTTACAACTTATGGATATTTGTTTTTATTTCATTTTTAAATCACAAATTCATTCTGATTTACATTAAATTATTTTTCTATATGTATAGAAATAAGCATATATTTTTTCTTCTTTTTTAATGTAAATCCCTACTTTTTTCTTCTTAATCAGATAATGAGGCATAATAAATACATTTATGGATTCAGGAATAATAAATCATTTTAGATCTAGGATAAATGAAAATTAGTGGTGTTTAATATTTTAATATTTTTTAGATTTTGTATGCTAATTGATTTTTTCATTTAAGATATTTTTCCTACATATTTTTGGATGAAATAGGCTTGTGATTTTTCTTTTTTCTAATATCTTTTTTTGGAGAGGGTATTTGGTCTCATTGTTGTACTTATCACAGAATGAATTGTAGAGAACTCTCTTTTTCTACTCTAGAAGAATTTGTATCCAAATGAGACTGTAACATCTTGAGAGGTTGTAAAAAGTCACTATACACACCACTGTGCCAGTACTTCATTTGTGGTAAATATTATGGCAAGACTGTTCCTGGTAGTCCCAGTAACAAAGGCCCTTCCTCTTTGACTGCTCTTGAAATGTAAATACTATAAAAATGTGGAAATATCAGCTCAAAATTTTATGCTATTAGATACATATTGAGAATTGTCAACTACTTCAAGGGTAAAGTGGTGTCAGATATGAGTCATTCTCCTGATGTTTCTTCTCTGTAAGATTTGGCCCTTTAAGACCTCTCCTCCCAAGCAGCTTGCCAGTGACTTCTCTGGGGTATTAATAATACATTTTCCAAATTTTCTGGTTACATGAGGTAGAAAGATTGATCTGCATTATGTTAATTTGCCATTGCTAGCATCAGAATATACCACAGATTCGTGTGTATGTGTGTGTTTTAATTTTCGTATATGTGAGTATTTAATACATACTTTTTATTATTAATTTCTAGCTTATTGTAATTGTGGCCTGATAATTATAATTTATATTTTTGAGGTCTTATTTATGTTCAACCACATGAAAATATTGTTGAAATATTTTATATTTGTTTCTAGAAGAATGCTGAATACTAGTGAAGGCTATTAAGAATTTTTATATTCTATGGCTCTTCCACTTTGGGGGAAGGTGTGTCAAATTATCTTACTAAGAATAGGTTTTTATTATGTTTTCTGAAGTTTATTTTTCTGTTGATCTACTTTATTTTTAGGTTGGATCTCTGCACAATTTTTTTTTTTTTACAGTGATTGCCAGATGGCCACCAGAGATGATAAAGTGATAGAGAGAAAGAGAGAGAGAGAAAGAGAGAGAGAATAAATTAACTTTTTACTAATAGTTCCAGCAATATTTCTGGAGATCACTATGATCAGTCTCATTTGTCAGAAATTTCTCTCTAATTTCATCGCTGTGTCAGAGAAGTTGGATGCTCCACTGGTCTGTTTACCTCCAAGGGAACTGAGGAAGGAGTGGGGACAGAGAGTTGGTTGGATGGAGGTGATGGTTGGGGAGGAGGAGTGTTTTCCATAGATAGTTTAGACAGGAACTATATGTTTATGCACTTGCTATTTTTAAAAAAGTATCCAAATAAACATGTGAACAATTTATTTTCTTTAATAAGTATTGGGTATTGACTCATTACACACAGATGCTGAAATGAAATTAAACTCAGACAACTAAAGAATATGAGAAATAGACTACCTCAAATGTGGAACATTTTCCATTTTTCCAATTAAGATGCTGCCATGAACTATGTTCCTGACACATTGCTTCTCCATGGGAGACATTTGTTATTTCTTTTTTAAGTACTACATGAAGAGGTATTTTTATTTTGTTTTGTTTTGTTTCCTGTTATCTATGCAGGTTACCCATAGCTGAAGTATTTTTTTCCCCTTCAATCTGACTCAAAGAAAAAAGTACACTCAATATATCTTCTTTTATTTCCAACTTGTTCAGGAAATTTTATTTTATAACAATATAGATATCTTTCATTTTTTTCTCCCTGATCAACCACATTTCGTCCAGTCTTTTCTTTCATGATTCACATCTGCCTTTCTTATAATTGTATCTTTTGTGTTTTTCATCTTCACCTTATTGCCTTTGTCATCTTCTTAACTTTTCAATAGTTCTATATAAGTAAATTGGAATTGCATTTGAAAATTTAAGCAAAAATTAGCTTTATTTTATAGCTTATTAATATGAAACTTGTTAAAACAAAACTGAAAATCTTTAATATTAAGCACTACTAAGTCAATTTATTTAAATAAAAATATGTAGGGAATTTACAACTACATTCTCACATTTTATTTATATTTAAGTATTCCATTTTCTGATAAATCTTTCATATTTAAAAGTTACAATCTTAGCTCCATTTCTTTGTTCAGTTACTCTGCCCTATTTGTATCCTCACTATGCTGCTGTAAGCAATAACCTATATAATTGTTTTTAATGCTTTCTTTCACTCTTCTTTAATGCTTTTACTATTGTGGCAATTTGAATTTCAGTGTCTCCACCACATCAAGTAAGGAGGTGGATAACTGTGCAGAAGTGTAGTCAGCACTTTTTCTTGGTTCTTCCTCATTGACACAGCAAAGAATCACAGGTCAGTGAGATTTAGTAAAGAGTTATTAAAAATATATCTTAGAAAAACAAAGCACACCCCAAAGAGGCCCATGATTCCAGCAAAGAGTTGTAACAGAGCTCTGTAGCAACAGCCAGCAACAACAAAGACCACCAAAGACCCCAGAAGTGGTAATAATCTACATTATACCTGGGCCGCGATGGGTGGTTCCTAAGGCATTCCTAGGTGGTTGGCAAGTCAGGTCCTTTTGATTGACACCTGGCTGCTATGTAACTCTCTGCCTAGTGTGCATGTGTATACCCAGAATTTTACTACCATTGGGGTGTTCTTTGGGTGGTCTCTGGGCTGGGCCCCTATTCCTTTGTTCCCCCTGTTGCTCTTGTCAGACTAGTTTTCTTAACAAACTGATGTCTTTCATGTTTTAGCTCTATTAACTAACCTCCACAATTGTCTCCACTGCCTCCACCTTCCTACCTTCATTTGTTATTCTTAATCTTTTCACCTTTGACAGTATTTGATATGATTCATTATCTCTTCCTTCTTGATATACTTTCAGTTAGTTCCTATGGGAGCACAGTTTCTCTTAGCTCTATCCTACTTCTTACTATTTCGTTCTCCTTTGTCCTTCCATTTTTTGACTTTTTAATGTAGAAATGCTGCAGGATCCATCTTTGATCTTATTCGATCTTTTCTGTTTCTTTGATGGTTTTATCTACTGCAATGACTTTAAATTCATCTTTATGCCAAGGGCTCTGAAATTTACATTTCTAGCCTCAAACTGTCTCACACATTCCATAATATCTTCAACTGGTCTACTCATTACTGCTACTTGAATGTTTAGTAGTCCATCTTAAGTAAAAGTACTGTGGTGATCCTATAAAAAAAAAAAAACAAACAAACACATGAGTTGTCACTCAGAATTTACCAGTGGCTTCTATTTCCTTCAGCATGAAAGCCACATTCCTTAAATCGGCTTTTATGATTCTCCGTAATTTGTTAGTCTTCTTGACTGTATGCCTTACTGTATACTTCTCTCTCTCCTCTAACCATACTGATATCTTTATTATTCCTTGAATATGCTAATTACGCTGCCTTCCTGCTTCTATTGTTCTAGTCAGTATTTTGACTAAAATAGTCTTTTGCCAGATATTTCTACAATTAGCTCAATTACCTCCAAATTTTTATGCAAATTTTATCTTTTCATTTTGATTACACAGACTTTTCAATTTCTCTTTATTTTGCAGCCCCGCTTGGTATGATTTTTTCTTATACCACATTACCATCAAACATGCATTATCATTCATTCTTTTACTATTTGATTTTTTAATTGTCTTTCTTCTTTTTCTCTACACTTTTAATGTGTACTCTACATGAACAGAAATCATTACTGTGTTTACTTGTTCACTAGCACACTGTATATAGACACAAATAGTTACTAAATGTGTGAATACTCTGCATAAATGGTATACATGAAAATTTGAATGAATGATCACTGATTTTGTTATCCTTTTGTTTATTAAAGATATTATGAAAATTGGTCTATATGAGCTTTAAAATTTATAAAATTGCATCCAAGGTTGATGACAACATTTCAAAAGACAGCTATGGAATCTAAATAAATGAGAAACAAGTGAAAAAGTGCATGTTTGTGTGTTGATTGTAAATTTGTTTGGGGCACATGACTAACTGTAGTGCAGTGGCTCAGTGCAGGCTCTGGAATCAGAATATACGAGCTTCAAATTTCTGTTCCCCAATGAAGTGGCCTATGGCTAGTTACTTAAACTTTTAAATTCTAAACTCTCTTATCTGAAAAATAAGGTCTGCATAGGGTCTATTGTTTTTTACTTGATGATAGGATTAAATAAAATAAAGCAATTAGAACATGTAGAAATCTGTTTCTCACATAGAAAGCATTCAATAATTTTTTTATAGGGCATAAAGAAAAATTTTGGATAAAATTATATCCAGTGTGTTTTATATTTGAACATACTTTATGAGTATATAGGATATCAGGATTTATCACACTGTAGGGTTTAACATCCAATCAAAGCACACTAATGAATAAAAAAAAAATACAGTGAAGGCAAGTCGGATAAATATTTATATACAATCAACTGCACCAACCCAATGTTAGATGAACATGTATTAAGATATATTATGTAGGTTTTATATAACATAACCCCTGAAAGTAAGATAACTACTTCATCTGATTTACATTTTCGTAAAAACCTATATTTTACAACACATGAGTAAAAACTCACGGTGTTCAACTTATTTATATTTTTTGTGTTGCTTTTGAGCATTTGAAGTGATTTTCTAAGATATTGTTGAATATATATGAGTCACTCCATATGTCTTCTTTAGAATATAACTCAATATTTCATTCTCAGAAACTTATTTTGTGACTAACCAGATGTATCTTTAAACAGATGTAAAAATAAAATATTAGTGCTAAAACCAGGGTAAGAAAAGAGAGGCACTGTCCTATTAATTTTATAAAATGGAGAAGTTTTTCTATTAAAAGAGTCCAATGGTGAGATGACTAGGACAGCACTAAGAAAAGGGAAGTTGCAGTATTTTATAATATACAATCAAGGTGAAATCAGTAGGATATATAAATTGCATAATCCAGGGATAATGAAAAGAAACAAGTTAAAAAAAAATACAGCTTCAGAATAAATAAGTGTATATATCACAGATTATTATTGAAACCTCAAAAATGTTAATTTTAAAAAGGTCAATATATTGACAATTATACCATTTTCCCATGCTAAATCTCATTTTCTTTTTATCACAATGCAAATTCAAAGTTAATATATGACCTTAATTCTATATAAAATATATTCTGAGAATGCTTGGGGAAAGCAGAGCTTCACAGGTTTTCAAAAGTTACCAGGAGCAAAATTTATTTACTCAAAGATCATTTATTACATAATATTCTCTCAGGAAAAGCCTTACATTTTAAGAGATATGAATATTTATCAATGATCACCATGGAAAATGCTAGACTAAATCCAAGAATTATAGTCAAACTAAAATGTTCTATATACAAATGCAATTCAATATTTTCTACACTTTTCCCTTTCTATGAGGAATATAAAACTTAAAAGATTGTTTTAAAGATGAGTTGCAAGTGAATATTTTTTGATCTCCTGAATCTTAGAACTTATTTAAATTTATAGCATACTTCTCTTTGAAATGTTATTGTCATTCTACTCCATACTCCTTTTATCATTTTAAATAATGTAACAGAAGAAATTCAGTCCATTAAATTGTCTCCATACTTTTAAAATAATCTTTAAAATGTAGTTCTAATATTCTTATCTTTAAAAAAATCTGTATTTTGCAGTAACATCAAAATTTAGATAATATTACAACTGTTTTGGTTATAATAAGAAGGCAAATGAGAAAATATGTGTGTTTATATCATATGATATATCTAAGCCTTAACCATAATTCATTATGCCATAGAGAGAATCAACAGAAGTATAAGCATGTCTTTTGAGCAGTGCTGTATAATAGGAGATGACTAACTGGAAGAAGAGACATAATGAATGTTCTTTATACAATAATATGCTTAATATATCTTGATCTCTGCAAAACAATTTAAAAAGCAACCAGAAAAAATCTAAAGAAAATGTACCCCTGCAGTTGTACAATAATCTGTAATTATTAACTGCAAAAAGTTAACTTTTAATATGAAGTGTTTTACAACTTTATTGTGGTTTAAGTATCAGAGATCTAATTTTAAAATGCCACTGATATTTGAACAAATAGTGAGTAGGTAAATTTCATATTCTTTTCTCTAGAAATATTATATGTGTGGATGTAAATAGTCTCTGTCCCTGGGTTGGTTTCTCTCTCTCTCTCTCTCTCTCACTCTCTCTCTCTCTTGCGTGTGTGTGTGTGTGTGTGTGTATTCTCACATGTAATATTGGGTTAATGTGGGACTCATAGAAACAGAATTCCAGTTATAATTTTAGGTGCAAATCTCAATGATATAAAAACCTCAGGGTCAGAATTTTGAGTCAAAAGCCAGACGTTTTAGGTAATAGTAATAACTAATCTTTGACGCAGTAATTTGCAAACACTTATTTATCCAAAATGCATCTCAGTAAGATCAAGGAAATTAAGTTCCTTGCCAGGCTGTCCAATAAATAATGGAACCAGGATTAGAATTTCAGTCTTTTAATCTCACTTCTTAAATACTTTCTATTTTAGAATTGCTTTTCTCTGACTTTCTCAAGGCTCCTGCATCTAAAATAGTCAATATTAAATATAAATATTTTCCAAGTCTCTATTTGGTACCATACGCCTTATGCCTTAATCAAAAGGCAGGATAAAACCAGCCACTAATATACTGAATATTGCTTGCAGTTCTCACATGTTACTGACAATTACTAACATGTTAAAAATAGTCTTTAATGTGATTTTCAATATAGCAACAATATCATATAGCATTCTAATGTTCTTCATTCATTCATTCACCATAATCTACTGAGGAGTTATTATATGTCCAAGCATTCTCTTGGCCAACAGGGTTAGAAAACACATGGCATGGTACCCAAATATCTTTAGTTCATTGTTCAATTATTTAAGCAGTAATTATGATACTAAATCCATGTCACTGAAGTGTTTGACTTTTTAAATTTTATTTATGTTTCTTAGTAGTGTCCCAGATGTCCTCTGTTTACAACCAAAATTCAGATCTCTTAATGGTTTTAAACAATACTTGCTGTTGTCTGTTAAAATAAAATAAAATGGAGAATGGGCTTGAAGATCCCTGGAGCCATCAAAACTCAGTTAAGCCAGTTAAACAAAATTTAATCTAATTACTTCATTGAACATAAGTGAAACTTAGCTTATTTCTTGTAAATGTTTCTGGTAATCACAAACAAAACTTAAATCATCTTTCTAAAATGGTATAAGATAATCAGTTTTAGCTTATCCCCTGCTGCCTGAGAATCCCCATTGTAATAACAAATCATTTTAAAGGTTAAACAATTTCCTCACTTTCACTTTGTAAGCCATTTTGTAAAATCGTGCCTTTAAGCTTCTTACTAGTTTCGGATTTGAAGTCTCCCTGTTTCATAGTTTTGTTTCTTGAACAATAAAATAATCATATAAAGTAAAGCTGTCTGAATTTTCTTTTGACCAGTCACATAGTCATTAATTTTATGACTATGGAATGCATGTCATAAATTACTATTTACTATTAATATTAGCAACCTACTGGCACATCAGCTCTAAACCAGAGCAGCATACACAGGGTTATATCAGCAATACAGCCAGGATGAAGTGAGGCGACAATCTCTTTCATCAAATCATTTGTTAAGGAAAACATTTGTGCTTTTATACCTAAGGCAGAATTCTTGCTACTCAACTTGACTTCATTTCTGAACATTACTTTTCTCATTTTAAAAGGAGAATTATAATGTCCCCTCTCATGAGAATCAATTAGATATCTTATGAGATACTTAATAGCTTATAAAGTGAGAGCAGTTAGTATTTATATAAAAGTTGATGTTCAGTTTTGTACTCTTAATTTACACAATGAAAACTTTCCTTAAGTAGTAAGAACAATTTGAAATTCTTCCATTTTTTGCTAATTAATTGATTTAAAGGAAATATTTAGTCAAGAAAAAGGAATTTATTTCTACAAAGGCATTCTTTGTTCTCTATTCTTCAAGGATACTTTCTGAAAATAGGTCATACTAATACATAACACATAGAGAAAATCTTAGGAAAGAAAGAAAGCTAATGTAGTTCTAGGTCACTTAACTATTAAATAGTCGGTGTTTTCTCTTACTCTATATTGTTTTTGCACATATCTAATTTTAAAAGTTCTACATGAATATGATATAATTTCATGAGTGTTTTAAGTTAGTTGAGTAGATTTCATTATAGAAATAAATAGTAATTCATTAATAGTTATTGCCATCTTTTTCATGGTTAGTATTTTTATTGATTTATTTTAATTTGCTAATAAATACTTCTTAAAAATCTAGTAAAATATCATTTTTGATAATTTTTAAAGATACTTAAAATAGTCAATGGTTACTTCTGATGAAGAAATGACTTTATTGAAATTTTAAAATCAAATGTTATGTTTATCTGTAGTGTTCAAATGCTTTCAATAGAAGTTTATTTCTTGTTTTGCAATACATTTATTAAAAGCTACAAATTTCTCTAAATAATACTTATCTGCATCTTACTAATTTTGTCATATGTTAAAAATTCCAATGCCTATTATTTAATATCTTATGATTTTTTTATTTTTTCCCCTAGATTTTATGGGTGGTATTTTGCAAGATTTCTGCTATTATATTTTAACTAGGCATTGTTTGTTAATGGTATTGACATTGAACTGCACTGAGGTTTTGTGGGTTGGTAAGTAGTCAATTCTATTAACAGTTCAAACGTGCTTAGAAAGAATTTTTTATTCTTTATTAAAAATAAAGATTTTCTTTTTGATATATGCAATTAGGTTTATTTTTATGTAATATAATATACAAACCTAGATATAGTTTTCTTCAAAGTGGATCTTTTATTCAGAATTCTTTTAAAGAGTGCTGCATTTATAAAACCATTTTATTCTAATCTTTTATAATTTTTCATATTTTTCTACATTAATATAACATAAGGACTATTATAAAATATCAGATTATAACTATTAATATATCTACAGCTTTCTGTCTTTTGTTAAATGTACCTATGGCTGTTATATTTTCTTGAGATATTAAACAATTTATTTATATAAACATGGTTTTTATCTTAAATTTTACTGTACTAAATATAATCTGCCTCCCTATTTTTAAGTATGTATATTTATTACATATTTATTTCCAACAATATTTTATCCCTTATTTGCAATATGTCTCTTACAAACAATATATTGCTTGACTTCTTTACTTCATTGTCCAATCTAAAAAAATTTTTCAGTAATTAAGTACAATCAATTAACATTTTTTAAAGTGCTATTTTATATTTTCTCTTGTTAACATTTGTTTCTCTCTTTTTCTTTTTAATTAATTTGCATGTCATTTTATTCTTCTTCTTTGAAATGTGCCCATTTTGTTTTTATTCCTCTGATTGGTAGGTAGTACTAGCTTATTAAGACTTACACTCAAATTTCCCTATTAATGTTGAAATTAACCAGTATCTGTCCTAGAATAAGAATGTTTTTCACCATTCTGATCTCTCATGTTCTTTCTTCTTCCCTTACATTGTTCCAATATTGGTTTCACCTGGAGTATTATATGTTGATCTCTATGTTTATACTTTAATTTTTGGTCATTTTTAGATTCAGCTATCGGTAGATTTTTTTTTTTTTTTCCAATGCAAGAGAACTGTTTGAGGCCCCCAGACTAAGGGGTTTGGGCAGGTGGCCACACTGCAGGCTGAGAAAGTGGTTGAGGGGACTTCTTTGACCTTCTTGGAGTGTAGTATGTTCATGTGACCACACTTCTTGAGGCATTTGACAGCACCAAGATGTAGGCACAAGTTAACACTTGCAGCAGGTCATCTTCTCACAGTTGTACCTCTGGGAGAGCAGGTGGAGGGAGAGCTCGATAAGGTCACGCAGAGGAAGCATCAAGTGCAGGGTAGATCTTTCTAGATATTATAGTCTGAGAGAGTGAGGCCATCCTCCACATGTTTGCCCACAAAAATCGAATGCTCCTGGGCAGGCGGGATGAACTCTGTGTCTTGGATTTTAGCTTTGACATTTTCAAGGGTTGTCACTGGGCTTGACTTCGAGTATGATAGTCTTGCTGATCAGGATCTTCACCAAGATCTGTGTCTCTGCATCTGCTAGGGAGGCTGCTGGGCCGCCTCCTTGAAGAGAAAGTTATAGATTTTTAAAGATTTTATTTATCTAATTTTTCATAACTTACCTGGATTAGTTACTCTTCGTGCTGGGAATTTTCCCAAAGTCATTTCAAAGATGATCTTTTTGTGGTAAAATCCCTGATTTTGTATGCCCAAGACCATCTGTAATTCACTCTGGCATGTAAATGACAGCTTAGATCAGAACTCAGCAACATTTTTCTGTAAGGAATGAGAGAGAAAATGTTTGAGGCCTTGCAGGCCACGTGGCTTCTCTCTCAAATGTCAGTTCTGCCACTATAGCAGGAGAGCATCCAGAAACAAAATATAAATAAATGAGCACGGCTGTGTTCCAATAAAATTTTGTGTGCAAAACAGGCAGCCAGCTGATTTGCCCTGCAAGCCCGAGTTTGCTGACACTAGCTTGGATTCATATAAAATTCTGGGTTTACTTTGTCGTTGTTAAATTGAGGTACAACTACATTGTCTTTCTTTACTTGGTGATACATTTGAAATATAAATATTCATCTATTATACTTCTCTGTGTGATATCTTCTTTTCTCAAAAAAACTAGTTTTCTTTTAAAAAAATTATTTTAAATTTTAAAATGTGTGTCTACAGTTCTTTGTATGGCTTTTCCATTTTTTGTTTATTAATAGTCTGCCCTGTCCTATTCAGAACTTCAAGAACCCTTCCAATCTGTCTAATAATTCTCAGAATTTATTGTTTGTTATTTGTATGAATATTAATTTTTTCTACTTATATCATTCTTGCCTTCAAAGTGCCTTAACAGTTGTCAATACTCCTAATCTGTTTTGTTTTTTTTTTCATTTGCTCTCTTGTCTTAATCATGATCTTTATACATCTTGAGTATTTGATTTTAACTTCCGGGATTCTCATATTCTTTATTGCTGTATGATTTTGCCATTTATTTCTAATATTGAATTCTTTAGTTCAACAATTAGGTTGTTATATTTCTAATATCTTTTTATCAGTTTTTTTAAATCATTTTGAAGATATTTGAATTTGGCCTTTTTTTTTTTTTTCATCATTTCTGCTATCTCTATGAAAGGTTTTTCCATCTGTTGATTTTTATTCTTTTTCCCAGTGTTTCTTCTTTCCATATGGGTCACTTATTCCTTGTGATTTCCTTTCCCCATTCATTTTGGGGCTCTCTGCTGCCAAAGCTAATTAAATTTATCTTCCCCCACTCTGTGCTTTTACAAGTAAAATTTGAATTAGTAAGTGCTATAGGCTTCAGAGTAGGTGATAGTGTTCATACACTACCCTCAGAACTGGCAATCTCAATTCATATGTTTCCCACCTTCCCTCCATGCGCCCCCCGTCCCAACCCCCATTACCTACCTTTGAGTCCTACATTCATATTAAAATCTGTTCACCTAGGCTTCTTCATATCTGTTGGTCTCTGGGCTTTTGTGTCATTATTAATTGTCAATATTGATTAGAATTGTGCTAAAATATATGAGATATGTGGTTTATACTTTTTTATTATAAATATCTGGTGCTTAAGTGAAAATAAGTTAGGACACTTATGAGGAAAAGTAGAGGTGGTTGGGAAGAAAGCTTTATTTCAAGCCTATGGATGCTCTTGGATGAAGGCTGTTCTTTTATCTGGCACATTCTTGTCTCCTACTTGAGGAGTGAGTTCCCTCAGGTATAAAATCAGGAAGGGTTTTGAATTACAAAGTATCTGATGCTCCTCTTGATTATTAAGGAAACTCTATTATTCTATGACACATAGATTTTACAAATAAATTTGAAAAAAAATAATGTTTACCGCAGAGCAAGAGGTTCCATCTTTTCAAAACTTTAAAATTAACTGTTACATGAAATGCACAAATGAGGATTGTCAAGTGATAGGAGCCACACCCCTTAGCTGTCACTTTGATCTTCAGGTTTTGGGGAGTGAAAGGTGGGGATTTTGAATTTGAATTAACCTAGAGGTAAAAGTGCCTAACATATAACAGAGAAATTATTTGAATTTTCTTAAATATAAGCATCTTTTTAACACTTTCACCATATTATAAATTCTTTAAATTATTTTAAGTAGATTAAACTTAATGAATTAAAGTGATATAAAAGGATGGCATGAAAAAATAAAAATTCTTTCCCATGATACTATCTATTCCAGTTTCAGCTCCAAATAGTTCTCAAACTACATTTGATCTTTTTAAAAGTATATTCTAAATACTTCAAAGGCTCTAAATTTCTTTTGAGGTTACTTTCTTCTCCCCCCTCTATTCCACTTTCTGAAAAAAGGTATCTTAAAATGTTATAAAATTATTGAATATTTTCATTGTATTTGAACTCACTGAAAGCATATTTATGAAAGTATGTAACAATAATTTAAACCAATTTAAATTAGAAAGAAGAAAGTATTCACACTGAAATTATTGTTTTTTCTTTTATCTCATAATGTAATAAATTTAATAATCCTTGAGTACTTACAATCTTGAAAGGACTGATAAAATATAAAAGGATGGATCTGTATTAATTTTGACCTGAGGAGATGCACAATATTGTAAATTACTCAATTACATGTAAGATCTTCAGAACATTGAAAATTGTATTCACACTGGATTTTAAATGCTATTTTGAGGATACAGTAAAATATAGTAACATTAAACTTCTACTGGCACTCGATATTCGATCATCGTCTACTGGGTATCAAGAGTGAAATATCATTGCAATTTATCTTCTATATAATTGCCTCATCAAATTTTCATACAGTAATATTTTTTTCTTAGACTTGTATTAGAAACTTAGTCATGCTGTCTTGCTTAAATACTTGATTGTTAACCAAAAAGCATTACTACATTTTTTTAATACTGATGGCTAAGTAATTTATGCAGATAATTGAAGAAGTGTTTCAATTTTCATTACATCCTTAAGCATACCTTCTTTTTAATATAGATCAAGCATAATGGAATCATTTACATGCACTTTTCCCTGGTTTAGAATTTGTTTGCAAACACTGTTATTATAAAACTTATTGACTTACTTTCAGCATATTTCCTCATTTATTGATATATTGAAATATTTCCAGTGCTATAGCAAGCTTTTAAAAAAAAATCTTCACTAATATCAAAAAATTCCTACTCTCCTGTTTAAATAATAGTAAATAAAATTAGGTGTAAAGGCTTGTTGAATATAGAAATTATTGTTATCCTAGGCCCTAAAATAAAAAATAAAAAAGCAACTCTGAAAATAGTCTATATTGTTTTCCTGTCATTTGTTAGACTAAACAATTTTTATAACATATACATCTTTCTATTTAAAATATGAATAACCCCCAAATTATATAAGGAAATATTATATGATTTATTTATATTGAAGCAATACCATTTTTATTTATTTAGGGATTTTTTCATCTTTATGTGCATTTGGTCTTTGTTATTAAATAATATTGTATTTCTTTTACATTATATTTTAGGATGCTATTTTTTTTCCTTCTAGTGTATGTGTAAAAAAATAAAGATAATAAAGCAATTACTTTTTTAAAAAATGAGAAAAATATTATAGTCATCCAAATTAAAATTACCAATTTATTTCTCAACTTAAACTATAGTATGGACTGTAGCTCCCACAATTTATGTGAGACACAATATGCCAATGAAATTCTCTAAAAATGTCCTTAGTAGAAGCCTCTTGGAAATGGCCTAAAGTCTGGTGACAGGTGATCTACAAGATACTTTTAATTTATTTGGAAAGAATTTTTACATTCTGTTTTATATAGTCTTCTGTTCCTTTCTTGTTACACCCCATAAACTTTGCTACCTCATGTACTTTTGCTTTCTCTGCTTGTTAGAAGAGCTAATCTGATACCGTAACAGTTTCTGGATGTGCATTTCTTTGCTTCTTGAATTAATCTCCATGAGCAGTAGGCTTTCTTTGTAAAGAAAGGGGTCACCAATATAGTTTATTACTTCATAGACCAGATAATTTTTACTTAATAGATTTTTTATTAAAAAATATGGAGACCATAGCTTCGTTCAATTAAATTAATTCTTAAATAATTTATGAGAAAGTATGTGTGTCATGTAACTATAGCTATGAAGAATTCAGACAGGAATCCTGTCCTCATGAAAGTTTTCATCAATTACAAGGGTTAGCACAATCTTCTGAGTGTCAATCACCTGAAGTTTGCCTTGTTATATTTTTAAAAGTATCCATTTGTTAAAATATCACACAGCGAAAGAATCCTCACATATTATTTTTAAATTGGTTTTGAAATTTTCTAGATGTGATTTCACATATAAGTAATATTAATTACTTTTATTTTATATTTAGTTCTACAAATGTATAGGCATTTATGGAAAAGTAAAATGAATCCAATTGATTTACTACTCTTAGATACCCTATAAAACTCTTAGAGATATAATAAAAAGACCAAAATCAAATATAATGCAACTTAAATACAAATATTAAGGTGAACATCATTCATTACAAAGAAATGTTCTAAGTATCCAAAGATAGAAATTTCTACACATGCTATTTTTACAGGATTTTTACATACATCCTAAGTATTTTATGGTTGTATAGATTTAAGTATTAAGTCAAATTAAGACTTCTAAAATTTATTCGTTCTTTTATCCATATCTTTTTAGAAAAATTTTTAGTTATATAAATAAAACCACTTAATTGAGAAAATATTTTATATTGTGTTGGTTAAAGTAAATTTCAGTGATTAAGACAGACTTTATTACATCATTTAAGTTACTATGGATATATTCACTTTACATTTATATTAGTACATAATATGCATTTTGAAAGGCAGTGATTTAGAAGAGAGCATAAAAGGGATACAAGTTAATATCAAATAGTTTTTGTGGTTACACTTAACGATTGTGATTCTTTTAAAAATGTTT
This sequence comes from Cynopterus sphinx, assembly GCA_030015415.1. NCBI lineage: Eukaryota > Metazoa > Chordata > Mammalia > Chiroptera > Pteropodidae > Cynopterus > Cynopterus sphinx. Next base: position 14,001,794 of record CM057379.1, read on the forward strand.
TTACTTTGGAATGTCACACTATCTCGTACAATGTTTGCTATATTCCAACTTTGTTTAATTGGTTCAGACAGAGATATAAGGTGATGATTATGATCTTGAGACCACATCCTATGGCAAGATGAAGAAATGACCTATGTTACAAATCTACATGTTAATAAGTTTTAGTTTGTATTAATAACTTCATCTTTGGTGAAATCTTCCAGTGTAGATTGCAGAGTACAGATGGAGTTTTCAATAATCTGGAGAGAAGAAGAGGTAGAGTTACTGGCTCTCTGTACAGTTATATAGAGAAATGATTGAGCACGGCATGGGAGATACTGCTTTTCTTGACTGGCCTAGCCTTTATTTTCCAACTATCAGGAACACATTCCTGATATTGATTTACACTAATCTCTTTACCTGTAAATATCTGTTGCTCAAGGTCTCTCAATTTGTTAGTAACAGGGACCATGCTATGATTCATTATTGCTGAATTCTAGCCAAGAAATCATTTCATTGTATCATTTTCTTTCATTTTATTTTTTAAAGCACAAATCAGCTAATATATATCTTTTTCAAAGGAAAATAAAAGGTTTGAAGAATACATATATCCTCTATGTAACAAAAATATGTTATTAAAAGTTTGTTTTTATAACATCTGTGGTCAAATTCTCAGAATTTGCAAGTTCCATTTCTTATCCTTGCCCTTTATCAGTCTGAAACACTTTTGTGATATTTAACAAGTTTTTATATTGTCCCTTATTGAAGGGCTCCTAAGCAAGTATATTTATACTAGACAAAATAAAAATTGCATTTTTTTGTTCTACCAAAATATTAAAAAAATTCTTTTGATTTTGAGATAGTTGAAATTTTACTGGAATTCCAGTTGCTACAATATCTCTGCTTTTTTTCCCACAGTCTTTTATAGATATGAATAGGTACCATGGGGAGAGTGACAGCAGCTCACTTAGGTGTGGTATTATATTGCTATTCAATGGAACTACCACTTGTTCCTTGAAGATTGGACATTATTCTTTATAAGACTGACCGAGAAAAGGATATTCATGAGCATGTAGGAATGCACACCCATTTCCTGCCTGCATTATTTTTCCCCTTCTTGATCAGTAAAGAATCATGCTAAGTCACTATAAATTAAAGAATAAAGGAAAACTATGACAAAATTTATAGATAAAGCTAATTCACTCCACTTTTTATTCTTCTCTGCATAACACTAGGCAACAGCTTGATATAAGAACAAAGGGATGAGAAAATTGCTGGTAAAAGCACAAAGTATTTGATCTTTGTCATAGAAAAAGGAAATGTATTTAATGGTAGTTTAAATATAAAATATATGTGTGAAAAAATGGAAGTGATTTTTATCAGGACTTGACATCTATATATTATAGTACTACATGATTCTGAGTCTAAAAAAATTCTTTTATTTGTTTTATATTTTGTCCCTTTTTATTTTATAGTATCATTTAATACGAGTTCTACCCTGTAACAATTTTTTAATTATAATTTTTCTTATAAAAATTTTTAAATGCTCACTACATTATTATTGACTACAGCTACAAATGAAGGTAATATAAATATTAAATAGCAATATGTCATAATAAGATAATAACATAATATAATACAATAATGTGAATCGTGTGTGTGGTTGGAAAGAGAGTGAGAGAGAAAGGAAACAAAACTAAACAAAATGAATCTCTCAAAATGGTTCCACATTGATGTATTTCTGACAATTATCACTTATATTCTTGTCAGCTTTTATAAAATAAAATTATATTAGATGTATGAGAAATAACATTATGATATATTGCTATCATAAAAAATAGTTCTTCAGAAATTAAAGAAAATTTTCATAATTATAAGAACTTTTAATTATGAACATTACTTTACATGATATGATGGCATTAATCTGTGATTTTTGGGATCTGTAACATTCCAAACATTACATTCCTTGACCATCTTCAACTATCATGTAGACAAATTCTTTGAAAGACTAAATAGGGTTTCAATCATTATAAAACACATGCATCATATTATTTGATTATCAACAAAATATAATGGTTTCTGACAGACCTTTCCACATAGTATTAACTGGATTTATCAGAGGATTTTGAAATAATTCAATTAATTAACATTGTCCAAAGAATTCTGACACTTTTAGCCTCTATCTGTATTTAATCATTTTGAATTGATTCGTGTTATTTCTATTTAATTCATGTCATGAATATTTTTAATTGATCTCAGCCAATACAATGAAATGGCTGATATGTCACTCATTCATTCTGCAATTTGAAACCAAATAATTTATCATAAAGTAAACTTAATATATTATGTTTCCCTTCATCACCCATTTCCCTGGAAGGTAGATAATATACAGTAGATTAATTTTCATCTATTAGCATCTTTATGATCTGTGGTATCAGGTAAAAAAATATTTTTTTAATTAGATTATTGGACTCTGCTAGAGTCTTTTGTATATTTATTTCCATACAGCTAGTCTTATATAATCTAATAGGTCTATAGGCTTTCTGTGCCTGGCAGGCTAGACCAAATGACTCAGTGACCCTACTGAACTTATTTTGGACAAAGGTAAGAAAAGAAAAACCTTCTTTAAATGTAAGTACAAGGCAGATCATTAGTTTTCATTTTCAATTAGCTTTTCTTATTTTTGAGAAGCAGAAAGTAACTTAATACAAAGGGTTTGATCAAAGCATATCTAAGAGAAAGTATATTATTTTAACAGTGAAGGAATTAATCAAGTGCAGCATAATTTTGAAATATGTTTTCTCGTCTCTCTCTTTTTTTTTTTTTCCTTTCAGCAAGATTACAATAGACGAGGCAAAAAACTCCCTGGAAATGTCTATATTTTCAATCAAAAATTTCAAGAGCTCTGTGGTCTCTGTAAGATATATTTGAGTATTCCATATTCCTTTTGGAAAAAGATGGTTGGTGTTGAGTTATTGTAATTCTTGTGTACTTTCCTTTTATAAATCAGAGCTACACGATCAATTAACCTTCAACACACTGAAATTAACTCAGCAAGCACACCCTTCTTTAAATGTGAGCCACCTTCAGTAATACTACATAAATGTCTTGATGAATTGAAAAAAACTGTTTGTTAAAGGAATATTTCACCATATTTTCAAGGATATTCTAGTAAGTCTCCCCTTAAGCCTCTGGAATTAATATTGAATAGCAAGTACTTATATGATAGTTAACCACATAGATCAAAAAGTATTTAGCATTTAAAAATTTTAAACTCCAAATTTTCACTCTAAAGTAGATAGGAAAGTCAATTATTATAGCAGTAGTAAACTTATAGATAAGTACTTTTATAAGAGAAGAATATTCTCTTATAGGCTATCACATATTATTCTATTCCAATGTGAAAGACTTCTAGTCAAAACATATGACAAAGATATCACCAAGGTGAAGACAGACCATTTTTTCACTTAAATGTCCTTTTTATATTAAATTTATTTGTATTTTAAGTTTAAATGCAGCTGATTTTTCAAGGGGTGCTTTTTCAATAGAGTTAACGTGTGAAAAGAGCATAGTATGTCTATATGTTTGCATCCTTTCTAATTTCTGTTTACCTTTTATTTCTTGTGTTATAAAATGTTGCTAAAATATATAGTGTAACATATAGATAAAATAATATGTTATCTAAATGTTTGTATCCACCCAAAATTTATATGTTGAAATTTAATTCTCAGTCCGATGGTATTCGGAAGAGTGGCATTGGGAGGTAATTAGATTATGAATATGGAGATTCATGAATGGGATAAGGTGATGCAGAGACCAGAACTCTCTCATTTTTTATCATTTGAGTATAAAACAAGATGTGGGCATTCTGACATGGAAAAGGGTCCTCACGAGAATCCTGGTCTTGGATTTCCAACCTCCAAAACTGTGAAAAATATCTGTTGTTTCAGCCACCAGTTTATGGTATTTTGCTATCATAGCCTGAGCTAAGACAATAAAAAAATATTCAAGAAATAAAATAGTATATTGAGTGCATGAGATGTCATGCATCATAAATCATAAATATAGATAGATGTCTTTTGTATATGTAGCTGTGATTTAATTCGGTGGAGTCTAATTTAACTATCTTAAAGATTCTCATAACTTGACTTTCTACCTGTATTCTATAATAGGCTTAAATTCAAGCAGTGTATTGCTGCTCACCAAGTGCTCAAAATTGTCTAGTATTTGTCTTGACCAAACTTTAGTCAGGCTTCTCTCTTCCTCAAAAGCCCCTGAACTTTATCACTAAGCTTAATCAAGAAAACATAGTTTTTAATGGGTGATTCCAATTGTAGAAATGAATATAACCTGTTAACCATCATGGTCACGTTAGGTTCAACTCTACCACTCACCTTCCACAAATAAAAGTTCTGGCCATGCTTATGCTTCTCTATTTAACAAAAAAGGGGGGAGGGTGAGGAGAGGTTTTCTTCTGTTTTTGCTTTATCTGGCACTGCCACTTTACCTTTGTACCATACCTTAACATACTAGGTATAAAGAATTTGTCATACCTAGTTAAGAATTAAAGACCAAAATATGTAATAAGCTGAGCATGTAGTATTTTGATAAAAATAAATATATTGAAATTTGATGGGACATTTGGCAGAATTAATAAGAGCATTTTTTCCTTGTACTCAACACACAGTACACTCTGACTATAGCATTATGTATAATTTCATGGGCTGAAATTGAAGAGAAATTGACTTCAAATGATAGACACAACTGCAATTAAAAGACTGGAAAGCCAAATTAAATAACTAAGGTGAAGGGAATTGCATTAACACCCTTTAGGTCAGAAAGTGCTTTAAGGAAGATGATATCAAGAGAGTGAACAAGTGCCCTGCATTTTCTCTTAGAAAAGATAAGAGGAAATAGTAGTTATCTGGGGTCACACAGACTGAGCTTAGAAAGATATAAATGCTATTTAAATAGCTAAATGAAATACAGTGAAAACATGATAAATATCTCAGTTAGGATTACTGTAAGATACTGTCTTTTTGATGTCTCAATGTTGATCCTGCTTTCAGGTTATGAATAATACAATTCAGTACCTCTTTCACAGCAGTGATTTTAAAACTTTTGAAGTGTGATATTGCTTTTAGAGTGGAATTCTTTTTATACTTGCCTGCATCTTTAAGATAATAATGGAGAAGCTCCTATTAGTAAGGAAACATGAAATTATTATTAAAGAGGTTATTAGGTCCCATTTTAGTTTTGAGAGATTAGTTATATCTGAATGAAATATACCACTACGATTTTGATTCTTCAGATAGAGATAGTATTCATTTCCTTGGATTTATCACACTTCTATTGCCTTGAATTACATTCCCTTGTTTCCATCTTGAACAGTCACAGTGTCATCATCACGAATGAGTTTCTCGCATCAAATACTGTTTACCTGCTGTCTTCCATCTGTTTTTCCTGCTCTTTCACCTTGTGGAGACACCCAAGATACATGATAAATCAGGCAAAAACTCCCAGTATAAAGTATATATCACAGTTACATACGGGACTCTCAAAGAAATCATGTTAATTTACAAAATGGGGAGGGAGGAGAGGTTTATGGGTTTTTTCTTTCCATATTCATGGAGAAACTACTGCTAACATTTTCTTTTATTACTTGCATGGCAGTATAACACATAAAAATCAAAAATCAAGTATACATCATGCTGAATTTTTACAAAATTCATGATCTATTCAAATAAAAAATGAAAAAAGATCATATATTTAACATAAACTTGCAAGCCTAAAAGGCATAGTAAAATATGTCTTCTAAAATTTCAGACACTAAGTTTAACTACGCTTTTGTATTGAAAATTCTATGAGATATATTGTACCTCATTTCAAATGTTTCTAAAGCTTAATCAAAGGTATGTATGTCTTCACAAGTGCTCTGTTTTTTAAGATATAATGTAAAAAAAATTTGTAAATGATACTTCATTTGATTTGGATGGACCATTTATCCTTGTAGATTTTATTGCTCTGGGAATGAAAGTGAAGAATTACACAGAATTTATGCATACTTTCAAAGTATTTTATTAATGCAACCATGAAATACTCTATCATTTTTTTTGCTTTTAAATATAGAAAGAAATGAGTAGTGATAATGTAACATAATTTGCATAGGCAGCTCAATCAAGTCATTCCTCCCCTCTAGATTATTCAGTCAGGCACTTTGAATCTTATAAAAATATATTGTATATATAAAAATAAATATATATATATGTGTGTCTATGTATATGATTTATATGGATACAAAATATATTGTAAATAACTGTGTTTGAAAAGGCATTTCTCTTCTAATACATACGCAACTTTTGATCTGGTAAAAGTTTCACGTGCAAAAAGAAAGTTTCTTCTCTACATTCACTCACCATTTTTCTACATTTATCCAAGCAGCCTTCTGATGTAAGAGACATAATTGGTCTCCTGGCCTCTACTTTTCTCCTAACAAAGTATTCAAATGTCAAATGTTTGCTCCCTGGAACAATCTGTTGATAAAGTAAAGTGGAGTTTATTTCTTACCACAGTAGAAGAGGTCAATTCTTGACAGGATTTTAGTAGCACTTCAAAGGAGGATGAGCGTAAGTGGAATATATTAGAGGTTGGATGATGTAAGACAAGTCTTTCAATTTAAAGTCTTGTTTAGGGTTGGGAAATATTCATGCTATAATAATTAAATTAGATGGGCACAGAGGGTCAAGAGTCAAGGCCAGGGTTTAGAGGCAGGACTTATAGTCATTTAGCATAATTGAGCTATTCATTTTTAGAAGTTGAATACTTTCTGAAAGTTTTGAAACAAATAATAAAAGTTATGTACAATTTTTTTTCAACAAATATTTTAAAAATTGTATGGCTATATTAATGTAAAGAAGTGAATAGCAGATTGTGTTGGTTAAGACATTAAGTTGTGTGGCTATAGATAGATTTGATTCTCACCTTCAATTATTCTTCATCTTAAACTAAAGGATATCACATCAACATCTGGAGGAGTGGTCAACCGACTTCATTTATTGGAAGTGTGTGATTGCATATTAAATATTTGAGGGTGTTTCTTTTTTAGATTTTTTTCAATTACAGTTGATACAGTTTCAGGTACATGACATATTAATTAGACATTCATATAACTTACGAAGTGATCACCCTGATAAATCTAGTACCCATCTGACAGCATATATTGATATTACAATATTATTGACTATAGTCTCTATGCTGTATTTTACATCCCTGTGACTGTTTTTATAATTGACAATGTGTACTTCTTAATCCTTTTCCCTCCTTCACCCATCATCTAACCCTCTCCCATTTGCCAACCACCAAAATGTTCTCTATATCTGTAAGTTTTTTCTGTTTTGTTCATTTATTTTGTTTTTTAGAATCCACATATAAGTAAAATTATATCTTTTCCTTTGACTAATTTATTTCACTTAGCATAATATCCTCTAGGCCCATCCATGTTGTCACAAATAGCAAGATTTTATTCTTTTTAAGGCTGAGTAATATTCAGTTGAATATATGTGGCATCTCTTTTTTATTCATTCATCTACTGATGAATACTTAGGTTGCTTCCATATCTTAATTATTGTAAATAATGCTGCAATAAACCTAGGGGTTTCATGAATCTTTTCAAATTAGTGTGTTGGATTTCTTTGGTAAATACCCAAAAGTGGAATTGCTGGATTATATATATGGTAGTTCTGTCATTATTTTTTTAGGAACCTCTATACTGTTTTCCATAGTGGCTACGTCCATTTACAATCTCACCAGCAATTCGTGAGGGTTCTCTTTTCTCCACATCCTCACCAACACTTGTAGTTTTTCATTTATTGATGACACCAATTGTGACAGGTATGAGGTGACATCATGGTAATTTTAATTTGCATTTCTCTGATGATTAGTGACATCGAGCATCTTTTCATGTGTCTATTGGCCATCTGTACGCCTTCTTTGGAGAAATGTTTATCAAGGGAGGGTGTTTATTTCAACTGCAGTGAAAGTCAGATTTGTCTGTTCTTCTACTCTGATAGTCATTTGTAGAGTCATTTGAGAGGACAGTAGCTGCACAGGAGCATTTCAGATTTTGGAGGTCATGCACTTGAACGCTTTAACACAAAATACTAAGACAAGGATTGTGTTCAGAACCTGCAAATCAGTTTGTAAGTCAATCTTCAAGAGTGCCTAAATTAGATCAAGACCAGACATTAGCTCCAACTGAAAGAACCCACAGAAACATACAGCATTATCATATAAAATATACACATTTATGTTATTTGTGTACTTCTTAGATCTTTCTAGAATATTGTGCTTACATCCATATAGACAAAAGACCTTGTTGAGAAGTGACTATGATATCTATGGAGGCCCATTCAAAACTAATTCTCAATTTAATGAAACCTCTAGGCAAGAAGTTCTGCAATCTTGGCAGCTTTATCTAGTTCTCTTGCTATTATTATCTGAACTATGACATGTAGTACCTTCCCTATTGTGTGGCCTTCTATAGTGATTAATTTGGAGAGACTTTAAGAAGAAAACAAAAAGCAATCTAAAATTCACCTTGAATCATTAGCATTTTCTATTTCTGGATGTCTGGCTTATTATGGTGTTTACCACATAAAAACTCAGTGGTTGAATGAAATTACACAGAAAACCAACTGATTTTTAAACTGGTATCCAGGGAGGCTGCATGTCTCCCAAAAGAAAATTTGGATAGACCCAGCAAGTGAATTTCATCATTCACTTGGGCTGAATCATAAATTACTTGCAACTAGTTATTGACTCATTCTAGGAAGTAAGGAGACAGAAAGCAATTTTAAGAATGTGGTACTTATAGGTAACAGATGTCTATTAGTTGTCCAAAACTTTAACCTGCTAAAAAAATAAATAAATAAAATAACAAGGATTAAAATGCACACATATTAAAATGTGATAATATGTGGCTCCAGCTGTCTGGATCATGGACTCTGTGTTTTGATTGGAACCAATCTACCTCCTGAAGACTGTTCACTTCTGGGAGATTTCAAAGAATCTTCAGCTTGAAGTTTATAATCTTGACAACCTTCAACTGATTTAAGAATAATTTATGTTTTGCATGACAAATGCTGACTTATGTTTCACATGATAAATGCTGAGTTCACTGATTTGATAGTTGTTAACAATATCTGATAAGATACTTTTTAGCAGGGTTCAAATAATTTCTTCCTGTGATAGTGCTTCAGAGACCACTTCTTCAGATTTTGTTCATGCAGAGGTTGTTTAGGAAGATGTCTACATCTGGTGGCAATATTAAATGTATTGCAAGGCTCTCTCACAGTATTTGTCAATGTCTGCTTGCCAGAATGTGAAAATTAGAATTGGTAGTGCTATTCTCGTAAACATAGGGTAACTGCTTAGTAACTTTTAAAGGGAGTTATAAACCCAGAAAGTGTCAGTCTCACTGTCCTTAAAAACAAAAGCAATACCCAGTCTATAAAAGTTTAGGAGACTGAAAATTTTGCCAATTTTAGTTTTAGAATGGTACTTATTACCATTCCAAAGACTAGAGGTGATAGGGACAGTTATGTTTCTTATTAATTGCCAAGTCTGTACAAAGATACTTACAATAGGGCCAATAAAATGGGTGCCTCTGTCCGTAGAGTTTTAGAATATCCTAGGTTGTGAACACAAAATCAGGTAATTCTTTGTTGCTGTTAGAACCATAGAGCTCCAGCAAAGGAAGGTTCAGCCTTTCCCAAGAATAAGCACATGAGAGGAATCTATTTAAAACATATTGCAGGTTAGCTGCATGGAATCCAGCAGAATATGTACAAAGGGACCCCAACATTTGAGTTCTTGTCAATGTCTTGCCTTTAAAATTTTACTAGAATTATAACAGTGACAGACAAAACATGTACTTTAAAAAATTTTAGTAAAGTTTCTATACAAATATTGAGCAGAAATAGTGGCCAGTTTGTATTTATTGTGATAAAAGACTAAAGAGGAGTGGGTAATCCATTATTCTTATAACCATTAGCAAATATGAAAGATAGTAAAGTTCTCAATTGAGTTATAACATGCAATATACAGGTATATACTTAGGTATGTTCCTTGGATCAAAAACTGATTATGAAAAGTGAGGGAATTACTTCTTAACATATCTTTAAAAAATAGTCACAAAAATTCACAATATTTTCCCTGATTGATGACACTGTTGAACTAAAGTAAATTAAATAAATAAATAAATAAATTGATCAACAGTTAGGTATAGCTAATAATTATACCAGTCTTTGTGACTGATCTTGAGTTTATTATTAATCTTGAATATTATAAAATTATTACAGTATATGTTTTAATTTAATACATTCAATTTAAAGAAGACTGAAATTTTCCCTTTCATTCTAAGGGTGATAAACAGTACAGCTCTTAAAACAGTTTTGAGTTAGCCTTTGAAGAATGTCAAGATAAAGCTAATTATTTTTTATTCTTTCTTTTATAAATTATATCATATTTATAAAATTTAGGGTGGCAAGAAATATAAATATACAACATTATTTTCAAAGACATTTGGATGTTCTGTTATTCCGTAGCTAGATAATAATGTGAAAGAACAAGGGTAAATTAAAACTCTGATTTATTACTACAGTTTGTTTTTTTTTAAAATGCATCCAATTATTTAGAGATTACTTACCAATTATTCATTTTTATATTTATATAGAATGTTTGTGTTAACTTCCTAAGCTATTTGCTTTTAATATGCTAATGATCACATATGCATCTATTTGTATTCTAAAGTTGGCAAAGAAATTATAGCAAGATGTTGATAAAATAGGTAGCCATCTGGAAAAATAACGTTGATTCACATTTCATTCTACAAGCCCCAAACCCCTGGAACACACATGTAGGCAAACAAAGGTGGGTTTATTACTTGTTGAGCAAGGGACACCTCCCATGTTAGAAACTGGAAATGCTTGGTCACTTTGTGTTTGTGTAGTATCTTTGTTTCTAGTCTGTAATTAGAAATGCTTATGAGTTATCATGTTTTGTTGTATCCATGTTACAGAGAGACCTAGATAGATATTTATTTTCTGTGAAATTGTTAATGTCAGAAAGAAAACCACATGACCTATCTGGGAGTAGCGAGGCTGCTACCAGCTGTTATTCATCAAGTATGATTATTTCATTCTCACTCTTTACCCTTATAAAAAGTTTACTATGTTAAAGATAAAATACAGAAGTGGATCAATTAAAATACTAGAATAATAGATACCCATATATTTAATTTTACTATGACAGACAACCAAATAGTCATAAAATAAGACTGAACTCTTTGACCATACATAAACATCAAAGATGTCTGCACACACACACACACAATAAAATTATGGCTAAATATTGCATGCCAAAATGAATAAAAATGTGGTATTTTATAATAGGTAAATAACTAATTTTAATAAGAACTGCTACAAATGAGTTAGAATAAAACCAACAAACTAAGAAGCAATGCATGTGAACTGGCAACTTATAGAAAAGGAATCATAGCTGGCTCATAAAATATATGAGAAGATGTTCACTTTCTTATAAAAAGAATCACTAATTTAAAAAAGTAAATATTATTTTCAGATCTTGGTTGTATTATTAAAGTATTAGAGAAATAGTTATTCTCAAAGATGGTATAAATTTAAATGTATGAAAGGATTAAAATGTATTTAAAGTAGTTACAAAAAGGGAAATATATCACTACTGAGAAAACATGTTATTTCTAATAAATTTTATTTATTAAAAAATCTCTAAAAAAATTTTGTAAAATGTCAATGCTTTTAACTGCCTATGATGAGCACATAGTTGTTTCATATGTGTTTTCATTATATAATGTTTTTTCTATATTGTTATTATAGTTAGATTATAATTTCAAGTAAAAAGTAAGGCTGGATTAATAGAAAAATTGGACCCAAAAAAATGGAGATTTTAAATAGACTAAAGAAATTTTGCTCAGTGAATTTCATGTATTTGTTCACTTATTTAAAAAATGGTCTATATCACATTTTGCTTATCCAAATATCCATCAATGAACAATGTATTTTAGCCATTGTGGATAATGCTGCTATGGACATCAGTATACACATATCTCCTTGAAATACTATTTTCAGTTCTTTTGGGTATATTCACAAGTGGAACTGCAGGATCATATGGTAACTCTACTTTTAATTTTTTGAAGAATTGTCAAAATGTTTTCCACAGGGTTGTACCGTTTTATATTCCCATAAGGAATATAAATCCTCAGGGACCTGATTTTCCCACATCCTCATCGACTGTCATTTTCTGTATTTTTGTTGTTATTGTTTGTTTGTCTGTTTGTTTGTTTTTTATATTTGTTATCCATGAGTGTGAGATGGTATCTCATTCTGGTCTTGACATATATTTTCCTATTAATTAATGATATTGAGAATCTTTTCATGTACTTGTAGCTATTTGTAAATCTTCTTGGAAAAAAAGTCTATTTAAGTCTGTTGCCCATTTTTAAATTGAGTTGTTTATTTTTTGGCTGTTGATTTTCGGAGCATTTTTAGCCTTATTCTGACATATGCTACAAGATTATGAACCTCAAGGACATCATTCTAAGTGAAATAAGGCAGTCACAAAAAGACTAATACTGTATGATTCCCTTTTTATAAGGTACTTAGAGTAGTCAAAACCATAGAGACAGGAAGTGGTTACTGAGAGCTTGAGGAAGAGGGAATAGGGAGTTATTGTTTAATAATTCCAAATTTTTAGTTTTCCAAGATAAAAAGAGTTATGGAGATGGATGGTGGTGATGGTTGTAACACTCTATGAATGGACCTATTAGCTCTTTTACTTTTCTCCTAGATGGAATGTGGAAGTGATCATGGGACCAGGAACAGTCATATTATCATAAAAATCAGGTTATTTTAAATATAGTAAATATACAGTTAAAACCTATGTGTTTCATTAAAGTTATGTCTCCATATATCATTAAAAACATAAACCTATAAAGAAGCTACTAAGACCATTCAACTAGTAGTGTAGACACAAAATGCCCAATACTATTATTGCTCAAGCTAGAGAGATGGTTTGATAATAACCACTGTTTAAACTTGACAACTTTTTTAGGACTTTGATAACATTCTAACCAAATATAACATTTTGCTTCTCAAAAAAAGAGGCAGAGAAAGAAAAAAAGATCCATTTTCATAGATGCTAAAAATCCATGATGGTGATATTGTAAACAAGACAAGATAAAAATCAGGAGAATGGGAGAAAGGTGTGTGTGTGTGTGTGTGTCTGTGTGTGTCTGTGTGTGTCTGTGTGTGTGTGTGACAGAGAGAGAGAGAGAGAGAGAGAGAGAGAAAGAGAGAGAGTGCAAGCAAGAATATCATAAACATCACCTATAATTATATAGAATTTTAAATTTTGTCTCCTTCTGCATCCTCAGTAAATGGTGAGGTTTTAGGAAGAATCTTAGCACACTAATCATTGTCCATTCTCCCAACATTATCTTGGACTTGATGAAATCTGTAGTTTTTAAGGAAACATTTTATAAATGGTTGATAGGATCCCCATTTTCTCTGTTATCTTCTCTAATTTTCTTCAATTATTCATCTTTAGCACATTTGGGCAAAAGAGGTAAATTATTACCAGGTAAGCATGCCCTCAGAACTCTGCCATCTCTACTGATACAATCCTTGTTGACTGATTTAAAACTCAAAAATAGGCTGAGAATTTAGATTTTATCTAATTCTTTCTTGTGACTGTAATGTAATTACTAATGACATAATCCTCAGAAAACTGCAAATTGGTAAATAAAAAATTAAATAATCTATATTGCATTCTAACTATATTTTATGCAGAAGTCATTCTTTTAAAATAACCACTTCAGATTGTGAGGTTTCAAAGTATGTTAATGCTAAATCCCAAACTTAATATAGCTTTTGTAATATGTTTTATTCAAATCTGTAAACTATAAGTGCCAGCTGAACATTTGCACAGAAGAGATTAAACAGGTTTTTTTTTTAAAGAGATTTGCAGTAAATCCTGATGACCACAGCAGCATCTGTAGCTAGAATTTTCAAGCACTCCATGTGCATGTGCTGTTAAGTGGTGTGAGAATTTAGCATATGTAGTGTTTGATAATTTAATCATAAGACTGAGATATTAATTAAGCTTTTACTTTAGACAAGTAGAAGACACATTGCTATATTTATAGTAAAAATTATCTTTTAATATTTCTTCTGCAGATAATTAAAATTTTTACTAAAGGATGTGACCTTAATTTATCTGGCATTAAAATATAGAATTCTAGTTTTCCATATTTAGAACTATGGCCCCAAAATATGCTGCAAATTTTAATATTTTCCAGTACTTTTTGTACCCACAAGTATTTGCCTATTGACTAGATGAGAATAATTGTTTTCAACCTAACCTTAATTTTTAAGTGCTCATTAAATTTATGATCATGCCTTGAAGTGTGTTTGAAGTATGTTCAGGAGGACATATCTGGAGTTATGTTAATGTAGATGGAGTCAGTGATTGCTCTAACAACTGCTTTTCAAGGATAAGTAACTTTAGCATTTATTTTCAATCACCCACATTTTAATATGATAGTACATCTTCAGTATGCCAAGTTTGACATCTGCTGCATTTCTCATTCATTGAAAAATTGTTTAATACTTTATTCACTTAAGAAAATGAATGAATCACGTAAAGTAAGGTTAGTTACCTCTCTCTGACTTATGCAGGAGGAGAGAAGCAGTGAGATACATAATTTTAAGTGAATTAACATAAGAGAGATAACTAAAGACTCATTTTAATTTGCTTAGTAAGTTCTATGTGTTAAAAGAATGATAGAAATTCAAAATAAAAATAATACATAGATATGTGTTATTTGAAAGTCATCGTCTAAGTACTTTTATATACCATATATAAAAATGAAAGAAAATTTTTCTTTAAAGATGTGCTAACCTGTTTTCTCTTCTTTGCTTATTTTATAGCTATGCTTAATATGAAATATAATCTGAAATTAATTTCAATGACTGCTTAGGCTATAATATCATATAGGGATTTTTTGTCAAATTAGCACTGCTTTTAAAATGTGACACAAAAAGTTCTGTTATTTTCTTGGCCTCAATTATCATAATTGATTTTTCTGTGACACATAGAGGTGAGTTTAAGAGTTTATGGTGGTTGTTATAAATGGATAATCTTTACTAAATTGATAGATACTATACATGCTTCAAAAGTACTGTCTAAATTCTCTAGAGCACACATTATTTTTTTTTATTTTTTATTCTACAAGTGTCTTAAGTTTATATTCAGAATGAGATAGTTAGCCATTTGTTTTTATAAACTATGACTTTGTATCACATCAGAGAATGTAATGACAGAAATGATTTGAGTAGTTAATTAAAACTTTCCAAACTATATGACTCAACATCTGGCAAATTTACAAGAGAAAAACATTAGAATTTTTATGACAAATAGTCTTCATTCAGTCACTGTAACTAATGTTTATAAGCCACAATACTGAAACGTGTTCTGGTTTTCTGTTTCTGAACACAGATAACTTACTGGAACAGAAAGTTTTATGTATTAATTAGTGAGTACATAATGTAGATAAATACATACATACACAACATAACATTTGTAATAGTTTATACAGCTATTAAAAAGTTTTCTTCCTATTGTTTAAACAATCAGAGTGTTGACATTGACTTGAACAATAAACCATAAGCTTAAAATAAATTTTGAATATTAAAACATAGATGAAAATGTAGTGAATACAAAGTGCTCCAAAAGGAATGATTGTTCATCTTGTCTTTTTATAACTAAAATTTCATTACATATTTGAAAGATTATATATGACACAAAGCAAAAGAAAAGAAACACAAAACATCATTTTTGATGTTTTCTTCTACAAATTTGTATGTGTATATGCATATGCAACATTCTCAAAATAGGAACATTTTTAAAATAATCAGATTTACTAAATAAATAGTCATTTGTCTTAAAAGTGATACAGTTCATTCCTGGAAACCACCAGAAAACAGAATGTAGGAACTTATTTTATTCCGAATTAACGTAACCAATATATATTTGATTCTTCACTTTCTTTTAACCTGTAGATGAACTCCCTTCACTGATATTGGGGAGATGTACTTTCAGAAGTATGTTTCTGCAGCTGAACAGTAAAAAGATAAAACTAATGAAAAACCAGATCATCTTATCGAAAAGTGAGCTTCTCTCTCGATCTCAAATAAATGTGGATGAATAATGGAGCTACTTTGCTCATCACCTAGTCATACAACAATAAGACCCGAAGGATCAATGTAGTAAAAACAGTCATATTTATTAAAAACAAGCTGGGCAAAAATTTTAAGATTATTTTTTATAATTAGCAGTTAAAGCTAGCAACAGCTTTTCCTCTTTATTTTTTTCTTTTAGCAGTATTTCTTTCTCTTAACACATTTAACATAAGTATCATGAAATCTGGTGATTTCTGTCACCTGTAAAATGTTTTAACAATTTTTTAAATTGAATTTCCTCATTGAAAATCTGTTTCTGGAGACCCATCTCAATAAACTCACAAATATTCAATCAAAGAAGAGAAAGCAGATTCAGTATCAAATCCTTGTCTTACATTCATTTTTTGTGTGAATTCATACAATTACCTATTTTGGATAATAAAGCACTCCAAAACTATTGCATTTTGAGAAGGGTTTTTTTTTTTTTTTTAAATGAGATTCACACTACATTAAAATAATAAATAGAATTTCATTAAAGTTATCTAATTTTTAAATGTTTAATATAGAGCTTATGAACAAGGTTTAGTGAGATTAGTAAAATATCACACTAAAATGCATGTTACAGCACCTTGTCAGGTGTCACGAATTGTGCGATTCAGTGGTTAGAAATACATGTTGTTTGAAAGAAAAGCTAAATGTAATAGCAAGAGTTATTTACACACAGGTAGAAAGATACGTAAATAGATAAAGAAAGATTCACATTGAAAATGTCTTTACCTTACATTTTGAAATAATATATAATTTACAAATATTTATATCATAAAATCATGAACTGTAATTTCTCTAGAAAACCATGCTGTAGTGGTCATGATTTATTCATGTCTCCTTTTAAAAAGCTGCATTATTATTGTACAAGCTGACCAAATTTAAAATCTATACACATAAGGTTGTATAAAAATAATTTTATTATATAAACATAGAACTAGTTATGTTTTCAAAACATTGAACTGAACATGTTTTTTATATTCATCAAGCGGGATTTTATGTTCACATTGAACAAAGAGAACTCAGCATTCAATGAGCACCAGTTTTACTATTTTTAGGGCATTATGAAATAGTTGCTGTTATGTTGGTGTTTTTCTTCATTGTCTCATTCTGTATCATTACAGCAATAAGACACTTCTTACTATCCAAAAGTGTTAATGTAATAGTGATAGTCAAGTGTATGTATGATCAGTTATAAAAGCTATAAAAGAGTAAAGTATAATTTCTATGTCAGTTTAAATTTAAAATGTGTGCAATATGAAAAATGTTCTAACTGCTGTGTTCCTTTTTAATGTTTCAGAATTCTTAATATTGTATCAGTTTGCATATGTAGTTTTTATATTTCTCTTCTAAAATTGCATATATTGAAAAAATCATGTTCACTTAGTGAAAAAAGCATATCTATAAAATACAAAGAGCCACATGCTGCTTTTCTTCTGCAATTCTTTCTGCTTCCGGTGAATAGTCTTTTTAAACCAAGCGGACTCTCATTTTAATATTAATTGTAACATTTTGCCCTTACTGCTTTTCCTCTAAAGAAAACCAAAGTAGTTACCAATGAAAAATCTCAGTCATCAGCCAGGACAAATCTGCAAGGAAGGACTCCATAAATGAAAAGCCAATTTAAACTAAGAAGTGATTTGAATTCATAACCCTTTCAATCAGGCAAATGGGAAAGAACCAATTTTTCACCAACCCTAAGAGTTTGCAACAGAAGTGAAAGGTAAATTCCACTCCTGGGGACCTTGTGGTTCAAAAGACATATGGGAAAGAGAAAAAGAACAAGAATTACACACTAAACCTGTCTACATGAAGCTGATAAAATGGATTAGAGCGTGCCAGGCATGGCTTGATTCATTCCAGGGAGCTAAACTTTGCAAGTGATACATACTGGGCAATGCATACTGATCAAGAGCACAGCAGAACACACACACACACACACACACACACACACACACACACAACACACTACATTTTCTACTCTGTGTATAAATAGTAGATAAATACTCATCCCTTACTGTCAAAAAGAACTTTGTTTAAATTCTCAATCAGTACATTGCGAGTTTAAGGCTCAAAGCCTCTATGTCTTCATCTGAAAAGTAAAGACATTTCTCGACAGGTTGTGAAACTATAATGAAATAATATATGTAGGTTTCAACAGAAATATATGTCGTTTTTAAATTAGTGTTTAATTCATTGCAAGTATTCAGTGAATGATAAATATCATTAGTGTAGTTTGAAAATACAGCCTGCCAAATGACTAAAATAATACAATTTAGTAAGAAGTTCTTTAATGTCCTTTATTCAAGGAAAAACAGTCTATGAAAGGGGAGGGGGACGCAGTGCCTCACAGGCAATGGTGCACACTTCCCAAGGGACTTGGGGCAAGCAGGAGTTTTAGAGAGTTAGAAAAGGGAACACAGAAACAGGGAATGATTGGCTTCAAGATCGAAGATGTCTTTATAAGGTTCACTGTCCTATTTTCTAAGGTGAGGTAAGGAAGCTGATGCTTGACAGTGAGGTGTTTCCCATATGTGCAGGCTGACTAAGTTTGGATTTGTGATGTGAACAGCACTGCTGGGGAGGCCTGCATGTTGTGGATCCTGATATATGAATTAACTTTATCAAGGTAAACTACTAAACTACTAAAACTAAACATATTTCATATTTAACTCAATTTAATATTCCTGATTGAAACTTCATTTTATTACATATCTTAAATAAATAAATATTCATCTCTATTTTTTATTTAAAAAAAAGATTTTTTAAAAAAAGTGTTATGAGCTCTATTCTGTTATCAATTTGTTTTTGTGGTTTCATTACTTGGAATTCTTAAATTCCCTTCTTAAAAATCAAAATTCAGAATTCATCTTACTCCATGCAGTTCTCCTACACTGATAAAAGTTTTAAACATGAATTTTATATTAAATATAAATTAGATATACATTGTCACATTTTTAAATGATAGTTTAAATGGAACATTCCTCTGTAATATCCTCAAAAACATAACTACTCTCAATTTGTTCAAAAAAAGTATCAGTACCAAAATACATTTATCAACAATAAGGAAAAAGTTCACATATATAGTTATCTCTATATATGAACTTTTATCTCTATATATGAACTTTTGAATGAATAATGGCTTAGTGTTAAGAGAAGTAGTATTTTGATATGTTAATGAAAAATTATTCTATCAAAATATTTCCCTTAATCTCTTACATATATTCTTGAGAACAAAGTCATCCCTCCTCTCTTAATATTTTTTTTAATCTGCAGCAGAGCCTGAGGATAATTTCACCCTTCAAGTCTTCATTTTAAGTTCTGATTATTCTTACTGGGACCACTGATCAGATTTCCTTGACTACTCTATTTCTTGTAACAGTTGCATTAACTCCATGATACCATACTTGAATGTCACCTGTGTCATCCAGTATCTGCCTATCTTTCCAATTAGTCTGTTCACTCTGGTAGAAATACTTGTTATCTATTTATTTCATCATCCCATTTTTGTTTTATTCCCATCCTATCTTACTCCTCCATATATTGCTGTATTCACAAACCATCTAGCCACTTTTAAATAACTAAACATCACTTGGATTCAATACAGCACTCATGATATTTGTGGGAGCTGCTATTTTGGGTCACAAAGTATAGATTGTGTTCATGATGGTAACTGACAACTCTATTTGAAAGCAACATTTATTCTTTATTTCTCTTTATTTCAAAACAGTAATTTCTGAAACAACAGAAAAACAGCAGACTCTTTTAGTACCTACAACAACTATACTGAGTGATCCAAGCAGAAACTTCAATTTATGCAATTACATTTGACATTTTGGATCTCATTTGTCAGTGAATCAGCTTGCTCTCTCCTCTAACTCAAAACTCAGTTTTTCACAGTAAGCTCATATGCACCAAGTAAAGTGATGGAAGAGAAGGAATATCAAGAGGCCTGTGTGGTCCCCATCTTCTAGCTACATGGTAGTGTGAGAGCTGAAGAAACCTGCAGGTGACAAAGCACAAACATGCTCTAGAATGAGGGGAATGTAGCTAACTCTAAACATATTCAGGAAAATGACTTAAGACCACATTAAAATAAAAGTTCATCATTTCTTTCCTGAGGCTTTGTCTGGACATCCATCTGTTAAGTTCACCTTCCATTCAACATTGGATGAAATATTATTCAATGTTAGATGCTGTTTTTAGAGATGTTAACAATTCGATAAATATATAACAAATATGTAGCATACAAACTAATCTGTCAATCATAGAAAATTCTGTTTCAGCTTAAAAATCAAGACTCCTATTTCCTGGGATACTTTGTAATTATTAAATACAAATTTAATTATAAGGTACACTTTATAATAAATTTAATAATGCAAATTAGAAAATGGCTGAAATAACAAACACGGTTACTTCCAATCTCTAACATTCAAGAGCACACAATATTTTACCAATATTATTGGGCACCAATTGTGTTCTAGACTTTAGTTGGCGAGCAAGTGTCACAATATCGCTGCTTTTATGATATACCTATTTCAAGGGCTACGAGAGTAAGGGGCATTTTAGTTGGAGAGTAGAATAGAAACATATTTCTTAAAATAAATATTTAAATCTTATTTTGTACCTGCATTTTTACTTCAGCAGACATATAAGAAATATTTAAACTGAATCTTTCAAGAGACTGCTAATGTTGCTGTCTAGCAAGGTTATCAAAGAAGATAAGATCCACCATCTTTTATTTTTTTCTTTTTTGAGAATATTTAAGGTTATAACAATGCACTTGCCTGTACAACATCAAAGTGGAGGTGTTTTCAATATTAATGTTTGTTATTAAGCTTTTCAGCTGTCTGGTAACTCAAGTGGTCTGTAGTTGAATATGCTCTAATGCCAGATGGAATATCAGAAAATGTGTATGAGGCTTTAATTATCTGAAAACCCGAGATGAACTGTTACTCATGATACCTGGGGATTTTAATGAAGATCATACATATGTTCTTCTTTCTAATTGAAGATGAGCTTCATTTTAACGAATTTAATCTCCTGAGAATTTAAAACATAAAAACGAGAAGATTGGCAGATAATTTTAAAAACCCAGAGTAAACTTTGCTAAAACTCTGCCTAATTGAATAGAAAATTATTGGAGTTTTATATTTTTGTATGACAAATGATTGTGTTGAATATGTAAAACATCTAGGATTTCAAAGTTCAGAAAAATATAGGTATTAATTTTTTCACAGTTATCAAACAAGTGATGCAACCAAAATACTAGTGATATACCTGAATAAAGCATTAGACCTGCAGATTTAAAGCTGAATATTAATACAATTTTAAAAATTGGGCTGTAAATAATACATTAACAATAGCCAGTCTTTAGAGTTAGCAATATCTCAGATATAGAGTTTAGAATAATTGAAGTTTTATTTTGTATGGTAGTTAGCCCATAAAGAAATTCTAACAACTTTAAGAGAAGGAAAAAAAATGAATGCTATGAGAAAGTAAAAACAATGCATCAAAGTTGAGAGGGCAAAATAAAATTAAATGCACTTTAAATGTAATAAAATATATACTTTATTTCTAAAAGTTGCCATGTTTACTGAGAGGTACTAAACGTTAGCTGGAAGCTATGTAATTTATTCTATGATAGACCTATGTACAAGTTGTCATAGGAGCACATCACTGGTTAATCCAAACATTGGTTTGGTGATACAAGGGAGAGAATTCCCCAGGAATAACCAGAAAGGTTAATATGAATAATCCTGGAGAAGGTGAAGCAGGGCAGAAAAGCCTTTGTCAGATATTTTTAAAAGTTAAAATCATTAAAAGGAGTTTGGGGTTCAAAGTTTGGGAGTTGGTGGTGAATAGCCAGAGACTCAAATGAAAATGAAAAAGTCAGGGGCAAGGCACCAAGATCTACCCTAGCACCACCCAAAATAGATAGGGCAGCGCTGGCCCACCTGGCACATATGTTGTTTATCTTCCGGTAGATAACAAATGCCATGACAATTTTATGCCATCATATTTTTGCTTGAGGTGACTCTCAGTGTTTTATCATTCAGCAACTGCTGACTATGAAAGTCACCAATATGCTGATTGTTCTGGACACTTAATTTTATTGCAAAATGATTTGTTTATTTTCAATTTTATAAATTAGTCTCTCTACATAATGTAAATGCACACCCAGAATGTGCTTTACTCCAGGCCCCTGACAAGATCAATTTTCTTAACTGAAGTCTTGGACTGAGGTAACAGCTTTAGTCAAAAGTGATTTTACAAAAAAGAAATGCCACCTTGTAGATATCTATGTAAGTGCCCATATGGCCTTTACCAGGAGAGAAGCTGAATAACAATCAAGTTGTCTTTTGAAAGGATGTCACTGTCATCAAGATGTTTGGTTTTGAACCTACTTCTGCCAAAGCTTATTTCTGCTTTTAACCCACCAAAACACATCATTTTTTTTCAAATTTCAATTATGCCAATGACAATATGAGGAGCCCTTTATATTCTGGAGCAATATGCATCTTAGAATTAAATTAATGCTTTTCGTAAAAGAAGAGAAATGATTTACTATTTTTAATATAACTTTAGGATGTAAAGAATGGCACATTTGTGCTGGGCAATAATTCTGAGGACCTATTTGTTGAGTTATTGAATGATACTGTCTCTCTGAGGGCTTGTCTTCTACTCACAATGACATACAGTAATTAGAGGAAGGGGCTCAAGACCTGGCATGAGCCAACCACCTAGGAAAAAAACACACTGTCACCTGGCAAGTGAGACATAGTATTTATACGGCACAATAATTGATAAGCAGTGGGACTTCAAAGTAGGAGTATCTCAGTAGATATGCAGAATAAAGCAATTAAGGTAGTTAAAAACTATCTTATTTGAGGGTGCAGTAAATGGGAAAGCAATTTAAATGACTACCTGATGGTCTGCTGGTCTCCAGACTCCAAACAGAGATAAAAAGAAACAATCTCATTCTTTGAGGGGCCAAGAACAACAGATGTGAATCAACAATGCAACATTAAGAAGTGACACAATTAGGATTTAATTACTGACTGTTTCTTCATGAAGAATTTAGAATCAAAAATAGTATGATACAACTTAACTTGAGTTTGGATTATTCATAGGTTCTAGTAATCCCAAGTAAAAGAAAGTGGGAAATCAGATGACAAGATACTGAGTTCAGGTTGATAAAATGTTGAAATACATTTTACACATTTTCTACTATTTTAGAGGGCTTATTCCAACTTGGTTTCTTACCATCTGAGGAAGCAAACTGGTTTACCATTCAAATACTACTTTATGGCTGGAGCAAATAAAAATATTAAAGTATTGTTTTTTAAATCTCTTCCTGTTTAGATATAAATTCATCTCTCCCTTGCCCCATTTTTTAATCATTTTGGTTTGTGAATATATGTCTTCTGGTAATTTTTATTTATCATCTTTTCTGAAAAATCTTTGTTTTGTTTTGACATAACCAAGATGTCATACATAATCTCCCATATTAATATGTTTTCTTTAAGCTAAATATATGAATATATGTTCATGTAATTAATAATGTCATTTAAACTTCCAATCAAGAATATATTACAGATTACCTAAACTCTACATTATTTCCTTAAGCATAAATATGTGGAATCATTTACTCATATGTTCTTCTCTTAGTTTTATTGAAATCTTTATACAACGCAGTGTTTTTCATTAAATTATAAATGATCCTAAACAACATGAAGACTTTTCAAGGTAATATGACAGTGAAAGATAAAAAGTGAAAATTGTTACCAGGATAAACATCCTTTGTCATGGTGACGAAAATGTCCATATTGACTTAGGTTGCATTATTACCATTACTGAATCAACACAATTATATGTTGAGAAGCCTACTATGTGCTGTGAATACCCTCCTGAAAAGCTCATATGAAGGTCAATGAGGCCCTGAAATGAGAGCTCAACTTCCTTAGGGGAAGCCAAGAATTATACCTGGCATTGTGGTTTACATTTTTTCCCTTGTTTTAGAAAAAGCAATTAAATACACACTGTGAAAGCCTTTAACATGTGAACAGTGTTACATTCAGGAGTAAAATTCTGTTTAAACACAAGAGAAATAGAGAAAATATCAGTTAAAACCTTTGTATGTTTTTTGCTCTGTAATATTGGGGCCGGGATTTTGCCAGATCCAGTTCCCAAATTTCCTTGCTAATTTCCAGCCAGTCAGGTTCTTCTGGTGAGAGATCAGAAAGCAGGGGAAGGGGAGGATGCCACTTACTTCCACTTTTCCAGATCTAGTTGGAGCCTCAGGCAGGCCTTAGGATGGCACCCTCACTGCTTCGAGCACCAGTCTTTCTGGGAACCCTTGTGAGGAAGTCACAAAAGTTCAAAAAAACATCGTTTTTCTTTTGTCTTCTACCAACCTTAGGGGCAGTGAGTGCCTCCTGCAATTATTACATAGATCACATTATAGTTTTTATTTTTTACTTTTATTTATTTTTTTATCATTTAGCTTTCTAGCACCAGTGTGGTCTTTGATTGACATACCTCTCATAGTTTCTATTTTGTTAAAGGCTCCCTTTCTGATAAAATACTAAACATTTTTGCATCTCTCTCCTCCCTTATTCGGCTTCTTGGGAAAATTTAGAGCTTTCTTCGACATACATATGAAGCCACCTATTTCAAGTGCCTGAATCTTACTGGGAAACCACATAACTGTGTAGACTGGGCTAACATTAAATTCATGATGAAAAATCACAAATGCCCACTCACAACTGTCCTAAATATGCTTTGTCATTTTTCTGGTATCCGTTATCTGGGTGTTCTTCATAAACCTCAATATACCCTCGTGTCTGTTCCCACCTTCTCTTGCCTCACAGATCTGAACAATTAAAATAATAATAATGATAATGATGATAAAAATAAAAACATCCCACAAGAATTATTCCCATGAACTAATACATCCATGTACCTATATATCAGCCCATACTGACTTTGATACTGGAAGTACATCTTTTTACTGGATCATCAATTCTTGTGTCTCTAACTGATAACTATTATATAAGTATGGTACTTCTTTCTTATCAGAAAATATCCACATTTCTTTAGTCAATAAGCCACATTTCTTCAGTCAATGCCCATTTCTTTGTCCCTTTCACAGTAAAACTTAATTGTTTCTCAGGTTTGTTTTTACATAGCCTCATTTCTAATTCTGTTTTCACAACATTCACATTCTGACTCCACTTCTCGGCTCAAACTGCCAAAATCTCTGAAACTTCTACACCACCATAGTTTTCCCCACTTCTCAGAAACATTTCAGTGACCATTTCTTCTAGAAATCTCCCTAATGGCTTTTTCCCTTCCTCACATGCTGTGATGCCTCCTTAAGTCTCTTTTTCTGATCTTTGCTCATCCCCAGTCACAAAGTTGATATGATTGATTCTTTCATCCATGATCTCCTCTAGTCTAGTGTTTGTCTTTTTGTTGTTATGTCATTTATGTGTTAATGATATTCCTGTTGATATCTTGGAGCCCAATTTTCTTCTGTCCTCCAAACTCATATATACAACTGCTTATCCTATATAACCAGGCACTTTCTCATATCAGTAATTTCCTCTTCTCTGCTTACTCTCTTCCTCTACTTTATGGTGTTCATGATACATATAACTGAAAAATTATCTGTTATTTATTTCTAGTATGTTTACTTAGTTCTCCCCACTAGAATATAAGTTCCATGAAAATAGAGATATCTCTGCTTTATTACTGTTACATTACCAACTTCTAGAAGAGTGACTGTTGTATATTGATAGCTCTGTAAATTTTTGCTAAAGAAAGAAAGGCATGAATAACCCCTGTGAAGTTTTTTGTTGCCTAGAAAGGTACTTAGTAATAGAATATATCCGTTTTAGCTAACTAAATGGAAATACCTATATGGTTATTTGGGCAAAGATCCAGCTTGTAAAATGGATTAAAGTTCCTATTCCATGGCTATAATTTTCAGATATGCAAAAATAATAAATTCCAGAGATCTATCGTGCAACATAGCGCTTATAGTTAACAATATGATATCATTCACTTGAACGTTTGTTAAGAGGGTAGATCACGTTAAGTGTCCTTAACACACTGGGAAGTGTGAGATATGTCTATTATCTTGATAATGATGATGGTATTACAGGTGTAGATTTATGTCCCAACTAATCAAATCATATACATTAAATGTGTGCATTTCTTGGGTATACAATTATATCTTAATAAAACTGTTAAAAATGGGAAGCATCCTTTGTAGAATTATTTCTTTCAGGTAGCTTGTTTCTGTATGCTTGGGTGCCTGTTATAGAATATCAAAAAATATCAAACATTATAATTTCTAAGGTATGTTTAAATTTAATCTAAAATATACAGTAGAAAACAAAAACATCTCCTAAACTTGAGCCTTTTCTTCCCTGGAAGCTATTTCTAGGAATTTATTATTGATACTCTAATGTTAACTACATTTCATATTTTGTTGTATACACATGAAAATTTTGAGAATTAACCAACATATATGGAGAATGAGGCTTAATGAGGTAAAATTTTCAGGCCAAATCACCCAGGAGTAAGTGTTGGGAATTATAGCCCAAGAAAAAAATATATAACACTTTCTCAAAGATTAGGAATCGTTGGAGAATTTCTTTGCTTCATTGGATTATTTATTTAATCTATTATGGAATCTTTTCTATACAAATTTTCCAATAACACGTGAATTCTTTTTACTGTTCTTTGAATTCACATTGTTTTGCTTTCTTTATATTAGTGTTAAATGCAGTTTGCAAAACTGATAAACATCTTTATTTTACTTTATTTAGAGAAATAGTGTCCTTAAACATAAGTAATTCTATCTCTAATGTGACTAAATACTTCATACATTTAGGTTTCCTTCGTTAATCTTAAGCATATATGTTAGGTAAAAGTTATAACTCAGTTACACACTGCATTTTATATATGGATGCAGATGGGGTTTTGATTAAAGTTTAGAGTTTGTGTTATTTTATTATAGCAGTAAAATTCCATTAGCTTAGATCAGATGACCACACAAATAACCTATTTGAAACTCTCAAAGTATGCAAGAAAAACAAACTTAAAAAGCCGAGAAGATAAAGCACTTTCAAACAGAAAGAAATTCAAGGTTGATAGAAAAGAAAGTCATGTGTGAAATAATTTAAATAATACCAATATTTTTTATTAAGACATCACAAAGTCTGAAATTAAAATAAAGTGAAAAAAGAGGAAAGTTTAATATGTAAATATATATTGGGCCACGAAAAGACCACAGCAGCCTGTGATATGAACTTATTGAACAGAGTTGGGGCTGCTGATCAGAGGACGTTGGATGAATTTAGGAGGATCCTGAAGACAGACTCCTGGCTTTAAGCCCTATAGCCTTTCCCTAACTCAAATGTGCCTATTTTAAAAACAGAAGATGCACATTTACCTGACAACAATACTAGAAAAAAAATTAATGAATACATAAATAGTTTCGCTGGCTGGTTTCCCTGCTTTTATGTACTTTACAAATAATGTGAATTGTACGCCTTGTGGACCATGTAGTCTTTGCTGCCACTGTTCATCTCTGCTTCAGGAGCCTGAAGGTAGCCATAGGCAGTGCGTTAGTGAACTGATGTGGCTGTGTGTCAATAATACATTTATGAAAACTTAAATTAAATTAAATTAAATTAAATTAAATTAAATTAAATTAAATTAAATTAAATTAAATTAAATTAAGTTAAGTTAAGTTAAGTTAAGTTAAATTAAATTAAATTAAATTAAATTGCTTTCAACCATTAAAAAATGTAAAAACCATTCTTACCTAGACCTCCTCACCAAAACTATGGTTGTCTGGGTTTGGCCGACAGGCCATACACTGTAGATATCCCTTCTGTATAAATGAAATCACTACCACTCCCCATCACCTCTGATAAAGGGGATGGATTTATATTGCTGTTGTTGTATTTGTTAGATGTTTCAACACATATTTATTTAAATATATACAGATAGGTTATTGAAACGAGTATTTTAAGATTTGCAAAAGCATACTATGTTCTTAAGCTGGAAAGAAATTTAACGAATTCTAGTAATTTCTGTATTGCATTCCTCATCATTGAGATTGTTTTGTATTTAATGTGTTTCAAAAAAATTAGCATGACTAATTATGTCTAATTTCTTTCTAGCTTATGAATTTTCTAAAATTAGACAACAGGTTTTATCAAATTCTTTAGTATCTCAGTATTTAGTATAATGTTTTACATCTTGCCATTTAAAGTGTGGTCCTCAGAACAGCCTCAGCATCACCTGGTATCTTATTAAAAATGTAGACTGTCAATTTTCAACCCAAATATGCTTAACCAGAGTTTGCATGTTTAACAAATGATTCCTATATACAGTACAGTTGAGAAGTTCTGTTCTAGCAAACAGTGAGCACTTAGATATTAATAATGAATCACTAGCATATGTCCAACTTAAGTAATTTCCTTAGGTTCTGTGCAAATAAGTTTACCTAAAAAATATTGTAACTTTATGCATTAAAGTTATGCAAGTATCGGACCCTCCTTTACTGCAAGATCACTTGGATAACAGCATTGAAACTGACATCCATTACTTGTGGCCATTTTGTGGATGAAGGGAAATATTTAGTTTATATAAACATTATCATGGGATTTCAATAATGTTAATGTGGATTTTACATAATTTAGGTAATTAAAAATTTTGAGAAACACTTTTCTGGATTGCTATGTAGCTGATTTCTTATAATGCCATGTGGATATATATAGCTAAAGGTAACCTTGAGGATTGTGAGAGGTGGAGTCAAAACAACAAACATTGATAATTTAATGTATTTCTCAGAAAAATAACTAACTGATAATCAAAATTGGGCAAACTTTCATCCAAAATATAAAATCTTTATAGTCTGTACTCAGACTATCTTTTGAATAAATATAAAATACATCTTGCTATTCCATTCATTACATATTTAACCAACACTGAGCCTTTTCTCATTCAATAGGACTTATTTACACAGACATAGAGGACATAATAGCTTTCTTCCCTGCAATTCTCTAGTGTCTTCTGCACCTCCCACAAGTAAGCCCTTTAACTTCCCTTAGTACTCTGGCCTCAATATCTCTGCAGAACTTTCTACATATGAATAGCTACAAGTCATTTACAGAAGATTATAAAATAAAAATATGTAATAATTAATATGCAGTAAATTAATCGAATGAGAATATGAGGATAATAGAGGATTAAAGAATTCTGTTTGTGTGTAGGATAGTAAATGTGTATGGTGTTCCAGGTGGATGTTGGACACTGAGCTCAGGGATCATAATAAAGGTTGCTAAAGGATAATGACAAATACATTTCCTTACATCATTATTTTTTCTTTGAGACTTAGATGCTAGTTCTATAAAAACAAACATTTGAGAACCAAAAAAAAAAGATATTATACAGCTAAAGAAAATTTTAGTATTTTTCTCTATATTTTATTTGCTCATACAATCAATGAGTACTAATTTAGTATCTATTATATCCCAGTCATTTTGTCGGTGTTGGAGATATAGCAATGAAGATAAAGAACAAAATTCCATCCATCATGGAGCTTATGTTTTATTGCCTAAACTTAGATAGTGTCTATAGTATGCCAATTTCTGTTCCTTACAACCTCACTCTTCTGCAGGATGGACTTATAATTTTCATATTACAGAGGAGATAAATGGGACAGAGAGCAGTTAAGTAATTATCCAAGATGACATAGTTAGTATTGGGGAGAGAAAGGTTCTAAAGTTATATAGTCAAAAATAAAAAAATAATAATTATTATGTTATTAAAATATTATCTTTTTTAACAAATTTATTGGGGTGACATTGGTTGATAAAATTCTATAAGTTTCAAGTGTATAATTTAATAATATGTCATATGTATATTGCATGGTGTGGAGAAGGGTAAAAAGGGTGAAATATATGGTAATGGAAAGAAATTTGATTTTGGGTGGTGGAATATTATCTTTAAGAGACACAAACTGGGAAAGATAGATGAATAGTGAGATTAAACAGCCATAAACAACAGTTGGTAAAACTGATGTAATGTGCTCTTGAAAAAAAATAATGGAAATTTTAATATTTTGGTATTTATAAATTCTGTACTTAAGGTAGAAAGTATTCAGATAGTTAATATACAATGACAAAAATATTAGTTAAGGATGCTCAATGTCAGGAATTCAAATGTTTGGGAATACTTTAGTATACATATTTGGTAGTTTTTTTATATTAGCTAAATATTATATAATCATTAATACCTAGAACCAATGAGTGAAATATATATAAAATAATTAGCCTTTGTGAATATATTCAGATGTTGCTTACAGAAGGCAAATTCCTTCCAATGTAATTTTAATCAATAAAAATAGCTTACAAATTACATACATTTGCCCATTTTAGGCATAAACTATTTTGGAAGAAAGTTTATACTTAAAATTATTCTCTATTCAGTATATTAGAAAATTCTCTATTCAGAGTATTACAAATGTAATTTGAACATTAGCCTAATAAGTGGCACTCTAATGAGTTATTTTCTACTCACAGTAGCTTTCTGGTTTGTGAAATGCTTCACTTCTTTTATGTATGTTCATTTAACAATCATCAGTTTTAAAAGTTTAACTTTTTTTTTTTTAATTTTCACATTGTCTAGGACTGCCTCCAAGTTCTAGCTTCACAAGTGTATACTTAGAGTTACTTTTATATAGTGTCATGAGATCTTTGGGCAATGTGGTGTTTAGATTAAATTACAGAAAGCTGGCCATTCCCAGCCCCCTTCTGAGTCACTTCTTTTTCCAACCCAGAGGTCATCAAAGTCAACTAGATCAGAGTAGAGAATCTGACCCTAAGAGAACCCATCTACAAAGGACTGTGATCACCTAAAGCAATCAGATTTAGGGAACTGTGAGCTGATGATACAAGAGGACCCACAGTGCAAAATGGAGATAGACAGGGTAGCAGAGTCACATGAGCAGATGCACACAAAGGTAAAAGATATAGGAACACATTTTGGGGCCTCTTTGAGGCCTAAGTGACCTTCAGAGCCCCAACCCATGAATCTCCATTTTCATGACACCTTGAGGCTTGGCTGTGCCATTTTGCCTGAGTGAGGCTGGCAACAGAATAGAGATTTTTGTTTTGCTAATTTCCTCAGATATTTTCACAGTGGGTTCAGCCTTGAGCAATAATAAGACTGTTCTTCTCAATGAGAAGAGCCCAGCTCACACAGCCAGAGGGGGAAAAAAAGGTGACTGCTCTTCCTTCTGACTGCTGCCTTAATAAAATACTTATCCCAATTGCTCTGGAGGCAAAGGGGATGACCCCTGATCTTTGCCTCTT
This sequence comes from Cynopterus sphinx, assembly GCA_030015415.1. Taxonomy (NCBI): domain Eukaryota; kingdom Metazoa; phylum Chordata; class Mammalia; order Chiroptera; family Pteropodidae; genus Cynopterus; species Cynopterus sphinx. Next base: position 14,033,490 of record CM057379.1, read on the forward strand.
ATCATCTAGAAGTACCTCAGGCATTATCCTAGAGCTTTGAGTCCTTAGCCTAAAGAATGCAATAGGTGGATGGGCTTCAGCATATCTGAGAATCTTCTGATAGCTTATGTGTCTATAACTCAAAAGTGGTTGTAGGTGGGAAAATCTAGGCCTATTTGTTTTGGAATGATGAGCTTTAGACCAAATATCTTGACTCTCTATATTAAAGTATTAGGATTTCTCTTGATTTTTCTGAATTTATTCTATAACTAAATTTTATTTTCTTGGATCTGTCCCAAGAAAATAAAATTTAGTTACTGCTGCTTTCATTTCAAATGGAGAAGTATCTCTATCTAATGCATAAATAAATAGCTGTAAAAGTATAGGAAACAAAATGAAAACAAAGTCTAAAATTCTTATTGTACCTATACTATTCCTTAGAAGGAACTATCTAAGCTTGTCAGTTCTGTATATTTAAAATAACATGACTGGGAATTTAACAGGCATGAAGTGTTGCAGTATTCATTAAGAAAGGAATATGTTTCATCCTTTCAATAGATATTCGTGTTTTAGACTAGTGAGAATATTTTTCTATAGTGAGACATTTTTTTGCATGATAAAAATATATTTGCTCCCTATAGCTGTGTTCACACTAGAACTTAGATATTAGTTATTTTTATAACTGATGTAATAATCAAAACTTTTTAAAGGTCCTAACCCTGCTAAAAACAGAGAAATTAAATAAACATTAATACAAACAAACAACAAAAATAACTAAATTATCAATTAATAATAGCTCAGTTATCTCAAAGCACCCATGGTACAGTAATTAATCATTGCAAAGTCACTTGGAAGTAGATGTTTTTGCCTGTTATTCTTTTGTGTCACGAACTACTTGGGTGGTGTGGTGAATCTTATGGATTCCTTTTCAAAATAACATTTTTTAAATGAATAAAACAAAAATATAAAGGATGAAATAAAAATTTCATACTGAAATATGGTTCTCAAAACATTAAAAAGTGGCGTAGTAATAGTGGGGTTTATAAATGAAGTAAATAATGAGCTAGCAGATGTAATAATTTGCCTTAAAGTAGTAACTGTTAGGCCAGCAGGGAAAGGGTCAGTCAGATGCCTGTCTGGAGACTTCCCAGCTTGATACTGGGAATCCAGACCTTCTAAATGGGGCCCACCCTAAAGCCCTAGGTGCTACCACACTAATTTGAATGCTCAATTAGCATTTGATTAACATTCCCCACCTTATACCCTTAACACCCACATAATCCCATAAAAGCTGTGCCCTCTCACCCCAGGGCATGACTTCTCTGGTTCTTCTCTCTGGACCAGAGAACCTCTCCTGGGAGCCTTTTCCTAATAAAGGCTTGCTTTTTAAACTTTTCTCAAAGTGTCACGCATTTACCTTACAGTAATGACTATAAAAGATAATTTGATATACCTTCTATAATTGTAATATGATATGAAAATATCTGAGATTTCTATTGTAGAGTCACAAGTATCACTATGTTACTGTGTTTTATTGCTTTTGTTATAAATTGATAAAAGTGCTATATTTTGGTTAAAAGGGGATTGAAAATAATTATTTTTCATATTCAAGTTAATGGATCTCCTAATCTTTTCAGAATTAGATCCCCTATGTCAGATCTCTTTGCTATGTTTTTACTCTCGTTGTAATGATGGTTTTTAGGAGGCAATATTTAATAACCAAGAATATGGCAAATGAAGATGTTATGCTGACCTTGGCCATCTTTGTTCCAGAGTAGCTATATTAGAGGTAGTTGGGATGTTAATGTCTGCCATGGAGTTGGGTTGGCTTTCTCTGTCATCTACTAATGAATTCAACGATGAAGGAAGTCACAGTCTCCACTTTAGATGAGTTCAGAACATTCTATACTGCATCTAGTGACTTGACCCCACTTTGGCAGTGACTTTTGGTTTCCATACCTGCAAAATGCTCAGAATTTCTTATCTAACAGAGCCACTTAACCCCACTACTATGAGCAAATTCAGAACACTCCCAGCATGATATGTACCTTGTTTCTCCACACCCTGGCCTCCAGGCATATGACCTTTTCTTTCACACTGACTGTAGAGTTCATGAGAGGCAGGAGAGGTGCTGCCCAGAATCCTTGTTTCACTGTCACTTTCTCTGTTTACTGCACTATGTCTTAGGTTCATCCTATCCTGTGTGGCAATATTCTAGAGGTCCAAATGGAATATGGCCAAGCCCCACAGCTTTTGAAGCCACATACAGCTAGCATTTTACTTTATCTTCACAAAATTTTGGTCCAGGTCACACAGTATCCAAACAGCTGCAAAAAAACATCAATTTCTTTCTTCCTGTAATTCTTTGACCTGAAGGGACAGGTTTTCCATTTTATCTTCCTCTTTGACAAAATATGATGACAGCCACATCCTACCCTATATTTTCTGTCTTACGGTCTACTCCAATATTATTAGATGATCAATTCTCCAAGGTTTATCCTCCATAGGCTAACAAAAGCTAAAAAATTACTAAAAAATCCTCTATTTTCTTACCAAATCTAATTCTCAAAAGAACAGTTTCATTATGGAGTTAACAGAATATTGGTTATTTGATCTTAAATATTTATTTTCTCTATAAAGTGATAAATGGCATTAATTAAATATCAGGAAGCCAAAGCAACAGGAATTTGAGAAAAACAAAAACACAACAGAAAATGTAAATGCCTGTTTCATTGCATATTATATCATTCTAAAAGTTAAACTAAAACTAAGATTTAGGAAGGCAATTAAGTTTTCAAAACTTTGATTTTCAGTTGCTTAGTTTATAATAAAAGTTGAACTTTTGGAATCGAAGCAGATGGAAGCGTGTTTGATAGACTCTTCTCATTCTACCATTCCATAGTCATTTGTGCAGATTTTGATGGGTTTGCAGAGCTGTATGAAGCAACATATATTATGATGTAAATGCCATCATTATGACATATGCTTAAACTTCTGCTGAGAAATAAATAAAATATCTTGAAATGCCTGCTGTTTATCCCAGCTGTTTATTTCTCACAGCCCATAAATGGAAAAGTCACACAGTTTAGCATTTACATGCTAGAGAGGCATTTGGAAATAATTAAAACCCTTCCAGAGAGTGCTTTTCTTTTTGTTCTGAATTACAATTAACTCATAATTTCTAAAAAAGAGGGCAAGGGCATTAACTGAAGATAAAACGTGTGTGTGTGTGTGTGTGTGTGTGTGTGTGTGTATCCACCCCCTCCCAAGAAAGTGAAAAACTACCAAGAATTGCTTTTCTTTCCTTCCAAATTTTCAGTAATGGAGTAAATAAGTGAGAAGGCATATGTGAAAACAAATATAGGCCACGCGGTCTGTAAGTCTAGCTGCAGTTCCAGTGGAGACAGGATTACTAGCAGGATACTCATTTCTGTGGGTGAATTGGGCAGACTACAATACTGACCTATGCTGACAGTAACACACAATGAATAAGGGCAAGCCAAGGGGGTTGCATTGCCTTCATTTAAAAATGATGAAATGTCTTATGAAATTACAAAAACAAGTTGAAATATTTTACAGTCATAAACTAATATATTTATGTATAAATATTTTAATAATTACTGCTTTTTTTATTATTAATGTACTATAGCCACAAACCTATTACATAAATATTCCCTTTGGCTTAATAGAAAGTTTAAGTCACTTGTTTCTTTAGAGTTGATGTGCTATATTTTAAATTTGTTGTAATGACAATGATTAAATAAATGAACCAATAGATTTTTCTCTACTTTCTCACTCTAATTAAAGATTTATCACTAGATTAAATAAAAATTATATCATAATGACAACATATGCTATTATAAAGAAGCTTCACATTTTAAAATCAGATTTTTAAAATCTAGATGAAACAAATATGATATGAAGAACTCAAACTTTTCACTCATAATAGATTAATAGAACCTAGCAATTAAAACACATTTTTATTACTCTATAAAATAATTAGAGAAAAAATAAACTTGAATTATTTTGTTATCAAGTTAATCCCTTAATTTTTTTCAATATTTTTATTTATGACATCTTTGATCAAACAAATTTTATATATACATGTGTAAAAATTATAGATAGAATCCTTTATTATATGTATTAAACATATTATTAACAATGTTTCATAGCTTTCATGTCTCAATTCGTAATTACATATTTTCTTATGGGTAATCACATTAAATAAGTCCAATTTTTTAAAGTAAGAAGTAAACTTTTACTTAAGAGCAATCTTATTTTGTATGTTGTGTGTATGTATTGGGTGATTGTGTCCATGTGAAAAACAAAATGATTTAGTGTTTAGTACAAATATGTACTGACTTTCTAATATGAATAAGGCAGTAAATGGACCTTGGCTAAATCTTGGCCTTATTCTCCAGGTGATTACATTTGGCACTATCTGTTCATTCATGTGAGATTCACACACGGTGTGCTAAGAAAACAGACTGAGGGAAAGTTCTAGTTAGAAGTCAACAAGTGGGATCAGAGTAAAACTTTTTTAAAAGAGCCTGGACTACTAGTTTTTGTTAAGCTTTCCAATATTTAATGAATAAAAAGGTTCATTCAAATTCTTTTAGGTAATTTATTCTCTCTCTTCCAGGTAGGTAGTCTAAAACAAAAACCCTCATGCAAACCGAAGTTAACCTCTAGAGACATATATTTTACATGACAATGCCCAGTAAACACCAGTAAATTCAGCCATTTTAATAGATTTTCAAAATTTTTTATCTGTGTGGTATTTAAGTTCCGTTGTCCTAACAACTAGAGAAAAGGGTCATTTATATGCAAAAATTTACAAAGGTTTAAATTAGTAAACATTGCCATATAAATAGTGTTTCTATGTTTTTAGTAATTTTCTCTTAGAAGACTTAGGAGACTATATCCTCACTCAAGTAAGAGAAAATTGAAATTGGATCAATTATTATAAATATGCTTAAAATAGCACTAGAATTTATAGTATAATCATGAATGTATTCATTTTTAAAATACTCCTGTTAAGATAGGAAGTTAAATGTTCCAAAAATTTATTTAACTAAACATTTATTCTGATCACTGGTAGAATAACATTATATGGCCAAATTCAAGAATATTTTCAGTTTAATAAATTATATTTTTCTGTTTACCCCCTGGACTAAATGTTTAATTTTTAATGCCTATTTTCAAATTGTCACATTATTTCTATCTTTATAATATTAAGTTTTAGTTTATTAAATATACAGATATACATATATTTATATATGTATTTTTAGGAATTATACATTTTAGAATTGACCGAATTAAAATAAAAATTCTAATCAGAGGTTATAGCAATATATTCTGGCTGTTTCAATTATAGGACATTAATTTTATCAGAATACTAACCATACCAAAATATTCATATGATCTTAATTTTCCTCAAGCTCTATCTAAATTTTAGGAATAAGTGTTCTCTCTTAACATTTAGATATTTCTAGAATTTGAATTTCTTTTTAGTCAATACTGTAATCTAAACTGCTATCAGCTTTCTCCTAGTCTAATAGGAAGAACTTTTTAAATCTATAGACTTTGGTTTGTTTTGAACGTTATTTTCACAAAGATAAAATACATCATTTCATAAAACAAATCTTATTCCGTGCCTCACTTTTAATTTAAAACCCATTCGCAGTTTCCCATTGCTTTTAGCCTTAAAAAAAAAAATTATTCTTAAAATGTCCTTCAAAGGGCATTATTTCTGGGCCCTGCATACTCTGTCTCATTCTGTACCATGTCACCATCACTTGTTTTCTTAGTTCTAACTATAGGCATCCTCTTTCAGATTCTTGGATCCATTTACCCCTTGGCCTTTCTACATGATGCATTTTTTTAAGACAACTATTTTCTCTCATTTCTATGAAGACAAATTTAAGTCATTCACCAAAGAGTGGTAGTTTCAGTAAAACAAAATGACAAAAAAAAAAATAAAACAAAGCAAAACTTTCTTATCCCCATAGCCAGGTTCAATCATTATTGTGTGGTTTTATAACATCACATACCATCTTTTAAATATCACATTTGTCATTTCACAGTGTGTGTGTAATGTGTGTGCACGTCATCATGCTCGCTCAGCATTTTTCTTTTCCTTAATTTGGTCTCCCAGCAGAGAAGGTAAATAGGAAACACACTAACAATTTCATGATGTTTAATTCTTGAAGTTAGGTAACAACGAAAGGGACCATTTTAGAGATCAACAATTCTAATCACAATATTATAATTCAAGAAATAATTAGCTTTAGAGTGAAGGAGTAACAAAGAATTTGGGACTCTGTTTTGTTCAAATTGTCCTCTGGCTAAAAATTATTTATGTAATTTTCATACACAAATTATAACCCAGACCTCAAAACTCTCATCCAACCGTGGCATAAGATTAGGCTCTAGGCACAAAATTGAATCATCTTCATCAGACTTCTGTGACAGAGTCTTCAGATTCTGATACTCAGGGGCAGAGATCTGTGACTTAAAATGACAAGTTATCTGAAACCACTCCACACACAGTATACAATCTGAGACAGTAAATTATCTTCCTGTGGCTGCTGTAACAAATTCCACAAATTGGGCGTTTTCAAACAATAGAAATTTATTCTTTCACAGCTGTGGAGGCTAAAAGTTTAAATTATGTTAGGACTGTGCTCCACTTGAGGCTTCTCAAAAAACTTTTGGTCTTTTTCTCTTCCCGACTTTGCTGGCTACAGATATTCCTTGACTTGGTCTACATCTCTTTCTGTGTAACTTTTCACTGCCTTTCTCCTCATGTGTCTCTTCCTTATATTCTCTGTTTCTCTCTTGTGGGAATTTAAATCATATCATTTAAAGATACTCAGATAATCTGAGATAAATTCTTCCTCTCAAAATCCTTAACCATACCTTTTACCATAAAAAGCAAATAATACCTTTTGCCATATAAGATAATATTTACACTCAAGGATTAAGACGTGGACCTAACTTTTAGAGGAATCTCTACCAGCCCACTAAAGATAGGAAAAGGTAATCTGCAGTAAAGGTAATCTCTTGTTTCAAAAAATGGGACATAATAGGAATTGTTTCATAATGATTTTGAAACTGAAGCCAGACACATGTTACCAATTCCTTCTGCACTGAAGGATGGTAAGGAACATTGATTAGAGCACCCTTATGATCCCTGGCATAGTTGTTTTAGGTACTTTGGTATTTTGCTAGCTCTCTGCTCTGGGCTTTTGGTTCTATCTTATTACCCCTTTTCACCTGCCCCACGCCCTTAAAGAAAAAGCCCATTTTTCAGGCTGAGTCGTGTTCTCATACTTTGGAGGCCCTGAGGCTCCTTTTCATTTTAAAGTGTCACTACATCTTTTAATCCAAACCTTTGATACTTCTGTCTATATTCTAAAAACTGGATGAATTTTCTATAAATCTTATTGTCATTCTCTCCATTAGACAAAAGCTATGCCATGAAATATTTTTGAGACAGGACTGTGTACTTTGGGCTGTGGGCCAGAGTGCTGTGTTATATACCATTTATAATCTTCAAAGTCATTATGAATAGCTAAGTGAGTCTATAATGTAACACTTTAACTTTACTTTTTAATAAGATACTTAATGAGAAGTCCACAGTCTGTATACCATTGAGTTTACCCTGATGTTTTGCTGACATTGTCCTGGATTTGATCTTTTATTTTCCCGAGGCCTTTCTTTACTTGGAAAAAATTTTTTCATGCTCCTGCTAGCAAGAAAGAATGAGAAAAGTTGTTTTATTTTCCAATATCACAAGTACTGTGTTAGATATATTTTTTATCATCCACATTAAATAGACGGCGTTTCAAACATTCTTCTTTAAATAATAAACCCAGTTTATTTTCAGCCTCCATAGACAATATTTGTGTTGCCTTTCTATCATCCTCATAGCCAATGCAGTGTAAAATATCTTAGATTTTTGGACAGAAACACCATAACTCTGGTAATAACAACTGTATCAAATAGGGTTCATTCAGGGAAGTAGAATCAGCATGAGGATTATGGAATAAAGAATTTACTATATAAAACTTTATATAACTGTGTCAAAAGCAGGGAAATTTAAAGAATCAGGGTAGAAAGCAGTAATAAGACTCTTGAAACTAAAGGGGTGTCTGGGAGACCATGTACATCCTGCTGCTGGAGTAGAGACATGAATAAGAGGTTTTGGAAAAAGCCTGTAGAAATATGTTACATCTTTATATCTATTTCATTTATAAGACTAGAGCTAAGTGTCCAGTAGTAAGTTTAGGGCTGCTATATATAGTCAGTATATTTGATTTTCATCTTTCTAAAAGTATGATTTCTAATGGGCATTAGGCCAAAGAGATATAGCAGGTAGAGGGAAATTTGGGCTGGAACAAAGCCAGTGTTAGACTAGTATTAAAGAGGAATTCAATTTCATAGAAATAGGTGGCTGAAAAAACTGCTTGTTTAGAATAAAAACAATGGAGGAATAAAGTCAGAAGTAAGAAAGAGCAATATTGAAGAAGAGAAGCTAAGGGGATTAGTGAACTAAAAGAATTAGGGAATAACATCCAAATTGGCGATATCATTTTATATGTAGAAAACTCTAAAAATTTCATAAAAGTATGTTTGAACTAATAAATGAATTCAGCAAAAATTTTTAGGGTACAAAATCAATGCACAAAATCATTTTTATAAATTAATAATAGACTATCTAGAAAAGAAAATCGATAATTCAATTTACAATAGCATTAAAAAAATACCTAAGAATAAAATTAACCAAGGAGGTAAAAGAATTCATCGACTCTTATTGAAAGAAATTAAAGAAGATACTAGTTAGTACAGACATACTGATGAATTGGAAAACTTAATGTTGTTAAGATGTCATTATTAACCAAAGTGATCAATCTACAGATTTAATACATTCCCTATCAAAATACCAGTGGCATTTTTTTTTTCCTGGAGAAATAGAAAAAAATTCCAAAATTTATATAAAATTTCAAGGGACCACAAGTGTATATCCAAATGCAAAAATAAAAGTAATGATAATGAAGTTGAAACCTTACTTTAAACCACAAACAAACAAATCAATTTAAAATAGATCAAACACCTAACCATAAGACCTAAAACTATACATCTCTTAGAAGAAAACAGAGAAAATCTTCTAGACATTGGATTTGGTAATGATTTTTTGGATCAGATACCAAAAACATAGGCAACAAACATACAAATGAATAAATTGGAGTGCATCAAACTTTAAAACTTGTGTGCATCAAGAATAATCAAGAATACAATCAACAGATTGAAAAGGCTACCTATGAAATGAAAGAAAATATTTGAAAATCATATATATAATAGGAGGTTAATATCCAGGATCCTATAAAAAAATTCCTAAAAACTCAACACCAAAAGAAACAAAAATCAATTTAAAAATGGCCAAAAGCCTTGAATAAGTATTTCTCCAAAGAAGATATACAAATTACCAATTGGCATGTGAAAAGATGCTTAACATAATTGATCATTAAGGAAATGCAAACAATGAAATGTCACCTCACATGCATTCAGATAGCTACTCTCATAAAAACAGAAAATTAGTGTTGCCGAGAATGTGTAGAAATCGGCACAATTTGATGGGAAAGTAAATTAAAGCAGCTACAGTGGAAAATAGTATGTTGTTGGTTCCTCAAAGAATTGAAAACAATGTTACCATAAAATGTGGTAACCCCCTCTGTGTATACATCCAAAATAATTGAAAGCAAGAACTCAAATATTTGTATACCCATGCTCATAGCAGCATTCTTCAAAATAGCTAATAGGTGAAAACAACCCAATTATTCATCAATAAATGAATAAACAAAATATTTTAAGTACATACAATGAAATATTATTTAGTTTTTAAAAGGAAGGAAATTCTGACTCATACTACAACAAGAATAATCACTGAAGACTTATGCTAAGTAAGATAAACCAGGCACATGCACGCACACACACACACACCCCAAATATTGCATACTTCCACTTGAATAAAGTACCTGGACTAATAAAGCATGTATAAACAGAAGATAGATTATTGGGTGCTAGAGACTAGGGAGAGGAGGAAATGGAAATTGTTGATTAATGGTTATAGAATTTCAGTTTTGTAAGGTGAAGACTCCTGGAGATTGGTTGCAGAACAATATGAATATGTAATACTATTGAACTAAACACTTAAAAATGGTTAAGATAGTAAATTTTGTTATTTATATTTTACCATCAATAAAAATAAGGAAAAAATTTCAATAAAAAATAGAAGAATTAGATTCTATTATAGAAATCAATATTAAAATGTTTTCAAGAAGTCAAGAATATGTTTTAAAGAATAGTAGGACTCAAAGGTCAACTTTATATCCTCTCTATTAAAACATTATATGTTGATCTCTAGATAAACAATCTGAAAAAATAAACTCATATCTAAAAATACTTCCAATAACTAATATAGTAGGAGGATTGAAAATATACCATTACCTTTGTCAAAATAGTGTTAGTGATGCATTGAAATGGGGAAACAATGCTGTAATAATTAGGAATGTGAATGGGGATTAAAAATGAATATAGTCTACCATGGATCCTCTAAAAATGGAAATATGGGAGCCGGAAATCATAGGTATAGGAGTAAAGGCAGATGTTACTCAAAGCTTAGCTAATTGACTGGGGCTGTGTTTTACAACAGGATTTTACAAGCTGCCAATGAATGTTGCTTAGATAACACTTTCTCTAGGAAGTAATCACTGACCTATCCACCATCCTTGACTTGGCTGGATCATCCTGCTAAGTTCTCTCTGTTTAACTCTTCATAGTTACAAGTCTCTGTAATTTCTTGCTTATTTTTTCTCTTAAATGACTTCTACTGAAGGCAAACTGTGTCCATCGTGTTTACCATGGTGTCTGCAGTGCCTGGCATAGCACTCAAAACAAAGCACATAAATAAGTATGAATTCTAGTTTAAAGAACAATAGTTTTATATTAAGAAAGCACAGGGAGACTTTTAGAAATGTGCATTCAGTTATAAGAGATTCTTATGCTGGGGCAAAGATGGAGAAAGAGAACTGATAACGCAAATGAAAAGGTCAACTAAAATACACATACAGTAATTATGGCAGGGAGCAATATTTACTGTAAGTTCCTCAGATACTCCAAGTTCTAGCCAGTCCCAAAACTAATGAGACCATAACGGAACTGAAAGCCTTGTGACCATACTTTAAAGTGATATGTTAATAGCAATTCTGGAGTAGGTTCACTAGTTAGCCTTAGAGAGTTCAGCTAAAGTTTACAGAAGTTTAATGAAATAAATATAAATGAAACCAAGAACTAAGAGTTTAGAACGTTATAATTGTCACTCACAAAGGCAATAAAATCTTCAATAAGACACAGGAGTTTTAAAACCTAAACTTCTAGTTTACCAGAGGTTTATATGCAGGATTAAATAGATTTTAGATGGCATGATTAAGATAGCTGGTAATAATTTTTTCATTTAATATATCACTTATTTTTACATATATAATTCTTTGCCCAATTTTCATGGACTATTTTCTCTTAATAGACTTAATTTTCTTTATTTGTCAAGGTTCAGAAAAAGAACATCTAAAATTTTTTTGACCAATGCAATATGTGGTTTTGTGAGAATTTAGGAGAACTACAAAGTGAGAGGAAACACAATCCTCAACCAAACAAGATCTCTCTGACACTCATTGCAAGTCCAGGGTACTTGCTAGAAAGTCTCACAAAATTCACGATAGGCTGGTTGTGACTTATTACAGGGAGTGAGTACAGATTAAAAACAACCAAAAAAAAAGAAGCACAGAATGGAATCTGGAGGAGCACTAAATGCAGAGCTTTGTTCATCTTTCTGTGGAATCAGGAGATGTCACTTCTTTGGTATCAATGTGCAACAATATCCTAAGGTTTCAGTTTTGCCAACTGGGGCAGCTCAGCTCATTTTTTACCTTCTGTATACAGCTGTTACTAGTGTTCCACTTGCCTCATACTTGATTACAGCCTCCACTTCAAATGATGCTGTGTGACCCAAAGCCCTACCCTCTATCACATTGTCTGGTGTTCTGTCCTGGTCAGCCCCCCCGCCCTAATCTGGTGTGGTCAGGCCTCTCCACAAAAACACTCCTGTCAGGCAAAATACTCTAAAGAAGATTATCTCCCTGAAGCCAAACTTCTTTCAGAGTGAAGTTAAATTCCTTACAACACGAATACATTTACCAAGGCCACATTGTGTTATTATTTTAAAGATTTGCAATAGTAATTTATGAGGTTTCAGACAATATTGTTTGTAAAGATTTTTATTCTTTTATTCTGCTACAATATTAACAAATGTTTACTAGGAATATAAAAAAAGACTCAGCCCCCTCCCATTTATATTTGAACACAATCCCACTTATATGCCAGTTTGAAGATGTGGCTTGCTTGTTCACTATCCTTGACTTACCATAGAGTTAATTAAATTGTATGCTTTTCTTATATAATCATTTGTGCAACTTCTATGATTAACCTTCTATAGTCATTTTTTTCTGCAATAATCTAAAATAGACTTTTGTGTATTTAGCTCATTTTATTGTATGTGTTCAGTGATATTAGAAAAATGTCACTTAATTTGCAGAAATTAAATCTAAATAATTTTATTGTCCATAAATCTTATATTTATTGAGAAGAAGCCTTGCTATCATGGGATGTTTTTCTATTAGAAACTTTGACAAATGTGTTGTAACCATAGAAATGATTTGCGAGACAGCAGGAGTAGCCAAAATAGATTAAATTAATGTGTTAGGTTGAGTGTTCACACAGCATGCTTTACTTTAATTGATTACTCTATGGCCAAACTTAAATTACTAATATCGGTGCTGATAGAAGAAAATGAATATTTAATAAAACACCCTTTGTATCATAGTAACAAATTAATCTAAGTAAAAAAGCTATCATTTGTAATAAGCTTTCAAGGCTACTTTGGTATCTTGAATACATGCAAGGTTAAAGAGCTTATAAACACAAAGAGCAGAATAAATTGAAATAATTTTTAAAAAGTCTCTGCAATTAACTTTGAATTATGATGCATTTAATTTTAGAATTAAGTAACACACTTAAATTGAGAAGAAGTGGCGATAAATTGTTTCTAGCCTTGAAATTGCAAAAGACACATTTATCAATGTGTTATTTAGAATAAAATCGTATCAACAAAAATAATAGAATGAGTAAATAGAAACATGATTAATTTATGAACTTTATAACTGACTTAGAGTCCTTTGATTTTTTACATGTATATAATCTTAATACAAATATTTCACGGATAATGTACATTTGCTTCTTCAGCCATTAATCATCATCACCATCATCATCATCATCATCATTATCATCAATACAGCAGATTCTTTGGAATAAAACACAAACCAATAACATTAAGAAATATCACATTACTAAAATTAAAAAAATAATAACTATATAACTAAGAAAAAATGTCAAGATCGTAATGAAAGTAAAAATAGAACAATATTGCAGATAAGAAAAGGAAGGCTAATTTTATGCATTTTTAAACAGTACCTTCTTTAACTCTCAAACATAAAAATTTTGCAATCATTAATTTGGTTAAATTCTTTAATCTGGAGATGTGTTACAAAAAAGGAATCTTGTGTACACTATGATATCAAAAGTGTGTCATACACTAGTGGCTTATTATGACTGCTGTACTCCAACTGTGTCTCTGGCTCCATGGATTTTCTTCCATTGTATGCTAAAAATGAAAATCAGTGATTGAGAAAAAATTAATTTTTGTTCTTTATTCCACATTCCTCCTGCAGTGAGTCAATTAGAAGATGGAAACATTACTCTGAAAACCAGAAGGTACAAGCAGAGCCAACTTCATGGGCATGCACCCACTGCAGCCAGCCCAGAGCCCTAGACTTAGAAGGACCAGACACTTGGTTTAACCCTCTACTGTTGCCATCTTAAAATTCTGAAGAATTTTTAAACAAGGGGCACTGTACTTTCACTTTGCACTGTGCCTCGCATTTCTATAGCCATTAGTGAGCACACACAACCGTAGGCGGTGGCAAACATGTAGGAGACATCAGTGTGAAAAACTGTCATGTCTGGCTCAAGCAGAGATTGACTGAATGTAACTGCTGGCCATATGGCTTACATGAACCATTGATTTCAGGAATAGTTGGTGAAAATGTGACTGTTTTCTGAAACCCAGAATAAGCCTGTGATATCAGTTTTCATTCCTTTCTAATATAGCCTGACTCTGCTGAAAATATTCTCGCAGGAATAGTAGCGAAGAGAACATTCTTGACTTGATAACAGCAAATGAATAAACAACCACAATAACAAAAAAAGTGATATCAATATTAAACTGGAAAAATTCAAGGGGAAATTACATTGAGTACAAAGAGGATTATATTATAACAATAAATGCATTATCCACATACAGTGTGTAATAGAATGAACAGCAAACACTTAGAATAATGAGAACATGATTAATTCAGTCTTACTATGTAAGTGGATATCTTTAACTCATCCCTCAAAATGTCAAGTCCATAGAAAAGTCAAAACTGATGAAATTTTTGAAGAGCTTAATTAACAAGTTTAAGTTATAAGTTTATGTGAAAATTTAAAATTAGACCAAACATACATGTAAAGAGTTTTCAGTTGTCTGAGAAACCTTCAAAATTTACATCCTCAGAGTAATAAATACAGTTTAATCAATTATTAAGTAGAAAAAGATTATAGTTTCTGGCCTCAGTACAGTAACCTGAGAAATTAATAAGCTTAAGATCAAAATAATTAGTAGGAAATTTTAATATATAACTCATCTAAGTAGCTCTAATTTCTCTAAAAGAAAATCAGAATTATAGAAATTAAGGAATGATGGAACCTAATATAACAAAGTATATAAAATATACTTAAAGCTTTACTCAAAGAAAATATGAAAAGTTATGAATTCTTACATTATTAATATGAGTGAAAGAGTGAATTTATATCATGTTAATTATTAAATTTCAATTATTTATTGGGAAAAATGACAGAAAATTAGATCAAGCTAGAAATAATAACATTCAATGAGAGCTTATTCAATGCTGTGCTACAAATATTATATAAATTATCAGTTTCAGTCTTGAATGATACAATTGTTGGCCCCATTTCAGGCAAGAAGAAAGCACAGAGACATTAAGCAATTTTCCCAAGGTCACATAGTCATGTCAATGGAAGAGCTAATTTATGAATGAGGTCAGTGTAGGTCCATACACCTGAGTTCTTAATCTCTATGCTCCACCCCCAATGCATAATACAATGACTCATATTGACAACATGTTTCCTACTCACCAAGCTCTGTACTGAGGGTTTTCTACATTTTAATGAATGAGAGGAAAAAAGGCTAAATAGATTTTTTTTAAAAAACCTTGAAAACATGAAAACATGAAATTTAAACACATAAGGACTATTATGTTCACATAGAGTAATTTTACTCTTTTGGGACATATGCTATTGACTAAGTTTTATTTTAAGTTGTGAAGGTCATTTCAGCTGATTTTTCTGACCCTAGCTATATTTTTCCACTTTGTTTTGTTTTGAGTAGATAGGAAGTTGATGTAAATAGAAGCCTCACAGAGGGAGACAGCAATCCTAGAACTATGACAAGGTACATGTCAGTGGATACTGGAAAACAGAGATCATGGGTAAAGACAGATAATAACTTTAATCTATTTGGTATGTCACTAGCAGTACTTCTGCCAGGGCACCATCATAGCTACCATTGCTAGAGCTATCAGGATATATCTACCATCACTGTGATGACCCCCAAAACCTCAAACTTTCCCAAGACCCCCAAAACCTTAAACTTTCCCAACTCTTCAGCCAAATATCCCACTTTGAAAGGACTCATGGAAATGTGCTATTGGTTAAACTTGGGTCACACGTCTGACTATAGCACTCCATGAAGAAGCTACCCTCTCCACTTCTATAAATTAAGGTGAGAAATACATAATGGGCATGGAAATTCTCTTCTGTCAGACACATGGTAACACAAGAGAGTTTGGCAAATAGGTATCCGGGCAGCAAACGTATGCACAAAAAACAAAAACTCACATTTAAAAATACATAGTTGCTTGTTTTTCTTGTTTTTCCATGAGATTCACAAGAACGGAAACTATTCCATAGTTTCCATCATTTGTTACCTAAACGATTTTTTCTTGAATTCATTAGACATTCAATAAAAGCATGTTTAACAGAGTTGGTGAATATTTAAATACATACATACATACATACATACATACATACATACATACATACATAAATGAAAAAGTAAGTTTTTTTCTAGAAGTTCATAGAACACCTTCACCAAACAAGCAAGGCCCATCAGAGATATCACAGAGTAATAGCATCATACCCAGCTAAATGCATACATTTTTATGTAATCTGTAACTGACCAGAACATTTTATAGTTTGCCTTAACTGTCATGAAAATTAAAAGGCAAAATCTATTCGTACTGAAAGACAGCAAAAATATCAACATATTGCTTACGTGTTGTTGATATCATGTACCATTTCCTGCAAAATGAAGAATGACAAATTACAAATTACATGACCTGTGAAACACACTATCATTTACCGCAAGCCTTCCTTCGAGAATTTTATGTAGGATAAATAGGCTGTCAAAAAAAAGAAAAGAAAGAAAAGAAAAGAAAAAATATGCCTTATAAAACTGTCATCTATTTGAGCAGCAGATTTTTCTATGGATACTTTTTTTATTATTAAATAACAATGTTGAGATAAATATATATATATATATATATATATATATATATATATATATATATATATTAGAGTTCTGCTTTGAAGAACTTTCAATAAAAACCTTCAAATTGCCTTGAGGGTGAATTAAATTAATTCATTCATTTTGTCAACATTCTAAGAAAGAGATTTCACAAGTGAAAGAGTAAAATTTAGTTTGTTTATTTTATTTACTCAGGAAACACATGAGAATTTTGAAAATTTTAACTACAGGTAAAATTGCTTTTTTGGGAACTAACTTCCCCTCTCTTTTTGACTCCTTTGAGACCTAATAAACTCACAGACATCATCAACCATAAATCCCATGTTTTGAGAGATTGCTTAAAATGGCTTCCGGATTATAAAAATTACTTTGTATATTAAAATATCACGCATGGCGATGCAATTTCAGTTTTATTCATACCGGAAAGCAGATTGGTTGTTTGGTAGATTTAGGGATAGGTGATGGAGTGGAGTGGGGTGCTGCCTGCTTAGGGTGTTAGGGAGGGATGCTCAGGGAAGCCCATGGAAGCTGTCAGTTGTGGAGAAAATACACAGGAGCTCACTGCCAGAGCATTAAGCACGGTGGTGACCTACGATGCCTGAACCTGGAGCTGGCATTTCAACCATTTTATTCTAATCCTATATTGAGTAGTTTTTGCTTCTGCCAGTTCCATTCTTACGGCATTTTTTTTTTTAAATGTAGGACCAATCCACAATCTGCCCTTATGCTTACTGTTGCAATGATTTGTAAAATAAGTTTGGTAAGAGAATTGTTTTTTCCTCTCCATAAGATTAGTCATTTGATCCATAGTCACATGTTTTCCCTCTTTTTTTCTTCTCAAGTGAGGGGGGTTTTATTTACAAACAGTATTTTCAAGTGTGTCTCACATTTGACCAAAATATTGCCCTTATATTTTGTAAGTGGAATTCTTTTAATCTGTCCTCTTCTCTAAACAATGCTGAGTTTTCTATCCCAGTACAATCAGGAGATAAACCATTCAGTAATTAGAATGGGAGCAGTTTATTAAAAGAACGAATACTTAGTTACAGGCGAGTAAAGAATGCTGTGATAGCAAATATAGCCACTTCTACTTTTGTATACAATACAGTAGTTCCTCTCCCACTTTGTCCCTTCATTTTATCTACCCCACTGCCCAGGCTGAGGCTCAGAGCCACCTGGGTTGGGTGTGGCTATAGCCCACTCTCCCACCAGAGTGTACAGGTTCAAGGAGGTTCCAAGGGAAAATTCTGACAAGCAGGAGACGGGAAGCTCCATTTGAGGTGGAGGGGGTGGGTGTTGGACTTGCAGGTAAATGGCTGAGGTACCCACTGGGATGCTGCTAAACTGAGATACCACAGAACTAGTTAGGAAGCTGCCTTCAGGATACACTGAGGGTCACTCCAGCTTTAGTGTCCTGATCATGGGCTGAATACCTTAGGTGAAAGATAAAAAGAGGAGTGGGGAGACAGGAGAAAACCAAGCCCCTTTCTCTAGCAATGTCCCAACAGTGTCTTTTACTGGCAAACCTTAGTATCTTGAGAGCTGGCAAAGAGTAAATATTTATAAAAATGTATCATTTGGGGTTAATACAAGAAGATCATTCAAGACTCAATACATCATCTTCAGTAGAGTAGCCCTCCTTTATCTGAAGTTTCGCTTTTTTCAGTTTCAGTTACTTGTGGTCAACAATGGGTCTGAAAATATTAAATGGAAAATTTCAGAAATAAACAATTTATAAATTTTCAGTGGCCACTGTTCTAAATCGTGATGAAATCTCACAAGTTCAGCTCCATCACTCCTGGGGATGTGAATCATCCCTTTGTCCAGTGTCTCCATGCTCTATATCCTACATGCCCCTTAGCAGCGCACTCACTGCCTCAGGGACCAGATCGACTGTCATGGTAGCTCAGTGCTTGTGTTCCTTATTTTACTTAAGTTTTATTATAGTTTATTGTTATAATTGTTGTATTTTATTCTTAGTTATTGTTGTTAATCTCTTACTTGCCAAATTTATAAATTAAACTTTATCATAAGTATGTATGGGGAGAAACATAGTGTATATTATATAGGATTCAGCACTATTCACGGTTGTAGGCATCCACTTGGGGTATGGAACATATGTATCATCTGTGGCTATATGCAGACTATTGTAATTTGAAAGTTTGTAATTATCATGAAGACAATGGAGATCTTAAATACATAAATAGACTGAAAAATCTTGAGCCAAAATAATTAGTTTTTAAAAAAGGCATGAAAATACACCAGATTAAAGTCAAAGAAAGTAAAAGGAAGGTACCACCAGCAGAGTCAACATTAATGAAAGAAAACACACTGTTGAGAAAATCAATAAAGCCATTTTTAAAATCTAACACTGCAGGCAAGCAAAAATGAAAGATATTTAAAATAAATATCCATGGGCAAATTACATATCTATACAAAAAAATGTAAAACTCTATTCCAGTCTTGTATCATACACAAAATTCTTTTCCAGGGCAACTGCATATCTGTATGTGAAAGATAAAATAATGAAGCTTCCTGAAGATAACACAGGGAAATAATTTTCTGATCCTATTTTAGGCAATGTTTTATTAAACAAGACATTTAAGTAAAAAGGTAAAAATGAAAACCGGTAATTTAGACTATATTCAATTTAAGAAAGTTTGTCATTTAAAATAAGGGATTTAACAGGCAGGCCCCAGAATGAAGATATTTAGTTATACACAGACACAAACACACACACACACACACACACACACACACACACACACACAAGATTGAATTTTGAAAACTGCTGGCAGTCTTTGGTCATTTAATATTAGAATACATTTGATGGTTTTTGTTTTTTTACACTTTTTAAAAATACATTTACATCATTTTCTTGGTATTAGAAAAAATACTTTGTGATATAAAACAATTTATTATTTCTTAGTTTTGAAATTCTCTTTCCAGGTGTTCATTTTCTAAAACCAAAATAAACAGCTCTATGCATAAATTTAATGTGAATTGTTTTTAGAATTTTTCAGTATAGTATCTATAAAGTGAACTGTTAAGTCAAAGGACATGCATTACTAAAGCTTTTGGAAAATTGGTGTCTCGTGTATCATTTAAAAATATTTTTCATCAGCAAGCATATACAAGTACTCTACAGACTATTTCTAGAAGAATATGTCACAGTATTAATTTTTTTTTCTATGTTCCCAAATATCATTAGTATTATCTTTCATACTTTAGGAAGAAAAGATATTGCCTTTTGTGTGTGTGTATGTGTGCTGTGTGCTTGTGAGAGCAAGAGAGAGCAGAAGAGACAGAGATCCTAAATATTGTAATGCCAGCAAGATTTTGTCCTTTGTTTTTTAGCTATGTAAAAAAAAATCAAAATACTAATTATTTTCTGAAAATCTAAATGATATTCTAAAAGATACATATTTTCATAAATTTACTAAAGTATACTATTTTATTCTCAATTAGCTTAGGTGCTGCATATGTAATTGTAAGACTAGCTTGCAAGATTCTTTTCAGAACTGCAATTAGTTGTAATGCAATAATTCAGGAAGTTTTTCTGAAAGCACAAATTTGATCATATTAAAATAGTTTCAAATTTTCTTCTTGGATGAAAGCTTCTTTTATAGTGCAAATGTATTTTAATGAGAAATTTACATTTAAAAATCATATTAAAGGAAAACTTTTTACTGATATATGTCAGGAAATAAATAATATTAATGCTAAATACATATCTTTTAGGGAAAGAATAAAATAAACTTCAATATGTTTTTATTTAACAAAAGTTCCAATATTTTGTAATTATCCTTTGAATGAAAGTTGAATCCCATTTTCTTTATTCTAGCAACAAATCTAAGCATTTCAAGAGGTAAACAGTGATTCTTTGATGATTTACTTCAAAGTATGTAAAGGAAATTAATCAAATTAATGCCTCCTTTCTACTGGAAATAAAAATTACTCACTGATTTGGACTAAGGGCATTTCACAAGACCCTAATGAGTACTGGGAAGAGGAAAGAAAGTATTAAATGTTAGAGAGAAGATTACAAACTACTCAAACTCTTTTCTTATGCCAGATTGGAAATGTAAATGAGTGAAACAGCCCCCAATCCACCCCCAGGCTTGGAAACAATGCAAAGTGCCACAGTCTGCCTAGAGGTGGCAGCTGCTACCCAGCAACCATGGACACTTGCCACACTGGACCAGGCTTGGCAGACACTCCAATATTGGTGGAAAAGACAGAAATTCATATTTTAATGTGAACTTTCTCAATTTTTGAATGTTAGTGTTCACAAAAAAAAAAGTCCTTGTGAGCTGAACAAAATGAGCTGGGAAGCTCCTCCTCATTAAATGAACAGAAAAAAAAAGCATCACTTGACTTTGGACATGCCTCATCTCCAGTCATTTTAATCAAAGTCCTTGAAAGCATTTCTTGCCAAAACCAGTTGGTTAAAGACCAAGAAACTTTAATCATATACTTAAAATCAGTGAGATTGTTCGTATATTTCCCAATAATCAAAAAATTGTTTCTTATTTGAAAAGGGGGAAAAATTTGAAAAGGTTATTTTTAAAAGTCACTGTAGTACATATATTTTCTGAAAGGGTAATTAATCTCAATATTCTGTTAGCCTAAAATGTATGTTCTCCTTCCATCTCTTCTAAATCTCTGATGAAATTCTTATATATATTCAAAATCGTAGCTGGAATCATGGCTAAATTGTATTGGCTCCTTAGCCAGACTCTCAGATTCTGAATCCAGTTCCGGTGCTCATAGCTGTTTCACCTGATGTGTATTACTTAAACTCTCTAAATCCCAGGTTCCTCATCTGAAAAATCATGGTCATTAAGGAACCTAGTTTGTAGACTTGTTATGAGAATTTTGGAAATCTTTAAAGCCATCACCATAACAAGTGAAAAATAAGATGTATCTCATATATTTTAGTTATTATTATGTCATTTGAAGTCACTCAATTTTTTCTAGTATACATGGTAATACTGCCAAAGGTATTTTATTACAAGACATTTTTCTCTCAGTCAAAACTTCACACATTTATAGCAATCACCTTCTTGGAGAAAAGAAGGTGATTACTATATGCTGCACATATCTAAGGTATGTTTGCAATTACGCTCCAAAAAAAGTGGGGGCAGGGCCTGCAGCAGAGCTGGGACTAAAACAGTTTTTTTGTTTTGTTTTTGTTTTTGTCTTTTGTTTTGTTTTGCTTTTGCTTTAATGATACATTTCTATCTGAATGCATTTTGGTTGAAAGTATAGATATGAAATTTTTTGACTGCATTAACGAATAGATTTTGGCAATTAAATTGTAAGGAAAAGAATTTATTAGCAAGAGTAAACCATTATTTTTATGGAGAAACGCATAAGCTATAGTGTTAAGTTATAGTGTTACTTAACATCTGGGTACCTGTCAACCAATTCTACGTGATCGACATAGTTTGCATTCACATCCAGATGTTTCCATATTTTGAGATCTAGTTTGACACATTGACAATATAAATGCTCAATAGAAAATCATATTTTATGGACATTATGAATGAGTCATCACACATTTCCGATTCCTCTAAATAACTATTTCTTAAATGTCACATTTGCACAGCATTAAAAGTTTGAAGCAAATCCTTGTAAAGAGTGTCCTTGTGATACTGGTGATTAAATATATTCCCTTGTTTCTTTCTAATAAAGAAAGCAATTGCCAACTTTATTTGAACTAAGGGAAGCTCTCTGACCACTTGAGATATCCAAAATAGATTTCATTTCGAAGGATGATGTATTATACTAAAATAATATGCGATTATCTTTATTGCCCACTAAAAAATTAAAGAAAATGCAATGCCATGGAAACGGTTATTTTAATGCTTTATTCAAAAGAATAAAAGTTAAATATAGAACTTTGAATTGCTTTCCTCTTTTCTCCTCAGCTCATGGTATGTTAGTATTCTGGAGATTGGGAAATTCAACTTTGCACAATACATCCAACTAATGAGATTGCAGAAACACTATGCTCTCCATCACTTCCTTATCAGTGACAGTCAGTCCATTAAAAGCTCTAACCCCAAGAAGTGAATTTCAGTTTCAAACTTTTACATTCTGAAAATGGTCTTCCCTGGACTGTTGATAAGATGGATGCCACATTTGGTGACAGTTCAAGACACTTACCCTCCTAGAAATGTTTTGAAACCAACAACAGATCTATTACCTTCTTTTACAAAGATATTTTATAGTGCTATTTTTGAACTGTGAAAATCTGAAGGAAGTTTTACTTTTATTTACCTCTGTTTTTGTTTTCTTACAAAGTGTAGTATAAATATATGCAATGCATCTGTAGTCAAATTTTAATTTCATATTTTAGGAAAAATTTGATAGATTAACTAAAAATATCCCTTTGAATGGTGGTGCTATTTGATCTTCTGATATCAGAAAGGTGATGGTTTATTCCTGCATCCTTAAAAATTTTTGCCACAATAAGTTAGACAGACATGCTCACAAATTGAAAATCAGAATTGTAGAATAATTAAAACAGCTTTTCCAAACATAGTGTAGGCCAATTGAAGAGGAGAAATTTAACAAAATCAAGCACATAGATATGGCTTCACCTCCTGACAAGGAAAAAAGAGGAGATTTCTGCCCAGACTGAGGTCCCAAGGAAAGAACCAGGATTGCAAATCATGGCATACAGGAGCAGTTAAATCTTACTATTTGAGATAATTTTATAAATCTGAAGATTTGTTAAGTTCCCTTCTATAGAACAGTCACAAGAAGAACTGAATTCAAAACCAATATTCAATCTCGGAGATTTCAAAAAATAGTAGGGAGCATCATCTGAGACAACTGGGCTTTCAAGAAGAATGACATTTAAGCTACTGCTATATATGTTTCTCAGTGGGGATGGGTTGATGAAAGCACAAATCTAGGTTCCTTGAGCTGTTCAAGTGGTAACAAGTGCCTCTGACATATAAAAGAACCAAGAAAATAATCAATCTAAACTTTAGATGATATGGTGATACTAAAGTTCAGAAAGAAATATCTCTAGAAATGGTGAAGCACAAACTGATTGATAGTACAGAGAAAATAGGAACACTGAGAAACACTGAGTAGAGTGACAAGAACATGGTATGCTGAAGAGGTGAAATTTGTTTCTCTGTCAGGTGCTGAGTTTAAAGTCTGTTTACCAAATGCAGCAAAAGACAGTTGGCTCCCTTTGAAAAATTCCATGCACATCAGAGAACGATGGTAAATAGATATAAGATCAAAGGTATATTTGAGTGAGATATGCTGTGTTTGAACCTATCATATTGAAAATGGCTCTCAAAATATTATAGAAGCTAGGGGTCTGTAGAGAGACTGGTAGGGTGGAAATCAAATAATTTATTCGCATTACTATTACTATTAATTAATATATACTTATATTAATATATAATTAATATAATATATATTATAATATATAATAATAATATATGTTAATTAATAGTAGATAATTAATATTGATAGTAAACACATAGTGACCATTATTTCTATGTTTAGAAGTATGCTCTACATGACTTATTCATCTCTGCAACTAATTAATGTATGAGGAAAAGCTGTATGTCCATATCACAAGTAAATAAATTGAGTATGCTACAGGCTAGGTACCTTCAGAATTATGAAACTAGTGTATGTCAGAATGAGCATTTGAAGCAAGAAAATAGGATTCATAGCCCATTTGATTAAGAAATAAATTATTCCCCATTTTAGCCATATGTTGTTTAACAATAAGAGACTTGACAATCCTATTAAGCATAGATTTAAATATTTTTTTCGCATAAAATCTGGTGAAAAATATGTTTTCAAATGAATCTACTCTAAACATAATTTTAGCTTTTTACCTTCACAAGGTACAAGAAAGTTTTAAATGTTTTCATAATTCAAGCTGACTTATAAATTTATATGTTTACATTAAAACATGATAACTGGGATATATGTGTGAATCATTAGAATAAGTTGGTAAGCTAAACTTTTTGTGTCTAACATGGGTTGTAAATGCTGATAAAAAGAACAATGTGTTGGAACATGCATTTGAACAACAGTTTCCTATTATAAACACCATGTTAAATATAACCGTCCATAGACCTAACTGTAAAATATTTATCACAGCTTTTCTTTTATCCTTTTGCTTTTCTTAAAATAATAAATGAAAAGGATTTAATTTTAGAATGATAAATTATGGCAAAGTTGCTTATTTTGTGTGTCATAAAGATAAATGGTACATAAATATTCTTCAACTTTGTTCTATTTCTTTACAACAAATTGTAACGACTGAACTATTGCTCAGCGATTCCAAAATCACATTTGTCACTTTTTTCCTCCAACGGTGTCAAATTGAAAAAACTTTTGTGATTTATAATTGGATATTTCAATTATAGTTAAAATAAAGACTACATTAACAAACTTGGTGCTGACGATTGTCGATTTTCCTATATTTTTACTCATCTCTCCCCTCAAACTTTTTCAGCCAATGTGCTTGTTTGAAAGGGCTTGGTTTAAATTTTAGTGTTGTTATTTTGTATCCACTTATCTCTTAAACTTTAATCAACTGCTATTCCCCATACTTGTACCTTGTTACAAATGCTCCATTGTGAATCACATGAATGTTTTGAGATCTGGCCCTCATTAGAATAATCATGATTTCAAACACAGTATCTACAGGTTAAATCCAAGCACCTGAAGTATAGAAAGATATTAAAAAACCTAGTCCAAAAAAACTAACACATGAGAAAAACTAGAGCAGCACACAGTGTTTAGCAAACATCTCCTAATATACTCTGAAGAAAAGGAATATTATGGTTCCTATATTTGTTGTCACTTCTATAGTGATAGGGTTAATTAATTGGTCTTTAAATTGACCTAGTTAGATTTTGATGGCTAAGGACCCTTTCCAAATGAACACCTTGTTTGTTTCCACTGAGATAGGATTGGAATTTTGGTTCTCTAAGATGTGTCCTGTTTTATCAACCCAATTTGATATAATTAGCCAATTC
The DNA here is from genome assembly GCA_030015415.1 of Cynopterus sphinx. Classification (NCBI taxonomy): domain Eukaryota; kingdom Metazoa; phylum Chordata; class Mammalia; order Chiroptera; family Pteropodidae; genus Cynopterus; species Cynopterus sphinx. Next base: position 14,059,320 of record CM057379.1, read on the forward strand.
TTAATTCAATGTATTATCCAGTCTCTCCCAATGATATTCATAATTTTGCCAACACATTGACTTAATTAGATTATTCATTATCTTTGAACTTGACTCTGTTTTGAGGCAAAAAAAATGGGTTTAGAGTACATTATAGTAGCTTCTAGGTCAAATATCCCATTTTTAGCTTCTTTTCACATTTATAAAATTAAATCTGTTACTTTCCAGAATATTTTTGAATAAATGGTTAAGATATGTCTAGAGTATATCCATTGCTATTTACACTTCCCTTTGAATTTTATTAAACATTGAATTAAATTTTATCAAGTATAATTTTTTTTCTTAAGATTGAATTGCTATTTCCTAGTGAGATTTGAAATTTGCTTTTTAAAAATATGCTATTCAATCTGTGGCTTGACACATGCAATATTCATTTCAACCTACATCCCAGAACAGTTTAAATACTATCAGAATTAGCTGATTTTTGATATACAGAAAATTCCTCTCTAAAGCCATACGATTCCTATAACTTTTCAACATGGTAGTTTGTAGGTTAAAAAAAAAACCAACATTATTGTTAAATTCATTCATTAATCAATTTTCTTGATGTATTTTAATAAAAATAATTAATTTTATTTAATAATTAAATATAAGAGTACGGAATCGTCAACAACAATACCTTTCCAGTTTGCAATTTCTCTGTCAGGTGACATGAAGCCCCTCCCTTTAAATATTGATTTTTTCTGAAGAGACCTGACAATATGTTACATTAATTTTTAATAAATGCTTTGTCTGCCCTTTTACTTTATTTTATATTTCTACTACAATGATGAGTCCTGTAATCAAATTAAAAACCATAAAGGGTTTCTAAAAGGGGGTCAGTGAAGGAATGGAGGGATGGGTGGGGTAGAGAATCCGCCAACAGTTGAGTTGAGTTCTTGTGGCTTTGAACTGTAGCTGGTAGACCATCAGGTGGATCTTGAAACTGTAGAGTCTGGCCACAAACTGGTCCAGTACTTGGAGTTTACTATAAAGAGCCTGTAGGGAAATCAGTGTCCAAGTAGACACTGTCCATGTGGTGGTGTCCCAGTGATTTAGGAGTGTATACCACCATGCACTTGGGCAATAGAGCTTCATTGTGGCCTCACCTGAGATGTCCAAAAGGCCAATGGAAAGCATTGGCGAGGACTCACAGTATGCATGGGGACAGTACCTGCAGTCTCTCTGCAGGTACTTACCCAATATCTGGGCAATGTCATGATGGGTGAGACATAGCAAGCTGGATCTATCCATATGAGTGCCTGATCAAAAGCTTCACTCTGGTTGGGGCTGTCTTCCAACTCTCCTTCATCAGATTCCTGGTCCAAGATCATGTCTAGAAGTTTGTCAATAGTGAGGGATCTACTCATTGAGTTCAGTGAGACTGAATTGGCACTGGATTTAGTTGTCACTTCAGGGAAGAGAAAAATTCATTTCACGAAGCCCACAGATCCATTATAAATAACTGTTTTTTTCTACTGTTTAAATAATTTATTTTGTTCACTTATTTATTCTTCCATACTGATTTCCTGATGTTTCTTTGTCTCTATAATTTTGTTTTCTTGAGTAATCTTAAAAGTCCTTGAAAATAAGGTTTTTAATGTTCCTTTGCAAAGGATATAATGATTAATTTTTCTACTTATTTTTAATGAATTTTTAAAAGCAATACATGAGATTGACAGTTTTAATTTTATATACTTTTAAGTTTTCATGAAGTATGATATTTGTAAAAGATAGTGCCCATATGGAAAGGGTTCAGCTCAGGAGATTGATTGATAATCAGAGAATATCTATTTAGCTAGACTCTAATCAAAAACAGAAGAATGCTATCAACCTAGAATATTCTCATCCTAACCACTACTCCACCTAATCACTCTCCTGGCTTCTAAAACCGTGATTACTATTGTTTTTTTCTTAATGTTTTTAACTTAATGTTAATGAAATTGTGGATATGTATGTTGTGATAATTGATTCTCATTGTATAAATATTCTTCAATTTTTATGTCTTCTCCTGTGACTAAACATTTAAGTGGATAGTTTCTAGGGTGAGCATACAAATAATGCTGTTATGAATATTCTAGTGTATGCCTTTTAGCGAATTTATGGATTCGCTGTTATTGGGTTCAGGTATATACATAGGAATGGAATTAATATTCTTTGGAAATGTGTATGATCAGCTTTTGTAGACAATGCAAATAGTTCTCTAAACTGGACTTATGCTTAAGTTTTGAAGTACATAGTTGTCTTTGATATTTATAAAAGCTCAGCTTCTATTTTCCTCTTACACATTCAGAAAAGTATGTGTTAACTTTATAATATATTTATTTATTTTATCAAATTTTGTTATTACTGGTTTTACAAGTTTACAAAAAAATGTGACCTGAATCTCTATTATTAATGCATTTTCAGAATGTGTCATGATTTACTTTAAAATACCCAAAGTTTATTGGAAAAATAAGAGACAGAAAAGTAGATCACTTGATAACATAGATACATAGATCAGCCTACAGTTTAACAATTCAATTACCTTTACTAATTTTTTCTATTACCTTCTTGCTATATTTATTTTTTCTTCTTCCCACTATTGTTATATATATATTTTAACTTCTCTTTGTGCTTTTAATAATCATTTTTGAGATTCAATAGTTCCAGTCCAATCATATCCATATTTTACACAGTAATGTTTATCAATATTAATTTACATTCTTTTATTCTTTATCACTTTTCAAATATTCTTTCTTATATATAACTATTTAAACTTAACTTTTTTTGCCAAATATTTGGGTAATTTGGTCTTGACTGTCTTCATATTTGTAGATCTTTTGCATTTTAACCTGAGACTTTAGACTTTATCTTTTGATTCAGGAATTTAACTAAAAAAGTTTTATTGCTTTAACATTTCTAATTATACATACATTTTTTTTGTCTTATGACCTCTACTGAGGCTGTAATTTTCAGACTGTGTTTTAATTTCCTTAACATGTTTTCTTTTAATCTCATTAAAACCTATTTTTATTTGTATTATTACCTTTTCATTCCAGCCTGTTCTTTTCATGTGATTAGTTATTGTTGTTTCATAGACATTACATATTTTGATAGGATTATGACAGCAAAAGACTGAAATTTTTCCTAGAACATTGATTCTTTTATTTAGCATGTATATACTGAGCTCCAACTATATGCCAAAAATGGTTCTAAGTCGTGAAGGTACAGTTTTTTGTCTTAACGAGACAAAAAATAATAATTCTGCACTTGAGGGACTCAAATTCTGGCTGGGGCATGGAGAGGCAATAGATAAACAGTACTGAACATAAATGAGTAAATAACAGTAGATTAAAAATTGATAAATTCTGGAAAAAAATTCTAACAAATCAAGTGGTTTTCAGAGTGCATAGAGCAGTGGAAGTAGAGTGGTCAGGTATGGCCTTCCATGAGAAATGAAATTGAAGGAGTAAGTCAGATGATTATGTAGGGAAAGTCATTTCTAGACAAAAGAAATATCCTGTGAAAAGCTCTAAATCAGGACTGGTATGAAAATACATCTGCTCCTCTTTGGCAAAATGTTACTTTCACATACATTTGCATCCTAAGACTGTCAAAATATCATTTTTTTAATCTAATAGAGTCATTGTTCCAGTTACCACAAATGAGTGCAAAAGAGCATTATCTCCTCTTTGGATGAACTTAATCTCATAATTCATCAGAAAATTTTAAATTATATCATGAACTGAGATTTAGTAATGTAAAACTTAAACAGCCAGTTAAAATAATTTAAAGTTGATTTTTTAATCATTTATTTAAAATCACTTTGCATGCTTCCAATTAATTTAGAAATTACCACTCAAAAGAAGGGGCATTTAAGAAGCATTTGATTTTCAGAAAACCTTTGCTAAGTCATTAAAGCTTATAAGCTTTTAAAAATCACTCTCCTTTGAAAAGTATGTGTTCCTTTGTGTAATCCAACTTAAAGGTTTTCATTCTGTGCAAAAGAGTTTGCTTATTTTTTTTCCAAAATAAATATTTCAAGGTGAACAGTCATTTAACAGAAGACTGGAATTTGAAAGTATTGGGCAGAAAACTTAAAAAACTTGCTATTGCATTTAATTTTCTAAAACAACCATGGAGACTGTCTTACCCTGACAAAGATTATTGAAGCCAAACTAAAGATGTATAAGCATTTCAATGATGAGGCCATGACTATGGGTGCTGTTGCTGCAATGTTTTTGAATGATTCTCTATTCAAAGTACTTCTTTCCATATAATATTTACATCATTTGTGGACTTGCTAAAGAAGAGAAGTGAGCTGTTTATAACTTTGATGTGGTGGGGTCCCACCAGAGAGACTCCTTCAAGGCTGGAGACTCCTGCTTGCCAACTAGGTCATTTTTCAGAATAAAAAGAAGCTGAAACATATTCCACTGTCTTTGGACAGATATGGCATGTGAAACAGGTCTTCATTTCTATGTCCACGAGACATTGGGGACCCACTGCAGTGTAACAAAAGAAGGCATCAGGGAGGAGACCGTTCCTCTGAGGAAGGCTTGATTTGTGTGCTGTTTTCATTAATCAGTACTGTACTGGTTCATTTTGTACCCTGAAACTGTACCAATTAGTTTTATTAAAAATAAGACCTGAAGTAAAAAAAAAAAAAAAAGCTACTGCTAATTCTTCCAGTGAGTGTATGGGCTGGGGAGGGGGTGAACTGTGGTTCCTCGGGACAGAGTATCTTTCACAGCCACATGTAGAGAAAGTGAGAGAGGACCTTCAAACCAAGAGTTTGAATTGCCAGTAGACAGAAAGTACAAATTCCAGAAATAAGTCATTTCATGAAGAATACCCAGATTGCTTCATCTCTGGATTCCTCCATCTCATCTTCGTGGCTTCTGTTTCTCTTTGCATCCAGGCAAGCCTTTGAAAGTGGATTGTATTTGATTTGAAGAGCTATGGCCTCCTCGATCTGATAAACCATCATAGATAGGCAATGAGTCTTGGCAATGCAATGGCTGGTAATCACCCCCTGTAGACCCTCAACTCTTACTACGTGAATTTAAAATTTAAATTAATGTAAGGAGCTCAGTATGATCTGATACTCTCTGTTGAGCATGTTGATGAGTTTAACTTTGCTGAAAGATACAGGAACATTCATTTAGTAGGCCTCTGAGTTCAGCGTGTCAGGGTGAACATAGACACCACGGGGCATCTGTAGCTCAGAATGACCCTCTGGCACCCAGTCCCTGATCATGTACTTCCAAAGAGAGTTGTCCAGCACCACAAAGTCCAGGTGGAAAGAATACATGGCTTTGGGGTCCATGTATTTGGGGTCACTTTCAGCACTGGAAACATCCTCCTGCTATTCTTGGTGTCCATAACCTGGTTGGTGAGCTCACAGAATCGCAGCCACCTCTACCTTTTTCTAAGCGTATACTGGGGTTGCCTTTCTCCTTGCCAGCCTGCACCTGGAGCTCAGCTGGTGACCCACAAGCTCTTCTCCAAGTGTTGAATACCAAGGGAGCTTGTCTTCTTGCTCATTCTTCCTCACCCAACCCCAACTTGCTACTTGAGAGGCACCTTTAACTTCTTTCCACGGCTACTCAAGGAGAGCAGCTGCAAAGGCCTATAGTCACAGGCACAGACTTGAGAGAAGGATGAAGACAGGAATTTAGAGGGGAAGGGGGGAGGGGCAGAAGGGAGGAAGATAAAGGCTTTCTACTAAATTCCAGCAAGGCCTGACTAAAGTAAGTCCTTTTTCATTTTCTGTATTTTTTTACTTTAATTCTAAGACAATGATTAGACATTTCTGTAACTTATGATCACCCTAATAAATTCAGTACTCATCTGACACCATTCATATTTATTGCAATAGAACTGACTATACTCATGATGTACTCTACATCTCCATGACTATTTTGTAACAACCAATTCTTGATCCCTTCACGTTTTTTGTCCATCCCCCCAAATCCCTCCCATCTGGCAACCATCAAAATGTTCTCTCTATCTATGAGTTTCTGTTTTGTTTCTTCATTTATTTTGTTCCTCATTCCTCAGTTAAGTGAAATCATATAACGTCTGTCTTTCTCTGTTTGACTTGCTCCACTCTGCACAATATCTTCTAGGTCTATCTATATTGCTGCAGATGGCAAGATTTCATTCTTTTTTGCTGCTGATTAATATTTCATTCTATATATGTACCACCTCTTTATACTTTCCTCTATCGATGGACACCTTGGTGGCCTCCATATCTTGGCTATTGTAAATAATGCTGCAATGAAGATATGGATTCACAAGTCCCTTCAAAATAGTGTTTTGGGTTTCTTTGGGTGAATACTCAGAAGTGGAATTACTGAGTTTTTCTTGGTCTCTCGTTATAGCCTTTGTTCTGAAGTGTATTTTGGCTGATATAAGTATCGCTACCATAGCTTTTTATATTGTTTTGTTTTCATTTTCATGAAATATTTTTTTCATCCCATTACTTTGAGTCTATGTGTGTCTTTCGATCTGAAGTGGTTGTCTTGTAGGCAACATATGTAAGGGTCTTATTTTCTTATCCATTCAGCCACCTTATGTTTTGATTAGAGCACTTAATCTATTTACATTTAAAGTAATTGTAGCTAGAAATGTAGTTGTTAACATTTTATTATTTTACCTCTTCCTTTTTCTCCCCCTCCCCCTCCCCTCACCCTCTCCCTCTCTCTCCCCCTTTCCTTCCTTTTTCTCCTTCTTCTTCTTTAAGAAGTCCCTCCAACATTTCTTATAATACTGGTTTGGTGTTTATGAACTCCTTTAGCTTTTCTTTGTCTGGGAAGCTCTTTATATCTTTTCCAATTCTAATGGAATAAGTCTTTGTGGCATTAAGTCGCTTTAAAAAAATAAAAATTAGACTACTGACTGTCACATAAGTCACATAAATATTTAATGTACGAATGAAACTATTGATATCTTTGAAGGCTCTTTTTAATCAAAAAGAGTATTTTAATTATTTCAGGTTATAAATTATGAATTATTATAATCAGGATTATTATATCATGTAATTTTCCACATTATTTTATTAGATTTTATGCTATTTTAAAACATATTGGCTGTTGATATTTAAAGTTCAATACATATTTATAAAATTTCTTTAAAAGATTCTTATGAAAGCTATAATTTTTGACAGTTTAGAAGTTATAGCCCTTTTGGGTGGCAACTTGGTAAAGTACCAGAGGCTGTGAACATTATTACTTTTTGTGCTTTCCAAACAACACTGGGATGCATATGAACCAAACCTACATAAAGTAGTTATTTTAGTTCTTTAATCTGCCTGCCAAGTTGCTGTAGTAGCTTTTTGATATGGGCAGATGGCCACTTCAAAACAAATCAAAATATAATATTTAGTCTCTGAACTTACCTGAATGCAAATCTTTGAATATGAATGCTAGCTCAGATTGAATTTTGGGTCTGACTAATTGTTTTGATGTTCCTAGGCAGTTTTCATGAAACATATTTGATCAAATAGCTAACAAAGACTTCATTTCTTATTAGCTTGTTATGTAATGTTCCTTCTGGTACTGTGTTAAATGCAATAAAAAATAGAGAATAAAATATTAATCTGTAGCTCCTACCTAGCATAGATAGACAAAATATGTATTAACAAGAGACATCAATGCATTTCAGAGACTTTGAATGTACAGTTTACTGCTGAAATGTAGCAGAACTTTTACTACCAACTTTTTTCCTCAAGTCTTTGAGGAATGTGAATGTAAGCAAAATAATTAAATTTAGTGGTTTTCACACAGTACCTATGGTACAGACTTCCAGCTATGATACATATTTCAAGCTACACTTGTCTTTTTTTCTTCCTTATAATAGCTATCCAAACAGGTGTGAGGTGATAGCTCACTGTGGTTTTGATTTGCATTTTCCTGATGATTAGTGATATTGAGCATTTTTTTTTTTAACTGTATACCTGTTGGTCTTTTGTATATTTGTTTTGGAAAAATGTCTAGTCTACTCCTTAGGCCATTTTTTAATTGGGTTATTAGCTCTTTTATTATAAAATATAGGAGTTTCTTACATATTTTTGACATTATGCCCTTATCTAATATATGGTCTGCAAATATTTCTACCAATCTATAGGTTGCCTTTCACTCCACTGGTTGTCCCCTTACATGTCCAGAAACTTTGTAGTTAAATGTAATCCCGCTTGCTTATTTTTTATTTTATTGCCTAGGTTTTTCATGTTATATCTAAAAAATCATCAATAAGACCAATATCATAAAGTTTTTCTCTAATTTTCTTCCAGAAGTTTTATAGTTTCAAGTCTTATCTTAATCTATTTTGATTTTATTTTTGTATATAGTGTAATGTAAGGTATCAATTTCATTATTTAGCCTGTAAGGTATCAATTTCATTATTTAGCCTGTGGATATCCAGCTTTCCTAATACCATTTGTTGAAAAGACTATCCTTTGCCTGTTGTGTATTGTTGGCAACCTGGTTAAATATCAGTTGACCATATACATGTGAATTTATTTCTGGTTCCCTATTCTGTTCCATTGGTTTATACGTCTGTCTATTCACCAGTCCCACACTGTTGTGATTACTGTAACTTTGAATTGTGTTTTGAAATCAGGAAATGCAATAGCTCCAACTTTGTTCCTCAGAAGATAGTTTAATTTCACAAATTTGTAAATTTTCTAGTTTTCTTTATGATATTTATTTATATTTTTGTTCCATTGTGATAGGAGAAGATACTTGGTATAATTTCAACCTTCTTAATGTTGTTAAGACTTGTTTTGTAACCTACCATGTGATCTATCCTATAGAAAAACATAAGCAGTTTAAAAGAATGTATATTCTGTTGATGTTTGGTAGAATGTTCTTTTATGTTCGTTAGGTTCCTTTAATCTATAGTGTTATTCAAGTCCTCTTTTTCCTTATTAATCTTCTCTCTGGATGTTTTCTCTCATTAAAAATGGAATATTGAAGTTGCCTAATATTATTGTATTGTGGTATATTTTCTCAACAGTTCTGTCAATGTTCGCTTTATATATTTAGATGTTTTGCTGTTGGATGCATGTATATTTATGATTATTACATCTTTCTCATGGATTGACTCTTTTAGAATTACATAAAGTCCTTTGTCGCTTGTGAAAGTATTTATTTCAAATTGACAATAAATGTAAGTAAAATTAAATATCATTAACACAAATTCACAAAATATAAATTCCACTCTCCTCATTTTTATAACATATTTATAATAATAATTATTTATATTTGAGAAATAAATTAAAATTATAAAATTTTAAATTAATAAATAAATGAAAATATATCGCTCAATTTTCATTTTCTTGATAATGAAGAAATTAAGCAAAAAAGATTTTTAGTTAATAAATATGGTAATAAAATAGAATATAATTTTTATATTAGAGAAGTATAATGGAAGAATAAAAGTAACATGTTAAAAATGTTTCATTATCAAAAATATTATGTTCTCTTGATTCCTGATTTTAATTGAAAAATATTAAAAACCCTTATACATATATTTGCATTATAAATTTATAGGTAAGACTTATAAATATTGATAGAACTAATTATCCTGTTGGATTATGAAATATATTCTCATTCAATTATTTAATTTCCATGTTCCTATGGGATAATAAAGTTAACTATTTTAAAACTTGCTATTATTTTTGTATACATTTTATAAAATGTAAAAGTTACATCCTGTCATATCTTAAATTTCTAAAATCAGATAGTGAAATATTTCAAGCTTTATTATCTTGATCATTTTGACCTTTTAAAAAATCATGTTTTTAACAAAGGTGTCCTTTTCAGAAAATAATAGTTCCTGATGACTTTCTGAATTAAAACAAATGGTCAATGATTATTTTTAATTATATTCATTATTGGAGGAAAGAAATAGTAGAAAACTAGTCAAACAGAGAACAAAAATATCCTTTAAACTGTAATAAATGTATTTGTAAGGTATGTAATGTGATGTCCAGTTGAAAAGATAAGTAACATTATAGGTTAATATTAAACTTATGGTAATAAAACAAAAAATACCTGCCTCGATAATTATTTCAGACAATATAATTTTGGGTTTCTGGCATAAGATCAGAGGTCGCAGACACTCTCTGTGGGAATGAAGCCATAGTGACTTACCAGAAGACTGGGAAATTTAAACATAGAAATAAAATAATTGGATGATTTATCTCACACGCATACATTTTTAAATATCAACTTTTGTTGAAAATAAAGCCAGGATGATTTTAAGATTTTTAACTTTAAAATTAGAAATAAACATTATACTTTGCATGGTAATACTATTTAAATGCTACTATTAATTGTTATTCTTAATACAAGGCAAGTCTCATTTTTATCACAGCTATTTTAATGACAACATAGTTTATATACAACAAAATTTCCTTACTAAAAAGAATAATTAATTAAATTAAGAGCACATTTGAGTTGTGAGTATGGCTATTTAGACTATGAAGGCATAATCAGGGCACAAGAATCCACTTCGTAAAAATTTAGTCTAATTGGAGGCCAATTATTTTATTTACTTGTAATTCACATGATATATGCTTGCAAATAGAAGCAGCTGCTAGCCTAGTAGCTAGGATAAAACAAAAAGCCTCTAGTGAGTGATATTTCAAACTCAGCAATATAAAGCAAGGAAAAATAAGATATTAATACATAAAAAATGCTAGAAAAATGTTTATATGCATTATATTCCAATTTGGTAAATTGCTTCTATTCTAAAATTTTTCATATAAATTAAAAGAAAGCATCCTCATATCATAAGTCACTATCACTTATAAATAAATAGCATTATAGCTTTTAAAAATTACTTATATCAAGTAATATATGCATTATAAGACATTAAAGATGTCTTATATTGAAATTGACAGTCTCATACCATTTCTTCATTTCTAAATCTATCTCCTCTGCAGAGGACTTCTTTAAAATTGTTTATATTTTGGTTATTTCCCTTCCAAAATAATGTTATTTTCTGTATTTGTTAATATCAGATAACAATGATTATTCCCCTACTATCAAATATAAATATTTAACTTTCTCAAGTCCTCTCTTCCATTTATGTAGTTGATGATTATTTTATTTTGATTCTCAAAATTAAAAGCCAATAAACAATATTTGCATGATTATGGTTGTGAGCATGTTAAGTAATGAAATACCAGTTAGCTTTCCATCTCTAAGAGTACTAACTCACAATCCAAATATCACTTGAGAGAGAATATTAAGTTAAAAAGATTTCTTCAATTGGCAAAGTTTTATTTTAAATCATATTTGAAAAATAATTTTTATCTTATGTCTTTCATTTTTAAAGTCTGTATTGACTTTTAAAAATTGTACATACTGCTTTTGTCCTCAGCAGTTTTTTTTTTGTTATTGTTTTAAATCATGCTTTTTATCCTGTTCTAATGCCTTATTTTCTTAAAAATACCTGAAATGGTTTGCACCAAAATTTTATTATCTGCTCTGTTGGATTTCCCCCTTCTCTCCCTTTCTCTTTCTCTCTCGCTCTCTTACTCTCTCTCTCTCTCATAACTTTCTTTTGCTTAACTTACAAATTTGTTTTTTTTTCTTCCCTTACACTCACGGTAAAAGTTCTTCCTACATTAGGAATTAACAGCAAACATATAATATATAATATATAGATAGATGTTAGGTAATATCTGTTTCTTCATCTGATTTCTAAATAGGTCTGTCGTGTAGCTAGGTCTGTACTTATGTAGAGAATTGCAAGATGAGAAGATGCACAGAATAATCTTTTGACATAGTCAAAGCAGCATGCCTAGCTCTTGACAACACAAACACCAAATTGATAAAGGCTTTATAATACTATATCAATAATCAGACTACTGTTCCTATTTAGGATTTAAATGTAATTAATTTTAAATAAAATGTTCATTCTGAGGTAATCATAGATTCATTAGCAGTGGCAAGAGATAATACAGATATAAGTTTTTGTGTGAATATATATTTTAATTTCCTTGGGATAAGTGGTCAGGAGTGGAGTTGCTGCATCATATCATAATTGCGTGTTTATTTCTTACAGTACTGTCAAACTAATTTCCACAGCGGCTGTACCAATTTGAATTCCCACCAGCAACATATGAAAGATTCAGTTTCTCTACATCTTTGCCAGCATCTGGTGTTGTCATTCTAGTGGCATTATTTTACCCATTATTCTATGTGTGTAATCATATCATATCATAGTTTTAATTAACATTTCTTTAATAGCTCATGTTGTACATCTTTTCATATGCTCATTTTCCATCTATATCTTAGGTGAAATTTCTTTTTTTCTTTTGTGTAGTTTCTAATTGCACTGCTTGTCATTTATTTATTTATTTATTTATTTATTTATTTATTATTGTGGAGTTTTATGAGTTTTTATATATTGCACATACTTGTTCTTCAAGTTCACATATGTAGTTTACAAATATTTTTCCTACTTTGCAGTTTGTCTTACACTATTAATAACTGGTCTTTCATAAAGCAAAATGTTTTTAATTCTTATGGAGGTCTATTTATCAATTTTTCTGTTTACAAATTTTGTGCTTTTGATGTCAAAGTCTAATAATACGCAGGATTCCAAAGACCTTCAAAGTTTTGAGATAAAAGTTTTATATTTTACATTTTATATTTACCTCTATAATCTGTTTTGAGTTAATTTTTGTGTAAGATTTGTGACTTAGGTCAAAGATCAATTTTCTTGTCTATCAAATTGCTTTGGTTCCATTGGTCGAAAGGCTGTCTTTCCTCTATTGAATTGTTCTTTTCCACTATTCTCAAAAATCATTTGGGCATATTTGTAGGTCTGTCTCTGAATTCTCTATTCTCTTCCATTGACTCATGTGCTTATTCTACTGATACCACATAGTCTTGATTATTATAGATAGTATAATAAGACTTAAGATTGTGTATGCTGATTCTTCCCACTGTATTCTTTATTTTCAAAACTCTTAGATTGTCTAGTCCCTTTGATGGTTTTCATATATAGTGGAAAATAATTCTATATAAAAATTCTTGCTGATGTTTTGATATAAATCACTTTAAACTTATGTATAAATTTTGACAGAATTAGCATTCTTATTTTTATGAGCTGAATTGTGCCTCTCCAGAATCCAAAATGTTGAAGTGTTAACCCCCAGGCTTAGCATTCTGAGAATGTGACTGTATTTGAATACAGGATCTTTAAAGAGGTAATTAAGTTAAATAAAGTAATTAGTGTAGGCTCTAATCCAATATGACTCTGGCAATTAGAACACAGACAAACACAGAGGTAGACCGTACAAAGGCACAGAGAGGAGATGACCATTTACGAGCCAAGGAGAGAAGCCTTAGGAAAAATATAACCTTACAGATACCCTGATCTTGGACTTAGCCTCCAGGATTGTGAGAAAACATATTTCTATTATTTAAGCTACCCAGTCTTTGATTATTTGTTACAACATCCCTCACAAACTAATTAAAACTAACCAAGCTGAATCTTTCAACTTACAACACTATACATCTTTTCAATTATTTGGATTTTTATTCTATCAGGATTTCATAGTTTTCTAATGCAAGACATAAATATTTGGTTATTTTATCTGTGCTTCACTTCTTTAGTAATATAAATGGCATTCAGTTTTTAATTTTAGTGTCCATTTATTGATTTTTGGAACATAGAAATACAATTAATATTTTATGCTTATAACCTGTAACTTTGCTAATCATATTAATCCTAAGAAGGTATTTTTTGAGTGTATGTGTATGTGAATAATTAGACTTTTCTTTGTATATAACCTTGTCATTTGCAAATAACGACAATTTACTTTTTCCTTTCCCATCTTTCTTTTAACAAGTTAAAATATTTTTTTTAACTAATTGCACTTTCTGGAACTTCTCATATTATATTAAATGAGAGTAACGAGAATGAATATCCGGGCCTTATTACTAATCTTAATAGGGGAAATAATATAATCTTTCACCAATAAGTATAATGTCAACTGTGGGATTTTTGTTTTTGCTTTCCTTTTTAATTTTCATAGATGCTCTTTATCAAGTGGAAGTTCTTATTACCATTTTCCTAAGATATTTTTTAAAAATATATTCTGAATGGGCTGTGAAGTTTTACTGTGTTGAATTATACTACCATGAAAATTTTCTTTTTTAGAGTATTGAATGAATTACATTGATATTTTTCAAATATTGAACCAGCCTTTCATTCAGAGTAAATATTAATTGATAAAGGTATATAATTATTTTTAGATTTTCCTCTAGTCTATTTATTAATATTTTGTAAAGGATTTCTGCATTTATTTCATGATGGACATTGGTTCGTAGTTTTTATATGCCTTTTTCTTGTTTTGGTACTACTGTAATAGTACAGTCATAAAATACATTCTAAATTGTTTCTTGTCTTTTTTAAAAGATTTTAAAGAAATCTCTCAACTCTATAAATATTTGGTATTATTTCCATTGAAACCAAAGATTACTGGAGACTCGCTTTTGGATTTTTTAAAATAGCAAATTCCTTTAATGATTATAGAACTATGCAAGTGATCTATTTCATAGTGGCAAGTGTGTTAAGGAATTAATCAATTCCATCTAATATGTCATATTTATGTTTGTAGAGTCATTCATAGTAAACAATTAGTATCTTTTCAAGGTCTGCAGAATCTATAGTTATATTCCTTTTTACTTTTTTATTCATAAATTGTCCTTTTACTTTATCATTCTTATTAGAGGTTGATCAATTTTATTAATCTTTTCAAAGAACCATTTCCTTAGTTTTGATTTTCTCAATTATTTTCTATTTTTTAATTTCATTGATTACTGATCTTTTCTTTATGTTTTCTTTTATTATGCTTGCTTCAGGTTGACTTTGTTCTTTTATTCCTTCTTTTCTAAAATATGCCATTGTTGTATTAATTTTTTTTCTTGGCATTGTCTTAACAGAATTCCACAGATTTGATATTTTGTATGGCATTTCCATGCATTTAAATTCATTTTTAAAGTTTTTCTTGAGACATCAAGATTTTGTTATTGTCCTTCTGTTACTGATTTTTAGTTGTATTTTCTTGCGTCTAGAGGATTTGCTGTGTATGATTTCAACTCAATTATTTTGAGCTATGTTTTATGCCCAGGATGTATTCTATCTTGGTATATGTTCCATGGGCACTTCAAAAAGAGCGTGCATTCTGCTGTTGTTGGATAGAGTGCTCTATAAATATCAATATTCTCTTGGTTTTTGATGTTTTTGAGTTCTATATTCTTGAAGATTTTCTGGCTGTTCTATCAATTATTGAGAGAGGGGTGCTGGAGTCACCAGCTCTAGCTGTGGACCTGTTTATATTTCCTGTCAGTTGTGTCTTTTTGCATTACCTGTTTTGCAGCTCTTTGCTACATATACATTAAGGATTGTTAAGTCATATTGGTGGATTGGTCCATTTATAATAATAAAAGTTCCAATTTTCAATAATTTTGTTTGTTCTCATCTACTTTTTAATGATACAAATATGATGATTCCTGCATTTTTTGCAAACTGAGTTCTCCCATCTTATTCATTCCAACATGCTTATATTTGAAGTATTTAGTGTAGATGGTATATAATTGGGTAATGTTTTTAATATACTCCATCTCTTTCTCTTGAGTGGTGTATTATATAATTTACATTTTAAATAATTATTGATATAATTAGGCTCAAACCTAACAATTTATTATTTTTTTTTCATGTGTTCTGTTTTTTGTTTGCTATCTCATGGGTTACTTAAACATTTTCTTTTAGAATTCCACTTTGATTTAGCTAATATTTTTGAGTTCATCTCACTGTACTTTTGTAGTGGTTCTAGGTATTACATTATATACACATAAATTAGCACTGATGTCATCGTTTTACTAGTTTGAATAAACCTTAGAAATTTTACCCATTAAGCCACTTTGCATTCCCCAATTTATAGTACAATTATTTTAAATATTTCCTCTATGTATATTTAAAACCACATTAAATAATTATGTAATTATTGCTTCAAACAATAATCAAAATTTAGAAATTCAAGAGAAGGAAAATCTGTTGTATACATAATTTTTTGTTTTGCTTTCTAACCTATGTTCTTTTTTCCTTCCAGTTTCCAAGTTTTCTGCTTTTATCACTTCCTTTCTATGTGGTAGCAACAAACCTTTTAATTTTCTTATGAAGAGATTTTCTCTTCATTTATAAAAGATGTTTTCAATGGATATAATATTCTGGATTGACAGTTATTTTCTTTCAGCTTTTAAAAATTGTTATGTAAATTTTTTCTTGCCTCAACTATTATTTGTGAGAAACTGGCTGTCATTCTTATCGGTTTTTACCCCCTTTTTTGGTTAGCTGTCTTTTTTTTTTTTTTTTTTGCTTCTGTCAAGATTTTTATTTTTTAGAAATTTCAATATGCTGTGTCTCAGTGTGATTTTATTTTAAATTTTCCTTTTTAGGATTTGTTCCATTTCATTTTCTATGTTCATGTCTTTTACCAAATGTGGCATTCTTCTGCCATTATTTCTTCAAGTACCTTTTCAGCATGCCTTTCTTAACTCTCCTTTAATGGGAGGAGCAGGGACACTATTTTTTAACAGTGCTTTCTGTAGCAGAACATTTATTGTCAATTTTTTTTTATCTTTCTGGGCTGCTCTTTCTTGGTTTTTGGCTTAAGAAAGCAGACATTGGCAGGATTTTTACTGTCTGGGCCAGTTGGCATTTCCAGGTCTTCAGTTTCTTCAGATCTAATTCTGAGACACATTAAGCAAGAATCAAACCCAAGGAACTCACCACTATGTTTTGCCTTGGCATCAAATTCCTTATCTGGTATATAGCTTCTCTTCATCTTTCAGAGAGTGTGTGTGTGTGTGTGTGTGTGTGTGTGTGTGTGTGTGTGTTTATTTTACATACAATATCCAGTTTTTAGTTGTACTTAGTGAGAAAAATAGAGAAAGTACATTTGCATCATCTTCCTGGAAGACCAAACTTTAAAAGTAAATTAAGTAAATTGATTAAACTTAAATGATATTAGAACACATATTTAAGTAAAATTACATACTTAAATAACCAAATTAGCCACATTAGCAATATTAAAATAACGACATGTGACAGTGGTTTCCATATTAGACAGAGTTGATAACAGAACCTCGACATCGTCTCTAAAATATCTATTTGACAGTGCTGTCTTCAGGGTAACCATTTTAAGGCTTTGCTTTAGGAAAAATGCCTGATGCTTCCATTTTTAATGCATCAATATATTGGTGGGAAGTAGACTGGTTAGATGACTAGTACAATTATCTCATAAAAAACTTTAAGAAATTCTTTTGTTTTCATCCCTACTTCACTTTCCTCTGCTTTTTCTGATTCTGAGCACAAAGTCCCCCGGGGTAACAACATGAAGATAGGTTTGCATTTACTATACCCTTGAGGATTCGGCTGTCACTTTTCCTCTTTGTCTGCTAATCACTATCACAGAATTTCCAACTTTTTAAATGCATTATTCTTTTAAATAATTTTATGCTTTTATCTAAAAGTGCTTTTCTAGAAACGCAGGAAATAACACATTTCTGGTATGACCTATTTATTGGGAAACATCAAGATTTTATTTTTGTTCTACAAACTGGGCAGTAGATTCACCTTTTTAAAATGCCCCCTCCCCATATAAAAATACATCATACATATTGTTTTGCTTATTTTAGAAAAAAATATTTTTATTCCATGAAAAGGAAAAGAAAATACAACCTAAAATCAACAAAATAGAAATCTAGTATTGAATAAAATGCATCAAATGCATAATTTCTTCTCTCTCTTCCTCTTTCACTCTGATAATCACCCTCATAACTATGTATGAACATCTGACATTTCTTACCTATAATAGACATTTATTTTCTGCACTGGCTTTTCATTTTTTGTCACGTTCTAACATTTTCCAACTCACTTCTATATTATTTGGGCATCATATCAAGTTTTCTTGAAACCCTTGTTTCTCATTGTTCATTTTAACTACTATTTATAAAGGTGATATCTATAAATTCTATGAGAATATGGAGAACCATTTTCTTCATTTTTCCTTTGTTTTCTTTGACCATACTTTCATCAGAAATGTCTTTATACTGATTTAAGAGGAAACAAATGAGGTTCTAGCCCCAATTCCAACATATGTGAGGGAAGGGGTTTCTTACACATTCAACAAACAATTCTCTAACACCAGTTAGGTGTCCTGTAATTTAACTCAGTTATGACTCTACGCACCTGGAGATAGTATCCGATTTTACAGGTTAAGAGTTAGGTCCTACAAGACAGCTCCCTTTACTTTAAACCCATGTTTTTATATGAGAGCTAGAACTATTGGAGAAATACAATATTTTAGTGTTACTATACACCACTGTTTCTATTCACCACTTCAGATGTTCTCTGTTTTATTCTTATTTCACCACTACTGAAGTAACTGGTTATTCAATGTAAAGACTCTCATCTCAAGTCTCTTGCCTCCACTATGTCTTTTTTCCTTGAACTAAGGCATGAGTTAGAATAAAGGTGACCAGATTAACTCATACCAGGATTCCCAGGCCTTTCTTGTTTTTAGGACCAAAAATCTCTCAGAAGCTCCCTCAATCCTAGAAAAATCAAGATAGTTAATCACTGTAAATACAACCTGGCTGCCTCACATATGGAGCCCCAAGTGAAGGAAAATTAGTGTATTGTAAAGTAAATCTTTGAAAAATATAGAATGAGAGCTGATGATGGATCAATACAATCTTCTTTAGTTCCCTGGTCCCGAGAAACACTTCACAATATTGCTTAGATAGTCCTTTGTAATCATGCAATCAATAGCCAATAGTGGTAGAAATATTAATTATCTCTCTCTGTTTTGGCCCCCCCTCTAGTTCTGTTTCTCTTCCATATTCTTCACCATTGTTCTCTGAGATCACCCCCAATAATATATTTATCTATACCTTTATTTAAGTTATTATATGCATAATATAATAATAATAAACTTTTACTTGGATTTGAAGTACTAAAACAAAGAAAATCATAGTTAAAGATATGGCGATTTTCAGATACAAATATATATTATTCAGATACAAGATTCTTCTTAAACATTCCTCTAAAGTTTAAAAAAGTAGATTATGAAAAAAATTAAAGCATTTGGAGCATTATCTTTTTTCATACAAAAAGATACATAATTTAAATTGGTATTGAATCCTTTTTTGAAAGATTAGAAAATTAGTTCATTTAAATTTCCTCCCACATCACCACCTATTATCTCCCAATTTTCATCATTTTTGTTACTTAAATTTTTCTGCTATAGCCTTAAATTCTATGGTCGTTTAATATAAATTATATTTTAAAATAGACTAAAGTCCTTTCACCATATAAGGCCAGATTGAGATTGTCTCAGGATCTATATTAGTATTTCATCCATACCTGGTTTAAAAAATATTTCTAATATTTTCCATTACTTCATCAATAGCAATTCAAATATATCAAAGTCTTCACGTTTCTTAGTTTTCCTTCATACTACACATGTTTGGGTCCTTACAGTATTCAGCATGGCCACCAGCCATTTTGCTAAAGCTTCTCTAGGCATGAGCTACTTTGTTCCATTCATCTTTTGGTTCATCAAATTAATTCCATAGTTTGTTGTTTTGCTTTGTTTTTAATATTTGTGAAAATAGTTTACAGGTGTTTGAGTTTCTGCATGTTTGTGAATGCTTGAGCATTGCCTGTGTTCAGTTAAAAAAAAAGAGGCTGTGTACAAACTTTTCAGACATGACTTCTCCGTTTTCTGTTACAGTGGTAACAGAAATATTACAGTAGTCTTCTGCTTGCTTCTCTGTGAGTCTTTAGTTTGGCTGAATTTTGTCTTCAAGAAAGACGAATGGGTGTTAGGATTTTTTTTTTTTTTTAACTTTTCAGGTTTGCCAATGCTAAATCCTGCTTTTATAACTGAACACCTTAGTTAGGTATAGTATAGAGTCTCATTTTATTTAACTGAGAAATGTGATGATGGCTCTTTTACCTTCTGGCACTGATTAGCACTCACCGGAGATCTGGGCCCAGCTTGCATTTCATCTCATGAAAGTGAATTGCTCCTTTCTGCCTGGTTGCTTAATTTTTTTTTATTCTTGAAGTTCTGAAACTTAAAATGTATATGTCTCAGTGTCAATTATCTGTATCATTTTCCAAAGTGCTCTTGGGGACTTCAAATTCAGTTATTACCTTTATAAATGTCTTTTCAGAAAAATACACTATTTTAAAATCTTTTTCTTCTTATTGTTAAGGTATATAAAAATACAAATTATATTTAAATTGGATGGTTTTTTTTTACTGTCCTCATTATCTGTTACCCTCTTCCTAATTTCTTCAAACTATACCATTTTCTAAGTTTTTACTTTCTTTTTGTCAGTAATTTCATTTTCAGCTACATCTATTATCTTCCTTGCCATGTCTAATCATTTCTTAGTTCTGTGTGAGACTTGCTTTATTCTCCATGTGTTTCTGCAATTTTCTTTTTCAATTCTGAGTTCCTGTTTATTGAATTCATTTTATCATTAAATCTCAATGGGAAAATTTCTTCTAAACCCTGAATATGTGTTTTTTTTATGCCAGTTTTCTCAAAAGAAAAACTTAAATAAGTATTTTCCTATAGTTATAATTTATTTTCCCTTTGACTATGCTTGTGGAGAGCTCTGTCTGCATGTCCCATTTGTTATCATATTGCCATCAATTTTCTTTGATCTCCCCTTCCATCTTAGTTGAGACCTTTAATTTGTTCTGTTCCTGATTCATTCTGAGGCTCAGTTAAAGTTAGGCATTTTATACTTTGTGACATTGTTAATTATTCTAGCACTGTGAGTAAATCCACTTTGTATTTTGTTAAATCTCCTGTATTATGGATGCATGCAGCCTCCCCTCAAGGCTCATACCTCTGCCACAGAGGACCTTCCAGCCATCCAGTAGACTCTCCTCTCTCTTCACTCCAGCCACTTACATGTGTACTCCCCCCTGCCCCATGACAGAATGGTAATGATAACCATGTATCATGGCAAACTCAAGCACAGGGGAAAGAGAGATGTCAGGACTCTCATTCAAGCCTCTATCCCCATGTAATGTCTTTCTGCTGTGAGGAGTTACTTAGATTAGAAATGGCTTGCCTTCCTCCCTCATTTATTTTCAGCCAAGAAAAACCACAATACTGTCAGGGTCCAGGGATGGCTACCTCAAATATTCCATAGCAGCATAGTGATTACTTTGAAATACATTATTTGACAAGCAGCTTGTGTAAGAAGGGCATGTTGACCCTAACTTGTCTCCCTGAATGCAAAAAAATAAATCTCTCTTGTGAAAGATGCCCTTCTTGCTCCAGGGGGACTAAGAAAGAGACATCCTTATCACTAGATTTAAGAAATTCAAAAAGCTTACATAAACAAACATTGTTATTCCTTTACTAATTTACTACTCAAGCCCAAATTTGTTTAGATTCCTCACTAATGAGTACCCAAATTTAGTTGTCTTTGTCCTGTCAATTCTTCACAAATATATTATTTCTTTATCTAAAATTATGAAAAAGTTGGTTGGTTCATCATTTCTCAAAATATCTCCTCCATACACGTATTGAATTGTTTTTCTCCTGTGAATCTGGTTTGTGTCAAATTTTCTTATTAATCCAGTGATAAGAACTCAAGAAGGGTAGAGGGGAAATTTTTCTATCTCCAACTACTATACCTTAGAAACTTTTTTCTTTTTATGCTAAAGGCTGAAATTTGTTTGGATTCTCTAATTGCCTGTACTCTAAAACTTGAGAAATAACAAATGTTAAACCTAGCTTCTTATAAAGTTTTACCTTGGAATAGTTGAGCAACACTGAATTTCAAGTGACTAAAAAATTTATAAATTAGTAATAGATACTGTAGCAGGTCTATAAGTGTTGAAACAGTTCATTAGACACAAATGAACTTTAGAATTAAAAACTCTTAAGAGAGTGTTTAATTTATTATGATAAAGAAAGGTAAACATTGATAATAACAAGAGGCAAAAATGGTCACTTGAGTTCCAGCCAAAGGGCACTTGTTTGAAATATTAATTGAAGCACAGCATGAACAAGTCAACATTTGTTGAATAATAGAGTATCTATGAATAATTGATTCAATGAAATAATAGCAGATTATATTTTTTGGTCCAGAGAGGACCAGTGATTGCATATCTCATATCTCATCTCATCCGAGCCTGGATAACACGTCAAGCATATTTTACAAATTAGGAAACTTAGGTAGAGAGAAGTAAGTAATTTGGCCAAGGGCAGCCAGCTACTTTAGTGAAATCAAGTTTCGGAACAGGCAAGTTAACACTAGAGTCTGTACCCTGTCTCATATCACCACTTCAGGAAGGGATGAGATTATCCCTCAGCTACAGCTCCATGTCTTATTTGATCATTCTTTTTCTCACACCTCAGTATAATTCCATAAAATAATTGCCATTTACACATTGTCTTACATACCTATGGAGTAATGGTTCATATTTTTACCTTCAGCTATTTATTTATCTTAATTTTTACTCATATCCACTGCATAGTTTATGTTGACAGTCCTTGAAACTTAAAGGGGAGACAAATACATTCATTTTAAATTCTCAAAGCATAGCTTAGTGAAAATTTATATCTTAGCATTTATCTTTTCTTACACAGAACTGTTTGTTTATGTGTAAGTATCCATCACTTAGTGCTCATTTTATTCAAGATGTAGAAGACTTCTTAATCTTTGTTGTATTCCAAACCCAGCATGTTGCTTGTCACTTAGAAAGAACTCAGTTAATGTTTACTGGATTTAATTGAATGATGATGAAAAAGTTCTAAATAACAAATAAAAACCGTTATGTGTCAAATAAACACTTTAATATAAAGGACACTAACATGAAATGAGCCTAACTATGCAAGTAAAAAGGAAAGGAAAAGTATATTTCTTTAGTAGTGACTTGAAGTTTTATGTTTTTTTTTCTATACACTTACTGCCACCCTTCCTAGTCATCAATAAATCAGAGATTTTAAGTTGCTCCTCCTAAAGTTACTTGGTTCTAATTGTGACTCAAAATAACAGATTTGCAATTCCTCAGCAAAGGTTTAAACCAGCTTCACAAATAATGCAAATATTGCCAATGAAGTAGATAAAATAAGGGATCAAAATACAAACTCTATTAGAACTCACTATAAAATTGAGGGATTGGTCCCACATTCACCCACATTTTAGTTACTCCTGAGAAAATGATGAAATATGTCATCATTTTCTAAAAATAGCAATATACATGAAAATACGGTGTGTCCTAAACCAAATTCATCTTAAAATATATTGAGAAAAGGATACTAAACTATTATGTATGTTGATCTTACAAGAGTGCTTTGAATTTGACTTCTTATCTTATAATTGTATTTTTTTTATCACTGCCTAAGATTACTTTATTTCTCATGAGTATTCATGCAACTCAGTGGGTAACATATGTGGACAAATACCCTACTAATTTTTTGTTTTCTTAATTTAGTTATATTGTGTGGATTGCACATTTATAGTTCATAATGTCTTTAATAATTAACTATATATTTTTATTTCTTATTTAATATCACAAACCATGTTTTGAACAGTCAAACATACAAAAGATTTTTGAAGGAAATATTTGGCAATTAATATTTTTCATGGTACTTATACATACTTATTAGCATACTTATTATGATAACATTAAAAGTAAAATGATTGCTTTTGAGTACTGGGAAAGAAAACAGAAATAAGCATAATTTATAGGCAAGCTTCATTAGAAAATGTTTAGATTAATTCTGAAAACCTAAATGTTAAATAAGATTTCTTTCATCTTAATTCATAGTCATAAGTATGTGTGATGATTTATTTCGATAGCCAGTAAATTGGGGTGGTTCTTGAATCTTCCTTTGGTAGTTCCTCCCCTTCATTTCAAATCAGTCAGAAAGTCTTGCTGACTTTGTCTTAAATCTTTCTCTTCTGCCTGATTTCTACTGTCACTGGGCTAATATTGGTGCTCATCACCTATGACTTCCTTTGTGCTCACCGTCCATGCAGCTGGCGTGATTGTTCTGAAATTATATATGGTCGTGCCTCTGCAGTTTACATCTGTCCTGGTCTTCTGTAGTCTAGTTTGAAGTAAAATACATCTTGGTAATTTATTGGAAACCTTCTTTTACTCCTGCTTGTTTCTCAGACCCATCTCTTCTCACTACTCTCTACAAAAACTCAGCTCCAGCTCTACTGCACTGTTTGTTATTGTTCACATCTTCCATGAATTTTCACAGCCTTGAACATTGTATGTGTTACCCTGGCAGAAACATATTTCTCCCAACTCAAGACCAAGAAATACCACTAATTCCTCTTTTTCCACTTATTTTTTTATAGTTCATGAATAACATGAATAAAAATAAAATCTCAATGCAAACATTTATTTCATATATCATAAAATAATTTAATGTATCCATGTTGAATATTCTTTTATTTCCCATTTCAGAATAATTAATATAATCACATGACTCTTGCTCTCAGCTGACTCACTGATTTTCCTCCAGCAAGCAAGCAAGCAGATAAAAAATGAAAGATTTTCCTTACTTTAAGTACTTCTTCCTCTTCTCTTTGCTGAAATTTTTAAGTTTCAAATTATACCTTGTAAAAACTTTAAATTTGACTTCTTTTACATTCCTTTCTGTTCTGTACCTTTCCTAAAGTTAGAACTAAGCTAAACTTGAGTCAGAAATATTTATATATCTCACTTTTGTGGTAGTTTGTGACTATTATACGAAACAGTCATTCTATACCAGAAGTTGTCTAATGACAATAACAAAAATTAAGACATTATATTTTATATTTTTAATGACCTTAGTCCTTGAACTTAAAAAAAAAATTGCAGTCTCATATCAATGAATGTTACTGGGAAGACTTTGTCATGTAAGCAGAAAATCAACAGTGTTTTCTTACTTCACTATTCTCTTGTCTGGATGGCATAGTGTAGAGGATAAGTAATAAAAAAGCAAGATTCAAAGTTATTATTTCACAAACTGTTTGGTATTGGAAGTCATTTGGAAACATTTAGAACTTTGAACCAAATGAACTTACTATTATATAAAATGTGAGAGTGAAATACATAACAATAATCCTTGAATTTCAAGGGTAAATCACTTAGCTATAATAATTTAAAGTCCTTGAGCATTTATTATAGAGTATACTGCACAATGTAAATATACAACTGGCTATATATCCCCCAATAAACATTGATTTTCAGCTATTTCAGTAATGAAATAGATCTCAGCATAGGACTGTTCTATGATAGAAGCCGCCATTCTTCAGTACTTATTTAAAAACATATCTGTTGTGAGGAACTTACTAAGTACTTCTGTTTGAAAACTTCCCTGTTTAATGTGTTCAAACTTGGCATATAGTATTCTAAGAGCATTTTACTCTAAAGGCTTTCCGTCATAAAATATTTTTGGTGTAACATTTTCTATCATGAAAATTCTTGCAGTTAATACATATTTAAGAATTTAAATTAGTCAGAGTTGTATGTGAAGTTACCTTTTTAGACAGTGACAGTAGAAGACAAATGTTACAAATAATGCAATTGTACTGTTATATATAGATGAAAACATTTCTTAAAACAACAAAAACAAAACAAAATTGTCAGCCACAGCAGGACTCTGGTAAGAAGAGTTTAGCTAGAGTAGCTGACAAACTGAAGAAGGATGATTGCAGGCTGGCAATACCATGTGAAATGTCTAGGCACTGAAGAAATTGTGGAGGTTTGCCTCCTCTGGAAGGTTCTTTCCAGTGGCCTCTCAGAGCAAAGGTCTAAAAGATCATAAATATCCACTGTGATGTGGATTAAAGGAACATAACCATGTGAGAGGGGCTGCTATCTCTACCTAGACCACACCTGGTATCACCATCTGGTAACAACATCCTTAGTCTAAAATAACAGCAACACTGTGGGCATTAGGGCATTTTAAGGCCAGTTTTAAGGTCCATTTATATGAAAGGTGAATCAGTAATATCATTTGATGGTAGAACATGGTTAATGAAAGATATAAAGATATATATTTTAAATCCAAAGGAAGTCACTAAAAAATGTATAAAAAATGTAAAAATAATGTTAATAGAGGAGATAATAAGTCAATAGGGAGGTAAAATGATATAATAGATAATGATCATTTAATGTAAATTAAGGCAGCACAAGAGTATACAAAGAATAGTTGAACTGAGTAGCAACAGGTAGCAATTTGATATATTTTTAATTCAACTACATCCATAATCACATTAATGAATGGCTTAAGTGTAACTTCTAAAGACTGTAATCATCAGTTGGATCAAATAGCAAGATCCAATTCTATATTGTCTGTAAAAATACAGTTCATATATAGTAAGATAGGTTTAAAGTAAAAAGATAAAACTATACCAAACACTCACCCCCCCAAAAGCTGAAATAGCTCTATTAATATCAATAAAAGCAATCTTCTGAGCAAAAGATATTACCAGAAATAAAATGAAAATTATGTCATGATTAAGTGGCAATTCTCCAAGAAGACATATTGACTCTAAATGTATGTGTTACTAATAACAGAACATCAAAATAAATGAGACAATAGATATTGTTAGTAAGCAAATCTATAATTGGAGACTTCAACAATCCTCTTTCCGTAACTGATAGAACAAGTACACAGAAAATCAATAATAGTATAGAAGACTTGAACACTATCAACAAAATAGTCTTAATTGACTTTTATAGAGCAATTCACCCAGCAACAGTAGATTATACATTCTTCCTAAGGATACTGAATATTCATTAAATAGACTAATTAAAGAGTAGAAGTCATAGCAATGGTATTCTAATAGTTCATGATATTTAACTGTAAATCAATAGCAAATATATCTGAAAAATCATCAAATATTTGAAAATTAAACAGCCCACTTCTATATAATAAAAGGCTAAAGAGGAAGTCTCAAAATCTCTTTAAAATAGTTTGAACTTAATATAGGTAAAAATACAACATATTAAGATGTTGGGGATACATGTAAAACAGTGTTTTTAGGGTACTTTATAGTATTAAATACTCATATTGTAAGGAAAAATAACAAATTTACCCTCAAATTACTGAATTCTGTTGTTCAAAGTTTATCCCATGGAGCATTAACTCCTACACATTTTCAGGTTATGCAAGTGAACATCTAAATGAGGTCTTATTCCAGCTTTAACAGAGAAGACAGAAAGGAGGAGGAGTATAACACAGGAGTTTTACAAGGCACTGTCAGGTTGTGCATCCATGAAGATTCAGTGGTCCAGTGAGAGTTTATGGTCACCCTGGAAACAAAACCGAGATATTGAGAGGATTTGAACATGTTGGGTTGGGAGGACTCTGAGGGAAAGACTGGATTTGCATAATTCCTTCTAACGTAATAATGGAAGGAGCGAGTTGTCTCCAAGATTAGGACGTAAAAATACTGGCTTCCTTCTTAGATGCTTGCTTGCACTCTCTCGGGTTTGCTCACTTTGTTATGCCATGTTGCACAGCAACCCTATAGAAGGTACATGTGTCAAGGGTTTCTAAGTTAATCTACGTCCTCTCTTCACCTTAGTTTTTAACTGTGTCCACAGCCCGAACTGGCCAGTGGCTTGACTACAATATCAGGATCAAACTTGAAACAGAGGCACTCAACTAAGTCACACTCTGATTCCTGACTCCCAGTAACTGTTAGAAAATACATATTTATTTTTGGAAACCATTAATTTTGGGAGTAAGTTCTTACATAGCAATAAATAATACACTCTTCTATTTTATCTGCCTTTGTGGTTTGTGTGCCAGTCAGGGCCTGAGGTTCTCCAAAGTGCAGTGTTTTTCTCCTGTCTGGAGCTTGCAAATAGTGCATCTTGTGTAAAATGCTCTTCTCTAACACCTCTAGTTAACTGCAGTTTCTCTCTAAAACCAAACTGTTAATCACATGCCCCTTGCAATAAGTTGTCAAAACTTCCTACGTATTTTCTTAATGGAACCTGTCATAGTTTGGAATTATATTTTTTTGCACAATTCTTTGACAAATGACTGAGATTCCCATTACTCTGTAAGCTGCATGAGGCAAGGTTTTGTTTTTGTTTTTTCACTCCAGCATTCAATATAGCTAGACACAATTCTTCCTTAGTATGCATTTAGTTAATTAACATATGATAATGTGAGAGGCATAGCTATTAGATAAGTGGTACAAAATGTTCACAGTTTACAGGTGCTAAATCTGGAAAACTCTAGTAATGCAACAAAAATAAAACATAAAAAATGTGTTAAATTGTATAGAGATTTACTTACATACCAAAAATATTTTCCTAATGAAGATTAATAGTTTGGTTTCAGGAAGCATAATGAAAAAAAAAAAGAATTTTTGTTGTAATAAAACAAACAAACAAAAAAATTTAGAAATAACCCATTAAGAAATGTGTAAATAAATATTTAATAGATGAAATAGTGAGCATTATGAAAATTTTAAACAGAGACTTAAATAAATGGAAGTAAGTACATTGTTCTTACATAGAAAGAATCAATATTATAAAGGTGTCTTTCTGTTAGTTATATGGCACATCAACATGATACAGAGTAATTATATGAAATATATGTATGTTTTTAATTTTCACTATAAAAATTAATTATGATTTTGGATATAACTGTCTAACTGGGAGGATTATGAGAGAGGACTGGGCAAAGAGCACTGCCATTTGCTACTTAAAGGACGTCAGACTCAATTCTTAGACTCAATTCTTGAATCAGAAATATGAATTTAATTAGTATAAACTATTTGAGATTTTTTTTATAAGGATAAGGAAAAATCATTACTATAAAGTTCATAGCAGATCACCTGACTACTGGAAAGCAATTGATTTGTGTTTACTCATTGTTATTGCTATTACAGTTATTGTTCAAGTTAGTGCTAATGCATTATTATCAAATCTGATTACCTATTTCCATTGAGCCTTTAAATTGAGTGGTAAAATGAGGACATACTGTCTTTGAACAGTGTCTCTCATCAGAATCACCTAGAGATTTTTGTTAGGAATTTAGTTGTGTGTCTGTGCACGTGCACTTGTGAATGCATGTACCATATTAGCATCCTTGGGAATAAGCACCTGAAATGCACAATTTAAAAAGAAACACAAGTGACTTTTTATTAACACTGTTATAAATTGTAAAATTCAGTGTTAACTTGTGATTAAAAGTTACATTTTCATTGGAACTTGTACACTCAATTTAACCTCTATGAAATATCTAGTTCTAATACATTTAAAACCAACTGACCTTATTTACTAATAAAATTTACATTTACTTTATTAGTGTATTTTTTCTTGCTTAATTTTTGAAACCATGTTTAATGTGTGTGCATTAATCATACCTTTCATTTTAATTAATGATAAACTGGATTCCAGAAAACTGGAATGTAATTGTATTAAAATTAATTATAATAAAGTTAAAATAATCACATTTAAAAATGTTCAATTCCTCCTAATGGGGATGAAATTTCAACTGTTATTTACATAATTCCAAATATAATTCAGAGAACTGTAATCATATATTAAACCCTGACTGCTATTAACTGTTTCTTCTGTTTCCTCACTGTGGAAATATTACATATGAGGAATATAAGATTTGAGAGTTCAAAATGGCTGAGTAAGGGTATATATTAACCTGTTCTTCCTTCTAAAGTCACACTGAAATTACAAAATAATCACAAAATAGACTAAATAAACCAATTAAAGCCTTGGAGGTCCTGAAAAATCAACAAGATTCTTTGTAAGAATAAATTAGTGAGGTGTTAGTGAGGATATAGAGCCAAGAGCAGATTGCCTTTAGAGGATAAACCTAATCTGAAACTTCCACAACCCAATAGAAGAAGCAAAATTAAGAAATTTTAAATAGTGAGATTTCAAATCTGCTCAAACACATTACATAAAGAAACATGATCTGGGAAACTAGAAAAGGGTGTCTGGTAGTCAAGTATGAAATTTATTAATGCTGCACCAGTTACATCTTGTCATTTTCTGTGTCTAGACTATTTGTCACAGAATAAATTAAAAAGGATACCTCTTCATAGATATCAAGTAAGGTAAGTACATAGAGAGGGCATTGCAGCTAGAGATGGAAACTGAAAGGTGCTCAGGACAACTTCTGGTCATTAGCATAGGATGTCTTTCTTATTCAACAGAAAAGCAAGAGCAGACTTATCATAGCTGGAAATTATGTAAACTAAAACTGCTTCCACTGTTTGAAAAATAAAAAATATTTAATGTGCTGATGGATTAAAAAGAAGCCATTTAAACTATTAATACTGATTAATGTTAACTATTATTACAAACTTATACAGAAAATCCATGATCACCAGATATTTGAAGGAAAAACAGATGTACCACCAGCTGGACAAATGAAAGAATTATTCATTAAGAAAATTAATGCAAACATAAATAAATACAATTAGCTTAATAAATGTCTTTAGTAACCTGAAGATATCATTCCTGCAAAATATGCAATTTAGTTTTCAGGGAGCTTGGACATTTAAATAAATATAAATATAATCTTAACAAAATAGACATTAGAGAGGAATAGAGAACATAAGAGAAAAAGTTTCAGATTAAACAGAACATTTAACTATAAACAAAAGAAGCAAGCATACACACACACACACCAAAAAACAAAAACAACAACAAAACTTTCTACCCTGGTGACATCTGCAAGGCCAGCATTTTTAAGTCTCTCTGCTATGTCTTCACATTGCCTTTTCTACTATGTAGGCAAAATCTTCCTCTATCTCCTTTTTGTAGAGGTACGTATGTGAGATGGCATTACAGGTGTACCAGGGTAATCCAGGGTGATCTCCCACCTCAACATATTTAATTTACTCATATCCACAAAGAGCCTTGTTTTTGTTTGTTTGTTTTGGATAAATAAGATAACTTTCACAGGTTCCAGTGATAGGGAGGTAGATAGCTTTTTGGCTGCCATTTTTAGCCTACCACAAAGCAATTACAATATTAGTAGATACATAGAGAAATAATACTTTTATTTTAAGAGTAATATAATGTTAATATTTAATATTCACATTGAAAACATTTGTAATCAAGATGGGTAGGATTTAGAATGTTCCTTCAACTAAGAATATATATATATGTGTATACACACATATATATATATATTTATAGCCATCAACTGTCACACATGCACTGTGAGAAGATAGATAATATGAGTAGATGTACTTTATAAATTGCTGTATAAATGATAGATGATGCTAAAAATCTACTGATTCTAATAGATTCAAGAATGTCAAAATGCATCATTATTATGAAATTATCATAACAAATTAACAGAGTAAGAGGGCAAATATTGTGTCTATTAATAGTAAATAAGAATAGTCTTTTATTTCTCAGAATTAACCATTAAGATGAAGAAACCAGTGTTATTAGAGCTGGATATTGAGAAAACTAAAAAAATAATAGAAATATTATTTTACTGGTTATATTTTAAAGTCTACAAGTTACCCAGAGCCTGGGAATAGAATACGATGAATACTGATAAACAAATAAATAAGTAAATAAATAAATAATTTTTCCCCCAATAGCAAACTAAGCTTTCATACTATTTATTAATCTTACTGAAATAGCACCTGATCCTCAAAGAAATAGTCTCACTCTCATTAAGTTAAGGCAGCTGCCATTCCAAAGAAAATAAGCAGAGGAAGAAAATATTCTATTTATAGAAGTTTTTTAAAAGAATGTCTATCAAGAGCTCTCTGGCTTGAACACATACAAAAATACATCTATTACATTTAACTGGAATGGAGCCGAGTGAATCAGTTTCCCTGTTCTGAAATGTGAAAGGGCAGCCATTTCATTTTATTTTTTCCCAGCTTTTCTACATTAAAAAATGACTCAATTTTTTGACAGTCTGCCACTATAGATGGCCTTGTTACAGTGCATGGTCATTCTGGTGAATGACTTTGATTACTCTATGTCTTGGTGCTGTGAAAATCAAGTAAAAAAAAAAAAATAGTTTCTTTTTAGTAAAAAAAAAAATGCTGGGAACTTCTCTTTCTTAAGAATAAAAATCCTTCCTATAGAGGTGAGATAAAAAGCCCAAACAACTTTATTTTACTTAGGTAAAAGCTTTAAAGAGTGATTGATAATCTTCTTTTTGAGATTTAAAAGATACAGCCCCTTTTTTCTTTTTTTTTTTGTTTAAATTAACCTGACATTTTGTATAAAATATATAATTTATTTTTAATTCTGTTTAGAAACAACAAAAACAAAGGTCTTTACAGGAAAACATTTAATATGGTTAACACTGATAGGACACTGAGCTTCATGAATTTAAGATTGTTTTCTCTTTTATACAGTTATAAAAATTTCACAGTCTTGGGGGACACCTGTCTTCCAGTCAGTGCTTAATAAATCTTTGCAAATGAATGAGTGGTAACTCATATTGAGTTTTGACTGACCATTTGACCTTACAGAAATGAACATTAATAAAATATTTTGTTTTGCTACTAGCTCAAGTCTGTCTTACAGTGGACATAGTGACTATTAGACAATATATATTGCAACTCTGTCAATGCATTTCTAGGTGATATCCTATTTTCCAATAAAGAATTTCCTGTGGACAAGTGGTTCTTGTTGGTTAAAACAACTAATGTAGAACAGGCTACTAGATTAAAATGATTGTTGTTAAATTACTCACATCATGGTACATCATTAATGGAAGCATTTGAAAATATGCTGTACTTCAAACATTAAATTCCTAATGTGGAAAAAATCATATTGTTTAAAAAATATACCAGGACTAATATTTATCTGATGAAAGAAAATTCTTCTTTGAAGACTGCAATACTAGAAACACTTTGAACTATCAGCTTAAGAAAAAACATCATGTGTCTTTGTATTTTGTTTATTAACTAGATGCACACTAAAATATTTCCCAAAGAACCTAATTACTTATTCCTAATATTTCATTATGGTCATGTCTAAGTATTAATTTTATTGGTTATGGTATTTGAATATGTCTGTTACCCAGAAGAGTAATTTTCAAGTCTTGCTAATATAAAAATGGGATTGATCTCACAGTCATATAAAAGCAAGCCCCAAAATCCCTAAAGTATAAGACAATGTCCTCAATTCTTACATTCAGATTGAAGTACACAAGAGCCCAAAGAATTAGGCCCCAACTACAGAGGCAAATCCCATTGTGGGTATCTGTCCAAAGAAAAATCCAAAACTTTTTCAAATACACACATACAGGTGGAACAGAAGATCTCTTTAAAGGGACAGATTGTGCAACTAAAAACATTTCATTAAAAATGTCCTAGAAATAAAGATTTACTTTGAACTTGCTGTGTCCTTTACATTTGTACATAGAATATTGCCAACATTTTTTCATAAAATAAGACAAGTGATTCTAGGTATGTTGGAAAAGGTATAGTATATATAAAGAATTTTTCAATAGTTATTAATTTTAAGAATTTCTTTTAGTTTTTCTATTTTCTTTGACACATACTTATTTCTTCTTATGTTTTATAGTTGCAGCTATCTTGACTTTTCTTGAAACATTGTTAGAAATAAATACATATATTCCAAGTAAAAAAAAAAAAATTCCTTTAGACAGGAAACTTTTATGTTGTGGTAAGAGAAAGCCTTGGGTTGTAAACAAAAGTACTAGGATAAAAAAAAGAAAGACCTAAATTATATTTTCTTTCTGTCTTCTTAATCATGCTTTGTGTTCAACATTTAACTTGCCCAATGGATAATCTTTAGATTCAAATTAATTTCATGATTATAAGATAAATCGTTAAATATAAAGGCATTAGAAAACCTTTGTATATCAGAGACTCCTCTACAGAGTGTCAGAATACATGAAAAAGTCATTGTGGTACATTTATTTGGAAAATAACAGGAAGAAAATAACTTCTTAAAAACAAACAAACAAAAAAAATAAAACAATAAAGGCAACATTATTTTTATTTTCAAAGTAACATTTGTTAACAAATGTACTGAACAAGACAAAAAAGAACAGGGATAGCCACACGTCATAGCACTAGAAACAGTCAGTGTTAAACTTTGTGTTTCAAATAAATGTATTAATAAAATTCTTGTTACAGTGTGTGTAAATAGTAAGAGCTATATTAATGTTCTTATTTTTTATTGTACATTTTATTTGAATCATAAACATTTTTAGATTAATTTTATATTTAAAAATCTAAAGATGAAGAATATATCATGTACTTAGAAAACATTTATATGACATTTTTGTTATTCACTGTTACACATTTTAAGAAGGTTTAAAAGTAGAATTTTTAAAAGTGGAAAACTAATCGGACAGTTATTTCTTAAAATATATCATTGTTAGTAAACAAAATAAATGTTATAGCAATGTAGTAATATTTATACAATGTAATATTGTGGTTGAACATTATGTTAAAAAAATAAATTTTAAAATATTATACAATCATTTGTAAATACAGAGGAACATTAATAACCTTTATTAAGGTTAAAATTAGAAAACAGAGCAAGGGCATGTGCTTATTTAAATATTCACAAATAAAAATACTTAGAAAACAATTGAATCTGAATTCTAATAATACATCATATTAGCAATTATGTCTACATATAAGTATTATTAAGGTATGTTAAATATGCTAAAACCATTAATTTTATAATTTAAATATGATTATGAAGCACAGGAAAAGCTCACACCATACACGTGAAGGAGAATGAGTTAACTTACAGCTTAAAAATATAAAAATGAGTATTTGAATGTGCAAAGAATGTAAACAGTTAAGCAGAATGCAATCTTTGCTGCTACAGAGGTGATAATTATTATGAGACTTATGCCTGAGAGATAATAATTTATATTGGGAGATTTTGTAAGACTTTAGAATGGAGGAGGGAACATCTAAAATTAAATTAGAGAGGAAAGAAACAGAGGCAGATATTTTTGGATAAGGTAGGTTAACCATCTGTAAAAGGCAGATGATTCAAGAAAGAAATACATACATGCAGTAAACATGTTGAGGAAGTGACAATAATTGTGTTGATAACTTATTTTGTACTTTTTATTGTAGATTCTGTTTATAAAATGCTCCTAGAAAATTAAATGGGAAATGAAAAAAAATTTTTTCACTGACTAGGAGCAGAGGCTAATTATAATCATTAATACACATGTTTTAATGTGTGTCTGGCCACATTCTAAGTGTTCCTTTTACATTAATTTATGTAATTCTATAGCATATATGAAAGTATAATCTCCATTTTACAGATGAGGAATGAACACCCAGAGTATTTAAATAACTTGCCCAAGGAAACACAGTCAGTAACAGGCAGTACTATTAGTTTATCCCAAATAGACTGGTCTCAAGCTTATATTCTTAACAATTGTACTATATACTGCCTCTCCATATGATATCCTAGAACAAATATAACAACACTCCAAATTCTCATTTTTCCTCATAAGAGTAAGAATTCAAGCTATGTCATTTTGCATAAAAATTTATTTTTTCAAGAATATCAAGCTTACTAGAAATCTTATAAATATTCTTAAATATTTATTCTAAATAGTCTTCTTTTCTTATGTTCTTAAACCTGAATATGTAACATAAGTGGAAAAACTGACATAATCCTTTTCGGAAGAGTAGAGAGTTTGTATATAAGTAACACTTTCAAAAAATTCATCATTCCTTCTGCAATTAAATGGGAAATATTATAGATAAAGAGCAGGGTAGATGCTGCCAGAATTTAGTGAAATAAAATAAAAATAAAATATAAAATAAAATAGTAAAATAAAATAAAATAAAAATCTGTGAATAAGAATATGCAATCTGAAATATATATATTATGCATGCCATATACTAAAGAATATATGGATTTGATTTGATTGAAATCACTTTATTCTTTCTCTTTTTTTATTTTTTGGTCTTGGATTGGAATATTTTTGTTCATTTATATTCAAATCTACTTTAGAAAAAAATCTTATTTCATGAAAAAGTACTTGAATCTACTCTGCAGTCAAATTCAACAAAATAAGGCAAAAATCTGCCAACATTGATTTGAAGAAAAAAAATCAGCCAAGAGATCGTTGACATGAGTCACAATAAATATCTGGGTTCTGAGTCAGTCTTTGGCAATAGTTTTCTATGGTCATCCTGAGATCACTCATTTTAACTGTCTTCTGAGATCTGGAGACTGAATATTTGTCAGCGGCCCAATTTGTTCTGAAAATTTTAGCTCTCAGGGGAAATCTTCCAGACCTGTCTCTTCCTCTCATGGACCCTAGCTGTCAATGCC
Source organism: Cynopterus sphinx (assembly GCA_030015415.1). Classification (NCBI taxonomy): domain Eukaryota; kingdom Metazoa; phylum Chordata; class Mammalia; order Chiroptera; family Pteropodidae; genus Cynopterus; species Cynopterus sphinx. The sequence continues at coordinate 14,095,710 of CM057379.1, forward strand.
ACAGGCTATGCATTCCTAAGAGATGACATGAAAATTCTAAGACATCTCCTGACTAGAGAGAAGGGAGTATCAGAGATAGCCTTTCTTTCTCAAACACACACACACACACACACACAGTCCCTCCCCGCCCACCACACAGCTTGTAGTCAGCCAGTAAAATGTGGGTTAGTGTAATATTTGCAACATTGCTTATCTGATTTATTCCTAAAGTTTTAAACATTTATAAAAAATCATTCCTAGGCAAAGTTGTGGAGTAATCAAACCATGCCTTTAGTATCTGTGACTGCACACTGAATATTTTTCCTTCTTCAAAACTCTTGTTAACCCATGTCCTTCAGTTCTCCTTGAAATCTCTCCCTCTTGCTGCACTGAGGCCTGCACAAGGATCTGAGAAGCTCACTCACACAAATACATGCTTATTTTGTTAGTTTCCAAGTAGTTTCTATTTTATGTGTATTTTGAATTTTAGTAGAGAAAAAAAATTAAAACTTCGATTAGGTTTTCATTTTAAGAATGAAATTATACTATGCATATATGCTATCATACTTCTCAAATCTATTATGATTTTATTATATACATATAATTTTATACTAAAATCATTACATCTTTCAAAGTTTTTGATATGAAATTATACATTGTGGTCTAGTAGTCTTTATTTGATTTAAAACTGACAAGGGGAATGTTCAAATTATTTTTTAAGGCAAATCCTTTGTTTTTTCAAATATTACTGACATAAGTATATTTTATATTGAATTTTTTTATAGCAATGACTTAAAAATAGCACTTCTAGGACATCTGAAACTATGTTATTTCTGATGAATCTTTTTTTTCTTAAAAATGTGCTGTTTTAAATCTATACAAGAACATTTGATATTTAAAAGTATTTGTATTTTTTATTTCAATCAGTAGTAGTTTATGAGTTAAAAGGGTTTTTTCTCTTAACCTATAGAAAATTATTAAATGCTTTAATTTTTTTATGTTTTAGAGAACTAATTTTTGAAGTATAATTTGATTTTTAGTATTATTCCCTTCGATAATATCAGCTAATATTTGCCCATTTGCCCTTATATTCATGTTGTTCATTTTCCTTCTTCAAAATTTTTATTTTAAAACATCAAAATGTACACTCAGTCATAGCCCTTTGTAAATTTTCATCTTAAATAATTATTGTAGCATGTAAAGAGTTGTTCTAAGTTATATTTAATAAATTAAAATAAGACCTTCTTTGAAAAGGTCCATGATTTTTTCAATGTAAGTACATAATTTATTGTGAGGAGTCCTAATAGTTCATTATTTTCCATTAACCACATTCAGTTAATTTTCAACATCATGCTCCTTGGTGTTGATATAGGAAATGGCATACCCTAAACTAGAATCAGTTTCTGTGATGCTGAAGTTATGCTGTCAGGGGCAGAAAATGTTACCTATTTTCCCTTCTAGGTTCTTTGGCTGGTCTAATAATTAAATTGACATAAGACAGATTGTCAGTGCCAACCTGATAGAGAAGAGAAGGTTTCAGTGGTGAGATGGCCAGTTGGAAGAATGCACAAGGGGCTGACATGAGAATGAAAGGGCAGGCACAGACTTTATTGTGGGGAGGGCAGTTTTGTTGAGGGGAGTGCACTTCTGCTTCTGCTCTTCTCCTGCTCCCCTTCTGCTCCCCAGGGGACCACATGGCTTCACAGATATGATAGTACAGTAGTGGCATTCAGCCACACATGCGTGATACAATAAACTGAATTATGTCTACATATTTTAGGCGCAGGTGCCCTACTACATTAAGGTAACATTCTAAATTCGGGGTCCTATTCTTGGCCATGAACCTGAATTATAGCCAGATCTGGGGCTAGCCAGGCCTGGGACCCAAACAGATTAATAGGAGAAAAATAAATTTAATTAAACACATAGAGGGGCCCCATGAAATATGGGACTGCAGATAGCTTTTATACCTTTTACACAAAGAAACATTAAATTTGTGAAGAATTGACAAGACATAGTAGTATGGGCTGGGGGTAGAAAAGTGAAGAAGTAACAAAATTTGTTAATATAGACTTCTTGGCCCCAAATTTCCTATTTCAGGTATTAAGGATGTCTCTCTCCCTCCTGGTACAAGAGAATACCTTTCACTTGGGAGATTTATGTCCTGTTTCAATGGGACATAGGAAGGTCAGAGTGTCCTTTTTACACAAGCTGTTTCTCAAGTGACTATAATTCAAAATAATATGGCAAAATAGTATATTTTGGTGGGGCATATTCTCTGTCAAGAGGAATATTGGTAATCTAGAATCACTGTTGGCCTGCAATGGTGAGCAATAATATAGCCAGGGGTTTAACTCATTCCTGTCATACCCAGGATAATCAGAGACCCTGACTGACATTTCCCCTCAGACCTGTATTAGAAATCTATTTACATGGTTGATGTAATTTTTTCATTTGTCTTTTTAGTGCCCCCAAAAATATATTTTAAGCCCTTTGTTTTTTGAAGTAATTTATTGGTGACCATTCTTATAAAACCAATGAGTTAACAAATATGAAGAAGTTACAAGAATCTAAAATATAAATTATAACAGTGGCTGTGGATTCATAACTCTTTACTTTTTGTTATTTTTTACCTTTTGAAATTATATGTTGATATTTTTTACAACTGACTTTTATATATTGAAATTGTCATCTGTTTCCTTACTAAACTTACTTAGAATTTCCAGTTCTTTTTAAAATAGATTCCTTAAGATATTCTATATACACAAACATGTCAACTGCGAACAAAGATCAGATCTAATCTGATCTATGTAATCTTTATTTCTTCCCTTGCCTAATTCCACCAGTTCATTTTTCAAAAGAATTAATGAAAGCAGAAAACCCTTCTTGTGCACAATAAAGTTTACAATTTCACCATTAAAAAAATATTGGCAGTAGTTTATCAAGTTTAGAAAGTTACTTTTCATTCCTGGTTTTTACTGTTTAGGTCTATGATCCATTCTGAATTAAATTTTCTGCTTGGTTAAAGTAAGGTTGAGGTTATTATTTTATTTATTTGTTTGTTTTTCCACATGAATATTTACTTGTTCCCACAGCATTTGGTTTAAAAATGTCTCTACTCCACTGTATTATTTTGTCACTTCTGTTGAAAATGAATTAACCGTGCATGAGCATATCCATTTCTTGATCCGTTTTCTTGTTCTACATTTCTATATTTACACTAATACCATACAAATGTGATTAAAGCAGGTTTATAGTAAGACTTCAAATCGAGTAGTGTTTATGTTCCAAGTCTGTTTTTCTGTTTTGAAATCATTTGGGCTTCCCTAGGTCCTTTGTATTTTCATAAAATATTTTGAATCACTTGTAAGTTTTTACAAAATAACAGTCTTTTGCTGTATTAAGATTACATTGAATCTGTAGATTAATTTATGAATGTTTTATAAACTCCATTTAATTAAAAAAGTCTCATGCCAGCTTATAATCACCATCATACTTTCAACAATGTATATAACACATTAAATAAATATATTGAAACAACCTAGAGTTATTAGTATAAAAATGTTATAATCCAGCAAATGACAATGAGGTATTTCTGGAAGCTGGGTCAGATGATAACTCAAGTTTGTTTGCTTTCCTTAGAAAGTAGAGAGATAATTGAGGAAACACATACACACACAAACACACACACACACACACACACACACACCTTTGAAAATGTAACACCAAATGTATTTTTAAAGCAAGCAAGTAAGGAAAGATACACTTATAACAAATTAAACAAAATAAAAGGTTAAGCTAGCAGGAGAGGTCATTACTTCCTTTGGGGAAGAAAGTATGAATATATGAAAAGGAATAATTAAGATAAATATTGCAATTGTAATTCTCACTGTGGTAGAGGTAGGCAAAAAAATATTTCATAGAAGCAATAATCTTAGTTAAATTTTGTCCTCGCACAACAGGTTTTAAAAAACTCTGATTCAAATTCATAATTGTAAATATTGTCGATAATTTATTTGGTATTAGTATGGGAAACTGATTTCCTATTAATAGAATTACTATTGCACTTCTTTTATAAGTACTTAGGAAATTCAAATGTATTATAGTATTTTTTGCTTATTTGGTACTGCCAGTCATTTTACTTTTATCCATTATTGAAAAAATGAAAAGCATGAGTCAGAAAACACTCGTTTAAGTTAGAGGTAAATATGCAAAGGCATGGCTCCAACTTTTGTTCTAGGAGTAGGTTTGAAACTTCGTGTTTTTCTTTTGTTTTGCAATTATAATTGGACTTATTACATTAAGAAAATGTTTTCAATTTGATTGAAGTTAGTTTTAATTTTCCTTTTAAGTTTATTTGATACTTTTTTTAAAGAAAACATACTGAGGATTTAAATTTAAATAATCGAATACACCATTTATTCTTGTGGGGCATGTTTGAGAAATGTTCCATGGTTCTTCCCAATGATAGTGCTCATCTTTTCTATTAGCAGCTGGAGTGAGAATCGAGTTCAGCTTGTTCTGCAACTTGAAACTAGGATATGAGTTTGACCAAGAAAAGAGAGAGAAGCTAGCAAAGAGTGTTAATTATCTGTAATGGCATGTTTTGTTAGGATGAGAGTTGGCCTAACTTAGTTTGTCATCTTTATAAGGAGTAAAGCAGTCAATCAATATCATGTTAGAATATTCTACTAATATTCTACTAATATTGTTTGGCTAGTTAGTGACCCACAAAAGGTGTTTAGTTCACTGAATTCCTTATAACTCTCTAACACTGCCTGGAGGTCAAAATCTCTTTCCATTTGGAAAAGACTCAACACCACGCATCTCACTGACTCCAGGTCTCTTAGTCAAAGGTGTCTAAGGCTACTTCTTAAAAATCTTCCTGACTCATTGATTAAAAGATCCATGAATAAAGTCAATTAGGCCAGAGGCAGTGGTTGTGGTTTGAAACATGGCTTTCGCTCTGCTGTTTTAACTCAGAATAAGAATTATACCCTCCACATGACCACAATGTTTCTACCTTCCAGAAGTACCTGGCTACTTGATCAAAGAACTCAGAGTCCTGGACCTGGTGCCACATAAAGGAGGTTCAGTATTTCAAACACATGGCTTTGGATGCTCTGTTTTTCTTGCCAAAGAACTTGAGGGAAACTGGATACTTATAGAAACATAGGTGGCAAATTGGGGTCACTGAATATACACTGTACAGGTAGTCTATTGAAGAAAAGATCATTGCTGTGATCCTCTGCAAAAGAATTAACAAAAGAAGCCTAATCTTTTTTTTAATTTAGCATAAAAAGGCTTTTTTATTGCTCTTTTTCATTAGTGCTGGTATATAAATGTCAATGTAATATGATTGCCTTTAAATAGGCAAGAACTTTTCATAGTTTCATATATTTCTCATTACAATACTATCCTTTTTAAACTTGTTCAATGTTGCTGAACATGGTGTAAAAAACCTAGATATATGGCCTAAAGGAGCAAAATTCTCATTTATATGTGTTTCTTTTCTGGATGGGAAAAATAATTAATTGTCCCATAAATGCTCTTACACTCCCTGTATGTGATTGCACTGAAAATCCTTGTATTTTTTGCTTCTGGTTTTACCCATTCTTGTGGAGGACTTCTAAAATACAATTTATGTACAGCCACACTTTATTGTGTTTTCACCATTATGAGATGAAAAGGCCAATATCATTTTAAAGGTCATAACTGACAGAATATTTACAATATTTTTATAGCTCTGCAAGGAGAATAATTAATTTTTTGTATCTATTTACACTGGAAAAGAACTATCTTTGGAAAACATAATTGTAAAAGCCTTTTTTAGTAAGGACTCGTAATTCTGTTTTCTTGGGTATTGTTTATAGCTTTGATATTGTGAGAGTTAGAACATAAGTGTAAGTAACTAAAGACATAAATTCTGTGCCTCATATAATCATAGAATCATAAAGTGCTTAAATAATCTTCTATTCTGACCTTGATTTTATCTTATCTGTTTCATAAGTATTGTGTCTTAGCCTTGGTTTCCTAGAAAACAGAGCTTGAGGAAACCTTACATGCTCAATCTGTACTGAATGGGTGGAAGTCAAATGAAAGCAAGAGTGTGGGAAAGAAGGGGAGGAAATAAAAAGTGGTGTTTTATCAAACTGGACATGGTTTCAAAGAAAATAAATATGATTGCTCAGTTATGGGACATCTCCATGAGATTACACAGCACTACTGACTTCAGATCAGTTCTTTGAAGGAATAAAGGACAGACATTTCTATGCTAGTTAGTTCCCATTTCCTGTCCCTTATTAATCAAAATCTTCATGAAGCATTAGTCACAAAATTGCCTGAATTAGTTCAAAAGCCACAAAGAAAGTAGAACTTCCAGTTGGACCCAAGTACAGCTTAGTTGGATTAGATGCTGTTGCAACTGCAACTCATGCCTTGGAGGACACTATAGTGGCCATGGCTAATAGCCATCACTGGTCCCATGGCTACCAGGCAATTTGTGGTGTTCAGAGATGAGATGCAGTTACTGCAGCCAGGGCTTTACAGTCATTCAATCCAATATGGATACAAAGAAAATGAATGAGACCCAAGTAACCATGAGTGGTGTATTAAATCCATCTGAAACAGTTTACTCTACAGGCCAATGAATACAGCACATATGCACCCTTATGATATATGCATCTGTTAATAGAAAAAGAGACCCTTATTTCTTTCTCAAGAAGAAAGGAACAAGTACAATTCTTCAAAGTAAAGGTCAATTTCAATATCCTCAGATACAGTCCATGATGCTAAAAGGGATCTCAAAATGAAAATTGATATTTACTTTCTCTTTCCTTCACCATCCATTCTAAACTTCCCTCACCTTTTGCCAACATTTTGACTGGTTCTCACTTGTTTGTCTGATGGGCTGATGAGAACTTCATTCCATTAAGGAATAAGAGCTCTCCTACTTCTACCCCTCAGGTTTCAAACATTTAACTGTGTTGTCACAGGACTGTGTTAACCATCTTGCTCTATTATAGTTCTTAAGGACATTGACCATTTTGATATTCCACAAAACAACATGTTGAACCACCATGTTAAGGGTATCATGCTAATCAAATGAGGGAAGCAGTAAATGGATGTACTCTTAGCTAAGACACAGGTGAACCAGAGGGTGAGTGATAAACCTTTCAGATTCCCTGATCTGCTGTATTTGTGGTGTTTATGTGGGTCTAGTGGTCTGTGATATCCCAAGAAATTCTCTTAATTTATATGATACTTGGTTACACTTCCAGCCACTAAAACACAAAATGTGGCCTTTATTGAGCCACTTGTATTTTAGAGTGCTTCTGGGTACTGCTCTGGTGTCATTATATGATGTCTTAGAAGGTTGCTTGTTTTGATTGAAACATAGAACAAGAGAGGTTCTGCATCATACCTGCAGCCTACCACTCAGGCATATAATCCAGCAGATCTGATGGTAATAGATATATTTGAGATATAGATATAAAAAGGATCCAGAGGTTGTATAGATAGAAGTGGAAAAGACTCAGGCCTGGTTAAAAGTTTGCTATGGTCTGCTGTTACTATAGAAAATGGATTGCTATCTCATTAGGGTGCCCTTGTAGGACATTGATGTTGGGAAATACTACTAGTAGGCAGAGATACAAGCAATACGTTGGTCATCCAATATGTATGGAAAGAAAGATGGTCTGAGGTATGGAAATACTTAACTTCTATTCTGTGGTGGAGGACTCTGTCAGAAAGCCAGGGACCTACAAAAAATAATGCTGGAAGTCTACAGCTGAGTTCTAGGAAAACTAAATATGGCTCATTTAGTAGAGACTGGAGACTATGGAAAAGTCAATTAAGTTTGTTATACCTACAATGAGAATGAAGAAGCCATGGAGATGGGTGGCTGTACTTACTGATTCAAACAGCCAGCATCACAGTAGAGAAAGATAGAATATTCCATTCTAAACATTTTTGAATATTGAATTTATTCAGGACATAAATTTGGGCTCACATGTATTCATTTCACACTTTTTTCCTGAGTAAAGTACATCTGCAACTTAAACACCATCTATATATTGAAAACATCAGTATTTAGAAGCACTGGAGAGAAGGCCGTACCTATTTGGAATATAATGATGTAGCAGCCAGGATGTAGGAGGGTACAAACTTGAAAGCCAATTGAGAGGTATGAGTATTTTAAAAAGAGTATTCAATTGTATTAAATGTTGTTGCTAGATCAAACAAAATTAGGTGATCAGACCTTAGAGAAGCAATGCCATTTGAGCATTAGGAGCAAAATATAGATAAAGATTGGTTGAAGAGTTAGTAATTTTGAAGGCAAAGACATCTTGAATCTATGAATGTTCACAATCTTCCATTTTCTAGTAAAACTATTATATTTTACACTTTGACATCTGGTTTTGCCATATTTTAAAGACTGCTAATCTGTTTTATTTTTTGTTTTACTAAAAAGCCATTTATCCTTTCGACTCCTTCACCTCACTTCACTTAACTTTAGATCTAAAAAACAGTAAAAATAAATATATCATGTTTCTTGACCCATGTTTCCTACTCTACCAACCTCTCCACTTTCTTATCAGGGTAGATCCACAGGCTCATCAAAAAAAAAAAAAAAAAGTAAATAGAAAAAAAAAAAAAAGAAAAAAGTATTATTTATTAACATAGTGTGTCTATCATTTTACTTATATTACTTCATTCTTCATTGTATCTTCATAAAAATCTTATGAACAGATAAATTATTTTTACCTCATTTTACAGATGACTAATCTGAAACTCAAAGTTACTAAAATATATAAGTGGAAAATGTGGGTTTCAAATACATTTATTCTGATTCGATAGTTGTTTTTGATCATAGCTCTCTATTACATTTTCATCAATCATTTCAACTACTTTGCCATTCAAATTCATCATACCTTAAAGCTTCCCATGGATTAGCTACTGCAAAATGTCATCACCGTGAAGTAACCTTTATGTTACAGCTATCGTTCTTTCTCAGCTGTTAACCTTCCCTTACACTTCACTCGAATTTTCTAGGTCAGAAGACACAAGGCATTGTGTTTTTTCATAGGCATTCTCTTCATAGGCAATTATATTCTTTCCATTTAAAAACATGACCATATGCTTCCTTTTCCTCAGTTCTAAAGGATGAATACTCTTTTCTTTTGCAAACTTATATCCATTGTCTCTGCATTGGATTCTATCTTCTATTGCTTTTTTCAGGACTAAAATATTTAAAACTTGCCTTTCTATAATTTTAGTTATCTTACCAGTTGATTTTTTCTCTGTACATATAAAAAAAACTTAAGTATTTCTCATAATGAGTAATAAATTAAGGACAACAAAATATTCTCAAACCTATGTACTCTTGGGAGTACTCCACTATAGATTTATTTATTCATATTTTTCATAAAACAACTTCCAGATTCTGCCTCTTTTTATTCAAACATTACTTACTCAGGCTCTTCAGTCTTCTCATCTTTCTTTATTGGACAGCTCTAAATAATGTTATCAATAATTGCTGAATATAATGGAAACTTTACACTTCCTGTTATATCTGATGTTCACTGTATTTGTTATTATTAATATAGTTCACATTTTCTATACACTGTTCTCTGTTGTATTTTTTTCATGGTTTGTCAGGTATCTTCTTCTACATGTTTTATGGGTTCTATAGTTCTATTAAACTTTAAAAATATTATGTCCTCATCCTGAAGCACTAGAATTAATTAATTGTGGAATATTCACACCATGAAATATTTTATACAATGAGAATGAATTACCTAAAATTATATGCACTATAAATGAATCCCTCAGATATAGTGTTGGTTGAATGAATAGAAACTCGAGTGCCTATGCTTCTTTTTCTTGGTCTGAGTGTTGAGTATATGGACATGTTCATTGTGAATAAGCTATGTGTGTCTACATACACACACACACACATATATATACCTCACTTTGAGTAATCTTTTACACACCCCTGGTTTTTACTATTAGCCTGGAAATTTCTCTAGATTTGCATACCTGTTATCTTGGTGATGTTGAAATCCATATGCTTTACTTACTGTCTCCACCATGTTGCCACCAGTATGTCATATGATGTCTTCAAAATCATCATTTGCAAAATTAAACATACTTCCTTCAAAACCAACTTGACCCCCAAATTGTCACTGAGAAGTCAAACTGGTCTTCATTATCTCTGAACATCAAATATTAATATAACATCTTCCCATTAAACATCACAAATATTAAAGCTTTAATTCAGAACCTTAGCTCTCATGTTCAATACATCACAGGAGCTCATAAGTAGTGTTCTTGGTCTCTAATTCACATTTAGTCTTTCAGATTGAATTCAAGTTGTTATTTCTAAAACCAAAATGTTCATGTCACCCATTATTAAAACATTAAGTACTTTTAGTGTAAAATATATATTATTTACCAAAACCAAAATTAATAAGTTAGTTTTATTTCTCAATACAACCCTCACCCCCATCATCTCCTTTGCTCTGACTCCTAATAGTCTGCGCCTCCAGACTATGTTTGTTAATACCCCTCCACCGAAAATGGTGTTCCTTTCACAAGTGTATTCCTATCCATCATTTAGGTTCACAGTACAGTTTTTCTTATATAAAGTGTTCTACTTATATGCCTCAGAAATAAAAGATACTTCCTCCCACATCCTCACTGTTTCTATGAATATTCATAAACAATTTAATACACATTGAATTAAATTCAAAACTCTTCCCTGTTAGTAATTATATTATTCCTATATGGGTCTATGCCATCATTTTTTCCTTATTTTATCTTAATTGTGTCTATTTTCAGTCTCAGTTACAGACTCCCATTCTATATTTTCCATTTTGTGTGTATGTGTGTGTGTGTGGAACACTTCTCACTGTGCTTATACTAGAATATATAAGGGTTGGAACACTTTCTGTTTTGTTTCTTACTGTGGTCCTAGCACTTACCCTACACACAGTAGGCACTCAAAATATTTGTTAAGGAATAAGTTAACATAGGTGAAACCACATTAATCATGTGACTTTAGCTGCAATAAAAAAGCTAACATGCTCCATAGAAATTTCCAGATCATTTTCTTAATTTCAGAACTTTTTTTTAGTATATGATAATTTGATCTTGATACATTAATATATTTGTTTATCACTTTATATATTTTCATTTATATCTCACAAACTGCCAACATATCAATATTGAAAATTTTCTCTCCTACTAGAAATCCTTTCAGTCTGATACCAGAAAGGTCTTCTTCAAATACAAATCTTATGCTACTCTCTTACATTAAGCTCTTTATAATGCCCTTTTGTTTAAGATAAAGTTCACTGGATTAGTGAAAGTGATAGTTCTTTTAATATTTGCTTTGACTAAACTGAATTGTGAATCATCAACACTAATATACACAAAATTGAAGACAAATATATTCACAATTATACCATAATTATAATAATTATAAATAATTATAAATACCTACTTCTAAATATCTGAAGAAAACAAAAACAACTCAAAAATATGTAAGCACCCCCATGTTCATTGCAGAATTATTTATGATAACCAAAATATAGAAACAACCTAATTGTCCATTTATGGCTAAATGGATAAACATTGTGGTATATGTAAACAATGGAATATTATTCAGCCATAAAAAAGAATGAAATTTTGCTGTGACAATATGGATGATACTTAAGTGAAATAAGGCAGACAGAGAAAGATGAAAGACAAGTACCATATGAACCCTCTTACATGTGAAATCTAAAAAATGAAACAAAACAATTACATAACAAACCAAACTCATTACAGACACAGAGAACAGACTGGTATTTGTTAGAGGTTGGGGATGGGCCTTAGGTGAAGGTCAAAAGGTAAAAATAATTTTAAAAAATTGGAGAAAACTCAAGAAAACATTACCAATGAACTAACAAGAAAACATGAAAACAAAACACTCTAAGATATTGCACCTTAGAGCAAAACAGAGAAGGGAAAAGGAACACACAGCAGGGGTGTTGTTCCAGTGCTAAGGTGGTGGGAAAGGACTGTGTGAAAACATTCCTAAGTTCAAGAGGCCTGTTTCCCAAACTGACTGTCTTAAACCTCCCATATAAAGTTTTTCAGCAAATAGCTATCCTAGAAGGAAGAGCACTATAACAATTATTAGAAGATATGTTCATATATATTTGTAAAGTATAATTTTTAAATAACTTAAAATAATAAAAATATTATACCAAAAAGATACAGGAAAAAAATACACACCACAAATACTTAACCAGAAATTAGAACAATCCAATACTTACTCATTTTTGTTATAGAAAAGATTAAAGAAAATGGTGATCTAATAGGAAATACAACTCGCATGAGGAATAAAAAGAGAGAAACCAGTAAAAACTGTTCTGATTGAACTCAGAAATTAAAAAAAAAAAAGCAAGAAATAAAAAGTCAAAAATATATATATTGTACTTTGGGGAAAAAAATGGAAAAAAGAGAGACTGAAAGCAGTTAATATAGGAATGACTTGAGAAAGTAAGCACTAATTTTCTGGGGACAATAAACAGGTATTATTAGAGAAGAAATGATACAAATATATGGTGCAAAAAGAAATATAACTTACTCAATATTTGTTGCTGATGAGGAGATAACAAATTAATTCACAAAAGTGAAGGAGATGAAAAATAGTAGGAAATTTTCTCAAGCTGTTTATTAATGAAGAAAAGGAGAGAAATAATACAATAATTGATGTCAAGTTTTCTATTAAGCAAAATTTCAGTTAATCTGATGGGGCTTGAACATGAACAAGTGTTGATGAGAAAGAGTCACTCTTGTAGGTGTGATGGTCTCTGAAATATTGTAAAACTCATATTAGGAAGCTGTGGATGGCTACATTTTATGAGGACTGGAAGAAATGTCCCATAATTGAGCCATTGTGAAATGTTTTTTGTTTTAAGAGTTGACCCTGGGTCTATATGACTGATATTGTGCCATATCTCCATATGTAACACAATATGGACCATTGGTCAAAGAAGCTGTGACAGCTTCCAGCACAAACTTTTCTTATTCTTACCACTTCGTAGAGACCATGTTATTCAGGATTTTTATTTTTCTGAAGCAAATTATTGCCAATACCTGCATATTTTTCAAAGATTATTGGACTGTATACCTACCTCTCTTCTATAACACAAGTCAATTCTCTAGTACCCAGAAGCATACTTTCCTCCAAAAAAACAGCAAGATTAATTCCGTCCTATATGGCCCAGATTTTCCTCAATAATTTTATAAATTGTCAGCTTTTTCTCTTTTTCGTCATGTTCCATTCTCTTCAACCCTGAAAACTGTGCCATCTGTTATGGGTAAATGTTTTGGTAACACTAGTCATCTGTTACTCATACAAGCTACTTTTCAAAGACTTCATGCCTAAGCCATGACAGTCTCACCTTTATCTTTTATTTAACTTTCTTTGCAATTGTATTCGATATATTCTTATTGTTAATAATAATGGTCATTTTCATTCCTCATCTTCCTTGGACTCTGAAATTTATTTGCTATCTATGGCATAACATTTTCATAGTTATACTTCTACTTCCATGGCTGCCCATATTCCTCAGTCTTATGCTCTGGCTTCTCCTCCTCTAACTGGCTCCTTTGCTACTGAGGTTGCTCATTTAATCTTGAGACAACTTCTCTTCTTCTTAAGAGATTCATACATCCCCATATTTCTAAATGATAATGATGGTGATAACAATAACATCTGTGAATATGGATAAAATAAGTTATGGTAAGTGACTTACCTATAATAGTTTATTGAATTTTCACAGTAATCTTCTGAAATAAATGTTAAGAGGTGCTACTACAATTCCTTTTTTTTGTGTGTGGGTAAAATCATTTGATTAGAAAAACTAAATGATCAAGGGAAGTTGTAAATCCAATCTATCTGCTACCTCTGCTTGTTTGTAAGTACATTTTGCATGCTTGCTCTTTAGCCTAGAATTCTTTTATTTTTCCCACTTGATATATCTAGCAAACAGTGAGACAACTCCACTGAAATTTTACACGAAACTTAACTCATAATTTTTAATCCATCAAAACTTTTATTTTACATCTCTTTTCTTAGTAAATGCGATTTGCATTTCATTCATACAGTTACCATGCAAGACATCTTGACATTTCTGAGGCCCTCTCAGAAATCAGCAATTTCTTGATTCTACCTTCTACTTCACTTATTTTGTTTCTACTACTGTCACCTTCCAACTGCCACCATCTCTGTTTAACTGTTAAAATTACCCCTAACTGGTTAATCTAAATTCCGTTTTATTTTGCTTTCCAATCTATTACTCACACTGCAAAAGAAACAATTTACTCAAAAACTAACTCATCCTATGTGCTATTCCATATAAAATATTTCCAGTTTTTCTTTTCTATTTAAAAAATCTAAAATTAAGAATAATTTTAGTTTTTTTTTTTCTTTCTACTCTTTTAAACTCTTTCTATAGTATAGTCTTTCTTCCACATTAACTTCTATTCATGTTGAACTTTCATTTTCAGTGATCCTCAGGCCTTAGCTGACTCTAGAACTTCCTTTCTCTACAGAAAAGTCTTTGCTTCTAAATGTACCTCACTCTCTGCCACATCATTCCTTTTGGTGGTAGAGTTTCCTGGCATATTTTGGCTCTGCTTAGAATAAAACAGAGAGCCCATCATGTGTTCAAGACATGAATTTCCTAGACAACGTGGAAAGTTTGAGTGTGTCTGCATGCATATGGAAAGTAGGAGGAAATGCATGGCTGTGCAGGTAAACTGGACCAAATGATAAGAAAATCAATTGCCGGAAAGAAGGCCAAGCACTGATCCCCCAGTTCTTTGTTTGCAGAGTTTATTTTTCTCTTGATCGTTTCTGTTGATGTTAATGATACATTTCCCTTTGTTCTCCTCTTCTCCTTTTACCTTTTCTCCTCGTTTTTCTTATTTTTCATTTGAGTTAATTTCTTTAAAAGAATTCATCACATTTCTCTTCAATATATATAGAGGAATCTGAGATTTATTGATGAAGGATTTATGAACATTCAAACAGCTACCAGCACTCACATTAATGGTCTAATTACAAAAAATTTATCTGACATCAATGGATTTTTAATGTTTTGTATGCAAATTGAAAAGATCATGCTTTCCATGTCCTTCTCTTTATCTCTGTCTCCAATTTCAACACATGAATAAATCAACAAAGATTACTTTTTTGCCTCTGATGTTAGTTTTCATTTCATTTAGCATACTTTGCTATGCTTAGCTATGTACCAGTTATTAATTATTTTATGTAAAATTATATAACAAAATTCCTTTTATTTCTTTTACTTTTTCTTTGTTTTATCTTCCCCACCTCCCTTCCCAATACATTTTAAGATATTCTCTAATTCTACCCATTTTTTGAAAATACACTCGTTAAAAGTCTTAATGGAAAAATGTATCGTTAAAATAATACTTTATTAATGTTATGCTGAAAATATTGAAAGACCTTAAAGAACAAACTATCATAGTATTAATACTGAATTAAGCTGCATTTGGACTGAAAAAAAAAAGAAAAATGAATGTCCTTCAGACTGTGAGACATGCTATCAGTGAGGAAGCATTCTACATTTACTCTTCAATATAGACTTTGAAGTTCTTTCCATTGTATCATAGAGTTGAAGGTGTATTTTAGAGGTTTGGAGAAGTAAGTTTACTGAAAGGAAATATGTTTATGCACAAACCTATAACTTCCCCCCTCCCCATTACATTAAAGAAAATCTCAGTAAAAGAGATTTTTTGACAAAGGCTAAGCAAAAATCTAACATTAAATTTAATATTGAATCTATATTTGAAAAGATAGTTTAAATGATTTGAAATTTACATATTTTTATGCATGATACCTACCCTCACCCCACCTTTGGCACTCAAAGTGACAGTTAAGAATAGTAGCAGGAAATAAGTGCTTGGAATGCAATTAAATGTAGCATAAATGGATCCTTTTAAAAGATAACAGTTTTAATGGTTACTTAACCTACATATGACTCCATTTTTCCTACAAAAAAATAAGGATAATATTTATCATTCATAAAACTTTTTAATATGTCACTTCATTAATCTCCTTATCCTTTTATGTGACCCTGAGAGAGAAAAGCTTTAGATAAAATACAGGGACTATAAGGCTGGCACTCAATTTTAGATATGGAAACTGATATATCAGAAGGCTTGAGCTATTGCTATTTAAAGTTGTTACAGGAGTTTCAGTCCTTCACAACAAATTGGAATCAAATAACCTGGACTTTTTCCTCACTAACTTACTTATATAAGAACTAACATATAAGAACTAACTTATATGAGAATACACCAAAGCAATCAATATTTTATAGAATTGCTGGACTATAATACGGATTTTGAATGGTATTAGCGTTAAAAGCACTG
Organism: Cynopterus sphinx; assembly: GCA_030015415.1. Lineage (NCBI taxonomy): Eukaryota > Metazoa > Chordata > Mammalia > Chiroptera > Pteropodidae > Cynopterus > Cynopterus sphinx. The sequence continues at coordinate 14,112,147 of CM057379.1, forward strand.
ACTTTAATGAAGAACTTAGAAATGGTCTCTTAAAAACCTTATTGGGATATGACTACCTCTAAGTTGCTTTTACTTTGTCCTTGGAATTCATATGATGCATGTGACAGAGGCTCGTTCAGTATTAACAGAGGATTAGATGAAGGAAATTAATTAAAGCTTCTTTGCAACATTTTCCCCTTGAGCTATTCAGTATGCTAAAGTGGTAAGACAGGGTACAATCCTTTCTCTAATTCTACTCATAAAATAACTCAATTGAGTTTAAACACACATCTTTTTTTTTTTTAATTAGACCATAATTTTTCTACTTGTCTTTCTAACCTGACCCCTTCGAGCCACTGCCACCTCTGTGATTTGTAATTACTTTTTAACTTCTGATAATAGGACAGCCACAAAGTGTGTCCATGTGTTTCAAAGTCTACCAATTCATTTTTTTGAGACCTGTCTTCAATTGAGATGACAAATTTAAATAGGTTAGGGGCATTTGTTTAACTAATCCCCTAGACAAATAAGTATCTAAAATGATTTTCTAGGACTGAAACCATAGCTATCAATTATATTCTGGGATATTAGATGGAACACAGGTCTATACATCTTTTTAAACACTTCATACCATGCTTTAATAATTGCAATAATCATCACTTTTTTATGTTATATTTCATTAAAAATAATCCTTTAAATTTTTACAAATTATGATTTGCTGTTTTTAAAATGCTATAAATGTATTATTTCTTAACTATTAAAACAATTATTTGTAATAAAAATAAAATAAAAAAATAGTCACAAAAATAATTTACTTTCTTTAAAAAGAACATTTTGATTATGGAGATGGCATGTGAAAAGCAAATTAGAATATAAACTTATTTAAAAATTATATAAAATTTGTTTTCAGGTAAACAAATATAAAATTCCTTACTAATCTCAATTAAAAATCTCAAGCTTGATAATCTTATAATGCCTGCTTATTTGATGTCATGGACGAAGATGCAAAGCTGTCCCTCTAAAACCAGAGTTAGACTGTGGATTCCTTCTTTTTTTCATCAAGATATTGTTTTTATACACAATGCTTTGGTAAAGAAAACCAACCTGAAAAAGAGAAACATGACTTCTATTTAGAAAATCATAATCTGTAGCATGGTTGAATTAACAATGCTCTGTCATCAGAACAGAAATCAAAATTTCACACAGACAATTTTAACTTTATTTAAAATAGCGATATTCTAAAACATGAAAGTGTGCACAATCTCTCTCACACATACACACTGTTTATTTAATTATAAATACACTTTACCAATTGCATTGTGATAACTCCACAAGAAAGCCAGTATTATTATTCTTCATTAAATTGCACTATATTTTCTGAAATTAAAAAATGAAACTGATCACATTGACAAATTTTACCTAATATTTAACACTGAAACACCAATATAAAAATTTACTATTTATATGATTAACAGATTTGTTTATCCATTATTTTGATCACTGTTAGATTGAGTTTTATTCTTCTGTAGTCAGACATGTTCTAATTTTGCATTAACCCTGCTAATGAACCTGACATCTAAAATTAGACTCTTTAAGTCAGAATGTAAATTTGACCAAGTGAAATGCATTCAGTGTTTTTCAGGATCATGACAATTGAGATAGATGATAACTATAGTTCTAAACTAAAATCTTGCAAATGCAATATTTAATGAGATTCAGAAATATTATAATACATTCATGAAAAATTTTACTCAAATCATTAGTGACAAGCATAGTAATTCACCTGTTTTAAAACATGCATAACATTTTATTATGAAAAGAATCTGAAAAATTTAAATTCTCACATGCATTTAAATTCTTTATCTTGCTGTGCATAGTAATAATAGTTGTGTTTTACTAAAAATGTGAATTGTAAAATTTCAAGATATCTTGAAGGAAACATAATCTCGATTACTTTGTGGTGTTTCTAATACAGAGACAAATAACATAATTACGATTGCAAATTCTGTGTATTTTTGCTTGGACACTTTTAAAAAGTTCACCAAAATCACACAAAAAATACAAGTTTTGCTTTAATTAAATCAGTAGAGATTTGGCCCTTGAGCTCTTTTTAAAATAAAATGAATAAAGATAGTGTCTTATGACATTTAATTGTATCATTTTTAGTAAAATTCAAGTAATAAGATAGAAAACCCCAAATACAGAGGGATTTCCCATAGTATTTGCCTAGATTTAGGTGGGCATTCTAGTAAGATGTGGTTCCCAGCAGTTATTGTGATTTTAATTTATCAGTCTTTTACAGTGGGATTTCTCAATAAACAGTTCTTATAGCACTTTCATTAGAACCAGCAGGAGTGCTTGTTTCCAGTGTGAATTCCTAGGTCCCTCCAGAGACAAAGTGAATGTATGTGGTAGAGCATGAATTTGCATTTTAATGATTTCTCTAAGTGATCATTATGCATATTGTTTGAAAATGCATGTGCATTCTTAAATCCGAGTAAAGAATACATGAAACATATACCACATAGTTCACATAGCCATTGGGTACAAATAAGACGAAGTGATCAAGTGTTGATAAAATCATTTATATTATATAGGAATTATAACTTACTTCACAAACTTTGAGTACAAATGAGAAAAATTAGAAAACTCAGAATGTGCCAAAGTCATGGACCTTTTCTTAGCCTTGGTGATGTTTAAGCTCTCCAGAAGAGTTTGGCCAGGTGCTTATTAAACGATAGGTGAGTATGTCTCAACATGACATACAGAATGAGGACCTCTTTGGGGAAGGGTGTGGTAATATATTTAACGATTTTTTTCTGGTGACATTTATCAAGGACGTTTGAGATGTACTTTTTACAGTATCCCCATGCTGGCACTACAAAATAATCATAACTTTGACCCTCATTGTTAAGATTTCTGAATTGCTAGTGTGGCATTATATACTGTTAGCACAATCATTTTAATTTTTTTGTATAATGGCCCAGAAATCTATTAACACTCTCTATGTTCCTAATTTTTACTTCCACAAGATTGACTTAAATATGACTTCCTGTTTCTGTTCTTGTATTTGCCTGGGATTGTGTTTAATGAAAAATCATTAATATACTCAATATTTGTACAATATAATCTGTGAGCTGTCTAATCATTTTTCTTACATAAATTCTCAAAAGTTTCTTTGCACATGCAAATGTATTAATAGCAATTAAAGTAGACACATATATTTTCCACAAATTCAATATCATGAATTAGTTGTGTATATGTGGCATGAGACAGACTCAGAAATAATGACTCATTAACACTAACACAGAATGAGTGATTTGAGGCATATAATCTAGAAAACATTAATGAACACCTATGAAAATAGAAAAACTAAAATTAGTCATCTCTCATGGAGAAAATGACTATACAATTGTTAAAAATAACTATAAAATCCCATTGTATAGATTCAGAATTCACTACAATCCATGTAAAACAAACAAAAAACAATTCCTTAAAAGGTTTTCCTTTAATAATTATATGTGATTTATAATGGATTAAAAGTACAGTCACCTTGATTGTTCTTTGCCAGTGTGTTCTGTTCTGAGAAGCAGAAAACTTAAAAGGCAGCAGCAGAACATTCTGGTCTTGTAAGAGAAACAGAATAAGATTTGGGTGATACAGGCTGTAGTAATCATGTCATAAAAATATGTCATTATATATACAATAAGTTACTTGACTTAATAAGATCTATGTTGTTTATTATACATAAAATAAATAAAAATATACTACACTAACATATATTAGTTACCAATTTTCTTTTTAAAATCACTTCTTAGTTAGCTTTAAATATTTTATTTTTTAGGAATCTGATATTAGTTTCTTTAGTCTTATATGTAGTGAAGGTACCAGCCTGTAGCCAAATGATGTCAACTCTATTATGCAGACATGTTCTGACACATCTAACTTAGGGTGTGGAAGGCTTTTCCAGGACATGAAAGTCCTCTTTTAGCAGAAATCGAGGCATGGGGACTAACTCTGAATAAAGAGGAAATGGAGACTGGGAAGATTAATTGCAGAGAGAAGATGGATCTGAAATAGAAACTCATTCCCAATCTTTTCAAACTCAGACAGCAAGAACATATGAATGTTTGGCAATAAGTTAATGGATATGAAGAAACATATCTAACGGTTAATCTATAATTTACAAGTGATATTGAAAAATAAGATACCCATCATTGGTGATAAAATGTTGTTTGTGAAAAGGGTTGATGTATAGGTTATGATAGCATCTTTTAGTAACAAAAATATTGGTTTTGTGTTGGTAATGGAAATTAAAACTTATCAAATATGGAATCAATCTCTCTGCATATAAGGAAAACCTATTATTCCTTAAAACAGCTGCATTATACCACTTTAGAGGTAAAGAATGTTTTTCTCCCCTACTAGGTCTCCTATTGATAATAGATATTTTCATTAGATCTTTTAAGTAGTTACCATTTTTAAGTGAAAAGATCCTAGGTACCATAACAGGAAATCTTCAAAAATGTAAGGAAAATATTTCACTCAGAATCTTTTGTTACATGAGAGGAAGGGGCTGGGAACATCAACTCTCTGATTAATTAGAACAAAAAATAAATGCCATAGGAATAAAAAAAAAAAGAGGATTTGTAAAGTAAGAAGAAAGTTTCAGCAAGTCCTTTCTTAGAATATGTATACAGTCTGTATGACACTCTATTTTAATTGATAAGATAATTATTTTATATTTTAAAAAGTTGCATAGTTTATATTAAAAACATTTATTTGAAATGTCTCACATGGTATTACACTTCCTGAAATAGCAGTTTCTCTTTAACTGCTATATTACCTCTCTACTCTCTTTCAAAACTAAAAAATGCACAAATATACCTCATTATATTTTTATTGGTTTTGAATTTTTAGAAAAATCTAAAATTACTACTTAAATAAATATTTAACCCATAAGAATAAATTTGTAATTTTATGAGACTCATTTTAGGAGGCATCAGCTATTACCATGTAATTCTAATTTTTTTCTCAGTCTTTCCATTTTATTTCCTCTTCTCTTTTAACATACCTTCATAATTCTGTCATCATTTTGCTCACAAGAAAAAGTGTGGCATTTTTAAATATCAAGTAATATGTGTTATAGCTTTACTAAACATCTCATCACCAGTTTGTTGCAAGAGATTTATAATTCACATTTTCATTAAAAAGAGAAAGAATCAACACCATATGTTGTGCTAAATCCTATGCAGCTGCTGTTACAGCAGCTTAATAATGTGTAAACTGGAAGACATTCAGTACGTTGTATGATATACAGGACTGTAACTTTTTCCAAACATTGAGATTTTTTAATATTAAGATTAAAATCTAAGAAAGCATGGTAAAATAAAATAACTTAGAAGTGTTAATATTTATTTTATAGAAAAGACAGTTCTCTTTAAATCAGAAGCTAAATTATCTATAACTGAAATTAAAATACCCAAGTACTCTTGAAATTGAAATAGAAAAGCAGACCCAAAGAGGAATGTTGTATATTAATGCAACTCCTCTAGTAATCTTAACTTTATTGCAATGTGCTGTTTGCCTAAATATCAATCTAGTTGGCATTTTTATTACAATTCTGCAAATAGAAAGAAAGCAAATGAACCATTTACTGCCTTTATTTTCTAAGTATAATCATGTTTTTGTTTTCCATTCAATGATAGTCAACTTTTTTTTCCCTCTAACATAAAACTTTCTTGAGTGTTAATGATCAGTTATGGTAAGAGCTTGATGTTGTACCCCATACTCATTTATATTACAATGTATAGAATGCCAGAATCAGTTATTTATAAACTTTAGTTGAGAGGTTAGGAAATAATACCTTACAGTAAAACCTTACATATTTTAAATAATGTCTATGGACCAACCATATCTGAGACATGAGCACTACACTACATATATATGTATATCTCTCTTAAATATACTGGATTTAAAATAACAAGTACCATAAAATAAGACTTAGTAATTTTCTTTTAAATGTGTATTTTTCCAAAGAAATTGCATGCTTCTCTTCAATTCAAAAGAAACACCTCATGATAATGACTATTAATTTTCCTGTGTTAATACAAATATAAATTTGCATTATTTTTGCATGTGTCATGATAAAAACAGAATGAGGTCACGATAGTGTGAAAAAAATATTTCCTAGCTATAGAAATAAGACAGGTAGCTATTTTCATTCTAGTACAATGACATTATAAGAACAATCTATACACCAATATTCCTAATGAATATAGACAAAGAACCTTCAAACATACTAGTAAAATGAATCCAACAGCATATCCAAATAATTATATATGACCAACTGGACTTCTTCCAAAGACTGCATTAACAACTTAACATATGAAAACTGTCAATGTAACATTATATTAATAGATTTAAGGACACATAGCACATGATCATCTCAATAAACACAGAAAAAGCATTTGAAAAGGTTCAATACCCTTTTATAATAAAAGCACTACAGGTAGAAATTAAAACAAAGTTTCTGAACCTGTTAAAGAATACCTATGAAAAACTCACAGGTAATATCAAAATTAATGCTGAAAGGCTGAATACTTATGACCTAAATACAAAAAAAGTACTATTAAAATGGGCTAAAATGAATAAAATCCTTCAGAAAAAATATAAAAAACTGTGACATAAATAAACTGCAAAAACACTGTTGAATAAATTCAATGTAATAAATGAAAAGATACCTCAAAGTCATGGACATTTCTTGTTTATTGTTATATGACAATACTCAGAATAGATTCAATGCAATTACTATCAAAATTCAAGAATTTTTTCCCCAGAAATTGACAAAGTGATTTTAAAAACTCATATAAAATTTAAGGAGCACAGAAAAGATAAAAGACCTTTTTAAAAAGGGTATTAATGTTGGAGGATGCACACTTTTTGATTTCAAAACTCAAAGCAAAGCTGCATGATAACCTATCGCTGCAGTACCGGCATGAGGATTTATATATAGATCGATGGAACAGAACTTAGAGTCCAGAAATAAACCTTTGCATTTATAGGCAATTCATGTTTGACAAGGCTGCCAAACATTCAATAGAGAAAGAATAATCTTTTCATAAAAAAGTAATGATACAATCAATAGGACATTCACATGCAGTAAATGTAGTTGGACCACACCCTCACATCATATTCTGACATTAACTTAAAAATTATCCTTGCACTGATTTAAGAATCAAAATATAAAACTTTTAGAAAACAACCTAGGAGTAAATCTTTATGGGCTTGAATTAGACAGTAGTTTCTTAGACATGCCACTTAAAGCACAGCCACAGAAATAAGAGATACATTTGACTTCATAAAAATTAAAAACTTTTACTGCAAAGCACACCACCAAGAAAATGAAAATATAGTGTGCAATATTTTCAGATCATATATCTAATAGATATATCATAGACCACATAGAGAAGTATTACAGTTCAATTATAAAAAGATTACCAATCAAAAATGGGCAAAGAATCTTAATTGATACTACTCCGAAGTTTACAGTAGACAATGAACATGCAAAGATGCTCACCATAGTTAGCCATTATGGAAATGCAGATAAAAACCACAATGAAATATTACTTAATATCCAGTAGGATGCTAAAACTGAAAGGGCAGATCATAACATGTTTGCAAGAATGTTGAGGAATCCAAGGGTACAAATGTAAAATGATGTAGACTCTGGAGAATAGCTTGGCTGTTTCTCAAAATGCTAAACATGCAGTTACCATATAACCCAGAAATTCCTGTCCTAGGCATTTTTAACAGGTATATAACTATGAATAATAATAAAACAAATGTCCACCAACATGTATTTTTATGTTTTTTATAGCAGCATAGTTTATAGTAGCTAAAAGGAAGAAAAAGTCCAAATGTCCATCAACTGATGAATAAGCAAATATAATGTGGTATATCCATACAATGCAATATTATTCACCAATGAGGAGTTTAGTATTGATATAGAAAGAAGCTTGAAATTTTTCTGATAGATTTAAAAAGTCATTTACAAATACCACTTCTTATATACTTCCATTTATGTAATTAGATTAGTAACTCACAAAAGGGACATATTAAAGCATTCAAATGTGTAGAAACTGAACATTTCTCTTCTAAAAAACATTTAAAACAAAAAAAAACTTGCTAAAAAAATAGAAAGTATTATGATTGAGTAAAAATGAAAACACAGTATATCCAAATTTGTTTAGTATAATTAAAGCAGTCTTGAGAAGTGTGACACAAAGTGCTTATATTAGAAGGGGGGAAGAGGAATGAAAACAATGAACTAAACTTTCTTTTAATATTTTATGAAAACAGTTGAACCCAAAGAAAATCAAAGAAAGAAAATTATAAAGTTGAGTTGAAATTAATAAAGTAATTTTATCTATAATTAGACAAAAAAAATAACATGAAATTAAATAAAAATCTGTGAATTCAAAATAGCTTTCATTGACTTGATTTCTATAGTAGATGATTCATTCGTGGAATTCACAACGTCTTTGTTTATGTTCTTCCATCTCTGATGTTTCACCTTCTTTTAAAGACCAACCTAATTAGATCAGTCCCATCAGATAATCTTCCTTTTGATTAAAACACAGTCAGTTTATTAGCAACCAGAATAAAATTCTATCATATTCACAGATTGCACCCAAACTCATGGGAAGGAGATTATGCACGTCAGCTATACCAGGGCCAGGAATCTTGGGGAGAAAATTTAGAATCTTCTCTACCACAGGATTCAAGTACAGCATTAATTATAATGATTACTTTTTGTATTTTGTGTGCTATTTTTGTAATACATACTAATCTTTTCAAATATGCTTGAAGCATTAAAAAATGTGCTACAGTTTTATAGATATGCCAATTTAATTTAACATTTTAGTCTTGATGCCTCCTTCAGGCTCACCTGTAGTAACAAGTCTCAAAGGAAGTCATTAAACTCAAGGGATTTTCAAAATCAGTTCTGGGATTTGTATTTTTTTTTTTTTCAATTCTTCTAAAATTGGCAATCCATTCTCTTCTCACAAAGCATAACAACAACAACAACAACAAAAGATAAATATATATATATATATATACACACATACATATAAACATACCTACATATATACACATATGTGTGTTTGTATTTTTTTAGAGAAACTGAATGATTCTTATAATTGGACAGAAATAATTTCATTTTACCAGCAGTATTATGACTATCTGATTCAGTACCATTCCTTACCCCAGAGCTTATTTTATTAAGAATTTGCTACATCAATTAAATTCACAAATGTCGAGATTACAGATAGTATGGGGGATGTCATTGTTGATTGTTTTCCTACATTGGCTGACAATAACTTTTCTGTCAATACAGAAAATTTGACAGATAAATATAGTCTCTAGTATTATTTACAGATTTACAACTTTGATGGCAAGCTTATCTTGTAATAAATATTATTTACTCCTGAGTTTCTACTTATTATTCAACAAGATTCAGCTTTTATTTTATTTTCAGAAGTCAGTATTACTAAATTTAATGGTTGTTAATATGTTCATTTGACTCCCATATACCTGTCAATAATAAACATGAAACGAAGTATGATGATAAATTTGAGAACTTTAAGAAGAGTAAGAGGTACAAAATAGGGAAAATAAAAAGTCGACATTGCCTGTAAAATTCAGGTGTGACTGAGAGTTATTAATGGCATAGTATTTTATGTATTGATAAATTTAAATCATGACTAATTTTTTTATTTTCTTAAATATCCTGGTGATTCAATGGGCATCAGCACCCAACATTTGTTTTAGTATTTCTAAATCTAGACTTCAAAAATTATACTTAACTTTATTAAAAATCTGTCCTTTTGTGTTGTTTATGGTTATTTAAAAAGCTTTTTAACATAAAATTATGTTAGTATGAAAATAAATTTTATTATATGAAGATATCCAAATTTATATTTCCTGTTATGCTCTGCCAAGATTTATAGTTTATAAATTTTAATTTTAATTTTAATGATTATTAATGAAGATTGTTGAAGTGCAAAGTCGAGAGTGCAAGGTTGGTTGTCAAGAATAGCACTGACCAATGGAATATAGGTTGGATAAGAAATGAGAAATTAGAAGCTATATTAGATTGAGGTCTGCTGGAAATCAAGTCTGAGAAAGGGATGGATATATTTGCATGAGATTTATCGGACAGTGCCCTTAGTAATAACTTCCATGAAGGCATGAAGGAAACAGTTAAGAGTTTGAAGCTTGATGTAATTAAAACAGAAGCTTCATTAAATATTTGGGAAGCTCTAGAGTTTGAATGGCCAAATAGACTACAAGACGTAAATAAAAATTTACAATAATGATGTAGTTAGAGAATACTGATAAAAAAAGAAAGAAAAATTAAGAAGAGAATAAAGACTATAAAACCAATAAATATAAAAGAAAAAAAGAAAAAATGAATGTATGTATGTGTGTGTGCGTGTGTGTGTGTGTGTATTTTTTGTTGTTATTGATATGCTTGTGAGAGGAAAATAGAATGCCAATTTTAGAGGAATTGAAAAGAAAGATACAAATTCCAGAACTGATTTTGAAAATCCCCTGTGGTTAGTGACTTCCTTTGAGATTTGCTATTACAGGTAACTAAGGGTGTTGGTTTGCATAGTTAAAAAATGAGCATGACCCTAAAAAAAATCTCATTCTGCTATTACAGAAGAAAAGTCTAAGGAATTTAGTTCAATGACGAAGGCATTACAAAATCATGTTATTTTTGTAAAACAAATTAAAGCAGACACAGGAGCTCAAAAGAGAGTTAACTGAAGGTACTGGGAGTAAGTGAACATTGCTGAAGGAATCAAAGCCTTCAAGTCGGGAGAGCGCATACTAGGCATGATACACAGATGTAAGGGTAACATCTAGGGAGAGAAGGGAGCAAGAGCAATAGAACAGCTTTTCTTTTATGACAATAATATTCATGTTTATGAGAAAATTAAAGTGTGAATACTTTGAAGGTAGCTTTGAATATATAACTAAAGTGAAAGAAGCACATAAAATATGAGAATTGTTACCTTGAAGGTAACAGTTGAAGGCATAAAAGTAGATGAGCAATTTGGGAGAAATGTTTAGAAAGAATAATGGAGCCCTGAGCTTAGACTATTCTTTGGACAATGCTCTTTGAAAAAAAGTCACACACCACTCAACAAAAACTTGCTTACTAGTGAGAAACTTGCGCCACAGTACACTGCCCCAAGAGTCTGCACTAAAGAAAATAAATGGTTTGAACACTTTTACTGCTTGCTCACCATCTGTTATTAATTGCACTGACTGAGTGAGTGACTGTTTGTGTGCTGCTATAAAGTGAACTGAATTTCAGGAATAAAAAATATATGGCATTCATTGAGTCAAAAGTAAGGTTGACGATGAAATGAAATGAAATACATCGAAAGGTATTCATTTTAAATTGCACTTTAACTTCTTGGGTGGAAAATATTTTTCATACTTGCAGTAAAATCCATTCAACTATATTTATAATACAAGAGAACAAAACTAGAAAGGCATAATTCAAAAATTGCATAATCTGGAAACTTTTTATTTGGTAAATTTCCAGAACTTGTCGATTGAGAATATCTATCAGAATCTAGAAATCATATCATCTTTATTTTGTTTGTTCTAAAATAATAAATCATGTTAGTGCCTTTTTAAGTGAAAAAAGTTGAGATTTATTAATTCATAAAATAAATTAATGACTACCAACTATTAAAACTTTAACAATGGTTAATTCAGGTTATATAATCTATTAGACTCAGCTTTGCTGGTTAAATCATATAGAAAATAAATAATACATCAGCAACTGATCTTGATATTAATGAAAAAATAAGTATTACTGTATCACTGTATAAAGATTTTGAAAACATTCTCATAAGTGCACAAGAGTATTCACTCTGCTACTACTTCAAAAAGGCAAATAGTAAAATGGCGAAGAATCATTTACATAATGGACAAATGTAAATTCATTCTACTTGTAGAGAGAATCTCCCTGCTGTCCTGATTATATTATGCTTTCCTGCTGCTACATTAGCTCACACAAAAGTGAAAAAAAAAAATAAAACTCCACCAATATTTCGCAGTTATGAGTTTGAAGCAAAGAAACAGCAGTGTGATGTTCCATTGATTTCTTCGTCCCTAAAATCTCAGCTCATGAATTATCCTTGCTACAGATATTTGACACATAAAATCATCTGCTTGAAAGATAAACTGTATAGAATGGCATATATGAGAAAGCAGCTTTAACTGCTAACTTTAAAGAATGTGAGATAAAGGAAATTACATTTTATTGTGGTTGCTCATGATTGTTTGTTCAATGAATTGTCACAGAATCCAATTTCCACATTACCCATTTTCTGTGTAACAAATTGATTCTTTTATTTCATTTATGGTGAAGTGATATTCCCACAGTCTTTTTAACTTATTATGAAAAGTATTTCCTAAATCACCAGTCTTATGGAGGATAAAACTTAACCATTTACATAACGGTACTTGTTCAGTTTTAATCAGTGAATTTGCAACAAGCTGACAGTATGGGAAATATATTCCTAGTGATATTTACTTCATGACAGTTATGTCTCACATAAATAAAATGAAAAATAATCTTAATAAAAGTTTGGAAATAAATATAAATACAACTACAGTATAACATTCATGATCCAAAGAATTCTAGTGTTCTGGAATTACACCATCAACTAATAAATAAAGCAAATGTTTAATCTTCCCCTTTCCCCCATTCTGTGAATGGATAGTATATAGTACACTGTTTATGAGCCAAGACTACCTACTCTGACATCCTTCAAACTTCCTTTGTAAGAAGGTTGCTTTTTGGCAAGTTTCTTAATCTTTTGGTGACTCAAATCCCTTACTGAAAATAGAGGGAACAATAATTCTCACCTCATTTATGGTAGTGATAATTAAGCTCTTCAACAATACATAGATCTGATGAAGTATCCATTAACGATAATTATTATCACCGTTAATATTATTAAAATTATCACTATTGTTGGTCTATTGTAAGTACACACACACACACACACATATTAATTTCTAAGGGAATTCTATTTCTGATCAGAAATTATGTTTCCAGATCAATCTGAAAGTACAAAAATTGAGGATTACTGTTTGCAACTGCTGACATCTTACCATTAATGTTGAAAAGTGTCTTTTGCATTATTCTCCAAATTGTCAATAATGACGTTGATTGCATGCAGTAAAAAATGACTTAAAATTTTGACATTGGAGGGAATTCATAACCGAACACAAAATAACAAATGACTTAAGTGTGGAATCTCTGGCATCATTATCATCCTCAGTTTATTCAATTATTGTCTTGCAGCCCATTACAGCCCTTTTGCCTCTACATATATTTTTTCTTATTCCAAATTACCCCAAGTTCTAGACTTCCCAGAGACTAGAGGACAAATAAAATTTCTTAAGATGAAAGTCAATTTAATATTTATTATTTTGATTCAGACCATTTATCATTTGCTGATTTACTTAAACAAAAAGAAATAAAACCAATGAACTAAAAACTATATAGATAGAAGGCTGTCAGGCAGTCTAGCAGAAGGCTTTATGGGAAAGGAGGAAAAGGACACAGCTCAGGAGGGCGAAGGCTGTGCCCTTGGTGTGGAGGCTGTTGCCATTACAGTGGCTCCTACCTCCTCCACCTCTGAATTCCCTCCTTGAGGCTCAAAAACATTTCATATATAGAACTCTGCAAATGTGAGTTTTTGTAATTATTAACTTTATTAGTCACACCTAGTTTCCTTGAGATAAACCCAGTTCATGAGGAGCATCTCAGGTTTCATAACTGGTTGCCCTGTATTAAAGAACTTAATTTCTACTAAGGCATGGTAGCAAGAGAAGTAATTTCTCAAAAGAAAAATTATATCTGTAAATTGTCATAACTTTGCTCTAATATGCCAAAGTTCTGTTCTGTGAATCATTTATCCCAGCCTGCAAAACGTTCCATACAACAGTCCCATCTGCCACAGTCCCTTAAAGCAAAATTGGACCTGTTGGGTCATATGGTCCAAGTAGCAGAGCAGCTTTCTTGTCAGATGGCCTTTTGCTAGACTTAGTCTTGGCTCCAATCAAAACTGACAGCCTTTGAAGATTCTCAGTAAATAGGCAAGAGTAATACAGCCAAATATTGTATATACGGCATTTCAAATCTAAACTGGCCCATAGAGTGTTACAACTTTCTTAATTGTAGGGAGGGCCCAAGAGAGCAACTTGCCCTTCCACTTGGAAGGGTTATTTCAACATGCTCCATGAAGTGAACTCCCTAGAAATTTCACCAAGGTGTCATGTCCCTGAATTTTGTGGGATGCATTTGCTAGACTCTGGCATGCATATATTTTACACAAAATCTCTAGAGTAGCTGATACTTTCTATTCATCAGATTCAACTGAATAAACATGACATTCTTTTGAATTGAGAGGTACTTCAGGTCATTACAGATTAGACTATGACAGAAGGCTTAACAGTTGACATAACCCTGTACTAGAACAGAACAGATGTATTTATGACCCTGCCCAATGAAAGCAAAGTACTTCTTCTATTCTTTGTTCACAAGTATAAATAAACAGAGCATTTTCTACATCTATAGCTGCCTTTAAATTGCCAGGTAATATGACAATTTTCTCCAGCAGTGAAAACTGCGTCTGGATTATCAGCGGCAACTGGAGTCATTGCATGATTACATTTTCAATAATCCAGTTGCATAATTGTCATTCAGATTTGTCCTCTGTTAAGGCTGTGGCAGAAATCCACTCCCACATTTCTTTGTTTGTCATTTGACATCTAATTGAACATCTAATATGTTCATAGGACAGACTAGGCTTCAAATCAAACTTTATGACAACACTGTTCCAATAGATTTTTTTTGTTGTTTTAATTTTATTTTTTTTTCTTGAGATATAATTGACATATAACACTATATTAGTTATGGGTGTAGAACATAATGATTTGATACTGTATATATTGCAGATTGGTCACCACAACAAGTCTAGCTAACACCACACGTAGTTACAATTTGTGTGTGTGTGTGTGTGTGTGTGATGAGCACTTTAAAGATCTTAGTAACTTTCAAATGTATAACACAGTATTACTAACTATAGTCATCAGGCTGTACATTATATCCCAAGGACTAATAGTTTGTACCTTTTTACCACCAGGATTTTTTTTTGTTTTAGTTGAGGCAACCCTAGGTTGACCTCACAGATTGCAAGTACCTGTACCTTGTCAGTTTATAATCCCTTATTTTTTATTTTTTTATTCCTATAGCACCTGGTCTTCCTAGGTGGTCTCCAAACCAAGTACTAACCAGGCCCGACCCTGGTTAGCTTCTGAGATCATATGGGATCGAGCTTATTTGTGGTGGCATGGTCATAGATAGTGGCATCATTCTGACCATCCAGTTCCCATCACACTCATACACATAGTCTCAGCATTTATTCTTGAACAAGGGTAAGATAGACAGCTTTGCAACATCTCTAGAGTGTAGTATTTACACTCTAGAATCTACAGATTTTCCAGATCAACACTGGAGCTTTATTAGTCTGAATAATTTTCCTTTGTTTTTTTAAATAAGTGATATTCAAGATATGTTGATGTCTTAGATATATTATGAAAGCACCTCTGCCATAGAGAAAAACCTAACACAATACCCACTTCTGAGAAATGTTATTGGCCTAGGACTTAGATTCAAATGATTTTGTCACCTGGATCTCTCCAGAAGTTTAAGTGAATCCAGCCCTAAAAAATATTTCAATTTGTCAGAAATAATACTCTATATGTGTTGTATAAAGGCAGTTAAATAATAGTAAGCAAAGAACTTATTGAATCTTCAAGAATACGTTGTGTGAGATTTTGTGTCTTAAATATACGTTTATGTGGTGGACATTTTTCTTTTACTTGCTTTAATTTCAGTATCCACATGGTAATAAATTTAGAATGAGACCTTTAGTTCTCATTCAGTGCAATCAAAGGTAGTACAATCGACCATGAAGAACCTTTCTATTTGACCTAGTTCAAGTCAGTGTGCAGTAGGAAAGAAGGTGGGGCTTAGAAAAAGCATGCTGAATGACAATTATAATATGAAATAAAATGGTATGAATGTAGTTAAGAAAAGAAGATATGTTAACTTATATTAACTATGAAAGCAATGGAAATGATTACTATAGACTGACGAATTTTGAAATAGTTCAAAGGGGAGATAGATTTAAACTGAGCCTTAAAAACTGTTTTTCATGGTTGAAGATTTCCAGGAAGAACAGATCAGGGTGAAGGAGCAGACGATGAAAATTTTTGACAACATCAAAGAATTCTTTGTTATTGGTTTCACAGATCCAAGCCTCCAATCATTATTATTATATATATTTTTAGTAAAGACTAAGAATAAGTTTAAGGTACACATTCAATAATAAAATATTAACTAAAACTATTCAGGCTTAAAAAAGAGAAGACCCTCCCATATGTGACATGAGGGAACCTAGAGGATATTATGGTAAGTGAAATAGGCCAGTCACAGAAGGATAAATACTTCATGGTTTCACTTATGTAAGGTATCTAAAATAGACACACTCATAAAAGACTGAAATTGTGGTGGTGGCCAAGGTCTGGCGGAGGGGAAGTAGAGAGTTGTTGGCCACGGCCTTCTTGACCATGGAACTCCTGCTCCTCTATCACTCTGAACTTTGTTTTTATTTTCTTCTTTCTTGGTATTTACACTCCTGTAAAATAATTCTATTTGTGTTGTACATGTTTTTCACAGCTTGTTTCCATTAGCCACATAATAAAAAATTCAAAGATGCTTTTGAAATCTGGATATTTGAGAATTTGTATTGTTTTATTCAAAATAGACTATTCACTTGATTTTTTAAAGTTCTGTAGCAGAAATCAATTTATAATTAAAGCACTACTTCATCATTCCCTGCAAATAGCCTAATTTCCTAGAGGCAAATGCTTTTAATAGTTTCTATTTTTACTTCTTCTAGTGGTTATTTAAAAAATATTCAGTATTTTAAAAGTGAAACCTTGATAGAATCAAAGTGAACCATGTGATTTTTTTAGGAACTTTATGGGGAGGTTAGCTAAATTTTTAAAATATGAGGGGAAGGAAAATATTATATTATGCATTTTATTATGTATCTTTTCCTTACCAACTCAATATAAAATTTATTTATAACACTTTTTTCCAAAGTAATAAAAGAAAATTTAATATCATGTAGCAAATATTTAAGCAGGAGATGAAATATCATCAGACTTTATCTCTAATATCCAGGTAAATCATGTTATGTGTCAAGAAAAGTAGCTCTTGGGTGTAGATAAATTGAATTTAAAGAGATGAATCCAATTAACAAAGGATTCTTGTAACAGATTGAAATGTCAAAACCTAAGATGATGCATTAAAGAGACTGGTTTTGCAACTATAACAAAATTATCTCCTTCTAAAGTGTTTAGTTCTTTGAAATTTTACTCCGGCAGCAAACTTAATACTTAATTGATGATTAAGTCTAAAAAAAATGACACTGTGTATTAATTTTTAAAATGTTGTAAAACAAACAATATCATTATAAATAAAGCATATTAATGTCAAATGGTTTATACTATCATATTGACAAAATAAAATATACCTTAAGAGTACATATATTCATAGCAACTATGACACGTTTATATTCTTTATATTATTTGGGAAGAGCTTTTTTTATTTTTTGTTAGAAATATGTGAATAAGTTGTGGGATTTCGTGATTGGAACTAAGGTTTCTCTATCAATAGTTTATGTATTCTAATTATTTCATCTTAGTTTAGAAGGAGAACAAAGCTTTTGGAGTGCAGAAGTAAAATTTTAATCTTTGTTTTAAATTCAATTTAGTGAATTTTCAATCTTCTATTCCTCAGCTACTAAGACTAAAATTTTTATTAATATAATTTAATATGTATGTGATTTTATTCACTATTATTGTTTACAGTCATTAAGCAATGACACGAGATTTAATTTAACTGAATTTATTTAATATCAATTATTTGTTAATTCCAATAACATAATTCATATTTCAAATTAGAACAAAACATGCTGAGATCTTTAATTTTAACAAATTTAAGAATATATAGATGATATGGATTAATTTTTACAGCATCTGAATTTAGATTTGTAATGAAAGAGCATGAAAGACAGTACTTTTAATTCTCAAATTGTCAGTACTAGCCACAACTATTTTCAAAAGAGGATTTCTTAGCATCTCTAGGTTGCATTTTAATGGCAAGACCAGTTCTAATTTTTAGATTCATTTGTTTATTCAGTTATTTCTTATTCAACAAATAATTACTAACCACATCCTATTATTTGGTCAGTGATTTACTAAAGTGCTTACTCATCAGGCACTGTCCTAAATAATGGAGTTATAGTAATTAAAAAGTCATACAGAATTCCTGCCTTCATGAGCTCACAATTCTACTGAGAGAAACTAGGAGATGCAATTTTAAAAGAATGAAAGTCACAATGAGTGATCAACATATTAAGTAGTTAATATTATAAAGAAGAGCCATTACCAACAAAATAGTTTCCTTCAGTGAAAGATTTTATATTTTTTCTCTCTTTTTGAGGTCTTTTAATTCTTTTCATAGTTTAAAATTTCTCATAAAACTTAAGAATAAGCTTATGGCATGTCACTAGAATGTTCATATTAATTAAAAAAATATACAAAGGTAAGTTTGCTGGTCAAATTTAATTCATATGTGTTCAGTTATATTTTGGAAGGGAAGGTTAAGTGTTTATATGTTATATTTGCAAAGGTGAGACAGACAGAGTCAGACAGACAGAGATTGATTTAGAAGGGCTGGGGTACAAAAGCTACCAGCAGTAGTGCAGGATGATGTCTATCACCCAAGTAGGCTGACACACATTTGTACCTTGTCCATGACACTTTAATATACTTGATAACAGAATTAATGAACACTGGATAAGAAAAATACAAATATGTAATGAAAGTAAAGTATTTAAAAATTTGTTTTGTTCTCAATATTCTTTAAGATAAATGAGATCAGTGTAAAACAACTGGGGGGGAAATTTACATTCTGAAAATAAATTAAAAAAAATTAATTCCATTAAGAAAAAATTTTAATTAAATTCATGAACTATTTTTTTTGCAACAGCCTCTTTAGACAGACAGCAAAAATATGTGTTTAAGTAGTTAATAAGGTTTCTATTTTGCAATACAAATTATAAATGATGCAATATACTTATATATTTTTTCACATTTTATTTTTGCAAATATCTTTGTAAAATATCTTTAATTTAGCAGAAGAAAACTTTATTAAAGTTGATACTTAGGTATTTGTTACAATTTTAATGTTATGAAACAGTAAAAAGTAATCTACATTTCTTTTCATTTGATTTTTTTTCTTAACTCCTCTATCACCTTACTCAAAATATAGCATTTTTCCTTTTCACATTCAATATTTAATTGTCATCATTAGCCTACTAGATAGTAGATTCTCTGTATCTCAGAATCACACTGAATGCGGTTTAAGTCAAGTGCTCCAAAAAAGAATATGGATTGGTAAGTTTCGTTAGCCTACTTCTCTATGATTCATAGTTCTGTCTCTTGAATAATGTAGGTTGAGGTAATATGAACAATTCTTCACAGTAAAGGTGCCTTTCTTCTTACTTATTCCTTCTATAAATATTAAAACATTGGCTTAAAATATAACAACATCTTTCAAGGGTGATCATTTGTACTTCGAGAACAAATTTAATATCTCTGTGGTAGATGATCACAATAAATAGACAGTAACTAAGGAACTCAAATTAGAAAAATGTAGGTCTCATCCAATCTGTGACTTTTGACACCAAATCAATATTTTTTGCTCAGCAAGGCAAAAGTTAATTTACAAATTGATGTTTGAAAATTGATATGTAAGACCATATTTTAAAATTTTGTAATGATTATGGAGAAAAGTAGCAATAATGTTTTCTTATTCTCATAAAGCTTCTGGAGACATATTCTAAACCAGTTCAAGTCTTGCTTCTACTTCCTATTAACTGTGGAATTCTGAAAGTGATTTTTGACTTCTGTGAGCCCTAGTTTCCCCATATAAAGGATAAAAGATGAAAAAAATGAAACATAGAAAACATTAATATATGTCTAAAAAGGTAGGGTAGGTACCAATAATAATGCTAGCAGGTTCTCATTATGGGAAGGAGTTTCTTTGATGAAGCCTGCCACTTTGTAGAAATACAGATCCATTAGTGAGGTGGTATTTGCCAAAACATCTCTAATGACTAATTAGAAGACATGTTTTGCAACCACGTCTACCATATGCTATTTTAATTTCCATATCAAAGTTTGCCTGTTTATTTGTTTGCAATTATAATATTCTTTATCAGAAAAGAAATCTCACAATAGACTAAAGCTTTTTGAGAGAACTCTATTAATGACTGATACTCTCAAAACGTGAAATAGGAATGTGTGAAATTACAGGTTACGTCTGAACAAGCAAGCTGTTTTCTGATAATGCTTTAATTGCATTTTTCTTTGAACATAGCTTTGAAATTGCATAACACAAAGTTCTAGATTATCTGGCTACACTTTAATGATCAAATACCTTTGTGGAAATACTCTTTTGACTGTGTACTTTGTAATTATTATTGACATATTAAGTCCACCATTCTGCCAGCATTTATATAACAACATTTTCTAAGACGTGATATCATTTTTATTGTATATTATTACCTTCAAAAGATTATTAACAAAAAATAATCATTTATATCTAATGGTTACAGGCAAGAATAAGGATTTCTTTTTCTGATAATGGAGAAGGTAAACTATTTCCTCATTTTGAATATCACATTTCTTAGGGAAAAATTAATTTGTTAATTAAAAGCTGAGATACATTTTTCACATATGCAGGTATTTTGTTTTTTAAAATCAAGGAGAAAAATACATGTAGTAAGCCAAAAAAGTGAATAAACTTGTAAGTACAGCATGATGATGTTTACATGCATATCCTCTCATGTAACTGCCACCGAGAACAAAATACAAAATAATTTTAGTAACCAGGAAGGTACTTTCTTGCCCATTCTCAGTCTAAACTAGCCCTCAAAGACAACTACTATTCTGAATTCTCTCATGATCAGTTAGCTTTGAGTATTCTAGAACCTCCAATAAATGGAATCATCCAATAGATACCATTTTTTTTCTGACTTCACTGAACATTATCATCTCTGATGCTTATTCATGTTATATATTTTAGAAAAGTATTCTTTTGTACTACCCAGTAGTATTCCATATAAGATTTTTTACAATTTATTCATTCTCTATTGTTAAGCATCTGGTTTTTCCCCAGATTTTAATTGTTATGAATAGCTGTTATAAATGTTCCTGTCTTTGGACTTTTCTTGTAGATCTAATTAACAGTGGACCTAATAGAAATGGCCAGTTATCCCAAAGAGGTTTTATAATCTTACACCCCCACCAGCAATTTATGAGAGTTTGCTTGCTTCCCCTATTATGCTCACTTGATATTTTGAGATATAGTTAATTGCGGTTATTCTAGTAACTGTGTATCAATATTTCTTTGTATTTTAGTTTGCATTTCCCTAATGATTAGTGATGTTGACTACCATTTATCTTAAAACATTTTTCAAGGAATATTTCCCATTAAAATTTTTTTTGGTATTAATTTGCAGAAACTGTTGAGATGTTCTGGATATGAGTTCATATAGACATAACAAACAGTCATTGCCTTACATTATTTGTATCTTTACTTTCTTCATAAGGTCTTTTGATTGAGAGAAAACCTTAACTATTATGAAAGCCAACTTTTAATTTTAATTTTATGATTTGTTTGTTAGTATTCTGAATAATAAAAAGTTGTTCTGAGTCATTTTAATTTGGGGTGATTTTTTTTGTGCTGTGCTAAATAAAAATATTGTCATTTTGAATAAACTCTAGTAACTGCAATTTATTTATTTTATGAAATAATATTTATCATACAAATAAAAAATTATGAAAGTGAAAACTATAAACACAGATGATAACTTTTTGAGTGAAATACTAAGTGAAAGTCAATGAATACTTAAATTTACCTTCATGACTACTAAGAAAATAGACAATCAAAAAGAAAATGATATTACATGAAGTGAAAAAAATCATTTGATAAAATTAATTTCCTGCTTTTAATTTTAAAAATGTGCAAAGCACGTAAACATACTCATACACACACACAATTGACAACAGACAAAATGACAAATTGTGTAAACTAGTGATCATTCTTACATTCTTATTCCCCGTTCCACATACACTAGCACCTCCTAACTTTTCAAGTTCATTACTATCTTTCTGTTCATTTTTATAATGTCCTGTTATGGACTGAACAGTGTTCCCTTGAAATTTCTGTTGAAGTTTTAAACTCCAGTACCTTAGACTGTGACTGTATTTGGAGATAGGTCTCTAATGAGGCAATTCAGTTTTAAAAAGGTAATAAGAGTGGGGCCTTAATCTAATAGGATAGTGCTCTTATAAGAAGAGGAAGAGCTCCCATGGGTGCACACACACACAAAGGGAAGGCTAGATGAGAACACAGCAAGAAGCTGTCTGGCTGTCTTTAGGTCAAAGAGAGAGACCAACGCTGCCAACACCGGAATTTGGACTTCTGGCCTTCTGAACTTAAATAAATTTATCTTAAGTCACCCAGTTTATGGCATTTTTTTATGGCAGCCCTAGCAAATGTAGGGAAGGAAAAAAGGACACAAAAAAAAAGGTGGAGAAATTTGAGAGCTTATATACTGTCATAACAGGGGAGAGGGAATGTAGGCAATTTAAAATGGAGCAAATCCTTTTTAGGAAAGATAAATGGGTGTTGAGAAGAATAGATGAGAGATGTGATAATGTGTGACCAAGTCTGTCTAGATGTGGTGCCAAACTTCTGGTCTTCTCTCCTGTGATAAGAGTCAATCTCTTCTGGTTAATAAAACTCCTGGAGATAGGATGCATGACAATCTGGTCCTTTTAAAAGATCTGTCTTTAGGCAAATAAGTGGTATTCAGAGAAAGTCTTTCCTTGTATTTGCTGTGTTTCAAGTATCTTCAGCTCAAAATAATCACTATACCTAAGAGGCATATCTTGGTGTGGCCTGTCGAATTCTTTCACAGATTAATATATGTATTAGTTACATGTATTTTTTCAATCGCTTATTTCTGAAATTTTTTAAAAATTCGTGCCATTTTATTCTGTGAAGACTTACATGAATCTAGCTTCTCATCATTGTTAGTGTTAATCTTGCCTTCCTGTTTCATTTATCTGTAATACTTTCTTATTTTACTTGCAAGAATTATTACTGGGTGTCAAAATATAAATGTCCCTGCTCCCCTGCCCCCAAATACAAAGTCAAGTCTGAATTATCAGCTCCTTGAAGGGAAAGCATTATTCTCATCATAGTTAGATTAGGCCTAAATGTATAATAATCTGGCCCTTGTAAATGCATATAAATGCAACTGTGGCATAAGTGCTATTTTTATGGTAGGCAGAGTTACATATAAATAAAAATCTGCCATTTTAGTGATTACTCTTTGCCTTATGTTTATCATTGCACTTAAATAAAATTAGAATCAATTTAATTTTATCAATTCCAAACTTAAGATATCAACATTTAATATAACCACTGTCAAAATACTAAAGACAGAAAAACAAACATCCTATGTGACTTTTGAAACAAAAACATCTCCTTTGATGACTCATTTTCAAGAGGCTTATCCCAGTTTAGCATTTTATTTCATTTTTTAAACTGTAGGTACATGCACGTGTTTTAGTTCATTTTGTGTTACACCGATGTGATATGTCATGAAGGATTATTAGTGATTAGGAGCAATATTAGGTCGACATAAAGTTGATGTTTTGCTTCAGAAGAATGGCATGGCAAATAACTAAAATATACATCTGTCAAAAAGTGTCAGGTGTTTTATTTCAAAATGACAAAATCGCCTGTTTTTTTCTTGTATGTTTTCACAAGCATTGAAAATATTATAGACCAGTTCAAAATTCCCCTTAATGCCCAATCTATTAACTAAATGTGAGAACAAAAAGAACAAAATGTTACTGGGGCCTCACAAAATATCACAGGGCAAGTGACATATACCATCAACATTTGAAAATAAATTCATTGACTTATTCTTGATGAGGCTGACCAGTCATGATAGAGCAATACAAAGAAAAAGCAATGAACTTACTGCCCTTCACAATGGCTGGTTTCTACTGTAAGAAAAAGAGCATGAGAGAAAAATTGACTGCTCAGTGCAAGTTTATGTGGATCTGCTAAGTATCATGGCTGAATCTAGTAAAGATGCAGATTAACAAGCCTGTGTTAACTTACTTGATCCTCAGGCACAAAAGGCCAGAAGAAATTTCTTGACATGATAAAAGGAATTATAGTTGAGAGAGAAAGTCTGAGGTCAGAGCAAATGAGGCATCTTAAGAATGACATGTGAAAGCAAGGAATAATCAAGGAGTTAGTTCAGGTGGATCTCAATCTCTCTCCTCCATCCTGGCCGTGTCTCCTTCTGTCTCTGTCTGTCTGTCTGTCTGTCTGTCTGTCTCTGTCTGTCTGTCTCTCTTTCACACACAAACACACTACACATAGAAAACCCATTAAAAAAAAGGGTGGGGATTTAGAATAAGGCAAAGTCCTGGAGTACTGTTTTATCAAGGGGAGTGACATATGAACATTTGAATAAAGTAGACAATTATACAGAACTAAGCCCCATGGGCATATAATTTTTCTCCCCCTGCTAGTAACTTCATAAGGGAGGGAGTTAATTAAAGTATATTTTCATATATCTCACACACAAACAAACACAACCAAAAGAAAACGTTTATTAATAGTAAAAGTGCTATGCAAAACTGTTCCATAACTAAAGAGAACAGTTGAAAAGAGTTACGTATAACAATAACAACAGTAAAAATTCAAGTGGTTTGCAATAAAAATTTATTTGTCACTGATCCTCTATCTCCATTTTGCAATATCAAATTGGAGTTCATCTCAACATATACTTTTATAATGTCAGAAAGAAGAAAAAGAGAGCATTGTAAACCACTCACTATTGCTTAAATCCTCAGTTTATAAAAAACATAGGGCATTTCCATTTTCATTCCATTAGATAAAGCATGGCATATAGCCATGTTCAACAGGGGAACACTGTATAATACACCCCTGCATGGCCAGGTACCAAGGGAATAGAAACAATGATGGACACTAATATGTTCTACAATACTAGGAATGTAACAAAGTGATGAAGATGTGTTATTGGGCTTAGAGATTTAGAAGCTGAAATCAGTTTTAAAAACTGGAAATAACAAAATGAATATACTATGCAGTCTAAATAAGGACAAAATAATTTATTATTATTATTTTATTAAGAAAATTATTACTATATTAACTATCATTATCTGTCAATTATTAACTATATTACTATCATTATCCCCCTTTACTGAGGGAGATTTCATTTTAAACTAACAGTAACACAAATCCATATGCACAGCCACCCTGAAGTTCATCAGCTACATTCTGAAGATAGGTGGAATGAAGAACACAGTTTACTTATGTATCACTGCTAATATTTGGAGTAGAATAAGAAATAATCTGAAGTTTAGGTAATAGTAAAAATTGATTTTTTAATATGTAGTAGGCAGAACTTTGACATGACCCCCAGGATTGCAACTCCCTGATATGTGTGTATGTGCTTTTTATTATCCCTTTGAATGTGGGGGAATCTATTAATATAATGGATGTAACTCCCATGATTGGATTATTATATGGCAAAAGTAAAGTGATATTTTCAGATTTAAATAAAGTCTTTAATTTGTTGATTTTGATTTGATTGAAAGGGAAATATCCTAGATGTAATTTACCTAACCAGATGACTCTTTTAAAGATACTGAAAGCAGGAAAGAGATTTGAGCAATATAAAATTAACACACAATATAATTTTGACCATAATAAAATCAAAGCATGAGGATGGTTTAATTAAAGAGCATAGAATATTTTTGTGGGCACTTATTTTTATGCTTCTACGGAAAAAGTGACTAGGATAAATAATACTGAAAAACACACTTTATTTCATTATATAAGAAAACAACATGGAATAAATACTTCAGAATAAAAAAGTGTTTGTGCTTTGGGGTAAATACTAAAAGCAAACAATTATATAGCACATCTAATATGACAGAGACAGCTCCAAAACCTTTACTTATGTTAATTTATTAGAGACCATAATTAAACGACATAAAAATGGAAGTAACAGACTTATCAAAAATATATTTGAACAATGAACTAGTTGGAACTGGTTAAATTTTTCTCGGCTATCTTTCATCAAATTGTAAAAGTTCCTTTTAATTCTTAGAAAAAAATAATTTTATAATGAATGGGTGTTAAAAAGTTTTGCCAAATGCAATTTTGCATCATTTGAGGTAATCACCAGTTATTTCTCCTTGGTATTATTAATGTGAAAAATATATTAATTAATTTAGAATGCTGAGCTAACTTTGCATTAGTAGAAAAAGGCTTGCTTGTTCCAGCATGCATTTTTTAAAATATTTTTTAAATACAGTGTGTTAATACTCTGTGAGAAATTTCTGTCTAGGATTTATGAGTATCACTCTATAATTCTCTTTTAATGTAATGTGATTTTCAGAGAATGACATTAGGTATATGCAGCCTCAAAAACAAGTTCAGAAAGGTCCTCTTCTCTCTTTTCTAAAAGCAGTTGGGTAATATTTTTTATTTTTTATTTGTTTTACACTTTATAGAGGTGGAGAAATCCAGAGTAGGTGACAGATGTTCAAGGAGCTGAATGAAGTAACTAAATTAGTAACTAAAGTTTGACCTTGCAGGACATTTGGTCCTGTCCAAACATTCATGGAGACATTTGGTCCAGGCTAAAAGGTCCACCATATTTAGTCCTGTCTGAAAATGTCCAAAAAGACATTTGGTCTATGCTGAAAGGTCCTCAAAGTGTGAAAAGATAAACATCAGAGCCATAGACAGGTAAATCACCCAGGATATTAGTGATTTAGCCACTAACTTCCTGGCAATACTGACAGAATCCAATTTGTATCACCAAATCTGTTCACAGTATGAATAGAAAGCCAAGAACCAGGTTGATATATACTTGAGAGCAATTGCTCATCAACTTTAGAGTAACCCTGCTGAATTCATGAGAAGAACAATAGTCAACATGATATCCAAGATTCCTCATGAATTACAAAAAAATAAAATGTTACATCTGTACAATTTGAACAGTGTTTGTATTCTGTAACAAATAATGGACCAGATGTCTTTTTGGATGTTTTGGACCGGACCAAATATCGAGGACTTTTTGTCATAGACCAAATGTCCCTGAACATTTTGGACAGGACCACAGGTCTTGCAATGATTTTTACTTATTTATTACATTTTGATATATATTTATTGAAGGGTAATATGTCTAAACTCTGAAGACACACTGGTAAATAGCTGAATTCAGGTATGTTCATCACATCACACACACTATACACAACAGACAATACCCTGATAAAGACAAATAATAAAAAATATGTGCATACACTCAAGCACGTGTGGATCAAAACAGAAAAATGTTATATAAACAGCTAAATAAGAAAGAGACTCTAATTAATATTTTATTATCTGATTCAAGCTGCAATAAAATAATTTCTAATTTTCAGTTCTAGTATTCTCTCTTAAGGTATTACTATCGTCACTGTTTATTATGTCTTTTCTTTTTTCTGTTTCTGAGAGACACACTCACCCATTTCCCATTCCCTTTTTTAGCATTCATTTAGGACTACTTTTGCATTATTCTTCTTTGACTTTTATGTCCAAGCTACTGACCTGGTCATGGTAAGATAATATGTCTTGAAATATTATTATTATTAGCTTTAAGTCCCAAGGTAATCTTAAAAATTCAACAGTGTGGTTCAATGAGGTCTTATTAACAAAAATGTTTGCTTCGTGGGAACACATTCGATGAAATGACAAAATGGAACATAATATTTCCTTTGGGGATTCAGGCACACATTTCTCACACACAAATTTGTGTAGTTGGTTTCTGTTGAAAAACAAGTGTTATTTTCGTCATTTTTATTTCTTTACTGAACTGCTGATATCACATACATTCTTTTATTTCTGATCTAATAATATTGAAGACAGTGACTTTAAAAGTATCATATACATAGTAATTTTTACATTTTCAAGTTAATTTAGCAAAAGTGAAAAATTTTCACTGTATATTTATTCCTCAAGTATACTGTGAATTTAAAACATTGTTTTTCCCACGCAAGTACTAATGAGACCAGACTTTCATAGACACAGACAACAGTTTAGTGGCTACAAGAGAGAAAGGGAGGAATGGGGTAGGGGGTGGTAGATAAGAGTAAGGGAAGTCAAACATATAGTTACAGAAGGAGATTTAACTTTGGGTGGTGAACACAGAATGAGATGTACAGATAATGTATTATTAAAGTGTACACTTGAAGCCTATATAGTTTTATTAACCAAAGTCACCTCAAATAAATTTAATACAATTAAATGTTTCTCATTTATCATAAAAAATAGAGTATCTTAGCTTGAGCTGCTACAATAAAATGTCATGAACTGGGTGACTTCTCAACAACAGAAATATTTTTCTCATAGTTCTGGAGGCTAGAAGTCTGAGACCAGGTAGATTAGGTTCAGGTTCTGGCCAGGTTCTGATGAGGGACGGCCCTCTTCTGAGTTTCAGATCGCTGACTATCCTCACATAGTGGAAAGAGAACTAACTAGTTCTCAGACCTCTTCTGATAAGGACACTTATCTCATTTATGAAGGATCAATCCTCAGCCTAATGAGAACATCTAGTTTTGGAAGCAGTGAACCCCTAAACCAAGATTATTGTAATTCAACTAAGATAATTTTTGCTTAAGGTAAATTCACAAAAATAATTATAAGATATGTTATAGAATTAAAGAAGTGCATAGATCCAATAAACAGAGGCATCACCTAAGAATCTATAAATTACAAAGCAATCTATTTCAATTTCTAAAAGATAGTATAAAAATCTTTAAAAATAACAGCAATATAAATATAGACTAAAATTACCAGAGTAAACTACTAAAAGTGAAACAATATTAATAATAAAAGTTAAGTAATGGCTTTCAAATGGCATTACAAAGCTTAAGAGGGATATAATAAACAGAAAGGCAAAACTAAAAAAATGTTTGAAAAATTGTGTAGAGCGATAAAAGGTGAAAAAATGAAGACCCTCACAAAAATTAACTCAAAATAGATCAATGATCTAAATATAAACAAACAAAATCTATAAAACATCTAGATGATAATTTTCAGAAAACCTATATGATCTTGGGTGTAGTAATGACTTTTTAGATGCATCACCATAGGCAAAATACATGAGAGAATTAATGAATAACTGACTTCATTAAAATGAAAAACTTCTCCTTGTAAGCCAATGTCAAGAGAAGATAAGCCATACTGGGAGAAAGTATTGCAAAAGTCACATTTAATAATTAATTATTATCAAAAATATACAAAGAACTCTTAAAACTCAACAATAAGAAAACAATCTAAATTAAAAAATGAGTCATTGACCTTAATAGATACCTCAGCAAAGAAGACAGATAAAAGGCAAATAAGCATATGAAAAAATACTCATTATATGTCATCAGGAAATGTAAATCAAAACAACGAGATACCACTACACATCTATTAGAATGGCCAAAATAAAAAACCACTGCGAACAACATGATGGACAAGGATGTGGAGCAACAAGAACTCTCATTCATATCTGGTGGAAATGCAAAATGGTTCAGCCACTTCAGAAGACAGTTTGGTGGTTTCTAATAAAACCATACTCTTATCATGAGATCAAGTAATCACATTCTTTGGTATTTACCCCAAAGTGTTAGAATTTATATCCTTATATCCACACAAAAATTTGCACATGGATGTTTATAGCAGCTTTAGTCATAATTTCCAAAATTTGGAAGTCATCAAGATGTCCTTCAGTGAGTGAATGAATAAATAAACCGTGGTACACGCAGACAATGGGATCTCGTTCCGCACTGAAAATGAATGAGCTATCAAGCCATGAAAACATGGAGGAAACTAAAATTCACATTACTAAATAACAGAAGCCAATCTGGAAAGGCTATGTATACTATATGATTCTAACGATATGACATTCTGTACAAAGAAAAAATATGGTGACAATAAAAAGAACAATGGTTTCTAGGGATTGTAGGGGTAAGAAGGGAAGAATGGGCTTTACATGGAGGATTTATAGAGCAATCAAAATACTCTTTATCATAATGATGGATACATAACATTATACATTTATCTAAACTTGTCAAATGTACAACACCAAGAGTGAACCATAATGTTAACTACAGACTTTGGGTGATCATGTGTCAAGGTAGGTTCATTAGCTGAAACAAATGTTCCACTTTGGTGTGGGATATTGTCAGTGGGAGAGGCAATGAGTGTATGGGGGCATAGAAATGTATGAAAAAATTTCTGTACCTCCTCTTCAATATTGCTGAAAACATAAAACTGTTCTAAAGAAATAAAATCTTATAAAAAAAAGATATTCATTTCAAGAAGCAAAAAATATATATATATTTATATATTAAAACCCCAGCAAAAGCAAAGTAAACTCAAAGAAAGTATGGTGAAATAAATAAAATAAAATAAATATGAAAATCTCAAATAGAAAATAAACACATAATAGTGAAAAATTTTTAAATAACATCAGAAAATTAGTAGTGATGAAAAGAATAGTGTGCTCAAAAGCATACACAATCAGAATACAAGAAAAAGAATGTGAAGTTGGAGTGCATAAATTGTGAATGAAGTACCAGAAAAAAGATAGAACACTAATGTATTGGCTAAGGTTTTCCAGAATTAAGGAAAGTTATTTGTTTTCATGTTGAAAAATACAGAGTCACTAGCAGGTTATATTCAAAACAAACAGATAACCAACAAACAAAACACACACACACCCACACACACACAGAATTATTGGATTTTTTTTCACTACTGCCTCTTATACTGCATTTTCATTCTGTTTTATTTTCAATCGTGTTGCATATCTAAGGAAGGAACTTTTAGTAATAGAATCTCATTATATTGGGAATGCGTTTATTCTACCTTCACTATAATTAACGGTCTACTTGGTATGGAATTTTAGTTTCACAATTATTTTCATTAAGACTTTAAATAGATTATTCTATTGTAATTTATTTAGAATTATTCTATTGTAATTCTACCATTGTGTAAAAAAAAATTGCTGTTGGCATGACTGTCATTCAGTTGTATGGACTCTCTATTCTCTTTAGTGTCTTGCCAAATGTTGCCTCCATTAATTCATGTGAGAAATGTAAAGATATAATTTAATAAAATGAAAATGATACTTGAATATAGAAGTGGGATGCAAGAGGCAATGATAAAAAATATATTGACAAAGTGTTGCTAAACCTTTGTAATTATCAATAGAAATAGTAATAAATATATATTTTTAAATACATGTGGATTAAATACCAAAAATAATATGGTGCAAGATGAGAAACTGACACATTGGAAATTTAAGTTTCTAAATTATAGCATGGCTAAAGAAGATAAAGATATAAATTAACATTAAAAATATAAGGAAACTTCAATCAATGCATATATTTACTATATTTCTGGTTAACTCAAATCATAAATATAAACTTGATAAATTTGGTCTATCAATGTACCTAAAAATGTTCCAATAAAAACATGTGGAATTGACAAAAATTTTATAATAAATTTTAGGTGATATATATATATATATATATATATATATATATATGTGTGTGTGTGTGTGTGTGTGTGTGTGTGTGTGTGTGTGTAAACACACATATATATATTCTAATTTATATAGTTAGATGCCATTTTACATTCATGAATTTTTTAAAAAATAATTAAGTATGACCAAATTTTCTCAGCCTTGGCACTACTGACATCTTGGGCTAGATATTTTTTGTTTTGGGGCTTGTCCTGTGTTATAGAATGTTTAGCTGCATCCCCAAACACTACGCACTAGCATGTCAGTAGTATCCCTCAGACTGTGACAATCAAAAATCTCCAGATAATTATCGCCATTATTTTTTTAAAGATAAAAGAACACAACAAGTGTTAGGATGTGGAGAAATTAGAATACTTTTGCGTTGCTGGTGGGATACAAAAGAGTGCAGCCAGTTTGAAAAACAATGTGGTGGTTCCTAAAAATTAAACATACTTACCATATGACCTAGCAATATCACTCTATGTGTACTCTAAAGAGCTGGAAGGATGGATTTGCAAATATTTGAATAGCGATGTTTGTAAAAAAAAAAAAAGCCTCATTTACATTAGCCAAAAGGTAGAAACAACCAGTGTCTATTAACAGATGGATGGATGAATAAAATGTTTATTTACACAAAACAGTACTACTTGGCCTTAAAAAGGAAGGATATTCTGATATACAGTACAACAGGAAAGAACCTGAACACGTTACACTAACTGAAATAAGCCAGCAACAAAAGGACAATTACAGTTTGGTTCTACCTGTATGAAGTACTTTGGTCAAATTCATAAAGACAGAAAGTAGAATGGCAGTTGCCAGGAGCTCAGGAGCAGGGTTTGGGGAATGAGGAGTTAGTGTTTAATGGGTATAGAATTTTAGTTTTGGAAGGTGCAAAATTTTGGATATAGATGGTGGTGACAGTTGTACAATAATGTGATTATTCTTAATACCACACAACTGTACACCTGAAATAATTAAGATGGTTGTGTTTTGTATATCTTGTCACAGTTAAAAACAACAAAAAAAAACCTTCTGGGACCACACTAGGAAAAAAAGTGCAGACATTGTCAAAGCCCAGGGGCATAACTATCTTCCGATGAGAATCACTGAGGTATGACAAGATCAAGTATTATCAAATCTGCAAAAAAAAAAACAAAAAACAAAAAAAAACAAAAAAAAAACGGGAATACTTATACACTAATATTTCAGTTGCAAATTGTTTCAGCCTTTGGAAGAAGAACCAGCAATATTTGATGTATTTAAAAAATACACTGTACTACAAAACAGCAATTATATTCCTAAGTATATATCTTGGAGAAACTCATATATGTGCCCAAGTGAGAGTCACAGAAATGTTCTCATCAGTGTTGTTTGTATGAAAAAATCAATAGTAATAACTTAAATGTAAATTCACATAACAGTTTTGAATATATCCTAGTATATTTATGACATGAGATAAACTACATTACTGAATAGAAATTAGAATGTGGTAGATTACAGAAACAATAGGCACCAATAATGTAGCATTTAAATATACAGAATACTACTATACAAGTTATTTACAAACATATGTAGCAAGGTTCTGTGAAAATTTTAGATGATTGACAAATACCCACTATGGAGAGTATTTGAGTACTTTGGATGGGGTAGGATAGGAAGGGGAGTTAAGGTAGAGGTCAAGAAGCATTACACAGGACATTTCAAAACTATTTTTATTATTTTTTTATTTTGATTTCAACAGTGGGTATGCTTGTTATCTCATTGTTTATACATGTCTGAACTTATAAAATATCTCATAATGCATTTTAAAATGAAATAAAATAAAAATCATGTAAACAAAGTTATTTCATCATTCCGTAAACTTAATGGACTCTGGTACAATTTGACATCCATTAACCTCATGAGAAATTATATAGAGCATTGCATTGTTTGATCAACTACCATTTTGTAACTTTCTGGTATATTTTTAAAATAATACGAAAACAAAGCTTTTTATGAAATAACATTTCATTATAAAACAATTACGATTTTAAATCTCTCAAGTTGCATTTGTCAAAAAACTTAGCGGTATATTCTTATGCCATCTACTTGCTTAGCAAAGAATATTCTGTTTCACTTGTTATTAAATTAAAATCAATTTAAATAATTTTAGGGACAAGGTTTGCTTAGCTTTTCATTCACACAATATGAATAACAGTATGCACTATATCTAAAGAAAGTATGACAACACCATGAATATTACTAAAGTGTAGAAATTAAGATGGGATAGTCATGAAAGGAGTGTATTTAACTTGCAAAATACATACAAAAGATTCTAACGGTGTTTTTTATTTAATATTATGTGTTTTTAAAACTGGTATCTAAAACTTCAAAAAGTATTTGATGGTGAGTGAGAATAGAAAATGAAAACAGGAAAAAGGGCCATTCCTCAAGTTCAAAGCGGATAAAAATTTAGACAGTGATTGCTTGTGACATGCGTGACAGCTCATTATACTATAGGTTGATAGAGTAGAGTGAATTTAAACTTTGGTATCTTGCCATATTTCCCCTATGTTGATAAATACCAATTTTATATTTGTCAGATGAGAAGATGTCTCATGCACTTGGTAGGAAAAGCTATCCATTAATTTTTAAACATCTCTTGCTCTCATATTAGATCATAAATTACTTGACAGTTGAAGATGGCAATGCATTTTGCTGATAGAGTTCCTTGCCAGATGGAAAAAATTTATGGAGTTTTACAATTTGAAATACTGAAGAAGAGGTCAAAGTGGTATAGATTCTGAAAAAATGCCATTATTGGAGTGAAGAGTCAGTCATTACCTTCATATTATCTGCCAAGAATATTTAACTTTTACTCAAATTCCAACTTTTTGAATGATTTTGAAAAGTTTGTTGCCTGATTAATGCCAACAAGCACTAAATAAGATAGCATGACCAAATAATTAACTAAGTAGAAATGCACTTCATAAACTTAGTTAAAAAGTAAGGTGACTTCTTCATAAACATGAAAACATGTGTCCTTTAAATCAGCACATTTCCTCATGTTAATTTAATTTTTCATTGAGTTAATACAAGAAGACAAAATGATTCATTTTTATCTGTCATGGATACAAAAATATCTGTATCTGACCCATAAAGGCAGAAAGAATAATCTGAAAGTGTATATAGGGTTTAAAATTTTTAATAGATGAAACTTGTTACTGTAAAGTTGTATACTGATACAAAGACTAAAATATTTTACACCTTTGTGTTTAAACTATTTTGTAATCTATAAGAAGCAAAACAAGCACCACCACCACCACCAGTTATATACGTCCCTGTTGTGACACAACCTTGTCTAGCCCAAGCTTCAGAGGTTTATTTTCTTGCCCCATCCTATCCAATCATTTTCCAATCACTTAATGAGTTCATATTCTTTAACAAACTAAAAACATAAATACCACCTTCTTACACATTTTCACCTTGCAAGAGTCTACATGAAAAGTTTACCTGTTTGCCATCATTCCAAGGATTATAGTTAATGAAAACATAACATAGACAGACACTATTTATTTAAATACCAACTGAGAAACAAATACCATGACTCAATTTAGACAATCATTTTGCAGTGTAACCAAATATGGAATTATGTTGTATGCCTGAAACTAACTTAATGTGATATGTCAATTATGACTCAAATTAAAAAATTATTGCTCCTCCCATGTTCCTTATAGACTGTTTAATGGCTCTGGACCCTCCATTGACTGACTATGCACTGGCAATGAGCACCCAGCACCCAGAGTACCTACACGGAACTGCTGTGGGTCACAGAGTAGATGGGCTGAGATGCCACCCACCTATGCTGGCATCAAAAATGCCATGGAGTGCCTAAAACAAGGCATGGTTCATGCTCAGGCCATAGCCAAAGCACACCTGGCAGAGACAGAGCCGAAGGCCCACACTTAATGGGATGCACATCCCCCTCGGTGTCTGGACATTTCCCAGCCACTGCAGAGCATGTTTCTCCCTGGCCTTCACTTCCAACTGCTCTTCCCATCCTGGGCTTCCCATTCTGGGTCTTTTGCTGGGTGCCTTCTGGGACTAATCAGTGGCTCTCACACCAGTGGGCACTGGCACTCCTACAATAATTGGCATCAAGGTCACTGTGAGTCCCACCCATGACCTGCAACAATGTTGATCCAACTGGTTTGTTTTTTTCCCTTTCTGTAGCCCCCACCACTCAATACTCACCAGTACTTCTCACCACTTTGTCCCAGACCCCTTGACCCCCAGCAGGACCTCAGCCTGCCACCTACCTGCCTTGTCTCCTGGACCATAACCACTCTTTTATGGTGTGTCTTTCACTAAATATGCCCTTTTTGTAGAAAAAAACATGCTTGGAGTTGTTCTCTCAAAAACAAAACAAAATCACCAAAAAAAAAAAAAAAAATGGGTCAGTTGATGGAAGAAGGGAGAAAATCATATACTTATTGTAAATCATTGTATTAGATTATTAAATTTGCATTAAAAAGTCAGTATTACTGTTTCTCAATTTTCAGAGGATATCTGTAGCTCATGGATAGCAACATGCTAAAGTTCACAGCAAGATGTGAGGAGATTCGAAAGTTCCTTACTTACCACAACTCTGTTACTTGATTTGACCAACATCTCTCTTATTGGTGCTTAACTTTATTATAAAAAAAAACTGTGTTACAATATTCATGCATGCCCCACTGTCTTTTTATTCCTTTTCTTTCTTTTTTATATAAAATTTGGATATAATGAGATTTTGAAAAAAAACAACACAAAATAGGAAGAAAATTGCATGTTAGTCATTTGTTAAGATTAGGCATTAACTTATTATTCAGAGCTAATTGATATACACAGATGGTAGCTGGGTCATATATTAGTATTAGCTCATAAAAAATGTTGATGAGGAAAAAGCATAAATGAGAATGAATAGAAATAAATTAGTAGCTGTTTCTTTCCTGTAATACTTTGCAGTTTCTGTAGAAAAAAAAAAATCTGCAAAACAGAATGAGCAAATGAAGTTTGTAATATGAATTGTGAAATTAATTGCCAATTGGTACTCTATTTAAAATCATGAGGATTCCTAAATTAACTTGAAGTTCAAAACAATCATATTTCTTAATCTTGCTATTTTCGGCATTATAATATCATTTAACTCTGAAGATACCCCTTTTTTTCTGAGCAAGACTTGACTTTAGGGATTTGATTAAATTTATTAGAATATTTTCTTAGATTCTTTAGGCAATCAGGAATCTGGAGCTGCAAACCTGGGTACCTTAAAGATACGTGCCAGAATATATTAAGCAACAACACCATTCTCATGGCTGCATTCTTTCCTCTCGTAAGAAGATATGTCAGAAATAAGTCTCTGCCCAATCTTAGAATGGTTTCACCTTGTCAATAGTGGATATAAAAAGCATACGGAATCCTTGGATTCTGTTTGCTACTCTAATGGTTGCCAGCAAATAAGATGAAAGCTAGATGACAGTAAATAAAATACTGTAAGATAGCTTGATGTTGAAGATTATAGAAACCTAACAGAAGAAAATGTGAGACATGTTTTCTCATGAATTGAATTTTTTAATAGCAAGTGGATTTACACACACACATGCACACACACACACATACACACACACACATACTTTCTGGGAACTAAAATCTTATAGAGTTAGATTTCAAATATCTATTTTTGAAATATTATTAGTAAACCATTCACATCTCATATTCTTTGCTGATTGAGGATGATAAAATCTCCCAAGTGATTGTGCATATGGAAATATATATACATATAGTAGTCTTGACAATGACCTTTTGGATTGACACCAAAAGCAAAGGCAACAGGAGCTAAAAGAAACACATGGGACTACAGCTAACTAAAAGGCTCTGTACAGCAAAGGGAACCACGAACAAAATGAAAAAGAAACCTACAGAATCAGAAAAAATGCATACAAATCATATATCTGATAAGGGGCTAATATCCAAAATATATAAAGAACTCATACAACTACATATCAAAAACACAAAAAAATCAATTTAAAAAAAGGCAGAAAATCTAAATAGATGTTTTTCCAAAGAAGACATACAAATGGCCAACAGATATATGAAAAGATGCTCAACATTACTAATTACCAAAAACACGCAAATCAAAACCAAAATGAGAATTCAACCCACACCTGTTATAATGTCTGTTATCAAAAAGACAAGAAACAAATGGCGAGGATGTGAAGAAAAGTGAACTCTTGTGCATTATGGGCGAGAATGTCAATTGATATAACCACTATGGAAAACAATATGGCAGTTCCACAAAAAATTAAAAGTATAACTACCACATAATCCAGAAATTTCCCTTCTGGGTATCTATCTGAAAAAATCAAAAGCACTGTCTCTAAAAGATATGTGCACCCCCATGTTCATTCTATCATTATTTATAATAGCCAAGAAATGGAGATAACCTAAGCATCTACCAACAAGTAAATGGATAAAAAAAATGTGATATGTGTGTGTGTATGTGTGTGTGTGTGTGTTTAAATAAGTAGAAAAAAGATAATCCTGACATTAATGACAACATGAATGGACCTTGAAAGCGTTAAACTAAGTGAAATGGACCTTGAAAGCGTTAAACTAAGTGAAAAACTAAGTGACTAAGTAAAAACTAAGTCAGACAAAGAAAAAGAAATATCTCATATCTTGCTTACATGTGGAATCTAAAACAAAACAAAACAAACAAAACAACAAACATAAAGACACTGCCAAATACAGAGAACTGAAAGGTGTGGTGAGGGGAAGGGTGTGAGCTATATAGGTGAAAGTGATTAAAAGGTACAAACTTCCAGTTATAATATAAATAAGTTCTGATGATATAATATACAGAATGATGAAAATATATTTTAAAAAATTCATATTTAACAAGCCCGTTATCATCTAATTTTGGAGGCTAAGCATGGTCAGGCCTGGTTAGTACTTGGATGGGAAACTACCTAGGAAGCCCAGGTGCTCTAGGCATAAAAAATAAAAAATAAAAGGGATTGTGAGCTGGCAAGATTTTTGCAATCTGTGAGGTCAACCAAGGGTTGCTTCGTCTAAAAAATAAATAAATAAATCCATATTTATAATTTTTAAAATTCTCAAAAACAATTTTTTTAAATGCTAATGGAATTTGGATGGAGATTGCATTAAATCTGTATAATGCTTTAGGTAATAAGGTCATTTTAACTACATTGATTCTTTCAATCTAAGAACACAAAATATCTTTCCATTTTTTTGTATGTTCTTCAATTTCTTTTAATAGTGTCTTACAGTCTTTGGTGTATAGGTCTTTCACATGTTTCATTAAATCTATTCCTAGTTATTTTTTTCTTTTTGTTGAAATTGCCAAAAGAATTATTATTATTATTATTATTATTATTATTATTATTATTATTATTTCTTTTTCAGAAAGTTCATTATTAGAGTATAAGAATGCTATAAATTTTTGAGCATTGATTTTGTATCCTGAAACTTCACTGTTTTTGTTTATTATTTCTAATAGTGCTTTAGTAGAATCTTCAGGGTTTTCTATGTAGAGAATTATGTCATCTGGAAAAAGTGACAATTTGACTCCTTCATTCTCTTTTTAGATGCTTTTTATTTCTGTTGGCTGGTTGCTTTCACTAGGACTTCCAATATTACATTGAATAATAGTGGTGACAGCAAACAGCCTTGTCTCATTCCCAATCTTAGAGGGAAGGTTTTCAGGTTATCGCCATTAATAATAATGTTTGCTGAGGATTTGTCAACTTGTATGGAAGTAGAAAAGATCCCAAGTAGCCAAAGCTATCCTTAGAAAAAAGAGCAAAGCAGGAGATATCATTCTGCCTAACTTCAAATTATAACACAGAGGGACAATAAGCAAAACAGCATAGCATTGGCAGAAAAACAGACACACAGGCCAGTGAAACAGAATTGAGTGTCCAGAAGTAAACCCCCATATATATAGACAAATAATTTTTTAAAAAGAAGCCAAAACATACAAAAGAGAAATAACTGATGCTAGAAAAATGGGAATGCCCCATGCAAAAGAATGAAACTAGACTTCTGGCTATCACCACACACAAAAATTAACTCAAAATGGATCGAGGAACTGAATATAAGACCTGAAACAATTAACTGCATAGAAGAAAACCTAGGTAGTAAACTCACAAACCTTAGACTTACAGATGATTTTATGAATTTGACCTCAAAGGCAAGGGAAGTAAAAGCAAAAATAAATGAATAAGACTATATCAAATTTAAAAACTTCTGCGCAGCAAAAGAAACCATCAGCAAGGTAAAGAAGCAATCATCCAAATAGAAGAACATATTTGCAAACAACACTTCTGGTAAGGGCCTAATATCCAAAATATACAAAGAACTCAACAATGACCAAAAAAAAAAAAAAAATCCAATTGTTTAACAATTGGCAGAGGATCCGAAAAGACACTTCGCCTAAAAAGACCTACAAATGGCTAACAGACATATGAAAAGATATCCAACATCACTAACTATTAGGGAAATAAAAATCAAAACCACAATGAAATACCACCTCACACTTGTTAGAATAGCTAATCATCAATAGGACAAGTAATAACAAGTGGTGGAGAGGTCGCGGGGAAAAAGTGAACCCTCATACACTGCTGGTGGAAATGTAAACTGGTACAGCCACTATAGAAACAGTATTTAGGTTCCTCAAAAAACTAAGAATTGATCTACCATATGATCCAGCAACTCCTCTACTGGGTATTTACCCCAAAGACTTGAAAA
Source organism: Cynopterus sphinx (assembly GCA_030015415.1). NCBI lineage: Eukaryota > Metazoa > Chordata > Mammalia > Chiroptera > Pteropodidae > Cynopterus > Cynopterus sphinx. Next base: position 14,152,838 of record CM057379.1, read on the forward strand.
CTCATGTCTGAAAAGATATTTGCACCCTGATGTTCATAGTAGCATTGTTCATGGTGGCCAGGACATGGAAACAACTGAAGTGCCCTACGATAGATGATTAGCTAAAGAGGCTGTGATACATATATACAATGGAATATTATTCAGCCATAAGAAGAGATGAAATAGTGCTATTTGCAACAATATTAATGGATCTTGAGATAATCGTGCTAGGTGAAATAAATCAGTCAGAAAAAGTTGAAACCTGGGTGATATCACTCATATGTAGGAAATAAAACTGAAAGTGACAAACAAACATAACAAACAGACTCATGGATACAGCCAGTGGATTGGTGATTTTCAGAGGGAAGTGGGGGAAAGGGGAGGTAGCTAGAGGTAAAAGGAGTCAAATATTTGGTGACAGAGGAATTCTAACTCTGGGTGGTGAACACCCAATGCAATATATATATGACTTATTGTTGAATGATACACTTGAAACTTATTTGATTTTGTTAATTAATGCCACCCCAATAATTTTTAATACATTTTTAAAAATTCCATTCATGAATGGTAAAACTGATTAACTGAAGTGAGAAATAAATGAAATAATAAATTGTATTTTATTATATCCAGTTAGAGAGAAACCTCCACTAGTTTATGGCCCCCAAAAGATGAATAAGATTCTGGGTGATAACTATAACATTATTTTCTCATTCCAAAATCCTTTCTATTTAGCAAAAAAGAGAACAAATTATATTTGCCAAGAAGTTACGTGAGAAAACCTGGGTTATCTGGTATCACATTTACAATTTAATCTAGTGATGTCTTGATGTCCCCTCTCCCTTCCCCTCTCCCTCCTCCTTCTTCCTCCTCCTTTCTGTCTCTCTGTCTCTGTCTCTCTCTGCCTCTCTCTGTCTCTCTCTGTCTCTCTCTCTCTCTCTCTCTCTCTCTCTCTCTCTCTCTCTCTCTCTCTCTTTCCCTCTCTCTCCACTGCATTTTATGACCCATTTTAGGTTGGGGCAAAGGAAATGTATACTTTGCTAAAACTCTGCTATCCTTGCTATTCAGCTATCATCAAAAGAACTCAGACAAACTTATTAGTTAATTTTACATTTATTTCTAATAATTAACAACTGAAAGACTTAAGCAAAATAATATCACAAATTCATAAGTCAGACCAAAGTCTAGAATGAATCTATTCTTACTTAGAATCAAAGCCAAGAGATAGAAATGGTTTCAGATTTTCCACTCTATACCATATTTATATATCACATTTACTTTTGTCTCTATCCTTCATGTCACTTACCCCAGGAGTCAGGCAATTTTTACCCTCTGATCCATATGGCAGATCTGAAGTTGTCCTAGATCGAAAAAGACATGTTAAGCCACATACTAGTACTCATGTCTCACTTCCTCTCTTTTACAATTCCAAAACCCTGAAAAAGAAATCCTAATTATTTTCACATTCATAATCTACATTTCACTGGACTTTGTGAAGGTATGGATGATGGAGGTATGAGGTAAAATAGGTACTAGAAAGTATTCATCCACATCTTTAGATACTGAAAACTATTGAAAATAAATGTGAAGTTCCCTGTAGTTTGAACATAAAACCTTGTAGTTGTTAACGTCTAGGCATTGCAAGAAAAAAACAAAAGAAGTTACAAAAGAAAAAAAGTTCACTTTTAATAATATTGCAACATTACAGTACCAAAGAGGCAAATTTATCAATAAATTTAATTTTATGTAAATTCACTGGAGGGATGAATATCTGAATATTGGAACCTTTGGTTGACCACTTACTTTCTCAGACCTCTGCTATGCTCATTCAAAAGTAGAGAGAGTTCATTTGCTTCCCCAACAACAACAAAAAAATGTTAAACTGCAGATGAGCACAGATCTCAGATCTCTATAGTTAGAATTACCTATTCGCTTAGCAGTTTTCTAGTTTCCAAAACAGTTTTTCTCAAGTTACCTAAACTTTTATTTCTCTCAAATATAATCAAAGTAAGTTTTAACTAATACAAAAGCTAAAAGTAAATAGAGCATTTGGCAAATGGACTGCAGATCAGAATTATCTGATACTATTTTGGTGAAACATCTTGATAGAATATTTTTAAATATTGATGACTGAGAGCACTAGTATGATGTAATAGTGATAATAAAAAGAATGGAGTAATCGATTTCATAGTAAAAAATGTTAACTATCAAATTTTATGGTAAAGTTATATTATAAAAGGAAAGATGATGAGAATACAGAGATATTTTCAGTGTGTTCCATTATTTTTATACTAACTCAAGAGTATTGTAAGCTTGCCTGTTTTTTGAACATCCAAAGTGAAAAGTCTCTCATATTAAATCAGAGACAAGATAATTCTTTTCTAGGCTGATTTTATACAGTTCAGTATTATTTAGACTATGCTTCAGTGATTTTATCCTTCTTTTTGGATATGCAGTGATATATAAATATTTAAGTGTAAAGTTGACATAATTACTAATAAAATAACTCATAGAAGATATAATTTCTAGTCTAAAAAATCTGTCTTTGATTGACACTCAGGACCCTTTAAGATGTAATGAAATACTAGAAATATGTCAATTCTTTCAACCCTATAGTATAGTGTAACATCAAAATCCTTATATTTAAAAATAATTATAGATGTGTTTGCATATTTACTCCCAATAGAGGATAACACTTCGTCATTCAGATATTGCCATTTCCTATAATAAAATAACACAATCCATCCATTATTTCATCAGCAGGTAGTCTCTGTTCTCTTACTTTTCCTGAGGCTCCCTGCAATACACTAGAGGCCAATTATTAGTTCCTCTGAAAGAAACATCCAGTGAATACATCCTTGGAACTTCAAAACAGAGACCTGTGCCAAGGGTTGTGAGAAGCAGAATCTCCAGCACTCTATCAGCATAAAGGTCAGATGAATTCTTGAATGACAGACTAGAAACCTCACAATAGCAAAACAAGCAGATGACTTTGAGTGGTACCCTCCTGACCTCAAACTGTCAGACAAGAACTAATGACATAAAACTGAGTCAGAGATATCAGAAAATGTTTATTTTAATTGTTTTCCTTGGGTTGTTTTGGAGACTATTCTTAAAATTTTATATAGTAAAAAGCAGTTTTATATTTATATCATGAAGTCATATTATTTTGGTCTGGTTCTATTTGTAAAACTCAATTTAGCAGGTTAGCTGAAATGAATTGTTCTTTTAATAATTCTTACACTTAATACTTCTCTTTTTGTTGCAGCCCTCCACAAATGTGCTTTATAAGTCTACTCAGAGAGAGGTGATACCAAACAATATCATTTGTACCCGTTTTAAGTTGTAGAGAACAGAAGATTCAAGCATATACGGAGAAACAGAGATAAGATTAACTCATTCTGCTCATTTGATCAGGTGACTCTCCAAGGCCAGTTAAAGAGTGCATAACATGTATTTATATAATATAGCAGGGTAAGAGCAAAGTGAAACCACTCTAGTGGTTCGATCATGCAATCTCTGCAGTTTCAAGAACATTTAAAAAGAATAAACTTAACATTTGAAGTACTGAAGGTGATTCAACCTTTGTTTCAGTTGTCTAATGGAATTCCTAAAACGACTAAAGTATTTATCTTGGAAGGGAAAAAAATTAAATGCAAATGCTATTGGTCCTGTAAAAATCAATTCTTCATCAGATGAATGGTTTATAAGAAGGGAATATGACAACCTCAATAATTATTATATCTGGAGACAATTTAAAGAATCGTATACTTTTAATACATAAATATAAATTCATACAACAACATTGCAACTGAAAATCATATTTTGGTAAAAAAAAACTCAACTCAAAATTGTCCAGTATTAGGGATTTTTGCAGATCAAATATATCCTGTTGTAAATTAAATGAATGAAAATACTTCAGGAGGAAAGCTGTAATCTTTCAATATTATTCAGTTTAAAAGTATATTTAATTCACTTTATTGTAGTATGTGTGATATGGGGTAAGATCCATGAAAATAAGAGTTCCTGGAGACTAAAACTTATTTCACATGGACATGAGATTATTTGCAATTTGAAGGCATTGATAAGTGACATAATTCAGTGTAGATCTGGAGACTTTAACCTGTAGGAAATGTGACAGGACCAGTATTGTTCATGTTCGAGGGTTACCATCTTTCTATGCCCATTCCTCTAGGGGAGATTCTGATTTACCTAGGAGTATTCCTCCTTCACTCTTAAAGCATAATTATTCCTATCTGAGACTTATTTTATTTTATTTTTTTGCAAACCACACAGATAGGAAAAAGGGAAAAAATTAGATGTAGAGGCTTTCAGGAGAAAATAATATTGTTGATAAATTTTGGAGACAAATTGAGGCAAAAAGTACAATGTCAGTAGAAAAGCAACAGGGCCCAAAGGTGTGATATTACAAAGGATTTCTGTGTATGTGTATGTGTGTATAAACCAAGTTCATAAAAAAAAAAACAAAAGAATAAGTTTTTTGATGTGTATTTTGCTTTCTGGATTATGTTCTTTTAATCTCAATGTAAGTTTAGCCTTAAACTAAAAGTTACATACCTATCTGTATTTCCTTTTTTAGGTCCATTTAAATATAATAGTATATAGCTATGTGCAGAAAGTCAACTAAATAACAATATATATGAACAGTCAGATTTGAAATTTCTTTGTTCATGTTCCACATGATAATATTAAATGCAATAAAAAGTAAAAATATGATTTAGATATTCTTCTTTTAATAGAAAACATAAATCTAGAATGTCGATATTAAGGTTAATTTAGTAAATGTACCCATACTTTATTTTTAAGGTATACTAAAATTTTCAGTCTATTCAGAGATACATTTCTGTTAAATAATCAATTTAATTTCTGAATACAGAAAATTCTAAACTGTCAGTAAGAAGTCATATATATGGTACTCAAATCATTGTATCCCCTTTGATATAGCCAGTTCTGAAATCCTGGTGAGTAAGGTGCTCAGGAAGATACACCTCAAGCACTGTTCTGTTTTCAGTTGTATTCTTTTACTGTTTGATGCCACCAATCTAGTAATGTGGCAAGGTACAAGTCCATGAAGCAGATATTCTCCTGAGACACATCTGGCTTAGACAGGACTCCTTTTTTGAATGTGGTCCTCCAATATAATTGAGAGGCAGAGAGTATAAATTAGGCTAGTCGATAGAATAAAAACTAAGTCTAGGCTGTATTCTAACTCATAAATTACATTTCAATTTATTTAGACTGAGAACAAAGGAATTAATCCAGCTGGCCTATGATTCATTTCTCTCAATATTATAGAATATCCCAGCAGAAAACAGCAAGCTGTAGATGTGTTCTAATCTTGTAAACACACTGATAACTGATATTTTGGTAAACAGATTAATGGTATTTGCTAGGAAGAGTACTAGCTGTAGATTGCTCTTAACAGAATGATCCTTGTTTAGCACTGCTTACAGTAAACAAACTGAGAATCTATGGATTTTTAAGGCATGGCTCTCTGGAGAATATCATGTAAGCTATGCAGCTTTCTGGGATATAAAATAGAGATGTCCCAAAACACAAATGTTCTCTGCAGGGTAAGGTTATCCACAGACCTCATTCAAAGAGAATTTGTCTACTGAATCAGAAAGCATATGTGTGATGTGAAATAAAGGATCTGGGGAGCTGTCCTGAATTTCCCAAACCTCTCTTGTTTGACTATGCCCCCTGACTCTCTGCATGCTTAAAATTATTAACAAGGCTAGATCATAGGCAAGGTCTCTGATTCGTGTGAGTCTCTTCTGACAGTTCAATTCTTCGTGTTAGCACAGTGATACTTTCCCAGGTTGCTGAGAGCTTATGGATGTAACTACATGTTGTAAACCATCAAGTTACATCACTGATGTCGACCAAAGTACAGTAAACTTTTCGTTGTTGTTTTTTCTGATCTCTTACTTAAATTAATTTTCAATTTAGTAAGAGATGATGGTTGTAGATTTATATAGTTGAGCTTTATAAATATAACTATATGTACTAAAAGAATGAAGAAAAAATTATATATCTCTGATATAGGGTGAAGTCAGGGCATGGAGAACTAAAAATCTGTGCTCAAAACCATATGCTATCACCATTAATTAGAAGGATATGACCCCTAATTATTTCTGAAACATAAAAATAAAATAAAATAATAAAATAAAATAAAATAAATAAAATAAAATAAAATAAAATAAAAACAATAAACATTTGCTAATCAATGAGATAAATTATTATTAATTTAGAGTTAGAGAAAATTGTATTTTATCATTTAGAGCATGCTATAAAGTACACGGTCCTTTGTGTGTCTGTGAGTGTGTATACATTTGTGCGAAATGAGTATGAGATTACACATATTCTTAAATCAAACGAGACAATTTAAACTTGAAGTTGGTATCTGCTAGTCTTTGAAATAGGAAGATTATATTAATCTTTCATCTTATTCAAGAGTATTCATCTGATTAAGAAATTTTTAGTGCTAATGAACATGTTGTCATAGAAAATCTGAGGTAGTAAAAGATCACAAAGTAAATGGCCATTATACTATGATTTATATTCCATGAACCTTAGAAGTGAGTTGTCAAAAGAAATCAATATCTTTGGTGGAGGGAATCTTCAAAATTATGAGATTTTAGTTCCAAATGTTTTATTTTAGACAGTGCATGAATAAAAAATAAAACAGAGAAAAAATCCTATTTTAATCAGCAATTACAAATTATGGCAGATATATTTATAAGTAAAGTAGATAAGTTATCAAACTACGTTTCTATTCTTAACTACTTTTAAATGTATCTGATGTTTCTATAAAGTGTTTTATAAGGATATTCTGTAGGGGGAAAAAAGACCATTTAAGCAATGTTTAAGGAATATGTATTACTTAATTATTTCATTGGCATTAGGGATATTTCTAAAAAATTGTTTAATAAATTACTTGAAAAATAGAACTTTGGATGGTACATGTATATAAATTACACGGAACTTTTCAAGAAACATAACAAAAGACTTAAAAAATAATTTAAATCTTTCTGTTTCCTGTTAACAAACTGATTAAGTAGACTGCCACAAAGGGTAACCACAGATGTTCTCAGGTAATTAAAATATAAAAAGCTATTAACAAATAAAGTGCCCATTCACTTTCAAGTAAATATTAATGGAAGCGTTATAAATTTTAAACATCGAAATAAATTATTTTCTCTGAAATTGAACTGTTTATTATAATGAACTTTATATAGGTTTTTTGATACTATCAAATAAACTATCTTTAATAAATTACATTTTTAATAAGCTTTTCCTCATTTTTATCTAATTGAAAATAATTAAAATCAAACTGAAAACAACAATAATAAAAGTTATAATATTAATAATGAGAAAAACAATATTTACTGGGTGAGATGTCATATGCCTGGCACTTTGCTAAATATTTTTTTATATTATCTTTGCAATTATTACCTCTCTTAAGAACAATTAATCTCATAACAGTAACAAAGAGCACAAGTACACATGTTATATTATTTAGTCTTCAAAATCTTGATATAGTAGACAGTTTTGTTTTGCTCAGTTTAGAGATAAGCAAATTTATCTTATGAGAAGGCAAACTGGCAAGGACACACAGTATACAGTGGTATAGCCTCAATATTATTCCACACCTTCTGAAATTATTGTGCTTAACCATACATTTATACTACCTATAAAGAATAAAACAATACCTATTCCAAACAAGAGCTCCTAATGAGCTTTTAATAATCAGAAAGCTAAAGTTATAAATTATTCCATTTTTCTTTAAAAAATGTTTCTTCCAAATATTTGACATCTTCTATAAAACAAATAACATTCAAGTTATTGATCGTAGTTACATATTAAGTGTAAAGATATATTCCCAAAAGGACTCTGAAAAGTTTTACTTACATATCGATCTGAGAGATTAAAAGATGAGAGGTTTGGAATTTTCCTTTTTTCAATATTATAATCAATATTAGAAAGGTCAGGAATGGCTGATTTTTATTTAACCCTGTTTATTAGTATCCTAAAGTTGCTGTAAAAATTGCTATAAACTGGGTAGCTTAAGAGAGAGAATCAGCCCCTTGCCTCCTCCAACTTTCTGGCTCCAGGTGTTTCTGTGGTTCCTGAGTAACTTCACTACCTGCCTCCATCTTCCTATGGTCTTTATCTCTGTATATATCTTACAAGGACACCTGTTATTAGGTTTAGGTCTCACACTAAATCCAGGATGAGGCCATTTTGAGTTCCATTAACTTAATTACATCTACAGAGTCCCTTTTCCAAATAAGATTAAGATTTAGACATATCTTCTTGGGGGATCGCAATTCAACCCACTTTGTTTTCTTAAGAAATACTGCTTCACTAATGGTGGGATTATCTTTTATGTAAAACCGGAATAACTAGATAGCCAAAATTAAACTTTCCTTCCTTTTCTGAAAATTCCAAGAAGCCCTAAGCCTTATTCAGTTTTCAAAATAATAATAATAATAATAATAATAATGATGATGATGCTCAATCTTTTTTTTTTTCTCATTGTACTTAAACTTGAACTTAGACGTATGCCTTTCGAGTCTGGAGAATACCATTACTGCTTCCAGAGATTATTGCTTGTGTAGAAAAAAAAAAAAAAAAAAAACTCTACTGACTGGAAACTGGTAATGCATCTGTCCTCAGGGAGAAATGGAGAAGTGCCCCACATTACCAGTTCTACTGAGGCTTTGTAGGGCACAAACATCTGGCTTTTAAGTCTTACTCTCCCAAATAAATTAAAATTTCTTGGAAAAAAGAACCATATTTTATAACATTTTTGTTTCTCCTATAATACTATGAAAATACTATCATAAACTTGAGATCATGAAAATAAATTACTTAGCTCTTAAACTTATTAGCTGAATTAAAAATATGCAATTAAAAGTCCATTAGCATATTAGAGTGTGGAATATGATACCCTCGAATTAAATAAATTGACTTTAGCAGTCAAACACATTATTATGTCATCTAAAAAAAGGAACTATTCTTTGGGAAATGTATAATCATAGAAACCAGTGTTTCCCAATTCCCTGGGTTCAAAGGGCTGAATTTAAACTCAGCCTTCTTTGGGTTTTTTCAAAAATAAAAGATGAAGAAATGATAGAATATGGCTGACAGACTTAAGATATACTATAAATATTGGGAGAGTGGGGTACAAATTAAAGTCCACAGTGCTGTTTCCAATAACAGCCTTCACGTAGTCTGGGAGAGTTTTCTTGGAAGTATATTATAATATATTTCAAAGTTATAGTTTAAGAATAATACAAAATTGACCTAAAGTGCATGAGGTATGCTAGCAAATGGCTATTGATTGGCATTATATTATTCAATTAAAAAGTAATTGACATTAAAAGACTTCTTTATACTTTTATTTTGATAGGAGAAATGTAAAGCTACTTTTTGTCCTAAAACTAAATCTGAGTTTTCTATGCAGGTTTGCTATAAATGCAAAGATTATAGTACTTTGTTCTGAGACCAGTCCATGTTTATAGAACATTTTGTCAAATATCTTTGAGTTTAGTTTAAAATCTAGCTAAATATTTTAGTTAAATTCAGTATTTAGTTGCAATTAGATATGTACATGAAGATAGTTTTAAGCTTCATGTACATATCTAAATTTTATATTTTCATTTTATTTTTTATTTTTACTTTTATTTCAGATAATTATTTACCATAGAAAATTCATTATAATATCATATGGTTTTCTACATTTCCAATGAAATACATTTTTGTTATAGCTAATATTTTCAATACTTTAGTTATCTAATTTAATTAGTATAGTAACTAATTCCCTTATAGCAGTATTCTTTGTTTATGGCTTTTCTAATGATAATAGTAGTTTACATGTGATGTCTTTAAAGACCTTTCAGGATCTAAGATCAAATTTACAAAATGGAATATGAAATTAATTTTAATTTATGCAATGTATTTATTATTACCAGACATTAATATATTGGGTAATTATTCTAATTCCTAAATGAGTGATTGAAAGTTTTTCTGTAACATTAGAATGGTACAAGTAAGGTTAGAATCTTATCAATATTCTTGATTTATTTAATGTATAGTTTAGGTATGTTTTAAGTTCATATGTTTAGAAAATGTCTGAGTAATAAATCTACAGATCTATTCCTGTAAAATTTTGCAAACTGGTTTAGTATTTAGAAAACATTTAACACTTTAGTATTGACTAAGTACATTGAATAATTAAATATTTAGTCTTGGAGTTTATTTTGAAACAAGTGAAAGAGAAAAGAAAGAATATGACTATAAATTTTATCATTTGTAAATAAGATTTCATGACCATTTTCCAGCTACTAAAATTCATATTATTTTGATTTTTTTACTTAAACAATTATTTTTGCTTAAACTCTTAAAAAAGCTTTTCTTTGGAGAAATATAGCTGTCAACATTTAAGCCTCATGAGATTGTGAATATAATGGAGAGATGAATATCTTCTTAGGGTTTTTTGAAAAATATAACTAGAAATCAAAGAAGAAAGAAACTCTTAAAATCATCTCAGCATACCTTGCAAAAAAGAGATGCAATTTGGTGAATTACATTCATAATTGTATGTGTGCAATTAACAATGTTTAGCACAAATAAAAGGTAAATTTATTATGTAAATATAAGGTCTGAAACATTTATTTTATGTTCTTTCTTAACCACCTAAGATAAACTTAATTAAACAGATATTCTCAAGTTAATTATGTGATTAAGATAATTATTTTTTAGGCTTGATTTGTAATTGTTTTCTGGTAAATTAAGGATATCCACATGTTTTGACATTCCTTCCATCAAGAGATTGGGCCTACGGTTTATACAAATTAAATCTATAATGAGATATCAATACACTTCCAATAAAATGAAGGTAATAAAATAAAAAATGGCAGATGGTCGTCATAGTTTGGGTTGCTATATCATAAACTGTGTGGCTTATCAACAATAGAATCTCTTTCTCACAATTCTGGAGACTGAATGTTTGAGACCAAGTTGACAGCATGGCTGGGTTTCGGGAAAAGTCATTTTTCTGTGTTGCAGGCAGCTGATTTCTCATTGAATTTTCATGTGGCGGAAAACAGAGCTATCTAATTCTCTGTTTTTTGTTTTGTTTTCTTTTGTTTTTTTCTTAAAAGGGCATTGATTTCATCCATGAGGGCTCTACCCTCATGACTAACTTCTCAAATGCCCCACCTCCAAAGATCATCACAATGAGATTAGGGTTTCAAAATTTGAATTTTGGGATACACAAAAATTCAGTCCACTGCAATATCACTAAGTGTTTTCAAGGATGGAGAGCAAAAAGGAATCATGTTGCTGATGAAAACTGTCAAATACATTCACGCACTCTCTGCCATTGCCTACTAAAATATAATACATACATAATTTATGACTCAACAATTCCGTATTAGTATATACCCAAAAAATATGCATTAGAATATTTATCACATTATTAAAAATAACCAAAAAAAAATCCTTTCAACAATAGAAGAATAAATTATAGAATGATCATACTGTGGAATATTACATAGCAATGAAAATGGATAACCTATAAATTCAGACAACAGTATGAATAGAAGTCTCATATGTAACAGAGCAAAATAATTCAAACACTAAAATATATACATTTATATACAGTTCAAAAGCAAGCAAAGCAGTCTATGGTTTAAAAAATCAGAATAGTGGTAACCTGGTGGGGGTGTGAAGACTAGAAAGGCACTCTACAGACATCTGGAATATTAATAATCTTTCTAAATTCATGCACTGTTTACAATAGTAGTTTGTGAAAATTTACCCAGCTATATACTCACAATATATTTGTTTTTCTACATGCCACTAGTCATGTTATGCTTTGATTTTTTTTTAAATTTAAGTTATACGGTTTCTAGGTGGTAAAAAAGTGATTTTCACCTGAAGAATTCTGGCATAAGCCATATATATTTATTTGCCTTAAATTGCAGATTATAATATCTGTTCAAATATGACTTTATTGGCTATGTCTTATATAGCCCTCATAATTGCAAAAGAAATATCTGTTAAAATGGCTAAAACTATTCATTCAACAATTATTTTTTTAATTCTTATATTTATAAAGACAATGAATATTTATTTATTAATGATAATAATGATAACAGTGATAGTAGTAGTAGTGGTTAGTATTTATTAAGCACTAGAATTTAGTGGGTATTATGTTATATTTATATCAATTTAACTCTCAAAATAACTCAAGATAAATATTAACAATGTTACATCATAAAAACTATCTTTGTGGTAACATACTATCAAAAGACTCTTAAAAGTTTTGTCTTAAATTTTCCACTGGTATTTTCCAGTTTACTTGCCGGTGCATTGCTAATGATGTAAATTTGTGGTATAGATTGGAGTGGTTACTTGATTAGCTCTAGGAATAAGCTCCAGTGCTTCTGAACTGCATCAAAGTAGTTCAGAGTATGTTTTCCATACATGAAGTAGAAAAGGGAATTAATTAAATGCAAAGATTGAAATGGTAACCAACCTCCAAAAGGGTTTTAAATGATACCCACCTACTAGTATCATTTCTCTTTCTTGAGTGTAACATAAACTTATTAACTTACTTTTAACAGAATATGACAGAAGAGATGGGACATCACTTCAGAAAGTAGACTGTGGCTTCCATCTTGGGCACATAATAGTGCCATTGGACACTCTCTTTTGTATTCTGTCCTAGTTTGCTGACTCTAGGGAAAGTCAGATTCCATGTCACGAGGCATCCAAGTCAAGAAGCCCACATGGTGAGAGAATAAGGGCTGACAAAAACACATGAATGAATGTGGACTCACGCCACCACCCATTAACTGCAACTGAATCTCATGTGAAACCACAGCCCCAGGCAACAACTTGGCTTGCAACTATGGTAAAGGCACCCAGCTAAGCTGCACCTGGATTCTTGATGCTACCTCACAATTTCTGGTAATTTGTTCTGTAATAATAAATAAATATACAGACTTTGATGCCAGTAAGTAGCAGTAACAAACACCTAAAATATGGAAGTAGCTTTTGAGGCTGGGCAATGAGCTGTCAAGAAAGTATCTGCAAAAAGTCAAAATGCCTTGAGCACACCATGAAATTTTAGACTTGACAAAGTTGCTGGTAATGGCTTAAAGGACAGTGACATGTATCTTACGGAAGTGGTAGAAAAGGGGATTCTTGTTAGGTAGCGGCATAACATTTAAATGGAATACAGCAAATGCACTTAATGAACTGAGTGTATTTATCCAATAGTTCAACCCAAGTCTTGAAGATATCATCTGAATTCTTGCTTCTTATAGTAAAATGTGAAAGGAGATATAAAATTAAAGAACTATTAAATAAAAGGGAGTCAGGCTCAATATTTTGAAAGTTCTTAGCCTATTCAGATGGTATTAGGTACTAAAAAAAAAAAAGAAGAAAAGAAAATACAGTCAAAAGATAAAGCCAAAGACAAAAATCCTCCAAAGATTTTACAGTTATACAACAATATTTCCCCTCAATCAAGTAGGGCTTCTAAGAAGAATAAGGACATTTTCTCTCAACAGAAGGCCAAGGTAGAGAAGGGTTTATCATGAAAAGATCTGCAGTTGAGGCTTTTCAGTAGTCCCGAAAAGCATCACAGAAGGCCCACAAATTTCTTAAAAGAGTTACCCATCCAGAAACATCCGCAGACCTTACTGAAGGAGACAGAAACAGCACAGAATAAAGAGAGTCCTTTGGATCCTCTGAATTATACTGGCAGGTATTAAGCTGAAATTGCTTCTCAGCAGCTCATATAAGCTAAAGAAAGCATGGAAAAGGAAGGATATAATTCAGAGGACAGAACTAAGATTCCAGAGGGAGACAAGAAATCAATAGTGAATGATTCCAGGGACTTGCAAACCATTCAAGAAACTTCTATTTACCTAACAGTGTAGCAGAATTGGTATGGGCCAGTGATTCCTTTATTCCTCCAATTGTTCCCCTTTTTAAACAAGAATGTTTGTAACAGTTACTCTGTGTCTACCCCATCATTTTCTATGTAGTGTATGAAAAGGCAGACAACTTGCCTCCTGAATTTCACAGACTAAGATCAAGTGACTAAGTATTTAAGAATTACCTGAGAAACCAGGCATTCTCATTCATACCAGAACCTGATATAGAAAACAAGATTCTAATTTTTAAGCAGCTGATTTCTGAAAACCTTCAAAGAGGGTGAATTGAATATATTTTTCTTATTGGAAGGACATGAATTATGTGAGCCAGAGGGCACTCTGTGGGAGGCAGCCTTGAAATTGGCCCTCAATTCTCCCAGCTCCTGTCCTTCACAGCTTTGTGTAGTAAAAACCCCTTTATTCAGATAATGAATATTAATACATTGTCATTTTATTAATACACGATGCTGGATTTTGTTGAAAGATTTGAAATATGGAATAAGATAAGAAAAAATGAAAAGTTATCCATAAATCTACCACTTAAATCAACCACTGTTTAAAGGTTTCATGCATTTTCTGCCATTCAGTTATATGTCATTTTCTGTCGTTTTTTAATGCTCATTAATTGTTCACAAAATGGTGATACACATTTCATATTTCATCAAATTGCTAACGATTGTACACAGTTGTAAGGAATTTCATAAATAATCATAACAGTACACAATGCTTTCTTTTCTGTAGTTAAAATTTTGTTTCTTTAAAGACAAGAGATGTGAACTCAAAGTGGCATTACTTGGGCTAATTCAGGCAATATATTAAGACTCTTGATTCAAACCAATCACATCACTAGGTGCATAATTATGTATGAAATTATTCAGTTAATAAATTATTGCTAAAGTATAAATATAAAATGCCATGACTGACATTTTTCAAATATATATTGAATGCTGTCTTTTCACAACAATTGCCTAGTAGTCCATGAGCCTCTATTGATAATCCTGCCACTGTTCAATTTATTTGAGAACTATTCCCTTTAAAAATGTCTCAAATTAGTCTCAGAAATGCCTTCAACATTTACATAGTTTTATAATTCGAAGATAGATTTCATTTCTAGAAACATGCCAAATGCATTGTGGGAAAAGCCTGGGTTATCAAACTGGGTAACAGAAATTTTTGTGAGTACTAGTTATCTGTAAGTACATATATTATTGGTATGCCGTGAAAACTTCTCTGAGCTAAATTCAAAATGAGAAGGAAAAAAAGTTTCAACAAGAAAAGCGTCATTACAATATGGCCTATTCCTTCAAAGTTAATAGTGTAAAGTAGAATATTCATTTGTGTCTGTAAGCTTGGTACGCTTATAAAAATAATCTGTCACATTATAATCACATCTAATACATTTCATTAATTGTATCTTTATGGCTTAATAGAGTTATTTTTTTTCCCAAAAGCATTCAACTTAGACAACATTAATGAGATCAGACTTAATTTGCAACAGACTCAGTGAAATGAAAAATTAGGTTAGCTTGATTTAACACAATTGGCCAAAAGGCCAAACTAAATTCTTTTTTAGGTGAAGTCAACGTCTCTATCATGCGCTCTTAAGACCGGATATACTTGTAGTTTGTCCAAACAATTAAGTTTTAATTATTATAGTTTTGTATGCATCTCTGATGACATTAACTAGCTATGACCTTAGGCAAGTTGTCTTACTTCTCTGTGACTCAGTTTCTTATTTTGCACGATGGAAATATTTACTTTATGTTACTTTTGAGAGGATTAAAATATGTGACTCCATCATAATGTTCGCAGAGTGCTTTCCACAAGAAAAACACTTAATGATATTTAGATATTGTTACAATCATATTTATTTTTAATCATTTACTTAGTTATTCTACCCCCACCTCCATTTCCTCTCATTTTCTTAAGGCTAATATCATTACACCATCTGTCAATGGTTTCTTCCATGGATGTCCATAGCTGTTTTCCGTTGTTGGCATATTTTCTTCTTTAGATATGTTTACAAACTCAATTTATTTACAGTCATATACTTCACAGACTAAGAACCAGTTTGTCTTTTTCAAATCTTTTATATCAAAATCTGATTTATTAAATGAGCTGGAGTAGTAAGCTAGCAGAAGTCAATTTTAATTTTTATTCTTCTCATTCTTAAGTTGTTTTGTCATCCTTCCCTGATTCAAAAGCTCAGTCACATCCCTTGGTTTTCTTGGTCACCTTCATTTACTAACAAGCCCTATTGTTTTCAGATATTAAAGAGCATTGTCTAGTCTGATATTAAAGTTTTAACTGTTCCTCCAGTTTAAGCTTTTATCTGCACTCACATAATTCCACCTGGACTTAGTTTGATGCCTGCAGTGAGGACGAAATGGGATATGACAGGATTGTCATATTTATGCCATTTTCACTTTTATATTTTCTCCTCATTTACTTTTAGCCTCCAGATCCTAGAATGGAGAGAAGCAGAGGGAAGGAGGGGTAAGGAGACTGGTTAAAATCTGATCCTGCAGACTTCCTTCGTGCTCTGCTCCATGGGACTGTTCTGTGAATTTCTGAAGGTCTTTTTGAGAACCTTCTACTGCATTTCTTTCTGATACAGGTGATTTGGTTTCTTATTGGTCACCTTTTCCTAACATTCCCCAGTCATCTTTTTCATATGGTGACACATATTGGCACTTGGTTTACTTGGACTGGAGAAGTTTCAAGGTAAATCAAAGTCAACCACCTTGCATGAGGTCCTCCTGAATCTGCAGAAGCTCTGACAAAATCTGGAAGGGCAGGTTTCTCTCTCTGTGCTGTTATCATAGGTGGTACGTTAAGTCCTTCACCTGTAGACTGATCCAGAAAGTGTGTCTGGCACGAATCAATGTACCCTATAATCTCTGGTGGGCATAGGTCATTACTTCTCTTTAAATCATCTCCTTTCTGAGTTGGAGCCATGTAGGATGGAAGTATATAGTCACACTTCCCAATAAAAAAGGAAAAAATGTGCTTAGCATTCACCCAAACTCTCTCACATAAAGGCCCAGCGTTTGAACTTTTTGATTAATATCACTTCCTTTTACATACTCTCAAGTTGAGTGAAGAATTTATAACCTTCACCTGACCCTGAAAGGCCATTATTTTCTCTAATTTGAAGGGTCTTCAACCAAATCCTTAAGCAACAAAACATTTAATATCCCAATACCTTTACTAATTATATATTCAATTCATAATTTTAGTCTGAGCACTAATTCCTATTCCCATTATTTCCAAATACTTGAGACAGAACCTTTTATTATACACCTACCTTATGCTGAGATTAGCTCACAATTTTGGGGTACAATTCAGTCACTAATTAGTTGAGGAATTCCAGGCAAGTTAATAATATATAGAAGTATGAAAGTGTAAGAGCCCTAAATCGGGCCAAATTTGAATATGGAACTGACCTTACTGGGTTTTCATTCTTGCTCTATTTATGAATTGTGTGACCTTCGAGCATATAATCTCTCTAAACTTTAGTTTTCCTTTCTGTACACTGGGATTAATACAGCCACGTAAATTGTGATAATTATCTCAGGACATGCATGGTAATCCTTCAGCTAGGTGTGTGGTGCAGTAAACACACTCACCGTGCCATGAATGTTCAGATTCTCTGAACACTCCCCTCCCACTACGAATTCCCTCCACTCCCTTTTGTGGAATTCCTCACTGTGTGTAGTGATAGGCAGGTGGTACAGGGAGCCCATCTCTCCAGCTCCCCCTCTGAGGCATGTACTGGAGAGAAAGGCAACAAGTCCCTTTTCTAGTAATTTCTGAGAACTAGAGGTGGAAAGGAGAAAATTCATTGCAGAGGCAAAGCCGGTGCAAGCCACTACACAGGCAATTGTGTTTAGTCTGGTTGTTCAACACCAGGTAATCCTCCCGGCCCCTGGTCTCTGGTCTCTTGCCCTGCCTCTGAACTTCGGATTCTACTTCCTAAAATATCTAGAATCATTTTCTGAGGCAGGCTATCGAGAGCCCTGACAGATTCAATCATTATTATTGTTTTTCTTATATGCATCTTTGACTTTCTTACAAGAAAAGGTAGGTATTACCAGAGCATTCAAAATTTCATATTTTACACAGATGAGTTGCTCCTATGACTGTGTCTCCCCTCTTCCCAATCTCTTTGCAGCGCCCTTTTCTCTGTTAGTCTTTTTAATGAAGATTTCCTCAAATTCCAGGTTTTGCTCCTTCTCTGCTACATTATTCTTCTTTGGCAGTGATTTCTGGAAACAATCCTTCCAGCAGATGCTTTTTAAATATCTTTATTTCTAACCTGAGTTTCATACTTATATTTATCTCTCCAGTAATTACAGAAAGCCCATATCTGAAGTTAGTAGATACTTAAAAATAAATATTGCCCAACTTGATTGCAACTTTTTCTTCTACTGATATTTTCTTTCTAATACATTCTCTATCTTGTTAAGCAACCCTATATTCTATCAGTGACCCACACAGGGAAGTTTAAATTTATTTTCTTCAAATTTCCACAGACAATTACTTGCAAATCCTAGTGATGCAAATTGACAAGATTTTTTACTTCTTCCTTCCATTTGCAATAATACTGTTGCCTTAATTTGGAGCTCATTAGTTCTTTCTTGAATTGTTGGGTTTGATTCCTTATCCATTTTCATGCCTCTGATGTCTACTCATTCAAAATACATGAATATACAGTCTGCCACTAGAATAAGTCTTCTAAGTAGAAACCTAAACTTTGCTGTTTTCTTCTATTTTCCTCAAACAACTTCAGTGACCTTAGGCCGCATATGTAAGAGCTCACTTATGACAGCCATCTCATAAATGCTTTGAGTAAAATTCACAACTTGGAAGAAAATTATTTTTACTGTTAAATAATCACAAAAACACATGGAATTTTTTTTCCACTATTAAACAGTTTGAAAGTACTGTCTTTACTTCTAGTTCTTTTTCTTTCTGGTCTTCGTTTTTCTCTCCATTTCCTCAATGTCCTTAGTCCTTTCTGCTTTTAAGCCATCTTTCCAGAATAATACTTCTATGTCTTGAACATAATTTTTTGGTTTAATCTTGGTATGGCAGAAACAACATCTCATTGTCTATGGACGGAGTTGACATTAGATTTGTTACAGTCTTCAGAATCTATAAATGATCACATTATTTTCTGGCTAATATTGTCCTATAAGACAATTGCATGTTTACTTCAGCTAACAAAGTCTCTGTAACTCTAATCAAATATCCTTTTCATGAGTGGCAAGCAGTATCATAAAAGGGAATGGAGGTGAAAATGCCATAGTTAGAGATACAGAATAATATCAAATTTCTTGTGCTGATGTTTATGCTTACCCTGGAATATTTTATAATTTATTTTTCTACCCTAATAGCTTATGGTTGAGCCTTCAAATTGCCTTTACATATCCTCTTAATTTATAGATTGTCTTTAAAGACTTTTATTTAAGGCTACAATTTCCAACTAATAAGATTCACTTCAGAGTCTCTTTTACATTTATACACTCATGTGACTAAGATTTGGACTATGATATGCAAAGTGAGGTGTGGCTTGGACTTCTAAAAATCCTCTTCATAAAAAGTGGTACCTCTTTTCTTTTTCCTTTTTTGAAATCATCCTCAGTTTTCTAGGCTGTAAAGTGGCCATAATGATAAAGGTCCAGCAACTATACTGGACCAAGGTGACTTTTAGATTTTGAAGCTGATTGATGAAGACAGCAGAGCATAGAAAGAATGATGATTTCCTAACAAAACATTATATCAGCCCTGGAATGTTATCTTCAGAATATTTTTTTTACATGATAGAGAAATGCACATACATATACACACACTTCCAAAGCCCAATCTACAATAGACAGTTTATCATTCTTGGTTTATACACTTTACTTTCCTATTTCTTTTTATTCATTCTATTCATCTTCCCACAGAAGACTGTACATCTGTCCTCTGTTCAAGTTGCCATGACAATTTCTATCTAGTAACTATCAACTTATTTTTTTAAGACCCTATACAAGAATGATCACTTTATGTTTCCACATTTAACCATTTAGCTCAGAATTAAACTCACCTACCTTTTTCTCCTACGGGAATATTTTTGCACCACTACATTGCTCAATAGAGTTTTCTGCATTATTATCCTCCCACCCCCCTGCCAATAAGTTGAGATCTGGAGGGTAGAGGAAGTATATTACTCTTTTACACACTACTCAAAAAGCCTAGTAAGTCACTGCACTCAGCTGAAACTGAACAAGATTGCTGAGCTTACCCTGCTTTATTACTATTTTGGAAGCATCTATCCATAGCAAATATTTGGTTATTTTTTCTTAGAGAACTCTACTATACTGCTGGTGTTACAGGAAAATATTTCTTTATTATTACTATTATTATTTTACTTAAGTGCTTCAAACGAGTCAATTTTTGCAGCATAAATTTATAATACAAAAGGCCAAACACAAAACACATCGGTCTCTAAAATCAGTTTCTCTGATTTTTGAAGTCATAACTTTTCTTCTATTCTAGAACATTTTTATTCCATTTCATAAATATGATTTAGGTTTACACATGTACTGTGTAATGATAAAATAAAAGGGAATAGTGAAATTGCTCTTTACATTACTTGGTTTCATGTTGTATTTGTTAAGCAATTATTTAAAAACCTAAAAATAATTTCATTAAATATTAGATGACATTATACGTTCTATATTAATTTTGCACTGTATTTTTGAGTACATTTTTTATTTCTTATCTATTTTTTTTCTATTTCAAGTCATTTGTTTTCAGGTAAAGAGAGAAAAAGGGAGATTATAAGAAATTGGCTCATATGATTATGGAGACTGACAAATCCCAACATCTGCAGCTAGCAAGCTGGAGACTAAAGAGTGCTGATGACTCAGGAGTGCTGATGACATAGTTCCAGTCCAAGGCCAAAGACCTGAAAACCAGAAGAGGAGAAGGTGCGGTTCCAATCTGAAATCTAGCAGTGTTAAGACCTAGTAAGAACCACTGTTTCACTTGGAGTCAGAAGGCAAGAAAAAAAAAAAAAATGATGAATCAGTTTAAATGCAAACAGGGAGGAGGCATTCCCATTTAGGTAACAAGAGAGTCTACCTTTTTGGTCTAGTCAGGCCCTCTACTGATTGCATGAGGCCTACCCACATTATAGAGAACAATCTGCTTTACTCAGTATATTGATGTAAATACAAATCTGATTCAAAGACATCCTCACCAAAATACTCAGAATCATGTTTAACTAAATGTCTGGGCACCACATGGCTCAGTCAAGTTGACCCATGATATTAATCATCACATTACCATATGATATCCTTTATCTCTGGCCAATTCTTGATAGACTCCTCTTTCTACGACTGTTCTTCAAAGGTTTTTTTTTTCCCCCTAGGGTTTTATACTAAACCCTTCTGGGTGATCTCCTATACACACTTAACAAAAAAGGTTTGAAAAGTCAAGTCAAAACAAATTTATTATATTACTTGCTCAGCACAAATTTTTATAAATTATTGAACAAACACCAGGTACAAATGAACGATTATTTTATTGAAGGGATCTGATAACAGATGCAGCTCCCAAAATTGCCTTATTTCTCCCACATTTGAACCTGTTAATTTCATATTTAAAATGTGTGGTACATTCTAAGCAATATATGAAGACAAAATGATTATGAAAAGCAGCCATTTCAGAACCATATTTCTATAAATCCACAAATTTCATTTTTATTTACATTAAGTAACCCACCCAAGAATACACTGGTAAAACATTTTATAACTCTTAGGACTCTTTAGGACTCTTAGTTGTTTTTTGATGGTGAATAAGATTAGTGTCTTATCCAGAAAGGCTGATCTTTAGTATGCTCACAAAGATTATATTGAGGTTATCCCTCTTCTGAGGACCCTGATAAATAAGAAATGAGTTAAAAGCCTACACTGGACCTTAAAATAGGATTATCCTGAATTATCAGGGTAGGAGGGGTAGGGATGGGCTCTAAGGTAATCATTTGAGTTCTTAAAAGAGGAACAGCCAAAAGAATCAAGTCAGAGAAAGGTGGCAGTAGGTATTGTAGAAGCTGCTGGAAAGGTGAGAAATTCCACCCATCATTTCAGTAAGGGCTACCATTTGAAAAAGCATGAGAAAGAATGCAGAGAGCCTCTAGGAGCAAAGACTGACCTCTGGATGATACCCACTGAGGAAATGGGGACATCAGTCATACAACCACAAGGACCAGAATTGGGCCAACAATCTGAAAAAAACTTAGAAATGGATTCTCCCTAACTCCTCCCAACGAGGGCCTAGACAGCTGGCATCTTCATTATGGCTTTGTGAAATGCAGAGCAGAAAAACTATCCGGCCAGCCAGGACTTCTGACCTGCAGATCTGTGAGCTGATCAATCTGAGTTATTTTAAATTTCTAAATTCAAAGTAATTGTTCACGGCAGCAATAGAAACTAATACGATGTCTGAAACTGAACTTATTTCTTACTGCTCCCTTCACCCATCCTCAACTCCTTCTTTTTGCTTTTCCAATCTCATTCACCCAGTTTCTAGAGAGAAAAACCAGCTCATTTTAATTTGGTTCGTTGGATTCTTTTATCCACTGTGAAATCCCATCAGTAACAACATTTTAATGGGAAAAACCCTAGTTTTACTCTGTGGCCTCCCCCTTTTTTCTTTGAGCTAACCCTCTCTCTCTCCCTCCCTCTTTTAATCACTATGGCATAAAGGAATTCCCACTCCTCTCCTCACAAACTGGGAATCACTTCTCCTGGGGCAATAGCAGTACCATGCTGCAAAGTCACTACTTGGGGAACAATGGGAGCTTCTTTCCCCCATACAAGCTGCCAGAGAGGCGGCACTGCCAGCGGGTTGGGCTTTTTCCTGCTGCTTCCCCCACTCCCTACCCCTCATCACCAAGGTGGCCTTGAGGTTTGGGGGAAAATGCATTGCTGTAAGAGGGTGAAGGGAGGGTTTGTGTGCGGGGCTCACCTACTGACACCCTTCCCACCTCAAACTCATGGATACCCTGATTTAAGGGCTACTTAGGGAAATGGGATATAGAGCCCATTGCACCAAACAACCACAGTTTACCCAAACCTCCCAATGAACTGTTGAATGCAGCTGTTGTGAAGACTGAAGTTATCTCCACCCATCGCCTCCAGATCGCTTTCTTAGAGCCTGCGTGGAGAGGGAGGGCAGGAACCCACAAGCAAAAGTGTAGCAGCCTTTAGTCTTTGCACCTTCCTAGCCCTTGCTGCTCCCACTGTTGCTGCTCCTGCCACCATCACTGCCCTTGTCCCAGCAGAAACAGGTCGCAAATTCACTCCTTTTACCTTCTTTTATCCACCGTGCTAGTTTAAATTCACCAATTGCTTTTTTTTTTTTTTTTAATATCTAAAATACATTCTGTCTTAATTCACCATCTCTGTGCTTTCTGGCAGATTATTCTGTGCTCTGTAATCAGAGTAGAAATTCTAAAATGTTGTCCTACATCTTCATGTAGAGCCCTATAATACACGCCCCCCTTGTTTTATTGAACTTCTCGTATTGTGCTTTGCAGATACTGCATTTTCAGCGAGATCTTCTACTAGCAAAACGTTAGGACTCACTGAAGGCCCAGATGACAGACATTTTTTCAATGATAAGACATTTTTTAAATTGAACTGTGTACATTTTTTTTTTTTTTTTAGATAATACTATTGCCACCGGTGGGGTGATGTGAAATCCCAGTTGCCCCAGTGGTGTGGGAGATGGGGAGGAGGTGGTGGATAGTAGCCTCCATTATGTGTTGTTGTCCCTGTGTTCTGTGAGATTTAGAAAAAGTAAGATTTATTGAAAGTATGTTTTAGAAGGAAATGGGCCATGCTAAGGATGGCTGAAGCCCTGTGGAACTTAGGAGATGAAGAGATAAAGATAGTACACTCCAAAGGGAGAGGTGGGTTTCCAGCCAGGAGAACAGTAACTCCAGATATGGGGATATCGCTTATATTTGAGTCATGATGGGACATCCTAGATGATCAGTATGTGAGGCCGTTTTGACCGACAGTGGCTGTTACATAACACTTTGCCTCCTCCTGCACATGTGCTTACTCAGAATTTAGTCTGTTATAATTAGATTCATGAACTTGTAGGCAAGTCATGATATTATAATGATGATATAATGAGGCAGAAGTTATGGGCAGTACTTTCTGCACTTTCGTTTGTTGCTGAGTTAGCCAGCAGCTTTTATGGCCTTTGTGCTCTAGGATTTGGGGTAATTTACAACCCTAAAAGGGTGGTATTTTTGGGAGGTCCTTAAGGAAGGTCTTCAAGGGAGGTTTCTATGGTTACAGAATTGGGCTCCTATTCCTCTGTTCCCCTGTTGCCCATGTCTGACTAGCTACCTAACACTATGGCACACTTACTGGATTATAGTATAGTGTAAAATAATTTTTATATCCATGAGGAAACCAAAAATTTTATGCGACTTTTTTATTGCGATATTTACTTTATTGCAGAGTTCTGAAATATCTCAGGTATGCCTATATTCTAGTGATTGAAAGACAAATAACTCCTTCAAATGGCTTATAAGGCCTTTCTTTCATTCACAGCTTTGTAAGAAGTATCGGTAGAACCCAATGCAACTGACATAAGTCCCACATTCAGAAAAGAAAATCAGAATGAAAACCACATCCAACGATGGAGTAAGGACCACCAGCAAAGATTAAGAAAATGTAACGTGGTGGTCTCCATCATATATGTATTAAATTTCTATACCTTCCCCCTACCAAACAAAACAGAAAAACAACAAAATGAACACTGCCACAACGAACATGCTTCTGAAAAGCTACCAAGTAATGACATTCTTTGCTCTTGAAAGTCAGCCAGGCAATGAAATGCCTCCTAATGCCAACCAATCATTTACAATCTCACTTTAGTAACCATACCCTGCACAATTAACTTCAACTTCTGAAAGTTCATTAATCCCTGAGGTCCACACCTTCCAAACCCATGTAAGATAGCAGTTTGCTCTGCTCAAAAAGACTGTACTTTACAGTATCATTCTCTACAGCCTCAGTAAGCCATGAATTCAGCTGTTGGGAGGAGGGGCTAATTTTAGATATCAATTGATGATCTCTTCTTTTGACAGAGTAGAATGATCTGGGCATCAGTAAACAATTCGACTGATAGAAGCAAGATTGAAAAATAAAAGACAAGCAACTATGACCTCCAGACTCTGTAGGATTAAGTTCTAGATTATACCAAAAGGCAAGCAATCCAGCCAGCTACAATGTCACCTGAGTGTGAGAAGAAAATATACCATGAATGACGAAGGAGGGGTGAAGATATCAATTACATGCTCAGCCTAAGCTATAGTAGCAAAGACTAGAATTTATTTTACTAAATTTCTTTCATGAAGTCTTCAAAGATATTGCAGCTACCACTTTCAGTATATCTCATATGTAGATTGGATTTCATGCAGGGACACAGCGTGAGTAGTGCAGGTGTAGATTGTACCTGACACCACTTTTATACCACTGATTCTTTCAGTCTCGCCTGTATTTTTTTCATCCATCTACAACATCCATTTTTGTATGGGTTACAATCAGCTTCATATTGCTGCAATATGGCAATACCCTTCCTCTGAAGCATGCAATTCATAAGTGCAAAGGGGTTAATTATTTATGGGGTGAACTTCTGACCCACTTAAAATGAATGCCTATAAATAAGTCCTTCCATCTTTCCTCCCATGACGGATGGTTGCAGGGAATATTTAATACATCTCTTCAAGTGATGCCATGAGATGAGAGGTAGTCACTCGATGTTGTTTTTCTGTACTGTTTCTCTTTTCTTGGTTTGTTCTTTCTAGTTCCTCATAATCTTTGGTGTTATATTTCCCAATAAAGTGGTTTTAAAAGTTTGGAAGCTTTTTGTTTGTTTGTTTTGTTTCATGTTTTTTCCTATTCTGTAAAAGTAATTCTAGATCTTTATGGTAGTTGGAGTCTGCCTGTACAGTGTCTCCTTTTAGTTTTCTCATTTGAAATGGAAAAGTTAGTAAAATGAAGTAAAATAATAATAAAATAAAATAAACAGCCTATACTCATTCAGAGATGAATATATGGAATGAGTTAAAGGTAAGAAAAAAATATAAGTAGAAACAGATTCCTTAGTGCTTTTAAAGCTAAACTGAAGATATTATCTCATAAGTGGTTAGAGACTCATTGATAATTTTTGAGTTTAAAAGTCACATTTTGAAAGATGTTATTTAGAAAAATCAAACACTCATTTAGGAAGGAATAATGCAGAAAATAATTTGTGTAAGATTGCCAGAAGAGAGGCTATTTCAGTAATCCAGGTGTGAGATGATGAGCTCCAGAACTAAGGTAGAAGTTAGCACGTAAATAAAATGACATATAATTAAATGACACATTTAGAGACATTTGGAGGGAAGGACTGACAAGATGTGATTGCTTACTCGAAATATGTAATGAAGAAATGTATTAAAATAACTTCAAGAATATTAAACTGTGTACAAATGATTTGTTTTCTGAAACTCATCTTTTTTCTATTTTATAAAGCAGATGACCATATTTAACGAAGTGTTTATGATATAGCAGACACTATGTAGATTTAAGAGTCGATAAACTTATTTGAGAAGATATATTAATGGAGAGTATATTTTAGACCAGGCACTAGGCACTAGGCTTGGCCTAGTAAATTATGAGTAACAGTGACTAAAACAAGCAAAAAACACCTGCATTAACTGGCATTTATTTTAGTGCATGGGGAGCTACAGAAAGATCAGGATAACTAATTAATTTTTGTAATATTTAGAAAATTGTAAGTGTGAAGGAAAAAAGAAAGCTTACAGAGGAGGATCACAAGTGCTGGGATGAAGGAAATTTTGAATGGGGTGATTAGGATAAGCCTCCCTGAGAAGGCATCGAAACCAAGCCTACAAGTAAGCCAATGGGACATATGGGAAAGGGCATTCAGAGCACAATGAACAGCTTAAGGGAGGATTCTGAGGCAGACTTTTAGGAAGGGAACAGAACTCAGCTCAAAGAAGCTTCACTGGCAAAATTTAAATAATGTAAGTATCTACAAGATTTTTTTTTTGATTTATGTCCGTTACTTTTGGAGCACATCCTGGATTTCTGACACAAAGTTGTTAGAGGCTTAGTTTGTCTTTTTCATTCTCCAGACCTGATTTATTAAAGAAGTTTGGAAATAGTTTATAAAAACATGACTGGATTCTAGTGACGCTCATTGTGAGAACAGTCTCATGGCTTCTAGGCCTTATTGGTGGCCTGTGCCATCTATCCATCCATCTTTCTAACTCCAAGTTCATATTACTTTTAATTTCAGGCATCCCACCATTAAAATTGAGTGTTCATCTCACTTTACCCATATTGTTTCCTATAGCTTTCTTTTCTCATATAGGGTATCTGGGTTTCCAACCATATCAAGATATTTTATTTCCCTTTATTATGTGTAAAAAAATAGTATTGAAATTGCTTCACCAATACTACTACTAACAACAACCTTTCTAAGTTCAAGATTTCTTTTCTTATTTGCCCTCATGACTATATCCCATAAAGGAAGTATAAAGTTCAATATTCAAAGTTACCTAAAATTATTCTGCGTGTGGGCATATGTACGTATTCGCTGCATATTATCAATTTGCTGTAGCTATTTTTTTCTACTTGCATTTAATTTTAGTTTTACCTCTCTTTTAGATATGATTCAAATTTAATTGTGTTAACTTTGAGAATAATTAACAGTTCAAATATCAAAGTCTCACTCCATTCTCTATCCCTCATCTCCCAGTGCTGTTCTTTCCAGTAAGTGGTTTAATTAACTTCATGTTTATGGTCTGCATTTCTTTTCTTTTTTCAAAAATAAGGTCATACATATATACTCATATGTCTGAATTCCTTCATTTCCTCTTAGCAGCTAATATATATGTAATATGTAATCTAAACCTATTTATCGTCTATCATTTATCTACCTACCTATCTATCCATTGCTTTTTTCCTAAGAAATAATTTGTCTTGAAAATTACTCCACATAATAAAATCTTTCCATTTTATTTTATTCGTAATCTATTGTTATATAGTTTTCAGCTAGTCTTCTGGGAAAAGTTTGTAGGTTGTTTCTGAAATTTTATTATTGTAAACAATGCTACAATGATACTATCTTTGCATATGTTTGTATTGTTGGAGGGATAACTTTAAAGTTAATTTTTAAAAATGCAATTACAAAGCTGTAAATGCAAATGTAGGGTTTTTTTTTTTTAAAGATGTCACATTACACAGATAAGAGTTATTCAAGTTTACAAACCCACTAGCTATGCATAAGGGTGCTTGTTAATCCATAACTTGTAATAAGTCTATGTTAGTTTAAAAATTTTATCATTATAAGATAGAAATGGTCAGTATAGTTTAAATTTAATTCTCTTATTATGTGTTTTGATTATTATTTCAAAGTTTCAAGAGCTAATTTTAAATTCGTACATATATGTACAAGTCATTTTATGTGTATGCGTCTGTGTGCATATTTTTCAATCAATTGTTTAGTCTTTTTTTCTCAATATTCAAGAAAATATGGTATATATATTCAATGGAATATTATTCAGTCTCAAAAAGGAAGGAAATTCTGCCATTTCAAACAACCTGGAGGACATTATACTAAGTGAAATAAACCAGACACAGAAAGGCAAATACAATGTGATACCACTTATATGCATACCACGTGATGCATCTAGAAGAAGAATCCATATAATCTTCACCATAATTTATGCTCTAACTATATTTTGTCACCTTCAAAAGTTTCCTCCTATCCTCTTTATTTATTATTATTTTTATGTGTGACATCGATACTTAATACAAAATCTACCTTCTTAGCACATTTTGAAGTATGTAATACAGTATTATTAACTATAGGTTCTATGCTATATAGTGGATCTCTGGGACTTATCCACTTTGCAAACTGAAGCTTTGTATCTTTTGATTAATACTTCCCAGTTTCCACCTGCCTCCAGCCCCCAACGTTCACCCTTCTACTTTCTGCTTCTCTTAAATATGTGGATAAGAAATATATATTTGCTCCATAATGCAGTAAAAATTCATAGTTGTTTATTGATTAACATCATTTTTAAGATTACATTCTATAATAATGACCTGCCAGTTGAATGCAGAATAAAAATAGAAAATGATGGACTGTGAATTGGGGAGTAACTTCTGAAACATCTGGGGAAATACAGTCAGGGGTTGAAATAGTAGTATGTAATTTTATTTTAAAACACTGACAATTACTAACAACCTAATGGAAATAAATTTTCTGTGAAGTATAGAAGAATATAATATTTATCTAAAATTTTAATACAGAATCGTAATTTCAAATATATTCTAAATTATTAAGTAGTTTTGAATAAAGATGTAGTTGTAGACGATGGCCATGCCACCCTGAACAAGCCAGATCTCATCTGATCTTGGAAGCTAAGCAGGGTTGGACCTGGTTAGTACTCAGATGGGAGACCACCTAGGAAAACCAGATGCTGTAGGTGTAAAAATAAAAACTAAGTGACTGTAAACTGACAAGGTCCTTGCAACCTGTGAGGTCAAACAAGGATTGCCTCACTAAAAAAATAAAATAATAATAATTAATAATAATAATAATAATTAATTTTAAGAAGGATGTAGTTATAAACTTTTAAAGGTTAAGTTATATAAATAGAGCAGAACTGAATTTAATGTAGAGAAGAATTACTGATAAACAATGTGTCTGATGAAAACCAGTGGCATGTTGTAAAAAGAAATCACCATATTTCTTTTACTTGAAATAAAAGTACAAATATTTTACTCTTATAGGAGGATGCTGTCTTATTTATTTAATTTAGAATAAAGGTCATTTATCTTAGAAATCTAAGATGTGCATCTAACTCTGAAGTTTTGGTAAACGACTCATTGTAAACTACTAATTTAACATGTCCTCAGTAAATTAGTGGGAGACTGACTTTTAGGCAACCCTGTTATGTTAGTCTGCTAGGAAAAATATCATAGACTGGATACCTTAAACACTAAAAATAAAATTTATTTTCTTACAGTTCTAGAGGCTGAAAGTCCAAGATCAAGTTCCTAGCAGATTTGGTTTTTCTATTCCTGGTGCACAGGTAGATAGTTAACTCCTCATTGTGGCTTTACATGAACATGGGAGAAATAGATATCTCTGATGTTTCTTCCTTTTAAAGGACAAGAGTTCTATTGGATTAGAGCCTAACATTTATGACCTTATTTAACCTTATTTATCTCCTTAAAGTCCCTGTCTCCAAATACAGACACATCGGGAATTAAAATTTCATTATATGAATTGGGGGGTGGTACATTTTAGCCCACATAAGTTAAAGATCTAGTAACTAGTCTTGTTGACAAAGGCTTTAAAAATATCTAGCTCCAGTTTCTTTGCATTTTCTTTTCCCTTCTTTTCTATAGAGTGGAAGTGGAAAATTAAATGAAAGATAATTTTGTAAATAATTATCATCGCTGCTACAGTACAATGCTAATCCAGAAAACTTTTAAAAAATTGTCACAGAAGTTTTCATTTTTACCACTTTTTAAAACTGTAGTGTAAAAATGTTTGAAAGTTATACATCTTTTTATTACTAAAGTACTTTTTTGTAAAGTAATTGACATTTTAAAAGAAGTTAGTTACTTTTACAAAAATCAATCATTATTTTTATAATATTTCATTTTTATTAATGGTGAAAATTTCAAATAATCGGAATTTAATATAATAGGTCACCATATAGAATTTTAAATGGATGACAACGTTTGGCCATTTGATCTTTAAATATTTACATGATTATAAAGAAATATGATGTTATAGATATAGCTAAGATCCTCCACTCATCTCCCCCATCTTCCTCCCTGGACAGTTAAAAAGTAGACTAAATTCAATGTACATTTTTGTTATACAAAGTTTTTTGTTTTCTTTCTGCTGAATTTTAATGCATTCATACAAACATATGAGTTTGAAATTATGTATTTGCCATCACATATGTAACATTTTTGTCCTGGATTTAATAATTAGATATTTTTCTATGATTTATTTGCACTGATCTATGAAAGTAATTCTTCCATTTAACTGCTATTTAATATTTTAATGTCATTATTTATTCAATTCTGTTTGTTTCCACTTGTTTGGAAGTTTATTTTTTTGTTTGTTTGTTTGTTTGGGGATTAATTCTCTTACTTTTTTACTCAAATTTTTGGACCTGAGTACATACATGAGATTATCCTATAATCTTTTTTTCTTTTCCTGAAAAATTTTAATCTAGTTTTAGTATCAAGAACTATGCATTATGTATTCACATAATATAATTATGTATGGACTGGATAAATTGAAGACAGGAGTTTTGTTCTAATTTTCTATTCTCTGGATTGTTTTATAAAAGATAAAAATGATCTGTTGTTTATTTTTTAAAAATTGTTGAAAATACTAGTAAAAAAATGGGTCTGGTTTTATTTTTATTTTGTTTCACTGGTTTGCTGAAATTTGAGAGTTAAAGATCACTCCAGATTTTCAATTCTTGATGTGTTATTTTTGATTGAGTTATCTTCTAGTAGCAGTACATTTTCTTTTTAAATTATCACAAAGTTGATCATATGTTCTTATATAATTTTCTGCCTTAATCTCTTCATGGTTTTGCTCTATTTTTCTGTTTTGGATATTAATAGGAGTTCTTTTTTTCTTTTTTTCCCTTATTACTCTTTCTAGAAGTGAATCTCTTTTGTGGTCATTCTCATTCTGTTACTTATCTCTAAATATATTTATTTTTAATGTTAATTTTCTTGTATTTTTTCTTTGAGTTTACAATTTATTTCTGAACTTACTGAACTGACCACTAACTATATATTTTGATTATTTTAGATAATTTTTTAACACATAGCATTAACAATATAAATTTTCCTCAAGTAAAATAGTGATTGAATTTGATAAGTTTTGCATGAAGACTTCTACTGTTTTTAAATTTTTATGTACCTTCTAATTTCAATTATTAATTACTCATGAGACAGTAACATCTTCCATAAATTCTTGTTCATTTTAAGAGAATATGGACAACGACCTCTGGGAAGAAGAAGTAAAGATTTCCCAGAATAATTGGAAAATGTCTTGTCTTCTGAAAGGTGGATTTTTATGTACCATTTTGCTGTATAAGTACACTTTAAATAAATCATTCATTTTGTATGTAGTCAATCCCCTAGATGACGAAGCCCTGTTATTTGGTAATTGAAATACTTATACCTTGATGAAATACTAAGCCACAGTCAAAAGTGTTTGGGCTGCTGCTTTGTTCTAGAAATGGTTTGAAAATTTTTTTACATTAAATATTTTGTGACTGAAAAAAGGATCAAAATAATTAGAAGCGATTTCACTTTGGAATAACTTCTCAAAGAATCACTAATTAAAATTAATCTCTAGATACTTTAAGACTCTCATTAGTTACTGTTTAGAACCAATTTTTATTTTATAGTCCTAAAATGGTTACATATTTGGCAAGAAGAAATACTTAGGATTCTAGGTATGGCATTTGGTAATAATTTTACTACTATAACTGACATTTTTGAGGTTAAAGTATGGGGCACATACCCTTTGGATACCCTAGGAATTACACAGTTTTTATGCAATAATGACCTTGTTAGCTCTGAAGCCTCTCCTCAGTTCTCAGCTTTCTTCTTATCATTTTTTTCGATCCATGTTCCATCACCTTTCGATTTCCATCGCCTCACCTTTCCAAACAAATCTTTCTGTAGTTTTGCTCTTTGTACACTATGTTCTCAGGTTTTCTTTTAAAACAGTTATCCTTAGTCAATTTACATGATTTAAATAGTTCATTTAAAGACAAATACAACTAATTTTTTTTTTCTCAAAGAAAGTTAGAAGTGTGTATATATCACGCATTCTATAACCTAGTATAGTATGTTTTTTTGTTTGTTTGTTTGTTTCCATGTAAAATTAATTCAGAATAGAATGAAAGGTGTAGGGCACTAGCTTGTCTTCCCAATGATAATGCTTCAATGGCCCAGACAAAATCTATCCTAGCTTATCTCATGTAAATAATGAAGCTCAAAGGCATCCAAAAATAATTTTAATTTATTTGACTTGTGTTTAATTGGATGAGTGGATAATTTCTTTGCACATTTTCAAGAATGAAGCATTTGAAGGATGAATGACTAAATAATTTTAGAAAGTTATAAATTATGCTGAAAATTTAATAGCTCATCTTATCTTGCATCAGTATTTATGATTCACTTTTTGTTGTTGAATACATTTTTAATTCAGGTATTATCCTTCTAGAAAAAAGTCACATGATAGTATTGTTTATTTTATTACATTTCTACATTTATTTTATCTTGTACAGACAATGTTGAGCAACTTACAGATGAAAGAACATATAAATTTAGTAACAAGCCTTGCTCTATGAGCAGGGTAGTGGATCTTACATAAATACCCTGTATGCATGTAGATATGATCCCACACGGTGGTGCTGGGATCATTTTGGAAAGCAGTCAAGTTTGAGACCCAGAAAACTTTGACAATTATACCTTTCTAAAAACAAGTAGCAATTTTAATGTAAAACCACATTTTACATGTTAGTACATTTCCATGCTTTTAAGCATAGAACCCTAGTTAGGGGCCTCTTTTCACTGAATCTAAAGGGAGTACAACAAGATCGTGATTGTTATTTAATATTTAGCATCATATTTCATGTAGCAGCATTTTCTGCACTCGTTACATTTCTAACTAATGGACTTAGAAAGAAATGACCCCCAAATATACTTTATTTGTATTTTCAATATAACATGAGAAATAAATACTTTATGTTCTAGAAAGAAAGATAGTAGAATATCTGATGACTCAAGGGTGTGAAGAATTCTTAAGAAAAATACAATAATATATAACTGTAGCTGACAGTAATGTAATACTGATGTGTGAAAAAATTTTACAAAAATATGATCACAAAAAACATCATAAGTAAAGGTTTAAAAAGCATATGAAGAAAATATATCCAGTGCATATACATGATTAATGAGACAATATTGTTTTCTATTTTTTTTAATATATATATTTATGGGATATAGAAAGTTTCCACCATTCTCTCTAAGAGAGAAACAGAAGGGAGGTAGGGCTCAACTTCGTACACCACAAGAAAAAAATGGAAATTTGTAACCAAGGATGGAAAGTTACTAAGAGGAAACATCAGCGGTCAGGAGGAATTCTGGCTAAATTTATGTAACAGGCTTCTGCGGAGGTCAGGCCATAGTGGTCAAACATCACCTGCTGAGTGGTGGAGGTTGAAGAACTGGATTGGAGATAAAGGATTCTGGCTAAGTGACTGAGCAGGATTCTTACCAAAATTGGGCAATGCAGAGAAAACACAGCAATTCCTAAGTCAGGGCATAGTTGAGAAGGGAGGAGGTATGCCTGAGTGGAATTTGGTCAATGAGATGGTCTTTGTTACTTCCCAAAACCCATTGCTGACTTAATGTTTCTCTGTAGCCCTTACCATCTTCTAATACAGAACGAGATTATTTATTTTGTTATTATCTACTTTCCAAGCCAAAATGCAAACTCTAGAAGAGCATGGATTATTATATCCAATCTGTTCTTTGCTATTAATTCATCAACTAAAACATTGTCTGCCCATAGTAGGTGCTCAATAAACATGGACTGATTTACTATCTATTGAATGGCTTCTATTGGGTCTTTGAAATAAAATAATTCATGAAAATTATTTCTAATAAGATTTGGAATAAGTCTTCAGTAAATAATAGTAGTCATCATTTTCTCTATGACTTTTAAGAAGTTAAATCAACAATGAGTTAATATAATGCTCTAAGAAGTGAAAATTGACCACTTAGCTGACAATCCTGAATAAAAGGTGTTATTAGCATACTGCTTTGCCTCTTAGATCCAATTGATTTCACTGCTGCTATAAGTAGGAAATGGAAGAATTCACTGATTTTATTCCCGTGAATGTTTCTCATCTCTTCCACTTAAAGCACCTGAAGTGCTGCTGATAAGCAGGCATGAAATATAACAAATATTCTCTAATTTATTCCTGCTTTTCAAATGTGCATAAGACAGGCCAAAAAATCAGAAAGCCAGAAACCTTGCCATGAGGTCAAAATAAGAATAAAAGAAGGCCCAACCTCAAAAAGAGAATTTTTAGTTGAAATATACATTTGTATGTGAACGTAATAAGCATTACGAGTAATAAATTCATGGATTTCAGGTATTCTGGGAAGAACAACTGCAATGTATTAGTCAATGATTTGCCTAGCTGTAATTTACAAACTTCTAAGTGCTTAGGGGATTTTAATGAAAAGGAAATGCCCTCAATGCCATCCCTGAAGTTCCCATATCAGAAAGACACAGATTCAATAATTCATTTGAATATATATAAAAACATACAGGGTATGTTAGAAACATACAGATAGTGGACTTCAAATAGCCTTGAGGTCTATGAAGAGACCCCAGAATGTGGGATGGCTAAGTTGCTACTGTTGAAATAAGTAGATATTAACCCGAGTATAGAGAAGATACAAGAGGAGAGAGCAGTGTGTAGACAGGCTGTGAGGTGAGACTCTTTCTGAGCATTACAGGAAAGTGATGATCAGTCTAACTAAAGCACAGAATTTCAAGGGAAGAAAGATAAGTTATGAGATTCAGAAAATAAATGTTCTGATAACATATATAAAAAAGTTTATAATTCATCTTAAAGACAAATGAAGTCTCTTGAAGATAAATATGGCATCAGTAGAAAAGTTGAAATGGAAGAACATGTGAAATCACTTGAAGACAAGTGTGGGCATCCAGATCATGGAAGCCTGGAGAGAGTTGGTGGCAGTGAAGATGCAGAGAGGTGGATAAATTCTAACTTCATGAGAAGTAAATGGATATGCAAGATACTCAAGGAGGAGGGATCAGAGTGAATTCATTATTTCTGGCTTGAGAAACTAGCTGGATGTAGTTTGCCATTTACAAATACAGAAACAATGGAGAAAGAGAGAGTGGAAAGAAAAGTAAATGATGGGTTGGGTTCACTTTTAGAAAGAAATTTAGAATAAGTATAGGCAGAACTCAGGATAGAAATCTGAACTAAAGATACATATTTGTCAGCGGCATTTACATGATATTTCTTTTCAACCCCAATTGGTTGTAGGGCAAATAGTTTTGACATTGAATACCTAGCATTAGCATCAGACTCCACAACTATAATGGCTGATTCCCAGAAAGAATTAATTTAAAATTACATTTATTAAAGATCACAAAAATAAGAATTAAAATAGTTATTATACTCTCGGTTGATGATAGAGCAAACTCATTATATGAATACTCTTATTTTTCAGCTGATCTCTTAAACTTGAATGTATATGTATGCATTTTTTTCGTTACCTTTATTGTACCCATATTTTCTTCTTTTTAGGACAAGACCCTATTTTCTTTGTTTCTGTTTTACTTGTATTTTTCAAACCAAATACAATTTTAACTTGTAGAAGCAGCTCAATCACCTGCACTTAAAAAAGTATTCTCAAATCTGTAATTCCAAGTCAGTCGCCAATTCCATAGACCTTTTGCATTTCTACATTCTTTGTAAACAGGAATAACAACTTTTTTTTTGGGGGGGGGGGTGGGCGGCAGGCAGAGGGAGAAGCCTGGATCAGGCTTCCTAGCCTCAGCATTCTTGTAACAATCTACTCAATGTGCTCATATCTTCTGCCCCTTTTCACATCTTCCCATTGAAAGTGGGGTTTGGTAACTGACTGGCATGAGAAAATACTACTATAGTTTCTATTGCCCTTGCCATAAATATTAAATCCTTTGTCTCTGATCTAGGAGTATCATGTCTTCCAGCAGCACACATGAATGACAGAGGGGCTAACGTGTTAGCTTGCAAGTAAAGTAACATCAGAACCTTCTCAGTTTTCCATTAATATAAAATCTGAAGAAAAAAACTCATTTATATGCATTCTAATATACATAGCATAGTAGAATTTCCTAATATGAAATAGACAAATTGGGAGGTAACTTTATGGTTACCATGCAATGATATATGGGCTAGTAAACTCAGACAAAAATATAATAATGATGCTTCAAGTAGTAATTTTAACAAGCAAAAAATTTTAC
This sequence comes from Cynopterus sphinx, assembly GCA_030015415.1. Taxonomy (NCBI): domain Eukaryota; kingdom Metazoa; phylum Chordata; class Mammalia; order Chiroptera; family Pteropodidae; genus Cynopterus; species Cynopterus sphinx. Next base: position 14,189,995 of record CM057379.1, read on the forward strand.
CAGATATAATATTGTCTAAAGAGAAAATTCTGTCACTTCAACAATAAAAAAATTACAGGTTGTACTTTGGTTAGAATATACAATTATTAATTAAGAATGAAATTCTGGTATTTTCTATCTAAAAAAATAGGGTTATGTTGCCACTGAAAATATAATTAATTAGGGGGGATGAGATGGGGGCATGATGACATTTGATGATATTCCTTATACAAATAAGCATAGTAGATTATACCCAAAAGATTATAACATGTAGAGCATGTATGCACAGGTTTATGCCTAAGTTTCAGGGTGTTCGTGCTAGTGTGATATTCAAGTTTCAGAAGATGGTGTGCCCTGGGCAGAGTTCTCACTTTGGAAATGGACAGGAGACATAAACTACTACAATATGCACGATAGGTGTCCCAGAAGCTGTTTAAGCAGCACCAATCAAGAGCTGCTCAAGTGTAAGGATTCACAAAAAAGACACGGGCTGTGACCATTAGCATTCAGGACCCTGATCTGGTAAAGATTTGGGTGCATTCAGCCCAAATTGTTCATCTTTCTAAAGATAACTTCTCAAGCAGCATTTAGATGAGTTTCTCAACTACATAGTTCTTGGATTTATGACTTATAGAGGCACTATGTTCCATGGTAGGCTGAGTTTTGCATGTGTTGTGTGTTTTAGAGGGATGATAAGTGCTTCATTTACATAAATTGCAGCTTCCAATGGCTTGGTCATGAGAAAATTGGTGTCTCTTATCAGGCAGTATGTCCCAGGGAAACTGAACCTCCTGCATTTAGTAAGGCTTACATGATGCAGAAACGTGCATTTGCATGTGTGTGTTTGTGTACACATGCACACACATGCAGGGTCTTAAACATTAAGCACTGACTGTTCACAAGGTTGGTGATAAGCCAGGTCTGCCTCTTGATCTTGACTGGACTCACTCACGTTTCTGACCCTCAGTCAGAAAGTTCTATTGATCTAGATTGGATCTTCTTCTATATATGTAGGGCAGCTGGTCGTCAGTTACTCTAGGATGACATTGTCTAGGTCCTCTTGCACTACATACCTCCCTCCATGTGGTCCCTCATCTTGTCATAGGTTTTATTATACTTCTCATTTGTGTTTCACAGGCAGAATTCCAAAAGAGAGAAGAATGCGAGGGCTTGGAACCTAAAACCCAAACTAGCACACCATCAACTCCACTACATTATGTCGGTCAAAGCAAGTCACAGTTCAGCTCAGATTTAAGGAATTCCCAACTCTAAGCAGCATTTCCTTCGGTGTGCTTTATATTTACTATGCTATCAATCATTTCGTTTAATTCCTTCATCATTACATGTAACTATCAGAAGCTTGGAGATTATTTACATGTCTGTGTTGTACTTATGCTTGCCTGTCTGCCTTCACAGAGGAGACTATAATTTCAGTGTCTTGTTCATTGCTGAAAATCTCAGCAATCAAGCAGTATGTGGTACATAGTAGGAGTTCAATTTACATTTTCTTGATGGCTCTGTGAAGATTCATTAGCTACACAGGTATCTTCCTTTTTATACACACCAAAAACATACCTTCTATTCTCTAGCAAGCGAACTATTTTAAATGTATGATTGAAAAGGGATCAGGTGGAATAAATAAAACAAAGCTGATTTTATCACACTTATGAACACATGTGAAAACAAAATGAAAGAATGTGCATCTGAACAGACCAGTTGTTCACTGGTCTATTCATTATTAACAGAAAAAAATTTTAATCATTAAACCTTAAATATCTTTCAATTAAAAAGTTATTCGTTGTAACATATATCATCAGTTTCTATTTTTAAACACACCCACACTTTAGAAAATAAAGCCAGATTGGTTAACTGCTAATTTTATTCTAATGCTTGTGCTTTATCCTGTGAGAAGGAAGAAATAAATTATTCACTTTAAATGGAGAAATATATTAATAAATTCTGATCACTTCTATTCCATGAATAATCTCTTTTGCATTGTAAAAAAATTAATGTCTCTCCCCACCCTGAATAATTTATGTACTCTCCTCAGTCTTAGCAGCAGCATAATAAATGTACTGCATTCCTGGCAAGCTGAAAACTGTTCACAAAGTGTGGTAGATTTTTTAACAGAGTTACCATGTGCTTCTAAATCATCTGCTTGCTAATTATCAACTAGGCTGTCATTCGAGTACGGCAATATAAACGTTTTTTAGATTTCTGATTGATCTACAGGTACTAGATCCTCTATCAAAGTTAGCCAGGCAAATGTTTAATATAAAATGATTTAAAAAATTATTTCTCTAAGCAAGAGAACTTCTGTTTAGTACAGATTTGAGACTGAGTACTCCAGAGGTGGACTTCTTGCTCCAACTTTAACAGCTATATGAGCTTGAGAAAATAGTTTTCTCCTCTGTATAATAGCAGAAGTAAAGATATTTAACCTTCTAAGTAAGATATTGGGATTAAATGATGAAAATATCATAAATTGATTAGGACAGTGCCCAGCTAACACAAATTCCTGTATAAATTTTGTTATTACTGATAAATAGAATTTACACTTTCATCAATTCAAAAATAAATGTTATTTTATCAATTTCAGAACACATGGTGACTGGACTGTCATCTCATAGAATTAATATTTTTTAAAAAGAGAGAGATTTTTATTTTATTTAATTGCAATAGAAAAATGAAGCAAAGAGAAGAGTATTACATGGTATATGTTCCCCTCACCAAACAGCTAAATTTGAGCTACACATGTATTTTCCCTTAATATTTAAATAACTCAACCTGCAAAAGCAAAGCTCATTTATGTGTAACTAAATATTGTTAATAAAACCCAAGCAATTAAAGGTTAGTGAGAGCATTTCATACAAGTACCTGCATTGAATTGTGGATTACTTTCACAAGATGAACTTCCATAAGTGTAAAATCACTGAGATGGCAAAAATTTGCTTTGATGAGACCATTAAAGTAAACAAATGGAGAAAATCAAAGAGAGGTGCTATTTGGTTGTGTTGGGTTGAAGTCTTCCCTGCAAAATAACCAATTTTCCATCCAAATCACAGGTTTGCTTTAGTTCAATAATTTGAAACGTAACAACAGAAGTGCCATAGCAGAGAACATAGAAAACAAATAGCTTTTTTTCGGAGGGGGTCAGCAAATGCAGGAAAGGTTTAAGGCAACATAGTACAGAGAAGTGAAGCACTAAATCCAGAGCTGCCACAGTATAGTTTAGAGAAGTTCAAGAAAAATGCTGACAGCAGGAACACGTTAGCAGCAATATTTCAGAAGGAAAAATAAATAAGAAAAAAAAAGAAAAAATATAAATATTTACCCTACGGTGAGGTAGAATTAAAAACTTTAGTAATAAACACTGGTAGTGTGGGCACTGATTTATTAAAGAGAGAAGTTGGTATTACCACTGAAATATAAATATATGAAAAGAGCCAGTTAGGGAATTAAGGCACTTGAATCTGCCAGTGTCAACAGAAGAAAATGAAGACGGGTGTTAATTCAATGTAAAGTCAAGAATCCCCACTTCTTATTAAAGTGGAAGCGGGTGGGACTCAGAATGATCCCATCATGCATCGACCTATCCATTCATTTATCCCTCCACCCACCATTCTATTCATCCACTGACAATTAGTAGTTGATCAGTCAAACAATCATTCATTAACCAGCAACATGCTGGATATTTAGGATACACAGGTGACAAGCATTTCATTTCCTTTAATAGTGGTACATGTTTATTTAAAGTATATGTTTATATTTTTAAAATCTGGTTGTATACATTTATTCACAATATTAAAATCTAACTTTACCTCAGTCTGCTGTTTGAAGTTCAATCATGAACCTGCCTTTAGCAAAAATACTTCGCATGGGTAGATCCATTCCTGCAGCAGGTCAACATATTGGTGCTTATCTAGTATTATTCTAAACTTTCCATTATTTAGTTGAACGTTGTAAATTTTCTATTGACAATAAAAGTTCATAGTTATGATAAAATAATTTTACTCTAAGGCCATTAATAAACTGTATTAAAATGCTTATTAAAATGTAATTTTGTTCAGATTAGTGTAATTTTCCATATATGTGCATATATTAAATTATAAATAATTCTAGCATAAAAAAATCTCTGAAGTGTCTTTCTAATCAAGTTATTGTCTTTTTAAATGTATACAGTGCAATATACATGTGATATATTATTAAAGTGTACACTTGAAATCTACAAAATTTTATTAACCAATGTCACCCTATTAAATTTAATAAAAGTAAATAAAAAAGGAATTTATTATTAACAAAAAGTAGGTAGAAGCCACCATGATCACATAAACTTTTGAGTATGGTTAAGACATATATGGCATTATTTAATAAGATTTTCAATGACATCTAAAGTATAATATTAATTTTATTTATGAGTCACTCATTCAAAATCTATAAAAGTAGTTTAATGCACAATTATCACAAATAGTTTTATTAAAAATAATAACTATAAAACCTATTAGAAGTATAAATCCTATGAGATGTTATCTATGCTTCGCTGATTATAGTAGACAGTAGATTTAATATAAGTAAGTAATAACCTAAGAAAGAAGTTGTAAAATATTCATAAAATCAATATTATTTCCTCTTATGTTATTAATTAATTTAAAATATCATTTAAAATTTCTTAAGCAGTTAACCTTTGCCTCCCAGCTGAGTAACCACCAAAAAAATAAAAAGGGTGACACCATCTTTACTAAACATAAATAACTATAATTTGAGTTAGTAATTGTGATGGTTAATTTTATGTGTCAACATGGCTAGGCCATAGCACCAAGATATTTAAGCAACTACCAGTCTAGATATCACTGTGAAGGTATTTTTTAGATGATAAATCACTGATCTTTGGGTAAAACAGATACCCTTTATAATGTGTATAGGCCTCATCTAGTCAGTTGAAGGCAGCAAAAAAAAAAATAATGAAATTTTCCAAGAAAGAGAAAATTTTATTTTCAGCTGCCTTCAAACTCTAGCTGCAATATCAACCCCCAGATCTTCAGTCTGCCAGCCTTCTCTGCAGAATTTGGACTTGAAAGCCTCTATAATCATGTGAGCCAATTCTTTAAAATAAATTTACTTCTTTTATATATATACAATGTTCCCTCTTTCTCTGTGTGTGTATGTGTGTGTGTGTGTGTGTGTATACACATACATATATATATTCCTATACAGATTACCCTGTAAGATATTCTATTGGTTATGTTTCTCTGGAGAACTCTGACAAATACAGGAGCAATATATATATTGGTTTTTATTTATTAATATGTCAAGTAGTAAATTATATAATAACAATATTTCTTTGAAATTTTGAGCACTTTCTGTACACTATGAATATTATTGTGAGTGATAAGTGATGTCTATTTTTGTTCACTTGCTGGTGACCATAGGTAGAAAAAAAAGCACTGAACATATTTTATCATCTAATTTAATTTTAATTTGGGGTAGTTCAGTCAGGTTCATTTTCAGAATTCTGAATTTTTTTGTTTGTTTAAGAGATGGTCTAACAAATTGTTAAGCAATTGCACCAATTTACTGACAGAGTCAATCCAATTTCTGCAAGGTCACTACTGTCAAACCTGGTCTCTTGTAGATGTATTGATTGAACTAGCAGAATATTAGAAATTTCCTTGAATGTTTGATTTTATTTTATTAACAACTGAAATCTATTATCTACTTAAAGAAAGATTTGTCTTTCTATGTCTTTAGATGTGAATGCATTTGTGAATATATCTTAATGACTCTATAGTTTAATATAAACTCCATGGTGTTAGAAATATATGTATATGTATATATATTTTAAAGTATATATCAATTAATTACAAATTTTTTTCTTCAAAATCTGTCTGATATTATACATATATTTACTATTGTCATTATCATTACCAAAATGTCATTCCTTTGATAATTTATTCAATACATATAAATTGAGAAAGTCAATGTTGGCACCTATTAGTAAAATAAAATTTAATAACAATACTTGGCTTTCTATCTATCTTTTTCTGTAAATGGCCTCACAGGAGAGCTAGTAACCAAAGAAGGGCTCAGTCAGTTTGTCATGTTTATTATGGTGCTGTTCAAGTATATTTCACTGTACATGGAAATCATTTTGAGGATATCATTACAGTGTTGGATTTAATACCTTTGTTTGCATAATTTGAAATAAAAGAGTATTCTAAGAAAAATTGATAGAAATTGAATTAGAAAAGAAGATACTTCCGAAATATTTATTTATTAGTCACTATCAATAATGCAGAAATATTTAACATGTCTCTTCTTTTTTTTCCACTATGCCCACATGGATTAAATTTAGATTATATTACGTACTTCTCTTTATTACATATGTAAATGTCATTTATTTATCAACAGCTATAATTCAGAAACATCAGTATATAAGTGTCTGATATCAGACTCATTTCAAAAATTTACATTTAGATCAAATTTGACAACTAATAAAGATTCAGGTGTCTTGAGAATGCTTGTTTACAAAACCCAAAGTTTAAGCTGATGTATGAAAACCCATCCTGCTGCTGCTACCTACTTCCTTATTGTTGATGGAATATAATTAATACTTCATGGATTTGAGTGCAGACGTGGAAAATTTTCTACATCAAGTACATATTCAGATATTTGTTCTACTGAAATTTCCGGAGATAATTCAATACTGAATCTCTTCTTCCTCAGTTAAAAAGGAGCACTTTTTAATGAAGTACTTATTTAACAAAATAAAATTACTTGTCAGATTGTTTATCATTGCTTTATAAATCATTGTTATATTTACCTCATTTGTATAGGTATATGTTTTAAATTTCTCACCACAACCAATATTATTTTTAATCTAAGGTATCTTATTACACAATTATTCTGAACCAAATAATTAATAAGAAATCAAGATCAAAAATAATTTCAATAGTTTCATGGTAACATCTCTCATTTCTGAGTTTTGTACAATTTTTAATTTTATTTGACATGATGTATTTGTCATAGAAAAAGCAATGGAGTATACTGAATAACTTGTACTTTTGTGGTGACAATTGAAATGATATATGGTGCTTTCCCTCCAAATTGAGTCTACAAATATTCTTGCTTGTTCCCATTGTCTAGATAGATGTGTGGTTTTTCTTCTCCAAAATGAATTTGTTGATCTTGGCTCAAAATCCTATCACTTTTAGTATCCTTGCAGAACTTGACATATCCATTATATCATGTTTCATGTGTCTTCATTCGTCTTGATTCCATAGGCTGCCTTATAGTAGTACATAAACATCAAGCTTCTGCATTTTAAATAAATAAATAAATAAATAAATAAATAAATAAATAAATAAATAAATAATAAATAAATAAAAAATAGGCAGCATTCAGTTTGTCCCTGATTCTTTCTAAATTATATGGTATATGTCTCCTTTCTTTTATAGCGAATTTTTTAGAAAAATAGCCTAACACAGATGCTTCCACCTCAACCTCCAAATGATTTTCTGAGATTGTATACTAGCTTCTATTTTCTTTCTCTTTTATATGAACGTTTTAAAGTGGCTAACAACCTCCTCATTTCTAAATGAGGCCATCTTTTTGGCTCATTAATATACATGTTAGTCTCTTCTCTTCATTCACATTCCAGACTATATATCCCAGCATCCTTGCTACCAGTATCAGGTTTCATGGTTTGGTTATGACCAATAGAATTTAGGAACATGTACTATGTGTCCCTTTCTGGCCTACCTAATAAAATCTATTTTGTACTACTACTCTAAGCCTTCTTTGTTTGTTCACCAACTGGTCAATCATAAAGGTACCAGAAAAAGACTCATAAATAGTAAAAACTGGTGGAGTTAAAGAAAAGAACCCTAGTTTCAGAACGTTCAAGAAAAATTAGGGTGACTATAAGTTGTCCCAGTTTGTCTGGAACTTTCCCAATTTTAGAAATAAATTCTAAAACGGCATTCTGAAAACCTTTCAGTTCGGTGCAAAACAGGAAGAAGGTTGGTCACTGAAGATAGAATGCTACCCATGGAACACTGGATTGTCATTGAACTAGCAGTAATTATTCTACTGTGTTAATACACAGGGATTTGAAGTTTGTTATAACAGTTAGCTTACTTAAGTAAGGAACTATCAGTTATCTTCTCTCCTTTTGTTTCACTATCCTCTTTTATTTCTGACATTTGCAATTACTCTTATCAATTATCTACTTAGTCCAGAATCTGATAGTTATCTAATGCTCCATACTTTTTATTCATTTGTAGATCCAATCCTACTCTAAATGTGGTGACCCAACCCTCTACAGTCTGGAAATGCTTTCCCTTTCTCTATTTTCCTTCCAGATGTGAGTTCATATTCCCTTATTTTCTTATTTGGAACACTGATAATCAAAGTTAGGTGTGTAATATAATTATTTAATGATCTTGTTAAAGATTTCCTGGACACACCTAAAACCTTATCATTATAGGACTGGAATGAGGAGGACTTATTATTTAAATTAGTCCGATGACTCTGATGATAAATGTGACAGTTTAGAAACACTAACATGGACAGCTACTAAAACTTTATTGTGAGTGGGTTATGTATTAATAAAAATCCACTCCTAGTTTTATATCTTTGATAAAATATTTTTTTTTTCTAAAATAATCTCTCCTGAACTCTATGAAAAAAACATACTCTTGACCCTTGATTAGGGCTTGATTTTAAGTGTTTATGATATATAAGGGTTATATTTAAACATTAGTTCTAAACAAACAAAAAAACTACAACAATAACAGGTAACTCAGTTTAACCTCTTCGGGAAATTGTTAAACTTTGATGATGATCCTAAACCTCCAAACATGCCAGTTTTCATACAAAAAAAATTAATTTTGTTTGGATCATCTGAAACTTCTTGGGATACTATGTCTTAAGAATTTATGGGGAGATCACAAGGGGTCACTTTTGAAATGACATTTGTCATTTGAGATGAAAATATAAAGCAGACAGAGATATGCCACTTTTGGCGAAGCTTTTCAAGTAGCTCTTTGATGTTCTTTCAACACACTGAATATATTTGTTTCTCTTAATGTTAAATGTAATATCCTTATAAAAGTCTACAAGCTAGACACGGCCCAATGTTAATTCACTGACCTTGTTCTCTAAACTTTCCTTTTCTTGCTTCACTATGGATTCTCTGTTTTCCTTTTTGGTGCTCTAAAACATCAACATCCATGATTAGAAAGAAGAGTGATTGCTAGTCTGCACTGCTAACTTAGTTAAGACACATATTATAGGCAACAAAAACTAATTTCAGGTAGGGAATTTATTTTTGTACAATAACTACATTGGAGATGATGCTCTGCTTTAAGTATAGACCCTACATAAAGATTTACAATGTTGTCAGGACTTCTCCTGTCTTTGATAAAATATGATCATCCTATACTTCCCACAGTTTCAGCCATATGCAAATACTTTCTGAATTCCATCTCTAAATTCCTGAGAGAAGTTATATGATTATTCCCATTTGGAGCAATTCTTCTTCTTTTTTTTTTTTAATCAGTTATAGCCATAGTGCTAGAGAATGTCGTAGAAACATAGAAAACCTCATGTGTAAGATATACATTTTCTAAGGGCGGTGATTCTAGTCGGTCCCTACTACAAAGAGAATATGACAGACTTTAGAAACTGTTCATCCTAATATTTTTTTCATTATCTTTTGAACAAGCTTATAGATATGTGAATCTTCATGGAACTGGAACTATATTAACTTATTTATAGGAATCAGGGAAATCTATCCTTCAAGAATACTGGGACAATTTGACTATGCATGTCACCCTTTTGTATGTGTGGCTATTCATTAGTTTCAACTGTTGATTAATTATTTTGTGATTTTAATCTGCAGTGTAACTAATAACTTTCCAATGCATTTAGATTAGAATTAAAGTGTATTGAGAGAAATATATTAACAATGTATTAAAATGTGACAGATTTACAATGTTAACATAAAAAAGACAACATGTCGCTGTCATTCTTTCATTCTTTAAGGTATTTTAAAGAGAGGAAGGGATAGAATTACTTTTAATACGCTAGCAATTACACATATCAGAGAAATTATATCATACATATCAATATGTGAGGAATCCCAGCCTTTTCCACAATCTCTTGTATATTAAAAATAATTTTGTATTTGTCCTCCCTTGCTTCAAGGCATTGCTGGATAGAAATAAATAATTATTTGGAAATTTATTAGAATCTGAGCTAAACTAAATTGATTTATTATACAGAAGGTAGAGCACTAGTACAGGATAAAGATCATAATGCTTCTAGAAATTTGGAGGAAATCATATAAGCTGTAGTCAGGAGAAAAACGGAACAGAAAGCCAAGCGAGGAGAGTTTGAGGGAGAAGAGGGAGAACAAGAGCAGTAGAGCAATTAACTTTTGTAAAGAATTTTGGGTGATCGTTTACCAAAAAGGGTTCAGAAAAATATTTCATGTATTATTTCAAGGTTTTTATCTATATGGTAGCTGAGATAATAACATGCTGAGAATGTTCTCAAAGTTTATTTTTACTCATTTTTAACATGTCTTGGTAATTTCATAGAATGTGAATGCCATTCATAATGCTGCTGTACTCCACAGACCAACATGCATAAGCGTTCTCACTTTCAGCATTCCAAGAAGTTATTAGTTATGTATGACAACTCAGATGGGTCGATATCAAATAATGTATTTTTGAGAGACATATAGCATAGATTCTGGGCCAAGTTCTATCTAATAGAGTGTATACTTGATTACTTCCTTAGAGTAAAAACTTATTCAATGTTATTAAAAATAATCAGATATTTCTACATTTGACAATTTCTAAATGTGGTTAATATTTCAAATTTCTAATTTCTCCATTACCTTATACTGAATAACTTTCTCTCTAATGAATATGATTTCACCAGGGCCATCCAAAAATTGAACAAAAAAATAGATTGCTTATATATTTTGAAGAGGTCATTGCTTTCTATCAATGAGGAATGATAAGGCAACCAGCATTGTTCACATTTCTCTCTTGGGTTTCTGTCTCCTACCCTATAAGGGGTAACATAAAGTCTTAGAAAAAAATTACCTTTAATAAATACAATATGTTTCAATAAAGCTGATATGGAATAATTCAAACAAAAAGCTAAACTCCATTCTGATAAAGTCAGAGCTTGAGTGGCTACAGTTAACATACACTATAATTGATATAGTTATCTTCAGTCCTCAGAGCTGAATCATAAGGTGCCAGAGCCCATAATGTAACAGACTGTCCCTAAAATACCAGTAGTAAAAAAAAACAAGGATTAGGCAACAATAATAACAGCAAACAAAGAGTGGAGGTGAACTTTCCAATCTAAGAAACCCAGAGGCACTTTTCATCTGGTGAACATGGTGAAAGCTCCACCTCAGCCTATGAAAGCCCTTGTGGTAGGAAGAGTAATGGTTCCTATACATGCCCACATCCTAATCCACAAAATCTGTTACTGTGTTTTCTTACATGAAAAAGAGAACAGTGTAGATGTGATTATAGTTAGAGCTCTCAAGATGTAGAGTTTATTCTACATTTTCCAGGTGGGTCCTGTGTGTCTCCTAACAGACAGACTATGATGAAAAGGACACATGACCATGAAAAGAGGGTCAGAAATAGGCAATGCTGCTGAGTTTGAAGGTAGAAGGGGCCACAAGCCAAGAAATTTGAGTGACCTCTAGATGCTGCAAGAAGCAAAAAACTAATTTTTCTTAGAGCCTCTGGAAAGGCATATTTTCCTGCTGATACCTTGATTTTAGCCCTGTGGAACTCATGTCTGACCTACACAACTGTAAGATAATAGATTGTGTTGTTTGTAAGTGATTAAATTTGTGGTAATATTTTACTGCTGCAATAGGAAGGTAATACATCACCTAAAGTTCGTCAAGCTTAACGGGAATATGAATTGTTTGATCTTAAAGAATGTAGGTCTTGGTCAGTTCCCAAGATTCTGCATTCCTAATAAGGCCCCCATTTATACCAATACCACTGGCCCATGGACCACACTTGGATTAGTAAGGACTCAAAACATGTGCCTCGGCATTATGGCCTCATATCAATCTGACCCAGTCATGAACCTCATGACAGAAAAGTGAGTTGTAAGCATTCTGATTTTGCTTAAGAAAGTTTTCTTGCACTGCTTATTGTGGCTGTTTTCTTTCAATTTATATTTTGGTTAATACTATGTTCAATTAAAGATACATAGATAGATACATAGATAGATAGATTAGATGATGATAGATGATAGATAGATAGATAGATAGATAGATAGATAGATAGATGATAGATAGATAGATAGATAGATAGATAGATAGATAGATAGATAGATGATAGGTAAACTAACCCTTTCTTCACACTCCAAGCATTTAAATTAGAATCTCTAGAGAAGGGGTGAGATGTTAATAGCTTCAAAATTTTTCTGGGTTATTCAAATCAGGGACTAAGTTTGAGTACTACTGATATGAGTAGTAATTTGACAAGGTCACCTTTTTCCTAATGTACATAAAATTTACTTTCTAAAATAATGTGAATTAAATATTAGTTTGAAAGTCAATTCATACTCAAAGGATTATCAAGTACTGAACATATTTTCATGGTAAATTAGTTATTTATTGCTGTATAAACAATCATCCTAAGATTTAATGGATTTAAACATGAATTTATTTTCCTCATGACTCTACAATTAAGTCTGATCTCAAGTGGTGATTCTTTTGCTGGGCTTACCTGAGAGTGAGCATGGGGCTGAAGCTATCTGGCACCTGGGGCTTAATTTACCAAGATGGCTTGATCTTGTCTGGCAGTGAATTGGGGCTCTTGGCTAGAGACCTTGGTTCCTGTGGCCTCTCCAGCACATCAGCTTACTTGCTTCTCGTAGAGCCCCCTTGAACAATTTTATGCTGTTTGTGAACCTTATAAAGTTACAATATAGTACATGTTATTTTTTTTATCTAGCTTTGTCTGCAGAATAGCATATATTCCAGTCATGGAGGTTGTTACATGGAGCTGCACATCACTGACTTAAAGGCTGTATTCTGTTTAATCTTATAAATACATCACATATTTTTATTCATTTTATTACTGCTGGACATTTTAGTTTCCAGCTTAAATTTACTAAATTTTATTATAAATAATATTGCTATAAACTTTGTTATATGCACACATTATAATTATATGTAATTTTCCAGTTTATATTGCAAATAAACACATATACACAAACCCCAAAAACATATATATATAACCTTGGTAGAATTATTTCTGGATCATAGAACATGTGTTCAAATTTAAAAATAATAAAAAGTAATAAACGCTTTAGCAGTGTGTAGTTAATTTTAGTAAGTGTTCCATATTCACGTGATGAGAATATGGATTTTATCATTGTGTAATTTTATTTCTATCATTTAACAATTCTCCTAACTTTATCTATAGATGTTTTAAATTTTCTATGTTCAGATGTAATAATTTGTGAATAATACAATTTTTTTTCTTAATTTTATTTTTTCTTCTTAAATATACAGACAGATTTTTGGTTCAATTATGATTAGGAATGGTGAGAACAAGTAAACATTTTTACATGAGATGAATGTATTTGCAATTCAAGCACTGCGAAGAATGTATTTTTGCTTTCTCTACATCAAGTCCTCATCTCAATTCTATCTGCATATATTATGCATTTTCTTTATGCCTATTAACTTTAATTACTCCATTTTCATTGGAACTCATTATTATTTTTCTATATTAGGCCCTTTAAATGAGTTTTGGAAGGATGCTTTGAGGGCTATTTTTATTGTGTGTTAATATTATGTTCATTATTTAAGAAACAAAATGGAATAAAACTCCTTTTTGCAATCCAATGCTTCAAAATTTAGTTGATATCTTGGATACTTAAACCACTATTTAAGAAATGTATTAGTTTGAACTGTCATGACAAAATAAGGTAGGCAGGACATCTAAACAACAGAAATTTATTTTCTCATAGTTTGGTGACTGCAAATCTGAGGTTAAGGTGCAGGGAAGGCAGCTCTATCTCTGGCTTATGGATGGTTACCTTCTTGCTGTGTCTTCACATGGAGAAAGAGAGGGAGAAAGAGGGAGGGGAAAAGAGAGAGAACATCCCAGAATCTCTGTCTTCAAATATCATCACACTGGTGTTATGGCTTCAATGTATGAATTGGGAGGACACACAATTCAATTGACAGCAAGAAGCACATTCCCTTTGGTCCTTATTTTTTTATTCTGTCTTTCCCTCCCAATCCTGTTTCTTTCTGTCTCTCTTTCCTCTTCCTCCTTCCAATCTTCCTTTTTTATAAATATTGAAAATTCTTTAAACAATAATCTTTGTGTGGATTTTACATTTTGCATTAGTAATCATTTCATGATAATCTTTGAATGATTTATTATCTCTTTGACACTTTTGTCAGATCTTTTCTTTAAATAATCTTGGACTATCTCTTCTGGTGAGGTAAAAGAAGGAAAATGTATATGATCCAACTGGTCTAAACACTTCATATCAATAACAGCTTTCTTATACAGTAAAATTGTCATTAAAACCAAGTGCATTATACATAGGTAAGTTATCTAATCACTTTTCATAAAATATCCACATATATGTGTTTTTTAGTTAAATTAACCTGTAATTATGCATGTGATTATGTACTTATTTTAGTTCTAGATTAAAAAAACTGCAATTGTGAGGTATTGAACTATGATTTATACCTTTCAATTTTACAACACTAATTTATTCTGGTCTTTTGTACATTGGTATAGGTACATTGCTGTTATAGTTTTATTTCCGAATACACAGCAAATGTTAGTTAAGCATTCTTGTCACTTTATCTTTAACATGGAGAACTTATATCTGAGATATGTTTGCTTTGTACTTTGCTAACATAGTTCCTCTGGAAAATGAAAAATGAAGATCATCCAAATCCTGGTTGTTCATGTTTATTATCAAAATGAATTTATCAAATTGAAAATTGTTTACTCCCGAGACAATAGTTTACTAATTTTTTAAACTCCCATTTTAAAAACTTATTTTTAAAATATCAGTGTGCACCTCTCCTGATTTTTTAAATTGGTTTGTAGATTTTTTTCAACTGATGTACAAATAGTCGCAATAGATGCAATGTCTGTCTTATTTTTTAAAATGTTAAAACTATTGCATTAGCATTTTAAATTCATCCTGTGTAATACCAGTTAGAGTTGCATCCATATATTATTTTAACAGTCAGAATGTTTGCTCTTTCTCTTTTGTTTAACTTGCACTTGCATTCTTTTTTTTACAATATTCTACCCTAATACAATATATATTTTTTAGAAATGTATTTCTGATCACCCTACCATATTATCCTCAAAAATTGTTAACATAAATTTAATTTATTTAAAAGTAATTTATTTTTTGCTTTTAAATACATTTTTTTCTGGAATTAGTGATTTTACAATTATTAGTAGTAAAAATTAATAATAACAGCCTCTTTCAATTTTGAAAAAGCTTTAAAAATTCTAATATGTCTCTGTTTATCATTTAACAGAAATAAATTTATAAAATCTCTGTGAAAAAAACAAATTTTAATATATTTTTTACAAATATTACATAACTTATTAGTAACAAATGTTATAAAAAAAAAAAAAAAAAGCTTATTTTCCAAAGAGTCCTTACAGTGGGATTGGGGAAAGAATTGAGATCAAATTGTTAAATAGAACAAAAACAGAGATGCCAATTTCCTAAATGAAAATAATTATTATAACATAAGCAAAAATAACACATATTTACAAGTAACCTTTAAAATACAGATTAAAATGGATTACTAGTTATGCTTAAGATACATTGAAAAAATGTGCTTAAGATATACTGAAAAAAATGGTTAAACTGGATATATTCTTATTTTGTTAAAAATATCATAAATCATTAGGTAAAGAGAATATACCACTGCTTCTCTTTTGCTTCAGATTTGACCATTAAAGACAAAAACCTAAGGAACTATTCTAGCCCTCCTTTCAGGAATATCACTTGGTTACTTTCCCACGAGTAAAGAATTTTGGCCAATCTGAATTGTCACCATTGAAAATATTTTATTAGATTACATTTCACTAGCGAATGAAGTTTTTGTAACTTAAAGTAACAATTTTAAGTGCACCATTTTTGTTTTCTTTTTAATTTCCACGTGTTAAACTAATCCAGTTAGAATTTATGTCTTTGGGTGAGGCTAATGCAGAAATTTCTCTTTTTTTCATTCTTTTTTTTTTTCTCTATAACTGGATAATTAAATTAAGATTTGAAGGGAGCAGAGTGAAAAGCCAGCTTTAAGACCCCCAGACCAAAGATGAATTTTCTAATTCACTTTTTTTGAGACAGTGTAGCCTTAACTGTCGTTAGGTTCTTGTTAGTTTTTTTGTTTATTTAATTTTTAAAGTGGAAATTAATTTCCTCTTTACCTGTAACTCTCTTTGTGCTTTATTTTTCACTGAAGTTCAGGAGCTATATATATCCTTCACCATAGTAATCCTGAAATGCCTTAAGATATCTTAAAATAAAAGACCAATCTGCAAACTATAATAAAAATAATATACTCTTATATTGTATTACATATTTATATAAATATTCAATGGCTTGTAGGAGTACACCAGAATGTCATCATAGGCATAGATGAAGATTTCCATAGAAAGAAACTGAGCAATATGACCATGAGTAAAAAAGTTATAGCATGGTAGTAAACCAATAAACATTATATGTAACTTAAAATTCTGTCTTTTTATTCCAATTTAAACATGAAAATTTTCACATATTATGAAAAAATCCAGATAAAGTATGATTTGTAAGTACAATAGTATAAAAAGACACTTATACTCATGATAAAATCAGTTAAAACACAAAAATACACAAATATTGTGTATTTATAAATCTTTTAATGTTTTTATTTTCTAAATTTATTATGGAGCTTAAATTATTATTCTAATTCAGATGCATGAAAATGTTAATATAAGGGAAAAAGCAAAGAATGAAGATGATTTTTGTATAATTCAATATATCTTTCAGTGTTTCTCATTTTCAGTGTTCTCCTTTACTTTTAACCCCTTTTTAGATTTGTTTTAGCCTTTTTATAAAGATATTTTCTTTTATATCTATCTCACATGAACAACCATTAAAAATACTTAAGTGTGAATACATAAATTCTTACATTTAATAAATAATATCTAGTTATTTGACTTTATTCTGAATGAAATTTTTAGTGGTATTCATTTGTAGTAACTTTTCAGGAATATTATAGTACTTGTTATAGACACAATAGGGTTGACCCCAATTTGAATGCATACTGTGGTTTTGAAAGCCTTTCATCATATTCTCTGTAGATATTACCATTATAATGTGTATTTAATGACATTTCGAATACGATATACAAATGTTTATGCCCTTAATGTTTAACTATGCATTAAACATGTTCAAGTTTTGTTAAATGTCTCTGCATTTAATTTGGAAAGTTCCATGAGACAATCCAGGGCAAATAAACCAATATTCGCATATTTGAGTCCATTTTATTCTCTTGAGCTTTATTATTGGATAAGTGTGGGTTTAATAAATTATAATTGACTATGGGTAATCTCTAGGCCCCAAATTTTATGTTATTACTAAGAATGTGAATATACCCAATCACATATGCATAATTAGTATGGCCGTTGACTAAAATAGCAATAACGATAATAATAATGCGTTTTATTTGTACTCCTCCAGTTAAGATTTTTGTTTCCAATTATTTTTGCTAATTTTTTCAACTTTTGCTGTACACACTAAAAAAAGTTGTATACTCTTTGCTTTGCTGTTTTGCCATCAAATTTAAATAAAATAAATATAGTACACTAGTATAAACTATGACATTTTATATACTGGTCTGAAACAGTGCTCCATCCAGCAACAAAAGAGAAGATATTTTCTCCATTTTCTTTATAAAGTCTTAACTAAAGTGAAGAATTAAGTGTAGTGATCCAGAGAACGAAACCAAGTGACAGTGCCAAAACATTACTGGGAAGGAACTTTTCCTGCTCTCTTATTTAGAATTCCCTAGCTTTTACTTTCATGAGTTGATTTTGTCTCCAACACCTTCCCCCACGTTTCACACTTCTTTCATTGCGCTCCTCTATGCCAGATGCATTTGGTCTCAATATATTAGCTAGTTGTTCAGGGATGAATTTTTACTGACACAGATCAGTAAAAATCTCACAAATCAGATTGCGGGAGTGGGACTTTTCATGCCACTCTACTCATCTATTAAATCTTTAATATCAACAGAGCATGGGTCACAATGTTTTTTGTTGTTTCTTTTTTTCTAGTGATTTCCTCTTGGATTGCCTAAACAACCACAAAGGATTCTATAACATCAGTTCTCATATATGGCATATTATAGATATACAAGGAGATATTTCCTAGCCTCTTATGATGAGATTTTTAATTTTAGTTACCCAGAAGCTGAATGCCATTGCATGTTTGTAGAGTACCTTATTTTTTGTGTGTCATTGCATTCAAAATCCTATGTGACACCCAGAGGAACAAATAATGCTTGATAATTACTTCTGCCTGTTTCTGTTACAATTAAAAGTAATGACTAAAAATAACACTAAAACTACTCCATGCATTATTCTAAGTGTTTTATTTAGTTAAAATTATTTGTTTCTCAAAAGAACCGACTGAGTTTGTTCCACTATTATTCCTATTTTACAGGTATGGAACCTGGGGTACAGAGAAGGTAAGAAACTTGCAGAAGCTTGCACAGTTTTTAAGTGTGGTAGGTGGGCAGTGCAGCAGTGCAGCAGCAGAATCTGTTGCCTGAACCACAGCATTGCCTGACCTCTGAGTATCACAAATACCCAGATACCTACTTTAGATTCTGCACGTCACACACATTTTCTCTTGACTTTGACAAAGGAACTGGTAACAGTAGTAGAAAAATACTGCCAGTTGCCCCCCACCCCTTGTTCTCCTTCTCTAGAGAATGTGGTGGTAATAACAATGTGGTGGTAAACCATAACTACAAGATTGAATTCTTGAGACAGTGGACTAAGCTCTTAGTATCCAAACTTTATTTCAGGATCCCTCTTATTGAGAGAATCTCCGCTGCTGTCCTTGGAAACCAGCTGCCAAGTTAGGTTCTCCAGTTCTCCTGAAGGTTTTGTAAGCTTGCTAAAATTCTGTAAAAAATTTAATAAAATGCTTAATCCACTAATTTATCAGCCAGAATTGCATTTATTACTTTTAGTTAGAAATATAAACCAAATTTGTCTCATAATTTTCAAGGCTATTGCCCCAGAATGAAGGAAGAACTTTATGTGTGGGAGACTTACACACTTTCCTTCAATTTCTTTTTCCAAAAGGTGACATTGTTTGTAGCTGGGATGTGAACTAGGTCACCACACACCTCTTATATCCAAATTTTCATTGTCAGGAACTGAGCAGAGCTGGGGAGAGCTGAGCTGTCATTGTTAGAGGAGTCATTTTTAAGACAAGTAAATTTAAAACAATAGTCAAGCTTTTAATTGCTTATTGCAATAATATAAATGACGCAAAACAAGAAAAAATGTCAGCTGCCTCCATGTTCCATTTTTCCTCACAGATAAGCACCAGATAAGGGTCAGCTGCATCAGTACGGCAAGGGGAGCTTTCTTGCTGACAAATAATCTCTAAACGAAAAGCTGCTGCCAAGTTCTACTCCACAGAAGCCTGGAGAAGGGTGAGGGAAAGTCAGGGCATCAAAAGTACTGAGAGTGGAGAAAAATGTCTTCAAACTTCTCCTCCCCGACAAGGAGGTATTGACTACAGTGCCATTCTGAAGGCCTTTGATAAGAGACTCTGATAAAGAGGCCTCCCACAGAGGTGCCTGGGCCAGGAATGCAGATATGCAAAGAGCAAGGCTGACCAGGGTGAGGCCTGATTCTTTCACTGCCACTCTCTTCAGAGGCTACAAAGCATTGTCTGAGGACCATGTCTGGTACAGGGAGAGATTTCTCATCAAGTAAAGCCTCTGTAATTACCTATGACTGGGCCTAAAAAGCCTATATTGGTTTTTGTTCAGAAGCTGGACTTCTCACCTGTTAACTGTCCTAGTTTGTTAGATATACCATAACGAAGTACCACAGCCTGGGGAGCTTAAAATAACAGAAATTTATTTTCTTACAATTCTGAGGCTAAAAGTTTGAGATGAAGGTGTCAGCAGCATTGGCTTCTTCTGAGCCCTTTCTCCTTGGCTCGTAGTTGGTGTTGATGAGGTTCATGACATGTTACCCCAAAATATGAAACTTTCTATTGAATATTTTAAATTGAAGGCAACTGAGAAGCAGCAGAAGCAGGAAGATCATTCTGACCTTCTCCTCATTCTTTTTCCTGAAATAGGTTATACAACCTTCATGGGCAAGGATGCCCTCCGTATACCTGCAGGAAAGGAGCATTCTTATCTCTGAAGACAAAGGGATGCTGAGAAGAATCCGAACAAACAAGTCTTACTGAGTTTCCCACAGTTTACTGCACTCACCTTATACTCTTTCGTCTATCACATTCCTCCCTTGTCAACAAATCTAGCATAAAAATACTCGGATCTGTTTCACCAGGTTCTCATTTCCTTACAAAGACTCTTGTGTCACATAAAACTTATAGTAAGTAAATGTGTATGCTTTTCTCCTATTAACCTGTCTTTGTCAGTTTTATTTTCAGACCCAGCAAGAGACTCTAAGAAGGTCGAGGAAAACTTTTTCCCTCTCCTACAGAACCTTAGTCTGTTTGAGTTGTGATAGCAAAATATCTTAGACCAAGGGACTTATAAACAACAGAATTTTATTGCTCGTATTCGTGCAGGTTGGAAGGCTGAGATCAAGGTGCCAGCATGGTCTAGTAAGGGCTCTTTCCCAGGCGAGACACTCACTACATAGCAGAAGGGGTTAAGGCTTTCTGCTGGGTCTCTTTTGTGAGACCACTAATCCTGTTCACGAGGTCTAAACCCTCATGATCCAGTCGCCTCACACAGGCCACACTATTTAACACTATAACATTGGACATTAAGATCCCGGAATGTGAATTTTGGAGGGACATGAACATTCAGACAATAGGAGATGGCCAATCTCTCCTTGTGTCTTCATGTGGTCTTCCCTATATAGGTGTCTCTTCTTTTTACAAAGTTGCTGGTCATACTGTGTTAGGGCCCCATGGCCTCATTTTAACTTAGTCACCTTTTTTAAAGGCCCTATCTTAAAATAGAGTTACATTCTTAGTATTGAGGGTTACAATTTTACATATGAATTTGGGGGTGGGGACACAATTCAATCCATAGCATTAACCAAAGATAATTAAATATTTAGGATTTAAATGTTCTCAGACTCCATTCCAAGTTTTTCTCTGGGGAAGATGGCATCTTATAATTATAATTATAACCCACTTTCAAGTTTCAAATAAGTTTCCATAATCTCCAAAATTATGGTTTTTAATGTTTATATAATGTATGATCAAATTGATAAATGTGAAAGAGTGAATGTGGCAAACAAATAAGAGCTGAATTAGCGAGTGCAGAATTTTCCATACAATTCATTAAATTTCCATACAATTCATAAAAACTCAATTTATTAGTGTAACCATAGCAGACAGCCATTAACAAACACCCAAGGGTTCAAGTTTTTAGACTTTATGAAGGGATGAAAGTAAAGGGAAACAGAAGAGGTAAGAATCAGGAAAGTCTGAAAAAGTTTTGAGATGTTAGATGTAAAAACACAATAAAGAGAGGAATGTGGTGTGAAGCAAATGGAAAAAGGTAACAGATGACAAAGCAATACAGACTGTGTTATCTGTTACATTAATTATAAAAAACAAAGAACCAAAGAAACTAACTATACAATGGTATGAGCACTTTCAAATTTTTCTTGATACAACAACGTCCTCTTTGAGATATTATAAGGACTAGTGTGGACTATTCTAGGACAGGATTTGCTTTTCTTCATGTGAAATTACCAATTTCTTCAGAAAAGTGACGGCAATTATTTTTCTGAGTAGATCACTCTTTGGGTGGATGGGAGATTCCATTTGCATGTTATTTCCAGGGTGATATTTATCAAAATATTTTAAAGCAATATAAGATATGAATTCACATACAATTTAAAATTTGATCTGTATTTAAATACCTCTCTGCACAAACACATATAGCTCCTTATAAAATATTATAAATTTAGTGAAAAATAATAATCAAATTATTTGAAAATATTTCAAAACTTTTTTTGTTGGCTAAGTTATTTTTCTTTTTTCTGTATTAATGCATCTGTTTCTTTCTAAAACATAAAGCACCTGTCTGAAACAATATTTCCTAGCAAGTAACATCAAACTCTTCCAGTGACTTCTTCCTTTATTGACAGAGATAGAGTTTCAATATATAATTACTTTTAACATTAATTCTGTTCGTTATGATAAAGCTTCTCTTACAGTCTGCTGAGCTAAAGGAATTGCACGAAATTATTACAATACTTAAAATAGTATCCAAGATTTTTATATAGTCCATATTTATTGTGAATTAAGTCATAAAATTGATATAAGAATGTCATGTTTAATTAGAACAAAAATGATACCACTTAAAGCAAATAAAAATGAGCAATCACAAATACTGATTGTTGCACTGCCATAGAATACTGGAAAAGCTCTGCTGTTGCTAAGCATTGACTTTTCAGCTTCGGAATCATGAGAAACTTGGGGGGTTTTGATGAAATTCTATGGCAGCAAAAGAGGCAAGCAATACTTGGGACAGTGACAAGATATAAACAATAGGAGAAGTATGTGGATATTTTAACATCTAGTAATGGCAGTATTTTAATATCTAGTAATGTCAGCACTAGATATTCTAATATCTAATGCCATCAGCACACTGGCTACAAATTAGCTGTGATTATACCCTAATATGTTAAATTCTTCCTGAATGAATACAAGACAGATGCAAAAGGAGAGATGAGAGTAAGGCTTTTGCAAAGAAAAAAAATGAATTGTAGCTTATATGCCAAAAATTTCTAAGAAGAAAGAAAAAAGAAGAAAGATCCTTAATTAGTAGAGGGATCTAAGAATGTGATGCTGAACAGAAAGTTCCAGTGAATCAAGAGGGTGGCATTTTTCAAGTGTTTAGAACTTATGTTAGCTATGTAAAAGGTATTATTGCCAGCTGGTAATTCAGTCTTCACATCAGAAGTAACTTCATATATTGTCTGTGCCCAGGGACCTTGTCAGGCAAACATTCAGATGTCACTTGAATAAAAAATTCCCCATTGGTATAATCAAGCCTTCTTCTTGTCATATTTCTGGAAATTTCACATTTCTGCATGTAGACTTTTCCCCAAAGGGAGAGTAAAGCTTAGCCTATGTTTTTGATCTAACAGTGCAGTATAAAAACAACAATGGGGAAACAATAAGCAGCCATTATTCTCATTTTATGAATTATAAATATATTTGTAAACATTAGGGAAAGCCTATGAAGTAATCATATATGTAGACATGTACGAAGTTGAGAAAGTGTAGACTACAAAGATGACTAACAAGTAGAGAACCTGGAATTTAAATATATGCTTGATATCAACATTTATTCTTTTAACTATTATAATGACTTTGAAGAATAAGTGTATGAGGATATAAATTCATTGATGGAGATTATTTAAACATCTTAAAGACTGTACAATTTTTATAAATTTATGATAATAATAATGAAAATATATTAGTTTAATAATAAAGCAATAATAATAGCAGCTACTATAATTTATAGAATGTTCTTAACATAAACATTTTGCGAGGGGTTTTATATTGTCATGTTTGTTTCTAAAAAATACCCAATATGTAATTTTGTATTTCATTTCACAGATGAATTAAATGGAAATCAAAAATGAAAACTAGGTTACCCAAGATTAAGTGGACAATGCCAGGATTTGAATATGTCTCACTTCAAACTTTATTTTTTCCCCACTATGTTTAACACAAGTACCAAAATAGGGTAGAAATTCAATTAAACTTGTTTTGAAGAGTTTGGTTCAAAACAAAGTAAGAAAATCGATTGAAAATTAATCAAATGTGTTTTGTTTTGTTGTTTCGTTTTGTTTCGTTCGGGGAGAGGCAGCAAAGTTACATTCAGAGATTAATTTTGTCTTTTTCAGCCATTTATTTAACACAGGTGCACTGTGGGAATTATAATAATTTTACCAGCCAATAGCATGCAGGATAATATTTCTCAATAAACCAAATAAAGAAATAACATGCTCTAAACAAATGATATATATATTATACTATTGTTTCAGGCAAGAGAAGATAAAAAGAATAAAGTCTAAATTTAACAGAGGTGTACCTTTTTATGTCAATTTGATTTCTCAGGAAAGACAGGTTCACCAAATGTGAGCCGACTTCTAGCTGCCAACACACACACACACACACACAGAAAATAGTCCCTTTGTGGCTAGAACATTTTTCTGGAGAACAAAGTCACCAGGTTGATGAGCTGACTAGTCTGCTTACAGGGTTATCACTCTGGGACCTTTCCAAGCTTTCGCACCACTGCTGATGAAAGAGCCGCCTTGGCCACTCACAAGTGTCTCATGATCTTCAAAGAGCTGTTTAAGTCAGCGAAGCATGCTTCTCCCAGACCAAAACTCTGGGATTGTTCCCATAAACTTTGAGTATTTGTAGTCTAAATGTCCTTTACCATAGCTACTTCTCCACATTTGTAGTGATAAGCCCCTAGCAGTACACTTTATCAACTGAGCCACTTGAGTGCTTATCAATCAACAACAGATGTGGTATGGTGACATCCTGACATGACTTACTTCACACATTTGTCAAAAAACTTTACTTCTAAAAGCAATTTCTTCTTTTATCATAAACAAGTAGTAAAACAAGTCTTGTAAGTAATAAAAAAAAGTAGATTTAAAATCATATTAAACCAATACACAACAAAGTGATATATTTTAATAATTTCATTGTTTGAATTCATATTAAAAAATACTTGAAAAAATGCATGATGCCATATAAGAAACAGAGATCATGTTCAAACACTCAGCCCTGCTACTTAGTGAGAAGGAAGTCAATGTTTTTTTACAGCAAACATTTACTATACAATATTTGCTTTGAAAAAGGCATATTTTATTCTTACCAAGACAGATATTTTTGAGTCCTTGTGTAGATTTTTGTGTCATTTACTCCGTAAAAATGCTGTTAGGTTTATAGTTAAATCGATGTTTTTTATATCTGTATGTTTTGGTATTGTAAATAGCAGAGAAGTTTGAAAGAACAATAAATTGACATCAAGTCAGAGTTTAAGCACTTGGTGCTTAGTGGTATCTATTTTAAAAGTCTAAATCTACTTTTTTTTGCCAGTTAATAGCTTCCCCTGAGCAGTCAGAAGAAACAAAGTCTATTGGGTGTTTGTATGCATTTAAGGATTGTTTCATTCATTATATTCTGCAGGTGCTTTCCCTCAAGACAATTTCTTGTTAACAAAACCCATGGTTTGGCAAGGAGAAATTTTAAATATGAGGGCCAGGAGATAACAGTCCCAAAAGGAGAAGAGTAAGTTAACTATAATGTGCTCAACTCTGTAGTGAGCCAGATTTTCAAAATGTCAATTTTGATAAAATGATATCAGTCTACAGTAGCTTTCGGGAATTTTCTGGTTGCAAAATAGACAGAAATTATAACATTTAGATGCATATGTGTTAACTGTGGGATTTAGCTTTGCAGTAGTATATAAGGCATTTGGTTTAAAGGTGTATGAAAATTCTGCATTCGATCCCATTTTTTCCGCTTCACCTTACTTCATTTGGTGATTATCCATCATTTTAAAAGGAATTTCTGTACCCTCCTAACACAGAAAGAGTATTAAAATTTTGGAAGTTAAACAACCACCATAAAGTGATTGTCTGTCACCATCAACTTGAATTGTTCCTGTATTATCAGAGTCCTTGGATTCCATGAATTCACCTGTTACAGTTTCATATGAGAGCCTGAACCTTCTCTGAGCTAATTAGGAAAGAGTCAAAACATGGAAGCAGCATATGAACCTGTTGACCTTAAACAAACAGCAAGATATCTCTCCAGCAAAATGGGTATGTTTTAGGATAACATACGGGGTAGTGGAGAACTACACAAGTCCAAAGAAACAAGGGAAAGGAAGCTATTTTATGAACCTGGGAGGAACTATTGTAAGCAAAGTGTCCATTAGCAGAAACTGGAAGTTCTAAGTACAGGGACTTTTCATTGTCTGAGCTTTGACAGTCTCCCCCTGGCTGAGCTGTTACTGTGCAAGGAGGAATCTTTTCTTCCTCTAGCTTAGGTAGAAGAGTAGCCTCATCCTGTCAAAGATATGGCCTTTGTCTTTTCCTCTTGGGGTCAGTAGTGTGCATTGAGTGACAAGTGCTTGATAGTTCTCTCTTCTAGCCTCCGGACTCCATTCTAAATGTATTAATTTTCATAAATCTAAATATGAAGATTCATATTAGATAGACAATTCAGGATAAAAATAACATTAGGTATAATTGAAATAAGTATGCATAGCATAGGTTGTGAAAAAAAATGCACTCCATTTATTTTCCTCTGCATAATTCCATTTCCAAAGTTCTCTCCGGTTATTTTTTATTTAATAAAAATTTATGTTGACCTATCCCAGATGCTTTGCTAAATTTGGGGAGTGCAATTAATTCAAACATGCCTGGTCAAAGAATTGCCTATTACAGTGCAAGAGAATAAAAACAACCTATAAAATTCTATGCAAACACGAATATGGTATAACATAGTGATATATAGTAAGAAAAGTGGTCTTTGCCCTCATTTCTGGCATAGAACTCTTAAAACACTTGAAATTTCCTAAGCGATGAAAACCTTGAAGATGTCTTTTGATATGTAAATGAGGTGACTTTAGGACCTCACCCAAGGATGAGATCTGGTTGTTAGGGGAACCAGCCTGGTGTTTAGTTGGTTGGAATTTTCTATCAACCCTCTGACTTACAGGGAGAAAATAGGAGCTGGAAATTGAATCAGTCACCAATGACAATGTTTATATAATGAAGCGTCCATAAAAAACCTAAAGGATACAGTTCAAAGAGCTAGATTTCTGAACACATGGAGACGTGGGGAGAGCGATGTGCCTGGAGGGAGCTTGAATGCTCTGTTTCTTTCCCCATGCTTTTCCCTACACCTCTTTTCTATCTAGCTGTCTTTTTAACTTTTTATAACATACTGGTGGTGATCCACTACATAGAATATTTCTCTGAGTTCTCTGAGCCACTCAGCAAAATAATCAAACTGACAGAGGTGGGTGTGGAAACCTGTGATTTCTAGTCAGTCCACCAGAACCACAGGTGACAACCTGGGCTTGCACTAGTGTCAGAACTGGTGGTGGCAGGCAGTCTTACAGGACTGAGCCTTCAAGCTGGGGCATCTGATGCTATCTTCAGGTAGATAGTGTCAGAATTGAGCCTCTAGTGCCTGAGAATTGGTTAGCGGTGAATGGGGAAATCTCACCACACACTAGAATTTGGGTCAGACAAACTTTCATGTGCCTATGAGTAACTGTCTTAGCGGGTAATGGTTAGCAAATCCAGTTTGCCAAGAGAAAGAGTTGTATGACAGAGATGAACAGTCGATGTAAATGGAAGGAACTATAAAAGCCTATAGAAACTAAGAAAAATATCAGGGAGTGAGAAAATCTACATTGTAAAAAGATTCTGATATAATGCAAATCACATGTACATTAAAATTTCACACAAATTGGAAATTATATATTTGATAGAGTCAATCTGAAGAGCTTAAAGGCAACCAGGTATCATCATCAAAGTCCTTTAAGAATAGAGAAAGCTCAAAGAAATTTATTCTGGGAAATACAAAAAAAAAAGAATTTAACACCAATTGAAAATATTTCTATAGTATGACCTTGTAGATAAGGAGATTATTTAGTAAACGTGTTTAGTTTATTTATTTTGTTTTGGTTTTAAACAAATCAACAACTCCCTCTCTTTTAATGTAGTATTCTGTTTCAGAAAAATAATTCTAGGTAATCTCTAATCTGCAAATGAAACTCAAAAGCTCATAGTAGTTTATCTCCTGAGATTCCTGAGATTATAATTTGGCATTGTCTCTTTCAAAAATCAGGTTTGGCTGTTAAAGAAATAAAAGGATACCATATACTCATTGCATGTTAAGTTTTACATTTTATGCCATCTGTTCTATGTTTTGAATTTATAAAAATTAGTTTTCTAAGAAATAGCTTTGAATTGTTCATCTTCTGAGGAATAAAATCAATGAGGGCTTTTATCTGAGGAAGGACTTCATAATAGTGTTCCGGGTTGGTCAAGAGGAAGGACTACTCAGGGCTTTAGCAATATTGGGTCAGTCGAATTTCAGCAAATTTGGGAGAATAGTTGCTCAAGTATGGTGCTTGGAAGAAGAAGGGTTTGGTGGCTGTCTTGGGTAATTCAGATATTATTAAGAAGAGTGAATAAAGACAGTCAAGAATAGTTAAAGACAAAATTTACATACAAAAGATCATGAAAGGAAAAGCTCTACAGAACAAGGGTGTACAGGCACCACAGTGAAAACTTCTTGGTCCTGCCGTGCCTTTCACAATCAGCAGGATACTTTAATGTAGGTGTAACAAGTATAATATTTATCCAGACATCCCCGTTTATTAGTGTAAACCCAAGTGTAGCAGAAAATTTAGTTCCTTAATTCTAAACTACCCTAGAAGTTCTTTAGTTTGTGTTGTGGTTAAAAATAGAAAGAAAACAATAGTGCAGGTTTGCAGAAGCCTAAACCAAATCATGTAAGAGATCCTTACAATGGAATGTATTGAATGTCTCTATTGTTGCCCTGAGTCTCAACACTCCTGTCCTTGTTCCCTAACCCCAGGATGCCAAGAACTCTGTTCATTGTATGTTGCCTCTCCACATCTAAATGAGGGCAGATTTGGCCCATTGTTGCTCTCAAAGTCAAAAACCTAAGCCTAATTGTCTGGTGTTATAACTGAATTCTGTTCTTTTAAAATATACATTAAAACCCTAACCTCAGAATGTAACTGTATTTGGAGAAAGGACTTTTAAAGAGGTAATTCAAGTAAAATTAGGATGGGCCCTAATCCAGTATGACTGGTGTCTTTTTAAGAAAAGTAATTTAAGGCACAGACAGGACACAGACCAAGGGATGATGGTGTGAGGAGGGAGAAGTTGGAGAGAGTGTTTAATTATCTGCTTTACTGTTAATACGGTTAAGAGGAGGCAGTTTTTTGTTAACCCAAGGAAATAGACAGGTTGCTGTCATTTTAATTCTCTCACATATCGTGGGCATGTACGATCTTGGGTTTGTGCTGCTCTCCAGAGTGAGAAAAAGCATTGCAAGTGTTTGCGGCTGTTGATTAACTATCAGAGCTTTCTCTGTGAGCTTTCTCTGTGTGAACACTTGTTTTCAACCAAAAAGATAATTTCAGAGACAATTCATCACTGAATATTAAAATTAATTTGAATATTATTAGCAAACTATCCAAAAAACCAAGGACAATTATCAGAAAAAATTTTTTAACACATACTTATCTTCCTAAAATAAAATGTAAACGTTTGCTTTGTCTGCAGAAAATATACACAGAAAAAATCTAGTTGGAAACTAAAGTTCAAAGGAATAATAGATAATTTGGCAAAACTATGAGCCAGCTGCTGCCTTACATGTCTACTGTGTTATTATGAATATCAGGAAAGAAACTGAATATTTTGGTCAGCATCTAACAATTCGTACCTCTGTAACATTGTTCTTTGTTATTCAATAAGATAAAACCCAAAATCTCAATAGATCAATAGACAGAGGATTTCAAACAGACATTTCATAGACTTAAATCCAAAATATCTATGAAATATACTCAAACTTGCTTTTATAAAAGTCATATAAAATATAACTCCTCTCCCCAATGTTTGAAGAAATTAAAACATTTGACTATATATTACATCAGTAATGGTGTTGATTAACACATATATTATAACACAGTATTTCAGGAATTTAAATAGTTTTAGACATTTGGGGAAGCATTTCGTAATATCTCATTTTAATCCACATATATACTTGTCCTTGGTATTTTTACTTTTAGAAATACATCCTACAGATAAATATGTACATATATATAAGATATAGCAATGCTTATTGCTTCACTGCTTTTAAACAAAAAGTTTAAAACAACTTAAGTGGCCATTTACTGAAAACCTGTAAAAACAACTAAGGCAGGTTCTTATATTGGGATTCTTTTATGCCATTAAAAGGGACAGCAGATACAGTGTGTAGGAATAGAGGACAAAAACACATGTAAAGAAGCAAAGAAAATTTGCAATCAACATTAAGCTACTCATTTTACTTTATGGATTTAAAAAAATACATATGCCCTACGTTTTCCATCAGCTACTATCGATTTTACTGCGCCCCACCCCGCCACTTACCACCAAACTTCAAAGAATTGCCTTGACCCACTGTCTCTACATCCCTTTTCTTAGTCTCTCTTAAACTGCTTTAGCCAGCTTTGACCCCATTGCACTCCCTTGGTAAGCTCACCAAAGACGTAAAATTGGCTAAATCTAGTGATCAATTATTAGTTTTTCTCTTATTTGACCTGTCTGATTGATGAACAGCAGATACCTGACATGATCATTTTACTTTCCTAGAAATTCTTGTTACATTTGCCTTATGTTTTACTTGCCATACTCTTATTTTTCTACTTTTCCTAGCTGATTATTCAGTGCTTTCTAAATCTTACTAAATGATTTCTTCTCACCTTTTAATATCGAAGTAACTAGGGATCATCTTTTCCACTTCTTCTCTCTATGCACTCAAGTAATATCTATCATATATTGAGAACTCTCTCCGAATCCTATACTCTACGTACAAATAAAACGTTCGCCTCAACATTACTACTTTAGTATCTAAATCAGTCTCTTAAATTGAACATATCTAAAACTGAGCTGCTGTTCTCTTGCAAATGCATTCTTTAAACAATCTTCTTACAAATTAGTGGCAACCACACTTTTTCTATTGCTTAGTCCAAATTATTCAAGTCATCCACGACCTGTGTTTTCCTTTTATACCAAGTTCAATTCATCCAGAAACCTTATTGGCTCTGCCTTCAGAAATTTTCCAGGATGTGATTTCTCACCCTCTCCACTGCTATCACTCTGGTCCAAACCACCATTATTTCTTTGCTAGATTATTGTAACTGGTTTCTTGTTTATTCTCTCGCCTAACTACTTCCCAGTTCAAACCTGCAGCCAGACTAATTCTGTGAGATTTAATGGAGATTACATCAATGTTATGCTCAAAACCCATAGTGGGTTCTTTATCAATTGTAGGAAGTGACCATAACTAACAATGCCCTGCTGATTATTCCTCCTTCTCATCCAGTCTGACTTCCTCTTGTTTACCCCTCTGGTCCCCTTACTATTTCGCAAAGACGCTAGAGATATTCCTACCACAGGACCTTGACACTTCCCATCCCCTCTGCTTGATATTTACTGCTCTTAGATATATTCATATGGTTCACTCCTCAGTTAAGTCTTTCTTCAAGTGTCACATTTTCATGAGCCAAACTGACCACACCATAGGAAATTTCAAATAGTTCCATGTGGAGATCCCCATCTCACTTCCCTTTTATGCTTTATTTTTCTTCATAGCACTTTTTGTCATCCAGATACTGTGATATATACTACTTTTTCTCATTTGTTTCTTTCCAGTCATAGGTAAGAGCAATGTGGATTTTTGTCAGTGTTGTTAGAACCAAGAACTGTGCCCAACATTAGAACATTGTTAATACTTTTAATGATTATATCTATATATACAATAGAGTTCCATTTGTACAATTTGCATATGTATAATAAATACAGATATGCATATGTATATATGCATATATGTATATGTGTATGGGTGTGTGCATATGTAAGGGGAAAAAGAAATAAAATAGTTTCATTACTGAATAACCATTAAACCAGAATGTGATGCTAAAAAATTGCAGACTGCTACATACATGTTCTCAAGATAAACCATAACAAGTCCTCAAGTAAGAGGCATACACAACATTTGTCACATATAATTCATCCTACTTTCACCTGGTAGTTCAGAGGGCCATTTCCTTGTGCAATTGGCTTTATGCAAAGGAAAAGTAAACTTCTCATGCATCTAAGGCAGGAGGTAGTTTTAAAATTTGAGAGAGAAGTCCACAGAAGTTAGTCTCCTACTTTTTTATAGAATCTGGGAGAAAGACAACCTGAGCCCTAAAGCTGGCAAGAGGCCTATTTAGCTTTTAAAAAGATTTATTTACATACTTTTCAAAGAAATAGGTAAGGAGCTAATAGGTTTTCTAGTAAATAACCTAAGAAATGGCTCAAGTTAGCCAATCTAAATTTTAAAATGATTTGATTCATTCTTCAATGTTTTATAAATTTTATTAAATGACAATTTTGTCTCTAAAAGTTTGTGGAATTTATACTGGTAATATTTATTATCAATATGCTGCTTTTTAAATTAATCTTTGAGAAAATTGAGGAAGATTCTTGAGAGATAACCAGATTATTAATTTGTATAATCCAACTGTTCAATCTCAATTACATAATTTATCACCAGCTATCATTTTTTTCCAGTGAGGAAAATTAAGTCTGCAAGACCAAAATATTTTGGGGACAAAATTCAGGGTCCCAATGAGTGATTCAAAATGGAGGGAACAAAAATCTTATTTTTAAAACACAACTCTACCTAACGCAATGAGTATATTGCATACATGTAAGTGTTGAGGTTAAATCATAGTGCAGAAATGCTTCTTCCTCTGTTCCTCTAACTAAATTCAGTAGGCTCATTTTAACCCACAATGGATAACATTTCTGATTACTCTCCTTTTCTTAGATCATGTTATATTTGTCAAAGAAATTTATTTTAGTAAAATAAATGTCTAGTTCTTTAAACAATCTGAATTTTTGGTTTAATCTGGTCTTTGTCAGGAAGGACTCGCAGAGTATGGTAGTCCTATAGTGTGGGAAGGGAGTACAGGAGCCTTGCCCCTGATTCATTTATTCATTCATTCATTCATTTATATTTTATTTTATTTTTTTATGGTGACATTAGTTAATGAAATCCAATAAGTTTCAGATATATGCTTTAATGGTAAGGCATATATATATACTACACTGTATTCACATCCCATATTAGATTTCTTTCTGTCACCACATATTTGACCCCCGTTTTTAACTTCTCACTTTCTCCTTGTCCAGCCAGCTCCTATTTCTAACACCTCAGAGCGGTGGGAAAAGAAGGAGGAAGAAGAAAGAGAAATAGCAGTAAAATCTTACTTGACTAAAACAATTTAAAATGGACTTCGGTCTCTCATCTACATGACACATAAAACCGATTCTTTTTTTTAAATTTCAGGTGACATGTTTATGTCTTTTTTGGAGATATCTTGCCAGTGATGCAGTTCTTCCAGGAATGAAACAATATTTTCAGTCTTTTTCTACTAAATTTATTTTCCTTTCCAAGTAACTCTATGAGCAGGATCTAATACGATCTCACACTGGGATTCTCTCATGCATGGCTTAATCTGTCCCCAGAGAGCCAAATCCCCTCTGGTTCCTTTCAACAGCTACACATACTCTTTCTCAAACTCTAAAATCAGCTCTCAAGTGTTAAATACTAGGCCGTTGGATCTCTCAGCATCAACTGTAGTAATCTTATCCCTGTGTTCTGGGTGAGCTATTTTAAGCTTCCTTCTCTAGTCTTGAGTTGGGGGGAACATTCTCTACCTTCCAAAATTGTAGAGGGAGGAAATCTTAGAAAATCATCAGCTCTCTACAGATAAATTATCTCCTAAGTTTTTCAATAATTTTTATTTATACCTTTAATATGAGTTATAATTTTAAGAGTGGCAGAGCTGGTTTTCAATGTGTTGCTTGAAGACTTGAAATTTTGCTTTGGCAAATAACCATTGTATGTCATCTCAGTATGTGTTGCCTTGGGCTAAATTAAAAATTAGAAGAATTAGAGAAGACAATATAGATAGATCTTGAGAGTATCATGCTAAGTGAAATAAGTCAGACAGAAAAAGTTGAGAACTATATGATTTGATTTATATGGGATTTAAAACTGAAAGCAACAAGCAAACAAGATAAACAGAGACTCATGGACATGGACACTGGGTTAGTGATTACCAAAGGGAAGGGGGAGGGGGAAGATAGGGTTAAAGGGGTGAAATATTGGATGACAACATTTCAAAAAGAAAATTTAACTTTGGGTGGTTAACACGCAATGCAGCATGCATATAATGTATTATTGAATTTTACACTGGAAACTTATTTGATTTTATTAACCAATGTTGCCCCAACAATTTTAATCAAAAATAATAAAAATTCCAACTCTGAGTATATATCAAAAAATAAAAATAAAAACAAGATATTGAAAATACATCTGCATTTCCATGTTTATTGCAGCATTATTCACAATAGCCAAGGCATGGAACTAACTTTAGTGGCAGTGAAGGGATGAAGAGATAAGGCGATTATATATGTGTGTGTGTGTGTGTGTGTGTGTGTGTGTGTGTGTGTGTGTAGTAATATTATGCAGCCATGACATTGAAGGAAATTCTGCCATTTGCACCTGCATTTATGGACTTTGAGGGCATTATACTAAGTGAAGCAAATCAGACAGGAAAAAAGACAAATATTGTATAATATGCTTATATAGAGAAAGTAAAAAAAGCCAAACTTGTTAAGACAGAGTAGAATGATGGTTACCAGCAGCTGGGGGATGCACTTTAAGGGTGTGAGTTTGTAACCAGTAGATAATTATGAGTTCTGGAGATCTAACACATAAATAGTGATTATAGTCAGCAATACTGTATTGTAAACTTAAAAGGTGCTAAGAGACTGGAACTTAAATTTTCTCACTACACACACACACACAAAAATATGTGATGTGATAGAGGCCTTAGCTAACACTATGATGGTGACCATTTTGAAATATGTGAATGTACCAAATCAACATGTGGCATACTTTAAACTTAATGTTACATATCAATTATATTTCAATATCTGAAGGCAGATTTTATTTACCTATTTTTATTGGGTTTTTTCATGTTTGCAGTAAAAAGCACTGCAACGAAGTTAAGTTCATTTTGTGTTGTTGTAATATGTATATGTATATGCGTAAGCAAACTCATGTGTGCTCTATATCTTTCTATATATTTTACTTCCAAAGAATCTCTTTGCTATTTTCATACCGACGTGAGTTAATATACTGCATTCAATAATTAAAGACAAAATTAGCAAATCACTCTCATTTGCAGCGATCATCAGCATGTTACTATTTCTCTAACCAGATAAGCAATGTGTTCATACATTACAGCCTTGGGGGTATATGCCATTAATTACACATGCCCAGCAGCTGACATGTGATTAATTAGAAGTGGGAAAACTATTCTTCAGGTGACCAGAAAACTACTTCCACTTGTCAATGTTTATCTCTTTCTCAAAGTTGAGTTATTCCCCAAGAAGATATAGGAAATAGTATTAAAAAAAAGAAAGCTGACCCAGAAATTCTGACAATCAAGTTCCTAAGTATATTTAGAGGATCAATACCAAAGCTATTTGAGAAATCAAATGAAAAGTATACCAAAAAAAAATTACAGGCTAATTTCCTTCATAAATATTAAAGAAAAATATAAGAATTTTTTATTGTATGGTTTAAAATATCATAAATAAAAAGTTTCTATATTAAGGATTATGGACTAAAAATTAAAACATTCTTTCCATACTTGGGTTACTTCCAAAAATGCAATTTAAAGTCCATTCTTAATCTTACCATGGTAAGGCTTTCAGATTTTCTTTTATTTTGAACCTCATTGTTTTCAAACTGAATTTATGCCTCAGTGTAAATTCAATTGCAAATTTTTCTTTAAACATGGACTCACAGACTTTGGATTTTTATTTCATACAAAATTACTCAGTCATTGTATTGGTATTGAAATTCTCCAATCATCTTATAGTCATAAAATCAAACTTTTTATAGAACTTAAAATTGTTAAAGACAAATTAGTTAATATGTACCTTTATACTTGGAAAAATTTTAAATACAAAAATATATCAGAACTGTTTTTTTTACTGATGACTCAGCTGAAAGCTAAATTGTTCATCTACTATATAGAATCTCAAAAATTAATGTTGTTAAAAGTAACAAATTATTTCAAACACCTACATAAATACACACAGACACACATATACATACTCATCGGTTATTATAGTAATAGTTTTAACACATCCATCATGTCTTTGCACATTTTCCTGGCCCCTTTTCTCATTCTAGCATTGACTTTGTTTCTATTGTGTTTTAAATTTGGCATCTCATTTCATAAGTCTCTTTAGCCACTATTTTGGCCTTATTTCATACTTTACCTTTAACATCAGGCTTATTTCAAACTTTAAGGTAATGAAACTGTCTAGACTTGGAAAATTACTTCTCAGGCTTTTTTCAAGGATGACCCTAGGGGTTTATTCCCAGCTAGCACTGGTACTAGTTTTACCTAGGCATATTGGAAAGAAGGGAAAGAAGAAAAATGTTTTCTATTTGCTTAACTTCTGAAGTTATAAATACATGCTGCCAACAAATTCAGTTAGTATGCAGGAAACGAGGTGCATTATTCCTTGCATCTATATAGATGTAGAACAATTACAAGTTTTGCAATAACTTACCTTGAAAAAAATTATACTTATACAAAATTATATACTTTATAAGTCATATATGTATAAGGCAACAAAGAAGCTGTAAACTTTACAAGAGTAGCCAAATCCCAAACAAATGTTGCTAAAATTGAAAATTTCACTTGTCATGTCATTTCAAAGAGATACTAGTGGTGAGGAAGACCGTCTGCCAAATTTGGAATGACTGAGATAATGCAGGGTACCTGTTCAGTATCACTTAACATTTCTGCAGAAAATACTACCTTTTAATGATGGAGTGTGCACAATGTCTCTGACCGTATACCAAACTGTAGTCAATTCATTTTACACTTGCATGAAAAAAAAATTGTTATACAAGTTTAGTTCCTCATACTTTTGATGACATGGTTAACCATAACATTAAAATAATTTAACGAAAATATTGTATGCCAAGAGACATTACCTCCATTCTTCATTAGTAATTTTCGAGAGTTAATTATAGATTAATAGTTGGTAGTAGTAAAAAAGCCTCTTGTAGGACATTTATGTTAAAGTTAATATTACATTACTACTGAGTCAAATTCAACTCTAAGAGATAGTAATTCATGGCAGGGGATATCAGCTTTTGTTCAATTAATCAAAATATTTAGAAAATCATGGAAATTTTTATAAATGTTTCTGAGATAATTTGAGAATTTCTGTATTTGTAGAGTACCCCATCTCATAAATTTCATACTGTGCTTTTGTCTTTATAGGTGCTCCTTCTCACTAAATATAGATAAGTGGTAATTAGCATTAGAAAAAGCCATTAAACATGAGGGAAGATAAATATAAAAACTGAATGCCATGTGCACATTATAATTAGCAAAATAAAAATATTGCTAATTCTTTAGTTTTCATGATTAATATGGCAAAATGTTTTCTGACTAACATGAACTAACCTCTATGAACTAAAGTTTTACTAGAGAATGATCATGAAAACAAAACATATCATTAAAATTGGAAGAATAGCTAGTAAGAGCACAGTCTTCTAAAACAGAATTTCTTTTAAGGATTTTTTTAAAGGACAAAATATTAAGAACAATTTAAAATGCTTAAAGTTTCTTGTGCCAGTATTAAAATAGTAAACATGTTAAAATTTTTTTAAAAAACAGAAGATAAAAATAAATGTAAACTAATACAGCTATTAAAACTAAATTACACATTGAAAGTGATGGTTTCTATAGGCCTCTAAGATTATAGTCTTCAACTATTTTTAATAATGTCATATCATAATATATTTTAATATTTATAATATATAATTAATACAATAATATATAATAACGTGTCTTCCCAATTACAGGTAAACATCAAGATCAGATCTTTATTTGAAATGTCACTTTGTAAAATAAATGTTATTCGGATAATAACATTTGTTAATAATATTTTTTAATGTTCTTTGAGTGAAAGTAAGAAAAATACACAGCTTTTTAAAGAAAAAGTTAATTCTATAGAATATATTCTATGTGATACATTTTCCCTATGTCTCCTGTGTCACTAAGGAAAAAAGGCTCTGGATTAAGACTAAACAGAACTGTGTTTTAATCAGAGGTGTTATAGTAAGTAATAAGCTAATAATAAGCTTAAATTCTCTGGGTTTTAATTTGCTTGATATAAAAAGAAGGGATTTGTACTACATAGCATCTATTCTTAAAAATTAAGAGTCTATGTAACACTTTAGTAATTGCATTCCTCACCTAATTTCTAAGTATGTTAACATCTGTTCAATTTTAATTGATAGTTTTTATTTTTTAGAATTCGTATATTTAATTTTCTACTGTTTATACACTCTGGAGAGCTATTTTGAAATTGATGATTTATCTAAAAGTAAATAGTGTTAAAAATAAAAATTTTGCTGAATAAGTCTTAAGATTAAAAAAAGTAAATGTGAAAAATTCTAACATCCGTGAATCTCTGGAAAATATGTACTCATAATAATTTTATTAAATTAACATATAATCGGAGAATTGTGTGTTCTACTCTGGGTTCATCCTCTTAGTAGCTATAAAACTTGGACAACTAATTTTTCTTTTGTCATTAATCATATCCTATAAAATGGTATTATAATGTGACTATTAGTCTTTTTACATCATTTTGAAATATTTTCTCCTCTGCATTTATCTCTAATTATTAGACCTGCCATAAAAAGTTGATTCAAATAGATAGTTATTATTATTATTGAGTGGGAAAGATGGGTTATATAATTGGGAAGAGACAGGAAGCTTATTTGACCCAAAGCTGTTTCAGGTGAGTTTCAAAATAGCTTATTGGTCCAGAAAATCAAGTTGTGAAATTACACTAAAAAAATGATCGCCTAAAACTACATTCTCCAAATAGGCACATACACATGCACACACATACATGCACACACACACATACACACACACACTACATTACTATGTTTGAAAGACTTTGTTACTAGTCATACATAATCACTTATTAAAGGCAAGTCAGTTATATTTATTAATAATGGCTTAAAGACAACCATTAAATGTTTAGGTAATGATAGTTACTACTAACTCAGCTACATTGAGCAGATAACTATACATTAAGAATAATCCACCCAACATCTAAATTCATATTTCTCTCAGAAATGTCATGGAGCTTTCTCCAAGATAGATAATATGGTAGGCCATAAAAAATTTAATATGGGAAAAAATTTTACAATGTAAATTATTCATTTGCATGGAATAAAATTTAAATAAACAGAAAGAAACAGGAACTTCAAAGATAAATGGAAATTAAGCATCACACCCTTAAAATAACCAATTGGTAAAGGAAGATATCAAATGAAATTTGAAAATATTTGGAAACTAAAGAAAATAAAGATACACATTAAAAAAAAAGTTATGGGATACCACTAAAGCAATGATTAGAGGAAAGTATATAGCTTTAAATTCTAATAATAATGAAAAATGGTCTCAAATCAATAACCTGAGCTTTCACCTTTAGACACTGAAAAAATAAGAGCAAATTAAATCTAAAGAATATAAAAGGAAGGGAACAATAGTCAGAGTGACAATTAATCAAACATAGCATAGAAAACAGTAGAGAAAAATCAGTATAAACAAAAGTTGTTCTTTTGAAATAAGCAACAAAATTCATGGATCTTTAGCTAGACTGACACAGATGAAAAGAACTAAGGTTCAAATCACCAAAATCAGTAATTACAGAGAGAACATTTCTACTGAATTTACAGAAATAAAAAGGAGTATAAAGGTATACCTTTAACAAATGTATACCTATACATTGCGTAAGTTAAAATATAATAGAAATGCAAAGCAAACCACAGAAATTGTCTTAAGTAATAGAAATTTTAAATAGACCAATAACAAACTGAGAGATTAAATTAGTAATTCAAAACTTCCCACAATGTAATCTCCAGGCCCAGATACCCTCATGGTGAATTTTACAAAATACATAAAGAATATTTCATTCCAATTTTTTACAAACTCTCAAATAAATAGAAGAGGAGGAACATTTTCCAATTTATTCTATATGGTCAGTATTACTCTGATCTCAAGCCACAGAAAAAATGCTACAAGAAAAGAAAATGACAGACTTTGTTGCTGATGCACACAAAAATTCCTCGGCAAAATATTAGCAAATCAAATTCAGCAGCATCTTAAAAGGGTTTATACCTATGGCCAAGCAGTATTTATCCCAGGTTTGTTTAACATCTGAAAATCAATTAATGTCATATATCATATCAATAGAATAAAAGTCATTAATCATGTGATCAGCTCAGTAGGCATAGAAAACGCATTTGACAAAATATAGTAAACATTATGATAAAAATGCTTTATGTACTAGGGAAAAAGAGGACTTCCTTAGCTTAATAAAAAGCATCTATAATACCCACAGTTAACATCACACTTAATGGTAACAGGCTAAATGCTTTCTTCCTGAGGTCCAAAAAAAAGGAATATTCACTCTCACTAGTGTTATTTAATATTTTATTGCAGGTTCTAGCTAAGACATTGATATTAAAAAATTAAATAAAATGCCTTCTGATTGGAAAAGTAGAAGCAAAATAATCTCTATGTCAAGAAAATACTGTCTATTATACTGAAAATTCCCAATAATTCACTAAAAAAGGCTATTAGAAGTAATGTACATATTAAGCAAGCTTGCAGAGTACAAGCTAAATATATAAAAATTAGTTCCTTTATATAAATTTTCTGAAAATAAAACTATATAAATTATCAATTTCTAAGAGTTGAAATCATATACTTAGGAATAGGTTTAACAAAAAGGGCAAAATTTATACAACGAAAACTACAAAAAATATGAAAGAATAAGTGGAAACACATTCATGTCTATGGATCAGAAGACAATGTCAGGACAGAACTAAAACTATAAAAATATAGGAATGATTCTCTATGATTGGCATTAGAGGGGAGTGATTATGAAAAGTGATTGCTAATGGTACAAGAGACTATTTTTAAAATGCTTAAATGATCTAAAACTTATTGTGGTTATGGTCACCCAAGCCCGAATGCTGATTTTTATGGTATGTGAATGTGTCAATGACACTAGAAATTTTCTTAAATATTTGTTTCTTCTTTCATAAACAGCAAGGTATTGCTGATGTCATAAATCCAAAAGCATTGCAGAATAAAAACACATTCAACAGTCTTATTTTCCTAGATATATGCCATTTTTGTTAGGTATTAAATCGTTCTCTGTTTCTATCATCACACTCTGATTTGATGCTAAAGTAAAAAGAGTTTGGTAAAATATTTAGATCAGTAGATTTATACGATCTAGTGTTTTTCTATTCGGTCCTAAAAATCACAAGGAACTCTCTGAAGCCTCCTCAAGATCTTAGATGATGTCACAAGCAATCAGGAAGAGGAGATAAATTGCCCCCTGTTCCTACTTTATTCAGAATAT
Organism: Cynopterus sphinx; assembly: GCA_030015415.1. Classification (NCBI taxonomy): domain Eukaryota; kingdom Metazoa; phylum Chordata; class Mammalia; order Chiroptera; family Pteropodidae; genus Cynopterus; species Cynopterus sphinx. Next base: position 14,231,658 of record CM057379.1, read on the forward strand.
TTGATTGAAGGCTCAACTAAAGTGAAATAACCCAACCGCCAGAAGACTTAAATTTTATTTGGCTGGTCAAACAAATTAGGAAAGAATTGAAACAAGAACTCTAACTGTATAATTCTTTATTCAGTGAATTCGTACTGCAGCCTGCTTGATTTAAAAATATTGAACTGTTTTATACATTACCATATTGTGCAAATAAAAATCTTATTTATAAAACAAGTGTGAACTTCTTCAGAATTTATTTTTGAATATTTATTCTTAATTTGTTATTTTTCTGACCCTTATTACATTAATATTTGTTGAATATTTTTATTATTTTGACCTGTTCTTCTTTGGGGGATCTGGCCATCCCTTCTATTTTAATCATGTCTTTAGGAGCTGCCAAATTCAGTTTCACACTTTGTGGCTGCTAAAACAAAGGCACAGTGATTGTACAGAAATGGGTATAATAACAAGCAAAGGAAGAGTATACACTAACAGACAGGAGAGTGTCTCTTTCCCTTTCTGATAGGAAGCTTTAAGTACGTGGGCCTTGATATGTACATAATTTTGTCTGCATTGGCAAGTTGAACCAACTGTAAATAGAAGCCAAGCTATGAGGCAGTAAATGACCCTTAATGGTGTTTGGATTCCTACCTTCAGTTATATTTGAGTTCCATCTCATAACTGTTAGTCCCACATCTCCAAAACCTCTTTAGAATTATATACAATTTTGCAATTTTTCAGTTGCTTTTTCACCCTTGTTTTATAATTATATAATTCCCTTTTCAAGTAAAAAGTATGGTTGAAAATGTAAAAAATTAATAACAGTCTCCCCTAGAGTGTGCTTTGTGGTTGTAGCAATGTTTTCCTGTGGGTATTTTCTCCATACAATTAATTTGTTTCACTCAAAGTCAATGTTTCAACACCATTCTGGCAGCCATGAAAGCAGTAATGATTCCATGAAAGAAATTCTACAGAGGACAGAGGGTATGATCCTCTTGCCAAACCACCCACTTTAAGCTGGGCCTAGCCTCGAGCCCTGAGACAGTCCTGGTGATGAAAGTCCTCAACACCTTTAGGGTATCGGATTCAAGCCATAATCTGGGGCCCTGGTAGAAAAAAAAAAAGAGGGGGCCAGAGAAAGCACTAAAAGAGAAATGAAGACCATGCCTGACAGCCCTGGAAGGTCCTGAACTCTGAGGGAAACTTGAAAGTTTCCAAGACAATAAAAAAGCAGGGCCTCCTGAGACCTACAATCCAGCGCAGGCCTGTGTCTAAGTGAGGTCCTGAAAACAGACGATATAAAAACATTGTTAATGCAACCGATCTTAGAACATGAACAAATATTAGCATGTGATTCTTGCTTAAAGGAGTTCTGTGTGCTGCTCTGCATGTAAAACAGTAAGTTTGAGATATGAAAGTATTAATTCAATAAATTTTCTTATCCTTCCTATCCTATGTCAGCCACTTGAACTTTTATTAAATTCATTCAGCATTGTTTCCTGGCTTTCTGTAGACACAATTTTGTTCACTGTTACTGACAAACTCTCTAAGAGGGAAAATTAGATGTGACTGCTTTTGTCAAATTTCCCATGATAGAAGGAAAGAAGGGATTGTCATTCAGAAGGTCAAGGGAAGAAGGTCAATGAAAGAGCTGTGAATAGTATGCATTTGTCTCTTAGTCAGACTCACACTATTTGGTGTTTGGCCACAAATTAAAAGGGGTTTGTAAATTTATAAAAGTGCTTATAATATTTGACACAGCTTTTAGTTACTTAAATTCTCTATGCCAAAACTGGAAAAAAATTTATGTAAAATATTTATGAGTTGAAATGTTTACTGGAGAAGTAGCAACATCAATTGATTGATTGGGATTCAAAAGTACAGACAAATTGTAATGGGTCCAATATGCTTAAGTCAATCCTTAAATCTAGGATTTATACATAGGCAGTTACTCCTCTTCTTAATATGCCCTTTCTTCTTGCTATGTGGGCACATTTGGGTGCAAAAAATTTCATTTAGTAGAAGTAGACTTCTCTTTGAAATGTGAAACCATAAGATGAAATATCTATCAATAATATATTTTATCAAAAATTATCATTCAAGTTTTATGTCCTCATTTTTTTATAGTTTTTCAGTATCTTTGATATGTTTTCATTCTGTTTTGAAACTACAAAACTATTATTTTTAAAGGAATTCTTTTATTAAAATTTCAATAATGTTATTTTAATTACAAAAGAATCATGCTTTGTAATAAAAAGTAGATATTTCACAAAGAATTATTTACAAGCCCTTAACAATGATGAAATGATCACGTTTACTCCAATTAAAATATAATTAATGGTAGAGGTTTTTATTTTTAATCTATTGGTAAGAATTCAGAAGATGCACTGTCTTGTATAAAATTAATTTGACAATCATATTTTATATATCTGTTACATATGTGTCAGGAAATAGAATCATTAAATATATTTTTATTATATTCTTCATAGAGTCATCGATGGGTTGGCTAGTTTTTATTTAATTAATATGTGTTAGTTCATTAGCAATCATCTGTATAAAATATTCCTTTAGATTCTATTTTTTAAATTTTTATATATAAACATAATCAAAAGACTATATTTTGTTAATGTTATCATAATGTTTTATCATTCCATCTTATAACTATAGACCCAGGGAATATAAAGAGATAATTTGGTTGGTATAATATTTGAAGACAATTTAGAGTGAATCAGTGTCTCTAATTATCCGTTAGTCATTGTTGCTTATAAAATCTACCCAACACCCAGTTCCTTAGATCACCACTTGCTTAACTCACAATTCTATGGTTTCACTAGGACTCTTTATGCACCTGTGGTCAGCTGCGCTATTCTTAGCTTGGCCATTTTACAATTTGGGCCTCTTGGGTTTTGAGTTCTGAGTTGTACTGATCTGCCTCAGCCCCTAGGGATCATTCATCTTCCAGCTGGCCAGCTCAGATGGTTCACCCAGAGACAGGGGTCCGATGAAAGAGCAAATGTGTATATAGCCTACTGAGTTCTAGACTCAAAAGTGGAACAGTGTAACTCCTGTCACATTCTGCAGGACTGAAATTGTCACAAGGCCTGTCAAGATACAAGGGAAGGAAAAAAAGACTGCGCTGTTTGAAAGCAGGAGGTTCAGAGTCATATTGTAAAACATGTGGACACAAGAAGGACTGCAGAAATGGCACAGTTATTGTACTTAGTCTACCCTAGTGCTGAAGTCTGACTCTGAATGAGACATTATAGTCTCCCAAAATGCTGTACCCCTTAGCTTACCCTCTGCTCTCTCACAATAGCCACTACAACAAAAATGCATATGTTGCTTGGCAGAGGGATTTAGAGACCTGAATCTCCTCTCCACAGGCTGATGATTTATGTGACGGGTGATCTTTATCCTGAGAGATCTCTGTGAATATCTGGCATTATGGCCTTTAGCATCTGCTTGCAAAATACGGGGACACATAGAATCCACAGCCATAGTTGTACCTTAGGTTAATGTTCAATGTTATAAAACAGTCTAAAAGAGAAGGCCTTTTTTACTCCCACACCATAAAATTATCACCATATTTAAAGAGAACTACATTACACATGCTCATACATGCACACAATGATTTCCCTCTCTGTCCACACTTCCTTGCAATTTATTTTTGCAGTTTCTTTCATCAAAAGAAGATTATTTTCGATATCCTTAATAGGTGCTGGTCTTGTGTCTTACCCTGATCAACATACCTTAGTTAAAATGGCAGCATGCCAATTCTGAACCTGGGCATTAAAAGAACTTGCTTATTTCCACTAGGCTTCTTGGAACCCTGCTCTGCTGTGAGTGCAATACCCAGCCACTTGATCACACTAGGTAACAGCTAAACAACCGCTGGATATGGGAATAAATCCAATAGAAATAAGCCAGTCCAAACTTAGAAATATGCCAGTCCAAACTAACCCGTCAGGTTACCATAGACACTTGAGTGTACCCAACTGTGATCACTCCAATCTGAGTCTGATCCTCAACAATGCCCAAAGGCCAAAATATTTGTGAAAAAAAAAACAGGTCTAATATTAAACTACTAAATGTAAGCATAATTTTTTATTAACAAATCCAAAAATAACAAATCTCGTGTAAATATGGCAAAAATTAGGGAAACTTAAAGATAATTCTTCAGATATACATTAATAACTCATTGGCTAGGAGATGATTTTTAAAATTTTGTACTCTTTAAGTACTTTTTTTTAATTCTGTGCAATTTTTGGTCTTCTCTAGAATTTTAATGTTATTTCTCAAAAATTGATTCTCCAAATTGGACCAAATGGATTGACCAGTATGCAGAATAAGTGCATACTGATAAATTCCTTTAGGACACTGATATTTTCAATTATAGCTTAACATATACATTGCCAAGATATTTAGTTATTAGTTTTAATTCTTCTTCGCTAGACCTATATTTTGCTTTAGTCGGATCAGATACACTATGAATTTGAATTAGACCTCCCTTGTTTTTTTCACCTGTCAAACTCTATCCTATTATAACAACATCAAAAGCTTAACTGTCTTCCCTGACCTAATTTTTACTCAAGTGGCCAGATAAAAGGGAGTGAAAAATAAATTATGAAACCATCAGTTGCAGTACAAGAATGTAAATATGAAAAGAGGTTAATGAGAGGACAAAGATCAAACAAGCTCAACCAAAATAACAAGCTTACTCTTCTTAATGATTGCAAATGTTCACAAGTCTTTTACTTTTATCCTGTAAAATAAGACATCCTAAAACACAATGAATTATATTGAAATATGAATGAATACTTCCTCATGGCCAGGGTTCAATGTCCTTATATTTTCATTGGAAGCTTGTTTCTTCACAAGTCACCCTACAGCAAAGCTTTGTATCCAATCACAGGGGTTATTTTTATTTTTTTATCTGACCATTTATTCGAAAGACTTATTCAGTAGTACTACAGGTGAACTTTTTATACATTTCCTTTATCAGAATTGTGTGAGCTTACAATTACTTTCCCACACACAACTAAAATAAAAACATCAGATGACCTTGTGACAGAAGAGACCACCTTACCTCCATTGATCAATTCTCTATTGCCATTACACATAATTCATAAAGAACTTCTCATTTCAATATCAGACCTCATAAATTTGGTATATATAAATAATTTTATTAATAAAATAGTAACTGTGTATTTTGGTAAATTCAGTTTTTAATTCCCAAACAATATGAAATGAATTTTAAAAATCACTTTCTTTTTCTGCAACGTGAATATTTCTGTATATAGTTACAGCTGAGTCCTATGGTATATAAAAACATCAAGAACACCCTTACAAATTTATCTCCTGGAAGTAAAATTCTACAATTAAAGCAACTTGAAGATACCTTGATGATATATATTAAGCCTTATATGAAATGTTTTATTTTTTTTTACATTGTGGCATTTTCACAAACAAGTCTGATATACTTTTAACCAGCAAGTAATTGTTCTCTGATTCTGTCTTTGTTTTATTTGTTGTTGTTTTTTGCTTTTTGTTTTTTGCCAAACCTCAGCAGATTCTAGGTTGTATATCTGTAATTTTTCTATTCATTTTTTCCCCCCTCTCACATTTAAAGCTTTACACAGTTTATTGCTCAGCTAAAGTCAGGAAAGCTTCTTTTCTATTCTTATTGAAAGTTTTTAAATGGAAAAGTGAGAGTCTACTTCAGTGATTACCTTCTTGATACATAAGAATCACTTGATGAATTTATTAAAATTAAGTTTCCTTGCTTTACACCAGAAAAGTTTTACCTTTAGATTGAGAGTGGGCCAAAAAGTTCATGTTTGGTTTTCATGATGTTTGTAATGTGCACCAATCTTTGAGTGAATTTAAGCTATCTGTAGCTTTTTAAAAATATGTAAAAACTAATGTTTCATAATAGTAATTTTCCCTGTAAAGTTCTTCTGAGGCTGTGCTCCATTTCCCTAAGTTCTGTGGGCTCTTGGCTATATTTATATACCCTTGCTTTGTTACATTCAGCTGAAAGAATGTGAAAGGTTGGGTAAATATGCTCAATTTGAAACCAGGTAACTCTTGTAATTACGTCCCTTTTTATTGACATGTCTTCTTTCTCTAAGCTAGGGAAAAATGGGAAGTTGGAAATTCTTTCTCTCTTCTTTCAAGGCAATAATGATGTTCTGTCAGAGTGACAATATAACCCAGATTCTGTTGTGTTCTGATATTCTTGCTTATAAGTAGTGTGCATTTGTGTGAGATTTCCACAGAAGTATATGATATATAATGTTCTTCTAAACTCTTTTTTAATCTTTATAAGAAAATACATTCTATAATAATTTATAAAGACAGATATAAATGTTTTGATAATAACTTTATCCAGAGGTTGACTTTAAATATGATTTTAATTTACATATGTGCACTCTCAACACTGCTTGTATTGTAGTTCCCACTTACTCCAACTTTTCTTTAAAAATTAATCAAGAATGAAATCACATTCTATAATTTCTTATTAAGATAAGAAATGATTTCATATAAAGTCTTGATTCAACATTATTTGTTCCAGAGAAACTAAATAATAATGTAATAATAGATCTCATTGTGTCTCAAACTAAAAATGTTAAATTCAACATTTTCTAAAACTAATGACTAATGTTTAGGTTCTTATTCATTTTGATCTGTATTTCATGTATATATCTTTTAATTTAAACATTTACAAATCAGAAAAATACTGCCATAGAATAATACCTATGCGACCTTCTTTTCTAAAGAGGAATCGGAACAAATATAAAAAAAAATACATTTTTAAGATATACAACGAAATAAAAATAGATTGTTACGTTATCCTATGTAATCTGTATAATATATAACTTATTTGTTAAAACAAAATGATTTAACTTTTGGTTCTAATGTTATGGTTGGATACTTTGAAAGTAACAAAGTGCAAATTTTGAAAAATATTTCAAATGACGTCGCTTCAAATGATGCTTCACAAATACTCATTGCATTATTTAGGAGCTTGGGGAATTATGCTTGGTAGACACAAGTGAATACAAAATCTCAGAAGCTCAAAACAGCAAAGGTTCATTTCTTTTCCAGATGTTCCTCTTTGGCAGGATGGGAGCTCTGCTTCCTATCTTCTGTATTCTGGGACCTGGGAAGGTAGGTCAGTCACTGTCTAGAATACTGCAGGTGCGAGTGGCTGAGGGAAAGAGCATGACCATTATGTATAGGCTATTTGAACTTCCATCCAGTTCCACAACACTTCTCAAATGTCACTGAATTAAATAAATCACATGACCAACACCAGTCACCAGAGACCAGAATCACCCAATCCTACTGGGTTCCTAGAACTGAAATGAAAGATTGAGTGCAAATCCTGAATACCACACTGGTTCTATATATCATGATAAAATGTAGTTTAGCTTTTAAACAAATTAATAATATTATAAGTAATTACATAACACAGAACATTTGTATTGGAATTAATCTGATGTGTTATGTTTACTGAATATTCAGACTTTTTTTTAGGTTTAATGCAGTATTTGAACTGTTTCATTTTAGATCATATTTTATTCAAGTATTGCTAAATTGAAATAAGTTTATACTGCTTTGCATGATGCTAGATATCATGATTCCATCTTTCTTGGAAGTTTCATGAGAGATTTGTGACTTTTCTCGTCTGCCTATGTGGTGAGAAGTTTATCTAATCACTATCTTAAGTGTCAGATTCCATAGTGCTGATGCTGCTGCTTAGCCATTCAGTGGAAGTAACTAGGAGAGTTTCGTGTGGATTTTAATTTAGTCCCCATGGTGAGCCTTTTAGTACCTCAAAAGTTAGATTGGTCCTTGAAAAAATGTGGTGGATGAAGAGTTCAAAGGCCAATGTTTTATATGTGCCATTCAATTTCTCTTGATCTCATCCCCTGGAAGGTTATCTCTACAAAATAAGCTTTATTTTTTTATTTGCTATTATTTTATCAAATAAGATGTATTGATGATTTAACTGGTGTAAGACTTTTCAGCATAGCACCTTTTATTTGAAGTCTCAAGGAACAACCAGTTCTATAGCTAAAAGAGACCAGATGTTTTTCAAATAAAGATCCATGAACTTCTGGAGTCTTTAAGGGACTCTATAAGTGACATATTCTCTGGCATTTTTTAGTTCATTGGTACTTTGAAAAGACAGTGTTTTGTTTGGTTTTCAATCCTAATCTAAGAAAATCAGTGTAATACATTCTGAATCATCTAAATGACCATCATAGTAGCAAGGTAAGATAATTAATTCAGTGCCTACAGGTGTGTTTCCTTTTGAATTTATGATTACTTTTCAGCACAGCAGAGATCAAATGAGATAAAAGTGGCAGTACCAAGGACATGTTTAAAGCAATTTAAGAAGAAATACTTCAAAAATTAAGTCATCCTAAGCCATTGCACAGCATTATATTTAAGACAAAGCCAAAGTACTTAAATGGTATAGTGAGGGACAAAGTCATAGGAAGAGTATGGGCATTGCTCAGATTCTGGTTGTGTACATTTGAACTTAAATTATTATTTTATTTCATATCATTCATTAAATGATTTACATATGATGAAAGTGACCTCATTTTTTTAAAAAAAATGTGATAACAAGAATGATAGTGCAAATATTTTTCATTATATTTAAAAATTAATATAAATAAAAATTTTGATTCTTTCACTAGAAAATCATTTCACTATACTACCAACATTTAATTTTAACAAAAAGTATTTTTCACACTGAATTAATATTGCTAATTTGTTATATAATTTTAGTATTGCCTATACCTTATTTATAAACTTGTTTTGAGTTACTGATTTTAATAGCTAAAAGATGAATGAATATAAACTTAATTTTACTATTCTACATTTTAAGGTTTATTGGAATAAAAAAATGTGAAAATTGGAGTCCATGAAAATGTTTGCTTGCCATACCAAAATATGAGTTTAATTAAAACTCATGATATTTTCTTTCCATTAACTTTCTCACCTCATATCTTATTTTCATACCAATTATTTATTCTACTCCAGAAAAATTGGTCTATTTGTTTTCATAGAAGACATATGAGTTATAAGGCCACAGGGTCTTTGCATGTACTATTTCCTCTGTCAGGAATAATTTTCTACTAAAAATTTTATGTCTTTTGTCAAGGATCATACTCTTAGGGAGCACTTTCTACATCATTAGATGTAAAATTGCATTCACCTCAAATTCCTTATTCCTACTTGCTTTTCTCATTTCTTTTCTCTACAGAATGCATCTCCCTCTAGTTTACCATATAGTTTACATATTTATGTTACTTATTCTCTACTCTCATTAGAATATAAACCTGACAAAATGAGGATGTTTGCCTATGTTGTTTTCTGTGTATCCCTGACACAGGGATTATAGAGATTTTTTAAATTAGTTTTCATTCTACCATACTCATTGAAAAATAAATGTTTTTATATAGAATAATTAAATTACTAACTGGAATTATATTACGAAAATTATCCTTTCAAAGTTGTTAAGAGGAGGTAGGACCTAATTAACCATTAACATGTGTAATTCTAATTTATTATTTAGTTAAAGGCAGATGAAATAGATATATGTATCAATGCTTAAGTCAGCGTTCAAAAACTTGAAAATAATTTGAGATTTTTCTTATTTCAAATAAAATATTATAAATATATTAACCTCACTATGATAGAAATCAGAGTTAGTAGTAATTCTGAATTTCCAAACCTGTATGTTTATTCCTTTCTTGTTATTAATGCATTTTGCATATTTTTAATATATATATATTTTAATTTTAATCCTTCTTATTAAATTCCAAATAACTAAGAGGAAGGTGATAAATTTAAATGTGCTTAGTAATAACATTTACTCAAAAAATATTCAGGCAAAGGAATCCAAATAACCAAATTCCAGTGGTAAAATCTACTGTTCCTTTCAGACCGATTTGTGAACAAAATCATGAGGCACAGAAAAAAATCCTTCCTCAGAGGGACATAGTTGACAAATGAAAGATTCTCCTTTCGTGACCTTAAAATAATCTAATATTTCTCCATTATTACACCAAGGAATAGCTGCAGTTTTATTTTTGGTCCCGACTGAATAAGGGCTCACCTTTCGATGGTTGCCATTTTCTGCTTATTGTGCGTAATAACTGACTTGACATTTGTGGTGCTCCAATGTGTCTTTCTTAATGTGAAGGAATCATCTGTGCATTAATGAACTGTCTTGATATATCTGCCAAACCTTTCAAAGAAGCAATTAAGTCCTGTAAGAACTTGTATGAATGGCACGATTTATTGTAATCTAAGCAGAAGAAAAAGTATAAACAAAAAGCAATTAATTTTTAAAGGTGGCAATCAAGGCGTATCATACAAGAACCACATATTGAACTTCATCTACATAGAGCATAATAACAACATGCTATTTTTTAAATGTCTCATCGTATTCCAAATATTACTTTTGGGAAAATGTTCAACTTTATTACCGTTCAAAGATTTTTAAATTAATAAGATACCATTTTCATCAATTAAACTAGGAAACTTAGACACAGAAAGAACATGAATATTCAGGGTAACTAAAGCAATAGTGAAATAAATCCTACTTGACATTGATAATTGCAAGACGAGTAGCAATTATGTTTTTTGTTGATAAATTTTTAATATGTATGAGAAGCCAAAGTATGCCATATACTATGGTTCATAAACTATTCTTAATAAATAACCATAAATATAGTGAAATAACCATAATGCCCAAGGATCACTATGGCATTTAATTTTTTTCACATCTACCATGAAAGCAAACACCTGAAATGTCTAACAGTATAGAAGAGATCGATTAATGTTAATGCACCAATAAAATTGTACACAGTACTTTAGGTGATGTTTACTTGTACAAAATACATTTTCCATTTAACGTATGTTGAACAGTTTTGTGCTAGATCCCACGCTAACTGATTTCTATTCATTCTTATAAGGCTTATTTTAGTTGTAAGATCTAATGTATTCCTCAATTTTCTGACAAAGATCATTTTGATTAAAGTAATATGCTCAGGGTTACACTGTTCATATGTGATGCAGCAAAGACCAGAAACATGTCGTGAACCATACTATTTAGCGATGTTCTAATCTTACTGAGAAAAAAATACTCAAATATACTCTGTGTATAGAGTAAATGCTTAAACTGGATGGCTGTTCTCTAACAACCTTTTAATAATTTTTTTGCCATTATTATTTCTGGTTATATTAGAAATATTCATAAATAGTTGACTTGGGAAGGAGTTATTTGACAATTTATTTTTCCTCCAAAGGTTGTAACAAGCTTCTGGTTTCAGTTAACTTCCTTGATTTAATATTTGAAAATCTGTATCATATTAACTTGGACAGTTTGGTGGCTTGTCACTCATAAGTCTGCATCTTGGAGGGGCTGCCCTCACGCATTGCAGACCAATGTACCATACCACATTTTTAGTGGAGTCTGAAACATAAGGAGTGGCTCTAAATGGGACTTGTAGAAACAATAATATAAATCTATAACCCTTTTTTATGTGATTTGATTGGAGAATAAACTGAAAATGCTGTTATTTAGAAAATATCTTGTAAAATATTATAAAAACACAGTGTTTTATTACATAAATTATTTTTATGGTTCATTCTCTTTACCTGAAGTCATTTTATTTGATTTTTATAGGTCACTTTCAGTGTCAATTTGTCAAAATGCTTTTATTAATTCCTAATACACGCCCTTTTACCACTTACCTTGTACTCGTTTAGAGACATTAATACGATTGGACTATTTTTTTAGTTAAATATTTTCTTATTGTTTTCCTCCTCCATGAGATTATGAATTCTGTGAACACAGAAATACTGTCATGATCACTACTGTATCACCAGGATATAGCACAGTGTCAAGCATGTAATCCGTTTTCAAGATATATTATTATTCAATTAAATGATTAAATGATGAAATGGCTGTCTCGTGTATGTTTATAAAAAATGTGAGTATATTTTTATTGTTGTTAATTAAAAACAATACACATATACGGGAGTCTCCTACTTTTCAAAAGTTCTTGTTAGGCCACTTCACTTTTACAAAAAGACCTAAGTTAGTGCCTGTTTCCACTAACTGATAAAAATCTGAAGAGAATTTTTACTTTCATGAACACTGTCAAAAAGCAAAAATAACGTTTAGAATTCGTTTTGCAGCAGACATGGTAGAAGTAGTGCACAACCCAAGCAGCAAGAGTGGTCCCACCAAGCTCCTTTCCTGCGAACTACTCTCAACATCTCAGCATCAAGCTGCCATAGCTTTTAACTGTGCCTGTGAGCATCCGTGCTTTATCTTGATTTATTTTGTGCGTTCGGTCCTACGATATCAAAAAAAGCCTTAAGAGAGCTCATTAGGGTGTTACACTTTGCATAAAACTGGACATAACTAAGCATTTCAATCATGGTGAATGAAATAAAGACATTGTGTGTGCATTGAATTTTAGGTCTGGGAACACTAAAAAATTTTCGATACAAATTAATGGAAATTGCTTCTTCATTTTATGCCATTACTGTTTATGAAAGGTTTCACAGGGACGCTTTACCTATGACTAGCCGGAAAAAACTGTATTGTAAAAAATTGAGGTGATTGTGTAATGTGCTCATCAAATTGCACTGATTTTCAAAAAACAAAAAACCTATCTAAAGCTCACTTTGAAAGTGGTGATAAGAAAGTTTTGGTTGGTCTGATGAGAAATAGAAGAATATTTTCAGGATGAATTGTCTATAGTATGCTATTTTTCATATAGAAGATTTCTTTGACCTTGCAATCCACTCAACTTTTATTGCATCTTTCTAATTATTTAAGGTGAGCATTGTGTAAGCCAAAGGCAAAAATATTTGACCTTAAAAATATCAAGTTTATATATTGACCAAAGGTAGCTTCTAATGACATTCAGAAATTGCAAGATGTGGGTATTGATTTTTCTATAATTATTTCCATAATTGATAATATAAAGAGTGTTGCCACCATTTCCTAGGCTTTCTTTTTAGAATGTTAGTAGTTTAACTATGATCAGAAGTAAAAACTCACACGTATTAAGGCTAATTACAAATATTTTGCTTCATTTTCTTTATATATTGTTCTAATTTCAATAATCTTGAGGCAAGTTAGGAAACGTTATATTTATTTTCCAGTTTTTCAAAAGATTTTAGTAGATGAGAACAAAGCAAACTGCCACTATGACTTGCCACATACTTTATAAATTTTCTTGGTTATGAACTTAGAACTCAATTTAAGAACAAAACTTTTCAGGGCAATGAAAAATAATTTCGATGTCTTTTTTTAGTAATTACCCAGGTTTGTGAAACTGTGGGATAAAGATGTGAGTGTGACAGAAAGAGATATTTGATGACTTTTTATTTAATAAAGAAAAAATGATATAAATGTAATTGAATTTAATGGCTGAAAATAGACATTGCCTTCTGCTGTTTGCATTTAGCATATTCAAATGAATAGAAAATTTGACCAGGGTAAATTGAACTTATAGTGGTGCTATTTCCACTCAAGATTGGTAAAATAACATATTTTGTCTTCCTTTTATTTATAAAACCAACATATTTTGAGAATGTGTAATGATAAAAAAAAATCTACCAGTAAATAATGTGATCAAGCATGTTTATGCATAAATTAAACACATAAATATCATTTGCTTTGAGGAATGAAAAAATTCCTTTAATCCTTTTCAAAGATTAAATGTGCTTTGAGGTATTTCATAATTTTACTGAGCATAGTTACATAATTTATTTTGCTTTTTACTCTTTACAGTAAAATCATAGTCTTAATATAATATCAATGGAAAAGGCATGATGTACAAATAAAATACTTCTTTCTTCATTTTCAAAATCACTTAACATATTGTGCTTATTGTCATAAAACATCCTGATTTGTTTTGTAGAAATTAAAAACAGAGTTGAATGACATTTCAAAAGAACATGTTGATCTTTTTTCATGCTCATGAAATGAAGTTTCAGCAAACAAAAGCATGCATGATATGGTAACAGTAAGCCTTTGACAAGTTATGCACCTATATTAAACTAAATCCAAACCAATTTCTAAAACTTCTATTCTCCTCAATACATTATTGTAGAATTTCTTTTAATTACAGAAAGTCATCCATTAAGGAAAGGAAATTATTGCTAATTCATATTATATCACAGTCATGACTACAAATTAGTAAAGTAACCATAGCAACATGAAAATATGTTGATGAGAAATATTTTAAGATAAACTGGACAGAAAAATATTCAGAAAAACACATATGCTATAATAGGTGATACATATTTTACATATAAAGAGGTATTATCCATGTAATAACAAGCTATCTTAATTACAATAGTGAATTCTTATATAAATCTAACAATATTTAGTTTATGACAATAAGCAGAACTAATTGGATAAAAGAAAAATTATATATACTTTTCAGGTATATTTAATAGCATAATTTTGAGGAAGGATATGATAAAATTCTCATAATATTTAATGGTAGAAAATTATTTGTAATCATAGGTAGAGTATAGACTATGTGTGTATATTTAAAAAGTCAACAGTGATTATAGTATTGACCATAAAATTATATTTGTTTAAAATTTTTTTGTTTTGCACATATGCAAAATAGCTTCAAAGAAAATTCATTGCTTTTGAAGTTTGGGAAAAATAACAACAGTATTATATAAATATAACAGAAGAAATCTCATCAGATATACTTAAAATAGTATATGTGGTATATAGATTCAATACAATCTCAATTAAAATCTCAGCAAGTTACTTTTTGGATACCGACAAGCTGATTATAAAGCTTACATGGAGAGGCAAAGACACAGGATAGCTAACTCAATATTGAAAAGTATAAAAAAAGACAAGAGGACTGACACAATTTATCTTCAAGAATTACCATAAGGCTAAAGTAATCAAGACAATATGGTACTGATGAAAGAAAGGACAAATAGATCCATGGAATAGACCCACATTAAGGTAACCAACTGATCTTTGACAAAGAGTGAAGGCATACAATGGAGCAAAAATAGTCTTTCCAACAAATGGTACTGGAAAACAACATTCACATGGAAAAAAAAAGAATAAATCTAGATACAGACCTTATACCCTTCATAAAATTAGGTCAAAAGAGATAATAATCTGAACTGTAAACGTCAAAATTATGAAACATATAGAAAAACTACTGGGAGAAAACATTTGCAAAAACTACTGGGGAAAACATATCCAATAAGGAACTGATATTGAAATAAACAAAAACTCCTAAAACTTAACAACAACAAAAAAAAAAACTGGTGAAAAAATGGGCCAAAGATTTGAACAGAAACTTTAGCAAAGAAGATGTACAGATGGCGAGTAAACATATAAAATGATGTTTCACTTCATACGTTATTAACAGAAATGCAAATTAAAATAACAGTAAGATACCATTACATGCCCATTACAATGGCCGAGTTTCATGATGTGACGTTACTAAAAGTCGGCAAGGATGTGAAGCAACAGGAACTCTTAATCGTCGTGGGTGGGTATACAACAAGGTGCAGCCACTTTGGAAGACACTTTGACAAGTTTCTTTTCTTAGTAAACTACGCTTTCTCTTACCAGCAATGACACTTCTTGGTATTTATTTACCCAAAGGAATTGAGAACATATGCCCACACAAGAACCTGTACGTCGATGTTTATAGCATCCCTCATAATTATATATGTGGATCTATCTATCTATCTATCTATCTATCTATCTATCTATCTATCATCTATCTATCTATCTATCTATCTATCATCTATCTATCTATCATCCATCTCTATTATCTATCTATCTATATAGCTTTATTCATAACTTCCAAAGCCTGGAAACACCAAGATACCCTTCAGTAAGTGAATGAATAAATAAATCATAAACACCAAGAGTTAAATCTTAATATAAATTATAGATTTGAAGTGATAATGATGTGTCAATGCAGGTTAATCAATTGTAACAAATATACCACTGAGATACAGGATATAGACAATGTGAATAACAAATGCTTATACTGCATAAAATACAGCAAATATTTAGCCTGCATTAATATACAAAATAATGCTTTTAAATGACTATTGACTACTCAGTTCCAAATATTCAAGTTTATTAAAAAAAATCTTGGGGAAAAAACACTTTTGGGTATAGATTTTATGATTTAAGAAATAGAATGAAAAGGAAGTTGTTCTTGCAACTAGTAAAAGGGTACTTTTCTCCTTACTCCAGACTGAGTAAGGAGACAGGAGCTGTGGGGATCCAGTGCCATGAGCCAAACCTTGCCAGGGAGGAAGTGCCCCTGAGGCTAGAGTTTGCTAGAGTTTCCTGGCAGTATAAAGCACAATATGGCCCTTCACTTTATTTCAATAATATTTAGTGAGTATATCTATATGTCAAGCACTATTTTATAATAGAGTAATAGACAAAAAACATCCAAACCCTTCCCCTTGTGGATATTACATAATATGAGGTGAAGCGGGGAATATGAGGAAATAAGAGAGCAGAATTTCAAGTGGGGACAAGGGCTATGGAAAATGATTTGGAAAGAAAAGAGAGCTAGAGAGTGTACGCAGAGGAGCTAGGAAATACAAAACTTTATATGGCGATAGGGGTAGTCTTTAATGAGAAAGAGATTTTGGAGAAAACATCAAAAGGATCTAAGAGTAGGAGCCAAGTAAATTTCTGAGAAAGAAGTGTCTAGGTAACAAACACAAATAAAAGTGGTATAGATCAGAAATTCTCATCCGTCTGCATCTTAATAATGAAAAGCTCAACAGGTCATTCTAATATGTGTTCAAGGTCAAGAAACTTGTCCTGCATTAAAGAGGTAAGAAAAAAGGTGCAGAAACATCAACCTGGTTATTGCCACCAAGGAAAGAATTGATTAATCTTACAGTCTCTACAAATCAAATCAATATGCTCCAGATATCTGCTCCAAAATTTGGGGCCCTAAAATGAAGAATCGGTTAGAAGTTCATAAGTTTGTTTAGGAAATAAAAATAAGTGGAACCAGTTCCCCAAACCTGGCAAAACAAAACCCTCACCCAGATGCTTTAAGTCAAGAGAGTTGCCTCCAGGATGTTTAGGACTGGTAGAAACAGAAACTTCCTTTTGCCTAGAGGTTAGAAGGAACACATAGAAAGGACATGTTTTGGTGAGAAGGAAACAAAGTTGCATCAGACCATCAGGATCCTCAGAACTCCTCAGAACAGCTAGAGCTAATTAAGAAACAAAACGAAATGACACGAAAACAAAACTATTTAGATTGGCAGCCAGTGTTTCCGAGAAGAATCAAAGACCTATGTTTTTCATGGCGTCTCACAGGCAACGATCATAATCTTAACCATGGTGACTGTAAAGCAGTGCAGGTGTACCATGAGAATTTTATGTAAAACTGTGACTTTAGTAGGCTATACAATAATGACACAGGTTTAGAGCCTGATCACTTGGGGGCAATCCAAAGAACCAGCCTTGAACAGAATGCTAGAGCTTTGAAGAGTTTAAAACAACCCTGAGTTGTCCAAATGAAGGGGTCCGGCCAGTGAATGACATTTTGGGGTCTGGAGCTCAAGAGGAAAATTAGGACAGGTGGTAAACATTTTGAGAATTATCAATACATAGAAAGTTGAAAGTGTGAAATGGATTATGTTGTTCACATATGCCATGCATACATTGAAAAGAGAAATAGGCAGCATGAAATCTCAGGACAACACTAAATTTGAACAGCTAGGCAAAGCAAGACGGTTCATGAAAAAAATGAAAGGGAACATAGGTGGCTAGAGAGTTGCAAGAAATATCACGTGGCTTTTAATGTGGCCTGCAATGTAGGTTAGCTATACTCCAAGTACCTATCCAGAAATATAAGAGCCAATATCTTGGTGCTCTGCTGAAAACGCAACCTTTTTTGATATAACCTTAAGGAGTATGTAGTTTATCTATTCTACATAATCTACCTTTGGATCAACATCAAAACAGTTGAGGTTGCAAACACAAAGTACTTTATTTCAGTCTGCTTAGAACAGTTGTATTGAAATATCTTTGGCAGCAGTAATTATGGGATGCTGAAAGATATAACTTTATTAGACTTTTCCTGTATTTTCTGTAAGATTGCAGTGTTCAATAAATCATAATTTTCTGTGTTTATACCAGCACCAAGAAAGTCTCCTTGGCCACTCTACTGAGAACAGTAGTGCTCTGTATCAGTAAATTTTTTGTTCTTTTATGTTATCATCATTTATTTAACTGACAAAAATTTGATCTCACATTGCCTGAGAGAAGCAAACCAGTGGCCTAACTTTAGATTACAGCAATTTAAGCCCCCATCTGGCTTCTTTTTTACCTATTCTACTCTCCTTTTACTTGATCTCCTCTTAAACAAATTACATTTTATTGTGTTGTATTGTAAAATTCAATTTAAAGTATGCTTATTGTTTATTTACCTACTCAGATCCTTTGTTTATCCTCTTCCACCATGAACTGTATCTTGGGACATCAACCTCTGACTTTAGCTTAGTTTTGGCTAATGGGGGAATATAGCCTAGAGATTATAAGACTGGAAGATGGTGAGTTTGAGATATTGTTGTCTCATTATTTGTCTGTCATGCTGGGATTTGGCAGCAGTTACATCCTTTTTTAAAAGCCATAGGTCCTATCATGTTGCTCTTACCTGTGACGATAGAAGTTTCCAGTATTTGGTTACAAAATCCCCTGTTTCTTCATCTTAAACCTAGTTTCCTGTTACTGCCCTTAACCTGGTGTTTCATCATCTTTGTTTTCCTAACCATACCCACATTTTGATAAAAGTTACTTCAATATGTCTTTTATGAATGCTTTCAATGTCTTGTTTCCTTCTTAGATAGTGACTGATGAGGTCTTCATACCATTTTTAATGGTTTTTTTATATTTTATCACATATATGCCTATGTATGCATGCTTGCACATGTGTGTATAAGTGAACTAAATGAATTATTTCTAATTTTATGAGCAAGGATTCTGAAATCCATGATGGAAAAAAATAATTTACTGAAACTTTTCTTACTATCATGAATCATTCGTATTTCTCTCTCTGTAAAGTCACTTAAAATAATAAAAGTTAACTTTTTATATCCAGCTTCCACATTGGTCCCCAATCATCCTTGCCTCCTGGTATTCACACATTGTGTAGTTCCTTTCAACATTGTGTCAAGGTTGGTCTGTGCAACCAGAAGCATATGGCAAAAGTATATGACATACAGAAAACAAATAAACCCATACTTCAATGACAAATTGATTTTGACAAGGGTACCAAGGCCAAAGGTCATTTAATGTTGAAACAGTTTCTTCTACAGATTATACTGAGACGACAGCATATCCACATGCAAAAGAATGGAGTTGGACCTCTACCTTATAACATGCAAAAACTAACTCACAATGGAAGTAATTACCTCAATTTATGAGCTAACCATAAAACTCTTAAGAGAGAACTTAGGTATAAATATTCCTGGTTTGGATTTGAAAATAAAATTTTAGATATGACTCCAAAAGCATGAGCAACAAAAGAAAAAATAGATAAATTAGAATTCATAAAAATTTATAACATTACAAAAGAAGTAAAAAGAGAACTTACAAAAAGGAGGCTACATAAAGACTCTTACAATTTAACATCACCACCATCAAAACAGCCCAATTTAAAAATGAGCAAAGGTCCTGAACAGATATAACTCCAAAGAAGATATACAAATAGCAAATAAGCACACAAGAAGATATTAAAGCTCACTGGTCATTAGAGAAATGCATATATAACCACTAAGAGATACCACATAATATCTACTAGGATGAGTATAATTTTGTAAAATAAATAATAATAGGTTTTGGTAAAGATATGGAGAAATTGGAACCGTCCTCCACTGCTAATGGGAATGTAAAAAAGAGTTTTTTGGTTCCTCAAAAAAGTAAATATAGAATTACTATGTGACCCAGTAATTCCACGTGTGGGTATATATTCAAAAGGATTGAAATTATGTTCTCAGACACCTGTGTGCCAATGTTTATTATAGCATTATTCATAAAAGCCAAAAGGTGGAAACAATCCAAGAGCCCATTAGCAGATGAATAAATAAACATCTAATATAGGTGACAACATGGATGAACCTTGGAAGCATTATGCTAAATAAAATAACGTACGAAAGGACAAATATTGTATGATTCCACTTATACTGAAGTATTTAGAATGGTAAGTTGATAGAGACAGCAGATCAGAATTTATCAGGGACTGAATAGCGAGCAGTGAGTGGGGAGCTATTGCTTAAAAGTTAGACTGGTTTTGCTGGGGATGATGAAAAAGTTGTACAAATAGAGAATGGTAATGGTTTCACAGCATTATAAATATGATCAACGTCATTGAATTACACTAGAAAGAGTTAAAATGGTGAATTTTTTGTCATATATATCTTACCACAATGAGAAATATTTAAAAAGCCAAGACAATTTCACAAATTAATGGATGGATGACAAATGTCACATTCAAATTGAATGCATATTCTGTTATTATTTTTAGACACAGGATGACAAACAAATGAATTGCTTAACACAAACAAATAATGCAAATGGAGGCAAAATGGCATATTGCCATGTACGACCCCCACATCTTTTCTCAGTCTGAGCTGTCTGTTATCTATACTTTAATAAAACTGCACTGATTTTTTCAATTGTGGTCATATGCCACTTTTCAGATTAGGTTGTAAAGACTACACTCCCATCCTATTTCCCTCTCTCTCTCTCTCTCTCTCTGCCCACCACCCTCCTTTCTCTTCTCATTCTCTTTCTCTTATCATCTACTTTTGGTGAAAGCAACTCTCATGTCCTCAGAAAACCCAAGGCAGCCTTATGGAAGGAAAGACCAGATGGCAAGCAACAGACATTGCTCACCACCCAGTATCAACCACCAGACAAGAGAGTCAGTGTGCCTCCAGATGATGCAGTCTCAGCTGAAATCTTGCGTTCAACCTCATCATGACTCTGAGCCAGAAAGATACAGCTAAGCTACACTTGGATTTCTAGCTCTAAGAATCTATGAGAGATAATTAATATTTGTTGCTACTAATTTGGGGCTCATTGTTTTACATAAATAGATAATTTATATCTTACCCACAATTTAAGATTTGACATTTAAACACCAAAGAAACAATCTTTTGTGTTAGAAAAGTAAGATCACTTATTCTAAGACCAAAGTGAAACAATGCTAAAAAAGTCTAATTGTAGTTTTCTTTATTATTTTTTCAGAAAAGAAAATAATTTTTTCTATATATTTCTGCCCATTATTTCCCTGAATAGGGCACATTCAAAAAGTAGCATTATACATGACTCAAAATCTAAATAAAAACATGAATTTTTCTTTCTCACATTTTACAGGCTTGTGAAGCTAATTGAATTGTAAAACACTGTAATAAGTTTCCAGCAATTGTTTGCTTAGTGCAAAGACCTATAAAGGAATAGTAAAAACCGTTTCAAAGGCATCATTCAAAATATTAGCAAATACAACTTGAAATCACCACCCATCAAGAGAGATTTTTCACTGGATTAAAATGCAATTTATGATGATAGTTTATAATTTACAGAAAAAAAAGTCACTTTATTTCACAATCAAATTAATAGCTAAAATTTCAATGAGGCAAAAATTATTAGTATAACACTTAAGGGAAATAAGATTACCTCATAAATAGAAGCAACTGTGAGAACATATATCTCCAAGTGACATAATAATAGTGTTTAATTAAGTAATTGAAGTGATTATGAGGTCAAAGTGCAAATTCAATTATAAACCCAAAAGATTAATCTGCCTTTGAGTATTAGCAATAAAGATAATTAATATACTTTGCATCAGTAAAAAATATATCAGCATCATATTAAATCTTCATTTATGTGGAAACAAAGTATATAAATGGTTATGAAACTTTTCAATTAATCACTAGTTCCCTTTCTGGTCCACAAAAAAGAACTTGCTGAAAGAGGGGCAAAAATCCTGTTTATTTAAACAGTGTTAAGTGTCAATCTAATAAAATTGAGTAACAAAAGGAAAGTGTTACCCTCTTAGGATCATCATAGGTAGAACTTTGCTCTACTCTTAAAATAACTGTTTTGATTCATTTAAATGTGTCTAGTTAACTGACAATCACAAATGTATTTAATGAACATGGCAATTGCGATGCAAGTGAATGCTAAATTATGAAAAATCACCAAAGAATCACTGCCTCTTCGTTGAAGCCTTCTGAAGTGACAAAAAGCAGTAAGGATTATTTATAAACTCACCAGTGAGAAAGGGAATACACAAGAGAATATTTCTGAAATCTCCTCAAAATAAATTTCCACTCAAATCTTTGTCTTTATCCAGGGTGGCACAATTTAAGCCAAGGACAGAAAAGAAGCTGATGTTTGGTAGGTGAAAGTAGGTAAATGTCATGGGTCACAGGAGATTCACCCACAAGGGAACTTTGAGAGACCCTATGAAAAGTGCCTCAGTGTTGTTCTATCCATAGTGTAAGGAGGCTGGTTTATTTATCCATCACCTCTACTCATCACTGGCTGAGGGCAGGGATGAGGGGAGATGATGGATAAAAAAACTATAAGACAGGCATGTGTGTTAGGGTAGGAGGCAGCTGGTTTGAACAGAAGCTGTGAGTGCTGAAGATGTGTGCTGGATCCTGCCACATCCCAAAGCCACACTCAGTTTTAACTTCTAACCCTGATCCCATGCATCGCGGAACACTTGCCACACCCATTCCAACAGGCAGTCATTTTAGGTTCAGTCTCACTTTAAATTTGATGTCAACTGCCAAGTAAAGGATCCTAGTCTCAAGTTAAGAAAAAGCTTAGAGAGTGTTCTCCAACCACTACGCTGGCTAGAGGTGAAAAGGAGAAAAACATGTAATGAGAGGTAAAACATACTTCGGGTTCGTGGTGAAAGCATCTGCAAATTATTTCATGACCCAGGAAGAAGGAATTATAAAGACAATATGACATCTTTCCTCTCTTTCTCCAGCCCCTTCTCCTAATGCACCATGAGAACCCAATTTGGATAGTTCATACTACTATGAATGTATTATGCTATCTCTATAACTGCAATTCACATTTTAGTATGCATAACGTCATCTAAATTTTTGATAAAATGCATATTACCAGACCCATCTTCTAGGGAATTTAATTCAATTGTCCCTGTGTGAAGTCTAGGACCTTCAGTTCTAATAAGTGCCTCTAAATTATTTTCATACAGTTGGTCTCTGAACCACATTTCAGGAACACTTTGTAGCCTATTTCAGGGATATTTACATTTTAATTGGGAATACTAAAAAATAAACAAACAGTTTTTCTCCATATTGTCACCAATAGAAATTTATGAATGGAAGATCCAGAGAGAGTCGGATTCTGAACATTATAATATGGGAAGAAATAAAAATGTTAATATTTTAACTCTGTCCTTCCCTCTGATTTTGACCTTCACCTCATCTCCACCTACGTGGGAAAATTATAATGGGTCTATTATGTGCAGCTGTCACCAAGAAAGGAATCAGAAGATGCTACGTTCGATAAGACATTAAAAATTTGGCAGGAGAAAAGTAGGCGAAGGAATCAGTATCCTTTAAAAGTTCTATAAATGTCATTTGTGGGCTAGAAATAATAGCAGTGAGTGCTGCATAGAATTGAGTGCCCTGATCTCCATGAGAAAAATAGAATCTCAGAGGCCAGACACCAGTTTTTCATTAGGGACGGGTTAGGGGGCAGGATAACATCTATAATGGTGGCCAAATAAGTATAATCCCCTAAAGTGTCAGAGATAAACAGTCTGCTAAAGTGTTCCTTGACATCTACAGGGATAAAGAAATCTAGGACTGATAGGCAGAATTATTCAAGTGAAACCAATGAGAAAGCTTAACATTTTAGTAGTTCTTATATGTTGGTCATAGAAATACAGACCGTTGACTAAAGAGGAGGGAAATACTAAAAGGGAATCCTACAACATGGCCATAGGTTTAAACTGTGCGCACACTCTCCTGCAGCATCCATTCTCAAGAGGGACCTATGGATATTCACGGGTGTCTGTGTTTGTGTGTGTGTGGATAGATGACTAGGAAAAAGTATAAATATTACCCACAACCTTCATAGAAAGTCAGATGCTGGTTCTAAACTTGCAACGCTTCCCAGAGACCCAATGCCACACTGGCTTACCAGTCAAATGTGGGATTTTGGAGGTCAGGTAATAAATAGATAATAGATTTGATCCAGGAAAATTTAATGATGTATCGAGGGGAACTAATAAAAGTCATGTGTTATTTTACAGATCACAAAAAATAAAGTAGAATTCACTCCATGGAGTGAAGTACATAATGGCACAAAGAGCTACCCAGAAGCCCCTGGAGTGACAAACTCCTGCAAATATACTAAATCGAAAGAACTGCTGCATCCCTGAGGCTTTGAAGAGATTATTTCCTTCATCAGGGACCTAAGAGAGGCAGGTGTACTCATTCCTACGTCTCCTGTTTGAACTGCTTGATTGTCCAGAACACTGACTGAGTAACGAATAATAATACTCGATGGTTGCAGACTAAATTAGGTGTTATCAGCCAATTGGAGTTTTGCTTCCAAATATGGTGTCTTTATTCAAGCAAATTGACACAGCCCTTGGCACCTGAACGGCAGCATAAGCTTCTTTCTCATTCCTATCAGTAAGAAAAATATGAAGCAGTTCATTTACAAAACAACATTAAAATGAAAAATGTCTTTATCCTCTTCTAAGATAAATCAATATACTACTGTCTATATGAAAAGATATAAATAAAAGTTTCTACATTATCTTTATCAAAACTCTCTTACAAAATTCTTTGACTTTTTCAAATATTTCATGTTAAAATTTTCTAATTTGAAATTCCACTGAAAATAAATTTTCTTTTCAATACACAGATATTTTCAGTTTTATAACTATTTTCTTAATTGTGATATATATGCATGTATTGTTAATCCTTTCAAAAAATCCTTCAGAACTAGTTTATAAAATATTTTTTTAAATTTTTGAAATTTTTCTTTTAAATAAATCAATTAGCTCTAATGTCAATAAAATATCCCTTTATGATAGTTATCTTATATTTTCCTCCAAAAATAAATTTTATATTTTATACTTATTATTTTAATACATGTGGAATATGGCATACAGGCCTCCAATTTTACTTTGTATATGAACAGCAATGGCCCATGTATTGAATTGCCTAAACTTTACCCACCTATTTGAAATACTATACCTATAAAATGCTATATCTAATGCTATACTTCAAATTTTATATATGCAGGGATCTGTTTCTGAGTATTATGTTTTATTGTTCTATTTACTAACATTCAGCAATGCCATAATAGTGTCTTATTTTTCATGTTTTTGTTTAACACTCTGGAAAATGACCTCGACTATTTTATTCTTGATTAAATTTCTGCTTTCAGCTTTACTTTTCAAATATTGTTCTTTTTGTTCTCTAAAAGTTCTATGTTAATTTTTTTTTAATTAGTGTTTCATTTTCTTCTTTCTTGTAGACAATTTCTTTTAGAGAATACCAAGACCATTCTCTCTCTTTTAAAATTCTGTCTTGGTTTAGGTTGTTTTCTCCAGGTATTCACTGTGTTTTCTTTAGTCTTCTTTCATTCTTGTGGCTGAATACAGGCTTTCTTCCATTACCTGAAGATTATTGTCCTTTGCAATCTCCAGTGGCCTGTGCAGTTACTGTTGACAGCTGGGTGTGCTAAAGGGTGAGCAGATGTGCTGTCTTACTAAGGGATTCTTTTTGACTAGAGAGTTTAAGGCTAAACCCATTGATTTTGTATTTGAGTTCAGGGAAGTTGCTGAGGGAAATAATATTTCAGATATAGATTTTCATGCTAGGTGTCTAGTGGTTTACCATCTCTTGAGAATCAACTTTTAGTTTTCAGAAAAGGCTGAAGATCTCATGTGATCTAACTGCTCCCTGAATAAACTTTCCATCAATTTATGCAAATAGATCTTTCTATTTCTTTTTCATCAAATCGATAATGACTTTACCAGATTCAAGGTTTTATAAACTTTAATTCTCTTACATTTTCTTCTGCTTTTATAACTCTTTTTCTCTCTCTCTTTCTCAGTTAATATAACTGGAATATAACTTTGTAAAATAAAATTATTATAAGTAACAAAGAAAAATGTGTTTAGTGAAAAGCCTCTATTTTCTTATTTTTATTTTTGAGATTAATTGTTGATGTAGCAGGGATTTTGTAGGGATGCATTACATATTTGACTATATAAAGTAAATTACTCTCAGGACCACAATAAGACACAAACTTAGATTTACAGTTTATGGCAATTATGCTCTTTGTGCATCATTTTTTTCTTATATTAAAATATTAAGTTTTGTTGAAAGTTTCCCAGTAAACGTTTGTGAAAATTATAGCATTAAAAAATTCCAAAATATAAGTTTTGCTTACATACAAAAAGAGATACAATTATTAGGAATTATTTTTCAGGTACTTATTTCTTCATATTCCAAATATATAGAAACTATAACATATAAGGTGATTTATTGTAGTCTTAACTTTTTAATTTTTAAAGAAAAAGAAACAAAAAGAAAACAGTTTCATTGAAATGAAGAAAATCAGTACTTTTTTTTTATCATTTCTCAAACATTTTAAAAAAACGTGTACTATGTCAGCCATTAGTTTATTTTAAATTGTTTTCCATAACTTCAGAAGTATAGTTGCTTTCCTGTGCATTTCAATTTGTTTCAAAAATAATTCTACTATTAATATATGCTTATTTATTTTTTTCTTTTTTCTTTTTTTTTTTGCTTTTGTAGAACACCTTGGTAAAATTGTAAACAGCCAGTGAAAGTGCAAGTGCATTCTTTTGTGCTGGTTAGTGAGACAGATAAAATAAAAATTAACATCTGTTTCCAAAGATACTTTTATTATATACAGGTACTCACAGCTTTGACAAACCTCAGAGTTTCAGCTTATAAAGCTTTGGTTGACATCGTGACTAAGGGTTTAAGAAAGGCTTAAGATAATTGTATTAACATTTGAGAATGCATGATCCAATATACTATGGAAAAGAAATGAAGTATTTTCATACAGACAAAGAGAAATTTGCTCCTACTCTTAGTCATTGAATAATTACAACTAATCAATCAGTCATGCTAGAGACACCTTTGAGAAAAATACCTAAAATAGCATTTTAGTTCTTTCATTTGGTAGAGTTTCAGTTTAAAATATTAAAGTGAATCATTAATTTAGCTATGTGTACTATGAATTATACATATTCACATCCCCCCAAAATCAGAAAAAATAGATAAAATAATTCTTCATTATTTGCCTTCTAAAACTTTATTTAAAAATATACATTAATTTTAATTTTTGCAACTAAGTTTTATACATTTTTAAATTTTATTTCTCTATATACTGATTTCTTGAGGACTTTCATGTTTCTTATTATCTTTTCTCATTGCACCAGTGTATTTGTCTAGAATATTAAACAACTTTGTAAATTTGCTTATAAAGCTAATATAAGCCAAAATAATGATCATAAATATGATAAACCTTACATACTAAATTTAAGATTTAGTTACAACTTAAAAGTTATAGTTTCCTAAGGGCTTTGAAAGTATTATTTGCCTTATTGTCATGTTTATCAAAAGAGTTGTAAAAATGTCAAAACATTTATATAGTCAAAATAATAGTCTTTTTTTTTCTTGATATTTGACCTACTGACTAGAGCATTTTGGTTAACCTAGAAAGTATGATAAATTAATTTATTTGTTAAGAAATTGGTTTCCTTTTTGTTTATGAAACTTTAGGAACAAAACTAAATAGATGTATAATTTTATCACTTAAATGTCTTTATCAGATTAAAAAATTCATGTTTCTAATAAGTGAAAGAGAGAAATGTCTTCCTCAAGAAAAATGGGATCATTTCATTTTACTCTTGATAACACATCATGTGTATCCAAAGAGGTTACTATGAATGAATAAAAATCATATTTTTAATGTTGCATAGTATTTTGTAGCATGGATGAGTTATAATTTTATCCAATGATTTCTCTATTAATGGCAAGTCAGACAGAATATTTCAACACTCTTACTATTAAAAATAATAACAGTAAATATCTATGTTGACATAGGCTGAATCGTGTCCCCCCAAATGTATGTGTTGAAGCCCGAAACCACAACTTAGAATTCAATTTGGAAGTGCTTCTTTAAAAGACTATTTAAATTTAAATGAGGTGATTAAAATATGCCCTGATACAGTAAGACTCATGTCCTTATTAGAAGAGATTAGAGCACACAGATGTAGCTGGGGAAGACCATTTGAAAACACAGGGAGAAGATGGCCATCAACAAACCAAGGAAAGAAACCTCAGAGGTGGCTAAGCCTGAGACACCTTGATTTCAGACTTCTAACCTCCTGAATTGTGAGAAAAATTTAATTGTTTAAGTCACTTAGTCTGTGGTACTTTGTTATGATGGCCCTAGTCAACTAACACAAAGGTCTATAATTTGTAGGAAATATACATTCATCGTATATACTTATATATAAATAATTTGTATATAAAATTTTATATATAAATATACATATTTATATAAAATTTCAAAAGGTATTTCTAAAATTTCTAAAATATTTATAATAATACATAATGCAAGTGTCTATTTGCCAAGGTTTTGTTTCTCTTTAAATTTTCTATATGTTTAATTATTAAACACTGAAACATACTTATGTATATATGTACACATATCAATAATATAACACAACTATATTAATAAGTTAATATATATTACATATATAGAAAATCAATTTATTTTTCAATTACTACTGGTTAAATTGAACAGTTTTTATATTTGCTGGGCATTTGGATTTTATTCTTGTTTTGTTCAACTGCTGGTTTCAAATCATTTGCACAATTATTGGTTAGTATAGGCATTGCTTGTTTTCTATTGTTTTTTCTCCTTGAATAAGAAACAGGGTAAATCTGTTCCAAAAAGCTGTAAAACAAGACCCAGGAAAATGTCTCAATGGAGAGCATAGGGTGACTAGTGTATCTTTTTCTTTTTTTCACACAGAGACAAAAATAGTAATTAGGTTCTCAATGTAAGTAAGTGATAGCATATGTTATAATCACATATGTTTTCTGGATCTTAAATTCCTTATTTATAAAACAAACTCAAAATTGACTTTCAAAGCACATTTGAGCTTTAAAATTCCATGAATCATAGAGTTGAGTATATTGTATAGTAGAAGATTAGTTTGGTGGAGTAATAATAAGTAGGTAATTTACTATTAAGTCTATTCAGTAGTAACATATGATTTTTCAGAGCAATAACTACAGTGTTATTTATGTAGGTATAATATGCAAAATGAAAATTTATGTTTTGAATTATCATTTAGGAAAATTAAGCTACAATCTAATGATTTAAACTGACATTTAATTTCACAATAACTGATTACAGTATTATATTTCATTATATTTTGGAACCCATTATAGCTTTTATAAATAATTTATCTTTTTTTTTTCATTGCTTCTTAAGGTGTATAAATGTTCTATAGAATGCTTGTATTGCATCTATTCTTTTCATGTTCACATAATTTATCTCATTTTACATACTAAATACCTTATTTTAACCTTGAAAATTCAACTGATATATTACTTTAACACTGTCAGTAAAATGTTCCTACATACTTTCCTTCCTTTTTAATTTATAGAGTGGGGAGCATTTAATGTATTAATATCAGACACAAATTGATATCTGGCAATTCTATGCTCATTGAGACTTAACAAACACAAGAGGGATTCTTGAAAATTATTATGACATTAATTTAATTATAACTAATTTCAACTAAAGTTTTAAAAATAATACTTTTTAACATTTTAATAATTTGATGTTGATTTTTATTAAACTCTGATCTAATATAATTCTACATCTATATTTATACATTGAATAAATAACAATTCCATTTTGTTTTGAAGCAATGTATATTATAGATATTCTAGGAAATTTTCATGGAAACTATCATCCTAAGTTTTACATTGAGAATACAGATTCTAAGGTTAATATCTCATTTGGCTATTTTCACATTAAAGCCACACATTGTGATGACCCAGCAGAATCATAATATATGCAATATATTTTACTTTATTGTCAACAATTATTGATTAAAATGAATACTGCTTTCAAATGTTTTGGTGCTATAATAATTTAAATATTTTCATGAGGATTAATTTTTTATAGTTTCTTTTCTTACAGTGGTAAATATTGCACTGTTCTTTACATTTATTCATGAGTGTTCTTGTATTTAAGATTTAGATATATAATTCAGAATGAAAAATTTCTAAAATTCATACTTTTCAAAAGATATATTTAATAATAGAAAATCAAGTGATAGTTAATATACATTCAATATATATTTTACTTTGGGAAAAATGGAAATTAACTATCTAAATATTATTAAATACTTGTAATATTATAGAGTCATAAATTTTGATTAATAAACTTACAATGTAAATGAAGAGGATATATATTGATAATAATGTAAAATGAGAAAACAGGTTTTTTTAGGTATCAATGGAATATCTCAAAGTTTTTAAAAAAATAAATATTTCAAATTCTCTGTTATCAATGAATTAACATTCATCAAATGTATATGAATACAAAATTCATAGCCACTTGAGAAAAATGTTAATACATAATTGG
The DNA here is from genome assembly GCA_030015415.1 of Cynopterus sphinx. Lineage (NCBI taxonomy): Eukaryota > Metazoa > Chordata > Mammalia > Chiroptera > Pteropodidae > Cynopterus > Cynopterus sphinx. Next base: position 14,262,439 of record CM057379.1, read on the forward strand.
CTTCTATTGAAAATCAAAATTAAAGAAAAAGTGTTTAACAAAAACGTTGAAAATTTGTTTTATTAATTTATTGAACAGGAAATATTGAAAAAGTAGAGCTCTGATAAAATATTGTCATTTTTAATCATAAGAAATAATATACATATTAATGATTAATTTGGGAAAATAAATATTAAAAAGTAGAGTATAACATATTAATATCTTATGGCTAATAAATATTAAAAAAACAAAAAGTCAAATAGAAATTTTATGAAAATGAAGTAGCTAAAACATAAATAAATTATTGTGATGTCTATCTGGCAAGAAATATCTAGGTAAATTTGGACTCAAACAGAATAACGTGAAAATCCCAAATAAGTTTGGGTTTTTATAAAAAAATAAATGAAATAAATAAAAGTGTGCTGAGGACTCTATCCACTGATACTATATTTAGAATGAAGAAATGGCTACAAACCAGGTTTCCTTAGAGCTTCAAGAGAGTAAGCTGATCACTTAAAATAAATCGTACACATAGAAATTTAAGTGCAGTTGTGACCTATATATAAATAATGACTCTCCCAAGTGAGAGAGAGGTTTAATATGTATATATGTGAGAAATAACAAATTGAAACAACATGTAATTTTCATCAAACAAATAATTTATGTAAAAGATTTGCATATTTTCAATGCCTAGATCCTGCTTTATCTTTAATTCCTAGATTTGCCTGATGCACAGTAGGTACTCAATACTTTTTTGGTAGAATGAATGAATGAATGAATTATAAGGGGAAAAAAAGCCTGAAGTGCTGATTTTTTTTTTCCTTTTGGGGAGATAGTTAACAAGTGACATTTAACTATATCTAGTGTTTTCAAGAAAGTGAGGAAAGTGACAGTCATTTAAAAATACCATTGTTAAGCTATTTGTTAATTATTTTCAAAGTTCAAAATGTGATTTCTTGGGTAATCTAAGAAAATGTTAACTGGAGTTTTCCCGAACATCATAGTGAAAGGATGCAAACAATAAAATGTCTTTCCATGAATGTGAGGATGTGTACAAAGCCACTCAAAGCACCAGAAACCTTGGCAAATTTCTAGGCAGACATGAAATAAAACAAAGAACCAAAGAAATATAAACAATATATAAAAGTATTCTAAGATTCTTTATGTATGCCAGACATTTACGAACAAGCAAGATTCTTTATGTATGCCAGACATTTACAAACACTCTAAAGTGTGTCAAGACAGAGGATACTTTTAGAATGCATTTGTCATTGTTTACTTTCTAGGCCAAAGAATAATTAGGCTGAATTTAGTTTAAGTTTAATATGTATCTTGGGAATTTTCATAACTGTAATTTAAAAGCTATAATCTTATGTCATAATAATTATCTCTATATATTAACATAATGTTTAAAATATTTAGAACTCAATTAAAATTAAGACAGATTTATTAATACATAAAGTATGTACTTTTCAGTAAAAATTCTAGTGGTATGTTTCCTAGAAAGGATTAGAAGCATCTTTATATTATTAATAATGCACATACTGAGTAGAACTATCTGACCGAAATTTAATGTCATGCATTTAATTTTGAACAAGTCAACCTAAATTTGACTACAATTAATCCTTTCAAGTTACCCTCAAGCGTGTTTTATTCATGAAGTCATACAGCATAGTATTAGCTTAAAATAATTAATAGAATATTTATAAGAATCTGGAAGATTACCAAAAATACAATGTGCTTGCAAATTCTATGTTTTTGCAAGCAAAATGACAGTATTATCAGGAAAATAATGATGGAAGCAAAAACATTGCATTTATAATTTGATAAAAAAAATTAAATTATTATCATACTATAAAAAAATAACTCCGAGGGAATAGTGTTTATTTGGCTGGTGAGAGTCACTTCCCAACAGGATATCTCTATATTTATAACACCTCTATTTACCAGGCAAGTTTATGCAATGTAGTTCTTCATGAAAATCATCACCTAGTAGACAGCTGGCCACAGATATTGATTGCAGGAAAATTATCTCTTTCACTATCATTTATTAAAAACCTATTTACACGAGATATTTGTTCTTGGTGTTACAAAACTACTTAACAAAAATAATAGAAGGTTTTAAATGTTGCTGTCTTCTTCTGTCAGTCATTGAAAGTAATTAACATTTTAGCTAGATTGAACTGAGCCATAAAGCAACGAATAAAAGCACTTTTATGTTTGCTTTGCTTCTTATAAAATAATATATAATTATTGGAAGAGAAGGCTAAGGACGTACACAAGTGTACAAGGAATAAAATCCACCATAATTCTGTCACCCAGTATTAGCCATAGTTAATATAATTCCATATTTTCCCCTCTGGTTTTTTAATACAACGGATTATAGTGAATATCAACCATACACATTTTCCATGTAATTAAATACTCATAATCTACCTCTATGTAAAATAGATTTCTAGAAGTGAATGTATAGTGTGAAATTCATAAAGCTGTGTAGCATGGAGGTGAAATTCAAGCTGAGGAGCCAGTCAGCAGAGATGTGATTCTGAGTTCTGTCTCCACCAGCTGAGTGTGTCATCTTGGTAAAATCGCTCGATCTCTCTTTATCCCTATTTTGTTACCTATAAAATGGTAATAAAAATAATTCCTATCTCATAGGCTTCTGAGGAGAATAAAAACCAGCTAACATGCAAAATTCTTGAAAAACGTAGTAATTAAAGTCAAAAGGTTGTAGTTAATCTTTTTAAACTCATATATTTCCAAATAGCTCTTATATATTTCCAGAAACAGTGAACATACTCTTTAGAAGTAAGCTCATCAGTAAAAAGTGGGTTCACACATGTGCGCATGCACAAACACACACACACAAACATAAACACAGTATTCAAAGTATATAATTATGTGTGTATAATAAATTCAATAATAAAGCATAAAAATACTTAAATCATAACATTTTAACTTTATGATAATAGCCTTGAAACAGAAAAAGAAACTGGAAAAGATGACCAATTATGAGGCCAATAGAACACTGCCTATAATCAGGCATCGTAGATTCAGGAACTCTGACGTTCATTCTTCATTTCTGGTTAAACCACAATTAGATTTATGTGGTTTTAAAACAAGACATCCTAATTCCTCCTAATGTCTACCTACCTGCTTAAATACACACCATCCAAACTGTTAGAGGCTCCAACAATTCCAGTTTATACTACCCTGAAATTATCTTAACTTTTTATGCCATTATTTTTGGACTTCATTCTCCATTATGCTCTTTGGACCTTATTTATAGGGTACCTTGGCCTTCTCCTTTTGATTCTCAAAGGGTTGGGCTCTCTGGGCAGAACAGAGTGACGACATGCATGGCTTCGTGAAGAGCTTTGCATAGAAAAGCTGCTCAAACCACTATCTCTATTTCCTCTCACTTGTCGTCAGTGTCATTTTTCTATAGCCCATCACAGGGTTTTTTCCTCTCTTGGCTAGAGATTCAGTCTCTCGTACCACCCTTTGGAACTGCCAGCAAGATTGCCCACAATGCCAAGTTCATCTCCACTAGTCCAGACAAAGTTCAGGAATGCTTCAGTTGAGGAACCATTGAAACTTGAAGGTGTATATGATGACTGAAAAGATTCCACTGAAATGTACTCATCCATACTTCCTTTCTGGCTTCTGGGTTTATAATTTTTCAAGATATTATATTTTATATGACACTTAAATGGCACTATTTAAACAAATATGCAAATTTGCAATATGTATTTCAGGCAACCTGTCTACTGCCCAAAATATTCACTGTTATACCATTAAGGTTATTAGAGATTTCTGTACAGCAAACCTGTCCATATCCTATCACATCACTGATTTCTTTTTTTAATGAAAAAAATTATTGTTAGATTAATAAGACTTCAAGATTTATTAGCCTATAATCATTTGTTTGCCTAACATTGAATTTTATAGAATTATATTTAGCCTAGTTTGAGTGAAATATCTTAAAATGATAAAGAATATGGTCATTTTATTCTTTTGCCTAAAAGAAATAGACCTCTCTCTAGAAGTTCAATTCAGCCAAACTTAACTTTCCTAAGCTGAGATTAGTTTACTCTACTGAGATTTAGATTTTTTGAGGAAAGTACAACATCTTTTGCATGAAAAAAATAGAAATTTTGTACTATGGGCTCTTTTAATTTAATTTTATTTGAGCAAATCTTGTGAAGATTCTTCGTGTATGTAACAGAGTGTAGTCATTTCTTTTTGTGTTCTATTTTTGAATGATTTTTCCCCCTGACATGAAGAGTTTTTTCAGCAAAAATAAAAATAAACAAATAATAAAATATCAGCAAGTACATGTAGCATTTTCTGGTGTACCTAATGGATAGATTCCAGTTTCAGTATTAAAATACTAAATAAGCAGGACTCACAGTCAAGAGAAAGATGTCAAAATTCACACACACAAAAAATTAAGTTATGAGTGGTGCCATCCCCTTGGTTCCAGGCTCTGTGTATTTTAGTAATAAAGAAATGGAACAACATGCTGATTTAGAGTTCAAAACATTTCCTTTAGAATAATACCCTAACCTTAAAAGGCACTTTTCCTCTCAGGTGGAGCTATAATCAAGTGTCTCCTGTATGTGAGTAAAGTGTTCTTCCATCCAGTGCTTGTGGGACTGCTGCCATTGGAGGAGTAGGACTCTTCCTCTGAACGTTATAACAGTTGTCACTTGTTTGCCCTCAGGACACACGTATTGTAAGACCATGGGCTACATTCAAGAGACCAATCTACATATAACTTCTTAAAACCAACCTCCATTTTTTGCGATTTCTATTCAGATTATTTTTGTAAATTATTGCCGAATTTTTGCCATGGTTTATTTCATACTCAAATAATCTGTACCAAAAGGCAAGGGAAATGAAATAAACTGCTCAATGCTCTGCTTACTGACTCTATTTCCTTTCTTTCACATCTTTCTAGGACAGGCTTTAGAGGACTAAGACACCTTGAAAATTCATTTTTAGCTCATATCTCATCTGTACATAGTTAGATCCTTATTAATCTTCAAAGAAAACTACATGATTTTCATAACAGAAAAAATCTACCCCTTCTATACCACTTACACATTTTGATATCACCACATACATTTTTTTAATAGCATCGATAATCTAGGCAAAAATATATTTAGTTACATGCTCATTGTATGGGTTTCTAAGTTTCCCACTAGTCTAAAGTTCCATAGGCACCTTATTTCACTATTGAATCTCTTACAAAAAATCGCAGGTATCAACACACATTTTATATGCCTATGAAAATACTGTGTTATCAGAAAACAAATCATGAGTATGTGTAAGAAAAAAATCTGTATTTTTTCTCTTAACATTTATTTTACCTATAGAATAGTCTAACTTGAAAGTCAAAAAGGGCCATAATTTGCTTAAAGATCATTTTCATATTGTGTTCTGATAACACTCACAACCTATCCCCAAGGGCACATTTTCATCCACTGAATCTTTATTTTACACAATGACTTTTTACAAGAGATTGTCTTTAATGATGGGGTTTTGTTTTTGTATTTTAAAAAAATTTCATGTATTTATCAATTTACGAAAACATTATAGCTCTGTCATAAATCCTGCACCCTGCTTCCCCAAGTGTCAACATTTTATGCCATGGTGGTATACTAGCTTATAGACCTGGGATATAGGCTTGAGATATAAATAAATTTACTCACTTTTTTATTTTGCTGTGTCTCCATATATCTCAGGTTTGCTCATCATAAATCAATACCTAAAAGAAATAGAATGATATTTATTTAGCCAACATCAGTTAAACATCATTTTTTTCATTCTAATAATTTGTTTTAAACTAAAGGTATAACAAGGGTTTAATAATAGTTACTGCTAGAAAATGATAGTTGCTCTTAGCTATAAGGAACTTAAAGACTTATAATGGGCAATGCAGAAGATTTAATTAATAATGCTGTAATGTATCACTGACCATTTATCACTCTGCAAAAATGGTTCTCTTCGAGAATATAAATGGAAAAATATAGAATAACACCTGCGGGACAGAGATCATAAACAGGCAGGCAACAACTAACAGCATGCTGACTTACTCAGCATGATGTTTTACATTATTTTTACAAGAAAGATTATTCATGAACAGTTGCTCTTCATCTCTATGGGGTGAATCACAAACTCTCAAAATTGGATGATATTAATGGACACTTTTTGAAGAGTCAATATAGTTCCATGCATATTCATTTAAATACACAATTTTTCATGAAATGACTGACTCTCTAAAGTCAAACTTGCAAAGAGCATAAGATTAAGGGGCCATATTGGATTATTGGGCTGTATATATTATTTTATAAGTATAATTTGAGCATGTTCCCCTTTAATTTAAAAAACAGTTTTATAATATCTCATTTTTAAGCACACTGAAACCTAATGACATTTATCAGAATCAGTAAATTATCATATACTATTGAGGACATGGGAATTTAGCTTTCTATATACTAACTAATCAATCCACTCACTTGTTTAGAGGTAGACCTTTGGCTGCTAATGAACTATTGAATTATTCTGAGAAGGTTGTACAAGGTATAAAATAGAAAACATCTTGCTTCTAATATCTATTTGAGTGCTTTCTTTTCTTTTCATTGTGATATTGAATATTAATAACACTTAAAGTCAGCAAATTTGAAATACTATATTAATAGGAAGAAATATTTTCTCAAACTATTTAAAGGTAAAGTGTGTGACTATAATTCAAAACTGGGAATGAGTAAGTGGGAAAGGATTAGCTTTTGAAAGAATGTTCTCTGGAGAACTTTGATATTATTGCAAAATTCTGTTATTAAAATTACATAAAGGATAATAAAATTTTGTAACTAATTAGGCACATACATATTCCCTTTGGTAAATTAAAGTGGAGGGTGTAAATATTTCCAATAGAACAGAAATAAGCATTATTTTTTAAAAAAGAATATATGTAGAACTGCATTAAGACTAAGATGTTAGTCAAGGGGTACAAAGTTTCAGTTCTATAAGATGAATGAGTTCTGGGAATCTAATGTATCAGATGGTGTCCTATATACCTAAAATTTGCTTAAAGAGTAGATCCTAAGTGCTCTCAGCACAAAATAAACAAACAAAAGTTGCAAGGTTATCAACATGTTAATTAGCTTGATTGTAATGATTATTTTGCAATGTATACATATATCAAATCACCAAGTTGCACACCTTAAATATGTACAGTAAAAAGACAGAATTGCTTTATATTAAATGATACCATTAAAAGTCAGATGATTTCACATACATTTGATAAAGCATCCATATATGAGATATGCAAAGAACTTTTACAAATCAAGTAGCAAAATGCGGAATACTTAATAAAAATTGGCAAAAGGACTTAGAATGACATTTTAAAGAAGAGGCTTTCAAAATGTCAGTAGATACATGAAAAAGTATTCAACTGCATTAGTCACCAGGGAAAAGTAAGTTAAAACCTCGATGTGGTTTCTACCATAATATCTGCTCTATTAATGACACATCAGACAATAATAAGTGCTGATGAGAATGTGGAACAACTATAACTTCAAGACTCTACTGTTGGGGTATACATTTTTCCAACCAGTGTAGAAATTTTTTTGGCAGCGTCTACATGTACAACACTACAAGTCAGAAATTTAACTCCTAAATCAGGAGATATATCTGAAAAAATGTATTCGAATATTCAGCAAAAATTTAACAAAAATATTCATAGGACAATTCTTATTATTCTTAACTTAGAAACAACTCAAATGCCCACAAACACCAAAATTGTTAAAATGCTAATGAATTAATAAAATAGTATACTATATGCAATGAAAAAAATATTACCACCTGAAACAACATAACAACATAGCTGACTCTTATGAAATAATAGAAAAATAGCATTTAGCTAATAAAACCAGATACAAAGTAGTGACATATCTAAATAATGTGTAAATAGATATATATATATATATATATATATATATATATATATATAATAGATGTGTAGGTACACATGAAGATAAAAACATACATAGATACAAACACACACATATAGAGTTTCAAAATAAGAAAAAACTCTAACATAGTGTTAGAGTTTAAATAGTGGTTATTTTGGGGATAGGCTAATGACTAGAATGATAAATAAGAGAGGTTTCTTAGTTGCTTGTATTATATAGTTCTTAATATAAAAAATTTCAATTTATCACATAACTAATTATTGTATATAAAATGTAATTAAATATTATAACTACATAAATTAATGACCATGCAAAAAGAAGTTAATATATTTTGATAAACAAAAGTAAATTTATACTGTAAAAATATATCATAATGAACATAAGAGTAGAATGAGGCATCTATACAAATTTAGATGGAAAATAAGACATATAATACTTCTCAGATTTTCAGAAAAGTCTTATATGAGAAACTGCAGGATAGAATTATGAACACTGCGTTAAATTATAGAAACAGATCAATTTCAAAATAAGCAATGGCATTCTAACTAACAGAGCTGTCCAGAAATGGATTAGAATGTTTCTTAGATTCATGAGTCCCATAATCATCAGATTTACTGAAACAGGATTGATTTTCATTTTTAAAGGTTATTTATCCAGTCATTCATTTTGTTTTGTTTTGTTTTGTTTTTGTCAACAATTACTTATTGAGAATTGTTGATGTTATACATTTTTCCAGGAGTATCCTGTAGACTAGATTTTTCATTGGCACATATGTAGATTAAATAATACTTGTCATTATTCATTTTAACTCAAAAATCAATAATAGTCAAACTAAAGTGTGATATATCACAGCAGTTAAATTCATGCTGTGAATTCAGACTTCAAGGGCTTGAAACTCTTTCCACAGTTTTCTGGCTCAGTCACCAAGGTAAAATTATTTAGGACTTCTAGTCCTCAGTTTCCTCAACCGTAAAATGTGAATAAAATGATTCCTACTGCATAAAACTTTTCTAAATATTAAACAACTTTCATAAGTAAAACCATTAGAGCGATGTTTGGTCACTCTGAAAACATAAATTGTGTTTATACTATCAGAGTTATATTTAATGTTATTATTTTAATTCAGGTAAATTAAACATACAGACAAATTTACATGTTTAAATCTCTGCAGGATAATTATTTTCATATTTATAATACTACACCCAGACATATATTCGTTGAAATGTAGGTGATAGATAAATCATTTGACTGATGATAAATAGATGCATATGCATGTAAAACAATTTTTTTAATCTTTGAAAGATAATTTTTACCAGAAAGTTAGTGGCATTTTAATTATATTTACCTTATATAAAAATTATACCACACTTTCCTGATCAATTCAGGCATTTCAGATGTCCCATCTCCCTCACTGCATGTACATGCTTCAAAGTTGTTTGATACTTGGTCAACAACTTTTCTCCTTTCACATCTAAAAGTTATTCAGTTTTATTTCTCATTTCATGGGTCAGTTGCTTTCTTTGTTCTCATCCATGAAGGATAAACCCAACCTTTCTTATTGGATTAGAGGCAGGTAGTATGAGTCTTAACTTTGTTATGGATCTTGGTTTGTCACAGATGAATTGCTTCTTTTTGATACAACTCAAGCAATCTATCTAGTATGTTGAAAAATGCTGTCTCTGTGGAAGAAGAAACACAATTCAGACCAAGGAGATGCTTCTCTTATTTAAAATGAATGGTGGCTATTGATGAATGACAAATCCACAGTCACTTTAAAGCTGCTAGTCAATTGTCTGTTGAAGGACAGATACAGTTGAAAAAATTTATAGATTGCGTAGTTGTTCTGTGGGCAATTTCTCTTTGAATGAGTTAAACTACTAAATGTAAATAATAAAAGCCAGGAATCTTTAATTTATTTTTGTTTACTCTTGTAAGTGAAGTAAGAGAAAAATAGAAATTTTATCATTTTCTAAATTCACAAAAGAAAAAAAAAGCTATGCAGGCTTACAAAAATGTTTGGGAAAAGCTAAAGTGGAAGCAACTGAGATGTGAGACACCATTCTTTCTGGTTGTCTGTCTGTCTCTTTCTATATATGTATTTATATGTGTAATATAAATAATATGTATTAAAAAGTTTTTGTATATATTAATATATATATATATATGTATACATAAAATCTCTTCTTTTAGGTAAAAGTCCTGCTTTATTTCTTTGATATGATATAATTGAATTCTAGAGGTCATTTTGGTGTCCATAAATTCAGAAAATGTGTATTCTTTGAGATTTATGTAATGATTTATTTTTGAATAAATAAGTAAGTATTTAATAAAATAATGACTGGCTTTGTATTTAAAAACTTATTTGAAGAGTAGTTCATGATTCTCAGAACTTTTAAATATGATGTAAATAGAAATTTATGTTTTCTTAATAGTGATTTAAGTAAATAAAATAAAATACTGATCATACTAACTATATGCTTCACTGGGTTTCTGAAGATTTAATTGGAATGTCAAGGAATTAACATACATATACACTTACCTCTGATTTAAGAGCTACTTGAAGTATTAAAATGAATGAAATAATTTTGTATAAAGAATAGCCCTGCATTAATGAGATTTTATTTATAAATAAGAAGTAGCTTTTAAATAAATACATTGTTCTTGTCTTATAAAAATAGTTTGTGATTATTTTTTTCTAATATAATGAAATAAGTTATGCTAGGGAACAAATATATTCCAAAATTACAAAATAAGAAAAGTATAAAAAATTTATAAATAATCACATTTGTAGTGATAGCAATATTTTATAGAATTAACATGAAATTCTGTATTTACAAATTTGATTTTAATCCCGTGTCATATACAAAAGTTAAAGTGTGTGGTGAGCTTTTTTAAAAAAGCATTTCAATACACACACACACGTATGTATATATACATATGTGTGTGTGTGTGTGTGTGTGTGTGTGTGTGTGTCGATGGGACCTGGAAAATCTAAGCTAATGAAAATAATTGATTGGTTGTTGACCTTTCTGATGTTGTCTACAATTCCCCAGGATCAAGATTTTCCTTAGAGGAAGTTGCCCAGGGAGGAAAAAAGGAAGAATCCAAAGAGAAAGAAAAGGAAGGCATGTCTTGCTAAGATACACTACCAATAATAAATCTAGAATATGTTTAGCTAAAATTCATCTTACAAAGAAGAGACCAGGCAAAGAACATGAACTTAGTAAAAAGAAAGCAAAAGGTAGCTCTTTGAGAGAGAGTGACCAAAGAGAAGTGATACTAAATCGAAAAAAAAAAGTTTTATAAAATTCTTTCATTCTTACTGGTCTTCTAACTATGTCAACTGTTTTCATAGGGTTTCTTGCTGATCAAGAAACAAATCCCTTATTGTTGTATTTTTCTTTCTAATTTCATTAATTCATTTACATATCTTCGGCATCTCCATTTAATTTATTGTTTTTAATTTTTATATTCTTTCTCTACGCATTTTGAAGAGACTGAGCAAACATCATACCTAGACTATAATATGACAGGAATGTTGGAATTATCAGACTGTTAACTTAAAACAACTATAATTAGTATGCTAAAGTCTCTGGTAGATAAAGTGGACCTCATGCAAGTGTACCTGGGTAATGTCAGCAGAGAAAGGGAATTCTAGAAAAGAAAGTAAATGCTAGAGATAAAAGACACTGTATCAGATATGAACAATTTATCTGATGGGTTCATTAGTTGACTAGATATGACTGAGGAAAAAATCTTTGAGCTTGAAAATATGTTAATAGACACTTCTGAAACTTAAAAGCAAAAAGACTAAAGCAAAGAGAAAGAAAGAATATCCAAGAACTCTGGGACTACTGTGAAAATATAATTTACAAATAATGGAATCATAGAAGGAGAATAAAAACAGAACAAAATAGAATAATTATTTGAAAAATGACTGCAAACTTTTCTAATTACTTTCAGGCACCAAACCACAGATCCTGAGATCTCAGAGAACACTGGGAAGAAAAACACCCCTTCACCCATCAATTAAACCTAGGTATGTCATAACCAAATTTCAGAAAATCAAAGATTAAAAAAAAAATTAGAAGACAAAAGATAACATTTTGCTTATAGAGGAGCAAAGATAAGAATTACATTGAACTTCTCCCCAGAAATACTTAAGCATAAGAGACTGAAGTGAAATATTTAGTGTTGGAAGAATAAAATCACCATATAGAAATATGTATTTTGAGAAATTGTCCTTCAAAACTGAAGGAGAAATAAAGACTTTCTTGGGCAAAACAATTGTGCAAACTTGCTGCCCACAGTCCTGACTTAGAAATGTTAGAAGTTCTTCAGAAAGAATATTGATACACATTAGAAATTTGCATCTATATAAAGAAAGAAAAAGCATTAGAGAAGAAATAAGTAAAGGTAAATAAAAACGTATTATCTTGTTTTTAATTGCTCTAACAGATAATGAAAAAATAACAGTAACACTGTATTTTATTTTGCATGTTTATGTATATATGTATAATATACAATGATACAAAGAATAGGAGGAAATAATTATGAATTCTTTGTTATTACAGCCCATGAAATGGTATAGGGCTATTTGAAAGTGGCTTTGAATTAATTGTAAATTTATTTCACAAAACTTATGGTAAACACTAAATAAAGTAAAAACAGGTATAAATTATATACTTAAAAATAAGAGAAAATATGATTATGTATGTAATTTTCAATTAAAAGTATAAATGGCAGAAAAAAAGAAGACAAAAACAAGTACAAAGAACAAGAGTGAAAATAGAAAACAGGAACAAATACAGTAGATGTTAACCCAACCATAACAGTAATCCCTTTAAATGTCAATTAAAAGACAGATATTCTTAGAATGAGTCAAAAAAGAAGACCTCATTATGTGAGGTCTATAAAATCCTCACCTTTATAAAAAGACACATATTTTAAAAATAAATGAATCAAAAGTAAGCTAGAAGTAGCTCTATTAATTTGAGACAGAGCAGAAGTAAGAGCAAGAAAAATCACTAGCAATTAAAAGCGATATTAAATAATGAATAATAAAGGGGTCAGTTCTTCAAGAAGCCATTAGGATTTTTAATCTGTATGTGCCTAACTACAGAGCATCAAAATAGATGAGACAAAAACTGATAGAACTACAAAGAGAAATATATGGATCCACTATTACAGTTGAAGACTTCAACACCCCTTTATCAGAATTGGACAGATACAGAAGGCAGAAAATCAGTAAGGACATAGTGGAACTCAAGGGTACCTTCAAGTGAACTGTCACCTAAGATTACTTCATCCAGTAACAACAAGATTCACGTTTTTCTCAAGCTCACATGGAACTTGCACAAAAATAGACCATATTCTGGGCCATTAAACACACTTTAACAAATTTAAGAGTGCAAAAATAATGAAATGTATACTTTCAGATGACAATGTAATTAATCCAAAAATCAATAACAGAAAGCTGAAACATTTCCAAATATTTGGAGATTTAAATAACACACTTCTAATCATGGGAGTCAAAAATAATATTGAGAAACTAAATATATTTTGAAGTAAATGAGAATGAAAATGCAACTTACCAAATTGTGGAATAGGCAAAAGACCCAAACAGACACTTCACCAAAGAAGAAAAGTAGGCATACAGATGGCAAATAAACATATGAAAAGATGGTCCACATTATGTGTCATTTGGGAAATTCAAATTAAAACAATGAGATTTCACTACAAGCCTATTTAAAATGTCCAAAACCCATAAAACAGACAAAAAAGAAAAATGGTCATCTAATTTAACTATCTGGGCTCTAAGCTTAGCTGATTGTGCTGATTTTGTATAGGATGACCTTAATTATATCTCTGTTGGTTGGTTTGATGTCAGTTGGAACTATGAGGCTAGTTTTCCCATCTAGCTAGCAGTCTACCCCAAGAGCAGCAAGAAAGAACTACTACAAATGCCTTTCAAGTCTCTACATGTATCACATTTGCTCCTAACTCATTTGTCAAATCTAGTTATCTGATCAAACCTTGACTCAAGAGGTAAGAAAATAGATCCCACCTGTTTAAGGGAGGAGCTGCAAAGTCACATTATAAAGGACATCCAGACAGACAAGGGAAGAATTATGGTTATTTTGTCATTTATCACAGTTACAAATTTGCTTTGTAATTTTAATAAATCTGATAGGCTCTTTTTGTTGTTTTTCTTGTATAATGATGGCCTATATAAATAACAATGCTTATATACACTTCTTTCTATTGCTATGAGCTCATATTTATTTTTTATTCTCTTAATCCTTTTAACAAGACAATGTAAATTATCGAGATGATAGCAGAAATTAATGACTGTTAAATATATGTACAAATATATATCATGTTTGAATGACCAATTTACTTTACTGGAAATATTTTTCATTTCATAAGAATTGATTCATTGTGTATTCATATTTTTCATGTATCAAAAGGTAAAATTATTGAGAAAAAGGAAATTTATACAAGCTAGAAAAAGACACTCATATGGGCAAATGCAATCACTTTATTTTTTACTGTCTTATTTGAATCCTTAAATTTTAATAAATTGTTTTGTTTGATTTTTCTTTAGTTCATAAATTTTATGTCACCATGAAGGATAAATGCACTCTATAAATATTGGACTATTTTACTTAATAACATTGGGAAATCTTTAAATTATTTTTACTGTCTTAAAACCAATAAAAACATTGTCTTGGAAATGACCAACTGAAATAAAATATTATTGATTTTCTTTGAAAAATATATATTTGTGTCAGAATTTCTGTATGTAGTTTAGGGAAGTTTCATCATAACAGTGTCCTTTTTTCAGCGTACAATTTGTCTTGTTAAAAATACATAAGCTAATATGTCATTTGAAGAATTCATAATATCCATGAAGTATCATAATTAGAATAAATAGAATGGGATGCCAGAATGAAATATTAACAATAAAACTGATTGTCCAACATTCATCTCATTAAGAATATTATCTTAAAGAAAACTATATAAATGTAATTTCACAAATGTTGATATGTTTTAGATTGATTTATTAGAAAGACATTTTAATTTAATATTATTTAAAGAAGTAAAGAAGATGCTGAAATGGTTTTACCAGCTGAGCAATAACTATAATACAATAAACTTATTTCTTAAATATTGTTGAAATGCATAACTGGACTGTGCTTGGTTACATAATGTAAGATTGATGAATTCCAAGCCCAGAATTCCTGGATACCTATAAGGTTAATGCCTTCAGGACTCAGTGTTCACCCCAATTTAACTTTGTTATGATACCTAGGATCCTGAGGCAAAAATTATATGAGATCACAAGAGCAGGGAGCTATAGCAGTTCAAAGCTCAAGACAATTTATTTTATTTAAAAAAAACCCTGCAGGTATTGTCCAGGCCATGACTCTTTAACATACAAATATGAAGGGTAAAGAATTCCGGATGAGCTGATACCTAGCTCTTGGATTCTTCCTATAGATTTCTTGCTATGGAAAGTTCTAAGTAGGCCTGAAGTCTGGAAAGATATTTATTTAATTCGCTTAAGAAGAAAATAGATAAAGGCTATCCAAGAAAAGCCACACTCATATGCTTGATAATGCACGTAGGAGAACATTTGCTTCAGTTCTCAGACTCATAATAATTCATGCCAATAAACTTCAACCATGTTATGAAATTCTAGCATGTACTTGGGCAGAATGGGAAGGAACAAACTATCTCGAGTGTTATAAGGATGATAACAACTTCAATGTCCCTGGGATTAGGAATATGTTTTAGCTGTTTTAATTAGCCTAAAATATTTTTCTGCTTTAATGTTCTTGCCCAAACCAAAAAGAGATTACAATGGGTTCATTCTAGCCACTAATTCAAGAGGTTAGACTATCTATCCTGGAGGAGGAATGTGTTGTTAAGAAAGAAAGAAAAGAAAGGAAGGAAGGAAGGAAGGAAGGAAGGAAGGAAGGAAGGAAGGAAGGAGGGAGGGAGGGAGGGAGGGAGGGAGGAGGGAGGGAGAGAGAGAGAGAGAGAGAGAGAGAGAGAGAGAGAAGGGAGGGAGGAGGAGGGGAGGGAGGAAGGAAGGGAGAGAGGGAGGGAGGGGGGCAGAGAGAGAGAGAGAGAGAGAGAGAGAGAGAGAAAGAGAAAGAAAGAAAGAAAGAAAGAAAGAAAGAAAGAAAGAAAGAAAGAAAGAAAGAAAGAAAGAAAGAAAGAAAGAAAGAAAGAAAGAAAGAAAAGAAAGAAAAAAGAAAGTAAGGCAGGAAATAACTAGACTGAGTATTTGGCAGGGTCCAGGGTCACACAAAGAGCCAGATTTTGTACCCAGGGTAAAGGTCAGGAATATAACCTCTGAGGGAATGGTTTACAGTTTATGTAGAGTGGCTAATTCATAGGTTTTGAAATATAACCATTTGAAAATTTCTCTGTTCAACCCAAGGAATGATAGGAGAATGATCCATCCTCTCTTTTTCAGAATTGGAGAAGGGACTCAGCAGCTTCTGTGATGGACTGGAAATTAGAGACTCTCCCCAATGTCCCTAATCATGGGGCAGGGCTCCCATATTTCCATATGGTCTTGAAAAAGGGGTATGTTCCAATTCCCTGGTGCATTAATGTACTATTTCTGCTGTAACGAAATTACCACAAAGGTAGCTTCTTTAAGCAACAAAATTTCATTAATTATAATTCTGTAGATAATAAGTACAAAGTCAGTCTCACTTGTCTAAAACCAAGTTGCCGGCAGGGCTAATTTATTCTGGAAGCTTCAGGGATGAATAGGTCTCCTTATCTATTCCAAGTTCTAAAAGCTGTCATTCTTTGGTTTGTGGCCCATTCCTACCCATTGAGATCCAGCAGCAATGTAACATCTTCAGACCTTTCTCTGCTTCCATTATCATCACATCACCGTTTCTCTTTCCTTCTTAATCACATTGCCCCTGTGTCTCCCTTTTAAAAAGACTCTTGTGATTATAATGGGCCCATCCAGGTAATCCAAAATAATCTCCCAATCTCAAATTCCTTAATTTAATTCACATTTGCAAATTTTATATTTTTCAGGTTTATTAATATACTCACACGTTCCAAGGATTAGGACATTGATATTTTGGGGGCCCTTATTCAGTCTATCACACCAAGGATATTAAATTTATTTAATATCCCACAACACAAGAGTAGAGAAGCAAATGTAATTTGAATAAATTACCACTTAAAAATGGACTTTTCTGGGGCCCATTTGTTTATAGGCTAAATTTGTCATCATATCATTTATAGTTATAGGTATAAAAGTGTATGGCTATTCTATATTTTTGTTTATGTTACTAAGAGTTACTAATTTTAATTCTTAGTAATTTGCGTAGAAATAATCTCTATTTCATAATAATAGCATTTCTACTAGGGTTTATTTATATTTTCATTTCTATCAACAATTTAAAAAATTTATTTAGTCCTTTATTCTTTTCTAATAATTTCAGAAGTTATTAGAGTTTGTTAGAATTCTTAATCATACATTAAATACATAGCTGTCATAAAATTAAATGTTAAAAAAATCACAAATCTCTTGGGTTATAACTGCAAAAGAGTATTTTTAACATATTCAGTATAGTATTGTGCAAAGTTTTACTAACTTGTTTTTCCTCACAATATTTGCTAGAGATTATTTCATGGTAAAATATTGTTATGAGCAGAGTTGTATCTTTGTTATGGCAGTCCTAGAAAACTAATACATATATAAAGATTAATTTTATTGATTTTAACAGTGTGTAGTAGTCCGTAGTATGGATATGTTATTCTTTAATACTTCTTCCATTATCGGTAGTTATATACATTTAGATAATTCTAAACCCAGAGCTTTATTCTTTTGCGACAGCTGTGTTATGTCTCTCCAGGTTCACAGCGATGAGATTAAAATCACTAGTTTATACATTATTAAATGATTTTAAAAACTGATTGTTTAATTTTTTTTTTTTTTTTGAGAGTAGCGCCAACATTTTTCCACACCAGCAGGTAGCCCTGTGTTTGGTACAGTCTTCTTTATCTTGTGTTAAGACCAGGCCAGTTGACATTTTTCTCACATCTATATGCATTCTATATTTTTAAAACTTCTCTCAATATTCTGATGTGATTTTAGCTCTAATTCCAGATCCTGGAAATGAATTTATCTTTCTTTTACATGTCTATGATTATTTTAATGAAATTTCAAGAAGGTACAGTGAATGCATATGTTTAAAAGCCTTGAAAAATTAGCATCTAAATTATTTTTTAAAACAATAATAAATTATTGTGACTTGTTAATACATTAGTTATGAACTAATATGTAATTTATATACCATTTTATTAACCTATTAAAATTATCTTTTTAAAAATTGTTCTTTTATAAAAACAATCTACCATAATGAATAGAATTTTACTTTATCAATAAAAAGCTTCAGTGATTCAAGTAAATAGCCAAGTACAGTGTATTATACTTTGTTTCAGATATTTGTCTTATATTTATTGGACAATAAAGAAATACTTTTTTTTCAACATGCCCTTGGACTTGAGGGAAATATAATTGCCTTCATATTGTGTTGACTCTGTCACATTTTATATTGTATTCCTGAAATCTGTTATTTTTAAATTTATTGACGAAAAGATGTTACTATTATTTAATTAAAAATAAACCAACAGTATTCATATATTTGTCTTATTTACTACTTTCTACTCTCAGTTTATTTCGTTATTTATACTTTCTCTTTTTGAGGGAAAAATCTCTTTCAATACTTTTTGATTTATTATATTTTTCTATAAATGTGATTTATTTTCTAAATATTCTCCTTCAGCTAAATCTCATGTTGTGAATGTCATTTATTTATAGATGATGTTCTTTTATTCCATGGAAATTATGTAAATCATTCTTCAATATGAATCAAATTTCACATTGTGTACAATTTTTCCACATAAATATTAAATTATATAGGAGGTCATATTTATAATAACCAATCCTTTATTATGCTCACGATGACCACTGATCCCTTCCAGCTTCATTCTCTTCTATATTTTTTTTGTTCATTAGAATTTAGTTCTTATTTCCATTGTTTGAATTTGCCAACACCCACCTCAGGGCCATTGCATATGCTATTCTTGCTATAATGCACTTCCTCCCCTGTCCTCACCTAGTTATTGATGCATCCTTAGGATGTCAAGTATGATACATTTTGATACAGATTGACATTTTAAAAATACTTACTTTATGAAAAAAAATAAGTGTATGGTTTTCTAATCTTGTTAATAGCTCTTCATTGTTTGATTGAATTCCTACCTTCAATAGGCAAAGGGTAAATGCTTTTCAAAGTAGATTTTGACCAAAGGAATGTTTTGTGCTTTAGATGAAGTATGTAATATTTAAGTATTGAGTAGAAGTAGCAGGATGCAGGGTAAAACTCAAGAATGTATCATATTATAATTTATCTTATACACTAATAAAATATTGCTACTTTTTTAAAAAAATTCTTTTATCTAAGGTATTTTATTTATAAAATGAAATCATCTTTTAAACGGTCATTTTTTGTATGGAAGAAAAGGATTTCCTTAGATCAAGAAATTATTAATAAATAATATTTATAAACATTTTTTACTCTAAAAGCTGTTATATGCACAATTTTTAAAATAAAATAGTTCCTTAATAAATATAATTTCTAATAGCTGTGAATAAAAAGTTAAAAACTACTAATTGCTGAATTATTATATATATCCACACATGAAGATAATTGAAAGAATGGTTTATTGTGAAACTATAGGATATATGTATTATGAAAATGTGTTTAGCTAACATTCTTAAGAAATAGATATATTATTTTTTGTAAGTTGATCAGAGGAAGTTTTTGTATAATTTAATATTAAAGATATTATTGTTATTGCCATTATTTTCATTTATAATTTACAATGGCTTTCTATATATGCTCATAAATTTCATAAAGTAAGTATTGCTACATGTTCCTCATATAGCAAATAGATATGGTTCCTTAAACTGCTGCATTCCTTTATAACCTCATGATACCTTCTAGTGCTGTTTGTTACTCCTTTGATCGGAATGGTTCATAGGATTTATGAATAGTTTTTATCAGCATGGTATCTTGGCAGTTATAGCTCCTGGATATTTTATTTTCTTACAAACCATATCAGTTATTTTCATGGGGCTTAAAATAGCCATAAGGATTTCCTTTTTTTTACTTATTTTATTTTTAAATTTTATAATTCTGTTAATTTATTAGTTTTTATTTTCTTGCCATGGTGGTCTGTACCATGAGAGGATACTAGATAAGCATTAAATATGTTAACTTCCTTTTATAATGTTGATTGTTTAATTGTTTTAAAATGTGGTACAAGGTACATTGTAGTCTACATATGTGTCTTGTTGTTTTAGATCAATTGGAATGGCAAGTATGACCAAATTGTAGATATTTTTATGTCAAATATGTTATTCTATTTTTTGTAAATATAATACACATTTTAAAATAAATATATTAAAAATGTTATTTACAGTCTCAAAAAATATAAAACATTACCTTAGTACATTTTGTGAGGCACCATTTACAAAAAAAATTTTGATTTCTCATGTTTTTATTGTGATTAATCAAACATTTTAAAATTTCATTTACTAGGACATTTATTTTATTCTGTTTTCCTGCACTTAAATTCTTTATTTTTAATTTATTTTTAAAAGTCATTTTTATTGTACTTTTGTTAATTTTATTTAATATTTTTTGTTTGTTTTATATCTGAAAAAAATATTTAGTTTCTAAATTTTATTATTTCTGTTTTGGTCATATAATATGTAAAGCTATTGATTGAATGATATACTATACTTTTTGACACCTGGTATTCATACTTATTTTACCTTAGTTATTCTTGATTTCAAGAATATTTTTGATAGTATTTTTGATTTCCAGGTAAATGATTTTAATGAAACATAATTGCCACAGGAAATTAATTATAATTTTACCAAATAAAAGTTTGAATTTATATTCTTGGTGACATATACAAAATTAAGAACCTTTATTATAAAAATGATAATTATATATTGAAGATGTGTTCATAGTGTTAAAGGACAGAATTCCTAAAATAAATTCCACAGTAGAACAAACGAGTAAATATTTGCTTTCCAAAAAGTTACTTAGAAAATTAGCTGACTTATCTTCTAAAGTAAGAATACCAAAAAAGGCAAAAGAAAAAATAAAACAATCAAAGGATGTTACTTATCATAAATAAGGATGTTACTTATTTAATGGAATTTCCTGAAAAAATGAACAAAATTTAAAACAATATAAAGCTAAAATATTAAATTTGGAAAAAAAAATTTTCTACATGTAAAAGTATAAATGGAGAATTCATAAAAACAACAAAAAAAATGAAGTAAAATAAAATCTAAATAATTACCTACATCTGAAAAGTATATTTTGTTAAAACTAATGATTTACAAGAATACTATGAAAATCAAAACATAAAAAGTAGAAGAATAATAAACACAAAAAATACATGCTATTTACCAAAGAAAGTTAATATAATTGCAATTACATTTTCCTAGGGTAAGGAACAATTTGTTGAAACAGATTAGAATGGTTTCTTTGCAAGCCTCTGCCAATGCACTTAGAAAAAAAATATAATTTTCTACAGTACTTACCAGACCCTGCATATTCTGTCATTGTTTACTTTTCTAAATGTATCGAAGACCACCATTCTTTTACTTATTAATTTTTAAACAAACTACTGGGCACCGTAGTGTTTTCAAGATTTAAAAAAAATCAGGATACTGTTCAATCTACTTGGAAATAGTTGCTCATGAGTCTGCATATGTTTTCTGCCAGTACATTTTTCAAGGCTTAAATTAGGTTCATCAGTGAATTTCTTTTTATCTGACATGAGCTTTAAATATCCATTTTAGAATCTTTTTTTTAAATTCACAGCCCATTACTCAATGTATAATTACATGTTTTTATTATTTTTTTCTGTACTATGGACCTGTTTACCTATTACTTGAATTACCAAATGTTAAATTTCCTGAAGCCAGGAACCTTACCTGTCCCGTTTACTAGAGAATGAATACATGGGCTTAAGATTGTGAGTTGAACAAATGAGATTCTCAGAAATGACTAGTGTCAGAAGAGATGAAGAGAGGTAACAGCTGTTGTCCAAATTAAAAGTCATAGGAGCCTGAAATAAGAGAGGAATGATACAGATGAAAAGAAAATAATGGAATCAAATGTAATTGGCGGTGAAATCTTGAGATATACTGACATGTGGAATCAAAGGAAGGAAAGAATTCATTTTTATAGCTCATTTTGAATACAATAAAGAGATACCCTATTGTGTATAACTTCAAAAATATGGATAAACCAGAAAAATTCAATCATTTATAATATAAATTCAAAAAAAAATAAGTGCATGTGTGTATGTGTGTGCACGTAAATGTGTTTGTGTCCATGATAAAATGTAATACATGAATGGAGAAAAAAGTCAAAGTATATACCTAACTTAAATTATTTATTATATATTATCAATTGTCTCATTTTATTCAATTTTATTTGTAAAGATTATGTTAGCAGTGTAAGAGAGTATCTGTCTCCCCAAAACATTTGTGTATTATTTATTTAATAAGTATTATGATTTCCACAGGGAAAATAGTATCCTATTGTGAAATTTACATCTAATGACAAAAATGAATAATGTGAGTTTTATTTATTGTCTTTTTTCCTGAAGTATCTGTTGGTAGCCTTTGAACATATCTCAACTGACAAGGCTTAGCAATAGTAATGTTTGGGTTTATTTGTTTTAAATAGTTTTAGCTCTGTTTAATTTTTACTTGTTTCTTCTAGATGACTTTTATAGTAAGTAAAAATTGGACACTACATTATTATGTATAATTTTTTGATGTTATATAAAACTAAAATTTTAAAAAGTTATTACTAAAAAGTCTATGATTTCATTGTATATCTCTTTTATATGCATACATTTTTTAAATTCTCATACATATGATGAACAATTTTATATTTATAAACTTGTTTAACTTTGTAATATTACATTGTGCCTTACATGGAGAGGCAATTATTTTTGGTATTCTTTTACACTCAAATATTTTTATGAACAATATTCTTAATTAAAATAATATTATAAATCTTAATTCAATATAAGAATCATTTATAAGTATGTGATTTAATTCTCAATATGTCTACATTTTTTCTCTGTGAAGCAGATCAAATTTCAAATATCCTGGTGAATAATAGCAACAATACTATTCAATATTATCCTGTATCTATGTCTTTCATTTCTGACTGTTGAAAGAATTCTTATTTTACTATTGAGATATTGTCAGACTGCTATAATATTATTTTTAACTATGTTTACATAGTTTTCCTTTCTGGCTAGATTAAATATGGTAGCCCTCAAGAAGAAATAAGATATAGTTTATATTAAGAATGAGCATAATGCATAAGACCAAAAAATATTCAGAAACATAATAAATGACAAGGTAAGGCTTAAAAGACTTCTATTTTTTATATCATTCAGGTAGTTTAAGTTTAATATAAAAGAATATTAACTCAAATTTGATTTTAAAAAATAAAGGGTTTTTGTAGTTATTGGCTCAACATTTCAATGACCAAAATTGAACACATTGCAAGTGATGGGTGACAAAGACTAGACCAATACTTCTGTGGTTCTCTTTGGATTTTATCACTCCTTGTGCTGACTTCATCCTGGAGTGACTGAAGCAGTTTCATGCACCATTTTTACATATCAAACTTTTAAGAGGAAGAAAGACAATATGTGTTCCAGACCTACCAGATAATATTCTGATTTCTACACTGATTTTTACTCTTGCATAAAATTTTGCAGAATAAATAATCCATCTCATCCCATTGATTGATTTGGGAAGATGTATACTGAACCAAACAACTTGACAAGATTAATAGGATTATCTTGGAAAACTTTATTCCAGTGGTTTTTCAATATTGGTTTCATATCAGAATCATGTGTGGACATTAAAAAGTATATTGATGTTAGGAATCTCTTCCTTACCTACTCAATTAATCCCCAAATGTGTATTATTATTTGAATATCCTTAAACTTGATTACAAGAAAAAAATTTTTTTTCAAATACTCTGTTGTATAGCCTTGATTGATAGCCACAGGTTTTGTCCCTTAGAACAGTGGCCTCCAGCATTTTTGGCACCAGGTACTGGTGTTCCTATGAGACTCTAATGCCTGATGATCTGAGGTAGAATTGAGGCAATGACACTAGTGTTGAGGAGTGGATGCAAATACAGATGAAGTGTCGCTCGCTAGTCCACCATTTACCTCCTGCTGTGCAGACTGGTTCTGGTAGAAGTCGGTGGCCCCAGGGGATGGGGTCCCCTGTCATAGAGAACACTCAAGTTTGGCTAGTGAGAAAGTAGACCAAGTGTAGGAGGAAAAATTCAAACACCTACGAGCATTTACCATTTGTAAACATCTAATTTTCACATGGGGCAACATAGTTTCATTCCTGTATCTTTTGTCACTATTTCATCTTCAGCAATTAGTGTACAGTAGACAGTTGTGTTTAGTTTTGGAAGATTTGTGGAGCCAAGCTAGGATGTAACATTAGACGCTTTCTATAATTACATTAAGTTAAAGCTTTACAAAGATAGGTTGATTTGTTTACATGCAAATTTTAGAAATTTGTTAAAAAAAAAACAATTGATATAGATGACAATTATCATACTCCTAAATAAGTTTTCATTTTGACAAGTAACAAATTTTACTATATTCATGGGGTAGAAATCTAAAATAAAGGCATTCATTTAAAATTATAAGTTCTTAAACTATTATTCATCTATTCTCCCAAGAATACAAAATATCTCTGTCTTTATAAATATAAGAAAAAGAGAATTCATGCATTGTGTTGCTAGCTTTAGAAAAAATGCTACATCAGTATAAAGATTTTGATAAGCACACCAAATCTCCTATCACATCAAAAAGTATATTTTGCTTTGTGTGCTTTTTTTGAGGTTTCTTGCTGGTGATACTCTTGTAAAATTCTCTAAGATCTAAAAAAGGCCTTGACTTTCTTTTGCTTCAGTTGCAAATCTATTAATAGGATGGGCAGAGAATTGTAATGCTTCATTGCTTTCAGCTGATGGAGGGGAAAGCAAGATCTTACTTTCAAAGTGGCATTGAAGCAAAATTAGCCCAGACATCCAGTTATGGAGTAAAGTAAAAACAAGCGTTTATTTCTTTCCTCAAGGTCTTAGAAGGATGCACATCTCCTTTAAAATATATATATATATCAAATATTTAAAATTTGAACAATTTCAGTTGCTCAAATAAAAGAAGAATGATGCGACTTTGTAGTTAGCGACTATAGCATCTATGTAGTTTGTATATAAATGTGAGGTTGTTATATTGTGGCACAATAATTCCCTACAGGATAAATTCTAAATTTCATAGCTGCCATAACTTTCCTATCATAACATTATTATATAATGTCATTCAAAAATATTTATTTAGATTAAAAATGTCTAGCAAATAGTTTTACTTGAATATATTTTAGTGAGAATCAATTCACACATTATGAAAGATTTTAGGTATAAAAAAAATAATATAGAGATTCACATGCCCAAATAATTAATGCCAAATTGAAAGTCTGTCTCTGAGAACAAACTGATGATTGCCAGATGGTAATAGAGAGGTTAGGGAGGTGAGGTGGGAGGTTAGTTGAAAAAAGGTGAAGAAATTAATAAGCACACATTTGTAGTTAAAAAATAGTCATGGAGATGTGAAAGACAGCATAAAGAATATAGTGAATAATGCTGTAATAATTATGTATAGTGCCAGGTGGGTACTAGACTAATGGGGGGGATCAATTCATAAGTTATACAAATAACCACTCTGCTGTACAACTGAAACTAATATAAATTAATACTGAAT
The DNA here is from genome assembly GCA_030015415.1 of Cynopterus sphinx. Lineage (NCBI taxonomy): Eukaryota > Metazoa > Chordata > Mammalia > Chiroptera > Pteropodidae > Cynopterus > Cynopterus sphinx. The sequence goes on from CM057379.1 coordinate 14,288,355, forward strand.
GTCAACTCTAATCAAAAATAAATAAAATAAAGATAAAAACAAACAAAAATAAAAAGTTTGCCTCCGAAAAGTAGTATTATACCTATATGGGGAGAAACTGTAAAAATAAAGAGAGAAGATTAATTTATTCTTTATGTGGAACTTTATATATAATTTAATCTATTTTATAAAAATAAAATTTTTTTTTACTTTAAAATCTTTGACTAGTGTATATCAGCTTCATAACAGAACAATATCTGTTTGCAAAATGATGTTACAAAATTTAAATTAGCTATAGAGAACAAAATATCTGTGAGAACAGTGTAGACCACATGGAAATAAGAAATGGTAATAAAATTATTTGAATCATGTCACGTGCCTAGGAGACACTAGCTATTTTTCAAAATGACGATATACACGCACACACATAATCAAACATGCCTGCGCATACGGAATATGCTTGATTCTATGTATTCAGAAATACATTAAAAAGTGATGTAATTTCTAGAATTCATAAGATGCCAATGCATTTTTTTCCTGTGAGCAATCTCTTTGTGATGTTGTGGCAATATGGTCACTCATAAACAAAAGACTGTACTGTGAAGTAGACTCACAGCAATCACACATCTCACTTACGTGTGCAATACACTAGTGTGCTACTTTCCTACTGCTGCTGCTACACATTACCACAAACCTAGGTCTGAACACAAACCAAACGTACTGTCTAACAGGTTAGCAGTCAGAAGGTCTCTCAGGGATAAAGCCCAGCTTTCAGCGGAGCCCTATCCTCTGGAGCTCCTTTCTTGGCATTGCCCAGCGTCTAGCAGTGCTGTGTTCCTCAGTTTGTGTCTGCATCATTCTGCCCTCTGCTTCATCACGACCTCTGTCTTCACTTCTGACCCTCCTGCCTTTCCCTTATAACAACTCGTGATTACCTTGAATCCACCTGGATATTCTAGGATAATCTCCCCATTCCCGCCTATCCCTTTTCATATTATTAAATTTACAATAATGTTGTTATTTTTCACCTATTTTTCTCATGCTTATTGTGTCTTTGTTTTTCTGATTGTGTTCTTCTCTGTCACAGACTTATATATGTCATTTGAAAACAGTATAGTTGGATTTTTTTTTTATATATTTCAGTTTAAGAATATGTGTTTTTAATAAGGTCATAGTTTCTTGAAATACCTGGAACATACAGTGATACTGACAAATTAGGCCTGATTTCTCTTGTCTCTATTCTCCTCTGCTCTGGCTCCTTTACAGGTTCTGACTATTGTAGATCTTGTTGAAATTACTAAATGTGCTGTTTCTGTCCTTCATGGCCTCTCACTCTACTTTCTCCCTATACTATTATAATCACTATACCATTTCATTTCAAATTCAGTGAAATAAACATTACTCCCAAATGATATCTCAAGACAGCCCTTTCTCAGAAACCCCTAAATCCCATTTCTTTAACATTTATATTTAAATCATAACTAAGTTTAAGAAATTTAATTCATGAATGTGGCCCACACCTACATTTCCACCGTGGTCTTGGTCATTCAACCTGTACACACTCCACCCATGTAACAGTAATTTTCTTCCCATTAATTCTTTCTGTTAAAACCTATTTGCTCCATGTTAAGATCTAAGTGACTTTTCCAAAATGAATTTATGATCTAGTGTTGCCTTCAGTTATAAACACTTATAATTGACTTCAACTTCTATCATGATTAATACACAAATTTTTAACCTTGACAGTTACTTTATACTACTCTCTCACACAGGCCAGTCACATAAATATTTTTTTTTTTCTGCAACACTCTCTTTCTCTCTCCAATATGACTTTTCCCACAACCTCTATTAACTTTGCACTGTTTTTGTTTTTGTTTTCAGTCTAGTTATTACTCATTCTCTAGAATTGATTTCTTAGTTAGGACTCTGTGATTTCCTGCCATCCTTAACTAGGGTAGGCCTCTGGGTTAAATTTTCCATTAACACTATTTCCCATTTATAGCATTTGTAATTCCTGCTACATTTAAATTCCTTGAGGGCAAACTCCAATCTTCACTATTATATCTCTTGGATTTAGCATAAGCTTTGCTACATAAGTTGCAATGTATGTATACCTTGACTAGCATCCGTGTGTGTGTGTGTGTGTTTATATATATGCATACTCACAATATCACATGATCACATTTTTAAGCCTTAATTTTCTCTCTTCAGCTACATCTCATGATATGTATGTTCATATTGGCTTGACATTAGATTACTCTTCCTACAATTACCATATTTTAATTTAGGTATCTATTCTCCTAGGGAAATGAGGATTTAGAGTTTTAATAGGGTTTTGCTGTAAGATGTGCCTCAGAATCAATGCTCCAACATCATAGGTAATAGTTCTAAAAAGTTTTCCTCAGTTCACTTATCTCTATACCCACAGCATTAGCAGATAGCCTGGCATATATTAGGTACTCAAGAAACATTTTTCAATGAATTAATAATTAAACTACTTTACCATTAAATGCATAATAAATCAACTCGCTTTAACCAAAGAAAGGATTTTCTATATTTTTTTAAAACATTGCATTAAAACATTTTGTCAGTCAGGTTCCAGAAATGATAGGATCCGACTGAAGATTTATCATAAACTTATAAACATTTTTAGGACATTTGAAACCCTGGGAGTGTACAGGTAGCTATCAAATCAGTAACATCCTTGTTTTTAGATCAAGATGGAAAGAACAAAATCATAAAAATATATATGTTCATAGGTACTGATTATATTAGGCCATAACTGGTTTTTGGTATAATCTATCATCTGAAAGACTGAGAGACTTTAAATCACATATAATCATTTTCAATATTTCCAATAAAGTTAGTTATTATGTTCCGAACATGGATCCAATTGGGTTATGTGGAATCTAATGCTGAGTGGGAAGTAACATCACCTCTCTGAGGGTGCCACACTGGTGCAGGAATTGTTATTCTATGAGTTGTCCTTTATTTGGAAAACACTACCTATACCAGAGTCCCATAAAACAAGGCCTCAAGGATAGACCCCTAAGCAAAAAGAAAGTAGAATACTGTTTGTTTCACAGCAGCTAGAACCTTTGCTTTCTGTGACAGAATGAGTATGCTTGAAACTTTGTTACTCCAGACACTTGGAACAAAACTGACCAGATTAAAATAAATATATATGTATGTATATATGTATTATATATACATATATGTATATGTATATATATGTATATGTATATACATATATAATTTTTTCTATAAAGAGCAGGTATTCCAGCAGTGTATGGATACAAAATACTTAAGAGACTCAGCCTCATTTCGTCTGAAAAATTGTTTTGGCTGCAGCTTAAAGATTTAGGTGACTAAAGAATAATTGAGGAAATCCTATAATTGGTCATGTCAAATGAGAACCATTTTTGCTGGAATTCACTGGAGGAATTTTATTGAAATCCACTAGATTACACCTTTAATAAGGGCTTAAATTAATGTATCTAGTAATTCATTTAATCATGCACATTTTATATGATGAAAAATGAATATGAGCTTTACTACTCAAGCCTTAAATCTAAAAATCCAAGATCAAGTATACTTACTATAGGTAAATGCAATCTTAATCCCTTAACCCTACCATGCATGTGAGTCACTGCAAGTGAAAGATAGAGCAAAATAATGCAAGATTGAATTACTGACCCCTACATGTGGCATTGTTCCTTGGTTGGGTGTAATCTAATGGTAGGTAATGAGTTTTTATAGCCTTGAAATAGAGTCTATTGGTCTGGGCTCTTCCACATCCATCTTTGTTGATTATATTTAGAACAAATTATTTCATTTAAGTGTAATTTTAAAAGTTAAATTATGACTGTCAATTTAAATTCTTTTTTATGGCAATATAATTTGCAATATTATTCTACTCTTCAAAATCACCATGTATTTTCATTCCCATATTTTGAGAATTCATCCAAGTTTCTAGGTCTGCTAAAGAAGTGGATGACTTTCCCAGGATATAAGGTTATTTTCTAGCATAGAGGAAGATCTGAGAAAAACTCCACTATAAAAATTAAAGATGGCAATACCATACTCCCAATATTTCAAATTTTACGGCATTACTATTTGTGTTTGGGGCTGACTGAAAATCTATTTTTATTATGCTTTCTGAGATGGCACTTTGAATTTAAGCCCCATTTTCCATGGCTTATAGCTTTTCCACTGAGTACCTTTGGGGATAAACTTCATCATGATGCTTCTTAACCTAGAATAAAATAATTCAGGAGTCTGAAGAAAATGTTATTTTCTCATTTTTGATTTAAGTAACTACAGAAAAATTCTTTTTGGTTGTTCAAAATAGTATACTATTTTTATCCTTGAATAATTCATAAGGTATTTTGATTTTAAGTACAAATATTTATAATGTAATTATATACTATAAAAGACACATATAAATTATTTATAGAAAATAATAAATGAAATATAACACATATTTACCATATTCCTCAATTCATAATATAATTCTCTATGATCTGCCAAATCCATCGGAAGTTCCTAAATGCAGGCTTCTGTGGGAAAGACTGCTGTATTGAATCAAAATGTAAAATCTTATTTGCAGAAATGACTAACCACCTATTAAAGAGTCAGTATTTCAGTGGTTATTTGAATGCAGTCTCAGTGGTTTATGTAACCTGTCAAAATTCCCCATTCACCCATTTCAAATGTGTATACATAGGCTGTTTTTCAATATTCATTTATACAAAATCAAATTTAAAAGAATAATAAAATGAAAAATCATAAAGGATAAAAATGGCTAAGAATCATGTTTAGCTCACTCAGCTTAATAATCTTTGGAATTCTCAAAAGAAAAGGAGACTATTTATCCTTTCCAACACAGCTGTTAATTTAGTAAAAACGCCTACCTTACTTAGGCAGCTTGCTAATCATTATACAGCTGGCATTTATCAATTGTAGATATTATCCACTTAAGAAACAAGGAGAGAAATTTGACCAGAAGAGTCATTCTAACTATACATAAACATGACATATGTGACTTTGTCACACAGATGTATAGACACACACACAAATACATACAATTGTATGCACGTACGTACATGTGTGTATATATAAAATGTACATAAAGCTAATATAGATATTAGACAGACATAAGTAATAAATGATGACTATGTGGGAATACATATATAGATAAATGTAAATGTACACTTTTTTTTACTTTGGTTTGTCTCCTAATACCATTTTGTAATTTTCTAATTTCTGAAAAAAGATTCACTTGTATTTGTTCAGTAATTGTTATTTTAAAAAATATCTTATATTTAATAATTTTCCTAATTATATTTCTAGGCACTTACATATACACACATGGAAAATCACCTCAATTGTTTTAATTATTTGTATTCTGTGTATTCTCTCAAAGTGATTTTTATAAAAAGCCTATAAAAGTTTGTTTTTTATTACATTAATCTTTATTTATTATAGCTCATATTCTATGTAGTATATTCAGAAGATATGTAGAGAAAATTCATAAGCAGTTAATAACAATATAAAGTGAATAAATCAAAAACAAATTAAATTTATTTAGAAATGTTTTTGGAATGACAGAACTCATAAAATGTGGCCATCATAAGGAATGAAAGATATTACTATTGGATCTTAAAGAATGAGTTGAGATTTACAATGTAGATAATAGAAAAGGTTACTATTTCTATCACACATGTTCAAAGCATCAAAATATATTTAACATATTTTTCTTGAATGAATGTTTATGCAGAGATTATTAAAATAGAATGAAAAAGGAGAGAAAATTGGTAATATTGTTCCAGGGCTCTGAGTTGGCTCATTTTCAGATTTTAACTCAAGTTCTTTTTTCTTTCTTTCTTTTTTTTTCACACACCACCAGAATGTAATTAGATGGTTTAATCATGTATTTCCTACCTAAGGGATTTGCAGTCAAGATTTCATTTTACTTTGAAACACCTTATTGAATGATTTTCCCCTAAAATGCAATAAAATTGAATTTTAAATGATTGAATAATTGGAGCCTATGTCTACACAATTATTTTCTTTGCCATTAAACATCACATTGCAAAATGTATTATGGTCATTGTTATTATTGTCACAACATTTGGTAGACTGATTATAAAAATGGTACGAATTCTCCATCACCTATGGTATTCATGGCACTGGTCTTATGTATTCTGCAGCTTCTCTCATCAAGATGGAATCTAATTCCACAGCGTTTGGATTTAGACTAGACTTGTGACTTGGTGTGGTCAATGGAATATGAAACTGATGCAGGATGGGGCAAATTTTCTTGAGTGGATGGGAGGAGACCAAGCCCTGCATCGAGAAAAGAAGGGGGTCCTTTGACAGAGACCATAGAAAGAATTCAACACACATGGCAAAGTTAGAGTCAAAGGAAAGTTTATTAGAGAAAGGGTCAACACTCCAAAGAAAGAGAGTGGTCTTCCCTCAGAGGCAGAGAGTGAGAGGGACTAAGAAAGACACAGAAAGACAGTGAGTAGGGGGCAGTGAGAGGGACAGAGTAAAGGCACTGAGAGGCACCCTGAGTGTTCAGGGAATTCAGTTTATATATCACTCTTTAGTTCCTGTAAGTTATAGTTTAAAACACTTTGTTAACCCCTTTCCTTTGATATGGGCATACAGTGAGGAGGGGAAAGAGTATATAGCATGAAAAGGTAAGAATGTGTAGAGTGAAAGGCCAGTTGGCAGTTCCCAGCCTTTCATCCATAGGTTCTGTTTCCCCTTCACAGGTGTGGGGAAGGGGGGTTAGCAATCCCAGCAGAAATCTCCCTTTGTTCTGCAGGTGGCCTCCTGGCCATGGCTGCAGGGCTGATGAGCATATTACTCTCTGAATGTAGCTTGATTTAGCATCTTAATTCTCTTGCCTCCCTACATTATGACAGATGACAATCTGCCAGTTTCAAAGGTCTTAACAGGTTTCAAATGCTTATGCTTTCTCTCCTGTACCTTCACCTTACATGATTGTGTATCTAAAGCAGACTATGAAGAAGTCTTGGCTGGGCTGCCAGAGAATTAAAAATTTGAGTAAATCCAACAAACCCCCAAATAAGAGCATCACCAAGATCAGCAGTGTCACCTCAAAGAACTTCTGGCTGCATGAGTTAGGTGGTTAGGCATGAGCGACAAGAGCGAAGGCCCAGCTCTGTAACCATAGAAATCTTTCTTAAAAACCTTCCTAATGACACTTCAGAAACATTTCCCTTTTAGGGTTATAAATTACCCCAAATTCCAGAGCAAAAAGGCCATAAAGATACTGGCATAACCATCTATAGCTACATGCAAAGAAAGTACTGCCCATCACTTCATCCTCATGATACCATCATTATAATATCATGACAATGCCTGGAAGTTCGTGAATCTAATTATAACAGACTGAATTCTGGGTAAGCACATGAGCAGTAGGCAAAGTTATATAGCAGCCATAAATCCTAAACCCAGCTTCCTCAATTGTCAATATTTCATGGTCCACTTGCTTATTTTTAATATTTGAAAACTATATACTAAAAGTGTACAACATGATGGCTTGTGATACACATACATACATTGTTAAATGATTACCACAATTACGTTAATGAATGCATCCATCACCTGACATAATTACCTTTATTTAATGAAGTGAGAACACTTAAAATCTACTTTCTTAGCAAATTTCAAGTATACAAAACAGCATTAACTACAATTACCATGCTGTGCACTAGACGCTGAGCACTTATAACTCAAAGTTTGTACCCTTTGACCAATATCTCCCCCACCCTTCATGCCCTGGCAATCACCGTTCTACTCTCTAGTTCCATGAATCACCTTTTTTAGATTCTTCATTGAGATGATACAGTATGTGTCTTTCCATGTCTGGCTTACTTCGCTTAGCATAATGTCCTCCAGGTTCATCCATGCTGTTGCAAATAACAGGATTTCCTTGCTGTGCTTTTTTTCTTTTTAGCTCTGTGCAGTAGAAACTTGTATCCTTAATTTTTAGAATTTTTTCTTCTTCAATATTGCTAAAGGGTGATTGTCTCAACCCAACTCATATGTTGATGCTCTAGCCCCTATGTGATGATATTTAGAGACTGGGTCATGGGGAGGTAATTAGGTTTAGATGAGTTAATAAGTGTGGGGTCCTCATGATGGGATTAGTGCCCTTATAAGAGACACCAGAGACCTTGCTTCTCTCTTCCTATCACAGCAAGAAGACAGCCATCTTCAAGGCAAGAAGAGAGTTCTCACAGGGCAACTAAGTGGGCTAACACCTTGATCTTGGACTTCCCAGCTTCTAGAACTGTGAGAAATAAATTATTGTCATTAAAGCCACCAATCTATGGTATTTTGTTAGGGCAGTCCAAGGTGACTAACACAAATATATACTCTTGTCAATTAATTTATCTTTAAGCACTGCTTTAAGTACATTTGACAAGAATAGATATGATACATCTTTATTGCCATTCATGAAAAAATATTATCTAGTTTCATTGATTTATTTTTTGGCCCATGTGTCACTTTGCAGAATATTTCTTAATGAATGTGGGTTTAATCTATATCTACTTTAACTCTGTCAATCAAAAATTATTCGAAGGTGCTTTTTCATGTGTCTATATATTAAAAATGATGAAGTATCTATGCTGAATTGAATTGTGTACTGTCTCTGTTCATATGGTGAGATGCTTTTAACAGTAAAGTCTACCATATCTAATATCAGCATATCTGTACCAGCTTTATTTTGGTTAGAGTTTGCACAGTGTAGCTTTTTCTATCCTTTCATCTTCAACTTTCATGTGTCTGGTGTGCAGCAAATACATGGGTTTTGGTCTTTGATCCAATCTGATAGTTTTAGTCTTTTGCTTGACTATTTATTTTTATATTTTGTGTTATTACCTGTATACTTCAATTTATATCTACTATGAAACAGTTTTATAATTGATCATTTTATACTGAATATTTTCTTTCTGTTCCTCTGAATTAAACTCTTTACTATTATTTTATTTTTTGTCTATTAACTTGTAATTTCTTATTTTTAAAATAACTTTTGGAAGGATGCCTAGAATTTGCAATATTACAAAATTAACTTATTACATTTTAACAGAAGTAATTATATTTTCTTATATTGTATATGGCAAAGTTTTAATTCACTTGAATTTTATTTACCTTATTATTGCATTTGGTATTACTATTCTCATAAATTTTGAATCTGCATTATTTATTTTTAATAGTGTGTATATTTATTATTCATTTATACATATTTATATAGTGTTGCTCTTTTTTCATATTTTTCTATTTCTCTCTCAGATGTTTTTTTTTTTTCCTGCTAGATAAATGATTAACATTTTTTAGGTGTATTGATAAATACTGCTCTTTTTTTATTCATCTAAATAAATGTTTTATTTTTGCCTTTATTTTTGAAGATTTTTATTTTATTTTATTATTTTATTTTATTTTTAATTTTATTTATTTTATTTTATTTTATTTTATTTTATTTATTTTATTTTATTTTATTTTATTTTATTTTATTTTATTTTATTTTATTTATTTTATTTTATTATTTTATTTTATGCAAGGCAACCCTTGTTTGACCTCATAGATTGCAAGGACTTTGTCTGTTTATAATCCTTTAATTTAAAAAAAAATTTTTTATGCCTATAACACTTGGTCTTCCTAGGTGGTCTCCCATCTAAGTACTAACCAGGCCCGACTCTACTTAGCTTCTGAGATCAGACACGATTGGGCTTGTTCAGGGTATCATGGCTGTAGACAGAAGATGTTTTTCAAAGTGATTAAGAATAGAATTTCTTGTTGACCTTATTTTTGGCCCTTTACAAATGTCTTTCCATTCTCTTCTGCTTTTCATCATTTCTGTTCAGAAACCAGTTTTCAGACTTACTATTTATTGTTCTTTTGAAGATACAGTATAACATGGGTACTTTTTTTCACTTCATTTTTTATATGTTTCTCTCTGATTCTGGTTTTTATTTGCTATTTATAATGTATTCAGGTGTGGTGGGCTATATATTTATCTTGTCTGGTCCTTCCAGAATTTCTTGAATCCCTGGGTTGATTTCTTTTCATCAGCTTTGTCTATTGAAACATTGCTTTTACTTCATTTTATTTATTTTTTTCATCTTGAACTCCAATTACACATAGGGAATATTTTTCCTTTCTTCTCCATGTCTTTTACTCTTCATATACTTTTTATTATTTTGGTTTCTTTGCTTTGATGGTATATTTACTATTGTCCTATCTTCTATTTTACTAAACATGTCATTGTGTCTAATATAACACTAAACTCATTCATTAAAAGTTTGTAGAAGCAATGAGGACTGAAATTCCAGTGACAGAAATCTCAGTGAGATGAACTATCAAAGGACATTTTTGCTTTTCCTGGGTGCAAACGCTGATTCTTGGCCTGCACTAAAGGCTAGAGATCCCGGCTTTGCCCTATCCTACTGCAGAAGGAAAACACGGCCTTTAATCAATTTATTTTCTTAATGTCTAAATCATAGATTTGTAGAATATGTTCCTTTAACATAACAACTTTTTCTTAATTAGTAACAGTTTAATAATTTTTGGAAATCAATATTTACTCTGCTCAATTCTTATTGGCCAATAAATTTTTTCTAATATACATATTAAAGTAAAACAATCAAACTAAAATGTTTATTCTATATTACTCTTATGTCTACCTTTCTAAATTGTAAAAATCATGAATAAACTTTAAAATATTCTACTAACATGATAATTTGCTTTCCTTTCATTAATGTGTATGCTGAAAAAAAGTTATAACTATAACTTAAGAATTTTCTACATAAAAATTTCAATCCTCAGGACAAATTGTCAACACATAAATTATTGCAGAGCTTAAATACTTAAAAACAGTTTCTAAACTAACATAAAACCTAGAAACAAGGGAAAGAACATATTGGTCTACCTTGCACCAAAAACATGAAGAGCTTTTGAGTAGAATTATTTACTTACAGGGTACCATTACAGATGCTGTCTATGTAGCATTGAAATTTGTTGAAATTCATTCGTATGGTTAAGGATTATGGAGAAGCAATAAACCTAAAATATAATCCAGCAAAGCAATATGGAATTGCAGCAAAATATAAAAGTCTGCTGAAATGGAGAGATATATCATTCAATAATAGACACAAGCATATCCCTATGGAGTGAAAAATATATGACAATAGTTGAAAGTGTTAATCTCTCAGTATTTATCTAATATTATCTAACTAGGTGGATGATGTGCTGGTGAGTATGAAGGTCAAAGTACAAAAGGGAAGCTGGGTTATTCTTCAGAGTGTACAATTTGGGGATAAAGTAAAGTTCTATTTGGTGATGGAAGGATATCTAACTTTGGGTGGTGAGCACACAATGCAATACAGATATGATATATTGTTGAATTGTACACTTGAAACTTATTGGATTTTATCAATCAATGTCACCCCAATCATTTTAATTATAAAAGAAAAAAAGTAAATTCCTGTCATTTTTTCATAAAGTTATATTTTAATTAATCACGCATCTTCCCTGATAACTTAATTTTGAGAAAGGAATGTGCTATATCAGAGATGCTTAACTTCACCTAAAATACAGATTTTCTTGTAATGTCAAAAATTCTACTATATCATCCTATTTGTATAGAATTATAGGGAAAGTACACAACGACAAAAGATAACTATTATTTCAGTAAAACTTTAAAATTGTTTTTGTTTTATAATGTTGTTATAGTTTAACATTGTTAATTGCTCACATATAAGCACACATGGAACATATTCAGTGTAAAAGGCATGTCTATGTATATTGATTGGTTGGAATAAGTGATCAATAAAGTGTATAAGGATATTTATTACCTAGAAAATGCAGTAAATTGCAGAATTAGGCTCAGTTTCATAAATTCCTAAATTGTATATATAAAAGATAATTGTACATGCTAAGATAGTGCACATAATTTTGAATTATAATACTTAGATAAGGATTAAAAGCAAACACTTTTAAAATGACTATTGGAACATTATAAGGAAATCTATTTCAATTAAAATTAAAATTTAAAGATATACTTTTTTTAAAATTTGAGTTTATTTATCTTTTGTGTTTATGTAATTAATATAACATTTCCTTGGAATCAAAAAAAAATAATTGACAAGGTATAATTTAAATAGAGTACAAGCAGGGTTTTGAAATAAGATTATTCATTGGACATTTTTTCTTTATTTTTAATTAAATTTATTGAGGTGGCATTGGTTAATAAAATTCTATATGTATTTTCTATGTCATATTTCCATTGTAGGACATAGGAAAAGAGCTCAGAGAGTGTATTGCTGCTATCAATAAGCCAAATCATTTTAGAAGTATTGAAACTTGGAAGCTGACAGGCAGGGTTCATGACTCCAGTGATTTTTACATATTTGTTGCTCAATTGTTTTGCTTCCCAGGGCATTTCAGTGGGTGGTAAAAATGAAATGGAGAAAACATAACTTTATAATAGAGGCATTAAGTCAGGACAACAATCCTGCTAAAGACAGAAAACAGAGGTGAAGTAGGTCAAAAAATAAAATCTACCAGTTATAAAATAACTGTCATTAAAATTTAAAAGTTTTCAACTCAAGAAAAACATTATGCTGTATGATGATGACCATTTTGTAATATAAACAAATATCAAATCACTATGCCATATACCTGAAACTAATGTTATATGTTAACTGTACCTCAATAAAAATCATAATACAGAACTGAAAAAAGATACACTGATTTACTAAACTAGAATTCAATGTTTTTTTCCTTGTTATATCAGCCATTATATCAAATTCAGAAAGCCATTTAACTTCTCTGAAGCTCAGCTTTCTCTTATTAACAAAAATTAGGCTCCTTAAAAATATGTTTGAACGTTTTATGCAATACTTTCAAATCAAAGTAGGTGCTTAATAAACATAACTCATTTTTTTAAAAAATTTTTATTCCTGTTTTTATTCCTAAAGTAATAGTGGCATTCATGTTTTAATATGAAATTTAAGTACAGACTAAACAGTATTTTATATAAAGATTTTAATACTTTTATCCTTCTATTCTTAATATCTCTTATAAAAGCAAAAAAAAAAAACCCTCTACATCTGTTATATCTCTACCACAGTGTTCAAAGAATGTTATATAAAAATCAATATATAATATAACACGAATATTATGTAAACATTCACTGACTGTTCTGAAACAATTAATTATACCATAGGAAGATGTATGACAGGTAGGAAAAGCCTTATTTTAAAACAGTTTAGCACATAAAATTTCCATAATGTAAATTGTCATAAAACATATCTATGCATACTGTGTTTGTGTATGCTATGTATTTGTATAAAATATACAGTATATATTTTTTAAAATATATATTAATATGTTGGCTAAGTGGATAGCCAGGGGAGTGAGGGAGCAATTGGGGTGATCATTTTATGAACTATATAGATATCTAACCAATGTACTGTATACTTAAAACTAATTAAAATAAAATTAATAAAAATAATTTTAAAAATTAAAAAATAATTTATATAGAAAATACAATTTGATTATTTAAACATTATTATTTGAAAGAATGTACCATATACCTATTTAGTAGTCCTGGTTTTTTTTGTTTCCAAACTAATTACTAAATTAACTAGATATTTATACTGTATCATTCATGACTTCCCATTTGTCTTCTAATTAAGAAATAAAGGGATTATTATAAATGCTTATTTTAGATTTTCCATAAATGTTATGCTGATCAATTTTCTTTCATATCCTTAGTTACAGCTCACTTTATTGTAAGGTTTTTATAATAATTAATTATTATAGGTTTCTTTTCTGAGCAGAAGATATATGAATTAGCTGCAGTCTGTTTATTTTGCTTCCCAGTTAGCAATTACAATGACAAATTAAATTAGATTAAATTATATTTTTATAGGTTTTGAGGTAAAAATTAATGATAATTGCTAAAATTTTAGAACAGGCATATTGGAAAAATAGTCAAATAAATTAACCTAAGACTAAGACTCATTAATCATATAAAATTATCGATGAAGAATTACTGATGAAAACTAAGCAGACTTTTCATCTATATTATTTCCGTGTGAACTGTGTATATCTCTGAAAAAATGCACTCTTAGGATTTAAATTTCCTTGCTATAACATTTTTTTTATTCTGTTGAGGAAGGAGATTTTATTATTTTTTATTAAATATATTGGGTGACATTGGTTAATAAAATTATATAGGTTTTAAGTGTGGAATTCAACAATGCATCATATGTATATTGCATTGTGTGTTCATCACCCAAAGTTAGATTTTCTTCTGTCACCATATATTTGATCCTCTTTACCCTTTTAACAGCACTTTCATGTGGTATTCATATGGCTTCTTTCAACTATGACCATTTTACAAATTCCAATGTGTAAATGAATGAGTAAATGAATAATTTCTCTTTCTGTTATGATCTTTTGACCAGTCAACTTGTTCTACCACTGGCAAAGTTATCTTAATGTAATGTTTTAAGAAAGAAAATAAAATAATCAACTGGAAGCTTTTTATACAATTATAGTACATGTTATCTGTCCTTTAGGAAAGTATTCCTTGGCAATTGCACAATTTCTAAGATGCCTAAATCTCTAAGACACATGGAGTTTGGGTGATTTTTTTTTAATCAATGATCATCACTTATATGACCATATTAATTTTAACACAGACATTAATTTAAAATGTTCAATGGATATTTTCAATAGTAATTAGAATATTTAAATATAGTGATTAAAATTTATTTATTTGAAGTTTGCCTTGTATTGAAACTAGTGATATTAGTCAGTTATCTAAGCCGTTGTATTCTTTTAAGCTCTGTAATTCATTTTCAGTTTTTGCCCATAAATAGTATTGGATGCCACACAAATTATTCAGCATAGGGTTACTATTTGGTGAATTGTATTACAGGTTGCATTTATTATCTATAGTTCTTGTCAGTGTAGTGGTAAATATATCTCACAGTTGGATACACAAAATTAAGTCATTTAATGGATTTGTAGTTCAGTTGATTGAGGTCCACAGGTCTCAGTGCACTCTCGAAGCCATTTTATTTCCTCTGTAATTGTCAGTCACTGTCGTTTTCACTTGGCTGCTGTTCTGTGACTAGTCAGAATCTAGGGCATTAAAATCGTATGAGAGCAGTGATAAAATGTTGTTTAATGGTACCTTTACACACACACACATACACACACACATACATAATAGAGAAGTTTTTTTAGATTATTTTTAAAGTCAACATGTTTTTCCTGATAGAATTTGGATGTGTCTGCTTATGCCACGTATACAACTTCATGTTGCTTTCTATTTAATACACAAAATAGAACATCCAGATGCAGAAAAATAAAAAGCTTACAACAGTGAAGCTAACTCTATTGAGCAAAACTATTTGCTACTTTTATATATAAAGATACCTTAAAGTAGTAATGGTCATTTTGAAAAAAATTCATCTACTTACATTCTTTAAAAATGCTTATATATTTATATTATATATATATAATATAAATACTCACACACACATATATGTGTTTTACCAATCATGTTTTTTTCAGAAAAGAGATCATATCTTAGGAAAGTTAAGTTTGACTCAAAATGTTTTAGTGTTAAGAGTTCAGTGCTGTTAGGAGTTTGCCAGAATGCAAGAATTTGTTCTTTCTTTTTCAGTGCCAGCAGCTTTCTGATTCAAAAATCACAAACACAGCATTTTTCTTTTGCATCGACTCTGAGGACATTAGCAAACCTCGAATAAATAGCAGCTCTATATTCCAGAGAAGTTCTGAACAGCAGGCTGAATTCCAGATGGAACTATCAAGTGGACACTGAAATAAAGTTTTAACAAGCACGATGGACGTTAAGTGAGTTAACTTACCAAATATCAATTATGCTCAGGAACTTTTCTGTGGAAATGCCTGGGTTAAAAAAATAATATGTGTATAAACGTATATGTATATTTATACATATATTAGATATGTATAATGTGTATATATGTATATATACATACATATGTAGGTTGTCAACATTAAGTTTAAATGTTTTCTTGATATTTTATAATGATATAAATCTCATAATGACATAACTGTAAAATTAGAAGGGCACATTTTGGGTAGTTATGAATCACATTTAAAAATAACATATCAACCAAAGGTTTATCCTTTAGAAATGAAGATTGGTTAAAAATATTATACAGAGAAAACAGTAATGAAAAAAGTTGTGGATGACACATACACACATATATTGTTAAATTAATAATAAAAGGAATTTTTTTTAGAATTTAGGAATGTTTTACCATAAATTCACATATGAAAAAGTGAGCAGGTAATGAGATAAGCTTTTGAGGTCCTAACTCACAGACAGTTGCACAATGGTAGAGTTATATGTTCTAGTGTTTGGATATTATATTCAATTCTGATGCCTTACTATGTGGCTTATTAAATAACACCAATTCTCCTTGCTATTTCATATTAGTCAACTTCCTATGAGATGATTCCCTAGAATATGTTTATTTATAAAAATATGAAAAATTAAAGGATCTGGGAATTACCAACAAGAAATATTTACTCGAACAAAATATTTGTTCAAAAAAGAGAAAGTAAACAAGACCTAGAAGATATTTATGAGCAAGAAATCTGAGGCAGTAAGTGGTCAGGAAAGAATATGCCATGTGGTGTGAATTGCTAGAAAAATGTTAAGATGTGGGTGGTCTGGATTTGGAAGATTAAGGTTATAGCATAAATTGAAATTAGCCATATAAAAACAAGCACAATTAGTTGTAGGAAACTAGCAAAAATGAGCATTGGTATTGGGTAGTGATCATTCAGTTACCTGAACACATTTAGAAGAATTTGAGGTGATAGGACAAAAAAAGAGCTACATTTTTTGACAAAGTTCGGTAAAGTGTCAAAGCAAACACTTGGACACAGAGGTCTGATGCCTTAGTCCAGTCATGATAACTAGCATCCACAGTGAAATTAGAATGGGTTATAACACTCAGATGGTGAGCTAGCACCATGCAAATCTCTGTATGGCAAGAGGACGTGTGGGGTATGGATCAAGTGTTTGTTGAGGGTAAGGTAATCAAATACTTTGAAATAATATTTATGAAAAAATACCATTAAAGGTGCAATAAAATGAATAGTTTTTATCATCTATTTAACTGAGGGCGTGAGAAAATATTTGGATTAATTTAAACAAGTAACTTATTCAGGGAACTGGTTACAGGAGACATTTTGGAGTTTTGAAAAAATATTTCAGCAAAACTAAAGTACAGTATGAATGAATTATAGTTGAGCCAAAATAAACAATTAGGGAGGGATATGATGTTCTCTAAATATGGAAATGCTCATCTTTGAAGAGTAATTACAGATTCAAAATGCTTGGTGCTTCTTCTCTACGATTGAACTATTCTAATTTCATTAACAAGAAAGTTTGAGTGCTTAAGTCAAATCATTTTGAAAGAATAGTACTGCATGCATTTTGAAATAAATTTTAATATGTTTTAAACAGAAAGTGAGTTAAATTAAGTGTAAGGGTTTGAACTAACTACTATACGCCTCTCTGTATTGATCACAGAATGCATATTGTAGATAATTATGCAATTGCTGTTAACTTCTAAAGCTCAGGTTCATGTTTGCCATTTGTTTTGTATTCTTCCATTTTCTAGTTCTACCATGCACTTGCCAAAGTCAGTCAAATGATTCTTGTTCATATGATTTCATTTGCAAATTTTAAAAAGACAATTAGCAATAAAAACAATGTTTATTCTAATGTTTTGAAGTACTTAATTGCTGTTATATAATTGCTTATATTTAGATTTCTGTGTCCATGAACATATTTATGTAAGTCATGTTAAACAAACAGGTTTAAATTTAATAGAAAATTATATATAATTTCCACATAAAAATTATGAAAATGATCTCTCAAGTCAAATAGCATCGAAGAGGTCAAACACCCAAACTTCTGAGGGTCAATAGTATATGTAAAAATCTGAAGAGATGGTAGGATACAACATATAACAATAGATATATTTGTAGAATAAAACAATATAAACACATAAATACATATAAATGTAAAGTTGCTATTAGCTTGTAGAATGTCCAGTACTTTCTAAAACATACATGCTTTCACTTATTAAATATTTTTATCTTTTCACCTTGCTGGCTGACATATTTATTTTATTTCGTTGACTTTTATTGTAATAAGATTGAGATAAAATTTAAATGACATGTTTAATTAATCAATCTATTTATTTATTTATTTCTCTCCTTGCCAGTAAGGCATGTAAAAAATAGTTCAAATGATATGTACCAAATTTGAAATTAGTATCTGACAAAAAATAGTTGTTATAAATATATTATTTACATAGTTTGCTAAAGCAAATGATTTGTATCTTTCTTCTAATACTTTTTTTAGAGTCCCAGAATTATGTAAAAACAAAACAAAACATAAAAATGTTCATGGAAAAAAAGTTAACATAACAAAATAACAAGGAATTTAGATCTTGAATATAGGAATCTACTAAGATCTCACTGTATTGCATGAAAGAACTTGATATGCCTTTTAAAGTATATTTGCATATACTTAAAATGCAGTAATGAAATTATTTTTTAAAAAGGGAACAGCATTAGGTTAATGCCATCTTTTTTTTGTGAGGCATAGACATTGAGGCCTAGAAAAATTCTTTGGAAAGACTATCAAGAACAAAATATAACTAGGTGCTAGTATTTTAAAATATTTTTCTTTTAAATTTTTATCAATTCTGTACTTTATTGATAAGAAGCCAATAACAGATAAAGCCAGAAAAAGGATGTCAGAATATATAAATATTTTTGCATCGTTATCCCAGAAAAAAATAATCCACTACTGTAAAGGAGGTTAAGGACCAAGTAAACAGAACCCTATACTTTATAGCATTTACTTTCAGTATAGCTACACAGATCTTCAAAAATTCACATCCAAAGCATTTTTAACATTGTACAGATGTTGGCATTAAAAAGTTTGATGCTGCCTGCTTATTTAATCATTACTTACATATTCAGTAGTGGAAATCTGGAGTGTTTAAATGTGTTAGTGATTCGTATGTGATATTGTCACATTATCTTGTTATTTAGATGAAAAACCACACAGATAAATTTAATTCCTCTGAGTTTCCATAAATATACATATACATTAAATATATATATTTGGTGTATCATCTGCTTTCATATTGGAAATTTCCATTTATTTTTTCATTCACATTCATGTTTTCATAGTGTTCAAGATGCTAATACTATATATATATATATGAAAGTAAAATTATGAAACAAATTTAGAAACAATGTTAACATTAGAGAAATTTTTAAAAGATTAACTTGTACACAGTATACAATGCAATCAACACACAGAGCTGCTTTTTGGAGCATTAGAATACTTCAGAATAATCTTAACGTTTGTTTCACTATTGTAGTTTCAGAGTGTTTTTCATGAAGGAAATATATGAAAACATACATATTCGCTTATTAAACTTTAAATAAATCATTAATTATTTCCAACTGAATGCTTTTTTTATTTTTAGTTTTCAAAATTATGTTGAGAGATCTCTGTTTTATGTTTGTTGAAGTAGAAGTAACATTAGATTAGGAATCAGGAGATCCAAACTAGTGAGTGCCTTGATATTTCATTATTTAGGTTATTAATTTATGACATGCCAATTTTTTTTTCCAGATTTTACAAATAGAAAAAGATGATTTCTGAGTTTGTTTTTTTTTCAATTCTGATTCTTGGGCATATCTAGGAAGATTTCTGTGGTTTTCTTTTTTTGTGTTTCCTGACTACACATATTTTGATGCTATTTGATAATTTTACTTGATTTGTAATGAAATATTTTCAATTTATTAATATATATTTGTTGAGTTTGTGTAATTGGTACATGTCATGATTGATACTGTATATAATACAGAGAGTGAAGTGTTTAAATTACATGTGAAAAAGAAAAGTGCCAATAAAACTGAGTGAGAAAGATATGAGTCTTGATTCTTTCTCTGTCTTGATTGTTGCCAATACTACCTCTATCTACACTCTCATGATTCTTAAATTTATATGAAAAACATGTCTGTTTTTGAACTTTAATGTCAAATATCTCCAGTTGAAAAGACACTTAAAATTAACAGGACTCAAACTGAACATCTCAACTTAGAGATTAGACTAGTAAAATTTTCTATTTTTTAAATGTTATTTTGTTTTAGCCAAGAATATAAGGAACATGTGTTTAAAATGTAAAATTTTTTATATGAAGTTTATATATGATATTTTGATGCCGTTATGAAAATTGTTACAGAGGTTTCTCAATTTTTCAATTTTCTATAACAGCATTTGTAAACCAGGGATTTTGTGGTTTTAGTACAGAATTGTGATTGTAGATAACAATATAGGACTATATATTTGAAACTTTCTAAGAAAGGAGATCTTAAACACCATCCTGGGTTATGAAGATGAAGATAAAGGTAACATCTTAAAATGGCAGAGTAGTGAGTGAGCTGTAAACAGCTAGGGTTCCTGAGAATTTTGAAAAGCACAGGCTTGAGTTCATTTCTGAATTTTATATAAATGAAAATTAAGTTTATATCTTTAAAACCGCTGTTACTTTGCTTCTCATCTATTGCTATTGGACATATTTTATTTGATGTAGTTACATAAGCAATTTTTCAAAAAAAAAAACAAAAAACCCTTTTTCTTTCCCTTATCATTCTCATTGTCTACAAACTAGATCTGCCAGTACTGCCTTTGAAATATACCAGAAACTTTTCTCTATTTTCTCCATATTCAGAACAATAATAGCATAAGTTAATAATCACAAATCACCTGGATTATGGCAATTATGTTACTCTTTCTTGATATCCCATAACTTAAATATTAATATAAAGTCAATATATCTTATGTTGCATGATAATGGGATAAGAGAGAGAAGAAAACAAAGAACTCATGAAGATGGTAAATTATTTGGCATTGATTATAACTACAACCTTCTTTCACATATTCTTCTCTCACTATACAGAAAACCATGCTAGTTATTTGGGAAAATTTTCCTGCCCAGTAGCCTTCAGACATTGTCCTTTTTCTCTCCTTCAGATTTGAACTAAAAGACTGGTTTTTCCTGCCAGTCTCTGGAGTAGAACTCATCAGCTCTCTTTGTTCTAGGCTTTTAGACTCAGATCGAAACCAACCCATCGGCTCTCCTTGGTCTCCAGCTTGGAGATCCTGCAGACCTTGGGACTTGCCAGACTTCTTAATCTTGTGAACCAATTGCTAGTAATAAATCTCTTTTATATATAAATATTTTTTATATAAGTTCTCTATATAGTACCAATAATAATATATTATTATATCTATTTTCTATTTCCTATTAATTTTGTTTCTCCAGAGAACTTTGACTAATATATGCAGTAAACATTTTTGGTCTATTTCTAAAAAAGAAAAATTTTTAAAAAGCTGGATTCCTTATCAGCTAAAACAGTTTTTGCCATCACTTTTTCCACCTGATGATAATTTTTTATAATATGTGGGGTATTCCCCTCAATTAATTCTATATATGTTATTGAATCATCGACACAAAAATTTACTACTATTTTCCTTTGTATTTGCTTGATAATTTTCTTAATGTATCTGCTTTAACTTTTGCATTAGAGAAACAAAACCAAACTCTACCAAGCCAAAGAGAACATTAATTTTCATGAATTTGTCCTGGGCTACTTAGAAAATTAGTGGCAATCTCAAATTTCCATTTAGTCTACTATCTATAATAATGTATATAATTGTAAATTCTTGGACATAGCACAAATCATAACTGGTTTTTATTAAAGTTGATTTAAAACTCAGCTGATTCTGTGTTTCCTGACTAGTCATGGCTGAGGCATATCCATGATAGTACGCAGGAAAAAAGAATGTTAGCTGTAGTGGGTAGAACATATTAAGAAAAAAAAAATGCCTCGTGTCTTATAACACAATAAGTAATACATATATTTTTCAGCCAAAGCAAAAGTAACCACTGTATACTTTTCCTTCTCTGTACCTGTGTTTGTGATAATTCTTTTTAAATCAAATCTTACATGAATACAGTAGTCTAGAGGTTGTAACAGGGGAGGCTGAGGAGGACATAGAGAGCATGATGCTCTCAGTTCCTCAAAATTAAAAATAACATTTACATTAGATTTAGCTGATATTTTTATGACAGGCCCTTGGTGATCCTGTCTAAAATTTAAGCATCTATTTTTGTCTTTATACATAAGAAGCGTAATATGGAGGTAGAAAAAAAGTCTTTAAAAAAGTCTTTAAAAAAGTATATATATATATGTATATATATACACACACACACATACATACACACACACACACATATGTTAATTATGCAGCCTTGCCAGGTTGTAATGTAATAGTACGTCTTGCTCTGTTTCTCATTCTTTATGCTCTTATTGGCCAAGCTACAGCAGGACACTCAGTTGCTTTTAATGACTTTCACTACTCCCTCTTATTTTCTAGATTAATGACATATTGAAAGTGTTAATGGCATAAAACTTTCAAATAGCTCACACACTGTTCATGAAAAAGGCAGTATATTTCACTTTATATACATATAATTTCTTCCCAGTGGAATAGCTGCAACATTTTACTGCTTTGTAATTTCTCAAAATAGTTCAGAAGTAAAAAAAAAAAAAAAAGAAAAAGTCTTTTGTAAAATTGTGGTTTCAGAAGTAGTCACAATCCACCCACCCCAGCCCAATAACTGCCAAGGGTATTATAAAAGTTGGGAAAGGGAGCATGGAGAATTACAAATTTTCATCTACCAATTCACTTAAAAAAATTGTGATAAGTATTTTAAGTAACATGGACCCACAGATTACAGTAAAAACCAGGCCATGAATCATTTGGGATTCAATTCTTCACTGGCATCAAGTGTTTTTACCCTGAATTTCATAAGTCATTTCTCCAAGTACAAATTACGGAAGAAGCATTCGATTAAATAATATTCTAAAAATTCCAAATATGAGAGCTTTACAAGTTTAACTAAAGCACATTTACGTAAACAAGAAATTCCATTTTTGAATATGTCTTTTTGAATCATACATCCTATTCCTTACTCTCTCTCATGAGACAAGGGACATTGATATATTCACAGTATTTTAGAGAAAAAAGAATTTTGAAGTAAGTACAATAAATTAAAGAAGGAAGCAACAGAATCTACACAACCAAGTATTTAGGAGCAAATAAGATGACTTCTCAAGCAGAATCTAAGCATTATTTGTCAATTTGGTTACAGATCTAGTTATAGTTTGGCTTTAGAAGACTATTTCGGTGTTTCTTTAGCAATAGTTGAATGTTACAGTAGTATTTTAAATAAGTTTCCTTAGAGGCAGTGCCTAAACTAGTGCTTTCTATGAGAGTGATGTAGTATAGACATAGTCTCAAGAGAAGAGGGAAGAAGGACAGGGCAGGAAAAAAGGCTAAGCAAGGTTCAGGTCTGTGCTAGAGAACAGCTTTGGCTTTGTGCCACAGGACAGTGTGGCAGATAATTTGCACTAGGAGGCAGCCCAACCTTAAAGCAAGAATTCAGACTTCTGTGCCCCACCCTCATGAAAGTTTCTAACCTTGATTGAACCTTTGTGATACCCTGTCATTCCCTCTAAGGAGGCTAATGAAGTCAATTTTCCATAGAAAAGAACAAGTGTGAGAACTTGGCAGCCACGATTTACAGCTTTTGAAGGATGAGTGCACTGTCCTGGGGAAAGAAATCCAATTAGCTTAAATAGTCCCCATTCCAGATAGGTCAGCTAGGCCAGGAAGTGTATTCTTGATAGACTAGATCATTGACCATGGTCAGTTTGCTGATTGATGTAGTGATTGATTTCTTTTGGGTCAAAAGTTCATCTTTGATATTTAGTAGACATAAAATTTAGCATGCCCCAAAGAGAATTTTGATTCCTACCCTCCAAATGTACTTTCTTTTTTCCCTAGTCTTCTTAGTCTCGGAAAATTACACATTCTCCTTGCAAGTTCACAGTGCAAACACCTAGAAATCATACTTTCTCTCCTAAATTCCCTTATTTAAACTATCAGTTTAACCTTACTTAATTTTGTTCATTTTAATATGAAGTCACAGTCTCTAAACCTTTCTACCTGCAGTATTTAATGTCTTTGAAAATAATGGCCTTGACTATTTTGTATATCTCACTATAATCAAAGTCAAACATGTTTGGCACTCAATGAATACTTATGTTTGGCACTCAATAAATACATATTTAATTAACAAATGTGATTCTGGAAACCTCTCAAAGATGAATCTTTATATTTCATTTTTTATAGAATGCTCAAAAACGTTTATGTATGTGACCAATTTTAAATAACCACAGAAGTCAAACGTTGCTTCATACTTCCTTTACCTTCTTTATACCAAGCTTTGTTTTATTGCAAAAAATAGTGTAAATATTTCCTTTAATGTTTAGCTGTTGGTCTGTGATCATCTAATTATATAGATTCTGAACACACTTCTTAGTTCTTAACTCAGCTTCCTTCACTAATCAGGGTGTAATTTTCCACTTGAGACGTCCCACAGGATTGGAAAAGATAAGCAAAGAAGAATTCATTAAAAATCTATAATACTATGCTGTGAAAACAGAAAGCAGATTTTTACATCTGTGGAATGTACATTAACAATACAATTTAATGTTTGCATTTGGTCTCTAAACAAGAAATAAATTTACACAGGGCTGCTTTCTCTCTGAAAACATATTCTAATCTTCATACTAGGAAGCCATTCTTCATCTTAATGTTGGCATGTTTGATGCATTAACACATAGAACATGGAGCTTAGATTCCCTGCCAATCTCCTATTATGTCATTTAGTCTTCTCAGGAGATACCTGTCTTGAAATTATAGGCAAGAAAGACAAATGACAACTTCAAAGAGAGACGCATGTGTGTTGTGTTTTCAACCAAAGACATATACTGAGTATATTGACACGAAGCGAAAAACATAAAACATACTTCCTTCCAACTAACAATACAAAGAAAAACAACACAAAATTAAGCTAGGAAAAAATTTTTTTCAACATTTATATTTTAATTACAAACTTACAGAGATAAAACCACCATTGAAATACTTTCTGTAAGTCATAGTGTTAAAAAGTAATAAATGAAATTAAGTTGCTTGAGTAGCAGGAAATTCAATTTTAGACAGAAACTGTCAGACTGAGCTCATCCATCTTTCCAACAAGAATATCAATCACTGTTTCTTCCCTGCCTTCAGGATTACTTTTCTTACTTCCAGCTGTTTGTGTTGGTATAGTTAGCCGAATTTCATTGTTTCTGCCTTACTTCAGTTTTATTCTCCAATACTTCAAAAGCTTTGTAAGGACAGATGAAAAATACTGTGTTGTGCATAATATTTGTGTAATAAATAGTTTTTCAGATGGTTAAAATAAAAGTACTATAACACTCAGAGAGCAAATCTCACTCCTCCTTGAATGGGAGATGCTTACAGAAAGGCATAATAAACTGATAATATAAATATATCATAGATAGTATTATTTATTTACTTTTTTCTTTTATAAAATAAATTGTATTTTGTGATGGGTTTAATTTCTAATCCTAGAAGTCCTTGTAAGAAATATTTTTTAATATTTTGATATTCATAATCATATTGATATGCATATCTCTATCATTACATAACTTTTAAACTCAAATTTTGATTTCTAAAAAAACATATAGGATGTTTAAAAATAAACTGGCCACTAGGGATTTTAATTATCACTCTTCCAGTAATTTCTTTTCCAGTGACCTAAATAAACAATTTTATTCATGTAATCCTACTATTAAAATGCTAAAGCAAATATATTGTTAATAAAATTTTTATCATAATTTGTTCTGTTATGCATTTCTAACTCCTTATTTCTCTTAATTTTCATGTGAGCACTGTCCCATATCCATTTCTATATTTCATAATAATAATGGTTGTAATTTCTGCCTAGGTTTTTATGTCTTAAAATAAACCAATTTAGATTTTCAATATTCTAATCTACTAGAATAAGCTTTCATAATACAAATAGCACATATATTAAATATCACACAATGAGAAGTCAAAAAATTCAATAAGGGTAGAAATGATTACATTTATTTATTAAGAATCTTCACCCAAATAAAAGGACAAAGAATTTAAATGTTGCCCTAATAAAAATAAACATATGAACTATAGTACCTTACCTTTATATCTGATAGCTATAAGTTATATAACACTGAGATTTGCATTTTTCTGAGTACACAAATGGGATATACAGAGAAATGTCATTAGATTGTATTGTCACTGTCAGGGTAGGAAGAGAAAAGTAATTCAAAGTGTAATGCTTAGTCAAAAGCTATGAAGATAACAGCTAGGATATCTCTAGATATTTTCCCAATAGTTTCATGGTCTATGTCTAAGTCTTTCTTTTTTCTCATTCTATATATTTGCTGCAGTATCTCAAAGTCTATTGTGTCTTCAGTCCTTGGACACAAGATAAAAATATTGGTCTTTGGAACTGCTCTTCTTCTTCAAGTTTGAGTTATGCAAGCTTAAGTTTTCTTGGATATAATCACGTTCTACCATGGTGAGTGTCTGCTAAGAACACCCCAGATATTTTAATATTATTATTTTTATTCTAAAACACTTAGGTTTTATGATTTACAACTTTTTTTTTTTTTTTTTTACTCTTTATAAACTTCACAGCTAGCATTACTTCTCAGTATCAGCAAACCAATAAAACTATTTGGTTCAGTATTTGCTTACCAGTGTTATATTCTCTTTAACTCAGTATGCATAAACCTGAACCTAGATTTCTGTCTCTCAGAATGTTAGTCTGTGCGTCTATGTTTCTTACCTCACCGAATTATTTTCTTTATTCATTTAAATGCCTAAGCCAGTAATTTTAATAACATTTAAATTCCTCCACTACCATAAGCCACTGCACATCAAATTAACTCAATTCCTAATAATGTCATCCTCCAAATATCTGTCAAACATGTCTACTTTATCCTGTCTTCATTACTATTGCCATATACAAACCATTATTTATTTCTCCTATTATTGACTTATACTCTTAAACAGTATTCTTTACTTTCTTTTGTGTCCAACCATTCATGTTTGCATTAGAGTGACCTAAGATGCATTTATAACTCATTTCTCTTAATTTCTATGTAAACTCCATTACAGAATTATTAATGTACTACATGTTTTTTTTATGTCCATACGTATGTCTAGCCATACTCTTACTCAAACCCCATGTTCAAGATGTAAAAAACGTCTTCCCAATCCTTAAACTGTAATGAATTTTTACATACATTGTTTCATTTGTGTAATATGCTCTCTTATCGCCCATCGCATACCTCCTTCTCATTCGGCCTCAGATTTATCTCTAATGCCTTCTAAATCTGATCTTTGTATTCACACTGAATGCCATATTTATCATATAAGCATCCTATATAATATCCTGTAGTTTTCTGGCTATTTCTTTAGGCTTTTCCCTTCTTTTTAATTTATCGTATGACTGGTCCTGTATATTCCACCTAACTTTATGTCTGCAGTGCATAGCTTAGAGCCAGATATATGTTGGGTAGTCAAATATATTATTCTAAAATATATTTAAAATTATATATATCCTAAAGAAGCAACATACATCACATATGAATATATTTACCCATATGCATATGAATATATATGAACTGTCTGATTATAGTCTGAAGATGAAGACATTGCTCCAGCCTAGAAGTTAATAAAGAAAAGAGTAATTTATTTTATTTTGCTCTACAAACTGTCAAAAATAACTTTCATTTCATTCACCAAAAAATTGTATAACAGCCACCAAACAAGAAGTTACAATGAAAAAAAAATCAGAGTAATCACTAAAACAGATTTAAAATGGCACCTACAAAATTCAGTCTTAATACTATGTAACTATCTTAGAAATGCATTTTCAATATTAAATTTTTATTTATATGTTTTTTTCCACTTAACATGTATCATTTATACTTGAAAAGTTATATTTATCCATTAGACTTAACTTTAGTACATCATTTACCTGCTTGTATCCTTCAGTTATAGCTGAATAAGTTGTTTATTATTTTTTTAGGAAATAAAGTAGGTGGTAAAATTAGAATTTTAAAGCAATGTCTATAATTGTATTTTGATGGGATCACACCAATCACATTCGTTCCTTGAAAGTAAATCATTTTCTCCCAAAAAATATTACTTTAAGTATAATAAAAAATATCCTGTTCATATTTTTGGTTCACTATTTAGTTAAAATTAAAATGTTAATGTCAAACGGCATTATATTCCCTGAAGCTTACTAGACAGTACAGCTGATTTAAAACAACAGTATAAGTTTATGTTAACATTGATGATTCAAATATTATATACATGATAGTCTTTGAGATTAATAAAAGATACTACATTGAAGTGGAATACAGTCTGCAAGAAAGTCTCATCTACATTGCTACTTCAATATTGGTAATTTTTGTTAAAAAGAGTGTAATTCTAGTAATAAAAGTAAAATTAAATCTATTAATTTAGTTTACACATCTAAAAGATGTTTAGGTTTAGGTCTCCAAAGCAATCTCAAGTTACAGACATTGTTCATTGCTCAATTAAAAAACATGCTGCTTTTTCTTCCTTATTCATAGGTCCTGGATGTCTGGTATATGGTTTGTGGCAATGTTCTTTAAAAAACTGGGCTCCTCCTCCAGCTCCAGAGGTCAAAAGGAATAAGCCTAGATCAATCAGCTATTACTTGTCAATGCCACACAATTTGGACCTTGTTTGGGATTTACAGAATTGTTCCTCTTAGTTAAAAAGAATTAATTTGAACTTTCCTGCCCCCAGAATGCTTGGTATGTAAGTGGTAAATAGTGTTATTGTTTAAGAAGATATTGCAAAAATACACCTCATTTTATGGCTACTAAGTTTGTGTAGAGAAAGCATTAGAACGTCAAACATTATAATCATCTTTAAAAATGTTATTTATTTGAAATTATGAGTGTATATTATTGAGTGATGATACTTTAATTTTATAAAAATGTGTAAAAAATCAATTGTCTCAATGTTTTAACACCTTGATAAAAATAAAAGTTTACAAATACTCTTTTATAATTTTTTATGAGTAGATATGTTTATTAATATTGAGTAGATTATAGTAGCCTTTTATCAAATATACAATCACAAAATGCATGTAATAATTTTTTAAGTATAAGGTCATTCTGAAATATTTTCTAACTTGACTTAATATTATTGCAGAGTGCTAGAAAGTTTAAGTAGAACAGAAGGAATTGCCTCTGGAAAAAAAGAATAGGATTACATAAAAACATTTTGAGAGTATAAAATTGAGTTCCTGTGTGTGAAAAAAAAAATTCTTGCAGTTTTTTCTTCATATTCACAAATATGATCAAGCTAACCTAAAATTATTTTTCGCTTTCTTGTGTGCATGGGAAGAACCATCATTCTGGGAAATAGAACGGCTGGATAGAGTTTATAGTACGACTTAAATCTCTTAAAAATAAAATAAACATAATTTAAATTTTAATTAAAATATATTTAACATCATTCAACATTCTCTTAAAATAATATGTAATGATGTTAGGAAGACAAGTCATTAAATATAAATTATAAAAAGGTTATAACTTCTAGAAATATAAATCACCCCACATTTGAAGGCTGAGGAACTTTGCCCAAGAAGGTACCTAAGAGTAGAGCCAAGATTTTACTTAGCAAGAATTTCTGATTAAATCTCCTTACCAATCATTGTTCTATTTAGATTTTCTATTTCTTCATGATTTCATCTATGTAGGTTACTTATAACTAGGAATGTATTCATTTCTTCTAGATTAATTTGTTGGGGTCTCTTATGAGTTCTTATGTGGTCCATATGTTTTCATTCTGGTTCTCAGCCATGGGGCATGATCTTCACACAGCAAGTTTAAGAGAGCTGGCAAAAATTTTCCAAATATTTTAGAGCCTCAGCTAGAACTATACCACCATATTCCTTTAAAAAAATCAAGTCACATGGCCAAACTCATTTTCTCCAGCAGAAAGAATTGCTGAGTCCCATAATTAGAGATAAAGAAGAGATATGGTTAGGGACAATAATCCATCTATCACACCTACCTTATCTCTGCTTCCTAAGGGAAGGCAGCTTAGCTCATTAAAAGGTTCTCACAGGCCTTAGCTTCCTCTGAGATTATTGCAACACTCTAATGCTCCTTTGGCCCTAGTATGTCAAAATTTAGTATCCTACCTAGTGTTATTTCCCCTTCATAGGAATAAAGTCCAAAACCTGCAAGTCTTATAGAAGCAATAACAATATTATTTAAATGACCAACTCACAAAGCCAATATTTTCTCTTCCTAGTAAAAATAGCTTTGAAGGTAATATTTCTCCACAAGAATTTATTCAAACAGAACTTTTATATTTTGACATATTATGTTATCACAACTTTTATAAAAATGACTTCTAAAATGTTGAATGTCGATAGTGTCATTCTAGTCTTTAAATCTTCCACAATCAGCTCATGTTTTAAAAGAGTTATGAAAATTATGCATATATATATACGAATTAAGAAATAACACATATTAAGTCATGCCTAATAAACTTAATTTACCACACATGCTGACAATTGTATTTCTAAAAATATATTTTACATCTTTTTGCAAATTGTAATCTGCCTTAACTTTTCATATTGTATTCAGAATAAAGTGAGGTATATAACATCATCCCACTTAGGGCGGTGTACATTGCTGATCTGGACCTATTCTTGGTTAATAGTGTATATTAACTTTCTCCTTTTATCTTGTAACATCTTTAAAATAATTTTTTTATTCAATATATATCAACTTGTAGAAACATCCCACAAGTATTGTTTCATCTGGATATAAGGTCTTGTATCAAAGAACAATTTCAGAGTACATTTTTAATATCTTTACATTTCTCAAAGAGGGAATAGAATTTCAAACTAATACATTCTTAAAAGACTTACAGTTAATACCTAATGTATTACTATATATCACAATGTAACAATAAGCCTTTTAAAATTTTTTGCATGCTTTTTTTTAGCAAACATTATTTTATAAGTTTTCAAAGGCACTTTATTAGTAAGAAACTCAACATGAAAGGATGTAATCATGAAAGTAGCAAGTTCCCACAAGATACAAAGTCTGAGACTGGTGTTAATTGCCCACATTCCATTAATCCTCAAGTCATGACACTAATGTCAATATTTTAAAAGACTATAAAAAGTGCTATGCAATATTCAGACAAGAAAATATTTTCTCTCTAAACTGTAAAACTGTGAGAAAGATTATAAATACACACATACACATGCACACATACACACACACAAAACAAAATATGTTCAATGCAATTTACTTCCAACAGGTATTACTTTGCTAGTATAAATCATTGGTGACTATTGTTAAGTTCATTCAGGTTTCAGAGTGGTGGAGAATTAAAAATAGGTAGTAGATGTCTTTTTTTTTTTTTTTTTTTTAAACTAGAATGCAGGTAAAGAAGAGTGTTGTGAGAAGAAAAAAGACTTGGGTATGAAGAAGACCAACTGAAGAAATAGTAAAGGCTTCACTCTTCACCTTTCAGTCAACAAATATTTTTTGAGTGCCTACAGTACACCAAATATTATTCTGGATGCTGGAATAAGTTGGTGAACAAGGCATGTCCTTGTTCTTAAGCCACTTGTAGAAAGAACAGTGATGACCCATTTGAATCAATACTGACTAAATATAAGACTAAAAAGAGACAAACACTATGTAATATAACTTAGGGGACAGTGGTGCAGAGAGCAGCTATAACAAATGAGATGTGAGGGAGAAGTAGGATTCAATAAAACACAAACATAGAGGAGTTAATACATATCAGGAGGTAGATCGAGGAATTCAAAGGACTCTTACAAGAGAACAAGATAATTGTCAAACTTAGAACTTCAGAAGTCAAGGTATATAAATTAACATAATCTATTTAAAGGTAATAATTTAAGTTTGAAATGTTTTTATATACAACAAATTACTAATTTTTTATATTTGAAACAATTTCAAACTTTAAGAAACAGACAAGTATAACTCTCACATTTTTTAAAATAAGCTCTGCAAATTACATGTTTGCTGATTTTTAAAGTTAATTTTATGATCTGTGTCTCATGATTTCATGTGACCTTAGGTTCTTGCACAAGTCAAATTTTAAGGTTTCCAGAAACATAAGATAAATCTCAATAGCATCAACTTTAAAAATACTACTACACATAACTAATATTTAGTGCTTACCATATGCCAAGATCTAAGTGAAATGTTTTATAAATTTTTATAAAGCTTATTCAGTTCTCATCACATTCTTATCTAGTAATTATCATAATTATCCTTATTATAAATAAAATAGGCATAATGAAATTAAGTAATCTGTGTAAAGCTTATATTCCAAGAGTGTCAGAAACTGTGTCAAAACAGTGTGTTGGTCATACCATCTCTATATAGATTTTTATCACCATTCCCAATGACCGAGGTGACAGAAGGGGAAAAATTATCTAGGGAAGATTCACTCTGAGGTAGTAGAAAATCTGCATCAGTCCATCAAATGTGACCTTAATTTTTCACAGGCATAGTTTATTAACATAAACATAATTCAAATTATTGCTTGTATAATAGTTCTGCACTCGCAAAATGAATGAACTTTTGCTGAAATGGAGAGAATGACCTAATCTAGAATATTTATAGCATAAATAAAATCAACATTTCAGAGCCTTTGCAATACTGCAAAAAGACATAGAATATTATAGTCATAGACTACTAATATTGTAGTCAAAAATACAAAGATACCACAGTAAAACCATTGTCTATGACATTCTAGATGTACTAAAATGTTGTTACGAAGAAAACATCTGAAAAGTCATTTTACATATGAGCTGCAATTTAAATTCCATAAAAGATGATATGCTGAATCCACATATTGATTTGTAATTAAATTACTTTTTGCATTGTCAAGTCTTGGTACTATATTCTAGGGTAAGTGGCAGGATTTATTATTTTTTAAAATTAATTTAAAGATTGTTTATTGCTTTCCTTTATAATTAGGTAATATAATATAATGTCATATTTGTATAAAATGAATTGCTTTTAGTTGGTAAGAATTGTCACTCAAAGTTGAAATTCTCTGCTGCAAAAAAAGTAGTATTTTATATTATATTTATAGTATTTATTTTTGTGTTTAGAAACAGTTAAAAATTTCAAAACAATTTAAAAAGATAAATATAAAATATTTAATAGACTATAAAATCACTATCTGAAGAAAACCTCTTTAAGTTACTAGTATTATTTTTTTCTCTCTTTTTAAAAAATGTTCTTTATATTCACTTGAAATTTTACTCCAAAATTAGGAGATATTCATCAATGATTACAAGAACTGGTTTAATGGAAAAGAATATAATTTTGCTTAAGTTTCTCTAGGAACCTTCAATATTTATCACATATTTCTGATTAATTATTTAAAAGTCATATCAGTGTGAATGACACATTTATTGAATGATCTTTTTTTAAGGTTTAAATTTTTTTCTCACAAAT
The DNA here is from genome assembly GCA_030015415.1 of Cynopterus sphinx. NCBI lineage: Eukaryota > Metazoa > Chordata > Mammalia > Chiroptera > Pteropodidae > Cynopterus > Cynopterus sphinx. The sequence goes on from CM057379.1 coordinate 14,322,021, forward strand.
ATCTTAGCCAAAGACATTTTTTCAGTGTTTCTCAGTGAACAACAAAATGTGTGTGAAAATGTGTGTTACTGTCAGAGTCATTTAACAGCAAAGCTTCTTAAGATATTTGCAAAGTATCAAGTTACCACAAGATACAAAAACTGAGAATAGTGTTAATTGCCCACATTCCAGTAATCCTCAAGGCATGACACTAATGTCAATATTTTAAGACTATAAAAAGAGCTGTGCAATATTCAGGCAGAAAGGACAACATTTTCCCTTAACTGAAAAAATGTGAGAAAGGTTTTAAATACATAAATATACACAAATGAAATATTTTTAATGCAAGTTACTTCCAACAGGTATTACTTAGCTGGGAGGAATCTAAATTTTGCAAAGCAGATTATAAAATTATCTTTTCACATTAAATATGAAAACTTATTTTAAATTGTATTTATATTATATAGACATTCATTTGACACTTAAACATCCCTGCAGAAGTCTAAATTTTGGGATCTGTTTTTTGAAATTTTTTTGAAGTGTGCTATTTTCTTCACGTACTTTCATGCATCTATATCTTCTCTTTCTTTGTCTTTATTGCCAAAGAGATCCTGTAATAAGTTTTGCACTAGTGAGTAAAAAACACTTGAACAGCCTACTGTTATTGTTAATGAAGAAAAACAACTACCCCTAAATTTGTATTTCCAGAACCACACTGTTCATAAAATTCCATTTGTGACTTTTATTTCCCTGATCTTTTAAAATATCTCATCCTTGCATTCTTTTTCAATTGTTCGAAAAAAGCCCAAGTCTCTCTCAATGTTCAAGGTATGAGGCTTTTATTTCTTTACAATGTCTTACAGTTTCTGTTGAATTTTTTTTCTTTTTTTATTCTGTCAAATGAAATGGTTTTTTTTGGATAAAGAACTTTTATCAAACTTGTTTTTCAGTTTAGTAGAAATTCTGCCTTGATCATAAGTAATTGCCAACAACATCCTTTGAAATAAAATGGCTTTTATTATTTTATTTGCAAACTAAATGACTTTTTATTTTCTTTCAGTCTTTAGTCAATCACACTTAAGCACCTAGAAAGGCATCACCTGTTACTCACTAAATGTTCATATATTTTAACTTGAAGAACTCACTCTAAATATTTCATTCTTCCTCGTAGAAACAAAAGAATGTACTTATAAGTAACTACAGCTTTTATTCTTTGCACATAGGGAAGCCTAACTGCATCTATATAGCTAATAATAAGAGGGACATATGTGGGAAGTAACTATTAAGACAATACCACTTTCATTTGCTTTTATTTGACTTATTTTTTTATTGTTTTTCTAAACAGATGCTTCAACTTTTGCTAGATCACCAGTTGACGTTATATCCAAGGTCCCTGGTTTTTATTCCAATGAGAATGGAGTTAGACCTTTAATAGCCAAATTGGCTTCTTTAAAACTAACTATAGAGACAAAAAAAAATCCTAATAATTAAAACATGTAACAAACTATAGAAATGACTCATAGACACAGACAACAGTTTAGTGATTACCAGAAGGAAAGGGGAAAGAAGAGGGAGTTAGAAAAGGAGAATGGGGGTCAAATGTATGATGGCAAAAGAGATATGATTTTAGGTAATGAACACACAATGCAATATACAGATGATATATTATTGAACTGTACACCTAAAATGTATATAATTTTATTAACATATGTCACCCCCCAAAATTCTATTATTTTTTTTTAAATTAAAAGATTTTACAATGAGAAGTAAACTTACTGCAGTGAAGTGATATGGAGAGAAATTCTTAAGTGTTAGGAAGTAAGAAAAGGAAACAGGCATTTGTGGGAGATGTGAAATTCTTTTATCTATTCTTTGTTCCAGTATATGATTCAGAGTCTGGAAATCTGAGCTCTATTTCAGGTTCATTCATTGGCTAATATTTTTATATTTGATAACTTACTAAAAGTATTTCAGCCCTATTTTTCTCATCTGAATAATAAAGAAAATAACCATGTCTATCTAATACAATCTTCAAAAGGATTAATCTTGATTGCAGATGTGAAAGTAATTAGATAATGATTTATTCTGCACAAATTCAGCCTATAATTACTATAGAATTTTATGCAGTGCTGTGAATTGTTCTTATACTCACTGCCCAGAAAAGATATTTGTAAAATTAGTCAAAACATTAAAATTGATTAAGAGGTCATTTAGCATGTAGTCACATTTACATTCTTAACACTGTTTAATTCTTATGTACCACATATCACGCTTTAAAATAATAAAATTTTTCTGTCTACCTTCTCAAAATTCATTGAAAAAGGGATTATTTCTTCTTTGGTTTTGTATTTCAGTGATTATTAAATTTCCTGGCATTGAGTGTTTTTTGCGTGCATGTTTCTTATATGCATGAAACATAAACAGCTTTTTTTTTAAATAAGCACATTTCTCTTGTGTCAAAATCTGAAATAATTGAAACACTAGCAGATATAAATTAGATTATATCTCAGTTGAACCTTTTAGTAGTAAAATTTATGCAAATACGCTAAGCAACATGGGTTCATAAAATAATTCTACTATAACTTAAATCTCAGCATCTCTTAATAAAAACGTAATTTTCCAATAAAAAGTTTTACCAAATCAATTATCTAGTAAAAGCTGTGCAATATTTTTCTGTGGCGGAACACACTGTAAACATGAAAAAGTGAAAAGAAACTTCTAATGTAATGTACTTAAATTTTATTAGTATCAAAGAAAATATTAACATATGTAGCATCAAAACATATTTTAACTAAAACTATTTTGCACAGAAACATAAGTGTAAAATGTGTAGTTTAAATAATTACATGTAGAAATATTAAGTTTAATACAAATAAGGTTCCTCAAATATCATCTAAGTAACAGAAATTCAATTAATAAGACACATTTAGGTTATTGCATGAACAATGTGAAATGGTAGTCTATAATAAGAAAGTGGGTGAATGAAGAAGGTAAAAATGGGTATTTATTAGAAGCTGAATAGTGTGAAAAATAAAGAGTAATAGCCTTAATAATTAGTGGGACTCTTATTATGGTGACTGAGAGTCTATATATACCTCAGATAAAGAAAAACAGAGAGACAAAAAGAAACATGGAATAAATAACATGTAGACATTTCAATGAGTCAGTTTTAGACCTTATTTTACTTAAAGTGTGGAGAAGGGAACTTCCTTCTGCAATGCAATTAGACAATTGTAAATTTGTTCTTGTTTAGAAATACTATTCATGGACTGTAATGTCTTCAGCATAGTGGTGAGTTTCTTGAGCATATAGACTAGCAAGAATGGATGATAAACTAGAACAGAATCTTGGAAATCACAAATAAGAATGTGACTGAAAAAAAAAAGCACAAATAAAATCCGTGTAGAAAATACACTCAAAATCATAAGGAAAATTATAAAATGTGTATAGAATAATAAAAGCAAAGGTAAAAGAAATTTTAAGATTAATCAGGGAGCAAAACTTGCGAATTTTAAATCAGATGTAGAGATAGTAGAGGGTTTTGAGTATGAGAATAAGTAAAAAAAAAAGAGTAGTGGATAAAGCACTGAAATGGGAAGTGAAGAAGCAGAGGTGCTGGATGAGACATTTTTGTGTGTAAGTTTGGTAGAAATATTGAGGCCATTATTTGAACTTAAACCAGAGTGGAGAAAAGCATTTTGGTATGCAAAGAAGTAAGTATTATTGCATCCAGAAGAAACAGACAAGTCAAAAGTGCAAAATTGAAGACCCACATGAAATACTGTTATTTGCAAGGACATGAATGGCCCTCGAAATAATCATGCTAAGTGAAATAAGTCAGATGGAAAAAGTTAAAACCACATGATATCACTTATATGTGAGATATAAACCTAAAAGCAACAAATGAATAGAATAAACAAAGAAAGACTCATGGACATGGACAATAGGTTGGTAGTTACCAGAAGGTGTTGGGGAGGGAGATAGAAGGAAGTAATGAAGTGAGAATTATGTAAGGTGAACACACAATGCACACATCTGAAACTTACTGTTACCATAAAAAATAAATTAGTTTTAAAAGATTAAGACATGCAGAAAAGATAGGCAGAGTAACACATAATTAGAATCTGTCATCATAGATCAAAATTAACTTAAAATGGATCAAAGACTAAATATAAGACATGAAACAATATATTGCATAGAAGAAAACATAAGCATTAAATTCATGCACTTTAAGTTAGAAAGGATTTATAAATTTGACCTCAAAGCCAAGGGAAGCAAAAGCAGAAGTAAATTAATGGGACTATATCAAACTAAAAATCTTCTACACAGCAAAATAAACCATTAACAAAACAAAGAGCCAATCAACAGAATGGGAGAAGATTTTTGCAAACAACGCCCCTCATAAGGGGTTAATATCTAAAATATACAAAGAATTCATACAAATCAATAACTAAAATTAAACAATGCAATTAAAAAATGGACATAGGACCTGAACAGAGACTTCTCCCAAGACACAGGCATGGCCAGCAGAAATATAAAAGGATGCTCAGCTTCACTAGCTATTAGGAAAATGCAAATCAAAACCACAACGAGATACTACCTCACACCTGTTAGGATGGCTATTATCAACAGGACAAGGAAAAACAAGTGTTGGAGAGGTTGTAGTGGAAAAAGGAACCCACATACACTGCTGGTGGGAATGTAAATTGATACAGCCACTATGGAAAACAGTATGAAGGTTCCTTAAAAATTATGACCCAGCAAACCCCTTCTGGATACTTATTGCCCCAAAGTAAAAACATTTATTCGTAAAGATATACGTATCCCAATATTCAAAACATTATTCATGGTGGCCAAGACATGGAAACAACAAAAGTGTCCTTCAGTAGATGATTGCATAAAGAAGACATGGTATATACATGGTATATACAATGGAATATTACTCAGCCATAGGAGAAGATTAAATACTGCCATTTGCAACAATATGGATAGATTTGAACATTATCATGCTAAGTGAAATGAGTAAAAGTTGAGAACCCTATGATTCCACTCATATGTAGGATATAAAACTGAAAGCAACAAACGAACAAGACAAACAAACAGAGACTCATAGACATGGATGACAGTTTAGTGGGTACCAGAGGGAAGGAGTTAGGAGAAGAGGTAGATAAGGGTAAAGGGGGTCAAATACAGTGATGGAAAGAGATTTGACTTTGGGCAATAAACACACAATGCAGTATACATATGACATATGATACTGAATTATGCACTTGAAACCTATATAATTTTGACTAATATCACCCAAAAAAATTTTCAGGAAAAAAGAAATTGGTAATTATTAATTATAATATGATGTCCTCATATGCAAAATATAGGTTATAAACATACAGGACTCCCCTACATAGTAGAACTGTGTAAAATTATAAGGAGTAAACGTGCTCCATCAGTTAAAGAAATGGTCAAGGTTATTCTTTTCCTAAAACAGGACTTTAGAAACCTAAAATGAGGGAGCAGCAATATGTTTCATGACTCATTATGTAATGATTTAATGTGCCTGGGTGAGTTAATAGGTTACATTTGCATAAACTACTTATTTGTTTTTCATTATTACCTGCACAATTTACTGATAGTGAGCATACTATGCAATATTCTATTATTCTCAGTTGAGATATTTAATTTAAATTACATCTATAGATGCACTCTTGCCAACTCTAAAACAAATTTCCCCTGAATGTACCTAAAGTTATGAAATAAAGGACTCTCTTAATTGGTCTTCTACATTCATATAATCTGATCAGTACGTTAGAAGCAATAAAAGTCGCAATAGCCCTTAGGACTTACACATGACAAGCAGCCTGTGGTAAGCAATAAAGATTTAAGGATAACAATAGGAATCAGTTTTCTAAGTATACTGCTCACAGTGAGAGAGCAATAGCATAGAACATATTTTTATTTGTACACGCAAAAAGAGTCTCTGATAATAAAAATGTCACCATATGATTTTGCAAGAAATACTTCAACCTACTGCTCCTAGAGGAATTCATAACAATCTAACTAGCAGTTTTTGTTCTCTGTGGATTTTAAAATGCAAATTGATCTGTTCATTTTTCTGGTTTAGAAAAACAGAATATGTCCCTGCTGCCCCATGAGATTCTTCAAATTTCCTTGACTGAAGCCAAAGTACTTATTAATACTTATGAGTAAATACCCCCAAGATCATACTGAAAGCACAAAAGCTCACTAGGATCCACTGACTAAGTTTCAAGATCATATAGAATTTCAAATAACCAAGATTAAATATTTTAAAATATATGTTATTTTTAAACCAACCAAGATTATCATTATGCTTCAATTCTTATTTTTCTATGGATTAATAACCCAAGAAACAAAAGTTATACCATAAACTCTTTATTAAGCAGTGCCTACATTAAAATTATGTTCAGTATTAAAGGCAATATATTATATAGTATTTAAGATGTAGGTAGAAAATGTTTTATAGATACAAGAAGTCAGTAAAAACTTTTTTAAAAAATCACAATCAACCCAAAAGCTCTTAGCCAGAATAATACCATTTAACAAATATGTATTGTGTAATGACTATAAGTCATACACCAGACAGTGGTGCTGCATTGTAAGCAGTAAACATTGCCTTTTCCCCCATAGAAAGGAGTTTTATAAGTGAATATTACAATAAAATGTGATAAATTCTACAATGTTCATAAATACAGTGTTGCTTCAGGAATAATGCAGTGTCTAGAGATAGTTGAATAGGGGAAGATTTAGGTGTGGGCAGATTTTCGAAAGACTTCTGTGGAGGAAACTCTTTTGCTTCATTTAACATTTATCAGGACTTTGCTGTGTAACATAGGTAAAAGATGAAGGTGTGAAGAAACACAGAATGATGAGGGTAGTTACATAAAATTTGCCTGAAGATGGAAATGATAGGAATGACAGGTAAATTCAGCAGGAATCCCTTTTGTAATATACTAAGAACTTAGAGGATGTTGTTTTTTTCACTCTATAGGTGATGATAAGCTATTTTAATATTTAAGTGTAATTTCAAAGCATTCCTCTTAGAGAGATTATTCTGACAGCAGTGCAATGCAAGCAGAGACAAGAAAGCCAAAAGAGGGAAACAAAAATACACGTGGAGAAACATAGAGATGAGGGGACTCAGAACAGAAATTCCTGTATAAAAGTGGTTTCCTTTAGTTATGCATTTGATGTGATAGGTAAAGGGTTGAAAAATGTATGCACACTCTCCAGTTTTCGACTTGGGTAACTAAATGGCCCCTGTCAAAGTGAAAAAATGTAGTAGTCAAGGAAGGCAGATGCCCTAAAGGAAGAGATGGGCTACATCATGAGTAGCTAAAGTTATATTGAAATTAAGGTACTGTCAAGAAATTAAAAATTTTTATATTCATCCAGTCCTTTCATAGCTATAAATTCTAACCAAAGTTAAAAGCTTCAGAGTTGTGCAGGTGTGGGGAACTTTAGGACAGTTGGTATTGGAGTATAGCATCACCAGTGGTGTTAAAATGGTATTAGGTGAATCAAAGAGTTTTAGTACCAGAAATAAAAAAACTGGAAATTGTTATGGAGTCTTCAGAATTACACTATCACACAATTAAAGATAAACCTAGTTGCACACTTACCTGGAAAATCACAAGAGAAAACTATTGAGGCAAAATCAGATAGTTGACTCCCCCATAACATCTGGTTACCTCTTCTTTAATAATAGACATCTTAGTAGAATACATAGAAATCTAGGCAAAACAAATTTCCCAGGCTTCCACACAGCTGGAAGTGGCCTTGCAATTAGGCTTCCAACAATGAAATCTGAGCAGAAATGATATTTGCGCTGACCACATCATACTGAATAGATTGTGGACTTAAAAGCTGGAGTTGAAGTGGTAATTTTAAACACAAGATCTAAGTCATGATTTGACGACAAAGCAATGACATAGATAGAGCTTTGGTCCTCAATAGCACAGAGTTGTCAACCATTAACCACTGATACTCAGACAGTGAATAAAAGTGAAACACATTTCTAATTGGATTAAGACAGGATCGTTGGTCTTCGTATCACTACATATGCATAAGAAAATGTTCTGAGATCAGTCTAAATATGTATGGTAAATATACCACCTAGTCATTGCTATTCACTTAAAATTTTAAAATAAAACTGTGAACATGTTAGATTAGATTTTAGCAAACAAATACCCAATTTCTCTGCTTTTAATGAAGACAAATGGAACTAGGAGACTTAGCAAAGCAGTTGGATATGTGCACACAGTGAAGGTTTCAGATATGTGAACAGAGACTAGAACAATGTGAAGAGGGACACTATCATTCCACTCACATCCTATCCTAACTCTATATATTTAATCCTATAATATTTGATTATGCTGATTGTTTCCTGTATTCTAAGGAAGAAAAAAAATTAATGACAAATATTGCATCTCAAACTGATAACATCAAGTAGGAAGTAATTATTATGGTTAAAAATAAAAACTAAATATGATTATGTCATGCCTAGTAAATGATCTATAATGTTTGTAATAGCTAAGGGACTTGCCTAGAATTATACAAATTTAGAAGCTACAATTTAAACAAATTGCTTTATTTGTACCTTACACCAAACATTTGAGGTAAGACAGTGTTACTTCAAACATGACAAAATGGAAGCTTAGAGAATTTAAGTTACCCAGTTATACACAGTAAGTGATATCTGGGTTTTTTAACTCCAATATCTAATCCTATCATCACTGTTCTAATCTCCTCATTTGCAAATGCAATATATGTTGATCTTTTACTGTACCAGTGACTATGTTGTGTCCTTTACATATTTTCTTATTAAATACTCTTTTTGATTAAAAAAAAAAACCTGAGGTTCAGTGAGGTCTGAGGTTATCTGTTTCATAAGTTAAAAAATTTTTACTTAAACCCTGGTTTGTATAAAATGAAATTTTGAGCTTTGAACCAGGATTCTACATAATTTACAAATTTGTTTGTGAGTATATAATGTAGCTGCAGTTATTAGCTATTAAGTATTAATTAGTAAAATGATCAAGGGAAGCCTCATTCATTAAGAAATATCAAGGCTGGATAATTAGATAGAGCTTTGGGATAGTCAATAATAAGACAGTCTTCTGAGTGCCTGCACAATGATTAGGTATTTATAGATGTTGAGAAGACCAAGCCTATTCCCTTAACTTGAAAATAATCTCCCTCTGCAGCCCTACCATGCTAAATAAAAGCTCAAATTAATCTATTGACATGAGGCAATGGTAGTTCCTGTTATTGAAATATCATCTGGAGAATTTGATACATTTTAATCATTTTAGATATTACAACTTTTCTCAAATTAATTTATTTGAGTAATTTTTTTTCTTTGCCTAGGAGAATCCTGAGCAAATAGACTGTAGTAATAAGGGTCATATGTTGTCTAATGATACAATGAAGGCTCTAGACAGGTCTTGTGTCATTAAAAAAATTTTTATTGTCCTAGTTTCTCTGATGTGCATACAACCCAAACGATGCATTGTTCAGATATGAGTTAGCTGAAATGTTTCCTTTTATTTATCAATATTTAATTAAAGTATATATAGTTTGTGTAATTTTTATAGGTTACACCTATACATAATGACATATTCTGAATGAAAACCAGTACCTTTGTTTAAAACTGCCATAATATGCAAGCTCTGTTCAGTGTTTGTAGAAATTAAAGTTCAGGTTCAGAACCTATGTCTTCATGATTTCTCTTTTCTGGGAAGAGATAGCTTTCCTCAACACTGATTCATTTGTGCTTTCCCCATCAGTGTTTTCTAGTGCCCTTGATGTTACCTATGTGCCGACAATACTCCAAGATGTGGTGGTAGAAATGCATAGCCTGTCTCCTGAGGTATACTTTTCCATTCAAGATATCCAACAGGTCAGAACATCTAAGTGTCAATTCTGAGATAAATACTCTCATAAAGTGACCAGAGTTCCAACTTAATACTTTGCACTTCTACTAGTGCTAAGAAAGTCTGTGTCATATGTTTAGTTCTAAAAATAGCCAGAATACTGAAATAACTTTACCCATCATATAGCTCAAGTTTCTGAAAGTATATGATACCTTCACTCATTTCCAAAGTCTTTCCTGTGGCTTGCAGTTTCCCGAGTTCTTTATTTTGAAATCTCTGTTTTGTTTTCCTTGTATATAACTACACAGACCAATGCAAGATTATTATTAGAAGATTTTAGTCGGTGTTAAATAGATCAGCCAACAAAGCTATATTTCATATGACCTTAATGTAATGCTTTTAATGTTAACTATAGGAACAAGTGTAATATTAGAAGTCAAAGACTGGAAAACTAACCAAGGCTCATTTTCTTGGCTCATTAATTTTGAAATGCAGTTGTACTTGGATTGCCCATAAAGATGCCGAAGTGCAGCAGATAATACTCTTTCAAAACCACAAGGCAGGGACTGTTCATCTTTCATAAATTTTTATCAAGGAAAAAAGTGGTACGAATATATTACACATATTGAAAATGGCATTTTCTCTTGTAATAAACCTATGGAATGAAGAGAGAAAACTAAAAGCTTTGCTATATTTATGAATCATGTACATTACGTCCAAAGAAACCCAAATTAAAAATCCATGGATCCCTAAGAATTTTAAAAGTAGTGAGATTTCCAAATTCCATAGGAAGATTATATGTTAACAAATTAGGCAAATCAAGGACACTCCATTGGGGAATAAGTAAATGTGACTTGGATAATCCCAAAGAATATATGTATATGTGTGAATGCAATGTGTACATATACATGGATCATCAATTCATAGAAGATATATCCTAATCAAAATAAGTAGTTTGAATAAAAATACTTTAAATAAAGAATAAACAATACATTATTTCCTTCAAAGCTTGAATGCACATGTAATCAACATTTATTAAATTTCTACATTGGGTTAGAAATTGTGGCAAATTCTGGTAGTAAAAATATTTGATAAAATGACATGTCTGCTCTTAGGAATTTTTATACCATGTTTGGGTGAAGGTACAGAGAATACAGAGATAAAAGCATACATGCTAAGGTCAGCCAAGGAGAGGAATTTGTGGAAACAACAAAAAAGAAGATAAAGGAGTGAACTTTACAAAAGGAAACTTTTACTCCCATTTATTCTAGTCAAGAAATTAAACTTGCCATGCATTTATTCTAGAGCAACAAAATCTACATAGGAATGTTAGCTAATATATGGTTTCAAGTCTTATCTGTACTTGATGTTCATGGTTAAGGTAAATATTGAAAAAGTTCATGGAGGCTCTTAAAAAGTTACACACTGTAGGTGGCCACTAAGTCCACTAACTGATCATTGAACTTCTACATCTATAGCTGACCCCAAGGATAGCAAATCACTTAGACTGGAATTACATAAAGGAGATCTCACTCACAGATTGAAGGGGACAGAGTGGTGTTTAGCAGCCAGGATTCTTGAAGGCAGTCATCCTTGGCAGCCTGCTGAACCACAGTTCATGAAGTTTGTCTGAATGAATTTGATTATGAGAAGCTCAGATCGAGGCTTAGCCATTAAAACAAATGACAAAAATTTAAATGAAAGAACCAGAACCCAAGTTTATTAAACTACACTCTCAGAAAGTGCATTATTAAGTAACGGCCTGGTAACTGGAGCAAAAAAATGTCCAGTCAGGAGACCGTGTTTATGCCACAGATAAAGAGACCTCAGCCTGATTTCCTGGAATCCCCAAAATTGTTTTTTAATATGTGGTCACTAGAAATGAGAAGGAATATTAAAATTGGTAAATTAATGCCAGATCCTAGGGGGCAGAAGATCCCCAAAGACTTCCAAGTGTACACACAGGGTTTGAATATGTGTTAATCTGCAGATAGGTTATTATTATGGCAAGTGGGGATGACATGAACAGACAGAATTTATGCTGCCCGTATCCATTGTCATCCCAGAGTTTCAATGGAGAATAAGAGAAGATGCAGAGATGAAAAATAAGGACAAATTTCACTGAGCAAATTGGGCTCTTTCACACACTTCTTTGAAACCATCTCAATACTAAAGCAGGAAGCTCAAGCCCCCAGTGCTCAGAGTGTTCCTAATTACCAGGCTCTTTCTATTGTTTTGGGAGGGTATACTTTTGATTGTTAATAAAAAATAATTTGGTTGGCTAAGAGTTCTTCCTCTAACTATTAATAGTGCTCTAATTAAAAAACAAAACAAATGTACACACACATACACACACACATACATATAATCTTAACAGTAATAGTTCTCTCTCATCTTTAGTACTTTAATTTTTACTATCATAATAGCTCATTTGTCATCAAAGTGTCAACTGCCCTGCAGTCCACTTTTCATTTAATTTTCTTCCAAACTAGACCATAAACTTTCTGAGTGTGTGAGAGGTTGGCATACCCTCATTATGCATATAGTTTTTTTCACTGTATTTGACACAAGTAGGCAACCAGATAAAATTTTGACCATCATAAATATTGACTTCAATTTTTCAGATATCCTCTGCAGCTTCATGGATGTTATGAGCTATTGGGTCTTCTCACAGATAAATAGGATGGCTCGCTTCAAGTGAAACCCATTTACATTTACTTCAGCCTTTAAAATGCAAATATGACTGTTTGAAATCTATTAGTTGTATAATACTGTTATCTAATTCTATAAATCACCATCTTGTCCAAGAAATTATTTAATACACGTTTTAATATTTAATACTTTAATATATTAGCACATATATTTTAATTAGCATGTGAATATTTATTATGCATGAAGATTTAATTCTAAAAAAAACATTTATCTATTTCATGGTGCAGAGATCAAAACAGATGCACTACTTCAACTAGACTGCCTTGCAATATTAACCACATAATCTGACCAGAGATTTAAATATACACTAACACAAACTGACAATATTAATTCCAAATGCATATGGCTTTTCTAATTAGTTGTAAACTTTACTTGAATAAGCTACTGAAGCATACAGTAGAAGAAAGGAAGTAGTTCTTGGCAGGAAATCGAGTTTATTTCTTTAATTTTCTCAAGAAACAGTGCAATATGTAAATCATTAGAGTAATATAAAAAGAAAAACATGTGGAATATTACTTTATGAGTCCTTGGATGGTATTTTTCAGGAGTACAAAAGTATAAAACTAAAAAAAAAAGGTATGAAGTTTTGCAGATTAATTATTTTAACCTAAATATCACTATTTAGCTGCAAATTGACTTTCAAAAGTATTATTGGAATTATCTTTGAGACTATTAACCCAGGAGCACTTACCTTACTATAATAATGTCTAAAAAGAAAAAACATTTATTTATGAACTGTATTTTAAAATATTAAACACTTATTCCTCAAGGACTGTTAAAGAAAGGTAAAACTGTGAAGTGTAAAGTGACCATCTATGATAACCATAAATTCCAATAAAAACTAATGTTCTACAAAAAAAAAAATTCTACTACACTCATGAGACCACCACATTGTTACATGGCACAGACTACATGAGATAAATTTGATAATTTCTGAAGCTCTTACATCAGGCCTGTGTGAGTTTACAAAGCTGGTTTATCCTTAGAAAGTTAAGAGTGGATGAATGAATGAATAAATGAATTCCCTGATGGTTTGTGTCTGCTAACACTTACTGCTGATTTAGCCTTAGATTTGGCTAGTACTGATAGATGAGTTCTGGGATTTTCCTGAGATACAGTCCCTATCTGTGATAAAGAAATCAAGACTTCTAGTGGTCTTGAAAATACCTCATGTTTCTCTCCTTCTGTGTCCCAATATTATTTTTCTCTTTAATTGAGAGAAGGGGGTCATACTGATTTTGGCCAATAGGATTTGAATATAGTGTGCTTCATATTCAGGCCAAAGTACTGAATTGTTTGTGTTACTCCTTTTTCTCACTTCCCCACTAATTAAGTCTTATGCCCAGACAGTTCTTAAGGTGAATGCAGTCTTTGCCAGCCTTTACCCCTGATGACTAAACACAAGAGCTCCCAATGATGCACTCTGAGCATGTACCACAAAAGAATTTTTTTTTGTTCTTTTCAGTTTAGCCCCAAATAGTTTCTGGTGAATTTGTTATTCCAATATTCTGCTATAATCTATTCTAGTTTAATAAGCTCCCTTAAAAGTATACATATTGAAACTAAATGACTCTGATTTTCCCCATACCAGAGACCCTAACATCCCAGACCTGCTAGACTGACATTCCTCCATTTTTTTTTACCATTCTTCCTCATATCTATCACTTCTGGATTAGAGATCATCCCAAATAAAGAGCTATTTGTTTAGAAATTGATAGCTATTGAGGCAATTTTGAGATGCAGCCTAGCTGTTTAATTTGCAATAATTCTCTGCTCTTTATTATTTTTTATGATAAGTATGGCATACATTTTTAAATGAGTCCTTAAGAATATTTTAAATTTATATTTATTTTCTCAGCTTTGTTGAGATACAATTAACACACAATATTATGTAAGTTTCAAATGTACAATGTGTTGCTTTAATGAACTTATAATTTGCAAAATGATTTTGACCATGGCCTTAGCTAACAGCCTATCACATCACCTAATTCCCTCTTTTTGTGGTGAGAATATTTAGAATCTACTCTCTTAGCAACATTCAAGTATATCGCACAGCATTATTAATCATAATCACCATGTTGTACATTAAAACCTCAGAACATATTCCTTTTTGATCAACATACAGAATCCTTTAGAGGATCACTTCAATTAACCCAGTGGAAAAACCTCCATGGGATATATTGCTTACCCAGATGCCTTAGCTGCCATATCCCTTACTGCCTAATTTAAAAAAAAAAAAAAGAAAACAATTCTTATAGCTGAATTTGTTTTCCCCATGTTGATTCTACTCTAAGCTCTAAATTCCAGTACGCCCTGTAGTAAACAATTTGAGTTTACTGAATACCAAATGGTGTTTTCCTGAATAGTTTTTCTACCAACTAACTTGTGTAATTTGATTATATTTTTGTTTTTGATTTAATTTTCCTTTTCCTCTTAAATTAACATAACTTGAATTGTTTGAGTGAAGTTAGCAGTCATTTGAAAGTCACAATTTTGAAAGCAAGATGTGAGTAAAACTCAGCTTTTCAATACAAGATCACCGCCAAGAAATCAGTAATGT
Source organism: Cynopterus sphinx (assembly GCA_030015415.1). Classification (NCBI taxonomy): domain Eukaryota; kingdom Metazoa; phylum Chordata; class Mammalia; order Chiroptera; family Pteropodidae; genus Cynopterus; species Cynopterus sphinx. The sequence continues at coordinate 14,337,180 of CM057379.1, forward strand.
CTGTTCTGCCATAATGCTTGCTTTGCAAATGTGAATTTATTCCAAAACAACTGTTATATTAGGAAAAATGCAAACATAATGTGAATTTTAAGTTTGCTTAGGTACAGTTTTGTTTGCAGGAAACATCCGGTAAACAGAAAGTTGCACCCACTTGAATACAGCCTCACAAGAATACATAAAACATGCACATACCTCAAACACATCCCAGTGACCTCAGTCCACTGCTTGCATTATGAACTCAGCTATTCACATCTGGTCTTGTAATTTTTGGTCCAAATCAGATAACACTCCTTCCATTACTTTGTAATAACTCACAAGCTACAATCCTTCTTATCCTCATTTCTATAAGCCAACATCAGTTCTTTTTCGAGGTCAAGTGACATATTTATTGTAATACATATGTTTCTTAAACATTTAACATGCTGAAAATGTGCTATTATGAATCATTCTTTTATATTATGTGTCACTGAGAAAGTTTTGAGTGTCGTGCCTCTAACCTCCTTTTCCCTCATAATCCTTGTTTTATTATGCAATTTTGCATAGGCTGGGGATTTTTTTAAAGTCCAATGTCATGCTATAGTAAAAAGACAGTACTTGAAATAAAAATGAAACTAGTGGGATCTGTATAAAAATGGATGCTTGGAGCTACCCCTATACTTAGTGGAAATGGAATGTTGAAAAAAGAAATGTAAGGAATCACTGCAGTGCAACATGAAATCATGTGAGTGCTCTGTGTAGTACAGCAGGCAGATGGTCCCAATGCACAACAATCAGAAAAGAATTGGCTCCTTTCAGAATTGCAAGCAAGAGATACTGAAAAAGCCATCAAGCTTGCTAACAGGGTCTTCAGATCTTTCCGATAATCTACAACTGAAGAATGGCATTCATACATATGACCCAAGTGAATTCAGTGATGCCGTATCTATGTTAGCTACACTGCAAACAACTAAGAGCGAATACAAAAATAACTCAATAGTCATTCCTATTATAAGTAAATGGAGAAAATGTGCCAGTGTACATTTTGCAAAAATGTGTTAAAAACCATGAAAACAGGATATTTTAAAATAAAGTTTCTTCTTAATATTTGTATAAAGAGTGCTAGATGCTGATTAGTATTAATGTTTAAGTCCTAATTATTTAGTACATGTCAGGTGAAAATAGAAGTAAACCTATTAACATTATATCTTTTACTTGTTTTCTTCATGTTTTGTGTCATTTCTATCTCTCTGTCTCTGTCTCTCTGTCTCTGTCTCTCTGTCTCTCTGTATTTATTTTGGCTTATGCATCCTAAGTCCCAGTCTGAGTACATTCCACCACTATATTATCTATAAAATAATGTTTAAAATTTTTTTCTTAGCCTTCATCAAGGAAAGTAATGTCTGTAACAAGTCTGTCTTACTGTGTATGTTTTGCTATAGAAGGCAGCTTAAGAGTTTCTGTAATACATAAGGTAACTCTTAGATATGTGTAGTTACATTTATAATTAAATTTGATCTAATATGTTCAATCTAGATATTGTTAATTATTACACATTTTGTACAAATTTTGTACAAATTTCAATTCAAAGACTGAAGCAAAGCACTGCTAGAATATGTACAAAGAAATTAATACACATAATATTAGATATTTTATTAAAATGAAAAAGGATGATACACATGAAGGTCTTGGTTTGCTTTACTGATAAAGACTATTCTTTTAAATATGATCTTTCTATATCCATTCATACATTAATTATTCAACAACACATTTATTGAATATCTAACATAGGCCAGTAATTTTTCTAGGACATAAAGCAGAATTAATGTCCTCAATATATAGCTATAGAATATAGATGATATGTGTATAGATAGATCGATAAATATAGATATATAGAATTTTTTTCTGCCAATGGTTGTGTTACTGAGTAAAATAATATGATGTGTTAGAAAAGATTAGGAAAGGCCTCACTGAGTTACATTTGCACTAAGACCTAAAAAAGATGAAAAAGAGATAGAGTAGGTAGAAAAAATGAAAAGAATGAGCAAAGATAACATTTTTTAACAGTACTGATAATAATTGTTCTTCTGGAGAAAGAAAGAAAGATTATCAATGGGAAAAAGATGGTAGACCAAGATATTTTTTAATAGGAGAAATAATAGAAATGTTACTTACTCAATGAAGGTCACATTGTGAAGCAAACAAACAAAAATGATCAAGGAAAGTAGTTTGAACAATATCTATGAACAATACGGACATCAACAATACCCAGGGATAGATGAGAAGAAATGAAATCTAGCAGACATGATACAAGGTGGCCATAGATAGATCACAGGATGTACTTATAGTTACAGAAAGGAGAAAAGAATATGTAAGCTCAGACACAAATAAGTGTTTGGGGATAGAGATGGGAAATTGTAGGAAATTTCTTAATTGCATTGATAGTCTTGGGTGAGGGGAGAAGCAACATTAAGAGCAGTTAATGTAGTCTTTAAAAGAGAAGAGTGGGGTTGAATTAGTAATTTAAAAAATTAGGAGAGTGAATGGAATACAGACATAGATGAGGATTGGCAAGGAAAAAGAAAAGGTTTCTAAAGTTAGTGATCATGATCATGAGGTTGGAGTGAGATCCATCTGTGTGGTTATGTGTTTCCCTCACCTATATTCATGTGCCTACAGGTACAGGAGAAAATAAAATTTGAGTTTTCTAGGGTTTTAATTTTCCAGGGTGATTATGAAGAAGACTTCAGCAAAGCAAATAAATAGAGGGAGCAAACATTAGATTGATTTTAATGCTGAGCGTAGGAAATTAAAATGAGTAGGTTAAGAAGTTAGGACAAAGAATGGTTGAGTGACAGAAAAAAAGTAAAACAAAAAAACAAAAACAAAAAAACAAGAACGTCTACATCCCAGTGAGGACAAAAAAATTGTGGAGTTGGTAATCAGGGCAATTAGTGGCAAAGGAAGTTTGTAGTGGTTAATGAGTAGAATTTTGAGTTTGTTTTGAAATACTGTTAATGACAACAGAGTCTGACCTATGGTTTAAGTGGTTTGGGTGAGAAAGCAAAATGAGAAACATTTTATTAAATGCAACAAATAATTTTATTAAACTTACTATGCACCTGACTATTACCACTAGTATAATACACACACACACACACACACTCATACACACACACATGCACACACACACATTATCATGAATCTTAGAAAAATTAAATATTGTTTCAACTGTTAAATATACAGAAATTTACAATTTGATTTGTCTGCTTTTATGTAAAAAAATTACAAAGTAAATAATAATACTATAATATAGCTATATACATGGAAAAATTTGATTTTCCAGGAAGGAATTGGGTACAAGAATCATGATATACCCATATTGAAATACAATGCAGCACTTAGAATTCTCATCTAAAGATATAATCATATAGGGAGATATTCATGATGCAATTCTAAATATTAAACATGAATTTCAGTATACACAATATTGTCCTAAAATATAATGATAAAGAACATATATCAAATTTATATAATTTACAACTATATTATATATTTATTAATATATAATATGTTAAAAATAATAATAAAGACTATAGTGTACACACATAATGTGCAAATGAGTTAATGATGGGCTCCAACACTTGGACCTTCAAAGTTATGGTAACTCCTTTTCTATTTTTCTGCCTTTAAGGTATCAGAGGTGAAAAGATAATTTGCTCTTAGCCAGTGTTAGCTGTAAATGAAATATTGAATAATACATGTGTAGGATCCACTCTAGAAGCATACACTAAAACACATTTGGATTTAGTATGTAATATTTTAAAATAAGAGATCATTTTAGTATTGAAACATTCTCCACATATTTGAATTAGGTGATAAAATAAGAAATGTTTCTGTAGCAATGCAAGTTTGTTTGCTGTGGTATAAGGAGCCAACGCTATCCCCTCTATAAACCTGAGGGCATTTGCATTACACTTTGTCCATGATGGAGTGGATGCCTTCTGCAGGTGTCTACATTTTAAGAGGAGATCCCTGTGCTGCAAAAAAGAAAAAAAAAAGAAAAGAAAAAAAAGAAAGAAAAGTTGTACAGACAGGTTCAGTCTCCCTATTCAACAAACCCTATGTAAAGTCACCCAGCAAAATGCTTGAAGGCACATAAAGTGTCCAATTCTAACATTATGCATTTAAGAATTGAATGAGGGTGGGGAACATTTTGTTTAATATATGTAAAAGAAGAAAGGATGAGTGCAGAGGAAGAATTTTTCTCTCTTACAGATTAAAAGAGGAAGCAATGTGGTTAAAAAGAAAAAAACAATTCTTGCCTCAATAGGAATAAAACATCACACCATGTATTTCATAAATATAAAAACTTATGAAGAGTTATGACCCAAAAGTTTCTAACAAACAATGCTAGCATCTAAATTCTTACGTATCTGTGCATAACAACCTTTTGTATAGATGAGGTAAAGGTTTGTTTCAGTAACACGAGCATTTTATAATCAAGGTCTAAATTACACTGCTATTTAATGTGATAATCGTAGGGGAGGATGTTAGAATTATAGTTCAAATAACAAATAGTTCACTTATGTTACTCTTTAGACGAAACTTTTGCTCAGTTTCCAATTTAAAGGGCCCAAATTACTTTTTCCCCATAGTAGAAGTGTTTCCATTTCTATGTCTAAAATCAATTACTCTTGTCACAGAGTAATTAAATAAACTAATTAGATGTTGATTCAAATTAGACTACACTTCCTTTGAAATATTCTTATCCTAAACTTTGACTCTCAACCCTCTATTATTGATATCTTCCTTCCTTCTTTTCTGGTTGTTTTCTGAAGGAAAAAAAAAAAAACACTTCTCATAGGAGAAAATAATTACTAAATAATTTTAATTGTTTTTCACTCTTGGAAGCTGAAAGGTTTTCCATAAACTTGAATACAAAAAGAAATATACTTGTCTGTCTGTAATGCTGTCAACTCTGGTATTCAATTTAATTTCATTTCAAATTTCATTTTGATTATTTTAGTGAATATCATACTGCAAATTGATTTAAATTTCTCCTGATGTAGCTCTGAATTACTGTGTTTTCCCCTGGCTTATTGGATAAGATACTTTTTGCCTAATATTTTTGCATTAGTTTATGATTTTCTTAAATCCTTAGCTGAATTGATAATGCAGTTGTACTCCTCTAAGATTTTGAAGTCTAGTGCTGTCAGGTAGAAAACATAATCAAATCAAATCACAATAAAGAATAAGGCTAAGGCTATTTCCCTGGAGTAAATATGCATTGTTGTATGTGACTAAAGGGATTACAGGGGTTTATGATGTTTTGCAATTTTATTATATTTAAATATGTATGGATATACTCATATCTTAAAGTAAATTTATCTTTTTCCTTTTTCTTTCCTAAGGTATATATTTTTTTTCATCTAAAAGCAACAATAATAAAGGCAAATTCATACGGCATGGCAGTCATCTCTCAGCACTATCAATTTAAAACGTGATGTGTACTAACAACCTTTATTAAAACTATTTTGTGCTAAACGAAGGAAGTAGTGTGTCTTGATCTCACCTGCGTGTGTATATATACGTGCATGTTATTTCAAAGGTGGAGTCCATGATCATGACATTCTGAAAACAACATGAGCACAAGATTACCCTATTGGTCAATGCTGCACCCCTTCAGTGCAAATGTCTTGAGAGTCTATTTATTTGTGAACAGTTCAATAGCTTTGGAACAATCTCTGAATCATTGCCCACAATAAGCAAGGTCTATTGTCTCATGTCCATTTCAGCATATAAAACGTTATCTCTCACATGATCAGCTATGTATCATGTGTGATCATTGTATCACTATCTGTCGATTCTTCTCAGCTTTTACATTCTCTTTCTTCATATTACATCTTCAACTACACTCATTTAACCTTAGTTATGAAGTATGTAGTATGAAGTATTTTTAAACTGCATACACTTTAATAAATAAAAAAACAGAAATCAAAACCTGGGACAATAGAAGTCAATGGTAGAGTTGGAACACTGCGAATCTAGCAGAGCCTGGATCAGGGCAGTGATAGACCTTAAGCAGTAGTTCCATAACACTTTTCCAGAATGCTCAAATTCTCATTCATCAGCTCCAGGATATCTCACTGAGCCAAAGTTTAAGCACTAAGGAGAAACTGTTCAGTTTCTATCAACTGCTTACTTCTGGATCAATCAGTAACATCCAGAAGTGCTCTGGTCACATAGCATTTACGTGACCACAGGTCTGTTGCAAGAGATTCTGGGACTGACATGAGCCCAAATCCTCAAGAGGTGTCTTTCTCTAATAGCATGGTAAGTGATAATAGGTTGCAAACAGCTGCCATCTAAGTAATTAGTGATATATCAATAGTATAGTTAGTGGTAAATATAATGAGAGCAGCTAATATGACTATATATAGAGAAAAATATGGGGTTTATTTATTTTAACTGAAGACCTTTAAAATATTTCTCACCAAATCATTCCTCTTTGATGACTTTTCTAATGGTGCCCGAAACTCAGAGGTGTTGTCTTGCACCCACCCCCACCCACCTTGGCATAAAACCCAGGGCAAAGTCTCAATTTAGTTTCCAGTGCTCCTTATTTAAAATTTTATTTGTTGAGACATTTCTCCTAACTGCTAACAAGTAAACATTCTTTAACCCAATCTTCAACCCAGTTAAGGAGTAAATGTAATAGACATAGTGTCTAAATATTGAAGAAACAAAAACTAAAGATTTCTAGGCTGACCAGTATGTATCTAATTTCATTGTTCATTGGGTCAAACTAAACTTGGAAGAGTTTAAATACTTTCAGTGAATGAAGCTGGTGGAGCTCCACACAGATCATGCATTTGAGAGAAAGAAAACCAAAGAAAGGGGAATGGGAAAGTGATTCTCTGTGCGTGTGTGTGTTTTGTCAATGACCATTAGCAGGATCGATCTGTATGGTGAGCTTATGTCTATAAGCATTGGTGGATTTGGCACAAAATTCCTCATTTTTAACAAGAGACCTGAGAACCTATTTTTTTTCTGAAAGAAAAAAAATAGAATGCTAACTCAGAGAAAGGTATTTTTTTAAATAAAGTAGAAAGGCCTATTTTTGATAGCCTATGGAAATTTTTTGTCCTCTAGCTGACTCATGTTTCAGATTCTTCACCGACTTCTGGAAGCCTATGTTTCTTCTCATTATATTCTACAGTAATGTTCATTAAATGTCAAGGACAAGCTTAATTTCAATGAAGATTGTTATACACTTCGATGTTTACATTACAATGTAATGTGAATGCAAGTGATCTGTTGACTTTTTATACATGTGTGTTTATTCTATATTAACATCTATAATTTAGTTTCCTCAATAGATCACTTATCCATAGATAAGGGTCAGGTTTTAAATATGCCTCACGATGCACTAGGAAAAGTAAATCAGTATTATGTTTTAAAAGATGAACCAAGTCTCACTGAAAGATTCTTACAATGATGCCATACTGTGTCTATGTAAGAAAGATACGTTATAATATTGCCAAACAACCTGGCATATTAATTTCATACATTTAACCAATCTAGACAATTCAAGTAAGAATGAGTTTTTTCAGAAGAAGTTTTAAAATACATTACAAACTTTATCAGCCATCCTTTCTCACTTAACCACTTGTGGGACCAACAGATGAGTCTCATTGCCTCTGTAAATCATATTGATTGATGCCAGGGATATACCAGATGCCTGCAGCAGGTCACCTCCCTTCTGGATGGCCATTAACTTCTGCTTCTACCACTTGAGTTTTATACTTATCAAGAACGAGATATATTTTTCTCTAAGGTATTTATGCCACTTGTTCTTAAAATTATATCTATGTCACTTATGCATTATGAAAATAAATTAAGATATAGTTGAAGTAGAAGCAGCTTATTATTTTGATACAAACTATTTTGTATAATCTAGTAAGGCAATAAAAATAATATAAGGGAAAAATAGATATGAGACAGATAAGTAAAAAATCAGAATATAAAAATAGATTTTTCCATGTTATATAAATCCACAAGTGTTTTCAAACTCTTTTTGCAGCATGGTGAAACTTAATCAGAAATAATAAAGGATGTATAATGGGTATAGTTCATGCCTTGATGACAGTAAATGCCATTCAGCCAACCTACATCTGAAAAAAATAAGCCTTGTTCATAAAAAATTCTGTTTTGCATAATAAATTATATAAATACATAGCTGTAAATGTACACACAAACACACATGCAGCATCCATTCATAGAAATTCCCCTATAATTTTCATTGTTTACTTCAAACTTATTATTTTAAGAAACCAAAGAAATAAGAGCTTTTCTTATTTGAGTCAGATATTTACTTCTATTTGACTCAGTCTTTGCAGACACAGAAAGAAGAGGAAAAAAACCACCCTGACTCCTGACTTTCCTCACCAATTACATTCTTAGGATGGCAAGTTTAGAGTTGTCAAGTTGATACCTCAGGTAAAAGATATACTGGTTGTTTTTAAAGATTGAGAAGTGAATTGTGTTATCTCTGTTTTATCTCTTATCACTAATATTAAATTAAAAAGTGAAGAGTAAAATTGTAGCTCAAAGAACAATAGCTCCTGCTGCTCTTCAGTCGCTATGCCATGAAATCTTGTATATTTTTGAGGTAGTTTATTTTTTTCTTCACTAGACATAGGTACTCTATCACAAAGAACATGAAAGCACAAAGGAAGAAGAGACACGATTTTTTTCTTGAGAATTCAGGAAAGACTGTTCCAACAACAGTCAATTTTTAACAGAATATTTTTCCTTTATCCATCCTTGATATAGAACACTACTGTGTAACACAGTGCTTTACATTAATGGTGTCAGAGCAAAAGATTGCATCCGAAACTGTTAAACAGACAAGGAAGACTTTATTTAAGGGGAGAGAGACCAGATTTCAGCCTAAAGTCAACTCAACTTAGATAAAGAGCAAGAGTGTTTTAATAGCTGGAGTGAGGAGGGGTCATAGGCCATCTGTTTTACACAAAGGAAAAGTAAACTTCCTCAGATCTTTATTGCAGAAGTGAGATGTACACTGAAGTTAGGCTTCTCCCTTCCCACAACACAGGGAGTTAGGGGCACTATCTTTCTTGACCTTTAAGTTTCAAAGGGATGACCCCCAGGTGCTTGAGAAACATATTCCTGGTTTGTAAAACTGGCAAGAGGCTTTTAAATAGATATACATGTGTCTGAAAGGGGTTGAGAAAGAATTTACAGTTGCAAGTATTCTAAATAAACAAACAAACAAACAAAAAAACCCGCTCTCAGAAAATGGTCTCAGGACTTACAGTCAGGAAGTAACCTGCAGACAGGTAAGTCAAACTGAGGGCAACATTAAGGTCGCCTCACTGAACCTTGAAATGTGGCTATTATGAATGAGTTATTGAATATTTAATTGTATTTTAGTGTAGTTAAGGGAAATTTAAATCTAATTAACCACGTGTAGTTTTGTTAAATAATGATCACTTCTTCCAATTGTTAATGTGTTGAAATATAAGACCTGAAGACACTCTACATTCCCAGAATCTCCCTTTAACAAGCATAATCTAGAAAAAGAAACAAAAACAAACCCAATCTTGTAGATGTAGATGTTAAAATTATTTTAAAAAGAGAAAAAGAAAGAGAGAGGGGAGGGAAGTAGGGAAGAAAAGAGAAAGGGAGAAAAGGAGAGAGGGAGAAAGAAAGAAGGAAGGAAGGAAGAAAGGAAGGAAGGAAGGAAGGAAGGAAGGAAGGAAGGAAGGAAGGAAAGAGGCATTAGTTTAATATAATGCCAAAAGTTGTTAATGCACTATACCGAAGTAGGTTTATAGCAAAAATGAAAGAATATTTCATCACTTGGTTATTTATGAATATAATACACATTTCATTAAATCAAAAGGAGAAAATATATGAGATAGAACTGCATCTTAAAAGACATTACAACTTAGGGAATGTGGCTGCCAGGCCCGACTGGCCCAAGGTCTGGCTATGATCCAAGGTCTGGCTGTTGTCCAAGGCCTGGCTGATTCAAGGCCTGACTGGCTCAAGGTCTGGCTGGTCCAAGGTCCGGCTGGTCCAAGGTTTGGCTGTAATCCAGGCCCACAGCTAGGAATAGGACCCTAGACTCAAAACATATGTAAACATGCTTCAGCTGATTGCATCATGCGTGTGTGGCTGAATGCCACTTTTATACTCTATTATGTGAACAGACATGCAGTCCCCTGGAAAGCAGAAAGAAGGGGAGAGCAGAAGGGAAGCACAGGGGAGCAGGAGAAGTGCACACTCCCAAACAGAAGTGTGCTCTGCTCAAAAAAGTTGGTGCCTCCTGTTTCATCCTCATGTTTGTATCTTGTGCATTCTTCCAGCTGAGCCTCACACCACTGAACCTTCCCGTCTGGGTCAGCAATACCCCTGACTCTGACAGGAAAGAAAAGATTGAAGTATATAGTCATATGATCCAGGTGTAAGACTTGGCTTTGCCATCCTTGCTGCATCCATGTAATTTCTCTGTGCCTATTTCCTTATTTTTTTTTTTTAAATTGGGTTAGCAACAGTTCCTCTTTCATAAAGTTGTTTAGAGGGTAAAGAACACTAATGTATTTAAATCATTTTACTGAGTGTCTGGCAAATAATAAATCCTGAATGCACAACAGATTATTCTATTAATTTAATTCTATTCTATTCTATTCTATTCTATTCTATTCTATTCTATTCTATTCTATTCTAGTCTAGTCTATTCTAGTCTATTCTAGTCTATCCTATTCTTCTAATTATAAATTACATCGATTTGTTTTCTACATCAGTGTCAGTTATCTCCAAGGTTCTTCTTTACTTTCTTCCCTACTGTTATCATGGGCGACCTCCTTCATTACCAAAAAATTGCTTTTCAGGTTAAACTGGTGAATCACTGTTACAGCTGAGATGTCTATATAGTACCAGCATCATACGTACCCTCAGTTACTTTTTACACATCACTACTAGGTTGTCCTTGGAATATCACTACATCAAATTTACAATAACTACCACTACCCTCCCTCTTTCTGCCTTAACTCATTATTACCTCTTCCTTAGGTATTCTTTATATTGATTAAAGTGAACTTGATTCTATATCTCAAATCAAAAACCTCAAAAATATTCACTTTCTCCATCACTTAAATTATATGCCTATTGTTAATATTATATAGGTGAAATGGATAAGCAATCACCTTGGAAACTTTTGCTACACGGAGAGCATTTGTTTCTTATTAATGACGAAAGGAATATGTTACAAACAGCCGTACATTTATTCACATGTGTTCCGTATCCATCACCTTCTTTTCATTTTATTTCCCCTTCCACTATTTGAATTAGACTTTTCATCTGCTCTTTATTAGGGTATAGAGTTAGCCTCTGATTTTCAAGGTTCCCAATGAATCTTTCATTGCTTCAGTATATTCAATGAGCTTCATTTACTATAGCTTATACTTTAAAACCTTTCAGTAGATTTTCAATCTCTTCAAGATCATTGCCTGCCATGCTTCTTTATTCTTATATCTCTTCAATTTGATGTACTCACTTTAGTCTCTGGCCACTCCCAAAACTACATTTTCCAAACAACCCAGGTTTTATCCTCAGATTTTTTCTTACACTAGTATTCCTTGCTTGAATCACTTTTTCCCTTTTTTGTCTGAAAAAATACTATTTTTACCTTCTTTAAGACCCAACTAAACTGTTATCTCTTCAATGAAAATCTCTCCAAACTAAACCTTTGTGTTATAATTTATTTCATTATGCATACAAAACATGTCTTATCAGATTATATTATTTTTTATGCTTTATTTTTTCTAGTATAGTGTGAGCTTTTAGTAGTTATTGTGTTCTTAATATCTGTACATTTATATAATTGATGACTTGTCTCAATCGATCTTTACGCATATGACTAATATTTTGTAATATATGCATTATTTAAGAAAACATATTGTTAAAATTTGTTATTTAGTTTTGATAATAATATGTAGTCTCTATTAAAAAGTGTTTTTAAAAATATTTGTTACCTCTAATCATTAAAATAAGATCAAAACTGTAATAACTAAATATTGATATTTGTTTAATAATTAAAATTTAATAAAGTATATAAAAAGTTATTTAGAATAGTCTAACTTAAAATATAAAATAATTTGTATCTGATTATTTAAGCTTTTCAGACATATTCTTTTCAGCATTGAAATTTTATTTATTTTATCTTTTTTAATATACTACAGCATTCTAGAGGATACACCGCCATCTGGTGGAATTTTAAGTCCTAACTAAATGGCCAAAAATGATTTGTGTAGCTTGTTTATGGTGTTGTTATGAGCATGTTAATAAAAATTCTGGTTGCACAGTAGAAAATATATTAAATTAATGAGCTGAAATCTAATGGAAAATAAAAGCAAATAAGTTTTAAAATTAGGCAAGTGTGTTTCTGCTTGCCTTAGCCGTTCATTTATATAACAATGAATTTAATATTGTGAATCTTCTGAAGGCCATAAAAACCCGACAAATAGAGCAATAATCTATCGGCAAATGTTTGACTTCACTTAAGCACTTTTATCCTAAATTACAAACCAGAATTTACTCTTGCTGATGTAATGCAATTTTACAAGTCTCTAATTTTCTATTTTTTTAAAGAAAGTTTCATGCACAAACATTTTAAAACTGATCCCACACATTGTTTCTAAAGAGGCAAATTATTTAAAATAACTCTAGAAAGAGTTTCTTCCTGAGATTCTAAAGTACTAATCATAACCCCAGTACAAATATTGACGTTGACTCAAAAGACTGCATTTCCACGTAATGAGGCTAGTATACTTGCTGGATACTTTTTATTTCTAAAAAATTAAATTTTAATATCACCATAATGGAATGTTTGCCAAAACATTCTTGGCATGACAGTGATGATTTATGATTCTGAAACTATAACTAAATTGCACATAGCCCTTGAGGAAATCAAAAAGCTGAATGTGTTGGGGGAATAAGGGCTACCTTGTAAGAAGTAGGAAAGCTCAAGAACAGACCCAGTTCAATCATTAATAAACTATGTGGTCTTAATAATAATGATAATCATCATAATATAATACTAATATGAATATTAGTATTTATAATACATAATGCAAAGCAGTTTTATATCACATATTAAATCTTCACAGAAATCATATGATTGCCTCCTTATCTGGATTATGTAAATACAAACAAGTTCAGAAACAAAATAAATTTCCCAAGTTTGAAGAGCTAGGACCTGCTACAGCTGTCAAATTCAACCAGTCTACTTGAGCTTCTATTTGCCCACTGAAAACATCGTAATAATCTCTAAATATTTATCAAGATTTTAGTTTCTTGAACAGGTGAATTGTAATTAGTAGCTTTGCTAATTGCAGGACAAATTAATGTGTTTTAAAATCATTTTATGCAGTCAGCATTAATGTAATGGCTAGGTGTAGAGATAGAGGAGAGAAAGAGAAATCAGGGGGATTTTTTCATAAGCGATATATATGTCTAATCAAGGTAGTATAAACTTGAAACTAATAATAAAATAAAATATTTTATGCATGTGTGTTTTATTAGGATTCTATCACACATAGATAATATATGATAGAATTGTATTGTGAAAAAGAATCCAGAAAATGTATATGCATAGTTCAAATATATTAAAACAAAGAGCCATAGCTGTTTGTATGGTTTGCACTCTAGATGACCCCAAGGATTCATGTATAACACCCTTTTATAACAGACCTGTGTATAAGCCTTACCTTAATATTTGTGATAATAATCTCCTTAATTTTTGTTAAAACTGTATCACTTATGTATCCATATCTATACATAATTTACTTTTGCCTGTTTCCTAATTTAATCACACTACATGTTATTTGATGTCTTGTTTGTTTTAGTCAATATGTTTGTGAAAATTGTCTATTATTGTGTAGATATTCAGTTTATTTTCATTGCTCTATGGTAATTCATTGTGTTCATTTGAAGCAATCAAATTACTTATCTTATTATTATTGGTTTTAGTTTTTTTCCAACTTATTTATTAGATCTGTTATGAAACAATGCACTGGGATTTCTGTGCCATAAGTTATGTATACCTTCAATATTATTTCATAATTTTAATCTAATTTTCTAAATAGTTTTACCAATTTACACTCATCCACAGAGTCAGATTTATTGTTTGTTTTATTTTTTGCCACTCCAGTGGTTGTTTTAATTTGCTTCTCTTTGATGTTAATAAGGTTGAACGCTTTTCCATAGGATTATAGCTATTTGTATATCTACTTTTGTGCTCATTTTTCTCTCATGCTACTTTTATTATAAATTTATGGAAGTTTTAAAGGTATAAAACCTAATATAGAGGTCAGGTCCATGAAGTGTAGGGAAGCAGGTAGTAAAGATTGGAAAGATGGTAATTTATTGAAAGATGAACATTGTGGCAGTGACGAAATATTCGGTACATTTTTCACTAGCAAATAGATGATAAATAGATAAATGATAGATGATACGTAGATAGGTAGATAGATATGTAATAGATAATTAGATGATAGATAGATAGATAGATAGATAGATAGATAGATGGATGATAGGTAGATAGATAAAAATAGATAAGTGATAGATGGATAGATATATGATGGATAGACAGATTGATAGATGATAGATGATAGATAGATAGATAAAAATAGATAAGTGATAGATGGATAGATATATGATGGATAGACAGATTGATAGATGATAGATGATAGATAGATGATAGATAGATAGATAGATAGATGACAAAAAGAAAGAAAGATAGATAGATAGATAGATAGATAGATAGATAGATAGATAGATAGATAATAGATGATAGATAATAGATAGATAAATGATAGATAGATGATAGATAGATAGATAGATAGATAGATAGATAGATAACAATTTCAAGAAGTAACTATGAAGGAATGGGTTGGAGAAAGATTATATTCAAATTTATTTCTGATTACCCAATGACACATTTCTTTCTGAATTAATGTCCTCTTGTGATGCCTTTCTTAATACAGTAATACCTTGCTGCATGCTACACCTCTCAAAGTATTGCAAGAAGAGATTAGCTCAGAAACAATTGTGTCGTTGAAAAATTGAATATAAAGTAGAATAGTACAAAAGGTTTAGAGACTTAAGGGCTTTTTCAACCACAAAAGAAGAAAAAGAAAGAAGAAAAAGGAGAAGAAGAAGAAAAAAAACATTACTAGGGATGATGAAAGTTAACCTTTATACAAGAATCAAATCAAGGACATTGACAATTATCCTGTTGTTAATACCTCAGAATGAGTTATGTTTAATAAATTTATTCAGTTGGAAGAAAGTGACTCAGAGGAGGTATTAAAGGTGTACCTTTTCCTCCAAAATCTGATAGACTCAATCGTTCTGAAAGTAAATTGAGAAAGAGACACATGGACACAATAGAAGCAGAAAAACAAACAAACAAAAAACAAAAACAAAAACTAAGACATTTGTCTAGAAAAAAAGAACTGTGGTTTTTGGCACATAAACCTCAGTAGAACAGAATAAAATCTTAACATATATTCAAAAGAAGTGAACTATCACTAAACCAGAAATCTGGATATAGTTTATCTATTTAGGTCTATGCCTAAGATAATCTTTGAGCCTAATACTCTCTAAGCAGGAAATAAATAACAAACTTCTTTGCTTCTAAGGAGTCAACATTGAACACTTCAGAAGTAATGAAGACAACAGTAAAAAAAGAAGACCCTATCAGTACACAGAAATAAGGACCAGTGAGAAGAGGTGACTTAGGAATCTCTCCTAGAGAGAAAGAAGATTTAGACCTCAAAGAAGATAGCCCAACCACCACTATAAGAGTGTTTTTATGATTCCAAATCGCATTACAGAATCACTATGAACCACAAACTCTTTTTAATTTTTTCCTTTTTTAATTGTAACTCTTTTAAAAGAAAAATCTACATAACATAAATCGATCATTTTAATTGTACAATTCGGTGTCATTATGTACTTTCACAATGTTGTGTAACTATCACCACTATTTCCAAAAAGAAATTAATCTTTCTTTCTCTATGAATCCACAAACTAGTTCCCCCATCATTCCTCCAATCCTAGTTATGTATGGGGAGACTGTAACTTTCCCTTTCCATTTATAGGTCTTTGGGTTCAGGGTGAGCTCCCATTATTGAATGAATCACTTCGAATATGCTCCTTGAGAAGGGGGAGAGCATATTTTACCCAGGTGAGAAATAGTGAGCTGGCTACCTAGCGAATAGACAGGTTGATGGTGATACGCTTTGATGTTGTTCACTAATTCTTCCCAGCTTTTCTCTTTGTAGTAGCATGATAGAATCATGTATTCCAGCCCCTTTTAAAAATCTGTTGTAATCATGTGGCTTCCTCTGGCCATTGAATAATGAGCAAAGAGGGAGGTATATCACTTAGGGACAGAAACTTCAGAAGCCACTTTATAATTTACCACATTCACTCCCCACTGCTATGGTGATCGTAAATACATATATCAAGATGGAGACTCCATTAGCTTACATCGCTGAGTCATTCCATGAGCAAATGCATCTAATGACTTAGTAGTACAATATGCAGTAGGTGTGAAATGTAAATTTTTATGTTAGGCGAGTGAAATTTTGGCATTGTGTGTTTCCACAGAATTCCTTCCCCTCTTGTGATTGTTACTATAATAATACGTATTTTTACCAATTTGTACAAGTGTGTTGTTCTACCTAATCCTTTCTAAATAAAAGGATTTGTAAACACTGGCACTCCATCCTACTTCCCACTGCTATGTTATTGTGTCTGTATTTTAAGTCTCTTTATTTTAAATATTCTGTATATTATGATTTAAATAGTTAAGGATTATTAAGATTTATCTATATTTGTACTATTTTTGCTGTTCTTTATTCCTTAAACTACCTCAGAATTTTTATCTTGAATTTCATTTCTCCTGACTAAATGACAAGCTTGTGAGTAATAGGTTTCTATGTGGACATGGTATGCATGCCTTAGACATTCTGTACTTAAAGTGAAATTATGGCTACACTAATCTTTCATAGTACATTCAAGCTGCTTCTATCAAACATCAAAAATAATGATTTGAGTCTGTTATTAAAGAGAAAGAAAAATGTGTCAAAGTCTTTTGTCTTTTCTCCAGTAAAAAAATATAAATAAATAAATAATTATTTTATTTATTCTTTGTAGAAGTTATTTTAGGGAAAGATTGACATCGGTTAGCAAAAAGATTTGGAAGGATTTCAAGGTAATTTCTGCTTCCTTTTACAAAGCATATAAGAGCACTTCGAATCAAGTAAGAAGATATGGAATGAATTCTGAAGGATAGGCCAACCATGTTGAGAAGAACACCTTTACTTATGAATTAAAGTTGGATGGTTCTATATCAAAGATTTAAAGAAATGACCTGGAAGACGTTCACCAGTGGTAATTAATTACCACGTGTCATGAGGAAATAAATGAAGTTGCAGTTTAATGGTGTTTTCCTCCAGTAATGTCAGCTGTGCTATAGGTTATGTACCTATGCAAAATTAATAACATGCCTGCGAATGGTTACAAGTGAACACTTTTACTTATTCTGGGTTTTATGCTAAATGAAAGGAATTAAATCCAATGATTTTAGTGAAATATGTAGCCAGTAATTAAAACACTTACACACCTACTTACACAGAGTTGTTTAGAATGCAAATGAACCCCGAGGGCTACTTATTTTCTTAAGGATTTATTTTAAAAAAGATAATCCTGATGGTGAGAGCAAAGTTTAGTGTATTAATAATTCTTTTTGTTATTTTTTCATACTTTTCTTATTTTTTCTGTAGAAGTAACATTTTACCTTCATCATTTTCTGATTGATCTTGTTCATATTCTCAGGGTCAGCCTTGAGTTTTTTCTGCTAATATTATTTCTAAATTTCCCATTATATTTAAAAGTTGCTATTTTTCATCACACTATTTAAAATAATGTCACCTTGGCCAGTTGATTCAAGTGCAATATGATACAAGAATTACAAATTTTCAGACTGTAAGGCTTATCTGTGACTTAATGTATATAAGTAAAAGGAAAATTTATTTTTAAACTGCCAGCAGTTGACTTTTTCATTGAAGAAATTGAAATTCCTGTGTAAACAGATGGATTACACTTTCTTTTTTGTAAAGAGTAAAACTCATTAGGTCAAAAAGTAACAAATTGGTCTTGTGTTAATATGAGCATAATTTTAATGTCTTAGGTTTGTAAATGAAAAACTTCAACACAATGGGAGGCTAATCTGCTCAGCATAATTATACAAAAATTTGTCTGTGATATTAGCTACATTTTCACAGATTATCTTAAATTTGAGAAAAGTTGAGCCTATCAGCAGAGATTTTTTTTTTTTTAAAGAAGGTCTTACTTTTTTCTTTTCTCTTTGGTTCAATGCTAAAAGGCTAGATTATAGATTAAAGGGAAATAGTTAATAAAACTACCACTGGAAAGACAGGTTAGCTATTACAACAAGGTGGCAAGTGAGGAAGTAAGCAGAGATCAAGTTGAGCATATTTCTAGTGGGATGTCAAAAACTTCAAGGACCTGTATTATCTAATATCCAATATAAAATTTCGGTTTTTGCATAGTACTTGCATCTGCTGACCAGAAACCTTTAGTAAAGTTTTGTTTAAAACCATAGATTTAATTAACTTTTGAGTATTTAAAGTTATCTATATATACACTTGGTTTGAAATAGCATTTTTCACCGTAGAAGCTAGTTAACAGATACTCAAGTGACATTTGCTAAACCTCAAAAATTATTTGGGGATTGACGGAAAAATTGGGAGAATAAACAGTACACAAAATTAAAAGCAGACCTCTTTCTTGGGACATTACAGTTCCCACTGATGGCTAGAAAATTCAGAAATGCTGTTATGTCACGAGTGATCTATTTCCAAACACTGATATCTTGATTAGTTTACAACACAATCCAAAATTCTCCCTTGCTTGTCATTGCTATTGTTTAGTTATAGTATATATTTTTTATATTCATTATAGTATACTATATATTTGTTATGTTTATACATGCATGTCACACTTTATACTATTATAAAAATAGATAGGTGGAATGATCTATTACATCTTCCACTGTTTACTTATATTTAACCTAAAAAATTCTTACTTAAATATTTCCTTATCTTTCTCTTAAAGTATTGATCTTTTCTGGTGCTTGTTTCTGTTCTAAATAATTTGATTTAACCACAATTTCTCACTCTACTTTTTAAAATATTTGACATCACACTTTATCTTTGCTTGAACATCTTTATTTATTAAAACAATTATTCATTTATTTCACATTAATTCCACAAAGATTTCTCTGTTATTTTGTCAGCCAGAATAGGCTTTGGGTTTCTGTGGTAACAAGAAATGCAGACAGAAGTTCTTTCCCATATCTCACCTCTAATGAAGGAAGCTCTGCAACCCAGAGTTACTACTGATTCCTGGGTTAGAGAATTTTAGTTTTTTCTGCATGTTTCCACATGCATCTTGACATTTAAAGGGTATTATTCTATACAGCCTTGCACCAGCAATGTCATGACTCAGACTGGAAATGATTCACACCACCTCCACTTAAAATTCATAAACTACACTCAACAGAAATGGGTCAAGAAGTCTAGTCTTCAATATGAGCCAAAAAGGGGGCCATCATGGATATTGAAAAGCAACACTTAAGACTCAACAATCTTTCTAAGCAGCGAATTGGAGGTTCTGAGTAGGAAAGGGCAGTCAGTGCCCTCAAAATATGATTCAGAAAACTGAAAGAAAAGAAGAAGAAAGGATGGTGATTGATTTATTGTAGATATTCTGGGAGTGACAAGGAGGTAAAAAGAGAACTACTATAAAAATACGTAAAGAAGTATTTAAAGTATTTGCTGATATATTTTACAAATAATAATAAGGCCTAGTTCAAGATTTTCATGATAAAGCAATTTTTGACAATGAACAATAAAGTTTAATTAACTTTAGTAACAATGGAAGGTTACTTTCAAGGACCAACCTCACTTCCATGAGCTGAATGGCTGAACAGGCAGGAAACCAGAAGCCAAATCCACCCCTTCAACCTCCCACCGTACACATGTGCAAAATGAAGCTCAGGAGTTGATAGTTTGCCCAGTAACTGAATTATTTTTAGCCAAAGTGTGAGCAAAACTGATGCCAAAGGGTGTATGAGCCCCAAGTCTAGACAGGGCACCCTCAGAGGCCAGCTCTTAAATTGATCCACCCTTTCCCTGAGGCTGAAGCAGCTTCACTTAGGGGTGAAGGAGGAGGAGAAGGGGTGCAGGGCCTGGTGGGCATGGAAGGAAGGGATTTGTGGAGGGGCACCTGGAAGAGCAGTACAATGGGCACAAAGTGGTAAAAGAACCCACAGCTCACAGCCAGCAGGGAAATTGGCACAGCATAGATGTCCATGAGGCAGGTCATTCTGAGTGCAGAGCTCCACCACACATCCGGGCCTTCTCACATGCTTCAGGCCTCTGAGGAGAGCGCCCTGCCCTGCCATCACCCCATGCTCTGGGAAGAGAGCCCTCCCTTTGCCAGTCACCTCACCACCAAGCCTGGCCTTAAATCCGGGGGTCATGCACAGATATGCACTGCGAAGCACTGCCGTGCATGGCCATGCACTGCCCATGTATGGCCTCTCTCTGCCCTAGGCACTGCCCTTTAAGATGTCAGGCATGCCTCCTCTTCTTCCCCAAAAAAGGTGAGATGAAGATACTCATGGCTTCTTTTCAGAAATATGAATATGAATAAAGGAGTTAATGGATTTGAGGTTCATACTGATGAAAATGGGAAGCCAATTAAGTTAAAAGTATAAAGGAGGTTCAATTTGTCTTAGAAAAAGAGATTGCTAAAATTATTCTGGTGACAAATGACATCAAACTTAAGTAAGCTGATGACAGAGGTAGTAGAGAACTGGGCGTCAAGACAAATTTAGAAGACAAAATGGGCAAAACTAAAGTGCTTAGGAAAAGATGGCACTTGTTTGTCTTTTTTGTTGTTGTTATTCTACTAGTGGCTAGAAATGATTCACTGGAATAAAACTTAAATATCACTCTCACATATCTGGGATAAAAACCAAAAATCAACAAGCAAACAAAACGAATTCATAGACACAAAACACAGAATAGTGGTTTTGCAGGGGAAGGGATTAGGGGAGGAGATAAAAAGGAGAGAAGGGGTCAGGTACATGTTGATGGTGGTGAACGCACATAGAATATACAGATGCTGCATTATCAAGCTGTACACCTAAAACTGATATAATGTTATTAATCAATGTCTCCTCAATAAATTTATTTAAAAAATCATTCTTACTCATTGACACTCTTAAAATGCAAACTTCTAGAACCAATTGCCCTCAAATATCCTTAACTTTCTCTTTGCCTAATTCTCCTATGGCCTTCAATCTCCTATGGGCTTCTACTGCTTCATAGCACTCCAGTAACAGGTTTGGATAAACTCATAAATAATTCTAGCCGCATAAAGATTATTAATGGGTTTATCCAAACATGTTACTGGACACTCCAGCCTCCCCTTGCTTGAATACTCATTAACATTTATCCAAGTTGCCACTCTATCTTTTTCACATGATTTTTTCCATTGCCTCATCTGTTTTCAGTTTTTGTTTTCATACCAATTCACTGGGCTTTAGGGACTCAATCTGCTATGAGAATTTTTCCATTGTCAATTTTTATGTAATAAATACTGTAAAGCTTTTTTTCTTTCCCTATTCTTCTCTGTACTGTCTCCCTAGTTAATCTGGTCTATTCTTATGATTTTTGCATGTACTCTATTCATAATTTATTGTGAAATTAATTTCTAGTATCAATTTTCTTTCTGATTCCCAGAATTAACAGAAAAAGTCTACAATATTTAACATGAATCTGAATTTGAAATTGAGCAAATTTATATTCCTATTTTATGCTGTCCAAAATATCTCCTGAGCTCAGTAAATGGTACCACTAGCCACCTAATTTATGATCCTCTTTGTTTGCCACCATAATTCTAATGTTTACCTCCATCAGTGTATCTAATTATTCAACATCTCCAACTATGTTACATGTTAAATATTCCTCAAATACATCCTTTTTCCATCATCAATACAACCACTTCCTTGCCTGAGACATCAGATCTTGCCTGCCCAAATGTCCTAACTTTCTAGATAGGCTTTCCACAGTCATTGTAACTATAAAGCAGCTGAATTTCTACGTAGAACAATAGTGTTCTTGAAAATTTCTCCATCATGTAACTTCCAATCTTAAAGCCCTGATACAGTTTTAGACTCAGGTCTAAGGCAGTTAACCTGGTCTATAAGCTCCTAACTGACTCATATCTACTTAATAGATTTTTCTCTTTCAGTCATAGGATTTTTGGAAAAAGCTGCTGTCACTCTGGCATATTTTTATTCCCTGAAATGTACTGGGTTCTTTCTGTGTCAGGGCCTTCATGCACACTCTTTCTTTTGCCAGGAACACTTTTATTCACAGTTCAGTTTAAAAGCTCCTTTCTCTATTCCAATCAATATATTCTAATTGTATTTCTCCAGCATTGTTTACTTCTTCAGAGAAAATGTCAGAATCATATTATAATTATCTAATTTTACATATTGACAATCTCCCT
Organism: Cynopterus sphinx; assembly: GCA_030015415.1. Lineage (NCBI taxonomy): Eukaryota > Metazoa > Chordata > Mammalia > Chiroptera > Pteropodidae > Cynopterus > Cynopterus sphinx. The sequence goes on from CM057379.1 coordinate 14,359,863, forward strand.
GATTAGACCTTACGGTTTTAAAAGTAGGGTCAATTCTTACTTGTTTACCACACGGATACCAGGTAGGGTGTTTTTCAGGTAGTTGATTTAAAACTCATATTTCATTGAGTAATGAATTCATGAATAATTAGACAAAACTGGATGTTAAGCAGATAGTGACATGTTTTGAACTTTGAACACTATATTTATGCTAAGAATAGTATTAATAATGTTAAATGATAATAATAACCTGAGACTTTCATTATAAAGTCCTTAAAAATCAGGAAACCTTCTAATGACTTTACATCCTTTAAATGATTAAATTTATGGCCAACTTTCTAGCTTAGTTCTCTGAATGTCATCACATATTTTCACCATTTTCATTCTAGATACACCTTCATTTTCCTCTTACCTCTATAATACATGTTTGTCATTTTTCTCAGTAACTATTATCAAACACAAGATCATAAATACAATGTGTTAAAGCTCCATTTTCTCTGTTAAGCAAGAGTACAAGGGATATTTCTTTAGTTAGTATCTTTATCTAATTGCTTATTATGATTCCCTAAGTGCAGTGGATACTCAATAAATGTTGGGTGGATGAAAATAATGAGGATACATGCCTATTAAAATAGCTAGAATTCAATCAAGTGTTTTAACATCCTCAACAATTTGTGTCTTTGAGGGTTTAAAAAAGAACCTCTAAAACAGAGCATGTCTGTGATTAAAAAAATAAACTTCTATCATTTTAGTTATATGCATTATTCATTTGTGAGTAAATTTGATATCAAAAATACAAGAAAAAGGCTACTGGATAAAAGGTGTGGCTCAGATCATTATAGTAAAAGAAAATCTTGATATAAAAATTATGTATGGTGTGAGAAAGACTTCTAATCCCATGCATATGAGAATCATTTTACCAAACCTGAAAATAAGAATAAAGGAATATTTTGAAAATATTTTAACTAATATGTGTAACCTGAAAACTGCATGTTCTGAACAGATTCTCTGATGGAAGAACAGAAAGTTAGAATGAAGGCTTAGGAACTGGTTCTAGGTTCCATGCCTTAGGAAATCTATGACAAATTTAATGATAACAAGCTTGATTATGTAGCAAGTGACAGTCTGGTATGAGGAAAGAAAGCTTTAATAAAACATTAGTGTATAAATTGGAAAAAGTTCAATACTCCAGCTGCCTTTTGTGTAATAGAATGTATAACATAATTTTAAATGCATTGTTTTCAGACTTAATTGCATAGTAATGTTCAGATCAAAGAAACAGGTAACATCTTGAAAATATGAGCTAGGTTATGACTCAGACAGTTTAGATGATTATACTCTGCATTGCATGAATAAAGTCATAAAAATTCAACTTAAAATGTAATTATGATGAAAAATCATTTTGTTAATGTAGTCTACCTACCTGATTGTTTAATGAATTCTTTTCCCTTTAGACCAAAATACATGCTAAGCATAGGAATGTCCTCTAGCTGGAGATGACTTTTTTACTGACAAAAAGAATCTAGACATGAGCAGTCAAAAGATTATACAATTTATTGACATGAAGATGGTCACAATTAAAATCCTAGACTATGTACATTTAAAATAATTTTGAAGAATTATCAAAATTGACTACTTTAGATGATGAGCTTTCTCAAATTATTCTAAAGTCTAACTTTTAAAGATTCTTAAAAGTACTCCATATTAGAATATAAGTAAATTCCAAATATTTGCCTATTTTATCTTATATTAATGACTAAATAATATTTTCAACATACATATTTACTGATTTGAAAAGGTTTAAACATATATTATTATTTAAATTATTTATTTCCAACATACTTTATTTTATTAGTTTATTGTTTAAAATCAAAATTAGCAAAATTCTACATATAAATGAGCTTTAAAAATGATAAAATTTAAAATAATCAAGAGGTTTTGTTTTTTTAACATTTAGCTCCCTGATTTAGATAAAAACAACACTAACACTGTGTCATTTAAGGTCTCTATAAAAAAGGCCATGCTATTTAGAGCATGGCCAAAATTATATTCTCAAGGTCTTCAATCTCTATAACACTCTGGATATTTAAACTAAGAAGTTTATCATTCTCTTGGGTTCATATGAGGTATACTTGTTTCCTATTGTTTTGTGAAACATTGCCACAGACTTAGTATCTTAAATAGGTGTTGTAAGTCAGACATCCAGGCAAGTTCATGTGGCTTGTCTGTTAGGGTATCACAAGGCCAGCGTCAAGGCTTTCACCCAGTTGAACTCTTATCTTGATGCTCTGGGGGTGAACCAGCTTTCAAGCATATTCAGATTTGGTATAATTGAGTTCCCTGCAGTTAAAAGACTGAGGCCCTCATTTGCAGATTGGCTGTGAGCCAGACTGGCAGCTCTGTCAGCTACTAGATACTTTGCTTTGGTCCTTGCAAGTTATAGAAGAAAAATTGCACCTGATTACATAAACATGCAAAAAAATAAAAATAAAACTTTTCAACACTATTATAACAGGTGAAAGAGACCATTCCAATACAGGAGGGAGACACTCTGCTTTAACAAAAGGCATGAAGATTTTTAAACACTGCAGAAAGCTAAAGAAAAAGTCCTGGATAATGTTAGAGAGAGGTTGGGCAATGGGATTATGCCATCTGTGTTTGCAACTGCTGCTTATTGAAGTTAGGCTCCTACCCTCCCACAGATACCAGGAGGTGGCAATGCTATCTTCCTTGATGACTGCATTTTAAAGGGATGACTTTCATGTCTTTGAAAAAATCATTTCTGGGTTGTGAAAAATTTACATCTCAAAAGGGGCAGAGAAAGAATTGAAAATTTTAGGTTTTCTAAAATAAGTGCTCTTGGAAAAGGGAAGTCAGGGGCCTGTAATGAGGAAGTCAAACTGAGGGGACTGTTCTTAATGTCATCTAGTTCAAGTGGCCCCTACCCTCAGAGCCAGCAGAGTGGCTTTGAATCAGTCTCACGCTCCATGACTCCTCTTTTTGCCCATCTGGAGAAAAGTCTCTGCTAATAAAGGATCATATGATTAGATTGAGTCCACCCAGACAATCTCTCCTTGCCATACAATGTGCCATAATTATAGGAATGAGATTAATCGTATTCACAGGTTCCATCTACAAATCAATGAGTGAGGGTCATTGAAAGTCATTCTCAGAATCCCGTCTACTAAATGAGGTGTGCAGTTTCTTCTTGGATGATAATTCCTAGAAACCAAGTTTAATTACTATTCAGGGCTATCCATTTTGAAGAAGAGAATGAAAGAAAGGCCACCTTGTAACACTTTCATTGTTTCTTTATCAGTAGGAATATTCAGTAGGTGCACATCATTGGTAATTGTAAGAATGTTCCAATTGGCTTTCTCCCCACCCCTTCACTCCTACCTATTTTCAGTTCCACATGCTCTTCACATGAATAGGTGAAGAAACGCTTATTTTTGCAATCCTTAGTTCTAAATTCTGGTACTTCAAGAGTTGCTTCTTCGAGAACTGTAAATAATCTAACACTTCCTTTTGATACCTGAGATTATCAGAGAGTTTACCCCATCTGCGTAAATTCACAGAGATCCTTCTCCGGGTAGTTATGATATTCTATCTCTGATTTAAGAGACAATGAATTGAGCAGGGTAAGTATATATGAATGAGCCTGTCCATTTTAAGCTATGTGGCATCAAAACAGAAAAGAAATGCATATTCAGAATACATAATTTATTTATTTATTGATATTTTTTTCAGTTGCTTGCCAAATGAATTAATTACCTTTGAAAGTGTCACTCATTTTAAAGTCAAAGTTTACCATATGCACATGTGTACACTCTGAGTAATAAAGTAAGGGATATTTTGATCAGAATTGTTAGGTGTAAGTGAAAGCCGGAAACATTTGGCAGGGCTGTTACTGCAATGATGCACTTTGAGCAGAAGGCTGCAGTATTAGATCACACTGAACATCTCTAGAGATTGAATTTATCTCCGTTGAATTAGCAACGAGCCAAACATTTTTAAATTTCTACTCACTTCAAACATTTTCTAGTTGATTTTTTTTTTCTTTAAATCAGGGATTCTTTGGGACCAATATGTTCCCACATGAAAAGCAGTGAGAGCACCAGCTTAGGCAGCTCATAGGACAGAAGAAAAAATACAAAGCCATTTGTTCTAATTATGTATAATGACTACATCAGGGCTGGCAAAGTTTTCTTCACTCAATTGTACAATCAAACCATATTTCACATGTATCATTGTGAAATGTAAATTACAGAAATATCAATTCCCTGAAATGTTAATAGATCTATAAGAAAGGATAGTAAACAAACATTTTAAATAATGGATGTGGCATATATTAACAAGTAGAATCACTTTTGAATCTTATTCATACTTATTTTAAAGAAAAAAAATGATAGTTTTGAATAGAAATTTCACGTTTGTCTTAAACCTGTTAGAATCACTTTGTTCTGTTACACTAAAGTTTTGTAAAAGATATGCAAAATGGTAATATTTTTATACAGAATTTTTTTAATATCAGAAGAAAAATCTTATGACTTTTACATTTTCAGATAATCTTAGAACTCGTCTTCTTTCTTTAATTTTCTTCTCTTTTTGTATATATTTCTCATTAAAATGTAAGCTAATAAAATTTAGCTGAATAGGTATTCCAGAAAAAAACATATATATAATATTCATGTAGTGCATACTTATGTTTTATGTAACAGAAATTTTATATAACTTTATAATTTATAAAGCTTTTTAGGTAATGGATAAATATTTATGTAGATTGCATAATAAAATCTATGCTAAATACTTTTTCACAGAAATCTAGTGTCACACACATTGAATTTCCAATAGCACTAGAGGAAAATTTGGGCCAGAGGAATTTAAAAAATGAAAGGATAGCTAAACGTATACCAAGTGAAGGCCCTTCTAGGTTCTCAAAAAGTACTTAATAATTAGAAATGTCATTTCCAGAAAAGGAACAAGTTGCCTCAATCTCAAGTTGTTTCCATCCCTCCACTCCAGGTATCATCTCTGATTCTCAATTCCAAAACAATTCTATTATTGTAGCCAGTTATTCCACTCTACAGAATAGGGTTGGTGGTAAATTTTATAGTGGTAATTCTTTGTGGACCATGACTTAACTGCACTGGGCTTCCTACTTCACTTGTTTATTCAAATAAAAACCAGGTAGTCAAGGAGTTTCAAATGTCCATTTGAAAATTTGATCACAAACTCCCTCTCTTCCCCTGTCAAGACTCAGTTTCAAGGAACAAAATCTTAAACTCAAGCTGGCTTAAGGGGAAACACAATCGTATTGGTTCACAGAAACAAGGGAATCAAAGGAAAAGTCAAACTTTAGTAAAACTGAGTCCGAATGCTTGAAAACAATAATCAGGAATGTCTTTTTATCCAACTCTTAATGCCACATTTTCCTTTGAGTTTGTTTCATTCTCAGGCAGTCCCTTTCCAAGTGGAATAGAAAGTGTCTACCAACAGGTTCAGGCTTTTATTCTATCATTGCTAGTAAATGAGCATGACTTTTTCTTAATATAGTGGTTCCCCTTATCTGAGGTTTTGCTTTCTACAGTTTCAGTTACCTGCTGTCAACCACAAACCCAAAATATTAAGTAAAACATTACAGAAATAAACAATTCGTAAGTTTAAAACAGTGCACTTTTCTAGGCATTGTGATGGACTCTCATGCTCTGACCCACTCAGGACATGAATCACTCCCTTTTCCAGCATATCCATACTGTATGTGCTACTCACCCATGAGTCACTTAGTAGCAGTTTAGATTATCAGATAAATTGTCATATCAAAGTACTTGTGTTCCAGTAACCTTTATTTTACCTGATAACAGCCTCAATACACAAAGGTAGTTTAAACTTTATCACAGTATGTATATATGTATTGGGAAATATATAGTATATATAGGGTTTGATACTATTCATGGTTTCAGGCATCCCCTAGGTGAATCTTGGAACACATCTCCCAGTGTTAAAAAGGACTACCATACTTTCATTATAAATTTTTTAAAAAATAAAAGAAAATGGAAAAAAATTTTCAAGACCAACTCAGGACATGGACCCTTTTAAAATGGGTCATTTTTAGGAGGAAATGCTATGAGTAGTTTAATTTTGATTATTTCTATTCAGAGCTAAGGGATGCCTGATCTGAAATATGCAGACCTAGAGTGGGTAGAAATAGTTCCCCACAGTAAAATTGGTCTAGTTTTAATAAAATAACAAAAATCAGATGCTGGTAGACACATTAGGTAGCAATCTCAATACTCCCTGGTTCCAGAGAGCCCATCCAGTGTTCAAAAATCTAGGTGGTTATTACAACTAAAAATAATTGCTGTATTTTCTCTTTTTCTGTAACCATACTCTGTGGCTCCTCGACAAAGCCAATAGTCGTATTAATTTACTGGATGCAGTAATCATGGTATTAACATGTGGGTATAAAACAGGCCCTTTAAAACTATTCCTGGCACTCCTTTTGAAAATGAGGAGGTAAGAGTTTGGGAATCGATCTCTCTTGGGACAGAACTACAGGATTTATCTGTGACCATGCCAATATAAATAACAAACAGTTTCTGAGAACTAATTCATATAGAAAAAAATAGAGATGAAATTTAGTAAGGAGTCCTACAGGCATTTGATATACTTTTAGTTCCCACTGAAGCCCTTATTCTATAGAAATTTAATTATACACTCCTTTCTTTCTTTTTTTTTTTGTTGTTGTTGTACTAATAAGTAAGTTTGTGATATGCTCCTTACATTGAAACTAAAGATATGATTTTAAAGTGCTATTCTTTTCCACATATCCTGTTTATAAAAGTTCCATTTTTCATGTGGCCATGACATCTAAATAAGAAATCATTTCTCAGTGTTCGGTTACTCCTAAAACAACTTACAGAAATTGGGAACCTAATTCTTATTCGTCCAAATTATATCTTTCTTATTAAAGTTTACCAACATGTGAAACTTGAAATTGAAACACTGAAGAATATTTCACTGTCTAGATAGACCAATTTATTTACTCATTTACCTTCTGAAAGATATCTTAGTTGCTCCAAGTTTTGGCAATTATGAGTCAAACTGCTATAAACAACCATGTGTAGATTTCTGTGTGGACATAAGTTTTCAACCCCTTTGGGTAAATAGAAAGGAGGGTAATTGCTATATCATGTGGCAAGAGTATGTCTAATTTTGTAAGAAAACTGCCAAACTGTCTTTCAAAGTGGCTGTACCTTTTGCATTCCCACCAGCAATGAATGTGAATTCATGTTGCTTCACAATGCTAGCATTTCACGTCAGTGTTCCAGGTCCACACAGAAATCTACACATGGATGTTTAAGGTGTAAGTTTAGTTGTTTTTTTCAGGATAAAAAAGAAAAAATAGCAATCTCTAACACAATTCTATTTATGCTCAATTAACAATAGATATTATTTTAATCTTTGTTTTATTCATTTTTCCATGTAATGACTATGTGGCCCACACTTTATTATCCATCAGGTTGTATAAAATGACATAAAATAAGGTTTTATAGTTTTATATAGATTTTTCAAGACATTAAGTAAATACAGCTAGAACTCAAAATGGAAAAAAAAGTTTTTTTTCTGAAAATCTTTTCAATGCCCCTGTTATCCTTACAACATTAAAATAAATAAACAGAAGAATAAACAAATTGATACCTTAGACATGTAACTCAATAAGAGAACATAGGTAGGAACTTCAGGTTAGAAAGTGAGAAACTATTCCTTACAAAGTACTTTGCTATAAATATCCATTTTATAAAAGAAGGAGGAGGAGGAGGAGGAGGAGGAAGAGGAGGAGGAAGAGGAAGAGGAAGAGGAAGAAGAAGAAGAAGAAGAAGAAGAAGAAGAAGAAGAAGAAGAAGAAGAAGAAGAAGAAGAAGAAGAAGAAGGCGACGACTAAGAAGAAGAATTCTAGAAGGCAACAAGACAATCATAAAACCAATTGATCTAATCACATTGGAAGTGGCAAAAATGACAGTAAGCCCTTTTGCCAGAATTATGCTTTCCTTTTATTACTGAATAGAAAAGAAAACTATAGTTGTAGAATAAATATCAGTATAAGCACTGATGGTGAATATGCAGATGGAAATTAGAAACACTTCACTGGACACTGAGGGAAAGATGTTATACAGTGGCAGAGAATTGGATTGAATTATGTTCAACTGTTGAATGAAAAATAGAACTTATAAGCAAGGAACAAGTATAGTTAGCCAAAAGAGCAACTAAACAACTGTTGAAGGTAGGACGGGAGAAAATATATATCATAAATGACTTTGGCATTTGTATATTCTGGAGTTTTAAATTTATCACAATATATAAATTCAATAAAGACAGACAAATGATCTTATTTAAAAAAAAAAACATGTAAAAGATCTGTAAAGACATTTCTCTACTGAAGATGTACAAGTAGCCAAGAAATACATGTGAAGATGTTCAGCATTACTAATTATTAAAGATATGCAACTCAAATTCTGAATTACCACTTCACATCAATTAGGACAGTTATAACCTAAAAGATATCTGATAACTGTTGCCAAGTCTGCAAAAATGTGAAGGCTCATACTTTTATGGTGGGAATATAAAACTAGTTTACTTAAAAATATTGTTTGGTATTTCTTCAAAATTTAAGCATAGTATTACCAAATGGCCAAAATTTCCATTTCTGGCTATATAACTAAGTAAAATGAAAACATATCTGTGTAAAAATTATACATACAAGTTCATAACAGCATTTTTTATTTCAGCAAAACTACAGAGAAAAAACAATGTTTACTACCTAATAAATGAATAAATATAATATTTCTTCTATACAGTGAAATATTAATCCATACAATGTGAATGAAATACTGATGTGTGCTAAAGACTATGTATTATATGATTGTATTAATATGAAATGTCCAGAACAGGCAAATCTATATAGAGACAGAAAGTAGATTAGTATTTTCCTGTGTCTGGAGGACTATAGGGTGAATGGGAGTGGCTGCTGAGGAATGTGGGTTTATTTTTAGAATAAAAGAAATTATTTCATATTTAAATTGTGTCAATGGCTGCATGACTGTATATACTAAAAACACACACATTGAATTGTACACTTCCAATGTGTATAATTTATGTCATGTAAACTATGTCTCACTAAATGTATTAAGCAATTTAATTAAATTTGTTTTATTGATTTTTAAATTAAATTATTTTATCGATATCCTTGTGGAGTGCTCATCCTTTTCTTTAGATCTGAGTTGTGATCATTTTTGTATGTGTCTGCATATTGATCTCAGTTTGATTTGCATGTTTATTAAAGTCAGATCAGTTATGAAATACTCTCCTAGAAACGATTTAGATGCTGCTAGAAAGAACACTGGAAACTAAAAGCTGTGTCAATATGGCAATTATGCCTACACCATTGCTATTCTAAAAATTCATTATAAATCATGCTAAAGATCAGATACAGGGACAAAAAAATGTCAGCAAGCATTTTCCTTTTAAGAGAAATACTCTTTTACATCTTTCTATCAGAGATATACAATTGGATGAAAGACTTTGCTAGCCATATTAGTTTGTCCGAGTGTATTTTTTGTTTCACAGTTGTCCACTTCTGTATTGTCATACAGTAAACCACAAACATCTGCAGCAGGATATGTGTGATATCATGAGCTTTAAAGAAAGGAAGATTTAAATTGAAATACAATATTTTCACTTAAAAGATTGCACAAGCTATTTAACCAATAAATCTCAGTGCCCTCATTTGTTAACTGGGCAAAAGAATGCATACATTGCAGTACTGTTGTGAGGATGAAATTAAATAGAAAGTGCTTAGTAAATATCCCCATGCCACATCTTTGGCATTTGTATGACATTCTAATTTTGTGAGTAGGGATATTATTATGTACTGTTGTGTTTATACGTGTCTAGAAAGTATCTACATATTTTTACTGTATTTCAATTTTATATCTCTTAATTCTTGAGAGAGGTACTACCTAAAAATTTTCTACAAATTTAGATATTATTCTGAAATCTGTTTAATTCTTCAAGTTTAGATATTAGAGACTATATTTATATAGTTTGATTGTCTTGATTTTGTTACTCTTGCTTTAGACTACTTATTGAGGTAATGTTTGAACTTAGTCAAAAAATATTTATTAGAGATTATCACTTTACACTTTTTCACGTAACCATGTATTTCTTTATTTTTAGCATTACAATTTAGTTGGGGATAAAATAGTTTCTATCTATATCAGATAGTAAACTATATGATGCTAATAGTGATTATAACTGAATAAAATAATTTGATACACTGATAAAGATTTCTAATATTTTATTTATCATGCTAATTAGTTAAATATTCTTAACTGATGTATAAAACTTTAAGAATTGGAAGCTTAAAATATCATCATGAATTGTTGATTTATAGTCATTTCACTTGAATTTTCTAAAATAATATTTATTAGTCCAAAGTAAACCTTTTGAGAAGTGAAGCAAATCTATTTCCCAAGAGACAGTACATCACATGGTGTTGAAGCAAACACACACAAAAAACTGACAGTGTATTTACATTTGCCCCAGGGGGACTGGTACATCCAAATTTTGTGACAAAATTTAATACTTTGAAGGGAATTTGATCTTTCTGACAGTTCTACGGAGTTGTCATCCAAAAAGCAAAAAGAATTTTGCCACTTTCAGGAAGCCAAGGCAACTTATTATTAGAAGAGAAGAACATATGATGGTTTGTTTTTTTTTTTCATGATGTTTAATACAATGTATCTTTGGTTCTATAATTTTAGACATTTCATTTGGGCAATATTGTTCTTTATTTAATTGCCTCATATTTTCAATTATGCCATTTAGTTGTTATTATCTGGATCTGTTCATGAATGAGAGAAAAAAAAGGGAGGAAGGAAGAAGGGAGAGAGAAAAAGAGAGAAATCATTCATAATCACTTAAAAAAATAGCAGAGCATTATTTTTCAAATATTAAGCATATGTCAAAATTTAATATTTTATGAATTTCAGTTTTCCTCTTATGGTGTAAAATTTATAAATGAAATAACATTTATTTTTCACACAATTTTGAATAGCATATCATTTATCATTTTTTGAATGTAGAATTTCTAAAACACATAGACAATTTATTAGGTGTTGATTACCTTTTGATTGCACAGTTCTCCATTTTTCTATATTCAATGTATTAGAGTGTATGATACATTTTGTGGGTAGACATACTATGAAAAAAAAGAATTTCAGAGGTAAAACATATTTTTTTAAATATCAGATATTCAGGGGAGGGGCAGTGCCTACCTAAGTGGTAGCCAGTGTATCAGAAGAATGTATAATAGGATACAGAGTTGATTGGAGCCTACAGATGTGAAAAAACACAGCTGCAAGATATGGCTCAAAATAAAATTAAAATTAGAATCTGGAACCATACTGAGAATATTCTGAAGTATGACAATCTGTGTGTGGCACAAGACTAGAATGAACTATTAGACTATTGCCTGAAAAAAGTCTTGTTTACCTTAGGAATTGTATTTCCAATGTGTACCTTAAAGAATTAGAGTCTTTTTGGACTCACAATAATAATAATTATTATGGTTATAGATCATAGCATTTGCCAAAGAAAGTGTAGAATCATGTAAAAAAAGTTTACTCATTTGAATTAGAAAACTTTAAATAATCTACCTATTTACCTATCTATCATCTATTTATTTTGATTAAGTTTTATTGAAGTATGATTTCATGTAATAGTATTAATCAGTGTACAATCAATGTACAATTTGATAAATTTTAAAATGTTTGTTATAATTTAATCATTACCACATCATGATATAGAACATTTCTATCACCCAAAAATTTCCCTCATGCATTTTGCAATCTCCTCCCAAAATCCTCTATCAACAATGAATAAACTGCTTTCTATCACTATATTAAATAAAATTATATATTATTCAGTCTTTGAAGGCTGGCTTCTTTCATATATATTTAAGAATTATTCATGGCTTTTTGGGTTCCTGGACCCAATTCCAATATGCGGGCTTCCCCACACCAATAAGCAATTCTGGGATTCTAGCTGGATCGTCTATAATTTAACTCAATTCTGGAAGTATCCACTGAGAAATAGCAACAGATCCCATGATTAAGAGTTTAGTTCCGTAAGACTGCAAATTTGCCCCTGCCTTGCTCACTTTTGATCCCAGTCTCAAGCCCAATTTGTTACTTGTACTTCTGACTGGTGATAAATAAGAGATCCCTATACTCCTCTCCTCAGGTTCAATTAATTGCCAGAGTGGATCACAAAACTCAGAGAAATATTTTGACTACCAGATCATTGGTTTATTATAAAAGATATAACTCAGGAATAGTCACACGAAAAGGATGCTGGGGAGAGGGTGTAGAGCTTCCATGCCCTTTTAAAATGCTCCACCATCCCCAAATCACCACGTGTTTACCAATCAGGAAGCTTTTAGAACTTTGTCCTTTGAGGGTTTTATGGAAACTTCATTATATAGACCTGATTGATTAAATCATTGGTCATTGGTGATCATTCAACCATCATTCTTTAACCCCTTTTCAGAGTTTAGAGGGGTAGGATGATGGTGGTAGTGGTATGACAAAAAGTTCTAGCTTTCTAATTACAAGATTGGTTCCCATGACAACCAGCCCCCATCCTTAGCTGTAGTCCAAATGTCACTTCATTAACATAACAAAAGACACCATTATTATTTTCATCACTTAGGACATTCCAAGGGTTTTAGAAGCTCTGTTTCAAAAATAGGGACTAAGGCCAAACATATATCTATTATGAATCACATATCACACTATGTGCTTGTGTGTATCAGGAATCATGTTCATTTTCAGTGTTGATTTCAATTTCATTATATGTATATACAACAATTTATCAAAATTTTAGGTACTATGAAGAAAGCTGTAGTAAATGTCTGAGTTCTTGTCTTAAGGTACACCTGCTTAATTTACTTTTGTAATTACCTAAGTGTGAAATTGCTGATTCTATGGTAATGATAGGTTTAATTTCATAGAAAATCATCAAATTGTTTTTTAAAGTAGCTAGCCTATTTTACATTGCAATGCATTGGAATTCCTCACCAATATTTGGTAATAATCAGTCTTTTAAAATTCAATCAATCCAGCAAGGGTGTAGACATATTCTAACTACTAATAATTCTAAGTATTTTTGTTCTAATACCTTCTTTAGTGAAGTTTACCTTCAAATACTTTTAGCAATTTTATTTAATTATTTTTATTATTTATTAATAAGTTGTAAGAGGTCTTCATATTTTTTAGATAAAAGTTCTTTTCAGATATATGCTATTCTAATATTTTATCCTACTCTTTCACCAGTAAGTATAATGTTAGCTGAAGTATTTTACAGTATGTCTTTATCAGCATGAGAAAGTCTCTATGCCTGTTTTGCTGAGACTTTTATCATAAATCAGCATAGAATTTTACAGAATTCATGAGATTTTAGTGATATTAAAATTTGATTACAGGGAAACAATCAAGCATTTATCCTGTATCACCATATGAAATATAGTTCTAGATAACCAGTGTATTATCTTTTTAACAATTATTTCAATTAATAAAATAAACTTTTAGAATATCTCAATCTTGCAAACACTAAATAATGAATAGAAAAATAAAATATTTAATTTTATTTTTATTTATTGTTTTTCTCTACCATTCTTCATTTTATTATGTAGATCAGAATTTCTGAATTATATCATTTTTCTTTTTCTCCAAAGATCTTATTTTGACATTTATTGCAAGGCAGTCTTATTGTTGAAAATGTCTGTCAATATTTATTTGTCTGAGAGATTTCTTTTTCTCTTTTTCTTTTAAAGAATAATTTTTGAACTTGTGGCCCTACCCAAACCACAACCAGCATGCCCCCATACCCTTGCAGAGCAGTTACAAGCCCCATACTGGCAGCAGCCAGCCTTGGTTTCTGGTGTGGCCTCTTGAGGCAAATATAAGCACAGCACAGGTGGTAACAGTGTTTGGATTGCTTACTGACTCTTACCAGGTGGCCCCAGAGGGCCACAGGCTGGGTCTAAACTTGGTCTATAGCTGGACAGAGAGACTGGCACAAAATATCCAAAGAGATGAAACACAGGATCTGCAGCCAAGATTACTTTCTCCAGCAAGGCCATCATTCAGAATTGAAGGACATATAAAGATCTTCCCAGACAAGAAAAAGCTAAAGGAGTTCATAACCACCAAGCCAGTATTACAGGAAATGTTGGAGAGACTTATTTAAGAAGAAGAAAAATATAAGTATCAAAAATATGAATAAAGAATAGCAATAACTACAAATCTAACAACAGTTATTCAAATGAAAAAGAATTAAGTGTTCCAATCAAAAGATAGGGTGGTGGCTAAAATGATAAGAAAACAAGACTCTTACATATACTGCCTACAAGCTCATTTTAGATTGATTAAAAAACATACACAGATGGAAAAATATATTGCATGATGGATGAAAGTGTATTGTGCTAAATGGAGTAAGTCAGATAAAGACAAATGCCATATAAAGGGCATAATCAGCAACAACAACAAAACCTAGAAACAAACTCATAGATACAGATGGAAGGGGAGTTGGGGAATTGGTGAAAAAGGGGAGTAGGATTAAGTACAAGTGGGTAGTTGCAAAATAGTCATGGAAATATGAAGCATACCATAAGGAATATAGCCAATAATCTTCTAATAAATATGTATGGGTCAGTGGGGTACTAGATCTATTAGAGTGATCACTTTATGAGATATATAGATCTTTAATCACTATGCTATACACCTGAAACTAATATAATATTGTATACAAATTATAATGAAAAATGAAAAAATATTATTTAAAAAAGAATAATTTTTATTGTTTACACAATTCTAGGTTGGTGATGGTGTTTCTTTTATTATGATAAATTGTTTCTCTCACTCTCTTTTTGCTTGCATTATTTTAAAGAACAGTGTGATGTAATTCTTATCCTTGTTCCTTTGTAGGTGAAGTTTTTTTTTCTTTCTCCACTTGGCCCACTGGAGTTTTAAATTTTAATCTAGTCCACACTGAGTCTTCAACAATCCATTATTTATGATTTAAAGTGTGCCTACCTACACTGGCTTCATCAGTAGGCCTCTGCTCCTGGGCTTCTGTTTCTCATAAATTGTAATTATCTAAATCTGCTTATCTCTCTCTCCATTTTTCAGGGCAGGAGTTTGATCTGCTACCTCAATTCTCTCATAATATTATTTATTTTCAATCTGTTCAGCTTTGGTCTCATTGGTAGACAGGACTGAATATTCCCAGGCTCTTAACACACCTGAATAGAAGCTAGTAACAAATGTAAAACAAAAATTATAAAACTTACAAAAAAGGAATGAGAAAACCCAGGTAACCTTGGGCTTGACAAGAAGTTTTTAGATGCAACACCAAAAGCATGATGTATGAAAGAAAAAGAAAATGATGTTAGACTACATTAAAATTTTAAAAGGTATGCTTTGTTAAGGACAACATTAAGAGAACAAAAACAGAAACTATTGACTGGGAACAAATATTTGCAAAACACATCTGATAAAGGACTTGTTTTAAAAACTACAAATAACTACTAAAATTCAAAAAAATGTAAACAAACAACCCAATTAAAAAGTGGACCGGTCTGAATATATACTTCACCAAAGAAGATACACAAATGGCAAATAAGGACACAACAACATACTCAACATTATATGCCACTGAGGAACTCTAGATTAAAATAATATACTACTTTACACTTATTAGCATGACTAAAATCTAAAACCCTGAATCCAAAACACTAAATGCTGGAGAGGATGTGGAGCAAAAAGAATTCTCATTCACTGCTGGTAGAAATCAAAAATGGTACATTTGCTTTGAAAGACAATCGGGCATTTTCGTACAAATCCAAACAAAGTCTTACCATATATTCCAGCAATTACAATCCAAGGTATTAATGAAGAGTTGAAAACTTTGTCCAAAAAAAAAAATCTATGCACTCAAGTATTTATAGAAATTTTGTTCATAGTTGCCAAAAGTTGAAAGCAACCAAGATGTTCTTCAATGGGTAAATGGCTAACCAAGATGGATCGTCCATACAGTGAAATATTCTATTCATCAATACAGAGAAATGAGCTGTCAAACCATTAAAAGACAAAAAGAAACCTTAAGTGCCTATTGCTAATAAAAGAAAGAAGTCAGAAAAGACAATAGACTGCATGATTCCAACTACATGACCTTCTGGAAAAGGCAAAAGGCAGTGAAAAGATTAGTTGTTGCCATGAAGAGGGAGAGGGAAGGAAAGATGAATAGATTGATAAAAGAGGACTTTTAGGGCAGTAAAACTATTCAGTATGATACTAAAATCTTGAGTACATTGCATTATGCATTTAGCAAAACCCGCAAATTGGGCAACACAAAGAGTAAAACTATTGGCTCATCAACTGAAACAAATGTACAAAGCTAAATCACAATGTCAAAAATAGGAAAACTGTGGTTGAGAGGAGGAGTAGATGAGAACTCTCTATACAAGTGTTCAAAGTTTTCATAAACCTATAACTGCTCTAAATAATAAAGTCCATTTATTAGTAGAAAAAATAGAAATATCCTGAGATCATATATACCAAGAAGACAATTCTGTGTTTCTTTACCCTAGAACTATTGACCAGAGGAAGTATATATTAGTTTTAGGATATTGACAAAATTTCTGTATCTGTATGAAAATTTCCATCCTGGTCATTTTAAAGTTTTATGAGATTCTCATTATAGACTTATAGACTTTAACCTTCAATTTTAAAACTCACATTAAAGAGAAAAATTGTAGCATGAATATTAATTATGAAGTCCACAATTTTTTTAAATATTCATACCTATTCTTAAGTTAGTATACTCATGTAAAACACTTTTTTTACAGATAAACCATTTTTCTAACTCTTGACACCATAATTAAGCTATAAAAATTCTTTCCAAAACACAAAGTAATTAATATGTTTAAAGAACTCTTATCCAAATTTTATAGTCATATGTTTATCAATTTTCCTTTTTAACACCATTGGAAGCTTACATCAAGTTTTGACTTCTCCAGTGATTTTTCTTTTCTCAATTTAGAAATATTGACATATCCTAAGTGATTTCTGGTAGATATATTTTCATCTAAACAGTATTCATGCTGCGAAGAACCCTGGCAGAGACATCATTTTGACTAAACTAATAACAGTTTTTATGCCAATTGGAGGCACGAAAATCTTGACTTCATACTTGCTGTGATTGTACTGCAGTGAAGATAGATCATTCAAACTATTTTGATTAAAAATTCCTATCAGAGTTACATAATGGTTTGGCCACTGTGAATGTAAAATAGGCTGTATGAATTACTGCATATAAACTTAATCAACTTTATCTTGTTTATATCCGGGCTCCTCTCCAACTCATCAAGGTCATTTTGAGTTTTAGTCCACTTTTTAAATGTGCTAATTGTCCTGCCGAATTGGTGTCATCAGCAAATTTAATAAAAATACACTCTGGTTCATCACCCCAATCATTAATTTTGAAAATGTTTAATAGAAGCAGACTATGTAATGACCCCTGCAAAATATAGTTAGCACTTAAAATTTCAAAAGATGATACTGTATAATCAATTTCCTGACAATTTGTTCTTTGCTTGGTTAAAGAAATATAACTAACCAAACACACAAAATATTTTCCTACATCAATATTGTGTATTGTGTGTATATATATTATATATTTAATTTTATCAAAATATCAATTTGTTTATTTTTTAATTTAATGTTATTATTAATTTCAAGTACACAGTACATTGGTTAGACATTTATATAGTTTATAAAACTATAAATTGCTCTTTCTCTCCTCTGGCTCTTCACCTAGCCATTATGTTACTACTAGCTGCATTCCATATGCCGAGCTCCTCATTTGCATGACCGTATTTACTTGTCTACATGTAAATGTTACTGTCACACATTTTTGATTTTAGGTTTTGAAAGGATTGTGTCTATATCATTCTTTGCTTATATTTTTAAACTATAGCACTTTTATTTGAAGTGTCCTAAATATTACCACTAACATCTTTTTTTGTGTTTTGTGACCTCACTTTTTTAGTTCCCCATCTTATTATTCTGAGCTTCCAAAAACCTATGATTTTTCTATCTTTTCCAGACAAATAATGACATGGTCTTATCTCAGAACTTGTCATTAGTTAACAAAAATGTTTATGAAAATACACTAACTTTTTTAAGAATTAAAAAGGGACATATAACTATGCATGTGATAGATGTTAAAATGAAACATAAACACATATATGCCAGTAAACTTGGAACCATACAAATATGTAAAAATACTAAATACTAAAACTAACTCAAGAAGATGTAGTCTATTTCTATACATTTAATTATTCACATTGAATCAACTGAAAGATTTCTCCCACCAAAAATAAAGTAAAAACAAGCAAAAACATACACAAAGCAAACCTGATTATTTTACAGGTATTTTCTCTAAAATATTCAAGGAAAGAATAATTCAAATCTCACTAAATTTTTCAGGAAATATAAATGATAGTCTTGCTTTGAAAACAATGAGGTGTTTATAATATTAATGCCAAAAGGACTGAAAAAAAGATGAAAAAATATAGGCTAATCTCACTTCTTAAATATATTTGCAAAAGTCCAAACAAAATATCATCAAACACCATTTAAGGTAGATTTTTAGAAAGTTGCAAAACAATCAATTTAAGTATATTGTGGGCATAGATTTATTCATTATTAGAAAATATATTAATATAATTCACCACATTATTGATTGAAGGAGAAATTTCATATGATCATCTCAAAAATGTGAGTATATATATTCAAAAATCAATGGAATTATAAAGGGGCACTTTTTTTTTTAAATTTAACCATATACGTTCCTCAGCCCAGAACTACTATAATTTGAATAACCGAAGATCCATAATAATTGTTTAAGGAAATGTCAAATGCCATCAACTGTACAGACCTTTGAGTTCTACCTTTAAACCCAAAGTAGAAGAATTAATAATTAGGGCATGCTTCCTTTGGCAGTCATATGTGACAGCAGTTGACTATCATTCTAATCTCAAAGGATTGGCATATGGCTTTTATGGTGCCTTTAAAATGGTTCTTAATCATGTCTATAAATAGCTGCGAAAAATACAAATAGATTACCTCTCTTCTATCTTTTTTTTTTAACTCTCCTCTATCTGGTCAAAGTTAAATATCCACAAACACCTGTTTGAAGAGTCACCTCTAAATCTAATGAATGGTCCAGATTTCTTGACTACTCACATAAGAAGTTCTTAAAAGCAGTAAACAGAGAACCTCTCACATATTCTAAAGTGGATGCTATGATAAATGTTACATATGAAAATGTACAGAATTTCAAAGTAAACTATTAGCAAATATACATAATGAATTAATGTATTTATCCTTTTAATGTATTTATCCTGTTTTTTGGTCAAGGCTCTGGCCAAAAACAAGTGAAATGTTCAAATTGGGTAATTGAAAGAAATGTAATAAAGAGATTATTTATAAAGGCATGCATTGGTTGTAGAGATCCCACAAGAGAATACCATGCCTTGTATAATAACTCCTGGATGTTAACAGTTATAAACTATACCTAATGTTAAGCCTGAGAGGTAACAAGATTGAGCAACTGCCGGAACAACTGCCCTGAATCCAGAGACAGAGAAAAATCTAAAAAGGGTGATCTCTCCTTTGGTAGAGGAATATATTTAGGTCTCATTGACACCCTGTGATTAAGATTGCTCTTTGTCATAGTTCATACAGGACAGATTTATAAAGGGCATAAAAGCCAGTGGAGAGAAGATCTGGAAAGGTTCTCAAAAAACATTCACCATTATTGAAAAACTCCATTTGGTAAAATTAAATATATACATGCGCACTCACACACACACACAAACACACACACACACACACACACACAAAGACAAAGATAAAAAATAGGAATTGATGAGTGTTTTCTTATGTATGTGTATGTGAGTGTGTGTGTATGTGTTTGTACATATGTACATGACTGTGAGTAGATAAAAGGATATTAACATTCAACCTTTTATTTATGATAGTAAGTTCTCTTTGTTTCACTTTTTATTTTTTGTATTGAACTAGAAAAACTGAAACTATTCTAGGGATAAGGACATCTCTGTCATGGTCATCCTTTCTGTGCTGCACAGCTTAATATGAATTTAAACTATTTCCCACATCAACATTGTGTATTTGAAGACTGATCTCCCCTTGTTATTGCAAAGAATATTAAGAAAGAAGTGTTAATTGAGGCTGGAAGTTAAGGAAATGCCAGTGTAGATGATGCACATTGAGAAATAGAAGTAGTTGTGAGGGCTGATGACAGGAAGGAGAATGTCAATGCATGGCTTTGTAGGAATGATAATGATTTTGACTTTATTCTAACCACTAGGTGATTCTAAACTAAGAGATGACTAAATATGACATATGTAAATATGATCCCTTGAGTAACATGTGGAAAATATACTCTTGGAGCAGAGCAAAAATGGAAGCAAGGAGATTAGTTAACGGCTCTGTCAATATTCTAAGAAAGAGATGATATTGGCTTTGGCCAGAGTGGCTGCAGTGGATGTGGTGAGCAGTGGTTTGTCTGCTCACGGGGCAACATGAACTTGGGAAAATCAAAACATTTACTGATGGATATATTATATTTGATGCTATTAAACATTTATATAAAAACTTAATTTGGAAGTGGTAAATGAGTCTGGATTTCCAGCCAGAGGTTATGGATGAAGCTACAAAATTGTCAGTCATCAGCATATATGTGCTCATGAAAGTGTCCATTGAGAGAATTTTGGTAGAGAACAGGAGTTAGAACTGTGCCCAGGGAATCAACAAAATTTAACAGCTGGAAAATTAACAGGATCCAGAAAAAAATTTTGAGAAGTATCAACTGGTAAAATAAATTCAAAATCAAAAAGAAAATAATGTCCTGAGAATTAAGGGAAAAGCAGCTTTTTAGAAAGGATCAAGGATTCAACTTTTTCAAGTATTGGCATCAGGTGAAGTAAATTGTGGACTTAGAATTGACCCTTGGATTTTGCATTATAAATATCATGGGTGATTTTGTCAAGATGTGCTTTGAGGAAGAGTAGAAACAAAAGTTGGACTGCAAAATGTTTCAGAAAGCATGAGAGAGAAGAGGAAGATGAAATGGCATGTGCTACTAGGTAAAGCAGGTGAAAAAATTGCCAGGTAAAACTTTCAAAAAGAAGGACCCAAAATTCAGCTACAGTTAGAAGAGTTTCAACAGGAATTGTAAACAATGTTCAAAAGATCAAAATTTAAATATAATAAGCAAATTTAAAGTTATTCATTGTATTCTTCTTAAGTAATATATAGATACAGCCCACTCTAAAAAGATTGACTCTTAAAAACTACTCGACACTATACTTTTATAAGTAATAAATTCATGCTTATATATTGAGTCAGATTAATAATATTTTAAAAATAATATTCAAGAGGAATCCTTCCATTATTTTCTCTAGAATTGAGGAACAGCCTTCACTGCCACACATTTTAAAGTAAAGATTTAATTTTTTAATTGAAATTTAGCTTGTAACATACTAATTGATAAAATATATTTGATAGTCACCTATAAGTTCATTTTAAAACGTTATAACTTTAGAAAAAATGTAATTACATACAATCTGATTATTTAATTGAATTTTAATTGATTTATAATGAAAGATTCATTTGAAAGAACTGAGAAAATACCAACAAGATAGATAGGTAGGAAGATGATAGATAGATAGATAGATAGATGATAGATGATAGATAGATGATGATAGATAGATAGATAGATAGATGATAGATAGATAGATGATAGATAAAAAGACAGACAAACTGACCGAAAGTGAAACAGATATTATATCTAAATATATTTAATTGGGCTATCCTTAGCCCTCCTGGTTCTTTGCAGCATGGACAATTATTTTATAACAATGATTCGATGTATTTATAACTATATTTTTCAGAGAGAACCATTGAAAAAATTGGGAGTCAAAAATATTTGATGACAATGTACCATTACTATATAAGTATTTTTCATGTAACAAATCATATACTAACAAATTTAAGCTATACTGAATATGAATTATATAAACTTCTTCCATTTAGCATACTACTAAGACTATTAGTTTATCAGACTTAACATGTAATAGTTACAGATTTATTTTTTCATTAATTTCCAGCTAGAAATACAGAAAGCTATTTCTAGATATATTTTGTCCCACTCTATTTGTTAAAACTTTTTTTGAGATAGGTGGGGAATCATGCATGCTAGTCTCTATGTCATTGCTAAAAGGACCAGCTTTCTCATCATTTTACTAAACTTTTACTAAACAGGTCTTCAACTAGCGACACTCTGTGGCTATATATTCAACACACATACACACACACACACACACACACACACACAGACTTGTAGACTTGTTCTACATTTAATTGTACTCATGGGAATATAGTAGTGAATGTAACTCTAACAAAGAAATGTCTGATTTTCAGTAAGCAATTTTCCCACTCCTATTTTTTCTTAATTTCCTTAATTTCCTATTATTTTCTTTAATTATATTTAGCAGATATAATTTATAAAATGTCTTATATGTAACTTTTAAAACCTACCACTGTGAAGGAAATCATATTCTTGATTATTTCAATACATACTTTTATACACATACACAGAAACATACATAAATATACAAACATACACAGTACAATTGAATAATGTTTTTCATTAAAATATTTTCACTTTCAAATGAGAGGTATGGCTTTAAATTTTTTACTTGTTTATTTTTCTTTTTGTTTTAGACATACAGGTAAGTATATTTTAAAATAGGCATAATGATATATGTCCAATCTGGGAAAAACCTATACATACTCATATATATATGAAGGGATCTTTCTGCTTTCTCATAGGCTCATAAGAAAGTACTTTATTGACCTACAAGTTAACACACACACACACACACACACACACACACACACGATCACATAACTGGGAAATCCTGAAGGACTCATTTAACTCTACAAAATTAACTTTTCTAAATTAAAGAATAGAATAACAATGCATTTTTCACCATGTAGATGACAAAATAAAATATGTAAAAGCTTTCTACTGGATACAAACGACTAAATATAAATATTTAACTACACAAATATAATTTTATATGAAACAGTAGTAAAGAATCTTTCTTATATGAAGTTGCAGAATGAAATACAGGGTACACAAAAAAGTAAGATTTTAAAAACCTACACTGAGGAAATGAGAAAAAAAATGTATTTAGGAATTTGGGGATTTAGTTCTATAGTACCTAGTAACACTGACACTTTTTTTCAAGTCCCTTAATTAAAAGCTTTTTTTTTTTTTATCATCCAGAGAGAGAAGGAAGATAAAATTAGAAAAAATAATTCTTTTTTTTATGTTAATTTCCAGGAGAAGAGAAGTTAGGTCATTAATGAGGGCACAGTTCCAGACTTCCCAGTACTGAAAATGCATTGATCTCTTCTGAGGAAAAGCAATGAGGTATTATTGATGAGGAAGAAGCTTGTTAAAAGGCCCAAGCTTATTCCAGATAGAAATAAAATTATGTCACATTTTCATGATGGGTGAACACAACTTTTTATTCCCAAGGAACTAAACTTTCTTAAATTCAGTAAGGAAATTAATAGTTATCACATTTTATTTATTAGTAAATAAATAAGCCATGGCTTATTGGAAGCCATGGCTACACAATTCTATTGAGGTGCTTTTCCTTTGAGATTTTTAAATGTTAATAAAATAAACATAACTGCAGAAAATAAAATGTTATATGTAGATGAGTTATTCTGGTTCTGACCAGAGCTCAAGACCATTAACAGAAAAATACTGGAAATATGAAGTAAAATAAGGACATTGAGCATTCATTCACACTTAATTCCATATTATAATGTATTTAAAATAATGAATTTATTCTATATTGTCGTGCCTGACATTAAGCTTTTAATTGCAGAGACTTCCATTTCAAAGACATTCCTCTTGAATAAAAATATTGCCAGCTGTATGACACTGCTACCAGCAAGACAACTAGAAATTCCACTTCTGAGTTTATATCCAAAATATTGAAAGTAGGACTTCAAAGAGATATTTGCACACCTATGTTTATAGCAGCACTATTTATAAAAACCATAACATGAAGACAACCTTTATGTTCCTTAGTGGATGAATGAGTAAACAAAATGTGTGAAGGAAGGAAGGAAGAAAGGAAATTGTTACTAATGATTTTTAGGGTTTGAATTCCTGGAAGGAAAAATAATTACAGATCAGGACATTTTGGGCATATTGAATGATACTTCCTACATAGACAGTAATTTAGAAAGGGCGATTCTTTTAGAAAAAAAATAAACCAAATCAAACTAAAGTTAAATTAAATTAAGTTAAAAAATTTTAAATAGAATGTGATTTATAGGTATTCATAAGCAAATACTTTCCATTGAAAGACATGCAAAACATTTAAACAATATAAGTTCTCATTTCTTTGTAATTTTTATACAAAATTATTATTTACAGATAGTCAAATTTGTAAATATTCATATAATATATGATTGCCCTTTGTATGAGAAAGTACTCTATCAAACTTGAATTTTATATATAATTAACTATTAATATACTTAATATTTTTATAAATCAAAGCAATAGAAAAACCAACTATATTTATTAATATTATATACCACTGAAATAACCTATTTCAAGAAGAAAAAAATTAGCTACTAATAGTGATTTAAATCCAATTTAATATGTTGACACATGAACTAGTTCCATTGTTGCTAATTTGTTATTTTTCACTTTATGAAAATATATATGCTCTGAGAAAGTTTATATAAATAAAATATTGAAATCTTTTGTTAATTTAAGAAATAATTTGAATGAATCATTACAATTAAGAAACTAAGATTCTACTTTTTGTTAAAACATTGTTCACATTGGTTTAATGGATGCAGGATGCAAGGGTATTTTAGAAAAATGCCCTGCAAGAATACATTTTAAGCCTTGGATGTCTAAAAATAGTTCCACTGTATAATTAAACAGTTCAGAGTGGTAGAAAATTCACTAAAGAAAGCAGATTCCTGTAATTGAAAATAAGAGCTTCCTCCAAACCCCTAAATAGCCCAAAGTAAAATGTCAGGCCATTAAAATAGAAAAGTTTCAGGTCATATCTTTACAATATATGACATATTTTATTGTTACACAGACGGCAATATCAAATTCTATCTATGCCAATCAAAATTTCCTTGTTTAATATTTTAAACATATGGTTCTAATCTATTTAAATTAGTACATTTTAACTGCCTAGAATACTTAGTAAAATTCCAAAAAACAAAGTTACTTTTTTTTCTAAGCCTCATTAAAATGTCTAATACGTAAGGCTTTTTTTTTTAAGTTTATACCTCTGTTTTCTGTTGTCAAACTTCTTTTCTCCTAGTTTCAACTAACTTCATAATATTTTTCCTTACTAGCCAATTATAAGATTTCTTGAAATAATAAAGAGGTAGAATTTCCCTGAAGAGTTAAAGAACATTGAAGTAAGATTTCTTGTTCAGTTAGGTAACATTGTACAAAATCTAGTTTAAAATCTCTGAAGTGTCTGAATCATTATCTGCTAGTTATCACATGTGTTAGCTCTGAAAATTTTTTTGAGCAGATGTTGAGAAAGCAGTGAAATTCCATTCAATATGATCAGTTAGAAGTTCAGTCTGGTCTTCGTAAATGTAATCCAACAAAAATGATACATAGAGACCCCAGCTATGCACCTTATGTGCTGCAGTCAGATTCAATAGCCTTTGGCAGAAGACATCTGGAAGTACATGTCATTATATTTGACTAATTTTTCTCCTAGATTCCACTTTAAAATTGCCATTTATTCCAAGAAATTCAGAAGAGCAGACACACACACAAGAGCTGAAATGAGGGATATTATATATAGTAATATATGATATATACGTTATATATTATTATATATAATAAAAACATGGAATATATGGTAATACTTTCATTTGGTAAAATAATTGCATATACATTTTAGATATGACAATAATTGTTTTGTATTATTTCCTGTTGCTATTTTTAGATGCTTGAAATATTTTTGTTGCTATTTTTAGATGCTTAAACAATTTTTCTAAATTTTATAAAGCTTCATCTATCAATCAGTTAAACATATCCTTACATAGAGATATTTTTCTAAATATTACTAGTGTTCATTTATATCATGTTTCCTATTTCAACTTGGGTTATGGACATCCACATTTCCTGGGATTTTTTCAGTTAGCTCTTATGGAATGACCCTGGTATTCCTTCAAAATTCATGTGTTAAAATTCTAACCATCAGTGTGATGGTGTTAGGAGGTGAGGCCTTTGGGAAGGTATTAGATGATGAGAGTGGAATTGCCATGAATAGGATTAGTGCCCTTGTAAAAGAGACCCTGGAAAAACTCCCTTATCCCTTTGATTCTGTGAGATTACAGGGAGAAGATAGCCAGCTATGAACCAGGAAGCAGACCTTACCAGCCACGAATCTGCTGGCAAATTGGTCTTGGACTTCCCAGTGCCCAGAACCATAAGAAATACATGTTTGTTGTTCAAGCCACCCAGTCTGTGGGGTTTTTGTTATAGTAATCTGAATTAAAACAAGTGCCATATAACTAGCAGAACCAATATTCTGTGGGCAAGAGTTATGTGTCATATCAAGCCTTATGAATCAGTTTAATGAGTAGCAGGTGAGTCTTAATTATTGATTAGTGAGCAGTGTGTAAGCAGCAAGGAAAATTATCATTGAGACTAGAAAATGCTGTGATAAAATATTTACTCATTTTATCTGCAACTTTAGGGATAAATGTCAGAAAATAGGAGTTTAGTAGGCCATGCTGGTTGCTATTGATTGCATTTGATGAATATTACAAAAAAAAGATGAGATCGAGTGGTTGTGTGTGTTGGGGGAAGAGGGTTAGCCAATATACAAGCAGAGAAGAGAATAGACAAGTTAAATATTTAGAGATTAGAATAGCTGACTGCTTTAGACCCAAAAGGTAAGAGACTCTTTCATACTGAAAAAGTGAAATATATGCCTGAATTGCAAGAAATAGTCCAAGGGCTGGTGCAAAGTAGAAATGGCTCGATGACTAAAAATATTCTGGCAAACTTTAGGTCAAGGGTATTATATATTTTTCTAAAACTGCCATAACAGAGTACTATAAATGGAGTGGCTTACAACAAAAATTTATTCTCACAGTTCTAGAGGCTAGAAGTCCAAAATGAACAAGGTGTCAACAAGATTGGTTCCTTCTGGAAGCTCCGAGGTATAATATGTTCCATGCCTGTCTCTCAGCTCTGGTGTTTGATGGCAATCCTTAGCAAATGGATACATTATGTCAATCTTTGCCTCTGTTTTCATAGGGCATCATTCTTGTGTGTTTCTGTGCATCTTTGTCTTATGAGGACACCTGTGATTGGATCTGGGGCTAATGCTAAATCTTAAGACCTCTTCTTAACTTACATCATAATTACATCTGCAATGATCTTATTTCCCAATGAAATCACATACTGAGGATTAGGATTGAATATATATATTTGGTTGGAGGGGAATGGGGTGGCAAAATTCAATCTACAGCACGTACAGTATTCTCATTGAAGCCCAACAGGCCACATGCAATTGCCTTGAAGTCAAAAAAAAGAAATAAAGGTTAGAAAGATATGTAAATGAAGCTTGTAAATGATACCTAATACAGAATTTTGAATGTGAATGAGGATAAGTTGAAGCAAACATGACAGGCCAACTACTTTTGCTCCTTCTGCTTTGTTTTTGAGACAAACATTGTAGTAAATTGATTGGATTTTTATTTTTTTTGTATCTATCAATATGGGCCCTTGTAATGAGAAGCCATGTCATCTGGGCAGTTTACTTAGACTCTTTGTACTTCAGTGTTTATGTCCTTAGAGTAAAAGTAAACATAACACATAAACCATAGGATTTTGAATTTACTAAAAGCATTTAAAGATGTGAAGGAAACCTTTAGAATAGTGTCTGACAAATAGTAAGATTTCGATAAATGCTGTCATCCTTGTTATAGTCTATTTATGATGATTCAAATATGTAACTACGTTTACACTTTTAAAGGTGAGGGTGGGATAGGCTGTTCTATAACAAACATATCTGACATATCAGAGGCTGATTTATTAAAGTCAATTTCTCACAAAAAAATCTTCTTTATATTCACTAGCACTTGGGGGCCTCATTTATGGTAGGTGTTGGGAATATGCCATCCTTGGAAATTGCACACTTTTCTCAGTCATCTTAAAATTTGAGGTGTTTAAATCTTATTGTTTTCATGGCAAAACATGTATTATTTGGTTACTGTTGTGCAAAAATTACACTGATTATTTGTGAATTAAAACAATTATTTTGCTATAGTGCCCCATTAGGCATACAAGGTCTAAATATATTCATAAGATTTCGAGATTTAGATGTGGACTACTTTGGAAAGGGGCAGATATCTTACTTTCTAAAAATAACACATTATAAAATTGGGTCCTTAGATAAACAGGCTATGATACAAATGGTTCTGAATATCTGAGCACAGTCTGATTATAGTAATAGATAATTACGGTGCTTTTGTGCTATGCACATATGTGTTGAACTAGAAAGAATGCTCATATGGGTATTTTTGAAAAATGGTATAGTTTATCACTTGCCTTTGCTTTAGACCTCCAGTTATTTTTTATGGAAATGCCAGCTTTTAAATGTTTTTGCAACTTTATTAAGATATAATTGATATATAACATTGTGTAAGTCTTAGGTATGCAATGTGTTGATTACTAGGTGATGAGTACTACAGTTTCTCTCTGTTTAAAATTATTTTCCAATTCACACATAACACCAAAATGACTTCCTAGTTTATAAACCGCTTTTCTTTGTTATGATTTGAGACATTCTTCAGTGCTTGAAGAATATGTACTGCAAAATTGTTACCACCATAGCATTAGCTAACACTTATCTTACATATCAATATTTCTTTTCTCTGGTGAGAACATTTAAGATCTACCTTGTTAGAAACTTTTAAGTATATAATACAGTATTTTTATCTATCATCACTATTCTATACATTAGATTACAAGAGAAAATGTCACTTTTAATCATATGAATATTCAAAGTAAAGATGATCATAATAAAAATTTAAAGGCATAACTTAAAGATGGAAATAATAATATTGATTATATTCTGAGACATTTTCTAATTCCATTTTTAAAAATTCCCTTTGCAAGAAAAAGTAAAACGTGTTGTTTACGGTATCCTTGAAAAGTACACTATTTTGTAGAGAGAGAGAGTTCAGAATGTAAGCTCAAAATTTCACTTCACAATTTCAATTTTTTATTATAGAAAATAAGATTACGCAATCAATAACTTCTGAAGAAGAAAAATTTTAAATAACTTTTGGTAGTTTTTCCATCACACACTCCTCTAAGGCATTTAGAAATAAAAAATAAAATGTTAATGTCTCTGTCGTAAGCATTATGTGTTTTCTATCACCCGATTATAGAATTTTTACAGCTCTTGTTTCTCTAGCTTGTCAGACTAAGAGTTATCAATAATAATAGGGGTTAACCTAAGACAAAAGGGAACTAAATTGTTTATGTTTTATTAATAAAATTTATGCCAGTATAATGGAGCAAATGCTCCAAAAGCACTACCTTCCAGGTTTTTTGCCAAATCTTCAAGAATCAGGGAAAATTTCCTGATTAGGTTGTCATGTAAATCTTAATCTGATGGTTAGTCAGGTATAACAAATAAAAGATATTGGAAGGTGAATTAGTAGAGTTTTCAGAGACAAATGAGTTTTACATAATAGAATTATATGAGTGGAGATGTCAGATGTTGGGGAATGATAAAACATGAAACAGGAAAGAAAAACAATTAAGAGAGTATAAAATTCCTTATAAGCTGTATCAGTTCACTATGATATAATGTAAATACTTCAAATGTCACTTGCTTCTGGTAAAAATTAAATGACTTAAATAAATATATTCACTTGCCCTGTACAGTAGTCCAAGGTAGTGCAAACTGAGAAGGATCCAGGGCTAACTTCCAAATTGATAATAAAGGATATTACTTTGTCTGTAATATTATTCTTAAAATGTGGTTCAGGAAGCACATGAATCAATAATCACATGGGTTCTTAAGTAAAAATACAGATTTGGAAATAGCTTTGTCTAATGTACTATATTAATATTTCGATGAGTGAAACCAAAAATAACATTTTAAGTAGAAATTGAAATAACTATTAAGCACACAAATATGTAAGCTTGATTTTAAAACTTCTGATTATATTTCTTGGGGATCTAATTGGGTGTATTAGTTTTGTTAATCCCAGTAGTAAGAGTTACTTATGTTATACAACAGTTTTCCCCCACCCCCAAAAAACCTGGTAGGTAATATTTTATACTGGAATTTCAGTTTACTGTCAATTAATAAAACATGTCCATGAATAAAATAAAATATACTTTTTTGAGTATTAACAAATACTTGACTAAATGATTTAATATTTTGAAATATATATTGATTAAGATTTTGATTACTTGATGACAAAGTAGTCTTTGTCATCAGAGCAATTACTCTGACTTTTTCTATTCTGTAGAGAGGAGTAGAGTTCAATCTCTTACAAGGTCAGTGTGAGAAACTACAAAGGTTTGCTGAGTTCCTGGTAAATCATAAGCACACATGCAATTTTACATTGTATATTATCTAGTACATAACACATATATATTAGATATAATGGTGAGGAAATAGACTGTTTCAGACCATTAGAGTTTACCTTAGTTTTAAATATTTGTTGACAGGTAAAAAAACAATATGCACTACTAATAGCTACAAGGATTTTAGATGTGAATTAACAACAAAAATATTAAGCAAATCTGGTTACCTAGTTTGTTCTAAATATATGTTAAGAAAGGGTTGACCAGAATATATATTTATACTCTCTCTCTCTTTCTCTCTCTATATGTATATACATGTTGATTTTCTAGAACCATAGGTTATACTATAGACTAGTGTAGTATCATTGAATATTAACAATACAATAGGAACAAAATTTTTTACATTTTTTATAGTAAAGGTTTACTTTTATAATTATCCAATGTTATATAAATTTAGTACAATGTATTTATGCAATGAAAATGTTTTGTTATATAAATCACAAATCTAAGACTTTGACAATCATAATTCTAACCAAATATATTAACAACCCTATCTGACATGTTAATCCGTGTGAACAATAGTAGCTTAAAGATAGAAATAAAAATTAGGTAAAAATACCAAAAATCAATTATTTTGGTATTTTGAGAACAATCTCAGCAATATTAATTTAAAAATATCACATTTGTTATATTGGTTCCAAGAGCATATTTAATATCAAATAGGTTAGTCGTGGATAAATTGCAGTACTTCAATTTGATTTACTATTACTAGGAAAATGAGTATGGAAATTGGCTTCCAAAAGTGCTGAAATGAAAGGATTATAAAAGATTGAATAGCTCTGTATTTCTTACATATTAATTTAGTGATGCATTTTGATTATGTGATGTAATAGAAAGAACCATTACCTTTAGTTCAACTAATATTAGAACCTAATCCATGTATATTAACTTGCTGCCAAATCACTCATACTCACTTCTTTTCAAACTTATACTACCATGTCTAATTTTCAAGAAGAAAATGGAGACAAATGATACTGACCACTATAGTCCTGACTGGAAATCAGAGAATAAGTGCCTGCACAGTAATGGGTCAGAGTTACCAGATAATTTGCAAGTCCCAGAATAATGTTTTACAATTTGAGTTTCATTAAAAAAAAAGAAAGACTTCATTAAGATACTCATCAAATATATAAATTTATCTCTTTAAAGTTTTCTTTTACATAATCCTTTGCATAAACCCTACTTTATATGATTTTAGTGTTTATGGTGGTATATTCAAAAGTACATTGAAATAGCCTCATTATGTTTTAGATAGTGTTTGTTTATGAAAATGTTTGGCATTGTCTTAATCTTTTTGAGTTGCTATAATAAAATATCACAGACTAGGTGGCTTATAAACAGCACAAATTTATTTCTCACAGTTGGAACAGGATAATAGAATGTTTATATTTAAAAATATGTCAATTGTGAAAATAAAACAAAGATATTAAGAGACTCACATTATTTTTCAGCAAAAATTATTGTCAGTATTTTTTTTAATCTACTATATAAAAAACTTTATATATTCAGGAAAATAATTATTTGTGAAAATTTCACAAGTTAAGGGGCAATTACACTTTTTAGGATAACTAAATTGCCTTATTATTAAAATATGATGTGAAAGGTTTCATCATTTCAATTTCTAGAAGAAAATTTCAGAAGTTACAGCATAACTTATGAACATGGGGGCACAATTTACAATAGCCAAGCTATGGAAGCAACAGATGATTGGATAAAAAAGCTATGGTTCATATTTACAATGAAATATTTCTCAGCCATTAAAAAGAAAAAACAAAATCCTACCATTTGCAATGACATGGATAGACTTAGAGGTTATTATGTCGAGTGGAATAAGTCAGACAAAGATAAATACCATATGATTTCATTTATATGTGTAATCTAAGGAACAAAAAGAACAAACTAATCCCAAAAGGACTCATAAATATAGAGGACAATCAAGTGATGCCCAGAAGGGAGGTGGTTTCAGGGGCTGGGAGAATAGATGAAGGGTTAAAGAAGTACAAATTAGTAGCTGATAGATGGTCACAGGATTGGGGAGCATGACATGGGAAGGTAATTAGGATTAATGTAATGGCTAGTTGGAGAGCCAGAGGAGAGAAGGAGCATTTAAGGGGATTGTTTTATAAACTATATAAATCTCTAATCAATCTACTGTATACTTGAAACTAATAAAAATTAAAAAATAAAAAACAGAAATTCTCCCATGCTCACTTTTATAGATAATTATACCAATTCAATTCTGTTTTCCTTCATATATTAGTTTGCTAGGACAGCAGTACCACATATTGCATGGCTTAAAAAAAGAAATTAATTTCTCACAGTTTGGGAGGCTAGAAGTCTAAGGTCAAGGTATCAGTAGAGTTACTTTTTTCTGTGTGGTGTCAGGGAAAGAACTATTCCAGGCCTCTCTTGTTGGTTTGGAGATAACAGTTTCATCCATGTCTGTATTTTCCCTCTGCACTTGTCTATGATTAGATATTGTCTTCTTATAAGAACACCAGGCATATTTGATTAGGACCTACCCTAGTTATATGAATTAATTACCTCTGTAAAGTACCTATTTCCAAATATGGTAACATACTGAAGTACTTCAGGTTAAAACTTCAACATATAACTTTTGGTGAAATACAATTCTGTCCACAACATCCTTTAATATTATTATTATTTTAAAATAAAAACTAAAATAGTTATAGTATTTTTATTTAATAACAATAAAAATATTGGCTTTCCTCTATAAAAGATATAGATTTTAACTCTATTCTTCTCATCCTCCTTTCTTGCCTCATTTTTATAGGTTTTTATTAAGCTGGTGGTCTATATGTATTTAATAATATAATTCTATTAAGGCCAAATGTTTCATTTTCTAGTTGGAGAATATATTTTTGACCATTTTTAGATACGATTTCCTCTGAATTTTATGTTGATTAGTTGTTGTATTTCATAGAATAATTATACATCTTTTAATTCCTTCCATTAAGATAAAATTTGCTTTACTTTTGAAGATAATGGCCTCTGAATTGGCCAGATTTCTGTTAGAATTTGAACAAAATTTCTTCTCAACATATTGTATAAGGATCTTAGCATTATTTTCAATTACATTTTTTAAATTAATTTGAACTTGTATGGAATCCTTTTTCTTTGAGTTTTGATTTTTTTTATAACTAGACATCAGACTTAAGTAATTCTTTAGAACTGTTGTTCATTTTCCACATTTATTTAGTTAGCCTTACATTTGATTATTTATTCTAGGTGCATAAGTCCAGTTTTAAAATAGTTCTCTACCAAGATTTTGCAATTTAAAACCCAGTGTTACTAAAGAACAAATTCAACACCTATATGAAATTTATTTGTAAATATCTGCTTTTTTTTGATCCTCCCTCCACTGAAATTCATTATAGGAGAAGGCAGAGCATCACCTTTTTGGACATCAGATTAAAATGTGCATGTCAGTAATACTGAAAGTCAATTGTAACTGAAAAAAAAAAAAGAAAAGAATATGCATGTCAGGTGACTCAAATTTTTTACCACTCTGAGCATGTCCATCAATGACCATAAATCATTGCAACTATTTCTTTTAAGTTTACAAATACATTTTAGTGAGAAGGTACATGCTCATATAGACAATCTGTGGATAATTCAGTAGATTGCATATATCACCATCTGAAGGGTGCTGTTATAAGCTCATATATTATTTGAAAGAACCCTGGAATGAAAACTGGATACTTGGGCTCCCATGTCTCTTGTCTAACGTACTCTGTCTCTCAAGATCAACCAAAAATATATTTATTAACTTTAACAAAGTGTTTGATTCCATGTATTTTATACAGCTCTCTAAATTAGAATTAGTGCCACAATTTACCATACAAATGCAGAGATTGGACTTTATTAATTTATTTGTTAATAAATGCAAACGTGTTTGCAATAAGGATCTTGGAAACAAAATTTAATATATTTTAATCAGCTCTCACGAACCACCTTATTATTTTATAACTTATAGAAGTTACATGAAACATTTAAATTAATTTTAAAAAATGAACAGTAAATATGTGATTATATAGAATTTTTGCAAATTTCATTGCAAGTATATTAATAATTGCTTTAAATGTGTTTGTTAAATTATCTGTTTTCGCCATACACTGAAATCTAACATGATTTGTTTGCTTATCAGATTTTTATTAAGTAGTTAGATGGCACAGCTAAAGAAGCAAACAGCTTATATTTACAGACAGCATCCTCTCTGGTTCAGAGCAGGTGCTTTCATTGCTTTTATATTTCTCCTATGGGTGAATTCTTCCAATTCTTGAGGAGGTGGTAATGTGCATCACTTTCATCAATAACAGCTTCAATTCAAGGAATGCCGCTCTTAAAATAGCAGTGAACATAAACCATCTGCATTTAAGTACTTGACATTTTGCTAAAATACGACAGTTATACCAAAAACTCCAACTGTTTGACTTGAATTCGTTTGGTCTTCTTTTTTTCTTTTCTTTCTATTTTTATGGGGCAAAGGTTCAAAAAAAGCACAGTTCCTGTTTAATGAAAACAGCAGGCAATACACTTCTAAACAGAGAACTGCTCTCCTATTCCCATTTGAGAGACCTGAATTTTAAAATCTCAGTTCTTCCTTGGAAATCATCCTACTTTTTATTCAAATTACAAACATTCAGGTTACCAACTGTTTGAAGAATTGAAAGAGATTTTCAATTTAAAATTGACATAAGAATCCTTTCTGTTCCAACTGGGAAAAGAAATTCAGTTTGGTGTTTATGAATTCTATATATAATACTTTTTCAGCCAAGACAAAATACATTTCATACTACTATTTCCAGTCTTCATTCCGTGCTTTCCTCTTTCTTTCTCTTCCTAGATCCTTTTTCTTTGCTCCTCTCTTCCATCTCTTTTTCTTTCTAACAATATTCAGATATTTCTATGAGTCATAAGTAGTTGATTCTATCATTCACTCTACATATTCCTTTACTGTAGATATGCAGTGAGTGCATCATTATAATTGTCCCCATTCTATGTACTGTGGACAATGCCACAATGTCCTTGTCCTCATTAAGCTTACATTCAAGTAGAAAAAAATCTACATTACATTAAATCAAGAACTTAGTTTTATTCAAACTAATTAAAATATTGTCTTAATTTTAATGTTTTTATGGAACACTTGAAAAAATATATTTTCTCATTATCACTGCCTTTTTTATTCTGAATGAAAAACAAATATTTCTAATTGCAAATACAAAATAAAGTTAAACATGTTTAAAAGCTATTGTTCAGTTATCCTGACTACAATGAAAGTTTGGGATATTTTCTAAGAGACATAATAAGCAGATCACCTAATTCAACAGGATTTTAAAGCCAATAAACCAATTTGGTAATTCACAAAATATTGGTCTTCTGACTAAATAAAAGACCAACAGGGCTAGAATTTGAGATAATATTTACACCAAGTGATATATTAATGATTAGCTTTATGTAGAGTTTATTTTCTATCTTTCTCTCTCTTGCCCTCTTTCTCTTTCTTTGAACAGATGTATATGTATATGGAGCATAAATATATTGTCCTCAACAGAAAGCCTGAGACAGTCTTCCACATCATTTCATTTAAATGTAAAATAAAAATGTTAGCATAGAATTGCATTTTCTCTATCTACACAAATATACTATATTCACACCACTCTGCACTTAGTTTCTTTCATTCACATCTTTACTCCTTTATTTAATAAATATAAAACAATATAATAAAATCAATAATTGTACATTTCAATGTATTAAAAATAAAAGAAATACAGCAAGAAACCCATATAGGCAAATAATTTTTGGAAAAAGAGCCCAACATCATACAATAGAGAAAGAAATCCTCTTCAATAAATAGTGCTGGGAAAATGAGAAAACCACATGCAAAAGAATGAAACTAGACTGCTATCTGTCACCAAATGCCAAAATTAATTCTAAATGGATCAAAGACCTAAATATAAGACCTGAAACAATAAATTGCATAGTACTAAACTCATGGACCTTGAATGTAGAAAGGATTTTATGAATTTGACATCAAAGGCAAAGAAAGTAAAAGCAAAGATAAATGAATGGGACTACATCAAACTAAAATGCTTTTGCACTGCAAAAAAAAAATCAACAAAACACAGAGGCAGCCAATGGAATGAGAGATGATATTTGCCAATAACACCTTTGATAAGAGCCTAATACCTAAAATATACAAAGAACTCATACAGCTCAACAACAACAATAACAATCCAATTTAAAAATGGGCAGAGGACCTAACAGATACTTCTTCTAAAAAGACATACAAATGGTCAACAGACATGTGAAAAGATACTCTATTAGGGAAATGTGAATGAAAACCACAATGAGATACCACCTCACACTTGTTAGGATGGCTATCATCAATAAGACAAGTAATAACAAGTATTGGAGAGATTGTGCGGAAAAAGGCAACATTATAGACTGCTGGTGGGAACGTAAATTGGTACAGCCACTACGGAAAACAGTATGGAGTTTCCTCAAAAAATTAAGAATAGAATTACCATATAACACAGCAGTCTCTCTTCTGGAAATCTACCTCAAACAATTTAAAAACATTTATCTGTAAAAATATATGCATCGTGATGTTCACTGTAGCATTACTCATGGTGCCAAGGTATGAAAACAACTGAAGTGGCCTTTGCTAGATGACTGGATAATGAAGATGTATACACATATACAATGGAATACTACTCGGCCATAAGAAAAGGTGAAATACTGCCATTTGCGACATCAATGGATCTTGACATTATCATGTTAAGTGAAATAAGTCAGACAGAAAAAGTTAAGAACCATATAATTTCATTCCTATGTGGGATATAAAACTGAAAGCAACAGATAAACAAGAGAAACAAACAAAAACTCATAGACACAGACAAAAGTTTAGTGGTTGCCAAAAAAAAGGGGCACATGGAAGAGGTAGATTAGGATAAAGGGGTTCAAATATATGGTGACAAAAGGAGATTTGGCTTTGTGTGATGAACACACAATGGAGTATACATAATAGAGTATTATTGAATTGTACACTTGAAACCTATATAATTTTATTAATCAATATCATCCCAATAAATTTAATTTAAAACAACAAATAAATTAAATACAGATGGAAAAAAAGTCTGTGTTGCTCAAAAGAAGAAATTTAAATTTGAAAGGAAGAAACTAGGAAACCTGAAAGCAGAACTCTAATGCAGACAACACACCAAAAAAAAAAGGCACTTTGATTAAATGATATTTGTAAAGGTAAAGTTTCTTATTTTAAAAAAGGCAATTCTTAAAAAATAAAGAGTGAAATAGTAAAATAACACTGTAAGTTATAACATGCAATAAACTGCTGATGACATTCAAAATATTTAACAATGATACAGCATGGATACCAAGCAGTCACAGTTTAGAACGTACTGATGGATGGATGCTAGCAGAATTTCAGCCCTGTGTGTGATAGAGACATGTGTCAGTTTTCAAATCACTATTTGACAAAAATTAAGGGTAATAATGTAACTAGTGTCTATATGATCATGAATTGTCATCAGGGCAGCTCATTGCAGGCAAGTAAGACATTTTCTTCTCTGGGTGCTGGTAAATAACCAGCTGACCCAGCTGGATCTCTTAACACAGCATTCAGATTGATGTTTTCTTCTCAAGAGAACTTGGCCAATGCCAGGACATGCCCAGACTTCTGATTCTTAGAATCTGTTCTGAAGGTTATGAAAGAAGTATCTAAAACCTGTACCTCAAACTTGAGAACTGAAAGCCTCAACGTGTTAGGGATTCTCTGTAGACCCTATTTATATAATAGTTTGGTGTGCTTAATAGCAAGTTGGGATTCCAGAATCAAACAAATAAATTTTGTGAAACTGAGAAAGCACACATCCAAAAGTTACTCAATATCCCCACTTCGAACGAAGGCATTCCCAAATACAGTCTGCTTTGGGTATCTCACATGCAATTTTCTATGTATATATATTAGTCCTGAGTCTGGGACTTCTTTTTATGACTTCTTAAATGGTATATTTTTTAAAGTGACATAATTAGAAATAAAAGAAGACAATGAAAATCATATTATAATATATTTAGGGTACTATAATTTATACATAAGTATCTAAATATATGTATTATACATACACATTTACTTTATTACAAAAGCATTTAAATCACATATACAGAAAAAGATTAAAAAGTTCTAAATTATGTGTTAAATTATTTAAAAATATATTCTAATCAAATAATGGAAATATATATATATGGCTTTAAATTATGTTTTAAAATTAACAATATCCCATTTTACACATAATTTTAATAATTATCTCCAATATGTTAAGTTTTGCCACTGTTTTAAGGAATAATATCAGGCAGACACAAAATTAAGTTCAAACTGATTCAGTAGGCATGACTTTCATTACTTAAACAGTTCTTTATTTCTGAATACTGCCTTAATAACCTAATTTTTGATTGACAATTCATTTCGTGTATTCTTTTTTAGGAAAAGCCAGGTCTTTAGTTGAGACCAAGAATTATCTTATCATCATTTAGTGACAATGCATAATGAAAAGAATATCAGTGCAATATCAAAAGAGATTTTTATGAACTTTCATCAGGAACCTATTATAATTCATTTGAAGAAACTGACATGTAACATATTGCTACAATTTACCTTTGTGCATATGAGAATGAAATTCAGCTTCCAAAACTTATTGAAGAAACAGAGGGAAATTAACTTAGATACAAATCAAGAGCAAGACAAGATAAAGAAATCTGGGACTCCTAGTCTGACAATGATGTGGAGAGAATTATTTGTAAACAACAAAATGGAGTTTTTATCAACTGCGGTAACAGCATCTTCAGCAACTGTAATTGAAAGGTTCATGACCATGTCATAATCGAAGTAAATAGCATTTTTAAAAAAATTTTAATCCTATTTCTAAAAAAATGAAAATCTCATTGTGGTATTTTTCATAAGACCATACTTTAACAGAAAGTATATATTTACAGAAATTATTGTATTTTAAAATGTCAGCTTTAAATGCAGTGTCCTGCAGAAAGAACTTACTGCTAGTTTAGACATTCTAACAAACTCAACTTCAGTAAAGTGTAATTTAAGATGGAAGGCCAGGGTAGCTGAATTGATTTAACATTTATAAGCCAGATATCTTTGAAGTTATTTAACCAATTTGAAAATCATTGTCTCAACTGCAACTTTGAAAATGTAAATTACATGAAAATAAATGAAATGATGATTGTGAAATTTTATCTCTAGAACAAAGAAGTCAACATACCCTTTCTTCTCTTGTTCTCAATCCCCCTACCTATCTCTCTTTCCCCTCTATCTTCTCTCTCTCTCTCTCTCTCTCTCTCTCTCTCTCTCTCTCTCTCTCTCATACATACGTACACACACACGCATCGATATAAATAAAAAAACTAAATAATTTTTGATATATTTAGAAATATTATAACACAAAAGACTGACAATTCTCCTGAAATTAAATGACTTTACAATATATTTCCATCATTCCATCAGGTAAGAAAAACAAACACTAGACACAAAAATTAGATGATCTAAGAGACAACATAAATGTTCTTCCTTTACTCTACTGCATGCTACTGAACCTTATTTTTTAATATTTTAAATTGGTTTTGTTGGCCAGTGATAATGTTATCTACTCACAGGTGGTGATTACGAGAGAGACTCAAACAACTTTCTTAGAGCTACATTTTTCTAATATGCTTCTCCATCTTATATTGCCAACTGCTTAATTCTTTCTCATTTTTCCTCACAACATAATTTCACTTCTAAGTGCATGATTATACAAATGCATTGCCGTCCTATAAAATAAATATATTATGAGCTGAACCCTCATATTCCCAATTTCTATGTATATACTCAAGAGTTGGACAGTGCAAAAGGTTGATGAAGAAAAAAAAATGATTCATTTGAAATATGGTACTGGAGAAAAATCTATGGACACCCTGGACAACCAGAAAGATGAATAAGTGGGTCCTAGAGCAAATTAAGCCTGAAACATTGCTGAAGGCAAAAATGACAAAACCGAAGCTGTCCTACTTCATTCACATCCTGAGAAGGCGGTGTTCTTTAGAAAAATCAATAATGCTGGAGAAAATAAAAGGCAGCAGGAAAAGAGGAAGCCCAAATAAGAAATGGATTGACTCCATAAAAGAAGCCATAGCCATGAATCTATAAGAACTGAGCAGGGCTGCTGAGGACAAGATATGGTGGGCATCATCACTCATTTATAAGGTCACCAGGAGCTGGAGCTGACTCAATGGCATGGTAACATACAGAGTATAAAGTGGTTAGCATATAGCAATAGAGATACAAATATAAACATCTTGCCTAGTTTTCATGACCTGAACATTTTACTGAGCCACAGTACTTCCTGTACAACTTGCCATTGTTTGCAGAGTACTTTGGGACTCTTACTTACATATCCTACTGTCTGTTACAAAAAGATGAGTGAGGCCATAAGGACCTACTTTTATTTTTCCATTTTTAAACAATAGAAAAGCACATAGGGCATGAACACTCCTTGTTTACTTTGAGAATAGCAGCAAATTCACAGAGTGCTAATTACCATGAGGCTAGGATATCTAAACAAAAAAGTGGAAGAAAATCAGTGGCATTCTCCTATTTCAAAAAAGTAAATTATTTATACTCCCAAATCCACACACACAGAAATACATGGAGGCTAGGTTAGTTAAAGAGTTAAATACATATTCTTTCTTTTCAGTGAGGTGTGACATATAGGCTCTTTCTCTTACAAATGTAATAACAAAGGCAGGCATAAGATTCCAGTGATTCACAAGGTGACTATATACCTTATGTGCATAATTAACATTAGAAAATTATTTGGAGTATAATTTTATATTTTTGTTGAGCTTTTTAAATAATGGCATGAGCTGTGTTCTATTTTGATTTTCTTTTCTTGTTAAAAATGGTTGAACCAGAAATCTTCTAAAGTAACTTCTCTAATAACCTTCTATAACCTTTTTCAATGAGTCATTAGAAGGAGTAGGAATAAAATCCATAGCTAATGAAGACCACTTAGAAAAGACAAAGCATTGTGCTTTGACAGGGTTCAATGTTCTTTATATATGTGAGTTGAGTCTGGGATGTTTTCCAAATCTTATATATAAAGATGTAAAGTTTCCTTGTTCAATTTTCTATTACTAAAAAAGCTTTTCTTTTATAGTTTCTTTTTTTGCATTGGTATATAATAATGACTATTTCCTGTGCATTTAATATGATTTTACTTTTATTTTAAAAGTA
The DNA here is from genome assembly GCA_030015415.1 of Cynopterus sphinx. Lineage (NCBI taxonomy): Eukaryota > Metazoa > Chordata > Mammalia > Chiroptera > Pteropodidae > Cynopterus > Cynopterus sphinx. The sequence goes on from CM057379.1 coordinate 14,402,074, forward strand.
TTTTAAAGATGTTATATAATAATAACTTGTAAGGTATAAACCAAAGATATATGTTTAACAGCAGAGAACCCTGGAACGAATTCTGTTAAATTTAAAACTTCATTGTGACAGCCATAAGCTATTTATGATGGAGTTGTATAGGTCTGTGATATATTAAGCTTTCTTAATTCTGTTGAAATAATATGAGAATAAAAAATATGTTGATAAAAGTTCAATTTCAATTTGCAGACTAATAAAGATAGGATAAAATTTGAGCACTAAAAAATTCCTCAAATGAGATGTGTGAAAAGCCTGTGATTTTACATCTTATTTGTATAAAAGAGAATGGTATATTAGGATTTTAAGGTATGAGTTTAACGATGCTTAACAGATACCTCAAGTTTAATTAATGTTTATACTTCTTTATAGAATAACTTGCAGCTGTTTTTTATATAAAAAATAAATTACACATTTATTCTAAATCATTTTTTAAAATATATATTTATATTAAAAAGATGTCTATGACAAATTGAATCAAGGATTTTTCTAGGATTTTCTTTAAAACTTATGCCTCCAATCAGTGTGAATCAGTATACAAATATTTCTTAGACATGAGTATTTTTGTTAATTTCCTAATTTAAAATATTTATAAGAAATAATAAATATCATTTTCTGACCTACTCATTGGAGTTTTGGTCATTCAATAATGTTATATTTACATAATAAATTATCTTTCCCTCTCTCACACATACACAAATAAATAAATGCACAAACATATACACACAAATGAGTTCAAAATGATAAACATGTATGCAGTGGAAGTTTCCATTATTGATATTCGATTAATAGATTAGTCAACTAAGTGAAGTTTTCCAATCAGTGGGGAAAAGATGATGATAGATGGTCATAGCATGCAATCATTTAATTTTTATATTTCTTCCAAGTCATTTGCTTTTTTCTTAAAACAGTTTATGTCAGTTGTGTTCGACATTATCAACAAGAACTTCATTCTATACATGTGAATTATATACATTCAATTCACATAATCAATTGAATTGGACAATATATAAATAATTAAATATAAGACCAAAGGTAAGAGTTCAATTTTTTAAATTGTCATACTGTTAGTTCTTCATAAAGATGAATAGCTTCCATCAAAAACTCAGACAGTTATTGTGGGAAATGCTTCTACAAAACTGCATTTTCAGTGAGGGCAATATGACTCCTAAAGAAACCAGTACTGGTGCTAGAGGCAATGTAAAAAAAACATTACAATAATAAATAAATCCTACCCATATCTACCTGCTGATTAAGGTAGTGTGACTATATTTATCAGTCTAAATTTTAGCTCAAATTGAAATCTTCACTGATCCCTTTCAGTATGTGAACTCGTCTGTGAACTTTGACATGAAACTCTAATGCTATATTATTCACAGACGACCCCCCTCATGAAAATCGTCATACTTGCATCCTCAACCACAATAAACACCCTCTATTGAAAATGTAATGAGTACTGTCAAACATATTTTAAAGCTAAACATTCCAATCTTCCCTTCTTAAATATATGCATAAGGTATGTAACTATCCATTGTAAATAACAATCAAAATAATAACTATTATGTTAATGTTAATTTGATACCAGATAATATTATATGCAAAATCTCATTATATCCAAACCAAAACTCTAAGAAGCAGGCATAATTACTATTCTCATTTTATGGAAGAGGAAACTGAAGCCGAGAGACATTAAACAGCATACCTAAGTTCCACTGCTAGTCCATATCAAACTAAATTTGTCTCGAACACTCGGACTCCAATACTTGGCTCTTATCTTGTACTACAAGTGCTGTGATTTCTATTACATCCCATTTGTTACTCTTGGTCAGCCAGTGGAAAAAGACAGATGGGTCTGGGGTAATGGCAATGCGCTTACTTAAGCTTAATGAAGTTAAGATTCCATTTGCAGCCATGGTCTCCTTAATGGTGAAATCAATACATCCCTGGCTCCTGTAAGCAGCTATTGACATAGTGAATCTATTTTATCTATTCTGTTAAATAGAAAATACATAAGTAGTACCCTTTAACCTAGTACATCATTACCCTCCTGCAAAAGAAAAAGACACTCATTTTCCAAGAACAAGAGAAAAAAATTTCATTATATCATGACTCTCGTCAGAAATCTGTCTATGAGGAATGAAAGTTGAATTCTCCAGTACTATAGGTCCTGGTTAATACTTATGAAAGGAAAAAATGTGTGTGCGTGTGTTTATGTGTGTGCATGTGAGCACATGTGTGTGTGCATATGAGCACATGTGTGTATTCATGTCCATGTGTAACAGTAGATCCATAGTGTAGATTTACAGAATATACAAAATGAAAGATATATATGCTTTAAAATCACTATTTAATACATAAAGATACATTCAGGTTATTACTATTTGCTTAAAATCTATCAGAATAACAATCTTAATGATGGATATCCAAATGATAGCATTTGAAACTATAATGACTCATAAACTTAAGCTTGTGATGAGAAACATTTTTAAGTTCAACCTCAGGCTGAAAATTTTCTCAGCAGGAAACCACAGTCAATTTGGTACTTGAGGAGACAAAGGTGAACAAACAATGAGTCAGAGAAATAAAATCCCATTGTCCAAAGGTGGAGACTAAAGAGTGTCCAAAAGCCAAGACGGTTTTTTAGGGGGTTGGGGAATGCTATAATAATGAAAAATACTGAGCTCAGTGGCACTAAACACAATGTAGCAAAGTAATGAGGAAAATCGTAGGAGTATTTCCAAAGGTTATACTAAGGTGACAGCTTAAAACGCATAAAAGGGGTTTTAAAATGTACCGCTGAAAGACTTGTATTTCTTAAGAAAGAGTCCAGGAAGCCAGACTTTTCTGAGAAACATATGGATCACAGTGAAAGCAGTCAAAGTAGTTTCTGACCTTTTTTATTTACAGACATAAAATTGACTGCTGTCCAAATGCCAGCAGGTGTACAGAAACAAAATTCTGACCTAAGTTAAAAAAAAAATTCTTACTGTGTAGGAAATGCCCACTTGTGTATCTGCTGCTGGGGACCTGACAATGCCTGCCTGTGTATCTGCACACTAGGGACAAAAGTTGTGCCATACCTTTACAACAGCAAGGCACATTTATTTGCTCATTTTATTCACATGACATTTTAGAAATAGTTTCTATTTTTTTACAGGGAAAGTTTGCTAATGTCTAGTGGAGACTGTGATATATTCCTCAATAAGAGTCAATATCAAATGTTTTCCAAACTGATCTACGAATTCCATAAATCCTTATCAAAGTGCTGGTGCCTTGCTTGCAGAAATTGTCAAGCTTATCTTAAAATGTTTATGGAAATAGAAAAGAACCAAGAATAGCCAAACCATTATTTAAAAAGAACACATTTACAAGACTCGCATTTTTCAAATTCAGAAGTTATATTATATATATATCATATATAATTAATTGAATAGAATTAGGAGTTCAGAAATAAATTCTTATACTTATGATCAATTGACTTGCAGCAAAGTGTCCAACTTGATTTAATTCGTAAAGCAATCTTTTCAACAAGAGTTCTGAGATAACTGGATAACTATGTAAAAAATAATTAAGATGGACTGCTACACACCACAAACTATATGAAAGAATTAAGTCAATATGGATCACAGACCTCAATGAAAGAGCTAAAATTATTGAATTCTTAGGAAAAATATTAAATTTTTGTTCTTGCACTATAAAAACATTTCTAGAAATGACATCAAAATTATGTGTCCAAAGAAACAACAGATTAATTGGATTTTATCAAAATCTAAAACATTTGTGATTCAAAGCACGGTATTCTCAGACCAGACAAAATGACATGGCACTGGAGACATTACATTTCTCCGAAGGAAGTGATTTTGAGATCTGAATGGGGGGTGCGGGGGGGGTGCTGTTCCAAAAGAATTCTTTTCAGATCTAGTGACTGGCTAGAAGGATTCAAAGAACCTAGAGGAGCTGTTTTACTCGTGGTTATGCTTTATTACTGTGAAAGAATACAGATTAAAATGAACAAAGAACAAAAAATATGGAGCAGAGTCTAGAAAAAACCAGGCAAATGATCCAGTGTCTCCTTCAGTGGGGTCACATAGATAATGCTTAATTCTCTTAACAATTTGTGATAATATGTACAAAGTGTTGTCAACCAAGAAGCTCTCCCAAGCCTTGCTTTTTTAGGATTTTTATTGGAAATAAGTCACATAGTAATGGAAGGCTTGTGTAAATACATTAGCTACTCAGTCTCCAGCCCTTCCAAAAAATCAAATTAATAGAGAGCCAAGAGCTCCAAATGCACAAAAATGGTCATTTGTCATAAAACACATCATTAGCATAAACTATCTGGTGTGATCCAAGTCGCTAGACATAGAATGCACTCTTACTAGGCATGTCCTAGATGTTATTTCCCAGGAGCCTGCCAAGGGCCAGTCCTAAAGACCTTTGTAATTGGCAGGGTTTGAACAACTCAGTTCTGCTGATTTACCCTTTACCACACAGTATTTAAGCAACAGATGCCCAATTCAGCCTTGTAATATATCTAATCTTACAACTCTTGATATAGTTATCATATATCAGGAGGAATTTTTCAAAAGGAAAATCATGTCATTCTCTTGATTGAGGCAACCAATGGCTTTAGCAAGCTTGCCTGGAAATCGTCAACTAGGTAATCTTTTATTGCCACATAATTTTGTGCCAAAATACAATATAATGGGTAAAAATTAGAGTAATAAAGGAAAATAAGGAAATACAGCAAAATAGATCATTGAACAATAATATATTCAAGCAGAGAAAGATGAGAAACAGAAGAGATATTTAGCAAATATCCCTCTGTCAAACATTTTTTATTTTTTATTCTATTCTTATAACAATTTCAAGTAGTAATTATCATTATTCCAGTTGTAACTGAGGATCACATGCTTTAAGTCTAGTAATTCAGTAAACTAGGTAGAAGAAAAGATTTTGTATATAGAAGGAAACGCTCTTCTTTTCTAATATGTGGTAGTAATATATATCTCCAGTCCTATATATTTCCCCAAGGTGGCTTAACTGAGAGTCTCGGTATAAATCTTAGCACTGGAGTGTTATGTAAAGAACATGAGCACATCCTGCTCAGCAGATGCTGCGTGAGGTAATGAAACAGTCTGCAGGACCACTGACTAGAGTAGACCTAATGACTCTTTCTCAGAGTAAAGAAATGGGGAAATAATACTAGCAATGACATCAATGACAAGAGATACTATCCATCAAAAACTGTTCCAAGTGCGTGGTATGAATTAGCTAACCTAACTCATACAATGGTTTTATGGCTATTATGCTATTGTTATCACTATTTAAAGATGAGGGAATGAAGAATATACGTTTGTAACATGCTAAAGACCATGTACCAAGTAAGTATAAGACCATGATTTATTTCCAGAACGAAGCTTTGAAGATTAGAGGGAGTGGTCAGTCTATACATTGTACCAATTACTTTCTACCCCAGGATCAAGCTTCTATATGAATCTTTTCTCCTTTTTTCTCCCCAATAAATTCAAAGGTAAATAAAAAGTTAGGAATCAAATATTCATGCATATCTAAAACAAGATTATTTTTTAACATAAACTTATGTTTTATCTCTTGTTTGAAGCATGTAATTATTCTGGTGCCTGCTCACCATGAGCAGCAGAGCTACATCTATCTATTCCTGTAAACTTCTTAGAGTTTACTGGAGCATAAGTGTTGTTTCTGGGGCATATAATTTGATAACAGTGTTCTATGACATAGGGTGATATGTACATTTCAATGCATAACACAGATTCTTTCTAGATAAGGAAGAAGACCACAATTTAGTTACTTGGCAATTATCAGAGTACAAAATTATCCCTCTTATTTATTTTCTCACATTTCAAGGAACATATAAAATAGATCAAACTTTCTAGAAACTGCTTTTATATTGCCAGTAATATGCATTCTCTAGATTTCAGTGTTATATACTTTAAGATCTTTTTAAGAAAAGTTTTATTTTTTCCCAGTAATTATAAATTTTTAATAGCTATTTTAAAATAAAACTTTTATTCCATTTAAGACATTTTAATAAAAATTCAGAGCATATATTAAAGCCCAAATTACTTTTATAACCTTTTTACCTTCTCCTTTTGTTCCTACTTTGCTTTTGTACTCTATATAATTTTATGAGGCTGAAATTGTCTATTGTCCTAATTTGTCTATTAAAATATATTTGAGTAGAGTAAAAACAATTCTTATGAATGTATATACTTGTATTTTGGCATTTATGTGTATGCCACCATGCCATAGTTATCCTCTCTATAAAGCTTATTGAATATTTGCTAGTTGCTAGACACTAACAGGTACTAAAAATTTTATCCTGGAGAGACTTAGATTAGAAAAAGATAATAACATTTTCTATTTTAAAATGCTCAAATGTTTATAATGTAACACCTTGTGATGAATGTTATAAGAAAAATAAAGTTATGAATATCCAACTTAATCTCTATGGGCTATGAAGACACACTTTATTGGGAAAATTGATTTGAATTATATTTTAAAACAGATAATGACTGGGATAAAGGGATGCATGAATTAATAGATAAATGGATAGATTAGTATATATAAGATCTTTATATAGAAGTTACTTGTAATTGACCATACACAAGTCACTTGAAAACAAAGTCTCACTGCCTAAATAATAAGTGAGATAATTGGCAGTACCATTTTGATTTTAAGTTGATTCTCTGCGAATATGATATAGCTTTAGGTTTTATGCTTCAAGTGTGAGACTTAAACATTAATTTTGAAATTATTTGTCTTTAGTGTTTCAAAAAAACTTTCTTCATATGTCTTATTCTTATATCTATGTTTATAATTGACAGGAAGTAGTTTCTTTTATACTACAATTTATATATACAAAAATTTTTATTCATATTGTAGTGTTAGCTTGACACATATATTTTTTTGATTTGGTATTTTCTGCCTTTATACTAATTAGTTTGACTATTAAAATTATAATTTTTTATAAAAAAGAAAATAATTTTTGGATATTTTCCCACATATTATTTATATTTTATAGATCTATTTTTCTTAGAATAAATTTTCTTCATAAAAGATGGTTTAAATATATTTAATAGCTAATTTAAATTTCAAAATTTACCTGAGCATACTTTTGAGAAAGTTCCAAAGAGCCTAAAATATACTGAATTATTCATAATATTATTATAGATTATTCCCAGGAGCCAATAAAGCAGGGTTTAAACAACCTTTCCTGCAAAAAACAATGGTAATAGAATAAATGCTATATACTAACTTTAGCATTCGGACCGATGTTTCTCTGAGTAAAACCATTTGAAATTTGTAAACATTCTTTAGACTAAAACAAATAAAAATAACCCAGACATCTATAAAAAAACTATGAGATGGATGTTTTTCTTTACAAAAAAGATAACTTTAGTTAAATTAGCTGCTATTAAGGCAAAAGATATTTAAAATCCTGATTATGTGTTATTACTTTTTTTCTCCTAATTTGGTTATAGACCCTGTCGGCTATTTGCTCTTTCCAGATGTTAGGGAATGCAGAGCAGCTGGAAGTTCTAAGTGAATGCTGCTTAAATTTAAGTAGACTGAAGAGTGGACTGTTATACAACAATTTTACAACAATTTTAATTTAAAAATACTTGAACAATTGTTTTTCTAAACAAAACTAAAGTACATGTAGAACCTATGGAATTATTTATGACTTTTTAAACTAACAAGTAAAAGCTTTAAGAATATGCAACTAATTTTTGTGTTATTTCATATTATGGTATGTTTTGGTATTGCCTGCTCATTAAAGTTGTAATTTAGACCAATTGATTAGATTGTTATATTTATAGCTTTTTGAGAAAAGTTATCATATTTATTTTATATAAACAAAAAATGAATCACATAAGATTTAAATTTCTACTTTCCTTATTTGAATTGCTAAAGCTATATTGCTGGCGCATAATCCTAAATGGGGTGCAGTTTCTTAGAATCTGTGAAAACAAAGACTTCTTGGAATTAAAATTAGACATATTGATTGTACTACTGCTCAAGGGAAGTGCTGATCAGGCAGTAGTAATTCATACAACTATGTCTGGTGGCATATATTCAGTTCAGAACAGAGCAAGTTAGTCATCATCTGTAATAGAGCAATAGACATTCTTTATTACTCTATATAAAGGCATGCTATCATTCCCTTCTATTCTTACACCCTGCACCTTCTAATGCAACATTGTGCATGCTATTCCAATCAGGAATAACATTAATCTTTGTTTCATATTCATGAATAAGATTATATTTTATATTCACAGATGACAGCTTTGAGGGTTTCACTCCAAAATGATGTGCATGAAGAAATCAGTGTTTTTCTTATATTTTTTCTGCAATGATTATTTCAAGGATTGAATCTGTGTTGAAACTTATTTTGTCAGGCTGAAGAAGCAAATCTATAATTGCCCAGCAGTTATTGCCAATAAAATTTTTATGTAGTGTTTTTGTATTTGTTTAGTTTCCATTAACACTCAGAAACTTCAAATGCTCACTGAACTGTTTCTATACACAATGTGATTATTTTACAAGAATGCTAACACCTATGAAAAAAACACATAGACCTATGAATATCTATTCACTAAGACTTTGTTTTTAAGTTGTGTTGAAAAAATTTATTTTTTGAAGTCATTGTTTCCCATGTAGTTCAGTTACACAATACTTTAAGGTTCTTATTAGAAATGGAGAAATTATCCTTCAGGACACTCTATATACAATCATAGCTCCCAACATTAGAAATTTAAAAAAAATTCATAGTAAGTCAGAAAATTTTTAAAATATACTTTAAGTCTCCTGTAACTTTCACAATTATTTTTAAGAGTATTCATTATTTTTCCCATGGGATTTATCTATGTTGACCATGCTAGCACTGACTAGGTTCATATAAATAACCATAAATGTGGACAGGGTTTAAATTATTGTTAACTTTATGAAAGTAGCATACGTGTGTGTTGTGTGTTATGTGCTGTTGAGTCAGATTCAACTTCCGCCAACCATAGGAATGACTGATGTCCACAGTGTCTTACCTCAGTAGCCCTGCTCAGCCTCTGTAGACTCATGCCTCTGGCTTCTTTTAAAGTCAATTCATCTCTTATTTGGTCTCCCTCTTTTCCTGCGGCCTTTTATTTTTCCCAGCATGACTGTCTTTTCCAAAGAACCCTTCCATCTCATGAAGTGCCCAAAGTAGGAAAGCTTCATTTTTTTCATTTTTGCCTCCAGCAATGTTTCGGGCTTACTTTGCTCTAGGACCCGCTTATTTGTCTTTCTTAGGGTCTAGGTTATCCATAGAGCTCTCCTCCTACATTATATTTCATTTCAAAGGATTAATATTTTCCCTATTAGCCTTCATCACTCTCCAACTCTTGGATCCATACATAGTAATAGTATAATCATAGCCTTAGTCTCTAACAGTACATATACTCATGTGTTAAAAAAGGAAATTGCACAGTAGAAATTAAAATGAGAAGAAATACTTCTCTTTCACTTCTCTCACCCTCATGCCCACCATTTCCATAATCAATTTCCTTCAATTATTTTTCTTTTTTTTAACCCTTCGGTGGTTAGTATGGTTATTACATTATTGTTATGGTTATTACTTACATTACATATACTGCTAGACAACATTTTATAAACTATTGCTTAATTTCTTAAGCTTGTAGTTCCCTAAAGATTTAGCACAGCTTATGCCATATCTTTCCTCCTTGTTATATTACCTTCTCCTTTTTTACATGCTATTTAGCTATTATTTTTGTATATTAAATATTTTGCTTAAAATATATTTCAGGATCCATTAATTTTGATACCATTTCTTGATTTTCCACTATTACAAAAAAAGTTGCTCCCTATGTCTAAAAAAAGTGCTTCACTCTCCCTCTATACTCCTATCTTCTACTTCCCTTGGTGGACACTTCTGTCTTTCATTTTGCATTGACAAAACCATGGTTCTACTTTATGACTACTTTTTTCCCCCATATGTTGACTTATATTTAAAAATTCAATAAAAAATTCGTGTGCTCAGTTTAAAGTCTTGAACTTGGAAAGTCGTAATTCTTTAAACTATTTATTTTCACACTGACTCCAGAAATATCTATAAAATAAATCACAAGATCATTGCCTTTTAATTAGCCAATATAAGTAAATTAATTATTATTTTTAATTTCGGAGATCATATAAACTGATTAGCTATCTTGTAAGACATAATTATGTATCATATTTGTCATTTTCTGTCTTGTTTATATACTCAGTAGTGTATTATATTTTCACTGATGAAATCAGGTAAAATTCCCTAATTCAAATGAGCTCTGGAACTTTCATATGCCATTAAACCTTGCTTTTGGCTCAACACACAAATCCAGAGCAATTTCACATGTGTAAACCCAGGAAGATAATCAAACCTCTTAAAATTCTGTTTATGACATAATGGAAAACACTCAAGTCCATGTGATATAAATAGTGGTCCTACATATTTCAATATGGTAGAAAATGAATGGGAACTCAATTGTACCTGAAGAATCTGCAACTAATTATGAATTGAGGAGGTAAAGGAGAGAGGCAAACTATGTGAAAGCTTAATAAAAATTTTATTTTTAATCACCCATTACATGAAAGGTAATATAAAGTTGTCTCTTTTTATAGACTGAGTGATCTTTATTCATTCCCCAGGGCTTTCCTGTTTTGAGATTTAAAGAATTAGTTAGGTCATTTTACCCAGAGGTAAATTGGATGAATGGCAGTGTTCCCAGCTGAACACGTTGCTTATAATTGGTAGTAGGACTTCAAGTTTTATTCGTGATTATGCATTTTAATAAGCCCATACATTCAGTTTTAGAAAAAAATATTAAAAGTAAATTCAAATCAATACACGTTGAAACATTAGGGATTGCATTTCCAGTAATCACTACTTTCTGTAGTTAAGGGTCCATCAGATTCTCTTACACTGGCTGACAGATTCTTGAACATTGCAATAAATGTGACAATCAATGCCATGGCGGTCAAAGATACCAGATGCAAATCTAATGGAATGAATAAATGTTATGATAAGGGGCTTACGTGTTGCCCTTTTCTCATTACTTGTCTGTAGAGATGAAATAATCTACAGTGTATACCGTATTATGCAAATACTAAAATTATATTTCCACATCTTCCAATTATTAAAAATATGCAAAACCGAAGACATTCAAATAACTGAAAGTTTTTAATTCCTTTGATTTTCCATGATTGTTAGAACCTGAGAGCAAAGATTTGGTAAAGAAATTTTGTGACTTAATTGCAAATTTTCTATGTGATGTATTAAAAAAGTCCAAGGTCATTTTAAAATTGAGACAGGCCATTTTTGTAGATAATATGTAGATAATATACCTAAAATATTAAAATATTATTAAAATATATTTTGTTTTAGAAATATATTCTGTTAGATACATTTGAACCATAATAAGTAAAATACAAAACAATTAGGTGGTATGAGCTTCATTGATATAAAATAAACAACAAAAATGACCTGTATTCACTTTCTAGTATGTATAAAATGTTAACAAAAACCCTCCTTTAAATTATTATAGATTTTTTTCTGAATAATCAGTATACTTGAATCACCTATGTTATCACATCATTTATTGGTGAAAAATCTGCTTCAATTATGCTTCTATAAATTGAGAAAAATAAAGCAAAATCTAATATCTCTATTTGTATTTATATATTCTAAGATTACAGTAAAGATTTTTTAAAACTCATATCATTTATATATGTTAGCAAATGTTTAACATTCAGTGCATTTGAATCATTCTACTTAGCGATTTCTATTATAATGAGATATTGCCAGTGACTCAGGACTTGGCTTAAAATTCTTCTCTGTGTTTTAGCTGATGCATTTTTTTTATTATTATTCAGAGAATTCAATTAAGTTAGATCTACGATTTCTTGCTCTGACAAACTGCTTCAGTTCACTTCTCCTTCCCTGTAATTACCTTAATGGTTTAGCTGCTGGATGTTCTCCCTGGGAACCAGAGATACTAGTTAAATTTCTTCTATAAAGCTTCTTACTGTAAAAGCTTGTTAACCCAATGTCAGACCTCATTGAAAACTTTGAGTAGACAATAATAAACTGAAAAATAAAATAAGCTTTCTTGTAAATATTTCTAATTACTAAATGCACATAACATCCTGTGGCAAATATGAGTTTATAAGGGGGAAAAAAGCAAATATTAGACATTTTTGTGACTAGCAAAAGTTCAAAACAGAATGACAATCTCTTCTTTCACTATGGCTAAATGTCAAAAGGTTAGATTTATCTAACCAAAGATGTGACATCAAATGAACCACACAGTGTGCCACCTGTTCTAAATATCTGTTCCCCTTTGATCAACACCTACATAAACTACAGATATTTCATAGAATCTAATTATTGCTATCAGAAAGCAAAGGGAAAGATGCAGTCAACCTCTATATTGATGGTCACAAAAATAATTTTAAAATTACATATACAGAAAGCATAAAAGCAAGAGTGTAATTTCACATTAAAATTTTATGATTTATAATTTAAGTAAGAAATTTTTGTCCTTTTGATTATTGAAAGGCAAAAACTATTTTGATCCTTAATAATTCTATAGTATAAAATTATAGTGATCGATTTTTATAATTGTAGCTCTGGCTAGTATGATATAATAACTGTTATCTAATCCATCTGTCCTGCCTCCAAAATCATTATGAATAGCCTCAGGCAAGTAGCACACACAATATGACTCTAGGAAGTGATAAATGCATTATGAAGAAAATTAGGGCAGGACAAAACTTATGACTGGCAGTTATTTTAGATAGGTTTGTGAATCCTCTTTGTGGAAGTGACATATAAATAGAGATAAAAATGAAATGAGGATGGAGCTTTATAAATGTTGACTGTGTTACAGTGTTCAGCTAGAGGGAAACAAATTCAAAGGCATTTTCTGCCCTTTGTCTTAGAGGACAGAAATAAAATTAATATCTTCTACATACATCAATGTCAACGTTTACCATATGACCATTTCTCTGAATTATAAGTTCTCACATGTTTCATAGAACTTGCCTAGGTATGGGAAATTATATATATATATATATATATATATATATATATATATATATATATATATATATATATATAATTCTTATTATTACTCTCCCTTTTCCTCACCTAGCCCCACCGAAACCATTATTCTCAAAATCTTTATCTAAATTAATGGCATTACTACATGCCTACTTGTACTTAGCAAGAAACTAATTCATGCATAGTAATTGACTCATATTTTTTCTTATATTCTGTGGGTATATTTCTTTTCTTCCAATAGCTGATACTCTTCTCCCAGACTGTCAATATATAAAGATACCCACTATACTGACCATAGCAAGTCATGGCTAACTAAAAACTCTACTCCTTCAACCTCAAACAAATTAATTTGTATTAGAAATTTTTAAAGTCTATATACTTCTATGCCAGCACTGCAGTCTAGCCTGGCCCTCACATGGCATTACTACATGCATTTTATCCTCATACTTATTCTTTCTGAGCTACCATAAAACTATTGGGCCCACATTCATTGTGAAATACCATGGAGTAAATTGTATTAGAAAATAGTTATTGTGATGCTTAATTAATCAGACAGACTATTGATGTTTGAGCCTAATTTTCTTCATCTTCTTACACACATCTCTGTGCCCTCAGTCTTAGAAATAAGACTTTCATTTCTGTTTTGCTTTTCCCCTGCCTCAGTCTACCTTTGCATTGTCATTGATACCATGCATACTAGGTAAAAAATATAAGTACTGACTGAAGGAATGAGGAATTTACTTCTTTAGTTAAATGAGTAAATCTGTAAGATAATGACAAGCCTACTTATCTTTATCCAAGCAAAGTATACCATTTGTTACTTCTAAAATGGCTCCTCTTCCATACTTTTCAATTTTTCTTAATTGTGCCTATGTTTTTCCCTCTGTTTGAGTAACTTTCTCTCCCTAACATACTTCTCTTCTTTCAAATCCTACCCATTCTCAACATTATATATCAGTCGGAATACACTCAAGAAAACTTACTCTGGTTTCTTAAGCTAAAATGTTCTTCTTTTCAACGTTCAATAGGACTGTGTACCTCACTTATTCTAATTATATTCTAGCTTTAAAATATGGACTATGTGTCTTTTTCTTTAAGAATTTAAATTGTAATGACATCTCCTACTGCTTCCAAATTCTGTATCTCAAAAGCAGCACTTATTAACCTCATTCTTCCATTATGTCCCACCAATTACTGCTTCTCTCATGTATTTCTTATCTAGGTTAATGAATGACATTGTTATAGAAGAAGTTGGCTTTACCAAGAAACCACTGTATGTACCCTTCTTATATTTTCTTCCTATCCACAGATATTTCTATTTCCTACATTGGTTTTTACCTCTCTCCCAATATAGCAAGTTTGCAATCAGACTGTAAAGTCTGTCAAAGGGATTATATTTTTTCTCTATATATTCAATGCCTACGCAATGCTAATTCATAAAATAGCAGATGATTTTAAAAAGGCATCTCCTATATCTTTTCCTTTTTTGTAATCCTGTATAGTAACTTTGGCCTCTTTCTTGTATTGGAAACACATTAATTTTAGTGAGTTTGCAATTTTAGTTCTCTCTGCCTGGAACACATTATCACAATGTGTGTATATATTTTTAGTAGAAAATAAACACTGTAATTCTTTAGATTTTATATTTTTCAAAATTGTCATTAAATGTTTCAGAATGTGCCTATGTGCCTAGCATAGTATGAGTTCAATTAATTTACTGAATAAATAAATAAATGGTCTTTGATTAGGAATTTTCCACACCTGCCTGTGCGATTAATAGAACATTTTAGGCATCCCTGTCTTCTTCACTTCCCATGTCTGAATCTTCATTATGTTTTATCATGCATATTGAAAAAGATTCCTAATTGGTCTTTTTATAATTCAAATTCTGCTCTCTTGTCCACTGCATGTCAATCTCCATAAAGCTGGAAGTTTGATCTTTATAAGTGTTAAATCATAAGGATCTCTTATTTTACCATTCTAAAAGCTTTCTAATAATGATTAGATCATCCAGCCATTCCTTTTAAAAGTAAATTACCCTTAAAAACATTCTCAAACTCCCTATGCAGTTATAGTAACCACATACACCTTTACGGACACAGAATCATTGGGCATCATGATATACCCTCAAGAAAACACATTTTTACAATTTGTTTATGTCAAAGAATTTTCTGACCAGATGTTACCTATATCTGGAAAATTTAGCACCTCCTCACTGTAGATTTACCCACTTCCATAATGTAATTGTCCTAATTTTATAATGGTGATTTTACTTTGATTTTAAATATAAATATAAAAATACAATTACATCAAATATTTTATTTATGTATTTAAAGAGAAAAAAGATTTTATTTTTCCTCCAGCTTCATTGAGATATAATTAGTATGTAAAAACTGCACACAATCTATAAAATCATTATATACAATTTGTTGAGTTAAGACTTATGTACACACTTGTTTTACCATCGACATCATATATTTTAAAATATAAGTGAAAGCTGAGATCATAACAGGATATCAGAGGCCTTAATATATAAGATGAGAAAAATTATTCAGGCAGAAATTCACAAAATTTAAATAATAAAAAATCTTAAATAAACTGACTCCAAAGTAAAAATGTTGCATTTTTTTTCAGTTTGTTGGGTTTTAGTAACTTCAAATGTTTTATGATTTTAAATCTGGCCAAAGAATTAATTTTATTTAGAAATAAAGCCATCAAATTGTTGTGTGTACCTTGATATTTATCGGAAACATAGAAGATTTGGGGTATTCAAAAAAATCCTTACACAGACATTTAATTTATAGAAAATAATTCATTATATTTAAGAAATAATATTTAGTAAAACTTAATAAAGCAAAACAAGAAAGGGATTCTTCACTGAAAAATGATGGTTGACTTATACTAGAGCTCCAATTATCAGTGTACATCCAAATTATGTGTAGTTTGTACTATTTTATTAAAAATTCTTTAAAAAGTCAACATGTATATAAAAGAGAAAACAGTCCTACTCCAGCAAGAAATATTGGTTTAATGGCCTTAATCTGCCATCTTGTGGTGTGATAGCTTCATCTCATATTTTCAAAGACACAGTCACCAGGCATTTTAAAATATTTTCTTAGATATATAAAATAAGAACTGGCTTTGTTTCTGTAATTTTGATTTTTCATCAAACAGAGCTTTTTGGAGGTAAAATTTAAAATTTACTGTTATATAGACTTGTCTTGACAATGGTATGTGTTAAAAGTACTGCTGTTTCAGTTAATCTTTGATTCTGAGCATTTAGAAGTTAAATAAAAAAATAAATAAGAAATAATATTTAGATTATCAAATCACACTAAAATCATACTGGGAATAAATAGTTCACATCACATGGCCAAGAGTTAATATATATTTTTAATCTTTTATTTGATAAGACGATTTTTACAGTAAGCATACAAATTTTCACCTCTATAAGCACCTGAAAAAAAAATATCACATTTCATATAGAAATAAATGTACATGGCTTTAAATCATGACTTCAATAACACAATATATATAATTGTAAAATAAGGCAATATTTCATTGAAGTTAGCAAGTTGAGCCTTTAAGCAATTATTGCATTGAACTAAATTTATTCATTTAATTTACCCTGTTGTGAATCTGTTATTATAAATTATTACCTAAGAATACAATTGTAATTTGAACATAAATTTAGCTCTTCTATAATTTTGGAGCTATACTGAGAATACTTTAGTAATGATATAAATCTATATGAAAAAAAATCTACATAATATTTCTGTGAAGAATTGAATGACTATGCATGGATGCTTTAGAGATGATACCAGGAAAATTGTAGAGTAGATAGCTCCAAATTCCAGTCTATCCACAAAAACATTAAAAATAAAATAAAATAATAAAATAGAACCATCTGAACCCTTGTCAGAATTCTGAAAAATAGTCAAATTTTTTCAGCAACAAACTGAAAGCTGAATCAATAAAAGATAACAAAAAATTCTCTGCATACAAGAGAATCTCAGCCAAAACACTAGTTGAATGCAGTTAAGACTTCAATAATCAAGAACAATAAACCTTAAGGGAAGAATCTGACTTCCAGAGTTACCACAGTATAATATTCAAATAGCCAATAACCACAGTATAATTGTCAAAAATCCAATTTTAAATCAAAAGAAAAAAATCACAAAACATGCAAAGAAACATGAAAATATGGTCCATTCAAAGGGAAAAAA
Organism: Cynopterus sphinx; assembly: GCA_030015415.1. NCBI lineage: Eukaryota > Metazoa > Chordata > Mammalia > Chiroptera > Pteropodidae > Cynopterus > Cynopterus sphinx. The sequence goes on from CM057379.1 coordinate 14,419,468, forward strand.
AATGACAGAAAATGTCTCTAAGGAAACCCAGACTTTGAACTTACTAGACTAAGACTTTAAGTAAACTGTTTAAAATATGCTCAAAGAGATAAAGGGAAACATGGAAAAGAGCTAAAGGAAACCTGGAAAACAATATGTAAAGTAAATGAAAATGTCAATAAAGAGAAATTAAATAAAGAAATCAAATAGAAATTCTGGAATTGATATGTACAATAACTAAAATAAAAAATTCACTAGAGGGGTTCAAAACAGATTTGAGCAGGTCCCAGAAAAAAAATCAGTGAATGCAGACATAGGACAATTGAAATTAGACAGTATGAGGAACAGATGGAAAAAATAATGAAAAAAGTGAACAAAGCATAAGAGATCTGCAAAACATTTTCAAGCAGGCCACTATATTCATTATAAAATCTGATAAGGAGCAGTGAGATAAAAGCAGGACAAAAGAATATTTGAACAAATAAAGGCTGAAAATTTTCCAAATTTGATGAGGAATATAAATCTATATATGCAAAATGTTTGATGAACTACAAATAGAATAAACTCAAAGAGACACATTGAGCTACAGTACAGTCAAATTATCAAGACAAAGACCAAAAGAAAATCTAAAAACAGCAAGAGAAAAGTGACATACAAGCTACAATGTCTTTCATTAAAGACTATCTGATTTCTTATCTGAAACCATGGAGATCAGACGGCAGCAAAAGACACAGTCTAAATGAACATAGGGAGGAAAAAACTATCAAGCAAAACTATTCTTCAAGATTAAAGGAGTAATTAAGATTAAAAATTCATTTAAAACAAACCAAACACCAAAATTTAAGAGTTAATACTATAAAGTTCTCACAAAAGAAACAAGAAGAAATCTGTATAATTGTGTGTGGATTTGATAATGATTTTTAAATACAATAACAAAAGCACAGGCACTAAAAAAAATCATTTTCCTTGAAAGCAAAAAAAAAAAATGTATAATAAGGCATAATATAGATGAAAAATAGCCCACAGAATGGGAGAAAATATCTGCAAATCATATTTTTGATAAGGGATTAATATGCAGAATTTATAAAGAATTTCAACTCAACAACAAAAATACAAACAATTTAATTAACATATGTGAGACTTGTGTAGATATTTCTCTAAAGAAGCCTGAAAAATAACCAATACGCTCATGAAATAAAAATGCCAAACAATTAGTTAACAGAGAAATGCAAATCAAAACCACAACAAAGTACCACTTCACACCAACTAGGATAGCTATTGTCAAAAAAACAAAGACAATAAATATTGGCAAGAATGTGAAGAAATTAATACTATTATATATTATGGATAGAAATATGAAATTGTGTAGCTGCTATGGAAAACAATTTGGTGATTCCTTAAAAAATAAACAGAATTACTGTATAAACCAGCAATTTTACTCTTAGGAATATACCCCAAAGATTTAAAATCAGGGAACTCAAACAAATATACATGTGAGAATATTCATAGCTGCATTATTTACTATAGCCAAAAAGTGGCAACAACACAAGCATCCATCAACAGATGAATGTATAAACAAAATGTGGTACACAATGGAATACTATACAACCCTAAAAAGTAATGCCACAACATGCATAAACCTTGAAAACTATATGTTAAGTGAAATAAGACAAGCACAAAAAGACAAATGAGTGACTTCACTTACATGAAATATATAAAATAGGAAAATTCATAAGGACAGAATATAGATTAGAGGTCATCAGTGACTGCGAGTAAGAAATGATTGCCTAATGGCTATAGCGTTTCTGTTTGAGGTGGTAAAATATTTTGGGACTGAATAGTGGTGATGGTGGCACAACATTGTGAACCCAATTAATGGCAACGAATGTGTACACTCAAAAATGGTTAAATGACAAGTTTTATGTTATTTTTTTACAATTAAAATATTGCTAAAAAGGACAAAGAGAAACAAAAAAGAAAAAGGCTTCTTTGTGAGCAATTCAATGATAACGTTAAGGAGCATCCTCCACATAGAAGAAGCCTTCCAATGATTTCTGTTACTCTTCTCTTTCATAGTACTTTCGCTTAACTTGTTTTATTAATTACCTCACCTTTTTCATAAAAAAATAATGGCAGTTACAACCCCAAACTCAGTCCTGGGTCTTTTACTTTTCTGGATCACTAATTTTTCCTTTCTTTTCATATTGAACAAGAATTGTTGCATATATGGTAACTCCCAATACACATCATCTTTGATTATTCTTCTGGATTCCAGATATATATTTCTCTTTGATAGATATTTCATCTTGTTTATTCATAGGAATTCTAAATTGCTATCTCCAAACTTTATTCTAAAATTCTTCTGATCACACTCTAAATTGTCTGTTCATCTTTTCAGTTATTTGAATCACCCCCTCTTGCCAGAGAGAAATCTTAAAAGTCACATTGAATATCTCCTTTTTCACCACTGCCAACATCGAGTTGTAAAGGCCTAGTAAATAAAAATTCCTCATGAAATTTTTTATATTGTTCGTAAATGAGTGTTGTCAATATCTCAGTTCTTTCCTTCAGCAATCTTTTGCTGGGACAAATAGTGTAACATAAACTACTTTAAGTACTATTAATACTGACCTCTCCTTATCATGGAGGTCTGTGTTCAAACATTGGATTTCTCCGACTACAAGTTCTTCTCTATTGATGAAATAACTGTTATTTTTAAAACCCCGTTGATCCTTAAGAAAACCTATCTCAGCCACACCTAACCTCACACAAGGAATCTTGGTAAATTTGATCATTTATTTTTCTACTCCTTTGCTCTTTTGTTTTGGGAGACTAATAAGTCCACTTCTTTCATTAAATTTTATTTTGATAAAATTTTATTAAGATTTAATTTATGCTTAATGCCCTCTATAAATGGAATATTCTTTCTGTAGTTTTCCCTAAAATTCCCAATAAAAGCTAATTTTTTAATTTTTCTTTTCTAATTATTTCATTGTTGCATTAATTCTGTTGTGATTTTTTTGTTATTGTTATTTTTTTATTGTTGTTCTTTTTATGCATAGATTTCACCCATTTGATTCAAGTTCTGGTAAAGACAAGAAACTATATAAAAGTAGCTAAAATATTTCATATTTTTCTTTCAGCTTTTTAATGTTATTCTTGTAAGAGATAATCAGATAATCAAATCTCAGACTCAAAGAAGTAAAAAGAACTATGGGCTGAAGTAAATCCTTTGGTGTTTCTAGGAAACAAGACATTGTGAAATTTGTAATGCCCTGTCTTAACAAAGTAGGCATGGTTGTAAATTGAATGTAAAGCACAAAAGACTCCTACATTCATCCAGAATTTATCAAGATCTTCTTCATGTCATAATACCCTTGAATTCTTTTGATAAATTTTTTGTTTCCACACTGATTCGCAGTGGCAAAAAGTAGGGATCTCTTTTGTATGTATTCTGAGCATTTACTTTGACAGCAATTTTAAATGTCACCAGTAGGTGCCATCTTACAACACAAAATAAAAAAGAATTTAACCATGTCATAATTTGAAGTTATCAGAAGATAGGTTGATGATAGATAATAGGTAGATAAATAAATAGATAGAGGAGTAGTTAATTATATGAACAGTTACATGTATAATCACTCATAAAACATAAATAAGTGGCTCCAGAAAGTATGCCTTACAATATTAGGACAAATTTAATCTCTCAGAGATTTATTTTTACACCTTTACACATTGACTTTAATATCAGAAAAAGCTACTTTTTGACACATGAAACAGAAAGTAACCCTGGCTTTTAACAAGCAGTACAGATTTGTTAGAAGATGAAAATGTTATAACTCACTAGTACAGTTCTGTTCCTTAAAAACAATAAACATCAACAACCTCAGGGATTTTGTTCTTTTTTCATCTTAAGTTTTCCTCCCACATATCCTTGTACTTATTTCCTCCTACTACCCCTTTCTTCTTAAAATTTTTGTTTAAATATTGGCATATCAATGATATCTTTTATTATCACCCCCATTAAAAACAGAACCTTCATAGCCCTCTATTTCATTTTTCCCTGATTTAATTTTCTTTGTATTACTTCTCATGATATGACAGACTATAGATTTTGTTTATTTTATTACAGGTCTTATCCCAAATAGTGTAAGCTAACTGACAAAAGAAATTTTATTTTATGTATTCTTGTACCTACACACTTCAAACAATGTCTGTCACATAGTAGGATCTTTAAAAATGTGTTGGATGAATGAAAATTTAACATATGGCATTAGGAATTAACAAAGTAGATAGAAACTAGAGAATCAAGACAGCAAATTGGTCAGAAAATAAGGTTAAGGAAACAAGCAAAACAAAATAATCTTTTAGAATTAATAGTTGGACCAGACAAAAGTTGCAGTACTCCAGAATACAAGCTACTACTCCAAAAATGTACTGTCATGGTTGATTTTTAAAAGCCCCTTTATCTTTACCACTCACCCAAGTTTCTCAGTTCCATTCAACTAAGTCTTTCTAGAACCTGTTCTAGTATCTGAGATTTGGTTATCAAAGCACACACAAGGGGAAGAAGAATCTTAATCTATTACTCTGGCAAATTCTTCCCAAATAAGAAGAGGGCTTAAAGAGATGTGATGAGAATCAAAAGAGAAAAATGAGTAGAATTACTGAGCACTGATAAGAACATTGGAGGAGTCCTTTTTCAAAATTATATAGCATATTTATTTATATGAAGGGATTCTTCTATTTCCAAACAGTAAAAATAGGCATTTCTATTGTGTCACTGGATACATACCACCATATGTTTCTACTGTATTTTATTAATTTCAATATTAATTTATTTTTATTTTGCAGATAGAGATGACTATTCTAATCCAAGCTGTGTATTTAAAAGAAGTAAATAGTTACAAGCATTCTAACACTTCATAGAAGAATCAAATTTTTAATTAGCAATTTTATCCCATTGGACCTCTGGGTTAAAAGGTATATTTTAAGACATTGATTTCTAGGATCTGAATTACTTAGGAATAATATTTATACTGCTTAATATGACTTTACTGTATGTATATGTATGTGTGTGTGTGTGTGTGTGTGTGTGTGTGTGTGTGTGTGTGTGTGTGTGTGTGTTTTAAATCATAGTTTACTTGCCTATATCACCCTGGAGTGTCATTTCAGGAATTTCACTCTGAGTAACAGTAATGAATACATGTCATGGCTTTTAGGAAGTGCTTCAACATCCATTCTCCTAGGTGAGTGTGAATTGTATTTATAAATTTGCATGCAATCCTACAGAGATTTCTAGAGAAGTAAATGAGATAGTATTGTGACAAGTATACTTACTTCTTTTAATACCTACTAGACTATAAGATCACATTATTCTTTGTTTTTGTTTTTAAATTTTTTAATTCCTCTAATATAGAAACTCTATTAAAATCTCTGAATCAGCAACTCTGTTCTATGGCATGTCAAAAACAATTTAAGGATTCACTTAAATTTCAATGCCAACATCAACTGATTTTTAACTTAGAAAAAAATAAACCTTTGGAGAATCCTTTTAAGATAAAACTATTAATTATTTTGTCATGATACTATGGGTTATATTTGAAAAATATTAGACGATGAAAAATTTCATATGTTTTAAATCATATTAGCTTACAACCCTTTACTATCAGGACTAAGCCAAGAAGATCCCTGCATAAAATAGAGAAAATGGTAGGAAAAAAAAAACAGAGGCTTTACCGAGAAAAGAGTCCAAGAGTCTCTCTTTGTATAGAGAGTGATGTGGTTTTTATGTGCTCTCCATATTAGAAGACACGTTGATATGGCAATTATGAGAAGTGAAACACTAGGCACCCAGTGATTTAGAAAATTCGTGTTAAGATACAAATGTCCTGAATTCCCCTAAATTACTCCAACTCAACCTCACTGCATCACATATGGATTGATTCATAACTATAGAATGTGACTATAAAATATTTCTAACAAACTTTAAGTGCCAATGCCTGCCTCATATCAAAATTGGATGTTAGAAATAGCATGACCACTTTTTTCCTAAAACACTCATTCACACACCAATGCTTTATATGATTTCTTAAATGGATTTTATAGTGAAAATCTACACCTAAGGAATTTAAGGAAGTATAATTGATCGAGCTATAGCTAGGCTTACTAAGTTTTATGTATTTTGGCTGGCTGAAATATACACTGACACGATTTTAATTATATTTCAGTCTTTGAGCTTTCTATGAATTGTAGTGGCTCACATAAATCAACTCATTTGTTTAGAGATGGAAGAGTGATGATTCTTATTTTAGTGTAACTTTTAAAATTTCTTATTTATATTCCACAATTGCTTTTAATACTGTCTCCATCTCAGGATCTTAAAATGTAGTTCTTTGATAGTGCAGTTCAACTACCAATTCCGCATTATTATATTTGCATGTTAGCTTTGAGCTTAGAAACTGATACAACACATTTCAGATATATTTGTATTATTGAATGAATAAACAATGAAATTATTTATATTTTCCAAAAAACTGAAAACCTAATCTCAGTGTTTTAAAGTCTTTGCACTTAACAACAGAGCTATCTGTTGCATTTTATAAAGTTAAAACAGACATGTCATAAATGTAAAACAAAATAAATTTAAAGGATACCACATGAAGAGATGTGCAAATCCCTTGTAACACAAAATATTAGTGTAATATTGGGATAGAAAAACAATACATACTTCATATGTACTAGGAGATGAGTTAATGAGCAATATTTCCATTAGCCCATGAGAAATGAGCCCCTAATCTAAGAAGATTCTAATTCTAGTTTTCAGTGAGTTTTTGGGTCTTGCTGAGTATAACTATTCATATTACCTCTACTACCTCATTAGTCTGTGTAATAGCTAATTTTCTATGTCACCTTAACTAGGCTATGGTGCCCAACTGTTTGGTCAAATACCAGCATAGCTGTTACTATGAATTTATTTTTTAGATGAGGTTAACATTTAAATCAGTAAACATTGAATAATGCAGATTGCCATCCCTAAAGTGGATGGGCCTCATGCAATAAGTTGAAAACCGTAAGAGCAAAGACTGAAGTTTCCAGGAGAAGATGAAATTCTCTTCAAGACTGCAACATACAAATCCTGCCTGCATTTCTGAGTTTTCAGCCTGTCGTCCCATTTTGTGGATTTTGGACTGAAGATTATAATATCTACTCTTACCTAAATTTTCAATCTGCAGGCTTGCCTTATAAAATTCAGACTTGCTAATAACCAACAATCACCAATAATCACATATTCCTTGAAAATATATCTGTATTTTTATTTATATATATATATATATATACACACACACACACACACACACACACACCTACACATACATAAAGTATGTATATAATGGATCGATATATCTATATATAAAAATATATATAGATACTATTATATTTGTAATGTTAAAACACTGAGGCATTGTTTTAAAGAGCATCTGCAAACATAATAAATTTCCACAGACACATACTCTCGCTTTACAGATGCTATCTTTATAGCAGCATCATGTCACCTGATGTATGTCATATTCTTATAATTTCAGGCCTATGAACATTCAAAACATTTTTCACATCCTGGTTCCAATTAAGCCAAATCTTTGGATGCTCTCATTTTATTTCCACTTCCATTGTGTTCTTTTCTCACATTTTGGTGTGCTATTCAAGCATCTAAATTTTTGATGCTATTGACTTCTGGCATGTTTTATCAAACAAGTCAGCACTGTGTACTGAATATGGCTCTCCCAACCTTGCTCATAAGTGAATCATTTTGCCTCTGGCTACATAAGGTAAATTACCTATCCAGAAAAAGGCCAGCCCTGTATTACTGACAGATCGTAATAAAATTAAATAAAAAGTAGTAATGTTATGAAAACCATCAGATTTAAAATGTTCTGTAAATCGAATATTAAAGTATCCAAAATGAAGATGTCACATGTGAATAAGATATCACATGATGATTGTATTTGAACTAACTTCTAAAAGTAATGTGCATATTCTTGTTTAAATTTTTCTTAGATGTTATATTTTTTCAAGAAATAGTTATTGAATACCTATAAGTGTCATAGACTATCAGCTATTCAAACATATATTACATCTATTTTTCACTTTTTACTATTATATTGTTTTGAGTGCCCCAAGAGTCTTCAGTTTCCTTAAATTGTTCCTGCCTACATACCTGGGTTTGGACAACTGTACCATCCAAACTATTAGCCAAGAAAAACATATCTAAGTTAAATTTAACATCTCCCTTTTCTAATTTTAATATTTCTTCCTTATTAAATTAATTATAAACTGATGCATACCAGTAAAGCAATCAGAAAGTTTCCTTAGCACTGATTATCACATTTGATATTAAATATATAGCATTCATCCAAATCTCATTTTCCCATTTCCTTCACCTTACAAGGACAAAAGGAAAGTTATTTGTTTATTGCTACTTACCTTCATTTAAAAAATTTGTGCTGTGAGGAAAAAAATCTGAGTTTATAAAATCTTAGATAAAACAGTATGTCATGCTCTCATTCTCTTGAGGGTTAGAAAGTTAACATTGTAAATTGAGTCACCCCATCCTTCTCCTGGGGTTGAGTCTAACTTCCTGTGGAACCCACAAGATGCCAAGAACTCAAGGACTGGTTATGATCTTTGATGTCTGTACTCACCCATGACGGCATCTACTGAAACTCTTTGGTTATTTTTGCATTTGCCCCAAGATATACACAAGTAACTAATTGTAGTTCTTCAAATTCTGCTCAAAATCAACTACTTCCAGGCCTCTCTGAGGTTCTCAGAGGTTTCATCTTTCTACATTTGTTGAGTCACATGGTAATCTATAGCATTGCCTAAGACCCGTTAGCATTTTTGTCCCACTAATTAAAGTGCACTGGCAATCCACCATTCCTTTATCACAATGCTCAGGATAGTTCAACTGCAGACACAACATGCCCTGTCTTATCTGGGGCCTTGATGTCACTTATCACTCTTCTTAGGAGATGAGCAATGGTTTTTTTGCATTCTCAAATCTCCAAACCTGTCTACCTGTCCATCTATTCATCCATCATCTATCTATTCAATCTATCTACATCTATATCTACATATCTATCTATCTCTATATATGTATATATCTAATCTATATCTATACCTATATTATCTATATCTATTTATCTAATCTATTTCATCTATCTATATCTATATCTATCTCCTCTAGAGTTTCTTCTTAAAGGTTTGCCAGAACTACTTGCTTCTCTTCCTAATCCTGATCTGCAACACAAAAGTACTATCATATAATTTGAGAGTTTGCTAGTGTAATCTAATATTTTTATGTTTTCTTCCCAAGCTAAAGTCTTCCTCAGAAATTTTCCTATTCTCTAAGGGTTTAAACTTTCCAACTCCAAACTATAAAAGTTATCTTTGTTATGTGATCAGTTGAATTACCCTTTTCTTATGGAATAAATGAAGGAGACTCTAGCTGTTGAATATAGAGAAAAATCAAGAGTAACAGAAAATTGAGTGTGAGGTAGAATTGTTTACTATTTCAAAAATAGAATCTAACCCAACTACAAATTACATTTTTATTATTCTACTAAAAATTCTAAAATTTAGTTTGATGAACCATCAGAAATATAATTAAGGAGGAAAAGCCTCACAAGTAGATAACAAATTTAATGTTTATGTTTATATCTAAAATCAATAATTTTGTTGGATTTTTAAAATATTTTCAGATTTTTTAAAATTGATTTTAGGATCGAGGAAACTTCTATGGCATTATTAAGTCACTTAATCCTTTTGAGTCATATAGAAATTCTTTATTATGTCTAAAATCAAACATTTTAAAAAATCTGAAACTTTTCAGTTTTGGAACTGATTAAACTTGTTCTCAAGTTTTAGATGAGTTAAATTTTCTTCCTTCTTTTCTTCCTTTCTTCTTTCCTTTCTGCCTTCTTTCTTCCCTTCATTCCTCCCCTCTCCCTCCTTCCCTCTCTTTTTTCCTTTCTTTTTGCATCTACTTATTTTGATTTTTACAAATTTGGTTTCTCAAAAGTGAACAAAGGAGGATTAGGAAGAGGTAACATTTACATACATAATTATGTGATTATACAGTTAATTCAATTAATTCTATAGGAAAAATATTCAAAATAGAAATATTATAATAATACAAGTTATAATATAATTCATCATGATTTTCTGTTGTGCACTAAATGTGTCCTTTAATTCCTGGGCTTTCTCAAGAAGAAAGCATTTGAAATGCTCATTTAAAAATTGTAAAAGTATAAACTCCTTCTCTCACTGAAAAATTATCATATGTTGTCTAATGTAATCTGACCTGTATATGAAAGAAAACTAGGACCATGAAAAGCAAAGAATTACTTCATTGAGAGTACTCCAGACACCTGTTGTGTTAACAGATTCTTCCTCTTTTTTTGGTATGAGTGGTGATATAAATCCCCTCACCTTCAGGATTTGTCAAATAATTATAAATGGAATTTCTACAGCCATAATATAACCAAACAATATAAATAAGAAAGGAAGTATTACCTGAGAGAGGAAGTGTTATCATCTGATTCATGAATTTTAAAAACATCACTTTTCTTTTCTTCATTAAGTGCTCTCAAGAAAATTGCTTTTTATGTAAACACAGTTTCTGCAAATGAAAATGAAATAGACATATTCTCAGAACTATGTTCAATATGAAGATTCCTACTAAGCCTTCCAAATTTTCTATTTTTATAAATCCCTGGTCTTTGTACAACATTAATTATATTAACTACATATATGTATAATTATTACTAATGAGAAATAGAAGTTTTGATTGAAAAACCAACAGTTTATCCCATTAATAGATGGAACGGATATTGCCCTGAGCATTTAAAAGTGTTTGCAAAAAAAAGGTAAAATTTCATATAATTCAAGACTGCTGGTATAGGCATTTAAATGGTATTTGGTGCAGTTTTATAGAGAAATATCAGTCTCAGTCAAAAAAAAAAAAGTTTGAATGTCACATTTACATGTATCCTTGAAAATCTATATTGGCAAACAAAGCATGAGAATCAATATTTCCACTGAAAAGTCTGTTTGCTCCACAAATATTTTCACAAAAATTTATGGGTTATATTAGGAAGTGGAAAAATTTGTATCACAATTTAGTTGAATAGTTCACATAAAAATTATTTCTTAGACCATGAACCGAACACTGTTTCTGTGTCTTCTCATTTCCTCCACATTCTTCTGTGGTTCTAATAATGCCCCAGAGAATTTAACTAACGTCAGACTTAATGCCCATACACTAAAATCGTGTCTGTTGATCAATATTTTGTAGTGACTGCTGTCCAGAAGTACTCGACAATGAAATAGCCTCAAAGTTGTATCATCTCAGGCTTTTTCTAGGAGAGGCATTTTGATAGCAGCAGATTTTTATTTTTAAATGGGTTCTATTTGTACCTGCCTTAGATAATTTTGATTTTATGATTTATGTATTACCTCTTCAAAACCTAGACCATAACAAATTACCTCAGTCTGGGAACTTCCAAGTATTTAGCTTCTACATATTTTCTCTTTATACATTTTATTTTGGCCATCAGCTTTTTATTAAAACTAAATTCACCATTTTAAGTAATGTACTCCATGTTTACAAACAATTTGTCATAAAATAATATTATAAAATAATGCCACATTTAAAAGGAGGAAATTTGGAATCAAACAAATCCAGTTTGGTCCAGTTACCCATTTTCTTCTGTTTTACACACCTGCACAGGAGATAGTTCTGTCTCGTAGAATTAATGTGAGGATTAAATTACATAGTGATGGCAAAGCACTTAGAGTACTTTCACGTAGAAAGTTAAAATAAACTATTCTTATCATTTACTATAAATAGCAATAGCTAAAAAATGTAAAGGAAATGGCTCCAAAAACACCTTTTGGCTTTCTACTTATTTTAGATCTAAAAATATCACCTGAACAATGAAGTTCAACTGTGGACATATTTAAATTCAAAGCATAAAAAAATAACTTATTTTCTGACAGGTTGCAAAATAGAACATTTATTTTGAATGCTCCTTAATGAGTTTTCATTTTGGATTACTTGAAAAAGAATATCTTTAAAATATTTTGGTTTGTGTAGCTCCAAACACTATGAACACATCAATGTGATCTCTCTAGAGGTCATGAGGTTAATATTTTATTTTGCTTTGTTTCACTTTTATGCTAAACCAATACAGTGTCTTAAGGGTAGAGGTTTATAACTAAATGTCCAGAGAGATGTTGCGTGGTTTTTTCCAACTTATATTACCATAAGATGGGTGCCCTGAGTTATTTGTTCACAGGTGTTCCTTCCCTCTCACTTGGCCATGCTTTCCTGATGATAATAGATAAGTCCCCACTTAGTTAAGAGGAAATTCTATGCAGTTATTTTCTTTTGAATTCCAACCTGATTTCCTAACATGTTTACTTGTCAAATAAAATGACTAATTATACACATAAACATGCTTCTATTCTTGAGCACTTTTGAGCTGTTAATATGGAGTTAATTGTCAAGTTTGGGAACTTTCCTTAAGAGTATTCATTTATATTTATAAGGTAAACACTATGTCACTTTTCTATGGTAAAGAGATTCTTCTTTCTCTTTTTTCCCTTCCTTCTTTGATTTCTTCCTTTATTTTTCTTATTTCTTCTTTTCTTCCTACTTTCCTTCCTTTTTGCTTTTATTTTATCATTTTAATCAATTACTCTATCGTTTCTTAGAAAATTAATACAAAGCAAGATATTTTAACCATTTCTTTGTCCCTTTTAACAGTAGATGGCCATAATACCACATTCTATATCAGTGACTGTTTCCTAGTTTTGAGAATAGTTTACTAAAATGTCCCAGAAGCAAAGAAAAAATACTTCTAAGTCACAGGAGGAAAAAATAATTTGTCTATTTAGTGAAGTTCAATTTATTTTTCTAAATCTTTCCTATAGATTATTTATAACTCTCTACTTCTACGATGTTACTTAACCTTCCCAAAAAAGCTCACACCCATTTGAAGCGTAATTAATACTCACTTGGTACCATAAACTGAACCTGCACAGCCCACCCTTCTTGCCCCTTCCTGAAAGCTAAAGTGATACATATGCCAGGGATTTTCCAGAGCTTTCTTAAACTGCAGCAATTGCTTCCTTGAGAAAATTTACAACCAGGAGATGTCTTATCCTGCTTTTACCTTCTCCCAAGAGAAAGCAGACAGCAACTCAAGAAACTGAGTTGAGACTAGCTAAATGTACCTCTATATTCCCAGGCTCATCATAAATTCTAAGGATCTGGAGACATTAAGCCTGTTTTGCAAATCATTGTGTTTATCTTTCCCAATATGCCATCACTTGTTTCTAATAACAATATAACTTTTCTCTAAATGGGAAGTCTCTCTGGGTCTGAATGATGTAAATATACACGGTGTTATTAGGAAGTTAATTACATTTAAAACAGTGAATACTTTTTTCTTATGTGCAAAACATGGAAATTCTTATTTTGCCTTTTATAAGTCCAGAACAAATTAAGCTCGTTCCAATGGCTTTTTTAAGTTTTTAATTATATATATTTTTGCTTTTTGGGGTGGAAGAATTATGCAGATAAATACCTTGTGTAACAAAATGTTAATTTTGTTGTTGCTATAAGCTAGATAATTTTGGTCATGAAAAGAGCAAGTAAACGAGATTTGGCAGAAATTAGAGTAGTCCCGATTCAGCAGTAACCTTACACAAAACCTAAATTCTGTTGTAATCAAATCAGACAAACTAGATTTAGGCATAATTAGATCAGCATAATTAAATTCTCTCTCTCTTAGGGAACATCAAGATGCACATATGTAGGATTCATTATTTTTTTTCCTTTGTCCCCAGTTGTAGCAATGAAACTATACCTGAGAAAAATTCAGATGGGTCTGTCACTTAACAAGAGGGGTTCTTATTCATATTTCTTAAAATTAACTTTGCCAAAAATGTTAATTGTATGTTTTAGAAGAACAAAACTGCAAAATTTCCTGTTTTATTCTATTCTATAGTTTACCCATGGCTTTAAAGAATAAAGTTCTTAAAAAAAAAAAAAACTAACAATCAAGAATTAAGAAAACTACAAATGCATTCTCTTTTTTCATATTCTGGATGGCCATTTCAAACCAAAAGAGCAGGGTTTTGATAAATTATAAGAGGTCATATCTAAGGAGAATACAAAGGGAAGGCCTGGTGGATAGGCAGGAGAATGCTTTTCACAAGGGCAGTTGGTGAAGTTATGTCAGAAAGTTACATTTGCTTATGAATCTAAAGGCTGTTATATAGGTCAGTGGTCCCCAACCTTTTTGGTACCAGAGACCAGGGTTCCTATGAAAATCTAATGCCTGATGATTTGAGGTGGATCTAAGTAATGATGCTAACACTAGGGAGTGGCTGCAAATACAGGTGAAGCTTTGCTTGCTCACTTGCCACTGACCTCCTGCTGGGTGGCCCAGTTCCTAACAGGCCACAAACCAGTTCTGGTTGGGGACACCTGATATAGGGCATGTGCTTAGATAAGGAGGCTAATGTCAGTTCAAAGCCCATCTAAGCTGCTAAACTAAAGTATGCCAAAATGGCAATATCATGAAGTAATTTAGCTAAATTCTCGGCCATTCATTTTTAAAGTGATTATTCATATACTTGGATTAATATCTACCATGTTTATAACTTTTTTCTAAACTCATAGTTGTTCTATTTTTTTTTTAACTTTCTCTCATTTTTCCTTATTTTTGAGTGAACTCAAAGTCAGCAAGAGCCAAACTATGACTTCCAAATTCTGATTAGGAGCTTAGATTTTACTCTAGAATAAAGAACCTCAGTCAAGAAAAAAAAAGGTTTCACATGGTACATTGAGGTAATCTGATTGCATTTTTAAAAGGAAAGTACCCATTGGAGGTCTTTTGTGACATAGGAGTTGTTTCTGTTAATGGCCTGGAAAGAGTGAAATTTGCAATGAAATGAGTTCATCTGTGACTAAGTATATATCGAAGAGAGAGTAGGTATAGGAAACTCTTCAGATCGTGTTTTTTGGAGAAGTACAAAAAGTAATTAGTAGTTATAAGTGATATGACTCAATAAAAAGTAAAACTGTGTATGTGTGTGTGTGTGTGTGTGTGCACATGTTAAAATAGCTGCTACTAAGGCATATTTGGGGGAATTATTTGGTATAAAGTATTGGTAATAAAATGTAACGTAGTCTGTGAGAAGGTGAGGGGATTTGAGATTGGAAGCACAGAAAATAGCATAAAAAGGTATGGGTACAAGTGAATAAATTTTCAGATATGTTTCCTCAAGGATATATTGTATAAATTTTCACCAGCTATTTAACAATACTCATTTTGTGTCATAGTCTAAGTATAAACTTTAGAGCGGGCAATCTAAATTTTATGATAAATTTTGTGGTAGGTACTGAATCTGTTGCAAATTGTTAATTTCAGTTTTTAACCTTTTCTTCTACACTATTCTCAATCCCGACTCAATTTTTCAACTGCCCTACTTTCTTATGGCTGTAATCAGACCTATGACCAGAGAAATCCTCAGTCTCACAACTTGTCCAAATCTCTTGAATAATTATATTTGTTTAGAATGGGTTAGGGAATATCACTCAAAATTAATTACTGTTATAAGATTAACAAATTCTCATGAATTAACATACTACCCACCCAAAGTTTAGTAAATACCTCTTGAAATCCAGGTCTTATTAAAAATTATACAGATCTAATGGAAAGGGTTTCCAAATATATTGCAATTAGGATGTTCAATTAAGAAGAATTTTTATCTTCCCTCAGATGGCAAAATGATGATGTATTTCTAAACTTGATTTATATGTAGATTCAACAATTAAGTACACTCTGGAAAATCTGTGTGAACTTTATTAAAGACATATAAATTAGAACAGTTATAAATCTATTAAAATTAATTTATAAAATATTTAGATATGATTACTTTACTAATGGACCTGAAAAACAGAGATATACCTTATAAAAATGGTCAATGATGCATCTGAGAGGAAACAAAAACAACAAAAATCAAGTATGATGTACAGAGGATTCAAAAGCTTTTTAGTGCTAATAAAAATTTTTAATTTTGTAATTAAATTTTATAGGATTGATGGTAAAGTCTATAAAAAAATTTTTAAACAACTTTTTATTTGTAGTTATATATTTTAGATGTTTAGGCAGATATTTAATATTCCTTAAACTGAAATGTATATGTATGTTTTATATTTATGTATCTTACCAAATTGTATATACAGGCCTGCATATGTATACATGTATTTGCATTGTTTGTATTTATACATATACATATATGCATCCACATATACTTACACACATATATAACACAAATGTATACATGTATACATTGTAAACAAGTTTATATATTTAAAAACTAAATATGTACATCACTGCATGTCTTGTTAAAATTTGGTATGTGTGTATTTCAATCTATCAAAGAATTTCCTACAGTGTACACTATGCGAAAACATAATGGCAGAGAATGCAATTACTTAATTTTGAGAACATCTAAAATGTTAACATTTTTTCCAACAAAAGTAGAAGAGGTATTAAGGAAACAGCAATTTTCTCAAACAAGTGTTGGAAATTAAAACTCTTGGGATGGAAAACTGTCAATTACTTGTTGATACTATTAGTCTTTGGCTTTGGGCATTTCTAGGGAACTTTTCTCTATTGCTATCAATATTTTATTGCAATTGTCCTTAAAGTTAGTTCACATGTATGATCGTGTATATATGTGCCACCAACATTATATAATAAAGGCTAGAAAATTCATAATACCCCAATGTAAAACACAATGTTTATCTCACATAAAAATTTTTAGTTACACCTTATACATCTTTGCGAATTATGAAGAAAACAGAATGGTGAGTTCTCTTTCTCCTCAATTTCCTCCCAGCCACAGGACAAAATTTAAGAATTTTTTCTAGTTGTTTTATAAGCACCATGGGGTAATTTATGTCTTTTCAGTTTTAATACTCTTACAATATAACAGCCAGATTTTAATATTTTTTAATTTAAATACTTTATTTTATATATGATTCAATAAATTGTATGTGTGTCATTATATATGTATCATTTTATATATATAAAGTTTACGTAAGTCTGTATTTCAAAATTTTAATACTTAAAAAAATTGCTTTATGTTGGGGATAAGAAGGGTTATTTAATCATAATAACTATAGAAATGATCTATATTATGATTGTGATAGTGGTTATAGAACTGTATATATCAGTTGAAACTCATCAATTTGTAAATTAATAATTAGTGAATATTTTTATTTCAATTATATCTCAGTATGATTTACAACGCAGTTATTTCATCAACAAGAGGAATGTTCCATTATTTATTTTTATTATTAACATTTATTTTGACAAATTTATACAAACTGTTAATAACTACATAATTATAAAGCTTATAATTTCAAAATGCATATTATAATAAAATTAGGCAGTTTATTTTAATTCTCAAAACTAATTATGCCCACATATTTTGGACATGTGAAAAAATAGATATTTCTGTTGGAAATGTAGATTCTTACCAATATTTTAGTCATCTAGGGAATAGTCATCAAATTACAAAGAAGACTTATATGTCAAGCAATTTTATGTTTAAGAACTATCAATAAATTATTCATATCCAATAAAAAATACATAGAAGGGTGTCCATCAGAACACTTTTTATATTATATAGATCTCAATAAGAATGAATAAAAACTCTATAACATCAAATAAAATATGCCCACAAAATATTTAAAGTAAATTTAGATTCTATCACAAATATAACAATGTCATGCGATTGATATAACAAATTTTCACAAGTTTGGTGGCTTAAAACAACAGAAATCTGTTCTGTAGAATTCTAGAGGCCAGAAATACAAAACATTAGTATCTCTGTGGCAAAAATCAAAGTGAAATATATGTTTCCTCCAGATGCTGCATTTCTCGCTGCTTCAAGCTTCTGGTGGGCATTGGCATTCCTTAGCTTGTGGCTGTTTCACTATAATCTCAAAAAACAGCATCTTCAAATCTCTCTCTGCTCACCTTCCTACTGACTTCTTTTCTCCAATTGTCAATCTCCCTCTGCCCGTCTTATAAAGATACATGTAAATGCACTTAGGGCCTCCTTGGATGCTCTAGCCTAGTTTTTCTATCTGAAGATCCTTAATTTAATCGCATCTACAACAAGCCTTTTTTCCAAAAAAGATGGCATTTACATATTCCAGGTATTGGGGCCCAATATCTCCGGAGGCTTTTTATTGGTCTACTACGAATAATATGAGATCTTTATAGGTAAAATGCATACAAATACCAACACACAAATTTTGGAAAGACATACCAAAAACTGTTAAGATATTTATCAATAGAGAGAATACTGACACTGAGAAAACTGTGCTAATAAGTTTTATTATCAATGTTAAAGACACTATCATGAATAGGATACTATTTTGTATAAAATACATATTTTTCCACTTACAATAGAAAAACCATGTATTAAAGGTTAGTTTTAATTAAAAGTCAGTAGTTTCTGATAAAGTCCATTAGGAGGCTGCTACAGTGATTAAGATAAATTGAAATGCATTTGCAATATGGTTAAAACAAGTGAGTGTGAAGGAAAGGAGATTTATTCTAAATATATCAACAAAACATGATGACTGGTTGAACTTGAGTATAGATAGGTAAAAGGGAAAGTTGAAATAATAATATTTAATAAAAGCCCAATATAAATAAAATTATAAAAAATAAAAGATCTACTCTAAAAATGCCTAGCAGAGGTAGAAAAAAATTAATGTTGCTATATGTTTCCTATTCCAAAATATACTTACTGAGAGCTACTTGCCTTATCTCTTTACTACAATTTATAAAAATTGAAGAAAAAATTAAAGACCAAAGAAGAGACAGTTTTGAATTTATTTCATTTTTCCCCTTAGAACATGTTACTAGCCATGCATGAGTTCTCTTTAGGGAAAACCACTTTTTAATATTTCATTCTAATCTCATAATGACTTATTTGTTTTTTTTTTTTTAATAGGAATGCTTGGTAAAAGGTTGAAAGAATCCCCTTCACCATACAAGCTTACTTTTCAAATGTTCTTGTAATAAAGAGCGGGTTATTTGACTTCCTAGGAAATGTTTCCCCTTCATATGCTTCAGATATTGGAATTATCCACATGGAGTCAAAATGTGTAGACAGAAATCTTGTTCTACCCATTTTTCTAGAGACTTTTAGTTTAGGGAAAGCTACTTAATCTCTCTTCGGGTTCAATCTTCAACTGAAAAGTAGGTATAAACACAGAGAACAATAGATAAAAATAGTAAAGAAAGTGAGCATTTCTGGTTATTCACCTGACATATAGAGTGTTATCTGCTGATATGTCTATGTAGATAGATAGATGATAAATGATGTATATATAGGTGATAGAAAAATGGATATGAATATTAGATATAAGATTTATCTGTCTGTCTATATGAATGTGGTTTTTACAAAGTGATGGGCCTTTAGCTATTGTAATTTAGATTTTAGTATGTGCACTTACTCAGCAAGTTGGTTAAATGGTTGCAGGTAAGATTATTTACTCAGGCAATTACTATAAGACATTGTATAATTTCCTCCCACTCTTCTGCAGAGAGAATGACATTAAGCAAGCCAAAATGTATATAAACAAAGGCTACACTGAAAACAACAGATCCAAGGATCAGAGAGAGACTCTAGTAAAATTTCAAACAGGCAGTTTGTCTTTAATATCCTTGCCTATTTTATGCTTCATTCTCTAAGTTTTTAATTTTGCTATCATCATTCAAACATATATAATAAACAAATTCCTACTAAATGTAAAATAGTTTAGGTTCTTATATCCTGTAAGGGTATTTACAGTTTAATAGATTATTGTAAAATATTAATAGAACTTCACAATTCTAATAATGGTATTTTAAACAACATGACAGGTGGAGAGGTATTTTAGTGTAGAAGAGAAAGCTTGCACTTCTCAATTAAGTGATCTGTCAACAGCAATAAACTTAAAACAATTCATGGATAGCAAGCAAAAACTATTTTGTTCTGTGACAACATTTCAGAAACACCACTACAAATTTCCTGAAGTGATATCCTTTGTGGCCAATAATAGAAGTCCCACCACTATTTGATGAACTGGGGTTTGTTTTCATACTACATGCCATAATTTTATCAAGCATGACAAATGAACATTTTCTTTATTTAACTTTTTTCTTACATTAAAAAAGTAGAGAAATAATTAGGTATTATATCACAGCTATGTATTTTAAGATTACACCTTCCTCTTTAGCCCACTGCTCCTGCCTCAGGCTTTCATCATGT
Source organism: Cynopterus sphinx (assembly GCA_030015415.1). NCBI lineage: Eukaryota > Metazoa > Chordata > Mammalia > Chiroptera > Pteropodidae > Cynopterus > Cynopterus sphinx. The sequence goes on from CM057379.1 coordinate 14,439,862, forward strand.
TTTGCCTAGGCCACCTATGACAGGCTTCTAAAGTAAAATTTAAAAAAATAATAAATGTAAATATTTTTCCTTTTTAAAATTATAGCTTCAAGTTTTATATTGTGCACTTGTATCCAGTGGCTTACTTCTTGACTTCTACTCTCAAAGTTCATTTGAAGTGTATATTTGATTGCGTGTGCCCAATGCTAGTACATGTCAATCTCTCTTTCTATAGGAGAGATGGGATTTCTTTGTACAGCATCAAAGGCTTTCTGAGGGGAACTAAATTAATCTTCCAGGAGAAGCACTTAGGACTTCTACACCTTCTATGTCACATCAACTAACAACATTTCTCCATGTCTTTTTCCCCACATATTTCATGTCTTCTGCCTGGTTTATTTCCCCTCTTTTACCACTTAGGAAATTTATACTCACTCTTAAAGTTAAATATTACCACCACTACAAAGTCTCCCTAAATTCTCTGGGTTCCCATGGCATATTGAGTATGTATTTTGGCCAATTTTCTTATGAACACTTTATCTTTCTTAAAGATCTAGATTCTCTTATTTAGATACTATGAGTAACATCACAAAACATTGATTCATGCAGCTCAAAATAGTATAATAGTTTTCAGATTATATATATATATATATATATATATATATATATATATATATATATATATATAATCATCTCAAACAGAGCAAACAGTCCCTCTTTCAGAAAAGAAAGTTACTATATGGTACAGCACTCCTCCAAAAGGTTAATAACACATCTTTGTTTCCTCATAAGTATCCATGACTCTTTGTGGGTTCAGGTGTTATTGTTTTCTTCGTCTTAGGAGGTAGCCTATTCTCAATAAACATGTTAATCACTGACTACTGACAATTATACAGTCTGTCACTGATAGTGCTCTGTGTCTCACATTGATCTTTACTGTGCAGGAGAACCACTGTGACCAACTTTTTAGCCACAATTCATAAGTACTACTGCTATCTGTCCTAAACTATGGCCACAAAGCATTTTAAGATTCTGTGTTAGAGAAATAGCTGTTCTTTGTGCTTCTTTATTGATGAGAATTCTTTTTCCATTGACTATTATTCATTGATAAAACACTAACAATGCTAAAGCAGAAGTGGGAAATATCTGAGACTCATGTCACATATTTGTGAAATCAAATAGCTTTGCTTGGTTTTAATAGACGACTTATAAAACCCAGAATTTAAAAACATAATATTTATGACACTTTGGATTTCTTTTTTAAAATATTAACATGTAATACAAAAAATGAGGAAGAACTATTACTTATCTAGGTAAAAAAATAATCTGTAATGCACAATCAAAACCACTGTTTGCTTTATACCATACTCTTTCTCTCTATGTATGTTTAATTTAGGGTTTATTTCCAGGCATCATTATTTTATTGTATGTAAATGTCTTTAAATAATGTATGGTACAGTATTGCATGTTATATATGTTTTAAATTGTCTCATCATGGAAGTAAATTTCTGCAACATGTTTTGTTTGCTCAAATGTGTGTTCATGGGTTTCAATTGTATCATCTGCATAGTTCCTTTTTCAATGCTCTATAATAATTTACTGTATGAATATAGTTCAATTCTAAATTTTAGGTTGTTCTTAATCTTTGCTATTATAAACATGACTGTGAAGTAATCCAGTCGGTATCTCTTGAGATATTTGTACAAAATTTTTCTAAAATATATACACAGAAGTTGAATTAGTGTGCATAGGTTATGCAAGTTCCAACCTTAACAAACACTGTAAAACTTCTCACTCATACAAGCTTGGTATACGATATCATGTAGCTATTCATATAAAAATTGTAAGAGATTCTCAAGGAAAATTCTGAGCCCTAATTAGTTCATTTAGCAAGTTCTTTTGATGTAAGAACAATACATAAAACTCAATCATGGTTCTATATGCTAGCAATGAATTATTTGAAAGTGAAATAGATGTAGATATAGATATATAGAGATAAGTATATAATGAAAACACATATGTCAAATGAAATACTTAAGTATAAACCAAGTAAAGCAAATACATTCTATATATGAATAAAGTAATTAAAAAGTATCCTAAATAAATGGTGAGATGTCTGATATTCATAAATGGGGAAGCTCAATATTATTAAGATAAAATTCTCCACAAATTATTTATTGATTTAAAATTATTTCAATCAAAATCCTAGCAGAATTTTTTGTAAAAATACACAAGAATGTTCCAGAGTACAATAATGAATATTTTTTGCTCCACTGAATATGCTGTCAAGAAAGTAAAAAGATAAGCTACATATTCACAGGAAACTGCATATCTGACAAAGGACATGTATAGACTATGAAGAACACTCAAAGTCAAAAAAAAAAAAAAGAAAAGAAAACACACAACCCAGTTTTTAAAGTAAGCAAAGTACTTGAGCATATACTTCACTTAAGATAGATAGCTGGCAAATAAGAACATTTTTAAAATGTTCAATGATAATTACTACAAAGAAATTCAAATTAAGACCACGAGACACCCTTATGTACCAATTAGAAAGGGTTAAATTAACAAAATAATAATGAAACTGACAATATCAACTCTTCACAACGATGTGAAACAACTACATCTCTCTTATACTTTAGCAAGAATAAAAAATGGTATAGCCATTCTGAAAACCAGTTTGTCAGTTTATTGTAAAGTTAAAATACACTTAACATATAACTCAGCAATCTCTTCCTAAGTATTTTCTCTAGAGAAATTAAAACTCATGTTCATTCTAGTGTGTACATAAATGTTGATAGTGATTTTATTCATAATTGCAAAAAATGAAAATAACTCAGATATTCTTTAATGAATGCATTTGCTTTAAGAGAATGTTCATTTCTTCCTGTTTACATAAAATGCATTATATCCACACAACAGAAAACTATTCAGCAATAAGAAATGATCAACTATTAGATTCTAGTCAAGATGGAGGGTAGGTAACTGCTGTGCTTCCTTCCTCCCATGACCACATTTAAATTATAGAATAATCAACCTGGAGAACCGTGTGAAGACCAGCTAAACAGAACTCTTATAACTAAATATATAAAAAAGAGACCACATGGAGAATAGGAGAGACAGAGACCTGAAATGGACTGGTCTGACACCCATGTGTAGTGGTTAAGCATCAGGAGGAATGGATATCTTAGCTGTGGAGGTGGCTCAGAGAGAGCCAGGGGCCCCAGCCCCACACCAGTTCCCTAGCCCAGGGTCTCAGTGCCAGGAAGGGGAGTCCCTGCAAAACCTGGCTGTTAGAATCATCAGGGGTTCTGACTATGAATGAAACAGAAGGCTGATGGAAACCTATTCACCTTCTTAATGGGCCCACGCACTCTCCCCCAAGCACTCACCTTGGACTCCAGCGGAGGGACGATGACTCAGAAGGTACCAGAGACACACAGGGAAAGTGGGTTACGTGGCTTAAGGGCGAGGGCTGCAGGGGCAGCAGCATTATTCCTGTGTGGAGCTCCCTTCCTGTAGTGCTTACTGGTGGGCGCCATCGTGACTGTGGGAAGCCCTCCCCCACGTTGCCAAATCTGACTCTGCATTGGCCTAGTGAGCATTATTTGCTCCACCCTCGTGACACCCTGGAACTCCGCCCCCCAACTCGCCCTAAGCTGTTTCAGCTGCTGAAACTTAATGACATCCAGCAGGTAGCCTGAGGCCTTGGGGTGCCTTTTACTGAGCTGCCCCAGGCCTGGTACTCTATCAGCCAACCTTGGTTCACAGCAAGGCCCATCCCACACACCTCCAGGTCTAGCACAGGCAGCAACCAACCGCCAACAGGTTTGTACCTCCTGTTAGGTAGCCCTGGGTCAGTCATAGGCAGCAGCTGACTTTGACCTGCATGGGAGCCCCTTCCAAGGAGCCTCAGAACCAACACACCCAGAGGCTGGCTTCAGACTGAAACAGAGCACTACCTGATTAGCCCCACAAATAACATATGCAGAGGGTGTTCTCAACAGGCACACGAGCCCACTGGGTAGAACTGACTCCATGGGGTGAGCCGCCACATAGCAGCTCATAAGCTTGATAATGGCTGATCATCACCACCTGTCAGCTTAGTCAACCCCACCCACTGACGTGATAGCAGCAATCAAGGCTCACATACAGCCCACACAAGGGATACTCTTAGAGTACCCAGCTCAGGTGAGACTGAGCCACTAGGCCACACAGGGCACCTACTACATAAGGCCACCCAACCAAGACAGGAAGACAGAGTAGATCTACCTAATACATAGAAACAAACACAGAGAGGCAGCGAAAATGATAAAAAAATAAAATAAAATAAAAATTCCAAATGAAAGAACAAGAGAAAACTCCAGAATAAAAAGGCAAGAAAGCTATTAGATACAGAGAACACTGGTTATAAGGATGCTCAATGAACTTAGGAGAAAAGTAGATGATTTCAGTGAGAAATTCCACAATGAGATAGTAAACTTGAAAAAGGACATAGAAACCACAGAAAGACCCAGTCAGCAATGAAGAAAACAGTATTTGAAATGAAGACTACTTTAGGAGGAATCAACAGCTGAATAGGTGAAACAAAATTAAATCAGTGATTTAGAAGATAATGCAGCAGAAAACAATCAGAATAGCAACAACAACAACAATAAAAAATTAGGGTAGTTTAAGGAGCCTCAAGAGAACCAACATTTGCATCATAAGGGATGCAAATGGGTCCACCCACTCTCTCTAAAGGAGAAGAGAGCAAGGAATTGAGAATTTATTTGAAGAAATAATGACTGAAAGCATTCCTAACCTGGCAAAGAAAATGGACATAAAAGTCCAGGAAACACAGACAATCCCAAATAAGAAGAACCCAAAGAGGCTCATACCACAACACATCATAATTAAAATGTCAAAGGTTAAATACAAAAAGAGAATCCTATAAACAGCAAGAGAAAGGCAGCTAATTACTTAAAGGGAGCTTAAAGATTGTCTGATTTCTTAACAGAAACTTTGCAGTACGGAAGAGATTGACACAAAATATTTAAAGTGATGAAAAGTCTATAATCAAGATTACTCTGCCCAGCAAGGCTATCAATTAAAATTGAAGGTGAGATAAAGAGCTTTCCAGAGAGGAAGAAGCTAAAAGAATTCATCACCACCAAACCAGTATTACAGAAAATGTTAATGGGACTTCTTTATAAAGGAGGAAAAGAAAACCATAAATGTAAATAATAAAATAATAATAACTACATATCTATCAATAATGCTTTAAATGGAAGTGTATTAAATGCTCCAATCAAAAGACATAGAGTAGCTGAATAGATAAAAAACCAAGACTCATATGAATGCTGTCTACAAGAGGCCAAATTCAGGTTGAAAGAGACTTATAAACTAAAAGTTAAGGGATGAAAAAAGATATTTCATGCAAATGAAAATGAAAAAAAAAGCTGAATTAGCAATACTTATATTAGACAAAATAGACTTTAAAACAAAGACTATAACAAGAGACAGAGGAGAACATTTTACAATCATAAAAGGGTCGCTCCAACAAGAGAACAAGAGGCCTAGTAAACAGTTATGCACCCAACATAGGAATACCTACATATATAAAGCAAATACTGACCAACATAACGGGAGAGATTGACAGTAATACAGTCATAGTAAGGGACTTTAACACCCCATTGACACCAATGGCCAGATCTTCCAGACAGAAAATCAATAAGGAAACAGTGACCTTAAATGGCACACGAGACCAGATAAATTTACTTAATATTTTTAGTGTTTCACACCAAAGTGACAGAATATTTATTCTTTTCAAGTACACATGAAACAGTTTCCAAGAATGACCACATATGAGGCCACAAAACAAGTCTCAATAAATTTAAGAATATTATAAAAATATAAAACAAAGCCTTCAATGTTTTGGGATAATATAACACATCATCTAAGAAACGCATATCAAAAATGCAAAAGCATAGTATAAACAATTGTAATAATAGAATTATGAAGCTGATTCTAACTTTTTTTCCAAAGCCGTTATACTTAAGAATAATATCAGTGCAGGTAACCACTAGTATAAAAATTGAAGTATGGAGAGGTTTGAGTAACTGGTTTTATCCTAGCAATAAATAATTTAAAAGGCTTAATATATATGTAATCCTCCCAAACAGTGACATAACAAATGAATGTTTACTGAATATATGTAACCAAACATTACAGTTTTTCCATCTTTTTGCATTTCCATTTGAATTTAATACTGATTAGACATTCGTAACAAGTAGATGATGTTTAAATCATAACTTTTCACAATAAAAAACGATTTTTTGCAATTATATTTTTTTCCTAGATAAAGCACATAAAATTTACTCTTTTTTGAAGTAAACCTCTATTTTTTGGTATTTAATGACATTGGCTTTATTCACTCATTGACTATGTTTTCTAAACTAAGCACATTACATATATTTTCTCCATAGAATCTTATATCACCTCTTTCGATTGAGGATACTGAGTCTGAGATCATATAATTTAGACAAGGTCATGAGTTTGTTAGGTTGCTAAAGCAAGGTTTGAATTTAAGTTGTATAACCCCAAGTCTTTTCCTTAAAATGATAACTATAATTCTTCCACATATATGTATATATTAAAAAGAGACCGATACTTTAAAATTTCAAAATCAAACCAGAAAATGTACCAAAATGTTAAAATGAAATATTATTATATTCTTTTCATGTTACATTCCTAAGGATATGTCTAATGATGCTAGACAGGATTATAAATCATATTACAGAGATTAACTAAGGCTCACCAATCACTCAGTGTCTTAGAGCATTCATTTGACTGTGGATAAGATCTTTTGAGTAACAAGACTTACTGTGTTATTATATAGATATATGAAGCTCCATGTTACATGACAAAATAAGGCAGATGGCAGATGTTCCCAGTTATACATGATGATATTAACGTGACAAAATCCACATCAATCCCACAACTCATCTAAAATTCCATTATCTTATTATTGATTAATTGTTTCAACTTTAAATTTACTAGAGATGAACTTGACTTATATGTCTACTTCCTCTATTTATTTCAGAATGTTCTACCTGTCAAAATGAAGAAATCTGATGATATTCTTTTGACAAGGAAATGTTTATAATTGTACATTTGCTCTTGATAACAACACACAAATAATAGTCTTATTCATCCTAGCAAAGACACATTACACATTTAACAAACATGTAATTATTTTTCAATAACTAAAATAATGAAAATACTTTAAATTATACAGAGGTGTTTGTTGCCCTTATTCTCTTTTCCTTTTATTTACTTATTTTTTTCAACTAATAAATGATAAGGAGTAAAAACTACTGTGCATTAAATATTGTAAGCATTTTGGAAATTCTTAAGGAAAAAAATTTATAATATTTGTGTATTTTTTTGTAACAGAGTAATGCTCACATGGCTTTTTTTTTTTTTTTGCAGAGTAATGCTCATTTGACTTTTTAGTTTATCACTTGAAAGGATACAGCCATACATTCTTTTCTACAATCACAAAATTATAAAATTTACCTATGATAATATAGACATAGATGCCCTGTATTGTATTGTATGGTGCACATATCTATTCATACATTTTTCAGTATTTCTTAGGTTATTTATTTTCTTAATGAATGATAGAATGCTGAGTGATTGAAGAAGTCTATTAAACAGACATTTATAAAAAAATATCCTTTCTTTGAAGGATGTAAAAATATGCAAAAATAAAAAAATTAATGTACTTTGAAGGACATATTAATCAGAGAGTTCAACATGACAAACTAAAATGTCTCAGCAAGGTGAATTACTCACTTAAAGTGTTGATATTCAGAAAAGAATATAAAATATGTTCAAAGGAAGACATGTGACCCAGTGTGACTAAAGAAGAGAATTTCACTTGATATGAGTGGGCAGGCCACACGGACTTAGAAAGCAGAAGAGTAAGTTAGGTTAGTGGCTATGGAAACAAAAGTACATATTCAATCAGCACTTATGGTGTGCTCACTTTGCTAAGTATATTTTTAATATTTTAATGTTTGAGCTAATTTAATCCTTAGAGCCACTCTAGGAATTTCATAACCCCATTTCACAGAGAAGGAAGTCAAGAAAAACACCATTATTCATACTACTACCACTGCTATTAGCCTATTCCACCAGCAGCACTATCACTGCTACTACGAACATATCCACAACCCCACCATCTGATACTACCACTGTGACAAACACTACCACCCAGCACCATCATCACTGCTACCAGTCTAACCCAAGCCGTCATTTACTCTTCATTGTGCTACAACAATTTTATCCTAATTGGTCCTTCACTATTACTAAGACACTCCTACAAGTCTATTTTCTACACAGTAGCCAGAGAGTTATTCTAAGTTTAAACTTGATGAGAAAACTTCCTTATTTAAAGATCTAGCAACTTCCCATTTTATTTAATAATGAATCCAAATTCCTCATCATGCCCTATAATACCCTATACTATCTGTCTTTCTAAAAGCATGTTCTGTAACACTTTCATTCCTTTACTTTGTCAAGTAATTTAGCTTTTCTGCTTTTTCTCAAATACACAAGTCATACCAGAAATTACAGATGTTGTTTCTGCTTATATGAATTTCTCCCCAATATTTTATGACTAATTTCCTCACTTTATCCAGAGGCTTGCTAAAGATTTATTTTTTGCAAAATTCTTCTTCGAACAAATACTAAAATAATTCCATTGTCCCAGAACACATCACCTTTCTTCTCTTTAATCATTGACCTGCTTTAATTTTTTTCAGAGCATTTATAATTATGATTCAAACAATTAAGTTGTGAGTTACTACTATGCAACAGGAAGTAGCCTAGACTCCGAAGCTATAACAATGAATAAATTAGAAGAAAATCTAAACAAAACCAAAGAAATTGGGTACAAATTCTGCATTCAGAGAACAAGTATTCTATTCTCTAGAATGAAGATAATAAAAAGAAAATTTTTTTTAAATTCATGTCATGTTAGAAATAAAATTATTACTTTTGTCTATTTGAGTCATTACAATGTAAGCTCCATGAAGGCATTTATATACAGCATTGTGATTTGCAATGGAAACATCAAGTTTTCTTGGACTTATTGGGTCACTGGAGCAAGATCACAGAACTGTCTGCGTGATATACAACTTGAGTTTCTTGAATTGACTTCTTTTATTTGGGGCTCACTTGAAGGTGACAGACTTCTGAGTCCCTCAGTAAATGGTCAAAGCAGCTCATCTCAATGTAGTGTGTATTGTTTCCAGTATCCAAAGAGGTTCATCAAGCACTGAACTTTAGAAAAAATTAACTTTATTTTTTAAATTGAGGTATGATTGACATGCAAAAAAGGTTATATATACTTAAAGCACACATTTTAATGAGTTTGAAGATAGGTATACACCTATAAAAATGTCACTATATATAATGTCCTAAAGTTACCCATCACCTCTAAATGGTTTTTCTCTTCTTTTTTGATTCAAGATAATTTAACATAAGATCTACCCTCAATAAATTATTGACTATATAATACACTATTTTTATATAAACAGTGTAGTTACATGTACACAAGTAATGCACTATGTTTCACAGTAGATCTCTAGAACTTATTCATCTTACATAAGTAAAACCATTTAATCTTTATTCAATACCTCCCTGATTCTCCCTCATTCTAGCCCCTGATTCCCACCATTCTATCCTTTGTTTCTACAAGTTTGATGATATTAGTTTCATGATATGTGTTCTTCTGTGTCTGGCTTATTTCACTTAGCATACTGTCTTCCAAGTTCAACCAATGTTTATCAAATATCAGGAAAACTGTTCTTATTTTGTTAGTGATAGGGGATATAAGAAACAGTAAAGTATCTTTCATGGGGAGAGGATATCCTAAAACATTCTAGAGCCTGAACACCAAGAAATTCACAAAAATATATCATGTAACTTCTACTTCTCACTCTCATTTTCTTAACAAAATGAAATCATAGTATTAAAAAAATAAAATAACCCTTTAGTCCTTGCAAACAAAGCTGGCACATTACTTTAGAATTTATCATTAGGTGGCAAAGATCTATCATAGCATTTGTCATATGGGAGCAAATTATAGTTAGTATTTTGAATACTCAAATGCTTAAAAAGAAAATTTTCAGATTAATAGCTATATATCAGGTGCGAATTATATTTGTTCAAGTTAAACGTACTCAAACACTCATGTAACCCCGAATACATACAGAGGAACAGTTGAATATGTTTACAAAAAACCATTGAAGTGATCTAAATCTGTCTTCTTCAAAGGCAAAAGAAAATAACAAGTGGCATGCAACTTTTATATTTATCACATCTAATGGTGACACTAATCTCTACAATTTCCTGTGAAATGCGTAGAAGTTTTAACTTGCTATTCTTCTAGGAAAAGAGAGATCTCAGAAATTCCACCTTACTCTCCCTAACCAGAAATTGGAAAGGGAATGTGGGGTTTCTGTCACTTGCTCAACAAAATAATTATAGCTCTACCTTCAGGATCTGGGTATATAATTACAGACAATTTTTAGGGCTCAGGTGGATGCACCTTGAGTTAGATTTGATTAAAATTTATTAAATGGCTGGACCTTAATAAATGTTCACTGACTGATTGACAGTGGCATGCTTGGTTCCTATATATTTGTGTTAACTAGGGAAGTTTCTAAAAATGACTGATTTTTCTAAATTGTTTCCAGTCTCCTGATACAGTTATTCTGACCATTTTCCATAGATGTCTTGAATGAAAGCTAGAAGAAAGATTAACAGCATATACTTCTAAAAGTGTTTAAGGTACTTTGTAAAGTTAATAATATGACATTCATTCAAGAAATTTTAGAATTGGATAATAATTTAAATCTGAGAACTGGGAGGTATACCATGATTATAACTTAAGCCTAGAGTATCTTCACTGTTTTCACAAAATATGAAGTTCCCCTCTCAATAGCACACCAAGTACACAATAGGGCCTTGGGAAATACCTTGATAGTTTTGATGAATCTGTGATAAAATTTTGTTTGTTTGTTTGTTTGTTTTTAATTTTGTCATTTCAAACTCATTTACCTTTTGCTTACTCTGCAGAAGAAATTTCAGTTAATCACCTGAACAAATATTTAAAATAACTAGTCATATATGAGTCAGTAGAAAGGTCAGCAAACTACAGCCTACAGGTCAAACCTAGCCCACTACCAATTTCTGTAAATAAATTTTTATTGAAACACAGTTGTTTCCATTCATTTATATATCATCTATGACTATCTTCTTGATGTAATGGTGAAATTGAATATTTATGACAGAAACAACGTGGTCTATAATGCTGAAAGTATTTACTATTCTATCTTTTACAGAAAAAGTTTGCCCATCCCCCTTAATTTGTATGATGAATTCAGAATCTCTGGTATGTATATGCTTATTAGTTCTCATATTATGTTGTGTTTTTAAAAACCTAAAATTCTCAGACTCTATTCTCACATGAATTCTCTACATTTCTGGTAATATCTTCAAAAAATTTTTTAAATTATTTTGCTATAAAAACTTTATTCCAGGTTTGCCCAAACTTATCCACTCTTAAGCAAGCAAACAGGGTGTGACAAGTATAACACTGGAGGCATTGAAGAGAGGCTATGGGTGTGGGTTGAAGAATATCTACATTTCCAATGAGGCACCTGTATGAGACAGATTACTGTAGTAAATTTAAGCAAAATAGAAACAGAAACATGAGAGAGAAGAGGATCAACTGTTGCAGACCCTGGAAATTCAGTAGGATTTGGGTCTCACACTAGGTCCTCTTGCCTGGTAATACAATCAAGCCAGATAACCTAGTTGAGATTTTCATTTTTTAAGCCTTCACTGTCTGTAACCATGTTTGCTGTCGATTTCTGACATAATGAAAATCTTCAGATTTAAAGAAAAAAAAGAAGAAAAAAAGGAAGGAAGAAAGGAAGAAAGGAAGAAAGGAAGAAGGAAGGAAGGAAGGAAGGAAGGAAGGAAGGAAGGAAGGAAGGAAGGAAGGAAGGAAGGAAGGAAGGAAGGAAGGAGGAGGAGGAGGAGGAGGGAAGGAAGGAAGGAAGGAAGGAAGGAAGGAAGGAAGGCAGGAAGAAAGGAAGGAAGGAAGGATAGAAAGAAGGAGGAGGAGGAGGAGGAGGAGGAGGAGGAGGAGGGAAGGAAGGAAGTTAGGAAGGAAGGAAGGAAGGAAGGAAGGCAGGAAGAAAGGAAGGAAGGAAGGATAGAAAGAAGGAGGAGAAGGAGGAGGAGGAGGAGGAGGAGGAGGAGGGGGAAGGAAGGAAGGAAGGAAGGAAGGAAGGAAGGAAGGAAGGAAGGAAGGAAAGGAAAGGAAAGGAAAGGAAAGGAAAGGAAAGGAAAGGAAAGGAAAGGAAAGGAAAGGAAAGGAAAGGAAAAAGGAAAGGAAAAAAGAGGAAAACAGGAGGGAGAGACAGAGGGATGGAGAGAAGGAAGGAAAAGAATGGAAGAAAAAAAAAAGAAAGAAATTAGCTTATCAAAGTATAAATGGAATTCACGGAAAGATATTTGGATCTTTGGGTCATCAGTCCAGCACAGAGATTACTACACAGTCACATATCCCAACATAGGAATGTTCCAGTGAAGATTCTGCAACTCTCAGGGCTGAAAAAAGTCCCCACATAACAGTGTTGATGTGAGCACTAAATACCAGAAAACTTTTTCAATTTGGCTCTGACATAATCTAGATAATTCAGCTCTCTCTCTTGACAGACATGAATGACGTCTGGTATTTGCTACCTTCATTGCTTTTTTTCTAGAGGAGAGTCTTATATTTAGAATTAAGAAGGTGGGACCATTGTGAAACATTCTAGCTGTGTGAGAGGCTAGGAAAGAAAATTTCTGACTTGAACCTTGGTGAGAAATTAGTAATGGTACGAGAATCTACTTACACACACATAAGAGGTATTCAAAACTTGCCGTGTGACCAAAAACATGACAAATCTCCAGCACATCCACTGAAAAAAGATGAGCCATGAAACATAATTTCGACGACATCTTTATTATTGTTTCAGTGTATGCACTCCAGAAACAATGTGTTTGCTACTCTTGAGTGAATCGTAAAAACTGCACATCTGTTCCTTAAAAACACTTGACGTGATCTGGCTCAGTAATTTTCACATAGTGAGTATTGTTCTTTACATCATCAGTGAACATCTCGTAATGCAAAAGTAACGGAATGTCTTTGTGTTATTGGGTCACTTAGTTTGATTTCACATTGATTGCAAATAGGTGCCATGTTTCTAATTTCCATAACAGGTATTGTTTACATCCTTATGGCTTAAGTCCTGAAAAAGCTTTTATGTAAATCTAAAGCAAAGCTGCTTAACTCATAACTAACTCTCTAATATTTCTCTCTCTCTCTCTCTCTCTCTCTTTCATACGTGTGTGTGTGTGTGTGTGTGTGTGTGTGTGTGTGTGTTTTATAAACATTTTTAACATTTGACTTCAGGTCTAATCAATTGTGATGGAGAGTATCACTATCATACGAAAGAATGGAAGATAAGGGGGTGAGTCAATTCATAAGGAATACATTTCCTTCTTAAGAAGTTTTCTTGTAACAGGCTTCTTGGAAAATTAAACCTAAATAATTAGGCCATATTTGACTAATTTTTAGATTACTGTCTATTTCCTTTATTACTTTGATGTATACTTAAATATCTATGGAATCTAGGAGCAGTTAAGTTATAAGCTTATAGTGATGCTTTGCTAGCAAAGTAAAGTGCTTCATTTTTAAAAAGCAAAACTAAAGATTTTGGTTGCCATTTCGGAGGTCTGTTTTTCATTAAGTACTGGCTATGAGCCTCAGCTTAAAATTTCAACTGTGATTTATGAATGAACAGAACAGGGATATATGGGTATTGCTTCTTAGCAACTACATCATTGTAAAAAATATTTTCTTATTTCTTGCCTTTATTTTTTTCCTAACAAAGAAACTATAATTGCCCAAATAAGTATCTGACAAGTATAATTGGTTAAATTTAAAAATCAAATGTTAACATTTTTGTCATTACAACACATTTTATCAGATCATTATATTTAGAGACAGCAGTGGCCTCTCCGTCTATTCATAACCAGTGTTGTGTCTGGACTGGCCCTTGCTTCTTATGATTGAGATTTTTTTTCAGCAATAATCATCAGAAAACCTTGAAAGGGTAAGATTCCTTACAAGTCCCAGAGTGTACAAATCAAGCCTAAAGTCACACTTGGAGGTCCAGTGTGGGCTGGTGGTGAGAAGAAAGCTCAAGGGCCTGAGGTTCTGTTTTATCGGGTTCGAAGTTTGGGGCCTAGGCTTTTGCTAGCTCACTCTTGGTGAATTTAAGGAACAAGAGCAGAAATTTAACACGTGAGAAGAGAAAAAAATAAATGGTCCATGTGATCAATTATGGCAATCAACCAAGATCTTTAAAATAAAGAAGACTCTGAGGTGGTGGTGGTAGTAGGAACAGGACACCTGGCCCTTTAGCTAGTCCTGTGGCTAGCATTGTGTGTATTGGAGATAGCCATCTTTGAAGAGGATGCAAGTAAAACTTAAATCAGGCACATGCATTACAAAAAAAATAGAACATTTGACATCAAGAATTTCTGATTTAAAAAATCTTTCAGCCTGTTTACTGTACTACCCACTTATTTGTTTTCATACACACACACACACACACAAACATTTTCATCAAATATCTAATCATTCCCCCCCCATTTGCTGTTAATACATAAAATTTACTAAGGATGTCATTTGTGCTGGAGTAACCCACAAAATAAATAATATCTCAGTGCAATTTTAGGGGAAATGTGTTGGCAAAGGGAATGGAAGGAAGGCAAGGGAAGTGTAAAATTGAGATTAGTCTAACTTTGATAGCATTTCCTTTCTAGCATGAAACATAAGAAAACAAATTTAAGGATAAGTCACAACAAACAGCTTGTACTATATTTACTCAATCTGGGGACAATTTTCTGTATGACTGCATTTCAAATATTGCATTTTCTTTCCAACAGTTTACTCCTTTGAGATAATTGCCTTAAGCACATCAAAATAATATGTTTTCTAACATCTCACTATGTGCTTCTCTTTGCCCCATGAGGGGAAAAATGAGATATTATACATCAATACACTAGTTATAAGTGTGGAAATCATTGTTTGGGAGAAGCTCTCATGATCAGTATATGCTCTAAACTTTATATCCTTTCATCCCTCACACTTGTTACCAATTGAAAAAAATTTATATTTTTTTCATCCCTCACACTTGTTACCAATTGAAAAAAAAATATATATATATATATATATGTATGTATGTATGTATATATATATATATATATATATATATATATATATATATATATATATATTTTATCTCTACCTTCAGCCTTTTTTGATTACGCAGGGCTCTTGCTTACATATGGCTTCTACTACTCAACATTTTCTTGCAGTTTTGTGGTTTTGACCTCTGCTCTCTGGCCAGGTGAGATAAAATCATTGATTATAGAGTACCCCATTGGGAAATGTGCTTCGCCTTGTGTGTGTCCTGCCTTATGGATGCTAGCCAACATGAATAAGTCTTTGTCTTCAATGATCCCAGTTCTTGTTGGCTTCATGAAAGATAATCGCTTGATACAAAGTGTGACAATGTGTGGGCAAGAAACTTGTCAGAAGGTGGCCATAGGCATGACTAACTGTATTTAATTTCCACAATTTGTGTAATTTTCTCTGCGTATAGAATGATGTCATTGATAGATTGCAATCGTTTTTCTAATTAGCATTGCAATTTAGCTTTGAAGTGATAATGAGAGTACTGTGATATCAGTGTAAATGTACCTTACGGCCTGGACATTCTGCAATGTACAACAGTTGCAATCTTACTATTTTATAATTCTAGAAAGGTGTCATATTTCAAAGTGCCTGATATCCTAATAAGAAATTATTTCAAAATAGAAGTGGTTTTCACACTGTCTCCATTTTCCCTGTGGCTTATTTAGTTCTGGCAAGGAGGGTGGATAGGAACTAGCTATTTACCAGTTAATTGTAATATTTGCAAATTAAAAGGTTCTTATGTACCTTAGAGGAATAATCACAGAGGAAAAAAATGAGAGCTTCAGAAAGACCAGAAAATATAAATTAAAACAGATGTCAATATAACAACATATATAAAAAAGTAAAGTCATTTTATCAAATTGTCAGAATTTATTGTAGTGTGACTAGGAATTTTTTTTTTCCCAACACTTTCAAATATATTGAACTTGTTAGTTTGGTTACTTTAAGATTATTTAAAAAATAAGGAGAGTTTAATTTAACAGTCTCCCATCCAAATTCAAGTTCTTTAGGCCATTGATCTCTGTGTACTTTTTGGTCTGGAGACCTGTACTTGGTTTTATATTGCACTTTCTACCTGCTTCTTTTATGTCTCCACTCCTGTCCTGTAGTTAGATATTCCAGGGCAAAGGACTGAAGATGATGGAAATAGAGAAAATGATACTAATTCTCAAATGTCTGGTGCCTTTGTGATCTGGCCATCATCAGTGTCACGTTTTATAGTAGGTGTGAAAATGCTGCCTCTTCCTGGTCCCATTCACTGATATGACTCAACTCCACCTCTACTACTTCTGTTTACACCCCCTAAAGAGTGCATCTGCAGTTTTATTCTCTCTAAATTTCCTTCACCAAAACAGATCATCTCTGGGCAAAAGCTTTTCCAGATGACCATTTATAAATCCCAGTGAGATCCACACATGGCTCAAAAGTAACATCATGAATGCTTGCCGATGCAAATGATAGAAGTGAAAGGTAACTGATTTCTGCCCTGAAATAATTAGCAATTATAATTAACCTCCCACCTTAAGACTTTTCTATCTAAAAAGCAAAAACAAGTAAAATGTCCTTGACTTCTTACTTCTTTCCCTCCCATAGAAACAGTGAAGTGCTAGTTTCTCCTTCTGAGAGTCATTCCTATTTCTTCTGTAGGATTTTCTCTGACCTTCCTTTCTCTTGAAGTTGAGAACACTTCCCTGCTTGGGAAGTAGGAGGGGAACAACACTCCTTTTTTGCTGAGATAAATCCCTTTAAATAATCACCTCAATTTATTTTCAGGGTCTTCCCTTCCCTAGGTGACAGTCGCTAATTTGAGTTTGCTGTTTAGATAAGTCTTGAACAGATTGTCTGACTTTTTAAAAAGTAGAAGCTCTTATCACACATATTCTCCAGGTTTTATAAAATTTACACAATACAGAAAGTCCTCTTCTATATCTTGTTTACAAGAAGTCAGATGTAGAGTGATTAAAAATAAGAACATAGAAAAATCTGTTTAGAGTGTGTGTGTGTGTGTGTGTGTGTGTGTGTGTGTGTGTGTGTGTTTCACTGTTCAGAGGACCGGATTTCTTAATTCATAAGGACAAGGCAGCAGTTTACATGGAACAGTGGAAGGCATTTACCACTGGAGAAACTGGACACCTTAGGATGTTAGGATAATTTCTTTTGAGGACACTAACTCTGCAGATGACTCATTCACTCCTTTTTCTTCTTCCTTCCTATCTGCTCAGTAAACAGCCTCATGATTTTAATTTGGCTTCTTACGTAGATTAATTTACATGGGAGTATTCACTGATCACAGGCCACAAATATCCAGTTAACTTGAAAATTGTATTTTTCATTCTAATAAAAAAATTTCAGATTTTATACCATAGTTAGTTCTTTGAATTTGGTAAAAGCCCCTTTGCCCATATTAGATTATGTCATGCGGATATTGGATATTGTTAAATAATTTTTTTTCTTCAAAGGTAACTATTTTGATAATGGATATAGTTGTCATAAAGAAAATTCAGAATCTATGATCTATATACCCATTTATACTCTCAGGTTCTTGAGCAATGAAATATTTTTATCCTTATAAGTTTGACTCATATTAAGTACAGAGGAGAATTGATGGAAAAGGAATCTAAATTAAAATTTAGAAATGAATTTCTAAGGAAGATTACCTAGTGAGTTGTATTTGGAAAATAAAAAAGATCAACTAGGTTAAATAGATATAAATAGAAAATACACATAAGAGAAATAACATTGTAATTTCAAAATATTCTACAAATTCCAAGTCATTTTTAATTTTTATTTTCTTAATTGTAAACCTTTTCATAGTCAAAATAATTGTAATGTCTACTCTGGTTTCAGTTTTGCAGATGATAAACAACCACTGCTTAAACCCTGTAACACTCTGAAATTTTACTAATGATGCCATTACATTTTGAAGAAAGGATATAAGTAAATTCTGTATATATTAAACATGAATCAAAATTTTTGTATATTAGTAGTAATTATATTTACACTTGAAAGACAAGAACAACCAACTCAGTTTGCAATTCCTCTGTATAACGTTTTAAAATGCTATTTTCAAAGAGATTTAATACTTTTTTTCCTATAAGAGTACTGACGTGGGAGTTAAAAACTCAAAGAAATAAAAAATTCATAAAAGTTGCTTAAAGTAAGCTCCTACAAAAGGTTCAGAAATTTTATTTCACATCTTAATAAGTGATCCATTAGTTAACTCACAAAATAAAAGCTATTTTTGTAACTATAAATTAATCTATTTTGATAGACATTTAGCATGAATCTAGGGTTTACTCAAATAAAAAATATTTTCTTCATAAGGCATGTTCATTACTATTAGAATTTTTAAACTTTGAGATTGAAAATATTTTGGCTCCTTGTAGCATAAGTCATTCATGCATCCTTGCGTGTGACAAATATCTAATTATATGCCACATTACTATAATATCAAGTTATCATTTTTCCCATAGGATGATAAAAATGATCCTAAATTCTAAATATTTGATAGGTCTTGATTTTCTAAAAAAATTCTGTTAAAAATAAATAAGCATGTGTTTACATACACATTTTCATTAACCCAAAATCTTCTACATGATTTGAATGATACTATAGAAAATAATATATTTTAAAGCAGGCTGTCTCATACATTAGATTTGAACAATAATCTTTCCATTTGGGTGAGGCTTAAGTGATTAAAAACAATAGTTTTAAGAGCTTGAAAAATTTTAACAGCTATTTGTAATCTTACAAAACATTAACGTGGCTGCTTATTTCACATTTTTTTTTATGGACAATTGATTTGAATTAATCATTTGAAGCACTCCATATAAATTAAATCATAGAGCAGAAAAGATGCTCAAACTTATAATCTTTGGTATTTAACATACTTTTTAAATGTCAGATTCTAATATAAAGCACTAACTATGTGAATAGCATAGCTTATAAAATGTATAGAAATTCTCTCATTCATCCTAGTCTGGACCCTAGTAATCCAATCATTTTGATTACCAGTCCTTAATCTGAGATGTTTTCTGAATGATACACTACTCACTATCAATGAACCATTAGTTCTCACACCAGTTTGATTTGCTTAATAATTATGCTTAATAATACAAAATAATAATAATGGTCTATTAGATTCAGAGAAGTGAAAGGCATTGGATCTATTTCCCTCAAATCTTTATCCTAAAAGAATCTAATTCATTAATGCTAACAAATTATTTAGTCCTGCATTCTCCAGAATTTTAACTGGAAAAGCAAAATTGGCAGCATACCAAAGCACAGTTCTCTATTGTATATATTTTCAAATGAAAAAAGCAAATCAATATGAAACTTGCATTTTTACCAATGATATATAAATCTATTATGATGTTTTCAATTCTAGATACACTAGATAGTTTTTGTTTGTTTGTTAGGCATTTTAGCTTTAAAGAAAATAAATATATGGTGAAAAAGAAACATATTATATTTTCTTTTTTTCTAAAATAATATTAATATGTAAACATAAACAAGCATAATTTTGGCACGTGAATATATAGGTATGTATGTGCATGTAGTAACACTATATACCTATACATTAGAAATTTTATAATATATTCTAAAATATTTATTGTAAATTAGTGGAATTTTCTTGTCTACTATCCATGAATATTTGCCTTTGCATAAAAGTTTTCATATCATTAAATAATTAATAAAAGCATATTAGAAAACCTTTTTAATAAGAAATTCAGTATGTTTAAATGTGAAAAGATACCTTAGGCATCACCTTGGATGAATTTTTGAGAAAATGATCTCATGTAGTACTGTAGTCTTCCCACAACCGAAATCTCACTATATGTGGTTTCATTTACCCATGGTCAACAGTGGTTTGAAAACATTAAATAGAAAATACCAGAAATAAACAATTAGTAAGTTTTAAACCTCATACTGTTCTTAGTAGCATGATGAAAATCTCCTGCTGTCCTGCTCCAGCCTTCCTAGGACACGAATCATTCCTTTGCCCAGGGTAGCTATGCCGAATATGCTACCCGCTCCTTAGTTCCTTACCAGCAGTCTAGGTTCAGATACTTTCAACATCTCAGTGCTTGTTGTCTAGTAACCCTTATTTTGCTTAACAATGGCCCCAAAAGCACAAGAGTAGTAATGCTGCCAGTTTGGATATGCCAAAGAGAAACCATAAAGTGTTTCCTTTAAGTAACAAGGTGAAAGTTCATGACTTAAGGCATTTTATTATCTCACATCATCACAAAAAGTGTGAGTACAGTATAATAAGATATTTTGAAGGAAGGGGTGGAGACCATATTAACATAACTTTTATCACAGTATATTTTTTAAATGTTTTATGTTATATATATATTAGCGCTGTAAATCTCTTACTAGGCCTCATTTATAAGTTAAACTTTATCATAGGTATTTCACATAGCAAAAAACATAGTGTATATACAGGGATTGGTACTGCCCACACTTTCAGGCACTCACTGGGGATCTTCTAAATAAGAGAGAACTACCATACTTGTGACTGGCAGTTTTATTCCGGAGAGGAGAGTAAATCATGTTCTATAAGACATATATTTTATTTGTACTTCACTGACTCTATTAAATTTGGTTCCTATTTTTTTATATTTCTCTTATTATTTTAGCTGCTTGATATTTCTATTCATAGCATCTGTAGAAATATGATTGAGTAAAATATATTGAAAGAAACATTTTGGTATACAATTGAAATGAGGCTGATATTGTGTTCCTTTTTTAGCTTTTTAATAACAAGAATTTGTTATTTGTATTTTATTTGTATTTGTATTTTAATTCTTCAGAATATTAATAATGCATGCATTCTTTTGACTTTACTTTGTACAATAATATATCTGATGTAAAGTATACAGAAATTTATGACAAGAGTATAGTTCATTTTGTTTAGAAAAGCCACAGAATTTCAATTTAAATATACCTAATAAATCTTAATATAATAACTCTACCTTAATTTAATATCTATTTTAGGCTATCTTTAATCAAAATTCAATTGAAACTGCCTTAAGAAAGAATTTTTGTTATAAATTCTTTTATATAAATATTTGGGACAGAACATCAATATTCTTGAATAATTTATTTCTTTATATTAGTAAACATAGATTGGATATAAAATTGAAATATGAACTTCCATTACAAAATAAAATTATAAAGCTATTTAGTTAAAATTATTGACTAGCAATACATTAAGAATGCATTAGATAGCATTTAGGAAAGTCGTTTTTAAAGTAATTGGATCTCAATTCATGTATGCCTATTATTTATGAATTTTTAAATATTATACATCATGAATAAACATGACATTTAAAATAATAAATTATTCATATGGATTAAATGGTAACATTGGCAAAGTGCTACACTACACTCTTAATGAAGTGAAGTAAATTAAGAAAACTAGACTCTTTGTTGTCCAGAAGTAGCCTCATGTGGCATATAAATGTTTAAATACATTTCTGTGGGATTCACTTTCTTCTATTATTTTTCTTGTTCTCATTAACTTTTTATCTATTATAATTTGTGTCTGTCCTTTGTTTTATTTTGTTTCAGCATGTAAGATCTCAGAATGGTGAAAAAATTAGATGCTCAAAATATAACTTAAATTCATTTTTGACTCTTTTCATCAGACCAATTAGCCAATAAATCTTGTCAAACTATTCTTGGAAATTTTTTTACAAGAATAGTTTATTTTTTAACTATATTTTTGATATCAATAAATATCAAAAATTTATTGATATTTTTACATATTTTTATGTATTTATTGATATTGATATCAGTAATTATTTATTGGTATTGCTAGCATGATGGTTAAAAACAATTAGCATATAATTATACTATTACAATAACGGTCACTTTCTTTCTATGTCTGCATACTAAATAGATATACATACAAATTGTTTACAAGAAAATGTTTAAGGCCTTTAACATGGAATTCCAGACATCCTAAATATACCATTCAAACTTATCTTTTGCTATTCTTACACATAAATATTCAAATACTGAGAGTTTTACAATACCATACTGTCTTACTTCTACAACTTTATTTATGATTTTCCTTTTTATATAAACTCAGACATCTTTATCCCTTTACATACAAATAGTGTCCATCATTTAGATCCTCCACTTACATTTTCATTATGACAAATATTGTTATACCAAAGAATCAAGAATTATGGACAATAGACTTTTTCTGCAGTTAATTAGGTTGGGAATGATCTAAAATACCAGAAACTATTTCGTTTATCCTCTCTCTAGATGTTAGTTCTTTCTACATTAAATAATATCTTGATCCATTAATTTTCCCTCTTAACTCTTATATACTGTGTTTCTCTTCCCTAGATTATATATCTTAAACCATTTAAATAGTAAAACCAGTGACATATTCAAGAAAACAATAAGAACATTACATAATAAATTTTAAAAATGTATTGCATATCATATAGTCTCTATCTCTTTGCATTGCTTATATCTCTCTATGCACATATAGTCACATTCTCTAAATAAAATAAATAAATAATGCCACCTGCCTCTGCTTTTTTATGCATCATATGTATTTCAACTATTGCCATCTGGTTTATTACTTCAAAACTAAACCTAAACTAGCTGTCAAATTAAAAACCAACAGGAACAAAGGAGACCTTTTAAATATTCTTCTCATTGAAACATTGTTCATTTTATATTGTTTTAAATTCCATTGTTGAAATTCTTGCTTTCTATGCTATTAATGACACCCTCCTCTCTGGTTCCTTTTTTATGACTTTGGATTCTTAAGGATTCTCTTCCTCCTGCTGCAACATACATTCCATACCCCAATCTTACATAGAGTCTTACCCTATGTCATGGGTATGTGGTCTTTTCTAAATTTCTGTTTTCAATGGCCATCTACATGAATCTTTGTTGCTTATTTAATTCTCTTTTTATTTCTAGACATATTGTCCTGTTAATGTATTTTCTTATCACTTTTAACTCATTATACAAAATGTCTGAATTCACTGTTTTTTGCCAAACTTGCCCCCCTGTGTATTTTTAATATGACCACCATAGACATATTTCTTAAAAATAGAAAACTATTCAATACCCTAAGCTATGAGTATTTTCTGTATCTCTCACACCTAAGGAGTGACAATTTCCTCTAGAAGTCTCTCACTGTTTTCCAATCACATTCTCTCTGCTTAAATTCAGGAAGTCACCACTTATGTTTTGTAATATCCTCCTGTTTTCCACTTCCTCAGTCTCAGCTCTTGACTTTGCAATAAATTTGTCATTTCTTTCCATGGCATGCAAGCCCTTTCTTGATCGGAATTATGTCTATGTTCCCACCCAATCTCTGATGATTTCTTACAGTCACCCTTAAAACTTGGTTATAGAAATATTTGTAGCCTACTTGGCTGAATTTGCACATTTGAAAAGTTTTTTCTTCTCTTTGCAATCTGGCAAATACAGGTATTCCTTAAAAGTCAGTTCAAATGGCAACCTCAGTGGAGAACTTCTACTGTCCTTCAAACTGAGAAGTCCTTCCTCTGTACTCCCAAGGTATCACATTCATCTCTATTAAAGCAATTTTAAATGACATTTATAGAGCAATATTCTATAGAAATTATTCTTGAGGGAAAGCCAAATAGCCAAAGACTCTTTTGGGACAGTTTTCAAATTTGAACCTCACACACACACACACACACACACACACACACACACACAAGTACACACAAATACAACTTATCTTACCACTAAGCAGTCCCAATGCTTACTTATGGCATTGCCATAATTTTTTTTTTTTTGGTCTGGCCTCTAATGATCTACAAAAATAGAGCTGGATTATAATTATCCTTGTTATATCAGCACCGAACACTGTTAGTGAGATATAAAGTTATTATTGATTGAAGAATGAATGAATACATACATATCTGATATTCACTCAACAAGTATTATTTTAAATGACTAAACTACTGATGTTCACCAAACAAATAAATACATTAATACATGAATAAGTGAAGGCAATAAAATCAATGAAAAAATTTACTTTGATTTCTTTCTCATCTGATATTTTACCATATTTATAGTCTGTCATTGTGTTGTGGCTATTGCCTTCTATGTTTATTTAGGTATTCTACCTAAGTAAATTCATCTGCCTAACTAGATTATATTTCCAGTGAAGAAAGAAATAGTGCCTTCTACAGTTATTTCCACAACACTTAGGAAAATGCAATGCACACAAAGACTTATTGAATCACTAATATAAAACCAAATGCCTTATATATTTTAATTTAATTATTTAATCAACTTTTGTAATTAATTTTGTGATATATATTCCTTAAAAAATAGAATGTTATATTTTCCTGGGTGAAAAAATTACCATTATAGCAAAGTATAACCAAATATGAACCAAAAGAGAGACAAAGTATTTGTTTCTTACTATAAGGTTGAAACTGTTTTCATTTGCTGGGTTCTACTGTTTTGCTTTATTTTCTTCTGCGGGGTGGAACACACCAGTAACATTTATTAAAGCAGTCAAATAATTTTAATATGTCCTTAATGTATTTGATGCATCATACATGGGTAATACTTTAAATAGCACCAGAGAGTTAATCAGATGTCTCAGATTTATAAATGGAGAAATTAGGAAGATAATGAACTGATAAATCAGTAATAGACCTTTTATAAAGACTGAGACATTCTGACTCTCTCCATTAAGATTTGTATCTCCTTAAAAGAAAACTATTTCTTAAAATGAAATCCTCTGGAACTTAATGTAACCTATTTCCGAAAACAAAATTTTAAATGATAAATAAGTGGTAATAAAATAAAGGTTCTATAAAAAGATAATATAATATTTTTATTTTATTAGATATTTTACAGAAAGTAAACAAAATATGTTATTGATTAACATCTGTGTATTTTCCAAGGTAGCATTAATATATTAACATCATTGAGTTAAGAGAGACACTGCATTTGCTAAAAACATAGCATATACATGTACAATATAAAGTGATCCATTTTTGTATTAAAAATAAATGAAAAGAATTCCAGATTTATTCCACATATGTCGTGCTGAAGTAATTTTAATTATCTTTTGACATTTAATTCTGCTGAGATTAGTGCATTTTATGTATCATTGTGTGGTGTTCCAGCATTACACAGCAAAAATTTAAAGAAGAAGATTTTTATATCATTTTTATTTGATTACTAAGGTATGTTTAAAAAATGATCCAGAATGAACAGAAATATAAGTAGTTAGAATAAAAAAAGGTTTAAAGTAATCAAATTTGTATTACGAAGTTTCAGAAAGTACATTTCAAAACTTATTAACAAATATAAAAAGTGTTTACATGAACATTGATATAAGGTAAAAGTAGAGATTTTAATATGAACTAATTTGACAAGTGAGCAAAATCTAGTGAAAAATAGAAAAAACTAAAAATGTAAAAAAGCAGCAATGGAGTTACATAGACAATTAATTAAATATTTGAAAATAAATATAATCAAAAAATTATCCATGAGTATTAAGACTATGCATCTGGCACCACAAAGGTTGAAACTTGTTAATGGTTTAATCAGTGCAAAAATTGCTGAATACAACAAAAATTACTCTTTGTTCAGAGCAAAGATATCAAGGAGAATAAATTGAACTACTGTTTAGGAGAATAAATTGAACTACTGTTTGGGTAAATGTTAAAATACTGATTTGGTAGGTATAGCCACTTCTATGATTTGGTAGGTATAGCCACTTCTATAATTTAGTTATATGTCTTATGAAATGGAGAAAGGAAAGCAACATTTTTTTAAAAGTAAATATGTTAGTGGTTGCCCCGGGGCTTATAATTAGCATCTTAATTTAAAAGTATCGGCTTGGATTAATTTAACTTAATTTCAGTGGTATTCTCAAACTGCCTCATTATTTCTCCACCTCTTTCTTTGTGCTATTATTGCCATAACAGTTACACATTTACGCAATAGAAGTTCATTAAGAAAATGCCATGATATTTCTTTATGCTGTTATTTTAAACATTAAGTAGAAGAAAAGTTAAGAGAATTACATTTATTCTGTATTTTAACTTGCATGTGTAATCATCATTGGTGTTCCTTATTTATGTGGATACAAGTTACTGTCTAGTGTCCTCCCATCTTGAAAATCTCAATATTTCTTGAGCTGGTTGCATAGTAACAAAATTACACTGTTTCAGTTGTTCTATGGTAGTCTTAATATTTTCTTAATTTTTGAAGGA
Source organism: Cynopterus sphinx (assembly GCA_030015415.1). Taxonomy (NCBI): domain Eukaryota; kingdom Metazoa; phylum Chordata; class Mammalia; order Chiroptera; family Pteropodidae; genus Cynopterus; species Cynopterus sphinx. The sequence continues at coordinate 14,466,463 of CM057379.1, forward strand.
TAGTTTTACTGGATACAGGATTTTTTATTTCCCATATTTTCCTTTCATATTTGGAATAGGACAATCTATGGCTTCTGGCCTTCATTATTTCTCATGAAAATAATACCTTACTTTTTGTGAGAATCACTTGTACACGATGGTCATTTTTTTTTTTATGCTGCTTTCAAGACATCCACTAGGATAAGTCCAGGTGTAAATATCTTTATATAATTTGGAAATCACTGAACTTCTTGAATATGTAAATTAATATTTTTCATCAAATTTGATAAGATTTCAGTCATTATTTCTTGAATATCTGCTCTGCTCCTTTCTGTCCTGCCTAAGCTTATGTTGGTATGCCTGATGGTGTCTAATAGATCTCTGAGTCTCTGTTTATTTTTTTCATCATTCTCTCTTTTTGTTATCCATATTAAATGATTTCAACTGACAAATCTTAAAGTTTGCTGATTATTTTCTTTTTCTAGATTATATCTATTGTTGAGCCCTTCTAGTGAAGTTTTTATTTCAGTTATTTTACTTTTTATCTCCAGAATTTCTTTTTGGATATATATAAATACACATATAATATCTCTTTATTAATATTCTTTATTTTATGAGACATCATTATCACATTTCCTTTAATTTTTAAGATATGGTTGTCCATAATTTTCAGAAAATATTCCTAATAGCTGATTTAAAATATTTGTCTAGTAAATTCAGCATCTACATCTTCTAAGGCAGTTGTGCCCAATACTCCTATGAGAATCTAATGCCTGATGATCTGAGGTGGACCTGGGGAAGCAACACTAGCGCTGGGGAGAGGCTGCAAATGCAGATAAAGCTTCACTCACTAGTGCACGGCTCACCTAATGTGTGGCCAGGTTTCTAAGGGACAGGTTCTACTGATTTTTTTCCTATTTATGGGCTATACTTTCCTGTTTCATTGAACATTATCACAATATTTTGTTGAGAACTGGTTATTTTAGATAATATAATGTAGAAACTCTGCAAATAAGCTTCTCTCAACTTAGATTTATTGTTTCTGTTCCTTTTTGTTACAATCGCAATTGCTGCTGCTATCATCTGTTTGTTTAATGACTATTATTCTTTGACTAATACTTTAAGGTCTATTCTCTGTTGTGCGCAGCCCCTCAAGTCTGTTCAGCTTTCTGAACAGAGATTTCCTAAATGCCTTGAACCAATAACCCGCTTTCCATTTGCTAAAAGCTTTATGTTTATGTTGATCAAACCCTTCAAAACTCCAGTAATTTACAACTCTGCTTTAGCTTTCACTTTTTTGTTGTTGTTCAAAGTCACAAGATCAGCTAGAGATGAGAGATTAAGGCTGCATAGATATTTACTGAGGCATATACACATTACCACATATAATTATGGCCTTCGAGATCACTCAGATTATGTCAAAATTTATCCAAGCCCTCCAGGACATCTTCAAATCCTCTTATGTTTTAGCAAGTCACTTGATTGTCTCAACTGCTATTATAGCCTCACACAGATGAGATGTTAAAAACTGCTGGTCATCGTTTTTATCAAGCACCCTAAAAAGTTATGGCTTTTCCTGTTTATAAGCTCTGAGTCAAGTCAAATAATGACAATACCCACCAAGTGAATTTCTTTTCTCTTTAGGGAGCTGTTTGATGGACATATTGGTATCAGTGCTTGTTAATGAGATTTTTAGCAGCTCAAAACCTGTCCATCCCTCTCCAGTGTCTACAGGGCCACTGGTTTTTACTATTAGCATGGGCAAGAGGCTGCTGGTTTGTTCAGGCTATTGTAGAGATGAGGAGAGGAGATGGAGAAGAGGTCAAACTACAGTGCAACATAGTTTGCTGTTCTTACAACAATCCAGCAATTTTGGCGGTGCCGTTTTTGTATAATGGCTACTCAGAGTTCTGAAAGACTTTTTTTTTAATTTCGAGAGTTCCTAAAAAGTTAGTTTTAACAATTATTGCCAGTGTTTTCATTACTTTTGTGAAACAACAGATATTCAGACAGCCTCACACCTCCAGTCTTGAATTCTTATCTTCATATATTGATGTCTTGGGATATATTTTTTTAAAATCTCTCTTGTTATCTTTGCTAGTGTCATTTCTTCTCCATACTTTATGTCTCCAAATAAATTTATTTTAGATGTGGTATTATTATCTCTATTTCTCTTACACATACTTCTTTATTTTCCCTTCTGTGTCTCATACATCATTTTTTAATAATTGCAGTTAACTCTATTTTAGTTTATTGTCTTTTTATCTATATCTAATCTTTTAATATTAACATTTGAATTTCAAAGTTGTGTAATACATTTCAGTTCTAGAATTATTTATGTGTGCATCTCTGTGTGTTTAATATAACTACATCTGGAAATTTTAGTTCTCTGAAAAATATTTTTTAAATAATTTTACATTTTGAATATAGTAATGACCATTGGATTTCTCTCATACTAAACACTTCTTAAAATTCTGGTTTTATGGATCTGGTATTGTTATCTTTCACTTCTGTTTAGCCATTTATAGTGTTTGTGTGTACACTCACTGTTTTTCTGTGTTCATAAAATTGTACTTTAAAATAATTTTGAAGGAATTACTTTTAAACTAAGATTTTTGGTAGGATTAATATTTGCATATGCCATATACTGGTATGTGAGCTGCTTAAAAGTTTTTTTTTCAGTTTTAATTTTCTTGAATAATCAATAAAATGTGGAAACAAGCTAAAAGTTTATGGGAGGGCTGGCTTTCTTCCAACTTACACTCATTCTTCTCTGAGTTTGTCAGATTCCCAGTGTTTGTCAGGCCCTATCCTAGTCTTCAAGTTTATTATGTTGATACTCAGAGAAATTTCTAAAAGAGTAACTCTGAGTTATAACTGTAAATTCTAGTCAAACAAATTTTCTCAGAGATTAGAAGTGTGGCTTTTTAAGCATAAGAGTGCTTGTCTTTACTTGATGCTGACCTGATACTACCTCATTGTCTGTTGACTCAGTGATAACATTTTAATCAATGTATTAAACATGTATCTTATCCCTTTAATTGTCCATAGTGGTAGGGATGATCCAAGCTAGATTTTTGTAGGAAAAGAAAAAAGTATTATATAAGATTCTAGAGTAACTTTCTTTGCATATATATTTAGCAAATACTATAAGATAGATTTTTCCCCCTAAAATTTGTACATTGAAGCTTTAAACACGAGTACCTCAATGTGCCTCTTTTTAAAATTGTGACCATTAAAGAAGTAATTCAGGTAAAATGAGGCTTTTAGGGTGAACTGTAATTCAATCTGATTACTCTCCTTATAAGAAGTGGATTTTAGGACACACAGATAGATTTACACAAGTGTGCACATGCAGCAGAAAGTCCATGTGAGAACACAGCAAGATAGCGGCCATCTATAAGCCAAAGAGAAAGGCCTTAGAGGCAAACAACCCAAAAGGCACCTTGATTTTGAACTTCTCATCTCCAGAACCGTGAGAAAATAAATTTGTATCATTTAAGCCACACACTCTGGGATATTTTGTTATGGCAGCCCTCACAAACTAATTCAGTAAAAACATTCATTTTATGTTGTTTGCTGGATAAATTATAATATTTGCAGTTTTTGTCTTAATCTGTTGCTTCTTATACCTGCTGGTTCTGTGCCAGTTACTATTTCTTTCTTGTGTGCCTGATCCTCTTTGACACAGTGATGGTTAAAGCAGTTGAAAAAGTAAGAAAACTTTTAAATTTAGGATGAAGAGACCCGACTACATAAAGAAATTACTATTCCTTTCAAATCCCTAGTGAAAAAAATCAATGAAAGAACAATCTTAAATCAATTTTGATACTTCACCTTTGCAAGCCCCAAACAATAGTAGTAGTAATAATAATAACAGCAAATATTCATAAAGGCTAGATTATTTAGAATTTATCCCTTTCCCTTTTTATCCCTTTTTTAGCTCATTATAGGCAATGTCCTGCATTTGACTATTTATTTTATGGGAATGTTTAGCTTCATTTTTTATTTTTTAGTAGTTCAAAATGACCAGATTAGCAAACTCTTGTGACCAAAATGACTTCTATACTTTACATAAATTAACCATAGTATGGATAATTCTATCTGTTTGGTTCATTCAGTGTCTTTAATACACTTTAAATATTTTGGAAAACTATTTTAGTTTTATTTGTTTACAGGAGGAAAGTTAGTTTATTATCTCACATACCGTTATTGGAAATGGGAAGCATTCATTCTATTGTCTTTTAACTGATCTTTCTCTACTCTTTTATAAATCCTACTCTCATAATTTTTTTTACTCTAGACTTATTTTTCATTTACATTTTTATTATTTGTTCTCATTATTGAGACCTCAGATCATACATACATATACATATACATATGTATGTATGTATATATATATATATATATATATATATATATATATATATATATAATTTATCTTTGTCTAATCATTTTAAGTCCCTGTAACTTTCAGCCTTCTTTGTACCATGGCTCTTACAAAGTATAGATCAATCATAGATTATATATACTCACTTTATGTAATTTCACAAAGTCATTCCTCAATGACTTTAATATTCATCTTGACCCTTTTAAAACTACTAACCCTTAGTTTCATTGCTCTCCATCTCCATTCTCTATTGGCCACCCAATATTATTGTTCCATATTGGACCATATTACATCAAGGCATGTTTTTTTCTTCCTGCCAAACAAAAAATTCAGTATGATGGGACAGTAATTCTAAATTAAGATTCTTGCCTAAAAAAAAAAAGTAAAATAATAATTAGATTTCTTAAATTTCTTAATATCCAAAATCAATAAAATTATATTTCACTCATGTTTATTTGTTTAAATATATCTATTTTAACAAAGCTGTTTACTTCCTCTTAATTAGAAAATCACTCTTAATTATGCATCCTTAGTAATTGGAACACATACATGTAGCAGATGCTGTGTTAATAAGTATTTTTAACATTGTTGGTTTTCCTCATTATCTACAAGCATGATGTATGTCCTGGCTATTGAGCAGATTCTGCTTTTAAGTAGTTTATTTAGCTCTGTTTTAAGCTAAGTGAAGGGTTTAAAGAAGTTCCATATTCAAGGAATATGCAATTTTGTGTCAAATCTAGTTTTAGAAATTATAGGTTTTTTTTTTTACTGCAACATCTGTAGGTGTCAGATCATGTTGACATTTTAGCATGTGGTTCTTGTTTTTTATTATGGAAACCTATAATTAAGTTATTTATCAGTTTAAAAGTTTTGGATGAATCAACAACTTAACAAAGTATTAAAATGTCATAATTTATCATGGTATGAATTCCATATAGAGAAACCACAATTTGGTTTATGCACATAGTAGGTGAGGAATTTATTACATAAGGCAATACACTAATAATACTGGGTCTTAAGCATCCGTTGCCACATTAACTTCATATCTCATATGGTATGATTGCCTCAGTTCCTAAGTGGGGTTAAAATTGAGTATCCATAATGAAATTGTGAATTTCACAGGATGACAAACTGTTTTTTTATTTCTCTCTTCTTTGCTAATCTTGATGATATAAATATATACATACTTAAAGGGAATCAAATATTTCAGGTACAGCCATCATCCATTTGACCAGAAAGGACATCTTTAGAAAACATTATTAGGTGCCTGGTTTTTGTACATCACAGCAGTAATGAGAGATATTTTTAATGAATTAGGACTGAATCAAAAGAATAGGACTAATTAGAACAAGTGAGGCACTTTGAAATTCTAACTTAAACAATAATAATAATTATAGAAAACTCTAAAATAAGTTCATCTGCATTATATAATATTTCCAAAATAATTGTAAATGGTACATGAAAGCTATTGTCTAAACAAGCAGATTTTATATATTCAAAACTAATTTATAGAATAAGACTACTTAATTACATTTAATTTTTATTAATATATTTATAACATACTCCCTTTTCCTCACTCCATAAAAAGATTTTTTTAACATGAAAATAAAGCATTATCTTCTTGTCGTATTGTTCTCCCCTTTTAATAATTTAATGTTTTATTGTATTAAAGTGGTATATAACATGATTTTTGCCACAAATATTAATAAAAATTGAATAAGAAAATTTTTTTCTTAAAATAAATAGAGAATAATATGTGACAAAAACAGTAACTTTGTGCTAAACATTCTGAATTCTGTAGAATATCTAAGCCAGGCCAAATTATAGGATATTTGAACATTTTTAATGATTCTTGACTATCCTCCACTTTATAATTTAACATGTGGGCACAGATGCATATTAAGCAATGTGTATTAAGCAATGTTCCATTTATATATCACTTTCAAATATTCTGGTGCTTCTGGGGATCTCGAAGTGGCTCATGACTCTATGAAATCATGAATTCCTCAGACTTGTGTTTACTCTCAAATTTAAATCCATTTACTCAACTTGTTTAGTTCTACATTCAAGAACCCTACTGAGAAAATTAAAAAAAAAAAAAACCCTATCGAGTATGTATTATTCTTTATTTACTTGTGAAATATAATTACATATTTGTTACCTTTTCTGTCCAGACTATCACTGGTGAACATTATCAAGTTGCCCCTTTACTGTACAATATGAAATAAATTGATAGTCCTAATAATGTTACTCAGGTACCCAGCAAACCCCATAAGAACATGTCTATACCTATAAAAATGAATCACCTTTCTAACAAAAGCTTGAAAATCAGAAATACCTTGAGTCGCTCAAAATAATTATTCAAAATGAATTTTAGCCCCATGATCAACTAGCATAGTTACTTTAGGACTGTTGTTATTTTTTACAAGTTAAAATGTGAATATTTTGTTCTCCTCATCTGTCAAAATATAAATTTTAAATAGAAGTACATTTGAAAAAACAATAAACATAATGACAACAATGTTTCACTCTCATATCTTCCTCTCTTCTCTAGTTTCCCATTTTTCTAAATCATCCTCTTCTAATTGCAACTTGCAATCTATAAGTATAAATTGATCTTGTTGATTATCCACAACTAATTGAAAACATAAACAAAGGAGTCTAGATTAACAGAGAGTCCCTGATGACCTACTGGGCATATCAGTAAATTTTGATAGCTAGAAAAAGTGTCAGTAAACCATTTTCATGTCACATATTTTTTACATTATTTTTATAAATACTTTTGTGTCACAGTATTATTTTAGTACACCTGTGGTTTTATGTGTCTTTGTTAATCATGATAGATTACTCATAGGTATGTCATGCGGCAGGTTTTAAAGTCTACAATATAAGAAGGTCTTTTTAAACTCAGAATGTGAAGAGAGCTCATGCATTAGTATAAACTCATCATGCCTCCATTACACACATATATGCATCACTATATCTGGGGTTGGATGTTGCAAGAAATTTTAAAAAATTTTAGTAACAATACTGACAGCAGAAATAAAACCACATAATTTTCCACACAGGATAGACCCACGATTACCTGCAGTCTTGTAAAAATTATTCATTGTGTTTTGAAAACCTTAATTCCCAAATCACAGTTTACTTAATACCAAAATTTCATCATTTTTAAAGTTATTAATAGTTTTATTTTACTTTATACTCTCTCCCTTTCCTGTACATACTCATTATTGTGGTTGTCAATTACCTTCTTAACTGTATGACTTTAATACAGGTAGCTCTACTATTAGCAAATTGCTCAGAAGCTGCTAATAGCTCTCAAGAGAGCACTTGTCTCACCCTGGATCTCCCACCTTATCAAAAGGTCACATTAATTATATCACCCTTACTGCGAGGAAATCAACATGTCAGTCAGAGGGCCTCACAATTGTGCTTCAGGTAGAACATGAAGAGCGAATTGGTTATATTTAGTGTCCCAAAGTAGTCCATTTACATTTAGCTCTTGTAAATGCAATTAACACAAACGAAACAAGAAAGCATATACGTACTGGTTTACTTTTTTGACACATGTTGATTTGATATTATTTTATGTTTATAGTTGTGAATAAAATATCAGATGTTGATTAAAAATAGTTTTAAAGAATCCTTGTAAAATGGTTTCAAAAGGGCAAAGGTTTCATTGTGCAAGTCGAGAACTTTCATTTATCATTTGAATTTTACACATAAATTCTGCACATAAATTGATTTCTGATTAATTTGGATTAATGTTCAATGACCTCCATATTCTTGGTATCACAGCTTAGGAACTGATTCTGAGAAAAGGCCAAACAGTGGTAAGGAAAACTACAGGAATGTTAGTGTCTAATTATTATTACTACATTTTATCTGTGTAGCTGGTTTCTGTTTATTTTTTTTTTAAAGGATTCAATGTGCTATTGTACCAATTTTCCTAGTCAATATTATTCTACCATTAATACATTATCTTCCATGCAAACAACAATTATCACTTTGTTTATTTGGAATAGTAATTGCTGTAATGACCTATTGATAATATGAATTGAGAATCATACTGAGATTTACAATTCTTTTGCATTATATTGGTTAAATAATGAACTATGTATGTATCATGGTCCCAGTATTATATAGGAAGCATACATATTTTAGGGAAATTTAAAGATATTTTTTCTTTTTAAAGGGACCATGTATACAACTGAGGATAAGTAAGAAAAACAATAAAAAGTAATACAGTCTCCCTGGTAAGCCCAAAGAGACTACAGAAAAGAGCAGAAAGCAGTTGTTGTGACTATGAGCCTGGAACACAGTAACCGCAGAGAAGAAACCATGGGGTAAATACTTTCGTCTCAGTCTTCTCTTTCTTTCTAATGTTGAGTTCCCTTTTAGCAACACTTTCCTCAAAGCAGAAGTCAAGGGAGACCATAGATGTTGTCCATGTAGTTTAGCTTCCAGGGTGGATAGCAGAGTGGAAAAAAGTCGAGAATCGATCTGAAGAGTCAAAATAAAGATGGTGCTTTTGGAGATTTCATTCATTAATTTCTAATTGTCAACTGAGATGAACTATGACATGATATGGGGAAAATCTGATATGTGCAAAGAGTCAGGTAAGAGCAGAAAAGTCAGCAAGAGTGTAAGTGTTCTTTAAAAAAAAAAAGGAAAATAATTTAGAGAAAGTCAAAACTTTATAAAGGGCTTAAAAACTAGCAAAAAGAATTAAATATTTGGAAGAAAAACAGATTAGTAACTCTGAGCTTTAAGCCAGAATAAAACTTATTATCAAACACAAAAATTTAGAACCAAGATTGCTGAGGCAAATCTTTCTCGAGAGTACCAGTGGCAGGCTATTCCACTTAGGAAACTTATTAAATTACTAAATATCTCCCAGCCTAATTTTTCTCATCTATTAATTTATATCTAACAAAGTATAGGCATGCTTAGAACCTAGAACTGTAAGGTAAGAAGACGCAAATGAGAGTCCTAATTTAACCTTCATGTGAAGAATTGGTTGTTTATAAATATAAATATATACATTTAATTTCAAACTTATTTTTAATATACACTATTATAACACTTTCTTCTTCCCATATGCATTTCAAATTTAAAAACCATAATTATAACTTATCTGAAAATCTAATACTTGCAGGACATAGCTACACTAATTTTCACTGAACACTTAATTATATCCTAGATTAAATGACTTATACTTAATTTTGATGTATTAGACAATTTCCTTTACATGGTATCTTGAACCCAATTTTAAATGGAAATTTATTCATGATAACGTATTGTAATAATGTCTTTATTATTACAGTTAACCATTCAACATGAAGTACACATTACTTCCTACAGCCACATGGACACTAGTGTTGCCTTCTTGTTACTCAAATGCAATCTTGCCACAAAAGCAAAAGGAGAGAAAGCTCTATTAGCAACTCTTCTAGATTTGAAGAGGAGATTATGGTCTCTTAGAGTGACTTGTATAAATGCTTGTTGGACAATTAAAATTCAAATGTTTTATTTTTTGATTAGACAAGTAGAGAAACTAAAAAACAATTCCTGGTCTAAAATGTTTTTCTTATCAGAATGCTACTGAACCATAAAAAGCACCACTGTAGTAATTCTTAGAGATTAAATTACTATATTTTAAAGAAACTTTTAAAGTCTGTAGTCATGCCACCCTGAACGTGCCCAATCCCGTCTGATCTCAGAAGCTAAGCAGGATTGGGCCTGGTTAGTACATGCATGGGAGACCACCTAGGAAGATCAGTGCTGTAGGTGTTAAAAAATAAAATAAAATAAATATAAATAAATAAATAAAAATAATCTTTTAAACACAAGATGTATTATTGGAGAATAGGTATTCCAGTTAGGCACACTGATGTTATATTGATAGCGATGTTAGTTTGTAGTTTTTTCCAAATTATTCCGATGACTTATGTTTGAGACACAGGAAATAATTTTTATGGCTGATTCAGGAGGTGTTAACTGAAAGTTATAGATTGGTGGCAATAATGCACAAATTTCCCATAAAAAATGGTTTGGACTGGATAAACTGCATTAATTCATTAAAATTGTGCTCTGTTTATTAAACAAAGATTATGCAACTGACTGACCATCAGGAACATATGTGTCATGGAAGCTGATTTTTTAATTAAAGAGCTTAGATTTTGACTAGTGCTTGAGGTCTACACTCTCACTGTAACAATAATAGCATTTAGACAAATAAGAGGTACCATCACTTTCAAAGAGGAATTTAAAACTGATTGACAAACTAATCTTTATATATAACATTTGTGAATTATCCAAAATTTTACTGGGAAGGAGAAATTTGGAAATTCAATGTAGACTATAAAATCAAGAATTTTGGATACCGACCACATTGTTTTGATTTCAGCTATAACATTCACTACTTGTTTTGACCTTCAGCTTCAGTTTTTCAGTTGTTAAATGGAGATAATGGTATTATATCAATATTATAGTTTTGTTATAAAAATTCAATAGACTTTAATTCAAATAATAGTAGTAAATACTTATGTAACACTTATACTTCCAGTCAGTTCTAAGCTCTTAAATAAGTGTACATATATTTATCTATATTTATATAATTTATCTATATAAATAAATAATAATTCTAGCCATAGTACTAATCATTAAAATATTTATTTAGTGATAATTTATATATATAATTATATATTTGGTTAAAAAGTTTAGAATTGTGTCTAGAACTATGAGTGCTATGCAGATATTGGCTTTTTTATATTATCTGAATTACTATATGTTATCAATTTCTTATGTACATATACTTGAGAGTCAAGAGAAAAACAAATGAGAAATACAATAAATATGATAAGTATAATTTACAATTCCAAAATTCAAACAACACTGAAAAACTAAATTTTTTTCACAATGTATTTGACAATAACAAAAAAAAGACAACTTGAATTTATTTGTGGGTAAAGCCTGACCCAAATGAATTGAAGCCTGTTTAGAATCTTAATTTATATCACTTGGCTTGGCAATTCATGTTTTACTCCAGTAATATTAATATAATTGCTATCTTTTATTTAATATATATATATTTTTTCATACAGAGTATAATAACTGCCCACCATCACATATGTCAGAACTGGCATGTATAAGAGGTCGCTCTGACTCAGATTTTACACTTCTCAAATTATGTTACTTTCCAGAAAGAACAGATACAGAAATGGGTTACACTATTTATGATATTTTGCTATCATATTTGGAATTCGTTTAAAATATTCTGTTCACTTAAAAATTCATCTAAAATTATATAATTTAAACATTATTCTAAAGATATGTAAATTAAAATTACCATAAAATTTATGTTTTGTTTAGAAAATAGCATATTAAATAAATAGCATAAATATTACTCAGTTTCATTTGTTTAGTTGTTCTTTAATTACATGAACTTATTTTATATTAAATACTAATGATATACTTATATACAAAATGTATAAATTTTAAGTAATTTTTAAAATTTTTTATTATAGTTGACATACAATATTATATTAGTTTCAAGTGTACAGCACAGTGATTAGACATTTATATAACTTATGAAGCCATCACCCTGATAAATCCAGTACTCATCTGACACTATACATCTTCATTAGCATCCTACTGACTATGTTCCTTATGCTATACTCTTCATCCTTATGCTTATTTTGTAACTACCAATTTGTACCTCTTAATCCCCAACCCCATTCATTCATCTCTCACCACCCACTGGACATGTTTGATGTGTGTTTTTTATATGTGTGTTCATATTTACATATGAGAAGGAAATAAACTACACTTAAGCACCTACATCTGAAAAGATGTGTCAAGGAGTTGCTAAGATGTGTGATGTGTGTGTATTTAAAGACATAAAATTTAAATTTACCTGCTTGTGAGAATGATATCTAATTGTGTGTTATTCATTATTTTTCTACTTTTTTCTACTATTCATTATTTTTCTAGTATTCTTTTATAAAGGACTTTATTTAATAGGTTTTTTTATTTAAAGTTTTTATCTTAAAGCTTTATTTTTTTCTAACATAAACTCATTTGATAAAATGAGAAAGTTGAATGAATCTTCCACTGCATTTAACAGGATATAAGAAACCGAGTTAAAGCATTTTAAAAAGATATAATCATTTTGCATTGCCATTTTGAAAAAAAAATACAAACCCATTATTTTGTTTGCATTTAATTATATTTCTGCTCTGTCTCATTATTAGACAATAGTTTATTTGCAGATCAGACCAATCAAGCTAAGGCCAAGTAAATGTTTTCTAGCACCTGTGTTTTAATAATTTAAAAATGCTGACATTTAAAAATAGAAATATTTAATCCTGATGTTAATGGAATATTGAAATGTCATATCAGAAAGCTTTAGTCATTGAAGGTTTCCCAGGTTAACCATAATTTAAAAAATAAATTTAATGTAGTTATCCATGAAGAAACTGCTTTGACTTTTTTATAATCAATGTTTTATTTATGTAAATAAAATCGATATGTGTATTCTTTAAAAAATTATAAGTTAAAATATAATTCTCTCATTATATTTTGTTAATTTTTTTATAGAATATCAAATCATTTTAAATTTTAGAATGTGTTGATGACATAAGTCACAGTTGCCAGGGCTATATCAAGTAGCTGTGTTTAATGGGATATACAAATGCATATATATATCTATATATATATATAATACATACACATATATACATACATACATACCATAAAATTCTGCATAAAATACATACAAAATATATAAATCCAGACAATTTAACAGAAGAGTAAAGAGAATACAATGTAATAAAATAATGTATCCACTGTGTCATTCTAATTTCAAAACTTTTAACTACATTTTCTAAGTACTGGTAATGTTTTTCTGATCCTAGTGTCTTGGCAAAAACCCAGTGTAATTAAAATCATATTTTCCTGATATTTATGTTTACTTCATATTAAACTTAACATGGCTTTCCACTTTTTTCTCTCTACATTTCAATAAAAAAGTTTAAAGTGCGCACTGATATTGCTTCTAAAGTAAGATAAATGTTAACTTCCTCATTGATAAAGAAAAGCATTAATTAAATTAGCAAATCTTTTAAAAGCGTTTTATCAGAGAAATAAAGAACTCAAGTTTTAAAGTACAAAAACAGCACAAGGTCTTCACGTAGTTTAAAACTTTTTTTCTTAGGCCAGAAGTTAGAGGTCACTTAACTTTATCAAGGTCTAGAATTTCATTCTCGAATATAGTTGAAACTAATTCTGATAACTTAGAGTGTCCATCAAATTTTTACAAGAGACATGAGTTGAAATTACCTGTCATAATAATGAGTATTTATTAAAATGAATTTGGATAGCTTCTTTAATTTTAGATTTATTCTTTGTCTCCAACTTTCAATGTTTCCACATCACTCCCTATCAGATTTGTCTCCCTTCTATTTTTGAAAGCCCATGGCTTTGCCGTGGTCTAGTGTGAGTATTAATAGTCTTCCCAGCAGTTTTCTTTCTCTGGGAAACTGGGATATTTTTAAAGAAAATCACCATATTTTAACATCTTAGTAGGAATTCTGAAATAGGCATTAGGAGTTATAAGACATATTTTCCTAGTGTGCTAGATATTTTCTGTTTGTCCTTTTGGATGCCCTCTTTACTCTTTATCGTCTTTCAGGTGACCTGGACCACTGCCTTGAGTGTTAACGTCATTGAGCTTTCTTTTCTCTGAATCTCATCGGATTCAGTCAATTGGAAGAATCAGTAGGAAATGAGAAAATAAAAGAGAGTAAACCCCAGGAAATTCAGGACTTTTTTTTCACTTTTGGTCCTAGGTTTCTGTGTCCCTCTACGAGGGGTGACATCTCTTTTCAGATGACTTTTCTCATTCAAGTACCCTCTGCAGTTTAAGTGACCACTCCTTTCATCTTCCTCTGCTCCCTTTTGCTGCCAGCATCATGTACTTTACTATAACTTTACTACAACTTTGGAAATAATTCGTGTATTTAACTTTGATCAATTATCCTTTTTTATGGTCAGTCTTTTATTGACAAAACCTCATTGTTGCAACCACTTAAGAAAACCTGTGATGAATTAAAAAATAAAGTAAAATTAGTTAAACACATATCCACAGTAATTACTTTTACATGCTAACCTAAAAATGTTGGAAAATATATACATAAACTTGGTATTTTATGTTGAGAAATTATTATAGCTTTCAAATCGAAATCAGGAAAAATAGATGCTTGTTTTCTCATGTGTTCATTTGTCTTTTGAGGGCACGGTGCCCTGTTTTCATCTGTTGAATACTCAGTTTTGTCCTCCAAATATAATTTCCATCTTTATCTATCTGTGCCTTGAGAGGCTGATACATCATAATGTCCCATTTGAGCTCCTTGCCCTCTGGCTTCTAGTTGAAGTTGGTCAACAGATGACAATAGCAAGAGATGAGAAGGAATGAGAAATAATAGCTTGGAGTATTTATTCTTGCTGCTTCTTTCCTGCTGCTCCTCAGTCCTAAAGACAATAACAGTTCCCAATATTTCTAGATGCTGGAAACTTCACTGATTTTTTTGTGATGTCCTTAGCTCAACTCATACCTTTGTAACCATGTCCTCGATAAACATTATTTAATTGCCAATTTGTGTGTCATCTGTTTCCTGTAAGAATTTTGACAAAAATTCAGCATTCAAAATCTAACTTGTTACAGATTTATATATATAAATAGTGTCTGTACTCTATAATAAAGCAATTGTTTTAATTTTTTTATAGTAGCAGAATAGAAAATTTTTAACTTACAAAATAGACACATTTCCATAATCCACAGTCATTAAAACAATCTAGAATTTGAAATCACAAATTTCTTTGAATCTAAAATACAGCTATTTTAAAAAACAACAAACAAGAAAAACAGACAAAAATAGTGAGAGCTGAGAGTCATATATCAAGGGAGTGGAGGCCTGGAATATCTGTGTGTCCAGTAAGTCTATAAAGTCCCAAACTATATTTATGGTTAAGATTAAATTGATAATAGTGTCCCCATGTACTAAAAAATAATACCATTTGGACAATCTGTTATAGGGTCACTCTAGTCATATCATAAATTGTTTTAATTTGTTAGAAAATATGAAAAATATTTTGTATAAGTTAGAGCATTTTCAGGCTAAGGTAGTTGCTAAAGTCAAAAGTTGGATTTGTTAAGTAAGAAAGCTGTCAGAAAGTTGTTTTAGATGACAGAAATTCTTCTTCAACATGTACGAGTCCATAGCTTGGGATAAAATGTCTGAAAAGATAAATATTAATATCATTATTTTGTTAATTTTTATTTATTGAAAATAATTCTGCACCTTCTGAAGCATGCAATAAATTTTGATGTTAAAGTCTGTGAGCCACTAACTTTGTTTCATAAGGAGGTCGATTTTAATGGAAAATATAATTGTCTGTAGTAAAATTTCTGAGGATACAGTAGAACTGGCAAATGTTTTTAGTGAATATAAAATAATATTGTGTTTGGTGTGTGTCTCATATTAAAATATGCAGTGAATTAAAAGCTCAAATCCACTTTAAAAATTGATCATAAATTTCAACACCACTATATATGAACTTTGAACTTACTATCTTTTATAGGAAAAAATATATATAAACACATATAAACAAAAACCCTAGCATCCCTCCCATAGAAATGTTTGTCAGTACTTTCTGCCCTAATGAAGATTGTTTGTTAATGATCAGGCCCATAGAGACCATTCAGATTTGCTAAAATTGGATTTAGTAGCCCTTAGTAATAGAATCTGATTTGGAGGAGAGCCAATGTTCTTGATTTAACTCAGAAATAATTGTGACAAGTACCCTTTACCACGTTATATTTAGGAAACACCTTAAAATATTTGAAGGGTGTCAAAATACATCAATCTCTTCAAATGCAAAACTTCTGTCAAGGACTAAGAATGTAATGGTTAGGAGATGAAGTTCTTGAAGTTATATAAAAAATTGCCTTCACTTGCTCAATTTTTAAAAATCAGTAGGAGTATATCTTTAGATGGAACTTATTAATACATCTTAAAATTAAATACTACCATTGTCCTATTTGAAAAAAGATATTCCATTTCGTTTCTGGTAAGTTTTTTTTCCACTCATTTTAGATGAATAAAACTAGTCATGACTTTTACAATACATTAAAAAGTTTTAGTTTCTAGAAAGAATCATATCGATGATCTATGCTACGTTAATTCAAAAATAGATTAAAATACCTACTTTAATATTTATATAGATAAGTGTGTTGCTTATCGATTTACTATTTCTAAGCTCCAAATTACTCTTTGCCTGCTCTGGTAAAACAGACCGGGTCTTTTAAATATGTTGTCTTTGCTAGCCAACAATGGAGCTGATTATGGAAGCCTAGAAAAACAATTTTTTCTTTTGACACCTACAGCACCTGGTCTTCCTAGGTGGTCTCCCATCCAAGTACTAATCAGGCCCGACCCTGCTTAGCTTCCAAGATCAGATGAGATTGGGCTTGTTCCAGGTGGCATGACCATAGACTAGAAGGGTAAAATTTTGCCTCCTTGTTCTTATGTGCTCACTTGGCAAGTCTAACATGCACAGCTTCCTCTTGTCTTCTCAGTAGTTACAACTTCCCCAGGACCTGGTTCCAGCAGTGCATTGTGGCCGGCAGCACCTAGTGACCAGCTGTCACCTCTGGCACCCTGGTTTGGGCAGTTTTGCAGCAGAGCACTGCCAGCCAGCTTCTCCAGTACTTGAAGCTTCTCCAGTGCTTAGCTGTTGCATTGCCTGGCATCCAATAGAACTTAGAGGCCAGTAGCTCCCCTGGCACCTCAATTTGTTTACTTTTATGGCAGAATGCCTCCAGAGAAACCACCCGTGGGCAGCTTACCTTGGCACACTTGAGGGCAGAATTCTGGCAAGTTCTAGAAGGTAAAAATTTGCCAATTCCTATTGGCATTGTACCACAGGAACTTCTTTGTCATCCCAGAGTTACAGGTGTGCCTTCTCCAAAGGTCTGAATCTCATCCCCAGAAATGAGGCTTTTCCTTGTAGTGGTGGCTATTCTCTATGTCTGCTGTTCCTTTATTCTTCAGAGTTCACTTTATTTCTTACTACCATATTCCCTGATTATTTTAGCCCCCTGTTCTATTAAAAATTATTTATATTAAACTTCTGTTCAAATTCCTGGGGCGTTTCTATCTCTTGATTGAGTTCAGATAAATACAATAAGTATCACGTTTTTGTTTTAGTTGTTGTTGCTGCTGAACTAGAAAATGACTGGCTAATATCCTCAGAAATATTTTGATTGTATAAAGTAAGTGAAACTGCTGAGTTGGAAGAGCAACCAACTTAGGCAGTGGGATGAATTTCTACTCTTCCCTCTCTCTTTCTCTCTATCCCGTGGAATAAATTCCACTACATTATTGTGGGACCCCTTCCCCTCTGGCTTCTGGCTTAGTCATAGTTTAGTCATGGGATTCAGTGGCAGAACAGAGAGCAGCTAAAGAAGAATGCTGAGATGCTTACTTTCCTAGCCTCACAGATCTCTTAGGGCTTAGGCATGCTTGTGGTTCCTTTTCCTCAGGCCACACCTTTGGCTGGACAGCACCTCCCCCAAATCTATAGCTCATGTAGCATTCAGGAAATACCAAATGCTGATATGTCAGCAAGTAAAAAAAAAAAAAAAGGCACTTATTCTACTGTAGGTGGATTGCCTGGTTAATGAGATTCTATTGATGCTGTTGCATATTGGAGAAAGGAAAAATAAGTCTAGAACTTAGAGAATTCACCGGTGTACCTCTAGCTGCTTCCAAATATGGTAACAAAACTTAACTAGCTGAAATGCTAGCCAAAGGTAAGAGTAACAGCTGACTGGGAAAGGAGAAAAAGATTACCTACAGCCTTGGGTGTAGTGGCTTCATGGGGAATCTAGCTTATGGAGTTACTCTCGAAAGTCACCTTGTTTTTAGAGACTGGCCAGGCACCACTTCAAAGCTTTGATGACACAGAGAATTCACTGTAAGTCATGAGCAGATTTGAATGCTGCAGTGGGTGAACTATAAAAATCGATGGAGATGTACTGCTTTGTGTTGTTTCAGCCACCTCTGAGTCTAGTTGCAGCTGCAGTAAACATTTTCCAACACTGATGGTTTCCCACCTCAAGCCCGTATGTCTCTCTGCTTCTGTGACTGAGGGCTTCCTGTGGCACCATGGGAGCTCACTAAAGTCCCAGTTGGATAGTGCTGGGACACCTGAGACTGGAATATCTGAGACTGAAAGCTTTCATAGTCAACACTCAGTTTGCAAGGGATAAAAGCCACAGGTTAAATATTTCTATCTCGTCACCTTTCTTTAGAGCAGTTCTGAGGTGCATTCTACATGGTTTCTCTGAAGACTGATCTTTAATTGCCCATCTCAAAACCTACTTATCAAATCACCCTTCGTTGCCTATTTTCTCTTTCCTCTGTCTCTTTTTCCTGCTACCTCCCCTTTACTACCCTGATCACTTCCCCAAATCTATCTACTTATATCACAGTCTTAATTTCAAGCCTGCTTCTAGGGAAAGTAAAAATAACATAGTTCTAGTTTTGCAGAAAATATGTTGATAGACCAGCATTACAATACTGGTTTGAGTTCTGCATCTTTATATGACCTCATGAACATAGTATAAGTCCTTGTTTTTGTGTTCTTCTCTGCAATTCATATATTTCCTGTCAGATCTCCTCAAAATAGTTAACCAGTGGAAAGTGAAAGAATGTTCAAAGTCCTATTCAGCCACAACTAGAATTTATCTCTCACTAATGGTTTTAGTAATCCTGTTGTAACATTTCTTCCTTTCATATGTCCCTTTTGTTTTGGGGACATAATGTTAAAATTGCTGCATTTAAATTTTAGCACATTAATAAAGAGATCTAGCAAGTCATATCCTAAGAAAGGTAACTAATCTCTCTTAAGCAGAACAAATTTAAAAAGAAAAGTCCATTGCTTTAAATAAGGGTGCCTCCAAGGACACATGAACAGATAAAATCAGGCTATGAATGCCGTTTCTCAGTGTAATCAGAAAAATGTAACAACATAATTGAGGGTTTACAAACATCTAATTTTGACAGAAAATTATTATATTGATAATATATGTAAAAAATCTGTGACTGTAACAATGTAAGACAGGTAAGAATAATTTTTTTTTAAGATGTAGGGTAATCTAGGATTTATATGTAGTTGTGTAAACAAAATAGTTAAAACTTTGCATTCAGTAAGACACAGATTAGTAGTTATTTTTATGTCTAGAAAAAACACAGAGTTCTAGAAAACAATACTCCAACAAATTAATCTTGATTATTTTCATTACTGGGACTTTGGGAATTATTCCTTGGCATGTTTTTATATTTTCTTAAAAAATGTAAATTAATAAATAAAATATCTAAAGTGCTATTTGAAAATATGTCAGAAAATATTCAAAGAACTGTTTAAAAATGCTTCTGTAATGTCAAAATACCATTAAAAATATAAACTGCAAAGAATATGGGATATATTTTTAACAATTTCAGGCTACACATAATTAAGGAACTACTGAATCTACAAAGAATCTGAATATCCACCAAATGTTTTCTCATTCTACAACTAAAGCACTGTGTGATTGCTTACACATTGCCCCATTTTATATCTTGCATCACTTATAATATCAGTGTCAGGGAACACTTCCTGAAATGATGTTTTATTGCTTTTTGGCCTTTTGGCTAAGATCAAGTGAAATGATGTTTTAATTTCTAGTCTTCTTCTGCTCTGTCCAATATGTTAGTTATTAGTTACCCACGAGCCTTTGAAATGTGGCTAATGTGGCTAAAGCACTGATTACTTAAAAAGTTTATTAATTGAAGTTGAGATTTAAATGGCCACATCTAGCTAATGACTACCGCATTGGAGAGCAATGTCTTGAAGTGGAAGCTGATCTCTTTTTAAAAAAGAAAATACTCTGAGGCCTGAAAATGCAAAGGTTATTTAACTGTTCAGCAAGTTTGAATACTGAAGAATCACTTAATGGATGTTAAATATGGACCATATGTCTGAAGATTTTACTTTTATGTTTTGTGGTTGGAAGATCAAGTGGGGTTTGAATTCACAGTAAAACTTAATGTTCCTTTGTGAATGAATGCAACTGTTTCTTAATTGAACATGTTAAGATATTGAACTATTTTATTGAACTAATAAAATGGCTAATATTAAGTTAGGCAATATGTCATGGTGCTTAGAGGAAGTGAATGAATAATTTGATTTAATATTGAGTACTTTAGAACAAGAACACATGTATTATAAGGTAAAATGGTCATTATTGCTGATTAAAATGAGCTGGTAAATTTTATATCTATGTATGAATGTTAAATTCTCCTAAATGTGTTTAGTATAAAGGTGTTCATTTTTAAATATTTATTGTATATAAATATAAAATGTTTTTATATATTTAATACAATTAATCTTTTCAGTAAGGTATTACAATAAAATTCTTTTTCTATTATAAATCCAAATTATATATATATACATATAGATACATAGATGCACCTTATTATATTCATCACAAAAATGAAATAATTGATGATCCTAGTGGTGTAAGATAATTGTTATTCTCCAGACACAGTAATAGAAGAGGAACATATTAAGGATTTGATATTCTAGTTCTTATTTAGTAATATTAAGTAAATCATTTAAACACTCCTGAAAAGTGCTTGCAAAATGTGAATTAATTAGAAAACAACTAAATTCATTTTAATCTAAGGTTTCAAAGGACATAAAAAATAAATAAAAGTTAATAGTATTGATTAAAATTCTATGTGGTATTTTTCTGTATGTGTATGCACAAAGGCAGATTTAATTTTGAGAAAAACATGAGCTGTGTACATATACTATTACCGCAGTGCATTTATTTACTTTCTTATATACTAAGAATGCATCTATTTGGTTCCCTTGCTATAGTATAATATTATCTCATCAGAATAAATTATGTTTCCTTAGAAGTGTTAATAAATGAAAAAACACTGGCTACCATGGGAGCCTCCTAGACCATTTTAGCAGTGATCTATTTTCCAGTTGTTGTAGTCTGACTACATTTTTTGATATCTGAGTGCTGATAGATTTTAAGCGCACCCCTCTCTCTTTTCCTTCTGCTCCACATCCAGGAAGGCTGAAAAAGCTTGGATGCTCCTTTTTTTGGTGTTTGTGGGAGATTCAAATAACTCAAGCCCCTGCCCACATGGGAATCCTCATTCCAGGCCTTTACTCTAACAACAATATGAACCCAAGCCAGTAGTCTTTCTCTACTCTCTCAATCCGTCTTTGGACCTACTTGTGCGACACCCTGCTCTTTCCAGAAAGCCGCATGATATAAGTAATAAACCTTTCTATACCCACTTGTGTGTGTGTGTGTGTGGTGTCATTGGTATTGACATATGCACCCATTTTGAATGGGGGTCCATCCTATCTGTTCACAGTGGCTACAACAATTGAGTAAGTAGAGTGTCTAGAGGATGATCATCACCATCTGGGGGTTCTTCTTCTCTTGTTTAGCTTGCTAACTGGCTCTGTCACCTCTCAAATCATGTACTTTGAGTGGATTCTTGCTGGTTTTCTAGCACTTCAAGCTCTATTGCTTTGTGTGCTCTGTTTCCTGAGTTCCACACAGCTTCTATTATAGGTATTTTTTCTCATCTAAGTCAGAAGTTTTAATAACTGACATTTAGAAATAGGAGTAGTGGATTGAATCTCTCCATAGAGTGGCCTTGAGTCTCACATGTCTTAGCCCAGACATGTCTGTATGTCTTAAGTGAAATTGTACATCTCAATTCTAGTATACACCATGACTAAAATTTGACTCAGAGGAAAGACTCTTAATCTGTGATGTTTGCTTGTGTGTCTTGAGCTGGTGTGAACTGTCATTCTACAAAACACTCAGGTAATAAACTTATATTATGTATAATGTATGGGTCCATTAGATGATTGCTTCTGAGGAAGAAGTGTCACTAAATGGATTATCAAAGTCCACACTCCTGAAAGCAGATGACCTACTAAAATCTTACAAAATAACTTTGTATTGTTGTTTCTACCTATGCCTTTTCACCACAAATAAAATTGATTGAGGACTTATAACACTCCTATTGCAGAATCTGGTATTCAATCGTTCAGTCATTCCCATGGAAGAGATGTTTGATTTTGATGATACTAATTTGAGGCTATCTGGAAGAAGACACATAAATATGAACGGAGTAATGAAAAAGAAGGAAGGAAAGAAAGAAGGAAGGAAGGAAGGAAGGAAGGAAGGAAGAAAGGAGGGAGGGAGGGAGGGAGGGAGGGAGGGAGGGAGGGAGGAAGGAAGGAAGGAAAAGAAAGAAAGAAAGAAAGAAAGAAAGAAAGAAAGAAAGAAAGAAAGAAAGAAAGAAAGAAAGAAAGAAAGAAAGAAAGAGAAAGGAAGGAGGGAGGGAGGGAGGGAGTGAGGAAAAAATAAATTAATTTGACCTAATTAGAAATCCAAGATTTACTAAAATAATTTGTACAAGAAATATAAAGGCACAGATTAGTTCTTGAGCCACTAAATCAGATTCTGATTTAACTTTAGCATCTGCTGAGACACACAATTGACAAAACTTCATGCCTTTAATCAACAAAGGCTCAAATATTATTTATAATTGGGGAGCAGACTAAATTTTAAAAAGTTGGCACTATAATCTTAGGCAAGTTACTGAAAATAAAATAGAAGACAAATAGACTTGCCTCACATTAACTATTATAACTATTGCCGTAACTAAATTCCCTATAGTCATAGCACCCATGCCCTAAACTATCTCATAGCACATATAAGCACTCTATCCAATGAGTAACAAATTATAGTTAAGTTAAATTTTGGGCAATTGCAAATTGGCTTGACAAAATAAGACCCTCATGGATCTTCCCCCACAGCTAAAATAGTTACACAACTCAATGTAAATTCTATCAGGATTGAAACTCATTATATAAGACCTTCTCCTTCAGAGAAGGAGTTGTTATTCCTACTCCTTTTTCACTTATAATCCAATCTGGCCTGTTTATGCTTAGAAGAAATTAATGACACCTCACAATGATTACCACAACCACAATGCCACTTCATACCAAGATCCCATCCATTTAGGTTTCTATAAATGATATTACTGAAACTACTGACCTATCCATCAGTAACAGGTAAATATTTTGCTGTTACAGTTGAGGCTAATATATCTCTTCAATGCCAATTTCAACATCTTTTCAGATAAATAGATACCATCTACTTTTATCTTGGCTATCATGGGGTATCCCAGTAGCTTTGACAGCTCACACAAATGTTGCAGGCAAGATCTTCACCATGTCCAGTTCAGTCTAACAGTGTAGGTATAACCTTGCATTGATTACATCCTCTTCTGAAGAAATGTATTTGACATACTCTCTCAGGACACAAAAATACAAAGTGGCTCACAAAAAAAAGGGTTGGGCATTTCCTTACACATAGCAAAGGTTCATCACCTCATTTAAATTCCTGAAAACTATGTGATAAACTAAGGGTTAAACTATATCCCTAAAACTGTCAAGAAACAGTTATTAAACCTCACAGCACCCACACTATTAAAGCAAGAGAAGTATCTTTTAGTTTTTGCTGGGGGGAGGTCCTAGAGGCAAACTATTTCTCATTTACAAATTTCACTTAAGACCTTCTATTCTATTACTTGTAAATTAGACCATCTTGAATGAGACTGCCTTCAACAAAATGTGCTAGTATCTGTACAAATTGCAATTTAACACACACGGCCATTAGTGCCAACAGAGGCTCCTTCTCTGTAGAGGTTTAGAGACTTGGTCTCATGGTTGCTAGAATCTTTAGCCTTTAAGTTTTTTTGCCAGAAGTTGCCTGTGAGTTTCTAATACAAGAAACTGCCCTCTCTTGGCCTTACAATATATGTCACAAAAGTGACAATTCCTGACCCTTCATACAAACTATACATTGGGTGATGGAAGTAGCCACCCACGAACTTGGCACAGCAATCAGAGCCCCTTTGGTACAGGATGAAGGCAAACATGCACCTTCTTGCTTATTCCACCTTGAAGAGTAAGTATCTCCTCTATCTTTGACAGATGTCATATTGCTGGAATATGTCACTCTTTCCCAGACTTCTTGGTTACCTAAAGAGCCTCCTAGGAGCATCTGAATAAATAGAGAATGGAATTTATGTAATTTGCAGATGGCATCATCATCATTGCAAATAATAGAGCTCAGTGGGAAGTTGCTGTTTTCCACCTACTAACCAGAAAATTCTAATAAAAAATGAGACCCAAGGGTCATCACAATTAATTAAACTTTAGTCAGTCATCTTAGCACTGGATACTCTGGCCAAACATCAGCCCCAGACTTTTGGGCCATTGCCAATTATGGTGGAATAAAGGACACATAAAGATGAAGTGCTGAGTAGATATGTAATAAAGTAGAATATTAACAATATAATATAGGTGGCAAGTATAATATTTACTGTAAAATACTTTTTAATATTGCTATATGTTTGAAAAATTTTACAACAAAATGTGGGAAAAAAGTTTAAAAACCATAAAAAAGGGGGAAGGAAAAGATGTAGACTAAAGAAATAAAACAACCTTGTGATGCTTTCATTTTAACAGAATCCTGGTTTACAAGAAAAAAACTACAAAGGAAATTTTTGAGAATTTTGGAAAGATTTAAATGTGGAACAGGATTTAAATACAATTTTTAGATGTTTTACATATAATAATGGTATCACTTTTGGTAAAAAGCACACATACTAAGGAATTAGGTAACTAGAGTGGTTTTATGATATGTACAATATATAAAAATTAAATGGTTCAGCAACGTAATTATATAAGCAAACAAAAGATACAGACAGATAAATATAAATGGATAGTATCTATAAAAAACTCCCAAATATAACCCCCTAAATGACAACTGTTTAAACCTATGTGGTAAATTAAGAATTATAATCATTCCATATCCTTTAAACTTTTCTGATTTTTTCTTAAAAGAAGGAACTACAAGAAGAAGTGATCCAGTTCAATGACTGATTAGAAATGAGAACTCAGATGATAGAAATAAATACTTGAATAATTTTACATTGACCTTAATGTGGGATATTTTAGATTAAAAAGCTTTGTGTCTATTATTTTTTTGCAATTGTTTTTTTTCTTACTTTCAGATTGTGGAAATCAAGTCTGATAGAGACTTTAATACATAATGGGTATATTTTTTCTTCTTTTATTCATGACTTCTGACTCTTACATTTGTCTTACATTCACCTCTCCTCTATTGTCCTCTACATAGAAAATGATATCTTCTCCTCTTAATTTCATTCAAAGAAATTCGCTTGCTGTTTTGACCACAAGATGTCCCCTGCCACCAGCTACTTCAGTGAATTGCAGTGTAAACTGTTAGTAACACTGTGTTCATTAACAGGATATCTAAAGGATCCTATATGTTGACTAAAAGCAGAGCCTAAAGAGACTTTCTTCTGAAATGAAATTAATTGTTGAGAAAATACTACCCCTATACAAACAAGGAAACAAAACAGAATTTAATTTAATTTAATTTAATTTGCTTATAGATAAATCTCTATGGATTTGATATGAGAAGTCTTACTAGTAGTCAGTGTTATGCTCATCTGTGAGTTGATAAAAAGAAGAAGGAAAGACCACTTTTAGAGAAAGTAGCTACGTCTGTATGGCATGATATTTGTCATGTCAGCATTCCATAATGTACAAAATCCAAACCACTATTTTTCTTTTGCCTGTATGATATTTGTTATGGACTGAATGTTTATGTTCCCCCAAATTTAGATGTTGAAACCCTAACCACAAACAATGGTATTTGGAGGTGGGAACTTTGGGAAGTAAGTAGATTGAGGTGACATTATGAATGTGGAGGCCACACTATAGGATTCGTGTCCTTAAAGAAGCAGTAGAGACACCAGCGCTTCTCTCTGTCATGTGAGGATACAATGAAAAGACTGCTGAAGCTGCCTCGTCTACTTCATTTGGTTATAGCAGCCTGAGCAGATTAAGCTGTATTCTACCTCCCAGGAGAACACAAATAGTTCTAAAAGGCATCCTCATCACTAATAATTCACTATAGGTTAACAAACTATTTTCATTTTAAAAAGTAAGTATCTTAAGAAACAAATTAAAATATTTTTTAAGTCTGATTTTGAAATATTGCCTCTCAAAACTCACTCTTCTCTATGCCTTTTGTGCTGCTAGTACAGGGACTCCGCCAATGCATGTCTTCATTGTCAGCTGGCCATTACTTTAGTTCTTCCAGTAGCAATGCCCAGGGGAAGACTGGCATGCTGGAAGTGGAATAAACCACAGGCTTCTTTATGTTCCCCTGCTTGATAGTGTCAGCACCACGTCTGCTCTAACCACCTGCTTACTTAGCCCTTTGTCAGGTCATGGTAACTGCAACTGCCAACTCACTGTTGTCACCAAGTTTGGAAGCTCTCAGAGGTATTTCTGTGTATTCTCTGAGTTCAGACATATTCTTCCCTGCCCCATAATGTAGCAATATCTCTAGCACCTCATTTTATTCCAGGCAGTTCACTCACCAGTTAGAGTCATGCCTATCCTTGCCTACTCATCCATCTGCATTCAGAGTCCGAAATGAACTGATAATACTCATAGTGTTTGTTCATGGAAGTATTCAGTTCCTGCACCTCATAGAGAGACCAGGATCATTAATCCCTCACAGACTAAAAAGGATGGGAAATACAAAGATTTCAATTGGTCACTGAGAGTGATAGTAATAGAAGGCCATCCTATGGTCATGCCTTGATTTCTAGATACAAACTTTCTACCTATTGACCTCTCAGCAAGATATAATCACCATTGGTTCAACATTTATACCATGTCGTGTTTAACATACTACTCTAACAGCACATGTTTTATACCTTATCTAGCGATTTAGCTGAACTTTTAAGAGAACCTTCCAGTGCTCTACTGGACATGCACAGAGCTACTTTGGCAGTGCCTTATCATCCGGTTCTGAGTCTCAGTTCCTCAGGGGATTTCATCTAACTTTCAAAATGTAATAGTCTTAACTTTATCCATTTATTCCTGGTAGCAGTTTCCTGCAAATACTGTTTCTCTGACATGTTAGCCCCCACCACTTTTTATTTCCCCTTTCAATCCTCCATTACATGTTTTAATAATCCTTTATCTGGATTTTGCCATAATAACTGGTGTACTTTCTGTCTTTCTGACTGATGCTGGAGGGAGGAGGAAGAGGCTGAGGAAAAGAAAATTTGTCAGAATAATTGGAAGTATATCAGGGCAGTAGGCTAAATCGAAATCCAAGTAGCCAAGAATTTTCCTGAAGTTCATGAAAATATGGTACCTTGCTGGATGTTGTCATTGGAAGATAGGTATTAGCAGAAAAACAGAGAAAAAGAAAACAATAGAGAAATTCAGCTCTCGAAAAGGTCATCATTTTTTGGTGGACTGAAGGAACAATGGAGAAATAGCTTGGGAACTCAGCAGTATTCAAAATGACTCTGCTAGATGATGTGGTCCAGAATAGACTTTATGGAAGTTCAAATAAACTGTCTTTAATGGGAGTTATACCAACTAGATGCATTTGTAACTGGGTGACAGAATTACTGGTGGCCCAGATGATCATGAGTTACCACTGTAATTTAATGACAAAGGACCAGGAATACTTCATATCCTGTAATGCAGGGGATTCTCCAGGACAAGAAAAAGCTGTCTCTCTCCAAAGGCCATTAGCAATCCTAATGAGAAACACCACCTCAGATACTGTTTTTAGTGTTTTTCCTACCGATGTATTTTTTAAATCACTTTCTTGCATTTTATCTTATACACCATATGGCTCAGGTAACACTTTAGTAAATGAAACATTTAACTAATGAATCTAAAAATATCAGCTGAATAAATCTTAAGCATCAGACTCATGAATTGTGTAATATATAACTTTCAAATTGTACGAGTACTTTCTATTAATCTTATTCAATTTGGAAAGGCACAGATATTCTCAAGATTTCAAAATTATTTATGTCAAAACAGTACTAAATATATGCAGATTTCCTCCGTGGAATCAAGCAGTTTTGTAAATGTTTTGCTTTTGAAATAGTGTAAGATTTTGAGTTCATTTCTTCACAAATTTCCCACTCATCATTCTTTCCTTTATAAATATTTAGATGAAGTAGACAGAATATAAACCTCTTAGTACAAAGAAGAATCAAAAGGCAAAACCGTAGATTCTCTATGGCAGGAGAGAAAATGGTGCTGAAGCCAAGCTACTACCTGGTAATGCCAGAATTAAAATATCCTATGGTTTGTATCTGATCCAGTTGTGAATGTGAGGACTTTGCATACTGATCTGAAATAAGTAAATAGTACAGAAGCAAAAAATTCAGAGCAAACAATATCTAATTTTAAAATGCGTGCTTATATTAAATGCAGTCTCGTGTACAGGAGAAAAATCTCTCACCCAAACCTTGTAGAACTAAACTGTTTGCCTGGTGTAATTTATAGCTTCCTCTGAAGAGTAGAAGCATTCCTATCAACATGTCCAAGTGTTTTTTTATGATTTTAAAGAGATTAAGAATCCATTCTAGAAAATAAGAATTACCCACTTACCTGACAGATCATCCATCCTTATTATTTTTAAGCAGCTATTTCTCTAATCTTTCACATTTGTTCTTGTTGTTGTTTGTGTGAATTGTTTTTGTATATGAATGCCTTTATGAATAGTAAAAACCTTTGAAATGGCTTTTTTAAGCATCTCTTCCCTTTGGCAATTTGCAATAATACTTGGACAAGTATAGCCAAGTTAATGTAAATGAAGATAATTATGACCAGAAACTGCACTTTCAAGTTGAAATAGTAATAAATATCAAGAATTGAGGGCTACTGACTTCTCAGCAGCCACACTGAAATTTTCTGGCTATTTCATAATGAGAAAGGAATTCCCACCTGGAATTATGGGGATTGGCGGAACACATGATACCTAATACCAGACAGATGAATCAACAGCAGTTTATTAATCACATATACTCATAAGCCGTGAGAGAATGGCATAGCACGCCCACAAGGCAACAGGGGAATTGCAGTTAGCAACCTAGTGAAGAAGCAGGAGCCCTGGGAGTCAGGCTTGTAGTATGAAGAGGGTGGAGGGACATCTGCTCCTACATGGAAATGTGATTGGCTTGCTTGAATAAATCCAAGGATGTCAGGGAAAAGAAACTTGCTACTGGAGTCTGTGAGAGGTCCAAAATGAAGAAAGGTGAATTTAGAAGCCAAATCGATACACAGCATAGCTTGAGTTGCCCCCCCTGGACATCTCTGCTGCCTTTGGCAGGTTTGAAACACTGGAGGTGAACTTAGAACACTTTGAGAAAAGTGCTTCTAAGTCAGGGTCCAAAGATGTACGCAGCTTTTGCTGAGGTTTCTGCTTGCCCAAGCACAGGAGGTTCAAAAATAGAAAGTGACCTCTCATAAACCTAATTTATATCCATATGTGAAGTAATTTTATAAGTTCTTTGTAGGTGAAATCATTGAGTAATAAACTATTCAAACTCTTTTAACCTGAAATAAATTTCCGAGAATTCAATGTGATATTGGAGCATAACTTAAATATATTTAAATTCCAGTTATTACTGCTCCAATAATACAGTAATTTATAAAATAAAATTTTAGACTTATGTTATAGAAAAACAGTGTATTTAAAATGTTGCTTTTAAAAATAATAATTAATCTCTGCTATGAAAAAGATATTACCTGAACTTTAGGTAGTTTTGATAAAAATTGTAAATTTAGAAAAATATATTTCCAATCCATCAAAAATTTTTTTTCAAACAAATTTGAAGATAGAAATATAAAATGTTATAATATGCATAATTGCATAACTCAAAAGTATTTTAAGCTTTTTCTATGTATTCATACTCTCAGAACTGTTAAGTGAGAAAGATTCTGAATAAGCCCTTAACCATTTCTATGGAAATATGAACCACAGCAAAACACAAAATCTCAAGAGCCTTGAACATAAGATAATAAGTAGAGAAATCTGGAGAATACATAATATAATTTTCTCTACTCTGCTCAATATTCATTTTTTAAGTTTAATAGATTTTACCCCCTCAATATTTATCTTTTTAAAAGAATCTTTATCTCATATGCAACTTAGTTTAGGATTCTATCTATCCCATTATGATCCTAACCTGCCTTCATCCTTTAGAACAGATTTTCCTCAGTCTAAAAACACAAATAGATCATGTTACTTCTCTTCAAATTCTTCAATAAATTTTAATATCCTTCAAATTCAAAGGCATTAATCAAAGGTACGTCCTTGGAGATCTGGCACACATTGAATTCTCCTGTCTCATTCTATTAATGTGTCATTCATCTATCCCTTCATTTATTCATTCACCCATTCATATTAATAGACCACCAATGTTTGGTCACACGCTGTTTTAAGGCTAGAGATAATATAGCACGGCTCTTGCTCTCATGTAAATGTCATTTATCAGTGTGGAAAAATACAATGAAAATAAAAAACACATTTTTAAAAGATCATTTTAGAGAGTGATATAAATCTTTAAACGTAATGTAGTGGCACGATTTTTTTGGCACTGGGATTTGGTCACTTCAAACCAGAACAGGACAGTCAGGACTGGTGCTTCCCTCACTAATGTGTTTCCTAAATATTTAGTTTCTGGAGAGTTTTCTGACCCTCCCAGGAGGTATCACAGGAGATACCAAAGCAGCTTATAAGTAACAGACCCACTAAAATGATTCCATCTACCTGAGCCATTAGATTCCTTTCTCTGCAGCATGCCAAAGATGCCAAAGATGTCACCTTTTGATATTTTCCCTTAATTTCAAATCATCAATTTTATTTTAAATATGAATGCATTGCATTGAGTACCAACACAGATGCGACCAAGAAACCCAGCAGGCAAAGTGTTCAGTGTATGACTTGGAGTTGGTAGACTGCTATTTTTCACAGTGAAGGAAAAAACAAAGGATAGGAAAAAAAGAAAGATATTATTCCTAAGTACTGTTCTAAAATGTGAATGATAAAAATGAAGGAAATTAACTGTAGGCCACTAGTTAGTCAAGGTTACAATTAACCAGAGTTCCAAATAGTAACTCCATGCCCAGGTGTATGGATCTAAACCGAAATCTAAAATCTAGGTGATTGCATGCATATTAATGAAATTGGCTCTACTAAGACTAATATTTCTTCTTCTTCAGTTTATCACCCTTAAAATTGATTCTCACATAAGCTTCTCAGAATCCTACTAATATAAATTAGAGTGGGCTTAGCCTTTCAGTGTATAGGCTATCGCTTTATAGAATAAATCTTGAATATTAATGTTTGAGATTCTGTTTGAATCTAATTCATTTGTACTTGTAGGCAATAAGATG
Organism: Cynopterus sphinx; assembly: GCA_030015415.1. Taxonomy (NCBI): domain Eukaryota; kingdom Metazoa; phylum Chordata; class Mammalia; order Chiroptera; family Pteropodidae; genus Cynopterus; species Cynopterus sphinx. Next base: position 14,498,309 of record CM057379.1, read on the forward strand.
TGGTGAAGGGGAGGAGAGTTTGGAGGAGAATCAATATCCAATTTTGATAACAAAGTTCTTGAAAATATTTTTTATAGCACATGGAGGGCTATTTCCCTCAGATGTGGTGAGATGGGGCTGTCTCCCCTAAAAGGTATTCAGAGGAATTTCAGGATTCAAAATTTTCAGACTCATTCACAAACACCCAAATTACCCTTTCTTATGACACAAAGTTCCAATCTCTTTTTTTGTTTGTTTTATGCAAATGGATAGATAATGGTATAAGAGAGGTACTTTGGGATAACACAGATTTTGTCAATTACAGCTGACAGTCAATATTACTTTATATTAGTTTCAGGGTACAGCAGAGTGGTTAGACACTTATATAATTCTGAAGTGATATTCTGATTAGTCTAGTACCCACCTGCAGGTTTGTTGAAATAGATATAACATAGATATGTGTAATTATAGCAGATTGAAAGGGGATTTGCAAGTAAGAAACTGAAACAATAAATGAAGAATTGTCATCAGGAATTTTGTGATGAAGGGCAATGATATTATATTCTATTTATTTTAAAGGAGAGGAGATTTGAACACACATTTCCTTCAAAAAAAAACTTGCTAATATAAAAAAAAAGTTAAAGATGCAGGAAAAAGAAAGTCTAAGAGAGGAAATGGAATAGAAGTTTAAGCACAGATGGTAGGATTAACATCCAAGAAAGGCAGGGACAGAGCAGGGAGATCTAAGTTGGCTTCAAGTAGAAATAATATTAAAACTGTTAGGTCAGTATGTCCAGGGAGCTCATAAGAGAGAGCCTCAATTTTTCTCTGAAAAGAGAAAATTAGTCTGTATAAAGAAAGACAAGGTAATTTTAATTTATTGGATATTGTATAAAACAATGATAATTATCAATCTACATGAATTTTTGAAATCTAATAGTCACATGTAGCTTAACGACTAGGGTACATTCTGAGAAATGTGTTGTTAGGTGATTTTGTTGTGTGCAAACACCATAGAGTGCATTTACACAAACCTGGATGGTGTAGCCTACTGCCCCTAGACTGTCAACCTACACAGCATGTTACTGTAGTGAATTCTGTAGGCAACTGTAATGTGTTGTCCTGTGACATAATGGTGGCAACCACATCACCAGGTGTAATGCAGGAGCTCTAGGCCAGGGACCTGCACCTGGGCCTTGGATATTCCGAACAAACTACCAGGTGGACCAGCAGAGCGAGATATGCCATTTATTACTCACAACATGAGGCTTCTGCCCCTGGTCAGTTGAAGCTGCAGAAAAAGGCAGCAGCCATTGTTTCATATGAGAGCTGAGGGGAGAGGCATTGCCCCATCTCAGGGAATAAGGGTCTTCCTTCATAGAGAAGAGCTGGACGTCCTGCCTAGCTGGTGTTGGGGAGGACTGGACCAGCCATGTCCTTGAGTGGTGAGATAATGTACATGGGAATGGCCAAAGGGGCAGATAGTGCCCATGGGAGCAGCAGAAAGTGTCCCTGGGGGCAAGCACAGCCAAGAGAATGCTTTGTTCATTGTCCTCCTTGGGGCTGCTGATCCAGCAGTTCTCTGCCTCCCATGTCTGTGGAGGGGCTGTGTTTGAATTAACTCCACACTGGGAGATAGAAAATTTTCAGCTCCATTACAGGCTTATGGAACCACCACTGTATGTGCAGTCCGTAGTTGACCAAAACATCATTATGCAGCTGTGATTGTATTTATTCCAACTACTTACATTTCACCTAGACAACAAATAATGAAACTAAATTGACTATTATCAAGTCTTTTCTATGTGCACTTATTATATGGAAGCATAAAAATAGTAGCAACTTTAGCATCTAAAGCTGTTATATTTTGCAACTTATTTTTAAAATGCTATGATTAGTCTGACTTCAATAAGAGCATCTAATTAAGTTTACATCATAAAAATGTTGATATTGCAAAGGCAATAAAATGTATGGAAAATATTAATGTCAATGATCACTTTGCCTGCATTTTCCTGTAATTATAAATCAGTTTGATTGCTGAATAAACACAAATAATCTATACCTCAGCCTTAAAAAGATACTATAACTTTACAAGATAGATTTAAGTAGTTTAAATGATATAAAAACAAGGCTTTTATCCACTATCCTTTTCCACAAATATTTCAGGTGTTGTATTTGCCAAATAGACATAGAAATGATGTGGTTTTTTTTTTAATTTCTCATCTAACAGATATTTTTTGTTTGAAAGCCAGATGTTAAGAATGTGTTTTTTTATAACTATTCAAAATCTTACTTTTTTAAAAAAAATTATGTTAATCTTTGAATACTAAACACAATTTAAGCTAAAATAGGCAGCTGTTATTTTAAAAATAAAAAATAAAAATAAAAACCTCCTCGGGCACATTATTAAGAAATGTGGCAGGAAAAATATGAGTGGAATATGCCTATGTTATAGATTTTTCTACTGATGCCTAAACTAGCTATAAGTTGTCTGAAAATTTGAATTTTTTTTTCTCTTTTGTCACAGGCATTAAGGCACATCATTGTATTTCCTACTTATCACTACTATTTTCTTAATGTAATGTAATGAATGAGGAGATGTGGAATTGAATATTCTCATAAAGCAGCAAGTGTATATTATTTAACTAGGTCCTTGTCTGGTCACTCATCCCAAAAAGAAAATAATTCATATATATCTGAGTATATTCAAGAGCAAGGCTATATCTCAAATATTTTGCTAAGAATAAACCCTTTTTCATCTGTCATACCTGAGCTCTATTGACCAGGCTAACACTGGTCACCTGCCCTGATGATTCCCTGAGGCCCAGCCCTTCCCAGTTTGCGGGTCCACCCATGCTGCTTCCAGTGTCTTTTCCATTAAAGTGGCCGGCCTTGGCTCATGCTTCAGACTTTCTTAAAATTTCTCAAGTAGCCACAAAACCTAAACAAGCAGCATCTGGCCTCAGCGTGCTCTTGCTGAGCAGCTTCAAGCCTGGTAGCCTCAGTTCATGGCTTGGCCTCTTGAGGTATATATCCAAGCTGACTGTGGGTTGTGACTATCTGCAGATTGCTTAGTGGCTCATCTCCAGTGGCCCCAGGGCAAGGTATAGGCTGTGAATGAATTTGGCCTGAGGCAGAGCCTTTCTCAGGAGGATCTATACTGCATATTTGATAGCCAACTTCAGTCAAAGCCAGAGCACTACCTAGGGCCACATTTAAGGAGGAGATACCCAAAGGGTAGACTGGGAAGGCACGAGAATCCTGCTAAAGGGAATCCTTCTGCCTAGGGTCAGCCCCTGCACAATAGCTCCTTCATTGTAGTCACCAGCCAGTCCTCACAAACAATCAGCCTGAGGGTCAATCCCTCCCATTGATGTACTCAGCTAACCAGGGAGACTGTGCCACTGGGCCCCACAGGACACCTACCACTTAAGGCCACTATCCTAAGACCAGGAGGCATAGCAGCCCTACCTAATACAAAGAAACAAACGCAAGTAGGTAGCCAAAATGGGAAGATAAAGAAACATGTCCCAAATGAAAATTGAATAAAACCCCAGGAAAAGAAACTAAACAGAATGGAGACAAGCAATCTAACAGATGCAGAGTTCAAAACACTGGTTATAGAGACGATCAACGGTAGCAGTGAAAACTTCAACAAAGAGATAGGAAACATAAAATTGGAGATAGAAAAGATAAAAAAGAACCAATCAGAAATAAAGAATATAATAACTGAAATATAGAATACATTAGAGTGAATCAGCAGAAGATTAAAGAAAGCAGAGGATGGATCAGTGATTTGTAAGATAAGGTAGCAGAAAACATGCAATTACAACAGCCAAAAAAATTTTTAAAAATCCAAAAATGAGGATAGTTTAAGGGGCCTCTGGGACAACATCAAGCGTACTAACATTCACATCCAGGAGTACCAGAAGGAGAAGAGGGAGCAAGGAGTTGAAAACTTATCTGAAGAAATAATGACAGAACATTTCCTTTACCTTGTGAAGGAACTAGACATACAACTAAGGAGCTCAGAGAGTCCCAAACAAGATGAACCCAAAGAGGCCAATATGAAGACAAATCATCACTAAAATATCAAAGGTTAAAAACAAAGAGAAAATCTTAAAAGTCGCAAGAAAAAAGCAGTTAGTTTGCTACAAAATAATTTCCCAAAGACTATCAGTTCTCAAGAGAAACTTTACAAGCCAGAAGGGATTGGCATGAAATATTTAAAGTGATGAAAAGCAAGGACCTAGAACCAAGATTACTCTACCCAGCAAAGATATTGCTTAGAGTAGAAGGACAGATAAAGAGCTTCACAGACAAGAAAGAGCTAAAGGAGTGCTTCAATACCAAGGCAGTATTACAGGAAATATTGGAGAAACATTTTTAAGAAAAAAAAAGATAAAAAGATAAAAAATATGAATAATAAAATGGCAATAAGTACATATCTATCAACAGTTACTTTAAACATAAATGAATTATTTGTTCCAATCTAAAGATAGGGTGCTTACATGGATAAGAAAACAAGATTCTTACAAATGCTGCCTACTAGAGATTCCCTTCAGGGTGAGAGATTCACACAGACTGAAACTAAAGGGATGGAAAAAGACACTTCATGAAAATGGAAACAAAAAAACTGAGGTAGCAATACTTATACCAGGCAAAATGAACTTTTTTTTAAATAGATTTTTTAAAAAGTCGATAACAAGAGATAAAGAAGAACCCAATAATCCCACTTCCAGGTACTTATCTGAAAAAAAAAAACCCAAAACGTTATTTTGAAGGGACATGTGAATCCATATGTTCATTGCAGCATTATTTACAATTGTCAAGATGTGGTGGCAAACTGGGTGTCCATCGGTGGACGAATCGATAAAGAATAGGTGGTAAATAAATACATGCAATGAAATATCACTCAGTTATAAAACAGGAGAATGAAACCTTGCCATCTGCAACAACATTGAAAGGCCTAGAGTGTACTGTGCTAAGTGGAGTAAGTCACCCAGAGAAAGCCAAAAGCCATATGATTTTTCACTTACATGTAGAATCTAAAGAACAACAACAACAAAAACAAACAGAACAGAAACAAATTCATAGATACAGAGAACATTTTGATGATTGCCAGATGGGAGGGGGTTTAAGGAATGAATGAAAAAGGAGAAGGGATTAAAGAGGTAAAAATTGATAGTTAACAAAACCGTTATGGGAATGTAATATATTTTATATAGTCAGTAATATTGTAATAACTGTGTATGGTGTCAGATGGGTACTAGATTTATTGGTGTAATCACTTTGTAAGATATATAAGTGTCTAATCACTATGTTGTACACCTGAAACAAATTTAATATTGTATGCCAACTGTAATTGAAAAATAAAAAATATATATTTAAACAAATTTAGTGATATGGAAAATAATTCCCTAAAGTTGGGGGAAAAAAAAGCTAGAGTTAGGAACTGTAGACTAGAGTTTCCAAAACTGATTTGCAGACGGACTCACAAAAGCAGTAAGCAAGTCTAAGTGAAGATTCCTTCTGATCTTCCACCATTAGTGAACACGGACTTTCTTAATGTTACATCTAAGGACTGAGAGAAGTCTCTTTGTACCTGTTTGTCTGGACACATCGAAAAATAGAGAACAAAGGGGATTAGCTGAGAAGATCACACGAAGCCAAAGTCATGATTAGTCCAAATAATTTTAAGAACAGAAAATGGCATTCTAAGTCAGGATACATGGAAAACAAAGCAAAACAAACAGCCACCTATTTGTTCTGCAACCAAAACATCCAAAGGGAACAAACACTAAGCTAAATATAACCCATGAATCATCCTGGCATTTTTGTTTTTTGTTTTTGCTATTGGGCAAATAATAATATTTATGATTTAAAGATAGATGAATAGACAGTTATTAGATAAGAGAAATAGATAGTAGATAGGTAGAAAACAATTTTATTTAGCCTTTTTGTATTATCTCCTAATCATCTAGTGTTTCAACTCTAGTGAAAAAGAGATGAATGAGAGATCAAAATAATTTATTTAGCATCTCTTTATGGTCAAATATGATCAGTAAAGTATTTGTTTTAAGGACAATTTTAAAATGTACCAATCTTATAATATTCTGTAGAGCACAATTCTATGTAAATATTTTTATTACAAGAGACTGAAACATAAAAATAACGATAATATGATAATATATAATATGGTATAACTAATATAATATAATCTCATGCAATATCTTATACCACATTATACACTTAGGTACTTAGGAGGATATGGTATTTATCTCATCCTTATAGAGTCACAAGACATAAAAACTATTCATACTGATCTTCGTGGCCCTGCAATCTGTTCATTATACTATTAAAAAAATATTTATAGTCTTTGAATATACAAAGTAATATAACCCTTGGAATAGCCTTAAGAAAGTGTTATTCAAATCTCATTACCTTTTGTAGGTAAATTAATTCTTAATGTCTAATCTATCTCATATCTCAAAGGTGCATAGATTAATTCTTAAGGCCTAATCTGGAGTTTTTATTTTTTACCTTCTAGTTAATTGTTCCTTGTCCTCCTCTCTTTTCTGTTGTTCTCCTTTTTTTTTTCTTTTCCTGCCTACTATTGAGAGAATTTAAAATATCCTTCATTTAAAGGATATTCTCCCCACACACACCAGGATCTTGAAGTTAGAATCAGGTGATGTGTCTTAATAAAGAGTGTTTTAAACATTATTAGAAAATCATTCTGGCTATTTCTTAGTATGTGAGAGACATGGTAAACCTATTTGGAGTTTTCTTGAAGTGGCAGGACCTCAACTAGAATAGAGAGATGACCATTAATACAACCAAAATACATCTCCTACATATAATAACTTGGTAGACTCAAGAAGTCACTCTCACTGAACTTCTCCAGCTCGATACTAGTATCCAAGGCAAGAACTCTATTTTCTTTGTTTGCCACAAAAAACTATAACTTCCACACAATTTATATGGTAAGTACTGGCTTGTGCCAAAGTCAGAAGTCATCCTGTGAGTAACTATTTTCCTTTTCATATGTTACATATTTCTGATAAGTGAGCATTAGCTAAATAATATAATAGAAATTAATACAGATATGAGCTGTTGCTGCAATGAAAACAGGCCTCCTCACCAAAATATGTTAAAACGGATTTTCTAAATTTATTGACAGCAGTTGAAGTTTTCTAACTCTTCCTCTTCTCACCATTCCTTCATTCTATATGAGGACTTTAGCCCATCATATAAGTGCCCTGGCTGATTATATACCTGTAACATCAGTTCCTAGGAACACAGCAAAATCGTCTATTACATTAAAGTTATTTTCAGTTCTTGAAGAAAAGGAAGTCTGTGTCTAAAGAGAATTTAGAGACTAACAGACTGTTTTCAGGAAAACAACTTGTTGAGAATGAAAAGATGACTTCTGGTTTGTGATTCCTTTAAAGTTTATTCACATTTGTAGAGCCTGAAGGAGACTGTGTAAAGAAGATAAAATAAAAGCTTGGATGCCACACAAGATTAACTTGGCAATAGAGATAAGAGCATTTAATCAATGGAAAGGCAGCTTCAAGGAGCAGATCAGATCACAGTGACTGGAGGGCAATGTACAAAGCCCATGAATGATTGCTATTTACCTTTTGAAAACAATGACAGTAATATTTTGCATTTTGATAGCTACTTTGATCAGAAGTTCCCAAACTCTTAGCATATTTTAACATATTAAACCTTCTAAGATAGATATGACTTCAATCAGAATTTTATAAAGGGATAGGCTGCTTGGATTTCTGTTGGAGAGCAAGCAAGATGAGTGGAGATTAGAGATACTTTTGAAAACATTCTCCAGCTCAGCCCTTGTGGAGTACAGGGTTATATTTTATGTAATAACGAATATAGTCTCAAGGTAATTAGAATCCTTCACTAGATATTTTTTCCACATGGAAAGAAATATTAAAGTTTTACTGTAAAAGAAATGTATATTAATCACTGAATATAAATACAGTATAAGTCTTTTGGGAACAAATGAATAGCAGTAAAATAGAAGTAGAAAATAAACAATAGCAAATGCAATTAGTTTGGATATAATGAGGTATTATATGATCATATTATGAAGAGTTAGGCATCTGTACATGAAGTAATTATATACTAATAGTTATTAGTTATGATAACTAGTTAACACAGGTATGCTAGTAGAGATTCATTAATATCATTTTTTAAATAAAAATATTTTTTGCACACATGATCTGTAATTTCACACACATGATTAAAAATAAATATCTTACCTCACTAGAAACACATGACATACACCAAGACTTTGTAAACTTATTTACTTTTAATGAAGCCCAGATAAAAAAATAAGAAACCATGGTATAGTGAAGAAAATCTTTTATAGTTCTTTGTTTCTACTAAATGACTGAATAGACAGATAAATTGAAAATAGATATATAGATGATAGATAAATAGATAATCCCCTTTCCTTATAGCTTCAATTAGGAACAAATTTCATATGCACTATTTTCTATCTCAGGGTGTGTATAATATCATGTTTAATTTCCATTAGGTGATCTCTGGGAAAATGATCTTTTTTTCTGTCCTGATTTTCCTTGATGTACAATATTTTTGTGCAAATGTATATCCAAAAATTATACTATTTGTCTGGAGTTATTAGAATATATTCTTTAAATATTAACTTGTTTGAATTGCTATATTAAGCCCATTCTTTTATTCTTATCAAAACTCTTATGATAAATAAAATGGATTTTCAGGACAGTGTTCTAAAATGAGGAAGAACATAAGTAAGTTAAATGATCTACTACGCAGTAATTCTATTTATTTAGTTAGTTAGTTTAAATTTATTTACTTTTTCTGGTGACAATGGTTAACAAAATCCAGTAAGTTGCAAGTGTACAATTTAACAGTAAGGCATACATATATATATATATATATATATATATATATATATATATATATATATATATATTTCTTTGTAGTTCTTCCTGTCACCACATATTTGACCCGTCCCCCATACTCTCTAGTAACCACTAGTGTATAGTTTATGTCCATGAGTCTCTTGTTTGTTTTGTCCTGTTCATTTGTTGTTTTTAGGTTTATATCCCACATAAAAGTGATATCATGTAATTTTCAACTTTTTTTGTCTGGCTTATTTCACTTACCATGATTATCTCAAGGTCCATCCATGTTGTAGAAATTGGCAGTATTTCACCTTTTTTATGGCCAAGTAATATTTCTTTGTATATATGTACCACAACATCTTTAGCCAATCATCTATCTGTTCTAGGACATTTCAGTTGCTTCCATGTCCTGGCCACCGTGGATAAATGCTACTATGAACATAGGTGTGCAAATATCTTTTCGGGTATGGGTTTTCAAGTCTTTGGGGTAAATACCCAGTAGAGGGATTGCTGGATCATATGGTAGACCAATTTTTAGTTTTTTGAGGAACCTCCATACTGTATTCCACAGTGGCTGTACCAATTTGCAGTTCCACCAGCATTGTATGAGGTTTTATTTTTCTCTGCATCCTCTCCAACATTTGTGATTACTTGTCCTAAGATCTATTCTACCAGGTGTGAGATGGTATCTCATTGCAGTTTTCGTTTGTATTTCTCTAATAGTTAGTGATGCTGAGCAACTTTTCATATGTTTGTTGGCTATTTATATGTCTTTTTGAGAGAAGTGTCTGTTTAAGTTCTCTGCCCATGTTTTGATTAGATTGTTTTTTGTTGTTATTGAGTTGTATGAGTTCTTTGTATAGTTTGGATATTAGGCCCTTATTGGAGGCTTCGCTTGCAAATATATTTTCCCATTTAGATGGTGGTCTCTTTGCCTCGCTGATGGTTTCTTTTGACTTAATGGTCTAACTAAAATAACTAATTTAAATGCTCAATAACTTGGCAAATATAGCACCAATCTTTTTCAAGGTAATTTATTATAGAGCAAAAATAGTTATGCAAATTTTGAAAACACACTGGACGGGGTACCAATACTGAAGAAACTGACCCTAACATTATTTAAATAACCTCCCAAATTAGGAATGTATTCAATGTTTAATGAGTACCCAAAGCTTAATGATGTGCTGACTCTGTATGTTTTCTAATACATTATCGTAAGTCAAGGTCAATCACCTCAAGGAGGAAAAGCTATTTTGAATTTTGTGATACGATATTAACTGAGGCATTCCGATAAATATCCAAAAATGCACCAAGCAAAAGCCTATAAAAAGAGTTCCAAGGATTTCTTCAGATATATTGCAGATACTTAATTGAGATTCACACCTCCTTTTCAATTATTAACAAAAACCTCCTACTTAGATTTTGAATTATATGTTTCTGGAGCTCCTTCCAAAGCAGGTTGAATTGTTATTATTTGTGAACCAGTACCTAAAGGCAGAAATGGAAAAGACTCATATTTATATATACCATGATAACATAAACTTAATCTATTTTTGGTGTTGGAAAACAATGTTTGTTCTAAGACATTGCCCCTAATTGTTATTCTATGTCAAGTCCAGAAGTGAATGTAACCTACATACAAAGAAATTAAGATTTATTAGTATATCTGTATTTTAAAAATTTTTATTAATAATATGTTTTCTCTGTACAAGAAAAACAAGTATTTCTTTAAAGTAGGTCTTTAAAATATAATAAGCATGTTAAATTATTACACATATGGGTTCAAATAATGATAAAGCAAATGGTAAAATTTTGTCAGCATTTGTAAAATTATAATATTTTTATTTATTTTATTGATTAATATATGAATGCAGCTAGTTCCAGATTTATTTGGGGTTTTAATTTGATTGTTTTCTTTACAATTCTACCTGTCTCTCTCTCTCTCTAATCTATTTATAGCTATATATGTATATACCCTTTGCAATGTCCTGTGACATATATAGATATGTATACACATGAAAACATATACACATAAATATATATATATATATATATATATGATTATATGATTGAATAAAATATACCTATATGTTTAATGCTATTTGGGGCGGGGGGAAATGACAAGAGAGAGTTTAATTTTGATGTATTTTTCAATTTGTCTAAAATAATCTTATATAAGATTGCTTTTTAAAAAGGAATAGCAGGGCAGATTAGGTCCAAAAAACAATGTGAAAAATATCACTAAATTTTTCAGACTTGAGCAATTCTATGTAAACTAAATGGGATAATGTTTTGGAATTAAGATCTCTTAATGGGATAATGTTTTGGAATTAAGATCTCTTAATTCCAAAATATATATTATTATGCACATATTTAGCATCTTACATTTTAATTTTTGCTAAATAAAAAAATCTATACATTTTGTATTTTTTTGTTGTTGAGAATAGTCTGGACATGAGAAGTAACATTTACCAAGTGTTTGATAATATAACAATCCAAGTATTTTACTTTTACTAGACTACTCTTTAACTTTTTCAGGCATGAGAAATGCAAGGGTATATCATCTAAAATATAGTTCTGTAAAATTAAGTACTGAAAAACATTGTAAATCTATATTATTAAAAATATTTATTACTAAAAATAGTTTTCACTGAATTTTCAGCCTCACTAAAGAGTGACAAATATTAAATCATGTTTCCAAACATTTAGAGCAAGGTCCCCCCAAAATAAAATAAAATTGATAAAAAATTGTATGTTTGTATAATATTTAAAAGATTCAGTACTCTCTATACATAAATAGAATCAGAATAAAAGAACTAAAAAACAAAAGAAAAAATGAACTACTTCTATTGAAAATTTTACCTGATGACAATATTGAGTCTTTCAGCAATATAAGAAGACATTCGTAAAAAATTATATATATATATATATATATATATATATATATATATATATATATATACACATATACACACATACACACACACACACACGCATATGTGTGTGTGTGTATTTAGATTATGGCACATTAAATAGCTGTCAATGTTATAAAAACACAAAGAGGAATTCATGGGTATAATTATATTGCCACATACTTTATAATTACATATCTCTAATTGATGCTTTTAATCACTTACTGTGGTTGAACTACACCTGCAAAAGGTTACACTCCAGACTTCCAGTACTAACTGCAAGGTGTTTTGAATTGCAGAAATGAATGTAACATTGATAGAATAAATGGTAATTTCGTAAAAATAATTTGAAAATTTGAAGCTATAATTCTCAATAATTTTTATAATATAAGCCCAATGATATCAGAAGATGAGAGGATAATTTAGGACTTCTGGAATAAGAATATGTACATCGTGTGCTCTTTCAAATACATTGTCTATTCTACACAACTAACTCTTTGTTTAGAATTTAATCAGAATGTTTGTTGGGCCAATCTTTTTGGCCTCCTAAGTAGTAATTGCTTGAAAGTGATGTCATTATTGTACTTTTGATACTACAAATATATCCTCCAAATTAGGTCTAGTGAGAGTTTTCTAACACTTGCATCAGATAATGTCATAAAATTATTGAAAAGCTTCTCATAGCTATTTGCGGGGGAAAATGTCCCTAGATTAGCTGGCATTAGCCACATAACACTACTCCAGTATATGTCTAATTCTAGGCTTCAGCTATTGATCAGAGTATATCAGTTCAAAAATCAATATGTCTCCAAGACCTGTAAGTCAATTTCTTCTATTTGGTTAACTCATTTATTTGCTTGTTTTTTATTTAAGTTCAAGGTTTATCTTCCTTGGGAAGTGTTTTCGGATATCCTCTCTGCCTTAGCATTCCTTGTGCTAAGATAATACCTATAGAAAATACCTATATTATCTAGCATAGCACTAGATTACAGAACATTTTTATTTATGACTTATATAGGTGACCTATTTTAGGAAAAAAAAATAGTTTACTACTTTTTTCCTCCCAGAGCCTATCTATGATTACTTATAATGGCACTTTAGAATCTCTTTGTACACTTGAAATTATGGTTAAAACGATTAAACTGTATTACTGAAGACAAATCAAAAGTCCTTTTATCTAGCATTTTATGCAAACTGCTAAATGCTACCCTTTGGTATAAAGTAATAATTTTCCAGCGGAATTCGATTTAAACAGAAGGAAAAACGTGGATAAATAACCATGATATATATATATATATATATATGAAGTATTCATAAATTTATTCATAAATTTAAATTTCAGACTGTTTGTGTCACACAGGAAACCCAACTGTTACAATTTTAAGGATATGCTTTCAGTTTAAGTTGATTTCAACCACTATGTATTAAATAAGTAAACAAAGCCTACAAATATTTTTGCTTTATTGTTTCCTCATTTTTGGAAAAGGGGACAGGGCATCTATGTACATTTTCATATATTTTAATTTGTTGTCTATGTGAGGTAAAATAGTCTAAATGTGTAATTGTTTGAGTTTCATGATATTTTGTTTTGCTTTTTTATATATATTACTCCTTTAATTACAAGTATAAATTACTATAACAATTGGATAGTCACCATTATTTTCTGTCTCCATATCTTTCTATCTATGGAAGCTATTTTTTAGATTTTGGGCAGTTTACATTTGTTTTTTCATTCATACAAATAATATTTCCAGTTACAAATTTTTTTCCTAATATAATACATCTTAATTCACAATAAACCTTATTTATTCAAAAGTGTTAAATTTATCACTTTAGCAAAAACTCCCCTTTTCTTTTTCTCTTTATATCTAGATGTCATATTGAGTTCTTAGAGAAATAGAGCTAATATATGTTTGTATGTATATTATATATGTGTGTGTATTATGTGTGTGCATACATATACATATACAGAGAGAGAGAGAAAGAGATGAAAGACCAAGATTTTGATTTAAAAAAACTGGCTCTCCAGTTGTGGAGGCCTGCAAGTCCAAAATCTGCAAAGTAAATCAGTAGGCTGGAGACCCAGGGAAGATTTAGAGAAGTTAATCATATAGCTTCAGTCCAAAGAAAGCCTGCAGGTAAAATTGACTTTATTGTTTGTGTCCAAATTTCATTTTCCCATTAGGATACCGGTCATACTAATTATTACCTTATTTTAACCTAATTAACTCTTTTAAGACAACATCCCTAAATACAGCCACATTCTGAGGTACTGGAAGTTAAGATTTCAACATACTTACTTTCAAGAGAACTTAGTCCATAATGTATAGATAAATATAGATAGATTCCTATGGATATAAATGTAAAAGTAGAGAGATAAGGAGATATAAACCGAAATTTAAGTTTATAAGTTTATACTCTATATAAATATATGATATATTGAAAATTCATCTCAATAAGATCAAAAAAATTTTATTTGCTTTTATTTCTGTGCAGAAATGTATATTTATAATGATAAATGATAAATGAGATATAAAATGCAAAATAACTCATTATCAAAAATGGTAAATGTGAAAAATTATAAGATAGCACTATGTCAATTATTTAATATGAGAAAAAGACAGAGTGTATCTAAAATTTTCATACAGATTTGTTAAAAATTTCCCAGAAAAACAGACTTATTTACTAGATAATTCAGAACCTAATCTTGATCCATAGGAAGAACCAGGCTGGAAAAATTTGTGAATGTTAAAAATATTTGAAAAAAAAATGTTTTTAAATTGTTTTGGATTTTGTCTAGGAAGGGAATTTTGACAGGAGTCAGAAGCAGTTTATATGTTATTGAAAGGGGAATTTTAATGAGGTCAGATTTAAATTGAAACTGCGAAACAAGTGTAGTCTACCCTAAAGGCTAACTCCAGACTCAAACTAAGAAAGTCAAATTGTTTGTACGAGATAGATTTCTTGAATTTCAAATCTTTAGAAAAATCTCTATCATATCTTGTTGTTGAAGAAAATGTCAAGGGAGATACTTTCCTGAAGAGAGGGATGCTACTCTGAACCACAAAAATTATTATAAGCATGTGATTGTTTCATCGTAACAACACAATTCATAACACTTAGTTGTCCTTTCTCTCTTCTTGCCAGGAAGTCTGAGAAACTGTGTTCTTGGAATAGTTATGTCAAACCAAGTAGACCATTTATTGGAGAAAAACAAAAGTAATAGCAAAATATGTTTTTGCTATTGAGAAGCTATCACTAAAACTATACACCCCAAGTTTGAAATTATTTAAATATAACCTAAATATGTATATCATTTGGAAGACATGATTAACGTCTTTTAATCATAATTTGGTTACAGATTTAGCAAACATCTATAAAATAGATGATCTTCATTCAACAAAGTTGGAATAAGATAAGAACAAACCAAGCCACCTGCCTACTAGTCTTTTCATTGGGGCACTTTGAGAAACATTATTTTGTCTTGGATTTCTTCTTTTTAAGTGTAACTATCCAGCTGTTATCTTAATTAGGTCTGCCACAGGCAAAGATCTGGTTTTCTACACCTGTGGAGAAGATTGTCATGGCATTTTAATGACTTAATAGAGCTTTAGGAAATGGAAGCTAGCGTGAATGGGAGTAATGATTAGTTCAGCTTGGTGCCAAAGTTGTCAATTTCCAATTAAGAGATGTGTTTGTTCCTCAACAATGTACTACCACAAATTGGGTGTTTTGACACTGTTAATTTATCTTTTGCCACCCAATAGAAATAACTCAAATGGCTCCCAGTAATCTCTTCCATGATACAGACATACTGAAGTTAGAGACAGCTGGATATCAAGTTTAAAACCAAACAAAATAAATTATTTTCAGCAGTGAAAGTATATGATAAAAAGAATAATTATTTTTGGTAATATGCCAAACTTATGGTTTAATTGAATGCTGTGAATGTCATACTATGTAATTTTAAGCACTAAATGTTCTATTTTATAGGAAATTCTGATACGGTTTATGAGTAGATAAAAAAGGGGGGAAAAGGGAACTTTAGTGCTCAGCGATGAGAAAACTTTAGTGATGGAAGACAAAGTGAATATAAAATTCTTCTCCCAATGAAGCATCAATCTACTTATTATTTTCTATAGAGCTATGTTGTAGAAAGTTGGACAGTAGATTAGAGAAAATATGAAAAGAGTGAATTGATAATAAGAAAATATTTTAATTTACAATGTTTATCCCTAAAGAAGCAGTATGTCTCTGCTGCCTTTAGTAATAATGAATACCACTTGAGAACACTATAGAGAATTAAAGAGTTCTGAGATATTTAACCAAAAAAACATATAGAGAACAATGGATATACTTCTGAATGTAAAAATATAATAATAACAATAGTAATAGCAATAGCTATTATTTATTAACTACTATTTGCTAAAGATTGAAATAGGTTCATTTTCACATGTTTTATTTAATCGTCACAATTTCCATGCAAGTTAATTGTTGGTATTATTAGTTTTTTTTTGTTAACAATGTCAAACAAGTAAAATTATAACTATTAAGGAAATTGACTAAGGTAACAAAGTTAGGAGAGGCTATGCTATCTTGTCTTCTGTGGCAAGTGTCCATGCCCATTCGTCTTGACTATCAATATTCCTTAAGGTGTTAATTCTCTTTAAAATATGATGATTTGTCTGCAAAGGTCATATTATATGTTTATCAATGATACTATCAGTTATCTATTACCACATAACAAATTCTTCATAAACCTTAATGGTTTTGGGGCTTTCAAGTTTGACTGAGCTCAGTGAGAATAGTTTACCTCCACCCTATTTACCCTTGACTGACACGACTTGATTTGATCTGGAGGATACATTGTCAAGATGTAGGCAAGTTGGCGCTGGCTGTTTTCTAGAAGCTCAATTGGAGCCATTGACTGAAAGCCTTATCTGAATGTGATATCTTCACAGCATAGCTTATCTTCCTTAAAACATCACTGCAGTTGAATTCCAAGAAAGACGATACCAGAAGAAAAGACCTAACAAGAGAGTCTGGTGAGATTCTTTCATTACACTTTCTAGTGCCCATGTGCCAAAGTCAGGAAGATGAACGAAGCCCTTGTCAAAATGGAAGGTGGCTCTCCAAGAACATGAAAGCTGAGAAGTTTGGAAAATTTAGAAGCACCAAAATAACAGTCAATCAGAATATGATATGATGACTTTGATATAAAAGTGAGACAAATATCAACATTTTCTCTATTCTTGGAGGGAAATATACATTGTCATAGAGAAAACTTTTCCCTTTAAATGTAATCCAAAATAGTCACATAATAATTACAGTTAAAATATCAGTGATATGGAGAAAAGATTACATTAGAGATTGTAGGGTCTAAAATAAATATTTAAAATATGTTATTATAATTTTTAAAACCTGAGCTTTCTACTCAGCAATTAGCTTGAGTACCTTCACTGATAATCTTAATGGATAAACAAGAGAAAAATTATCAAAAATAGATGATAGAAATCATTTTTGAAATGTGATAAATTTGAGCTCTATTTTTCTTGGCCTTGAGGAGCACAGGTACAGCTGGTAAAACCTCATGTCTGCCAAGATAGAAAATCCAACTTGAAATAGACTATAATAGGGTGTAAGCCAAAGTTTCTAACCCCATAGTATATGCATCTAATGTAACACCAGAGAACAACAAGAAAAATCCCTTGGTCAACAATCTTGGGAGTTAATGGTGATAAAATAATACCTCCTAGAGAATTTCTAACCAAGTGTTTTACAAGTAATGTTTATAAAATTAATTCACTCTCTTATATTGATAACTAAGTATTGGAAGACATGAGTAGTTATATTCTAATAGCTCTGAACTACTTGAATTTTCAGTGAAAACAATCTCCATAGAAATAGGATAACTAACATCAAATCAAAGAAAATAACATAAAAAATGAAAACAAAAAAGTAACCATAACTCTTCAATGTACTTGTCTTTATTAAAAATGTTTGAGTATTTATTGTAGGAATTATTTTAGAACTTCCTTACAGTTCTATTAAACATATTAATCCATTCATTTAAAAATACATTTTATACATAATCTTTAATCTATTTACTAAATATCTTAAGCAAAGATTTATTTTTATAACAAAAGAAATCCATAATGAGGGATATTATGATGCTATCCTAATTCATGGCTCTTTTCATTTATACTTGTATTTTTGGAAAATAGTTTTTCATTGGCTTATCTTTATTATTTTAACTAATTCTTACTTTTTGTCTCTCACCAGAGACTTTTATCTTTCTCTTGTTTATCTCTTACCAGAGACTTTTAGACTTCAGTCTTAGTAAGGAATATGACATGCAGATAATGATGCTTATAATTATAATAATCTCAATTAATAAATAAAGTATTAAAGGGAAATGCACTTTTTCAAATCTTTTATTTCCTTCCATGAAAAGAAAACTTTCCTAAGCCTAATGCTAGCCTACTATGAGCTGTCTTTGCAAATATGTAGATATAATTTACTAATCAATTTGAAAATGTGAAAGTTCGTTTATATGCAGTTAGCATGTGTTTGGCTTCAACCCTCCATTCTTCAAGATTCTCTACATAAGGCAATAGTCTAAGGACAGAACTGTCTAGAAATGGGGCCTATCTGCCAATTCTGAAGTTCACTTAGCTAACTCATTATGTTTTCACATTATGTTATGCTCTTCCAAACTAAAATATGGGCATCAAACTGTTATTTATTTGTTTTCTCAATTATTTAGAAAACAGATGCAGAGATGGAATTCTATTAATTAAAGGATCACTCAGAGACTCTAATTAAATATTAATAGTATTAAAACAATATTAAAACAGTGTTAAAATGGACTAATTATACTAGAGTTTTTAACCTAAGATAAATCATCCACCAAATTTTCAATATACATATTATAATGTATTTTAATAGTTTTTAAATATGTGCAATTTATTTTACAGGCATATTGAGATTATTGATCAAGTATTTTAATAACAAATGACAGCATATTTTTATCACCAGCTGAAGAACTATATGTTTATGTAATTTATATGGTAAATTCAAAAATTATGAAAATAAGTCAATATATTTACCTATGTAATTTAAATCTAAAAACATTAACAAATCTATTTGGTGAGAATACGGTTATTTATAGTAGACACACAGAAATAATTGATAATAGCAGTAAGGTTTTCCTAATCTTTATCATTTGTTGTTGCTTTGGTTGATTTAGTTGTTGACTTTCTCTTTTATAAAGCACATATCTCAGAAAGCATTGATCAGAAAATTCAAAGAAAACATGACATTTCTTCTGCCAACTACATATCACATTTAATACCTGAATCAACAGGTCCTTTGAAAATCAGTGTAGCTTATTGGATAAAGGGTCTTTGTGTTAGACATTTTGAAACCCTTGCTGTACATTTACTCTCTTTATAATTTGGATCAACGATTTTAACTTCAATATCCCATGTTTTCTCATGTGAATAATAATTCTAACTAATAGCAACACCAAGGATTAAAGATGCAGGAGTAAAACTGTGCAAAAAAATTAATATTTAGCTATAAAAATTATTTTATTTTTTATGTTTTTTTCTTTGAACTTTATTTCTTTTTAAATTTACTGGGATAACATTGTTTAATAAAATTATATGAATTTCAAGTGTACAATTTAATAATATGTCATATGTTATATGTGTTCACCACCCAAAGTTAAATTTCCTTTCATAGCCATATTTGTGTTCTTCTAGGCATCCCTTCTAATAAGTGTAACATTTTCATTTTCTTAAAGGAAAATTAGGCCTATGGAAATGCAAAAAGAATAAATTATGTAAATGAATTTACTGAGTCATTATATTCTGGGAAATAAGTCATTCTTACTCTAGAAAGGATTACTCTATATTTCTTAATTATAGAGCATTGATAAATCAGAATATGGAATACAGGGAATTGGGTCCAATCTAAGGTGGATTTGAAGAGACTTTCTGATGGGAAGTAGAGATACATGTGACTAGAAGAAGAGGCAAGACATCAGATGTCTAAGCTCCCTCCTCTTTAATAGCAGAATGTTGATTTGGTGATGATAAAACAATTAACTAAAGAATTTCAATTTAAGAAAATCACATATTCCTTTGTATATTTTGTCTGATAGAAATGCAAATTATTTCTTTCCAGTGAAGATCATAACCCCTCAAATTTATTGCCCTGTTAGATATTAACCAGATTTGCATCCAATGGAGCAATCTTAACATTCTTTTATTAAATTGCTGATTAATATGTAGCTCATTGAATGCTTTAGTACACATGCTTTGATATTAGAAATAGAGTGTAAAATGAAAATTTCCATATAATATATTCCAAAAGGCAGAGCAGGAGAAACACATATTCCATAACAAATCTTCACTCTATAAAACTACATCAAGCTTTACTCGAGACAAATTGATTTATTTTGTGAAAAGAACAAAGAAGAGAATCGACTAAAAAAAGATTAGATGTTAATTCACTTGATACTTAAAAGAAAATTCTTCACACCACATTTCTCTAGTGGTCTTATTAACACCACTTCAGGCCAAATACAATATACATATATCATCAAAGAATTTACAAGCATATTCAGTTCTCTCTGATTTATCAACTGCATTTCTTCCAATTAATCATTTTTTCATGATATGTATGAATTAGTTTCAAGTTAAAGTTTATTAGTCTTTTATTCCAATTAGTGTTCTGATAATTGTTATGTTGATTGCCTATGGCTCATCTGCTCTGAAAAATGATATGTACCTCAAAGTTTTTATCTATAGATAGTAATGTTACTATCTGCACCTTTTGATTAGAATTATTATGTTAATCAAAGTTACACACCCAAGTTAAGAGACAACCAGTTTTATAGTTTGTTTTTTAAAAAAAAAAAATGCAGTAATTTTTAAGTAACTGATTTCTAATCTGTTAGCTGAGTCTTTGTGATTTACTTCAATATCTCAAGAAAAAATGCTTGATTGATCTTTCACGCATTTTCTATTGACTTTCCACTATAGATGTTGAAGACAAACTCCGTTATGTCCACAAGCCCCAACACATAGACATACATTTCTCATCTACCATCCTCCAAAAATAAATATACCATTATATAAGTGAGGTCAATATTTAGTGTTTAAATTATTATGAGGTTAGTGAATTCTATTCATTAAGTAGTAGGCATGCTTACATTTTTGTATCTGCACACTTCATTTTACTAGAAGTTCATGCATATCTTTTAGTTACATTTGCTTATTTTACTATTTATTAATAATTCAGACACATTGTTTTTTTTGCCTATAGCTAAAATTCTCTTTAGGTATGCATTACTTTAGTTTATCAATAACTTTTTTTTTTTAAAGAAACCTCTCATAGTCTTTTCATCTAATTCAATCTGTACTATTTTCTCTTTTCATTTGGTGTTCATGTGCATAGCTAACTGTTGTCTGTTTCTCCTCCTGGGGAAAAGTATGTCTCTCTTTCCTGCTCAATTTTTGGATTTATCAACTGAAATATCATCTTCTCAGGATATGCCCTCTACCTGAAAAAGGATGTTAAGAGTGATAAACATTTGATTTATTGCATGTCTGAAAATATTTTTATTTTATTCTATGTGATTAAAAGTTAAGATGAGTATAAAATTTAGGTAGAAATAATTTATCTTTAAAATTTTGAACACATTATTCCACTATATTATCTTTTAGCTTCCTGTGTTATTATTTATAAATATGAAGTCATTTTGATTCTAAATGCTCTAATATGATCCATTTCCCTTCTCTGTATTCTTTTTCTCAGCAGTGTTCTAAAAATTTCTCACATTCATTCTTATAAAGTTTGTAAAGTTTATATTCATGCACTGTGCTAAGGCCTCAGAGAACTTTTGTATTTGAAAAATATCCCTTAGTCCAGACACTCTATGGATTGATGTTCAATCCTTGTGGTTAAACCTCTCTTTTTTCTCCTAGTCTTCATATTTTTGACTTTCAAAGTTGTTTCTTCAACTTTATCTTTCAAACATTCCAATAAGTTTTTGATTTTAAAAAATTTACTCTATCATGTTTTTAATTTCCATTAGTTTTTTTTTTCCTGAAATTTTTGAATGGTATCCTGTGTTTTTATCATAGAATAAATATATTCACCAACGTGATAATATCCCAGAGAAGATTTTATAAATATATAAATATATATTTTTGGCATAGTCCCTATGTTTCTTATCATTTGTTGGGTTTAGTCCTTTACATTCTGCTTCAATAATTTTCTCAGATTAGCTGACTTTCTGTTTTCTGTTACTCTTTCTGTTTTCTGTTTCTCAAATTAGCTGACTTTCTGTTTTCAATGTACTAGGAGCTTCATTGAATGTTATAGGATTAGTACATTTTAGGGAAAGACGTCAGTATCAATTGAAGTGGTATTTCTTCTTGGGTGGGTCAGTTTTCCCAGAGCCAACTTCTGGAAAGTCTTTGTTGATGGTAGACCTTACGATGAAGGTGGAGATTATTACCAGCTTTTAGTTTGTATATGTAATTGTGATTTATGATTTTGGAATAGTATCTCAGCTTACAACAGTGTCTGAATTCCTCTAAATAATAGGACTTTTATTATCTCCAGAGAACAAATTGGCATTCTATTGTTAGTTTGAGGAACTGTCAGTCATGTTTGAAAGTAACAGAGAAAGGAATTCAAGAATCTTCTCATTTTTTAAATAAATTTCAAATGATTATTCTAGTTTTGTGAGACCAGTCTTATCGCTACTTACACAGATATCAGATGCTGTCATTCATGAAGTGTTAATAAATACTATGTTATAAATAAAGTTGATAATTATCCATCCCCACTACCAATTTAAAATTTCCATTTTTATGGTCTACTAATTTAGTTAACACTCACCCATTCATTAGTTTTCCATTGTTCAACATTTGATTGATTGCTATTTTTTTAAATTTTTTTCTTTCTGAGGATTTTGCCTTAATGAATAATTTTTATTCTACTCTCAAAAGCAACTATTGTTTTCAGAATACATGGAGAAATTATATGGTATAGGGGAGTTTTCTTTAATAAAGATAATATAAAAATATGAATAAAATAAAAAATTAGGCATAATATCTTAAAAGCAGTTCATGCAGTTTAGATGCCCTAAAGTTTAATATTAACTAGATTCATGGTAAATATATTTCTGATACTAATGTTAGTGTGTTTTTTGGAGGATTAGATGTTTTATTTCAATTCACCATCATTATTTAAAGTCTGACTTGAGTCACTTTGAAAATGTGCTCACTAAAATGTATCATGTGCGAAATAAATTTATCTCTAAGTTTTTTTTTGTAGTATGTTTGGTGGTAATTAGACTTAACTTTTGTTCATTCCATCAATACATAACTACAATACCATGTTTTTAAAAGCCTTAAATATTTATGCAACAACATACTTTTTATTTTAGTCTATTTTACTTTTTCATCTATGTAAACTATCTTCAGTATAATAAAATGTACTGCTTAACATGATACGAGTAAATATTAACAATAGGAAAATGACTTGTTTCACACAGAATTTACATTATTATATATAACAATAAATATAGGTTAAAGTATGCAAGAAAGTGGTAGACAAAAATGTTTTGTGGTCAAGAAGACATTCAAATCTTGTGTCCTCTTTTATTCCATTTTATTTACAATTTTAGATAAGATAGAATTATCTATTGAAAATATTAAGTGAGGGCCTACTAAGTGTTAAGCATTATTTTGTGTTAAGTAGGTAGCCATAAAAATACAATAAAATTTTTCTTCTTATGTCAGTTATGGTTGATCAAATGAAAATAGGCAAATGAATAAGCAAAATACATGACAGATAGTTATAAGTGTTAAAGAAAAAATATAAAAACAAGAAAAGAAAAACCTTGAAAGTAAATGTAATTTTAAATAGAAAGAAATAGCTCCCCATTAAGGTAATGCTTAAAAAATCAACCAATTGATTAAGATGTACTCTGAGTACAGTTCAATAAACAAGGATGTCACCAATTATAGTAGGCTATAGTAGGCAAAGTCAGAGTCGTAGAAATAGGAGCAAGAAGGCATATTATGTAGTGTCTTGTAGGCCATTACATAGAGGTTAGCTATTGAGAATTTGGTAACAGATTAAATGTTGAATTTGACATTTTTGTAATGAATATCTTCAAGATTTTTGGAAGTTTTTCTTTACAAATTAATGGGAGAGAAGATAGAGTATATGCGTATAAATGAGAAAATGAATGAAAGCTATTTAATCAAAATGATTAAATTTTGTGATATATGTGAAATGATTACTAAAGTGCCTAGCATAAAAAGCAGCATAAAAATGATACTTATTATGTAAATGAAAATGCACATAAATGTGAAGATAAATTTGATCTATTGTTAAACTAATGAGCACTCCCCAAAAAGCAAATAATAAAGGTAAACAAGCACCGAATATGTGGTTTTCAAAGTAGAAATAATATATGTCTTCAGAATAAGAGTCACTTAGACTCATCTAGAAATCTTTTACCTTATCTTTATTCACAATTGAGAAAATCTCATTTCAAACATGTCTCTTCATTAAAACATGCTTACTGATTTCTATAAATTAAAATGTTATGGCTTACAGCAGAATGGGGTGGTCTGTCTTATAAAATTTATGAATCATTATATAGGTATATACAAATAATCATTCATATAAACTTAAACTTTGATAAGTCCTATAAAGACAAAATTCTGAAATCAATGAGATAGTGAGCAGCCATTCAATATTTGAGACAAGTCTAGAAAGGTTATTAAGAATTAAAAAGGTAAAGAATACAGGGAAATAATTTTCAAAGTCAAGAGAATATTATCCTTGAAGACAAAGATGTAGAAAAATATTTGCCAAGCTCCATATAGGTAGACAACATTCTGGGATGCATGAAATACTATGTTATTAGGTGGATTCATGAGAGAGAAAATTGTGGGGCTAAATTTGACTAGGGAGCCATATTAGGTTTTGGCTTAAGGCTATAAAACCTAACCAATAGATTGGATGAGACTAGAATGGAGAAAAATGAGTTTTATATTTGCCTAGGTAAGAGATAATGGTTTCCCTGACTAGTGTAATAATATGTGAGTTGAAGTAAAGTGGAACTATGAAAGAGAATTTTAGTTAGAACAGGCAGCATTTGGTAATTGAATAGATGGTGAAAGAGAATGAGTCACAAGAATAATTACCATTTTTATGGTACGAAAGACTTGGAGGAAGGAATACTATGTAATAGTATTTACATAGTAATTCTATTACTATATAATAAAATTCACAAGACGGGAAAAGGAAAATATGTGTTGCAGATTATAAGTACATTGATAAAATAATCTAAACATTAAAATTGAGAAACTATTAGGAAAATATAAATATTTTAAATGAGAATATTAAATATTTAAATATATGTATACATTTTAATAAAATACAGAGAATCTATTCAGAAGGTATTATGTTAATATACCTGATGAACAAAATTATTTAAACTCTTAGCATATTGGCTTAGTATAATAGACATATTCGGTGAAACATTTTGTTCTTGTAAAGTGGACGAATTGTGAATAGCTGTATAAATATTTATTTCTAATGAAAGAAAATTGCAGGAATAAGTTCTTTGCTACACCATTTATAGCTGGGAAAATAAAATAATAAATTAGAATGCAAAGTTATTATCTGTAACATAAGTGGTTGTTATATATAGATTGTTTCTTATAGTTATTAAATAATAAACTATTTCCTATGTAGTACTTATTGAACTCACTTGGAATCTCAAATATATACCTCCATCACTAAAGAAATTAAAATCTTTAAAGTACTTTTTAAAGAACAGAAAAATGAAGTTAGTAATTTATATATTTTGCTATTCTGAAATCTCTATCAGTTTAACAGAAATTACATAGTTTATAAGTATTTAAATAAGTAAACAAATTTTAGTAAGTCTGATTCATTGAAAAACGAATTATGAAAGGTAATTTCTGCATGGAAATGTTTGTATGTTTTTGTGTGTGTTTGTGTTTATCGTTTAAAGTGATTTTGTTTATTTAGAGTTTCACAGCAATATGGAGAAGAGAAGGTTATTAAAACAATCTATATAGAAACATTTATTCTTATTTTCACTCTCTTTTTCATATAATAACCCTACCACTGCCATCTCCTTGCCTGAGGAACTTCATATTTTTTAGTCTGATTATTCTGTCAAAAATTGAAGTACTTTAAAAGGAACAGTTGAAAATAATTATCATGAAAAATGGTAGATACTATTAACTTTTTATTCTGGAGACCATATAATTGTCTTTAGGAAATTAGACAGACATATTTAAACAATTATTAAATACTATTAACCCCACACAAAGATTTTACTATTTTACAATAGTAAACTGCCATGTTTACTATTTATTTCTGTTTTTTATAACATAGTAAATAAAAATACAAATCATGTTGTGACTATAAATTTATATTATATGTAATTATTTGCAGATATATTCTTTATCTTGACACACTGACATTTAAGTTTTTCAGATACTTGTGCTGACAAAGCAAAGTGAGTTCTCAAAATAAGATATGTTTAGTATTTCTCTATACTGAAAAAGTTTCATTGTCATGCCAAACATTTTCTGTACATAATTATACATTTATTATAATCACGTTGACCTCATATTTTTTACTTATTTTTATTATTTATTATTATTTATGCCTACAGCACAAGGTCTTCTTTGGTGGTCTCCCATCCAAGTTCTAACCAGGACCAACTCTGCTTAGTATCCAAGATCAGATGGGATCGGGCATGTTCAGGGTGGCATGGCTGTAGACCATGGACCACTGCTCCACTGGGGCATGTAAAGAAGATGTACTAATCGCTACATGATGGAACCATGTCCAAGCATTTAAATTAAAATAGTTTGTTATATATAGATACTGTGCACCTAATAATATTTTTCACACAGAGTATACTCTTTAAATGTTTGTTATGCCGAATCTAATTTAAGGTATGACTTCAGAGAACATATAGTGGATTTGTTTTTCTTTATAATATGTTGCAAGTCAGGGTTACTATATCTAAAATTAAACTTTTAATGTTTTTAGCATACAATTATAACAGATACACATTATTCAAATATTTAAACATTTGTGTATATACAGATCAATACAGGATATGGTTCTATCTTTAAATTGCTAAAAGGGCCACAAGTCTTAAAAGAGTAAAACTTTTATCTATTTACACCAAGAACTCTTTTTAGTAAAGAAAGGATAAAAACGAAAATTTGTTAAACTACCTTTTCTGAAACACATCACACAAAATTAAAACAAATACTCAACTACATGGAGAGTGAGAATACCAACAACATCACACCATATAAACAAATGGTATATTTTAAACACAGAATCATTTAAATGAAACTGAAACATGATATGGAAAGTTATCTATTATATTACACCCTTAATTTTATCATGATGTAGAATTCAAAGAAGAGTTTAAAAGACCTTTAATATTTGCAACTAATTTGGAAATATTTGGATATATTGTCTGGCTTTGCCAACTGAGACACAAAATGAAAAAAAAAAAGAAACAAAATTTAGCACCTTATTAAATTTTGAGTTTTACAGAAAAAAAATAAGTAGAAGAGCCAAAGAAAAACTTATTCATGTTACTACTTTGTAATTGTAAACTTGGATGGGACTGTCAGCCCATAAAAATGAATAAGTCAAGGAGTTTGACCAACTCACAAAAAAGGAACATGTTAACTTCACATAGTTGGTCAGAAAAGCAATAGACTAGAGACAGCAGAACTGTATACTTTAAAAGAAGGTATTCAGGGAAATAGAATTTTTTTTTAATTCTTTATGCTTTCAAGGAAACTGAATTAAATACTTGGAAGTATTGTGTAAGGAACAAAGCTTCATGTTTTCTTCTAGCTTTAGAAACTGACAGAGCACTTGCAATATGACTCAGTCCCATTGTAAATGCTACAACAGAAATAATAAAAAAAAAATGTGTATTGTCTCAAACACCAGAAATTGTACTGACTTTTTTTGTGTGTAATAAAAAGATTGAGTTGGGAAAAATAAATTTAAATAATAACAAGTTAAATTTAAATTTAGCTAAATCTGAAATGATTAATGAAGTTAAATCTATGAAATATTATCAATTATGTTTTATCACTTCCCACAGAAGTAATTACTTTAAATATGTTCAGAAATGTTGCATCTATACAAGATATAGGTTAACATTTTATATTAGTAAAGATGGGTTATGTCACAAAACTATTTGACGTGGCACAGAGCCCATTACAATTAAATGCCACAAATGGAATAAAGCCTTTTAACTCATGGTAAACAGCATAGTGACATATAAATGTCTTGAATCCTTTAGCATAGTTTAATTATTTTTTAACAATACAATTTTTGTTTAGCTACCTAAAAAATACATCTTACAGCTTTCTTATCAGTACAGAGAATAATTTTAAAACATAATACCTGACTCGGTGAATTAGCTTTAGCTCAAGGTGAATCCTTTGATAATACTTTTTAGTGAAAATTCCATTATGAAGTAAAACAAATATATTATATTTATATTATACTCTCAAATTGGTTCTGTTATTATTTAATTTTCTTACTATGAGTTAGAAATGTACATAATAAAACACGAATTATGGGGAAATTTATAGGCAGAGTTTATGAAGAAATTGAAAAAAAATAAAAAAAATATTTTATATGTCACATCACATTTTTTAAGAAAAACAAAACATTTTTCAAAAGTGATCATGAGGGTCTTCTAGTGAATCAAGTACAATGTGTATCAAGTACAATGAACTACCTCTGCATTCAGGTAAAGAAAATAAAGTTTTCTTCAAAGGTTTCCTTAGCAATTTTAGGTGTCAGGAGACAATAGAAAAATTTTTCCTGAATCAAATAAAATCTACTAGTACTAATAAGTGAATAGAGAAAATTTACAAAATATAAAGTTAATACTAAAAATTAATTGAATTTCTATGTTCTAGCAAAAGAAAATCAAATATGTAAGTATCGCTAAGGAGGTTTACAATGATAGTAACTTTGAAGTAGAATAAACTTTTGCCTAAAAAATATTGTATACATAAGACAAAAGGTCCATATTGTCAATGGTCAAGCTGTCTCCTAGGTGAAGCTATATTTGGCTACATTTGAGCTGTAAATCTATTATAGGCTATGTTTTTTATGTTTGACTAAGATATCAAGACATCTATGTCTGATAAGGCTAGCTATGACACTGTTTTCTATAGAACAGAGTTAGCCATACCCAGTCCATAATTGTACTTCCTTCCTATGATATCGTAATTTAAAATCATTAAGATTTATCAGCTTTTATTCATTGGTTTCTATTGTAATAGTTCTGAAATCAAAATTCTGAAGAATCCAGCAACCATCAAATCTTACCATGTTTCATAGACTCAAGTATTATGAACATCCACACAAAATTACTGCCCTTTCTTCTTATCTAGCTTCCCTAAACTTGCTGGCTTATGTACAGATCTCAGGTTCTGGTGCAATTCTACTTTCAGGGTATAGCTTATGGATGACCATGAGTTTTAGATAACAGGAATAATAACAGCTGAGAGATGTGTTAGAATACCCAGATTTGGATACCTCCTGGAGTTGTGTGTCATTTGTGACATTTTTGGTCAAGTGATGGAAAAACAAAAATAACTAGAAGTCTTAAAATAAGGCAAATTTATTTTTTCAAATTAACATAAAGACTGAAAGAAAAGACAAATTTAGTATTAATTTATAAGAAGGACAACAATATTATCAAGAAACAGATTCTAAATTTCTTTGCCTCTGCCATCCTCAATGTGCTGGCTTTTATTCTCAGGTTTGGTCTCTCATATATAAAATGGACAAAGCCATTTCAAAAGTTCAGTCTCACACAAGAATATCTAAATCCATAGGAGAAGAGAACATGTTCTTTCCACATATCCCTTTTACAGAGAAAAGTTTTTAGAAGTTGCTCACACTCCAGCAGATTATTTCAACTATTAACAATGCCTGTCAAAATTCCACAGAGATATGCAAAATGCCTGTGGGTTATCCATAATATAAGAGCATAAAAGGTATATGTGTAGTATGCTTTTAAATTAGGATAATAGTAATTTTTCAACCATTGAGATATTTTTAAATATGAAAAGATTGAATATACTCAAAACAATATTTTAAGCCTTTTGTTACATTGACAAGAGCAAAGAAATTCATTCTTTTGAGTTGACATTTCTAACTCCTGTTGTGAATTCTTGTTTCATAATGGTATTTTAAAAGGATGTCAGTTTTAAGTTATCCTTTGTTGATTTAATTCAAACCTTCAGGCACTTCTCTTTGATATTTGTTTTTCTATTTTTTTATTTTGTATGACACTTTATGCTGCTATGGATAATATGTTGTGTGAATCCAAAATGGAAAATGTTGGTGAATCATAAATTATTATAAATATCCAATCTTTCAAAATTAGACTCTGTATACTTAATTTTAAGTAAAATATAACACCACATTTCTCAGTCAATTATATTATTCATTTTTATGAACCATATAGGTCTGGCTAATATTTAGTTATCTGTTCCCATTTAGCAGTCCCTCATGAAATTTGAGTGGTCACTTCTATCTATCAATTACTAAGCTCCTTCTGTCTATATCTAAGTAGTTCTTAAACTGAAAATATTTGACAGTATTAATAGACATTATTTAAGAAGAATCAAGAAACACTACAAAATAGTAATAGATAATAAGAGCAAACATAATATATTTACAATGTAACACATGACCTAAATGCCCATGTGTATCATCTCAAATAATTTTTAAAATATCCATGCAATGGTTATTATTTCTATTCTTCACAAATGAGAAAACTTGCAAGAAGTGGTGTTATGGGTTTCTTTAGAGTCACACAGTTAGTTCTCTTTACACAGGTGGTTTCCCTTCACCAGCGTCCTTCAGGGATGTCCCATAAAGAAGCTACAATGCTATAACTGTCTACTTCCAGTGGGTACTTATGTTTCATACAGAACTACCTGTAAATCAGGCTCCAAATTGTCTTCTATATTTTACTAGTCATAGGGTATTCATAATAAAACTATAAGTACAGACAGAGAGAAACAATAATGTAGCAGAAGTAGGGGCCCTGGTATTTTTCCCACTGCTAAGTTCAAGATACTTGTGCCTCCAAGGCCAGCTAGAGCTTTTCTCATACATCTGACTTCCATTTGATAATGCAGTGTCACTTTTCATGCTCATCTTTGTGGCTTACTTCATTAAGACAACATGTTATTTGTGATGAGCCGCTCAGTTTTCAGTCTCTGCTAAGGCCCAGTAGCAAGCCAAAACCTGTTTCTCAAAAAAAGAGCACTTATCTGCAGAGGATCACAAAGAACAGAGGCCACAGAATTATTTCAAAATGTTGGATCTCCTCTCATAAATTTATTACTCATAGTCTTCGTGAAAATGTGCTTATACGCTCACCCAAAAAAGGAGGAGCAGGGTTCTTTTTAATGATAAATTCATTCTAACATTTTATTTCCATAAATTTTTAAACCCATAAATCTCTTCTTCTATAGAACAGGATTTACTAAGTATTTGGTTAGGAGTATTTAATGGTAATGTTTGTATATCTCTATTGCCATACTATGCCAAGGGCTACTGGTATTCTTTCCCACTAAACTTAGAATAATTAGTGTCTCTAAATCAAATCAAATTAGAAAAACTCATTCTGTGTCACACAAAATCAAAAAAAAAATTCAGAAAACTCATTATTAGGATTCTGTTTCTATATAAAGCAGTTGTGGTTTTGAGTGTTGGCAGCTTTAGGTCCATATTACGTACAGCCAACCAAGAGACAAATTGTTAAGAGTCTTTCTAACTCATCAAGCTAAAACTCTGAATTCAGAATCTTCACTTAGTGGACTTACATCAACAAATTCTGCCTGATTCAACTTTATGTTCCTTCCACTATAATTCCCACCCTTAAAATCTATTCTGACATATATTCTCCAGATTTCTATCTAATTTAGGGAAATCATGTAATCCTTTTGATATGTAGCACAACTCTATGTGGGTCAGTTTGCACCTCACTCATTGGGGATGATATGAACTCGAAAGTAGTTATAGGTGTAGAAGCAAGAGGTGTGGCAGGCATAGGTTCTGAGGGAAATCCAAAGTGCCTTGCAAGGGGAGGCCATAACAGATTCATTGAGAAAACAAGGACTAGCTAGCCTCCCTGGCAATAAAGACTTGTCAGACTGTGGGGGTTCAGTGTGGCCAACTTCATCAGGATCTGCCCGTACATCACAATTGCAATTTTTAGAACCTTATGTTTTCTCAATGTCCTTGCTTTAACAGAAAACACTCTGCAAAGTAAAATACGGTTTGTTTGGTAATACATCCAATTGCAGTTTCAGACTCTAGGTTTAGTTATGAGAAATCTCAGCCATGTCACTCCAGGACAGACATGGACCTTTTCATGACATACATGTGGAGCTTCAGCTGCCAGTTTGAATACCTGAGCTCATTTTGTTTCTTCACTTTGTCCAATTCAATTATGGACAACCAGCCAATCTCAATATACTCATTAGTTTGACAAAAATGTTCCAAGGTGTCAAATACATGGTTCTCCCAGAATCTTGCTTCATATATGTATTTGGTTAGGAGTATCTAGTGGTAATACATTGCATATCTCTAGTGCCATACTATGCCATGGGCTACTGGTACTCTCTTTCCCACTAAACTTAGAATAATTAGTGTCTCTAAATCAAATCAAATTAAAAAACCAATTCTGTGTCACATAAAACCAAAAAAAAAAAATTTATTATTAAGATTCTATTTCTCTATAACCACTTTCAGTGCCAATATCTGAATCAGTCAAAGTTCTCCAGACATCCAGAAGGAGTAAAAGGTATACACTAAGATGGAAAATGGCTTAGACAGTTGTGGCAGCTAGGTAGTCAAGTCCAAATTCCATAGTCCAGGACATTAGGAAGGGAATGCGTAAACTCCTAGGCATAGGCCAAAACTGCTGCCCATAGGCAGAACTTGATCTTCATTAGGGAAGCCTAGATGTTGCCTTTAAGGCATCTCAATTGATTGAATCAGGTTCAGCTAGATTATCTAGGATAATATTCCTTACTTAAATTGATTATGACTAACTGATTATGCAGTTTAATCACATATAAAAATACCTTCGTAGAAACATCAAGTGGGTGTCTGAACAACTAGGAATTGCACCCTAGACAAGCCCATTCATCTAAATGACATTACAAAGAAAAATTACATGTAGCTTGTAGGCAAAAGTCAGGAAAAAGCATGTATTCCCTACTAAGGAGTACGGATTTTATCTTGTAAAGAAAATTAAGAGATGCTAAAAATATTTAGGCAAGAAATTTGTCAAGATTCGAGCTTACTTTACAATGATAACTCTGGGTCCGTCATTCATAAAAAAAAAAAAAAAAATGACTTCTTTAAGAAAACCTTGATATACAGATACGGTAGTCACCAGAAGTGGTAGGGAGTATATGCCTTGGGAGTTAATAGTATCACTCATTAATTATTTCATTTAATATTACATTAAAAATCACATTTCTTGAGTGCTTAGACTATACTTAAAATTATGTTAGAAATTAATAAAACTAACTTGATGTAAGTCCTGCTTTTGCCCACAGGACCTCACAATGCAGAAGTACTAAACATATGAAAAGTGTCAGAAGCTGGATGTGAAGTGATGAGACATGCCTAATGTAGTATGGCCATGGCGCAGGGACGCCTGTTTTGGGGGACAATAAAGGGTTTCAGAAGCAAGACTAGTATTGAAAAAGATAAGAGGGCCTGGGGCAGGAACACTCTTTTTAACAAAATAGACAAAGTCAAAGAAATTGAAATTCAATATTTAGCATGACTGCCCAGGGGAACTGCAAGAAA
The DNA here is from genome assembly GCA_030015415.1 of Cynopterus sphinx. Taxonomy (NCBI): domain Eukaryota; kingdom Metazoa; phylum Chordata; class Mammalia; order Chiroptera; family Pteropodidae; genus Cynopterus; species Cynopterus sphinx. The sequence continues at coordinate 14,532,099 of CM057379.1, forward strand.
ACTAATAGAGAATAGTGTCACTGAAACTTAACATTTTCAAGAATAAATTAATGGACCACAAATTAAATAGTGCAGTGAGGTCAAGTGAGACAAGAACTGAAGAGGATTCATTATGTTTTGAAATGAAGAAATAATTTGTAAACTGGGGAAAACACAGTTTTATTAAAATGTAAAGGGTAGAAGCTCTATTACAGTAGGTTGAGGAGTTAATGAAAGGTCAAAAAATAATATTTACAGACTGTAGAAGCTTGGCTTTAAAATAAACTGTGTTAGAATGTTAAAGGAGAACAAAGACATGAGATATTTGGTTTGGTTTACGGGTGGTAATTGAGCACATATTAAGCTTGAAAAAAATAATCTAGTAGTTTGGAGGGGATTATAGAAGTAGAAAAGGACCCATCTTCTTGAATGTGAGTTTCAAAAAAGACAAAGACTTTCTATTTGTTTGGTTACTGCTATATTGTGACCATAGTAGTTTAAAAAAAATTTGCTGAAAGAATGAATTAATTAAACAAACCCATAAAAGGTAGAAGGAAAAAAGCCCCTCAGCCCCAAACTGGCTAATGGGCGATAATTTTTATGATCACCATGTAAGAAGGCAACTTTTATCCAGATAAGAGAATAAGAAAAAACAATGTTTGTAGTATCTAGCTATTTTCTATATTCTGACATATCTTCTCATTTAATTTGTCCCTTGCAAAATCATTTTATTCAAATATTTTTTTTCCTATAATCACGAAACCTAGAACTGAGGTTTAAAGAATTTAACAAATCAGAGAATACTGGAATTGGAACTGAGGTCATTCTGACTTTATGGTTCGTGTAATAAATGATTAATATATACTATATATATATATATATATACTATATATATACTATATATTAATATATACTATATTATATTAATATAGTATATAGTATATTATATATACTATATATTATATATATATATTAATATAGTATATTATATATAGTATATAATATACTATAGTATATTAATATATACTATATATTCTCTACTACATACATATACTATATGTACTTTTTATTCTTTTGGGTGGGAAAATACAAAATCTGTTCTTGTTAATGGATTAAATCAAATCATAATCATGTCTACATTTTTCCTGGCTTTAAAGATATCATATATTATTACTAGGCATATGTTAAATATATATACTCTATCCTGCTTCAGATATTGGTCCACCTGTCACTTCCTCTGGGAACCCTTCTCTGACCCTCACAATAAGGTATGTAACTCTCTTACATAGTGTACAGCACAATTTCATGAAAAGGGTTGCCTTAGAGGAGAAACAAAGCTTCCTTGCCCATGAGACTTAGATCCAGTTGCCTTGAAGACTGCAGCAAGGCTTAAGTGCAAACGTTTCTTGGGTGAAACATTTTTAGAGCAGAGGGAGTGAGGAAGACAGAGATCAAGCTGGAGAAAGATGAAAAGCAAATGCACCTGCCATGGCTTCACAACAATCTGTGGAGAGTTGTAGCAAGTTGCTGCACAAGTGTCTCTCTTATCTATCTTCCAAGTGGCCATACAAAAAACCATCTCTCACTTGGCCACTGTAGGAAGTAAAGGAGGAAAGTCTGTCTCCTGTTTCCCTCTACCTCCTCTCCATGAGTTAATCACCATCTCCATGCAGGACACACCAGAGGGTATTACCTAGTCATTTTGGCAGCATCTGGGGAAGGCAGGGCCCATGAACTGAGTAATATTTTAACCAAATTCCAGACCCAGACCTTTATTTGGTTGGCTGCACTGTTTATCCAGGGAAGAGAGAGAAAACAGCTAGGAGGCAAAGGACACATGAGGTGAGTGAAACCAAGGAAAGGAAGAACACATATGTACAATACAACTTGTCTCAGATGTTTCATTAATAGTTCTACTGCGTATTTCTTTGGTGAGAAGAAATACTAGACAAGGATGGATGGATGAACTTCAATTTTTCTTGTTGCAAAAGAAGGTAGGCTATCAATTTCTTAAAAAAAGGCAATTAACAGATACTACATAAGGCACTAAAAAGGAAGAAATAGATTTGTAGGGAATATAAAGAATACATAAGAATTTTATCCTGCAAGCAAAATGTGTTGAAATAACTCGAGTCTCTATAAAGACACAGAGGGCCAATCAAAAGTTTTCATTTTGTTGGTGATCCGAGATCTGACTTACCATCTTTAATGTTCTCTGGACAAAAAGACCTTAGAAAGAATCTGGCACAGCTAAATTACAACTCATGAGTGAAAACTGGATATATATTCACCTTCACTCATAGTTATATTGGGGTCGAGAATCTGAGACCATGAGAATGTTGTCTTATTAATAGGATAAAAGGAAAGGAACAAAGGAAAATAAATGCCATATCCTAATTTTTAATTGCATACAACAAATTTGGCTTTTTAGAAGTTCCTGCTCTGGTTCAATTTCATTGAACCTATGGCTGAGTAAGAGATGGTTAAAATAATGTGTCTTTTCATACCTCGTGCGAATTTCAGAGTCATCTGCGCAAGATGGCTCTCTGCATTTTTCTCCTATAGAAGGCTAGATGCTTTCTGATTTAAGGAAAGAGTTATAGAAAACAGAGACATGACAGCTGTCAGGTTCTTTGTCCAAATTTAATCAGGAATCAGCCAGAAAGAAATGTTCTAATACATCAACACCTGCTTGGGATAAGCGGTAAATCCACCAGAGGCACGGCCAAATACAGTGACTTGATTAATTAAAAGGCTTTGGCACCTCATCAACATGTGCTGCTTCAGAGTATTCAACCAATGTAGAGCAGAATCGACGTGTTAAGTATCACAAAATTTTATATTGAACTTATTAGATTTATTAGGTTTAACTTTAAAATACCAGTTAATTTGAAAAGATGTCAACGTACCAGGAGAAGATACAAAGGGATTTTTTCTTGATTTTGTTTTAAATTGACATCTTTATTTATTACAACTTTTAAATGGTAAAATATAAATATGTGTAGTTTGATGCAGAGTTATGCTTCTGTATGAGTGACATTTTTATACAGCTGGTATGGTGCTGATTAAATTGATGAGTGGGTGTTCTGGGACAAAGCTATATTTGTGGCTCTTGTTCTAAAACTGGTGTGCTATAGCCTAAAGATAATTATTTCACAATTAGTTAAGTTACGTAAGTGGAATTGTATGATATGTGGATGCTTCAGGGCTGACTTCTTTCACTTAACATATTGTTTCAAGGTTCATCCGTGTTGTAGCATATACCAGTACTTCACTTATTTTTATGGCTCAGTGATATCTTACCCATGGCAGCATTTTTGTATTTTTATTATTTTAAAATCCATGTTGTCAGATATTTTTAAAGTCATCCCAGTTTCCTTATTTTTGCTGTTTGGATGATGAAGATTTTCCTATCCTTTTACTTTTAACTTATCTGTATTGTCGATCTGTGTGGCACCAGTAGAAAGATAGATTTCAATCCTGTTTTCATTATCCAATGTTTCAACCTCTTTTGATCGTGTTGTATAACTCTTTCTTATGTAATGTAATTATTGATATATTTTGATTCATGTATACTATTTAATTTTCACTTTCAAATGTTTCATGTCTTATTTGCTTCTTTGTTTCTTCATTACTATTTTATTTTTCTTTAAGTGGATATTTTATAGTGAAACATTTTAATTCTTTTCATCACTTTCACTATATGTTGGTGGAGGTAATTGTCCCACATTTTTCTGAAGCTCTGTTCATTTATCTTCATTTGTTTTTCTCTCATTCAAATTGCATGATTTCTATTAATCTATTTACAGGTTTTCTTATTTTTTTGTTTATCTCTTCCTGCTAGTTCACATTTGACAGTTGAGCCCCTCTAGTGAATTTTCATGTCATTTGTTAGGCTTTTCAACTCCAGAATTTCCATTCAATTTGTTTGATAATTTCTCTATTTTTATTGATATACTCTATTTAATAAGACAATGTCATCATACCTTCCTTAACTTATTTAAGCATGGTTTCATTTGCTTCTTTGAAAATTTATAGTAGCTATTTTGAGGTTTTTGTCTGCTAAGTCCAAGATCTAGGTCCCCTCATGGGAAGTTCTGCTTTATTTTCTGTGTATGCTCTTTTTTGTGTGCTTATTTGTTATCTCATAACTTTTCACTAGAAATTGAGTAATTTAGATACTATATTATATAAAGCTGGATTCTGATACTGCCATCACAACTATCATACCCCATAACCTCACACCTGCCACGGAGATCTTATTTGTGGATGTTGTCTGTTTATTTGTTTAGTGAGTTGGGCATACTTCCTTTTATCTTCTTGGTAGGATGAATACTCTGATTTCGTTCTTCAGAGGGCACAGCCTTGGATGACATCACATGCAGCTATTAGCCTCCACGAATTGCCAGCCAATTCCTCTGGTGATTTTTTTGACATGCTAATTGTTCTATAGTCTGATTATATTAATTATAGGTGACCCTCTTCAGGAGTATTCTTTTAGCCTGTCTTTGAGGTTCGGTATGACCCAAGGAGGGCTGTTATTAGCAATCTCTTCCCCTGGTTCTTTCCTGTAAACTTGTAGCTTATGTAGAGTTTAGCTTGTTAATTTATAGATTCACCAGCCTACTCCTAATTTCTTACCACCAAAATTTCCATTTTGTCATAAAGTGCTCTTAAGCGTAAATTTTCCAAACTCTATTTCAAGTGAACTAAGTTCCCTGGAATTGTTTCAGAGACTCTGACAGGGCAAATACCCTGTGCGACTGCTCCAGACCTGGGCATGGATACAGTGGCCCACTACTCTTAGAATGGCATCCCTTCTATAAGAGTGAGAGTACTCAGCAAGAGCCCTACGGTCTTTGGGGCTTGTTTCTCCATGCATGACACCTCAACCCACAATTGAGCTGCAGTGAGTGTAACTGTGGCCCCCACACTCCTGCCTGCCGTGGCCGAGGTGAAGCTTCAACCCTAGTAAAAGAAGAGAACCCCAGCCTGCTCAGCTGTTCTTGCCTGGCATACACCTTCTGCAATAACAATCAGGAGTAGATAAAAAATGCGATGGCCTGCCCCTCCTGGGGAGCTACCATAGTCTTTGGCTGGTTGCTTGCAGATAGGAAGCCCTGCAATCTCAGCTGCACATGCAAGAGTAAAGATTTTTGTCATGCTGAGTTTATGAGGAGAGGCAGAGAATCATGGTTCAAATGCCATACATAGATTCTCACTGTTCTTACCAAGATTTAGTAGATTTATTTTAATAAATGTTTCTTCATTTATTTTATTCTATTAGTACAACTTTCAGAGACTTAGAAATTGGCGTAATTTATAATTTTCACAATTATATTTGTTTAGGAATTATGTTTACAGTGATCTTTATGCCATCATTTCAGTAGCTGTGAAGCTCTCATACGATTTAAAAATGTGTTGCAACATTTTACTTGAGTGAAGAGCATTTGTTGATTTTCAAACTTTGTATAAAACTTGATTTCTACTTTTATTTAATGCTATATCAAAAATTTCTGGTAATCTATTAATTCTGTACTAGATAGAGTGAGGATCATACGATGAATCACTTGGAAAATAGTGTCTTCCTGTGTTTACTCTTTCTGCTTTTTCTTCAGTACATTGTAAAAAGATAAGTGTAATTCTGCAGAATCTTCTATACCCCTAGGATGAAGAATATGAATGGTTCCCAATAATTATATAGGGCACATGTGAAAATATCTTTGTTTCTGAGAAATAAAGTACAATATCATTGTTAGTTACGGAGTTATTTTATTAAAATATTAAAAAATTAACCTACGGTACTATATGCAATTATTAGTATTTCCAAAGTAAACTTACATAAAATAGCATCTATTTAGTTAAAATTATTTTTATAAAATCTAATGACTTATTCTTTCTATATCCAGCAGAGTAGAGTGATAAGGTATAATTTCGCACTATCTACAAACTTAGAAGACATAAATCTAACCACATTTTCACACAGATTAGTAAACTGAGGTTCACAAAGATAAACTACTTTACCCAAAGATAAACTATTTTACCCAAAGTTACTCATTAGTAACTGAAAATGTGAGCTCATGAATCTGGGTTATGTTCTCTTTCTACTTCATCATCCTATTTTACCAAAATGTAGAACCAATTCTCTTTCCAAAGAACAAAAATAATTCTATCATTGTTGCATTTTAGAAAATATATAGATGGCACTTAGTCTAATTTGTGGGCCACAGAAAGCATCCATCATTAAAATAAAGAATCATATATCTTCAGGATATTACACATATAGTGATCAATAGTTACTAGCTACCTTTTTCTTTCACTTTTATTGCTCTAAATATTACTGAAGAAGTCAAAAGAGTGTAATTTATAGGAAGCAGAGAAAGGACATACCATTCTGCATCTCTTGGTAGTTTATGATGCTATACTATATAACTATGATTGGTGAGTATGGGTGGAATTTAGAAGGAGCAATTGAGTGCTCATATGGCACTAACTTCCTTTTAAGGGAATCCAGAAGTAAGAACTTGGCTATAGTTATATTTTTTTTTCATAGATTTACTTATAAAAGAAAAGTGACATAACAGGTACTGTCTTATAATAGCTTATTGATATAATTTGTTAAAAAATGTGTTTAAATATTTATATAATTTAGTAAACCTTACCCTATATTTCCTTCTTTTTTCATTCTAAGGGGATAAATTCTAATTTTTATTTAAATTGAATTTTTAAAAATCTAATGATAATAATTCGATCCACTTCACTCTTGCATACTATGTCACTTTAGTCTTTCTCTCATATATGTTCAGGCCTTTATCCTTCCAAGAGCATAATATCAATATATAATCCAATTTTTTCTAGATCAACTAAATATGCCTTTCTAGCACATCCTGTATTTAGAATAAATGTCAAAGTTACAAATTATTTTCATTATTCTATAATGCATCATTTGAGTAAAATCATGTTTGTAACAAGATCAGTACAGTGGGTGGTAATATTGCTGGAAGCCAGAAATAAGTATAAACTACATAAACACGTAACACTAAAGCCCAGTTCAATGTGTCCTTTAGCCATCTTCCCCTTATATAAATACCAATAATGCTTATGGTCAATGCAACACCATCTGAAAAATGTGACTATGGGGGAAGGCATTGACAGAGAGAAATAACAATGTTAGATAATTACAGATGAAATAGGCTATTTTACAAAATTTACACACACAAAAAAAAACACATGGGAATACATTATTAATGACCCCATAGACTCATGAAAAAACAGTGGTCTTGAAGCTGAATCTTCATTAGCTTCCTAGTAATATTCTTCTTCTAGTCCTTCCTGGCACATTGAAAGAAACATCACTGCTGTCATCTAAAGTCATTCTGTGGAGGATGAAATTTATCCTTTTGTCTACTCCAGGACTTTGGTTTCTTCAGTTGTCTCAGTCTTACTGTATACCATTCATTCTACTGTGCATCTTATATGTATACACACACACACACACACACACACACTCACACACACACATAACATATTATATATCGTATCATTTTCTTGATTATACTTTTAATGACTTCTGTTGTTAGCCAAAAAAAAAAAAAAGTCTAAAGTGTCTTTATCAAGGTTCACAATGCCCCTGTATGATTGGTCTCTCCTACTCCTGCAACCAAAATTCCCATCCCTCACATTCCTCATTAACTTTTCCATTCACATTAGTATTATTATGGTCCCTAAAAGCCCTAGACATGTTCCAGTCTTCTGGAGTTTATGTTTTCATCTACATCCCATGTCATTCACAAAGCATGCCTCTACTTGCAGTCCATATCTTTGCATAAATGTCCTCCCAAGCAAAGTTTTCTCTAAACACATCACCCTCATTATCTCCTGTAGTATTTATTGTAAATTGAAATTATCTGTGTGTGTGTGTATGAGAGAGAGTTTGGCTTTAGTTTTATGTTTATGCAGTTCACATTCATCTCTGGCTTCCAGCAATACTTCTATCCACTGTACTGATCTTTTTGTTACAAAAATGATTTTACTCAATTAATGTACTGTAGAATAATGGAAATATATATTTTTTTAATGTTTTTTGGTTGTCAAGGCAAGGCATATCCTATATTGCTGACCATTTTTTCCCTAGTACCTACACCAGTGCCTAGATTCTTTTAGCACGTAATGGGTGTAACTTGAATGAATAAATTAATATATTGATATCTATATTTAGAGGATGGGAAGTTAGAGAGAAGATGTACCACTTGGAGAAAATAAATCAGAAAAATTTAGCATAATTGAGAAGACAGTGCATTTTACAAGGTAAAGAGAAGAATTTTATTATGAATTTTATGTCGTTTCTTTTGCCTTCTTTAGTTTATTTTTTCATATTTTTATTCTTTCTAAGGGAAAATATTTTATTTTTGATTTGAGACTCTTCTTCAAATCATTGATAAGCTGAGGAGTTCATAAAAATTTTTGTGAGGTCACTTTCTGAGCTCTTTCCTTTCTTTGATCTCCACAGTAACTCTGCCAAACATAAAGGAAGAGCTTTAACTAGCCTACTCTGCCATTCCCTTAGCAAATAATGCCATTTTCATCATTAAGTGATGAGAACGCCAATAAGAAAAGAAAAGCAGCAGAGGTTGGTTCCATTCTCTTAAAACCACAGCTTCAAATATTGGAGTCATTTACAATTTTCCCAAATTTTAGTCCCTGCGGGTTCCAATTGCAGCTACTGCCACTGATACCAGTTTGCTGGAGGCTGAAGTTCTGGACAATGAAGAAAAAGAAAAACCAACCAACAACAACAAAAAAAAACCAAAATAGATAAATTTTGGTACACACTCTGAGTGTTAGTAGTTCTTTTTACCATTCTACAGAAGGAATGTGGAGAAATCTGAAATAGACATTTTTGGAAAGTAGAAAGTGGATATACTAGATATTTACATCAAACTGAGTATGTATCTCTAATGAAAATATAGTACATATAAGAAAGACGTTTTGAAATTCAAAAGAGAGAGAAAAAAAGAAAAGAAATTCATAATAATGTAGTCTAAATATAAATTTCAAAAGTGGTATGTTGTTAAGCAGTTAAGAAAGTGACATTAATGTCTAAAAATAACATCCAACTTCTAGTCAACTAGGGGTTTTCACACTAGATCTATAGAAGAAAAAATGCAGTCCTGGCATATTATATTTTTCAGCATAGAAAAATGTGTATAAAGTCGAGATAGCAGATATATTGTTTATGAGTTTTCAATTTTAGTTTCCATTGATGAATAAAGAACAGAAGACTTGGTTGTAAAGCAAAACCAGACAACTTTGAAATCATAAAAACAAAAATGGTTATAAGTTAGAGCTCAATGCAGTAAAGGGTTATGGGATTCAGAAAGGTGGAAAAGAGTGGAAAATATGTATATGAATATTGATATAACAGTGTCATCAGATATATGAAAAAAATTTGAATAATGCAATTAATGGCAGAGATAAATTTAAATTATCTTCAAAGCAGAAAATACAAACTCAACCAGAAAAATATATCTAATTATTAGTATAGTGAAAGAGCTTTTGAAATCTATGAGTTTTTCTAACTTTATAGATAATGGCAATAATGAATATTGCAAAAAAAATTTTAATTAACAGCTGAATGCTACTGAAAATGGATTGCACTTCAACATACAAATAGTTCACTCCTAAAGAATAAAAATTAAACAAAACAGCCACTAACAAAAGGACACTTAAATAATTACTAAGCAATACATATCCTGAGGTGAAATAGACATGAATCTGCAAATGAAAATAGTTCATTTATTACAGTAAAAATTAATAGGAAGAGATAATACCTAACTTTACCACTGAAAATACCGAATTTCAAAGATCAATATAAATTCCTATACTCCTATAATCATCTTTAGGAGAAAAAAAAGATACAAAGGAAAGTATAAATAAAGCTGTGTTCTTAGAGGTCTCAAATTAACAAAAGCAAAAATATCAATACCACCGATCACTAATAAACAATTGTTTAATAGCTCAGATTTTGAAGAGATATCAAAACTTCCCAGATGTTTGATAAGTAGAAAGTTCACTACTCATACTAATTACCTAAAAAATATTATCAAGCCATATATGGATAAATGAGAGGTGAATAAATTTCATCACAAATGGGGTAGTTTATATTTAAAAAGACAGGGAACAACGATGGCAGCCGTTTTAGTTAGGCTACGAGAGAAATATGTACAGGATTTGGTAGGGACAAGTGAAGCACAGAAATACAGAAGTCCAGGGGCTGCTATGGCTCAAGCACATTGTCACGCCTCTGCTAGTTCACTCTGTTGGTGACTGGTGTCTTCGGGATCCTCCCCTACTCCAAATTCTGCATCTTTTTAGTGCAGCAGCTGAACTTTAATTTATTCATCTGCCACCATATCCCCGTATTTAGTTCCCTCCAATCCTAGGTGAGTTTCACATGGAGTTCTGCGATAAAGTGTACCAGCTTTTCTGCAAGTTATAGAAATCATTGGAGTTGGAGGATAGAAGTGATCAGAGAGAACATGGGTTCCAGTTCATTGTAGCTGATTCTAGCTCATCTCTGAAGGGTAATTAGCCAGGATACTCCTTTTTCATATTCATCTTTCCTTCCTGGTAGCCAGACCTGCTGACTTCAGGACAAATACTAGATGCCAGGGTAGCAGACTTATATAAAGGGCCCAACTCTGTTTCACAATTATAAGTTCATATCAGCATATTAAATTGTTTTATCACTCACAGTGGTTCTGCTTCTTAACCAAACCCTGAAGAATAAAGTTTCCTAAAACAGAATGGTAATAGAATTGCTCTTGAATACAAAGACTATAAAAAGGATTTATTTTAAAACAATAAACTCTATCTTTTCAGACAAACTAATCTAAGAGAAAGCAATAGAAAGATCTAGAGTAGGTTGATTTCTTCAATTTATATGTGCAAAAGGGGTGCTATGTAAATAATAATGTAAAAATAATGTTCTAAACAATCAATCATATAAGATTTATGAGGCAGTACAATTTACTCTCCAAGGGATACATGGAGAAGTCTTTCTGATATTTGGAATGGAATTTAAGTGAGCAGAGAGAACATTTCAGTAAGATGATTTGCATTAAAAAAAGATGATTTTGATTGGTAGATGTTATTTTATATTTTTCAACAGTGGGGAGTAAAATCCTCTGATTACATAGATGGGACATTAGTAGGACAGCTTTGTTGAGATATGGCAATGCTTTGCTCTGGAAACAACTCATGCACTTCTGATTGGCAAAGAAATCTCAGAGCTGCCAGTACATGTATGAAAAAACTGTATCAACATATCAAGTATGATATTTTAAAATTTTTAACATCATTTTCTTTAAAATTTTATAAACTATCCCCAGGAAAAAAAAGCAGTATGCTTGAGAGAGGAGGAATTTTACTATTCTATGGCTTTAAAAGCTGTGAATACTCACACCATGCAAATAACATAGTTTCCTGATGCTGATTCCTCAACCCAAGTGAAATTTGCATATCTATTACCTGATTTTACTCATGTTTCAATGGAAGAATCTTTAAAAATTTTGGATACTTAATTTTGAATACTTTTTCTTTACAGTTAATTGATGACAAGAGAAGACACTGAGCCAACCATTTTAATTGTTGCAATAAATATAATAATATTATTTGAATTTATGATTAAAGCTGGTTACTTAAAACCAATGATAATATATATACAAAATTGATTATAAAATATAAAATTACTTAAAATATCTCTCTTCATAAATAAAAAGGCAATGTATAAATCTTGATTTATAATGATGGTCATCCCATTCCTTATATCATATTCTTTACTTACAGAAATATGGGTAGTAGTATTAAAAAGTACATGTAAACTTTGCAAATAATCCCAACTTTATCCATTGATTGCTTTTTATTATTGTCTTAATTCTCAAAGTTAAATATTTATTTGTAATTTAGCTTTATTTGTTTTTGTCTGTTTATTCTTTAATTAACCCAACATACATATTTTCTATCAAAACTATAGTGATGACTAGAAGAGACTAGGGAATCTTCCTATAAAAGTTTAAAATGTGAGTCTGAAATAATTGGCATGGAAAGATACAAAATGAATGCTAACCTGGGTCTGAACTTGTGGCCACAGTGTTCAGTTATTTGACAAGCCAATTTTAGATATTTAGCATAGCTTCACTTGAAGCCCATTTTAAAAGTTATTTTACACTAAATATAAAATTGATTTTAAAAGAATTGATATGGACAGTTTCAGCTACAGCATTTGACATGTGCCGCTTAGCAAGTAAAAACACTAATAAAGGAGTGGGATTTTTCCACAATGAATGGAGTGGATGGTCTAGTAAATCACTAGAAAAGCAGTGATCAGTCTTTTCTCAGGCAAGGCTGAAGCATGGCTCAAACCAAGAAAGAAAAAGAAAATAGATGAGAAGAGCTGTTCAGGAGAGCGAAGCATAAAATTGAAGTAAATTTTACTGTTTGAATAGGAGACAAATGTTTCTAAGTCAGAGAAAACTACTCATGTTTAAACAAAAGTCTTCAGTCTTTTTCTATTTCCCTTCCTAGTGGAACACTTTCGACTGTGGCTCTGCAAGTTGATACCCAAGACTAAGTGTAAAGGTCTCCATTCCTTTCTTTCTGTTAAATTTTATCTCTACCAGCTCATAGCAGATGGAAATCACAGTAACACCCAGGTCAGGACAAAGAAGAAATGATAATATCTCTATGTAACATTAGTTTACCAGGATGGAGTCAGAATAGTCTGTAGAAGAAAATATGACAAAAGGCAACAACAGAACTAACGGGAGTGAGGAATATCTCCCTATAGCCATACGTTCTATGTAAAAGAGTGTCTTAGGAATTAAATCTGGAGCCGTAACATTGAAAAAATCTTTAGCATCCTTAGTATGTACAGCCTCCACTAAACAAAAGATTGAGCTAAGAGATGCCATTATTGTCATAAATTCTTCTTAATTCTTTGTGTATGTTAAATGCATAAAACGGTTTGAAGACACGATAGATCAGCAAGCATTAAACATCTATGATAATATTCAAAATTGCCATCGGGATATTTTGAGATAAGAATGTTAACCTGAAAAATAAAAGTTCAGAGAAGTTTTCTCATGTCAGTAAATAAGTCTAAGCTTTTGGGTTCATGGCCTTCAATTAAAATGTTATTCAGAGGAACTAAAGTGTCAAGTTCAATAGAAATATGAAAAAGTGATTCATTATGACAGAAAAAGCATTTTCTCACATTTGAATAAAATATTTCTAAAGAATAATAATGTCACTTTATATAAATATAATTTTATTTCACTACAGAATAAAAAGTTAATTGATTTGTTTTACTCAAACTCATATTTAGAATAACAACCACATTGTTCTGATGTATATTTTGTTTCTATTCTCAACATCAGTAACATTTTAAAATGCATTATAAAAACAATAATTAAATTGATTATCTTGAATTAAAAATGATCTCTGCATTAAGAATGCAGTTCCTGATAGGGAGAGAGAATCTTGAAATGAGCGTGTTTGTCAGCTTAATTACACACTCCCAGTTCTGCATAAAGTGCCCTGCTGTGGTCAAATAAAATCATAAATTTTCTTCTTATAAAATCCATTTAACATATTTTCTAAGTAATTAAATATAGGTTTCTCTTGCTCTCTACTTTTTTGTTTAGAACCACAGAAATGTTAGGCTGTCTATAGGTAGTCCTTAGGAAGTCACTGCAATTCCCTTTAAATAGTCATTCTTTTTAGAATTTATACTATTTATCCTTTCCAACTCATTTCTCAGCCCTCTGCAATTTGAGTTAGCTTCTTTATTGGTATATCTGGGTCTGCTGAAGAATGTTCTTATAGTTGAATATATGGACAATGATATTTCTTTAGTAGATATAAGACTTTCAAATTATCTGTTGTTTCCTTTATTTTACTACATGGTGCTTTTTTAAAATTATCACTTTCATACAAATTGTCACATTTAATTGGCATAAAGTTGTTCTTAATAGCCTCTATTTATCTTTTGAATATCTGTGCAGATTTCTTTCAGACTAATAAGAAATACTAATATTAAAAGTACGATGTAAGATTGTAAAAATATGTTTTGGAAACAAAAACAGACAAAACAACAAAAAGCTCAACATTTTTAAGTGAAAAAAATTTTAACATGTTTTAAAATATTAATTAGATAATTCCTATATGTACGGAAGCAGTAAAATAAATTGAGATATAAACATATAAAGTACACACACTTAAATCATAACAAAGTTATCAAAGCATAATGGGAACACAAATGCCTATCATTTTGTCCTTAAAGATTTTTTTCTTGCAATTTACATAGTTAATATTACTTTCATAATGAGAACAATGTTTCACATTAAAACAGGAGCCCATAATTTTGTCCAGATCAATCTCAAAACTAATTTAATTTTCAAAGCATATTTATATTAGTCTGCACAAAAGCAATTATTTTATGCACTCTAAAGGCCCGTTAAATATACTTTATCTCAAGATTTGTTTTCCGAAGTTAGGATTCGCAATACTACAAAATTGTTAGATTAATGGTTATAGTTTGTTATAGCACAATTATATAAATCAAAATCAGCAGAAGAAAAGCACAGGGGGCAAAGTCTGGAGAAAATCTGACACATGTTTCCAAGAGTTCTTTCCCAGTAGTGTCACACAGAACAGATTTAATTCTTCCAGCAAAAGATTGTGACATGATAAAAAACATTATCTGTAGGAAACTCATCAGTACCTAAGGTTTTCACAGGGGATGGTGGTGAAGGTGCAATCTACCTTTTAATCAGCCTACAGAGCACAACACACCCTCGCACAGAATTTGGTTTACATGTCAAGACTGATGGTACCACATACACACACACAATCACAACCAAGAGAGTGTGAAAAGGTTGATCATTGCGTAGTGAGACTTTCATGCAGTGGCATGGAGAGCAGGGTAGCTAAGCAGATCCTAGAAAGGAGACTAGTGTAGGGTTTTCGTGGTGTTGAAGGCTGGGGCTGGGATGAGGGTTGCATAGTTTGAATCTCTTGCCAGCACAACCATAATTATGTATTAGCCTACCCAGGTGTGAGCAGGCAGTGTTAAGAGTAAGGGACAAGGCTTCAAAGCTGTCTGTAGTCAGACATCAAAATATGGAGTTAGACTCTTTATTACACCTTACCAGGGATATACCCAAATATCAGACTCCTAAAATGAAAGCAGATGTTCAGCATAAAGTAGTCTTATCACTGAGGAAAGCTGGATACTATCTTAAGGAAGTGTTTACCCACCAAGTTTCCAGATACCACCCAAGGGTCAACTTGACAAGCAGGACATTCTTAGGATTAGAGTCTTAGGCATGTGGTGCTAATTCTTTTCTGCACACATGTGCCCTGAGGTTTATGTAGACTCCCTGACCATTTTGAAGTCACAAGATTTTGTAGGTAGACTCTAGCAGGATTCATTCACCAGCTTTGCTGTTCTTGTGTAAAGTGCATCTCACACAACATACCCTAGTAGAGATGTTGCAATACAGAGAAAACAAATTAAAAATAATCCTCAAATACTGTGTTATATACACTATTTTCTCTAAGTTCTGGAATTTGTGGCTGTCTTTAACTTGAACATTTTCTGCTAACGTTCTGAGTTATATAGGGTGAATGCTGCATCAGTTGATAAAGGTCTCCTAGGGGCAGCACATATCTATGATGTCTTTGATAACAACAAAAGCAATGAAGGTGTAACATAGATTTTCATCCTGTTTTTCTCTTTCCCTGAGCGGTTACTATTTGCAGTTGCCTTCACCTATAGTCTAATTTTTTTTCATGTTCTCTGCCCAAAGAGCTACTATATATTTATAAAAAATATAATATTAATGATAACAGCTATGTATATATTTACATAATATCATTCCCCATATTATTTAGTTTATATTTTTGATGAGAAACTAATTAATGAAATCTAGAGCAAACACATACAACATGAAAATAGAGTTTAATTAACTTACATCCATGTTTTAGGTACATTTATCAATATGCTTTTAAGGCTATAAACCTTTCCATTTAAATGTTATAGTTTTAAAATTCAATTATTTTCGGATATAGAAGAATCAAGTATTTTCTTTGTCATTGGAGCATAGTTATAATTCTTTTAGTGAATAGGAGATTGGAAATATATGCAAGGGATGGCACATCTATTAGAGTAATTATGGTTTGAATGCTTAGCTACAAATTTCATACCTCCTGGCTGAGGAGTAAAATTAAAATAGCAAACATACTATAATACAATTTACATTACAATTAGCTTTCAGTAGCATTATGTATTTTAAGTAACTTATTAAAACATTTACAATTTACATAATCAGGCAATAATTTAATCAGGTTGAGAGAGAAGGTTTTTTCCTACATACAATGAAAGACAAGTAGAAGTAATGGCCAATTTTAAATACATGGAATAATTTAAGCACCGTAAATCAGGTTAAAATGTTTAACCCAAATAAAGTATAAAGATGTATTTTTAGCATTAAAGTATGCTCCTATTATTTACTATTGTAAAAATTGTAAACTTTGTCAACAAAATAATTAAAATAAAATGTTATTATAGTTTCACTATTTGAACAGTAATACATTTGATATTTATCATAAAATAATATAACATTTAACTTGCTAATTAGATATATCTTATAAAAGTTATTTTGCTTTTCTTTTGTGAGTTGTCAAAAATTCAGAATTTTAAAAATTATTTTGATGCCTACTGTACTGTATATGTTGTGGAGTCAAGTCCACTCTCAGAGTACTAAAAACCTGTATGTCTGGTCTGCTCCCAGTGCGAGGGTCCAGATGTGTCTGGGGACATCAGAAAAGAGAATATATGGGCTCAATAGAAGCTTTTCTTATGGATGAGAAGAGGGGCCTTCTCAGAGGAAACATGTTCAAAGGGAAGATGAGACAGAACCCTGAGAGGGAGACTCAGTATGAGACTCTTCTGCTTGGAGAAAGAGAAATTCTGAGTTTAGTCAGGTGTCTGCCACTGGAGTTATTTTCTTTAATTTCCTAATACATTTGAAGGTTTCATTCGGGCTGAAATTTCTGCATGATGTAAAACTTAAACAAAATATAAGCCATGTTTAGGTGTCATATTCCATTGTCCAGGGAGCCTCATTATTTAGGAAAATTTCAAAGCTTTTGCTATGCAGTGGCTTTTTGAAGGTTTCAGGGCTCTGTTTACAGAAGGAAACATAGGTGGTCAATAAGGGGTGTAAATTGGCATATCTTTTGTTAAAAATGCAACTGAAATATTTTAAGATTCTCACAGAAACAATTGTTGGTTTTATAGGAGTTTGAGTTTCTTGTGAGAAAAAGGGGCCACATATACAGTGGACTATTGTTTTGGGGGTAGATTTGATATTACCCTTATTGCTTCCTGGAATTGCTATATTGAACCTCCAGTTACAGGTGTCAAGTTTTTATCACTTTAGAGTGTTGATCTGTCAGTCTCTTCTTGGCACAACTATATTTGATTTCAGGGCTGCTCTAGCACTGGGTGAAAATCAAAATATATTTTTGACCACCTCTGTCCTTCTTTAGAATATGTTTATAGAAAAAAATTCTAATTAACATCAAGAGATGTTTTAAATGAAAGTAAAAACTAGAAGCTTTGTGTGTTTCTCTTTTCATTTTAGGTTTTTGTTGTTTTTTGTTTTATTTTTTTCTTTTTGAGTCACACACAGTACTTTGCACATCTCTTTTTATAAATATTCTTATATCAGACTTCTTTTATCTAAGAAGTTTTGACTACAGGGTGTGAACCTACAGACTATGACCTGTAGGCCAAATCCACCCCACAGCCTCTCTTCATGATACCCATATGCTGAGAATTGTGGTTGTTTGAAAAACAAAGAAGATTATGAAGCAGAGATCATACACAGACCACGAAGCCTAAATATTTTCTTCTCAGCCATTAACAACAACAAAAAAAATTGCTGATCCTTGACCCAGAGCAGTGCTTTCAATAGAATTTTCAGCAGTAATGGAAATATTCTATATAAGTGCTTGCCAGTGGAGCATTATCTAGTACATATTCATTATATACCATATGGTATTCACTAGCCACATGAGTAGCTATTAAACACTTGAAATGTGACTTGTGTTAGTGAAGAATTGAATTTTTAATGTTATTTCTTTTCAAATAATTTACACTTACATGTAAATGCCGCATGTGTGTACAATATTGTGCACCACAGAAGAATGTAAGCTACCAGAAGGCAGAGTCCACTGGACACTTTAAAACATTGTTGATTAAACTTGAATGTGCCCATGGATACCTGGAATCTTGGTAAAATAGAGATTTTAATTTGGCAGATCTAGGATGAGGCCTTTGATTCTGCATTTCTAAGGAGTTCCCAGGTAATGTTGCTAATGCTAGGGTTCAGATCACACTTCGAGGAAAAAGGCAATACATCTTGAGCTTAGTAACAAATTGTTTAATTATATGACTTCCAAAATATCATTATCAGGAAGTCCTGTGAAAGAAATCAGAAAATAATGATAGGTGATTTGTAACCACATGTATACACGCACAGGTCTACATTAGCACCAGATGCCAAGCCATCTGTCATCCCATCATTAGCTTCCCAAAGAGATGAAATCTGAGAGTGGACTAGACCACAAAGATATTTCTAAAAATGACTGTGTGTGTATCTGTGTGTGTGTGTGTGTGTGCGCGCGCGCGCTTATGTGTGACAATGGTATATCTGTCCTCTAGGTGAGTATTGTTATAATCAACAACCATGATACACTGTGTTGTGTGCCAGGAACTATAAGACAAATTAACTAAATATAACCTACATTTGTGGGGATTCTGAGTACTTAAGATAAGGGATCCTAACATAAGTGATGGTGTTTAAGAGTATGGGCTTTAGAGCTACATTCTCTGAATTTCAACCCAAATATTGCCATTAGCAAACTTTGTAATTTGGGTCCTATCACTTAACCTCTCCGTGGCTTCAGCATCTTCTTTATAAGAGGGAGAATGCTAGTACATAACCATATAACATTTTTTATGGGGATTAAATTAGTGAATACATGTAAAGTGCTAAGATTCATTCCAGTCACTATTTGTCAGTTGTTACTTGCCAATAAATTTTATTATTACCTAAGCATGTAAAATTATCCAAAGTGGTAAGAGTAAAAGCTGCTGAGATGTGGGAATCAATGTCTAATTCTGTAGGCAATATGTATATATCTGTGATCCAAATATGTTAATATAAAATTGAAAGATAGATAGTATAAGAAACAATAGTGAAAGATAAAATTATAATTTTATCTCACTTTATAAAATAAAAATGACTTAAAATATTATACATTATTGTTTAATGAGTACAGAGATTAAAAATGTCCTTTTTTGGCCACTTGTTTGATATTTAGTTTCATGGATGACAATTCTAGAAATATCGGTATTTTCTTTCTCACATCATATTTAGAAATATATTATAGATAGTAACACTCTTAGAAGGCAGGAACTAGTGATATGTCAAAAGTATCTTAATACAAACTTGGAGACTTTAAGTTTCTCAATTATACCTATGTAGATAGTCATAGATTTCAAATTATAACTTTGAAAAATATGTAGATAATTATCTTTTTTCAGTTTAGAACACAAGTCTTAGGGTGCATCACTCCCTCTCTCCCTTCCTTTCTTGCTTTCTTCCTTTCTCCTTGGCAATAATGTTTAAAGAAGAATTTAGAAAAAAGAAAAAAAAAAGAAAAATAATGAATACAAATCAGAATAGTTCTAAAGAAGAGTTGAAATGGACATGATGTTCATGCACAAATAAACTATTATTTTTCTTAGAGAAAGAAGTCAAGAGAAATCCATGGTAGTTTTTTATTACTACAAGCTGTGTCTTGATTTTTTTTCCTGTGCAAAACTTGGTTAAAAATACATGCCCAAGAAAACTTTTGTGAGAATTGACTAGTAAAATTTATTCAAAATGCTTAATAGAGTGCAAATGAATTTTTGTTGAAAGAAATGTTTGCCTCCACAATTTGTATACTTTACTGTCTCTAATGAAGAATAAGAGGCTTATTTTTAGTGACTATAAAATTAAAAATGCACTGTTCAAGTAAAAATTTCAGACTTAGTATAAAATAACATTTTGTGGAGTTATATATGGACAAAACTTGAATGAACCTCATTGAGAAGTAAGTATTTCCATTTAAATATTTTGAAACAGAGACCAGATAGCACTGCAACAGTGGTGAAGGTTAGAGAATAATGAAGTAAATATGAAATCTCTTATAATTCTGCTGTTCAGTAAGACTATGTTGAATTGACTGGGTCTATATTAACATTTAAAATTTATTTCATAAAAATAAATATTCACTCAAAGCAGTTTCTTAAAAGATACTGGTTAAGTTTCCAGAAACACACACACACACACACACACACACACAGCTGTCACGTAAATTGCCAGAAAGATATGTGTAGAATAGTTTGCCTAGACAATCTGCATGTATTGCTTGTCAAATAGTGGCAAACAAAGATTATATCTCTTCTCATTTATAGCATAATACAAATAAAATTATGCCTCTGAAAGTGAAAGAGAGAGAGAGCTTGAGAGAGAAAGGAATCTCTACGGTAACAAAGAGGCGATCTGTGATTATTTGTTTTCAGTGTCTCCTGTATAATTAAATATGCTGAAGAGTGTCAATGATCAGCTGAAAACAAATTTGAAAAGCCCTTCTGAGTGTTCATTTTTGAAAGATGAAAGTCTTTCAAGCACATCAAATAAATAATCACAATGACAAAAAAGAAGTGTTAATTAAATAAGGTAATGGCTCCCAATGAAAACACTTAAAAACAGTGGTCCTCCATGTTTTTAGAAACAGGGACAGATGCTTCTATAAGAATCTAATGCCTGATGATCTGAGGTGGAGCTGAGGAGGTGATGCTAGCCCTGGAGAGTGACTACAAACACAGATGAAGTGTAGCTCTCTGGTTGGCCACTCACCTCCTGCTGGTGGCCCATTCCTAACAGGCCATGGACTGATACTGGTCTACAGTCCAGGAGTTGGGGACCCCTGCTCTGGAGCACCACGGACCATTAGCTATACATGTTTCATACACAAGAGCAAAATTACATTATTCCATTGATTCTCCTTCAATTTTTATTTTACAATTATGTGAGTATAATAGAAGGGGAGAAAATACTCATTTCTCAATAACTCTAAAACAAGACATTTTTGGGTAGCACTTACTCAAAAAAAATTGGGGAAAAAGAAATGATATTTGGTGCTCAGGAGACAATTCACAGTAAAATGGGGAGATGTGAACTTTTAAAGCAGTCAGCTCCCAGAACAAACAAAAAAATACTTATTAAATATGTCTTTTAAAAGATATTTTGAATGATACTCAAATGGATATTTATAATATAGCTCAATGTTTTCTGCTGATATGTTTACAGTGCCAAGTAATCAGACTTGCAATGATATGCATGTTGTTTATATGCCGATCAAATCTCATAAATCAGATATTATTATTCTTATAAATGAAGAAACTGAGGTTTAGAGAGGTTGTTATTTATCAAGGCCCTCAATTAAAAACTGATAGAATTTATTCTCAAACTTAGATATGTCTTCCTGGAAAGTCAGAATTTTTAGCCATTATGCAGATTAAAAATACTATTAGAAGGAGTGGTGAGTGCTAAATGAGTGTTGTGAATGACTGAAATATAGAGAAGACACAATTATGAAATTGGATGAGCCAGAGGGTATTCAGAACAGAAAACAGTATTTTCTCCATGAGAGACGAAAATCTTTTAGGTAAGCCAAGAAGAGGTGAAGTGGATTTTTAAGAATTTGTAAAATGTACTGAAACACAAATATACATTATCTGCCAGTTAAGAGACAACATTGTTATAAACTTGAAAACTTATTGGAAAATATTAAGCCTTTTATCAACTCTCGGACAACACAATATAAATGTCTTTGATCTCTATGTCAAAAAGCCCACCTATATCCTTCAAACATAGAAATAAACATCTTTAAAATTTTGTCTTTCTCATTCAGGTCCTTATTTTTCAGGAAAATGATTTTGTTTATTTTATAGGTAAGATTATAAATTTGTTTATTTTCCCATATGATGATTATGTTATCGATAATGAAAGTAATTATGGTAATCATGGTAATAATACATGTTAGATTTACTAGTTGTCAATAATTAATTTTAATACTTTATGCATATTAATTCAATTAATCTCCAGAAGATCTCTTTGAGGCATGCATGCCATTGTTATCCCCACTTTACAGATGAGGAAATTTAGACAGATAGACATTAACTAACTGCTTAAGATTACAAAGCTGATAAGTGCACATTTGCGATTTGTATGTAGATATCTGGCTCCAGATTTGTGTCCTTAACTACTATAATCCAGCCTCTTTCAGTTGGATAATCATCCAGCACCATTTATTTTAAATGTCTTATCTTTTGTTCACTGTTCTGCAATGCAGTCTTAGTTAAATACCATGTTCATATAATATGGGTCTATTTCTGAGCTCTCTTTTCTGTTCCATTAATATATTTTTCTATTCCTACACTGAAGTAATCTTGTCTTAATAACTGCAGCTTATGACAAAAAAGTCCATCAACTCTATTATTCTTCTCTAAAGGTAATTTGACTATTCTTGGCTCTTTGTTTTTTCAAATAAATTTTAGGAAACTTTATTAAGTAATATCAACAACAAAAATTTTTTTTAAATAGGATGTTGACTTATATATTCTTGTGTATCTAGCCCAATTTGGAGATTATTGACATGTGTACGGTTTAGGTCTTCTAATCTGCAAACTGGATATCCGTTCATTCACTTGGACTTTTTTTTTTACCATGATTTGCTCATTTTGCTTTGAAATTATTTGTGAAATTGTTGAGGAAAACTACTCAAAAAATGATGTATGCATACTTGCTTATGGTAGACATTCAGGACAACTGCCTTTGGGTTGAAAA
Source organism: Cynopterus sphinx (assembly GCA_030015415.1). NCBI lineage: Eukaryota > Metazoa > Chordata > Mammalia > Chiroptera > Pteropodidae > Cynopterus > Cynopterus sphinx. The sequence goes on from CM057379.1 coordinate 14,555,108, forward strand.
TGTGATGTTACCTTGGTTTTCAAATCCATGTTAAAATTTGCCTCTGATTACATCTTTTCAGGAAATCCTTACCAGGCCTCCTGCTTACAATGAGCAACTTTTAATTCAATCATCTTTAGATGAGAAAGCAGTAAGAGACTTAGACTTAGTTCTCACTTTCACAGGAATTATTTCCCTATGGGATTGTATTTTTCTAAAAGAAGGGTCTTGAATTCAGTTTAGGCAGACACTGAGATTGCATCCTTCTGCCTTGGTGTACATTGAGTCTTAGAGAACCAAAGCTTGTCAAGCTCATCATTTCTGTGGCCATGTGCCCCTAACAAAACTGTCTCTGATACTGGATTCCCAACTTTATTTAGTTAATTTAGCTAACACTTCAATGCTTTTGAAAATATTTTTGTAAATAGTTTACATATTCTCAGCTGCTGCATTTTTTAATTGTTTTGTGAATACTTAGCCACCCAGTTTATGGCAAACAAGACTCAACTTTATTTATTTAAATAATTCATAGTTATTAACACAGCCTTTCTTAAATATCTTAATAAAATTTTTCCTTTTATCAACCATATGCTTATGAGATTGTGTTTATATAAACATATGTATGTGTATATAAATATATATATTCCAAATGAGCATGTGCATATGTATACAGTATGCCTATATAGGAATATATATTTCAATATTTATACCTCCTATAGACATCTTTATAAATTACCAGTATTACTGTTTAATATGAGAGGTATGAGAAAATCAGAAAAATATAAAATAACTAGATATAAGCAGATTTTTAGTAATATAAAAATACAGATGGAGTGTAATATGTGTAAGAAGGAAGCCTAAAATCAAAAACATATAAATTATTCATTTACTAATTTTATATGGATTGAGAAACATGGTCTAAAATCTTCATTGTAAAAACAAGCAAACAAGAAAGGGAGCTCCTCCTGCTTTTATTTTCAAGGCCAATGATCAACTGAATTATCCACATATGAAATTTAAATATGAGAGATTAATAAGGTACAGGTTGATAATTAAAGACCAAATAACTTAGCCTCTTAAAATTTAGAAAGAGATGGTAGAGATTACAGAGTTGAAAAATGAGGAAAACATTCTGGGTTTTAAAAGTGTAGACAAAGTTACTAATCTTTCAAATACGATGCTTAATAAAAATACATTTTTTTTTTTGCCAGCTGTTTGCAGATTTTCTAAATTAAAGCAAATGAGTTTTAAAAGCCATGTGCCAGATGGAGAAAAGCTCATATTTTTGAAAGTGTCAATGATGTTTAGTTATAGCAAGTTAGATGCTGAAAAAAAATATATTAGTATGAGCCATAATGATTTTGTGAACCCAGCAGCTGTCACAATGAACTACTCATCTGCCCATATTTGGGCATGTTTCCCATATTTGTTACCATATTTATTATATAATGAAATACTAAAAAATGTTCACTTTTTATGCAAGTCAGGTATAATGGATATCATTATTTATAAAAAACAATTTTAATATAATGCAATAGCATGTGTAACTGTAATAATTCTAAGAATACATGAATGGTTTTGTGGACATATTTTTACTCACGTTGATGACAGAGTCACCATGTATTTTTGTGATTCCCGTGTGTTTTTAAAGACATTTATGCTGATATGCAGATATTTGAGAAATAAAATAAGTTTTTATTATATGAAAAGTGGAAAAATAGCCCATGATAATATTGATACATCCAGAAGTTCAAATTAATTCTCATTTTAATGTTACAAAAAGTCACCCGCAAAAATGCAATATCTTTTTGTCTTAGAAATCAATAGGCAAAAATGTGTTTCTGAACCATGAAATAGTCTCCAGTAAAATTTGTAACAGATTATAATATTTTTAATAAACTTGCCATATGTAGCTATTAGGCTTCAGCTTGGGAAACAGGGAGGCAAGAAAAGACATTTTCAATGAATCTTAGTAGCAAAGTAATGTTAATTGTAGCACCTAAAAAAGTGGGACCTGTGATAGCTGGATTTGACAGAAGAAAGCAAAGACATACACCTCCTAAAGGAGCAGAATCAAGAGTAGTGCTTCTTGTTTCAGTGGTATTTCAGTAGGGAGGTTAATGCTTCCTGACTCCACAGCAACAGTCACTTATGGATTTATAGAGCTTCCTAGACAGTAGCTAACAGACTGGCTGTGTTGTCAGGAAAATGGCCTCTGGACAACTGGAGGATGAAAGGAAACTATTCTGGATGATAGGTTATGGAGAAGGAATTACAAAGTGGAACAAATCAATATTCATCAAAACAAAGCCCTTACACATCAATAAGCTCCAAAAGCGAAGGAGCGAATGCCCTCATTCACTGCTTAGAAGTGGTCTCTTAGCTACATGAGATTAGCAGTCATGGAGGCAGTCAAGCAACGAGAAAGGAGAAAAAGGGAGAATGCTCTTGCCTACCTCACCAACAAGCACGGGCTCTGTCTCCTTTCCTGCTCGTTGCTCTCTGCGGGACAAGGCTGAACTAGCAAAAGCTGCACAGCAATAGCATAAGATAGAGCTTTATTCCTCCCAAACATGTTTTTTAAAAATATATCTTCTAATGAATACTAGTGTTTTCCTCTGTTTTAAAAGGCATATTTTTAATTTTGAGTAAAAAAAATTCTACATTTAAGGTGAAAGCCTCCTGTACTTTTGATGGAAGAAAGCATGCTGAACATTCTTCTGATACATGTTACTGCTAGTAGTCCTATTAGTTCACATTTATTAAATATTTGCTATGAGTCAAATATGATTTAATCACTTCTCATGAGTTATTTTTAGTTAAATTTCTCACTTTTCTGAAAGAAAATTATTATTAATGCCAGCTGGTACGTGACTAATATCTGAACCCAGGAAGGCCACCTTCAGAAAAGGCAAGGATCTCACCTATGTCAGCCTGCTGCTGAAAGAATTCAGGTTTCCGGGGAACAAAGTGATGAAGCTGATTTGGAAAATTAACAATGTTAAGACTATCTGTGGTGTGGGGGCCATTTTTTCATTATACTGACTCACTGAACCAACAGAAGAGTCAGGCCTCTTGGCAGCCCCGTTTCTTAGCTTCCCACTGCCAAGCTGCCCCCTAGTAAGCACTCAGATTTACCATGGGTCATTCTCACAAAGGTGACAGCAGTCTCCATGAGAACAGTGCACACTTAAAGATGAATATGGTCTAAAGAGCTAATGTATAACATGGCAAGTGTAATTGATAATACTGAATTATATAATTGAAATTTGCTGAGAGTAGAATTTAAAGGTTCTTACACACACAAAAAAGGTAGATATGTGTAAAGTCATGGATGTGTTTGTTAATTACCTTGGTGGAAATCCTATCACAAAAATACACATGTATCAAATCATCACACTGTACACTTGATATTGCAATTATCTTTTTCAATTTTATGTCAATAAAGCTGAAAAAAAAGTAGTCAGAATACAAGAGAGGACTGAGGAAATGTTCATTGAAACACCTAGCCACGAAGGTCTACAGCACAATTTGCCTCTATAATTCTTAGGATGGATTTTGAAGAATGTCCAAATGGTTTTAACCATTTCCCCTCACTTTAGCTCTTCGAAACAAACAAACAAAAGAGAACCTTGTGCAACCCTCTCTCTCCTGGTCTGTAGCCTAGCTGGACATTGATCAATGTGGTTTTATCCCTGATTTCACCATTGAGGTATTGAAGAGCCTGCAGTGTGGTCTCCTCTCTTCTAACCTCAACGGAGCACTTCTGCACAGACTCGCCCCAGGAATGTGCAGAGTTCTTCATGTCAGGGCCCTCGGGTTGACCTTAAACTTCACCTAAGTAGTACTGTAGACTTGCTGCAGAGTAGTGGCCAGGTCTCATGTGACCTGGAGACCAGAGGGTTGTAAGGGTTCCAAAGGTGGGGTTTGAATGCAGGTCCAGGCTTTGATGCCTCTGTCCATCTGTTGGTTTCAGACAGGGACAAAAGGCACCATGTTCAGAACAGTGAAGGTCAACCCTATCAGGCCTCTCCCAACTGCACCTCTGTCTCCAAGGCTGCTGCTGCTGTGATGAGACATCTCTGTGATACAGGAGTATTTTATTGCTCTCTGTGCCACCGGCCTGCCTTTCTCCAAAAAACCTCCACCTTCTCTGAGGAAGAAATGGGTGGAGAGGTTCTATAGACTGTCCTAGATGCTCTCAGGGCAAAGTAAGAAAAAGCAAAACAACAGAAAACACACAAAAATAAAACATCTGGCTAAGACAGATGGATCCTGGGTTAGACCCCTGTGAATTTGGAATTGAATTTGTTAATCTCTTTCTTGGGCGAAGACATGTAAGATTAGCTAGATGTCTATTTTCCTCAAATTCTTGAATGATTTGGTTTAGAGGTAACTGACAGAGCTGTCACTGTGAATAGGGTCCTGTATACCCCAAGGAAGAAGGAGTGGGGATGACAAAATATTACTTTATCAAACCTTGTGTGCCTTGGCTCCTCAAAAATTGTGTTTACAGTTAAACATGATATTGAGAGTTAACTGCTGGAAAAAATATTTATAGTTGTGATGCTTTAGTTTTCAGGTCTTTGAATAACAATGTTTCTATAATATGGTTGCTGAGCAGCTTGTGTAAAAATTATGTTCTGAGGGCCCCTTTTTCTGAACATTTACACTATGTCCAAATGCACTGCTACCTGGAGCTAAGTTTGCAGGACAAAAGATGCCAGGAGTTCATGGGCAGTTCTCATCCAGACCTCAATTCAAGGATCTGTCTGGGCCAGAATCTCCAGAATGGCCCTCTTTTTAATCTACTTGGTGTCCTTGGCCATAGCCCATTCATTAGCCTGAACAGGAACATCATTCATATTTCCCTGACCCATCCTGTGTCCTGTTTGGCGCTGCTTGTCCTCCATCAGCAGTGTGAGGTCTGTTGCTTGGGAGACTCCATCCGGTGCTTGGTTCTGCTTAAATGTGCTTTAGGTCTTTGTCATCTAGTTCTTACAGTCATTCATGCAGGGACTGTACAATAAACAGAGAAGCAGAACCTTGTATGTTCCATTAAAATTTTTTTTTTAAAAAGTTTACAAGGGAAATGAAATATAGTGTTTTTATCTCAAACAAGAGACATACTTGTCAAAAATATATTGTGTTGCTTACTTTTCCTAGTGAAAAAATTACAGTAACACTTTCAAACAATAATATAGGTACTTATTCCTGGTTCAGTTAGATATGACTGAATGGATGGTATGAGGTCACTAGCCTGAGATTTAATGTTAAATATATTTCCTTTTGAGCCTCAACCACGTATAACCTCAGGATCTAAACTTATTACCTTTAGCCTTAAATTTCACACAACATTTTTACAATTAATGAGGTAAGTTAGGCAAAGTTTAAAGCCATCAAATGATTGATTTTACTTTCAATGAAATTTCATAAATATATTTATCAGAAAAAAAGGTAAAACTTAGAAGTATACTAATTGGGTCATGCTTTGCCAAAGGAGATGGAAAGTGGGACCACTTTGAATAGAAAGAGGTTTTGTTCTTAACTGCTGTAGGGTGAACTATGAGAAGTTAAACTTTTACACACAGAAGAGAAATAAGTTCCCAGATTTCAAAGACAGAATACTTTCTGGAGTTCAGAAAAATGAGGAGGCAGTTGTCCTTCCTCTATTCCCAATATAGGCCACTGAAGCTGTTCAATTTTGCTGAAGCAGTTCTCCAGCATATCAAAGAGCATAAATGATTCAAGAAGTTACCAGAATAAGAAATTCATTTCTTCCTTTAACATTATTTTTTATATTTCTATTAGAGCTTTTTTTGAATTTCAAGTAATAGAACGTTAATGAGTAAGTCCGATTAAGCAAAAAAAAAAAAAAAAAAAAAAAAAAAGGATACCGGGTTCTGCCCTAAACGAAAGGCAGGAGAGCTAGTGATCACAAAGACGTGCAAATATCCCTGAGGACCTGATCAGCCATGATTCTCTTTCTCTTATCTCTCTGGTCACCTGAGACATTATTCTTTCTCTGGAAAGGCAAATAAGTCCAAATGGCAAAAAGCCTATTGCTTCGTTTAAAAGTTCAACCTCTAAGTGTTAAGAGAAAACTGTTTCTAACATTCCAATTAAAAATTCCTTGGGAAGAAATTCTGGTGGTTCACACTTCATGGGAGGTGCCTACTCCTTGTTTAGTTAGAAGTGACTGAACAGATGGGGTGAAATCTCTCCCCAAGTAAAGGATACTGACCTTACAATAATAGGAGAGTTTGAACCAAACTCATATTCACTCTTCAAATGAATTTCTGGCTGTTATGTGTACAGGACTTTTATTAGTGTAATTTTATAATTGGTAAAGTAATAAAATATTTTATTAAAAGTAGAGTTGTGATTAATTGAATTTTTTCTGTTTTCATATTTTAGCTATGTTGCCTCCAGCCATCACAGAGTAAAAATAAACAAAGGGGTTCTAAAGTTAATTTCATATAATTATAGATTTCTATGGGGAAAACAATGTTCTGTATGTTCTTCCTGTAATATGATTTCATTGAACTTTCTTATAGCTCATTGTCTTCACTTAGATCCCATCTGCATCACCAGCTTGTTTCTCTTCCGTCGGATTAAGAATTGTTTTAATAATAGGCCTCCTAGATCCTCATAGTGATGAAAATGATAAAATAAAAAGAACTGAGGAAGTGAAGTATTCCCTAGAGAAAGAAAACATATTTTCCTATTTGCCTTTCCATTCCACAATGTGGTGAAGAGCTGCATGAGTAAAATGTGTTTGTGTGTATTGCTTTTCAGGAAATTTTCTAAATATTAACATTCAACCTTTAATTTTATCACATTCTTTAAATAAGCATAATTCATGTGCACGTACATATATATTTATATATGTTAGATTCCATTTGATAGGTCATTATTAGAAGACCAATATGTAAATATATCTAATAATCATTCAAGTGATCACTGAGATACTGCAACTAAAAAATATATTCCTGTGTGAAGAATTCTGAATTCTTTTTGTTATTAGGGTAGCTCTCATTAATGGGTAAACGCCAACATTTTGATGATGTAATGCAAGGGAATTTTATTTTTCACTTGTTTAGCTAATTAATGTAGGTATTTCTGACTATTGTGAGATTGTATACTTCGTATGGTGATTTAAGGACCAGGTTGTTTCCAGACTGTAGCTCTGCTGTCCCCCAGAAAGGAGTCCTCTGCTCTCAGTCCTTTGAAGGGGAAAGAGGAAGGAGCTCTGATTTTTAATGAACCTACCTAAACACATTTCATTTCTGCTCACATTTCATTGGGGGCAACTCATGTGACCATCACGTATCAAAGGTCTAAGGCAACAGTATCTCTAGCTGAGATGCCACTTCCAATGAGAGCTGTATGATGTGAGGAAGGAAACACATATTTTGTTGATCAAGCATATGTGTTAAAAAATAAAGAGGGAAGTTAAAAGAAGCTTCTCACCTGAACAGAGTTAACCAGTCTCAGCTTTGCACAAAGTTTAGTACTCACCAAGTCTGAACTCTAACTGCAAATTCCCTCTTGATGTGAAATTGTAATACAGTGAAAGCCAGAGAATACATAGCAGAGTTAAGCTTTTCTGAATTAGGAGTTGTTCTGGACTATAGACAGTCACTCAATGGATAGACATATATTTCTTCATTTTGCTATTTTACCTGCCAAACTAGGGCTTGCTATAAAAAGTATAATAACAGAGTAGCAACACACTAACAAATCAGTGTGGTTGGTACATAGGGACTGCTTATAAGTTATACTGCCTTCACCAATGCCACCAAATTTGCAAATGAGACAATCTATCTCATGGCATGCAGCCTGTGAAACTAAAATAGTTTGAAATTCACTGTAAGATCATTAAAATTTCATTTCAATAAATATCATTGCCTATATAGTAACATGGGAAATATAGATAATTCTTTGTTGAATTTTACATGAATATGTTTCTATTCCGATTTTGTCATTGCAGAGTTCACATGTTATATGTTTAAATGTTTTTACATACTTCTTGTTATACTTTGCCTCATTATTGCTATCTTATGCTCTTTCACCTTACCTTATGATAACTACCTCTACTATTAACTGAATTCATTAAATATTATGACTGAGCTGATTTTAGTAGAAATACTTTGAGTTAATTGAAACCCACTAGGATTCTGGCTTCCCAACTACAGTATGGAAAACGATAAATAGACTACTAGGGAGTGACAAAACAAAAACTCATTAAAAACGCTAATTAGCAAGCTGAATCTTTCTGACATACCCACTTCACTAATCCACTAGCTAAACACATCATAAAAATGTGCCCACCTTGTAAGTGAGCAAAGATCTGGAGAGAAGATGTAATATTTTTTTTCATTTGAATGCCAGACATTTGGTGGAATAACATTAGAAATTGAAAGGTAATTGTATACAGAAAATTTTAAGCCTTCTCTTCTCTCAAGCTTACATTAAAATAGACTTCTTATCATCATCTGTTTAATCATCACCTTTATCATCATCATAATCATCATCATCATCATCATCATCATCATCACCCAGTGTTTGTTAGGTTCAATTCATTATATAATACGAATTATTTGAGATCAAGACCTGAAGTTTCTATTTTGCTGGATTCTGATTTCAACTAGTTCTCCCTGCCTTCAGCCTTCAGCTGGCCCTGGGCAAGTGCAACCCAGGAGAGCTCTCTCTCAGTTCTCCTGCCCCTCTTCTAGATGCAGATGTTCGGTGTTTGATGCTTGATATAAGATTCAGAGAGACTTTTTCAGTTATTAGTGGGCCCTAAGACTTGTATTTAGCACAATCGCTGTTATTTCTCCTGCTATTTTTCCAAGTGTAGCTGGCTGCTACCATGGACTAAGAAAAAGCCTAAAGTGTCTATTATGTTCATATCAGTTTTCTACCCTGCTCTAATGAGTTCTTCAAGTTTAATATATCTCTACCTCACAGTGAGGTGTCTCTTGAGTATCTTGCTTTGCCTTCAGTCTTTCTCTGAGCTTATAGTGAAGACCAGTGGAAAGAACTGCATGATTGTAAAGTCTGTCTTTAAATCTATTACTCTAGAGAGGGAATAATCTTATGCTAGCCCTCACTTTGCTATTAAAAGAGTCACTAACATTCTCATCTGCTTTCTTTTCCCTCACATCTCTTCCTCTTCCTCCTGTCACCTCATCAAAGATAAAAGTAGCTGTGCCTCTTAGTCAAGGGTAGTTTCCCCCCACCATCTCTTATGGAGTGGGTTTAGTTCCTGTTATGCCATAGGAGCCAAATTTCTGGTCACCATTGCATCATTGCAGATGGAACTGAATTCCCTTTAGACAAAAGCATAAGTGTACTCACTATTTAAAAAAAAATATATTGTACCTTTTTTTACTGGTCAATATTTATCTTTTTTATGAGCCTGGTTTATAACTTATTTAATATATTATCTATCATTATAATATATATATATATAGCAAAAATGACTATCAGTAGGTGACTTCACAGCACTACCTTGCTCTACCAACTATTCCTGTTTTTTTAATTTTGTTTGTTTCCAAGAAGCTCAACAGAAATTTTCCTAAACCAATTTGTTATCCTTAAAGAAAAAAAATATAAGACAGACATAGAGTCTGAATGTAATAAAACATAATCCTATAATGATATAGAAGGGTCAAGGCTCGTGAAAAGCAGACTCTATAGTGATTGAACTGAATGTCTGCTCTTCTCTCTGACTTCACTATGACCACTGTGCAAGAGAACGTAGGCAAAATGATGCCGGTTAACCTCTAACCCACGTTAGGCTTTTGAGTCAATGCTGTTCCACGGTGTCTCCTAGATAATTTAGAAAATGTTGGCTTAATACCATAATGACATTGGCATTTTAATTTCCTGAGGCTTCCATTAGGTAGAGACAGCAATTTAGAAATGTCCATGGACAACTTATGAAATAGCTGAATGCTACTGTGCAATCATGAAATGAACAAACAAACAAAAAAAAACCTGAAAAATGTATAGATAAGTAATGTTTACAAAAAACAATTTAAATCTCCAACTTACACCTAAACCTTACACTATCTATTGAATCAGATCTCTGAATATGTTAAAACCTGTGTTCACTAGCTGATGGAATAACTCAGAAACTGATCTAATAAGCTGTATGACAATTTAGTTATTTTCCTAATGTTTAAAAAAGGTGGCATACGTTTCCAGTAACTAGGAGTCAAAATTTATATCCTACAAATAAGGAAACTGAAAAATACTAAAAAATAAAAATCATTATAAAAGACCTAAAATGTACATATAACAGTGAGAAAATGGTAATAACATAGACTCCTTATCAGGTATTTCACTTTATTTTATTTCATTACCTCTTAAAACATAACATCAACACTTTAGATTTATTCTTTAATACTAACTCACATTTGTTCATTGTTGGCACTCAGCTGAATTTCACACTGAATAAAATCAGAAAATGCACTCTGGAATAAATTTTACAAATTAAGACCAAACATTATAATTCAAAAAATACAGAAAAAAAAATACCCCAAAGTGCACTTTCTTTCTTGTTCTAGAGTAATTCAGAAATATAAGAAGTTCTATTTTATATTAAAATACCAAAATTAGATATTATATACCCTTCTGTATGCATACACCTGTGTAGTCCTCATCTACACTGACTCTAGGCTTGTCTATCTGACTTGTTTTGGCCAATCAGTCAATAGCAAATCCACGAATAGCAGAAACTTTAAGCTTGGGGCTCACTGGGGCTCACTGTCTGATACTCATTACATCTACTAACAGCTGAAAACAGCCAGGCTAAATTTCAAGAGAATGAGAGGCCGTGTGGAAAAAGACCACATCTGAAATGAGGTTATTACAAACCAGTCAGCCCAGCCAACCCACCATGTGTTCACAGAGACATAAATGAGTTCAGCCAAAACTAGCCAAGCTGTGCACTTATCAGAACCACCCAGCTAAGTCCAGTTGAAAATTCCTACCCAAATAATTGACTTATGTTTTAAGTCATTATGTTTTTTTTATGGGATTTTTATGCAACTGTAGCACTATTAATACAGATAGATGTCATGCTCTAAAATTATTCTGTAAAGGAAGGTATAGACAATGAACTTTGCATATACATAAACCTTCCATGGCAAAGATGTGTCAGGTATATTTTTCAGAGTTGACAAATCAACTAAACCTATGGAGGACTCTTACCTTAGTATAGCAAGTGATAGTAAAGGCAGTGTTGGATAACAATTAAATAAATAAGATTTAGACATTTGTGGTTTCCAGCCTATTTCTGAAATTTACTAATATTGTAATTTTTGGAAAATTATTTCACCTGAGTTTTACTTTACTTACATGTAAAGTGTGAATAACAGTTCCACCTTAGGAAGCATTACATCACAGTGGAGTTGATAGGTCTGTCTTAAAATTCTGGTTGGGTTGCATACTAGCTCTTCAGCTTTAGAAAAGAAATTTAACCTGTGTCTCAGTTTCCTTATCATTAAAATGAGAATATTAATATAGCTATCTAAAAGAATCATTCTTAGTAAATATGTTGGTATACTCAAAATAGTTAGGCCATCGTTTCACACACCGTAAGTGGTATATGCGTGTTATTTATTCATCCTTTCTATGCTTCCTTCTGTTACATGTCATTATTGTTATTGTTTTCTAAATTCTCAGAGGTATTAAATATTGTGAATATTAAATTAAATCATGAAAATAAAACACAAGAACAGTATCAAGTACAGCAATGCATATAATAAATGGTGATAGTGATGATTAAGTTTATTTAAATTTCTACCTCCAGGAATAAACGAAGTCCATAATCCTGTATAAAATATTCTGTATCCCATTGGGCATAAATAATCAAAAAAAAGAAATGTTGGTACACCATTCACTAAGGAGCCGCAGAGTGCCTAAAGTATAACCTAATTGGGGTAAATGCATAGATTCAAATATTCATTATCTGAAATTTTTAGTGGCAGAAAAACAATAAAATGAGCTTTAAAGTACATACAACATTTGGGAAAGGGGAAGGAATAAACACAATGTAATTAGATTTTTTAAATAAAGCAGAGTGTAGAAGTTAATAGGTGCATTATAGGTGTAATGTAAGTAGTGACAGCGATTGAATATGTCATATGTGTTTGTCTCCAAAAGATAGTTCATTGGATAGCTCAAATAATGAACACTAAAGCAATTCAGCAAATTTCCACTTCATTCCTACCAGGCAAAAATAAAATAGTTTTAATAATAATGATACCCATGATTGCTTTATTTTGCATACCTCTTGTTACTATAAAAGTTATATTATAAATTTATAATGTACCAGAATTATATTTGTTACACAAACAGAAAACTGTATTTTGGTCAACTATATACCCTTGTTTAAAATTTAAAGAAGCTTAACTTACTTTGGCAACTATAAGAATGGAAGATAGTGGAGAAATGTTAATTCATAAGTCAAATATTTGCATTTTTAACATCATCAAAACAATAGAAATGATAATTCCAGTAAAAATACAAATAAACTATATGTGGAAGTATATTGGTCCTGGAATGGGCATTACAGGTTGTCTAGTTTCATAACATTACTTTTCAGATGGAGAAACTAAAGCATACAGAATACTTCAAGTTTGTGATCAAATAGTTGCAGAGCCTGTCTCTTCACTTTTATTAAATTTGGTTTCAGATTTTTTTAACATGTAGTTCTTTAATAGACTGAAATTTGAGCAGTCTTTAGGAATTTCAGCATAATGCCCTAATCTCTGTAATTTAACAGTTTAAATATTTTTAAATGGCCTTCAGACCCTCAAAACAGATTTTCAGCCACAAGGAGATGCCTGATTTTAAGCCAGCAACTTCATTTTTCTTGGCTCTCCTAAACCTGATGGGCACTCATATTGCAAGTTGGCGTCACTGCTACATTTAAATGAGTGGCCAAAAGAAGCTAGACAGCTGTTGTTAAAATATCTGCTTTTGCTTTTTGGCATCCCTTCTGCTGATTTTTTTTTTTTTTGCCTATTTTGTGCTTCTGATGTCTCGGTGACAATGATCCAGACTTTTCTAAACCAGCAAACCTATTTCTTATAATGATAAATCACAAGTATTCTCATCCAGGATCGCTAAAGTCCTTTTGCCTGCTGTAAGATGTGGCTTTGGTGAACCAAAGTTTTCTGTGTTAACATATTATCTGTAACTGCAGCAGTAGAGACAGCAAATTCAACGCGTATCCAGCGCCACAGCTAGTGAGAGGGGAATACTTTTGATAGCAAATGGATTTCAGCTTAAATATGTGCATCAAAAGTGGAAAGGCATAAATTCTACATAATGGTTTCTAAGCAAAGGTAGCCAGATGTTCTACTTCGGTTGATAAATTTGTTTATTTAGTTAAATACTCTTCTAATTTGATTGTTTCCAAGTGTTCGTCTACCCTTTTTTTTATTAACCCATTAAGTGCTGTGCATATAAAAATATATTTTGAAATAAAATATTATTAGTTGCTGTATTCTAGTTTACATTTTTATTTTTCACTTGCTATTTATTTAATAATCACCATGAAATTAAAAAGTGTTGTTTTGTTGTCATTATTGTTGTTGTAGTTGTGAATGAAGTGGTTCTAAAAAATTAATAAGCTGTATATAATTTCTGATAGTATTTAATAGCGGAAGTTCAAAATTTAAACCATGTTGCTCTTTATAAAAAAATCTTTCTCATTACTCAAAAACTTGCTCTCAAGTGAAGCATTGTGTCAATATGTTAAATCAGACTATAAACAAAATTACATAAAGAAAGATAAAGAAGTTGACACTGGAGGTGTTAAACTGAGTGAAACCACCATTTACTTATTTACTTATTTTGTTTAAAGAAAACAAATGTGCCTCTAACATTTAAAAAAAGCAAGGCCCGAAAACAGGCATGCTAACAGAATATATCATCTGTAAGCTATATCAGTAGTATTCCAAACTTAAAGCAACTAAAATATGCATTTTAAATCTTATCAAAGTAAAATTTCATGTTAATTGAAGAGTAAACTTATTTTAATTAGAATATGCCTATAAAATCCAACATTAAATTGTCATAAAAGCTGACAACTTGAATCTATATTTATTGTTCCATGATCACAATAAACTGAGAAGTGCAGAGCTGCTCACATATTAAATGAGTGTAAAGTATTACATGGTTCCTAATTTAAGGGAATAAAGACTAAAGACAAATTAAGAACTATATAGATCAACTTCATGTTATATCTCAAATTTCTTAGTATACTTCATATGTAAAATTTAAATTGAGATAATATTTCTTATTAATAAATATTATTGCCATAATGCCTTTTGAACCATAGTGAAATGACAAAACAAATTTAAATAATCTAATTATTAAGATAAGTGTGCCATAAATTAAGCCAAATCACACTTGTATTATTTTTTAGCTTTGAGGTTGTAGTATTTCTTCACCAAAGCAAAGTTAATCAATTTCATAGCTGTCAGGCTTTGTCTGTTTGTTTTTTTAAACTTAGTGTTAATTAATCCACACTAAATGTGCTTTAGTATGTCCCTCCTTCAATAACATGAGCCAAAAGGACTCTTATTTCCAAAATGTATTAATAGAAAGGAGGTTTTTAAAAAAAGTATTGAGTGAAAAAAGAAAGTACAAAGCTAATATATTGCTACTCTCTAAAGTGGTTCTATAACAAAAATAGCTCTTTAAAATTTTATTATACATATATTCCATTAATTTTTGCACACCATGTTGATAAGTATTAAATAGTGAGTAAACTAATGAAAAAATTTTGAAAGTTTAGGTATCAAAATATGAAGTTTTCTTTAGGTAGTAAAAAAGCTAAATATTTTTACCATTTTATTTATAGTATCTGATTTTTTCCTAATGAGCATACATTACTTTTATAACTTAAAAGGTCTACTCTCAATTTGGAAGAAAAATAATGTTCATTAAATGATTGATTAGTCAAAATTGATCTGAGTAAGGAATACTTAATACTAATTTCTAAAGTGGTTGGAAAGCATTCTTTAATAATAACAGGTATTTATCATACATTTAGATCTATTTTTGGAGATTTTCTAAATTTTAAAATAAAATAAAATTTTTACAAATCAAATTATGCTTTGCTCTTTATTTACATTAACAGTTTGGATTTGCTTTCTTTTAATTTCTTCTTGGTTTGAAGTTTACAATGGATATTAACATTGACTATTTCTGGGTTTCCCTTCTTTGCATTACTCACTACTACTTTGCGGTATATAGCATTCTTCAAGAGATTGAGAACTTTACTTAATGGCTTAAACAGATTTGTCAGATTATTTCGAAATAAAATATTTGAAGGCATGTGAATCCTATTCTTTTTTTAAAAAATACCTTTATTGAGAAAACACTGATATAAAAGCTTCATATATTTAATATATATAATTTGATGAATTTGGACATATTCATAAACCCTTGAAACCATCATCATGATATCATAATATGCACAACTATCACCTCCAAAAGTTTCCTCATACTCGCCCCTTTTTTTTGAGGGCAAAAGAACACTTAACATGAGATAAACCTTCTTTACAATGCTGTAAGTGCACCATATAGTACTCTAGCACAGACACTATGTTATGAGCAGCTCTCTAGGACTCATTCATCTTGCATAAGTGAGCTACAAGGACATCTCAGTGGCTTTTTCCACAATGTCTATCCTACAACTTCAGTCATCCTATTCATAGTCAACCCAGGAAGAAGGAGGAAAGAAATAGCACTGGCAAAATTACCACCTTGTGTCAGGGAAATAAAAGCTTTCCTTGAAGCTTTTCGGTACTTTTGCTTTTGATTTCTGTATAAGAATTATTTTATTGGCTATTCCTAGCAACAGTGGAGACAGTGAAGCAAGTATCTGGCTTCTTCAATCTCTGGAGCGATGCTGCCAAGAGAGAAGTCATTTGGGAATGGGTGGTGAGTTAGCCAACTAGTTCTGTCTCGGTCTGAAATTTTTCGTGGCTCTAGTTATGTCCATCAGTTCTCATGAGATACACCATTCACTCTTTAAACAATCGCTTACATTATCATATATCTAATGTTAACTCTTCCCAAATGACACCCATACCACACCTCTGAGTTCCATGTCCATATGCTCACATACTACCAACCAGATTACATGTATCAGACAACTCGGTGTGCATCATTTGGGACAATTCATAACAAACAACCGTCCCCTGACTCCTTGAACAGAAACACAACGACAACAGCCAAAAACTACTCACAGACAATAGATCCAACACATGTGAACTGTTAAGTCAAAGTTAGAAATCCAGCCTTTGACACCGACTTCCCCTTGCTCCTCATCACCCATCATAAACTACTTTTCAAACTTCACAAGCTATTATTTGACTCTGTCCTCTGTTCCCTCTTACAGATATAATTTCATTTTAGGTCTTTATTTTCTGACACTTCAACTATTGCAAAATCTTCTCAGCTCCAAAGCTCCAGTATCTTTACTCCCTAACACCTCTCTGAATAATACCATGCATATTATTTTCAAAGTATAAAAGACTGATAATGTGATTCTGCTGTAGATAACAATTTCATTGATTGCTAGTATTGAGTACAAACACCTAAATATGAAATTCACTACACTCTTTTCTCACCTATCCTCTTCATTGTTCTAGCCATGCTAAACTATTTGTAGTTACATGCAAGTTGGTGCAAATTGTAATCACAGCAGTGCATGAACTCTAATCATTCATCCTAGGATTGAATCTAGGCTCTGCTGCTTATTTTTTATAACTTTGGGAAAATTATTTAACTTCATACTTACATTTCTTATACAGTTGAAAAGAAATAATTATGGAACTCATCTTCTAAGATTGCTATAAAAATCGGATGAGCTATCATATGTAAAATACTTGGCATAGTGCTTGACACCTAACAGACAATCAATGAGAGGTAGCTATCCAATGATAATGCTAACAGATATACCTAAGCCATTTTTGTATTGATATTCAAAATAAACACATTTACATTGAGGAAATAGATAATACCTGCCTGATATATAATAAATTTCAGAGAGATGAT
Source organism: Cynopterus sphinx (assembly GCA_030015415.1). Lineage (NCBI taxonomy): Eukaryota > Metazoa > Chordata > Mammalia > Chiroptera > Pteropodidae > Cynopterus > Cynopterus sphinx. The sequence goes on from CM057379.1 coordinate 14,572,178, forward strand.
TAGTTCATTCCACCACTACGATCATCCAGGGTTTTGAACTTTTGACCCCCCAAAAAAGGAGGTTTTAGCCATAAAAATAGAGTATACAACATTTTTTGATATACTGTGTGAAGCAAAGAGTTTGTTTATATTTTACCAAGATGGCAAATGCTTCTACGATATAGATTCTGTATAATACAGAGAGGTCATTGAAGTAATTAGGGAGTTACTGGGTTATCTTGACACCAATACACACACACACACACACACACACACACACACACACACACACACAAATCCCCTAGCATGAAGAGCTACCAGGTTAAGAATCACACAGCAATTTAAAAAATATTAAAAGATACATTCGACCACATGTTCTTAAAGGGAAAGCTCAAGTATAAGTGTCATATATACTCAAATAAAACACTGTCTTAGTTTCCTTTCTTTCTTAATATATACAAATTCTAATTTGACAATCTAAGAGATGTTTTGTCATTAATAACAAAGAATATGGTAGTTCATGGTATAATATAAATGAAAATTTTTAATTTTTAAAAACTAATCCATGAGTGTCCTAGCCAAGAGGTTTAAAAATAAATGGCACATATAATGGTGAGCAGAAGATATTATCATTAATTACTTTTCAACAGCAGTGGCAGTGTTTCAAGGTTGTCTGCTGCCTACAGATTTGTTAGCTCCTTCATGGAATATGTCACAAGGGAGGTATTTTTGAAGCAATAACAGAAGTGTGTGAAAAATCTCAATATGATGCATGAGTGTAATCTCTTCCTTGCAGATGTTAATTCCCTGCCTGTTGCAGCTAGAAAGCAGGTGCCAACATATCTGTGAATGCTCTTTCCTGCTGGACAGCATGCAGGGGTCCTGTAACAGGCTAGATGGCATTGATGTGTGATACATTTTAGTGATTCAAAAGTCTTTTCAAATGCATGAGTAGTTTTAGATGATATTTAGCCCCTTTAAACTGAAAAATGAAATGCAGTAATAGAAGCTGAGTGTGTACTCTGAGCTTGGAGGTGAGATATTTCCTTATCACATATTGCCTCTGATGAACTCTCAACAAAGGCACAAAATGATTGTTATCGAACACCTCCGACAGTAAATTAGGTTCAAAAATATGTTGCCCTTTCCTACAAAACCATTTTTGAATGAAAAAAATTAGTTAAAAAAACTGAATTAAAAGTTCAGCTTTCAAGGTCACATAAGATAGCTTTGTGCTATGAAGATTGATAGAAAGGAGCAATATGAATCTGAAGAAATATAAAAGCAGGCAACAGAAAAAGAATGTTTACATTTTCCTTCAAAAACAAATAGATTACCAAAAGTACAATTTTTAAAAGGTTAGTATTTTTTTAATAGAAATGAGTTTTCAAAATTAATAGTAACTCCAAAACTGACAACTCATGGTAAAATAGAGTATTCTTTTAATACAGCAGATGACTTTAACTATCTAATATAATAATAGTTCTATCTGAACAAATACAGAAGAAAATGAGTTTTCTATGTGTCATCATTGAATTCTAATTGTCAAATAATAACTTCAACACATTTTTCATGTACAGAGAATTCTTAATATCCTTTGGAATTATGAATATAAGAAATAAAGATGAGTAATATTGCTTTTTTAGCATGGGCAAGATATAGTTTTATAAATTTTGGATGTGTAAAATAATTTAACTTCAACAAAAACTTGAAAATAGTCTTATTTAGCCAATTTGACACATGAGGAAACTGAAGCATAAGAGGAATCATATAGCATTCTCAAGCAATTAATTTGAGCTACATCTAGATTCTAAACCAATTTCTTAATAACATTTTTTTTTCCTCCAATGTGTCATAATTTCTTCTGCTAGGTGGCTAGTTTAAGGTCACTAAGAATGTTCAAAACTAGGATTACGCATTTGTGAGGACTGGTCTATTGCTGATTTTCCTAGTATAGCACTTCATGGATTATAACTGAAAGCTGGAGATTTTACCCTTTATTCTTGGCAGGCCATGTTGTCTCTCCAACTACCTGAGACCACAATAGCCAAACTCTGGTTTTTTAATCCTTTAGGCTCCAATTCTTAACCTTTACCCATGAGCCACTTTAAAACTATAAAGTACCTCAACACACCAAGCATTATTACATGAGTTTTAGCTAAGCTCACTGAACTCTACTTTCTAGGATTTTGGTCCCTCAAACCCTGGTTGACTTAATAGTTTTAACTCGCCTTCAAACATTTACTTTTTCCCTAATCGAGCCCCACTTTTCCAGTTATTTCTAATTATTTCGTTTAGATATGTTGGTCTATAATAAACAGATTTGTCACTTACAAGAGGTAAGTTTTATTGATCTCTGCTTTGTTCAGTGCCACCAACTCAAATGTCACTCCATATATTTCAATAAAACCCCAAATTTCTATCTTAATACATTTTACATCATCAAAAATAAGCACACTCTGAACAGTACGATGTACACAAACAAATACACATATATACAATTTACTAACTCTTTTCCTTTTTATACCATAATTTCAGCTTATCTTCCAAGCATAGTAAAATAGACTAGCATGTCCAGATTATACATCAAGGTATACATAAGCCCTGGTTGGAAAACAAAACACTTGTGTGTTCTTAATTCATGAAAGTAATGATGTATTAAAAAGATAAACAATTTTTTAAAAATTCATGAGTTACACTACACATTTTTTCACAATAAATCTTCAAAATTTGTTATGCCTAACAGCACATTTCAGTTCAGACGAGTGACAGTTCAACTTCTCGTTAGCCACCTGTGCCTATCAGTCACCATATCTGAAAGTACAGGTCTAGTTCCATTTTAACATCATCTCTATAACTAAAGAAGTGAGTATGGCAATCAGTAAGAAAAAAAACATGAATCAAAATGGAGAATAGTCTAAATAATGTTAACATTAATATATACAACTTTTTAATTTTATTCTCTTTCATGTTACTTTATTAGAATAAAGATATATTGGTAATACTCACTAGGTACTACTTTTTATAAATCTAGATGTACAGCAGTTCAGATTTTTCTTTTTAAAGGTATTTATTTCATTAAATTAAACAGCCTGAAAAAGGAATAGAATTATCATGAAATTGTGTATTAGAGGCTTGAATCAAGTTTCTCATAGATTTTTGCCAAGGAGATAAGTTCCTAGACCACATAGTTCTAGAAAATATTATAAAATGTGGGAAATCCTGGAACATATTATGTTCTATCTTTTTTATTTCAAAGACATCTATAAGATTAACTAGACTATAAGCTTATTTTTATGAAAATTAAAATATTAATTGTTTCAAGTTATAATATTTTCCATGAAAATTTAATTTTTTTCTGAGGAGGTGCTGGTGAACAATTTCTGAACTGATGTGTGCATCTGGAGAGATTCTATGCACACGCATGAATGGTAATAATTTTTTATTACAGAATGGTTTCCAAATGATCAAGAAAGCAATAAAATTATAATTTAATTCCAAAAATATAATTTGTTTTGGTACATTAGAATCATGTAATCTATGCTTCATTTTATACAGTGCCAGCAACAGCTTTCACTAAACTATGTAATCATTTTCTCTAAGACATTTATCTTTTCTGAACTACTAAATTTTAGAAGAGGTGGGGTTTGAGGAAGAGAGGGGAGATGTATTGGGGAAGAAGTCTGAAAAATATTGAAACATATATGCCTTTGCATGAATTGATATTCAAAGGTCACAGTACCAGGTTTATCACCTTTGAAACATAAATTTACCATTTGTATAATTAGAAAAATATTAATAAACATACAAGTGATGGTCACACCTACCAACATTTGAATACAAAGCCAAAACTGTTCTTGCTGGTGGATTTCTAGTTTCATTAACTCACAGAAAATGAGTTTTATGAACAATCCTCCAGATGGGCAAATGTTCACATGCCACACGAATTTTAACAGATTTATGTAAAAAACAACTTGTAACCATATGCATACCAGAAGTGAGAAAATGAATCTTCAGACATTCACGGATTGCTGTTAGGTATACAGCTGTATGAATTCAATGTTTCCTTTTCAGTGAGTTTACCTGCCTCCCCCTCACTTTTTTTGTCAGCTAGGATAATTAATAGTAATTAACCTTTACAAGAAATTAAACTGCTAGACATAAATAGCATGCTTTTATATTGCCAACATGTAAAAATAACCTATGCATTTATAGTGTTGCCCCAGATGAAACAGTAATTTTGCATTACCCACAATTCTCATACTCAGAATATAAGGTGTAAAAGATTCACATATTTAGTTTCATGTAAGGTAATGTTATTTCTTTGCTTATTCTGTATAGCAAAGTGTCATTAATACAAAAAAATGATTATCATAATATTTTGGTAAAGATTAAGATATTTTAACCCCTTGCTTAATCAGAGATAATTTATTACCTATGCATTTATCAAAAGTCTGTTTCTAAATCTTTTAGTCATAGCATAAATATAATATCATAAATATGATACCTATAATAGCATAAATAATGATAGCATAAGGACAGCATATGTACGATTTCCACTCCTCCCTCTCTCTCTCCTTGTCTTGAGCTAGCTCTCTTGTTCTGCCTTTTCTCTCTTTTAGAATTTAATGATCACCTAATTTCCTCATGCACATGGTTAATTTCTAGAATGCAAAGAGGTATAAAAGACAGCACATATTTTTGTTCTTATTGAATAACATAAAACTCTGATAGGAAACATTCTATTTATATAACTATTTCAAAGCCTTGATCCTAAAGTTTCTTAAGAGCAGAGTGTATCTTAATTGATTTAGTGCCCACAGGACCTGGAATTCTGCCTGGCATAAAAAAACATTCAAAAACTACAAAGATAAAACTGAGCTCACTGAGTCCATGTGGATTGTGTTAAAGATCTTTAGAAAATCAATTACCATTAAAATGTAAAATATAATATTTGCTTATAGCTTGCCCTTCATATTTTTGCCAAAGAAATTATATTCAAAATGTTAAGTTCTATACGTGAAATTGTATCACAAGAGTAAAAGCAATCATTATTTTTTAATAAATCTTGCAATAGATAAATAGTTTATCATAGTTTTTAATATATTTTCCATTTTGAATTCTCAGGATCATTTTGAACTACTCATGGATTTTCCTATATCTATTCTACAGTCACACAAATAATCCATGATCATTCCCAGGCGTCTCTAGACAAATGACATTATTAAGGTGTTTTTCTTGTTTGGGAGCTCCTACAACAAACTCCTGAGCAGAATGCAGTCCCACCAGAGTGTTCTCATTGATCCATAAGCTGAATATTTTGAAGTTTGAAGTTTGGTAGTTAGAACACTGTTCTGTTCTCAAAACTGAAGTTTTGTTTTTTCTTTTTCTGGAATGAATATGAAACTTGAATTTGTGTAATAAGTTGCTAATTATGAAATCAAGCAAATTTATTCTGGCAAAGAATGGCAGTGTGTGAATCGTCACAATAATCAGAAATGTTCTATCTAAAGGCACTTAGAACCTTACTAGTTTGCTATTAGTATAAATCCTTACATGTAATCGAGTAGTCATTCAACTGCTGCCTTAATGCATAATTCTGGAACAAATATTTAATGTTATTTACACATTTCAGCATACACAGAATTACTGATTAAACATAAAAGAATGGATTAGAGATACTACTGATCTGAGTTACAGTTCATGTTCTCCAAATCAGAGTTTTATTCCTAAGCCCATAGTTCACTTCATCTTGTTTCTTCTTCCAGAAGTAACTGTAGACCAAATACTTACCTTGTGCCTTCCCATATTTTTATGTTTCCACTGCTTGTCTTAAATTACCGGATTGGCTAACTATGCCTGGAAACTTTTTCTGCAATGCATAATTAGACTTAACAATATCACACAATAAAAATTACATGTAATTTAGAACTAGATAACCCTAATTTTATATCATAACTTTATTATTTTTTTGAAAAAAGTATTTAATTTGGTCATCCCTCATTTTCGGCAGTAGTAAAATGGTAATGTATTTTTGAGTTGTTTGAAAAAATTGTGGTGTTCTTATATAAATCTACTACTGCAAACTTTAGCTGGAAACTCTTTTTTTTTTAATCCATTTTGGAAATATTCCTTCATCTCTCTTTTTCAGCTCTTTTGAGAGATCTTCCATTCTTTGGCAGGGAGGACCAGAACCTATATAATCATATGGGCCACTTAACTCTAAAAAGATGATTGTGATAATTGAATAGTAGAATGCTTACACATTTTATAAATCTAACCTCAAAGTAGAAAATATCTTCTATATTTTATAAGCTTTTAAACATTTTAAGGCAAATTACAATCACACAACAGCCAAACTCTACTAATTCAGTTTTAACAGGAATAAAAAGGTTTCACTAAATATATGCTAATATTTTATTTATGCATTATATTAACAATTTCTGCTGTTTAATTTGAGTGCACATTGCCATGAATTGGTTAATGATTTCTTGCCAAAAAGAGTTTAAAAAATGGCTAAATATTAATAAACTGCTTACATATAATTTGGTATTTCAAAATGCAACTTGTCCTCTGAAGTAAGTTAAGAATTCCTTGTAATTGTGGTTAAAAGGGTAATTTATTATTTTTTTCATATTGTGGAGTAAAACAGGATTTTAGATTTTTTTCAAATCACATTTATTTTAAATGAGACGCATCTAGATGAATGTTGTTTTCTGTAGTAAAGCTGAACATTGCTTAATATGTTTCAAAATGCAAAAGTAAATTAACATCCAACGTTAATTTTGTTCCTTAACCATCTCAATATGAAAGTGAACTTTCCAAGTATTATCTTACCCAGAATTTTTCATTGTTACTTTTATTAAACTAAACTTACCAATTCTCCTTAGTCCAAGGTTTATAATGCCTCACCCCAACCCCACTCCCAGGAAGAACAGTCTCATGTTCTACTTCTTTGAATAGAAAATTAAAAAACATTTTTTTTTTGTTAATTTACTGAAGTCACATGATTCTTGCAAAGTCACAGATAATTAAGGCAAACCATTTTATCATTCTTATTTGTATATAAAAAAATATTTACTTATGTGGACTGCCATTTTAAGAGACTCATCTGTCTAAAAGCTTACTTGTGCTACCTGAAAAAAATCTGAAACCTGCATAACTTTAAGAACTATGATGTCACATGGCTTTATTGTTCATTTACATCTTTTCATTGTCAGCACACAGTGCATCCCCAAATGCTACTTTAACCTTTTTGACAGAAGGGGGAAAGGATTCTTATTAAATAACCTAGTAGTGAAATAAGCATTTACCTTAAGTATTCTTACAGAGACTCAAGTGATTGGTGCTATATCTCATCTATTTCTGTATTCCACACAGTATCCAACATGTACATTTTCTACAGAAGCAACTCAATATTTGTTTTCTTAGACATTGAATTTCATGAATTGTACCTACTTCTGAGTCATTTTATTTGCCATCCTTGCCAGCAGTGATTGTTCAAGGAATACATACATAATCTGAAACCAGATCAATGAGAAGCCTTTTTCAGATATTGCTCCTCGTTTGTTTTAGTTTTTGTTTTCTATGAACCTCAGTTAACAACATGCCCAGATTTTCCCTCTCTGTTTATGACACTTTTAAAAATAGAAGCAAATATGTGTTTCCAGCTTTGTGTATGGAACTGACCTGAGTAAATGAAATAAAAGCACAAAAAAAAAAATCAGAGTGGAGTTTGGAGAGAGATCAGAGAAGGGAGATGGTGCTCGATTCCATAATTCTGGTCATTTCATCGTCCATCTATATTTCTGATCTGCCTACTGAATCTTTACAAAAGCTACTGAATACTATTTTTTTGTGCTTAAGCTAGTTGGAAAACATTTGCAAATAGGTAAGTGTTCGTACTTCCACACTTAAGTAAAGACAGTATTATGACAAAGGGTAGAGATGCATAAAGTGAGAAGTTTAAGGTGTCCCAAAATTTGCACCTGCAGGTTTGAAATCCAATGGAAAAAAAAGACAAAAATAGATATAGAAATAACCATATCACTATTATGGCTGACATGAGAAAATATTGGAAATCAACAGGAATTTAGTACCATATGCCAAAACTGGATATAGACTCATCCTCTTGGTCAGAGGCTATGCTGGACTTTACTGTCTTTCTGGGCAGAGCCTGTCTTATTAAAACAACAGCAGGGAGTAATAAAAAAGAATATGTGCTCAGAGAGAAGTCAAACTCCAGCTGGACTCTAGTGGGAAGAGAACAACCACTTTTGGACTCAAATGGTCCAATAAGGCAGGCAGTTCCCTCTGCCCAGAGAAAGAAGCAGGGAGGGAGTGTTAACCAGATGGATTCCTCTCCGTAGGAAAGTACATGTTGGGGTTGGTACTATGTTCTCTTACTTAACACACAGAAACATGTTCATGGTTTTTTTAATGACTACTTGAGTTTGGTCGTCCTAGAAGAAGTGTTTCAGAAAAAAAAAAATCTAAAGTGACAAGCAATCTATTTTTAAAAAGTTTGTTGTTACGTAAAACTTCTCATAAAATTCTGCTTTTGTAGCCAGTGTTCGGTGTAATTTATTAGTTTCTTAAGCATGCTTTTGTAGCCTAATTTTATAAAAATAATTTGAAACATGAATGTTAATTTGAGAATTAATAAATATTAATGTAATAAATTTTAATATTTGACATTTAAAATCTAATCCGTGTATTGTCAAAAATTCTTTTTCAGGGAGTTTGGGACTCCACTCTAAACTTCAATTTCAGGTCGTTCTTAGTCATATAATTTCTCTTCCTCACTGCAAAGAAATCACACTTCTGTATTATGCTCTCTAGCTTTTCCCTTTGCACACCTATACCTAGAACCATAGAATCGACATAAAAGGGGATAAGAAAGATGTTATTGTATATTTGGGTTTTCTAAGAGAATGCTAAAATAAGACAGCTCTTGCTAGAATTCAAAATAATCACTTTTTAATTGACAACTGCAAATAGGGAGGAAAGCCTCACCACTTGTACTTTTTGTATTTGCCCCACTACTTCTGTTATGACAACTATTAATTCAGCCCCTATATTAATAGTTCAAAATAAATACATTCAATATAATGTTTAAAATTTTGTTTGAATCCCGTTGAAATTTTGTTTGAGCAAAGGTAAAATAATTCATATATATTTCTCTTGCATATAACAATCCTTAGGCAACATTCGTCAGATATGTGACCTTGTAGATGCTGAAGAATATGTCTAAATTAAAATTTCAGAAAAATAAGTGAAAATTATCTCCTTTGTGTAATTTTTGGTGATCATGCAGTAGCAAAATAGAAAATAGTTATGACCAGAGTCTCAAATTTGCAAGTTAAATTTATTTTTTATTCAAACTCATTTGTGTATTGTTGGTAAAATGTGAGATAAAATAAGTAGATATATTAACTATGATATGGGCCCTAGCATTCTAAGTAAGTAATTTCTAACTAGGTGGTTAATCTAGACGAGGTGACTAAGTTATTCCAGGAGAAAGAAAACATTTCCATATCTTTATACTGGTCTTGATTGTTGCAAAATTAAAAATTACCTCCTCATGGAAGAACCTCTATTTCAATTACAATATGAATAAAAATTTCCAAAGGAAGGTCTTCATATGAATTTTCAATATGTAATTGTTTTGATATTTACTTTGTATACATCTTTAGTGTATTTAGTGATAATAATATATTTAAGTCATCACTACATTCTGAACACATTATAGTAAGAAAGGACATGCACTGAACTTACTCTGAATCTTAACTTTTCTAGTGAATAAAGGATTATGTAAAGAGTAAATTATACCCTCACATAAAAATTTAACACAAATAAAACTAAAAATTTAAATGTGACTTTAGTGTAACAATTTCATATTATATACTTTTTAATGATCGACACTATTTGAAATATCAATCAACTTAGTCCAATGATATATATAAAAATAACGAATGGAGTGATTTAAAAAGTCTACAGATTAACCAAAACTCGGGACTAGCAAAGTCAAGTAAGATACAGTCATCATTTCTATGTCTACTAAGGCTCTGACAATCACATTTACTGAAAATTTCAGAGTTGTTTCTTATAATGAAGGACTTTTTCAAGACTTCGTAGCTTTTTTTCCAAAGAAAACTTTTATGAAGCAAACAAAGAAATAAAAATTTTTTTAAATGAATAATTTTTTTGTTGTTCTGTTAACCTCCACAGAGTATTGCCATCTGGTATTTACTGTCTCGTTTAAAAGCCGTACCCTTATACAACTTCTGACATCCTTTTTCTCTCAAAACACTAAGTTAATATATTTACCTTCTGTTATGACAACTATGGCTAAGAGCAACACTATTTCATGTAAGAGAATAATAATAGCAACAATAAAAATATACATACACATACATATATATAACATATATGTAATATGCATATGTATATACATATACATATTTTCCTCCATCACTACAGATTCTATCCTTCCATTTAGAAACAATTATTTCAGATTTTAGCTAGTATCCCTACTTTTTAAAAGTCAGATTAGGTACTGCCCTGATTTGCTCTTCATTATAATATAAATTTATTATTAAAACAGTTAAAAAAATAATATTTCTTACCAAGCTCTAAAATATTAGGTTCCATTTTGCCTCAGAATAAAATGTTTTATTCATTGGTAAAATTCCCATTTCAATAATATAAAGGGAATAAATTATGTACATTTCGATGGCACTTTAGTAGATTCTTAATTAAGAAATGGTAACCATCATCTAAGAAGACACATTTTATTTAGCAAGTAGAAGAATAGATCCATTAACCCCCATAAATTCCAATATTTAGCACTAGGGATGAATTTTAAATTAATATTAATTTTTTTCATTATGTAAAATTACAAGGTTAGAATATTGATTAAGAATAAGGAGTGAATAAAATATCCTTGTTATATAGGTGTAAAAAACATTTTGTATATTTTAATCTAAAATGTGAGCCTAGTCATTACTTAGCATGTTTTGCTATTGAAGAAACAATGAATTTCTAGCAATTTAAGGCAAAAAACATACTGTAGTGTTTAACAGAAATTGCTGTTGAATGGGCAAGAATTTCCTGAAGGACATCTGCATCTTTGCAACTCTAGACCAGTTATTTGATTGCATATTCTCTGATGATAAACCCTCTAAAATTAGTGGCATATATTAAAATTTTACTCCATATATATTTTTAAAAGAATAAATGTAAGTGTGTTTCTGAACAGAGGGATAACAAAGAAGCAAAAAGGTACATTCCTGATATTGGGAAGGAAGGATGGAGTCAGTAAAATATGTTATATGTATTATGTATCAAGATTGAATAAAAATTAGGGTAGAAAATGACATTTTGCTAAAATAGTCATAGATTAAAATAATTGTGTATTAAACATAGCATATGAAAACTTAAAAATAATGGTAAGCATTTTGGAAAATTTTAGAAAAATAACTTTTTACAAGTAATATTTTCAAAATGCAAAGCAACTGAATGTTCAGGCTAACTTTAGAAATATGTATTGATTGTGAAATTCTGGTACAAGTGATTGCTTTGTTTTGTAATTGAATTTATTAGTCTTTCAACAAGTTTCTAAAGATGTGATGCTTATTTACTTAATAAATTGATGGTTTTAGGACAAGTGGCATGGTATTTTTAAACAGTAGTCTCTAATTTCTAAGCAAAGATGGCTACTTGTTAATGCTCTATTTCTAACAGCAGTATAGCTATCACTATCAGGGCAAAAGGTAAGAAAATGCCAAAAAAATAAATTGTATAATTTCCCCCTTATAAATGAGGGATATATTGACACAAAATGTAGTAAAAACTATACATATTTTTTTAACAATTTAAATTATATTTAAATAATTTAATATACAAATATATAACATGTTTGACTAGTTAACAATATTGGGAGAGAAGGGGATGGGCTCAAATTAAGCTACTTTGTATGATGCATGATGATTTCATCATTTTTCAGAAATCATATTAACTCTTAAATAGTATTTTGATATTATACATTTAAACTATATCTTCCCAATTACTTTGAAAAGCATACTCTCTTAATCATAAAGTTATACCCTAAAAATATTTTTTCAAAATGTAAAAATACTAGAAATTTCATATCCTTGCTTTATGCACATATGTAAATTTGCATCATTTTTAACAGTTTCTCGCATTATTAAATGTGAAAACCTGCTATTGTAATGTGTAAATTGTGTACTACCACAAAGATACAGGAGACATATTCATTAATTGGGAAAATTGATAGAAATGTTTAGTGTTGTAAGGAAATCTGAAATAAATTTAAATATGTATAATTGATTTCAATTATGAAATTCATCTTTAAATTTTATACTGATAGTATAGAATTACTAAACCAAATCTGTATGCTGATTTTTAGGATCTTTCAAATTTCTTTGGAGAAATTTTTTTTTAAAAGATAGTTTAAATTTATAGCACTGTCAGCATTCTTTGAAGTGTTTACTACAGTGTTCCAATGTCCAATTTCATTATAGCTTTAAATTATTTTTTATCAATCTAATTGTCTCAACATATCTCATTACACTGTTGGTTTATACTTATATGCTCTCTTAAAAATAAAAAAAAATTATAATTCATAACTATTAATTAGACACCTGGGTCAATCATCTTTAATATTGTTAGGATAGCATTTGTCCTTTTTAACTTGTAATGATTAGTTGTAATGTTTATAGACAATATTTAAATGGTTAACCCTCTATATTTTAGCAGTATTTGTAATTGGCATTCTTAATATTATTCCACAATTTCCCTTTAGTAATGTTTAATGGAAATTAACTGAGGAGTAAAATGTTAGTTCTTAGATTCATTGAATATTCTCATTTCACCAACAATCGCAAATGATAATTTAACCTATCATAGACTTGTGGCGGGAATGTTGTTATTCCTTTGTTATTCCTTAGTTCTTATAAGGCATCACTCCATCTTAACTCTGGTCTATAATTTCTGAGAAAAGGGCTCTCAATCTTATTTCCATTCCTCTGTAGATAACTTACACTATTAAAGTGTCCTTCAGGGTTTTCTCTTCATATCTGATATTTTCAATTTCACTGTGTTCTTTGGTATGAATTTATTTATCCTATTAAATAGTCTGTACTATTAAAGTAAGATTTATATCTTTCTTTGAATTGCAACAAATTTCAATCCTTATTAGTACCAATTTGTTTATCTACCATTTTCTTAATTATCTAATCTGAAGCAATCATTAGGAGCATATTACTGCCTCTTAACATACCATATATGTTTCTTAATAGCTTTTTTATATTTTTCATATTTTGATTCTCTGTATGAAGAATGATGGTCCTTAGTCCTCAATTCTGATGAAAATGTCCTAAAATTTGTGCAGTCTAGAGTTTATAATATGTAGTTTGTTTTTACTTCATAATCACAGTTTCATCTTCAGTATTCAACTGTTTTGTTTTTTTCAGTATATGCCTATTTTAGTCTCTTTCATGTTTATATCACACATTTTGGTGAGTTATATGGAGTTATATGGATACTATCACTTTATGTCTTTGATAATTAAACATATGTACTGTACGTAATTATTTTGTCTGGAGAGAATGAATCTTCTGCTTGCTGAGTTTGTTAAGTTACAAATTATTATTCTATTTTAGTTTAGAGTACTACTAGCTATTCTAATCAATATGCCCTCATTTATAACAGGCCATGAAGTGAAGAATTTTTTTTCTCATATAAAAGTATAAATGGTGATCTTATTGGTAGATAACCTCATGTCCTTTCACTTTGTTGTACCCCTATCTATAAGAGTTTCATCATTTTCTACATCTAGATTAAAAGGGAAAGAGACAATGTGGAAAAAGCACACCCACAATTTAGAATCTTTCCCTTGTAAATGAAGGAAATCTCTTATCATATTTCAATTGTAAGAACAAGTCACATGGTCACAAGAGATACAAGATACAAGAGACCCTGGAATAGTGGACCCTGGTTCAGCATCTGCCTTCTAGTCATTCACCTTCTAGTCACTGCCTTCTAAGTCTCCACTGTGGACAGGAAAGTAAGAGTTTACTGGAGGTCTAGCCCTTTCTGTCAATACACATTTTTCTCTTCTTCATGTTCATTGGATTAGTGGTTTCTAGGTACACCATGAGTCCCTGAATGGAAGTGTGGAAATGACCTCTGTCTCCTTCTCTCTCCCTCCCTCCCTCTCCTCTTTCCCCCTTTCCTTCTTCACTAATCTGCTCTCTTTAGTTGGTTTGTGAACGTAGATACCCAAACCTTAAAAATACTTCACAGCTCTGTCGCCCTTCACATTCTACTTTGTTTGGATGTGGTTCTCACTGTGAGGCTGAGTGTACTTCTTCTCATTCCTCAACTATATAGCCTGAACATAAACCATAATCACACAGAGGGTGCACAGGTAAGATAGCCTTGTCCCAACTCAATTTTTAAAAGTTTAAAATTTTTAGTATATTAAAAAGGTCTTTGTTTTTAGCTAACTAGTAATGCTGCCTCTCAGTTATTTCACAGATGTGAAATTACCACTCCTTGGCTCATTGTGATCAGCCGGAACATTTTACTTTGAATTTCTGTTAGATTTCTGGTTTATAGAGATTCCATTTTTACAACTCTTTTCTCTCTTTTTTTTTTCAGTGTCCTTGTGGCATTAATACATCTTACTTTGTATTTGGAGTATTATGGATCATTAAATAAGAATGGTCAGTTTTCCTTATTGCAAGATCATCTTTTTATATACATTTGTTTATAATATATTTGTAAAATATATTTGTTTATGTACTTTGCCCTTAATTGTAAACATTCTATTTCTTTTTTACTATATATCATCTTCTAATCTCTGTATTTTTAATGTCTTAAAATTTTTTCATATTTGATATGAATATTTCTATTGGTTTGGTGCCTCCAATTATTTCTAATGTTTTTATGTAAAAGTAAGTAGATAAAAGCACAATGTTACCAATCTGCATCTTATCGGATTCATTTTTTGCCAGCTCTGTATGCCCTTAGGTTTCTTTTTGTTTTCTTTTTTTTTTCTATGTATATATACAGCCAACGTGCCCCCACATTGCATACAATCTCAGAGTTTTGTTATTAAGGCCATAGGGTTGGAAACAAGGGAACTATCTAAACTTTAGAAGTGGCAAAGGAAGAATGACCCACAAAAAGAATTACATGATTATTACAATTGTAACCTCCAGATATTTGGGAGTGAAGCAGACCTTATCTTTTACAAACAAAGTTAAAGCAATCTGTAGCATTTCCTTAGAGTCTAAGACTTTGTGCCTCAGTTAGTAAATTGATTCATGGCTCCTTTGTTTCTCTGAGCCAGAAGTCACAGAGCTTATTCTTGCCTAGGGTGTAGATTTGTGCTCATTTCTCTTTTCTCCTAAAACGCGGTGTGTGATGATGACAGACATTGCTCCCGATGCTTTCTCTAAGATGTCTTTAAGATATATTTCAAGAAAAAATACTTTTCCTCATCTTGATTTAAACTTTGTGTCACCCAGCAATTTTATATCATTCATGAAATTTAGGCAATTTCTATTTTAAGTTTCACATTAAAATTATAAGATAGTAAAGGTAGCAATTAAAAAATGAAACCATCTATAACAGCTCAATTCTAATAAAATATTTTTGCTTTTGCATGTATTCTTTACATAATTGCATTACTATAAAAGTTTTAATGAAAAGATCATTCCCCATCACAATCTACAGCTCCACAACGTATAGCTTATCTTAGTATTCTTAGATGCCTAATTTTTATCCAGACAGTTCATGTCATATTGGACTTACAATTTCATGTAAGTTTGCAAATAGCCATATTTTTTACACAGATGACTGATTCTCACTCAATACTTCAGTACTTCAATATGCTTCAAAACTTCACTTTGTTTTTATAAAAAGTTAAAATCAAATACCTACTGCTAAAGTATAATTTTAAGAAGGCTTTTATTTTCTAACTTACAAAAGTACATAAGTTCTCAGAAGGGAAGAAGTAGGATTAATTTAAGTTGTTATACTCATGAGCACATATATTTTTCCTGCAAAATAAATGTCTTAAAATATATAGATACAATATAATATGTTCTTGTTTTATTAGCTGTTTGAAGTAAATGGGTTTCATATTTAATATATCTACCTGGTGTTTAGGCAATTTGTCTTGATCGAATAAATTATTATTAGAATATTTAGGTTATCTGCTTCAGACTACAAAGATTCATAAGCAACCATAATCAATTTTCAATGAGAAGAAAATTTGGCCATTATAAATTTTCTGAAGTGTCTAATATAATGAAGAAATATTTTGCTGAGGTAATACATATCATTCACTACTCTAACAGAGAAAAATAGACATTAGAGTCTCTTTGAAGTTTTTCTCCTTTTCTACAGATTAACAATTCCCTGGACAACTCTTGAAACTTTGACTCAGTGTTTCTCCATTTTGCTGGAGTCGGGGATCTACGAAGGAGATTGGAATGAGAAAACTCTTTAGGGCTGATTGTGTCTAAAAAGCAAAGTTCCTGAAATGGAAAAAGCTATTCAAAAATTTAAGATGCCTTGGATAAGAATAAAATATTTATCAAATCAGACGTGGTTTGAGGACTTTTATCCTAAACATACCTTAAAAATCAAAGGCTAAATCTACCAAGGGGCAAATGCAAACAGTAGAGAATAGAGTTTTGCAAATTTACCCTTCAAGTCTAATCTCTGAGTAGAAAAAAAACAGCCTCAGATAAAATGTGCATATGATGCCAGAATCATTAGATACTTTGTCTGGGAATATCTGGTTTAAACAGAGCTGCCCATGTCACAAATTAGTAAGATGTAAAGATATTACATGGCAAAAATTGTGGAGGAATTTAAAAAGAAGGGAAAGAGAAAAATCATAATTTACTAATGTTTAAAGATAAAGTCCACATAGATGTTTTACTCTTAGAATAAAAAAAAGAAACTTTAGTATCAGTAAAAGTAAGTTACATATAAAACGCTAGGCTAGAACTAAACAAGATGAAAACATACAATAATTATAGAAACAAGCATGAGTAAAAAAACCATAGTATCAGAATTCCCTTACATTAGTACTTAAATCAATAGATGAGAAGAGAGACGGGAAAATCACTGAAAAGTCAGAGGAAAATCAGATAAGTCAATTAGAAGGAAGGTAATAATTATAAAATATATATTATAAGAATACAGTTATCCTAGGTATGTACAGGACATTTGTTCCAGGAACCCCAGTGACACCAAAATCTGTGGATGCTCAGACACCCAGATGCTCGTCTCTTTAATAAAATGAAGTAGTATTTACATATAACCTATACACAACCTCCCATACATTTTAAACCATCTCCATTACTTATAAAATTTAATACAAAGTACATGTTATGTAAATAGTTGTTATACTGTATTGTTTAGGGATTAACTTTCCGGAATTAAAAAGAATATATCTATGATCTGCAGTTCATTGAACCTGCAAATGTGGAACCCGTGGATACCGAAGGCCAACTATATTTAAGAAACGCATAATTGATTAATCTAAAGTAGGAAACAAAAAATGTGAAAAAAAATTTTTAAATAGAATATAAATTTGTCAAAATTAAAGAAGAAATAAAGCAGACAACTAAAAGTAAAAGCTATTTGTTAATAATTGATTAAGGTACAATCGACATTATATACAGAATTATTATTATTATTATTATTATTTATAGCTATTTGAGGCACTGACAAGTAGTGGGTAAAATTCAAGCAAGTTAAAGGGGTGAAATTAATATGGTTTCAAATTTCTCCCCAGGAGCATTCAGTGGCAGAAAGCCTTCGAGAATAATTTCTACAGGGCAATGAAGAAATTACAGTCAAACTGTCATATGACTATAAAATCAAAACTACAATGATCATTTTTCTACTTTATCTGTGCTTACTTGCTCAAATGGTCACACTCAAGACCTGCCAGCACTACCAAACTTGAAATGCATATTTTAATGATCCTGTCCCTTGAATATCATGTATTTTCCCCTGGTTCACTTATTCTAAATTCTAAAATCCAACAATCCTTTATTCTACTGAGAGCTCCAACCTATTAATGCCACAAATTGTTCACCATGTATTAGTCAATTTGTTTCCTTACTCCCTTTTTTAACCACATCACCCCCTAAAGTCTTATGCTATTCACGGCATCTGTCATATGCCACTTGACAAACCTCATTCCAGTTGTTGATCTATTCTGGGTTCACACCTAAGTATCAGAATATTACTAAAAAATAATATAGCAATGTTACATGGTACCACTTATTTATGTACACAAATCCCATATGTAACTTTTAACTTCACATTCCCATTCTCTGATATAACTAGTTTACATCCCATATTCCTGTTTAAAACTTCATCCCTTCTTCCTATTTCTGTACACTCAGAAGAAAACTTTTCCTAACATTTATTTGAAAAACAACAGCAATCAGGAAAGAACAACCTCATGGTTATACTCCCAGATCCAATAATAGGTCTTCATCTGAAGTTTTATATTCTGACTTTTTTTATATTACAGATTAAGAAATGCCCCATCTCCATTTAGGTATTTCATTTATGATCTGAATGTCATACACCTCCATCAACTCAAGGATTTCAATAGTGCAATTTTCCTCTCTCACTCTTTATCAGCAAATTATTTTTTCTATATCATTTATAGAGTTTTACTTTAAAAATCCATATAAAATTTTTTGACCCAACATTTTTCTTTAGAAATTTCTTAATTTGCTGTTGCCCATTGTAAAAATAGTAACCTAACAGAAGTTCCTTTTTACTTTCTTACATGTTATTTTCAAATAATTTCACATGGACTTTTATATCCACCTAGTTAAAAAAATAGTTTAAAAAGCACTGCAAGATGAATGAATATTAGCATACATTTACACAGTTGATGTTTAGGTAGTATTTTTATATTAGTCTATGTTATAAGGATTGTTGACAAGTTTGCTATTCTGTATCTAGCAGAGAACAAAGGCAGTTAGATTCCTAGGAATACAAATTAGAAAAAGACAATTTTTAATTGAATATCTTTACTTTTAATTTTCATAAATATAAAAGAGAGAGGCATAACACATTCAAAGAAACTATATCTGTATCTCATCTCCAGAGACATAAACAATAAGATGTATGTATGAGTAAAATAAATATCTTCTATTTATTATAAGGTATTGACTGACATGACTCTGGAGCCTGAGAAATTTCATAATCTGCCTTCTGCAAGCTGGATAAGGATGGTGATTTGGTTCATAGGCCTGAGAGCTAGAGAACTGATTGGGTAGATTCCTGTCTAGGTCTGAGAGCCTGAGGACAAGGATCAGCAAGGGCAAGAGGAAACCACTCTTCCAGGTCAATCAGCCAGGCAGACCTAGACCTAAAGCTAGACCTAAAGACTAGAGCTAGAGAGAGGAGAAAGAGAGACAGAGAGAGACAGAGAGAAAGAGAGAGAAAGGAGGAGAAAGAGAAGGAGGAGGAGAAGGAGGAGAAGAAGAAGAAGAAGGAGAAGGAGAGGAAGGAGAGGAAGGAGAATGAGAAGGAAAAAAGGAGGAGAAAGAGAGCAAATTCTCTCTCCAAGTTTTTGTTCTATTCAGGTCCTCAAGGGGTTATATGATGTGCATCCACATTGTGGAGGGCAATGTACTTAACTCAGTCTACCTACTCAAATGCCAGTCTCTTCTGGAAAAACCCTCATAGACACACCCAGAAATAATGTTTGATCAGCTGTCTAGACAGCCAGCCAAGTTGAAATAAATTTAATATCATAAAGCCTTATGCTTGAAAGGCTGAGAAACCTGTGCAGATATTAGATAATATATGAGAAACCCATGCAGATATCAGTACTTATTTATTTTGATATAATACGTATTTATTTGATATGTCATAGCCTATTATAGTTTTATGCATTATATATGAATATGTATATATGTGCATATATACATATATAAGCCATGTATAATATTCTTAGATAAGAGGATATAAAACATTTTTAAAACATTAAAGTAATTTAGATCACTAATATAAAATTATCCCTCCCACACACACAAATAAAAAAAGAGTCCTGGATCAATAAGGTTCACAGTCAAATTTTCAAATATATTTAAAAAGGAAATTATTTTAATCTACATTATAAGACATAATTTAGAGAGGGAGAAAGACAGAGAGTTTAATCTCAGTTTTAAATTTGAGAAGTCTTTAGTAATTCCCTCTATTATTAATTACTATTATTATTATTATTATTATTATTATTTTAATTATCTTTGCATGAGGAAAGGAGGCAGCTTGGAGAGAAGGATAAAATTAAGAAATTGAACAGACTGAGACCTATATGGTTGATTTTATTACTGACACTGATTTTTCACTCTTCCGGATATCCATACATCTTGGCATATAATTTTTTTTTGGTTTTTCTCACTAACGGCCAATGTATAAATCTTAATCTTAACTTTGGGTTTGGCCAATTGACCTGTATTGAGCAGTGATGTATGAAGAGAAGTGACAGTGTGCCAATTTTGGCCTTGGGCCTAAAAGAGACCTCATCTGTTTCTGTGACCTTTTTATAGCTCTTCATCTCCATAAGAATATGTTCCCTTTAGGTCTGTGATCTCAGAAGAAGAATGAAGTCTAGCACAAGATTGATCACTTAGCCTCTGGCTGACTAGTAATTCATGAGTAAGTCTACCCAAGGTGAACAGACTGCTCAGCTTAGCTCTGCATAGATCAGCTGACAGCAAGCTCACCTACAGATGCATGAGCAACAATATAGAGCCACAGGCTTTGTAGTGGATTCCATGCAGCTGTAGGATATTGGCAAATCTTTACCAATTGACTCAAACACCCACTGATAGTTTGGGAAATCTAAAGATAGAAGAGATCACTACTTGATAATAGAACACACATCTAATAAAATGTAGAAAAATATATTAAACAATAACAGAAGATTCACTTTACCTGAGTGTGCCATTCAAGTTGAGCATCCCCTTTGAAGCTGTACTTCCCTCATATCTGAAATTAAATATAAAATTTATAAAATTAAAATGTGAAATTAAATAGCAAGTTATTTATCTATGTAATCTGCTAAGAGAAGACAAGCAGTTCTCATATTGTTTGAGAGATATAAAAGAAAATTCACCAGGAACATTTGCTGATACATTGCAGATACATTGTCAATTTTTTTATAGATACAATGTCATACGTGGAAGACTTTTTCTCCCCCTTTTTTCCTGAGATTGTTAAAAACCCAAGAAATGGTCAGAAAATTGAGGACCAACATAAAGATATTTTCTTATACCAAAGTTCCATCAGGCTTGCTATAGCTTTGTCAGTGACAGTTATTTCATCCTTTGGCTAAGGAGGAGAGAAGATATTGCGTTTATGTCTGACCACTGCACCCTCCAGAAAGCTCTCTATTCTAAAAACCTAGCTTTACAAACTTTGTTTCACATCATTTAAATGGCATGTAGGGTGAATTCAGGATGAGGAGAGAAACTAATTTTTGGTGAAGTTATTGTTCTCATATTGAGCTTTGCTAAAACATGAGTTGAATCCATAGAAAGATGCCTTGTTGAGTCTAAACTACGAGTACTGAAAATATCAAAAGGCTATGCTAAGGGAAATCCTTCAAGATGCTGACATTACTGCAAATAATTCACATTCAGGCTAAGATGTTGAAATAGGTAATACATACAGAGAAGAGTCGTTTGAGGCTTGTGTATTTGGTGATGGCCTTTTTGAAGTTTTACTGTGCTATATGTCAGCCGATAAAACCCTGTTCTCTCCCAACTATGTCTTCTCTGCCTAGTGACAATTATTTATCTAATTCACTTCTTGAGTTCAACAGATTTTACACATCATTCAACCAATTCTCAAACCACACAAGATTGTCATGTTTTCAAAGCTCAAATATGAAAAGAAGCAAATCAAAGTGATTACATAAAATATAATAAACTCATAAAGATTTCTCAGTTTTTTTAGTTATAAAGATTTTTCCACAATTTTATGTTATTCTCATATTCCTGTGATCCACATGGAATTAAAAAAAAAAAGAAAAAAGCTAATGGTGCCTATTTCAAAAGCTATCAATGCATTAAATGCAATGAACAAGGAGGAACATACATATAAGAACTATTTCTACTTTGTTGATTTATTGCTATGTTAACATACTAATAGTTTTTATGACATGCAATCACTTAAAAACCTTCAATCATATTGTAAAGAACATAGGCCAAGATGTATAAGTTTTTTTTCTGAGCAAGTTAAATGAATGCCTTTAAAACTGTAACCTTCAAGTACATGGAGGAGTATTACAACCAGCTGCTCTTCATTTCTACTGAGAATAGAAGACCTGAAAATATGTTTAAATCACATCAGGACTGATTTAGACTGGACAAAGGAAGATACATTTGACAGAAATTCATATTAGACCCTAAAAGTGATGACCAAGGTAGATATCTAAACTCCTTTTACACACAGATCTTTGCAAATAAATTAAATTCTACAACTACTGTGATGACCATGAAGTCTTGCAAGTAGGTCAAGGGGGTGAAAGATGGAATATTAAAGTAACAAAAAGTCTTTTATTTTTTTAAACTAAGATGGTAGAATTTATCTTGTATCACTCATTCCTTTTTTCACATGCATGACTTCCTTTTTCCCCCTTACCTAGTATGAATCCATTATGAGTTATTAAGGGCATTCAAATTGAAAAGGAAAAAGTAAAGCTGTCATTATGTGCAGATGACATGATACTATATAGAGAGAATCTTAAAGATTCCACCAAAAACTCTTAGAACTGATAAATTTAGTGAAGCAGCAGGATATGAAATTAATATTCAAAAGTTGTTTACACATTTATACACCAATGTGCACTATCAGATAGAGAAATTAAGAAAGTAATCCTATTTATAATTGCATCAAAAAAAGATAAAATACCTAGAAATAAATTTAACCAAGGAAGTAAAAGGCCTGTACTCCAATAATTATGTCATTGAAGAAGATACAAATAAATGGAAGCATATACCATGCACATGGATAGGAGAATTGACATTGTTATGTCCATACTACCCAAAGTAATATATAGATTTAATATAATCCCTATTAAAATACAGTGGCATTCTTCACAGAACTAGAACAAATAATCTAAAAAATGTATATGAATCCATAAAAGTCACTGGAAAATGAGAAACCACATAAGTGAGAATTGAGGAACTACAGTCCAGCACCCGGTAGCCACACATGTGAGTGAAGACATAGGGGACCATTCAACCGCTGTCAAGCCATTTTATGACTGCAGCCATAGGAGCATCCCAAGTGAAATCCCTCACACAACCCCCCTCATCTAAGCCCAGCTCAAGTTTCTGACCCAAACCATCATGGGAATTTAAAATGGTGTTGTGTCGAGTCTCCATGTTTCAATGTAGTTTGTTATGTTGCAATAATCACCTCTCAATGATATAGACACATTATACGCTCAGTTTGTAGTTTATAGACAAAATAACTGTGATATGACTCTCACAATTCTAAATTAAGCATGGATATAAAAATATACAAGTATCAGAGATAAATAAAACCATTAATATCAATAATTTCAATAGTTAGGATAATTTTGATAATACTTAGGATAATCTTGGAATAAGTTTCATTTTCAAATTATAGTTTTGAGGCTTATTGATTTTATGAACTTTGTGTGGACACATTATAAAATCTGTATCATTTTGTTATAAAATTTTAGATAGTCTGAAATTATTGATTGAATATGAACACATGTGAATTATAAATATTGTCAAGTGGTAATTATTTGTCACTTACTATATCCTTTTAAAATATTTTAATTCAAATAGGCAATCAGCATCTCTAATACTACATGTGATACAGAAATTACTCTTTCTAAGACCTGTTGATAAATCAGTAAATTTTTTTACAAAAATGATAGAAAATATATAAATGATCTTCCTCATTTTTTATTTTCATACTTTTCACTACTAAAATTCATCAATAAAGTACTCCTTATAGCTTTTTTTTTAGTACAACATTTTGGAACCTAAAGAAAAAAATAATGCAAATAAATTTTAAATTATTACTTGAAAAGGTAATATGAGAAGCCCTTATTATAAATTCAGAGTTGTTTACAATGCTATTGATGTCAACATATTTTATGTCTCTTTCTTTTAAGATACACATACAACATAAACATACATGGTGTTGTAAAACTCTCCAAATATTTTTAGTATCTTTTATGACATGCAGAGAAGTTTCAGATAGTTTATAGTAGTAAGTATATATTTTATATTTAGAAATATATATCTGTAGTAGAGTCATGTTATTAATAACTAATTAAAATTTAATTTTTTAATTATAAATTGAAATAAACAACATATGACATTAACACTCCATTCTGTTATAGTTTCTGCAACATGGTATGGTTTATACTTTATTTCATCACTTTTGACAATAATTATACATCTTAGTCAAAATAGTATTTTAGAATTCTCAGTTGTTTGGCTTCATCAAATTTAGGACACATGAATTTAATTATCAATTTTAAATTTTCAGTTTTATCAGATATAGACAAGAAATATATTTTCTAATATAAATTCTGCTTTCAGCTACACAAATCTTTGACAGCAAGATTGAATAGTTTTCTTGACACATTTCCTACCTTGAAAAATAACCTTTATAATCTTCTTGAGTTTTAAGATAACAAGATCTTTCTGCAAAACACACACTGAAGAAATAATCACGGTGGCTCCCTCTGCCTTGTACACCCCACCGCCCATTTTATCAGCTCTCTGCTCTTGCTGTCCTTGTTGACCTCTAGAGTCAGAGCTGAAGAGCATCTTAAGGCTTTTTTCAGCATTGATTAGAAAATAAGCAAAAGATTAGCACAAAAATTAAAGCCTGAATGCATACTTCCATTTTCACATATATTTAGAAAATACTTATTAATTGAATTTAATAACAAGTATGAATGCAATTATAGGCAATATACTTGACATTTGTGTCCTCGGAGCATTTTAAATTAAAAAACAAAAAGTCAACAGAAGGAAGGAATGCTATTAAGACACAGAGGTAGCTATGGAGAAGTTCACTTGGTGGTTCATAGAATGTATATATTTTAAAGCTTAATAGATACTATCAGATATCATCTTTAAAAAATAATAAGTTTATACATAGGAGGTCATATCAATTTCTATCTCAAAATATGTTGTGCTGTTTATTTATTTTTTAATTCCAAAACTTGATTATTTTGAAATCACTCAGTATGTAAGAATGAATGAAGGTGGAAAGACCTCTGTCATTTAGTCATAAGTCTAAGATTTAAAAATTAAGATATAAATTATTTTAACTGAATATCAACATTTGATTTATCAATAAGTCCTTTCTAGTGGTTAAGGTAATTGTGAATCTTAAAGACACCCAAAATAGAATTAAATGCAATAATAATGCATATAATATACATATGAAAGCACGTGTATATAGATGATAATTATTAATACATTTTCATTAATTACTCCTGAAAAGAACTTCATTAATTACTCCTAAAAAGAACTTCAAAAAAATATTCATCTGAAAAATTATAGCTTTATTATTCAAATAAATGTAAATTTTATGTCATGATTTTTCAAATTAAAATAACTTTTAAGATATGTTAATGATAACAGATAAAGAATATAAAAAGTTATAATTCAGAAAAAAATTTTATATGAAATTGCAAGGATGAGGACAGTAACATAGAAAAATCTTGAGCCAATTCCTTTGGTGCCTTTTCACTCAGTCCAGATCTATTTTATTCTTTTAATTGCTAAGAAAAAAGAAAAATTTATGCTTGTCTCCTCTATCACATCCCTTATCGACATTATAAAGAAATCCTGTCTGTTAAATCTTCAGTATCCAACTTCAGTCTCTAACTACTGCCAGTGTCATCATTCTAATCCAGGAATTATTGCGAACAGAACCAGCTCCATGTATGAGCAACCTGTGCTGTAGGTCCCTGCGAACTGAAGGACCCTGCTCTTGGATTAATGCTTTGCTCCTGGCTTCTTGAAATTCTTAATAATTTTTTTAAATTGGAGCCCTGACCATTCTAGATCATTTCAAAACTTGCTCTCCGCTCTCCTTTCCACCTTACAATGATTAAACTCCTTTTCCTAACACAAACTCTCACACACACACACACACACACACACACACACACACACACAACACACACACAATTGTAACCTGTTTATGTTTCACTTAGAGTATTTAATGTTTTTGTTTTTTTTTCCACTAGAATATAAGCTCCATTAGAGACAAGCTTTTGTATGTTTTGTTTATTGCTGTATTCCAGTGCCTAGTATATGGTCTTTCACACAGTAGAAACTAAGAACAAATCTGTGAATGAAAGATTCAAATGACTTGAACAAAATAAACAAACTGCCTAATGTGCAATGAATTCACTGAAAATAGCTAATATAGTATCAATAAATTGTATCTGTAGTTCTTTTAATATCTAAAAAATATTAAAAATGTACTATAAAGTTTCTAACTTTTAAAATATTCAAGTAGAAGAAAGTAGGTTAAGCTCTGGCTTTCAGATAAAAGACAGGAATCAAAATATTTTTGTAAGGAGACAGAGGAAATATCTTCATTTTGGTACCATTATCTTTTTTACTGGCAATATGATATCATCTTATATCTCAAATACTAATGAACAATAATCAAATTTTAATGTTTCATTCCAAATGAAAGTGATTATGGGATGCTTAAGACTTTCATAATAGACATACAGGAACAGGACTGGTCCATAGACATGTGAGTTCTACTCCCACAATATTTTAAAATTCAGCATATAATACACCGAAAATCTATCAAAAAATTAAAATAATTGGCAATACCAAGCTATCCCTCCCACACAGCAGCAATAATATGAAACTGGGCAGCTACTTTAACATTTAGAATTGTCCAGTTTGCTGCAGTATCTGATACTTTCTAGAATCTCTTCTGCTCTGGGCAACGGTTCAAGCTCAGTCTTTCTCTCTTGACAATTTCATCAGTTTAGTTTCCATCTCTTCTTCCTAATGAGCAGCTCTCATCTATAATCCTTTTTTTTTTTTTTTGCCAAACAATAAAACTTCCATAGTAGACCAATCCTTATAGCCTGATCTTCTACCCTTAATGCTTGTCTAAAATGAGTTCTGGCTGTGATCCATAAACAAAAATTTATCTCAAATATGGCATTCCCAACATTTTTTTGCATTTTTTCTGTCAATTACACTTCCTCAAGCAAGTCCCATATTAAGAAAGATTATGCAGAATCTATAGTCTCCCTAATATCAACAATGCCTGAAGTATCCATGGCACTTAGCCCATACTTTTTTATCATCACTCTATCTTATCTCCTAACTAAATAACACCCTGTAGGGCAAGGTCATTTATTTCATATATTTGAGAAACTAAAGATACAATTAGAAAATAAACACAATTTTAAAATATGTGCTAATAAATAAGATCTTTCCAGCCAAAGGTTTATTTCCTAATTGGACTAACAAAGTAGATGTAATTCTGACAAAAGTCATGAAGAAAAATAAAATACAATAAAAATGAAACAAAATGTAAGTTAGCCAAGATTAAGTACTATAATCAAAAGTGAGACATGCAAGAAAGAGAAAGTAATCATAACAGAATTCTACAAATCTTGATTATTTTTTAAAATAAATGTATAACATATGACATTTATTATTAATAGTCCCATCACCTAGCCAGATGTGAAAACAAATTTAAATATATGTTGAATCTTTAGATTTCATGTTGACCCTGATTATTCCAATTATTTGGACATATTCAATGAAATTACATTAATAAAATAAAACAAATACATTTTCATTTATAATATGCAAGTAAAATCATACAATCAGTCTCTGATGAATCCATACACAACAAAAAATATATAACTTGCTGATTTGATTATTCAATATGAAATAACAATTATCTGTTGCATAAAATAGGTCATATTTGTTGGCCCATAAAACCGGAAAGATTTATTTTAAATTTTATAAGTTTCATATCACTAAGAATTATCTAGACTTCACTGATCCCATCTGTTGTTTCCAGTAGATCTTTTAGGTGGCACTCAACACATCCCGGTTTTCTAAGTTTATGAAATCTCATTAGTTATCTTTCCTCTCAGTTGCAAAGCTTTAAGTAAATGCCCCTTTGAGCTAAATTATTAAAGCAGAAACATTAAATTACACATGGTCACATCTCAATCACAGATAAAAAGAATTTCGAGCAGAGATTAGAAATAATAAAATGAAATATCAGAATTTTACTCCTTAGAGAAACAATCACCCATCTTCTTTTACCTGAACCAATAATACAATACTAATTACACAACTTTAAAGACATAACTAATATTGATGGTATATTAGCTACACAGAAAATTTAAGTACTATGTCTTTTATTTTGTTAATTGAGTCTGGTTCTTTAATGCTACCATAAATAAGAAGTGGTTTGAGTTAAAGACTAGTTATTAATTTAAAAATAATATTTTCTATTTGTTGTGCTTTCATGGAAGAGATGTGAAAAACACAGTTTGTCATCATACTAATATAAAAATATCACACATCAATTGCTGCTTTAGGAAAAAAACATCTGCAATTAAAAAAAAGACTAAATTTTTAAGATAAATATCTATTAGTAGACTTTTAAAAACCCTAACATTATTAAATTTCCTGCTTGAAACTATTTAGTTAATTGGTTAAATTGCTTAATTTTTCTAACCCACATACTTATGTAAATATTACCTATGATAAGGCCAGAGTTAGCACAGAGTACACATCCCATAAGTGGTTGCTTATTAACAGAAGCATTAAAATGTATTTAATAATGTCTGACAATCCAAAAAAGAACACTAAATTTTAATATCTTTATAATGTCTATATCAATTACAGTTATGTTGAGGAGCATGCTATAAATATCTGAAAACAGTGGTATAACTAATAAAGAGCTAATTTTCCCCATGTGATTAGCAAATTGGAGCTAAGCTTTCCACAACTGAGACAGCCACTAAAGGAAGTCTTCAAGGAATACTGTCCATTCTAGATTTCTTCTCCAGCAATCTAATTAGGAGAGTTTGTTGTTGTTGTTGTTGCTGCTGCTGCTGTTGTTTGTTTTACAATAGTAAGTTACTGGTTTTCTTCTTGGCACTGGTTCATGATCCAAACAGATGGTTAGGAATCTTTTAACATTTTTGTCAGAAGCCCTTCTAAATGTCATGTCACTTATCAAGTTTGAATCACAGACTCATTTTAAACATATGGGAGTCTGCAAAAGTGAATATTTTAGCTGAACTTAATGAACCGATTTGGTGTCCCATCAGTGAACAAGAAGAGAAAGTGAATGTTGAGAATTCACCTACTAGTATCAGCAACAACTGGAGGGAGGTTGACAGAGAATGAGATGCAAAATAGCATTTGAAGGCAAAATATCTATTCCAGCTTATTCCCAAAAACTTAAAAATAATATATAAATTAAGATTAGATTGCACAGTCCATCGAATCATTTATTTTCATGTTAAATATATTGCCTTTATGGTAATTACAGTACCACATAAGTGTGTGTGTGTGTGTGTGTGTGTGCGCGCGCACACACACATGCATGCATGGGAATTACTCAAGTGGGAAATATAAAATGATAAGAAAGCTATACAAAATGAATGCAAAGTTTAAAAGTAGTGGTTAAGATCTGGATATTAGTCTAGGCGTAATTCAAGCCAATAGACAATAAATTAGATAAAAAGAGACATTTGATAATGCTAAAAGTGACAATTATCAAGTTATAAACATTTATGTTCCATTAAATACAATTACTTTCAGAAAGTAGATAATAAATAATAGCAAGAAAGAACTAAGCAAACATTAACAAATCTATACAGAAAAAGTAGATGAAATTTAGTATACATACAAAAATCCAAACTGCACAATAAAGTAAAACTTATAAATAAATATTTAAATATTTGTCCAACATTTGAATGTACATAAAACATTTATAATTTTTTATTTATCAGATAATCAATGCTACTTCAATATATTCTGAAAATTAATATATGTATATAGCATATATAACACATTATGCTATTTATATATACATATATGTGACTACAAAGGAGAATTATTCAAAATTATTAAAATAAAGTTTCTATTCATATATAAAAGAATATTCAAATACACATATTTAATATAAGTAAAAATTAAGTGAATTACTTATATGATCAATAATGTAAAAAGAAACATGAAATGTGAAAAATCCAGTTTAAAAGTACACATGATGTTACAAAAGGAAGACTGGAGGTCTAGTATTTAAATTAATTTTGTCATTATTTTGAAATGGATTAAAGTTAAAACATTTAAAAAATAAAATTTTAATTGATCAAAATTAAAATGAACAAAAAGTTAAAAAGACACACTACTATTTTTAATATAATAAACATAAAATAATAGCCATTTGAGCAAATGAGATATATAATAGTATTAAAGGCAAATTAATTTAAAAATATAATTTAAATTGAAAATTATTTTCTTGGAAGCCTAGTTTTACCTAAACAGTAAACTCTGAAGAACAAAAAAAAATTAGAATACTAATCACCATAAGAAAAAGAGAATGCTGTCAGATATACCACCAAAAACCAAAATAACAAGAAAGATTAAGATGACTTGTAGCTATATACTTATGCCAAAATCTTAAATAAATATTGGCAAATAATAAATATTTAGTATATAGACATTGTATAAAAACAAGATGCCATTATCTCTTCCCTATAGGAGGAGGTACAAAGTAATTCCTTTAATGTGGCAGATCCTGAGATTTCTGGGACGTGAAACACAAATTTTGGGAATGGGTCAATAGGAATGAAGGCGAAAAGGATCAGTCCTACTATTATTACCCTTTGTTTTGAGGTCCGGATATTCTAGTTATAGGGAATACATCACTATATATAAAGTGCAGCTAAACAGGATGTTATTTGATGCTGGAAGACAGCATATCAACATTGCTTGCAAATTATAAGTACTATTGCATGAACGTTTGTGTTCCCCCCAAAATTAGTATACTGAAAACCTAATGCCCAAGGTGACAGTTTTAGGAAATGGGACATTCAGGTGGTTAAGTCCTAAGGGGTGATGCTCTAATGAATGAATTTAATGCCTTTGTAAAAGAGGCCCCAGAGAGTTAGCTCACAATAATCCAGAAGAGGGCCATCACCTGACAGTGCTGGCATCTGATCTTGGATTTGCTGCTTCCATAAATATGGAAAATGAATTTCTGTTGTTTATAAGCACCCAGTCTGGGATATTTCATTACAGCAGTCCAAAAGAATTAATTAAGACAGTAGGGTATGCTCTAAAACTAAGGAATCTCATGATATTAATCCTATTGCTATGTCTGCTTGCCATGGAGGTGGTCTCTTCTAATTAGGATTTTTTTGTGTGTGATACCATGTGATAGTTCATGTATAGATGCTGAATAGGAACTACAGGCATGTAGAGGCAGAATTATACTCCTCCCCAAAGAGATCCATGCCTTCATCCCCAGAACATATAAATATGTTTCTTTACATGGGAAATGGAACTTTGCAGATGTGATCCTTTAAGTTAAGGGACTTGAGATAGGGACATTATACGATATTATTTGATTTCTTAAAAGTGAGTAATCTTTTCTGACTAGGTCAGAGATGAGGCAGAAGTAGATGGAGCAGAGATTCAAAGTTTGACAGGGGCTCAACCTGTTATTTCTGACTTTGAAGATGGAGAGAAGAGGTCTAGGAATGCGACTGGTCACAGCCAGCAAGAAAACAGATGTCAGTTTGACTGACAAAAAGGACAGGATTCTGCCAACAACCTGAATGAGCAAAGAACTGGGTCCTTCTCTAGAGCCTGCAGAAAGGAATGGAGCTTTGCCGTATCTGGATTTTTACCTCGTACAAAGAACTGCATCACTTCTGAACTACAGAACTGTTCATATGATAAATTTGTGTGCTCTTTTAAACCACTAGTTTGTTAATAATTTGCTAAGGCAGTAATAGAAAACTAATACATGGAGGAAAGGCAAACCATATCCAGAGTATGTATTAATTCTTGGAAGAATAACTTGTTCCCTCTGAGATAACAGAGGTTGCCAGATAGAGCAATGACTTACCTGAGAAATGTTACCATATTAGTGTTCAACCTCAGTCTATGTCCCTGAAAGCTGAGTGTTCAGCAGTTGTAGCAACTTGATTAAACTGCTAGAGGGTGATTGTGGCCCACTGTTAACCTGGTCACCCTGTTTATGGGATCGTTGAGAAAGCAAACATGGAAATGACCATGAGAAAGATTGCCTGACATTTATAAAACAAGCACAATGTTTTGAGACCCTCCTTTTCAATTGGTGCTTACTTGTGGCCTTATAGAATTGGAAAAAAATATATTCGCTTTTTTGTGTGCTTGTTGACAATTTTAGCCATTTTTATTGTCATTTATATTTTGGTTATATTGACAAATAAGACAGAAGTAAAACAACAAAGATCTAGATTATAACTGAATTAGTCAATGACTTCTTTACCAAATTGGGCAATAACTTTCTAATACACAAAAATATTTTCTCGCTTGTGCTATTTACAATATTACAAATATAGACTTTTTAATTTTAATCTCTATTATTACCATTTTCATCTCCACTTAAGTCTAGACAATTCTAATAACAAGTCAAGAGACAATTTATATCATTTGCCAATTTCCCCTGTGGTGTCCTTCCATCCTGGCTGATTCCAAGATACCAAAGTGATATCGCTGGTCATAAACTTGGGAATGTATAAAAGCAAAATGTAATATATTACTAGGAGGTGATAAATTTGGAGTATTTGATACCTTTGTGGTCAATATTAAGTGTAGGATTATATGTTGTTTTTAACATATCTTCTGTTTTACAATTGTCTCACATAACTTTTGAAAATCTTTGTAATTGTCAATTCACAAAGGCAAGATGAACCCCGAGGCAAAATTTGGTCTATTTTGCAAGACTGAGAATGCACATGTGCACCAAAAGGGTATGAAAAGGTATATTACACACTGCTTTTACATTCCTTTAAATCATATTTAGATACATGTTATTTTTTCCTGCCATTATTAGTTATGAACCAATAACATCCTGAAAGTTAATAAAAGCCATATTATTGGCTGAATATCAGCACAAGCCATGAGTTCTCCAGAAATGTAATATATATATATATGGCTTTAAAAACTATAATGTTTATATTATTTTACTTAGTTCAACTTATATTGGCAATGACAAATATTTATATCTGCTGATCATTTGTAAATAGTTCAATTTATGGTCATAAACATATCTAACAATCTAATTTTTTTTATTATTTTTAGAACAATGCCAGCAAAAGTCATGTAGTATTAACTAAATATTATGTAAATATGTCTCATTATTCATAAATTCTCTACACAGAGATTATAATTAAGAACAAAGCCTTATCAAGTTCAGTAGCTATAAGATATTTTCTTTTCCTTTTCAAACAGGCAAGCAGACACTAGAGTACTTGAATAATTTTGTCTCATTAAAATACATGGTGAATATTAAAATACTGCTTGGATGAATAAGCCTGTGAACTATAGCACATACAGAAATGTCATATAACCTACCCTACAGGCATCTACAAACCAAAGATATGTACTTAGAAATAATTGAGAATGGAAGCAATTTGAAAGAATTCTGGCAGTCTTCCAAGGCTATAGGCAAAAAGAGAAGTCTTTGTGGAAAATCATTTTTCTTGCTGCCAATTAAAATTACCAAGTGTGAAGAGCAACAAGATTGTATTTGAATATATCAATAAGATTCAAATAGAAAAAATAAAGTTGTATGTCTTGTATATATGTCTAAGTTATTGTTAAGATTCGGTATAAAACAGAGGGAGTGAGAAACACTTTCTCTTGTGAGAACAACAAAAAAAGACTCTCTTTTTTAATAGCTGCTTCATTTAACTTCTATAGTAGCTCCCCAGTATTCGAAATTTTACTTTCTGTGCTCTCAGTTACCTGTGGTTAACTGCTGTCTGAAATTTTTCAATAGAAAATTCCAGAAATAAACAATTTATAAGTTTTCAATAATATGCTGAACTGTGTTGCATGATCTCAGAGACCCGCTCCAACCTGCTGGGGGCATGAATCTGCCCTTTGTTCAGCATCTCCACACTGTAGAGGCCTCCGCTCACTAGCCACTCAGTTATCTTGGTTATCAGAACTGTCAGGGCATCACACTATGTTTGGATTCAGGTAACCCAATTTTACTTAATAGCCCCAAAGTGCAATAGTAGTGATGCTGGCAATTCAGATATGCCAAAGAGAAGCCATAAAGTGCTTCCCTTACAGGAAAGGTGGAAGTTCACTTTAATTAGGCTTTTTATCTTCTTACATCATTGCAAGAAGGTGAGTGCAATACAATAAGATACTGGGAGAGAGAGAGAGCACATTCACATAACTTTATTATTGTATATTATTGTAATTATTCTATTTTATTATTGTTGTTAATCTCTTACTGTGCCTATTTCTAAATTAAACATTATCATAGTATTATGCATAGGAAAAAACATATAGTACACATGGTTCTGTACTATCTGTAGTTTCAGGCTTCTACTGTGGGGATTGGAACATATGCCCCATGGATTAGGGTGGGGGACTACTATACTAGAGTAAAGGACAGTTTTAAATCAAACATCTATAAATGTGTAATCAAATCTTTAACTCCCCATGTACCTCACATAATTCTAAGTAATTTACTGGTTTGGTGACAGCTGTTAGTATCAATGTGAACATCAGTGTTAACACCATATGGTGTATTAGTATCTGCAAATAGACAATGGAATAATAAAAATTCTATACTGAGCACTGATCTTTTAAATTCTAACTTTATGATTGGTGGCTTTAAAGAGAACTTATTAAAAGTAACATTTTGTTTTAAAACCCTCTATATAAAAAGTATATTTTTGCTGTAGCATGCTCATTTAAGAACTGGTTATTAGCAGTCATGATGTAAAGTGTGGATGGTTTAATCTTGTAGGGGTGTAATCATATTGGTAATATAAAATTTATTCCAACAATCTGAAATCGTGTATGTGTGTGTGTGTGTGTGTGTGTGTGTGTGTGAAAACTTGGTATTCTCTTATGCAGTTTTAAAAAAGCCTTTAATACAATCAACAATATTTAGAATTATGCATGTGAAATAAAACATCTCATGTTAGCATAACTACCTTGGTACAGAGAGCAACAACCCTGAAAAAATTATTAGCGCAGAAAGATATGTAAAGAGTTTATTCTCTCACTTAAAATTTCTGCTACAATAGTAATCACTGGACTCCAAACAGGAAAATATTTTTGGAAAATGTTTCCTCATGTATGTGACCTAATTTATAAGTATGAACTGTTTAATAAAGGACAGTATGTGATTTATTTCTTCCCTCAAGCAAAATGTCCCTTAAGTTTTTATAAATTTTAAATTTCCACAAATATAAGCCCACATCCTAGAGCATAATAACTATTCTTAACATTGCCACAAATCAAATTTAATAAATCACATTTTCTTTTCCTACCAAATTGGAAGAAATTGGAGACATGAATAATTTGATTTTCTTTCCAGTGATCTTTGAAAGTAAAGTTTGATAAAGAAAATGCTCTTTGCTCTTTTGTGGAATCGAAATTTCTTCTATGTAAAACTTACCCTCCATCTTTCCATACACATTTTATTGTCTATCTAAACTCTTCATTTGAAGAATATTTTACAACAGTGATTTTGTTTTTAAATCTAAGACATCATAATACCTATCGAGTGTTTTAAGATTTGTGAGGGGTTATATGAAGGACTTCCATATTGTACGTCCAAATAACTGATATTCCAGATATTAAAAAAGCTTAAGACCTAAGGATATGACTTAAGCTAAGATGATCCATAAGAAAATTGAATCAATAAACCAGAAAGCCTTTATATTTATTTGTTGTAACATTTATAATTAATTTGATGTATGTGAGATGCTTTAAATATTGAAAATCCAGAGATGTTGACAGAATGTATATATGACATTTAGTTATATAGAACTTAACTCACCAGAATAGAATGATAAAGTATTACCGCCTTAAATATTAAAGGAACTAAAGGAACTAAAGCAGCTATTTTCACATTTTAAGATACCGCTTTCTAGTGTTCAATAAATGAAGTATAATTTTGTTTTAAAACAGTGTAATCTCACTTTATTAGAGTTTACTATGTGTTCTTAAACACTTTTAAAAAAGATTTCCATTCTTCTATATTTGCTCAGAAATATGAAATCAGAATGGGCTTATTTTTAAGATTTAGTTAATTTTCTTTTAAGATAAAACACCCTTGCCATGTCTCTTTCCTTACATGATCATTTGTGTGTCCAGATTAATAATGGTTTTCTGAGAAAATGACTGCCTATAGGAATTTAGGAGCATCTTGCAAATTATGTGTGTTTATAATCTCTTATGGCAATCTGTCAGAAGTTTTATGCTACATGTTCCCCATCCTTGAACCTTTCTGTTCTAATTAATTTTTATTAGTATACTAGATACCTAAAAATATTTTTATGAAAGTTATGTATGTGATACATCTGCATATTCCTTCATATCTGAGAATGATTTTCTCTTGCTTCAATTCATGAAAGTAAAAAAGTCCTAATTATGTAATTTTGGGTCTCATTCTTTTCCTCAAACTCTACAGAAGTTCCTCCAATTGTCTTCTGGCACTTATAGAAAAAGACCCATATCATATTATTATTATTATTTTTTTTTTTTAGTATTTTTAAACTAATCTACCAACTATGTAAGGAATTTTCCCCCAATTTTAATTAAGTTTTAATTATATAATTTAAGAAAAAAAAAATTTTCTGACAAGAAACTACAATTTTCTGTCTTACTTTCCTATTCTAAGACTTCCCATATGCAAATATTTTTGAACATTTTTTGTAGTCCTTCTTCTGGTTTCTTCCTTAACTCTACCTAGCATGATTATAATGCTGTGCTGTGCTGATTTGTAGATTTTAGGTATTATTTACTGACTACCCTTGAGGGACATGATAATTTAGATTATTACTTACACCCTCCTAAATTCTGTGTGGAATTTAGTTAATACAATAATATTTAGATATAATAAACTAAACATTTAGCTCGTCTCCATTTCTTTGCAAGACCACAATAGAATGATAGAACTAAATCTCTTAGTAGTAAAGAATGTTCACACATTTCTAGAACAAAAGTAAATGAAAGACTTTTAATAGTTAAAATTGAAGCAAGTCATCAACACCAAGAATGTGTGAGGTTTGCAATTGAAGAAAAAGCAAGAAGCATGACATCAATCCAGACAAGTTCTAAACACATGAGCAGGAATGAGATGAGCTCAACACAGTGGAATTAAGTAGATTCCATATACACAGCAATTGTACTCACTGCTCCAAATATCCTCCCTCAACCACCCCTTCCATTGTTACCCAAATTGAATTAAAAAACACAACTCCTACTATCCTAATTATACAATTATACAAACAAACAAACAAGTAAATAAAAAAAGTGACTGTAGAGAATTTAGAATTTTAGTAAGTATGGCTTTTGTTCCTTTTTTCTAATGCATATACAGTCATACCAAAAGATAATTGCACATTTAGTTCCAGATCACCACAATAAAGTGAATATTGCAATAAAGCGAGTTATGCAAATTTTTGGTTTCTCGGTGCACATAAAAGTTTTATTTGCACTATACTGTAGTCTATTAAGTGTACAGTAGTATGAGGTCTAAAAATAATATACATACCTTAACTAAAAAAATACTTCTTGCTAAAAAAATACTATCATCTGAGCTTTTAGCAAGTCGTAATCTTTTTGCTGGTGGAGGGTCTTGCTTCAATATTGATGGCTGACTGATCAGAGTGCTAGTTGCTGAAGGTTGGAGTGGCTGTGGAAATTTCTTAAGATAAGACAACAAGGAAGTTTGCTACATTAATTGACCCTTTTACGAATGATTTCTCCGTAGCATGTGATGCTGTTTGACAGTATTGTCCTCATAGTAGAACTTCATTTAAAATTGGAGTCAATCCTCCCAAACCCTGCTGCTGCTTTATCAATTTTTATATAATCTTCTAAGTGCTGTGTTGTCATTTCAACAATCTGCATGGCATCTTCACCAGGAATAGATTCTGTCTCAAGAAACCACTTTCTTTGCTCACCTACAAGAAACATCTCCTCATCCACTAAAGTTTTATCATGCTACTGCAGCAATTCAGTCACATCTTCAGGCTCAACTTTTAATTCTAGCTCTCTTGCTATTTCCATCAATCGGTAGTTACTTCCTGCACTGAAGTCTTGAACCATTCAAAGTCATCCATGAAGGTTGGAATCAACTTTTTCCAAACTCCTACTAATGCTGATATTTCGACCTCATTCTATTAATCACAAATGCTCTTAATGGCATCCAGAATGATGAATCCTTTCCAGAAAGTTTTCAGTTTACTTTGCCAAGATCCATTTGAGGAATCACTATCTATGGCAGCCATAGCCTTATAAAATATATTTCTTCAAGAACAAGACTTGAAAGTCAAAACTATTTCTTGATTCATAGGCTACCTAATAGATGTGTTAGCAGAATGAAAATAACATTGATCTGGTACATCTCCATCACGGCTCTTGGGTGACCGAATGCACTGTCAAGGAGCAGTAATATTCTGAAAAGAATTTTTTTAGCAGGAGGTTTCAACAGTAGGTTTAAAATATTTAGTGAACCATGTTGTAAACAGGTGTGCTGTCATCCAGACTTTGTTTAATTTGTAGAGCACAACTGGGCGTTGGCTTCAATTTAAAGTCACCTGCTGCACTAACTTATAACAAGAGAGTCAGCTCATCCTTTAAAAAACTTAAAAAACTTTTAAAAAGCTATCAAAGTCCTAGAAGACATCATCTGCCAATATTAGGCTGTTAGCCTATACTAAAAATCTGTTGTGTAGTATAGCCACCTTTAGTAATTATCTTAGAGCTTCTGGATAACTTGCTGCAGTTCCTATAGCAGCACCTGCTGCTTTCACCTTGCATTTTATGTTATAGAGACAGGTTCTAAAGCCTCACGAACCAATCTCTGCTAGCTTCAAACTTTCTTCTGCAGCTCCCTCACCTCTCTCACAGAATTGAAGAGAGTTAGGGTCTTGCTCTGGATTAGGTTTTAGTTTAAGGTAATGTTTTGATCAGTCTAATCAAAAAAGACCACTACAACTTTCTCCATATCAGTAATCTTGCTGTTCTGCTTTCTTATCATTTGTGTGTTCACTTGATTGACACTTTTAGATTCCTTTAAAAACTTTTCCTTTGCATTTATAACTTGGCTGTTTGGCACAAGAGGCTTAGCTTTTGTCCTGTCTTGGTGTTTACCACTTTCATTGACTGAGCTACAAGGGACTTGAGAT
Organism: Cynopterus sphinx; assembly: GCA_030015415.1. NCBI lineage: Eukaryota > Metazoa > Chordata > Mammalia > Chiroptera > Pteropodidae > Cynopterus > Cynopterus sphinx. Next base: position 14,611,701 of record CM057379.1, read on the forward strand.
AAATGTATTTTCAGTCTTTGTGTAAAGTACATGAGAGCTGGATTGCCAATGCCTGCTGCTAACAGGACTGTTTTGTCTCTGACTCTGGAGTTTGTGAGCATTACACATCTCAAGATGTAGGCTCAATTGTCATAAACATTTGTTTTTGTCCAGTTGTTTTCTGGAAACTTCAATAATAGCATGTTTTTCCGTTGGTAATTCTTGTTGAATTAGAAAACAGTAAATCATGATGAAGAACAAGCAGTCTTCTTCTTTCTAAGAATATGATCAAAAATAGGGTTATGGTTATGTTTATCAATTTAATTTTATCAGTTTACGTGGGTCTTGGAACTTTATCTTGGTTTCACTGTTTGCAGGGGAACGTTTTAATAGTTTGCATTAGTTTTTTTTTTTTAATGTAAGGTGTATACTGATCTATACAAGGGTTTGTTATCAAATATCCTTATAAAACATAATCTTTGAATATAAATTTAGTAATATAATCTAGAAATGAATCTGTCAAAATAACCAAATATTTCAATTCGTTGGCTAGCACATTACCTTCCTGAGATAATAAACATTGGAAGCTAAACAAAAATCAGAAAATTACTTAGCAATGAGAACTGCAAAATTGTAGAGGCTCCTGAACTCCTTCTTAAAGCAATTACTTTAGATACTCTGCAATTATAAATCCTTTGACCTTTGAGATGTAAATCGATTGCCCAGAACCATTCCCTGGACTAGTCCAGAGCCATCTTTTTGAACTGCAAACATTCAGGGAGATAATTCTCAACCTCTTGGCCCTCTGAGAGGCTAAGGGTCTAAGTGGTAGATGCTATGCTCCTCTTTGCATAGCTGCAAGTTGTTTTTCCCCCAGATAGTGCCAGTTAGCAAACCCAGGTGGCCTGATCACATGGCCTAAACCCCTTTTATGTTACTGGATACCTTTCTCCTATCTATCATCTATCTATCTATCTATCTATCTATCTATCTATCTATCTATCTATCTATCTATCTATCATCTATCTATCATCTATCTATCATCTATCTATCTATCTATCTATCATCATTATCATCTATCTATCATCATCTATCTATAAGAAAGTATTATTTAAAAAAGGGTAAAGAGATACACTGATTACATTTTTATCTGCTTCCTTTTGCTAAGAACTATAGTCAAAACTCTCTACCCACATCTTTTCTTTCAAAATGTTAATAAGATTTATTGTCACAGTTTTAGATATGTTTGTAGCTTAACTTCTATTCTGGTTACACAAATCAAAAATATTTTGGTCACACAATGGCCATACATTTATAGTTTACTTCTCATGTTAGAAAATTACAGATTGACTCACATTTTTTGATTTAAAAACTTTTCAGAGTTCTAGCATTTTTTAAAAATCTTCTAGTGATTGGAACATCTGAATTATATAAATAGAAATGTTAGGTGTAATTTGCCATATTTCTTCTTCGTCTTTAATGTAGTCTCCCCCCCGAAAAGGTAATATTATTGAACTACATACATTAAAAAAAGAGCACCATTATAAACAAGTAGAACAAAAGCTGAAATATGGGGAAAATGGAAAAATAATGAGATAAACTTCTGCTTCAAAATCAAAAGATCAAGTGATGAAAAGTACATATTGACACAAACAGACATGCATGTCCGTGCACACAATTTCCCTTTCCTCCTCTTTTTCTTTATTGTATGTCAGGTATACTGAAATTACATTATTTCAGATTCATTTCCTTAGTTATTATAGCTGTTAATTTTTAAATATAATGCTTAGATTAAAAACTCATCTAAAGCAACATCTAAGTTTGGAGGAAATTTTTATAAAAATAAGAAGGTAATCTAATCAGAAATCGGAAAAAGTATAATGTAAGAAAATTTGGCAAATATAATTTATCATTCTTTCTTAGGTTTGGATATGGAGAAAGAGAATGGGAAAAAATTATATCTCCTTCTAAAAAACTTAACTATTACAAAATAATTGGAAAATTTTTACACCAAAATTTTACATAGTTTAAAATGTATTCAGCAACAAAATGGACACTTGCTGTAGTTATTCTATATCTTAAATTTCAGTAAAGATGTTTTCAGGACTATCTCGTGATCTAGTTTTAATCTTACATAGAATGTAGACATAAACATAAAAACTGCCTTATGTTACAAGTACATGGCAAACATAGTCACCACCATCTTTAGCAAAGGACTTTTTAGAGTTATATATTAAGTATATTTGTATCTAGTAATAGAAACATATAAAAAAAAGTGTGTGGAGAAGAAATTATAACTATAAATTTTTACACATTAATCTATTTTAAATTCTTTATTGGATAATTTTATAGAAATGTGCTTGGGCATTATCATATTCTTCCAATTTGTGGAGTTTAATAAGGCTGTTAAGCACTAAATAAAGAAACCAAATATTATACTATGGTAATAATTCAAATAAGTCACAACTCCATTTAGAATTTTGTTCCTATTAGTATTTTAATTATTTTATTAGCTTAATATTAGGAACATTCACAAAAGGTAATTTTGCTTCTGTCTCATAATTAATGGTAAATCATAGAGAAACTTATAATCTTTTATACCTGTTTACTTTGGACTACTTTATTAGTTTATTTGATATTTTTATCATTTCCATGGCATTGTAAAAAATGTATTGAGAGTTTGCATTAATTGGTTACAGATAAAAAATCTGTATATTAATAACAATGTTAAAGTAATACTTTTTAAACCAAAAAAACATATTTTTAGAATCTAGTACATATGTGCTAAAATAACAAGATTATTTCTTTGCTGTTTTTATTACTTCTAGCAAATACCCCAATAGAGAGACTGAGTACATGATGCTATGTGTATTTATCGGATTCTTCTTCAAAGTCATTTTCATTTTCACACCATGCTCTACTCAGCTTTGGTTTACCATTCAATAGATATAGACTACTGGGAGAAAGATGGATAATGTGTAGTAGTCACAATTAGAGTCTCTTTACTATGGGGTGTGAACTGAGATTGCCAAGGTAGTATCATTTACCTCAGGGGAAAGAAAATAAAACCAGGGGACCTTGAAGACGTTCATCTTATACACGTTCCATACAGTGTGTTTCTCCATGAACTTTCGAACCTCTCAGCCATTCTTGAACCTTATTTCTTCCTCACCATGGCACTCAGACCATCTGTGTTCCTTACTTAGAGATGAGTCAATCTTTTTTTACCAACCAGCAATCTTTATTTGCACATTGGACTCAACCAATGCTTATTAACCTAGCCAGAATCTTTCATTTACATAAAGAGGATAGCACATGCAGCCCAAGCCTTTATAAGCCCTAAGTTTCTTTATTGCCCCTGAAGCCCACTTTAGGATGTTACCTAAATCTGTTTCTGATTGCAACCTCTGACTTCAAATAAATGCTTTTATTTCTCTTTTAGCTTAAACCTCTTTCTGGGTTAACAGGTGAGAGTAAGGTTGTAGAGGAATTAAGAATCTAAGAGCTAAAATTATATTAATTATTATATCTATAGAGGTAGGTTTCTGTTCTAGCTTAGTCTGTGGAATAGCACTATAAGAACTTACGAAATATTGTTAGCTCAAGTCATAAAAGTTATTTTACATAGCTTACATAGTTAGGTCTATTTTCAATTCATTTCAATGCAGAAAAAGGAAAAAGAAATAGCTTAATTTGTTTCACCTTTATCTATGATTCATAGGAATGTAACCTTCAAGATGATAGTGGTCTCGTTTGAAAGAGTAGAGAATGAAGATGATTTTTACGTGTAATTAGTCAGTCCAAAGCTCTTCAATGTAGCTACAATATGGGTGGCTAGGTCAATCTCAAGAGAGACTGAAAGAAAAAGTTGCTGGTACTTTAAGATCAGAAGTAGCTGCCATCTGCAGAGTCAGGCAGGGGAATGTGATGACTCAGCTTAATTCTGAGCACTAGAGAACATTTTTAACATCTAGAGGTGTCTCATTCTGTTGGCAGAAGCAGCCCTGGAGAAAATAAATATCACTGAATACAGTCAAGCTTCCTGGACTCTCTCTTCATGGCACTGTATTACTATTTTTAGGGCAAAGTCCTTTGGCATCCTTTTGGCCTTTCTGTTTCAGACAGTGAAGCATAAATATATGTGGTTTAGAACTGAATTTAACAAATTTTATATCACTATGTGATATGGCATTTTCTCTTTCTCAGAGAACACAATTAATTGTATAAAAAAGAACCAGGTGGAATAACAAGAAAATATGCTTTGATTTTTTTCTTCTAATTTTCTTCTCTTGAGTTTAGAAAATAATAGAGTATTTTTGCTGCCTTAATCAAAGCAGGAAACCATTGAGGGTGTTGCGAAGGGGACATCTGGGGATAGTTTGTTTGTTTGCTTGCTTGTTTTTAATGGGAAATAAGGGTAAGAAGTGAAGGAGGGGGCTGGACTAGACTGGAACAGAAAAGAGGTAGAGTCATTCCTTCTGCCTGACTCTCAGGCTTTACATCCAAGAATCAAAGGGATACAGTGTTATCCAGGAAATAGATGATGTCAGGTAAGCCTAAAACCTGCTGCTTTTATGGGGCCAGCTCAGCCCAAAACAAAACCTCCAGCCGCAGTTCATCTTAGCTTAGGGCATGTCTCCCACCATCACAGAAGGACCTAACTGAGAGCAGCGGATTCGTTGTCCGTGCTATAAAAGTACAGACCAGTGTTTGTTCCAACAGTCACATTGCCCTCTGATAGCAAATATTGTCTGTAACCTTTTAAGCCTTTGATACTCCTCTCAGACTATAAATTTGTTTTCTCTGAACTATAAATTTCTTTTCAGCTATTGCAAAGCAACAACATATCAAAACAAAATCTCTCTCTAAAACAAAACAAAATAGGGCAGTACTGAACAAAATAAAACAAAACGAAAACACCCACAAAATCCACTAATCTTTTGAAGACCATCCCTTGGGCCACTTGAAGGTGATCATCACCAAAAGTCATTTTCCTGCTTAATTGTATTGGATACTCCCATTATCAGTCCGAAGGAAATGAATGTCAGAAAGGCTTGGGCCAACACAAGGGTAGGATGTGGGAGTATGATCCTGCCATCCTCCCTCCTGTCTTGTGCCTCCTACACATTTCATCCTGCTTTCTGCGATTTTTTCCTACTTTCTCTTTTTTAAAATAATCTTGAAATAAATTTCAACATTTGTGAGTATTTAAAATTCATCTTAATTTTCATGTCTGATAAGCTAAGGATAAAACACTTTTTAAAGTGGAAATCAATACTAGCAGCTATAGCAATATTTTCAGCTAAGATCACACATAATTATATAGATGAAAAATTATAAAAAAAGCCACTAGTTATAAATGCATATGTCACTAATACTGTAGAATTAATCACATATTTATGCTGATGAGTATTAAAGTTATAAAATAGGCACTTTTTATGTTTAGTTTGAATACATTATCATCATACATATTAGCAACTTATATATTTGCACTTCATAAAAAAATAGAAGTGATCATTTTATTTTAGTTTACATGTTTGAAATTTGGTAAGTCACACAGTGAGCTACAGGTTGGATAATTGCAATAATAGATATTTCTGAAAGATCACGGTCTTTCTATGATATCTGATAAATGAAAAAAAATCACTCAGGTGTCTTATGGAGAGTTTGTTTTTCAGTAGTGAGTAGCTCTGAATATAAACAAGGAGATAACATTTTCTGAGTTAAAGTTGTGGTGTTTTGGGATAATAGAGGAGAATTTCTAATATAATTTGTGTATAAAGGTAATGGTGATGATAATGTTTCAAATGAGGGGAATGTAGAAAGCAATAAATACAGGGATGACAGTCCAGATGGGTGACTAGGAGGCTTGAATTTTTAGAAATAACCCAGAGAGATGTTCAAGATGATAAAACAGACCCTGCTGGTTCAAGTTGAAGGTAGGCCTATTATTATTATTTCAATGCTGTCATCCCACATACGTGACAAAAATTACAGAGTTGCCACTTAAGTTTGCTAATAGGTAAGAGTGCTTGCGTAAGTATATGATAAAACATTATTTGAATAATACGAAATCGGTTGTTAATGGGTTTCCTATAATTTCTATAATGTCATTTTCCATAATAAGTGTTAGTTTTTAAATGAAAACAGACACACACACCAAATTTATAATTAAGACTAAAAAGAAGCAAAATATTACCCTATAAGCATCTTTCAAAATTGTTTTATTGTCAGATTTTATAAATCCTAAATCTGATTACCATGATTGCAATTTGCATATAATAGCAATAGCTGAGAAAACTGCTGAATCAGAAATCAACTGTTATAAATCAGAGTAATTTAATGACAGAGAAAAATATACTTGGAAAGAATGTGAATAAATGTCCATTGGTAATTTATATACACTTTACAAATAAAGTATCTTTGAAGAGTATCTATGTGTGCTTATCAGTGTACCTAACTACTCAAACATCTTTAATACTTCAGAAGGTAGATATACAGCAAGTTTTATTCATAGTAGAGAAAAAGAAAAGCAGAGACCTTGGACAATAATAATCAACTTAAAAATTTATATTCTTATACCAAGTTGAAATCTTTGATGTAATTATTAGATTTAGACAATAATTTTGCAAAAAAAATCTAAAAACATGTAGTAACATAGTTATATTTTATTGATCTTAAATATGTTATTAATTTAATAAATTGAGAATACTCCATTCCTTTCTACAAACAGATTGGGTTTTATTTATTTCTTATTTAGCTTTCATGTTAATGTCTACTAGTGAGGCTATTTAGATTTCACTTTCCATTAATTACATATGCATCATTTGCTCAACTTTTACTTTTGGATTACTTTAAGTTCTTATTGATTTCTAATTCTTAGTATATAAGGTAACAATCTCTTGCCAACGTTAGACATTGCAAGTCGCTTCTCTCAGTCTGTGACCAGTATTCTTACTTTGTCTATAAATATCAATGGGATTTGAAAAATGCAATTCTCCTCCAATGATTTGCAAAGCCATTTTAAAGTTACAGCAATATTAAAGCAATAATTAAAACAATGAGATTTAAAATAATACATATTTTACTGGTAAAAATTTTTAAATATAATACAACCAAATGTTTATGAGCATAAGTGAAAACAGGAACACTTTTGTGGTGTGGGACTTTAAACTTGCTCAACTATTCTGAAGAATATTTTAACATTTTTATAGAAATTAAATATGCAAATATTCTATCACCAGAAAAATGAGTTTGAGTACTTATTTGAGTACTATTGTCATGCACATGTTCATAAATAAATACCAGAACAGGACATTCTGTACAATGGGATACTTGTAACATTCTAGATATTTGTCAATAATAAAATGAATGAGTATGATATGCACCTATGATGGATTTTTATAGAGCACTTGGCAGTAATATGCTAAATTTAAATATAAAAAATACTCTTAAAACACAGATAACTAAAAAGGAAAATGAGAAGCATAATATTATTTCTTACTATTAAACAACATATGGATAATTTTATATTTGTTTCTAGGATGCATGTTTCTAAGGGCATGTAAGAAACATATAAAAATAATTATTATAGAATATTAAAATGAAAATAATGGTTAAATGGAGATAATGGGGCAAAAGAAGGGAGAAAATTTGTTAGTTAAGGTAATACTAAGATGCTAAGAATTCTTTGCATCAGAATTTCCCTATAGCTATATCCCACTTCTCCCCAAACCAAAATAATAATAATAATAATAATAATAACAACACTAATAATAATAAAATGGTAAAACCTAAGTTATAGAAAATCTAAAATAACATGATTAAAAAAATTACCAGATAGTTAAAAAGGATAACAAAGGGATGATGTATTTAGCATTAGTATTAAAATATTGACATGATTAATTTAGGAGAGAAAGGATTAGAAAGAAAACACAATCATTTAAGTAAGAAATGTCTGAGACAAACTATGTATTTACCTATGACAATATCAAATATTTATAATAACATATTATACAAAGTTATTTCACTTACAGATATCAACTTAATTCAAACACCAGCCAAGCATCAGTGTTTAGCTAAACAAGTGGAGTAATCATCATATTATTATTTTTTAACTCTTATCTGAGGTAATCCTATTTTCCATATAACAAAAAAGAATTTTCAGCTCCTTTGGTGATATTGTTTTCCTCTCTACCTTTCAAATCTTGAAAATTGTACTCCTAAATAAAGCCAAATAAGTAAGAAGCCATTCAGAATGCAGCTTTCTTTCTCCTGTTGGTACTATTTCCAAAATATAACCACTTATATGTAGTAGATAATAAATTTTTCCACTTTATGTCATTGTAAAGGGATAATCAATTTCTTATTTTTGAATAACATGTAATTTACATATACAATAAAATCATTCAGTGAATAGCAACATTCCATGTTGAGTCACACAGACTTTCTTTGTACTGATGATAATTCTGAAAGGATCCAGGATTTTAATACCTGCCATCATATATTTCTAATAACATAATCACTTGAAATTGAATTGTTTTTGAAGAACTTCTCTCAATCAGCATTATAAAATACTAAATGGCTTTAAAAATTAATTTCTGCTGCAGACTTGGTTGTTTCTTAATTAATTCAAAGACAAAACAATGCTTGTAAGAGAAACATAAGTATGCTTAAATAACTTTTCATAACTATTAACAGAGTTTGAATAATGACTAATATCGTGTTGCTTTATACACTGTGCTGTCAGTAGTTAAAACAAAAAGCAAAATTTACACATGTGCACAACTTCTCAGTGTCTGTGTTTTGTGGGCTTGAACTACCATTGCAGCAGCATTTATGACTGTTATATGTCAAGTTTTAATACACAATCAAGTCTGTTTCTGCCTTCCCTAATTTGACTCCATTGATATGCTTATGTCACATCAATGTCATATGTATACAAATATATATTCTTAGCCATAAAGCATTAGTCATATATGTATTTATAAATATGTATGTGTATATATAGTAGTCACATGAAGATATTATTCATCATATGTATATGTACAAATGCATATATAGGCATACATATGTGTATACTTATGTGTATATATACAGAGGGGAACTATTTTCATTTCAATATGTTATTTTTAACATAGATTTTGACATCAGCGTTTAAGTGTAATGTCGACATGATGAAATGTTCTTATATGTATCTAATGTTGATATATAAGTCAAATTGTATTTATAATATATTCAGGTGTGGATTTTGTCTTACAGAATTTTCTGGAGAAGATTTCTTGAATATCATCTAGAACTCAGTTGTAAAATTCTCTTGGCTTAGTGTTATTTTTGTGGTTAAATGTGTAATAAAATTGTTTTATTAAAGGTTACTTTTCAAATCGAATATTCTATTTATGTTTTTAGACATTTCTATTTAAAAAAATGAAAATTGTACAAAACACAAATGTACACTTCAATGAGTTTCTATAAAGTGAAAACTCGCATGATAGCCATACTCAAGCCATAAACAGAACCTGAAAAGCTCTGCACTCCCAGTCATTACATTTCATCGTTCTAAAGATTAGTACCATATTAACTATTAACATATAGTTAGTTAAGTTCTCCATGTTTAAATGTACAGATAAATGAAATAAATCAGTATATATTATTTTGTATCATGTTTCTTTTACCTAATACACTTATGAGTTTCATCTAGGTTGTTGAGATAGTTGTATTCATTTATTTTCTTCACTCTTTAATAGTCTTATTTTGTGACTGTGACAGTATTTACTAATCTATTCAAGTAGCAGATAGTGAGTAAAGGGTTATGCATCAGGATTGTGACTTATTTTTTCTCTTTCTCATGGAAGGAAAGAAGACAGGTGTTTCAATCTAATCTCCTTGTAAACACAATAATGGTAGATCTGGCAAAAAGACTAAATTTTTTTTTTCTGGCAAGAGAGTTCTCATCTATGAAATGCTTTTAACAGATTGGGCCTAGTTACCTAAGATTGCTTACTGTTGACACACCTGAGGTCTGTGAATTTATAGGACATGGCTCCCTTGACAATGTCACATAAGCTGTGCAACTATATGAGTATAAAAGTGTAGATATTTTTGACCTAAATGGTTATGTGTGTGTACTTCACACTCCATTTAGAAATGTCATCTGTTTTTCAAAACCTGAGCATGTCCAATATTGGAAGAAAAAAATAAAAAGATCTTGCAAGAGACGCTGGATCTCTGTACATTTTGATTATCTATATTCTTGAAGCAATTATAAACTTGAAAATGGGTAAGATGTGTAGTTAACTCAAGTCTAATCTGACAATCTGATCCTCTGTGTTATCTAAGTGGACATTCAAGTTGTTTTCAATTAAATGCTTAAGTTGAGAACCGTACTCTGGAAATAAACCCTGAACTGAAGATTTGCATGCAGAAGTTTAATGGGCATTGGTTGAATGCCTGTAAAGAAGTGAGGATGTAGAACTGGGCAGAGGTAAAATTTTACCTGAAGTAAAATTGCAAGAAAACATAGGAGATCCCAAAGGAGACACTGAAGTTGGAGAGGGATTTCAGAGAACACCAAAATTGAAGCAAGAGAGATGGGAACTTGTACCACTCATTGACTAAGTCCATCATTGGAGGAGAAATTTTTCACAAGTTTAAACTTCTTAATTCAGCTCTTTCTATTTAAAACAACATTAAGATAAGAGAGGACAGCCTGGCCACCATCTGCTTCAGCTACAGGGACTGCATGATTGCTGTCACCTGGAAAACTGTGACAGAACTTTCCATATGAATTCTACCTGTGGATAAACTGAATCATGGTATTATATAAATACTGAAATAAAACTGTTCTTATAAGATAGCTGCCAAGATTCAGAGCCACTTTTTCTTCAAGGAATAATAAGAGGAGCAGGATAAAGGAGAAAAGTAAAGAAAATATCAGAACCCATTCTTCAACTGTACTACTGAATATTTAAAATATTTCTTTATAGTTTTTTACATCTCCCCGAGAGAGAGCACAGAGAACTATACTTATTTTTAATTTTCAGAATAGTTTCGACCATCTAGAGTTACATGTCTATACTTCTGAAACTGTGGCCTTGATTATGTTCTTATCTTGAAGAAAAGCCAACATTAAATATGTGTAATGTGTGAGACATTTCTCTTTATGACACTTTCTAAATCACTTTCTATTTATGACAAAGTTACTTCTCAAGTGATAAAATGTTGTTTGAAGACATTAACAGTGTAATTGTGAGAACTGCACCGTTGTGAACTTTTAAAAATCTTTTTTTTTCCTCTCTTTAATTCCTCCCACCCACTTCCACCCCTGACCTATGAATGTTGCTGTTTCCCCTTGGGAGCTGGATCTCTGAAAGTGGGGTGTCTCCTCTCATGCACTCACGGTGTACACCCGGTGGATATGGTCCGTGGCTACACTTGGGGTGCAAACTCAAAACCTTTGGCGTGTAAAGCAGATGAGTTAACCACTACACTATGGAGCCACCCCCCATAGTGAACCTTTTTTAAGCATTTCTGTTAATTAGCATAACTAGCAGCTAGTCAACATATAGATTCTTGTTTTTAAATGTCAATTGTTCAAGTCATACATTGCTTTAAGCAATATTTAAAGAAATCTTCAAAGCAAGAATTTCATATAGATAACCAGGAATTAGAGAATAATTGAATTTATTCTCTGAAATAGGCCATATATTCTTTAGCAATCAGCATTTTAAATATAAGTAAGTTCAACAACTAAAACCATGCAGGCCTAAGTAGAAATGTATTCTAATTTCTAATCCTTGTTAATAGATCATTGGTGAAAACCTTAGCTATTAATTGTCTTCTTACTTTTTGGTCCTCATGGTTTTTGTGTCTCATAAATAAAATTTTATTTATAATTTTTAATTTCTCTCCTGGTCTCATGGTAGTTCATTTATGACTGTTAAAGATTACCCTTAATGTCTAAATTCAGTTTTAAATGTTTTCTCCCTCACCTTCTTGGAAGACATTAAATGTATTTCCATTAATGTCAGTCTATCTCTTTTTATATTTACTAATGAACATTCCTGAACAGTGCTGGAAATTACATATGGTATATATGTTTCCATAAGCAACTCCTTGTTTATGCTGTGATTAAGGTTCTCTTCTTATTTTTATAGTACTAATAAAATAATCAAGTTTACCCATTATCTAAATGTTTTCTTTTGCTCATTTCTAAACACTAAGCTATTTATTCTTCAGTAAGAAAGAAAATAGCTCTTAATTTTCTGTCTCCTAATATATTGTTTTACATGAAACATATCTTACAGTTACTTAAATATCTGTAAGAGATTCACTGAGGCTTTGTTCTTATTCTTAGATGATAACCACTCCCATTGTCACTGGAATTGCTTTTGAGAATTACTGATTTGCAAAAAACAGCAATTAAATTTGTTATTGAAATCATAAAAAATATGCAATTCTATTAAAATAAAGGAGTCTGAGTTCTTGATTTATTTACAATCACCCCAATGAGTCACACAAGTTTAGGTCTATATGGGATTTTTGGGTTTATCTGTTGCACTGAACTGAATTCCATTCAGTGACTCAAACATGACTACAGCCTATTTGCAAGGTGTTGCAGAATGCACGGCAGCTCAGGAAAGGAAATGCCCTGTTCCTTGTGACTTACAGGGACCTTGGAAACTCTGAGTTATGTGAGGTCAGAATAGTTGTAAATGTCTATAGAAGAGTAAACCTATAGTATAACCTATTCACCTGGGGACAAAGGGAAAGAGAATTCAGAGAGAAGATCAAAGTTGGATATAGTCTCCGGGAAAAAAAGTCAGTTAGGTTCTGGTTTTGAGAAATTACAGAGCTTGGGGGCATTTTCCGGGGGCTTGGCAATGGTTTAATGACCCATTTTCATTAGTTAGTATTCCACTTGTGAGATAACAAATTTGAAACAGAAAAAGTGTTATGTGAATAGCAATAAATTCTATTACGCTCACATTTTATGAGATCTAGTAATGTGATTTCACGAATAGTAATATAACATTTAAGTGTTACATGTTATTTTTTTATTTTATTTTATTTTTTAATTTTTAATGTGTTTTTATGCCTACAGCACCAGGTCTTCCTAGGTGTACGTGTTATTTTTATAAAAGCAATCATGTAGTTATTTCATCAAGATACTTATTTAGTATTTGTCATGGGAAACATCACAATCCATTTCACAATTAACCCATAGTCTCAATTCAGTTACATTGCAGATAAAGAATAATTTCACAAAGGAGATGAAAATAATTTGTATAAAATATATATAGTATTATATATTTCTTCAGTATCTTTGCTATGGAACTATATCTATTAACGTAGTTGAGTACAAATTAAAGAATATAAAACAAAACGAATATTTGCTAGTCATTCAATTATGTAATTCAGTCAAAGTTAACAAATGGTGTTTGGCCTCTTTCATTTGATTTTTCTGTTAAAATGGGGTCATATTGAATTAGGGCAGCCCCTAAATCCAGTAACAGTGTCCTTACAAGAAAAACATATAAAGACACAGACACAGAAGAGAGGACCCCAGGTGAATATAGAGGCAGATATTGGAGTGATACATCTGTAATACAAAGAACATCAAAAAGTGCTGCACACACCAGAAGCCAGAAGAGCAAGCATAGAACAGATCGTTTCCTAAAGCCTTCAGAGGGAGCATAACCCTACCACCACTTTGATTTTGGACTTCTAGTCTCCAAAATTATGAAAGAATATATTCCTGTTGTTTTAGGCCACTCATTTTATGGTATTTTGTTACCTTTGCCCTAAGAAATGAATATGTAGATATTATACTAGTCATCGCTGGAAATTCAATAGAAGACAAGATCTGCATTCTAAATTCTATTAGGAAGAATAGACTAGTAAATAGATGACTTTAAGGCACTGTGATATGTGTTGTAATAGGGTGTTTTGGAGTACTAAATGGCATATCTAACTTAGAGTATCAGAAATCAAATAAGGCTTCTCAAAGCAAACTATGACTGAATAGAGACCTGGAAGATAAGTAGATATTAGAAAGAATAGGAATAAAGAATAATTCTATCATGGGGATGTGTGAAAATACACAGTGATGGCTACGGCAGAGATAATCTTAGAATATTTGTAGTATAAATACATATTGAAAGCAAGGAGAAGACCTAAGGCAGAAGAGCTTACTACTTTTAAACATCCACCCACTGAGACTGATCTTGCACCAGTAGGTTTGGCAAGCTACTTATATAATGCATTTATATTTTCTTCCTGGAAATGCAGTTAGAATATAATTTTCAGCTTCCTTTGAAGTTAAGCATGGCCACATGACTGGGTTTTGGGCTAAAGAATGTGAAAAGAAGTATGAGGCCTATAGGCCTAGCCCATTAAATCTTTACATGCACATCCCCTCATTCTTAATCCCTTTCCTGGTGATCTTAGGTGCAATGTATCAAAGATAAGAGAGATACAAAATAGAAGGCGTCTAGTTGCTTGATTTATAAATAGTTTATCCCCATGAGGCACAAAGGTTAATGTCTATATGGGATTTTTGGATTTATCTGTTGCATCAAGTAGAAATACTCTAAATAATATAAGCAGAAGCAGAGGAAAAATCACTTAGCAACTTTTGGAAAAGCATTAGTGTGTGTGCGTAGAGGGAGAGAGATTGGGTTATTTGTAGACTATGACTTTTTTCCATAGAGATTTGGAAGAAAAACGAGAAAAAAAAAAGTATTTCTAAAATTCAGTTTGGAAGAGAAGAAAGGTAACACGTAAGGGGATCTCTAAGTTTCCTTAAAATTCATTTCTTCTGATAATTGAAGACTATATCTCTTCCTTACTACAAAAATATAATATGTAGGATAACAAATGCTCTCTCTTTTCTCACATACATTACATTGCATTGTAGAGAATTAGTATTTGTAATAAAAGTCACTTGAATTGAAAAATTGATTAAAATTTTATGATCATAAGTGTCAGAAAACATTTAAAAGATGATAGCAATCTAAGTTATACCTTTGGCATTTATAGTACAGATGGAGAAAACGAATTTATTCAAAGCTTATTTTAAAAGGCTGAATTCAAAGAAATTGGTAAATTTGTAAATATAGGACTGAAAGACTCATTTACTAATATACTAAATATATGAAAAAATATATATGAGGGTTGTGGTCTGGACTCATCAATAGTATCATCAATCTGCAGGATGTTGGTTTTAGATGATTATGGGACTTCAAAAAGAAAATACCTGTAGGATGTGTGTGCGTGTGTGTGCACATGCGTGCATGCGCCTACAGTGGAAATACAAGATTACCTAACAATGAGTATTTAACCTCTTTTTTCCATTTTCAACATGACTTTTACACATATTTCAGAAATCTAATTAAAAGTTATTTCACAAAGTGCATTTTCTGCCTACTCTAGGCAATATTATTATTCATATAATTAAAGAAAGAAGTCATTTTGGGAAAACAAGGACAAATGTTAGTTTTCTTCATTTGAATTTTAGCATGGTAAAAAATATCTCACTTGAAGAAAGTGAAATATTATGCTGCTATATTTGATTTGTTGCAAATGTATCTTAACTTTCTTACTAGAAGATTTATGTAAACATCGTGGTCTGTAAACATGCATTAGTGTCTTCATGTTGGGTCCAGTATGAACCTTTCTTTCTAGTTTAATTTAAATTTGGTTTATGTTAATTTAAGAAAAAGGGAGGCTCCTTAGTTTATTGTGAGATTTGCTCTCATTGTATGTCACCTGTTACACCAGCGTCCTTTTTAGTTCCACAGAGCTACAGAGGTGGTAACCACTACTAAAGTGAAGGGGGTGAGGGTGGTTTGTATTATATGCCACAAACAGTGCAGCTTAGAATAACCTGCTTTCTATAAATATTGGCAAGAATAATATGCAAGAGCAAAGTTAATAGAATAAGCTTTTATGTGTTGCTTTATTTTGTCTGTCAGCTTTAGTGAATATAACGCATCGTATTTTTATGCTTTCAACCTTTTTATATTATCCTGCATCCTGCAGGTCATCACATGAGGGGATCACAAACAAGGCAATGCTTTTGAAATATTATAAATGCAATGAGCTGAACTGAAATGGGCATTTCAAATTATACTGTCTAGAGATAAGTGAAAGTCCCTTTCCACATAGCTCTAATGGTAATTGGATCATTAACCCTTGGGAAAATGCATGTTCTAAATCTCCCTCTCATAATATTTTCTGTTCTTCATATAGTTTGAGTCTAAATCATGACTCACACATCTGTGTTTTTAAGAGCCTGTTGAGAGGTCATTAAGCCTTTCTGTACCATGTAGTAGTCCTCAGAGCTTTGTTTTTTCTGCATGTTATTTACAGTTTGTATGAGTGCTGAACAATCTCAAGAATAAACTTGAGTCTGGAGTAAACATATTTTGGGGTGGCCAACTAGTTGTGGAGCAATTTCTTGACCTTTCTTCTTCTCATTCACTGAAGCAAATCAAAGTGTATTTCAAGTAGTGCCACCTTAAGTCATTCTCAGAGCAAAGTTAAGGCACAAAAGTAGTTCACTCCTGCATGTCTTAAGCTAGTGATTCTATTCTTGACTTGAAAGAGCAAATAACAAAAATGAAAGAAATGCTGTGGATGGCAGTATTCTTTAATAACGTTCAAAGTCCTTGCTGAGAGAGCTTGTTTCATTTCATGTGTTTGAGGTGACAGCTTTATTTGCCAGGCTTGTGATTCAGACAACAAAATAACTCCAGAATGTATCATATTCTGAGATTTCAAAAACTTAGTTATTTCTGATTATGGCTAATTGGAAACTGCTCACATACACAGTATCAGATATAAAAAAATGATATGTAAGATAAATAAGAGATAGTATTTCCCCTTTTAGACCTATAGTTTTATCTATAACCCCACTTGGGAAAAAAATATTGATACAACTTACTTTACTATAGATTTTGATTGAAATAGAAACCAAATTTATTGGTTATTATGATCATACTGATAAGTAAAACTATATCCAAGCAGATTAAAAATTAGTTTAGTTCCCCACATCCTGGATAGTTTTGACATAAAGTGTGTAGGTAGCACCTACATTACTCACTTTAGTGAAGCCTTAATACTAAGCACATAAATATAATCTTAAATTCTATCAAGACTCTATAATGAGATACTTTTTTCTTTGATAGCAATTTAAATTCATTATTAATTTTAATCCACAGCAGAAATACTGTATTTATCCATTTATATTGTACAGCCTGAAATATTTAATCCACTACTAATTTCCAATATTTTCTTAAGCATATTATACATTACTATGAAATATAAGGTTGGAAATTTATATGAACTATGCTCAGTTAAAATTTTCCAACCTCAAAACAAATACTAAAACTGTTTCCTACAGAATTTCGAAAAACTAAAAATTATCTAATTAAAATCACCATCAAAATTTTTAGAAATTAGAGAATCAGCTCTATTTTAAGAGTACCAGTTTATTCCAGGTGAAATAAATTTTTCTTTAAATAAAAACACAAATGTCTTACTATATTTATGACATAGATTTCCAGAGTGTAATCTCATGATTGATCATACTACTGAGCCGTATTGCTCACACCTCTCTGGGTTCATGCCCATTGATACATCACTTTTCAGTTTCTTCCACTAAAGAGGTGTGTGTGTGTGAAGAGGGGAAGGCAATGAGTAATACTTCTCACCCCTTCGATTTGGGTTTTGCCATGTGACTTGCTTTGGCCAACTGAAGAAAGTGAAAGTGATAACATGCTCCTAACGATGGCAGAAAATCTGGTTTATATTTTTTTATGTGCTCAGCCATTACCATAACAAGAATGTCTCCAAACTAGCTCACTGATCCAACAGAAAAGACTTGGTATGAGAAAAGCAAAGCTATCTGACTTCAGCTGAGTTACAGAGGTTGGCATAGGTCAGCCAAACACTTACCAACACAGAAGCGATAAGTCAGTCCAGCCTAAAGTTCAGCCTGAAGCAGGTCTGACTATATCTAGACTAAACAGAAACATGGCCCCCCAAAAATATTATTTGTTATGTTACGATGAGATTTTAACACTGCTTAAGACTTATTGCACAAATAGCTAAATGATGCAAATATTCCAAATTTCAAAAATTTAAGAATGATAGATATGACATGAAACAATACAGTCTTAGAAATAATAGTTCATATGATTAATCAGGAATAATTAATGTTTTATTCCTTTTCTTGGTAGATCTCAAATGTTATTAAATATTATAAAAAGTTCTACTCACAAAAGAACATAAGCATCTTCACCATAAACTTAACATATATAGTTCCCATGAAGATCCAGTTAATGACTCTTTTGGAATATTGAAAAAACTCCATTTATAACAAATTACAAAGTATCAGTATATATCTGCCTGTATCTACTTCAGCAATGTCATTTATTCTTGCTTTAATTTCTTTCAAGGACACTCATCTAAATGGAACTTTATCAAGCAAAGAATAATTTCTAAAAATAAAGTAAATTTTACAGGATACACCCTACAGATGGTGCTTGCAAGTTTACCATCTTAAAAAAAAACTGTGAAAGAAAATACAAGAATACCACTTCATAAACTTAAAAAAAAAACATGGCAAATTTGGGCATTATAGCTACCTCTGAAGAAAATCACATCCGATTAACTGACAATAATAATGGGGAAATGCATGATGAAAACTGAATAATTATATCATAAAAATGATGACTTAGGAAATAAGCATCACTTACCTAATGTACACTAGAGGAGTCCCAGAAAAAAAGGGACTTTAAAAAATAGACTTTTCAATTACATATGGATAATACTTGCTTCCTAGTTCACTCTGTTCAAAACCACATACCATACTAGTTATGTGTAGGCATTAGATTCATTATTTCAAATGCCTACACTTTGGAGATAGATCAATACCTGAAAATAAGAAGAAAGCTAAATACTATAAAAGTCTATTAAAATAATTTTAATAAGAATGTTTAAAACAAAAGCTTCAAGTAATATATCTATAACTCACCAATAATTCATCTGCTTTTCTAAGGGTACAGTATTGTGCTGGTGGTAAACATATAAACTGAATTTCAGTCAATAGAATTTTTAAAAATTTTACTGAAACTATACACATTTTAAAGCTGTATCATCTAACAGTCTCAGTATTATTATTTCTTTCAGATTTCATAACCTGTATGAAACTTTCTAAAAACACCCTATCAAAAGATTAATTATATTGTTATAAGATTAATTATGTCATTTATTTATTTTTCCACTATAAGCATATTTAGAATGTACTTTTTTTCATTTTTATCTTTAATGACTGTTAGATATATAGCTATTCCCAATTTATATTTATAAAAGATGATAATAATGAAATTAGAGCAGCAGCAAGAACTCAGTGAAACTATATTTGGGTTTAAAATGCCAGGTCTGAACGCAAGTAATATTTTGAAATTTTGTTGAAATAGTGTTTTAGGTTTCCTTTTCGCTACTCCAAATTAATTTAATTTTTTTATTGTCTTCCAGAGAATTAAGGCTTCTCACTACCTGTTTCAAGTCTGCCTACCTGTCCACCACAGTGTTCACAGCGTCCAGAGGGCATCATATAACTCTTCTCCAAACATGGCTGCTCAATGAACTGACTCTACTGGTAATCATAACATCATGTGGTTCCTTTTCCATTAAATCTGAGCTGGATTTCTATAATTGAACGATATGGAAGAAATTGAAATTCATTACAATGGCTATTATATAGTAATGGAAAATTGACAATACTGTCGCCTATAATAATGTGAAAAAGTAGAACATGGAAATAAACCACCAGAATTGGCTAAAGATTTACCAGGCAGAATGTTGAAAGTGCTAACTATATATAATATAGTAGAATATATAATATAATATAATATGTAATGTGTATTGTATAAGCATAATGCTTATAATATATAAAGTATAATAAATATGTATACAAATATACCTGTAAGAAATATGTATGTTTATTCTTAACTTTTAGTTATATCAGAAAATGTGTCTGTTTGCTTAATCTTTTGTTAGGTATTCTGTTACATGCAGCTAAGTCATTCCTACATCATAAAATTGTCAAAAGGTTATAACCCAAGTTGCTTGCTGTAGTTAGTATGTGAGAGTTTTCATAAACTCACCACTACGTGGATCTTCATTCTCAGTTTTAAAATTCTGTAAGTCATTATCTTTGTTCCAACCAATCCATTCTCTAAATTGTATAACAAATGGAAAATCAGGATACTCTTTCAAAATC
Organism: Cynopterus sphinx; assembly: GCA_030015415.1. Lineage (NCBI taxonomy): Eukaryota > Metazoa > Chordata > Mammalia > Chiroptera > Pteropodidae > Cynopterus > Cynopterus sphinx. The sequence continues at coordinate 14,631,970 of CM057379.1, forward strand.
ATTATTTTGTTTCAGTAAGTTTGGAAAATTCTGATTTCTTTATATTTCTCTGGAAATGCAGAATAGACATTGACTTGTAAATGCTGGGAAGTTTTTTAGTAAATAAATCCGAATGCTTTGAACTAAATATTTCTAAATATATTCACCCACGTAATTCTTATTCAAAGAATACCTTGTATCAATACTCAATATAAGCATTATAAAAGAAATGAATTGTGAAATGCTGTGTCCTAAGCCCATGAATTTTCTCACAGCCTCCTAAACGTGCCTTTATCTACACTTCAAAGTTTTGTTGACAGTGTCACTGCTTCCTCTAAATGCCCATTTTTACTCGTTTTCACCTGGAATTCTGCTCATCACCTACAAATTCCTCCGACTTGTACAGTGAAACACAGAATTGATTCTGTACTCAAGAGACAAGCCTGATTTTACAAATAAGCTTGAAATTGTTTTAGGAATGAATTCCTTTACTGGACTTTACATAAAGTACATAAATGCTGGTTACAATTCAAAATCCATACAACCTCACAAAAAACTTGAAGTTTTACCCAAATGGTATTAATTTCATTAAAAACCTCTATGAAAACAAGGTGTATACACACACACACACACACACACACACACACACACACACACAGTTTAACTTTGTTTTTCATTTTTCCTTCAGTCTTTTCAATTTGAATCAAATAGATACACATCTTTTTCTGGTAATGGTCTGCAGAATTTCATCATTAGACCAGTTAGAGCAAACGAATTCTGCCTTAGGCTAGTGTTGACTACAGGTGATTATTCAGTGTTTCTTCGTAGTAAAATAGTCCCTATTGGGTTTTTGTCATAGAAAAAATATTACTCCCTTATCACATTTGATTTTCAACTTGATATAAATTGATACAATTAAACACAGAGTCCCCTTAAGCAGAAAACTTCTTATTGAAATGCAATGACCAAACAGGAAATATTTTATAGTCTTCACACTATACTACACTACAAGACTAAGTATGAGAATTAGATTAATTTTATAATTTTAAAAAAGTTAATAAAACTTCTAAAAAAGAGACCAGTGGATTTATGCAAAGTTATTTCTTCCAGATCACCCCAAAGGAATGACATTGTTAGCACCCTAAATTTACTTGTTATTGGGAAAGGAAGAATGGCATCCTTCTCATCTCCTTACCTTAAATAACACATTACTCTTCCCACTTTCAAAATCAAAAAGTCAAAAATCCATCAATTATTTAGTTGTTCTGTTAATACTTATATACTTCCTGGCCCTTTTCGTGTTTATCTAACTAAGACATTTGACATTTTTGTTCTTCTTTTTATATACAATCAACTGACATATACAGCCAGGGTTCGCTTAATAATTTTTTAAAACATTGAGTGTAAGTTTACTTGTAAGATATCTTGGCATAGTAAGTCACCAGCTCAGAACACACACACACACACACACACACACACACACACACACACACACACACACACACACACACACTATAGGAGAACTGATTAGTTGAAAAGTGTTTTATCCAATTCCATTCACCTAGAGAACAAGAGTACCTAAAAAGAATTAGGGTATGAAACATTGCCACTTGTCTAATCTAATCTCGTCTCATACTTGTACATACTTTCACAATCTCTACATGGTGAGCTTTATGATCCTTGATACTCAACTTTATTTGTTTTAATGTTGGACTCAGTTGTGATTTATTTGAAGGTAATTTATAAATTATCCAAAGAACTGACAAACTTAGGCCACTTTGTTTTAGAACCAACATTTCAGTCTATATTCTATTATCTGTTGATATTTAATTGTACCTGTACGCACTGACAATACTGTCATTGCTGTTTTACAGATGAACTACCTGAATCTCAGAGAAATTATGTATCCTGTCAAAAATCACATGGGTAATAACACTGGATTCAGCTTTGGAATGCATTTCTGACATAAACTCAGTCTATTATAATCTTAACTCATATCCTCTATTTTCAAGAGTCTAGTCCAAAAATATAACATTTACATTTATACAATATTATTAATAATTATAATAATTAGTATTGAGATTACATTAAGACATGTATTAAACAATTTATACATGGTATCTGCAGTTTGTATTTTACCCTGAAATTATATTTCCACAGGTAAAAGAACCAATGCTGAGCCTTCTTCTAAAGACCCACAGTTGGTAGGAGGTAGAATTAATCGAAATCTAGTATCTGTAATCTTTGTTCCATTTCACATTAATTTTCATTTTCTAGTGATTGTCTTATTTCTTGTAGAAAAGGTAAACGTTTCAACTCTATTGAAATGATCAAAATGAGTTTCTATTAATAAGGTTACTCTATGTTGCATTTATAACTCAATTCACATTTTTTTTATATTAACTTGATAACTGGCACAGAAGACAATTTTCTTGTAGGTTGTGTCTTCCTAGTTTTCTTACCTTTTCCAATTGCTTTGTCTTTCCAATTTATTTTCTGCTCTTTCTATATCTGTCTCAGTCTAACTCCTGCTGTCATTTTTCCTGTCCTTGCTCTCACCTCTTGTCTCCCTTTTATTCTCTCTGTTTTGCTTGGATTTATAGGTTAAACATTTACCCTTTTACATGAGCATTTCCCTTTCAGTGTGGAGAACTTAATTTACTATAATACTCCTCCTTACCAAAGGGGTCATGATATATAGAAACAGTATAAGCTAGATATTATGGTTTGATGTCTCAGGTTTCACACTGAAAATACATCTAGCAAAGAGTGTTACATAATTAGTAGTAACAGCAGCAGGTGTCCCTTCCTTCAAAATCCAGAAAACTCTCAGGGAATATAAGGTGGGAAGGTGAACTAAGATGCAAAAATAAACAACTGGGAACAGGGGTAGGGAAGTAGAGCACTGGCAAGGAAGGAAAAGAGACTTTATTCTGCAAGAAATCTGGGTACTAGTGAATTAATGGCAGAACAGAGGAAAAAAAAACATTGTGGGGCAGCTAGTGTCTGAATCATTTCTATTCAATAGGCAAATTCCTCAAGGTTTCCAACTACTTTACAGCCCACTCTGAATGCTGGACGAACTACTTATCATCATTGATCAAAGCTGACTTTGAGGGTGTCCTTCAGGTGCCTCCGAGAGCGATTTGAAACAAGTGCCTCTTCCTGGTTCCCTTGTGTTTCTTATGGCTGCCAGTGAACATCAATAATATGAATTCCATTTTAATTTTTCTGTAAGGGATCTTATTTATAGGGCAATTTCCAGTGCAGTGTCTTGTCTCTATGAAATGATTGCCAACTCAGGCAGCCGTTAAAGTTTACTGCTTGGGCCTTCCTTCAAGGTACTATATGGGTATTACTTTTAGAAGTAATTTGGAATACAGAGTGAGAAGAGTATGTTAACTCTTTGTAAACATCCTAACTTAAACAAAGAAATCCTTGCCTTTTGAAATGATGCTGTGCTTTTCTAAGGTAACATAACGTACAGCATGAAAACTTTTTACTGACCTTATTTATAAATTAATGGTGTCTCATTTTCAAGTGAGCATTACCTCACAAAATTTTTGTCATTAATTGAAGGAAATGATCATTTTATTTCATTTCAGCTTTCATGTCAGTACGGTAAGCTTCACCCACACAGTGTGATGAACTATGTAAGCTGTCACATTTTTATGTGTTCTCTTTTCTTGGGCAGAGGAATATTTCCACTGAGCAGCCTGTCTCCACACTCCTACACACAATTAAATAATGACATTCCCCAGCTATAACCCAGTTAGTGAAAGGTTCCATTCAAAATGGAACCTTATCTTTCCAAGTTCAAGTTTGGTCATCTAAAGCTTCAGGGAACATATTGCTATATTGAAATATTTCCTAAACATGACTTTACACTGAAATTTACATTGCTGTCTACGCATTGCTCTTTTTTCTTATTGCAAATATGATACTGATGAAAATAAAACATATTTTTTTTAATTTTATATTAGTTTCAGGTATAAGTACAACAGTTAGACATTTATATAGTTTATGAAGCAATCCTTCCCATTATTGGAGCCCTCATCTGGCTCTACACACAGCCATTGTTACTAATCCTCAAGATATTTTTAATTCACTATTGCTAAATTAATCTTGCCAGAGTCAGATAATCTTCTACTTTTATAAAAATTTTACTTTATTATTTATTATATTTAAATTTATTCTAATAAGCTGTCATCTGATAATTAAATATTTTTATCTATTTTCTAAGAATTGAAAGTAATTTAAAATATGACAAAGAAAGATCTTTATAAACCTGATCAGAATCACCCAAGATACTCAGAAAATGAGTATAGAATAAAAATCCAAGTAGTACCTTTGTTATTCAGTTCTCATGTTCCCATTTTATCTACAAGGCTGATATAGTGCATTTAACTTTGACTATTAATTAAGCATGTGGAATTTCTAATTAGTTGTGATATATAAAAATGTCTTAGAATTGTGACTATTATTATTTTCAGAAATCTCTCTATATTCTCCACTTCCCAAAATATAAATAATACAGAACAGACAAGAGGGGTACAATGCATTATGGAGATACTAAAAATTAGCTTCAGTGAAAGTACTATTTGTGGTTATCAGCTTTTTTATTTAGGGTAGTAGATTGTATTGTGATTAAAACTTATGATGTTGACTTACAGTTAAATGTGTTTATCGGAGAGAGAGAGAGAGAGAGAGAGAGAGAGAGAGAGAGAGAAGGGCTTTGCAGAACATAAAATGGAGTAGAAATAACTACAGATTGCTTCAGCAAGGGTAGTTGAGAAATATATCCCTCTGCAACTGATATTTGATCTCTCATTGATATAAGAGGGAGAAAGTCAAAGATTTGAGGAATTAATCTTCCCCCCACCCCCAATAAAAAGGAGGTTGTAAGACAGGAAAAGGGTAGTGGTATAGGGAAGGACAAAGTTGGTAGTAAATCAAGGCAGAGAACAGGGCAGTGAGTAGATCATGTAGAAATCTGTAGAGATGGCAAGAAGCTAGAAAGGTTTTTTGTTTGCAATGGGAGTTTTAAATAGGACAATAACTTGATGTTTTTGAACCTGTGAAATATCATCTGATACTGCGTAGCATATGATTTGTAGGATAGCAAGAAGGGAGGCATAGAGACCTGACAGTATATTGTATCTGGAGTCCAGATGGTTTACGGCTTTAAGAAGGTTTGTAGCGGTATAAGTAATAAGGTTAAAATATCTTTTGAAATAGATTTAGAGGACTTTCTAGTGAATTGGATGCATCATAGATAAGTCTAACATGTTTGGAGTTAAGTAGATAGATACTGATCAATTTACTGATAGGTATATTTTTAGGGAGGGTTGGTATATTGATAATAATACGATGTACATGATATTGTCATTATTTCTGGAATATGGCATCAAAAACCCCTCTTCATGTTTAGGTTTTAAGCAAAGTAATGCAATGCATGTGTCCAGTCATAGTACACATAAATGCCAAATAATCAATTTCCCCCACTAACTTACATAAATAGCCTGGGCACAGAACTAACACTCTTGCCTTCAAAGGCACATGTACTAGACTTTGATTTGAGAGATTATAGTTGAAAGAATTGACAGAGATGGTAGATTATCCTCTCTGGCAGCACTGGAAGCTAGCTGTATTGAGTTTAAGTTCCTTAAGCAACAGTAGAAGTAGTGTTAGCAGCAGCTTTCAAGATAAAGGGATAATTGTGCTAGCAGCACTCTGACAGTGGTACAGCTGCAATATCTAGAGTTCTAACAAAGTGGCCATGATTTCCCTGCTAAACCAGTTTTGTGGAGAGATTTGGGGCATAATCCCAGATTATATATCTTCTAAGAATGATTCTCCAGGTTATCTCAACAATTTTGTGAGTCACCCAGTATCTTCTCTTTTCCTTTTATGTTTCAATCCTCTAGACACAACTTCAGTGCTAACAATTAAAAACACTTAGAAATAATACAAATACAAAATAGGAATCAGAAGTGAAACATCGTAAGGCAAGTAAAGGGAATCTGAAATTTGTTATAGTCATATTAGTACCAAAGGCAGTGATAATCAGCTGGTGCCCTAAGGGATGGCTCTGAGTAGTGCAACGCTAATGATTTCAATAGACATTTAGTGAGTCTATAAGTTGAACTGATGCTATAATTAATAAATTTGCAGAAAAAAAACTTTTTAAAAGTTCTTCATAGCTCTGTGGCTGTAAAGCATAGTAGACATTTTAGTAAAATCATGAGACGTCCCAGATATATATGTATATATGTATAAACATACATGTATATGCTTTGGATTCTTTAATTACTTATCTTATTTTTGCTATGTAAGTAGCCATCTACTCCCCAAATGGTGCTTTGTTGGGAGTTTCAACATATGAATTTTGGAGGAACACAATTTATCCTCTAATAATATTCTAAAATTATATATAGCCATTTTGTAGGGTCTCTGTATATTAAGAAAAAACAAACAAACAAACAAACAAACAAAAAACAGAACTACTAGGGTTTATTAGAGACAGGCTCTTAAGACTCAGAATCCCATTGTATTCTGCCTTTCAAAATGGGACTTAATGGGGGTAAAGTGACATCTATAATATTGATGTGAGTTTCTTCATGGAGTCTCCACTAGAACCAGGATATTTTCCATAATTATTTCAAGGTATATTTGCAGTTCTACTAAGAAACTTTCATAATATCCATAGCAGCTTCTTGGCTTAGGCTATATTGGTATTTTAAATAGAAACGATGAAGTAGAGGCCATCTATGCTACCTACTCCTTCTGTAAAATGACAAACCCAATGCATTACTGTATCAAAGGAGTAAAGTACATTTTAATGGCTAGAACTTCAATGTGCTTAATGGGATTTCTTTTATATTTCCTTTTAATGTGCTTGTTTGGCCAATGCAGGAGGGAACTGTATCTTGGATAATAGCAAACTATGGCCTATTGACCAAAATCAGTCTTTTAGTTTTTTTTTTTTTTTAAATAAAATTTTATTGGAACTTGGCAATTATATTTAGTTCACATATTTTCTATGGCTGGTTTCATATTAGAATAGCAGAGTCAAGTAATGATGACAGATATTCTATGGCTTGCAAAGCCTAAAAATTTATTGTCTGGTCCTATGTAGAACTTTGCTAACGCCTGCCTAAGACTGATCAGGTGAGGACTCTAAAGTCTGAGATATGGATTAACAACAATTCTTATTAGCATTGCTTAATGGCTTGCTAGGGCAGTCAGGGCTTGAAGGGAATAATTTGGGGGCACTTAAGACATAAAGACTTGGGAAAGTGTTACTAATCATCCCCAAGATTAGCTCAAAAGTGTAAGTCTCATGAGACATCATAAACTCACCAAAAGTGCTATCTGTAGAATAATATCCCAATAATCAAGTAGACAAGATAAATTGCATTGCGATTATCACACGGCTCATTTCTAGCTATTTCGCTCTTGTTCAATGGTTGTGTCTTTGACAAGAAATAAAAACAGATCTTCTCCTTATCAAAGTTGACATAAGTAAGGTAGGTGTGATCTAACCTTCCAGAAGTAGAATTTTTTTTGAATTCCCTGAAAAAATACTATACTCTGGAGAAGCCAAATTATCATCTATTAACTATTTTAAGATTACATTGGACTTCTAGTATGGTTTTGATAGTACACACTTACTTACATTGTATTTGTTTTCTCTGTAGTCATTGCTTCTTTCAGAACTGTCTTTGCTTAATTATGAAATTATTTAATACTAACATTTTAAAAAATATTCTATCAGACCAAAGAATTCACTTTACAAAAAAACATGAGGCAATGAGCTAATTACTATGGACATGGACTTTATTTGCATTACATAACTCAGAAGCTGAACCTAGATATGGTAAGGGAGAAGGAAGACCTCCTGAATTTGAAGGCCCATTCATATCAATCTCTTTTTTCTTGACAGAATACACGGTGTGGGAACTGGAGTATGAAAGAAAGATGGTGCATGCTAAACATTGTTCCAAATGGTTTCATTGTAAATATTGTTTTCCTGTGAATTACACTTCATTAGAGAAAAGGCTCCCATCTGCAAACTTAGCATGGGGCTTAGTGAACTGGAAGCTGAGACTATACATATTCTCTCTCTCTCTCTCTCTCTCTCTCTCTCTCTCTCTCTCTCTCTCTCTCTCGCTCTCCCCACCCCATATCTAGCAAACAGGCAAGGATGAGAAAAAAAGGAAGTATAATTTTGGCTAAAAAAACTCATTCCTACTTTCAAGGAGGAATGTGGTTTCTACTGCAGAAAGGAGAAAAAGACTCATATGAATAGACTTCAAGAAATCTCCTCTGTATATCTTAGTATTGTTTGTCTAGTAATAAAAGTTAATGGAAAAAGAAGCCAGTCTTTACTTGGAAGAAAATAGAAGATTTAGGACCCTCCAAAATAGTTTCAATCATATTCTTTAATAAGGAATGATGACTAGTTAATGATCAAAGTTCAAGGAAACAGATAATTGCATCATAAAATAGAAATTCACTACCAGTCGATGATAGTAGGATTGGTGTTTTCTTCTCTGCTGAGTTAAGAAAATATTGCATTCTTTATATTGGATAATATTTAAATATCTCATATATCAATTATACATATTAGAGATAATTAAATTATACTTTAATCCACAGTTTACAGATTATTAAAATGAGCTATGACAGAACTAGAGAAACAATAGTCTTCTTAAAATAAAACATATTTTCAGTAGAGTGCAAAACTGAATGCATTTGTATTTCCTCTTTTGGAGAGCTAGAGTGTTTATCTAACATTATGAAATGTTTAAATTATGCTAGTAACCATTTTTAGTGTAAAGATGGGAAGAAGTGTGCATGTTTTTGTTGGAAAGTCAATGGTGTGGAATATAGTGCTTATTTTCATCTTTACTTTTTTTATTTCTTCCTTCCTCCCTCCTTCCCTTTCATTTTTTTTCCTTTTCTTTCTTTTAATGCCCAGTTACAATGTTTGGGAAATCCCTCACCTCATTAATCTAAATAGAAGACAGAACCTTTTTTCCCATTGTAGAAGCAGATAAGACCAGATACAGACTCTCAAAACACTTGAAGATTGCCCATGGACACCCAACCTAGTAGGCTCTGAAAATTAGGTGCTCTTAATCTAGACTTCAAATAAAAATAATTGTGACACAAAAATTCTACTTTCATAGCAATGGAAGTTCCAGCAAGATGTTTTTCTTGGTGACAGTGGTAGTGGTGTTAACTTCAGCCTCCAAAAGTACCTTCTCAGTGATGTCTCTGGGTCAAGCTGAAGCACCTATCATGTGTGGGTAATGAAAGCAATTTGTCCAAGGGATATTCCAAAGAAAGACTTTGATTACTGTTCCTAGCCATGTGGCAATCACTCTTCCCAACAATTATCTGTATTATCAAATGTTCTAAATAATATTTTTCTGCTCATTTTAGCCACGTGCTCTTTCTCTAATTTTCAGCCAATGATTGTTACTAATAGATAAAAACATGGGCAGAAATTAGGTTATTTGGATTGGCATGTTGTTGAAAATAATCTCTTTAGTGTCTCTGAGGATGAGATTCCAACTGGAGTGGGTGAGGGTAGAATGAGAGTTATAGAAAACAAATTAATATAAGCAAATATTTCAGTTTGCTGGAAAAGAGAACATAAACATGGAGCAGAACCTAGAATGAGATCAAAATAAAGTAGTATTTCATCACCTTTATTTCCTTATGGGAATAACCGGAATAAAGTTGGGTAAAGTTTTGGTACAAAAAAAAAAAAAAAAAAAGGAAATATTTGCAGTTGCAGTTGGGAAGGTTTCTAAACAATGAAAAAAGGTAAGGTGCAGAGCCAAAATCATAAGCTGATTGTAGAAAGAAACAATTCTTACTGCAATGAAAGGAAGACAGCAGATATAGAAGAAGGATTAAATTAATTAAGTGATGGTAGAAAGTTAGATTTCTTCTGTGTTCATGTATTTTCTTTGTGAGATATATACCATGGTTGTTGCCTAAAAGAGAATAGGAAATAGGAGGTAACAGAGATATTAGGAGAGAAAAGTTGAAAAATATTTTAGCTAATAGAAAACTTAATTAACTAAGGAAATAATGTAGGACCATTTTCCATATTTATTATGTTAGACAATCCAAATCTTTTTTAAAAATGAATATATCCACTAGCCATGAAGATATGCTCAATTATCTTGAGGAAATTCTTTTGAAATGGATGCATGCTTTCTTTCTGACTTAAAAATATGAGCTAATTTACCATATTAGCATTGCTGCATTTTCTCCCACTTAATGAAATATTTGTCTACCCAGTATGACGATATCATACAAGGCAACACGTGAGATAATAGAAATAAAGAAATTGATTAGGTGTGTTGAAGAGATAAAACATTTAGAAAAAATGGTGAGTTGATCCGTGTGATTCTAAAATTTGAAATTTTGAAAAAACAGTATTTTTGAATAAGAGAAGCACAGGTTAAAAGGTTAAAGGAGACTGCAAATGATTTTAGATGTCTTGGATGCTATTTTTACCTCCATCCTTTCTTGTGATATCTCTTTTGCTAGATCCTAATAAATTTTTACTATTATTTATGATAAATTATGAAAAAAAATTAGAGTTATCTGGCTAGCTCTTAACTGTAAATAATAATGAATATATTGATTGGTATGGCAAATCAGCAGCTCTGTATGAATAAATACCATGACTATTTCACCTCCTATGAGATAATTGTATTATTTAGATATTTTTATACAATTTTTCTTTCCCACGTTGATAATACAGAAATAAAAGTATCCAACACAGTCCTGTTGAATGACTTGGTGAAATGAACTGTTCTCTTGCAACATATTATGTGTAGAAATTGTTTTCTATTTAGAATATGTCAGGAACCCCTGTCTTCATTCTCCTAATGATAGAAGGAGAGAGCCATCTTGTTATTCCAACACACCAGGATTGTGTAGAATAGCTTCTGAAAGTTTTGACTGAAGGGGTAAACAACTTTTACCTTTTTGAAAAGTCAGGAAATGACTTTGAGAAATGAAATAGCATAAAATGAACGAGTATATTATCTACAATTGAGAAAGCACTTGCCACTTCAGAAGAACTTGTCATCTGCAAACTATTTCTCACAGTTTTCTCCAGCTTTTCTTTCAATGTATGCGTACAGCAAATATGGATCATGTCTATTGCAAATACATAAAACTTCCTCAGAATCAGAAAAAATATACAAGCAAAAGTAAACTGCAAAAGAAAACTTCACCTTGGTAAATTGCAGACATTTTCAGTTACATTTATTTTGATTTAAAAATGTGCAAGATATGGTGATATACACTAAAATATATGAAGCAAAAATAAACTCTCACTTAAGCAATTGGAGAAGACCCAGGTTATGCTCCAAGTCTGCATAATAATGCACATACATATTGAATGAAGGAATGAAGGATGGAAGGAAAGAAGGAAGGAAGGAAGGAAGGAAGGAAGGAAGGAAGGAAGGAAGGAAGGAAGGAAGGAAGGAAAGAAGGTAGGTAATCAATTCCAATTGAATTTGTTCTGGTCATGTGACTCAGTTTTGATCAATAAAATGGAGTATGAGTGATTCAGTGTAGTATCCAAGGCTAGGTCATAAAAAGCCTTGCTACGTCTGTATAAATCTCTTGTTTTGTGTTGCTATTTTAATTTTGTGATACTATGTGCAGGAAATACCTGACATGCTTTGATAAGCCCAAACTAAAAGCAGAGATCAGAGGTAAATTCTCTGGTAAACATCCCAAGTGAGGTCCCAGGCAACAGTCAGCCTCTGCCAGCCAGGTGACTTAACCATCTTGCTCCAACCTAGTGGAGCTTTATGATGACTACAGTCCAGCTGCCATCTGACTGCAACCATGAAAAAAACCTCAGGCAGAATCAATTCAGCTGAGTCCAGTCCAAGAATTGCACTCCTTTGCTTCTATTGTATAGCTTCTTGTAAATTGTTACAAACATATGCCATGATTCATGCCACCGTTTTATCCTTCCTGTGTAAATTACCTTTATTAAAATTTGTATAGCATATTAATATAACTATTATGAGATATGGAATACAGATAACATAATGACATTTATAAATAAGATACAAATTAAAAAGTAACACTTAATGTAACATTAATATAAATGATCATATAAAATAAATGTAGAAAACCTTTCTGTGTATTTTTATCAGAACACTGATGATACAAGTGAGATCATAAGAAGGTACATTTATTATCCTTTTATTGTATTCAAGCCAATCTATCTTAAAAATTCACTTAGTTTAGTTTTGGCTTTAATTAAAATGTTTTGTATTATTTACAAAGTAAAACAAAATTGAATATATTAGTACACAATTCTGAATAATGCCTGTAAGATCAAGATGATCCAAAAATAGCATAAAGAAGCAACATAAATAATTGTAGAAAAAAAAAGTAATTATAACAATTAAACAGAAATAGATTATTTCCTAGAAATAGATTCATTAACATGTTAATTTCATTTATTTAATTTAAAGAAAATATATTTGGGTTCTAGGTCTGTTCATTTGTTTATTTGTTTTCACTCCAAATCTAGAATTTATCTGATAGTTTAGGGCTTTTAATATTTTTATTATTAATCCTGGATCCACTGGCTCATTTAAAGGTTGTCCACAACGACTTTGAAAACATGCAATATCCCTATCATGGTTTGCCTGAAAAAAGAACTCTCCATAATTACAAGTTTTAAGTGTTGAGAAGAAGTAACAAAAATAATGTTTCAGAATCTTCCACTGTTTGCTGACAGGCTTTACTGATCTATCTAAAGTTTTTCCCCAGTGAAGTGTTAGTTTTATTTTTTAATCTCATTAGTAAGAAGAATTTTCCACTTATTTAGCAAATACATTACCTGTATAGGTTGGATTGGATTATGATTTATATATACTTCTGAAACTAGATTCTATTTTATAATTTCACTATTACATTTCTGACTTATTTGGGGGAGATCATTAGAAGAATCTGGGTTTTTAATTTAAACTTTATATTGCCAGACTTTTTTTCTACAGATTCTGATTCATAATGTCTAAAGTATGAATATTTAATTAGCCAACCAGCTGATTCCCATCAAATGACAGACTTGTAAAATACTATCTTAAGTTGTTCATTCATTTATTATAACAAAAACTTATTATGGGAGATTATAGACGTTATTAATATTTGACATGTTCAGAACGCAAAAATTTCACTTCAGGGAATGAGGAGAAAGGGATGACATTCCAGGATACATCTTCCAAATATCCACTTGTGGGAGGCTACTTATTTTTTTACTAGAAAAAACAATGTTATTTAGTCTACTATTTGAAGGAATTATCATTCTTAAGACAAAAATTTTCATTTTTATTTTGTTGAAATCTGTAGCCTATCTTAATTTAATTAAAGACCTAGAAAGAATAGCAAGAAACTAACTTCCTTTAACATCTTTGACCTTTTAGACAGGATGCATGAGAGGCAGCTTTGATGTATAACATAATATTATTTGAGCTTTTTTATGATCACGTATAATGTTTCTATGAGCAATTTCATTCAACATTTTAATTTTAAAATAAGTGTGTCCTATTAACCTTGAAAAGTAGATTAAATTAAAACGAATATTTCTTAATCATTATATATTTAACTAAAACTTTAATTAGATAGGCTCTAATAGTTCAAAACCAATAGATTTTAAAAATAGTCCTTAAATATTCAGCTTAGTTTTCTTCATAATGATTTGTATATGAAATCATGGAATTTTGCTCCCAAAGCACTAAAGTAGGCAGGCTAGCTTCTGATACTAAGAATGCACTTTTTTTTGTTTGTAATTAAAAAATAAAACACGAATTTTCTTTGTGAAAAGAAAAATAAAAATTATGATGTCACACTGTAAAGCAAACTTAAGAGGGTAAGATAGTATGTTAAAAAGTATAAAGTGTTTAGATAGAAACAGAAATGTTGATTTGTTTATTTATCAGTCAGGACAGTGTGTCCACCTGTGAGAACAGGTAGCAGATGGAATAATAGACTGTAGCCTTTCTTGTCCAAACAGCTGAAGAACAGTCTTTGAAAGGTCTGGTGATATTTGATTACAATATTGTAAGGGTAAGGGTAAGGGTCAGGGTCAGGGTCAGGGTCAGGGTAAAGGTTAGGGTAAAGGTAAGGGTAAAGGTAAAGGTAAAGGTAAAGGTAAAGGTAAGGTAAGGTGTGTGTGTGACAGAGAGAGAGAGAGAGAGAGAGAGAGAGAGAGAGAGAGAGAGAGAGAGAGAGAGAGAGGAGATACTTAGATACAAACTATTTTTACTGACTTGATCAAAATTATCATTTTATTTTCTACTTTACCATCAAGACTTTCTTTTTTGTTTCTGACATTAGATATTTATAAAACTCAAGTTAGAGGTTTTGAAATTCTGCTTATATAGTTGGAGATTATTACAATTTTAAAAACAAATGTAATTGGTTAAAGATGTATCTATAATTAGAAGAAATAACTTCTTTTAAAAAAGGTGAGATAAAAAAATAATACCCATAATATATTCAGCAGTATATCAGTATGTAGAATGCATAGGAATAACATCGACCATAAATGAAAGTATGCTTCTAATTAGGTTACTTTTGGGCTGGTAAACACATAGATAAATGTTAAATATAAAATATATTTTAATAACTTATTACTAATATGCTTATATATATGATTTCTTAATGATCAGTACTCTTCTATGTAATACCTTCATTTGTTTGTTGCAAAATAAATATTTAAATATACTGTTATTATTTGTATTTAATAATATGAAAAATAATGTTATGTGATATAAGTATAAATTTAAAATAAGAATAGCACCATGAAACATATTCTTAATGTTATATGTTATTACAGCAGGGCCTACATAACCTTGATATAGCTAGAAACTAAGAAATTATATAAAAATTAATCATTTAAAAGTTCTGATTATTTAGTGATTATGACAGCCTTATTATGAGTATATAAAATAATATCAGGGATGAAATATCTAATACCAGTTTATATATATATATATATATATACATATATATATATATTATAGAAATGAAAGACCTAGATATTAATACTTCATTTATATCCAGCATTAGTCAGTTATTGTCTGAATTATATTTCATATGCACAAACTGCCAGGCATCCAGAAATTAAATAAAAGGATGATTTGACTTAGTTATTATCAGTAAAGTTGAAAGGAATTTGATTTGGTGATAGGATTGGAATAGAATATCATACAATGATAAGAACCAAAATTAGTTTCTCAGAAACAAGGATATTTAGCAAAACTATATGGGGAATAAGTTGAATCATGTTAAAAGAGAAAGAAAGACACTCAAAATATAAAAGATTTAATGTGGAAAGTATTGGTAATTTCTACTTCAAAATGGTCTTAAATCAATTTAGAAAATTTATTTCTGGATTATCTTTTACCAGCCAAACTAGAGCTTATTTATTTTTGTCCTGTGCTATATTAGTGCTTTTTTTTATGTCTTTAATATATATTGCTGATAATTCTTAGTCTTTCCATAAACAATTTCTTAAAATCGACACTTTATTATGTTCAATTCAAAGAATAAATTGAGGATTAATTGCGTAAATATAAAATGATATTTTTTAACATCATTGGCTTTTCACCAATATACTTTTTTATTCTTCAGCTGTTTAACAATCTGAAGTTAAAAAGTTTTTCAAACTATTTCAATCATTGTAATTTTTAGAATTAGATGATTTTCAAATATTTTAATATGGTTTTAATAATATATATTCGACATTTGAATATTCTTTAAACATTTTAGCATTATCAAGTTTCAAGAGATTTCTTAAACTTCTGATACAATGTTTAGTACTTAGCTCGATTTTTACATTAGGTAAATATATTTAGAACTTAAAATTCTAGAATAATTTCTACTCCTTTCTATCATATGCAATCTCTAATTAAGAAGAAATTATTTGTTGTTTTACAGCCTCTGGATTTTGCACCTTGTATCGTGCAATCCTCAATACCATGTCAGCAAAAGTAATGTTGGTGTGACAGAAGAATGTAAATGTCAATAAATATATTTTTATAACCTTTAAAATTCCAAATGTAAGTGACATATGATGAGAAACATTATCTCATTAGAGGAGGATGGACTTGTTTTTTGCTGGATTGTGTTTGGCTAAATCATTTCTGGTTGGCTTCTAAAAAGTTGTTAATGAGTTCTAAATATTAAAACTCATAGATAGGATGATTTTTTTCAAAAGATCGTGGGTTTAGATTTATATAGATCTTTACATTTTGTTAATGCACAAGCACTTTGATAAATCAATTTGTGTCAGTTATACAAATTTACCCTCCAACATTTCCACAGTTACCTTTAACACATATTTAAACCTAAAAAAAAAATGAGATGATATATTTATATTACCATTAATCTAAATACAGAACCCAGGTCAACTCCCTAAACTGACATTTAAAATCTAAAATCCATATAAATTCTACGCCAAACACATTCTGTAGGAAAAATTGACATAAACTTGAATGAAAGTATAAGTTTTGTTTTACCTAGCATGAACATTCACATATTTCACTAAGGAAATTATTTTTTTATTTGAGCATGCTTCCACAGACTCCCAGTAAATGTAAAGTATATACAATCTTCTAAAATCTAAATAATTCTGAATCTCAAAGTGTATTTATCTGTAAGAATCAGAAAAGATATTGTATACCTATGTTACAATAAAACACCAACGTTATACAGGAAATAGATTTTATATACTTTATTAGTGAATATAACGCATGTTTCTATCATAAATAACTTCTGAATTTCAACAGTTTAAAAACAAGGACTTTATCTCTGTTCATGTACCATTTCAAGGCTGCTCTGCCTAAGCAAGCACCTTTCTGTCATAGCGTGCTTCTGGAGCCCAGGTTGCTTACTGTAGCTCTGTCAACCCCAAGGCCTCTTTGTTACCAGCATGTGCAATGGAGTAGAGTGTATGGAGTAGGCACACTGATTATGGAAATAATACTCATCAGTGTGTCTTGTCTTCTGGGCTAAAAATTAACTGTGCAGCCACCCTGTAATGCTAGAGGGAATGGGAATAATCATCTGTGATGAGACTGTCCCTTTTGAGAAATATGTCTCTGTTATCAAAGAGTGAACAGAGAATAGGCAAATTCATAGAGACAAAAAGGAAGTTATAGACAAATCCACAGAGACAGAAAGTAGGGGAGGGGAGGAGGATATTGGGAGTGACTTATAATGAGTAAGACCTTATAATTGGTTATACCCCTTTTTTGTAGTCAGGAAAATATCTTGGAATTAGACAATGGTAATACAAATATACTAAACCTTGCAAATGTACTAAAAAAGACCACTAAATTGTTCACTTTAAAAAGACAGACTTTATGATATATGAATTATATCTTAATAAATTAGTGTTCTGTTTTAAAAAATTGTGTATTTTTTTAAAATCTCTTGATAATTTATCATGTTATTTCTTCCCTACTCTGCCAATCAGTATAAAATTTTATTTTGCATATAACAAATGATAAACATTTAAAATTAGTGAATAAAATATCTCTAAAAAAGAGAATTTGTTGACTTTTTTGTAACCATTATATATACTTTTCACTGTCAGTTGGAATTCTTATGCCTGTGTAAATCCCTTTATTCTTCCTGTACCATCATGATCATAACTGTGATGATCTTCAGGCTTAAAGCTCCAAAATTTTGAGCCATTGAAAGTTTTCATGGAAGTGTGCTAAATTCTCCATTATCTAAATTTATTCCTGAGAAACTCTATTTGATATAGGTTGCCTTAGTATATGAACATTTGGATCAGAAGCTTTGAGTTTCTATGCAAATTACTCAAGGTCAGTCAGATAGCAAAGGAGCCAATATTCAAATCCAGGTATATTTGCTACAGAACATGAGTTCTGAAAACTTCCCATTTCGCCTACAGAGTGAATTAAAGAACATTGGACATGTGAGGCATATAGACACAAAGACATCTGTGTAGTTTGAATTTTGTTATATTTACTTTAAAAGTTTATCTATTTAAATGCATTTTATTCTTCAGAAACAACATTAGCTATCTTACTAAGTTATCTGTTGCCCATTTATTATGTAATGTATTTTCAGAAACTGTTATCAGTAAAAATACTGTTTCTTTTACAAATATTGGATTGCTTAAATAGCATGTCTCCAACAGTTCAACTAATTTAAAACAGTCCAATATTAGTTAAAATCATAGACAGGTGTCTCTGAGTTACAGAAATAAATAATGGTTATTCTTTCTAGTTTTAATTATCAGTGTCTGTGACAGTGTTAAAAAAGTTACTTCTAATTTAGTAAAATATTATCACTAGATACCTTGCCGGCAGCAAACAGGAGAAAAAGCAATTAAAGATTCTAAAAATAGTTTTCAGAACATTTCTTTAATTCATTTCAGTAAGACAAGGAATACACTTTACACTGGTTTTTGTCCTATTTTAGAAACAATTTATTACAGAGAGCATAGTTTTAAGAAAAAAGTCAAGAAGTTATGTGATCTCCCATGAATAACAAGTCAATTTTTCCTAAGTTCTTTTGGTATGTGGAAAATTTTTCTTCTCAAGTTTAATATCCAGTAAAGGGTTATTTCTAAAATATGTAATATATACATATGATTCTCAGAAATATTAAGGTTTGGTGATTTTCTTGGCAGCCAAAGAAGAAAGGCAGTATTATCTCCTCCAATCAAAAGAATTTTGCTCAAACATAGTCAAGTTACCACAATCTGGGCAACTTGGAGAGCTGCCATGATGCAAATTTAAAACAAAAAAGTAGATTTTATACCTATGGGATCTAATTGCCATATATTACCTGTGTGTGACTAAGCATTTTTGCCTCTCCATTAAAAAAAATTATATATATGTGTGTGTGTGTGTATATATTTCACGCATATATTTCATTTCATTTCATTTGTTCGATTCTATTTTTATAGTATTGCAGTGGGGTTATTGGCATGTCTACACAAACTTGTTTAGACACCTTTCTATAGATCAAACTCTTAAAACAGGAAGCATAAAATTGTTGGCTGAAATAACATGAAATATTTTAAGGTTTTTAATAAAAACTGTTAAGTTCTAAAAACTCAACATTGATTTCCATTATGTTCTTGAGTGTATGAGAATTCCTGTTCCATCAGATTTTATTAAAATTTGGAGCTAGCCACTTTGAGAAGTGGTAAATATCGCTCTCCATAGCTATTTATTTGAATTCTACAGAACTGATATTTTTATTGTTTCATTATCGTTTGTTTGTTTGGCACCAGATTATAGTATAAGGACATGTGCTTTGGTTTTAGTTATCAGTTCAAATCCCAGCTAAATTAGTTAATAGTTGTCTTTTAACATGTCATGCCATTAGAGCTTCAATATCTTATCGAATAGGCTTGATAAGACAAAATAAGGATACTAATAGAAATAAGAGGTACAACTTTATAGTCATAAAATAAATGTCACAGAGATGTAATGTGCAGCATAGAGAAAATAATCAATAATATTGTAATCATTTTGTATGGTGAAAGATGGTTACTAGACTGATTGTGATGATCAACATCATAAGGTATATAAATGTCGAATATGTTGTACACCTGAAAGTAATATTGTAATTCAAGTGTACTTTAATAAAAATAAACTTAAAAAAAGAAACCACCAAGACATTATATGCAAGTAGTTATGGATGCCTTCTCTAGTATAAAAGCAAACATTTATACATGCAAATATGTTTGCCTTAATAAACAAGGCCTCTTATTTATCTGTTTATTTATATTTAGCAATGGGAGATGAGAAGTGTTTTGCAATAGATCAGGATAAAAAGAAGATTAGAAAGGAGGGTTTTAAATTATTCTTCTCACTCACAATTTCCCTTACACTGATGCGAAGCACCTAAAGGTAGACAAATAAGAATCAATTATGACAGACACAGAAACAGTTTCAGCAATGTTTCTGTAAGTAGAACTGCTCTGAAACATTAGTGATAGGTGACTAAGAGTGGGACAAAATCTTTTTCATGACTTAGAATGGAACATGGCACTTCTCTAGGCCCTAAACATATTTGAGATCAAACAGAAATTCTAACCATTGCATAAACATTAGACTCTCATAATGGGTTGTGGCAATCAAAAAATGTCATTCACTGTGATGTAAGAAGTTGGTAGGGATAAATAGCTATGAAAAGATGACTGTAGTTTATAGAATACAGCTTTGACACTTTGGAGATTCTCAAAAATAACCAAAAAAGGGGGCAGAGACCTGCTTGCTCATCTTGGAAGAACTATTGAGCTAGCAGAAATTCCACTTAACAAAAAATTTTTAAAGAAATTCTATACTTAAAATTACTTATCCTTTCCTTTCAAACCTAACAAATATTTGGGTATATTTTCTTTCAGTTTACCTGTAGCTTTAGTCATGTATGTTAAATATTCTATTTATCTGTGATTTAATTCTTTATAAGGAGGGGGGAAGTAAATTACAGTTGAAAACCCAGGTGTAATGTGGATTTGAAAAGAAAAACTCTCCAAGAATGATCTTTGCTTGGAGGAGGTGAATCTGCATAAAAACACTAGATGATTATCATTGGGACCAAGCAGATAGATGTCAATATACTGGGGGGCTTGTGATATTTTAAAGAGACAGGGGAGAGTCATATCAAAAAGATTATCTGCAGTAGCTTCATTTTCTGATCCTACTTATGTACATTTTAGCCAAACAACCTTCTCTGCTCATCCAGACAGTGAAACTACATCTATAATTAACATATCAAAAAGAAAAGTTATTAATGGAGCAGTTAGGACAAATTGATATTTCTCTTTCAAACCCTTTTCATTTATACTGTTTCCTAGCTCACCTAATGAATATCTTTAAATACCTTTGATTCCATTTTTTTCTCTTAATGTTCTACATTCAATCCATCAGCAGATACTGTTGGTTCTATCTTCAAACTATAACAAAACTTGATCATTTTTCACTACTTCCTTATCACCTTGTCCAGGCTAGTATGACAACCTTCAATTTTGCACCCCTCCTAGGCCTTAATCTCCTTCCATTCTACTCAACACAAAGAATTAAAGCGATCCTTTCAAAATATAAGCCATATTAGTCTATCCCCCTGCTTTAGCCCTCCAATGACTGACTTCCTGTCTCATAGAGGATTAAATCTAAATTCTTTAAACAGTCTAGGAATCCCTCTAGCATCTGGCCTATGATTGCCTTTGGGTCTTCATCTTGTACCACTAGAAGCCACCTGTAATGAGGCTCCTTGCTTTTCCATCATCACATGGTATTCTCCAGCCTAACAGACTGCTCTTACTAGCCTGAAGGTCTAGAAATCTCTCTCTTCAGAGTCCTACATAGCTTGACCATTCTAAGTTTCTCACCAAATTTTACCTTCTCAATGAACCCATCCCTTCCTATTTAAAACAGGATGCCCTTCTTTAAACCACAGACTCCCCACTCCTCCCACTTGCTTCCTTGTATTTAATAATAATTTTATTTAAGTAATTTCTTTCTGAATCATCTAAGTTCTATAATGACAAGAATTTTTTTCTATATTTTTCCTATATTGTGCTGTATTTCCAATGCCTAGAAATTAGATTCAATAAGTAGCTCTCAAACGAAAAATAATAATAATACCTAACACTTTTATAGTTCTTAATATATGCCAGGCCACGTTGTGAGTGCTTTACATGTATTAGCTCATTTTAAATTAATATTTTAAACCAGTAAATCAATGAATAAATATTTTTAAGCATTTTAAGATTTAATCAAATTGTAAGACCTCAGTATCTGAAGTTATATGTATATCCTTCATGTTATAAATATAAATGAGTCCTTGTTTCATAAATGTACAAATATATCATTTTAATTGTAAATCCTGACGCAAGCACTTTGTCACAACTATTCACTATGAAAATGTTTTTCTTCAGTATTTCAAAATAAATGCAAAGAATGAATAATTATTATAACACATTTTCTTCTGCTGTGATAACAAAGATAAACATTACAGTTCTCATTCTTGTTACATGTTCATCATCATACTTACTGAAGCACATAAAAATGAAGTAGTCACTATCTGAACCATTGATTGTCACCATGGCAGAACATGTCACAGACCATTAAATTTCACAAGTCATTGTCAGAGTAACTAATGTGGCTTCATCTGACCTCAGGTGGGTGGAGAAGTATCATCCTGTCATGTGCCCAGAGGGAGGAGGGTCAGAGTATTCGTGATCAATGCTAATGCTTAGAATGAAGTATTTTCAAAATCAAATAAACGACTTTAACCTATTCAAGGTGTTTAAAAAGATGGCATTTTCACATGCACTTGACTTTCTTATTAGTAACATTTATTGTGAAATAAGATTTTTCACATATTTTATTACATATATATTGGTTGTTTCTAAATAAGGGTAGGGACCAAAAAAAAAATCTTTTTTAAAGACCATGCCTCATTTTTTTAAAGTCAATAAGTAATAAATTCAAGGACTGAAAGGGTTTGCTTAAGACAACCTGTTATATATTGGATACATAGATGATAGATATGAAATATTACATGTTATAATGTACGCACAAAAGATTGTCAAATTTTGTCATATTTATTAACTTTTGGTATCATATTTTAAAATTTGAGTTGACAAAGTTTATAGTCACTCTTAATAATAAATCTTGCTTGAACATTTAAAAATATACTTGGTTTTAAGTTTTATATAATATCAAAAAATAATAATGATTTTTTTTGAAGATGGGTTTTCTGAGTTATAATTCTTTCACTGTGACAAAGACAATAGAAGCTATAATGTTGGTTTTTTTTTACAGGATACTTCCTGTTATTTGTAGTTAAAATTATATTAGAAAAGTTTAATTTTTGACATATTTAAATTTAGTATATTTACATTAGATGACACTCTTCTCTGATTTTCTACATATATTACAAATATCATCATGTTGATTATGAAGCAGTTTAAAGGAGAAAATATATGTCATCTGATGAGAGCCTATTTAAAAGTAATAAATTCATTGGTCTATAACTTAAAATCATATGTAAAGATATTTTATTAGTCATGCTTTCATTTTTAAAAAATATAAAAAAACACTATATAAGAATGGATGGGAAAAATCTCACAGAATATTTTCAAATCAATCTCTCATTCACAAAAACTAATTTGGCAAGTCACAAATATGTTTAAATGTATTTACCACAGTTATTTCAGCTTCCAAGTCAAATCCTTTTTGTTTTCTTTTAAAAAGTACGTTATATTGTGTAAGCAAATTTCTGATCCAACAGCACTTATTTGTGTGTAAAAATATAACTCACAAAGTGTTCATTCATTCATCTTTTTAATGTTTCTAGCAGGCTTTTGATGCAAGAAATAGAAAATGATAGAAATACGCTTTGTTTTAACGAAGGATAATGAAGAAAGAGATGGTTAGTTATTTATAATATAAACTGTATGTCACGTTAAAATAAGAAACACCCAGTAGGAATAGGGTGAATGTGAGATATTTGGACAGGGCCAGCACCTGAGTTAGACTAATGGGAATCTGGGAGTGAGAGAGAAGTGACTGATGAAATGAGGTTTAAAATATTAGAGAACATTATACCGAGAGAGAAGAGTATGTGTAAATTAGTGAAGTTATGAGATAGCGTTATTATTTTAATTTCTAATTTAAAGAACTGAACCATTTCAGAGGAGGCAGCATGAAGAAGAATCCACTCCAGGGAAATCTTTCTGTTCCATGAATATTAGTTAACTTTGGTGGCATCTTATTTCTGAGGACAATATCTCTTGGGTACCCATGTTGGTTCTCCAACACCGGGGTGTATATTGTATATCACTGGTCTCACACTTAATTGAGAAAATCAGAAGTGTTTAGTGTACCCAAACTAAGACGTTTACATTTTCTTTTTACTAGGGGTTTGAAGTGGGAAAATATGTCAGTCTCTGAGATCTTTCCTCTTCACATGAATTCAGAAAAGAAAATAATTTCCACTAGGAAGGGGCACATAATGGAAAACAAAGAATGAAAAAGAAGAGATAATAAGTTCTGAAGACTTTTGGGTACCTAGTCACTGTCTTTTCTGACAGTCCACTGCATATTGGACCACTTTACTCAAGATGGTTTATTCTAAATATAACCTAAAATATAAACAAAGCACATGAAAAAAAGAAATGTTTTCCAAAAACAAAATAAACAAAAATTGTGGGAAATTTTTAAGACCTATATTTAAACAATAGAAAAGTCTTACTTTATCTCAAAATGTATATTCAGTTCTGGAAGAAGCATTATTCATTATTTTCAATTACGTCTACAAATTAATACAGAGTTAAGCACTCTGTGTTCAGCCACTATAAAAGATTTACGATTTTTCCCAGGAGTTAATTTTATTTAATTCAAAGAGCTGACCTCTCTTAATTTATTTCTTGCATTTCATATCTTGAAACATTAATTTAAAAAGTTAAACCACATTTAAACTATTGAGAGATAAAATAAATTACATGCGTAAGACAGAGTAGTGGAAAAAAATAAAATGTAACAACCAGAAAATGTGGATTTTTCAACAATGCCCAAAATCAGGGTTTAGAAAAGAATAAACTAGTTTTTTTTTAAATGATGTATAGAATAAATGATGTAACACAATATTCATACATGCTTCAATATTTTTAAAATTTAATACAACATAGATAATCATGAAACAATGAAGAATAATTATACCTTATGATGTCTATATTAAATATCTTAAAATAAAATTGGCTGTATATAAGCTGAAAAAAAACCAAAAAAATCAAAACAATAATGCAAAATAATGCAACACTCTAGAGAAAAATAATTTTTGTTCAAAAATGCTTATGTACTATTTTAATATATTTCAGTATCCTACTAGGCCATTTTCCCCAGCAGGTTCCTTTATGTCATTCTTTTGCAGAATAAAGCAATAGTATTTCAATTTCCTCTAAGAGGTTTATGGATGATAATTTCTCAGTATAATATTCTTTCTACAAAATAACTCATTAACACAAGAGGTTTAGGCTATCAATTTCTCTGAGGTTAGAAACCATAAGTCACTTGGATTTGTTTTCTATTTTAGGTATGAATTTTGAATTTCACCTTTGGCCATGGTAGAATTCTTTCCAAGCCTTTCCACGGAGATCTTTCTCTGGCTTTGTCTTAGCACAAGCCTCACTTTCTGCCCACCAATTGATATATTGGTATCCCAGAGGTTTATGCATTAGTTCTTCCTCGCCTGTTCTTACTCAGCTCCCTTATCCCATCCAGGTACGTAGCTATCATAACTGTATGATGATGAATGTTAACTAAGTTTCTCAGCCAGCTCTCTTGTGGAATGTAGTCTATAGTGTCATAGTTTGAATTGTCACCTGAATGTCTCCAAAAGATCTCAAGCCGAACATATTCAGACCTCAGTTTATCATATTCCTTCATAAATCTATTTCTCTTCTTGTTTTTTTTTTTTTATTCTGATTTAAATTACAACAGCCTTACTGGGTATAATTTTTAAATTGTCCCTATGTATATTCTCAGTCCCTTCCAATCAATTGTTAGGCTCTACTAATTTGGTTTCTTTTTATAACTTAAACATGTGTACTTCTTTTCATATCTACTGCCTTATGTTCTCTATTACAATTTATAACTGTATTACCATCCTTGAAAATAGCAAAATTTTAGATAAATAATTCTTTCAGTGATAATAATTCTTAAAAGGCCTAAAAATAAAAAAATTATAAAATTTAATTTAAAGATAGAGGTAGTGATTTATACTCTGTTTAATCCTGCTATGGAAGTTAATAACTAAGATAATGTATTGTTCCTTAATTTTATCTCTCACTATTCATTTTAATATTATTTTATATATTTAGAGGTTATAACACTATGTTAAGTTCTATAACAATTGTTTAAGTGTACTTCTAAAATTGATTCAATGTAAACATTAAGCTATCTTAAAATAGAAGAAAATTTACAACTCGGTTCTTTATTCTAATCTTATGTTGGAGAGCCCAGTCAACTCCTTTTCCCTAACAAGGAATGATTCAGATACAATAATAGTTTTGTTTTGAGCTCATGAATGTTTGAAAGTCTATCTGTAGATATTATCCTTTACAATTCTTGTTTTATACTTCATTCCCTTCAGAATTTTAAAGAAACTAGTTTGTTTTCTTAATTCTGTTGAGAAATCTAAATGGTATAATGGTAAAGTATAATAAATTTCTAATAATAAAGATTTTTAAAGTTCAATAACTTCACTAAATCTTTTTTGAATAATTGTTTATCTCCCTCCCCCCATATTTTGATATTATATAAAATCTCTTTCTTATTTTAGGAATATGTTCTATTTGTTAAGCAGATTTCTTATTTCATAATACCAGTTGTTTATATGCTGGGTCTTCATGACCCTTTTACACATATAATTTTCATTTTAATCTATAAATTGCTTTTTAAAAATATTTTATCCTTTTAGAAGACTTTTAGGTTTACAAAAAAATTGCAAGGGTGGTACAGAGGTTTCCCATACACTCTCAGCTTCCCCAAGTATTAACAACACTCACCAGGACAGTACATTTTTTCCAAGGATGAGCCTTCATCAACACATCATAATCACCTAGAGTCCATAGTTTCTTTTATAATTTTACTCTTAGTGTTGTTCATTCTTTGAGTGTGAACACTGTATTATAACATATATTCATCATTATAATATCATACAGAGTATTTTCACTTCCCCCGAAGTCCCCTGTGCTCTGCCAGGTCCTCTTTTCTTTCCCTACCGCTGGTAACTACTGCTCTTGATATTGTCTCCATAGTTTTGCCTTTTCCAGAGGTTGTGTACTTAAATTCATACATTTGTAGCTTTCTCAGACTGGCTTCTTTCACTTAGTAATATGTATTTAAGGATATTCCATATATTTTCATGGCTAGATAGCTCATTTCTGTTTAGTACCAAATAATATTCCATTGTCTGGATGTACACAGTTTATTCATCCATTCACCTATCAAAGACATCTTGGTTGCTAGAAGGTTTTGGCAATTATTAATAAAGCTTCTATAAACACCCATGTGCAGATTTCTGTGTGGATGTAAGTTTTCAACTTCTTTGGGTGAATACCAAGGGGTATAACTGCTGAATCATACAGCAAAATCATATTTAGTTTTGTAAAATAACTGCCAAAATATCTTCCAAAAAATAACAGAACTCTCTAAAAAAATTTATTGAGAATTGAAAAGAAGTGAATACTTTTTTAAACATTGTATGAGGTCAACATTACCCTGATACATTCAAACCACACGGTGTTATAAACTAAAGAAAACTATAGATTATTCATCATAATAGAGGCAAACATTATGAACATAATTTATCAAATTTAATCCAAAAATGAATAAAAATTAAACTTCATTAATGACCAACTTGGGTTTTTCCTGTAATTCACCAGATTAATAAATTTAAAGATAACAAGAAAAAAATCTTATCATTTCAATACACAGGAAACACATTTAATAAATATAATCACCCAATAATAATAATAAAATTCCAGCCACGTACAAATAGAAAGGAATATTGTCAACTGTATGAAGAAACCTACACTTATACACTACTCATAGGAATGTAAATTGGCAAGAACATACTGGAAAATAATGTGGCAGTTTCTTAAAAAATTAATTGTATATCTACTATATGTTCCAGACCTTTTACTACTAGGTATTATTTACACAATAGTAATAAAAGTGTATGTCTATAAAAAAGTTTGTAGATAAATGTTCATAGTAGCTTTATTTGTAATAAAGGCAAAACTTTATTTGTAATAAATAGGCAAAACTGGAAATAACCCAAATGGCCATCATGGGGTGAAAGGATAAAAAAAAACTTAAAATATCCATACAATAGAATACTATTCAATAATACAAAGAAGTGGATTATTGATACATGCTACAATGTGGATCGATTTCAGAATTATTGCAGTGAATTAAAACATCTGGGGAAAAAAAGTACATGCTGTAAGTTTCTAATTTTATAAAATTTATGAAATTCTAAGGGTATGAATGGGAAAGATTTCAAAACAGTACCAAAAAATATTTGCATATAATAGTTATGCTTATTTTCTTGATTGTGGTTATAGTTTCATATATATATTCTTATTTCAGAAGTTATCAAGCTGCACACTTAAAATATATGCACTCTCATAAGTTAATTATATTCTAATAAATATGTAGACAATAAAAATAAAAGTATCTATACTGTTGGTATGTAATATTAAGCTATAAAATGCTGATCATAGAACTATTACCTAATACCTGAAAATTTTATAAATGTTTTATGATAAAATATTATTATTTTTTTGCAAGTTCTTTGTGGAAAATATTCATTTTACTATTTTATACATTTTATTTTCTGAGGACCAGTGAACCATCAAAAAGTAAAGATCCATATTTTATAAAATGCAAATGTATTTCAGAGAGATAATATAAAACATATGGCCCACTTATTCTTTAAGAATAGGATCAACAAATATCTATCTCCTTTTTACCGAGTAGATAAAAAATAAATGCTTATTTCAACTGAATACTATGGCTAATTCTGTGGGTAGGACATGGTTTAGAAAGCGATAAAAATAGAAAGAAAAGTAGTTTAAAAAGAGAGCAGAAAGAGTTAGTAAATTGGGTGAAAAATAAGAGCTAAACTCAAAATGCATACACAAACAGAATAATACACTGCGATAAAAGAAATACACAGAATCAGAGAGACACGCAATGCCTCACCAAAGTATGCAAATAAGGAAATAATAAAAAGATGTTTGAGCCCTCCTTTAGTGCCCATTAGGATTCTAGAGCTAAACATTTTAAAGCCTGGCTTTGTTATCACAACCGCAGGCATATGGATTATGACTGTAATTATTTTCCCTGTGAGCCACAAATATTTTCCTTTTCCTGTGTCTAAATTGATTGGCAAACAGCAAGTTTTCATTTAACTTAAATTTCTCATATTTAATCACCGTACAGTGAAAAATTTATGTTTTAAACTATTAAAATTTTCTTTGTCTCTATATATCACTGCTTTTACTCCTACCTTTCATCTGTATGCATATGTTTATATTTACTTCTGGTTTTAGACAAAAAATAATAATAAAAAATCAGTGCTAAAGCAAGAAGATAAAGTTTACCTTATTCAACTAGGACATTAAAGTATTTTTGTGCTTGTGTCTGTGTGTTGCTTTGTTTTTTAAAACATGATATATATGTTTTACTGAGGTAGCATAGAATTCTATATCTCAGATCTCAAAACCATAACTCTCATCTGTACTTACAGACTTTCATGGTTTCATTCCCTCTTTTACTCTCTCCCAGAATTACTACACAGAAATTTCCTAGCTTACACTCATTCATGCTTTAAGTCAGAATTTTTTTTCACTTTATGAATTTAACAGTCTATATTTTAAATAACATATTTTAAACAGTTAAGGAAAAATTTGAACAGATGACTTAGTTGGGATACTCCTTAAAATATTTAAAGGTTTGCTATGGAAGCAAGAGCTTATAATAATGTTCCCTCTGTCTTGCAAGTCCTCTCCCAATCTATTGTTATGAAAAAAAAAAAAGGGTTTAAACTTAAATAAACTACCATTTCCTCTATTAATTATTTTTGCCATCAAGCCAAGATTTTAAAATATACTATTTGCAGTTTTATCCTTATCCCAGTTATTCTCATATTACAAAGACATGTGTCTTTGACCCTTTATATCAAAACTCCTCCAGAGCAGGGTCTCTCAGCATGTTGCTTAGATCACATGAGCAAGGAGAAAATTTTGATGAAAGAATGTGTAAGTGTATAAATGAATAGGTAATGAAGTTTCCTCGAGTAATTTATATACTACAGTATTTGTTTTTTCCTAAAGGATGTACCAATGTTGTTCACATTAGCTGCATTTTACCTGAAACCTGATTCTGAATAAGTACATATCAAATATAAAGCATTTTGTTTTGCAAAATTAACATCAGAAGGAACACTAATATTTTGTTATGCAGTTCTTTCCTGAGATGAGATTTTGTGGGGAGATAGTCTAAATTGCTTTCGATGTGAGTCTAATACTTACATGATTATTTAAATGTGTTAGTTTATAAAGTTAAGATTCAGAAAGTCTTATTATGAATATCCCTGAAAGACCAATGGATAGAGTTTTGTTTTCCCTTCTTCCCAAATCCAGTTGAAAAATGCATATATGTATGCATGCATGTATGTGTTTGTATGCATGTGTGTATGCATGTTTATAAACATATATTTATATGTGGTACATATATTAATATATACACAAATAATAACTTATATTGTTATATAATGTATATTACATATTGTACATTCTATACAACATAGCTATACCATAGCAATATTACAATAGAGTGGTGGGACTGGACACATCTTTGCCTTCCTCCTGATCTTAGGAGAAAATGTTAAATTTTCACCACTGTGATATTAGCTGTGGGCTTATCATGTATGGCCTTAATCATGCTGAGGTAGATTTCTTCTATGCCCATTTCGTTAAGAGTGTTTATCATGAAAAGATTTAAATTTTGTCAAATGCTTTTTCTGCATCTATCGAGATGATCACATGATTTCACCTTTTATTAAATTAGTGTAGCGTGTCATATTTATCGATTTGTGTATATTGAACAATCTTTTGATACCGAGGACAAATTCCACTTGATTATGGTATATGAACCTTTTCATGCCCTGTTGATTTTGGTTTGCTAATATTTTTGTTGAGAAATTTTTACATCTATATTCTTCAGGGATATTGGTTTATAAATTTATTTTCTTGTATTGTCTTTAACTGGCTTTGGTGTAAGGATAATGCTAGCCTCATAAAATGAGTTTAGGAGTATAGCCTCTCTTCAGAATTTTGGAATAGTTTGAGAAGGATTGACACTAATTCTTCATTAAATGTTTTGGTAGAATTCACCATGAAAACTACCTGGTCCTGGGCTTTTTTTAACTGGGAGATATTTAATTACTGACTGAATCCGTATACTTGTTATTGAACTGTTTGGATTTTCTATTTATTTATGATTTCTTAGTGTCTTAAAAATATTTAGTTAGCTAATAATTCTGCTATATTTTTCTGGTCTGGGCTGGGCTTGTTAGACATCAGCTTATTTACTCATATGTCTGCAGATATTTGAAAGTTTTATGGGAGGATGACTTCACATGTTGGGCAGTGGCAAGTTTTCTACTGAACTGATGGAGGTGACTCAGCTTTATCAGAACATTTTGGGCTGGTTCACAAAGCAATAGACCTCCAAGTCACAAAAGCAAAATCTACAAGTCCTCTTGAATTCTAAGCTCTAAACGGGCACAGTGTCATGTATACTATACTTACTGATCAAACCAACAAGTCAGCCATGATTCAATGAGTCAGAAAATAGATATTAATTCTTGATGGGAGGAGCTGCAAAGTCTGCCATCTTTTTTGAAATCTATTACTTTTTACTTCCATATTTTTATAATTCCTTAATTCTCTTCAACTTTAATTTTGCTCTTGGTCCATTTATTGTCACAAAATATTAGATACTCCTCTGACCTGTCTGGACTCTACATCACCTCTAAGCTCAGTCCAGAACTTTGTTATAGTTCTTGCTTTTGTTGTTGGTAAGAATCTCCTGCTGCCAGCAGTACAGTCCAAAGGAATCCCATTGGATTAAACTAGTCAATAATATATAAGAGGAATATTTGACTTTAGGTGTGGTTTTTCAGGTCTCTTTGCTTGAAGTATTATTAAGGAGAGGTATATAATGTTCCTTTCCTTTTGGAATAATATGAGAACAGAATTTATTTTTATCTTCACTTGTGTAAATGAAAAAATAAAATTGATATGCTTCCCTTGCTTCTAAGACAATCCAACATTAAAATATAGGAACTGAACCTTATATCCTTATTTAATTCACAGGACAAAGTACCTCTCCACTAACGTTTGTAATTTTTTTACATATAACTAATATGAAATTAGCACCTGTTTTCTGTCAAATAAATTTCATGTTAGTTTGTTGTTGAGTTTTGTTGTTGTTTTGATTTGTTAGTATTATTAATGTATTTATATATTCAAAATTAAGATAAAACTGTGTTTATCTAAGTCAGCTATTAACTCTTAGGTCATTTCCCAAAGAATTACCTTCCCAATTATTATATTTCTTTAATAAATGCAAAATAAGTAATTATCTAGTTAAATTTTGACTAGGCATTATTCATTGGAGAAATTGTTGCTTTATAATGCAAAGGAAGCATTTTTTCCACCTTTGGCACTTTAAAATAAACTCATTCTGATCTAAATTGATTGCTGAGGGATTATCTTGGAGTCATTAAAATATTGCTGTATTGACATTCACTAATATCTTTAATTAGTGATTTCAAATTCTAGTGTTTGGTATTAAATATGAACAAATATAATTTATTATATCCCTACAGCTGTTCATTCAGTTTTTATTTGTTTATTCATTTATTTGACATACTATGTGTACATTTAAGCAGTCAATGTTTAAAGTATATTCAGATGAGCCTGTCTGCCTTTTTAAATAAAGATATATTTGAGATTCTGAACCTGGATTATGGGAAAAGAGTTTAAAGTTTAATACTTTCAGTAATTCAACAAAACATTGAATTTTTCATAAATTTAAAAGACAATCACACATAAAGCAAGTATGTGTCACTCTTCAGAAACTGGTATTTTAAAAAAGACACATAGTTTTGTTCTGAGAATTGAAAATACTTGAATTTGGAATCCATGCACACACTGCAAGGTTCTTCTGAACTGGGTTGGCACTTTCTCTTTTTGGTAAATGTCATATTTATAGTGTGGGTTCTAAATTCCTGAAAAGAAAAAGTCTGAAAAAGAAGGAGCCAGTCACAAAAGCATAAGAACAAACAATACATATTATAAATAAGTGCACATCACTGAAGAACAGCATAAGAGTGCCTTTTGTCTCTCCACAACCTCCTTCTTTTCTGGCAATAAATGTAAATCAGAGACCACCCACTTTGGAGTAGTGTTGAATATCTATCTCCACGTGATGGCCCCTCCTGGATGTTAACTTGGTTACATTCCCTCTGTAAACCAGCTTTCGTGATAGAAACCAGATAAACAATATTAATCACGTAGTTGTTGTGAGACCTAGACAAAATAAGGCCCATGAGGTGATATGGACAGGCATAGTTGGAGTTCATTATATATAGTTTTCTTCTGTACATTCTGTATATGCTTTCTGGCAAGAACAGCAAAATGTCCTGGAACTATGTAAATTATCAGAACTTTGTAAAAAAGGAGACTATTAATTTTTTTTAAAAAATGAGCATTACATAAAGTTCTGAGTATTTTAGTATATGATTATAGGGAGTTTTCACAAGTTATTTTATAGATCCTCCAGTTATAAGTAAGTTCAGTTTGAATATTTTGAAATTCATTTCTTTTTTTAATTTTATTATTAGTTTCAAGCACATTTGTGAGACATTTATAATGAATGAATATAACTTGAAAACCATTATGAAACTAGGGTAAAAGGCCACGCTGCTAAAGTTTGGTCTTTATTATCCTCCAGGATTTCCAGTCCATTTATAACTAGGTCCTTTCCTATTGTGTTACTTCTGCTTAGAACATTATTTAAGATATTTTCACTGCTGCCTATTCATTATTTATGTCTTCGCTTTCCTGATAACACAAGCTAAAGGTAAAATCCCTCATCAGTCTGCCTTCATTATATCACACTGCATTTTAAGAATAAGAACAGAAAAATATCCCATCTGTTTATTCGTAGATGATTAAAATCTGTCTCTTTATAAAATATATAAATTCCAGGAGGCTCAAATCTAATTTTGTTTTTCGCACCTATATCTTCTGTATATCTTTTACAAAATAAAGTTCAGTAAATAATATTCACTTACTATGTATTAATATATATTAACCAATGAACAGGTGAGGGTTTTCTAGTCTTTAATTGTTTCATGTTTGTGTGTGTGTGTGTGTTCTCTCTGGGTTTTTACTGTCTATGAACTAGTCACAGCTCTGGATAGATCTGTACAGTTCATCTTGGGACCTATATAGGCAACTGACTATAGCTTATCTGTGCCAATGATAGAAACACTCCTTATCATTTTGGGTTAATTCAGGGTTCCTAAATGATGTGTAAGGAGTACAGTTCTAAATGAGGTAAAACATGAAGCAGTAACAACTTCAATTGCTAAAAAAAAAGTATATGTGGTATCTTAAGGTAAATTTTAATGTATAAAATAGAAAGAATGTTCTTAAAGTTTAAAAATTGAGGAGCACACTTTTTAGTAAGTCAACTTCAACGTGCATGATAAAGCATATATATTCAAACTTCATTTTTATGCCTGTAGCTTGAGATATTAAATGGATTGATACTTTTGAAAAGGAACTCCTATAGCTATTTCAGTTCTCTGTCCCATCACACTTCATCTTCCTACTGCTTAGTTTTGAGCTTAAAATTTGATACAGGCTCTTCCTGTATGAATATTAGAGGATATAATAATTATAATTTAATAAAATGAAACTCAGGGGTGAGATTCATCAACTAGAGAAATGTAGAGTTTTTTTCATGTAATTTAATAACATCAAATGGCCTCTATAATCATTTCCATATAAAGCATCAAAAATGGCTTAACTGGGCTCATGCAGGTAGTTAAAAATATGCTCAGACAGATCATAAGGAAGTGTGGTAATTTTATTTAAATTACATTTTATTATTTTTTATATATAGTTAAAATTGGATGGGCTATTTGATGCTAATATTTAACTTTTTAGGGTTGGACACAAAAGCATTGAAATAGAGAGAGGAAAGGGATATTTTTGCATTTTACACACACTAGACTTAGGACAAGTAATACCCAATCTTGTGAAGAATAGTTGTTAATACTACAATCAGAGACTTTCCAGACAGACATGTTAACTTTAATCCAGAAAATTTCACTAAGGTAACTATTGTATTTAGACATATGAAGTATTATTGAGGTAAGTTCTCAGCACATGGGGATGTTGAGAAGTGAAGAGTCTAATGTGGATACTCTAGTGTAGCCTTGAGTAGGATAAATTGATTTTCCATTAACCTTATTAGTGCAGGGGATGGTAAATCAGAATGTTAAAAGGAAGCATATATTAAGAACTTAGAAGAAAAGGTATTTCCAACTGAATTTGAAAAAGGTGGTGTGATACAAATAGAAAAAGGAAAATACGAGAATTACAATGACTTAACTGAGTTTCTATGTTAGTTTGCCCACACAAAAACAGCTGAATTTTGAGAAAGTGAAAACAATTTCCCAAGCCTCATTTTCTTACCAATAAAATGGCAAGTGTACTACTTTCACCTAAACAGTATAAGAATTAATATTCATAAAATTATGGATAAATTTTCTAAAGTGTAATTCAATATTTAGTTTTCAATAATTTACTGGAGATCTTATATAGTAAAATAAGGCATCAAAAATAAATAAAAGATATAGAGATTGGCAGGAAAATTAACACTCATTGTTTGCAGATACAGTTGTATAAATATAAAATCCAGCAAACTATTAGATATAATAAGCAAATAAGTGAATTAATCAAGGCTAAGAAATGAATACAAATATACAAAGAATCACTTGTCTTTCTAAATACTAGCAACAATATGAAAGTGAATTTATATAGAAATTAAAAGAAAAAATACTAGCAATATATCTAATGAAAGATGTATAAAACCTTTCCAGTAAAACATCAAAAGCATTCTTTAAAAATTAAACAAATTTAAATATATGGTATTGATTATAGCATTCAGTATTATAAAGATGTCAATTTACTCCATATTAAATTATATATTAAATGAAATCTATCTCAATATATCAGCAGATATTTTTTGTAGAGAATGATGATTCTAAAATTTATATCGAAATACAAAATATTGAGAATAGGACAATTTCAACTGACAAAGTTTGAGTACTTACGTAATCAGAAATCAAGACTTACTAGAACTGATAGTTAAAATAGCAGCTATTGTTTGAGTGGTTTATGCAGTACATTGATGGAAGAGATTACAGACTCCGAAACCTGACAACCTTATGACATCCCTTGCAATCATAATATTAGACATTGTAGAGTTAAAAAAAAAAAAGGAACTAGATACTCTTATGGCACACTATTTGAAACTTTCTCCAAAAGATTTTATTAGTCTGTACAATATGAAAATCCACTAAATGAAAAGTGAGTTAATATAATGAATTGGATTGTCAAATCAAACTCTTGTGAATTAAGGATCTTACCCATATTAGTAATAATTTAAGATTAAAAGATATCAAGAGATAATTGTAAATCAGGCTTAGGTCTCCCCAGGTTTGTCCTTTCACCATTGGACATAAACTCTCTTGCTTAAAGTGGTTGATATTTCTAATGAGGTACAAAAGCTACCAAATGTTTCGAGAAGAATCTAGGTTATGAAATATCTCTATTTAATATCCACAGAATGCTATGCAGCTTACTTGCATTTATTGAAGATGTATTTTAAATCTATAAATTGAAGGGTTGCTTACTATCAGCAATTGCACAGCAGAGTATGATGCTACTAGAGTTTTCTAGCTACAGAAGTTTCTCCAAGCAATTACCATTATTCCCTTTATTGATAAATTGATTAACTGATCAACATGTTTACATGGATATTGATCAGGTTTTTTTGCTGTCTTTCTTTTCCCTGGAGCAAACTCCAGTAATTAAGTAAGGAATGGATCACAAGCCAATTGCTTTGATGTCTTCATACATAGATACAAATACTACTCTATGCATAGATTTTTTTTTATGTGTAAAGGCCAATGAAAAAAGAAATTTCTGAACTGGCTACTGACAAATAAAGAAGTTATTTTATAGTATATCCTTCTTTACCTTGTGGCTTTTGAACCATGTGCATTCATTAATATTTAGAAAAAAGTATTCTTTAGAATTTAAAAAGTTTTCATGTAAATCAAATCCAATCAAAACAAAACAATTATCTGACCAGCAACATTTATAATAACCATATAGATTATGTATTTTTGTGATAACCATAAAGGTGTAATGCTCACATCTCTCTTTAAGAAACAATTTTTTCAGCATCAAGAAATGAAAACAGCAGATTATCTC
Source organism: Cynopterus sphinx (assembly GCA_030015415.1). Lineage (NCBI taxonomy): Eukaryota > Metazoa > Chordata > Mammalia > Chiroptera > Pteropodidae > Cynopterus > Cynopterus sphinx. The sequence goes on from CM057379.1 coordinate 14,669,162, forward strand.
CAGCTACAGTAATTTCAGGATCTACCTCAGCTTCCAGGATAGCCCTCAGTTGATGACTCTATAGTGCAAAAGTTTCAGTGCCTATCTATTTCAGCTGAATGTAGGACTCCTCAAAAGAGCCCACTTTAGAATTAATTCCCCATTGGTTTTATAAAGATTATGTCAAATCTGCAACATAGTCAATGGATTTCCTTGACCAATGCCACCTCCACCCCACTTTCCTTTAAGGTTTCAGATTCGTAGTCTAAAAGATTTTTCTGTATAATTATTCCTCCTCTCTCCTTTATCTTTCATAACAAAATGCTGATATTCTTAATTCTCACCCATGTTCTGCTTCCTAGAGAGCCCAACTAATACAGCTGGTCTGAGAAATGGTTCAAGGACTCAGCTGGTAAGATGAGGATTTAGGACTGGATCTCTCACTGCCTGGCTGGTAATGCAGACCTGATCCTATAAGGTATGTAAAACATGGGTCTTCCCTGGTAAAAGATTGTTATCCAGTTTTTGAAATATAATTTGGGTTTATCTGGGTTCATTTGATTATCTTCCTGTGGAGAGGACTGTCCAGACTATGACAATGATTCAGTCATTTGAAAAATCGAGCATGGAGAATGATGTATATAAGAACAATGGAATTGGTTGTTGTTATTAATATTCATTGATGCACTAGAGTTAAGCCCCGCTGGCAACTAAACATCTCTCTAGTAGCTTGCAAAGGGTCCTTGTATTCTAAAATGGGAGAGGAAAAATAAAATTTCAAGACCAAACCTAGGATCTACTAGTTGAAGTCCCTGAATTTGAAAAGCTACTGAATCTTCAGCTCACACAGCCTTGCAATGTCAATCTCTGTGCCCTTATTGGAAACCTGGAATTTTCACACATGGGCCAAAGACGTATGAGAAGATCTCCTTGCAGACCACAAGTACCATGATCTCCTCCCTAGTGCTTTTCCCTATTGGAGAAAGATAATAGAAACCAGGTAATAAACGGAGTCTTGTCTAAAGTCATCTTTAAGTGGATTCCAACGTATAACTGAGAGTGACACTTGGCAATTGTAGAATTTCTCACATTTGTCCTTTAATTGCAGGCTAAAAGCTATTATAGTGGGAAAGATGAAATGGAAGTCTCTGAATCTGACCTCACCACCTCAATCAACAACCAATACAGCAAATCACAAATAATATCCTGAGTGAGTCCACAAAGTGCTAGCCTTAGAGATCTTAACAATTCGGGAATAATAATGCCTATTATATCTCTCTATTTTATTCACCATTCGTCAGTGAAGAAAAATATCCTGAAACATGATTCAATGGCTACCACAAGATCAGCAAAGTAAGTATCCAAGATAGTAGCTGCTACACAGGAGATGGTATATGTGAGAGAGCAGATTATTAGAGTCTCAAGATATAAAAGCATTCACTGCCCAATTCTGCTTCCCTCAACTCCTTCTATCTTTCAAAGGCTTTCCCTCTATTGATACTGTTCTAATATACTGCTAATATGCCTTCTAATAATATGTTATATTATAATTCAGCATTCAGATGCTGCATTTCAGCATCTCCTTACTAAAGGACTCAACAAGCACACAAAGAATAAATAATGCACAATTTGAGTGTAAGAATTTAGACCTGTGTGACCTTGTCAAAGTTCAAAATGGTGAGACTAGGAATAGAGCTCTCATCAGTGTAAATGAAAATCTCCAACTTGAAAGGTTTACAACCAAATATTTGAGGTTAGTTTTCCGGGACATGTGTACTCAAGAATATGCTTCTAAAGTGGGGTGTGAGCATCTTTGTTCCCTGAGTTTACTGTGTTGACGATCCCTGGGAGAAAAATATGAGACTTAGATAAAAATACTGAAAATCACTGTAAGGTGGTGATTTGAGGGTTGTTTTAAGCCTCTGTATCTGTGTTAATTTGTTATGAAATAATAAAAAACAAATACACTCCTGGGAAACTATATAATTAACAGTGCCTTATAAGTGATCATCTTAATGGTCATCCTTCTACCTTCCTGGATTTGAGAACTAAGATGCTTCAGCATTTACTACTTCTGTTCACTTAACTGTGGGTAGGTATCCATGTCTAGTGAAATATATTTTTGCACATTGGTAAATAATTAATATTTTCTTTATCTTGTTTTTTCCTCACTGGTTCTGCTTTTCGTTATTGCAAATATAATTATATGAGCCATTTTAATGTGATTTTTGTTTGTTTCTATGCATTGCAATCTTCTATTTAATATATTCTAACAATATTACAGAAGCTTTTTTAGTTATAAAAACTCAGAGAGATTACTTAGTGAGCATTCAATATTTCAGCAGAAGACACTTAATATTATTAACCATGCTATTGTTCCATATCCTCATTATTTTGGGGGAGAAACATTATTTGTAGTTTTCGAAAAAAATTCTTCCCCTAAAATTGTATAAAATTTTGCTAGGATTGTGAGACTGTCAAAATTCTCTAGAGGAATAATAGCTTTATTTTTTAAAGTATTTCTAAGTAAAAATGTCCAGACTAAATATAACATCTTTTGTAAATTAATATTTTTTGTTGGCTATTAAATGCAAATTGAGGAATGGTCACAGTAGACTGAAAGGAATGTTTGATATATTCCACATCTAGTGTAGGAAAGTTGCCCATGAGTAGGAAGCAGGTTGAAAAGTAAAACAAATACCTTTACAAACCCATGACAGACTCTTTCAGAATTAGAGATGCCAACTACAAAGAAGACTGTCTCACCATGCCCTTCACTGAAGATGTTTAAATTTGAAGTTAGCTAGCTATCATTTAAAGAGACTTTAGAATACATTGTATTGCACTGGGCAGGAGGCAGTTAATACATCTTCTAACTCTAGTACAAGCTATAACACCTTATACTTCTTGCAACACTTATAACTCGTGTAGGGCTACTTTGAGGACTACATGATTTAAAGAATCTCCAGTAATTGGAAAGATGCTTCCATAAATCTGCCTTTTGCAACTAAGAAAATTAAGTCGTAAAGATTATGGGGAGACACACTCATTTCTAACCAATTCTAAAAATCATCTGCTTGTAGGTAGGTTTGTATAATTATTTGCACTTTTAATTCTAGAATAATAGACTATGAATACTCTTTATAACTATTTAAGGATGGAGGAAAGCAAACATTTTTTTTTCCTTCAATGCATTATACTAGAGTTAGCCTTAAGCAATCCATGGTACAGAATTCTGCCTTTAAAAATGACTTGAGAAAGAATTGGTGGCTCTACTTTTATCTCAGTTATCTCCTACATAACCTGCCATGACAACTGATAGTGACATATGACTTCTGCTTACTTTCATTGTCTAGATCAGCCACATGGCTTTTGCAAGAGGTCTGTAAACTATAGATGAAAAAAAAATGAAATAGCTCTTATGCTCAGTTATTGTACCACATATAACATCACAAACCGCCACCACTTAATATATTTTAGCATTAAAAAATAAATTAGGTTAAATGAAAATAAAATTTCTTAAAAATGGGTCCTAAAGGACACTTTTTAAGTGATAGAGAGAAGGGCATCCAAAACTCCACTTTGTCATAAGAGCAATGAGAACACTGAGAGAGAAAATATGTCAAAATCAATGTTTTCAAAATTCAGAAAATTAAATTAAAAGCTTGCAACAACCCAGAATGTTTATGCAAGAAAAAAAGTTTAACCTTGGTAAGAACAGCAAACTTTGTGGCACTTTTTGACCTGCTCTAATCCCATCCTCTTGTCACCAGATTCACACTAGCCTTGAAAACCAACAGCAACATAACTATAATAGCTGTAAAAAAAAAAAAAATTAGCAAACTGACAGCCACTGGAGGAGAACCACAGGTTTAGATATCCAACATAAAATGCCCAAAGCTTTTGCCAGTGAATTATTATTTGACCTGTGTGGAAGCATCCTGAAAAGCTTGATTCTCTGGGCTTTTCTGTATTTGATGTGACACAGAGCTCATTCTTTGCAAACAACTCTATCCTCGGGGCATTTTTCAAAACAAACAGTGACAGTTGTTTAGCAACACAGCTGCCTGAGGTGGTGATAACAGTTGGGGCCAACAAAAATTTGACTGAAAAAAACTTAAAAGGAAAAATGGGGAAGGAGATGTTCAGTGGGCACTTTGAAAACCTCTGAATTACCCTGGGATTCTGGAAGAGCACATACATGTACAGAGTTGTGTATGTACCCAGAAGTGTGCCCATGTTCAGGAAAGACCTAAGAAGAGTTTGAACTCTGAACTCTGGTGGACCTTAAGACTGTAGGCCAACAGAAAGTGAAAAGTAATGTAGGCTTGAAAACTGCCTGGCAGAGCATTAAAAACATGCCTGAGCATGTGTGAATGCACACAGTGCACATACACACACTCCATTGGCAAAGATCTTATTTGTTCAAAGAAAGTAAAGGAATTCCTCTAGTGACTGTCAAGTGAACAGAGCAGAAACGTCAATGGCAGAGCTGAGGCTTTATGTGACAAAGAAATAGACTTTCCAGAATTGGTTCAAAACAGGCACTAAATGACTATGTACCAATGATAACAAAAAAGACCAGGGTACTCTGAGGATTGGGTGGGGAGGAATGATTTCAGAAGCTACCACACTGAAAATGTCATCAGTGTAAGAACTTCCAAACCTGTAGAGAATTTTTATAAAAATTTATTTGAGCCAAAAAGAGGATAAAAACCTGGAAGCAAGATCTCTGATTTATTTCTGCTCTAATTTTGATCTTTTAGAATTTGTTATGATTTGTTTTGTGACCTAAAATGTGATCCAAGAGAATGTTTCATGTGCACAAAAACGTCTCTTCATCTGCTGTTGGTTGGAAAGTTCTGAATGTGTCTGGTAGGTCAAGTTGGTCTACAGTGTTTTTTTTTTTTTATATCAGCTGTTTATTGCTTTACTGTCTGAATGTTCAACTCATTATTGAAAGTGTTCTATCCCCAAAATCTTCTGCTCGTTTTGTATTGCTGTCAAGGTTTCCCCCTCTGATCTTTCTATATTTGCTTAACATATTTAGGCATTCTGATGTGGATTGCATATATGTGAATAATTATTATACCTGCCTGATGAATTGACCCTTTTATTTTTATTTAATAACCTTCATTACTAACATACAAAAACTTTTTACCTAAAGTCTATCCTGTCTGATGTGAGTATAGCCTCCCCAGTTTTCTCTTGTAGCATTTGCATGGAATATCTTTTTTCATTCCTTCACTTTCAGCCTTTGTGTATACTTAAATTTGAAATCAGTCTTTGGTGGACAGCATATTACTAGATCATTTCATTTTTTAAAAATTCATTTGGCCATTCCTTTTGATTGGGGAGTTTAATTCTTTTACATTTAAAGAAATTTTTGGTGGGTTAGAATTTCCTATTGACATTTCATTAGCTGTTTTCTATTTGTTTTATAGTTGTTTCATTCCTCCATTTGCTTATTATTTTCTTTGGTATTTGACTATTTTTTGGAGTAATTTGCTTTGTTTCTTTTCTCCCTATCTTTTGTGCATCTACAGATTTTTTTTTTCTTTGTGGTTACATCAGTGCTGGCATAAAATTATCTCATAATTACACCATTTTTTAAGTTGCTAAATTGAATTACACACAAAACTCTATACTTTTAGTCCCTGCCCCTAGAACTTTGTGTTCTTGTAGTTAGAATTTGCTTCTTTTATTTTCTTAATTATTAACAAATTTTTATTTTTTAATTATTATATTAGTGTTAAAATTAATTTATGCATCAATATTGGTGTAACATTGTTCTGTATTTGTCTATATATTTACCTTTACCAGTATGATTTATGATTTCATATGCTTTAATGTTGCCATTTTGTATGCTTTAATTTCAATTTGATAAATTCCCTTAAGCATTTCTTATAAGGCAAGTCAGTTTTTGTTTTTCTGGGATAGATTTTATGTCTTTCATTTTTTTCACTTTATTTTTCCCCCAGCCTTAGTAAGATATAATACACAATTAGTTGTACAGTTCAATGAGGTTTTATTTCAATTATAGTTGGCATATAATAATAGATTAGTTTCAGTTGTATAGCACAATTAGAGCTCAAGTGATTACCCCACTAAATCTAGTACCTCCTTTTTCCTTTACATATTTATTATAACATTGTTGACTATTTTCCTTATGCTACAATTTATATCTCCAGGCTGAGGGGATCCATCTTGGTGTCAAGCTGTGTCACCCTGGGGGACGAGCTAACTCAGTTTAAACGTGTCCAAACTTTTTGATGCAGCAATCCTCATTTCTAATGCTCCACTGAGTTGCTAAAGCTTCTTAATTGTAGACCAGACCTCTCCTAGAGCTATATTCACTCATGAGTAGTAGTTAAATCATTGTTTTTATGGGGGGAGGGGTAAGAGCTAGGACCTCTTGCTGTCATTCTCTCTAAAAGTGTGGTACTTTAATAAGGATATGATTATGTATCAATTGAATATAATTGATGGTCCAAAAATAAGTCATTATACTTGTGGTCAAATAAGTTTTGACAAAAATATCAAGACAATTCAATGGAGGAAGAACAGTCATTCCAACAAATGGGGCTGGCACCACTGAGTTTCCACATACAGGAGAATGAAGAAGAATATTTACTTCACTCCATGTAACAAAATTAACTCACAATGTGTCATATGCATAAATGTTAGAGGTAAAATTATATTACTCTAAAAAGTAAACCTAAGAGTAAATCTCCTTGATCTCTAATTGAACCATGTTTTTTTAGATATGATATCCAAATACAAATGACAGAATAAATGGGCCTAGCTAAATTAAAAAAACAAAAACAAAAACTATTTTTATTTTAAGAACACCATTAAGAAGTTGAAAAGTCACTCATAGAACTGTTGTAAATATTTCTAAATTACATATACAAGAAGCCTGTATTTGGCATCTGAAAGGAACTCTTAATTTAACAATGAAAGTCAAATAATTGCATTTAAGAAATGGGCAAAGAATATGAATATAGATTTTTATAATTGAAGATATACAAGTGGAAAATAACCATATGAAAATATGATGGACATCATTCAGTAGGGAAGTGCAAATAAATCTGCCGTGAAATATTATTTCACATCTTCTAGAATGATTAGAACAAAAATGGCAGAATAAACTTGGACAAGCAGTGCTGCTAGGAATGTAAAATGGTGCAGTTACTTTGGAAAATAATTTGGCTATTTCTCAAAAATTAAATGTTTCCATATGATCCAGCAATTTTACATCTAGTTATATATACCTCAGAGGATTGAAACCACACTTCTACACACACAAAAAAATGCATGCAAATGCTGATAACATTATTAATAATGGCCCAAAATATAAACAACCCAAATATCTATCACCTCTTAAATGGATTAGAAAAATATGGTATATCCATTAAATAAAATACAATTCAGTAATAAAAAAGAAATATGGTTCTAATACCTTCTAAAACTTGAATAAACCCTGAAAAATTAAGCTAAATGAAAGATTGAGACACAAAGGTAACATATTTGATGAATTCTTTTATGTGAAATGTCAGAATAGGCAAGTCCTAGAGACAAAAATGTGTTATTGTTTTGCCTGTGTCTAGGGAGATGGATGATGTGTAGAGGCTGCTCATGGGTGTAGAACTTCTGTCAGGTGATGAAATATTCTGGAATTAGACAATGGTGATGGTCACACACCATGAATATACTAGAAACCACTGATGAGTACATTTTGAAAATATGAATCTTTTGGTTTGTGAATTGTATCTCAACAAGCTTTTACAAAATAAAAATGAAAACCGCTATTAGAAATGTGTCTGAATAGACAAAAATCTGAACTGAAATTTAAAAAAGCAATTTCCAAAGACAAATTTTTAATTCACAATTCAAATGAAATTTAGGAGTGAACCTAATAAAATCCTAACCTAGAAGAAACCTTTCTCTGTTCATAACACACCCTATAAATCTGGACCTCTTCAGGGTATTATAGCCAGAACAGCAGTGAATTCCTGTAAGTGACAGGAACATGATTCTTTCCATGCATCACCATCAGATAACATGCCTTTGTAATAATTTACTATGTTTCCATGGTAAATGTTTAAACCCAAAAATCTTGATTTCAATTTTCAAGATGAAATACTTATTCTCCATTAGGCAGCATACCCAGGAAGCAGCATAAGATGATTGTTGAAATCAGTCAAATGATTGAATTTAGAGGACGTAAAGTTATGAGAGCATTTTGTACACACCAAACATTTTCATTTTCATTTCATCATGAGATGGATTAGTTTTCACTCACTTCAACCCTCTTCTTTATATGGGGTAAATAATAGGCATTCCAAGTTTAGCAAAATTGTGCTTTTTAAAAATTTATTTTATATAAATTTTTTTTGTGCTTATTGGGACATATTCATCAAATGATTATTGTTGCATTTTCCAGAGATGACTTTTCTCTTTTTTAGTTTTGTTTTTGAGTTCTCTGAAGGAAAGTCTAATATCCACTTACATTGAAGGTATATAAAATGCTTTCAAGTATAGCAAAATAACTGCCTATACCTTATCTATAGTTAGCCCATAGTCAGAAGATCTTTTCTTCAATAAAATGTTTACTAATAATATATTTTTCACTAAATTCAGTTTATTTTGCTAAGAAGTTTGACTTTACATCCTAATAAATTATTTAATTTTTGATTAAAAATACATATATGTATGTATGTTTTAATTGATTATAAATTCACTCAGTATAAACATTTTCTTATTATTTTTATTCAGTGTATTTTGGCAGAATGATCACTATTTATTCAAATTAAGGAACCCATCCCTTTTCTCCTATATTGCCAATAATTATTTATATATCATTGTATATTTACATAGTTAGGTTTCAGGAAGAAATGCATTAATCAAAAAAATGGGGGAAAATGTGCTATCTTGATTACAAAGAGGTTTTCTTGATTTTTGTTTTTGTTTGTTCTTTAATGATGATTATATTTTTCTGTGAATACTCCTTTCTGTTCCTTTGTTTAGGAGGAAATGCCATTTTCCAGTTTTCAATTATCATGAAGATAGAGTCTCTGCTTACTTCTGTACTCTTGCTCCAACCTTTATTTCTCTCCACTAGTTAGGTGGGCTTACTGTCTGGGGAGGGTGGGGTAGCTGGCAATGTTATCAGTTTTAAGCTGGAAACATCTTATGTCATGAGATAGAAACTTTGGTGACTCAACTTCACTTTTTCTCCCTACACTGATCCAGTGGGATGGAGTGGCCTAGGCAAGTGTGTTCTCTTAATTCAACATTTTCCTCAGCTGTGCTGCTATAAGACTTTAGGGAAGCTAGTTACTTAGAACATGAGTGGACCCAGGCAACTGGCAGACCAGCTGAGGTGTCCTGCATGGTTTTTGCTGTGATCTTGTTTATAATTTTTGTGCTTCATCTTCTGACTCTGCTGTTATTTCTCAAGTTGATCAGAAATCTTAGCAGGAAAAATACATTTTTTTTTAGTTGGACCCTTTCAAAACATGCAAAGTTCCCTTACTTATTTCAATGCATTTATAATCATACACATGACTGCTAACATTTATACATAAATATATTTGGGCAGTAGCCCTACTTAGCTATAATATCACCATGAACTAATTTCTTTATGCTTACTTGTTTCATTCATTTACAAGTTCAGTCTATACTAATTGAACATAGCTTCTCTTTTTGGTCCTAATTTTAACTGCTATATTCTTGATCACTGAATGTATGCATTTTAAAAAGTGTGACTGACATCAGGCATTACATAAATATTTTTAAATGGGTGAATTAGTAGATGGATGCATGTTGACTGACTTTGTTCAATCTCAGAGGCACATTCCAACCTCTAAAAAGAACTTATAGATTCCTGTCTTATTACTTCCAGGCAAAGAGTTTTTTACAACTTCAGTAGGGTCAAGATAAAGTTCACAGTTTATATGGTTCTAGGAGGAGAAATATGTAGCTTTAAAAAGGTTTGAAAGCTTGTAGAAGCTATGGCTTATTGAGAGTTTTACTGGACTTTTTAAATTAGATTCCTTGCTTCCTTTGTTTTTGTTTTTTAAAGTAATTTCTTTGGTGTCATTTCATTGTGTGTGTCTGTGTAGTGTGTGTGTGTGTGTGTGTGTGTGTGTGTGTGTGTGTGTGTCCATGTCTCTCTTTTGTTGGTGCTATAAAGTAAGTCTGAGATAGCTAGTATTTGGAATGGACTCCACCCAGGAAAGTCTTGCAGTGTAGCTTGGGCAATTTTTGGTAAATACTTTCTTTACTTAATTGTGTTCTTTGGAGCAATCTTTCAATGTGTTTACTGTTCTAGTAAGAAGATAGGGAGAAGCGAAGTCAGATCTCCGACTTTGAAAAGTGGTACAAAAAAGCCACTTTACCTGGTTTTCTTTAGTCTACTTAAGTCTACTTAATTGTGCATCTTCTGAATAAAAGGATTTTTAATGCTTCACGTAACCCAGCCTAAGTCATCAAAGCCAGTGTTATACATAATAGTGTGAGAATAAAAGCTCACTAATAATAAAATCTTGGCATTCTGTTAGAAAACTTAGCAGAGTTGTCAACTTCAAAGGAAGGACACAGATTTAGAATACTCAGCTCAAGATTTCTACATTTGATATCTGATACAGATATAATTTATCAGAAAATAAATCACTGTTATTGACTCTTCTTAATGTTGCATGATCTTTTATGAATAGCTTTATTAAATTTCAGCATATCTAACAATTATTCAAAATTAAATACTAACATGCTACCCAGAGATATTGAGGTAGGAAGAATGCGGCACATTACTCCACATTTGGAACAAAGCTGAGTAAACTTTATGGGTGATTCGTTTAGAGTCTGCTGTGAAATAAAACTAGGAGCCCCAAGACCTCATGAAGGTTAGAAGCACACATGGTTTGACCAAAGTTCAGGCTACTAGGTCTCTCATTTGCACTGGCCCTTTCCAAGGACCTAGATGGGACAATAGCAGTGTTCTTATGACCATATGTATGTGGAAGATTTGCAAAGATAAGCTATTTTATATTTATTTTATGTACTTTTCCCTTAATTGTATGAGGTTTAGGTTCAGAGATGACTTATGAAAGATGTCTCAAGCTCTGTCTCCCTTTACTGCATCATTACTCAGCAAAATCTTAACTGAGAACAAATTTTCTTTAATGATATATATTGTATCTAATGTATCTATTTAATATGTACCTACTTGACATATATCTAATATTCATTATCCTGGAAATGCAGTAAGGTGAAAGTAAAGAGAATATGGCAGAAGAGGTAAATAAGGATCTGGCAGTTCAAATTGGAAAAATCACCTATAAGGTATTGGGAAGGAATAAGGATTAATAATATCATAGTGAAGTAAGGAGGTACAGAAATGTGATGTTGAAAAAACCATCTTTTGGAAGTCTCAGTTAAAATTTTAAAAAATAGTAGGCAAGTATTTTTAATAATTTATTTAAAATGTAAGTTGATGTGCTGAAAAGTCACAATGGATTGAAACAAAACAACAAAGTATCAATAACAAAATACTTATATACCATTGATGTCAAAATTAAAAATATTAAAGAAAAAAAGGATAAGTTTTTAGAAAGTCAAAAACAGAACTATAAAGGAATCAGATTGAGAATAACATAAAAATGCAAGAAAATTATGTAATAAACTACTAGATATATTATCTAATATCCTAATAATACATTATATATTATACAAATACTATATTAGCATGCAGTAAGTTTACATATAATTTGCATGCTGGTTAGCCATATTAAATATGGTGGCAAATAAGTGTAATTCTCTATTTTCAGATATATAATGACTCAAAATTACTCTTGGAAAAAGTATCCAGATCAAAAAATAAATAAGTCCAGGGAGAATCAATGAGATGTACTCTATCAGTTAGGAATGTTTAAATAACAAACCATACCAAAACTTGGCAGAATTAAACAACAATCATTCTTTCTCATGATGCCACAGGGTACATACACCTTGATAATTCTGCTGATATGAGCTAGACTTGGCTGATCTAGATTTGTATATTAAAGATCTTACTGTGACTACTAAAATCTCTGTGTTTTCAATGATCCTCCAGGGCTCCAATGATGGCTTAAAATGGGGGATGGGTACAGGGCTCCAGGAGGAATAGCAGAAAAAAGCTATAAAGCTGTTTACAGCCTAAGCCATTTGATTTTGAAGTCAGCCCAGGATCAAAAAGTAGGGGGACGGCAGGTGGGGAAGACTCTTTACTTGTTTGGAGGAAATGAAAAGTCACATTGCAAAGAGGTGAGATGAGTACAGAGAGGGATGGAGGATTGCTGCCATTTTTGTAATCAGTCAACAACATATGGTAAGCAGGAATGACTAAAACAGTAAATTAAAATCGTCTTTTTTATAATTGTCACGCACTGATTCTTAGGCTAACCTGGACTTAAATAGAAAGCATTTCAGTGGAATGGCTTTAAAATAGTTAAGATAGCTCTCATTCTCCACCACACTTTCTCTTATCCATGCTAAGCCCAAAATCCTCAAATGTTTACAGACCTTTTGCAATATTGATTTCAGAATGTTGACACTTGGAGAGAATTATATACATGCCTCCAGTGAACTCTGAAATGCTCCGATACTCTATAGGTCAAAACATTCATGGATTTTAATATACAAACTCATAGATATTTGAAGATCTGGTGGTAATTAGTGTGTTTCTGCATTTATAAATTGTTCCAGCAAATTTCTGTGTTTTTTAAATAACATATTTATTAAGGTATAATTCATATATCATAAGATCATTCTTTTGAAGTGTATAATATAGTGGGTTTGAGACTATGAACAGTTATGTTACTATCACAAATATCTAATTAAAAAATTTTTCATCACCACATAAAGAAACCAGCACTCATTCTGAATTTTCTCCTGTCTCTGTCTTCTGGGAACTACTAATTCACTTTGTCTTTATGAGTGTGCCTATTCTGAGCCTTTCACATAAATGAAATTACAAAATATGTGGCTTATTGCATCTTATTGCATTCACTTAGCATGTTTTCAAGGTTCATCCATGTTCTACTGTGTATCAGTACTTAATTCATTTTTTAATTTTATTTTATTAAATTTATCAGGTTGACATTGGTTTATTCCTTTTATTGCCAAATAATATGAAATTATATGCATATACTAATTTTACTGTTCAATTTTATATATTTGACACATGCTTATTCCTACCTGTAAAACTATCATCCTAATCAAGAAGGCAAACATCACTAAAGACCATTTTTGCTTTTCTAGAAATTTATCTAAAAAGAATCATTGAGATGTACTGCTTTTGTGTTTTGTTTTATTTTGTTTTGTTTTTAGTTCAACCTAATTATTTTGAAACTCATTCATGTCATGGTAATAATATTTTATTCATTTTTATTGCTTAATCATGTTGCAAATGATACATGTATAAGAGTTTACTCACTGATTTATAAACATTTGGATAAGTCACGGTTTGGGGATAGTATAATGAAAACATTCACATACAATTCATCATTTGACATACGTGTTATTTTCTCTTATGTAAATAACTAGATGGGAAATAGATGGATCACATAATATTCATCTATTTTTTAAACAAACGTTTAATTTTGAGTTAATTGAATTCACGTGCAGTTAGTTGAAACCCATAATACCAAGAGGTCCTGTGTACCAATTACCTAGTTTATCCCAATGGTATCATCTTGCAAACAAAAGTACAGTATCAGAACCAGGATATTGACATTGAATTGTCAATATACAGAACATTTTAATCACTACAAGTATCCCTTGTTTTGTCCTTTTATAGACACATATGCCTTTTCCCTGATTCTGGAAGCCACTAACTTATATCCATTGATATAATTTTAATTATTTAAGAAACTGTAAACCTGTTTTACTGTGCATAAAAATACTGTTTTCTTATTTGTACCCTCTTACATTAAGACCAGCAGTGTTCAAGAATTGCAGTTCCTTAACACATTTAATGACGTTAGTATGGATAGAACTTTTAATTTTAGCTATTCTGATAGTTATATAATGTTATCTTAACTGTGTTTTTAATTATAGACTCATTAAAGAATTTGATAAAATAATTATTAATTTATTTTTAAAAATTGACAAGATATTTTTTGTGTGGCTCTATAATTTAAAATTTTGACCTGAAATTTGTAATAAGAGTTTTATTTTTCAGTATCCTTTCCTACAGTTAGTATTATTGTTATTGCCTTTCTTTGAAATATAAATATCCTATTGGGTATGAAGTGGTATGTTAGTGTGGGCTGAATTTGTATTTCTCTAATGGCTAAGGACCTTGAGCAATTTTTAATGTGCTTATTAATCATTCCTATATCTTTTTGGTGAAATGTTTATTCAAATCTTTTGCCAAAATTTTGTCTTGTCATTTAATTAGTAAATTATAAGACATTAAAAATATATGTATGTCTTTTATGAGGTATATGATTTGTAAATATTTCTGTCCAGTCTATCGCTTATCTTTCCATATGGTTAATGGTGTCTCTTGAAGTATAAAAATTTTTAATTTGATAAAGTCCAAAACATCATATTTTCTGTATTTCATGGACTGTGCTTTTGGTGTAATGCCTAAGAATATTTTCTTAACCAAAGTCATGCTTATGTTGATGGTTGGAATGCTACGCAAATTCAATGAACTCATTGAATGGGTCAGCCTCTTTGAGTGAATTTTACAAGTATACTGAAATTAATTTGTTAAAAATTTATAACTAACATAAATACTAACCCCATTTTTCTAAACTGGTGTACATGTCCTCATGCCAGTAATCATAGTACTAGTTTATTGTCCTCCCTATTTGTCCCTCTGTAACTAAATACATCTTTCCCAAACTCAGATGTTTCAATTGAGTTTAATAACTTTTCATAGCACAAAAGTGGAAACAAATGTCCATTTCTTGTAAATGACTAAATACTTTCTTCTATACACATACAGTGGAACACTACTAGACAATAAAAATGGTACAGACAACTAATACACATGTCAATTAATAAACATAACATGGATGAGATCCAAAAGTAACTTACTAAGTAAAAAATTTTTTTAATCACCTACTCTATAATTTTATTTATAAGAAATAATGGGGAAAACAAAATTATAGAGAAAGAAATAAGAGCAAATGTTACCACGGACTGCGGAGAGAGGTAGATAATTGACTACAATTGACTAGGCATGAAGAATTTTTTTTAGAGGTGACTGAAATATTCTTATCTTGAATTTGGTGGTAGTATTATGTTTGTACATTTATAGAACTATGCACCTTAAAAGGCGAAATTTACTTTATGTAAATAATATTAAGTAAACTTGACTAGTTTTCTCAAATCGCATTTCTAAATAGCAAATATCACTATGTAGAAAATAGTTTTTTGAAGCTACCATCACCATATCTTGAGATATCCTGACCATATATTTATAAATAAACATAACCAATGATGCATAAGACTTCTGCAAATAAAACTATAAAGTATTTTCAACATTTGTTAAATATTTTATAATTAAATGAATATATATGATGATCACATTTTGGAAAATTCTATATTTTAAAGATGTCAATCATCACCACATTAATAGTCAAAAATCGCATTAAATATATTTTTCATAATTAGATGAATGGATTCTAAAATATGTGTGAAAAATCAAATAACCAACATACAGTATAAAAAGAACAGCATGATTCCTCAATATTTATAAATCTATAAAACAAAATAACATATGATATTGCTTAAAGGATAAACCAAAGTAATTAAATAATTATCACTAAGACAAACCCACACATATATGGAAGTATGATTTATAATAAAGAGAATACTGCAGAGCAATCGGGAAAGAATTCTATCTTCCAAACAAATGTGTTCAGGCAAGTGTGAAAAACAAAGAATTATATATTAAGTATATGATTATCTTTATATAGATTTTTCTTTCTAATATTAATATACATATATATGGAAAAACAATTTAAAAGTGGATGAAAATATAGAAAAATATCTTATTGGTGTTTGGGTAGAAAAATATTTTTCAATAAATAGTACTGTAATAAGTACAAATGGCTCTATTAAAGTTGAAAACATTTGTTTATCAAAAGATAGCAGAGTGAATTTAAAAAGTAAGCCACAGATTGGGTCATAAATAAGAAAAAGGCTGAGAGAGAGAGAGAGGACTCCATCAAATCAATAAGGAAAGAGATTAACAATCCAATTAAAAAATAGGCAAGAGAATTGCACGTACAGTTTTGCAAAAGAAAGAATCCATATGGCCAATAAAAACATGAAAAGAGTTCAATGTTATTATTAACTAGGGAAAGGCAAATTCACACCATAATAAGATTTCTACTTCTTGCTTTGATAGAGTACCTTGTATTAAATTAACCCTCCCACTGCAAATAATTAGGAAAGTTCAATTACACACCAAAAGAAAAAAACAAAAAAGGAAAAGTAGATGTGGCTGTGGGAGAATATCAAAGATAATCAGGATCATTATGAGGCAAAAGAAAGAAGAGAAACTAGTTTAACTCTGTAGTGACAATCACTTCATCACCTAGGATATTTGCCAATTCTAATTTTGGGATACATAAACTGAACAAAGAGCACAGGCTATTCCGGTCTGAACTCGTTTCCCCACACATTCTTATGTTAAAGCTCTAATCTCCAAAGTTATGGTATGTAGAGGTGGGAACTTTGGAAGGTAATTAGGTTTATATGAGGTCTTAGGGGGATGACCAAATGATGGGATTAGTATCTTCTCCCTGGGTCATGTGAGGGTGAGGAAACAGTAAGAAGGTAGCCATCTGCAAGCCAGGAAAAGGGCCCTCATCAAGAATCCCACCCATTGGCATCCTGATACTGGACTTCTTGGCCTCCAGAGCTGGAAAAAATAAACATCTGTTGTATAACTCAATCAGACTGTGGCGTTTTGTTATAGTGTCCCAAGGAAATTAAGACAGAAGCTTAGATTTTTTTTTTTAGTGTGTTTGGAAGGAAAGTAAAAATAGGAATTCAGGATTATCAAGAAAGTTAGGATTTGGTGTGCTAGGATCCCGGAGAAAAGGCTATGTAAGTTAATGGTGTGACACCAGACTCTAGATGTTTGGGCATAAGGAATCTTTATATCTTAAAATATTAAAGAGCCTAAGATGTTTAACAGGGAGAATTACCTCAGAAAAGAATATATTCTTACTGTGGCAAAAATATTAAGGATCATTTACATTTATTTTATAATACCTGCCCCCAGTACAACACCAATCATTTCTAATTTAGACATGACCTGTAATGAAGCAGAATTATGCATATAAGAATTATTGAACACAATAAATTTTGCAGAGCATAGCTGAAATGATGGCATTTCCAATAAATGATCATGTCCCATTTTGATATGCACATAGTGAGAGAAATAAATCTTATCCCTCTACACGTTTTATGTATAGAATCAGTGCCAGTGGGCTATAGATATGAATCATATAAATCACAAAATCTTCTAGGAATTCATATTGAGAAATATGTTCAAGAAATATAGGTAGATATATAAACTGAATAGTGCACTCTTCACATTTTGGTCTGGATAAATCTTTGTTGTGGTTGGACTACCTAAGTATTGTAGTATGCTTAGCAGCATCCATGGTCTCTACCTACTCAATGCCATTAACACCCCACCAGTTATAATAACCAAAAATGATGCCAGTCATTGCCAAATATCCCCTGGGTGACAAAACCATTCCCAGTTGAGAACCACTGAATTAAATTACATTAAAATTAGTAACTAATATTTATTAAAAGACACAATAAAGTGAGAAAAACAACAATTAATATAGAGAAGCTGTTATTAACATTTATAAATAATACAGGCTTTCATTTAAAATATACTTAAAAATAAATAGGGAATTAAAAACAATATCTGAAAGGACTAGAAGAGACTTCACAGAGAGGGGATCTAAATGCACAATGAAAATCAAGAGTTTTTATCAAAGTACAAAAAGAACCACAATGTGATATTACCAAAGAAACGCCAAAGCATCTAAGATGATCTAGGCTTCCCATGTCCAAAATTGCCAAGAATGTTTAGCTATTGGCAAGTCTTGTTAGCTAATGATTATCATCCAATAAAATCAATCATATGTTCTGTATGATTCCACTTATAGGAAGTTAAAAAGGTCAAGTGGTGGTGCAGTGTCATGTTTAGGGATACATGTGTAAATATAAAATTCAACAGATTACTGTAAAATTCTAGTTAGTAATTAACTTTGAGGTAAAGGGAAGAGGTGGCGAATGGGCAAGGGAACTTACCAGAGTCTTATGGGCTAGCAAGTACTATTTCCAGACCTGACTACTGGTTATACAGGTGTTAGCTTGTGAATTGTTGTTGTACTCTACAGTTTTTGTTCAATTGTATGTATATAACATTTCAAATACAAACTGATGAAAATAGAGGAAATGTTTCCTCTACTCCAAAACGAATCACTGTCAACGGATTCTGAATTACCCTCCCAGATATTTTCCACACATATGCCTACATACATATTTATGTATTTTCACAACAGTATAGCACTATCTTGCCTTTTTTTTCACTTAATATAACTTAGTGATGATTCTACATTGGCATATACATAACTTTATCAGTAGAAATGCGTATTCTACTGTCTGTAAAATATAATGCACAAAACAATATATTGCAATTGTCTGTAACAAAAAGGCATTACATTTTTTATTTATTCATGTCACAGTAGGGACACTACATGCAGATTAAAATCAATATGCCATTTCCTTTTAAGGGCATTTTTATAACCTTAGAAAATAAACAATAAAAATTATGAAGCAAAAATATATTTTTTAAAAATCTTCACTTTCCAGACAAACAAATTACTGCTTCTAGACTGTCAGTAGTATTGAGATAAAAAGCCAGAAAAATTTAACTGAGTGTAATAAATCAAACAGCTAGTTTGTAACTTTGATCAAGGAGAAACTTTGATAACTGCAAAAAATTCAGCTTTCTTTTTCTCATTCTCTGTATGTCAAAAAAATTTTAAAATTATTTAACTTTCACACTGATTTACAAGGATCACAAAAATCATGCCTAGAAACTGCATAATGAATAATTAATAGTTTTTGAAAATAAATTGCTATATCTCTATTGAAGAATATTTTGCAAGCTTCCACTTATACTACTAGGAATCATACATGACCTGAAAATATTTTGTTTTTTCAAGATTTAGATTAGGATACTATGCCTTTAGATTTCCTAAACGGAATGCATTCAATTTTATTTTGGCAATCTTAAATCTCAACCTGTATGATGCTTGTATACCTCCAAATAGCCACATTCATTGTTTAAGATGAACCATTCATTTACATTTATTACCTAAAATATTTCTAACTACTACATTATAAAGTATATTTATTGTGCCACAAAATTTTGGAGGATGATTGGATCATTACCATAATCCTGGAATAGTCCTCTTGATAAAGAGCTGAAATTAAATATTTTATTTTATTTTTCTCCTAAGGATGTTCACATGTCTTTGAAAAATTTCTCTTCTAACTGCAAGTCCTGATTATTGGTGCTGCACCACTAATACAACTAAAAGTGTTGATGGGGCCGCTACTACTATTCTCCAATAAACTAGTGACTATTAATCAACATCCAAGTCTGTCAACAATGCGAATTCCTATCTCTACAATGCTAGCATTTCTGCTGAGAAAATCTACTCCCAGTATTTATGTAATGAAGATACTTTTTACCAATATGGTTACCTCCCAAAAGGTAGTATTGCCAATGTTGATATTGCCTGTTGGTGTAAATTGCAAAGATATGGATGATTTGAGGAAGAGTAGAGAATACAAATTGTCATCAGTATCAATGTTTTTGAAAGCAATGTAGTTGATGCATTTATCAATA
Organism: Cynopterus sphinx; assembly: GCA_030015415.1. Classification (NCBI taxonomy): domain Eukaryota; kingdom Metazoa; phylum Chordata; class Mammalia; order Chiroptera; family Pteropodidae; genus Cynopterus; species Cynopterus sphinx. Next base: position 14,689,089 of record CM057379.1, read on the forward strand.
TTGTTACAGTCTGGTTTTCTTTCTTTATATACAAACTCACCTTCCATAAGCAAAAGAGTTTATTTGTCATGTACATGCAGGACAAGTTGCATAGTAAAGCCATGGGGAAGGGCAAGGATGCAGTTTCTATCAAGCACAATAAGAAGCAGAAATCCACAAGTCTTTCGGCCTTTATCTTTGTCTCAGTATTTACATTGTTTTACTGGTTGTGGCCTCCTAATTTTCCAATGCAGTAATTTTATCTTCATATAATTGAATGAAGATACCTCCTTAAAAAGCTCAGCCATTAGAGAGACTATCAAGTTTTTCCATGACCCAATTTAAAATTTTAGAAAATGTTCTCATTGGCATGCATGAACCAACTTCCCACCTCTGTTTTAGTAATTATGACTAAGTTGGACTAAGCACAGCAGTGTTTCCCTTGCTGAACAAACAATCACATATTTCCCATAGTATCTAAACCCAGGTCCTAGGCATGAGCATATAGAAACAATATGAATGACAGAATTTATGTTGAACTCTAATTTATCTCTTCTCTTTGATACTATTTATGCTACTCTTTAGACTCTTTAGCTCCTCAGAATGAGATCTTGCATATTTGATCTTCAGATAGGCACATTCTTATATAAATCTTAGGATAAATATAGCTTAAGGACAAACTAAATGTAAATATATCAATATCTCTAGTTCACATTTGTTTTTACATCTAACATCTTCACATATAATTTTTCATATTATATTATTTTCTCTCTTCTCTATTCTACATGTTCTTACAGTAGAACAGGTTCCATACAAATAGATTTACTCCTAAAAGCTATGGCTTAAATATCTATTTCCAACATAGACCTATCCTTAATTCATTATTTGTAACATATCTAGTTATTACTTGCTGTAAATATCCAAAATATCCAAAAAATGCTTTATTTCATAAAGTAAAGTCAAAATACATTTCCCCACATACCTATGCCAGTTAGTGGAACAACATATATCCAATAACCAGGTTGACCATTTAAAGTATTGAAATTCACAATTTAAAAGAAGAAAAGTGAAAATCTCTAAATTATATTCATTCTACCTCCTTCTCAAGCTTTGTCTTCCTCAAGCTCCCTTTAAGACACAGGTGCATTATTTTTCTTCATTATTCTCAAAGAAAATAAAATAGTTAATTTTTTTATAGGAGTTCAAAACCTTGATTTACTCTTTTGAAACCTTATCACATGTTCCAACTGATTATTCCCCAGTGAACATAGAAAGCAGAAATAGGTTATTCAACTATTTTTCCTTCCTTTAGTCTGTATACTTCTAGTCTCTGTACACATATAGGAGATATAACCCTCTCTAGACAGAAATTTGATAACAGATTTCCTCCTCCACTTTAACAAGTCTATTCCAGATCAGATAAATTTTGTGTTAATTTTAGTTTCTGTTGCTGCATTGTTGGGCAAAATATATGATTTTGAAATCACATAATAAACTGGATAATGGGAGAAAATTCAGAGACAGAGTGAGAGGAAATATAATAGCCAAACTTAAATGAATAAATGAATCAATCAATCAATAAAAGGATTAAACAGAAAGTCAAGAAAATTCTGAGAAAATAGCCCTCAAAAATAAAAAGATGGGGAAATTGAAAAGTTAATATAAGAAGTCAAGGTAATCAATGTGGAAGGGCAACTAATAACAAAGAAAAGGGCAAGGAAGAGATGAGTAAGAGTAAGAACAAGAGAAAATCATAAAACAAAAACCAAAAACAAAAACAAACAAACAAAATACTAAGTAAACTTCATAAGAAATTAAATACATAAATTTTCAGGTTGAAAGATTGAAAGGATCTTCTAAAAGTTCAGCATACTAAATAAAGACAGACCAAAATACTGTCGCGTTTGAAGGAATATAGAGCAGAGAAATCTATACTTTATGAAAGGAAGAATAACCCAAGAAATGTGCTTTCTATTTATTACTTTTTATTCAAGGAACTACTGAAGAATGCACATCAGTGAAGATTCTCTAATCCAGTTGCTCTAAAAATGTGGTTCCTAGACCAGTATTATTAACATTATATTAGAACTTGTTAAAAATGAAAATTCATGGGCTGTATCCTAGATATAATGAATCAGAAATTTTGGGGTTTACGCCCAGCATCATGAATTATAAAAAGCCATAGATGACTTCCAGTTTCTGGTCTGGTGTGTAATGAACAAAGAAGTTGTCACCCCAACCCAATACAAGAAAAAAGCTGAACAAACCAAAAACCAGCCATTCTTCCTACATCTATCATAAAATTGAAGTAACAGTGCAAACTGTGGACCCAAAATTGGAGATAGATGTATAAATATAGAGAATATGAAATCTTAGCCCAGAACTTGAAATCTCACCTGGAATCACTAATGACATAGGAAAACTTAAACTTTAATGGAAAAATTGCTGCAATTTCAATGTGACCTAGCTGGATAGTTAAAAATTCCAGAGGGGGCCGGCATTAACAAAAAAAGTATGAGAATTTTTCTCTTACCTTCACTGTCAGAACCTGGTAGATTGGAGAATAAGCTCCACATAGCTCAGTCGGGGGAGGGGTAAATAGAGTAGCCACTTTGAAATACTCTAATAGCCTTCTATTCTTTTTCATGAGTCTTGTCTATAGAGAAAACTATTTTGTTACAGCCTAAGCAGACTGCAGGGAAGGAATACCCAACTCCAGCCCTGTAGCTTTCCACACAGGAAAAGTGAAACACCAAATTCCAGCTCTAGCCTTTTTGTCTCACCTAAGAAAAGTTAGGGGAGACTGAGAAGTGCTTGTGCAAGTCATAGCTCAGTGGCACAGACTGAGTAAAAGACTGATTCAATAATAGGACTATAGTATGTTCCCCTTCCCAGGACCTCACCACCACATCAATAGGGCTACTGTATAACTACAAGAAATACAACTGAAAGAACTACAGTCTTAAACCTTATTTTAAAAAGAAGCTTTTGGTGAAACCCATAGGTAAAAGAATAGAGGAAATAAAAATAAGGACACAGGAAGACATGTTAGCCTGTAACACCTACAGAAATATGGAAAGAAGTTCTTCAAGAAGAAGAAAAAGGATATAGGTCAGAAACTCAGATCTATATAAATGAAGGAAGAGCTCTACAGAATAAATGAAGGCAAATAAAATCTTTTATTATTTTTATTTGTAATTGATCTAACAGATCAAAGTTTGTTTAAAATAGTCAGTCATTCTGTATTCAGTGATTTTAGCTTATGGGTAAGTGAGCAATGAATAGTATCACTGTGTAAGTCATGGGAGGGAGGAATTGGTTAATATTCTATTTTAAGGAACATATATATTATAACTTATATAGTATTATTTGTAAGGAAAACTACTAAAAGACATTTTTAAAAATAAAGGAAAATAAATATAGTTGATATGGTAATATAGGAGAAAAAAACAGAATGACATAAAATGCTCCATTAAAATGAGAAAAGGCAGAAAAATATTGAAAGGAAACAGTGGTGGTATTGCAAATTGGTACTGTCACTATGGAAAACAGTCTGGAGATTTCTCAAAAAATTAACGATAGATATACCTTTTAACCTAGCAATTGCATTTTTTGATATTTAACCAAAGAGAACCAAAACAACAATTCATAAAGACCGATGCACCACTATGTTCACGGCAGCACAATTTACAATAGCCAAGATATGGAAGCAACTTAAATGCCCATTAACAGACAATTGAATAAAGAAGTTAAGGTTTATGTATGCAATGAAATATTACTCAGACATTTAAAAAAATGAAATCCTACCATTTGCAATGACATGGATGGACCTAGAGGTTATTATGCTGAAAGAAATGTCAGAAAAAAATAAATATAATATGTTTTCACAAATATGCAGAATCTAAGGAACAAAAAAGAACAAACTAATCAAAAACAGACTCACAAATATAGAGGAAAGTCTGGTGACAGCCGGGGATGGGTTTGAGGGGACTAGGAGAATAAGGTGAAGGATTACAGAGGTACAAATTAGTAGTTTTATAGATGGTCACAGGGACAGGGAACACTGCATACGGAATGTGGTTAGTATTAGTGTAATGGAGAGCCAGAAGAGAAAAAGAACAATTAGGGGGATTGTTTTATAAACTATATAAATATCTAACCAATACACTGTATACTTAAAACTAATAATAAAATAAAATGTTAAAAAGATGAATTCTCAAAGAAAAAAACAAGGGTCACAGTAACAAACAGAGCAGATATTATTCCAACTATATCAGTAATAACTTAAAAATCAATGATCTAAATACATTGAGTAAAAGACAGAGTTGTAGAGTTAATAAAAAATAAGATCCAACTGTATATGTTGTCTGCAAGAAACCCACTTTAAACATAAGAACACGCATAGAATAAAACTAAAGGCTGGAACAGGCTATGCCATGCCAACACTAATCAAAAGAAAACAGCTGTTGCAAATTTCAGATGAATCTGACTTGAAAACAAAAAAAGTCATCAGTGATAAAGAGGAGTATTACATAAAAAAGAAACGATTATTCTCAAAAAGGACATAGCAACCCTTAATATGCAAGTGTCTAACAACAAGAGTGACAAAATATGTGAGACAAAAGCTAAAAGAACTGTAAGGAGAAATAGATTAATCCGCTATTCCAGTTACAGACTTCGAAAGCATTCCATTGGTAATTAAAATATCTGGCAAGCAGAAAATCAGTCAAGTCATAGTTGAAGTGAAGGGCACTATTAATCAACTGGATATAATTGATGTTTATAAATACTTCATCCAACAACACAAAACACACATTCTCAAGCTCACATGGAAAATTCACCGAGCTAGACCACAATTTTGGCCAGAAAATTTACCTTAAGAAACATAAAAAAAGAAAAAATCATAAAAATATGTTTTTAGACTCCAAAGAAATTAAACTGAAAATCAATAACAGAAAAATAAATGAAAAACTTCAAAATGGTTGGATATTAAACTACACATTTCCGAATAATACATAGGTCAAAAAAGAAATCTCAAGATAAATTTAAAATTACTTTCAAATAAATGGAAATACAATTTAATAAAATTTGTAGGGGATACAGTGAAAGAGATGCTTAGAGGAATATTTATAGTATTAAGTGAGTGTGTATATTAGAAAGAAGAAAGATTTCAAATCAATAACCTAAGCTTCCACCTTTGACTTGATGAAAACTAATAAGCCTGTAGCCAGGTAAATTAAGAGAGAAGACACAATAACTATCAGAAATAAAAAGAGGGCCCATCTCTACTGATATCATGGACATTAAACAGATAATAAAAGATTATGAACAATGCTGTTTCCAAATTTGATAACCTAGATGAAATGGAGCCAATCCTTGAAAGATACAATCATCCAAAACTCACACAAAGAGAAATAGATAATTTAATAGGCCTCCCTATATTAAAGAATTTGAATCAATAATTAATAACGTTCCAAAAGTGAAAGCACCAGTTGCAAAAGTGTTCACTCTATAGATATATGTATGTATGTAAACATATTTAAAGTGCTTAGTATGATGAATATTTATTTCAAGTGCTTTGTAAAAAGTTGTAGCGTTATAGTTTTAATTATTGGGAGATGACATAACGAATTAGGAAAAAAGAGACCCTTTGAAATCGAAGACCAGATTTCCTAAACTGATTATAGTACTCTCAATTTATGACTATAATTAATTTAAATTACATAAATGATATTATCCTACAGTAGGTGAAAGTAACAATTATGCCTCAATAGCTGAGCTATTATTTCTGCCTTTTTTTCCCCATCTACAGCACCTCACATTCCTAGGTGTTCTCCCATCCAAGTACTAACCAGGCCCAACCCTGCTTATTCTCCTACATCAGACAAGATCCAGCACGCTCAGGGTGGCATGGCCTTAGATCCTGGGCTATGTCTGGATCCATCCTTGACTTACAATTCAATCTTTTTTGGATCCTGATAATCCCTAAATCCATGGGATTAAGTTTTGTCCTCAAATCTCATGATCATTACCCACCGACATGTTGATAGGTTTTACACTATTCCTGTGTTGCTGAGAATTCTTGTAAACATGAACAGGGATTCCCAAATAAGTTTTCCAATTGACCAATTATTATTATTTTTCATTTATGCATTTTTAATTAGAGTTGATGTTCAATATTGATTATATTAGTTTCATGTGTACAACACTTTGGTTAGACATTTATACAACATAGGAAGTGATACCCCTTCACTTTCTCAGTTAGTCTATCACCCACCTGGCACTATACATAGTTAATTCAATATTACTGACTATATTCCTTATGCTGTTCCTTACAATGCCTTGACTATTTCATAACTTCTTAATCCCTTCACCTTTTTCACCCATCATCCCAACTGCCCTCCCATCTAGCAACTATCAGCTTGTTCTCTGTATCTATAAATCTGTTTCTGTTTGGTTTGTTCATTTTGTTCTTTACATTTCACAACTTATAAGTTGGCCAATTATTTGTAGAGTCTCACCATGTTTAAGGGCCCAGAGAATTTCATATATTATCTGGATATACCAGAATGCTACCTTCTATAGTGGTGGCTAAAATTAGAAGGCTAATTCCACAGTAAAAAATTAGAGTTTTGACATTATTTATATTTCAGATACCTGGGAAAAACATATATTGTGTTGAAGAGAAATCTATATTTTTTTTAGTGATAAGTGGCTAAATCCCACAAGAGAGATATTTCATTATTAACTATTGCTTTCATCTATAAATTAGATATATATAAAACTAGTTTTTGAAAAATAAAACCTTATGAGAAAATATGATTATTGGGAGATGACATAATGAATTAGGAAAAAAGAGACCTTTTGAAATCAAAGACCATATTAAATCATATTAAATCATATTAAATTATGATTTAATGGGTTTTAAGATATTTTTGCTTTATTCTCATTGTTTTACCTTCTTGAAATGAATTAAAAATTGAGCATAAGTGGACAGATACCTTTATTTAAACCAGGAAGGTGTTATGTTTACAAATTTAGATTTTGGCCTTAAAAAGCCTAAGAAAGCTATCATTTATACTAACAAAGTTATTACTCAATGTTCTAAATAGCATCATATCATATCATTTAGAAAATAAAATAATGTTAAAAGTCAAAATATTCTATGTTTATCTGGAGGCAATAATTTTATCTAAGTGAGGAAATCCTTTTTTCATATTCAGAGATATAATTTCAGAAAGTCAAATTAAAGAAGTCAGAGGTTTACAGGTCACCATCGTTATCAGAAAAGGCAATAATAGAAATCATAGATAGGTTGAGATGATTCTTTCCAAATCAGTAAACTGATTTATCACGACATAGATAATATTTTAGAAATAAAACTCATCCTACATTTGTATAAGTAATAATGTGATTGAAAACCATTGATGTTTCTCTAAACCATAATTCATACTGTATTTATCTGACTTTCACTGTGCTTCCAAAATGGATAATATTTTATTTAACAAAATCTGGCAACCCTGTTATGGTACTGTGACTTTATAATTGCTGTTTTTTAATGCCTAATTTTTACCATTGCTAAAGCATGTACTGCTATTAGAAATTAACTCATTTTTGTGTTCCTGATCAGTCTCATCAAAATTTGCATTTGAATAATGTCTTGCTTGTATCCCCAGTTGTTAGAACATGACCTACCAAAAACAGTAAATGATCAATAAATCATCTTAGACTGAAAATATTTTTTACATCTTGCCCTAATCTCTAAAAGAGAAGTGAGGGGGTGATAGATAAGAGCAAAGGAGGTGAAACATATGGTGATGGGAGGAGGTTTGATTTGGGGTGGTAAACATACAATGCAATGTACAGATGGTATATTATTGAATTATACACTTGAAACCTATATAATTTTATTAACCAATGTCATCCCAATAAATTTAATTTAAAAATAATTCTTTCTTAAAACTTTATTTTAGTAATTGCCATCTCCATCTGAAGTGTTGTTTACTTGAAACAAAAACAAAATAAAAATATTTTGCAACTCAAGTGACATGTTTTATTCTGTTCTAAGACTAGACTGTCTTTGAGATAAAGGAGACTTAATTATTTTATATGGCATTCCTTTGAGAAATCCTAAGCTTTGTTCAAAAATGATACGTTTCAATTTTTTCTGCACATAATTTTATCATTCCATGGGGCCTAGATAGAGTAACTGATGTTCTCAGTTATTCCACATGGGTCTAATTCTATTATATTATTGGCCTGTGTCAATTAATTTTCTTTCTTCAGATAATAAATTTATACTTCGATTCCTCTTCTGAACAGTTAGACATTTTCAGCATGGAACATTCCATTAAAATGAACTGACAAATTGCCCTGTAAGCACACTAATTTTCAAAGGCTGTTTGGTCTGATAATATAGTTCTTAGTAGTTTCTTTTCAAAGTAATACACGTACACAAAAGATGTTATTAATATTGTTCACTTATAAACTACACATAATTGAAAAGTGATGTCATTGTTCCACAAATATATCTAGGTTTCAAAATGATTGATTAAATTCTATTTAAATTTTTGCACAGGAAGATGGTATGTAATCACATTTTATATTCCTCTGTGCAGGATCTAGATTTCTAAATCATACTCCATTGTCATGAGCGTGTTCATCTTCTGTACCAAACACACTGACTGAAAATAAGATCAAGTCTGCACATTTTGGGATATAAATTTTAGAGATTACTGCAGTTGGTACTATATATCTCTCTTGTACTAGAGCCTCTAAATCTTGCTGTTTTTTACCACTTTTGTGCTTGCAAGATTTATGCTACTCTATACTTTGTTTATATTCAGTGGCTAAGTATCATTTGTCCTGTTATCATGACTTATCCTGTAATTTATTTAAAATATTGATAAGATTTTAAACATAATTATAGTATATACATATGTTTTTTTCTGCTGCATAATCCAGAATGAGAAAAATCAAAATTAAACACACACACACACACACACACACACGCACAAACATATCCATTCTTCAAACATATAGTTAGGCAGCATGTGGTAATAGTTACTAACTTCACTCACTTCACTGACTTCAATTAGAAAATTGGAAATGGAATTTGATGCTAATCTCACAGGATTACTTACAAATCATATACTTACAAGTATATACAATTATTACAAGTTATTTAACCATTCAGGTGTCAGTTTCCTTCTAATTTATAATTATCACAGTAGAAATCGCTGATTATAATCAAAAGTACATAAAGTAAAGGCAATTAGTATACTTTAAAGCTTTTTAATGTTTTAGTATTATATTCTTAGAAAACACACTCTATATTAAATCAGATTTTCACAAAAAATTAATATGAAACAACACATACGAGTTTTGACATATTTTTTAAAATAAAACTGCTCAATCCAAATAATACAAATAAAGCATGCTAACATTATATAAGTCCTCTCTAACAGAGTGCGTACACTAACTCATACATAGTTTGACACTGTAAGTTTTTTTTTCCATTTCTTCATTTATAAGTTAAAGCTATCAATCTATGGGATTCTAGGGTCTTTTTTAGCTTGAATCTTCATATGAAATTTAATTAAAAATATGGAATTAAGGATACCAAAAATTAGATTCAAGCTTGAGATTGGAATCTAGATAATCTTTTTAAATGAGAAAAATAAAAATTAGGAAAAGCTGTAAAAAATGAAATAGCATATGATGAAAAAACCTAATTAGCTCCCCTCCCCTCTGTTCATCACCAGATGTCTTCTATATTTGTATGTTTTGATTAGTTTATTTTTTTGTTGTTCCTTAAATTCTACATATAAGTGAAATCATATGGTTTTTATCTTTCTCTGTCTGACTTATTTCACTCAGCATAATAACCTCTAGGTTGGAGGGGTTGGGGGCCTGGAGAAATGGGGTAAAGGGTTAAGAAGTACAAATTAATAGTTAGTTGATAGATGGTCACAGGGATGGGGAGCACGGGATAGGGAATGCATTTATCATTGATATATTGACTAGATAGAGAGCCAGAGGAGAGAAAAAGCAATTAGGGGGGTCGTTTTGTAAACTATATAAATGTCTAAACAATGTACTACATACATGAAACTAATAAAACAAAATTAAAAAAAACTAACTAGCATTTGGGGAAGAGCTAAGAACAGCAGCCTAGTAATGGATTAGGGTTCAAATGTGGAAAATAGAGACTGGTATGAGAAGAATCAGATTAACCATACAACACAGTGTGCAGAATGTCTACAGAGGAGTTTAGATGTCAAAATGGGTATTCTGCAATTGTGCAGATTGAGAACCATAGCAAGATAAATCATGGTAAGAAGACAGCCATAAAGTTAAGTTCTATCTGAATTTATGATATTCAAATTTTACATTTGCACCAATGAAAATATTTTTCGTAATGCCTTATTCCTTCCAGAAAGCAATGTTTAATATTCCATATATGATGAAAAATTATTAGCCAAATTAATTATGAGCTCATGTTTTTTATTTATAAAATCTGAAGAGATGCACTTGTGTAAATTTTATATTAATTATTAAATGTTTAAATGTAGATTTATGAATACTTTTTTCTAAAATTCTAACAAAATGACTATAAAACTATCACATTCACTGCTGTGATATTTGATAATTATAGTTGGTAGTATTGGAAAATTTTTCTAAACTAAGTTCGACACCCTCTTCTTGGTTGATGAAACCATTATTTGAAAAACTCTTTAAGGATGTACAGCACAACTTTTTAACAAATTATTTAACATTTATTAATTTGTAATTCGTATTTCAAAGACTTCACATTAAATTCTGAAGGTCTACAGAGTAGACTCTTGATCAAGGAAATTGTAACCCTGAATGAGATGGGGAAGAGCCTATTGATTAAATTGCTTCAACTATATATGGTGAAACAGTATCATGG